>CANTUQ010000154.1:0-2931628 GCA_947683425.1 Excoecaria cochinchinensis
AATAGAAAAATCATAAAAAGTGGAGAAATTTTGGGTTCGAGTCCGATAATTCGGGAAAACCCGTTTGGAATAGCTACTGGAAGCCTGCCGATCACAGCGCATCGTGAATTGGCTCCGTCAGAATCTGACGAATTTTTACGGATTTCCCTAGGGGTACCACTAGGGAAAATCACCAGAATAGAAAAATCGTAAAAAGGGTTGTGAAATCTTGGGTCCGAGTCCGATAATTCGGGAAAACCCGGTTGGAATAGCTACTGGAAGCCTGCCGGTCACAGCGCATTGTGAATTGGCTCCGTCGGAATCTGACGAATTTTTACGGATTTTCCTAGGGGTACCACTAGGGAAAATCACCAGAATCGAAAAATCGTAAAAAGGGTTGTGAAATTTTGGATCCGAGTCCGATAATTCGGGAAAACCCTGTTGGAATAGCTACTGGAAGCCTGCCGGTCACAGCGCATCGAGAATTGGCTTCGTCGGAATCTGACGAATTTTTACGGATTTCCCTAGGGGTACCACTAGGGAAAATCACCAGAATCGAAAAATCGTAAAAAGGGTTGTGAAATCTTGGATCCGAGTCCGATAATTCGTGAAAACCCGGTTGGAATAGCTACTGGAAGCCTGTCGGTCACAGCGCATCGAGAATTGGCTCCGTCGAAATCTGACGAATTTTTACGGATTTTCCTAGGGGTACCACTAGGGAAAATCACCAGAATCGAAAAATCATAAAAAGGGTTGTGAAATTTTGGATCCGAGTCCGTTAATTCGGGAAAACCCGGTTGGAATAGCTACTGGAAGCCTGCCGGTCACAGCGCATCGAGAATTGGCTCCGTCGGAATCTGACGAATTTTTACGGATTTTCCTAGGGGTACCACTAGGGATAATCACCAGAATCGAAAAATCGTAAAAAGGGTTGTGAAATCTTGGATCCGAGTCCGATAATTCGGGAAAACCCGGTTGGAATGGCTACTGGAAGCCTGCCAGTCACAGCGCATCGAGAATTGGCTCCGTCGGAATCTGACGAATTTTTACGGATTTCCCTAGGGGTACCACTAGGGAAAATCACCAGAATCGAAAAATCGTAAAAAGGGTTGTGAAATCTTGGATTCGAGTCCGATAATTCGGGAAAACCAGGTTGGAATAGCTACTGGAAGCCTGCCGATCACAGCGCATCGAGAATTGGCTCCGTCGGAATCTGACGAATTTTTACGGATTTCCCTAGGGGTACCACTAGGAAAAATCACCAGAATAGAAAAATCATAAAAAGTGGAGAAATTTTGGATCCGAGTCCGATAATTCGTGAAAACCCGGTTGGAATAGCTACTGGAAGCCTGTCGGTCACAGCGCATCGAGAATTGGCTCCGTCGAAATCTGACGAATTTTTACGGATTTTCCTAGGGGTACCACTAGGGAAAATCACCAGAATCGAAAAATCATAAAAAGGGTTGTGAAATTTTGGATCCGAGTCCGTTAATTCGGGAAAACCCGGTTGGAATAGCTACTGGAAGCCTGCCGGTCACAGCGCATCGAGAATTGGCTCCGTCGAAATCTGACGAATTTTTACGGATTTTCCTAGGGGTACCACTAGGGATAATCACCAGAATCGAAAAATCGTAAAAAGGGTTGTGAAATCTTGGATCCGAGTCCGATAATTCGGGAAAACCCGGTTGGAATGGCTACTGGAAGCCTGCCAGTCACAGCGCATCGAGAATTGGCTCCGTCGGAATCTGACGAATTTTTACGGATTTCCCTAGGGGTACCACTAGGGAAAATCACCAGAATCGAAAAATCGTAAAAAGGGTTGTGAAATCTTGGATTCGAGTCCGATAATTCGGGAAAATCAGGTTGGAATAGCTACTGGAAGCCTGCCGATCACAGCGCATCGAGAATTGGCTCCGTCGGAATCTGACGAATTTTTACGGATTTCCCTAGGGGTACCACTAGGAAAAATCACCAGAATAGAAAAATCATAAAAAGTGGAGAAATTTTGGGTTCGAGTCGGATAATTCGGGAAAACCCGTTTGGAATAGCTACTGGAAGCCTGCCGATCACAGCGCATCGTGAATTGGCTCCGTCAGAATCTGACGAATTTTTACGGATTTCCCTAGGGGTACCACTAGGGAAAATCACCAGAATAGAAAAATCGTAAAAAGGGTTGTGAAATCTTGGGTCCGAGTCCGATAATTCGGGAAAACCCGGTTGGAATAGCTACTGGAAGCCTGCCGGTCACAGCGCATTGTGAATTGGCTCCGTCGGAATCTGACGAATTTTTACGGATTTTCCTAGGGGTACCACTAGGGAAAATCACCAGAATCGAAAAATCGTAAAAAGGGTTGTGAAATCTTGGATCCGAGTCCGATAAGTCGAGAAAACCCGGTTGGAATAGCTAATGGAAGCCTGCCGGTCACAGCGCATCGAGAATTGGCTCCGTCGGAATCTGACGAATTTTTACGGATTTCCCTAGGGGTACCACTAGGGAAAATCACCAGAATCGAAAAATCGTAAAAAGTGGTGAAATTTTGGATCCGAGTCCGATAATTCGGGAAAACCCGGTTGGAATAGCTACTGGAAGCCTGCCGGTCACAGCGCATCGAGAATTCGCTCCGTCGGAATCTGACGAATTTTTACGGATTTTCCAAGGGGTACCACTAGGGAAAATCACCAGAATCGAAAAATCGTAAAAAGGGTTGTGAAATTTTGGATCCGAGTCCTATAATTCAGGAAAACCCGGTTGGAATAGCTACTGGATGCCTGCCGGACACAGCGCATCGAGAATTGGCTCCGTCGGAATCTGACGAATTTTTACGGATTTTTCTAGGGGTACCACTAGGGAAAATCACCAGAATCGAAAAATCGTAAAAAGGGTTGTGAAATCTTGGATCCGAATCCGATAATTCGGGAAAACCCGGTTGGAATAGCTACTGGAAGCCTGCCGGTCACAGCGGATCGAGAATTGGCTCCATTGGAATCCTACGAATTTTTACGGATTTTCCTAGGGGTACCACTAGGGAAAATCACCAGAATCGAGAAATCGTAAAAAGTGGTGAAATTTTGGATCCGAGTCCGATAATTCGTGAAAACCCGGTTGGAATAGCTACTGGAAGCCTGCCGGTCACAGCGCATTGAGAATTGGCTCCGTCGGAATCTGACGAATTTTTACGGATTTCCCTAGGGGTACCACTAGTGAAAATCACCAGAATCGAAAAATCGTAAAAAGGGTTGTGAAATTTTGGATCCGAGTCCGATAATTCGGGAAAACCCTGTTGGAATAGCTACTGGAAGCCTGCCGGTCACAGCGCATCGTGAATTGGCTCCGTCGGAATCTGACGAATTTTTACAGATTTCCCTAGGTGTACCACTAGGGAAAATCACCAGAATCGAAAAATCGTAAAAAGGGTTGTGAAATCTTGGATCCGAGTCCGATAATTCGGGAAAACCCGGTTGGAATAGCTAATGGAAGCCTGCCGGTCACAGCGCATCGAGAATTGGCTCCGTCGGAATCTGACGAATTTTTACGGATTTCCCTAGGGGTAACACTAGGGAAAATCACCAGAATCGAAAAATCGTAAAAAGGGTTGTGAAATCTTGGATCCGAATCCGATAATTCGGGAAAACCCGGTTGGAATAGCTACTGGAAGCCTGCCGGTCACAGCGCATCGAGAATTGGCTCCGTCGGAATCTGACGAATTTTTACGGATTTTCCTAGGGGTACCACTAGGGATAATCACCAGAATCGAAAAATCGTAAAAAGCGTTGTGAAATTTTAGATCCGAGTCCTATAATTCAGGAAAACCCGGTTGGAATAGCTACTGGAAGCCTGCCGGACACAGCGCATCGAGAATTGGCTCCGTCGGAATCTGACGAATTTTTACGGATTTTTCTAGGGGTACCACTAGGGAAAATCACCAGAATCGAAAAATCGTAAAAAGGGTTGTGAAATCTTGGATCCGAATCCGATAATTCGGGAAAACCCGGTTGGAATAGCTACTGGAAGCCTGCCGGTCACAGCGGATCGAGAATTGGCTCCATTGGAATCCTACGAATTTTTACGGATTTTCCTAGGGGTACCACTAGGGAAAATCACCAGAATCGAGAAATCGTAAAAAGTGGTGAAATTTTGGATCCGAGTCCGATAATTCGTGAAAACCCGGTTGGAATAGCTACTGGAAGCCTGCCGGTCACAGCGCATTGAGAATTGGCTCCGTCGGAATCTGACGAATTTTTACGGATTTCCCTAGGGGTACCACTAGTGAAAATCACCAGAATCGAAAAATCGTAAAAAGGGTTGTGAAATTTTGGATCCGAGTCCGATAATTCGGGAAAACCCTGTTGGAATAGCTACTGGAAGCCTGCCGGTCACAGCGCATCGAGAATTGGCTTCGTCGGAATCTGACGAATTTTTACGGATTTCCCTAGGGGTACCACTAGGGAAAATCACCAGAATCGAAAAATCGTAAAAAGGGTTGTGAAATCTTGGATCCGAGTCCGATAATTCGTGAAAACCCGGTTGGAATTGCTACTGGAAGCCTGTCGGTCACAGCGCATCGAGAATTGGCTCCGTCGAAATCTGACGAATTTTTACGGATTTTCCTAGGGGTACCACTAGGGAAAATCACCAGAATCGAAAAATCATAAAAAGGGTTGTGAAATTTTTGATCCGAGTCCGTTAATTCGGGAAAACCCGGTTGGAATAGCTACTGGAAGCCTGCCGGTCACAGCGCATCGAGAATTGGCTCCGTCGGAATCTGACGAATTTTTACGGATTTTCCTAGGGGTACCACTAGGGATAATCACCAGAATCGAAAAATCGTAAAAAGGGTTGTGAAATCTTGGATCCGAGTCCGATAATTCGGGAAAACCCGGTTGGAATGGCTACTGGAAGCCTGCCGGTCACAGCGCATCGAGAATTGGCTCCGTCGGAATCTGACGAATTTTTACGGATTTCCCTAGGGGTACCACTAGGGAAAATCACCAGAATCGAAAAATCGTAAAAAGGGTTGTGAAATCTTGGATTCGAGTCCGATAATTCGGGAAAACCAGGTTGGAATAGCTACTGGAAGCCTGCCGATCACAGCGCATCGAGAATTGGCTCCGTCGAAATCTGACGAATTTTTACGGATTTCCCTAGGGGTACCACTAGGAAAAATCACCAGAATAGAAAAATCGTAAAAAGTGGAGAAATTTTGGGTTCGAGTCCGATAATTCGGGAAAACCCGTTTGGAATAGCTACTGGAAGCCTACCGGTCACAGCGCATCGTGAATTGGCTCCGTCAGAATCTGACGAATTTTTACGGATTTCCATAGGGGTACCACTAGGGAAAATCACCAGAATAGAAAAATCGTAAAAAGGGTTGTGAAATCTTGGGTCCGAGTCCGATAATTCGGGAAAACCCGGTTGGAATAGCTACTGGAAGCCTGCCGGTCACAGTGCATCGTGAATTGGCTCCGTCGGAATCTGACGAATTTTTACGGATTTCCCTAGGGGTACCACTAGGGAAAATCACCAGAATCGAAAAATCGTAAAAAGGGTTGTGAAATCTTGGATCCGAGTCCGATAAGTCGAGAAAACCCGGTTGGAATAGCTAATGGAAGCCTGCCGGTCACAGCGCATCGAGAATTGGCTCCGTCGGAATCTGACGAATTTTTACGGATTTCCCTAGGGGTACCACTAGGGAAAATCACCAGAATCAAAAAATCATAAAAAGTGGTGAAATTTTGGATCCGAGTCCGATAATTCGTGAAAACCCGGTTGGAATAGCTACTGGAAGCCTGCCGGTCACAGCGCATCGAGAATTCGCTCCGTCGGAATCTGACGAATTTTTACGGATTTTCCAAGGGGTACCACTAGGGAAAATCACCAGAATCGAAAAATCGTAAAAATGGTTGTGAAATTTTGGATCCGAGTCCTATAATTCAGGAAAACCCGGTTGGAATAGCTACTGGAAGCCTGCCGGACACAGCGCATCGAGAATTGGCTCCGTCGGAATCTGACGAATTTTTACGGATTTTTCTAGGGGTACCACTAGGGAAAATCACCAGAATCGAAAAATCGTAAAAAGGGTTGTGAAATCTTTGATCCGAATCCGATAATTCGGGAAAACCCGGTTGGAATAGCTACTGGAAGCCTGCCGGTCACAGCGGATCGAGAATTGGCTCCTTTGGAATCCTACGAATTTTTACGGATTTTCCTAGGGGTACCACTAGTGAAAATCACCAGAATCGAGAAATCGTAAAAAGTGGTGAAATTTTGGATCCGAGTCCGATAATTCGTGAAAACCCGGTTGGAATAGCTACTGGAAGCCTGCCGATCACAGCGCATTGAGAATTGGCTCCGTCAGAATCTGACGAATTTTTACGGATTTCCCTAGGGGTACCACTAGTGAAAATCACCAGAATCGAAAAATCGTAAAAAGGGTTGTGAAATTTTGGATCCGAGTCCGATAATTCGGGAAAACCCTGTTGGAATAGCTACTGGAAGCCTGCCGGTCACAGCGCATCGTGAATTGGCTCCGTCGAAATCTGACGAATTTTTACAGATTTCCCTAGGTGTACCACTAGGGAAAATCACCAGAATCGAAAAATCGTAAAAAGGGTTGTGAAATCTTGGATCCGAGTCCGATAATTCGGGAAAACCCGGTTGGAATAGCTAATTGAAGCCTGCCGGTCACAGCGCATCGAGAATTGGCTCCGTCGGAATCTGACGAATTTTTACGGATTTCCCTAGGGGTACCACTAGGGAAAATCACCAGAATCGAAAAATCGTAAAAAGGGTTGTGAAATCTTGGATCCGAATCCGATAATTCGGGAAAACCCGGTTGGAATAGCTACTGGAAGCCTGCCGGTCACAGCGCATCGAGAATTGGCTCCGTCGGAATCTGACGAATTTTTACGGATTTTCCTAGGGGTACCACTAGGAATAATCACCAGAATCGAAAAATCGTAAAAAGCGTTGTGAAATTTTAGATCCGAGTCCTATAATTCAGGAAAACCCGGTTGGAATAGCTACTGGAAGCCTGCCGGACACAGCGCATCGAGAATTGGCTCCGTCGGAATCTGACGAATTTTTACGGATTTTTCTAGGGGTACCACTAGGGAAAATCACCAGAATCGAAAAATCGTAAAAAGGGTTGTGAAATCTTGGATCCGAATCCGATAATTCGGGAAAACCCGGTTGGAATAGCTACTGGAAGCCTGCCGGTCACAGCGCATTGAGAATTGGCTCCGTCGGAATCTGACGAATTTTTTCGGATTTCCCTATGGGTACCACTAGTGAAAATCACCAGAATCGAAAAATCGTAAAAAGGGTTGTGAAATTTTGGATCCGAGTCCGATAATTCGGGAAAACCCTGTTGGAATAGCTACTGGAAGCCTGCCGGTCACAGCGCATCGAGAATTGGCTTCGTCGGAATCTGACGAATTTTTACGGATTTTCCTAGGGGTACCACTAGGGAAAATCACCAGAATCGAAAAATCGTAAAAAGGGTTGTGAAATCTTGGATCCGAGTCCGATAATTCGTGAAAACCCGGTTGGAATAGCTACTGGAAGCCTGCCGGTCACAGCGCATCGAGAATTGGCTCCGTCGAAATCTGACGAATTTTTACGGATTTTCCTAGGGGTACCACTAGGGAAAATCACCAGAATCGAAAAATCATAAAAAGGGTTGTGAAATTTTGGATCCGAGTCCGCTAATTCGGGAAAACCCGGTTGGAATAGCTACTGGAAGCCTGCCGGTCACAGCGCATCGAGAATTGGCTCCGTCGGAATCTGACGAATTTTTACGGATTTTCCTAGGGGTACCACTAGAGATAATCACCAGAATCGAAAAATCGTAAAAAGGGTTGTGAAATCTTGGATCCGAGTCCGATAATTCGGGAAAACCCGGTTGGAATGGCTACTGGAAGCCTGCCGGTCACAGCGCATCGAGAATTGGCTCCGTCGGAATCTGACGAATTTTTACGGATTTTCCTAGGGGTACCACTAGGGAAAATCACCAGAATCGAAAAATCGTAAAAAGGGTTGTGAAATCTTGGATTCGAGTCCGATAATTCGGGAAAACCAGGTTGGAATAGCTACTGGAAACCTGCCGATCACAGCGCATCGAGAATTGGCTCCGTCGGAATCTGACGAATTTTTACGGATTTCCCTAGGGGTACCACTAGGAAAAATCACCAGAATAGAAAAATCGTAAAAAGTGGAGAAATTTTGGGTTCGAGTCCGATAATTCGGGAAAACCCGTTTGGAATAGCTACTGGAAGCCTGCCGGTCACAGCGCATCGTGAATTGGCTCCGTCAGAATCTGACGAATTTTTACGGATTTCCATAGGGGTACCACTAGGGAAAATCACCAGAATAGAAAAATCGTAAAAAGGGTTGTGAAATCTTGGGTCCGAGTCCGATAATTCGGGAAAACCCGGTTGGAATAGCTACTGGAAGCCTGCCGGTCACAGCGCATCGTGAATTGGCTCCGTCGAAATCTGACGAATTTTTACGGATTTCCCTAGGGGTACCACTAGGGAAAATCACCAGAATCGAAAAATCGTAAAAAGGGTTGTGAAATCTTGGATCCGAGTCCGATAAGTCGAGAAAACCCGGTTGGAATAGCTAATGGAAGCCTGCCGGTCACAGCGCATCGAGAATTGGCTCCGTCGGAATCTGACGAATTTTTACGGATTTCCCTAGGGGTACCACTAGGGAAAATCACCAGAATCGAAAAATCGTAAAAAGTGGTGAAATTTTGGATCCGAGTCCGATAATTCGGGAAAACCCGGTTGGAATAGCTACTGGAAGCCTGCCGGTCACAGCGCATCGAGAATTCGCTCCGTCGGAATCTGACGAATTTTTACGGATTTTCCAAGGGGTACCACTAGGGAAAATCACCAGAATCGAAAAATCGTAAAAAGGGTTGTGAAATTTTGGATCCGAGTCCTATAATTCAGGAAAACCCGGTTGGAATAGCTACTGGAAGCCTGCCGGACACAGCGCATCGAGAATTGGCTACGTCGGAATCTGACGAATTTTTACGGATTTTTCTAGGGGTACCACTAGGGAAAATCACCAGAATCGAAAAATCGTAAAAAGGGTTGTGAAATCTTGGATCCGAATCCGATAATTCGGGAAAACCCGGTTGGTATAGCTACTGGAAGCCTGCCGGTCACAGCGGATCGAGAATTGGCTCCATTGGAATCCTACGAATTTTTACGGATTTTCCTAGGGGTACCACTAGGGAAAATCACAAGAATCGAGAAATCGTAAAAAGTGGTGAAATTTTGGATCCGAGTCCGATAATTCGTGAAAACCCGGTTGGAATAGCTACTGGAAGCCTGCCGGTCACAGCGCATTGAGAATTGGCTCCGTCGGAATCTGACGAATTTTTACGGATTTCCCTAGGGGTACCACTAGTGAAAATCACCAGAATCGAAAAATCGTAAAAAGGGTTGTGAAATTTTGGATCCGAGTCCGATAATTCGGGAAAACCCTGTTGGAATAGCTACTGGAAGCCTGCCGGTCACAGCGCATCGTGAATTGGCTCCGTCGGAATCTGACGAATTTTTACAGATTTCCCTAGGTGTACCACTAGGGAAAATCACCAGAATCGAAAAATCGTAAAAAGGGTTGTGAAATCTTGGATCCGAGTCCGATAATTCGGGAAAACCCGGTTGGAATAGCTAATGGAAGCCTGCCGGTCACAGCGCATCGAGAATTGGCTCCGTCGGAATCTGACGAATTTTTACGGATTTCCCTAGGGGTACCACTAGGGAAAATCACCAGAATCGAAAAATCGTAAAAAGGGTTGTGAAATCTTGGATCCGAATCCGATAATTCGGGAAAACCCGGTTGGAATAGCTACTGGAAGCCTGCCGGTCACAGCGCATCGAGAATTGGCTCCGTCGGAATCTGACGAATTTTTACGGATTTTCCTAGGGGTACCACTAGGGATAATCACCAGAATCGAAAAATCGTAAAAAGCGTTGTGAAATTTTAGATCCGAGTCCTATAATTCAGGAAAACCCGGTTGGAATAGCTACTGGAAGCCTGCCGGACACAGCGCATCGAGAATTGGCTCCGTCGGAATCTGACGAATTTTTACGGATTTTTCTAGGGGTACCACTAGGGAAAATCACCAGAATCGAAAAATCGTAAAAAGGGTTGTGAAATCTTGGATCCGAGTCCGATAATTCGGGAAAACCCGGTTGGAATAGCTACTGGAAGCCTGCCGGTCACAGCGGATCGAGAATTGGCTCCATTGGAATCCTACGAATTTTTACGGATTTTCCTAGGGGTACCACTAGGGAAAATCACCAGAATCGAGAAATCGTAAAAAGTGGTGAAATTTTGGATCCGAGTCCGACAAATTCGTGAAAACCCGGTTGGAATAGCTACTGGAAGCCTGCCGGTCACAGCGCATTGAGAATTGGCTCCGTCGGAATCTGACGAATTTTTACGGATTTCCCTATGGGTACCACTAGTGAAAATCACTAGAATCGAAAAATCGTAAAAAGGGTTGTGAAATTTTGGATCCGAGTCCGATAATTCGGGAAAACCCTGTTGGAATAGCTACTGGAAGCCTGCCGGTCACAGCGCATCGAGAATTGGCTTCGTCGGAATCTGACGAATTTTTTCAGATTTCCCTAGGGGTACCACTAGGGAAAATCACCAGAATCGAAAAATCGTAAAAAGTGGTGAAATTTTGGATCCGAGTCCGATAATTCGGGAAAACCCGGTTGGAATAGCTATTGGAAGCCTGCCGGTCACAGCGCATCGAGAATTGGCTCCGTCGGAATCTGACGAATTTTTACGGATTTCCCTAGGGGTACCACTAGGGAAAATCACCAGAATCGAAAAATCGTAAAAAGGGCTGTGAAATTTTGGATCAGAGTCCGATAATTCGGGAAAACCCGGTTGGAATAGCTAATAGAAGCCTGTCGGTCACAGCGAATCGAGAATTGGCTCCGTCGGAATCTGACGAATTTTTACGGATTTCCCTAGGTGTACCACTAGGGAAAATCACAAGAATCGAAAAATCGTAAAAAGGGTTGTGAAATCTTGGATCCGAGTCCGATAATTCGGGAAAACACGGTTGGAATAGCTTCTGGAAGCCTGCCGGTCACAGCGCATCGAGAATTGGCTCCGTCGAAATCTGACGAATTTTTACGGATTTCCCTAGGGGTACCACTAGGGAAAATCACCCGAATCGAAAAATCGTAAAAAGTGATAAAATTTTTTATCCGAGTCCGATAGTTTGGGAAAACCCGGTTGGAATAGCTACTGGAAGCCTGCCGGTCACAGCGCATCGAGAATTGGCTCCGTCGGAATTTGACGAATTTTTACGGATTTTCCTAGGGGTACCACTAGGGAAAATCACCAGAATCGAAAAATCGTAAAAAGTGGTGAAATTTTGGATCCGAGTCCGTTAATTCGGGAAAACCCGGTTGGAATAGCTACTGGAAGCCTGCCAGTCACAGCGCATCGAGAATTGGCTCCGTCAGAATCTGACGAATTTTTATGGATTTCCCTAGGGGTACCACTAGGAAAAATCACCAGAATCGAAAAATCGTAAAAAGGGTAATGAAATCTTGGATCCGAGTCCGATAATTCGGGAAAACCCGGTTGGAATAGCTACTGGAATCCTGCCGGTCACAGCGCATTGAGAATTGGCTCCGTCGGAATTTGACGAATTTTTACGGATTTTCCTAGGAGTACCACTAGGGAAAATCACCAGAATCGAAAAATCGTAAAAAGTGGTGAAATTTTTTATCCGAGTCCGATAATTCGTGAAAACCCGGTTAGAATAGCTACTGGAAGCCTGCCGGTCACAGCGCATCGAGAATTGGCTCCGTCGGAATCTGACGAATTTTTACGAATTTTCCTAGGGGTACCACTAGGGAAAATCACCAGAATCGAAAAATCGTAAAAAGGGTTGTGAAATTTTTGTTTCGAGTCCGATAATTCGGGAAAACCCGGTTGGAATAGCTACTGGAAGCCTGCCGGTCACAGCGCATCGAGAATTGGCTTCGTCGAAATCTGACGAATTTTTGCAGATTTCCCTAGGGGTACCACTAGGGAAATCACCAGAATCGAAAAATCGTAAAAAGTGGTGAAATTTTGAATCCGAGTCCGATAATTCGGGAAAACCCGGTTGGAATAGCTACTGGAAGCCTGCCGGTCACAGCGCATCGAGAATTGGCTCCGTTGGAATCTGACGAATTTTTACGGATTTCCCTAGGGGTACCACTAGGGAAAATCACCAGAATCGAAAAATCGTAAAAAGTGGTTAAATTTTTGATCCGAGTCCGATAATTCGGGAAAACCCGGTTGGAATAGCTACTGGAAACCTGCCGGTCACGGCGCATCGAGAATTGGCTCCGTCGGAATCTGACGAATTTTTACGGATTTCCCTAGGGGTTCCACTAGGGAAAATCACCAGAATCGAAAAATCGTAAAAAGGGTTGTAAAATTTTGGATTCGAGTCCGATAATTCGGGAAAACCCAGTTGGAATAGCTACTGGAAGCCTGCCGGTCACAGCGCATCGAGAATTGGCTCCGTCGGAATCTGAGGAATTTTTACGGATTTCCCTAGGGGTACCACTAGGGAAAACCACCAGAATCAAAAAATCGTAAAAAGGGTTGTGAAATTTTTGATTCGAGTCCGATAATTCGGTAAAACCCGGTTGGAATAGCTACTGGAAGCCTGCCGATCACAGCGCATCGAGAATTGGCTCCGTCGGAATCTGACGAATTTTTACGGATTTTCCTAGGGGTACCACTAGGGAAATCACCAGAATCGAAAAATCGTAAAAAGTGGTGAAATTTTGAATCCGAGTCCGATAATTCGGGAAAACCCGGTTGGAATAGCTACTGGAAGCCTGCCGGTCACAGCGCATCGAGAATTGGCTCCGTTGGAATCTGACGAATTTTTACGGATTTCCCTAGGGGTACCACTAGGGAAAATCACCAGAATCGAAAAATCGTAAAAAGTGGTTAAATTTTTGATCCGAGTCCGATAATTCGGGAAAACCCGGTTGGAATAGCTACTGGAAACCTGCCGGTCACGGCGCATCGAGAATTGGCTCCGTCGGAATCTGACGAATTTTTACGGATTTCCCTAGGGGTTCCACTAGGGAAAATCACCAGAATCGAAAAATCGTAAAAAGGGTTGTAAAATTTTGGATTCGAGTCCGATAATTCGGGAAAACCCAGTTGGAATAGCTACTGGAAGCCTGCCGGTCACAGCGCATCGAGAATTGGCTCCGTCGGAATCTGAGGAATTTTTACGGATTTCCCTAGGGGTACCACTAGGGAAAACCACCAGAATCAAAAAATCGTAAAAAGGGTTGTGAAATTTTTGATTCGAGTCCGATAATTCGGGAAAACCCAGTTGCAATAGCTACTGGAAGCCTGCCGGTCACAGCGTATAGAGAATTGGCTCCGTCGAAATCTGACGAATTTTTACGGATTTCCTTAGGGGTATGACTAGGGAAAATCACCAGAATCGAAAAATCGTAAAAAGTGGTGAAATTTTGGATCCGAGTCCGATAATTCGGGAAAACCCGGTTGGAATAGCTACTGGAAGCCTGCCGGTCACAGCGCATCGAGAATTGGCTCCGTCGGAATCTGAAGAATTTTTACGGATTTCCCTAGGGGTACCACTAGGGAAAATCACCAGAATCGAAAAATCGTAAAAAGTGGTGAAATTTTGGATCCGAGTCCGATAATTTGGGAAAACACGGTTGGAATAGCTACTGGAAGCCTTCCGGTCACAGCGCATCGAGAATTGGCTCCGTCGGAATCTGACGAATTTTTACGGATTTCCCTAGGGGTACCACTAGGGAAAATCACCAGAATCGAAAAATCGTAAAAAGGGTTATGAAATCCTGGATCCGAGTCCGATAATTCGGGAAAACCCGGTTGGAACAGCTACTGGAAGCCTGCCGGTCACAGCGCATCGAGAATTGGCTCCGTCGGAATCTGACGAATTTTTATGGATTTTCCAAGGGGTACCACTAGGGAAAATCACCAGAATCGAAAAATCGTAAAAAGGGTTGTGAAATTTTGGATCCGAGTCCGATAATTCGGGAAAACCCGGTTGGAATAGCTACTGGAAGCCTGCCGGACACAGCGCATCGAGAATTGGCTCCGTCGGAATCTGACGAATTTTTACGGATTTCCCTAGGGGTACCACTAGGGAAAATCACCAGAATCGAAAAATCGTAAAAAGGGTTGTGAAATCTTGGATCCGAGTCCGTTAATTCGGAAAAACCCGGTTGGAATAGCTACTGGAAGCCTGCCGGTCACAGCGCATTGAGAATTGGCTCCGTCGGAATCTGACGAATTTTTACGGATTTCCCTAGGGTACCCCTAGGGAAAATCACCAGAATCCAAAAAATCGTAAAAAGGGTTGTGAAATCTTGGATCCGAGTCCGATAATTCGGGAAAACCCGGTTGGAACAGCTACTGGAAGCCTGCCGGTCACAGCGCATCGAGAATTGGCTCCGTCGGAATCTGACGAATTTTTATGGATTTTCCAAGGGGTACCACTAGGGAAAATCACCAGAATCGAAAAATCGCAAAAAGGGTTGTGAAATCTTCGATCCGAGTCCGATAATTCGGGAAAACCCGGTTGGAATAGCTACTGGAAGCCTGCCGGTCACAACGCATCGAGAATTGGCTCCGTCGGAATCTGACGAATTTTTACGGATTTCCCAAGGGGTACCACTAGGGAAAATCACCAGAATCGAAAAATCGTAAAAAGGGTTGTGAAATCTTGGATTCGAGTCCGATAATTCGGGAAAACTAGGTTGGAATAGCTACTGGAAGCCTGCCGATCACAGCGCATCGAGAATTGGCTCCGTCGGAATCTGACGAATTTTTACGGATTTCCCTAGGGGTACCACTAGGGAAAATCACCAGAATCGAAAAATCGTAAAAAGGGTTGTGAAATTTTGGATCCGAGTCCGATAATTCGGGAAAACCCGGTTAGAATAGCTACTGGAAGCCTGCCGATCACAGCGCATCGAGAATTGGCTCCGTCGGAATCTGACAAATTTTTACGGATTTCCCTAGGGGTACCACTACAGAAAATCACCAGAATCGAAAAATCGTAAAAAGGGTTGTGAAATCCTGGATCCGAGTCCGATAATTCGGGAAAACCCGGTTGGAACAGCTACTGGAAGCCTGCCGGTCACAGCGCATCGAGAATTGGCTCCGTCGGAATCTGACGAATTTTTATGGATTTTCCAAGGGGTACCACTAGGGAAAATCACCAGAATCGAAAAATCGTAAAAAGGGTTATGAAATTTTGGATCCGAGTCCGATAATTCGGGAAAACCCGGTTGGAATAGCTACTGGAAGCCTGCCGGACACAGCGCATCGAGAATTGGCTCCGTCGGAATCTGACGAATTTTTACGGATTTCCCTAGGGGTACCACTAGGAAAAATCACCAGAAACGAAAAATCGTAAAAATGGTTGTGAAATCTTGGATCCGAGTCCATTAATTCGGGAAAACCCGGTTGGAATAGCTACTGGAAGCCTGCCGGTCACAGCGCATCGAGAATTGGCTCCGTCGGAATCTGACGAATTTTTACGGATTTCCCTAGGGGTACCATTAGGGAAAATCACCAGAATCGAAAAATCGTAAAAAGGGTTGTGAAATCTTGGATCCGAGTCCGATAATTCGGGAAAACCCGGTTGGAATGGCTACTGGAAGCCTGCCGGTCACAGCGCATCGAGAATTGGCTCCGTCGGAATCTGACGAATTTTTACGGATTTCCCTAGGGGTATCACTAGGGAAAATCACCAGAATCGAAAAATCGCAAAAAGGGTTGTGAAATCTTGGATCCGAGTCCGATAATTCGGGAAAACCCGGTTGGAGTAGCTACTGGAAGCCTGCCGGTCACAGCGCATCGAGAATTAGCTCCGTCGGAATCTGGCGAATTTTTACGGATTTTCCAAGGGGTACCACTAGGGAAAATCACCAGAATCGAAAAATCGTAAAAAGCGTTGTGAAATTTTGGATCCGAGTCCTATAATTCGGGAAAACCCGGTTGGAATAGCTACTGGAAGCCTTCCGGACACAGCGCATCGAGAATTGGCTCCGTAGGAATCTGACGAATTTTTACGGATTTGCCTAGGGGTACCACTAGGGAAAATCACCAGAATCGAAAAATCGTAAAAAGGGTTGTGAAATCTTGGATCCGAGTCCGATAATTCGGGAAAACCCGGTCGGAATAGCTACTGGAAGCCTGCCGGTCACAGCGCATCGAGAATTGGCTCCGTCGGAATCTAAAAATTTTTTACGGATTTCCCTAGGGTACCGCTAGGGAAAATCACCAGAATCGAAAAATCGTAAAAAGTGGTGAAATTTTGGATCCGAGTCCGATAATTCGGGAAAACCCGGTTGGAATAGCTACTGGAAGCCTTCCGGTCACAGCGCATCGAGAATTGGCTCCGTCGAAATCTGACGAATTTTTACGGATTTCCCTAGGGGTACCACTAGGAAAAATCACCAGAATCGAAAAATCGTAAAAAGGGTTGTGAAATTTTGGATCCGAGTCCGATAATTCGGGAAAACCCGGTTGGAATAGCTACTGGAAGCCTGCCGGTCACAGCGCATCGAGAATTGGCTCCGTCGGAATCTGACGAATTTTTACGGATTTTCCTAGGGGTACCACTAGGGAAAATCACCAGAATCGAAAAATCGTAAAAAGGGTTGTGAAATTTTTGATCCGAGTCCGATAATTCGGGAAAATCCGGTTGGAATAGCTACTGGAAGCCTGCCGGTCACAGCGCATCGAGAAATGGCTCCGTCGGAATCTGACGAATTTTTACGGATTTCCCTAGGGGTACCACTAGGGAAAATCACCAGAATCGAAAAATCGTAAAAAGGGTTGTGAAATCCTGGATCCGAGTCCGATAATTCGGGAAAACCCGGTTGGAACAGCTTCTGGAAGCCTGCCGGTCACAGTGCATTGAGAATTGGCTCCGTCGGAATCTGACGAATTTTTACGGATTTTCCTAGGGGTATCACTAGGGAAAATCACCAGAATCGAAAAATCGTACAAAGGGTTATGAAATTTTTGATCCGAGTCCGATAATTCGGGAAAACCCGGTTAGAATAGCTACTGGATGCCTGTCGGTCACAGCGCATCGAGAATTGGCTCCGTCGGAATCTGACGAATTTTTACGGATTTCCCTAGGGGTACCACTAGGGAAAATCACCAGAAACGAAAAATCGTAAAAAGTGGTGAAATTTTGGGTCCGAGTCCGATAATTCGGGAAAACCCGGTTGGAATAGCTACTGGAAGCCTGCCGGTCACAGCGCATCGAGAATTGGCTCCGTCAGAATCTGACGAATTTTTACGGATTTCCCTAGGGGTACCACTAGGGAAAATCACCAGAATAAAAAAATCATAAAAAGGGTTGTGAAATTTTGGATCCGAGTCCGATAATTCGGGAAAAATCGGTTGGAATAGCTACTGGAAGCCTGCCGGTCACAGCGCATCGAGAATTGGCTCCGTCGGAATCTGACGAATTTTTACGGATTTTCCAAGGGGTACCACTAGGGAAAATCACCAGAATTAAAAAATCGTAAAAAGGGTTGTGAAATTTTGGATCCGAGTCCGATAATTCGGGAAAACCCGGTTGGAATAGCTACTGGAAGCCTGCCGGACACAGCGCATCGAGAATTGGCTCCGTCGGAATCTGACGAATTTTTACGGATTTCTCTAGGGGTACCACTAGGGAAAATCACCAGAATCGAAAAATCGTAAAAAGGGTTGTGAAATCTTTGATCCGAGTCCGTTAATTCGGGAAAACCCGGTTGGAATAGCTACTGGAAGCCTGCCGGTCACAGCGCATCGAGAATTGGCTCCGTCGGAATCTGACGAATTTTTACGGATTTCCCTAGGGGTACCACTAGGGAAAATCACCAGAATCGAAAAATCGTAAAAAGGGTTGTGAAATCTTGGATCCGAGTCCGATAATTCGGGAAAATCCGGTTGGAATGGCTACTGGAAGCCTGCCGGTCACAGCGCATCGAGAATTGGCTCCGTCAGAATCTGACGAATTTTTACGGATTTCCCTAGGGATACCACTAGGGAAAATCACCAGAATCGAAAAATCGCAAAAAGGGTTGTGAAATCTTGGATCCGAGTCCGATAATTCGGGAAAACCCGGTTGGAATAGCTACTGGAAGCCTGCCGGTCACTGCGCATCGAGAATTGGCTCCGTCGGAATCTGACGAATTTTTACGGATTTTCCAAGTGGTACCACTAGGGAAAATCACCAGAATCAAAAAATCGTAAAAAGCGTTGTGAAATTTTGGCTCCGAGTCCTATAATTCAGGAAAACCCGGTTGGAATAGCTACTGGAAGCCTGCCGGACACAACGCATCGAGAATTCGCTCCGTCGGAATCTGACGAATTTTTACGGATTTCCCTAGGGGTACCACTAGGGAAAATCACCAGAATCGAAAAATCGTAAAAAGGGTTGTGAAATCTTGGATCCGAGTCCGATAATTCGGGAAAACCCGGTTGGAATGGCTACTGGAAGCCTGCCGATCACAGCGCATCGAGAATTGGCTCCGTCGGAATCTGACGAATTTTTACGGATTTCCCTAGGGGTACCACTAGGGAAAATCACCAGAATCGAAAAATCGTAAAAAGGGTTGTGAAATCTTGGATCCGAGTCCGATAATTCGGGAAAACCCGGTTGGAATAGCTACTGGAAGCCTGCCGGTCACAGCGCATCGAGAATTGGCTCCGTCAGAATCTGACGAATTTTTACGGATTTTCCAAGGGGTACCACTAGGGAAAATCACCAGAATCGAAAAATCGTAAAAAGCGTTGTGAAATTTTGGATCCGAGTCCGATAATTCAGGAAAACCCGGTTGGAATAGCTACCGGAAGCCTGTTGGTCACAGCGCATCGAGAATTGGCTCCGTCGGAATCTGACGAATTTTTACGGATTTCCCTAGGGGTACCACTAGGGAAAATCACCAGAATCGAAAAATCGTAAAAAATGGTGAAATTTTGGATCCGAGTCCGATAATTCGGGAAAACCCGGTTGGAGTAGCTACTGGAGGCCTGCCGGTCACAGCGCATTGAGAATTGGCTCCGTCGGAATCTGACGAATTTTTACGGATTTCCCTAGGGGTACCACTAGGGAAAATCACCAGAATCGAAAAATCGTAAAAAGGGTTATGAAATTTTTGATCCGAGTCCGATAATTCGGGAAAACCCGGTTAGAATAGCTACTGGAAGCCTGTCGGTCACAGCGCATCGAGAATTGGCTCCGTCGGAATCTGATGAATTTTTACGGATTTCCCTAGGGGTACCACTAGGGAAAATCACCAGAATCGAAAAATCGTAAAAAGTGGTGAAATTTTGGATCCGAGTCCGATAATTCGGGAAAACCCGGTTGGAATAGCTACTGGAAGCCTGCCGGTCACAGCGCATCGAGAATTGGCTCCGTCAGAATCTGACGAATTTTTACGGATTTCCCTAGGGGTACCACTAGGGAAAATCACCAGAATAAAAAAATCTTAAAAAGGGTTGTGAAATTTTGGATCCGAGTCCGATAATTCGGGAAAAACCGGTTGGAATAGCTACTGGAAGCCTGCCGGTCACAGCGCATCGTGAATTGGCTCCGTCGGAATCTGACGAATTTTTACGGATTTCCCTAGGGGTACCACTAGGGAAAATCACCAGAATCGAAAAATCGTAAAAAGGGTTGTGAAATCCTGGATCCGAGTCCGATAATTCGGGAAAACCCGGTTGGAACAGCTACTGGAAGCCTGCCGGTCACAGCGCATCAAGAATTGGCTCCGTTGGAATCTGACGAATTTTTATGGATTTTCCAAGGGGTACCACTAGGGAAAATCACCAGAATCGAAAAATCGTAAAAAGGGTTGTGAAATTTTGGATCCGAGTCCGATAATTCGGGAAAACCCGGTTGGAATAGCTACTGGAAGCCTGCCAGACACAGCGCTTCGAGAATTGGCTCCGTCGGAATCTGACGAATTTTTACGGATTTCCCTAGGGGTACCACTAGGGAAAATCACCAGAATCGAAAAATCGTAAAAAGGGTTGTGAAATCTTTGATCCGAGTCCGTTAATTCGGGAAAATCCGGTTGGAATAGCTACTGGAAGCCTGCCGGTCACAGCGCATCGAGAATTGGCTCCGTCGAAATCTGACGAATTTTTACGGATTTCCCTAGGGGTAGCACTAGGGAAAATCACCAGAATCGAAAAATCGTAAAAAGGGTTGTGAAATCTTGGATCCGAGTCCGATAATTCGGGAAAACCCGGTTGGAATGGCTACTGGAAGCCTGCCGGTCACAGCGCATCGAGAATTGGCTCCGTCGGAATCTGACGAATTTTTACGGATTTTCCTAGGGATACCACTAGGGAAAATCACCAGAATCGAAAAATCGCAAAAAGGGTTGTGAAATCTTGGATCCGAGTCCGATAATTCGGGAAAACCCGGTTGGAATAGCTACTGGAAGCCTGCCGGTCACAACGCATCGAGAATTGGCTCCGTCGGAATCTGACGAATTTTTACGGATTTCCCTAGGGGTACCACTAGGGAAAATCACCAGAATCGAAAAATCGTAAAAAGGGTTGTGAAATTTTTGATCCGAGTCCGATAATTTGGGAAAACCCGGTTGGAATAGCTACTGGAAGCCTGCCGGTCATGGCGCATCGAGAATTGGCTCCGTCGAAATCTGACGAATTTTTACGGATTTCCCTAGGGGTACCACTAGGAAAAATCAACAGAAACAAAAAATCGTAAAAAGGGTTGTGAAATTTTGGATCCGAGTCCGATAATTCGGGAAAACCCGGTTGGAATAGCTACTGGAAGCCTGCCGGTCACAGCGCATCGAGAATTGGCTCCGTCGGAATCTGACGAATTTTTACGGATTTCCCTAGGGGTACCACTAGGGAAAATCACCAGAATCGAAAAATCGTAAAAAGGGTTGTGAAATTTTTGATCCGAGTCCGATAATTTGAAAAAACCCTGTTGGAATAGCTACTGGAAGCCTGCCGGTCACAGTGCATTGAGAATTGGCTCCGTCGGAATCTGACGAATTTTTACGGATTTCCCTAGGGTACCACTAGGGAAAATCACCAGAATCAAAAAATTGTAAAAAGTGGTGAAATTTTGGATCCGAGTCCGATAATTCGGGAAAAATCGGTTGGAATAGCTACTGGAAGCCTGCCGGTCACAAGACATCAAAAATTGGCTCCGTCGGAATCTGACGAATTTTTACGGATTTCCCTAGGGGTACCACTAGGAAAAATCACTAGAATCGAAAAATCGTAAAAAGTGGTGAAATTTTGGATCCAAGTCCGATAATTCGGGAAAACCCGGTTGGAATAGCTACTGGAAGCGTGCCAGTCACAGCGCATCGAGAATTGGCTCCGTCGGAATCTGACGAATTTTTACGGATTTTCCTAGGGGTACCACTAGGGAAAATCACCAGAATCGAAAAATCGTAAAAAGGGTTGTGAAATTTTGGATCCGAGTCCGATAATTCGAGAAAACCCGGTTGAAATAGCTACTGGAAGCCTGCCGGTCATAGCGCATCGACAATTGGCTCCGTCGAAAGCTGACGAATTTTTACGGATTTCCCTAGGGGTACCACTAGGGAAAATCACCAGAATCGAAAAATCGTAAAAAGTGGTAAAATTTTTGATTCGAGTCCGATAATTCGGAAAAACCCGGTCTGAATAGCTATTGGAAGCCTGCCGGTCACATCGCATCGAGAATTAGCTCCGTCGGAATCTGACGAATTTTTACGGATTTCCCTAGGGGTACCACTAGGGAAAATCACCAGAATCAAAAAATCATAAAAAGTAGGGAAATTTTGGATCCGAGTCTGATAATTCGGGAAAACCCGGTTGGAATAGCTACTGGAAGCCTGCCGGTCACAGCGCATCAAGAAATGGCTCCGTCAGAATCTGACGAATTTTTACGGATTTCGCTAGGGGTACCACTAGGAAAAATCACCAGAATCGAAAAATCGTAAAAAAGGTTGTGAAATTTTGGATCCGAGTTCGATAATTCGGGAAAACCCGGTTGGAATAGCTACTGGAAGCCTGCCGGTCACGGCGCATCGAGAATTGGCTCCGTCGAAATCTGACGAATTTTTACGGATTTCCCTAGGGGTACCACTAGGGAAAATCAACAGAATCGAAAAATCGTAAAAAGGGTTGTGAAATTTTGGACCCGAGTCCGATAATTCGGGAAAACCCGGTTGGAATAGCTACTGGAAGCCTGCCGGTCACAGCGCATCGAGAATTGGCTCCGTCGGAATCTGACGAATTTTTACGGATTTCCCTAGGGGTACCACTAGGGAAAATCACCAGAATCGAAAAATCGTAAAAAGGGTTGTGAAATTTTTGATCCGAGTCCGATAATTTGGGAAAACCCGGTTGGAATCGCTACTGGAAGCCTGCCGGTCACAACGCATCGAGAATTGGCTCCGTCGGAATCTGACGAATTTTTACGGATTTTCCTAGGGGTACCACTAGGGAAAATCACCAGAATCGAGAAATCGTAAAAAGTGGTGAAATTTTGGATCCGAGTCCGATAATTCGGGAAAACCCGGTTGGAATAGCTAGTGGAAGCCTGCCGGTCACAGCGTATCGAGAATTGTCTCCTTCGGAATCTGACGAATTTTTACGGATTTCCCTAGGGGTACCACTAGGGAAAATCACCAGAATCGAAAAATCGTAAAAAACGTTGTGAAATTTTGGATCCGAGTCCGATAATTCGGGAAAACCCGGTTGGAATAGCAACTGGAAGCCTGCCGGTCACAGCGCAACGAGAATTGGATCCGTCGGAATCTGACGAATTTTTACGGATTTCCCTAGGGGTACCACTAGGGAAAATCACCAGAATCGAAAAATCGTAAAAAGTGGTGAAATTTTGGATCCGAGTCCGATAATTCGGGAAAACCTGGTTGGAATAGCTATTGGAAGCTTGCCGGTCACAGCGCACCGAGAATTGGCTTCGTCGAAATCTGACGAATTTTTACGGATTTCCCTAGGGGTACCACTAGGGAAAATCACCAGAATCGAAAATTCGTAAAAAGTGGTGAAATTTTGGATCCGAGTCCGATAATTCGGGAAAACCTGGTTGGAATAGCTACTGGAAGCTTGCCGGTCACAGCGCATCGAGAATTGGCTTCGTTGGAATCTGACGAATTTTTATGGATTTCCCTAGGGGTACCACTACGGAAAATCACCAGAATCGAAAAATCGAAAAAAGTGGTGAAATTTTGGATCCGAATCCGATAATTCGGGAAAACCTGGTTGGAATCGCTACTGGAAGCTTGCCTCTCATGGCGTATCGAGAATTGGCTTCGTCGGAATCTGACGAATTTTTACGGATTTCCCTAGGGGTACCACTAGGGAAAATCACCAGAATCGAAAAATCGTAAAAAGTGGTGAAATTTTGGATCCGAGTCCGATAATTCGGGAAAACCTGGTTGGAATAGCTACTGGAAGCTTGCATCGAGAATTGGTTTCGTCGGAATCTTACGAATTTTTACGGATTTCCCTAGGGGTACCACTAGGGAAAATCACCAGAATAGAAAAATCATAAAAAGTGGTGAAATTTTGGATCCGAGTCCGATAATTCGGGAAAACCTGGTTGGAATAGCTACTGGAAGCTTGCCGGTCACAGCGCATCGAGAATTGGCTTCGTCGGAATTTGACGAATTTTTATGGATTTCCCTAGGGGTACCAATACGGAAAATCACCAGAATCGAAATATCGAAAAAAGTGGTGAAATTTTGGATCCGAGTCCGATAATTCGGGAAAACCTGGTTGGAATAGCTACTGGAAGCTTGCCGGTCACAGCGTATCGAGAATTGGCTTAGTCTGAATCTGACGAATTTTTACGGATTTCCCTAGGGGTACCACTAGGGAAAATCACCAGAATCGAAAAATCGTAAAAAGTGGTGAAATTTTGGATCCGAGTCCGATAATTCGGGAAAACCTGGTTGGAATAGCTACTGGAAGCTTGCATCTAGAATTGGCTTCGTCGGAATCTGACGAATTTTTACAGATTTCCCTAGGGGTACCACTAGGGAAAATCAACAGAATCGAAAAATCGTAAAAAGTGGTGAAATTTTGGATACGAGTTTGATAATTCGGGAAAATCTGGTAGGAATAGCTACTAGAAGCTTGCCTCTCACAGCGTATCGAGAATTGGCTTCGTCGAAATCTGATGAATTTTTACGGATTTCCCTAGGGGTACCACTAGGGAAAATCACCAGAATCGAAAAATCGTAAAAAGTGGTGAAATTTTGGATCCGAGTCCGATAATTCGGGAAAACCTGGTTGGAATAGCTACTGGAAGCTTGCATCGAGAATTGGCTTCGTCGGAATCTGACGAATTTTTACGGATTTCCCTAGGGGTACAACTAGGGAAAATCACCAGAATCGAAAAATCGTAAAAAGTGGTGAAATTTTGGATCCGAGTCCGATAATTCGGGAAAACCTGGTTGGAATAGCTACTGGAAGCTTGCCGGTCACAGCGCATCGAGAATTGGCTTCGTCGGAATTTGACGAATTTTTATGGATTTCCCTAGGGGTACCAATACGGAAAATCACCAGAATCGAAATATCGAAAAAAGTGGTGAAATTTTGGATCCGAGTCCGATAATTCGGGAAAACCTGGTTGGAATAGCTACTGGAAGCTTGCCGGTCACAGCGTATCGAGAATTGGCTTAGTCTGAATCTGACGAATTTTTACGGATTTCCCTAGGGGTACCACTAGGGAAAATCACCAGAATCGAAAAATCGTAAAAAGTGGTGAAATTTTGGATCCGAGTCCGATAATTCGGGAAAACCTGGTTGGAATAGCTACTGGAAGCTTGCATAGAGAATTGGCTTCGTCGGAATCTGACGAATTTTTACAGATTTCCCTAGGGGTACCACTAGGGAAAATCACCAGAATCAAAAAATCGTAAAAAGTGGTGAAATTTTGGATCCGAGTCCGATAATTCGGGAAAATCTGGTAGGAATAGCTACTGGAAGCTTGCCTCTCACAGCGTATCGAGAATTGGCTTCGTCGAAATCTGACGAAATTTTACGGATTTCCCTAGGGGTACCACTAGGGAAAATCACCAGAATCGAAAAATCGTAAAAAGTGGTGAAATTTTGGATCCGAGTCCGATAATTCGGGAAAACCTGGTTGGAATAGCTACTGGAAGCTTGCCGGTCACAGCGCATCGAGAATTGGCTTCGTCGGAATCTGACGAATTTTTACGGATTTCTCTAGGGGTACCACTAGGGAAAATCACCAGAATCGAAAAATCGTAAAAAGTGGTGAAATTTTTGATCCGAGTCCGATAATTCGGGAAAATCTGGTTGGAATAGCTACTGGAAGCTTGCCTCTCACAGCGTATCGAGAATTGGCTTCGTCGGAATCTGACGAATTTTTACGGATTTCCCTAGGGGTACCACTAGGGAAAATCACCAGAATCGAAAAATCGTAAAAAGTGGTAAAATTTTGGTTCCGAGTCCGATAATTCGGGAAAACCTGGTTGGAATAGCTACTGGAAGCTTGCCGGTCACAGCGCATCGAGAATTGGCTTCGTCGGAATCTGACGAATTTTTACGGATTTCCCTAGGGGTACCACTAGGGAAAATCACCAAAATCGAAAAATCGTAAAAAGTGGTGAAATTTTGGATCCGAGTCCGATAATTAGGGAAAACCTGGTTGGAATAGCTACTGGAAGCTTGCCGGTCACAGCGCATAGAGAATTGGCTTCGCCGGAATCTGACGAATTTTTACGGATTTCCCTAGGGGTACCACTAGGGAAAATCACCAGAATCGAAAAATCGTAAAAAGTGGTGAAATTTTGGATCCGAGTCCGATAATTCGGGAAAACCTGGTTGGAATAGCTACTGGAAGCTTGCATCGAGAATTGGCTTCGTCGGAATCTGACGAATTTTTACAGATTTCCCTAGGGGTACCACTAGGGAAAATCACCAGAATCGAAAAATCGTAAAAAGTGGTGAAATTTTGGATCCGAGTCCGATAATTCGGGAAAACCTGGTTGGAATAGCTACTGGAAGCTTGCATCGAGAATTGGCTTCGTCGGAATCTGACGAATTTTTACGGATTTCCCTAGGGGTACCACTAGGGAAAATCACCAGAATCGAAAAATCGTAAAAAGTGGTGAAATTTTGGATCCGAGTCCGATAATTCGGGAAAACCTGGTTGGAATAGCTACTGGAAGCTTGCCGGTCACAGCGCATCGAGAATTGGCTTCGTCGGAATTTGACGAATTTTTATGGATTTCCCTAGGGGTACCAATACGGAAAATCACCAGAATCGAAATATCGAAAAAAGTGGTGAAATTTTGGATCCGAGTCCGATAATTCGGGAAAACCTGGTTGGAATAGCTACTGGAAGCTATCCGGTCACAGCGTATCGAGAATTGGCTTAGTCTGAATCTGACGAATTTTTACGGATTTTCCTAGGGGTACCACTAGGGAAAATCACCAGAATCGAAAAATCGTAAAAAGTGGTGAAATTTTGGATCCGAGTCCGATAATTCGGGAAAACCTGGTTGGAATAGCTACTGGAAGCTTGCCGGTCACAGCGCATCGAGAATTGGCTTCGTCGGAATCTGACGAATTTTTACGGATTTCCCTAGGGGTACCACTAGGGAAAATCACCAGAACCGAAAAATCGTAAAAAGTGGTGAAATTTTGGATCCGAGTCTAATAATTCGGGAAAACCTGATTGGAATAGCTCCTGGAAGGTTGCCGGCCATAGCCCATCGAGAATTGGCTTCGTCCGAATCTGACGAATTTTTACGAATTTCCCTAGGGATACCACTAGGAAAAATCACCAGAACCGAAAAATCATAAAAAGTAGTGAAATTTTGGATTCGAGTCCAATAATTTGGGAAAACTTGATTGGAATAGCTCCTGGAAGCTTGCCTGCCACAGCGCATTGAGAATTGGTCTCGTAGAAATCTGACGAATTTTTACGGATTTCCCTAGGGGTACTAGGGGTAATCACCAGAATCGAAAAATCCTAAAAAGTGGTGAAATTTTTGATCCGAGTCCAATAGTTCGAGAAAACCTGATTGGAATAGCTACTGGAAGCTTTCCGGTCACAACGCATCAAGAATTGGCTTCGTTGGAATCTGATGAATTTTTACAGATTTCCCTAGGGGTACCACTAAGGGAAATCACCAGAATCGAAAAATCGTAAAAAGTGGTGAAATTTTGGATCCGAGTCCAATGGTTCGGGAAAACCTGATTGGAATAGCTACTGGAAGCTTGCCGGTCACAACGCATCGAGAATTGGTTTCGTCAGAATCTGACGAATTTTTAAGGATTTCCCTAGGGGTACCACTAGGGGAAATCACTAGAATCGAAAAATCGTAAAAAGTGGTGAAATTTTTGATCCGAGTCCAATAGTTCGGGAAAACCTGATTGGAATAGCTACTGGAAGCTTGCCGGTCACAACGAATCGAGAATTGGCTTCGTCGGAATCTGACGAATTTTTACGGATTTCACTAGGGGTACGCTTTACTCATGACCATGTTTCTTCAATGGCAAATTTTGAGCTGTAATAACCCACTATGGGGTAAAACACTCCCAACATTAATCTTTTTCATTCATCAAGGCTCAATTTTATAACATTACTTAAGGAAAACAAGTGTCATACCACTCAAACCAACAATGTTGGTAAACCACAATTGATAGTTAGCTGAGTAAGTTTTCATTTGCTTTTTTCATCATCAAAATTAGGATCCTTTTTTTTAAAAAAAAAAATCATGCATAGCAAGGCAAGTTATAGTATTGTTTCAAAATGTATAAATTAATTCATTTATTGGAACTCATGCCTCCCATGCTCAAGTAAAATTGTTAAAATTAATTATCTTTCGAGTGAAAAGGCAAAAAAGATTCATTTGCGCTAGCTTCCTAATATAAACCAATTTAATTCGAAAGGTCATGGTCAATTAAACTCTCAAAGGAACGAAAAAGAAGTCCAAATTCATTTCTTTTTCGAACTGCTATTATTATTTTTGAACATGTACTATAAGGTGTGGGAAAAACATGTATAAATATATCCACATGACGACATAGTGCAAAATGGGTGAATTTTGAATAAGTGAAGAGGTGGTCATGAAAAATATGCATGACATTCAATTACACAGTTCATAAAACATGATATGAAGCCTATTACACTGGTACTCTTTGAAAATTGGGCAGAATTCAGGAGAAAATGCACTATGAATTATTTCCTAAAGAAAGTAAATTAGACCATGTTAGAACTTTAGTAATTAGCATCTCTTACCTTAGAAGATTCTACTTTTACCTTGAAAACCATTAAAACTTCCATTTTGCTCCCATTATGCTTAGAGCTGCGCCTTTAGGTCACGTTCATATAACCTACCTCGCTGAGAATTGGCATTCATCTTCTAGGAAGATGGATATACGAACTGTAGCTATTGTAACGCCCCAAAATAATAGACCTGAATAGTGCGGGTAATGAACCCGATATGTTACATATCAAACAATTAAAAATATTTGTTTAGGGAGTATGTGAAAGAAATTAAAAATTTAGGGGTTTAAATTTTGTGGTAAATATTGGTGTGTGCGTGTGTGTATTGGGGAGGATTAAATGGTAATTAAAAAAAAATCAAAACTACGTCGGGTTAGTAACCCTATTTTCCTTTACCTTTTCTTTTTTCTTCTTTCTTTTCCTTCTCCCTGGTCCCGATCCCGTTTCTAGCCGACCCTTCCTTCCCCGATCTGCTCCTCCTCCCCATCGCTCCCCGCCATCCAGCCCTCCTTTCCCCCTAGTCAGTCACCGGCGATGTCTTCCTCTTCTTTCCCTTTCGCGCGACGGCAGCTTCTTCCTCCTCCTATGTGTTCACGCTTCGGGTTAGTGCTCTTTCCTGCCGTTTTCGCCGTCGCTGGCCACCGAAAAATACCACTAGTGCTTCCTCCTTGATCAGTAGTCCTAGAGTAAGTGAAAATACCCATTAATCTAAAATTTGAGAGAATTTCTTAAAATGGCAGAATTAGGGATTTGAAATTTTATTTTGGGAATTTGATGTTTTGAGTTTAGATTAAGTAGATTTCTCATTTTTTTTTAGTAATGTAGTCAAGTTAGTCACATTATTATTGAGATTTATTGAGTTTATGGTTGAATTATTGTGTGTATATTGTGAAGAAGAAGTATTTCAAAAAAACAAAATTCATAAAAATTCATCAGATTTTGATGAAGCCAATTCCCTATCAATTGTGATTGGTAAGCTTTCAATAGCCATTCCAATGAACTTTTCCTAAATTATAGGACTCAAATCCAAAATTTCACTTCTTTTTATAATTTTTAGATTTTATTAATTTTCCCTATTATAATACTTTTAGAAATCTATAAAAAAATTTTAGATTTTTATGAAACTAATTTTCTATCCATTGTGATGGGTAAGATTTCAATAACCATTCCAATTAAATTTTCCTAATTTGTACGACCCATATCAAAAATTTCAACACTTTTTATAATTTTTCAATTTTATTGATTTTCCCGAGTATAACACCTTCTCATATGCATAAAAATTCGTCAGATTTCGATTAAGTCAATTCTCTATCCATTGTGATTGGTAAGCTTCCAATAGCGATTCCAATGAAGTTTTTCTCAATTATAAGATTCACATCCAAAATTTCATCACTTTTTATAATTTTTCGATTTTACTTATTTTTTCTAGTATAACACCTTAAAAAATCTATAAAAATTCGTCAGATTTCGATGAAGCCAAATCTCTATCCATTGTGATTGGTAAGATTCCAGTAGCTGATCCAATTAAATTGTCCTAAATTATACTACTCACATACAAAATTTTACCAATTTTTATAATTTTTTGATTTTACTGATTTTTCTTTCTATAACACATTCAGAAATCTATAAAAATTTATCAGATTTCGATAGAGCCAATTCTCTATCCATTGTGATTGGTAGGCTTGCAATAGTCATTTCAATGAAATTTTCCTAAATTATAGGATTCAAATCAAAATTTTTACCATTTTTTATAATTTTTATTATAACACTTTCAGAAATCCATAAAAATTCTTCAGATTTCGATAAAACCAATTCTCTATCCATTGTGATTGCTAAGTGTCAAATAGCCATTCCAATGAAATTTTCCTAAATTGAAGGACTCCAATCCAAAAATTTACCACTTTTATAATTTTTTGATTTTACTGATTTTTCCTTGTATAACACCTTTAGAAATCCATAAAAATTCGTCAGATTTCGATAAAGCCAATTCTCTATATATTGTGAACGTGTAGCATCCAATAGCCATTCCAATGAAATTTTCCTAAATTATTAGACTCAATTCCAAAATTTCACCACTTTTTATAATTTTTCGATTTTATAGATTTTCCCTATTATAACACTTTCAGAAATCCATAAAAATTCGTTAGATTTCGATGAAACCAATTCTCTATCCATTGTGAATGGGTAAGCTTCCAAAAGTCATTCTATTGAAGTTTTCCTAAATTATAGGACTCACATTAAAAATTTCCCCACTTTTAATAATTTTTCGATTTTACAGATTTTTTTTCTAGTATAACACCTTCAGAAATCCATAAAAATTCGTCAGATTTCGATAAAACAAATTCTCTATCCATTGTGATTAGTAAGCTTTCAATAGCCATTCCAATGAAATTTTCCTAAATTATAGGATTCACATCAAAAATTACACCACTTTTAATAATTTTTCAATTTTACCGATTTTACCTAGTATAACATCATTAGAAATCCATAAAAATTCGTCACATTACGATAAAGCCAATTCTATATTCATTGTGATTGGTAAGCTTTAAATATCCATTCCAATGAAGTTTTTTACAATTATAGGACTCACATCAAAAATTTTACTACTTTTAATAATTTTTCGATTTTACTGATTTTTCCTAATATAACAACTTTAGAGATTCATAAAAATTCGTCAGATTTCGATGAAGCCAATTCTCTGTCCATTGTGAATGGGTAAACTTCTAAAAGCCATTCCATTGAAGTTTTTATAAATAATAGGACTCACATCCAAACTTTCTCCACTTTAAATAATTTTTTTTGATTTTACTGATTTTTCCTAGTATAACAACTTCTGAAATCCATAAAAATTCGTCAGATTTCGATAAAGACATTTCTTTATCCATTGTGAATGTCAAGCATATAAAAGTCATTGCAATGATATTTTCCTAAATTATAGGACTCACACCCAAAATTTCACCACTTTTTATAACATTTCGATTTCACTGATTTTCCCTATTATAACACCTTCAAAAATCCATAAAAATTCGTTAGATTTCGATGAAGCCAATTCTCTATCCACTGTGAATGGGTAAACTTCCAAAAGCCATTCCATTGAAATTTTCCTAAATTATAGGACTCATATAAAAAATTCACCACTTTTAATAATTTTTCGATTTTACTTATTTTTTCTAATATAACACCTTCAGAAATCCATAAAAATTCGTCAGATTTCGATAAAACTAATTCTCTATCCATTGTGATTAGTAAGCTTTCAATAGCCATTCCAATGAAATTTTCCTATATTATAGGATTCACATAAAAAATTACACTACTTTTAATAATTTTTCGATTTTACTGATTTTACCTAGTATAACACCTTCAAAAATCCATAAAAATTCGTCAGATTACGATGAAGCCAATTCTCTATTCATTGTGATCGGTAAGCTTTCAATATCCATTCCAATGAAGTTTTTCGCAATTAATTATAGGACTCACATAAAAAATTTCACTACTTTTAATAATTTTTCGATTTTACCGATTTTTCCTAGTATAACAACTTTAGAGATTCATAAAAATTCGTCAGATTTCGATGAAATCAATTCTCTATCCATTGTGAATGGGTAAACTTTTAAAAACCATTCCATTGAAGTTTTTCTAAATTATAGGACGCACATCCAAAATTTCTCCACTTTAAATAATTTGTTTCAATTTTACTGATTTTTCCTAGTATAACACCTGAAATCAATAAAAATTCGTCAGATTTCGATAAAGGCTTTTCTTTATCCATTGTGAATGCTAAGCATATAAAAGCCATTGCAATGAAATTTTTCTAAATTATAGGATTCACTCCCAAAATTTCACACATTTTTTATAATTTTTTGATTTCACTGATTTTCGCTAGTATAGCACCTTCAGAAATCCATAAAAATTGGTCAGATTTCGATGAGACCAATTCCCTATCCATTGAGATTGGTAAGCTTTCAATAGCCATTGCAATGAACTTTTCCTAAATTATAGGACTCAAATTCAAAATTTCACTTCTTTTTATAATTTTTTTATTTTAGTGATTTTTCCTAGTATAATACCTTCAGAAATCCATAAAAATTCTTTAGATTTTTATGAAACTAATTTTATATCCATTATGATTGGTAAGATTCCAATAACCATTCCAATGAAATTTTTCTAATTTATACAACCCACATCCAAAATTTCAATACTTTTTATAATTTTTCAATTATACTAATTTTTCCTATTATAACACCTTCTGAAATGCATAAAAATTCGATAAATTTTGCTTAAGCCAATTCTCTATCCATTGTGATCGGTAAGCTTCCAATAACAATTCCAATGAAGTATTCCTCAATTTTAGGATTTAAATCTAAAATTTCACTACTTTTTATAATTTTTCGATTTTACTTATTTTTCTTCAGAAATCTATAAAAATACGTCAAATTTCGATGAAGCCAATTCTCTATCCATTGTGATTGGTAAGATTCTAGTAGCCGATCCAATGAAGTTGTTCTAAATTATACTACTCGGATCCAAAATTTTACCAATTTTTATAATTCTTTAATTTTACTGATTTTTGCTTGTATATCACCTTCAGAAATCTATAAAAATTTATCAGATTTCGATGAAGCCACTTCTTTATCCATTGTGATTGGTAAGCGTCCAATAGCCATTCCAATGAAATTTTCCTAAATTAAGGAACTCCAATCCAAAATGTCACCATTTTTTATAATTTTTGGATTTCACTGATTTTCCCTAGTATAACACCTTCAAAAATCCATAAAAATTCGTCAGATTTCGATGAAGCCAAATCCCTATCCATTGTGATTGGTAAGTTTTCAATAGCCATTCCAATGAAATTTTCCTAAATTATAGGACTCAAATCCAAAATTTTACCTCTTTTTATAATTCTTTAGATTTTTATGAAACTAATTTTCTATCCATTATGATTGGTAAGATTCAAATAACCATTCCAATGAAGTTTTCCTAATTTATACAACCCACATCCAAAATTTCAACACTTTTTATAATTTTTCGATTTTACTGATTTTCCCTATTATAACACCTTCTAAAATGTATAAAAATTCGTCAGATTTCGATTAAGTCAATTCTCTATTCATTGTGATTGGTAAGCTTTCAATAGCTATTCCAATGAAGTTTTCTCAATTATAGAATTCACATCCAAAATTTCACCATTTTTTATAATTTTTCAATTTTACTTATTTTTCTTCATAAATCTATAAAAATTCGTCAGATTTCGATGAAACCAATTCTCTATCCATTGTGATTGGTAAGATTCCAATAACCATTCCAACAAAGTTTTCCTAATTTATACGACCCACATCCAAAATTTCAACACTTTTTATAATTTTTCGATTTTACTGATTTCACCTAGTATAACACCTTCTCAAATGCATAAAAATTCGTCAAATTTCGATAGAGCCAATTCTATATCCATTGTGATTGGTAGGCTTGCAATAGCCATTTCAATGAAATTTTCCTAAATTATATGACTCAAATTCAAAATTTCACCACTTTAAATAATTTTTTTCGATTTTACTGATTTCCCCTATTATAACACCTTCATAAATCAATAAAAATTCGTCAGATTTCGATGAAACCAATTCTCTATCCATTGTGAATGGATAAGCTTCAAAAAGCCATTCCATTGAAATTTTCCTAAATTATAAGACTCACATCAAAAGTTTCACCACTTTTAATAATTTTTCGATTTTACTGATTTTTTCTAGTATAACACTTTCAGAAATCCATAAAAATTCGTCAGATATCGATGAAACCAATTCTCTATCTATTGTGATTGGCAAGCTTTCAATAGATATTCCAATGAAATTTTTCGAAATTATAAGACTCACATCAAAAATTAAACCACTTTTAATAATTTTTCGATTTTACAGATTTTATCTAGTATAATACGTTCAGAAATCCATAAAAATTCGTCAAATTACGATAAAGACAATTCTCTGTTCATTGTGATTGGTAATCTTTCAATATCCATTCCAATGAAATTTTTCGCAATTATAGGACTCACATCAAAAATTTAACTACTTTTTATAATTTTTCGATTTTACTGATTTTTCCTAGTATAACAACTTTAGAAATTCGTAAACATTCGTCAGATTTCGATGAAGCCAATTCTCTATCAATTGTGAATGGGTAAACTTCTAAAAGCCATTCCATTGAAGTGTTTCTAAATTATAGGACTCACATCCAAAATTTCTCCACTTTAAATAATTTTTTTCGATTTTACTGATTTTTCCTAGTATAACACCTTCTGAAATCCATAAAAATTCGTTAAATTTCAATAAAGCAATTTCTTTATCCATTGTGAATGTTAAGCTTCTAAAAACCATTACAATAAATTTTTCCTAAATTATAGGACTCACACCCAAAATTTCACCGCTTTTTATAATTTTTCGATTTGAGTTAATTTTTCTAATATAACACCTTCAAAAATTCATAAAAATTTATCAGATTTCGATTAAGCCAATTCTCTATCCATTGTGATTTGTAAGATTCCAATAGAAATTTCAATAAAATTTTCCTAAATTATACGACTCACATCCAAACTTTCACCACTTTTTATAATTTTTTGATTTTACAGATTTTTCCTAGTATACATCTTCAGAAATTCATAAAAATTTGTCATATTTCAATGAAGCCGATTCTCTAACAATTATGACTGGTAAGCTTCCGAAAGCCATTTCAATGAAATTTTCCTAAATTATAGGACTCAAAACCAAAAATTCTCCACTTTTAATAATTTTTTGATTTTACTGATTTTTTCTAATATAACACTTTCAGAAATTTATAAAAATTCATTAGATTTCGATGAAACCAATTCTCTATCCATTGTAAATGTTAAGCTTCCAAATGCCATTCCAATGAAATTTTCCTAAATTTTAGGTCTTAAATCCAAAATTTCGCCACTTTTTATAATTTTTAAATTTCAGTTATTTTCCCTAGTATAACACTTTCAGAAATCCATAAAAATTCGTCATATTTCAATGAAGTCAATTCTCTATCAATTGTGATCGGTAAGATTCCAAAAGCCATTCTAATTAAATTTTCCTAAATTATAGGACTTACATCAAAAATTTCTCCACTTTTAATAATTTTTTGATTTTACTGATTTTTTATAGTATAACACCTTTAAAAATTAATAAAAATTCGTTAGATTTCGATGAAATCAATTTTCTATCCATCGTGATTGGTAAGATTTCAGTAGCCATTTCAATGAACTTTTCCTAAATTATACTACTCACTTCCAAAATTTCACCACATTTTATAATTTTTTGATTTTACTGATTTTTCCTTATATAACAACTTCATAAATCAATAAAAATTCGTCAAATTTCGATAGAGCCAATTCTCTATCCATTGTTATTGGTAAGCTTTTAATATCCATTCCAATGAAGTTTTCCTCAATTATAGGACTCAAATCAAAAATTTTACCACTTTTTATAATTTTTCGATTTTACTAATTTTTTCTAGTATTACACCTTCAGAAATCAATAAAAATTCGTCAGATTTCGATTAAACCAATCCTCTATCCATTGTGAATGGGTAAGTTTCCAAAAGCCATTCCATTGAAGTTTTCCTAAATTATAGGACTCACATCCAAAATTTCTCTACTTTAAATAATTTTTCGATTCACTGATTTTTCCTAGTCTAACACCTTCTAAAATCTATAAAAATTCGTTAGATTTCGATGATGCCATTTCTTTATTCATTGTGAATATTAAGTTTCTAAAAGCCATTGCAATGAAGTTTTGCTAAATTATAAAAATTATAGGGCCTACATCCAAAATTTTACCACTTTTTATACTTTTTCGATTTTAGTGATTTTGCGTAATATAACACATTCAAAAATTCATAAAAATTTGTCAGATTTCGATGTAAAAAATTCTCTATCCATTGTGATTAGTAAGATTTCAATAGCTATTTCAATAAAATTTTCCTAAATTATAGGACTCACGTCCAATATTACACAACTTTTTATAATTTTTTGATTTTAATGATTTTTCCTATTATAACACTTTCAGAAATCCATAAAAATTTGTCAAATTTCAATGAAAACAATTCTCTTTCCATTGTAATTGGGAAGATTCCAATAGCCATTCCAATGAAGTTTTCCTAAATTAAAGGACTCACAAAAAAATTTTGATCACTTTTTATAATTTTTCAATTTTACTGATTTTCCCTAGTATAATACCTTCAAAAATCCATAAAAAATTGTTAGATTTCGATCAAGCCAATTCTCTATCCATTGTGATTAGTAAGCTTCTAATAGACACTCCAATGAAATTTTCCTCAATTATAAAACTAACATCCAAAATCTCACCACTTTTATAATTTTTCGATTTTACTGATTTTTCCTAGTATAACACCTTTAGAAATCCATAAAAATTTGTCAGATTTCGATTAAGCCAATTCTCTGTCCATTGTGATTGGTAAGCTTCCAATAGCGATTCTAATGAAGTTTTCCTCAATTATAGGACTCACATCCAAAATTTTACCACTTTTTATAATTTTTCGATTTTACTGATTTTTTCTAGTATAAGACTTTCAGAAATCTATAAAAATTTGTTAAATTTCGATGAAACCAATTCTCTATCCATTGTGATTTGTAAGCTTCCAATAGCCATTCTAATTAAGTTTTCCTCAATTATAGGACTCACATCCAAAATTTCACTACTTTTTATAATTTTTAGATTTTACTAATTTTCCCTAATATAACACTTTCAGAAATTAATAAAAATTCGTTAGATTTCGATGAAGCCATTTCTTTATCCATTGTGAATGTTAAGCTTCCAATAGCCTTACTAACGAAGTTTTCGTAAATTATAGGACTCGAATTCAAAATTTCACAACTTTTTATAATTTTTCGATTTACTAATTTTTCCTAGTATAACACGTTAAGAAATCAATAAAAAATCGTCATATTTCGATGATGACAATTCTTTGTAAATTGTGATGGGTAAGCTTTCAATAGCCATTCCAATAAAATTTTCCTAAATAATAGGACTCAATTCAAAAATTTAAACTCTTTTTATAATTTTTAGATTTTAATGATTTTTTCTAGTATAACACCTTCAAAATTTCATAAAAATTCGTCAGATTTCTATGAAACCAATTCTCTATCCATTGTGATGTGTAAGATTCCAGTAGCCATTCCAATGAAATTTTCCTAAATTATACGACTCACATCCAAAATTTCACTACTTTTTATAATTTTTTGATTTTACTGTTTTTTTCTAGTATAACATTTTCAGAAATCCATAAAAATTCGTCATATTTCGACGAAGCCGATTCTCTAACAATCATGATGGGTAAGCTTCCAAAAGCCATTCCAATGAAATTTTTCTAAATTATAGGACTGACATCCAAAATTTCATAACTTTTTATAATTTTTTGATTTTACTGATTTTCCTTAGTATAACACCTTCAAAAATCCATAAAAATTTGTCAGATTTCGATGAAGACAATTCTCTATACATTGCGATTGGTAAGATTCCAATAGTCATTCCAATGAAGTTTTCTTAAACTATACGAGTCATCTAAAATTTAGCACTTTTTATAACTTTTCGATTTTACTGATTTTTTCTAATATAACACTTTCAGAAATCCATAAGAATTTGTCAGATTTCGAAGAAAATAATTCTCTATCCATTGTGATTGATATGATTCTAATAGCCATTCCAATGAAATTTTCCTAAATTACAGAACTCGTGTCAAAAATTTCACCACTTTTTATAATTTTTCGATTTTACTTATTTTTCCTAGTATAACACTTTCAGAAATCCATAAAAATTTGTCATATTTCGATGAAAATAATTCTCATTACATTGTGATTGGTAAGATTCCAATAGCCATTCCAATGAAATTTTCCTAAATTATAGGACTCACATAAATTTTTTTATCACTTTTTATAATTTTTCGATTTTACTGATTTTCCCTAATATAATACCTTCAGAAATCCATAAAAATTTGTTAGATTTCGATTAAGCCAATTCTCTATCCATTGTGATTGGTAAGTTTCTAATAGCCATTCCGATAAAATTTTCCTCAATTATAGAACTCACATCCAAAATTTCACCACTTTTATAATTTTTTGATTTTACTGATTTTTTTAATATACCACCTTTAGAAATCCATAAAAATTTGTCAGATTTCGATGAAACCAATTCTCTATCCATTGTGATAGGTAATCTTCCAATAACCATTCTAATGAAGTTTTCCTCAATTATAGGACTCACATCCAAAATTTTACCACTTTTTATAATTTTTCGATTTTACTGATTTTTCCTAATATAACACTTTCAGAAATCCATAAAAATCTATTAAATTTCGATGAAACCAATTCTCTATCCATTGTGATTTGTAAGTTTTCAATAGCCGTTCCAATTAAATCTTTCTCAATTATAGGACTCACATCAAAAATTTCACTACTTTTTCTAATTTTTCGATTTTAGTGATTTTTCCTAATGTAACATTTTCAGAAATAAATAAAAATTCGTCAGATTTCGATGAAACCATTTCTTTATCCATTGTGAATGTTAATCTTCCAATAGCCTTACTAATGAAGTTTTCGTAAATTATCAGACTCAAATCCAAAATTTCACCACTTTTTATAATTTTTTGATTTTACTGATTTTTCCTAGTATAATACTTTCAGAAATCTATAAAATTTCGTCATATTTCGATGAAGCCAATTCTCTATGAATTGTGATCGGTAAACTTTCAATAGCCATTCAAATGAAATTTTCCTAAATAATAGGACACAATTAAAAAATTTCAACACTTTTTATAATTTTTTGATTTTACTGATTTTTTCTAGTATAACATTTTTAGAAATCCATAAAAATTAGTCATATTTCGATGAAGCTGATTCTCTAAAAATTATAATGGGTAAACTTCCAAAAGCCATTTCAATAAAAGTTTTCTAAATTATAGGACTCACATCCAAAATTTCACAACTTTTTATAATTTTTCGATTTTACTAATTTTTCTTAGTATAAAACCTTCAGAAATCCATAAAAATTTGTCAGATTTCGATGAAAGCAATTCTCTATACATTGTAATTGATAAGATTATAATAGCCATTCCAATGAAATTTTCCTAAACTATACGACTCATCTAAAATTTCACGACTTTTAATAGTTTTTCGTTTTACTGATTTTTTCTAGTATAACACCTACAGAAATCCATAAAAATTTTTCATATTTCGATGAAAAGAATTCTCTATAGATTGTGATTAGTAAGATTCCAATAGACATTCCAATAAAATTTTCCTAAATTATAGAACTTACATAAAAAATTTCACCATTTTTTATAATTTTTCGATTTTACTGATTTCTACTCGTATAACACCTTCAGAAATCCATCAAAATTTGTCAGATTTTGATGAATACATTTCTCTATCTATTGTGATTGGTAAGATTCCAATAGCCAGTCTAATGATGTTTTCCTAAATTATAGGACTTACATCAAAAATTTCATCACTTTTATAATTTTTCGATTTTACTGATTTTTCCTAATATAACACCTTCAGAAATCCATAAAAATTTGTCAGATTTTGATGAAACCAATTCTCTATCCATTGTGATTGGTTAGCTTCTAATAACTATTCTAATGAAGTTTTCCTCAATTATATGACTCACATCCAAAATTTTACCACTTTTTATAGTTTTTCGATTTTACTAATTTTTCCTAGTATAACATTTTAGAAATCCATAAAAATTTGTCAAATTTTGATGAAAATAATTCTCTATCCATTGTGATTGGTAAGATTCCAATAGCCATTCCAATGAAAATTTCCTAAATTTTAGAACTCACGTCCAAAATTTTATCACTTTTTATAATTTTTCGATTTTATTGATTTTGCCTAGTATAACACATTCAGAAATCCATAAAAATTTGTCAGATTTCGATTAAATCCATTCTCTTTCCATTGTGATTGGTAAGATTCCAATAGCCATTCCAATGAAATTTTCCTAAATTATAGTACTTACATCAAAAATTTCATCAATTTTTATAAGTTTTTGATTTTACTGATTTTTCCTATTATAAAATTTTCAGAAATCCATAAAAATTTGTTATATTTTGATGAAACCAATTCTCTATCCATTGTGATTGGTAAGCTTCTAATAGCCATTCCAATGAAATTTGTTTCAATTATAAAATTCACATCCAAAATTTCACCACTTTTATAATTTTTCGATTTTACTTATTTTTCCTAGTATAACACCTTCAGAAATCCATAAAAATTTGTCAGATTTCGATGAAACCAATTCTCTATCCATTGTGATTGGTAAGCTTCCAATAACCATTCTAATGAAGTTTTTCTCAATTATAGGACTCACAACCAAAATTTTACTAATTTTTATAATTTTTCGATTTTACTGATTTTTCCTAGTATAACACTTTTAGAAATCCACAAAAATTTGTTAAATTTCGATGTAGCCAATTCTCTATCCATTGTTATTGGTAAGCTTCAAATATCCTTTCCAATGAAGTTTTCCTCAATTATGGGACTTAAATCAAAAATTTCACCATTTTTTATAATTTTTCGATTTTATTGATTTTTCCTAATATAACATTTTCAGAAATCAATAAAAATTCGTCAGATTTCAATTAAGTCATTTCTGTATCCATTGTGAATGTTAAGCTTCCAATAGCCTTATTAATGAAGTTTTCGTAAATTATCGGACTCAAATCCAAAATTTTACCACTTTTTATAATTTTTCGATTTTACTGATTTTTCCTAATATAGTACCTTCAGAAATGTATAAAAATTCGTCATATTTCGATGAAGCTTGTGATGGGTAAGCTTCCAAAAGCTATTCCGATGAAATTTTCCTAAATTATAGGACTCACATCCAAACTTTCACAACTTTTTATAATTTTTTGATTTTACTGATTTTCCTTAGTATATTACCTTCATAAATCCATAAAAATTTGTCAGATTTCGATGAAGGCAATTCTCTATACATTGTGATTGATAAGATTACAGTAGCCATTTCAATAAAATTTTCCTAAACTATATGACTCATCTAAAATTTCATGACTTTTTATAATTTTTCGATTTTACTGATTTTTTCTAGTATAATACCTTCAGAAATCCATAAAAATTTATCAGATTTCGATGAAAATAATTCTCTATCCATTGTGATTGGTAAGATTCCAATAGCCATTCCAATGAATTTTTCCTAAATTATAGGACCCACATCAAAAATTTCACATGTTATAATTTTTCGATTTTACTGATTTTTCCTAGTATAAAACGTTCAGAAATCCATAAAATTTTGTCAGATTTTGATGAAAATATTTCTTTATCCATTGTGATTGGTAAGATTACAATATCCATTCTAATGACGTTTTCCTAAATTATGGGACTCACATCAAAAATTTCATCACTTTTTATAATTTTTCGATTTTACTGATTTTTCCTAGTATAACACCTTTAGAAATCCATAAAAATTTGTCAGATTTTGATGAAACCAATTCTCTATCAATTGTGATTGGTAAGCTTCCAATACCCATTCTAATGAAGTTTTCCTCAATTATAGGACTCACATCCAAAATTTTATCAGTTTTTATAATTTTTCGATTTTACTGATTTTTTCTAGTATAACACTTTCAGAAATTCATAAAAATTTATCAGATTTTGATGAAAATAATTCTCTATCTATTGTGATTAGTAAGATTCCAATAGCCATTCCAATGAATTTTTTCGAAATTATAGGACTCACGTCCAAAATTTCAGCACTTTTTATAATTTTTTGATTTTACTGATTTTTCCTAGTATAACACATTCAGAAATCCATAAAAATTTGTCAGATTTCGATAAAATCAATTCTCTTTCCATTGTAATTGGTAAGATTCCAGTAGCCATTCCAATGATGTTTTCCTAAATTATAGGATTCACAACAAAAATTTTATCAATTTTTATAAGTTTTTGATTTTACTAATTTTCTCTATTATAACACTTTCAGAAATCCATAAAAATTTGTTAGATTTCGATGAAGGCAATTCTCTATCCATTGTGATTGGTAAGTTTCTAATAGCCATTCCAATGAAATTTTCCTCAATTATAAAACTCAAATCCAAAATTTCACCACTTTTATAATTTTTCGATTTAACTGATTTTTTCTAGTATAACACCTTCAGAAATCCATAAAAATTTGTTAGATTTCGATGAAACCAATTCTCTATCCATTGTGATTGGTAAGCTTCCAATAACCATTCTAATCAAGTTTTTCTCAATTATAGGACTCACAACCAAAATTTTACCATTTTTTATACGATTTTACTGATTTTTCCTAGTATAACACCTTCACAAATCCACAAAAATTTTTTAAATTTCGATGTAGCCAATTCTCTATCCATTGTGGTTTGTAAGCTTCCAATAGCCTTTCCAATGAAGTTTTTCTCAATTATAGGACTCACATCCAAAATTTCACCACTTTTTATAATTTTTTGATTTTACTGATTTTTTCTAATATAACACTTTCAGAAATCAATAAAAATTCGTCATATTTCGATGAAGCTATTTGTTTATTCATTGTGAATGTTAAGCTTCCAATAGCTTTACTAATGAAGTTTTCGTAAATTATAAGAACCAAATCCAAAATTTTACTACTTTTATAATTTTTCGATTTTACTTATTTTTCCTAGTATAACACTTTTATAAATCCATAAAAATTCGTCATATTTCGATGAAGCCAATTCTCTACCCATTGTGATGGGTAAGCTTCCAAACGCCATTCCAATGAAGTGTTTCTAAATTATAGGACTCACATCCAAAATTTCACAACTTTTTATAATTTTTCGATTTTTCTGATTTTTCCAAGTATAATACCTTCAGAAATCCATAAAAATTCGTCAGATTTCGATAAAATCAATTCTCTATCCATTGTTATTTGTAGGCTTCCAATAGCCATTCCAATGAAGTTTTCCTCAATTATAGGACTCACATCCAAAATTTTACCACTTTTTATAATTTTTCAATTTTACTGATTTTCCCTAATATAACACCTTTAAAAATCAATAAAAATTCGTCAGATTTTGATGAAACCATTTTTTTATCCATTGTGAATGTTAAGCTTCCAAAAGCCATTCTAATGAAGTGTTTCTAAATTATAGGACTCACATCAAAAATTTCACCACTTTTTATAATTTTTCGATTTTTTTGATTTTTCCTAGTATAACACCTTCAAAAATCTATAAAAATTCGTCAGATTTCGATGAAACCAATTATCTATACATTGTGATTGGTAAGATTCCAACATCCATTTCAATGAAATTTTCCTAAATTATACGACTCACATCCAAAATTTCACTACTTTTTATAATTTTTCAATTTTATTGATTTTTCTTAGTATAACACATTGAGAAATCCATAAAAATTCATCATATTTTGATGAAGCTAATTCTCTATCCATTGTGAATGTTAAGTTTCCAAAATCCATTTCAATGAAGTTTTCCTAAATTATAGGGCTCACATCCAAAATTTCTCTAATTTTAATAATTTTTTGATTTTATTAATTTTTCCTATTATAACACCTTCAGAAATCCATAAAAATTCGTCAGATTTTGATGAATCCATTTTTTTTATCTATTGAGAATGTTAAGGTTCTAAAAGGCATTCCAATAAAGTTTTCCTCAATTATTGGACTAACATCCAAAATTTTATCACTTTTTATAATTTTTCGAGTTTACTGATTTTTCCTAGTATAACACCTTCAGAAATCTCTCAAAATTCGTCAGATTTCGATGAAATCAATTCTCTATATATTGTGATTGGTAATATTCCAATAGCCATTCTAATGAAATTTTTTTAAATTATACGACTCATCTAAAATTTCACCACTTTTTATAATTTTTCGATTTTACTGATTTTTTTTCTAGTATAACACTTTCAGAAATCCATAAAAATTTGTTATATTTTATTAAATCCAATTCTCTCCCCATTGTAATGGGTAAGCTTCCAAAAGTCATTCCAATGAATTTTTCCTAAATTATAGGACTCAAATCCAAAATGTCACCACTTTTATAATTTTTTTTATTTTAGTGATTTTTCCTAGTATAACACCTTCAGAAATCTATAAAAATTTGCTAGATTTCGATGAAGCCAGTTATACTAGGAAAAATCAAAAAAATTCAAAGAATTATAAAAAGAGATGAAATTTTGGATATGGGCCCTAAAATATATAAAAAAAATTCATTGGAATAGTTATTGGATGCTTACCAAACACAATGGATGGAGAATTGGCCTCAACAAAATATGAGAAATTTTTAATGTTTTTTTTAGGGGTTGTACTTAGTGGTGTACATAGTTCGGTCTAGTTTCGTCCTTTACAAATCTCCGTATTGTATTAAAATTTTGGTCCTTATAAATATCTGTACAGTTCAATTCTTATTTACTTTTATACAGTTCGGTATGGTACTTATACTTTTCAGTACCGTTCAATTTGGTTCTTCTGTTCTTTCGGTACAAAATAAAATAACACAATACAATACGGAACTTTTGATAATTCAATATTTTAAAAAATTTACAATATAAATATACACAATAATAAATATAAATATAGTTAAAATATCTCAACAAGTACATACAATTTTGCATTTAATTTTAAGAAAATCTTTCAATTTATCCCTCTCCTTCATGAAAAGAGAACAACATCTTCTAGCAATAGTCACTCTAGATGGAATTTTAAATTCGGGATAAATTGCTTTAATAAATTCCCTAAAACCCTCATATTCAATAAAATTAAATGGTAATTCATCCCTAATGATCATCCTAATTAAATCTTATGTACAATCCTATTGATCAAATTTTCAACTAACTACTGATTAACCGATCCCACAAAACCCAAAGTTGTGTGTGACTTGTCCTTACTTTTAGATGCAGCCGCTAACTCTTTTTAATCTAGAAATTTTTTGCAATTTTCCCTTAAATGTTTTCACAATCCTGAAAAAATACTTTTTTGCAATTTTCCCTTAAATACAGCCGCTAACCCATATATTCTCTCTATTAAACAGCAAAAATAATTTGATTCGGCAAAAAAATTATGTCCATCACAAAAGCTTATCTATACCAGGAAAAGTAGCAATCGTGGAAGTGGTCATAGAAATGCTTCACTTCAAAACACTGCAAGACAAACAAATATGTCAAATGGCAAATAGGACGATAGAAACTGAATGGCAAAATATAATTATATTCTACCGAATGGAGGAAAATGATTCATGTTAGGCCGCTCAATTATTTTTTGTCCACTAGTTGGTTTCCTTTAGTTCTGTAGTTATTTTACTTTTAGAAATCATAGCAAACAATACAGTTGAGCCGAATACACAGGACTTCTGGAACTTAAAACACCGACAGGAGAAACATTTTCAGTAAGCTCTATAAAAAATTTATATCATATCACAACTCTTATCTCAATCATCATAATAGTAATAAGGAAAAATAAATTTAGTTAATAAGATAATTATATATTCATATAATTATATTATATATTAATTAATAAAACTTAATTAATATAATAATTGTATACAATTATATTATTAAAATACATATTCAATTACTTACATAAATATTGTGCTAAATACATATGAGTATTAGTTGAGTAATGCTAAAAATAAAAGAAATTAAAATTTCATTAGAAATAATTATATATAATTTCATTTTTAATTTACATATTCATATAGGTATTGTGATAAAAAAAAGATGAGTATTAGTTGAGTGACACTAAAAGAAAATTAAATTAATTGATAAAGTGATTATATAATAAATTATTCAGTTGTATATAATTACATTATTAAAATAAATCATTAATTATTCAAATAGATATTGTGCCAAAAATAGATAAGTACTAATTAAGTGACACTAATTATAAATGAAATTAATTGATAAGATAATTATATATATATATATATATATATATATATATATATATATATATATATATATATATATATATATATGATTATATGGTTAGGATCCATTCACATATATTATTTTGACTCAATATTATACTCAATTTCACTGAATTTGGCTTAACAGTTAAAAGATTATTAATTAATATTATAGTCAATAACTACAAGGGTGAATGTAAAGTAGCACTAAAAGTAAAAAAAAAAAAATTGGTAAAGTGATTGTGTATATAAATATTTGTACAAAAAGAAAAATTAAGTAGTAGTTGAATGACATTAAAGCTAAATTAAATTAAACACGAATTAGTAAAATTTTATTATATATAAATAAATTATTAATTTACTACTCAATTACTCATATAGTTATTATGCCAAAATAGATAAGTACTAGTTGAGTGATACTAAAAATAAATGAAATTAATTGGCAAGATAATTATATATTTATATAATTACATGAATTGAATTTGTAAATTTCATTATATATAATAATTATATGCTCAATTACTCATATAGGTATTGTGTAAAAAATATGTGAGTACTAGTTGAGTAATGTTAAGAATAAATGAAGTTAATTGGTAAGGTGATTATATACTTTTATAGTTATATTAATTAGTAAAATTTAATTATATATAATTAAATTATTAACTTACAACTCAATTACTTATATAAGTATTGTATCAAAATAGATAAATACTAGTTGAGTGCTATTAAAAGTAAATGAAATTAATTGGTAAGATGATTATATACTCATATAATTACATTAATTAGTAAAATTTCATTGATATAATAATTATATTTGTGTATGTATATAAATATTTGTACAAAATAAAAAATTATGTAGTAGTTGAGCGATACTAAACATAAATTAAATTAAACACAAATTATTTTAGTTGCACATTTATATAGATATGATAATTAAATTTATATTATTAATAATCAAAATATTTATTTTAATTTATTAACTATTTATTATATTCGTGCATTAAAATATTTAATATAAATAATTATGAAGTTAAATTTATGTAATAGCTATATAATATAAATTATAAATAATATTTATATAAAAATTATTAGTATTATATATAATAATTAATAAACATCAGTTCTTTCGGTTCAATTCGGTTCAAAATAGTTCGGTACGGTTCAATACGGTACTCAATTCGGTTCCAGTACAATTCGATTCGGTTATAGTAGAAAAGTCAACAGTACAATTCGGTTCAGTTCTAGTCAAAAAATTCAATGGTACAATTCGGTTCTAGATCTTTTTCTTCAGTACTTCAGTTCAGTACAGGAAGATCAAAAATCGTGTACACCCCTAGTTGTACAAGGGAAAATCACAAAAAGTCAAAAATTTAAAACAAAGTGATGAAATTTTTGATATAGCTCTTAAAAAATATGAAAACTTCATCGGATTGGCTATAGGATGCTTACCAAACACAATGTATGAAGAATTAGGTTCAACGAAACCTGACGAATTTTTAATGTTTTCTGAATGGATTATACTATGAAAAATCATAAAAAAAATCAAAAATTTATAAAAAAGTGATGAAATTTTGGATGTGACTCCTAAAATATATGAAAAATTCGTTAGAATAGTTATTGGATGCTTACCAAACGTAATGGATTGAGAATTGACTTCAACAAAGTTTGAGAAATTTTTAATGTTTTCTGAAAGGGTTACACTAGGAAAAAATCACAAAAAATTGAAAAATTATAAAAAGTGATGAAATTTTAGATATGGGTCTTAAAATATATGAAAACTTCATCATAATGGCTATTGAATGCTTACCAAGGAAAAAAGATGGAAAATTAGGTTCAACAAAACCTGATGAATTTTTAATGTTTTCTGAATAGGTTATATTAGGGAATATCACAAAAATTCGAAAAATAATAAAAAGTGATGAAATTTTTGATATGAGTTCTAAAATATAAGAAAAAATCGTTGTAATAATTATTGGATGCATTCCAAACACAATGGAGTGAGAATTAGCCTCAACGAAATATGAGAAATTTTTAATATTTTTTGAAGGGGTTATACTAGGGAAAATTACAAAAAATTGAAAAATTATAAAAAGTAATGAAATTTTAGATATGGGTCTTAAAATATATGAAAACTTCATCATAATGGCTATTGAATACTTACCAAGGAAAAAAGATAGAAAATTAGGTTCAACAAAACCTGACGAATTTTTAATGTTTTCTGAATATATATGAAAAATTTATTGGATGCTTTCCAAACATAGTGGATTGAGAATTAGCCTCAACAAAATATGAGAAATTTTTAATATTTTCTGAAAGGGTTACACTAGGAAAAATCACAAAAAATCAAAAAATTATAAAAAGTGAAATTTTTTTTAATATGGATCCGAAAATATATAAAAAAATTATTTGGAATAGTTATTAAATGCTTACCAAACACTTGATGGAGAATTGGCCTCAACGAAATATGGGAAATTTTTAATGTTTTCTGAATGGATTATACTAGGGAAAATGACAAAAAATCGAAAAATTATAAAAAGTGATGAAATTTTGGATATGGGTCTTAAAATATATGAAAATCTCATCGGAGTGGCTATAGGATGCTTACCAAACACAATCAATAGAGAATTAGTTTCAACGAAACTTGACGAATTTTTAATGTTTTTTGAATGGGGTTATACTAGGAAAAATCACAAAAAATCGAAAAATTATAAAAAGTGATGAAATTTTAGATAAAGGTACTAAAATATATGAAAAATTCAATGGAATAGTTATTGGATCCTTACAAAACACAATGGATGAAGAATTGGCCTCAACGAAATATGAGAAATTTTTAATACTTTTTGGAGGGGTTATAATAGAAAAAATCACAAAAAATTGAAAAATTATAAAAAATGAAGAAATTTTGGATATGTGCCTTAAAATATATGAAAACTTAACCGGAGTGGCTATTGGTTGCTTACCAAACACAATTGATGGAGAATTACCTTCAATGAAACCTGACGAATTTTTAATGTTTTTCAAAGGGGTTATAATAGGAAAAATCACAAAACATCTAAAAATTATAAAAAAGTGATGAAATTTTGGGTATGGGACTTAAAATATATGAAAATTTTGTCAGATTGGCTATTGGTTACTTACCAAACACAATGAATGGAGAATTACCTTTAACGAAACCAGACGAATTTTTAACGTTTTCTGAATGGGTTATATTAGAAAAAATCACAAAAAATCGAAAAATTATAAAAAGTGATTAAATTTTGGTTATGGGTCCTAAAATATATGAAAAATTCATTGAAATAATTATTGGATGCTTACCAAACACAATGGCTGGAGAATTGGCTTTAATGATATATGAAAAAATTTTAATGTTTTCTGAAGGGGTATACTAGGGAAAATTTTAAAAAATTGAAAAATTATAAAATGTGATAAAATTTGGGATATGAGCCCTAAATTATATTAAAAATAAGTTGGAATAGTTATTGGATGCTTACCAAACACAATGTATGAAGAATTGGTCTCAACGAAATAAGCAATTTTTTTAATGTTTTCTGAAGGGGTTATACTAGATAAAATTATAAAAAATCGAAAAATTATAAAAAGTGATGAAATTTATGATATGTGTCTTAAAATATATGAAAACTTAATCAAAGTGGCTATTGAATGCTTACCAAAGACAATGGATGGAAAATTAGTTTCAACGAAAAATGACGAATTTTTATTATTTTCTGAAGGGGTGTTATACTAGAGAAAATCACAAAAAATCGAAAAATTATAAAAAGTGATGAAATTTGTGATATGGGTCCTAAAATATATGAAAAATTTGTTGGAATAGTTATTTGATACTTACCAAATATAATGGATGGATAATTGACAACAACGATATATGAGAAATTTTTATTGTTTTTTGTATGGGTTGTACTAGGGAAAATAACAAAAAGTTAAAAAATTATAAAAAGTGATGAAATTTTGGATATGGGTCCAAAAATATATAAAATATTCGTTGGAATAGTTATTGGATACTTATCAAGCACAAAGGATGGAGAATCGGCCTGAACGAAATATGAGAAATTTTTAATATTTTCTGAAAAGGTTGTACTAGCAAAAATCATAAAAAAGTCGAAAAATTAAAAAAAAATGATGAAATTTTGGATATGAATCCTAAAATATATGTAAAATTCGTTCGAATAGTTATTAGATGCTTACCAAACACAATGAATTCAGAATTGGTCTCAACGAAATATGAGAAATTTTTAATATTTTCTGAATGGGTTATAATAGAGAAAATCACAAAAAATTGAAAAATAATAAAAAAGTAATGAAATTTTGGATATGGGTCCTAAAATATATGAAAAAATCATTGAAATAGTTATTGGATGCTTACAAAACACAATGTATTGGGAATTTGCCTCAATAAAATATGAGTAATTTTTAATGTTTTCTAATGGGGTTATAATAGTGAAAATAATTAAAAAATTAAAAAATTATAAAAAGTGATAAAATTTTGGATATGCGTCTTAAAATATCTGAAAACTTTATCGGAGTGGCTATTGGATGCTTACCAAACAGAATTGATGGATAATTAGTTTCAACGAAAGCTGACGAAATTTTAAAGTTTTCTAAATATGTTATGCTAGGAAAAATCAAAAAAGCAATCAAAAAATTATAATAACTGTCTAACTGATGAAATTTTGGATATAGGTCCTAAAATATATAAGAAAATTCGTTGGAATATTTGTTGGATGGTTATCAAACACAATGGATTGATGATTGGCTCAACGAAATATGAGAAATTTTTAATGTTTTATAAAGGTATTTTACTAGGAAAAATCACAAAAAAACATCAAAAAGTTATAAATGGGATGAAATTATGGATATGGGTCTTAAAATATATGAAAATCTTATTGGATACTTGTTAAACACAATTTATGGAGAATTATCTGCAACGAAACTTGAGGAATTTTTAATGTTTTCTGAAGTGGTTATACTTGGAAAAATTACAAAAAATCGAAAAATTTTAAAAATTGATGAAATTTTGGAATGGATCCTAAAATAAATGAAAAAAAGCGTTGGAATAGTTATTGGATGCTTACCAAATACAATGGATTGAGAATTAGTCTCAACAAAATATGAGATATTTTTAATGTTTACTAAAGGGGTTCTACTAGGAAAAATCAAAAAAAATTGAAAAACTATAAAAAGTAATGAAATTTAGGATATGGGTCCTAAAATATATTTAAAAATCATTAGAATAGTTATTGGATACTTACCAAATATAATGGATAGAGAATTGGCTTCAATGAGATATGAGAAATTTTTAATGTTTTCTAAAGTGGTTATACTAGGGAAAATAACAAAAAAGCAAAAAATTATTAAAAAGTGATGAAATTTTGGATATGAATCCTAAAATATATTAAAAATTTGTTGAATAGTTATTAGATGCTTACCAAACACAGTGGTTGGAGAATTAGCTTTAACGAAATCTCACAAATTTTTAATGTTTTCTGAAGGGGATTATACTAGAAAAAATTACAAAAAATCGAAAAATTGTAAAAAATGATGAAATTTTGGATAAAAGTCCTAAAATATATGAAAAATTCGTTGGAATAGTTATTGGATGCTTACCAAATACAATGGATGAAGAATTGGCTTCAACAAAATATGGGGAATTTTTAATGTTTTCTGAAAGTGTTATACTAGAGAAAATAACAAAAATTCGAAAAAATAAAAAAAGTGACGAAATTTTAAATATGGGTGTTAACATATATGAAAACTTCATTGGAGTGGCTATTGGATGTATACCAAAGACAATGGATTAAGAATTAGATTCAACGAAATATGTCGAATTTTTAAAATTTTCTGAAGGGATCATATTTGGAAAAATAAAAAAAATCGAAAAATTATAAAAATTAGTGAAATTTTGGATATGTGTCCTAAAATATATGAAAAATTCGTTGGAATAGTTATTGGATACTTGTCAAACACAATGGATTGAGATAGGGGTGTGCAAAACCCGAACCGACCCGAATAACCCGACCCGAAATATTCATTTGGGTAGGGTTGTTCGGGTAGTTAGGGTCGGGTCGGGTGTAAAATTTTGCATTTGTTCGGGTTCGGGTCGGGTCGGGTGAAACCTTGCATAAACCCGAACCCAACCGAAAAACCTATATATATTACATATTGTATTTAATAAAAGTTTGTGAGAGTTGGCCCAATGGTAAAGATATTATTCTTTCCTTCCTATCTACCCGAGTTCAATCCCTAAGAGAAGCACAATTTTTGACTTTTTTTAACTCTTGTCTCTTTTTACATTCCAACTTTCCCATTTTCCATTTCAATTTCCCACGCCCCAACTTTCTCATTTCAATTTCCCACGCCTCATCTCCTCGCTCTTTCTCTGTGTTTTTCTTTCTTCCATACCTATATCAAAAAATAAAAATCTCACCCCTCTCTCTCTCTTTCTTCTTCCTCTTGCTTCCTCTCTCTTCATCCTCATCCTCAGGCCTTTGATCTACACATTCACACACAACTTAAATTTTTTTTTTCTTTTTTTCTTTTGTTTCTGTCCTCCTCCTCCTCCTCCTCCTCCTCCTCCCTCTTTTTCCCTCTTTTCCTCCTCCTTCTCTCTCGATCTATCTTCGCTTGGATCTATTTGGGTTTTTTATGTTTGATTTGTATTTTTTTACTTGATATTTGAGTTTAATTTGTGGTAGATTTGAATTTTTTATATGTATAATTTGTGATTTTTTTTTTATTTACAGAAATTTGTTTGGCAAATTTGTTAGATTTGTTTTGATTGTGAATTTCGGGTTGTTTGAGGTATTTTGGGTCGGGCCCCGAAATTTTCTGGGTTGTTCGGGTAGGGACCCAAAATATATTTAGGGTCGATTCGGGTGGAGGATACTGGCCTTTTTCGGGTTTCGGGTTATTCAGGTTCGGGTCGATTTGATCCGAACCCGCCCGATGCACAGCCCTAGATTGAGAATTTACCTCAACAAAATATGAGCAATTTTTAATGTTTTCTGAATGATTTATACTAGAGAAAATCACAAAAAATGAAAACAATTATAAAAAGTTATGAAATTTTTAATATGAGCCCTAAAATATATCAAAAATTCGTTGGAATAATTAATGGATGCTTAACAAATACAATAGATAGAGAATTGGTCTCAACGAAATATGAGGAATTTTTAATGCTTTCAGAATAGGTTATACTAGGAAAAATCACTAAAAGTCAAAAAATTTTAAAAAGTGATGAAATTTTGAATATGGGTCTTAAAATATATGAAAAACTTCATCGCAGTGGCTATAGGATGCTTACCAAATACAATAGATAGAGAATTAGTTTCAACAAAATCTGACGAATTTTTAATGTTTTTTGAATGGGTTATATTATGGAAAATCTAAAAAAAATGAAAAATTATAAAAAATTGATGAAATTTTGGATGTGGCTCTTAAAACATATGAAAAATTCGTTGGAATAGTTATTGGATGCTTACCAAATACAATGGATGGAGAATTAGCTTCAACGAAACTTGACAAAGTTTTAATGTTTTCTGAATGGATTATACTAGGAAAAATTACAAAGAACCAAAAAATTATAAAAAGTGATGAAATTTTGGATATGAGTCCTAAAATATATAAAAAAATTTGTTGGAATAATTATTGGATGCTTACTGTGACGCGCGCCGAACCCCGTGGGCGCCCCTTGACCGCCCGCTTAAGGGCGATCGGGCAAAATGAGGTTCGTTTACAACTTGCGACGAATTGCAAGTGCGTCTATTTTGGACAATAAAGAGGTTTCATGGAGTCGCCACCCAATAAAACATTGAAAAAGTTCATCTCGCCTCGGAAAGCCTAAGACAGCGCAAGTATCCATTTTGGGCCAACCAAAAGGGGTCTTGGAGGATGAACCTCTCTCCCTTGGAGCCTAGGATTTTTAATTAAGTCTTTTTGGTGGGACACAAGAGGTGTCTTGGAGATCCCATTGAAATGGGTCTCTCGCCTCGTTGAGTCCAAAGACCAGAGATGGGTTCTGGACTTCTCATCTATTTCTACCTTGATTAATTTACAATTAAATTTTGAGCTTATTAATTCGCTTTCTCTCCATACAATGCAATTTAGTTAAGGCGCAATTATCCATTTTGAAAGCGATAAATAAAAAAATAAAGAAAACATCTAAAATGAAATACAATAACACTAGGAGCGGAATACAACTCCCATTTTAGAAGTGCAAACCATAAAAATAAATTAGATAATAAATGGGACAGAACAATCCCCCAATAAATAATAAATAAATAAAATTGGGACAGAACAATCCCAGAAATAAATAAGTAAATAAATGAATAAATAAATAAACACATATGAAAGATTAAAATGTAACATACACAAATCGGGCTATTAATTGTGAGGACATTGGTCCCTGACTTTGATTATTAAAAAAACAATTTTCGGTGATGCATTCATTGGATAGGAAAATAGGACATTGGTCCTTAATTTTGTTAAAAATCCCAATTAATTGCTATAAAATACTCGTCTATTTTTATTTTAGCGAGATAAAATAATTTGTATATAATGAAGACTAAGAATAAATAAATAAATGCGTTAACAAAAGGTTAAAGTTAATAGAATTAACCAAAAGGAGTACTCCCAGGGTGTGAACGGCGACCTCATCTCAAAATCACCTCACCAAAAAACAAGAAAATGGCATTTCACAAAAATAATAAAATATGTGAGTATTAAAAAAATGCAAAATTAACCAAAAACCAAGATAAAGTTATAAGAATAATAAATAATAAAATCAGGTAAGGTTAAGAAAAATATGAAAATAACTAAAATAAATTAAACAGAACACGTGTCCAGAATATTTACCCTCAGATTTTACCTTTGGATGAAAATTTGGTTGGATTTGGTCCCACGCGTTTCACGAGAATAAAACAAAACCAATGAGATTTGTTCAACCTTTTGGAGTGAAAATCGGATTCTTTTTTATAGGGGTAAAATGAGAATTTTTCCAACCTCAAAAAAGTGTGCAATTTCCCTTTTTATAGAAAAACACGACCGACGGGCGTCGGAGGCTACTGACGGGCACATGCCAATGGACACGTGTTCATTAGTTCGGATACGTGGCTGTCGGTAAACTCACAGACGGCCCGTCCCTCGTGACGAGTGAGACGGGCTGCCGCTACGACCGACGGATGCCCCGCGACCGACGGTCTGACCGTCCGTGGAAGAAAACTCAAAAATTAAGTAAAAATTCTCCCGATTTTCCGCTTCTTTCTACAACAAATAAAAACCTTTAATTCTCGTGAACTCAAAGGATCGAAATCTCTGAATTTCATCCATCTATTCGGAACCAGGCATTGACTTCTTCATCGGGTAATCTCTGATCTGGACCGCCCCGAGACACGGTGCTTACAGTTGCCCCCAATTTTGAGGAGGCTAGTGCACAAGTGCCTAGGTGAGCCAAAATTCAGAGAAAGAAGGGAAGAAAAGCGTACCTGGAGTAATCCTTACCTTCGGGGTGTTCACCTGGCAGGTCTCGTTTCGATCTGCTCGGTGGTTGATCTGTACCGCTAGCCTCATCTTGGCATGCACGGTGTGAGGTGAAGTGTCTCTAACTCCATCCTCTGTTGCGATATGTTCTATCGCTGGCGCCCTGCTAACCTCGTCTCGGTCTGTACGGTGGCTGGTCTTTCCCGCTAGCCTCATCTGGGCTTGCGCGGTGTGAGGTGAAGTGTCTCTAACTTCATCCTCTATTGCGATCTGTTCTATCGCTAGTGCCCCGCTAACCTCGACTCGGTCTGCACGGTGGCTGGTCTGTCCCGCTAGCCTCATCTGGGCTTGCGTGATGTGAGGTGAAGTGTCTCTAACTTTATCCTCTGTTGCGATCTGTTCTATCGCTGGTGCCCCGCTAACCTCATCTCGGTCTGCACGGTGGCTGATCTGTATCGCTAGCCTCATTTCGGCATGCGCGGTGTGTAGCTGGTTGATTCTGATCTTGAAGGTTGTAGCGTTCGATTCGCTTATCCTTCATTGTAGTTGATGTCCGTTCTTGAATCAATGTTAAACAGTGTTCCTGTGTGCAAAGAATCTCTTTGGTTAATTTATGCATCAATTTGGCTTGCTTAACAAATTTATGAATGTTTTTATGATGTCATTTATTACTTTCTATCACTTCCTTATTTTTCATTCTTTTTGTTGTTTTGTTTTTCATCTTATTATGCAATCATTCAGCTTTGACAAAAAACGAAGCAAAGATGACAGATATGGAAAAATAACACATAAATCTGACAATAAATGTTTCTCTACTAAAGGAAAATAATTTTTGTACAATGTATATGCAAATATGATAATAACAAAAATGAATACAAGAGAGATGACAGTCAAGCTCCCTGAAAACTAAAGAGGCGGAGAGTCTGAAGGCTCCTCTTCTAGATCCTCATCATCTGATATATGGATCGCCTGGGGCTGCGCTGGAGGTACCGAGGGCCCGGCCTCTGAGGCGGATGGCTGGCTAGTGGGATCTGTCGGTCCAAGCGGCTGAGATGCCTGAGCTCTGACCTGTGACTAGAACTACACCCGAGCATGCCCATCTAAGAAGGGTTGCGCACATGTGGTCATGAACCGCAGGCTATCTCTAACAACCTCTCCCAACTCTCTAAAAGCTCTGCTCAGCTGATAGTCTGATCACTGGAGGCAGTCCCCATATGGTCCAACCTCTGCGTACTGGGTCATAGGATGGACGGCTCCATCTACTCCCTGTACTGTGGATCTGAGAGCATCCAATGATTCCTGTATCATCTAGAGCATCGTATCTATCCCCTGGGCTGCCTCATCCTGAGAGGTCCTCACCTCTTGTCTCAACTGATCCATCAGCCTCTCCTGCTGCTGTGCCATCTGCTCAACGAGTCTCGTATGCTCCTGCCTCAACTGGTCTATAACCCTGGCCTGCTCCCGGATCACACCTTGCTGCTTCTCAAGCCTCTCCATCATAGCTCTATCCCGCTCTCCAACCTGAGCAAGGAGGGCCCTATCCCTCTCCTCTTGCCTACGCTCGAAAGACGCAAGCATGGAGGTAATGATCTCTGATATGTCCGGCTGTGGTGCTGCTGGAGGTGGAACTGTCTCAGGCATCGGCTCTGGTGGGGGAGCTATAGAAGTAGATGCCCCCGGGTCTCCCCTGGCATAGGGATGAAACCTCTCTAAAAGTCGGGGAGTAGTCCACTGTACTCTCGAAGATGGAGGGGGAGTCTGTGCCCTCGGTGCAGGAGGAGTCGCTAGCAACTCGTCCATAGTAAACTCCATCTCAAAATCGGAGGGCGTCCTGAGCTCCTCATGCCCTGGCTGTGGCTGCGGCGGTAAATCCTCCTGATCCCGATACTGGGGAGGCTGACCCTCCTGGTGCAGGTGCTGAGGAGACTGACCCTCCTGAAACTGGTGCTGTGGTGGCACATCATCCCCGGGTTGATCCTGCTCAGGCTCCAAAGAGGGGAGGCCAAAGGCGCGTCTAGTCTCATGTATAATGCGAAGCCTATATGCCTCGGCCTGTCCCTGCAGCGGCGATATCATGCCCATCTGAATAGCTGCCGGAGCATCTACATATATACTCTCGTCCAAGGCATCCCTAAGCCTGTCTGGAGCAACCCCTAACCTCAGCAGCAGTCTGGTGATGACCCCTCCAATGATCACCACCAGGGTAGTCCCTCTAGAAACCCTTATCATGTTAGCCAGTATCTCATGGCTAAGTTAAGGTGCTGACCCGCCACCATAGCCCATAGGCTCTATATCTCTGCGGTATTGAGCGACCCTGGGTTACCAGCCCGTCCAAGGTATGAGCTGGATAACGCCCTATGTAGGTATCGGAGCGCCTGTGAGATCAGCATAGTACTCTTCGTTGTATCGTGGTCATATAGCACTCCCGGTAGGGCTATGGTAGCCCAATGGTCATGTCGGACCGCTCGCTGGGGAACTATCATCCCATCGCTTAATGGAAGACCCATAGCCCCTGCGAACCGCTGGCGAGTGATGCTGAAGTGATATCCGTCAAACCAAAACTGTACCACCCCGGGCTCTGTGTCTGATCTCTGGAACCCTCCATAATGCAGCGTAGCCAAAACCTGCCGCACCGCCTCAGGGTAAGTCGGGAAGGCATCCGATAGAAACTCCGTCCATCCGGCGCTCGCTATTAACTCATCGACCTCATCTGCCATCCCTAAGGCTTCTTGGAACGGCCTGGAGATGAAGCGGCTAGCTCGGAACTCCACTTGAGCCAATGCTCTGTATCTCTCTTGAGCCTCAGGGCTCATCCACTCAGGAGGCTGCAGCTCAGGCTGACCCTGCAGAACACGTCGATGAGGAGGCATCCTGAGATAATAATAAATAAAAACGTAATTAGTTATAAAACAAATTGTATCCCGACAGGGACATGTCCCAGCCCCTTGCATAAGGAGGCGAGAAAACTAGCGTGGGATAGATCTCAAGTCCCTTCGAGCATAAAAAACGAAATAACAAAGCCAAATTAGACTCAGATTAGATCAATTAATTAAAAAAACAAAATTTGGGCAGCACCCCGGCAAGTGTGTTCCCAACCTCCTGCGTAAAAAACAAAAGCATAGGCCCCAGGCGCCAACCAGAGCATAAACATTTATCTTCTGACGTTTTAGAGCTAAGCATGTGAAAATCCTACTCTGGGCATATTATAAATAACCACAAATTATATCTAGTTCATTTAAAGATCATGCCTTATCCAAAAGATTCAAATTAAACTAGTCTTAATCTAGTCAACAGTGTACTTAATCTAGTCAACAGTGCAATCCAACATTCATGCAAAACTGGCTAACAATCATATTAAAAATGACTATTAAAGCAATGTATATATATAGAAACATGAAAAATAATAATCAAATAAAGAACAAGCAGCATTTAGGCATTATAAAAGTGAACGAATAATGCATTATAACTTATTTGTTATTTATAAAAACTAAAAGAAGTAGAAATAAATAAATAAAAAAAAATTATTTACCAACCTGTAGTGTGCAGAAAACGAAAACTGGATAAAAAGGAAAATTCCGGTAGATGCGCGGCAACACGAGGATCACGAAAATGTAAATAAAAATGCAAAAAAGTGAAGAAATAAGAGAGAAAAAGCCAAAAAACTGCAAAAACCGTCGGTTAAGAAGAGAAGAAGAGGAAAAGAAATCGCTACCCCGTCGGTTACAGCCCCTTATATAATTTTTGTGACCGACGGGCTAGCCGTCTCCAGGAGCGAGCGACGGTCTATCGCTCCAGATTCTCGCATTAAATGCGCAATAAATACTCGTGACAAATGTAATGATGATGCATGCATTCTGCCAGGTATCATCGAGGGACGGTCAGGCCGTCTGTGATGAGGAACGGGCAGGCCGTCTTTGGAGCTTTCCTTCAAATTCCACCATTTTCTTGAGCTTTTCGACTTCTTCATCGTTTCTTGCTTGCTTTTTCCAATTTTTAACTTTCAAGAATGACTCCTCCCTCTTTTCAAAGGATGTACCGCATTCTAGACGATACACACACTTGGGAATACAGCGCTCTCACCCCACTGTCTGGGCTGAAATTCTTATGCAGGGTCAAAATAGACCACAACCTCCTCTCGACTGCAACTCACTTCTGGAACCCCCACTTCCACGTCTTCAAATTTACTTATCAGGAACTCTGCCCCTTGCCTGAAGAATTCGCTGTCATCACTGGAGCATGGTATTCTCCAAATGCTCTACCCTGCATTTCTCGCTGCAGTCTGATTCAAACCCAGGATGTTGCCCTCTCTCTTGGCATAACTCCCCCCGAAGCTGCTCGGCTAGTCCCATTGGACTCTACATTTTCCTTGGAACCGCTGATTGAGGCTTTGGACATATTCTCTGATGTCCCCACATATCGAGCAAGCATTGTATTTATTCTGCATGATGAGATTCTTGTCCATAACCTCAAAGGATTTGGTTAAAAATCTTCGCCTGTTCAAGGTTTTGGATAGTTTTCATCGTGGACTGAACCCTTTTCCCCTCATCTTAGCTGAGACCATTCTGGGCTTGGACTCCGTCTGCTCTGGATCCGCTGCCTTGCCTACTGGGAGCCCCTTATTACTCCAGGTACGTCATTATTTTAAAAGGTAGTGCGTCCCTTATGGATTTTCACACTAGCTTTTCTTAACGGGAGATGCATCCTTTCGGATTTTCACACAACCCAATGCCTAACTTTTGCCTAAAGTAAACCCAATTTACTCCAGCGGCTTTTTTTTTTTTTTAGATTTGACTGCAGGAGAAGCTAAACTTGCTGTCGGATCCTCCTCCTCGAGTCATCCCTCAATACTCGCCAAGACATTTCCTCCCACATCAACGACTATATTCATTTGCCACTCCTGACGTCGGCATTGCTGGACTAAGTGAGATAGCAGATGAGGGCATCAGTTTCACTCATGCTTGGCTTCCCTTACCTCACACAGTCATCGACGGACCTTCAAGATGCGTTCTCCTATGCGGGCTTCGTCGAGCTACTTGTTATGTTGCTGCTCGGTGTACTCGTCAACTCGGGATAACTCAAGATGTGGTAAAAGTCCCCTTATCCTTCTAAGGAGGGAATCTTTCTGCTGCTTTTGTTTCTCGCTACCACGAGTTATGGGGTCGCCTGTTGGTGAAGACTGTCATGCCTTCTCTTGGGACTCATTCTGTGATTTCTACCAGTGAGTATAAGAGGTGGATACTTAGTCCAGAGCCTGACAACAGAACACGACAACTCAAGCATTTGGCTGGCGAGAGTAGCAGTAGGACGTAGTTTAGCTTAAATATGTATGTTTTCCAAGCAATATGTATCTTTTCAAAGCAGAACTGAAAAATGATGAGAATGAAAATAACAATTCTATATTTTTCACAAAATTGTGTACATTTCCATGCAATTTCGGCATACATGATCGCTATTTGTCACTAATTCAACTGCGTAAACCATATTAATTCATGAAACCAAGTATTAATAGCACCAGACTTCTGTTACCAATCGGCTCTCTCGGGTTTTATTGATTGGACATTTTCTCTCATGCCTCTAATTTTTGCAAAGAATGCCGTTTTTCGGTTTTCACCCTGTCGAGGCGCCCGATTTTAGCAAGGCCGCCTTTTTTCGATTTTCGACCCGCGGGGCATTTATTTCTCTTCTTTTGATTTTGGTCTTAGCCATGGAACCTTTTCAGCCTATCAATGTTAACCGGCTCTTTGAACTCATTGCCATCATCGTCTGCTAAAATCGCTGCTCCTTTCGACAATAACTTCTTGAGGATAAAAGGTCCTTCCCATGTCGGTCTGAACTTTCCTCGGATGTCTGGAGCACCTGGTCTCATTTGTTTGAATACCAAATCTCCCTCCTTTAGTGGGTGCTTCCTGACCTTCTTCCCAAATGTCCTGGCAAGTCTTTTCTGGTGGACATGGTTATGGTAATAGGCTCTTAGTCTACCTTCATCCAGCGTGTTCAAATGCAACAATCGATGCTATATCCACTCAGCTTCCGGGATTTGAGCTTCCATAACTACCCTTAACGACTTGAGCTCTATTTCAACTGGCAGGATCACTTCTGTCCCATACACCAAGGAATACGGCGTAGCTCCCGTAGACGTTCTGACTGCCGTCCTATAATCCCAAAGCGCGAAAGGCAATTTCTCCGCCCAGTTTTTATAACTCTGCACCATCTTAGCCAGAATCTTTTTGACATTCTTGTTAGAGGCTTTGACTGGGCCATTAGCCTGAGGGTGATATGGAGATGACTTATGATGCTCGATACCGTACTTCTGAAGTAACTTCTTCGTTTCTCCCATGAACTGGACCCCGTTATCGGACACCACGTGATGCGGAAGACCATATCTGCAGATCAAGTTTTTCTCAATGAATTTTGCCATATCCCGTGCATCCTCCTTTTTGAAGGACTCTGCTTCTACCCACTTGGTGAAGTAGTCAATTGCGACTATAATGTATCTGTGTCCGTTGGAGGCCGTGGGTCAGATCTCTCTAATAATATCAATCCCCCAAGCGGCAAATGGCCACGAAGATGTTAAACTGTGTAATTCTGACACAGGCAGGTACCTCAAATCTGCGTACTGCTGGCAGTTCTTCACATACTTCGAGCAATCATTGTCCATAGTGAGCCAGTAAAATCCCTGCCTCGTGATTTTCATGGCTAACATCAAGCCATTCATATGGGCTCCACAAACACCGGCATGGGTTTCTTCCATTACCTTCTTAGCCTCTTTTTCGCCCAGACATCTCAATTGTATCCCATCAGCCTGTCGCTTGTACAACACTCCGTTTATGGATATGAACTAAGTAGACAACCTGCGAATCAATCTCTGGTCTTTCTCTATAGCTTCCTCTAGAAAGGTCGCATTTTCTAGATAGTTCATGATATCATAATACCACGGCTTCCCATCCGCCACATCTATTTCTGTTACTGATTGTGCCTCGAAACTAGGTTTATCCGAGCTAAAAATCAAAATCGGCCTCATGATTACCCCTTCTGGATTGTCCCATATTGGTACCAAAGTAGCGAGCGCGTCAGCCAGCTGGTTTTCGTCCCTCGGGATGAAATGAAATACGCACATTTCAAATTGATCGCCTAGATTCTTCAAGTGCTTGACATAAGGTATCCGTTTTTCTTCTTTAACAGCCCATTCGCCTCAAATTTGATTAATTACCAGGGCAGAGTCCCCGAACAGCTCAACGCTCTTTGCCCCTAAGGCTAACAGTGCTTCCAATCCAAAAACACATGCTTCATATTCAGCCTCATTATTGGTAGCCTTGAACCTTAGTTTCTTGGCCAGGGGGAGTTTCTCATTTTCTGGGGTTGTCAGAATAATTCCTACTCCTGCTCCCTTGTTGTTCGCGGCTCCATCAAAGTGCAACTGCCACCCCTGAACCGCAATCACCTCGACGTCCTCATCTGGGAAGTTGAACTCACACGAGTCTCCTTGAATCGGGTGCTCTGCCAGAAATTCAGCCACTGCACGCCCCTTGATGGTTTTTCGAGTGATATACTCCACATCAAATTCTTGCAACAACAACAACCATCTTCCCATTTTCCCGAGCAATGATGGCGCTTCCTGCAAATACCTTAGGGGATTCTGCTTTGCCACCGCTTGAACCTTATAAGAATGGAAGTAATGCCTCAACTTCCTAGATGCCCAAATAACAGCGAGACAGATCTTTTCCACTTTTGCATATTTGATCTCATAGGTGAGGAACTTTTTGCTGAGATAATAAATCGTAAACTCCACTCCGAACTCATCCTCCTGAGCCATCATAGCACCCACAGAGCTATCTTCTACAGTTAAATACAGAATCAAAGGCTTGTTTGGCTACGACGGCCTTAGCATGGGCGGATTCAGCAGGTATTCCCTGATGGTATCAAAGGCCTTTTGATAATCTTCATTCCATGTCACAGGCTGATTCTTCTTAAAGAGCTTGAAGATCGGCTCACAAATCGAAGTCAACTTGGCAATGAATCTACTGACATACTGTAATTTGCCCAAGAAACTCCTTACGTCTTTCTCCTTCTGAGGCACTGACATTTCTCTGATGGCTTTCACTTTGTCCGGGTCAATCTCAATCCCTCTCTGGCTGACTACATGTTCCAACAACTTTCCTGATGTAACCCCAAAAATACACTTCTTAGGATTTAACCTCAGGTTATATTTATCTATTCTGGTGAAGAACTTTTTTAATGCTTCAAAATGGCTCTCCCTGGTGGCTGACTTGATCATCATGTCATCCACATAAACCTCCACTTCTTTATGGATCAAGTCACTTAAAATCTTCGTTACCATCCTTTGGTAGGTAGCCCCTGCATTCTTCAAACCAAAAGGCATCACCCTGTAAGCATATGTCCCCCACTCTGTGATAAAAGTCGTTTTGATCCGATCAATTATCTTGTTGAGGATCTGATTGTAACCAGTATAACCGTCCCCAAAGCTATACATCGCGCAGTTGGCGGCACTGTCTATCAGTACATCAATATGGGGTAAGGGGAAATAATCCTTAGGACAAGCTTTGTTCAAATCTCGTTAGTCCACGCATACTCTCACCTTTCCATTCTTCTTGGCCACAGGGACAACATTGGCTAACCACGTGGGATACTGCACCTCAACTAGAAACTTGGCTTCGATCTATTGCCGGATCTCTTTCTTTACCTTATCTGCCCATTCTAGTCTGAGCCTTCTTAGCTTTTGTTTCATAGGTTTATGATCTGGGTATGTCGGAATGGCATGTTCTGCGATGTTTCGATCGATCCCTGGCATGTCTTCGTAGGCCCAGGCAAAGACTTTTTCATATTTTTTTAACATTCTCTCAAATTTTTCTCTCTCCTCAGGAGTCACATTTGATGCTATCAAAATTTCTTTCGGGTTTTGCGAGGTTCCAAGATTAAATGGATTTGCATCAGAAGAATCAATATCAAATATAGATGGAATATGATCATGATCATGCATGTCGAAATTATCAGAAACATCACACAAGTAAGCAAAATCATTCATTTCATTAATAAAATTATAGACACCGGGTCCTGAGTAAGCCTAGATCTAAGTTATCCAATGATGATAATTGCCTTCACAGGCTTAAAAGGTTAAAAGTGATGGTTTTCTCATCAAATTTGCATTTTAGAGTGAAAAATTAGAAAATAATAAAAAATATTTAAAAAATTAATTTTGAAAAATAGGGGCTTAAAATTATAGTGTTTTTAGTCAATTTAAAAAAGAAAAAAAAATAAAAAAATAAAAAAAAATAAAAAAATTTTCGGACAGCGAGTGTCGGGCGCGGCAGCGCGCTAGCGCCCAGCTCACGGGCGCCAGGCGCCCAGCGCGCTGGGCGCGATTTGGCGATGCGCAGCGTCGCCAATGCTGCGCGTCGCTAAAAAGCGACGCGCTGCGCGCCGCACCGTGCGCTGAGGCGCGCGATTTTCGCGCCTCTGCGCGCGGATTTCGCGCAGCGAGGCCCGTCGCTCTATAGCGACGGGCGGCGTCCCTCCTTCCTGGCCGTCGGTATAGAGTCTGATACCCTATTTCCCTTTTTTCAGCCCTTTTTCCGATTTTTTCACCCAAAAATCCATTTTTTATCCCATTTTTTTGGGGTTTTTGACTTCAAATTAAATTCTAAAATATTTTTTTAGATAATTAATTAATAAAACTTGATTTTATCATTAAAAATAAAAGAATTTTGTGTTAAAATAGGTTTTTTCCTTAATTAAATTAGGGCAACCTTTTTTATTTTATAAATACTTTATGATGAAATCAAGGGGAGGCTCCTCCACACATTTTTTAGACCTAAAAATTTCCAGAATTCTTCTTCTTCTATTTTCTCTTTAAAATTTCAGATCTCTCTTTTTAATGAAGAAGGTTTAATTGAAATTGAAAGATCAATTTTCAATTCTTAATTATTCCAATTAATTTCTTTGTTTTTCCTCCATAAACACAAGAAATTAATCATCACTTTGACATCAATTTCTTTTCAATCTTAAGCATACAAATCAATTCCTTTGTTTTCTTCATAAGCAAAGAGAATTAATTTAATTGCTAAATTATTCTTTCAAGCAATTTTTCGGAAAATCATCACTTTTCCTTCATCAAATCCAATACTCTGAGGGTAAATATTCTAGGCTCAATTCCTATTCTATTCTATTCCTATTCTATTCATGTTTATTTTAATATTTTTATTGATTTATTTATTGTTTTCATCTATCCATTTGTTGTATTGATTTATATTCGTTCTATTTAATTGTTTATATATGATTTGATTTTTATTCATGTGGATATTGTTTTCTTTTAATTCCTAACATGTAAGTAATTTATTTTATTTTGATTCCTAATTATTTTCTAACATGCAAATAATTAACTTAAATTAATCTTTTTGCCATGTAAATAGTTTATATTAATTATGAACACATCAATTAACCTTGTTATATATCATTATTATTTTCATCATTCTTTTGTTTACTAATTTTTATTAGTCTTTTTATCATTGTTACATGATTTGATTATTATTTGATTATTTATTCATTTATTATTTTTCATCATGTGTATATTTTCATGTACTAATTAGTTAACATGTTTTATTTTATTTTCATCACATCATTTAATCATTTGTCATACATAATGCATTTTTCTCATTCATTTTGGTTTGTTAACATTTTGATTCCATTATCATTCTTTTCATATCATCTTATTTTAATTTGTTATTCATTATTTTGTATGTTCAATTGGTTTAATTGATTTAATCACTAACATTATTTTATTTGTATTTTGTTTTTATGTCTAAACTCATTTTTCGTTTGGGCGTTTTTGCGAGCACATCGGGAGGTCCAAAAAGGCTCGTTTGGTTCATACATTTATTTTCTTTATTTGTAATATTTTATTTAATTTTGTCATAAAATTTTCTTGTAAAATTCTTTATTTAGGCACGCTAAAAAGAAAATCACAAAAAACGTTTCTATTAATTAACTTGACATTTTTTTTCTAAATAAAAGGGGACCAATGTCCTAGTTTTTCATAACCAAATAAATCATCACATCTGTTTCATAATAAATATGCATGCGAGGACCAATGTTCTCACTGTTAATGAATAACCCGTTTTATGCATGTATTTCACTTTTATAAATGGGAGTTGTATTCCGCTCCTAGTGTTATTGTAATTTATTTTTGAATGCTTTATTTTAGATTTTGCTTACATTTACCGCTTTTGATATGAATGATTGCGCCTTTAATTTAAATTGCATTGTGTGGAAAGTTGATGAAACAATGAATTCAAAACTTAATTATAATATTAATCAAGGTATAAATAAATGAGAAGTCCCGAACCAGCTCTGGTCTTTGGGCTCAAGAGGCTAGAGGTTTACCCTCCAAGACACCTCTTGTGTCACGAGGCTTTAGCGTTAATCCTAGGCTCCTTAGGGTGAGAGGTTTACCTTCCCCCTTTGGCTGGCCCAAAATGGATACTAAGCGCAATCTTAGGCTCTCCGAGACGAGAGAAACTTTTCCAATGTTCTATTGGGTAGCGACTCCATGAAACCTCCTTGTTGCCCAACATAGACGCACTTGCGATTTATTGCAAGCTGTCAACGGACCCACAATTGCCTCGATCGCCCACGTGCGAGCGGTCGAACGGGCGGCCGCGGGGATCCGGCGCGCGTCACAGTGGCGACTCCACTGGGGACATACTCGAGACTTCGATTCGAAAGTACCTTGATTAAAAATCATAATTGAGTTTTAATTTAAAAATTTCATCTTCTTTCAAAACTGCATTGCATCTCATTAGAGCCTTAGATCTATGCTAGTTTGGTCCCTCTTTTAGCCCCGGTGCATTCCCGAAGCACGACCCTATTTTCACTCAATTTAGGGAAGTGTTAAGGATAATCACCAGCCCAAGTCTCGTACCATCATGGTATATTAAATGGTGACCCGATCGGTCGTTACGCTCGTGATGAGCTAGACCCGTCGGCAGGGATCATGCTTGGGTAGCCCTAAAGTAACACCACCCTTTGACCAAAGCTCATGTAATGGCAATAGATACATCCCTTAGGTGATATGAACCGTAATACCTTGCTTGCTATATGGATCATTTTGTATTAGACAAACCCAAATAATCTGATTGGTCACCTAATCAAAAGCTTTCATGCCCCGATAGGCCCAGATGACTTATTTGGATTGCCTAAATACATAATGATCATAACCCATCCGCTTGCGCATTAGATAAGAGATGTTACGATGTCGGTTCTTCACCGAGCACCATACGCATCCATTGGGTTCCCCGCTAACCCATGGATTAAGCCCACCTAGGAAAGAGACCGCATTACCTCGTGTGTGGGAGTAATAAGGTTGGAAGGATTTACTTGCTTACATGTGATTGTAAATGTTGCATAGCTCACTATCATGCATTGTATATGTAATTCATGCATCATTCTAACAATCTAATTTTTTTAGCCATTATAGATTCATCTAAGTGGACTAAAGGTTCAGACAGTCGGCTAGTGAGGATAAATTTGCTCTTCGAGTTGCTAGAATTTGTGTCTGACGGGGATTCTGAGCTACTCTCATCCCGTGAGTCCTCTCTAAAATTATCAATGGCAGAATTACCATGGGAGACTGGTGCTTTGACAATACAAGACCTAAATAAGAGGCTCGACGATTTTGAGAGGAAGATGTTAACCATGATGGAAAATATCGCCTCTCAAGTAGCATCAAATTTCAAGCAACTGCCTACAGCCCCTTCTGTTAAACCATTTGAATCGCCTGTCAAGGAAGAGACTCCTATAGCATTCACTACAGTACAACAGCCAGATTTTGAGCTCAGAGCAACGACACTTATTGAGCACAAGAAGACCCTTGATGTGAAGGGTGATATCATGGGAGAGGAAGAGGATGAACCAATAATTCCATGGACTATCATGAATGAAGTACCCAAGGGAGAGGATGGTATAGTAAAGGAGATAGAACGAGGGGTTAAAAATCGTAAAACTCAGACCATGGCTATTATGGAGAATTTAATTGTGGTGCCACCTACTGGACAACAGTTTGCTGCTCTTACCAAATTGCAAGAAGAGTATGATTCGCCTAAGGGAGTGCACCTACCACCAAATGGACCTGAAGGAGAGTCACCCGCTGCTATGTCACCCGAGCGAAAAGGCAAAGGGCATGTTTCAGAGAATGGCCTTCTAGCAGTGACACGGGGCCTAAAGAGAAGGATGGATGTCCTCGAAGAAGAAATTTCAAAGTCTAAACTTACAATTACCCTGGCCGCCCGGGAGAAAGTCTCTATGGACTTAAAGAATGGGAGTCAACCGGATAGGTGTGACATCTGTGCCGGCACTCAAGGGATAAAGGAAGCATCAACGGTTAGAACAATTCAGAAAGGTCATCTCAGCATGGACGAATATTTTCCTCAAGTAGGGGAGGGGGACCTGCGCTCATGGTTAGCTAACCCAGCCAGAAATCGAGGGCATAAGAAATGTCGTCGGCACGCTAGATATCTGAGGAGTGATGGCCAAACCCCAAAGTTTTATGTACAGGATCTTGTTATTGGCAAGCAACCGGTCGCCCTTGAAGGAGGGGGCAACGTCATTGAGGGTAATAATCAGGAAAGCTCAAGTCTCGACGATAACAGCGTGGGGGGTGTTGGGACTACTAAGGTTCCAAACATAGGAACTACTCAAGGCTCTTATACCATTTATGAAAAGCCTTTATCTGAGCTCCTTTTCTATTTCATCGATAAAGGGAAACTACAACCGAAACCTGCAAGACCTGCCAAGAGCCAAGGATTCCCTAGTCACCGATCGAATTTGTGTTGTGCCTACCATCAGCATACTGGGCATAAGACTGATAGATGCCGAATTCTAAAAAAGCTTATTCAAGGTCTCATTGATGAGGAAAGGATGGGGCAAGAGAATGGTTCTCGGGGGTGATAGACTGTCGGCTACAGCATCCATGTTGGCGAGAAAGAAAAGATGTTAGCTATTTAGATGCTCTATTTATTTTTGAACTATCTAACGATGATGTTTTAACTCTACTTTTATGGAATAAAAGGAATGCTTTTGTGTTTTTGTTTATTTGTGTTATGTTTCTTGTGATTTCACTGTGCATAATCATGTTTGACATTTATTCAATTAATGCTATTCCGTTTAATCCCGGAACTTGGGAGAACCCAAAGAAAATCTTGATAGCATCTGTTATGACTCTTGAAGAGAGATTGAAACTTGAGAGAATTAAAAAAAAAATAAAAAGTCTTTGCCTGGACCAGTGAAGACATGGCAGAAGATGATTATGAAGCCACTGAGCATGCTATGCTAAAGTCATGGACAGGTGCCACAGAAGCTCAGAAGACTCAAGCCCAAGTGGGTAGAAATGGTTGAAAGGAGAGATCCGCAAGTAGAAACAAGACCTAATTTCTTTTTGAAACACAACGCCAAACTAGGTTGACCAATGGCATCCCGATGGTTAAAAAGAAAAGTACGTGTATGTGTAAACTTCAGGATTTGAGCAAAGCTTGTTAAAAGAAGGAAAATTTGGGGCCAAGCTTTATTCAAATCTCGCGGGTATACACATACCTGCACCTTGTCACTCTATTTGGCTACTGAAAGGAACCAGAAGACTGATTCGCAAGTTATCCATCCAGTTCATTCATGTAAAGGATGTGCAGTACGAGAGGAAAGCTAATGACATGCAGTTGAGATGCTAGATAGGAAAAGGCCAAGAAGATTATGAAGGAGACCCATGCAGGGGCTTGCAATCAAAAATCTTTACACGTATCACACTTTATTCCTCGAGGCATGGGGTAAAAGCAATACCTGTCGAAGCACTTAAATCTTAAAGGGCAATCATGGGAATGATGCTACAGCGGTTAAACACATCAGACAATATTGGGACAGTCATAGAAACAGTTTTGCAGCAGCTAAGCACATCATACCAAAATAGGTTATGGGGTTACTATTGCAATCATATCGATCAGGAAATAATTTACTTAATCATTCGGGAAGAAAGTCAGAAAGCACCTACTGAAAATAGTGAGATTTGGTATTCAGGAAAATAAGACCAAGTATTCCAGATGAGTGAAGTAAATTCAGGCCAGCAAACGAAGACTTGTTTGTTCTTGAAAAGTCATTATCCCAGGGAGCAGCATTTCGGCAAACAGTAAAGGAAGCAAGTTCGATGAAGCAGTCAACCTCAACAAACCCGAGAAGGTCCATGGTAAAGACTAAAAAAAAAAGAAGAGAATAAATGCCCCGCGGGTCGAAAACCGAAAAAAGGCGGTCTTGCTAAAATTGGGCGCCTCGTCAGGGTGAAAACCGAAAAAAGGCACTCTGGTCAAAAATTAGAGGCTCGAGAGAAAATATCCAATCAGGAAAACTCGAGAGGGCTGATTGGAAACAGGAGTCTGATGCTTTCAAGATCCATTCTGAGATTAAACGTAATTTTGCATTTTGAATCTATGTTAAATGGTGATCATGTACGGAGAAATCATACCAAAATGCACACAATCTTTGCAAATGCATAAAGCAGAAGTAGTTTTAACTCATCATTTCCTAGTTCTTTTATAAAAAGAAAGATGTCATTCATTATTGAGTGTATAAAATCTAACTGGCTATAATTTGCTTCTACTCTCGCCGACCAGATACCCAAGCCGTTGAGTTTTATTATCTACCACAAGGTTATGTATCCTTTTTTTTCGCAGGCACTTATGGAAGCAAGGATGTAGTCTCTGACAATATGACAATTTTGGGAAAGCAATTGTGTCCAGGGGCTGTGGTACTCAGGAGTGAAAGCCGAAGACAAAATACTGAGGAAACCTTGACAATAGTTCTAATTTTTCAAGTCGTCTAAAAAAAAAAAAAGCCATTAGAGTGAAAACCGTAACTGGCGCTCTAAGCAAAAACTAGGAAAAAGGATAGGGTGAAAACCTGAAAACAGGCAGTCTGTCCTTCAAAAAAAAAAAAGCCGTTAGAGTGAAAACTGTAACTGGCGCTCTAAGCAAAAACTAGGCAAAAGGATAGGGTGAAAACCTGAAAACAGGCAGTCTGTCCTTCAAAAAAAAAAGAAGAAAGAGAAAAGCCGCTGGATTGGGTTAGGTCCATTCCAGGCAAAAAATAAGGCACAGAGTTATGTGAAAATCCACTAAGGACGCATCTCCCACTAAGAAAAGCTAGTATGAAAATCTACAAGGGACGCACTACCTTCAAATAATGACTACAGGTACTAGGTGAGAATCTCACAATCCCAAAGGGCATGAAATTCAAAAGCAGCTCAAAAGGCATCAATTATATCGCAAATTGCAGCTAGCCCGGCTATCATCTTCAAGTTCACACAGATGAATTTTTATCCTGCATTCCCACATAATTTATGCATTTCACTTGCATGCTCACCATTTTTGCATAGTTTAGTTTCCTTATTTTGCAGAAAGAGAGACTTGAGGCGGACACCGACAAAAGCCGAGTGATGACATCGGTCAAATCATCAATCAAAACCTCAACTCATTCATCAATCCAGACATCGATCAAAACATATATCCAAGCCTCAACTCATTCATCAATCCAGACATCGATCAAATCATCAATCCACATACCAGCTTAATCATCAATCCAAGCACCATCCGAAGACCTCTCAGGGGGCAATCAACCAAAGACTTCTCAGGGAGCAGCAAATCAAAGACTTCTCAGGGAGCAGCAAACCGAAGACTTCTCAGGAGACTTCTCAGGAGACCTCTCAGGGGGAAAGCGATCAATGAACCGAAGACCTCTCAGGGGGCAATCAACTAAAGACTTCTCAGGGAGCAGCATATCGAAGACCTCTCAGGGGGCAATCAACCAAAGACTTCTCAGGGAGCAGCAAATCAAAGACTTCTCAGGGAGCAGAAAATCGAAGACCTCTCAGGGGGCAATCAACCAAAGACTTCTCAGGGAGCAGAAAATCGAAGACTTCTCAGGGAGCAGCAAACCGAAGACCTCTCAGGGGGCAAACGATCAATAAACCGAAGACTTCTCAGGGAGCAGCAAACCGAAGACTTCTCAGGGAGCAGAAAATCGAAGACTTCTCAGGGAGCAGCAAACCGAAGACCTCTCAGGGGGCAAACGATCAATAAACTGAAGACTTCTCAGGGAGGAGCAAACCGAAGACTTCTCAGGGAGCAGAAAATCGAAGACTTCTCAGGGAGCAGCAAACCGAAGACCTCTCAGGGGGCAAACGATCAATAAACCGAAGACTTCTCAGGGAGCAGCAAACCGAAGACTTCTCAGGGAGCAGAAAATCGAAGACTTCTCAGGGAGCAGCAAACCGAAGACCTCTCAGGGGGCAAACAATCAATAAACCAAAGACTTCTCAGGGAGCAGCAAACTGAAGACCTCTCAGGGGGTAAAAGATCGATGAACCGAAGACCTCTCAGGGGGCAATCAACCGAAGGGCTCACAGATAGCACCACTTCAACAAATGAAAACGCACCATGGTAATAACCACCATCTCAGAATTCTCCAGTTCGGAAAGACGGCTGACTCAGGTACGCGTCTCTTTCCTTTTCTTCTTTGAGTTTAGGCTCACCTAGACACTAGTGTACTAGATTCCCCTAAACTGGGGGCAACTGTAGACACCGGGTCCTGAGTAAGCCTAGATCGAAGTTACCCAATGATGATAATTGCCTTAACAGGCTTAAAAGCTTAAAAGTGATGGTTTTCTCGTCAAATTTGTATTTTAGAGTGAAAAAATAGAAAATAAAAAAAATATTTAAAAAATTAATTTTGAAAAATAGGGGCTTAAAATTATAGTGTTTTTAGTCAATTTAAAAAAGAAAAAAAAATAAAAAAATAAAAAAAATAAAAAAAAAATTTCGGACCGCGAGTGTCGGGCGCGGCAGCGGGCCTGCGCGCTGGGCGCGATTTGGCGACGCGCTGCGCGCCGCACCGTGCGCTGAGGCGCGCGATTTCCGCGCCTCTGCGCGCGGATTTCGCGCAGCGAGGCCCGTCGCTCAATAGCGACGGGCGGCGTCCCTCCTTCCTGGCCGTCGGTATAGGGTCTGATACCCTATTTCCCTTTTTTCAGTCCTTTTTCCGATTTTTTCACCCAAAAATCCATTTTTTGTCCCATTTTTTTGGGGTTTTTGACTTCAAATTAAATTCTAAAATATTTTTTTAGATAATTAATTAATAAAACTTGATTTTATCATTAAAAATAAAAGAATTTTGTGTTAAAATAGGTTTTTTCCTTAATTAAATTAGGACAACCTTTTTTATTTTATAAATACTTTATGATAAAATCAAGGGGAGGCTCCTCCACACATTTTTTAGACCTAAAAATTTCCAGAATTCTTCTTCTTCTATTTTCTCTTTAAAATTTCATATCTCTCTTTTTAATGAAGAAGGTTTAATTGAAATTGAAAGATCAATTTTCAATTCTTAATTATTCCAATTAATTTCTTTGTTTTTCCTCCATAAACACAAGAAATTAATCATCACTTTGACATCAATTTCTTTTCAATCTTAAGCATACAAATCAATTCCTTTGTTTTCTCCATAAGCAAAGAGAATTAATTTAATTGCTAAATTATTCTTTCAAGCAATTTTTCGGAAAATCATCACTTTTCCTTCATCAAATCCAATACTCTGAGGGTAAATATTCTAGGCTCAATTCCTATTCTATTCATGTTTATTTTAATATTTTTATTGATTTATTTATTGTTTTCATCTATCCATTTGTTGTATTGATTTATATTCGTTCTATTTAATTGTTTATATATGATTTGATTTTTATTCATTGTTTTCTTTTAATTCCTAACATGTAAGTAATTTATTTTATTTTGATTCCTAATTATTTTCTAACATGCAAATAATTAACTTAAATTAATCTTTTTGCCATGTAAATAGTTTATATTAATTATGAACACATCAATTAACCTTGTTATATATCATTATTATTTTCATCATTCTTTTGTTTACTAATTTTTATTAGTCTTTTTATCATTGTTACATGATTTGATTATTATTTGATTATTTATTCATTTATTATTTTTCATCATGTGTATATTTTCATGTACTAATTAGTTAACATGTTTTATTTTATTTTCATCACATCATTTAATCATTTGTCATACATAATGCATTTTTCTCATTCATTTTGGTTTGTTAACATTTTGATTCCATTATCATTCTTTTCATATCATCTTATTTTAATTTGTTATTCATTATTTTGTATGTTCAATTGGTTTAATTGATTTAATCACTAACATTATTTTATTTGTATTTTGTTTTTATGTCTAAACTCATTTTTCGCTTGGGCGTTTTTGCGAGCACATCGGGAGGTCCAAAAAGGCTCGTTTGGTTCATACATTTATTTTCTTTATTTGTAATATTTTATTTAATTTTGTCATATAATTTTCTTGTAAAATTCTTTATTTAGGCACGCTAAAAAGAAAATCACAAAAAACGTTTCTATTAATTAACTTGACATTTTTTTTCTAAATAAAAGGGGACCAATGTCCTAGTTTTTCATAACCAAATAAATCATCACATCTGTTTCATAATAAATATGCATGCGAGGACCAATGTTCTCACTGTTAATGAATAACCCGTTTTATGCATGTATTTCACTTTTATAAATTGGAGTTGTATTCCGCTCCTAGTGTTATTGTAATTTGTTTTTGAATGCTTTATTTTGGATTTTGCTTACATTTACCGCTTTTGATATGAATGATTGCGCCTTTAATTTAAATTGCATTGTGTGGAAAGTTGATGAAACAATGAATTCAAAACTTAATTATAATATTAATCAAGGTATAAATAAATGACAAGTCCCGAACCAGCTCTGGTCTTTGGGCTCAAGAGGCTAGAGGTTTACCCTCCAAGACACCTCTTGTGTCACGAGGCTTTAGCGTTAATCCTAGGCTCCTTAGGGCGAGAGGTTTACCTTCCCCCTTTGGGTGGCCCAAAATGGATACTAAGCGCAGTCTTAGGCTCTCCGAGACGAGAGAAACTTTCCCAATGTTCTATTGGGTGGCGACTCCATGAAACCTCCTTGTTGCCCAACATAGACGCACTTGCGATTTATTGCAAGTTGTCAACGGACCCACAATTGCCCCGATCGCCCACGTGCGGGCGGTCGAACGGGCGGCCGCGGGGATCCGGCGCGCGTCACAAAAATTAAAACTATCATTTACATCATCAAAAAGTTCAGGAATGAAAAGACAATCTAAACCAGCTTCCTCCTCTTCCCTAGCCGGATCTGCCTTTGCCGATGGTCCTGCATCAGCCGGGTTAAACGGAAGCTCTTCGTCCACCCCTTGAACTGTTTCTTCTATCTTCGCTTTTCCCTTGAAGTGAACGGCTACCATGGCCTCAGTCACAACCTCCTCGGGCTCTTCTCTGTCCCAGATAGCTTTGTCGGTCAAGACCTCCTCATCCCAAAAGTCCTCAGTTGACTTGATCATCCCAACATCCCAATCATAGACGTCGTTGAATACTTCAAAACATGGCACAATCTTTCCATTGACCCACTGAGGTTCGGTTTCTCTGGTGTACGCACAGACTGCTGCCGCAGGCACAAAACTTTCCCAAATATGAGGAATCTTCTTCATTGGCTTCGCCCCTCTCTTTATTTCACCTTCATATCCTAGCCCTCTTCTATCTTTCTGACCCTTAGTATCAATTACTCCTGGCAATCCTTGGGAATTCCTGCCTAACCCAGCACCTGGAAGGAAGGACATTTTCTTCATCATGGCTAACACCTGAGGGCTACCATCTATCGACTCTTCCTCATTGATCACAGCTACATGGAACCCATTAAAAGGCTGTCTTGCTATCTCAAGTATAGACACCTGATTCTCCCTCGCAGCCTTGATGGTCACCACTTGCCCTTCCTGTGGTATCTTGACCGTTTGGTAAAGTGTAGAAGGAACACCTCCCAGTTTATGAAACCACGGCCTTCCCAACAAAACTGAAAAATTGGCGGGGATAGGCAAAACAACAAACTCCACCTCAGTTTCTATTGGCCCTGTTCTGACCCTCGCTTTGAAAGATCCCGAAGCATGCCTGCAAGAATTGTCATATGCTGCGATGGTCAAATCAGACTTAGCTAACATATCTTCCGTTATGCCAAAAGCTGCCATTGCCACCTGTGGGCATACATTGATTGATGAGCCATCATCCACCATCACGCAAGATGTGTGCTTCTGGTTGACCTGAGCCCGAATATACAAAGGGCGATTATGGTTGCTACCCTCTACTGGCAAATCCACGTTTGTAAACACCACATTTTCTCCGGCCCCTCCTTTCACTACCTCCAGCAGCTCGGTGGGCGAAATTATTGTAGCCACAGTCGTCTGGCATAAGGCCTCTACCAATCTCTGCCTATGGGATGGGGACTGCCTAAAAAGATCCCAAATAGAAATTTGTGCTAGCGTCTTCTGCAGTTGTTTCACTATCTGATCCCCCACTAGTGTAGACACCGGGTCCTGAGTCAACCTAGATCGGAGTTACCCAATGATGATAAACCGCCCTCGCAGGCAAAAATAGTTGAAAGTGATGATTTTCTTGTCAAAATTTCATTTTAAGAATAAGAAAATAAATAATAAAAAATAATAAAAATATTTTAAAAATTAGTTTTTGAGAATGGATTTATTGTTCTTTTAGTCGTATTTAAAAAAAAAAGATGCTGCCTGAAAAGCACGGCTGTGCTTTGAAAGCACGGCTATGCATTGTGCGCAGTGCGCGCAAAAGAACAGCTATGCTTTTCCGAAAGCACAACTGTGCTTTTGCTGCAGCCGCCCAAAATCACCAGTTTTGACTTTTTTTCACCCAAAATTAATTTTTTGTCAACTTTTTTGACTTTTTTTTAGCAAATTTCGGGATTTTGTTGATTTTTCCCTTTCTTTACACCTAAATTAAGGAGAATTTAATGAAAGAAATTTTTTATTTTCTTAATTAATTAGTTTTTTTAGTTTTTTTGGTAATAAAAAGAAAGAGATGAGGGAAATTAAGGGGGTTGGCATTGTTTCTCTCTGAGAATTCATTTTCTTCATCCTTTCTTCCTCTTCTTCTCTAAAAAATCAATTTCTACAGATTTTTCAAAGGGTGACCATTCTGATTTTTTTACACCAAAAAATTCTAGATTTTTTTTTCTCTCCAAAAAATTTGATTCTTCTTTCAATTATTTTCAATTAATTTCTTTGTTTTTGGCCTCCATAATTTTTCTTTTCATCAAAATTTCAGATTTTCCTCTCTTCTTCTTTGATTTTTCTTCCAAAAATTTCAGATTTCTTCTTTCATTAACAAGGATTAATGGAGATTGGAAAATTAATTTTCAATTCCTGACTATTCCAAATTAATTTATTTGTTTTCTCCATAAACATAAGAGATTAATTTTCACTTTCAAAATCAGTTTTTTTATTTCTTAAGCATTCAAGTTAATTCTTTTGTTTTCTCTATAAACAAAAGCAATTAATTTTATTGCTAAATTATTTTCTCAAGCAATTTTTTAAGTAAATCATCACTTCACTTTCATCGAATCCAAAACTCTGAGGGTAAATATTCTTAGTTCAATTTCTATTTTCTTTTATTTTATTTATATTTAATCTATTCATGTATATTTTGCTGTTTGTATTGATTTATTTATTGTTTTCATTTATTTACTTATTGTATTGAATTTATATTTGTTCTATTTAATTGTTTATGTATGATTTTATTTTTATTCATGTGAGTATTGATTTCTTTTGATTCTTAACATGTAAATAATTTATTTTATTTTGATTTCTCATTATTTTTAACATGCAATTAATTAATTAATTTTTGTTAATCATTTTTGCCATGTAAATAGTTTGTTTTAATTATGAATAGAGGTGGCAAATTGGGCGGGTTTGGGTTGGGTCATTAATGGGCGGGTCATAAATGAGCGTGTCACAAATGGGCCAAAAAATATAGGTCATAAATGGGCCAAATGCCCAAATGGGTTGGGCGGATTGGGTCAACCCATGGGCTAAAAATTTTTTGAATGTAAAAAAATTTATAATAATATGCAAATGAGTCGAGTGGTCCAAACGGCCGATTTTGGTCCAAACGGATTGAGTGGCCCAAATGGGCCGAGATGTAATTTGACCCTTTTAATCCATTTTTAATAAAAAATAATTTTTGATATAATAAAAAGATACTAAAGTGACTAATGTGAAATAATTTGGGCCAAATAGATTGGGTGGTCCAAATGGGCCGCTTTAGGCCCAAACGGGCCGATATGTGATTTGACCCTTTTAATCAATTTTTAATAAAAAATAATTTTTCTAATAACAAGTGACTAATATAAAATAATTTGGCACAAATAGATATACAAATATCAAGTAATTGTTCATTTCAAAAAATTAGTCTTACAAATCCTACCCGGTACTTCAGCTAAAGTATTCTTAAGAATATTCAATTCCCTCTTATGTATCTTTAAGTAACATGACTTTGCTGTATTCTTACATATCGGATTCACATCTTGGTTCAAGTATGTATGAAGATTTCTATTAGCTTCATGTTCAGCAAAAGTAAAAGTGTACCCATGCCTAATTATAGCTAAAGCTAAGCGCTCTTTGTATGCATCTTGATCTATCTTGTAGTTTGGTTCATCAGACACAACATTAAATTTAAGACATACCTTCAGGTGAAGTCTTAAACTAGAAGTCCCATGAGTAGAATCAGCAATATATTCTTTTGAGCAATGCTTACACTTTCCTCTAGATTTTCCATCATCATATTGACTTGATGGTATGAAATCGAAATCATTCCATATAGAAGATACTCGTCATCTTTTAGAAGTGGCTTCTGCAGAAGTGTCAATGCTCTCATCCACACTACAAACACTAGGATCCATTCTACAAAAAATAATAAAGAAAAAATCAAGTCTACGTAAATATTTCAACTAATCAAAAAGTGGCATTCAAGATATAACATGAAATTTACTTTGTTAACAATAATGGCATTCAAGATGCAACAACATAGTAAAATCAGTGTTTCTTCCTATAGCGGTTACATAAAGTCCATGGGAAAAAGTCTCAATGTTGTAAAAGCACTAGAAATCTATAATGGCATTCAAGATGAATCAATTAGAAGTAATGTGTACAATAAATAACATCCTCTGTGTTGAGGTTATAATACTGTGTAGTTTGATTTAGATCAATGAGACTAATCTAAGAGGCTGAGAATAACACATAACAAACTTTGCAAATGCACAACTCCCTAATGAAGACGTACAGATGCAAAAGAAGGAACTTTGAAGTTCAGCTAATCATGTAGAAAATGTACTCACATATATGTGTCAATCAACTGATCATAAAGCCATTATCACTCCGAAGCCAATTACTGATCATTGGAATATATGAATGCTTAATTGAAAAGAATTTTTTGATCATCAATAAGAATTTTTTAAGTCTTTACAAAAAAAGAAAAAATACCATCAAATTAATCAATTAAATCAATCATTTTGCAGTAAAATGGTGAACCTTGATAACATTCCACGAAGTAGAACCGCAGTTGCACATGCACCTCCGCATGGATTCTCCACATTCCATGCAACATGTTCTCCAATGTATATCTATTTGTTTCTAAACTTATCAGCAACATGTTTACTAAAATGAAAGGAGTGAACCCCTAGAATAGAGCATTTTGAACTCATATTCGCATGAGATTCACACAAGTACTTTTTACAGATTCCATATTGTAACAAAACAAGAATGGGAAAAGACTTTTTGTATATAACTTCTAGAATTTATAGGTATTTATACCAGGAATGAGAAGCTAACTAAGGAAGGAAACAATATAGTTTACATCTATACAAATCATATCCGTAACACATATGAAAATCCTTCTGACAATGAATGGCAACACTTAGGCATCAACAAAATAATAAATAAAAAGCATATTGGACCATCAAGCTAGTTGAGAAAGCACATTCAGCCCACAACAGAGTTGTGGATACAGATATCACTCCCCATGAAAAATTGTCTTCCTTTTTTGTTTTTTGTAATATTAGTAAAATGACACAAACGCTGATTCAAAGGTTATTTGATAACTTGGATAATTCCAACTTCAATGGTCTAATTCTAGCACTAAGGCCTTTCAATGCTAGCTTAATAGAACATAGCAACCAATTATAGAGCTGCATGTCAAAACCTGCAGTTAAACAACCAAAAAACCAAAGTACCTATAACATGGGATCTAAAGTCTAAACAGAAGCTGCACAAAGATAAAGATACTTTCCTATCAGAAGATTTGTGGGGAACAGATAGAACGTAATAACAGGTCACCAAACATCAAAGCCAACCAAATTACATGAACAGAGTGGCTAAATTCCTTCAACTAATACACTTTACCAAATAATTCAATGCTTAAAAATGTATCCAATTTAAAGCATCCATCTAAAGGCTGAAAGATTAACGGAACATGAGTATCAAATTGAAATAAGGGAAATTAACCTTAAATCTTTAAGACTTTTAATCTATGTTATAATCCCGTAATTGAAAAGGAAAGCAGAGCGATGTTCTACAACCAAGTTCCATATGAGCAAAAAACTTGCAATCAAAACTCAATTCTTTAAGTGAAGAAACAAAAAGAAATCAGAGTTAAATTAGAAGAAAGAGGAAAAAAGAAGCTTAGAATCTTATCGGAGAATTGTTGACGAAGGACGGCCAAATAAAATAAACGAATTGCAGCGAGCGAGGGAGAGAAAGCGGCACGGCGACGACTGGATGGTGGAGAGGCAGATATGCGGTGAGGCTAGAAGGACTCGATGGAGAGAGCAAGAAAGTGAGAAAGAGGGGGTACAGCAAAGACAGACCCGTTGGGCATCTATGGCAGACCCGAACGGGTCAATTTTTAAACGGTTATCAATTGGGTGGGTCTAAATGGGTATAGTTTTAATTGTGTTGGGTTTGGGTTAATTTTTTTTGGGCGGGTTGGATGGGGTTTTTAGGTCTGGGGTCAAGTTTGACAGGTCTAATTATGAACACATCAATTAATCATGTCATTGTTTTAATTATTTTTATCATTCTTTTGGTTACTAACTTTTATTATTCTTTTTATCATTGTTACATGATTTATTTATTTATTATTTGTTTATTTATTCATTTATTATTTTTCACTTTTCATCATTATTTTCATCATTTGTATATTGTCATGTATTAATTAATTAACATATTTTATTTTATTTTCATTACATCATTTAATCATTTATCATATATAATGCATGTTTCTCATTTATTTTGGTTTTGTTAACATTTTGATTCAATTATCATTTTTTTCATATCATCTTATTTTATTCTAATTTGTTATTCATTATTTTGTATATTTAATTGATTTAATTACTAACATTATTTTATTTGTGTTTTATTTTATTTCACATCTCATTTTTTGCTTGGGCATTTTTGCGAGCACACAGGGAGATCTAGGAGGCTCGTTCGAGTTATATATTTATTTTCTTTGTTTGTAATATTTATTTATTTTGGCTTTTTCATTTATTTTTGCCGTGTATATTTTTCTTATAAAATTGTTTATTTAGGCCCGCTAGAAAGAAAATCGCTAAATTATTTTTTTTATTAATTAACTTGGAATTTTTTCTAAATAAAAATGGGACCAATGTCCTTGTTTTTCTCCATCCAAAACAAAGTCATCACATCAAAATTGTTTTGTAATAAATATGCATGCGAGGACCAATGTCCTCGTTCTTGATGAATATCCCGATTTATACATGTTTTGTACTTTATTTACAATGGGGGTTGTATTCCGCCCCTAGTTTTATTGTAATATTTTTACATGTGCTTTATTTTACTTATGCTTTTACCGCTTTTCTTAAATGTATGTTGTGTGTTTTAATTAATTGCATTAAATGTATGTGAAATAGGATGAAACTCTAAATTCAAAGCTCAATTATAAACTTAACCAAGGTATGAATAAATGGGAAGTCCCGAACACCTTCTCTGGTTTAAGACCCCGAGGTTAGAAGACCTTTCCCAATTTCTTGTAAATTGGGTGGCGACTCCAAAATACCTCAAAGGTGCCTAAAGGTTTTATGGGATTAGATGAACCTCCCAATGCTCTATTAGGTAGGGGATTCCAAAATGTCTCGTGTAACCCAAGATCAAAAAGACGCGAACCAATCCCTCGAATCCTAAAAGCGGGTTCAATGAGGGCCTTGCTGATCCGGCGTGCATCACAGTGGCGACTCCGCTGGCGACAGTACTCAAGACTTCGCTTCGAAAGTACCTTGGTTAAAATTTACAATTGAGTTTTAATTTAAACATTTCATCCTTTTTCAAAACTGCATTGCATCGCATTAGAGCCTTAGATTTATGCTAGTTTGGTCCCTCTATTAGCCCCGGTGCGTTCCCGAAGCACAACCCTATGTTCACTCAATGTAGGGAAGTGTTAAGGATAATCACCAGCCCAAGCCTCGTACCATCAAGGTATATCAAATGGTGACCCGATCGGTCGTTACGCTCGTGATGAGCTAGACCCGTTGGTAGGGACCATACTTGGGTAGCCTTAAAATGTCATTACACATGACCAAAGCTCATGTAATAGCAATAGATACTTCCCCTAGGTGACATGTACCTTAATACAATGCTTGCTATGTGGGCCATTATATATTGGACAAATTCAACCCAATTAAATGGGCTTTTATCAAAGGCTTTCATGCCCCGATGGGCCCATCTTAATTTAGTTGAAATGTTTAAATATATAAAGGACAAAATCCATATGTATGCGCATTAGATAAGAGATGTTATGATGCCGATTTTAAACCAAGCACCATATGCGTCCATTGGGTTCCCCGCTAACCCATGGATCAAGCCCGCCTAGGAAAGAGGCTGCATTACCTCATGTGTGGGAGTAATAAGGTTGGAAGGATCTACTTGCTTGCATGTGATTATAAATATTGCATAGCACACTATCATGCATTGTATATGTCATTCATGCATCATTCTAACAATTTAAATTTTTCAGCCATCATAGATTCATCTAAGTGGACTAGAGGTTCCGACGGTCAGCTAGTAAGGACAAATCTGCTCTTTGAGTTACCGGAACTAGTGTCTGACTGGGATTCTGAGTCATTCTCATCAATCAGTGAATCCTCTCTTGAATCATCAATGGCAGAAGAAGCTAGAGCTTTGACCACTCAGGACCTAGCTAGGAGGCTAGAGGATTTTGAACGGAGAATTATGGATATGATGGTTGCCATGGCTAAAAGGATGGCCCATCCACCTGCTGCCCCACAGCCACCTGCTGCTCTACAACCACAGGCAACCCCTCCTCGGGGGCAAGCCGAACCACCTGCTGGTGGGGAGGCTCCCTTCGTTGGAGTTGCTGCTCGCCAACCCAATAATGATCACAGGGCTGCCGCACCCATCGATCCAAGAGGGGAAAGGATTCATAATCCCAACGATGATTTCCTGATGGAGGAGGAAGAAGAAGAGGTGCAGATAGTCCACCAAGCTGCGAGGCCCAAAGCACCCAGAGTAGAGGATGAAGCTTTAAGAGGAATGAGACAGCATATCGAAGCTATCACCTGCATGCTCTCAGCTGGAAAGGGGGTCAACCCAGAAGACAGAGATCTGGGGGATGAAGAGCTGCTGCCCCAAAGATTCAAGATGCCCAAGCTGCCGAAATTTGATGGCACCTCTGACCCATCCGCCCACGTCAAGCAGTACATCTTGGTCATGAAAGGCACAGGGTTGAGTAAAAAGCAGAAGGTGGAACATTTCTGCCTTAGTCTGGTGGGCCCGGCAGTTGACTGGTACCACGGGTTGGATAGGAGGTCCAAGGAGGGCTCGGACCTTTTAATCGAAGAATTCATGAAGCAGTACGACTGCAGCACCAGGATGGAGGTCACCCTAAAAGACCTTGAGCTCTTACTGCAAAGGAGGGATGAGTCATTCTATGAGTACCTCACCAGATGGAGGAACAGAGTCATAGAGATGAAGAGGAAGCCTGACACTGCAGACCAGATCAGGCTGCTTATCAGAAACTCATGCCTTTACTTAAGGGACTTGCTCAGTTTTAAGGGGCTCAAGGACTAGGAGTCGCTTAAGGATATCGCTGTAGAGGCTGAGGCGGCCTACCTAGCAAAGAAAGCAAGCCATAATAACTTGGCTGGGAAAGGCTATGGGAACCAATCTGGGCATAGACCGAGAGGTGCCGGGAGCAGTAATAACAGGAATGGCAAGACAGCAGAAGTTTTAGCGACTAGAGTGGGGCAACGCCAGAGATATTACTCCAATTTAGGCCGCTCCTTATCCTGGGTATTAGAGAGGCTGATAAAAGAGGGCAAGCTGCAGCCTTTAGCGCCTAGACCGGCCATGAATCAAGGGCAGCCAGGACACAGAGAAGACCAGTACTGCGCCTACCACCAGCACACCGGCCACCTGACAGATTACTGTCGGACATTGAGAAACAAGATCCAGGATCTCATCGATACCAATCAGATCACGGATCCTGAGAAGAGAGAAAAGAAGAAAAAGGCAGGCTACAATGCAGCCCTTCCACCATGATTATGATCGGGTCCTCTTAATCCACTAGTGAGAGTGGAAATGAAGATTATTTTCTTTCTTTTTCAATCTTTATTATTATTTTGAGAACAATTTTTTATGATAATGTTTGGTTATTTCAATAGAACAATTTTTGCTTATTTGTATGATATTTCTATTTGATTTCATTTAACATGATCACACTGCATTTACCTTGGCATTAATTTACCTTGGCATTAATTCAAATAATATGACTGCAGTTAATCTCGGAACTTTGGGAAACCCAAAGAAAATCTTGATAGCATCTGATATAACTCCTGTAGAGAGGGAAATTAAAAAAAATAATAAAAAAAACTAGTTGCAATTAAGGGATTGGATGTAAACTCACTAAGAGCACTAGAACCTTTCTGATTACCCATCAAAGCTATCCCTGGATAAGACGGAACCTAGAAAATTATTTAGGCAACATTTTCTTTGCATAGCTCTCTAAATGACCATTTCCTACCCTTATTTCATAATCGCTTGCTAGCCCGTTGAGCTTTATAGAGGTATGCTAAATGCGTGCCAATTTTGTTGTTATACATGTTAAAACTATCCCCTCGCCTAAAATGATTTTTGCCTCCTCTTAGAAGAGTGGCCGCTCTAGAAGGGATGGATGTACGTTTTAACAATTTTTTGGGTTATCAAAAATTGCCTTGGTAAGGTTGAGTTTACAATTTGAGAAAAGGGTTTCAGTCATGCGCCAAAGACATGAGCTCAAAAAAAAAGTAAAAAGAAATAATCATAATAATAAAATAAAATAGAGCTCAGAATAATAACCACTTGTCGAGTTCGAAGATTACCTTTTTAACTGTCATTCTGATCTTAATGAGCTAAAACGTTACCGAACCCAAATTCAAGAATACCTTTGTATATGCAACTGAGCTGAGAATAATTCATCCATCAGTCGAGTAAATATTGCGGCCATATTTTCTCTAGCGACTTGATCTTCCTTTGACAGCCATCTACCTAAGCCTAACATTACAACCAAAATAAAACCTCTTGATTCTTGGTTCAGTCTTATCCAATTAGCGGAGATGACGTTCTAATAAGGTTTGGTACGTAAGAAGAGGCATATGGTGTTTCTTGAGCTTAAAGTGAGGAGCCACGAGTGCATTCATGCATTCAAGTTAAGTCTCATCCCCAAAATTGCATCTAGAATTCACGTTCAAAGAAAAATTAAGAGATGAGAGAAAATCTTCAATCATGAAACCCGAGAGGGCTGATTGATAATAGGAGTTGGATGCTTTCAAGATTTATCCTGAGATTAGCTGGGGTCTTGTATTCCTTGAAATTAATTTCAAACAATGATCATGTTTAATGAAATAAAAGTGAAACACATGCATTTATGCAATGATTTATTGATGTAATCATAGCAGCTCACCTTATGTGGTCAAAGTCATCTACTGCAATTGCTTTAGTCGACTCATCCTGCTATCAAATGCCAAGACTCTTGAAAGATTCTCGGGCAATATATTCAGCCTCTTCAGCAATCAGCAGCAAAAAAAAAAAGCCGTTAGAGTGAAAACCGTAACTGGCGCTCTAAGCAAAAATTAGGCAAAAGGATAGGGTGAAAACCTGAAAACAGGCAGTCTGTCCTTCAAAAAAAAAAAGCAGCTGGATTGGGTTGGGTCCATTTCAGGCAAAAAATAAGGCACAGGGTTATGTGAAAATCTGCAAAGGACGCATCTCCCGCTAAGAAAAGCTAGTGTGAAAATCCACAAGGAACGCACTACCTTCAATTAATGACTACAGGTACCGGATGAGAATCTTGCAATCCCAAAGGGCATGAAATTCAAAAGCAGCTTAAAAGGCATCGATTGTATTGCAAATTGCAGCTAGCTCGGCTATCATCTCCAAGTCCACATAGATGAATTCTTACCCTGCATTCCCGCATGACTCATTCATTTCACTTGCATACTCACTATTTTTTCTGCATATTTTAGTTTTCCTATTTTGCAGAAAGAGAGATTTGATGCGGACACCGACAAAAGCCGAGTGACGACATCAGCCCAAATAATCAATCAAAGACCTCTCAGGGGGTGACCAGCAGAAAACAAAAATCCAAATATCATTTCAAACACCAATCCAAATATCAACCAAAGACCTCTCAGGGGGCAGACAATCAACCAAAGGGCTCATAAACAGCACCACTTCATCAAACAGAAGGGTTAGCACGATGGCGATAAAACCACTCTGATGAGGGTTAGCACGACCACGGCACTACCACTTCATCAAACAGAAGGGTTAGCACAATGGCGGCACTACCACTCTACGGAAGGTTAGCACGACCATGGCACTACCACTTCATCAAATCGAAGGGTTAGCACGATCGCGGCACTACACTTTGAGGAGGATTAGCACGACCACGGCACTACCACTTAATCAAAACAGAAAGGTTAGCACAATGGCGGCACTACCACTCTGAGGAGGGTTAGTACGACCACGGCACTACCACTTCATCAAACAGAAGGGTTAGCACGATGGCGGCACTATCACTCTACGGAGGGTTAGCACGACCACGGCACTACCACTTCATCAAAACAGAAGGGTTAGCACGATGGCGGCACTACCACTCTACGGAGGGTTAGCACGATGGCGGCACTACCACTCTACGGAAGGTTAGCACGACCACGGCATTACCACTTCATCAAATCGAAGGGTTAGCACGATGGCGGCACTACCACTCTACGGAGGGTTAGCACGACCACGGCACTACCGCTTCAACACGCCCACAAGATAGCAACAACCACCACCACGGATTCCCCGCTTCGGAAAGGTAAGAGCTGCCTCAGGTACGTGTCTCTTTCCTTTTCTTTTTTGAGTTTAGGCTCACCTAGACACTAGTGTACTGGATTTCCCTAAACTGGGGGCAACTGTAGACACCGGGTCCTGAGTCAGCTTAGATCGGAGTTATCCAATGATAATAAACTGCCCTCGCGGGCAAAAATAATTGAAAGTGATGATTTCCTTGTCAAAATTTCATTTTAAGAATAAGAAAATAAAAAAAAATATTTTAAAAATTAGTTTTTGAGAATGAATTTATTGTTCTTTTAGTCATATTTAAAAAAAAAAAAAGATGCTGCCTGAAAAGCACGGCTGTGCTTTTGTGCAGTGTGCATTGCGCGCAGTGCGCGCAAAAGCACAACAGCTGTGCTTTTGCCGCAGCCGTCCAAAATCACCAGTTTTGACTTTTTTTCACCAAAAATCAATTTTTTGTCAAATTTTTTGACTTTTTTTTAGCAAATTTCGGGATTTTGTTGATTTTTCCCTTTCTTTACACCTAAATTAAAGAGAATTTAATGAAATAAATTTTTTATTTTCTTAATTAATTAGTTTTTTTAGTTTTTTTGGTAATAAAAAGAAAGAGATGAGGGAAATTAAAGGGGTTGGCATTGTTTCTTTCTGAGAATTCATTTTCTTCATCCTTTCTTCCTCTTTTTCTCTAAAAAATCAATTTCTACAGATTTTTCAAATGGTGACCATTCTGATTTTTTTACACCAAAAAATTCCTAATTTTTTTTTCTCTCCAAAAAATTTGATTCTTCTTTCAATTATTTTCAATTAATTTCTTTGTTTTTGGCCTCCATAAATTTTCTTTTCATCAAAATTTCAGATTTTCCTCTCTTCTTCTTTGATTTTTCTTCCAAAAATTTCAGATTTCTTCTTTCAATTAACAAGGATTAATGGAGATTGGAAAATTAATTTTCAATTCTTGATTATTCCAAATTAATTTCTTTGTATTCTCCATAAACATAAAAGATTAATTTTCACTTTCAAAATCAGTTTTTTTATTTCTTAAGCATTCAAGTTAATTCTTTTATTTTCTCTATAAACAAAAGCAATTAATTTTATTGCTAAATTATTTTCTCAAGCAATTTTTCAAATAAATCATCACTTCACTTTCATCGAATCCAAAACTCTGAGGGTAAATATTCTTGGCTCAATTTCTATTTTTTTTTATTTTATTTATATTTAATCTATTCATGTATATTTTGTTGTTTGTATTGATTTATTTATTGTTTTCATTTATTTACTTGTTGTATTGAATTTATATTTGTTCTATTTAATTGTTTATGTATGATTTTATTTTATCATGTGAGTATTGATTTCTTTTGATTCTTAACATGTAAATAATTTATTTTATTTTGATTTCTCATTATTTTTAACATGCAATTAATTAATTAATTTTTGTTAATCATTTTTGCCATGTAAATAGTTTATTTTAATTATGAACACATCAATTAATCATGTCATTATTTTAATTATTTTTATCATTCTTTTGGTTACTAACTTTTATTATTCTTTTTATCATTGTTACATGATTTATTTTTTATTATTTGTTTATTTATTTATTCATTTATTATTTTTCACTTTTCATCATTATTTTCATCATGTATATATTTTCATGTATTAATTAATTAACATGTTTTATTTTATTTTCATCACATCATTTAATCATTTATCATATATAATGCATGTTTCTCATTTATTTTGGTTTGTTAACATTTTGATTCAATTATCATTTTTTTTTTCATATCATCTTATTTTATTCTAATTTGTTATTCATTATTTTGTATATTTAATTGATTTAATTACTAACATTATTTTATTTGTGTTTTATTTTATTTCACATCTCATTTTTTGCTTGGGCATTTTTGCGAGCACACGGGGAGATCCAGGAGGCTCGTTCGAGTTACATATTTATTTTCTTTGTTTGTAATATTTATTTATTTTGGCTTTTTCATTTATTTTTGCCGTGTATATTTTTCTTATAAAATTGTTTATTTAGGCATGCTAGAAAAAAATTGCTAAATTATTTTTTTTATTAATTAACTTGGAATTTTTTCTAAATAAAAATGGGACCAATGTCCTTGTTTTTCTCCATCCAAAACAAAGTCATCACATCAATATTGTTTTGTAATAAATATGCATGCGAGGACCAATGTCCTCGTTCTTGATGAATATCCCAATTTATGCATGTTCTGTACTTTATTTACAATGTGAGTTGTATTCCGCCCCTAGTTTTATTGTAATATTTTTACATATGCTTTATTTTACTTATGCTTTTACCGCTTTTCTTAAATGTATGTTGTGCGCTTTAATTAATTGCATTAAATGTATGTGAAATAGGATGAAACTCTAAATTCAAAACTCAATTATAAACTTAACCAAGGTATGAATAAATGGGAAGTCCCGAACACCTTCTCTGGTTTAAGACCCCGAGGTTAGATGACCTTTTCCAATTTCTTGTAAATTGGATGGCAACTCCAAAATGCCTCAAAGGTGCCTAAAGGTTTCATGGGATTAGATGAACCTCCCAATGCTCTATTGGGTAGGGGATTCCAAATTGTCTCGTGTAACCCAAGATCAAAAAGACGCGAACCAATCACTCGAATCCTAAAAGCGGGTTCAATGAGGGCATTGCTGGTCCGGCGCGCGTCACAATTGGCTCCTTCTCTTTTCCTTCTTGGCCTTCCGATGGCTCTTGAGGCCTGGCTACTTTCGGTACTACCCTTCCACTGCGAGTTACAGCTCCCACTTTCTTCTTGCCTTTCTTCTCTTCTGATCCTTCCTCATCTGAACCCCACAGGTCAGGAAACTCAACGCCCTTTTCATCATCACTTCCACTCTCACTAGTGGACCAGCAATCAATTGCTGCAGCAGGCATCAATTTTTCACTCCCCTGACAGAGGTTTGTGATAACAGTGTTTGTATTGCTTCCGTATAACTCTTTCAGAACAAACCCTTCCAGCAGGCTAGATCCTATAATGAACACAGGCGGGGGCACTTTGTTATACCCGGCTTTTTTCTGGCCTTCCCTCTTCTCAGGGTCTATAATTTGCTTTGAATCGATTAAATCCTAAATGGCATGCCTCAAAGCTTTGCAATCATCAGTCAAATGTCCTGTGTGCTGATGGTAAACACAATATTCATTATCTTTATGACCCGGTATCCCCTGGTTGCATTAGCGGCTGACACCTCGACTGTGTTCCTCACGCTACCACTGGAACCCACTGGCCTGCTTGCCCCCTGAGGGTGGCTCCCTTTCCTAGCATAATTCTCGCCACTCGCCTTCCGAGCCAGATACTCTCCTTCTGCCTCGATGGCTATATCCTTCAAGGACTCCTAATCTCTCAACCTCAATCCGTCTCTCAGATATGGGCTAGCATTTTTAATGAATAGACGAATCTGGTCCTGAGTGTCGGGCTTCCTCTTCATCTCCATTATTCGGTTCCTCCAACGGGTCAAATATTCATGAAAGGACTCGCCTGCCTTCTGTTGCAACAACTGTAAATTCTTCAGGGTCACTTCCATCCTCATACTACAATCATACTGTCTCAGAAATTCTTCTGTCAATAAATCCCAATCCTCCTTAGTCCGGCGATCTAAACCATGGTACCAATTCATCGCTGGACCAGTCAAGCTCAAACAAAAATATTCGACCTTCTGTCTCCTTGTCAAAGTGGTACCCTTCATTACTAACGAGTACTGCTTAATATGTGCTGTAGGATCAGAAGTACCACCAAACTTCAGAACATCTAGCATCTTGAAGTTCATTGGGATAGGGTCATCTCAATCCAACTCTTTATCTTCCGGACTCATCCCTTGACCCTTCGTCAGAGTCCTAGCCATTGCCTAGAATCTCTCTTCCAGTTTTTCTATACAGGCTCCTTGGTTTGGGGGGCCATTCCTTTCTGAGACATGCGCTCTTCGCGATCTTCATCTGAATCATCATCCAAACCCAGAACTTGCTTTCCTCTCTGAACCCCCGAAGTTGTAGCTCTAATGTGAACTGGTGGAGGGTGGCCTTCTTCTGTTGGATTTACTTTGACCTCTTCCGTCTCATTACTTCTTACAGGAGGAGGTGGTGGATTCTGCGGGACCATCCGCTGGGCCATAGCAGCCATCATATTCATCATGCGATTCTCAAAATCTTCAAACCAGCATCCCACTTCTTTCGCAATCATTGCCCGTATGGCATCACTCCCCTTTGGTGAATTCGATATCTCTGAAGTAGTACGACTGCTTTCTGAAGGAATCTTTGAAAGGCTTCCCCTTTTTGGTAGCTCAAACACAGGATTCTGGATCAACCATCCCCCGGGACCTCTTGCCCACCTAGGCAGATCTATAATGGCTGGAAATAAAAAAGGGTTAGAATGATGCATGAATGCAATGAAATGCATGATCGTGATATGCAACACCCACAAATCACATGCAAGCACATAGGTCCTTCCAACCTTATTGCTCCCACACACGCGGTCATGCGGTCTCTTTTCTAGGTGGGATTAGCCCATGGGTCAACAGGGAGTCCAATGGACGCGCATGGTGCGCGGTAAAAAATCGACAGCATAACACTCCTATACTAATGCACAAGCGCATGAATAATGATCTTTACATATTTAGGTAATCCAAACACATTGACATGGCCCTATCGGGGCATGAAAGCCTTTGGCTAGGTAACCAAACAAGATATTTGGACTCATCCAATACATAAGGATCCATACAGCAGGCACGGTATTACGGTTCATATCACCTAAGGAAAATATCTATGGCCATTACATGAGCTTTAGTCAAGGGTGGTGTTACTTTAGCGCTACCCAAGCATGGTCCCTGCTAACAGGTCTAGCTCATCACGAGCGTAATGACCGATCAAGTCTCCATTTGATATACCATGATGGTACGAGACTTGGGCTGGTGGTTATCCTTAACACTTCCCTACATTGAGTGAACATAGGGTCGTACTTCGGGAATGCACTGGGGCTGATAGATGGATCAAACTAACATAATCTAAGGCTCTAATAAGATGCAATGCAAATTTGAGAGAAAGCGAATTTATAAACTAAAACTTAATTATAAATTTTAATCAAGGTATTTTCAAATCAAAGTCTGGAACCGTAGTCCCCAGTGGAGTCGCCACTGTGACGCGTGTCGAACCCCGTGGGCACCCCCTGACCACCTGCTTGAGGGCGATCGGGCAAAATGAGGTTCGTTTACAACTTGCGATGAATTACAAGTGCATCTATTTTGGGCAACAAAGAGGTTTCATGGAGTCGCCACCCAATAAAACATTGAAAAAATTCCTCTCGCCTCAGAGAGCCTAAGACAGCGCAAGTATCCATTTTGGGCCAACCAAAAGGGGTCTTGGAGGATGAACCTCTCTCCCTTGGAGCCTAGGATTTTTAATTAAGTCTTTTAGTGGGACACAAGAGGTGTCTTAGAGATCCCATTGAAATGGGTCTCCCGCCTCGTTGAGCCCAAAGACCAGAGATGGGTTTGGGACTTCTCATCTATTTCTACCTTGATTAATTTTATAATTAAATTTTGAGCTTATTAATTCGCTTTCTCTCCACGCAATGTAATTTAGTTAAGGCGCAATTATCCATTTTGAAAGCAATAAATAAAAAAATAAAGAAAATATCTAAAATAAAATTCAATAACACTAGGAGCGGAATACAACTCCCATTTTAGAAGTGCAAACCATAAAAATAAATTAGATAATAAATGGGACAGAACAATCCCCCAATAAATAATAAATAAATAAAATTGGGACAGAACAATCCCAGAAATAAATAAGTAAATAAATGAATAAATAAATAAACACATACGAAAGATTAAAATGTAACATACATAAATCGGGCTATTAATTATGAGGACATTGGTCCCTGACTTTGATTATTAAAAAAAACAATTTTAGGTGATGAATTCATTAGATAGGAAAATAGGACATTGGTCCTTAATTTTGTTAAAAATCCCAATTAATTGCTATAAAACACTCGTCTATTTTTATTTAAGCGAGATAAAATAATTTGTATATAATGAAGACTAAGGATAAATAAATAAATGCATTAACAAAAGGTTAAAGTTAATAGAATTAACCAAAAGGAGTACTCCCAGGGTGTGAACGGCGACCTCATCTCAAAATCACCTCACCAAAAAACAAGAAAATGGCATTTCACAAAAATAATAAAATATGTGAGTATTAAAAAAAATCCAAAATTAACCAAAAACCAAGATAAAGTTATAAGAATAATAAATAATAAAATTAGGTAAGGTTAAGAAAAATATAAAAATAACTAAAATAAATTAAACAGAACACGTGTCCAGAATATTTACCCTCAGATTTTACATTTGGATGAAAATTTTGTTGGATATGGTCCCACGCGTTTCACGAGAAGAAAACAAAACCAATGAGATTTGTTCAACCTTTTGGAGTGAAAATGGGATTCTTTTTTATAGGGGTAAGATGAGAATTTTTTCCAACCTCAAAAAAGTGTGAAATTTCCCTTTTTATAGAAAAATACGACCGACGGGCGTCGGTTAAATCCTATTTCCACCAGGAAACAGGATTTAATCGACGGGCGCCTGACCTACCGACGGGCACATGCCAACGGACACGTGTTCATTAGTTCGGACATGTGGCCGTCGGTAAACTCACAGACGGCCCATCCCTCGTGACGAGTGAGACGGGCTGCCGCTATGACCTACGGATGCCCCGCGACCGACGGTCTGACCATCCGTGGAAGAAAACTCAAAAATTAAGTCAAAATTCTCCCCATTTTCCACTTCTTTCTACCGCAAATAAAAACCTTTAATTCTCATAAAATCAAAGGACCGAAATCTCCGAATTTCATCCATCTATTCGGAACCAGGCATTGACTTCTTCATCAGGTAATCTCTGATCTGGACCGCCTCGATACACGGTGCTTTCACTTACCAAATATAATTGATTGAGAATTGGCCTCAGCGAAATATGAGCAGTTTTTAATATTTTTTGAACGGATTATACTAGGAATAATCACAAGAAATCGAAAAATTATAAAAAGTGATGAAATTTTTGATATAGGTCTTAAAATATATGAAAACTTAATCGGAGTGGATATAGAATGCTTACCAAATACAATAGATGGAGAATTAGTTTTAACGAAATCTGACGAATTTTTAATGTTTTCTGAATGGGTTATACTAGAAAAAATCACAAAAAATCAAAAAATTAAAAAATATAATGAAATTTTGCATATGGGTCCTAAAATATATGAAAAATTCATTGGAATAATTATTGGATGCTTACCAAACACAATGGATTTTAATTTTTTTTGAAGGGTTTATAGTAGTGAAAATTACAAAAAATCGAAAATTCGTAAAAAATGATTAAATTTTAGATATGTGTCTTAAAATATATGAAAATTTCATCGGAGTGGATATAAGATTCTTACCAAACACAATTGATGGAGAATTAGTTTCAACGAAACCTGACGAATGTTTAATATTTTCTTAATGGGTTATACTAGGGAAAATTATAAAAAACCGAAAAATTATAAAAAAGTAATGAAATTTTGCATATGGATCCTAAAATATATAAAAAAATATACAATGGATTGAGAATTGGCCTCAGCGAAATATGAAGAATTTTTAATGTTTTTTGAATGGTTTTGCCAGGGAAAATCACAAAAAATCAAAAAATTATAAAAAGTGTTGAAATTTTGGATATGAGTTATAAAATATATGAAAAACTCATCGGAGTGGCTATTGGATGCTTATCAAACATAATTTATGGAGAATTATCTGCAACGAAACCTAATGAATTTTTAAGGTTTTCTGAATTGGTTATACTGGGGAAAATCACAAAAAAATCAAAATATTATAAAAAGTTATGAAATTTTCTATATGAGTACTAAAATATATGAAAAAGGCATTACCAAACACAATGGATGGAGAATTAGTTTCAACGAAATATGAGTAATATTTAAAATTTTCTGAAAGAGTTATAACAGGAAAAATCACAAAAAATCGAAAAATTATAAAAATTGATGAAATTTTGGATATGGGCACTAAAATCTATCAAAAATTTGTTGGAATAATTATTGGATGCTTACCAAAAACAATGGATGGAGAATTGACCTCAACGAAATATGAGTAATTTTTAATGTTTTCTGAAAGAGTTATACTGAAGAAAATCACAAAAAGTCAAAAAATTATAAAAAGTAACGAAATTTTGCTAATGGGTTTTAAAATATATGAAAAGCTTATCGGAGTGGCTATTGGATGCTTACCAAAGACAATGGATGGAGAATTAGTTTCAACGAAACCTAACGTATTTTTAATGTTTTCTAAATGGGTTATACTAGGAAAAATTACAAAAAATCGAAAAATTATAAAAGTGATAAAATTTTGGATATCGGTCCTAAAATATAAGAAAATTTCGTTGGAATTGTTATTGGATGCTTACAAAACACAATAGATGTAGAATTGATCTCAACAAAATATGAGAAATTTTTAATATTTCTGAATGGGTTATACTAACCAAAATAACAAAAAATCAAAAAATTATAAAAAATGATAAAAATTGGGAAATGGGTCCTAAAATATATTAAAAATTCGTTGCAATAGTTATTGAATGCTTACCAAACACAATGAATGAAAAATTAGCTTCAATGAAATATGACAAATTTTTAATATTTTCTGAGGGGATTATAATAGAAAAAATCATAAAAAATTATAAAAATTATAAAAAGTGATAAAATTTTTGATAAATGTCCTGAAATATATGAAAAAAAAATTGGGAATAGTTATTGGATGCTTACTAAATACAATGGATGGAGAATTGGCCTCAACGAAATATAAGGAATTGTTAATATTTTTTGAAGGGGTTAGACTAGGAAAAATCACTTAAAGTCAAAAAATTAAAAAAAGTGACGAAATTTTGGATATGGATCTTAAAATATATGAAAACTTTATCGGAATGACTATTGGATGCATACCAAAGACAATGGATTCAAAATTAGTTTTAACGAAACCTGACGAATTTTTAATATTTTATGAAGGGGTTATACTAGTGAAAATCACAAAAAATCGAAAAATTATAAAAGACGATGAAATTTTGGATATGGGTCCTAAAATATATGAAAAATTCGCTGGAATGGTTATTTGATGCTTGCCAAACACAATGGATTGAGAATTTGCCTTAACGAAATATGAGGAATTTTTAATATTTTCTGAAGGGGTTAGCTAGGGAAAATTATAAAAAGTCAAAAAATTAAAAAAGTGACGAAATTTTTTATATGGGTCTTAAAATATATGAAAAATTCATTGCAGTGGCTATTGAATATTTACCAAAGGCAATGGATCTAGAATTAGCTTCAATGAAACCTGACTAATTTTTAATGTTTTTTGAAATGGTTATACTGGAAAAAATCACAAAAAAACGAAAAATTATAAAAAATTGATGAAATTTATGATATGGGTTCTAAAATATATGAGAAATTCGTTGGAATAGTTATTGGATACTTACCAAACATAATGTATTGAGAATTGGTTTCAACGAAATATGAGAAATTTTTAATATTTTTGGAAGGGGTTATATTAGAGAAAATTACAAACAATTGAAAAATTATAAAAAGTGATGAAATTTTGGATATGGGTCTTAAAATATATGAAAACTTCATCGGACTTACAATAGGATGCTTACTAAACACAATGGATGGAGAATTAGTTTCAACGAAACTAGGCGAATTTTTAATGTTTTCTGAATTTGTTATACTAGAAAAAATCCCAAAAAATTGAAATAATATAAAAAAGTAATGAAATTTTGGATATGGGTCTTAAAATATATGAAAACTTCATTGGACTTGCTATAGGATGCTTACCAAATAAAATGGATGGAGAATTAGTTTCAACGAAACTAGGCGAATTTTTAATGTTTTCTGAATTTGTTATACTAGGAAAAATCTCAAAAAATCGAAATAATATAAAAAAATAATAAAATTTTTGATATGGGTCCTAAAATATATGAAAACTTTGATGGAATATTTATTGAATGCTTACCAAACACAATGGATTAGGAATTGACCTCAATGAAATAAGAGGAATTTTTATTGTTTTGTGAAATGGTTATACTAGGAAAAATTAAAAAAATTTGAAATATTATAAAAAGTAATGAAATTTTGGATATGGGTCTTAAAATATATGAAAATTTCATCGAAATGTCTCTTGAATGCTTACCAAACACACTGGATGTAGAATTAGGTTCAACGAATCTTAACGAAGTTCTAATGTTTTATGGAGGGGTAACTACTAGGAAAATTCACAAAAAATCAAAAAATTTTAAAAAGTGATGAAATTTTGGATATGGGTCGTAAAATAAATGAAAACTTTATTAGAATAGTTGTCCTCAATAAACTATGAGAAATTTTTAATGGTTTCTGAAAGGGTTATACTACGGAAAATCACAAAAAATCGAAAAAATATAAAAATTGATGAAATTTTGGATATCGGTCCTAAAATATATGAAATATTAATTGGAATATTTATTGGATGCTTACAAAACACAATGGATAGAGAATTGACCTCAAAGAAATATGAGTAATTTTTAATGCTTTTTGAATGGGTTATACGAGATAAAATCACAAAAAATTGAAATATTATAAAAAGTGAAGAAATTTTGGATATGGATCCTAAATTATATAAAAAAAATTCGTTCGAATAATTACTAGATGCTTACCAAACACAATGGATGGAGAATTGGCCTCAACGAAATATGAGAAATTTTTAATATTTTATGTAGGGATTGTATTAGGGAAAATTACAAAAAATCGAAAAATTAAAAAAAGTGATGAAATTTTGGAAATGTCTTAAAATATATGAAAACTTCATTGGAGTAACTATTGGATGCTTACCAAAGACAATGGATGGAGAATAAGTTTCAATGAAACCTGAAGAATTTTTAATATTTTCTAAAAGGGTTATACTAGGAAAAATCACAAAATATCGAGAAATTATAAAAGCTGATAAAATTTTGGATATAGGTCAAAAAAATATATGAAAAATTCGTTGGAATAGTTATTGGATGCTTACCAAACACAATGGATTGAAAATTGGCCTCAACGAAATATGAGAAATTATTAATGTTTTCTAAAGTGGTTATACTAGGGAAAATGACAAAAAAAAAACTATAAAAACTGATGAAATTTTGGATATGGGTCCTAAAATATATGAAAAAAGCGTTGGAATAATTATTGGATTCTTACCAAATACAATGGATAAAGAATTGGCCTCAATGACATATGAGAAATTTTTAATGTTTTCTGAAGGAGTTATAATAGGAAAAATCACAAAAAATTGAAAAATTATAAAAATTGATGATATTTTGGATATCGGTCCTAAATATATAAAAAAAATTCGTTGAAATAGTTATTGGATGTTTTTAAAACACAATGGATAGAAAATTGGCATCAACGAAATATGAGGATTTTTAGTATTTTTTGAATGGATTATAATAGGAAAAATCACAAAAAAAAAATCAAAAAATTACAAAAAATTGTTGAAATTTTGGATAAAGGTCCTAAAATATATGAAAAATTTGTTGGAATAGTTATTGGATGCTTACTAAACACAACAGATGAAAAATTGGCCTCAACAAAATATAAGTAATTTTTAATGTTTTTTGAAGAGGTTATTCTAGAGAAAATCACAAAAAGTAAAAAAATTAAAAAAAGTGACGAAATTTTTGATATGGGTCATAAAATATATGAAAAATTTATCGGAGTGGCTATTGGATGCTTACCAAAGACAATGGATGGAGAATTGGTTTCAACGAAACCTAACGAATTTTTTATGTTTTCTAAAGTGATTATACTAGGTAAAATCACAAAAAATTGAAAATTTATAAAAAAGTAATAAAATTTTGGATATGTGTCCTAAAATATATGAAAAATTCGTTGAAAAAATTATTTGATGCTTACCAAACACAATGGATTGAAAATTGGCCTCAACGAAATATGAGGAATTTTTAATATTTTCTGAAGGGTTATACTAGAAGAAATCACAAACAATCGAAAAATTATAAAAAGTGACGAAATTTGGGCCTTAAAATATATGAAAATTTCATCGGAATGGCTATAGGATGCTTACCAAACACAATAGATAGAGAATTAGTTTTAACAAAACCTGACAAATTTTTAATATTTTCTGAATTTGTTATACTAGGGAAAATCCCAAAAAAATCGAAAAATTATAAAAAAAGTAATGAAATTTTTGATTTGGGTCCTAAAATATATGAAAAATTTGTTGGAATATTTATTGCATGCTTACCAAAGACAATGGATTGGGAATTGGCCTCAACGAAATAAGAGAAATTTTTATTGTTTTCTGAAATTGTTATACTAGAGAAAATTATAAAAATTCAAAAAATTATAAAAAATGATGAAATTTTTGTTATGGGTCTTACAGTATATGAAAACTTTATCGGAATGTCTATTGGATGCTTACCAAGCACAATGGATGGATAATTATCTTCAATGAAACCTGACGAATTTTTAATATTTCCTGAAGGGTTAACTACTAGGGAAAATCACAACAAATCGTAAAATTCTAAAAATTGTTGAACTTTTGGATATGATCCATTAAATATATGAAATATTTATTGGAATAGTTGGCCTCAATGAAACGAGGAATTTTTAATAGTTTCTGAAAGGGTTATACTACGAAAAATCACAAAAAATTAAAAAATTATACAAAGCGATAAAATTTTGGATATCAGTCCTAAAATATATGAAAAATTCGTTGGAATAGTTATTGAATGCTTACGAAACACGATGGATGGAGAATTGGCCTCAACGAAATATGAGAAATTTTTAATGCTTTCTGAATGGGTTGTTATACTAGGAAAAATCACAAAAATTCGAAAAATTATAAATAGTGATGAAATTTAGGATATGCATCTTAAAATATTTGAAAACATCATCAGAATGGAGAATTAGGTTCAATGAAATCTGACGAATTTTTAATGTTTTATGAAGGGGTTATACTAGAGAAAATACCAAAAAATTGAAAAATTATAAAAAATAATGAAATTTTGGATATTGGTCCTAAAATATATAAAAAAAAATGTTCGAATAGTTATTGGATGCTTACCAAACACAATTGATGCAAAATTGACCTCAACGAAATATGAGAAATTTTCAATGTTTTGTGAAGGTGTTACACTAGTGAAAATCACAAAAAAGTCAAAAAATTAAAAAAGAAATGATGAAATTTCAGATATGTGTCTTAAAATATATGAAAACTTCATCGGAGTGACTATTGGATGAGTACCAAAGATAATGGATGGAGAATTAGTTTCAACAAAATCTGACGAATTTTTAATGTTTTATGAAGGAGTTATACTAGAGAAAATCACAAAAAAAATCAAAAAATTATAAAAAGTGATGAAATTTTGGATATAGGTCCTAAAATATATAAAAAAATTCATTCGAATAGTTATTGCACGCTTACCAAATATAATGGATGGAGAATTGGTTTCAACGAAATATGAGAAATTTTTAATGTTTTTTGAATGAGTTGTACTAAAAAAATCACAAAAAGTAGAAAAATTTAAAAAAAAAGTGATAAAATTTCATATAAGTGTCTTAAAATATATGAAAACTTTATCGGAGTGACTATTAGATGCTTATCAAAGACAATGGATGAACAATAAGATTCAACGAAACCTGGCGAATTTTTATTGTTTTCTGAATGGGTTATACTAAGAAAAATTACAAAAAATCGAGAAATTATAAAATCTAATGAAAATTTGGATATATGTCAAAAAATAAATGAAAAATTCGTTGTAATAGTTATTGGATGCTTACCAAATAAAATGGATTGAGAACTGGACTTAACGAATTATGAGGAATTATTAATGTTTTCTGCAGGAGTTTTACTAGAGAAAATCACAAAAAATCGCAAAATTATAAAAAGTGATGAAATTATGGATATGGGTCTTAAAATATATTGAAACTTCATTGGAGTGTCTATTAGATGCTTATCTAACACAATTGATGGAGAATTAGCTGCAACGAAACCTAACGTATTTTTAATATTTTATGAATTGGTTATATTAGAAAAAATCACAAAAAAAAAAGAAAATTTATAAAAAGTTATGAAATTTTGGATATGGGTCCTAAAATATATGAAAAAAGCGTTGAAGTAGCTATTGGATACTTACCAAACCCAATTGTTGGAGAATTGACGTCAACGACATATGTGGAATTTTTAATGTTTTCTGAAAGAGTTTTACTAGGAAAAATCACAAAAAATCGAAAAATTATAAAAATTGATGAAATTTTGGATATAGGTCCTAAAATATTTTAAAAATTCATTGGAATATTTACTAGATGCTTACAAAACATAATGGATGGAGAATTAGTTTCAACGAAATCTGACGAATTTTTAATGTTTTCTGAACGAGTATACTATGGAAAATCACAAAAAATCGAAAAATTATAAAAAGTGATAAAATTTTGGATAAAGGTCCTAAAATATATGAAGAATTCATTGGAATAGTTATTGGATGCTTACCAAAAACAGTGGATGGAGAATTGGCCTCAATGAAATATGAGTAATTTTTAATATTTTCTGAAAGCGTTATACTAGTGAAAATCAAAAAAAGTCGAAAAATTAAAAAAAGTGACGAAATTTTGGATTTGGGTTTTAAAATATATGAAAATTTCATCGTAGTGGCTATTGGATTCTTACATAAGACAATAGATGGAGAATTAGATTCAACGAAACCTGATGAATTTTTAATGTTTTATGAATGGGTTATACTAGCTAAAATCACAAAAAAAAAACAAAAAATTAAAAAAAAAAGGATGAAATTTTGGATAAAGGTCCTAAAATATATGAAAAATTTGTTGGAATAGTTTTTAGATGCTTACCAAATAGAATGGATTGAGAATTGGTCTCAATGAAATATGAGTAATTTTTAATGTTTTCTGAAAGTGTTATGCTAGTGAAAATCACAAAAGACCAAAAAATTAAAAAAAAAATGACGAAATTTTGGAAATGGATTTTAAAATATATGAAAGTTTCATTGTAGTGGCTATTGGATTCTTACATAAGATAATAGATAGAGAATTAGATTCAACGAAACCTGACGAATTTTTAATATTTTATGAAAGGGTTATACTAGCGAAAATCACAAAAAAAAATATAAAATTATAAAAAGGGATGAAATTTTTGATATGGGTTCTAAAATATATGAAAAAATCGTTGGAATAGTTATTGCATGTTTACCAAATACAATGGATTGAGAATTGGTCTCAACGAAATGTGAGAAATTTTTACTGTTTTCTGAAAGGATTATACTAGTAAAAATCACTAAAATCAAAAAATTATAAAAAGTTATGAAATTTTGGATATGGGTCTTAAAATATATAAAAACTTCATTGGTGTGGCTATTGAATGCTTACCAACCACAATGGATGGAGAATTAGTTTCAATGAAATTTGACAAATTTTTAATATTTTCTGAAGGGGGTAGGAAAAATCACAAAAAGAAAATGAAAAATTATAAAAAGTGATAAAATTTTGGATATGCATTCTAAAATATAAGAAAAATTCGTTGTAATAATTATTGGATACTTACCAAACACAATAAATTGAGAATTGGCCTCAACGAAACACGAGGAATTTTTAATATTTTCTAAAGTGGTTATACTAGAAAAAATCACAAAAAAATCGATAAATTATAAAAAATGATAAAATTTTGGATATGAGTCCTAAATTATATGAAAAATTCGTTGGATTTATTAATTAATGTTTGCTAAACACAATAAATTGAGAATTTACCTCAACGAAATATGAGAAATTTTTAATATTTTCTGAAGAGGTTATACTAGAAAAAATCACAAAAAATCTAAAAATTATAAAAAATGATAAAATTTTAGATATAGGTCTTAAAATATATGAAAATCTCATCGAAGTGGCTATAGGATGCTTACCAAACACAATGGGTGAAGAATTAGGTTTAACGAAACCTGATGAATTTTTAATGTTTTCTGAAGGGATTATAGTAGAAAAAATCATAAAAAATCGAAAAATTATAAAAAGTGATAAAATTTTGGATATGGGTCCTAAAATATATGAAAAATTCGCTGGAATAATTATTGGATGCTTATCAAATACAATGGATTGAGAATTGACTTCAACGAAATATGAGAAATTTTTAATGTTTTCTAAAGGGGTTTTACTAGAGAAAACAAAAAAAAAATCAAAAAATTAAAAAAAAGTAATGAAATTTTTGATATGGGTTTTAAAATATATGAAAACTTAATCGAAGTGGCTATTGGATGCTAACCAAACACAATGGATGGAGAATTAGTTTCAATGAAACTTGATGAATTTTTAACGTTTTGTAAAGATGTTATACTAGGGAAAATCACAAAAAATCGAAAAATTATAAAAATTGATAAAATTTTGGATATGGGTTCTAAAATATATGAAAAAAATCGTTGGAATAGTTATTGGATACTTACTGTAGACACCGGGTTCCGAGATAGCCTATATCAGGATTACCTAATGATAAAATTAAGTGTGCCGATTTATAGGCAAAAATAAAAGTTGAAAGTAATGATTTATTTGTCAAATTGATTTATTAGAAATAAATAAAAATGTATTTTAAAAAAATATTTTAAGTGTTTTAAAAATTATTTTGGAACAAAAAATGTTTGTTTTGAAATTATAGTTTTTTAGAAATTTTTTAAAAAAAAAATTCGGCGAATGTCGGGGTGCGGCAGCGCATTGGGCGTGCTCACAGCGCAGCGTGCCCGACGGGCGTCGCTTACCCCCTATTCGTCCATTTTTTATTTTTTTCCGTTTTTTGTCCCAAAAATTGATTTTTAACTCATTTTTTTTTTGCATAATTTAATTTTAAAAGCTTTTTATCTTCCAACCTTTCAAATTATTCAGTTTTTTGGGTTTAATGTGAGTTAAATTAATTTAATTTCTTTATTAAATTTTGTTTATTTTGAGTTATAAAATGGGTTTTTTGGAGAGGATTTTGGGGGGATTTTTCTTAAGAAAAATATACTTTCTCTTTTTTTCTTCTTCTTCTTCTTATATTTTTTTTCTTCAAGAAAAATTCTCTAAGTATTCTAATCTGATTTTTTAAGTTAATTCTTAAGACAAACAAATCAATTATTTGTTCTTGGGAATTTACTTCTTGTTTTTTCATAATTTTTCTTTAAGACAAATAAATTAATTATTTATTTTTGGGATAAAATTTCATTATTTTTTTTAAATCAAAGCAAGGAATTTGTCATCCAACTTCATTCATCACATCAAATTTGAGGGTAAGCATTTTTGGCTCAACTTTTAATTTAATTTTCAATTTATTTTTGTTTACAATTAGTTATCTATCATGTAAATTCTTTTAGATCTATTATTTATTTTACTTCTTATTTCTTGCATGTTTATTTAATTGTTCATATTATTATTTCTTATTCTTAATCTTTTATTTAATTGTTCATATTATTATTTCTTATTTCTTATTTAATTGTTCATGTTCATATCATTGTCTTTATTTTTTTCATATATTATTGTTATTGTTAGTATTATTATTTAACATGTGTTAGCATGATTGGTTGTTTTATTTTCATTTTATTTTTTTATTGGATTGTTCATCTTCTTTGATGTTATTGTGTTGTTGTTATTATTATTATTATTATTATTATTATTATTATTATTATTATTATTATTACTTGCATATTTATTTAATTGTTCATATTTTTTGATATTATTATTATTATTATTTATCATTACTATCATCATTATTATTTTTATTAGTTTTGTTTATTATTATAATTTATTATTTTTGTCATCATCATTATTATTTTCATGTTTCATGCATGTTGAGTTTTATTATTGTTGTTATTATTTATGCATGTTTAATTGTTCGTGTGTTAAGTTATATTTTTTTATTATGCCATCTAATTAATTTGTCATGCATGATGTACTTTATTTGTTTTAATTCATTTTTTACATGTTACATGTTTAATTCATTTTTTATTACTAACATCACTTCCATTTGTGCTTTTATTTCAATACTTTTTTTTCATGTGTGAGTTTTCCAATGACGAGTGGGAGCCCATGGAAGTTTGAAAGCATCATTTTTGTGGGATGTATTTTTTAGCATTTTTAGTATTATTTTAATTTTATTTGCTTTTATTATTTAATATGTAATTTATAATAAGTTTGTTTATTTTCATGCACGTTAATTAAAAAGTCGCATAAAGTTTTATATTAATAAATTTGGATTTTTTGTAACAAAATGGGACCAATGTCCTAGTTTTTTCATCCAAATAAATTGTCACTTCAAAATTATTTTTTTTAATTATGCATGCGAGAACCAATGTCCTTACTCTTGATAAATAACCCGTTTTATGTATGATTTATATTGTATTTACAATGAGGGTTGTATTCCGCCCCTAGTTTTGTTGTAATTTATTTTTATGTACTTTATTTTAATTATGCTTTCATTTACCATTTTTCTTGGATGACCAACTTGCGCTCTAATTATTGCATCAAAACGTATAAGAAAATGGATGAAAACTTAAATTCAAAACTCAATTTTAACTTAATCATGGTATGAATAAATGAGAAGTCCCGAACCATCTCTGGTCTTTTGGGCTCAACGAGGCGAGAGGACCATTTCAATGTTTCATTGGAATGAGACTTTCAAGACACCTCTTGTGCCCCGTAAAAAGACTTTAACTTGTATAGTTCTAGGCTCCACGAGGCGAGAGGGCCATCCTAATGTTCTATTAGGATGGGGCCTCCAAAACCCTGGTTTGCCTAAAATGGACATAGCAGCGCTATCTTAGGCTCACTGAGGCTAGACGACCTTTTTCAATGTTCTATTGGGTGGCGACTCCAAGAAATCTTCTTGTTGCCCAAAATGGAGGCACTTGTAATTTCTTATAAGTTTTATGAACCTCCCTCAATCGCCCTGAAGGCGTGCGGTCGGGACCTCCCGAGGTTCGGCGCGTGTCACACTTACCAAATACAATGGATTGAGAATTAGCCTCAATGAAATATAAGGAATTTTTACTATTTTTTGAAAGGGTTATACTAGAAAAAATCACAAAAAGTCAAATTTTTTTAAAAAAAAAGTGATGAAATTTTAAATTTTGGATATGGGTCTCAAAATATATGAAAACTTCATCGGAGTAGCTATTGGATGCTAACTAAACACAATGGATGGAAAATTAGTTTCAACGAAATCTTACGAATTTTTATTATTTTCTGAATGGGTTATACTAGGAAAAATCACAAAAAATTAAAAAATTAAAAAAGTGATAAAATTTTGGATATGGATCCTAAAATATATGAAAAATTCGTTGGAATAGTTATTAGATGCTTACCAAACACAATGAATTGAGAATTGGCCTCCACAAAATGTGAGAAATTTTTAATGTTTTTTGAATGGGGCTATACTAGGAAAATTCCCAAAAAATTGAAAAATTATAAAAAGTGATGAAATTTTAGATACGGGTCTTAAAATATATGAAAACTTCATCGGAGTTACTATAGGATGCTTACCAAATACAATGGATGGAGAATTAGTTTCAACAAAACATGACGAAGTTTTAATATTTTCTGAAGGGGTTATATTAGGAAAAATAAAAAAAATCAAAAAATTATAAAAAGTAATGAAATTTTGGATATGGGTCCTAATATATATGAAAAATTCGTTGGAATAGTTATTGGATGTTTACCAAGCACAATTGATTGAGAATTAGCCTCGAAATAGGAGGAATTTTTAATGTTTTTTAAATGGGTTATACTAGGAAAAATCACATAAAATTAAAAAATTATAAAAAGTGATGAAATTTTTGATACGGTTCTTAAAATATATGAAAACTTTATCGGGGTGGTTGTTTGGCAGTTCTTATTCAACATGGCAAGTGTAAAATTTATCATCCTGAAAATGGTTTTATCATTCTAGCAGAGATGTTTGCCAATAAAATGTTTAGTTTGTTGGCTGTATCGCAACCAAAGAAATCAACTTGCTTTCAAACAACTACACAAGACTTTTCTCATCTTTGGCATTGCCGATATGGACACTTGAGTCACAAAGGATTGAAGACTCTTCAAAACAAGAAGATGGTGAATGGACTACCTCAATTTAAAGCTTCGAAAATGGTTTGCACTGACTACATGGTTGGTAAGCAACATAGAGATCCATTTTTAAAGAATAGCATGTGGAGAGCATCTTTAAAACTCCAACTCATTCATGCTGACATATGTGGCCTTATCACACCGATCTCAAATAGCAAAAAAAAAGGTATCTAATTAGTTTCATTGATGATTTTAGTCGAAAGGCATGGATTTATTTCTTGATTGAAAAATTTGAAGCTTTAGTTATCTTCAAACAATATAAAAGTTGTGTTGAGAAAGAAATAGGTTGCTATATTAAATGTTTGTGTACTGATTGAGAGGGTGAGCTCACTTCACAAGAGTTTATTGAATTTTGTAAAGAAAATGTCATTAAGAGGTAGTTGATAGCAGCTTATACTCCACAACAGAATGGAGTTGCAGAGAGGAAGAATCGGACCATCATGAATATGGTTTGAAGTATGCTTTCAGAGAAGAAGATTCCCAAGAATTTTTTGCCAGAAGCTATGAATTGGACAGTGCATATTCTAAATCGAAGTCCTACTCTAGCAGTAAAAAATATGACTCCGGCGGAAGCGTGGAGTGGAGTCAAGCCTTCGGTTGAACACTTTTGAGTCTTTGGTTGTATCTCGCATGTTCATGTACCTGATGTCAATAGAACAAAGTTGGAAGACAAAAGTTTTACTTGTGTGCTGTTGGGAGTTAGTGAAGAGTCTAAAGCCTATAGGCTATATGATCCAATAGCCAAGAAGATTGTAATTAGCAGCAATGTAGTTTTCAAAGAGGACAAATCTTGGGATTGGGATAAGAGCTATGAAGAACAGGTGGCAGCTGTGTTGGAATGGGAATAAAATGTTGCTGCAAATAATGAAGGTGAGAATGTTGAGAGTGAAGATGAAAATGGTTCAGAAGATGTTGCGGCTCCAAATCCAGTAGATGAAAGGAGTTCACCTAGTTCCAGTAAAGGGAGAGTTAGAAAACCACCGGTTTGGATGAGAGATTATGGACCGGGTGAGGGTGTCTGAAGGAGAGGATGAGATTAATCTAGCATTTTTTGCTTTTGCGAATCCTTTTTATTTTGAAGAGGCTGTAAAAAGTGCAAAATGGAGAGCTGCTATGGATGCCAAAATAAAATCCATAGAAAAGAATGATACTTGGGTGCTAACTGACTTGCCTGCAAGTGCAAAGAAGATTGATGTCAAATGGATTTACAAAACAAAGCTTAATGAGCATGGAGAGGTAGACAAGTATAAGGCACGCCTTGTAGCAAAAGGCTATACACAACAATAGGGAGTTGATTACACATAGCTTTTTGCGCCGGTGGCAAGAATGGATACTGTTTGAATAATTATTGCTCTTGCAGCTCAAAAGTGTTGGACAATTTACCAACTAGATGTCAAATCGGCCTTTCTCCATGGAGAGTTAAGTGAAGAAGTGTTTATTGAGCAACCGAGAGGCTATGAGCAAAAAAACAATCCTCACAAGGTATACAAACTGAAGAAAGCATTATACCGACTCAAACAAGCTCCACGAGCTTGGTTTAGTCATATAGAAGCACACTTTGTGAATGAAGGATTTGAGAAGTGTCACAGTGAACATACCTTGTTTGTCAAAACAAACAAAGGAGGTAAAATTTTAATTGTAAGCTTGTATGTTGATGACCTCATTTTTACTGGAAATGATGAATCAATGTTTTATGAGTTCAAGAGCTCTATGATGCGTGAGTTCGATATGACTGATTTGGGAAAGATGAGGTACTTTCTTGGAGTTGAAGTGTTGCAAAAAACTGAAGGCATCTACATCAGTCAAAAGAAATATGCCTTAGATGTATTAAAAAATTTTGGGATGGAGGAAAGTAATTCTGTTCATAGTCTGATTGTTCCAGGTTTTAAAATTTTCAAAGACGAAAATGGGGTCAAGGTGGATACAACATATTCTTCAAGCAAGTGGTTCGAAGTCTTATGTATTTAACAACAACTCAACCTGACTTAATGTTTGCAGTGAGTCTAATTAGTAGATACATGGGGCAGCCAACGGAGCTTCACTTACAGGCAGCAAAAAGGGTATTAAGTTATTTGAAAGGCACAACAAATCTTGGGATTTTTAACAAGAAGGGAGGGAATGATAAATTAGTTGCTTTTACTGATAGTGACTATGCTGGTGATTTGGAAGATAGGAAAAGCACATCAGGGTACGTATTCATGCTGGGCTCTGGAGTTGTGTCTTGGTCTTCTAGAAAGTAACCTATTGTTTCACTCTTCACAACTGAAGCTGAGTTCATAGCTGCATCGTCTTGTGCATGTCAAGCCGTTTGGATGAGGAGAATCTTGGAGAAGCTCAGTCATATACAAGGTAATTGTACCACTATGTTCTGCGACAATAATTCAACAATTAAACTGTCAAAGAATCAGGTGATGCATGGACAATGCAAACACATAGATGTTCGATTTCATTTTTTGCGTGATCTCACCAAAGAAGTAGTGGAGTTAGTTCATTGTGCCACGCAGGATCAGATTGCAGATGTGATGACTAAGCCTCTTAAGCTGGACACGTTTCTGAAGCTCAGAGAGTTAATGAGTGTTTGTGAAATTCCATATGTAAACTAATTGTTGTCACAACAATTAGTTTAAGGAAGGGTGTCAAGAGTTGGTCTCCTTATTGTTTAGATTTTTTCTATTTTAATAATCCCTATTAAATAGGATAGTCTTCATGTTTGACTCATTCTCTACTTTTATCATGTGAACTGATTTTTCTCAATTAGTTATTTTGTAAGGCTATTTAATAGCTAACGTTCCTATTCAATAATGTATTCAATTTCAGAATCTTTTGAATCATTTCTTTTCAAGTTTGATTTTCTACAAATATGTATAAATACTATATATGCTTTGAACAATGCACAGGATCATGCCTTCGCCTTTTGGAATTTTCATCCAAATATCTTTGAAGAGTAGATTGGATCTTCAATGAAATAGTCATGCACGATGCGTTGATTTTCCGCAATGCGGTCTCTATTTATTGTCTTCTTAGGATGTCTAGATGAAGAGCTTGCTCCATACGCTCTCTTAGACAGTTGTCTAAGGAGTTTGTTCAAAGGATGCCCTAGAAATATTGTCAGAAATCGAATCCGTGATTTCCATAAATTAGGACGAGTATATATCCGTAAATTCATCCGTGGGTTGAAATGAAACGGAAAATAGATATGAATTTTGATTGGGTGGCCAATATATAATTTGAAAATGGTGATAAAAATTAGGATTTGATGTGTGAAAGTTTTATATTTGAATATTTTGAAAATTTGAATTTTAGGTTAAATCCGGGTTTTACATATAAAATCTGAAATTGTTGAGTGGAATTGATTTGAATCCATTGTTTTTTTGAATTGCATAAGAAAAAATGAAAATTAATTTAAATATTGTGTGAAAATTGGTTAAATATGAGTTGATGTTTTATAGAATTTTTAAAAAAAAAAAAAATTAAATGCCAAACTGCTATCAGCTGACGTTACAAATTTTTTTTTGGAACAATTGTCCCGTTTTCAAAGAAGCCTACTGGCATTAAATTCGCGCTAAATGGGGGGTTAATTTCTTCGGTGGTCACTGAACTTTAAGGGTTGTAACGATTTGGTCACTAAACTTCAATTTGTAACAATAAAATAATACATATATTATTTTGTAACGAAAAAATCAGAATGATCGGAAATTCGGTTTCGGCGGCAAACGGGAGCTGCTTGAAGACAGTGAAAATTGATTTTTTTAAACCATAAAGCCATGTCGGATCCATATCAGATCCGACGTGGCAAAAAATCTAACGTTCATTCTGCTAATAGGTCACGCGCCGGTTGCCATTTCCGATCATTTTGATTTTTTCGTTACAAAATAATACATGACTTATTTTATTGTTACAAATTGAAGTTTAGTGACCAAATCGTTACAAGCTTTAAAGTTCAGTGACCACCGAAGAAATTAACCCCTAAATGGGTCCATAAAGGCAAACAGAATGTGCCCTTTCCAGTATTTTATAATTCGAAATTCTCCCTTCTCATAGTCCTTGAACTAACCATGGAAAATCAACCACAGGCTTCCATCTTTATAGCTCCAGCACCACAACTATCCATAGCAATAACAAAAGCGATGAATCGATGTTAGATTTTTGGCGAACTATATATATATAGATCGATAGAGAAATTAAGAGAGAAGTGGTTACACTCAGAGTCGGTGGTGATCCAGTTTCCTTTGGGATGATGGATAGGAGTAACAGAGATATCCGTTATGGCAGAAGAAGCCATTGAAGTAGTGGTGGAGCAGCTTTCAAGCTCCCATCTCAAACTAATCTCTGCTGATTCATTGCTTCCTCTATCTTCTTCATCTTCCCCCACCGATTTAATTGTTCTTCTATTTCTAAACTTTAACACCTGCAAAATGTAAATTTTCTTTTTTACAATTATTCAAAATTTCCTGAAATCAACATGTTTTTACTATCCGATACTCAAAATTGATGATATTTTTTTAATGATTTTTATCTTTAAATTAATTGAAATTAAAATATTTTGTTTTTATATTTTTCAAAATATGTAATTTTTATTTTTAAATTTATAAAAATTGACATGTTGAATTGAAACATGTCGTTATATGTCGATGAAGTAAAACAAAAATCGCATTGTTTGGAATAGTTGGTGGCAAATCTTGATAAGAAAAAAAGTTTAGGGAAAAATTTTCATAACATAAAAATCACCTTTTATCCCCTTTAGAAAAGAATTCTAAAAACATGAGTTTGAAAATTTTTTACCTTTCTGCCAATGAAGTTTGCTTTCTTCTCGGATTTTGCAGCAGCAACCCACCTCAATAACTCCTTCATTCTAGACATGGGTTTGAGTTTATCTATCTTACATTGGTGGTTTGTTGGAGTTGAGGAAGACAATGTTGTACAATTTACCGGCACAACCTTGTTTCCTATTACCTGAGCTGTTGATTCCACCTTTTCAGTATTAGCACTAACTATGTTTTGTTCTTTATCATTATCTTCTTTCTTCATCTTCATGGGGTGCCTCCTATTCAAGCTATTAACTCTTCTTAGACAGAGTGTGCTATAAAAGCAAGCAGTTGCCACATCTTCTCTACATATAAATGCTATTCTTGAACCGAATTTTTTCCCTGTGCCTCTTTCTGATCTTCTATGACTTCCAGTTTGTTTATGCAAAACTATGTCTTTTTCTTTACCTTCTCCATCTGAATTTTACAAAGATAAAACAAAAAGAATAGTCAGCAGTCCTTTCATTCATTATATATATATAATTACCTTTGAAAAAATTTAATTACCTTCTATTTTGTAAAAAAAAAAAAATATATATATATATATACATCCACAAATTAAACTATAAATTACAAAATTATAAACATAAAAATACAAATAAATATATAAGTCGAACATAACGTTAATATAATAGAAAACATTTACATAAATACTTTGCAAGATAGTAAAAATAATAATTCAACACTAATTAATCTTCATCAATATTAACCAATGGATAATTTTATATTTATTTTTATATATAGTAAAATTGTAATTTCAACTAAAATATTAAAATTATCCCTATATATATATATATATATATATAATTACATATAAGTACCGTACCGATTAACTTCATATTAAATCTAAATTTAGATTCATTAACCATAATTCTTAAAAAACTGAAATTCACTATCACATTTGAACTAATTAATCATATAAATCGGCTTAAACTAAATTTTAAACATAGATTTACCGGTTCTTTAGTTTTTTTTGCTGAGTCCTAAACTTGTGAGTACAGTAATAGCTTTTTAAAAAGTACTGTATTTTTCTAAAAATAAAAAATCTAAATTTGTCAATTTTCTACTTTTAAATATATATTTTTTTCCGTTGACTTGAGTGTAATTCTTATAATTTATACACTATGAAAATGAAAAGTAAGAAAACTGATAACTTCATTGCCTACATAATTTTTCAAAAAAATAAGATTTTTAAAGGGTTTCTCATGTCAAAGTTAACATATTCGCAATGAGAAAGAGGAAAAAGAAAGAAAGAAAGAAAGAATGAGTCTTACAATGAATGTTATCCTTGGTAGAAGAGGCCCTGTTTTGTTGTTGTTGTTGTGCAAGGTTTGGAAGCCAATGAAGAATCTGGTAAAATGGATGAGGAGATGAGCCTAATTTCAAGTTAATGATACTCACATTTAGTGGGTATTTATAGAAAAGCTCACCTGCATCTGCATCTTATACTTTGATATTTTCAGATATATATATAGTAGTTGATGAAGAAAGAGAGAGAGAGAGCATGTATATATGTTGGTCAAAATGGACAGCAGAGAGTGATGATCTGTGCTGTCTGTATGCAGAAAGATTCCTGTCTATACTGTAAGGCAAATTGGCAGAAGAAGACAAACCAAATTAGGAACTCAATCTAATGAAAATGGGTAGACAACTATGCCACTTACTCTTGTGATTCCATGTAACATGGCCTTTCTTGTATATTAATGCTTGTCTAATGCTCATGTGGTTGGTGTTCAAGAGCTTTGATTTAGTTTAAGTATTAGGATGTGGTGGCTTCTCTATTTGCCATACACTTGTACATCTTCTCCAATTGATTTACAAAATAATTCATCAATTTACTGCTCTTAATTAATCTCTCAATATTTACAGTTAAAGTCTCAACAATGAGATGGGATGGTTTTGTCTCTTTCTCCTTTAATTACAAGTCTCTAATTGCGGTTTTTTGCAATTTGTGCATTAAAAATGAGCAGAGGAATGTTTGTGAAAAGAACTGAAGGTGGCCATACCAAAGCAACGTTTCAAATCGTTTTCTTGTTTGTGGTTGGTTTCAACTTTCTAGTATTTTCTATTCATCAAACAAAATAAATGTGTTTTTATTGAGTTTAGATCAAAATTTAATTAATTTATAACTGTTTGTACTATAAGACCATATTAGAATTCGTATTTAGCACCTTACACATGGTTTAAACTGGGCTAAATCACCAGAGTTTTGGCAGACTGCGACAATAGTGTGGGGATTGCCATGATCAAAGAACAGAGCATCTTTGCTTAAATTATTTTTTTTTTATCTTCACTTCACATGACAAGAACCGTTAGAGCATCTTTGCTTAAATTATCTGTAATGATTTTTTGTTTTCTGTAGATTTAGTTAATAATACAATATATATGATAAGAAAAACAAAATTACTTATCAATTTGGTCAGTAACATTTGTATGGTGGTGCAAGTAGAAAGGAAAACATGTCTCTATGTAGGGAAAACCCCAGGTGAGGTGTCATTCTTCCGTGCACTTGTTGACGTGGCTTAATCATGGACGTGGATTTCGTGTGATTGAGAGAGAATAGAGGAAGAAGTCTCTTTATCTGCTACAAGATCATTCCCTACTCTTTCATAATTTCCAAAATTTTATTTCTGGCTCCAAATTTCAGTTTTGTCAATTATTTATAACATAAACTTTGGGATAATGGTTATCTATACTTTTTTTTTTTTTGATAGAAATGTTATCTATAGTTTATTCATGAATAATTGTGGTTCGCTTCACATGTATATATATACATATATATACACATATATATTAACATTTAAAACATAAAATAAGAAAAATTGTGTATAGAAATAACATAAAAATGAGTTACTGCATGCATTAAATATTGGGAAGAAGCTACATTTAATTTAGAATGGGAGTGTATTTCTCATTTGGTTCTGCAAGTTTAATGCAAGCTTCACTTTAAATTTTACAAAATACAGCAATTTTTAAAAAGAATAAGCAAAAATAGTTAAAATATCATAATTCTATTTAGCTATTTGAATAATCAGTTCAATTTCAATTAAAGAAATATGCAAATTTTAACTGTGCATAATTTTTCAAATTATTAATTAATACAATACATATGATTTCAATTATCGATTCAATTTAATTCTTACTAAAATTCAGCTAATATTTTTTTATCAATTCCAAATTTCAATTATACGGATTAAATTTGATTAAAAATGGAATATGCTACAACTTCCTAAAAGGACACCGATGAATATGCTGCTACCGAAGAAAAAGGAGCTTGAGAGAGAGAAATAACGATTTTATAGAGAAATTTATTATGTTTCAAAGAAAAAAAAATGATTTAATAAATTTATTTTTTGTTCAACCAACTGTGCATTTGAGGCTCCAAATCTCCAGTGATACACCTTGCCCATCACTGCGAAGGGACCCAACTGATGCGTAGCAAAGTTAGGCTGAAAACTCATATATACAAGCCTCCAAGATTTATTCCAATAGTTAAATAAACTATTCGGAACTCAATTGGACCGATTTTATCACTGAAAAATCAAAATTGGGTCTATTAAACACTCATGTAACAGTTAAGACATCCCCTTGATTGAACCACATGTGGGTAGGGTGAACAAAAAGGTTACATTTTCAATTCATTTGGCAACTCATCCATGTGTAATCATAATTATATACACTCCCAGCTGTTAAAATCTTCTCTTCAACATTCAAAAACTATCCACACTTTAGAAGATGAAAAACAGCTCATCACATATCACAACACATGCAAGACCACAACTACCAAGAGAGATCTTTGGAAATTACATTAATTAACTTCATAATCCCATTTTAAGGCAAAGAAAAAATATAACAATCCCACCTCCCATTGTTTACTTCTCTGCATACAATACCAGCCACTGACGAAACATAATGCACCTGACTACAAATCAATATCCATCATATAAATCCTAAGAAATCAAATCCAATTCCTACACCTAAACAAATGGCTGACAGGCTGGTATTTCAAGTCCTAAGCATCAAGATTTTCCCTGTAAGATAACCAACAAAGTTGAGTTATGGTTGGAGAATTCCTTTTCTTTCTTGTCTGATCATCAACCCCCAGCACATAGGTTTCTCAGTTCCAGACTCTTAATCAGCATAATGATCCTGCTGCACTTTCTGCATGTTACTGGAACATTAATGGTAAACATACCCATAAGGTAAGCAGATGGCAATCTGTAAATATAATTCCAGTCCATATTGAACTGGTATCATGGAACCAGAGAATTACCAGAAATATGCTGCCATTCCTCACGACTGATCACCAGACCTTGACCGAGCCAACCTCCTCCGTCTTCTTGGGATTGGAGAAGAATCTTCACCTGCATCACTTAATACATGCAAGTTGTCATCATTGTCATCATCTTCGTCTTGTAGACCCAACAAATTCTCACCCCATAGGAATCTACGTTCAGGCAATGCTCCAGCTGATCGGCGGTGCCTTGTCCAAGCTCTTGACCGAGCCCTTGGTTCAGGTGCACCATCAACAGAGCCTATCATCTGAAATAAAAAGAAAGTAGTCCACCATGGGGCATTGACTTCACCTCCCCCATCACCTTCTCTTTCAACCATAAACCTATCACCATTTTCAACAACATAATCCCCAACAACAACAGCTCCTGGCACTGCCGAACGAATTGCACTGACAATGTCCCCATATTCTCTCTGGCGCTCCAAACATCTCCAAGCTCGTTCTCTTGATGGATCAACATCAGAAGGTCGGGTTGTTGGGTGCATCCTCCTAGCATGTCTGCGCAATTCTTGGTAGTTGCCAATGAATGAGCAAGATTCTCGGGAGCAACTTCTCTTCTTTGAGTTTAGATATTTTCTGGCCTCTTCTACAACTTCCCACCCTATTACAGCTCCTCGGCATAAAGGGCACTTCAAACTCAACCCCGACTCTGATAAGTTACTGACATCAGCCTCTCCAAAGACAATCCTATTATGAAATGACTCAGAATCACCTGCCTCTGAAACAGCTTCTCCTCGTGATTCTAACTGCCTATTAGGATCTTGGATACTGTGTTCTGAAGTTGCTTCAGGCATATAAACAAAAGCCGCATTGTTGCTTTCATTTCGATTGTTATTTTCATTAGCATCAGGCATGTGAACACTCAAAGTCAAGCTTGTATCAGAAACATTACGGGAAGCAGAAGAGTTCACGGGTTGAGAACTGGTTAAGTTCACATTGCTCTCACAATTGTCCCTCAACTTTTTGAAGCGGTCAAGGCAATTTGAATGCCTGTAACTTGTATCACAAATGTAAGATCTGCAGCCCTTCTCATGCGAGCTGCATCGCAGGAGAACAGCATTATGTGGATGGTCCATGCATATAGGGCATGAGACCTCATCCAATTCTTTGTGAAGGACTCGAATATCTGAGTCAGTATCAAGCCTTCGTTTCACACCGGCCATCTTGAATGCACTGTAATATGTTACTCAACACAGAACTCATTAGAATACCAGCACTATCGAACATTATTCAAAGTTAATAAAGGACATCAGCACTCTTGCTGACAATAATGTTTAGTCTTAATCACTAAATCAACATCGGAACACTACAAGTAAATGTAATATAACACATCTTGAAGAGTTCAATGAATCCCTGGCAACAAGAGACATTCATGGGACTTGAAGAAATACTAGTAAAGCATTATCATTACATCAAAAGATGTTCAAGTAACCAGGATCACCATCTGATATTACCAATACTGTGTCTGAGCACACAGGGATTAAAGTTGTATGAAATATTCATCCTTTGGTTGGTAGACTAAAACAGTAACAAAATCTACAACTTCAAAATGAACCTTCTAATGAATACCCTTCTAGAAATCCACCAAGGGAGAATTAAACTGTAATGAGTCTAAACTTTATCATCATTAGAAGAAAACCTAGGGGTTGTACTTTTTTTTTATTTCAGAAAAGATAAATCTACTAAATACATGACACAGTCTGGTGGTACAAGCTATTACATGAAGTCAATCGCAGAACTCTAGGGCCATAACATAAGTTAATTTTTAACAAGGCCCACATCGTAATTAACAGGGCACATCTTTTCTCACCACAGTATCCAAAGTTATGCCCATTCTTCAACTTCCTTTGTGATAACATCAGCACCACTACATCCATAATTCTTAGTTGCCCAGCCAGTGCAACATAAATATGTTAACTGTGACCATTGTTATATCTAGTCCCACAAAATCATTAGAAAGGCATATATTACTTAGGATTGCCATTCATCCCTTCCAACCTCTTCTCCTCCACCCATAGGTCTTTTAGCCACCCATAACATTAGAGGACAGAAGATAAAAGTGAATCAGAAAATCCAGGAAAATGCATGAAAATATTTTTTTTAAGTGTTGGGTGATGCTAACAGAACTTCCAAACTCATCTATGACAAAAATTTTCTTGTTTCATCAGCATAGCATTGCACAAAAGTTTTTTTTGTTTCATCAATGGGAGCAATTGCCGGAATTAGGCAAGTATTTTTTGAACTATTTCCAAACTTTTGGCAAAAACTAAATATTCTTTTAAAGGTTTTGGTGTGTGTGTGTGTGGGGGGGGGGGGTTGGTGCGGGGGGCAGGGCGGCACGCAATAAATGGATCTGCCCCTGCCTATATTTCTTAAATAAAAAAGCATTAAGAATCAGTAACTACAAAAAAAAAATAAAATAAAATAAAATTATTGTAAACTAAAATTCTATGAGACCACAGCTGGAGTCTGTTTCTCTCCCATTTCCTACACAAATGAGAGGGAGAAGCAAGAAAAAATTGAGCTAATGACAAGCATGACAAAAGTTCAAAGTCTCTTTGTAAGAACGTTTTTCTTTAAAAAAAAAAAAACGAAAAAGAAAGAAAGATGGAAAGAAATTAGCAGTCATTTCATAATGTAACTTCACATGTTACAGTCATGATTTTTTTAAGATGAAATATCATTTAGAGCCTATCTATGCATTTTTTAGCATATCAAATATCATGTGTATATCTTGATATAAAAATCATACTTGACAATTGTCATACCTAATACCACTGATGCCCTGAGATCCTTTACATGAGGGAGGATTAACCACACAGCACCCCCTTTTAAGAGATTATATGAGTAAGATAATGAGGGAGAAAAGTAATTCACAAAAGAAGTTACCTCACAGCGAAACCATATATATTCACACGCACACAGGCACACACGTGCACACATAACTACTATGGATTTTCCAGAAACTCCTCCGATTGAAGTAGTCAAACACACCAGCAATATTTAGCCTCTTAAATGGGTTAATGGAAGTTTGTAAATGAGAATACACACGGTTTGGTGGAAAGGGCACACACTAGAAACATTAGAACCAAATTCAGCTCCCAACCATGATGCTAAATCAACCCAAAACTCAATAGAAATGGAAGTAACATGAAGCCTCTAATTTTCCTGCAATTTAATAGACATGTGCTAATTGTAGCATGTAGAAGTCAGAATTCAACATTTCCAATTACTTATATAATAATAGTAAGATGACTAATTCTATGTCAACATTCTACTTCCCCAGAACATCTTCCCTTTTACCTTCCTTTCTTATTGTCCTCTCTTTTAAGGGGGAAATCAGAATGAGGTTCCGCCAATATTACTTAACTTCAGCAGTTTATTATTTTTGTGAACTAAGAGAAGCTATGGCATAAGAACAACAATAAATAGAATCCAATCTCCTCTTGCTCCAATCTCTTACACATTCTAAACTCATCATTACTATTGTGAATCTAAATGGTTTAACACACTGTTAAAGAACCAGTAAACCAAGCATCTTAAAACAACCGCACAAAACCTGTCTATGAAAAAAATATATATATTTAAACAAAAAAAAAAGAAGTGCAAATATCATTTAAATAGTCATAAAAAATAGTAAATGATGGACAAGGGCAAGGCTCAAACTCACAAAAATTTATCTTTCAACATATATACTTACCACTGGGAGCAACACTAAAGAAATTCCCCTCTGGAAGGTTCTGAAGCTCTACTTGTATAACCAATTGAAAACTATAGATTCTTTTGGTTGACTTTATAAAGAAAATCAAACGCAAGAACTCTTACTATGCTCCAGAGAACAGATAAATAATGCAGTTTAATGCTTAGTCCTACAAACTTGCAGCAATACAAAATTTAATAAATACTTCTTCAGCCACTAAGTTACCGATGATGCATAAACCCTGCAGTTAAACCACAGAACAGAAGGCATGGTTATTATAGACAAGACCTGGATAAAAATTTCAAAAGCAATCATGAAGAGAAAACAACCATTATAGTGGGGCAGGAAAAAGATGCAGCAGAACAAAAGTTATGCAAATGACGAGCAGAATGCAAACAAGCAATAATGTATCAAACTTCATACAAGTTATCAAATCAACAAACCCCCAGAACAGTAGCCGGGCATAGGGGGAAGCTAATTGTGGGCATAGCAACAATACCCAAGATCAAAATACTTCAATTAGAATAACCACTGAAACAATCACAAAAGAGATTTAAACATTACATGGTGATGAATCAAAATACCAGAAAGAATACAAATATGCTTTCTCTATACCAAACATGCATTCGTCAATGAACAATTCCTTAAATGTGCATAACTAGTAACCATGAAATAGCAGTTCGCAATATCAAATGGCATCAGACTGATCATTGCTATTTCAGTTCAGTAAAGTGCAAAGCAAAAATATTTAGCCATTATCCTTTACACAAACAAACAATAAATCCCCATAAATTATTGCACAAAGTACCTAACCAATTGTACCAGAAACCTAAACCAAAACCCGTATGATTGTTATCCCCATGATCCCTTGGATTTGCCACCTTAAAAAGCAAAGTGAAGCAAAGCACATTAAGGGATACCACAAATAATGGTTCAAATAAGAATTCTTATATTCAGAAATTGCGTTATTTTTGTTTTTTAAACCCACCATACAATTAAACCCACATAACCCCGAGCAAAATCCAATTTTTCTCGTGCCCAGTTCGGAAAACCCAGAGATACATAATTAATTTGAGATAAAAGTGCAATTAAATCAAAAATCAAAAGTACCCAATTGAACACAGATCAATCAAAATCAAAATCAAGATGAACAAAAAGGAGATCGTCGAAATTATGATTATGATTATTATTAAGAAAGAAAGGAGAGGAATTACAAAGTAAATTCCGAGGGACCAGTGATCTCTAGGGAGGTTGCGTGAAAGACTCGCAGAGATATAGAGGGGAAAGAGAGAAAGGTAAGGTGTAAAATTGAAATTGGGATGAAATTAGTAGATAGAAATATATATATATATTTACAAACTTGAGGGATTTTAATTTTCTTATTTATAGGCTGACGGAAAAGGAAATTGCACGGACAGAGAGTGGGGTCAGGCGGTGGCAACAACCGCCTTCTTGTTGGAGGATGGGGATGGTGGCATCACGCTGGATGCCTTACACGTGGCCTCCATGCACTGATTTTATTATTTTAAAATTTAAACCATCCCTTTTAATTTCTCTTGCTGAAAAATTGTAATTACCAAGCACAATGAATTTGAATTTCATCCTCTTACTTTTGAAGGATACTTGTATACTTTTAAAGGGAAAATGGTATTGATTTGCCATCCAACTTATTCACTTAAACTTATTTGAAAAGAATTGAAATGTCTCTATCTTTTTTTAAGCAAAAATACCTTTTAATTTATAAAATTCAATTAAATATATCCCTCCGTTTAACTGTTATCAAATGAAATGTTAACGGCGCTGACGTCCATTTAGTTGCTGTTAAGTGATGTGTTGATGGCGCTGATGTGAGATAAGTTGAAGAATATATTTGACCGAATTTTATAAGTTGAAAAATATTTTTACTCTAAAAAAATTAATAGGAATATTTCAGCTATTTTCAAATAAATTAGATCAGTACTCTTTCCCTTTCTATAAAGAAAAAAGAAAAAAAAAAACATGCTTATGTTATGTGTCCTTTTGGAATATTAAACTATTTTTATCATGTATTTTCGAAGTTAAATATCATTTAGGTAATAAAAATTAATAAAATTATTTTATGAATAATTTTGTACAACTCTAAAAATAAATTATAAAAGCATTTTAATAATTAAAACTTATTTCCTTTTATTTTTATAAATTATTATATACATTATAAATAATTAAATGTATTTTTTAGAATGTCTCGTCGGTGCGTCAGTACACTCAGTATGTTACTATATGCACCATTGGATTCACGTCATTACAAATCTCAATCGTTCAATATTTTATCTTGTTAACCGGTAACCAGCCTTCACTCTATTTCTTTTTGCAGGTTTAAATGAGTAAAGAATAGTTCCTTTATAAAGCTAGTCTTCGAATTTCAGCCAAAATCAAGGCAGACAGTCTGAAATTGCCACAATTTGTCGATAGAAGGGAGTGTTTTGGTTGCGTGATGAGGCGATTATGTTTTCCGGCTGTGAGGCGATGTTGTTATCCCATCGATGAACGAACAACAGCGACCAATTATTCCAGAGCTACCATTGCGGCAGCTAATCCACTCCTTTTTCATTCGACAAAGTACAAATCGATCGTTACATGATAAGAACTCGTGAGATTTAGACATATGATAGGGGTTGTTACATTTTTTTTGGTGAGTTTAATTAGGAACTTACAACTACTTAATGCACTAATGAAGAGAAATTCACATGTATTAGATCTCACACAAACTAAAACATTATAACTTTAAAATAAAGAAGAAGTAAAAATACCAAAATTCAAGAGAATGAAAAAGAAAAGTACTTAGTGTAAGCTCTCCTCATTCCCAATTAATCATTATTGTTTATATCAAAAGGTCTTAGGTTTAAGGAAGTTCCTCCTTAGGAGGTATGGAAGTGCACCATTATTACTATACACATTGAGAAGAAAATCCCATTAAGTTATAAAGGGATAGATTGTCTAAAGATTCAAAATTTTCATGCATGACATTCAACAAAGTTGTCATAATTTTTACAAAAATTGCTGCTTCTTTTCTCAAAGTTTCTAAACTTCTTCTAATAGTATAGGCAAATAATTTAATGGAACAGGGCCCTAAGTTAAAAAGCAGCCTGATGTTGCCTGAATGCCTGGACGTACATTGATTGAGACATCAAGTCCAAGTATCCCAACTCATATAAGATGCTTTATATGTCATAAAGTAGAACTTCTTTGTAATCAGTTGAGTTTTATGAATTGGCATATTTTCCTACTTTGATTTGATTAACTTGTACGAAAAATTGAGCGCATCTGTTTCCTTTCACCCTCAACAGTAAAGCAAGCAGTATCAATGGGCCACCAGGATTTCTCAACTTTCAAATACAACCTACTTCTTGGAGTAGGGAGAAAAACAATTAGCTCTCTAGTATAATTGTTAAAATTACCCAACAAAATCATGTGTAATTAATTCAAAAACTACAATCTTAATAATGTTTATATTCATTTCTAAACCAAATTAAACCCATCAAGGCCATTTGATGGAAGAAATTTCTTCGTAGCTTCACGACATTTTCAACTGGACAATATGGATATCTGAGTACTTTTGCTCCCACAAGCAATCTATTAGAACTAGCCTTGATTGATGGAACTAATTTTCCCCAACTTAAAATTTCTCAACTCTGTCACAGTTGGAATGCAGGAGACAGAAAGACTCATATTTACCTTATATTGTTTCAAGAAAGAGAGAGAGCCGGTTCCTCGTTTTTACCGGATCACTGGCAATCTAATGGTGCGTGTTGCACCATCTGGATTTCAGGATTTAGACCTATACTCAACAAATATTCATAATCATCAACATCTATTGATTTACCAAAAATTCTCAAATCAATCTTTTCATTGTAATTCCATCTGCTAGAACTAGAATTTAGAAATCACCGTTCAGTTTCATATCTAGCTATCATAACCTTTCAAGAGTCTGGAAGAGGACAGGAAAAATATAATAAAATTTCAAATTTCACTAGTAAATTAAATAGCTGATCAATAAAAGAAACATCAGTATCTTGTTCACATAATGCTTCAAAATGCATCAATGTAAAGGGTACAGTTAGAGAAGGCATTAATAACTGCTAAATTCCTCGATGAATTAATCTATCACCTGTTATGTGAAAACCTTTACTAAAATCAGCCAAGATCAATTGCCTTTTCACTCTGGATCAGGGAACAGCTCGGAACCATCTGCATCGCAAGTTAATATTGGTAACGTGACAGTAGTTGCATTAATTAATATGACCCTGACTCACAAGACAGATAAAAATTGCAAATATAATATCCAAAAATTCATAATCTGCTTTCCGTTCAACAGTGAACATAACCTTACAGATAGATGGGCTTATTGTTACATAAACAATAATCAGATGATCTACTTACGATGGCAATGTTGTTTTCGTTCAATAATATCTTATCAAGCTTTGTAATTCTACGTCCTTCAGCAGTGATTTCACTGTAATACCAGTAAACAAACAGACTACGAGGAAGTTTACAGTACATAAAACCTTACAACAATGGCAAAGTAAATGCGTGCAGGCGTGTGCAGGGCATAGAGAATGAATCAATGAGCTAAAATGCATGTAAAAGTGGAGTCAATTCTGTTCCGGTTCATAGTTCTCTTAGATGAGTCCTCTTGGCATTTGATTGCATTGCCAAGAAAATACCTTCTGATATTATTTTTCTGCTCATTATATGGCAGATAAAAACCATCTTCACTAACCAACCGGATTGCAATCAGCTCCCACTCAAGATTGCCCAGCCATCAAAATCTTCTGATTAAAAGGATCAGTTCAGTATCCAACCAAACTTGCAAATGTCATCATAACCTCCATCAGCACATAACATTCAGGCCTCACATAGCGCATTACAAAATCAGAAAGTCACCTTCAAAATATCACCCTATGGTAATTAGGATTAAAATTCCAGTCTCAAACTCTACTCCACACTCCTTACCCTCCACAAACTCTCACTATATACAGGGCAAAAGTTCTTTATAGAATGAGCAATGGCCTAGAAATGAGATTAAACTAACATTTTATACACCACATTCTAACTACAATTAAATTATCCAGACTTGTTTCCTTACCAATGACCAAGGTTTATTTAATTGTAAACATCAATTGAATTTTAGTATTCTCTAGACTCCATAGCAAACAGTCTAGAGAATACTACGTACTGAACTATATATTCAGCAATTTTACAAGAAGTTTGCTACAATCCTACGCAAATAACAAAAGATCAAAAGCTTACAGCCAAGTCTTCAATAAAAAACACACATAAATTAATTATCAAATGCAGTTCTTACTAACTAATGTATGGCCTTAACGCTAAATTCAAAAAGAAAAAGAAACGTAGAGTAAATATGACGCATACTATTCAGTGACATCTTCGAGTACCACGTTGAAATGGATATCCAAGCCGAGTACCAACAAGCTTCTTGTCTCCTTTCATTATCAACCATATTTTTGACCCTATGCATCTGTCTATTATTTCTGCAGGATAAAAAATTCAAAAAGACAAGAATTACTGGGTTCAATTTTCCTGCTTGATTTTAGTGTGGGTTTAAGGGGGAGGAAAAGTAAAGAGCTAAAGGAAGAAGCTGAAAAGTATTGTTGGCCATGCCAATTCAACCTACTGCGCTTCTACAACGAGCGCGATTGAAAGTTTTGTTTTCTGTTTATTTAATTGAAGTTAGCCATGGGAAACTGAGAGATGACGGAAATACCCCAAATTATTTGGGAGAATCGCGTTTAACAAAAATAGTATTCTGAACTATTCGTAAAAGCAAATTTTACAATTTCAAAGAGAGATTGGAGAGAGAGGGAGAGAGTGAGGATGAGTGACATACTAACAACGCTGACGAAGAAGAAGGAGATAGATTCCATAATCAGAGACACCATTGATAAGGTCCTCGTCCTCCGCTTTGGCCGCGCCTCCGACGCCGTCTGCCTTCACCTCGATGACTTGGTATTCTTTTGTCTTTCGTCTTCGTCTAACCTGTAAGGCGAAGTTTTTTTTTTTTTCATAGTTATTCCTCTCAATTTCAGCTATCGAAATCAGCTCGTGAGGTTTCGAAATTCGCAAGTATAGCATTGGTAGACATAGATGCCGAAGATGTACAAGTTTATGTCAATTATTTCGATATCACTTTGGGTCCTTCTACCGTCTTCTTCTTCAATGCCCATCACATGAAGATGGATTCGGGGTAATTTTTCTTTCTTTCTTTGGTTGAATTTAGCTGTGTTTTTTGGGATATAAATAGCATACTAAAGGAACCATTGGCATTTTTGGATTCAGAACCGCTGATCACACTAAATGGATTGGCGCCTTCCATACCAAACAAGACTTCATTGATGTAGTGGAGGTTTGTTTCTTCATCCCTCCATCGCTTTTCATACCATTTTGTGTCCTTAAGCTTGAAGGAACCATTGGCATTTTAAGTCCGTAGATAGTGAATTTGGGGGATGATTTTGAGTTTGTTTCCATTAGGGAATATCTTTGAGCATCCTGAAAATGTCAGCCAGAGAGGATCTATCGTGACTGGTGGCTTTAGAAGTTTTACTTAAGTTTTATTTAGGGGTGTGCAACGGTCGGGTTCGGGTCAACCCGACCCGAACCCGAACAACCCGAAACCCGAGGAAGCAACTAAATCCCCCCCGACCCGACCTTGTTTAAGAGTAGGGGCCCGAACCGACCAACCCGAGATTGTTCGGGCCCCGACCCTAATAACCCGAAAAATCCGAAAATTATATATATATATATAAAATAAAAAAAATAATTAAAGTTAATTAGCATCAAAATTACATTAAATAACATAAAATCTAAAATCCTATTAAACTAATATAACATTCCACCATCATAAAACATATTAAAATTACAATAAATTAAAAATTATAAAAATTACAATAAACTTATATTACATAATAATTAATAATAATAAACATCAAAATCAATTTAAGTAACCATTCTTCGGTCTTCAATTTTTCCACGAACAACCTAATTATATATTATAAAAAACAATTTCATTCGATTGAGACATCTACATATTTCAGCACACAAATGATCAATTACTAATATTGCAATAGGAATCAACCAAAAGAATACCCAAACATAGCAGAATCCAACAAAACAAATTTCAACTATCACCAATCAAACTCAAAACTTATCTCACTGTAAACGAGTAGAAGCAAAAACAATAAAACAAAATAGGATTTCAAAGTCGGAAACCAACAATATAAGCAACTTTATTTTGAACAGCCTGATGAAGAGCGGGACAAAGATTTAAATAGGGTGATTTAAAAAAATATTTACCAAATTAGGGTTAGTTTAAAACTATTTCCGGGAGGGGGGTAATTTTTTCAATGCCGCAGCTCACAGCTGCGGCATTGACAGGGCAGCACTGCTGCTCTGACGCAGGGCAGCAGGTGCTGCCCTTTTTTTTTCTAATCAAATGCCGCAGCATTGTGCTGCGGCATTTGATAGGCCAAGAGCAGCTCATTTGAGCTGCTCTTGGCCTTTCATTTTTTTATTTTTTTTATAAAATTTATTTTTAATAAATAATTAAATATAATAATATAATAAATAATTATATTTTTAAAAATATAATAATATTAAAATAATATTATTATATTTAATTATATAATAATATCATTATATTTAATTATTTATTAAAAATAAATTTTATAAAAAAAATAAAAAAAATGAAAGGCCAAGAGCAGCTCAAATGAGCTGCTCTTGGCCTATCAAATGCCGCAGCACAATGCTGCGGCATTTGATTAGAAAAAAAAAGGGCAGCACCTGCTGCCCTGCGTCAGAGCAGCAGTGCTGCCCTGTCAATGCCGCAGCTGTGAGCTGCGGCATTGAAAAAATTATCCCCTACCCGGAAATAGTTTTAAACTAACCCTAATTTGGTAAATATTTTTTTAAATCACCCTATTTAAATCTTTGTCCCATGAAGAGCATCACCGTGATCTCAAACGCCATGCATAAATCAAATTATGAAAGAACAGATAATACAAAACTACTGGTAATCCAAACCCAGAAACACAAAGTACAGTAAGCTAAAGAGAAAACAAAAAGAAGAAGAAAAGAAAGTGAGAGTGAGGGCAAGTGAAGGAGAAGAGCTTAAAGTTAGTATACAATAATAAATCAACAAAACGCAAGGAGTCATTTCAAGGAAAAAAGATGAATCCAGAGTTAAGCAAGAAGAATGGCAAGAAGAGGAGAGACGATGCTTACCTCTGACGGCGACGGCGACGGCGACGGCGACGGCGACTGGTGGTGAGTGATTCGGTGGCGCTAGGCGACTGGTGGAGAAGAGATTTGGGATTTTAGGGATTGTGAGATAAGGGAAATCGCAAATCGGGGAAAATGGAAAACAAGAACTGAAGGTAAGTTGCTTTTGTTTTTTTAGTAAAGTTTACTTTCTCTTTATTTCGGTCGGGTCGGGTTTGCTAAGGTTTTAACCCGACCCGAACCCGAACATTCTTATTTCTCACACCCGACCCGACCCGTATAACCCAAACAATCCTACCCGATTTGCATGTTCGGTTCGGGTCCATCGGGTTGTTCGGGTCGGGTCGGGTGATGCACACCCCTAGTTTTATTCAATGAAGTTAAGAGCAAAGAAATGTCCTGCTCTGGTTCTTGCAGCATTCTTGGGTGATATAGGGTGAATGTTTCCCCCTTGGATTTCATCCTATATGCACTGCAGTATTTTTGTGGGTGTTAAATTTTGGGAATTGCTGGACATAACGCATTGATTCTTGATTTTTATTAAGCATGCAATTCTTGTGCACAACCAATTCTCAATTTTAAGCATTTTGCTGAGTGAGTATGTAATGCTTTTATAAGCTCTGTGGCTGAGTTAGCATATAATGCTTTCTTAGGATCATTTTGCTGGTTGATAACTTGCCAATTCAACGCTATGTAAAATAAACATGACTCGGCTAAAGAGTTAAAAGAGTTTCATAAAGGGAGAAGTTTTTGACAATTTGCATTCATATGGCTGCTCTCAATGTTAATGATAGTGATTAAGTTTACTTCTATGAAAAGAACAATTTTCCGACATCTAAAGCTTACAAGATGGAAGAAATAAGCACTTCTTGTAGACTTTTAAATTAAAGTGATTGATGGGATTTTTGGAGGATTTAAAAATCCCATCAATCACTTTAATTTAAAAATATACAGGAAGTGTTCTTCTAACTTCTAATCTTTAGATGTGGGGCAATTCTTGTTCTCTTCATATAATTAAAACTTAATATCACCATCACTAACACTCCAAATGTGAAGGACCCAGTGCATGGATTGGGTAGAAATCTACCATATATTTCTCAAAGTTCTAATACAAAATTCTGACTTGTTTTTGTGAAGTCATGTAATTCATGAACAATTTTAGGAAGACGATAAAGAAAACTATAATGTTTAAAGAGATCTTCCTGGTGAAGAAATAATTTGACCTAGTTTTCTTCAGAAATGGAATTGATGGAGCTTCTCTTTTTACTTATTTGATTCATAAATGGGATAAAATCTCCACGGCAGGTGAACTCGAAAAGACGTTTAATCTCATGTTTTTGTTTGCCATTGTTGAATCTGATTTTAGAGTGTACTCGGGATGCAGAATATGCTGAATTTCTTTATGTTTGTGCAGGCCATATTTAGAGGGGCCATGAAAGGCAAACTTATTGTGAATTGTCCTCTGCCTCCAGAGAGAGTCCCAAAATATCAGTTGCTATACAAAGACTTGTAAAGCCAGCAGCATTTAAAGGTTGTGTGTAATTTCTAGAGGCTCAGTCCGTATTACTGTTATGATTTTCCGATTCATTGCATAAGTATAGCGAAATTGGTAGTAAATGTTTCTTTTATTGGGAGACTTTACTAAAACAGATTAGCATTCTGAACTGAAGTCCTGACATGTACAACGAATTATAGAATCATCAAAGCAAGCATGAACTGAATTTTACAATTTGGAGAGAAAACTTCAAGCTATTTATTTATTTATTTATATATTTATTTCCAAACTTGCAGCCACGTGAGATGGCCAGTTTATTCAATATCGCTCATTTGTATCTTTACATTAGCCAATTTAACAAGATGAATACATTTGATGGAGAGTAACAAAACGATGGATTTAAATGTCTAACGTGCATTCTTCGACAAGAGGCTGTTGCTTTAAACTAGTCGAGCATTGCATAATTCATCAACACAATCTCCTCTTTCGAGAACAGCTGCAGCCCCCATTCCACTGCCTGCAAGTTTTTCCAACGCTTCAAATGGTGAGCTGGTTTAGCCAACAACGAAATCAAACATAGATTGTAACATAAAGATGTCAATCATTTTCTTCCTCTAATTTCTGATTTTCTAAGAATTGCTTAAGAAAGCTTTTATATGCAAATCAGTACTTTGCTTAAATGACAATCCATAAGCTAAGCTCAACTTAAAATCCTAATTAGAGAAGGAGCTAAAGAAATTGTAGACCAGCTTGCTTGAGTAGAATCTAGACTAAAACTGTAATTGAGAGAGAAAAGTATTATCAAATCAATGCACTCCTAGCAATGAAAAATAATGCAAGTACGACAACTACAAAATCCCAATCATAAAATAGATATTTGTTTCAAAGTTCTCTCCCCCAAGTCCTGCATCAGATTTAACCTAGATAGAGTAGAAAAGGAATAAGGAAAACCATCTGACTGCCAGCATCAAACACCTATGGTGAGTTCTGTGTAACAAATCCTTAAGCCTAATCACGTCTTCATACTCAAGAAGAAAAAAAATTGCAAAGCGATATTTGCTGTTTTAATACTTCCTTAACATCTAGTGGTTAAAAAGTATCAGGCTTTACTATGATAGTTAAACAAAGGAAATGCCCATCATTTGCAACATTCCAATTAGAGACATCAATTTTTCAAAATCAACTAACTTATGAATTCAAGCTGGTCGTCCTGCTCTTTCTTTACTAACTGTTGTACATTGTCATGCTCTAACTAGATGCACCTAATTTATACCAGTGTGCATATGTGGGATGGAGAGAGAAAGAGAGAGACCTATGCACATTGAAATAACTCCAAAGCAACTGTCCCTCCCACGGCGCTTCATTTCATGCAAAAGAGTTGCAACGCAGCGGGCTCCTACATAGAAAGCAGCAGGTAACTTCAGAATTAAGGCCAACTGATAATGAAGACAAATAGTTTGAGCATCAAAGTAATATTTTTAAGTTACATGGTGCTTTTTATTTATTTATTTGCTATTAAAAGACAACATAATTATTCGCCAAAGCATAATTGGCATGTTTTTTCTCGTGCATATTGAGCAATAGACATTAGATATTGAAACTTTTCTGAGAGCATATGCCATCGCAAGTACCTGTAGCACCCAAAGGATGACCGAGAGCAATTGCACCACCATTGACATTGACTTTTTCTCGATCAAGCTTCAGTTTCTTACAACAATAAACATATTGTGATGCAAATGCCTGAAATAAAGAACAACAGGTTGCTTAACTCCAAGTTCTTGAATTCTTACTTGTAGAACAACCAACTCTTACTAAGCAATGATTCATCCTTCTTACCTCGTTAATTTCGAACAGGTCGATATCATCAAGTTCTAGTCCAGCAGCTTTCACTGCAGCTGGAATTGCAAAAGCTGGGCCTATTCCCATCACAGCAGGATCCACACCAACAGCAGCAAAACTCCTGCAAGAAGAGTAATTGATAAATCCATGCATGAAGAATTTATTTTTTGAAATAAATGTATTTCCTCCCAGTAACCTCTCCAAATCCCCAAATGATAGACACAATAAGCAGTACATTTTCCATTTATCTATTGAAGCTGAAATCATACCAGTAAGCAAATATGGTTTCCATTTATCCATTGAAGCTGAATTCTTCTACCATTACTGGCTTTATTTCCGTCCCAGGTTGGATATTTACATTAACAATCATTTATATCTTAAACATGAAATTTGTATTTAAGCAACAGAAATGGTTCTGCTTATACACAGATAGCAAAAGTGGTGTTGATATTGATATCCCCCAAGGTCTAAATGCCATATGGTTGACCCATTGCCCCAAGTAAGTTGAAAAGAATCAAGATAGTAAAGAAATTTTCATAAGTCCTCCACATAGTAGATAGTACTAGCTTAGGTTCTAGAAGGATTTGCTACTTAGACCTATCCATCAATAGAATGGAGCTATTCCAAGATGTATATTACACTAGATTGTTATCTGGCATTTCTGGTGGAATAAAGTAAACTCTAGTTCAATTTTCCTTCAGAAGATTCTTTGTCATGTCATTGTTTGTCTATGGAGATCAAAAGTGTTGTGCAATAAAGTAAACTCTAATTCTCTCCTTTCTATTTATTGTGAAAATAAAACCTTGAGATGCCAGTAAGGCTGCAATTCCATCATAATTTGATGTAAAAAATAAAAGAAATATATTGTATCAACAAGTAATACTGATTGCTTGCTGCATTAATGGTATTAATCAAGAACACTACAATAGACAGTTTGAGAAGAAAAATACAGGACACTTGCTAGAGGAATATCCTCTGAAAGAAAGGCAAGTACCTGAACACGCCAAGAATTGGCAGTCCCTTCTGCATAGCCACACTTCGTTTAGTAAGTAAAACTGCACCGGCACCATCACTCACCTGGCTAGCATTACCTAAGATAAAAATTACAGTCAGATGTCAACAGCAGGACTCTGATGAACAAAACATTGAAAGGCAAGCATGGCAATATTAAATACCAGCAGTGGTGGATCCATCCTTTTTAAATGCAGGCTTGAGCTTGGACAGGGATTCCATGTTTGTCTGTGGCCGAATCCCATCATCCACAAAAATTGTGACAGACTTCTCTTCGCCAGTTTTTGGGTCCACAATCTTTGAACAAATATTGAATGTATAAAACATTAAAAGAAGAAGAAGAAGAAGAAAAAGACAAACTCATGAAAATTACTCTTGTTTTTTTAAAAAAATAAAAATAAAAATACCTTTGTAGACACTGGGATTATTTCATCCATGAATTTACCAGATGCTGTTGCAGCAGCTGCTTTCCTATGAGATTCAACCTTAATAAATATAAGATATCAGCTTGCGCATTATGTCTGCATAAAAAGATTACAAAATGTACAATGTTCTTTAAAACTTACAGCAGCCAGGTCTTGCTCTTGCCTTGTAACACCAAACTGTTGTGCAACATTTTCAGATGTGATACCCATAGGAAGTAGACAATCTCGAGCTTGAACAAAGCTCTCTACCTGTTAACAGTATTACTTTGTATAAATATATACCATTCACAACTTACTCAGCCTTCTAAGGAACTAAAAGGTGAAAAAACGGGATTACTCTTGGGTTCACTTGGGGAACTCGGCTAATGTTATCCACTGTCATGAACTCCAACCCAGCCCCAATGCCTGATGTTGGGAAAGAAGAAAGGGAAAAAATTATAAAAGTTAAGCACAATGAAGGTCATCCTCCAGACAGAAACATTATCCATTCACTCTTACCAATGTCATAAAATCCTGCTTTTATGGAAGCAGCAACATCAGCTACTGCCTGCAAGCCAGATGAACATTGCCTGTTGACTGTCCTGATGGGCACCGTTTCTGGTTGAAACAGATGGATGAATTATAGAAGAGGAAACAAAAAAATCTGAATAGTATCATATGAAGAAAAACATCCCAAAGTTGCATTTCAATCTAAGAAAAAAAAAAACTACCGTTCTAGCATTTAACATAGACTTTCTCAATGAATCTTAAGATTTGCTAATGTCTCAATCAATATTAGCAAGATATAGGTTCAAATTAGATCCAATCAGTGACAAGAAAACAGTTCATGTGGAAGAGAACGTGACAATTTTACCTGGGAAACCAGCATAAAAAGCTGCCATCCTGCACTCAGTTGCCCTTTGCGAACCAGGAGCTAGGACTGTCCCAACAACTATGTCCCCTACCTCACTCGGATTCACATTTGTTTTCTCTATCAAAGCCTGCAAGAAAGTTATATAACTTGTCAACAAGGTAGGCAGCAGGGAGCTTAGTCACAAAAGCAAAAAAATATATGGCTGAACATATTATGATACCATATCCAAAAGAGTAAAATAACCAATCTTTATAAGAAACTTCTAACAAACTAATATTTATATCCATTCAGGCCAAGAAATCTAACCTTCAAAACTGAGCCAAGTAAATCATCAGCATGGGCATCCTTGAAACCACCACGCTTGGCTTTGCAAATGGCTGTTCGGTATGCACTGTTTACAGAAGGCGAGTTTGGAGAAAAGGAGATGAGAGAACACTTAAAAAACAATGAAAGAAAGAAAATAAAAATATAATTGACATAACTAAATTTGCTTAACATATCAGCATAAATCAAGAAACGTACGCCACAATCACGATATCATCACCAAATGCAGCTGTCCTGTGATACGCAGCACTATCCCCTGCAGCACAAATTGAAGTCTAACAAATAGAAAGACATAATGAGAGGCAACATCATTATGGTACAGAAAATCAGATTAACCCACAAGTAAAACACAATGAAACATTCTCCTAATATCCTTTAAGTAAAGTGAAAAAACAGTAGCAAATTCTTCTAGATATTATCTTTTTAATTCATATCTTCAAGGAAGGAGAAGACAATTAACTCAAAAACTCAGCAAACCTAACACCCATCAAAACAATCCACTTCTAATTACAATGAAAAGTAATTTAACACAATCCACACAAAGATTAACCAAATATACTGCAGTGAATTGAAAAAAGAAGAACTTACAGAGAGAGAAGCCGAGTCATGGTTCTGTAAAAGAGTAGAGTTAGAGGAATTGGGTTGCAAATGACCAAGCAGAACTTTCTGTCTGTTCACTGCTTTTTCCATTTTTGGGTCTTTAAAATTTCTTAACTCAATCTCTCCCTGCAAACGAAGAATTGGGAATGCATAAAAATCTTGCCTTTTTGAAGTGAAATTACATGGATGAATATAAAGAAAGAGACTTTCTTAGAATTGCTGTGGCGTTTCTTTGGAAATTTCTATGAAGTCAATGAATGTTTCAACTTTCACGTTTTCCACAGATGTTAATCATGACTCTCATTCACACTTTCCACCTCTTTTTGCTCTTGCTATAAAACAAAAACAAAAAGTACTTAAAATTATTTTCATATTACTTCATTGGTTTGATGTGGACACTCACCACAACTAGTGGACCAGTGGTGGTCGGCTATGGTAGTTGAGATTGAAGTTTCATTTCAATTTTATTTTGGACAATTATATAAAATTTTCAAATATTCAGAAAAAGGAAGTTGTTATTGATTGTGGTGAGAAAAAAAAAATTATGGTTAACTAGTGGGATTAATTTTCGGTTAATCAAATCAAAAATTAGAATTATAGTTTTTATTTTTAAAATTTAGTGAGTAATAATTAACTAACTATCTTATATTTTAATTTTTACATTTTAATTTTTTAATATTTTTAAATTTTATAATATTATGATATATAACTTTCTAAAATGTTAGTGTAATACATATTTTCATTAAATAAATATTCTAACTATTTATTCATTACATATTCGTAATTAGCACTTTATTGTTAGTTTAATGTCAAATATATTTCATTCTTATAATTAATTATAGAAAATTTATTTTTCTTTTAATTTTTAATAAATATTATATTTAATTTATATTTTTCATCTTTGAAACATTTTTAACTATTTAAAACAACACTATAATTTATATAATTTATTAAATTTACATGTTAACAATTTTTAATAGTTAACCAATAAAGAGTTTCAAAAAAAAATAGTTAACCAATAAATAAATTCAAAAAAAATAAAATTAATATAACGGTTAATCCAAATAAATTTATTGGTTAATAAAATTATTAATAAATTAATTAATGGGTTGATGGTTTGAAATTTGAATGCTGGCATTAAATTTTACCAAATATAAGTTAAATGGTTGATATGGATCTTATGATAATATAAGAATTAAGAGTGGGACAAACAGCAAATTAGGTTAGGAAGTCAAAATGATGAGTCAAAAGAAAGGAAAAATGAATGGAAATTCACCAAGTCTTGGTCAAGATCAAATACAAAATAATTGGAATGATGGCTTTTAGGTAGGGATGCTCACGGGGCAGGGATTTCCCGTCCCCGTCGGGGACCCGACCCGAACGGGGCGGGGAATCCCCGAATTTCCCCCCCGTGGGGGCGGGGACGGGGGGGAAAAAAATCCCCGGACAGATTTCGGGGACGGGGACGGGGAGCGGACTATCCGCCCCGCGGGGATCCCCGACCCGAAGATTTATATATATATATATATATATATATATATATATATATATATATATATATATATATATATATATATATATATATATATATATATATATATATATATATATATATATTATTTGATTATATTTTATGGCTCTCCTGTAACCTAATCCCTAAATCATTTCACTGCCTTTGCCTCTCTCTCACGCAGCCACTCTCTCCCAGCCGCCTCTCTCCCTGCCGCCGCTCTCAGACTCTCACCCAGCCACCGCACTCCCTTCCTTTGGGTGCCCAGCCTCCGATCTCCCTTCCTCTCTTAAGTCTCACCTAGCCGCTCTCCCTACCACTCTCACTCTCTGTCTGCCGCGTTTGCTGAAGACTGTTCTCCTCCGATCTCCCTCAGGCGACAACGACACAGGTAATATATATTATTTTCTTTTAATTATTTAGAACTTGAGATGAAGTTGAAGTTATATAAACTTTTGCATAGCTTGATCATAATTCAATGTTGATTGATTGTGACCATGTGGCAGGGACGAGCTCTGTATCATATATCAAAGGCCTTTACCACCGCTGCATCGAAGTTGGAAAAAATAGGATATGGTATTGTTCATATTCTACTTCGCCCTTTTGGTCATTATGAGAATACTCGTGCATTTGGAAGGCCACAAATCACTTTTTTTTTTTTTTCTTTTAGATGGAACCTGGATGCAGTGCCCTTATTGTCGGTGTGTCTTAGTAATTGATGGCATGTTTTTTTTTTCTTTCAAAATAAGTTTTTGACAGTTTTTGTTCACGATTGTATTGGACCTGATATATTGGACTTCTCTGCTATGTGTCTCACAAATAGTGTTTTATAGAAGATCATGCTTCTCAATGTAATTAATTTTCTTATGAGTATGTGGATTAGCAGCTGCTATTTTTTTTTCTCTTTTTTCCTTCATTTTTCTTTTCTTGGTTATTCCCTTGCAACTAACAATTTGTTGTATTGGTTTTAAGGAGAGGATTATATCTCTACAGTTCTATGTGATCAATGCTAACCAAAATTTGGTCATCTGAAATCTCATAAGAAAACAGTGAAAGGCAGAGTGTATTTAGTAGCGATGGAACATTATTAAATAAATTGGAATTAATTTTATCAAAAAAAAAATAAATTGGAATTATTAAATAAATCGGGGGCGGGGATCCCCATCGGGGGCGGGGATCCCCGCCAGGGCGGGGGCGGGGGCAGTTCCTCCCCGTGTTCCCTGCGGGGGCGGGGACGGGGAATCCCCGCCCCAGTGCGGGGGCGTGGGTGGGGAGCCCCGCCCCGCCCCCGCCCCGCCCCGTGAGCACCCCTACTTTTAGGTCCCTTTTTAGTCTTTACCATTTAATTTAAAATAAGAAAAAAGATATTAAAATATCCTTAAAGTTATTTTCAGAATATTAATAAAAAAAATATTAAAATATCATTGAATCAATCTTCCATTAGTTTTGAATTAACGGCGCTAATATAGCATTCACATACAACAAAATATGCTACATTTTCAACACATCAGTTCTACACGTATTTTTAATCTAAAATAAAGTAAAAGACAATTTAGCAATTTAAGAAAAATTTTAAGAGTATTTTAATACTCTAAAAAATTTTATGGGCATTTTAGTGCTTTGAGAAAAATGTTAAGAGCATTATAATATCCTAATGAAAAAATTAAGGACATTTTTGTATTCTAAAAAAACATTAAGTGCATTTTTTAAAAAATTCTCAAATAATATAGTAATTATTTTTTATTTTTAGTATTTGAATCACTAAATAATTTTTTGATAGATAAAACTAGAAAAAAAAAATTAAGAAGCATAATTAATTTTTTATACAAATTTGCTACAATTACTAATAAATTTGCTACACTCTATAACCAAACTTTCAAATTTTAAATTTCGATAGCATATTCATTAAAAAAATTAATTATAAATATTCTTGAATTATATAATTCATTTGTAATTTCTTTTTTTATTCCTACATTTATTAGAGACCAATGTTTGTTGGTAATAAAAAATATTAAATACGTATATATTAAAAAAATTAATCAATTAGTTTTAATTATCAAGTGAGATATAATGTTAATCAAATATAAATAAAAGAGATACCTATCAAATTGAAACTAAATAGGTAATAATATGATGTAAAATTAGATAATATTTTTAAATTATATTTATTAGATATTTAAATTAAATTAAATAATATTATTTAGTTAAAATATTTTAATTAATAAATATTTATGTTTGTAAGAAAAATATAAATAAAATTAAATGAATTGAATATTTAAAACTCTTAATGTCTTAATCTAATTTATATATTGACTAAAATTGTAAATTATATATTTTTATGTAAACTATACTTTAAACAAATCATGAAAACATTTCCTACATTAGAATTTTATTTAATTTTTTTCAAATATAATGCATTTTTCAAAAATGCCCTTAATGGTTTTCATATGTTGCTAAAATGCCCCTAAAATTTTTCTCAAAGTACTATAATACTACCAATATTTTTTTAGAGTACGAAAGTGCCCTTACTTTATTTTGAATTAAAAATATACGTGCTACTGACGTGTCATATTTTGACACGTATTAATATCACATCAGTACCACTAACTCAGAGTTAACGGAAATTTGATACAGGAGCATTTTAGTATCCATTTATTAACGTTAAAGGCATGTTTATTTCAAAATTAATTACAAAAATATTTTAGTACTATGAAAACAACATTTAAAATTTATTCTTCAATAAGAATTAATTGCTCTTTTAGCTATTTAAAAAGCATAATCAAATCCTCTCAAGTCTTATCTATATGACAAGTTTTGTTTTGTCTTGCCTATATGACAAGTTCGTTTTATTTGTTAGGAGATTATTTTATTTCTTTCACTTTTTGGCTACGTCAGAGTTATGGATGCCAATACGCTGAATAGTTCCTTGAATATGCTATCTTTGGCTAAAGAGGAGGAGGGAAGATTAGTTTTGAACGGGGAGGAGATTGCTGAGGAACAAGTTGATTTTCGATGGAGTTTAGTAGGGAGATTTCTTTCTGATCGTCATATGGATGTACCGTCCATGCAACATATGATGGCTTCCCTGTAGAAACCGGTAAAAGGGGTGAGTATCAAGAAATTAGATTTCAACTTATTTCTTTTTCAATTCTTTCATGAACTGGATGTGACCAGAGTGGTGAATAATGTTCCATGGTCCTTTGAGAATAGGATTCTCATTGTTCATCGGCTTAATGAGGGTGATCAGCCGAGTACGATTGTGTTGACTAAGATTGATGTGTGGGTTCAAGTTTACAATGTCCCAATAGACTTTCATTCTGAAAGAGTGGCTAAGAATATAGGTGATTATATTGGAATTTTTCGGAATTCAAATCCTCATAATTTTGATGGAATATGGAGGAAATACATGAGGATAAGAGTAGCTATTGATGTTCATAAACCATTGAAGAGAAGAATGCGTATCAAGAAGGAGGGTGGGGTGTGGGCATGGATAGATATTAAATATGAAAGACTTAAACATTTCTGTTTTGTTTGTGGTATGCTTGGCCATACGGACTATACCTGTGAGAAGGTGTATGAAACAGAGGATGGTGTTATGGAGAAACCATATGGTCCATGGATGATAACTTCGGTTGCAAAGCCACAAAACAGAAGGGGAGAAAAATGGATACGGTCGAATATTCCGGTAAGTGATGAAGGTAGTAGGAGAGTGAACATGGTGGTTGATGGTGGAGTTGAGGTCGAGAAGGAAAGTGATACGATTAAGGTAACTGGCTCTAATAGCAGCATAAATAGTGGAACTAATCAACAGATGGATAAGAATAAGGAGGTAATGGGGGAGTTTAATGAGATAGACGAGGGAGTTTTGATTATTGACCTTAAATGTAGGAGGAAGGAGGAGAAGGATAAGGTTGGGGCTATTAGGGAGACTGATAAAGAAGGAAAATGTGTGAATTCAGTGGGCTCAGAATATGGGCTCGAGGTGGGCCTGGTGGCGCAATGAGTATTTTAAGTTGGAACTGACGTGGGCTGGGCAACTCGCGGTCAGTTCATGTATTACTGGACCTGGTCTAGACTTATAAGCCCAGTGTGGTTTTTTTAATTGAAACTTTTATAGGAGCTAGTAGGTTGGATGCGGTTAGGAGGAAGTTAGGGTTCGAGGGGATGTTTTGTGTGAACTGTGTGGGCCATAGTGGAGGATTGCGCCTGTTATGGAAAGAAGGTGTCAAGGTTCGGATTTTGGGGTCGGATAAACATTTTATTGACTCTGAAATTGATGATGATAGAGATGGAAGCTGGCTATTTACCGGGTATTATGGGGAATCAAGCCGAACTAGAAGAAGGGACAATTGGGATCTATTGAAAGTACTCTCACCTCAATCATCTCTTCCATGGTGCTGTATGGGAGACTTTAATGACATTTTGTATCTATCAGAGAAGCGTGGACGTTGCTCTTACCCTATGGGCCTGATTAGAGGTTTTCAGCAGGCTACGACTAATAGTGGTCTGGTCGATTTGGGTATGGAGGGTTATGAATTTACATGGGAGCGAGGTAGAGGGATCGATAGTTGGGTAGAGGAGAGATTAGATCGAGCAATGGCAAATGCTAACTGGTTGGATCTATTCCCTAATGCATCTATTAAATCCATAAGCTACACGTCTTCTGATCACTTGCCGCTAATTCTTGTTTTAAGAATAATGGAAAGAACTGTCTGGGTTAAGAGTTTTCGCTTTGAGAATGTATGGTTAAAAGATGGATGCTGTAGGAGGATTATTGAAAACGCGTGGAGGGGAGTGGTAACAGAGGATATTCAGGAGAAAATTAAAGCCTATAGGTCAGCATTGAATTTATGGGGGCAAAATCTTGTTAAAGGTATGCACAACAAGCTGAAGTGGGTTAAGCATAGAATCATTGTTTTCAAAGGAAGAAGGGACACAGTGGGGATAGCGGAATTTGAGAAGTGCCAAAAGGAATATTTTTGTTTGTTGGGTCAGATAGAGATCTACTGGAGGCAAAGGGCGAAGGCCTTTTGGTTGCAATCGGGTGATTAAAATTCGCGTTTTTTTCACTCCTATGCATCTGGAAGGAAGAAGCGAAACAGATTGGAGGCTCTTCGAGATGCAAATGGGCGGAGGCGTGATTGGAATTCAGGCTTGGGTGAGTTAATTAAGGATTACTTTGAGTATATTTTTCATACAAATAGTACTGATACATGGACTATTCTGCAATGTATCGACCCTTTACTTTCTGAAGAGCACAATGAGGATCTGTTATGTCCGATTTCTGTTGAAGAAGTGAAGGCTGCTACCTTCAGTATGCATAGAGATAAATCTCCAGGAGTGGATGGTATGAATCCCGCTTTCTACCAGACCTTTTGGGACATTATAGGAGGAGATGTGGCTAATGTTTGTCGAAGTTTTTTTGATACTGGACTGTTACCTAGAGGCTTGAATGATACGCATATTGTTCTAATCCCCAAGAAGGACAATCCAACGACCATGGCAGAATTGAGGCCTATATCACTGTGTAATGTTCTCTATAAAGTGATCGCTAAGTGCTTGGCTAACAGACTGAAACCTTTGTTGGGTAGTTTGGTCTCTAATTCGCAGAGTGCTTTCATCCCTGGGAGGCATATTACAGATAATATTCTAATTGCTTTTGAGCTTACTCACCATCTGAAACGGAAAACCTAAGGGAAGTTTGGGGAGGCAGCACTTAAAATTGATATGAGTAAGGCTTACGATTGGCTTGAGTGGGCCTTTTTATAGTGTATGCTTCAAAGGTTTGGTTTTTGCAGTAGATAGAGTAATCTGATTATGAGCTGTGTTACTTTTGTATCTTATTATATTGCTACGGAAGGAAGGATTCTTGGTCCAGTGGTGCCATAAAGGGGTATTAGGCAAGGTGATCCTCTATTTCCTTACCTTTTCATTTTATGTGCTGAAGGTTTGAGTGCAATGATTAGAAGACAAGAACGTTTGGGTCTGTGGCATGGGTGTAAGGTGGTTAGAACAGCCCCTATGGTTAGCCATCTTTTCTTTGCAGATGATTGTTACTTATTTTTTAAAGTTACAGAGGATGAATGCCAGGTGGTGAAGCAGGTTCTCAAGGATTATGAACGTGCTTCTAGTCAAGTAGTAAATTACCAGAAATCTGACATCTCGTTTAGTAAGAATGTGGATGCACAACTTAAGATCAGTGTGTGCTCCATTCTTGGGGTGGGAATTACTGAGGATCGGGGTAGATATCTGGGCTTGCCTTCTTTAATAGGAAGAAAGAAGAATGAAATTTTTGGCTTCATTAGGGATAATACTTGCAAAAGAATCCAGAGTTGGGGTTTGAAGCTTCTTTCCCGTGGTGGTAAGGAGATACTTTTAAAAATAGTAGCTCAAGCACTACCTAACTATACTATGAATGTTTTTCTTCTGCCTGTTGGTCTGTGTGATGATCTAGAGAAATGGTTTAATTTTTTCTGGTAGTGTAACGAAGGAAGAGGGATCCGTTGGATGAGATGGGATAGGTTGTGTATTCACAAAGGAGTAGGGGGCTAGGCTTTAAAAAACTGCGGGATTTTAATTTGGCCATGTTAGGAAAGCAGGGATGGAGGTTTCTTACAAAGCCCTCTTCATTAGTTGCTAGAATTTTTAAAGCCAGGTATTATCGTAATACAGATTATTTGGGGTCTAGTTTGGGTCCTAATCCGAGCTTTGTGTGGCGTTCAATTTGGGAAGCGAAGCAATGGGTAAAGAAAGGGAGTCGTCGGCGAGTTGGGAATGGAGAAGGTATTTGCATTAGAAGGGACCCGTGGGTGTTAGGCAGTGAGACAGGACGTGTGACTTCGGTACTGAGTTCAAAGGTAGCGGATGCACCGGTTTCTTCTCTATTTAAACCAAATTGCTTACAATGGGATGAAGACATGCTGGTGGATATTTTTAACAGAGAGGATTGTGATCTGATTTTGAGGACCCCGTTGTCTAGAAGAAATGTTAGGGATGAATGGGTTTGGAAGGAGGAGATTACGGGGAATTTCAGTGTGAAAAGTTACTACAGATTGATAAGTAACACAGTACATTGTGATGATGGGGTGATGTGGAGCAGATTTTGGAAGCTGAAGATTCCAGCCAAGGTGAAAAACTTCCTTTGGAAAGCTTTTCATGGAGTTTTGCCTACTACAAAAGCTTTAAATGCTCGAGGAGTGGGGATTAACCTTTAATGTCAGGTTTGTTGCTCTAACCTTGAAGATACTTTTCATCTCCTCTATTCTTGCCCGAAAGCCCAGGAAGCTTGGAGCTTACTTGATTCAAATGTGATGGGTTCAATTTTATCGGGGAGGTGTGTGACTTTTAAAGATTGGAGGAGGCGGATTGAATGTTCAGCTGATATGGAACACTGTTGCTCTTGGGCTATGGTCTGTTACTCTTTATGATTCAACAAAAATAATTGTGTCTGGAACGGTGTCAATAAGCCTGCAAGGGAGATTGTTGTTTTTGCAGAGACTCATTGTAACACCCCCATACCCCCGGTAAGGAATATCGGGGCGCTACGCGGACACTTACGTATACATGTACATGCATTAGCGGAAGCGGTAGCATAAACACATCCATATAAAAGTAATTAAATACTACACTAGGGCCCACTTGCATTTCATATTAACTACATATACATTTACATGTTCATATTACATCTGTTTCCATTTAGCTTTACATATACATTTACATGTACCTTTACTTTGTGATTTTTCTACTTATATTACATAATGATGTTACTCAAAATGTAAAAACTCTATCTCTAACTTATACAAAAAGGAGATCAAAATAAAACTCCTAGTGGCCTTGACCTGCAGATGTCCACTCACTGATCCGAACCTGTAACCTACACGGAAATAAACATCTGTGCTAAGCGATAACGCTTAGTGGGGATAAAAAATAATGCCAAGGACTTCTTTACGAAGTCACAAATAAATCACACCATTCATGTAACAAAATCAATTAGCTCATGCATATAGCTTTTATACGTGTATGGGTTGCATGTTCAAATATCAAATACTATGAGCTCACATATATATATAACATCTACTCTTTTACTTATTCATGTACACTACAACTTGTACATATCCTTTATTCAAATATACGCTATCATGTAACCACATTCATGTCAATACACTCATGTAATCATGTACTTGTATACAGAACTGTAATGTACTTAAACATTACTTTCATGTACTATAGCTTTATTCGAAGCAACACTATAATCATCTCAAGTTCACTACACAACATTTAACAAAACAAGCCTGAGTTCCTCTCATGGTGGATATGGGACGCTCTATATAAAAAAACATTTTCGGTAGACCGAAGTCACAAAACTTTTTCATATATCTCTATTAATGACCATTCTCAGAGGTCGACCCGCTTCGCCCAAACGGGGCGGAACATGGGCAGCTGCACTCGGTAATCCCTTTATAAGCATGCTTATCTATCCACTATAACGGTAATCAGGCTCAATACCAACTCACACACTACACACAGACATAAACTCATCAACTAAAATTCAAGTGCATTTATCAAATTCAGAGACATTTAATTCGTATACAATCTTTATTAATCTTGTTCAACAACTAAAAGAATGTAACATTTAAATTCATTACATAAACATATAAATCATGCAAGCAAGACAAAAGGAAACACTCTTTAAAACAAGTAAAACAGGTCGAGAAGGGGTTCTCTGTCGCAATCGCGACAAGAGGTCGCGCTCGCGACAGAAGACAGATTACATAAAGGTTCTATACTCTATACCAAATGCATTATATAACAATTCATATCACATGGCATCACATGGTCAACGCTAACTCTTATGTCGTAGCATTGGTTACATAGATAACTAATCCTATAATCATTTGATAACCCTAAACATGTAGAGTATAAATCACGGAAACATTCCGGGGTAATACGGGTTCATTCCGGGGAGTAAAACATCAACAAAATATACAATTTAGTCAAGGGGAAGGGTAAAGGGTTGACCCATGGCAACTAGGAGCTCAAAAAGAAGAAGAAAAAAGCCTAAAATGAGTTGTTCTATCGCGAGGTCGCGACATGTGTCGCGCTCGCGACAGAGACTCGCCTTTGGTGCCTCACGGCACCACTTTTTACCCTAAACTTGAATCACACAAACCACTACCTAGACCACATTTTTAGGCAAAATTATTTTCATAAAAATTGTTCCCTAGGATGTTATCTTTCAAATGGAACAATTTTCACGTCATTTGTACATCTATAACAAAAGATATGCTCTAAACAATCCATACTGTTCCAGGGAACCCGCCAGAACAGGGTAACATACGTTCTAATTACTTTTTAGGATACTTAGGGCCTGAATTAGATCAAGCACCCTCTTAGACATTTTTAGATACGGATCTTATCTTTCAAATGCAATTGGAATAAACACAATTGGAGTCCTATAGCTCTACTTATCACAAATACAATACACAGAGGTCTGATGACAAATAAGCAGAATTTCGCAAAATCAAGCTCTATCATCAACACAAACACTCAAATGATCAAGTTACATACTTATAAACATATATACACATGTCATGAGCACTGTAAGCAATCAAAATGAACATCTTGAGCTAATTAAAGCTCATTAAGCATCTCTTTATTTCAACATGTCTCTATTCAAACATTATTCATCTAAACACATGCAAAATTAACAAGATCACACTCGATCCCTACCTTAGGTGGCTTAACCAATTCTCTCTCTAATCAATTATAAGTTTCTCCTTTCCCTTCACTAGCCTCTTATCCACTGCTTTCTTGCACACAAACCAAGAAATCACTTAATCCATGGATTTCACTTTAAATCAAAAACAGAAAATAAACAAAAGAAGAAGACCAATGCTAAAATCAAGCCAATTACCTTCTACTTAAGAACCCAACTCAACCCTTGACTTCTCCTCTTCAAACCAATCCAAGAGATTCTCTCAAAGAACAAAGCAAAAGAGGAAGAAAAGCAAGGAAATGGCAAGGAAAAGGGACACGGCAACTAAGAGCAAAGAGAGAAGAAAAAGGTGAGCAATGAGCCAAATGCAGAAAAATGAAAGTGAGAATAGGAAAGTGGCCGGTCAAAACCAAACCAAAGCCAACAAGTCCTCACATTAATGCCACCCACTTCCATTTAATGCCAACCACTCTCATTAATCCATCTCCATCCAAAAAGCCCCATGCCACATGTCACTCTCTCTTGTAGCCATATGTCACTTCCCTACAATGACACTTGGCACACTCCTACAATGCCACTTGTCACTCTCATATGCCGCCACTTGTTACTCTTCTATGATGACACTTGTCAACTCCCTACAATTCCAAGTCTCTTAGTCCCACTTATGCACACATCTCGCGAGGGGGTTCTGTCGCGCTCGTGACGCTTGTCGCGCTCGCGACAGAACTCTCGCACATAAACTTACCTTTTTCGAACAAAACTCTGTAATTCTTCTAGGGCCACTTTGGGGTGTGACACTCATCTTAAGAATGGGTAGAGGCGCAATCGAGGCCTATTAATGCTTACATTGCAGGGGGTAACTCACAGCAAGGAGTAGGCAGTTTACTATGGTCTGAACCACCAGTAGGTGGCTGAAGGTAAACGTGGATGCTTCTATTAGTGTCAAGGATGGGTGTATGGGTGTTGGTTGGATAGCCAGGGATGATACAGGTTCTTTTGTTTGGGCGAAGAGCATGCGAGTGAAGAGAGTGTTCCAGCCTAGGGAAGCTGAGGCGGTGGGACTCAGGGAGGTTCTGAGTTGGTTGAAAGCGGAAAGGCGAGACCGGGTGATTGTTGAATCTGATGTTGCTATGGTAGTTTCGAGTTTGAAACAGACTTCCTTTAATTCTGCTTTTGGTTTACTTATTGATGATTGCAAAGAACTTGTCAATAATTTCTTAAATATAGAGATTCGTTTTGTTATACGGTCAGTGAATGAAGAAGCTCATAAATTGGCTAGGGTTGCTCTTTCTATACCTAACAGTATAGAGTGGGTTAGCTCCCCTCCAAGTTTCATTGTTGATTGTATTTCTGTTGGTTTTCTTTGAATGAAAGGTGATTTATCTTTTTCAAAAAAAAAAAAAACAACATTTTAGTACATTTTTCCTTAAAATAATGTATTTGCTATTCTTTGAATTATGCCTACTGTAACTTAATAATAACAATTCAATCACGAAATATATTTCATAAAAATATCTCTAACGTTTTAACTCTTTCAATTTACATAACTCTTGCAATGAAATTATGAATTCAAAGTGCTAATATGACAAATTGCAACAATTTTGAAATATTTTATAGAAATACATGTAGATTATTGTAGAACTTTTAAAAACATTGGAAGTAAAATGTCTCAAGTCACCTTAGCAATATGAATTTATAGTTTTTTGTCAAAATAATTTTACTCAAAGAATTGAAATATTTTTATAAGACAATTTTTTTTTTTACAATGTCATTACTATAGCGTAAGTTTAGTAACCGGTAAATGCAATTTATTTATTCTAATAAAATTAGCTTATAGCCATAACATTTCTAATATGCATATGAAATTAATGTAATTAAATATATCTTAAGAGAATAAATAAATTGAATTAATTTAAATTTTAAAATTATTTTTAATTTTGGCATAGTCAAAATATTTTTATTTAATTATTTGGTAAAAAAATTCTATTACTAATTTTAGTGTAACTATTAAAAATATTTTTAAAAAAATAATGAACACTTCCTCTAAAAGAATGACTTTTGAGGATAAATTTACTAATTTTTCAGTAGGTTTATTTATTTATTATTGCCGGATTGACTTTTAAGAATAAATCTCACTAAATTGAGATATTTTTCCATTACATTTTTATTATTATTATTGATCCATTATTTTGGTATAAATTTGATATCGTGACTGAAATTAATCCCAATTTCATTATAACAATATTGTTCAAAAAGCCTACGAAGCAACTTATGTTCCATTCTATGTATAAATATTATTATCCTTGAGAAACTAAACACATTTATTTACTAACACAATTCTTGACCATGGCATCAGCAGTTTCCGCTCTTAAATTGTTTTCGCTATTAGTAACCTCATTTGCCATGGTGGAAATGGCACTGGCAGGAGATCCAAATATTGTTTTCATTTTTACTTGTCCTTGTTGAAGGGTCTCTGCAAGTAAGATTTGTGGATACAACAAACAAGCTGTAGCTAAACTCAGACGCTGCAATCTCTGGTGTTATGTTTATGTTTCCCAAGGGACTTGTTGACTTCCAAACAATTGCAAATACAGGCACCGTATCTCTTCTCAACACCCTTGGCTAAATCCTTCAACACTGATGTTTCCACCACTTAGGGTCTCAAGGCTGGTCTTCTTCTTCTTCTTTATCATTGATTCATTGTAGAATAACTATCCATTGGCCCAGGGTCACAAGGGTACACACCATTGGTTCTTCTTTCTCAATACATCTTCAGGAAAATCTATTACCATTATATTCTGACATGAAGTACTTTATCATTTTATTAGTGACCAAGAAATTAATTATGGCCTGCTGACCACTAGGTCCACTACGACATAGGCACAACAGAATGTAAAATATTAACAGCCATCTAAACTCCAGACCAAATACTTCGAAAAAATGTACAATATAAAAGATACACTGCTTCCATGATCTAACATCAAGTTCAGTGACAGCACTGTTCATAAGCGACAAGTTCTAGCATAGCGTGCGAAATTAATCTCCACTAATAATTATTTCAAAAAAGAATCTCCACAAATTATTATGCTGAGGCACCCATAAATGATTTAATTATAACAGAGAATATTTGAATGCGTAAGATGTAAAGCAGCTGTTCCAAAGCACAATTCTATTCATCGTTTTGATCTTTTATGAGTGTATATACACATAAACCTGAGTTTTCTAGCCAAAAAGCATACTAGCCGGAGAATCCTAATACTCCCTTTATCTTTTACTTGTACTTTTGTTACAAAAAGAATAAACAAATGAAGACATTTAACAATGGTCACCCTCATGAATTCTATCCATGCTCACCCTCATGAGTGTAGGCATTCTTCCTCTATGCCAATGGCTTCTATACACAATACTAGCCAGTCCAGGTGCATGAAGAAACAGGTGGTCATAACATTGTCGATTTATGATACTGGTTTTCCCTTTACCTGTCCTGCCTGTCCCTTTGATTGAAGTGCCAAAGACATAGTCCGAAGCCTATTCGTTACCTCTGTAAATGATGGTCGAGATTCAGGTTCTGGTGACCAGCATTGTTCCATCAGCTTTCTCCACTCGGGATCACAAGATTTAGGAATGGGAGGTCGAAGTGTGTTTTTCATTATCCCACCTTCATTATTATTCAACAAAATAAACCGAATATTAATGATGAGACAAACAAGAAAAAAAAATTGAAATCCAGCAACAATTTCTATCCCTGATGGAGTGGCCCAAAAACAGAAAGAAAATTAAACAAGTCCAAATGAACACCAAGGGATTTGCAACTGAAATTCATGCTTTTCATTAATCTAACTAATTGCTTCATGTGCACTTGGAATAACAGAAGATCAGTAACACTGCCCTTAGCCAAACCCCATCAACAATTTTTTGTTATTATCATTGTTACCACCAGAATTGCTGTTCTTCCAAATGCATCTCTAATAATCACCCCAGGTCCTACAGACATACTATGCCCTTCAGCACTTCCATGGCCTTCCCTCCATAAAGGATCGTTCAAAGAACAAGCAAATAATTAGAGCATTTTGGCTGCCAGATTATGAAAAGATCAGAACTACTACTACATTAATCACATGCTTTCATTAACCACATGCTTAACAGAATCCAGTTTCCCCTCCCGTGAACAGACAAAAGATGTATGATACTACCTCACAAACACGGCGGATGCATCACCTTCTATATCATAATGAATGTATAAAAGGAAAAATGTAATATGATTTCCACCATTGCATGGGTTAAGTTCTATTCAGTACATGTACTAGGCTTAAAACATACATACCAATGATTGCACCACAGTGCATATCTGCATAAGGTTCCTCCCCAGTCAAGATCTCCCACATTGAAATGCCAAATGAGAAAACATCAACCTGACAGACCAAATGCCACCTCAGTAATGTTCAATTTTAAATCAGCAAGACACAGAATGACAGGAATCAACTAACCTTCTCAGAAACCCGATTGCTGCTTCCATTCAACAATTCTGGTGCCATCCACGGAAGGGTCCCTCGCACACCACCAGATACAAGAGTATTGCGTTTGATTCTGGATAACCCAAAATCTCCCACCTGAAGAAGAATGAGCACTCAGTAATTAGAACTCAGAAAATCCTGAGAAATGCAGAGACTTCGCGAAGAAACCAAGAGAAAATCGCAATTTTGCTTAAACTGGAAATTGTAGGTCAACTTTTAGCCATTCAAAGTATTCTGCATAATTGAATGACAAGAAAATATAATGTGATAAAGTACAGCATTTGCATCAAGGAGATGGCCAATAGTTTGTAAACTGTTTACCTTGCAAATGGGCCGCTGGGAATCCCTTAGATTGACAAGCAGATTGTCACACTTCAGATCAAAGTGGACAATGTTTTTTGAATGCAAGTATTCCATGCCAAAAGCTGCATCCATGGCAATTATATGCTTTTTACGGAGATCAAGTGATCTGCATGAAAAAAAAAATAAACGTGGGCGCATCACATACATGTATATCCAAAGAATTCAAAGCTACAGGAAAACAAAAGGAGATTAAATTACCTATCCTTCTTCAGTAGGACGTGCCTAAGTGATCCATTCACCATAAATTCAGTTACAGTTCCTAAGGTTCCTCCAGTCCCATCTGGCACTACTCCATAAAATGCAACTACATTTGGATGATGAAGCTTCGAGAGGATCCGTGCTTCTCTCCAGAAATCTTTTGTCTTGTGCACCCAAAGGAATTATTGATGTTATAATAATTAAATGGTGAAAACCCACATAGAAAATCATACACAAAAAGAAGCAAATTCATTCACTTCCTATCTCCTTTTGGCTTCTCTCATCAGAAAACCAAAGAGACTTTTAGAGGGAATAAGGCTTGTGAGAAAACACAATGGGAATTGAATTTGTATGTATTCAATTAATTATCAACGAGTACACAACCTATATATACAAGAAGAGAAGTAGAAAAGTCTAAGAAAAGGAAACAAAAGTCAGCCAATCAAGCCTTCAATCAAGCCTCCAATCAAGCTGTATTCCTTATTTTCTAACACTCCTCCTCAAGCTGAAGCATAAATTTTAATCATGCTCAGCTTGTTACAAATTTATTCCATGACATAAACTTCAAAATAAAATAGAGAATAAGTATCAAACTCTCTCCAAATGAAGCCTACAAATAATCCATGACTTCAACACCGAACGGAGATCAAGTGTAACACCGATACCCACACATAACAAAAGCGCAGCAACATGGATCCAAATTAATTGTGACTTGGCCTTTTTATCAGGGGACAATTGCTGCTACACATGACCAACAATCTCCCCCTCAACCATATAAGTTAACACGTCTGTCAAAACAGAAGCCAACAAATAACCTACGGTATAAGCTTCAAGGCTTCAGGCAAGGCAAGAAATATCACAACACCAGGAAGAAAAACAGTCACAAACGGTGACCCAAACCCAGGAAGAAACAAGGGAAACGCAACCCTCAGACAAGAGAAGACCCATAAAAGAGCCAAAGGCTCTGATACCATGTGAGAAAACACAATGGGAATTGAATTTGTATGTATTCAATTAATTATCAACGAGTACACAACCTATATATACAAGAAGAGAAGTAGAAAAGTCTAAGAAAAGGAAACAAAAGTCAGCCAATCAAGCCTTCAATCAAGCCTCCAATCAAGCTGTATTCCTTATTTTCTAACAAGGCTTATCCTTAGGATCAATAAGTTGATCCTGAATTGATAGTAATATTCAACAACTGTTTCTTCATCTAATAACTAATCTAATTTTTTTAGAATCTAACTTGTATGCATTATCAGTGTATATCTCATAATGGACAGCAGACACCTGCACATTAATGTGGACAAAGCTTTCTTCAGAATTTTGATATATGTTCTTTATAACATGAAGGAAAATACTACTAGGTTTCTCCTGCATTTAATAGCCCTCCAAACAGGAAAAAGATCCGCCTTTTTCACATAGTTATGGGAAGAAAAGGATTGGGTAGGTTTGAAGGTACATATATGAAAGTCAAAGGAGGAACTCACCAATTGATCTTGCTCCGATGATCTACCTGAAAAACAGCTTTTTTTTATTCTTTTTATGGCAACATCTGATCCCCGCCATCTTCCATGGTAGACAGTGCCATATGTACCAGATCCTAACTCTCTTAGTTCTTCAAGATCAGCATTCTTTATAATCTGTACACCGGTATTGGGAAGCTTCAGTTGCACATTGGAGCAATTATGAGCATAAAAGAAAATTAAGGATAAATTCATCACAGCAAATGCAGCAAAGTCAGTGCATTTATCAGATGAAATCAAAACTTTACTGCCCTGTTTGATGAGAAATAACAATCAGCCTCTTGACTGTACACACATTTGGGCTCATAAAGGTTATACATGCATGATTACAATAATTAAGAAAAGGATGGTGTTTATGATCCTAACAACGTAATTCAAAATTATTTATGATAGACAATGGATATCCAAAAAACTAGTTAAGAAACATATGAAGGAAAGTTGAATATAAAACACAACCATTGCTGTATGGTTTGTGAAGCTGCTAGCAAATTGATAAACCAAACTTTCTAACCATAAGCGACTTAAGTAAAACCAAGAGAACATGTAATGTCACTCTAGTTTGGTTATAATTTATTAGGCAAAATAAAAATTGTTGTATCACCGTGTGATTCAGAATTGACAAAGGTAAATATGGAAGCATGCAGTTTATGTTATTTTACTATTGAGAAGTCAAGTTACTAGGGTAAGATGCAACTGTTATTGCCAATCACTAGAACAGAACATTCTATCAACAGAACTTAGCATCTCTAACGTGGTGGTGACAAATAATTAGAGCCAGCACAAACTTTATTGTTCTGGGCATGAAATAATTCATAATTCTACAACAAAACATATTTGAAAAATGATGAGAAGTATTCACAGCCAAACATTTGTAAATAATTATGCATAACCTGCAAGCCATAAACACTAGCTTCCATTTCAGCTATCATGGAATCACTAATTGATTTGTCGTTATTTTCGTCATCACCATCCTTCATGTCCTGTAAAAAACCAAGCAGCATGTTAGAGCTAACAGAAAATTCGTAAATTAAAAAATAATGGAGAATACATGCATAAAAGTACTTCTACTTCAAACTCAGTCTCTGCCCTGATGCTGTCAGATTCTGTTGTACTAGGAAATATAGCATCACTGCTGAATGGATTGGCAACAAGTGGGCGAACATGAGGGGTGATACTCTCAGTTTCCGTTGCATTACGAGGCATAAAATCACTGCTAAACCTGCTGGTTGGATCAGTAACATGCAAAGCAACATGTGGAGAGACGTTCCCTTCCTCAATTGCTATTGGGGATCCAAATTCATTGCTGATTGGGTCAGCAACATGTGGGGCCACTGAAGGGAAAGATTGAACATGGAGGTCATTTACATAATATGAACCAGAATGATCATGAGCAACAAATAGCAATGGTTAAAAACTTTATCAAATGTACCATTTTGACTTTCAATAGGTTGCAATTGCACTGGTTCAGGGCAAAAACGGTTGCTAGATGATTCAGAGACAACATCAACCAAAGACTTTTCACCGGGGATATGCAGCTTGGCATGTTGAAGCAACTCCCCAACTTCAGGTCTGCTGGTCATTGGGATCTTGTTTCCTTGTTTGCAGTTCACTGGTCCACCAAAACCACCATGCTGCTTATTGGCACTCGTTTGGTCCATCACTGGAAGATTGAGAGGGCCCTGATAGTTCTGTGACTGTTCCATATGGTCATTTAGAGAAGGTTTGAAACCAATGGCTGAAGATGCAGCGATACTATCCTTAGAGATGGAGGCATCTTGTCCCGAAGTATCAACACCAGAAGATTTTAGGTTACAGTTTACATGAGGCAAATTGTTCTTGAATTCCATTTTGGCACTTGATGAATTCTCCTCACAAATATTATGACCTTGATGCAAAAATGGATATCCTTTGTAGGCAGTATTTGCCTTTTCCAAAATTGATGAATTGTCTTTGTAACGGTTTGGAATTTGGCATTTGTCATCAGCATTGGTTGTAGCTCTCTGAATAGGTTCATCCTTTCCTGGTTGAAGAGCAGGATTTACATAATTAATACATCCATCAAGTCGCAACGGATTTTCTGATGAAGGTAAGCGTGTCTTGCCAAAGATCAAGGGAGATGATGGACTCATTCCCTCTTGTGAACAGTAAGCAGAAAATCCTCCATGCTCTTGCAGCTTGGAATCAGAAAAAGCATGTGTCATTCCATGGTGAGAATCAACAGATTCCATAGATCCTGATAATAGACCCATTGGATCTTCCGGGCTTGAGAAAGGCTTCTCAGAGTGGAATGCTCTTTCCCTGTGCATATGCCTTTCACAAAAGAAATCATCAAAATTGCCTTCACCCTGATGAAAAATTAAAGAGGTTACATTTTGGGCAGCAGGGTTATGATTGTTGGGTTGCACCCCATGTAATTGATTTGGCTTAACTATGTCAACATTTTTGTGGAGATGATTATGATTCATCAATTCTATCAACCCCTGGGTCAATTGTTTGTCAACAGTATTCATGCTGCAGTTCTCAGGTGTTAACTGGGAACTGATGATGGAACTACTGCTCTCAGTACTGGAGCTATCTCCATGCAATTTTATGTGGGTATTTCTAGAATCTTGATGCTGCCGAGGAATTGGAGATATAGGAGGAGAAGGATGGGGAGATCTGGTCTTATTTTGGGATGCGTTTAAGAACTTAGGATTAAAAGCATTAAAAACACCTTTATTCTCCACAGGGAACAGGGCAGAAGGAGAATGTTTGTGAAAGCCTGCATTCTGATCAGAAATATTGCCAGGCTGAATAGCTTCACTTGCTGAACTCTGCATCTGCCCACTAGAGTTTTTCTTCAGACTAGGATCTGAGATGCCATTTACAGCAACAACATACTGATAGTTGGGGCTATCCCGCTGCATGCTGACTGCCTCTAAAGATGAAGAATTTTCAAATTCACTCAAAGGAATCAAAAAGATTCGAAGCCTTTGAGTCCCCTCAAGCTTTTCAAGTCCATGACACTCCTCTATCATATTTTGTAGGTCTTCATCAGAAGACACTGATATTAGAGAATCAAGATCCTCCCCAGGAAGCTGATACTTGATGGAATGCGGCTGATTGCAAATAGCTCTGGTTTTCTTGACAAGTTCTTCCCATGTAAGATTCTTAGAAGTTGAAACAACACGGGTCTCTCCCCCAACATACCTGAGCTTGCCATCGCTGGGCCTTGGCAAAATTTTTCCCCCGGAACTGCAAAGGAACTTTATCTTTCTAGGTTGAGATCTATCCGAAACATTTAAGCCATTAAAATTACTGGAACCAGGAGATTTCAATGAATTAATAGCTGAAGCAGAAGGACCAAAACCAGTTCCATTATTATAATGCAGTTCACTGAAAGCCTTCCCTGATCTATATGCAGTATCAATGTCTTCTTTTTTCGGTCTGTTTAACTTGTCAACATAAGTCCTACCATCAGTCTCCATTATAGACTCTTTTGCAGGTGTAAAGTCAGAAGTATCATCAGCACAGTTAGAATTCATTCTCCTTATCCCAAGTATGTCAGCAAGATCCTCATATCCCTGATGACGATTTTGATCTTTATTATATCTGACTCTGTTTTCACAATTTTGAGGAGCACCAGGCATAAGGAATAGCCCTCTGGTGTTCACACGATCCTGAAGAAACTCCATGGAAAATTCTTCACCAGTTTGCACAGAAATATTATGTACATTTTTCCCTACCTTGGGGACACGTGATGGTAATTCCTCTTGTTGCTGGCTCCGTCGACTTGAAGTATTAGGTGCCTCGCCTTTTCTCATATCAGACAAGTTCTTGGACATGTTTACATGCACAATAGCATTGACATGTCTCTTTGACCTACTATAATGATCCCCAACCAGCAATCAACACCACAAAAAGAATTAGCTCCTTTTATCCGCAATATGGGCTCAAATCCAACTTTTACATTACCTAATTAACGAAATTGAACTCTGACAATATCGATCACACTTTACAGCACCATATACACAATCCCTAACTTCACAACCAAACCAATGTCAATAAATCCTTAGATACTTATCACTGTGATCTCAATCAAATCCAACAAATTTACAAACCAAAATTGGAAAAGAAAAAAAAATCTCAAAAATCAATGTACAATGAACTACTCTTAACTCCAAAAAACCCACATAGAAAAAAACTCGCTATACATCTATACCCGGTCAGCCAAAATCTCTCTTATTTCCACGATAGCTGGCCGCATCACAACAGCAAAAATCGCAGATCCAAAAGGAAACACTACTTTTAAGAGAATCAGTAAAATACCAATCCAACAAATACCGTACGATCTCGTATTAACATTATGTACATAAAACCTAAACAGATCAAAACCAAACTAAAATCACCAAACTGTATAAAAGAAACTAAAACAAACAAACGAGCGTATCTTTGTATACAAACACCAGTAAAGAAAATTACCAGCTTATTTGATTCTGTCTCTTTGTCTACGAAATGAGCCGTGACTCAATGAGGGCCTGAGCTGGTACTGCTTGTTGCATTAGATACAATTGATTGCGATAATCGAAACAGAAAGGGAAAAACATGGAATTGAGTAATTTTTGAAAGAGAAAATGGAAATGATGAAGGAAGAGCGTGGCTTACGCCCGGTGAAGGATCAGTATCGCTCGGGCATGGGGATTGGGAGGAGAGCGACATTGCCGAGAAATCAGCGGCATCGACACGAGTGAAATTAAACTTTTTTAACTGTAACGATTTTAATTAAATAAATTAATAATTTTTTCATCTTCTGATTGGTTGTTTGTTGCTCTCTTTCCTACGTGGACTCCGCTTGTTTAGAGTTTGAAATTTATTGCCCTCTAAAATTTGAAATGGAGAGATGAAAAAAAAGGAATTAAAATATTCCTATTGGATGTTAAACTAAATTGAAAAATAATATCGGCAACTTTAAAACGATTAGATTTGTACGAGGTAGTTCTACTGCCGCGTGTAGATTACTACATACACGTCACCATTCACAGATTGATGTTGGGCTTGGCCCATTATTTTGGGCTCGCTGCTTGCTTTTTGCAATACAAGTTCGCTTGCCCATTTTTCATAATCGTTTTAAGGAGCCTTTGATTTCCAAATTCCTCATTGATGCAGACATCCAAACTGTGGAATATGAAAACATCCCAAAAATTTTGCTTTAAATGCTGTAGATATGGGCACTTTGATTCACATTGCACTCTTGAAATTGACGGAGATACTGCTAAAGGCCAAGTTTTTCTTCAAACCAAAAAGTTTAGGAGAATAATACGGCGGAGATGGTGGTTAAATTGAAAGCGTCCTCCTAGCTAGGAAATCTTCAGCAAGGATCTCATTTCGAAATTCTAACTGATGATGATGGAGAATTTTCAAGAGCCGATAAAGATAACACCTAATGAGACTTCTAATGTAAACACATTTGCTAATTTTAGCTATGCAAGAAACAACTTAACACAGAAGACATGTGGGAACTTTTAGAGGCCGAGGTGGCATGGGTAATTACAATATAGCTAGTGTTTTTTGTGGGGCTGAGTTGGAGAGTTGTTTGTCTGAATTATCTGCTGCTATTCCTAAAGTAAATGAAATTTCAAAACAGGCTTATTCTGGTCAGCAGTCTAAAAAGCTTTTACAAGAGCCTCTTATTCGTCTCCCTCCTGCTCTCAACCCAAAGCATCAAATTGTGATGGGTAAATCCAAATAAGATTCAGCTATGGGTGGCTCTCAGCTTGCTAATTCTGATGATGTTATGGAGGTGGTGCAATCGAGTTACCCTATTGAAGTCAATAGCTTGTGTTGTCCTCCAGATCAAGATGAGAATTTAAACGCAAACATTAATGTGGAGAATAATGGGAGGGATGATGTTCAGGAGTGTAATAGTAGTGATGAGTTTGATAATGCTTTATTTCAAGCAGAGACCATTGATGTTAGCAAGGTGGAGTTAATACTTTCTTTCCTCGTACATTTTAGGAATTAATAGCTGTATATATTTATGTAATTATGGTGTAAATTTCTTTCCTTTTCTTAGAATATTTTGACAGCAGATTTTTAGGGATGTACATGATAGAAATTTCTATTTAATGAAAGAGACTCATTTTGGAGAGGCATTCAGCAAAATTGACATGATATCAGAGCCTACTTTTCTGAATCTGTGATTTTTTTTTTTTCTGTTTCAACGTGCTTTGGTTCTTTTGAGTATTCACTACAAAAAAAAAAAAAGCAAATTAGCGACGGAAGTTTCCGTCGCTAAAATAGAACTTTCCGTCGCTAATTATATTTAGCGATGCCGCGCCTGACCGTCGCTATTTGCTCAGTCGCAACAAATTTGCGACTAAAACGAAAAATTACGGAATTTTCCATCGCTAAAAATAAAATTTTAGTCGCTAAATAAACCATTATATTAGTCGTCATAAAATGTTAAAAATTTATTAGCGATGGAAAATTCGTCGCTATTCCGTCGCTAAAAATATTAAATTTTTATTATTATTATAATTAATTTAATTTTTTATTATTTTAAATTTAATTTTTTATTATTATTATTAAATCAAAAATTTAATTTATATAAATAATAATTATACAATATTATTAACAATACTATTGATTTAATAAATATAATATCATACACTCAAAATATCCAAATTTCTTTAATAAAATAAAATTAAAAATTAATTTACATATAATTAAAACCATATTAAATAATACAAACACTCATTTCCACAATTATAAAATATTTAAAAATTACAACAAAAAACATATTATAAAATCTTGAAACATCAACGGAATGCCACCATTTTAAATCTTTAATTTCTTCACGAACCAACTAATTTATAAATTATGAGAAAAAAATAAAATTAATAACAAATTGCAAATAAAATAAAATTAAAGCAGCAAGATGCTGTATTTAACATTACAAAATAAGTAAACTGAGATAAATATAGAGAGCAAATGCTCATTATCATCATATCATTAATTGTTGAAAAGAATTACCAGAATGGTTATGATAAAAATGTTGTTTAGGATGCAATGATGGAAATGAACAAATTCATAGCTGACAAACCTTGGGTTGGTGATCAGACTTTGGAAATCCACTTGGATCTACAAATGAAAATCAAAATATTACAAGAAATATAAAAAGAAACGAGAAAAGGTAAAATGACAGGATATCTCATTATAGCCTGATTTGCACTATTAGGACCGAAAGGAACTTAGAATTTTTAATTTATTAGAACTCACAAAAGGTAAAACTCCATCATCAAAGTAAACGTGCACATTATAGTGAGAGAGCAGCCAAAAAGATAATAAAATGATAAATTTTCACCTCATGATCCATATATTAATTATATGTAATTGAACTTCACATATCATAAGGTAATAAACGAAATAGCAACTGAATCAGGACCCACATATTCTCCCAAAAATCACAGGGACATTGCCAGTTAGAATTATTCATCTAAAATGACTTCTAAATAAGCTTCTCTGACATATAATGTAAATAAATAGCATACTCACTACCACACAAATATGCTGGTAAACATAAACAGATATGTGTTGCATTTCCATCTTTTATTTGCAATTCTACAATATCTCAGTAATCAAATACGAAATGTTAAATTATAGAAAATGATTACCAGAATGAAATAATGTTGATGCTGATGCAGCTAGGTGGCTTACGCTGCCACCACTTTTCAACCATTCTGGCACTAATGCAGGCTCACTTTTATCCACATCAGTAATCTATTTCTCAAGCTATAATTAACATATTGAAGAAAATTACCATTAACTACTTCCTTTCAGCCAACAAAAAACTAAAAGATTGTTCTGGATGCACTCCATCAATCAAGTTTACTACTCTCTGTTCATCTCAATTCAGCATCTTAACAATCAAATTACGCAATCACATATTTGTATACCAAAGGCAATTAACAAGCTTATGAACTCTGCCATTGAAAATCATTTAACAAATTCATCAAATAGACTATACCCCTGAGAATATTAATTGGCACACTTGGAAAAATGAATAAAAAATTATATAGAAACAACCGGCTACAATAGCTTATTTCCCAACATAAAAAGAAAGCAATATAACATAATAATAGTCCCACAGTCAAGCAAAATGTGGAAGATCCACCTATTAAAATAGTTCAAAATTACCCATCTGCTACAGCAGAATCTAGAATTGAGCTACTTACTTGTATGTAGAATATATTGAAGTCATTATATCCATCTCTACATCAGAAAAAATAATAGTAATAATAATTAGTGATAACAATGTTCTACCAATAAATCAACAAAATTCAGCACTCATATTAAAAAAAAATCATATGATTTCTGTTCTATTCAACTCCAAACCTCAGACTCTAGTCTAGGTCCAATTAATGATAAATAAGAAATTTCAATTTATCCATTCTAGAATAGTTTGTATTGCTACATGGCCAAAAAAAAAGGATTCACTTGTCAAAACAATTGTTTAGCATCCATAAGTAAATTAAAGGAACAAGACCATCTTCAGGTCCCTGAGATGCAATTTTCCTAAATTAAATTTGAAAAAATAATCTCTTCAAGGATTGACTATTTCATAGTCCGAAAGCTAGAGAAAGATCACAAGAGCCATTGATGGAATTAACAACATCAGAACTAATTCATTTAACTTGTTATGCCATATGTGCACATGTAGTAAGACATTCAAAAGATGGCATCACTGGGTGGCAAGGTTGCAGAAGAGGTATGGACAGGTAATGCAGTTGATTTTGATCACTTACGAATTTTTGGTTGTCCTGCTTATGTGCATGTACCTGGTGATGAAAGATCAAAGCTTGATCCAAAGTCCAAAAGGTGCATCTTTCTGGGCTACAAGAAAGGTGTCAAAGGATACAAGTTTTGGGATCCGAGTGCAAAGAAAATGGTGATCAGCAGAGATGCAGTTTTTGATGAGCAGTGTATGTTGCAGCAGTATCAAGACAGGGTGTCAGACAAAAATTCTAGTTCTAGCTCAGATACATTGCAGATGGATTTAGAACAACATCCAGTTGTTGTAGAGAGAGTTGAAAGATCAAATCCAACAGTTGGTGGTTCTAATATGGTTGATCTGCAAGATTATAATCTAGTCAGAGACAGAGAGAGACGCACCAATGTAAGGCCTCCAAGCAGATTGGGTTTTGAAGACATGGTCTCTTTTGCACTTCTCATTAGTAGCGATGACCCAGTTACTTTTCAAGGAGCTATCACTAGCCAGGAGAAAGAGCAATGGATGGGTGCAATGGTTGAGGAGATGGAGTCTTTGCAGAAAAATCATACATGGGAGCTAGTTAGGCTTCCTGAGGGAATGAAGGCTATTGGGTGCAAGTGGGTGTACAAAAGGAAACCATCAGTATCAGAAAAAGAAGGGGAAAAGTTCAAGGCTCGATTGGTAGCAAAGGGATTTTCACAGCAGAAGGGGATAGATTATGATGAAATTTTTTCTCCTGTGGTTAGGCATACTTCAATCAGGGCAGTACTTGCATTAGTAGCTAGTTGGGATTTGCATTTAGAGCAGATGGATGTGAAAACCGCCTTTTTGCATGGTGATCTAGAGGAGCAGATTTACATGAAGCAGCCAGAAGGGTTCACTCAACCTGGACATGAGCATCTGGTTTGCAGGTTAAAGAAATCATTGTATGGATTGAAACAATCACCAAGACAATGGTACAAGCGGTTCGACTCCTACATGATTCAGATTGGCTACAGGCGATGTGAGTATGATTGTTGTGTTTATGTTAAGAGCCTTGATGATGGTTCTTTTATTTTTCTGTTACTGTATGTTGATGATATGCTGATTGCTGGAAAGAATATGCATGATGTCCTTGGTTTGAAAGCTTTGTTAAGCCAGGAATTTGATATGAAAGACTTAGGTGCTGCTAAGAAAATTCTTGGAATGGAGATTCACAGAGATAGAGGCTCAAGAAAACTGTGGTTATCTCAACAGGGCTATGTTGAGAAAGTATTAGACAGGTTTGGGATGAGCAAAGCAAAGTTAGTAAGCACTCCATTGGCAAATCATTTTAAGCTTTCATCAGAACAGTGTCCTAAGACAGATAGTGAAATTGAAGACATGGCAAAGGTTCCATATGCCAGTGCAGTTGGCTGCTTGATGTATGCAATGGTATGTACTCGTCCTGATTTAGCTCATGCTGTTAGTCAAGTTTGCAAATATATGTCTAAACCAGGAAAGCGACATTGGGAAGCAGTCAAGTGGATTTTCAGGTATCTGAAGGGTACTGTAGGGCATGGAATTGTTTTTGGCAGTCAGCAGGATGATCCTTTAGTTGTAGGGTATGTGGATTCAGACTATGCTGGTGACTTGGATGATAGAAGGTCTACAACTGGGTATGTTTTTTACTCTTGGTGGAGGACCTATATGTTGGAAATCAACAGTTCAGTCAATTGTGGCATTATCTACAATTGAAGCTGAGTACATGGCAGTAGCTGAAGCTGCTAAAGAAGCTTTATGGCTTACTGGGCTAGTTAAGGAACTGGGTGTTGAGCAAGGTGGAGTTCAGTTGCATTGTGATAGTCAAAGTGCCATTCATTTGGCTAAGAACCAGGTGTATCATGCTAGAACTAAGCATATTGATGTGAGGTATCACAAGATCAGAGAATTGATTTCATCTGGTGAGATATTGTTGTTGAAGGTTCATACTAGTGAGAATGCAGCTGATATGTTGACCAAGCCAGTTACTACCAACAAGTTCATGCATTGCTTGGACTTGTTGAATGTTTATAGTTGCTAGACAAGCATGGTAGCCCAACCCACTTTAGTTTGTGAGAAACTCCGTGGTTCAATCTCCTAAGGGGCTTAATATTCGCCAAGGTGGAGATTTGTTGTGTATGGCTTATATATATTGTAGTTTTGTAATTGTACCAAGGGGTTATAAAATATATTGTTTTGTAACCTAGGTTATTATTATTCAGATTTAATAAAAGAATAGCCGCCGCTCTGCTCCCGAGGACGTAGGCACATTGCCGAACCTCGTTAAATCTTGTGTTCTTTATTTTCTAATTGTTTGTTCATATTCCTGTGGTATATAGCGATTTTTCTCAACAAGGTGCATCTCTATCCAAACGAGCAAGGGTACCAGCCAAAATAGAAACCTGCAAATTCATATTCAAATTAACAAAAGAATATTGGTCAGAAAGAAATCAGCAGACAGCAAGATAGTTTCCGATGACATCAAAGTATAAAAGAAGTAGCAATATCTTTATCCCCAGACTCCACTTAATTAATCTAGGGATTTTGGGAAATTGAATTTTGGAAGGAACAGACAGAAGTAGCATGGTTAGAGAGAGAGAGCGAGATTCAAACAAAGAGAGTGAGATGGGGATCAGAGAGAGCGAGATGGAGATCGAAAGGCTACAAATCCCGACTCCAAATGCGCGAGGAGGAGGGCAGCAGCTGCTGCCGTAGCGCGAGAAAGAGGGGGAAAGAGAGGAGGCGACGCGGCCGGCTGACAGCGGGGACAGGGGGGCTAGGCGGCGGGAAGCGACGGGGAGGAAGAGCAGATTGAGGGAGGGGAGCTTGAACGAGATTGGGGCAGAGAAAGGGTAAAGGAAGAAAATAAAGAAAATGAAAGAAAGAAGGGAGGGGAAGCCCAAAACGACCTAGTTCAAGATAGTTTAGTGACAAGAAATGTAGTTGCTAAAACCGTCGCAAATAAAATAGATAAAATTGTCTATAAATTTAGCGGCTGAAATTACCGTCGCTATTTTAGCGACTAATTATTTAGTCGCAAAAATTAGCGACTGATTTTTTAGTCGCAAAATAGTCGCAAAAAAAAGGCGCCATAAATTGCTGCTAAAATTTAGCGACGGATTTTTTTTTCTTCGCAATTTCGTCGCTAAAATTGAAAAAATATGCCTTTCACGACTAATTCTGAATTTAGTCGCAAATTAGTAACTAATTAGCGACGGAAAAGTGTCCGTCGCTAAATTGAGTTTTTTTTGTAGTGATTTATTTGGTTTTGTTCTAGACACCCAAGTCTCTTGGATTTTGATTTTGATATTCTTGTGATCTCCGTCTCCATTTTTTTTTGTTTTCTGCTTATTAATTCAAGAAGATGTCTTCAAATTCATTTGAGTCTTCACTGGAAAAAATTATTCTGCCCGGGAGTTTCAGTTTCAACTTTTTGTGATAGGAAAAGAATTATGGGGTCATATTGATGGAAGTGATCCAGCTCCTACAGATCCTACAAAGTTACTACAATGGAAGGTCAAAGACGTTCGAGTGAAGACCTAGAATTTAGGGTCAGTTGACCCTCTCATTGTTCTTAATCTAAAACTATACAAGAATGCAAAGGCCATGTGAGATTATCTCAAAAAGGTATACAATCAGGATAATAGTGCTAGACGGTTTCAATTGGTGCATGACATAGCTAATTACTCTCAGGGAACTCTCTCGATTCAACATTATTTTTCTGGATTTCAGAACTTCTGGACAGAATTTACTGATATTATTTATGCAAAAATACCTGTTGAATCTCTTTCTATAATTCAAGAAGTACATAAGCAAAGTAAGCGAGATCAGTTTTCGATGAAATTGCAACCTGAATTTAAAAATCTTCGCTCAAACTTGATGAACCGTGACCCTTCTCCTTCATTGGATGTTTGCTTTGGAGAATTACTTCGTAAAGAATAACGTCTTCTCACACAAAGTACTTTCAAACAAGAGAATACTACCAATGTTGCTTTTGTTGCACAAAGAAGAGGGAAAGGCCATATGAGCAAAATACAATGCTATAGTTGCAAAGAATATGGTCACACAACTATGAAAAACAGTTATGCAATTATTGTATACAGCAAGGACACATCATCAAGAAGTGCACTACACGTCTACAAAATCGCAAGATTAATACTTTTCAAGCTGGGATAAATCATCCTACTTTAGCCAGCACTAACAACCAACATGTTGCCCCAGCAAGTTCTTCTACAGCAGCTGCTCATGTTGTTCTCACTCCTGAAATGGTATAGCAAATGATTGTTTCTGCTTTTTCAGCCTTGGGGCTACAAGGTAATAAAACTACACCTCAACTTTGGCTTGTTGACTCTGCAGCTTCAAATCACATGACTAACTCATCTAGTTTGCTTAAAAATGTTCGTGAGCATTTTGGTTCATAAGAAATTCAGATCGCTAATGGTAGTAATTTACCTATTACTAAAGTTGGGGACATTACTCCAGCTTTTAGAAATGTTTTTGTATCACCAAAGCTATCTGCTGGTCTTATTTCGGTTGGTGAATTTACCTTTTTATTGAATATTTTGAGGTGGATGGAAAATCTTGATATTGCATTGGTTTTGTTGTGGAGTTGAAATGTGTTGACATATTATAGAAGTGTAAAATTTACTATTATTTAATAGGAGGATGAGGACCCGTATAGGGAAAACTCTGTTCGATTATGTAAATATTGAAGTGATTCGGATCTATATGAGTTTAATGTAAAATAATAGTTTTGGATATCTAGTATACTGATTAGTATGTCGAGATGGATAACATTTAGTATCCAACTTCCAACGGTCGAGTATCAAGTTATAGCTATGATCCATGTGGGTATCAAGCATTTTGGTCAATGTTGGGTATGCTGGATGGCACTAGATGTGGATTCATGATAGGGAAGGCAAGGTATATGGATCGGTCAATCTTTAGAACGATTACTCTCCATATATGCTTCATGATATTAGCCAAATACATTGTTCTCCCCACTAGTCATTTCCCAAGAATTTTCTATTTCATTATCTCCAAATCCTAAGTCTTGCAAGAATGAATTAAACTAGAAGCACTTTTACTTGTCATTTAGTCTCCAAAATTTTCCTTTTTCTTGATTCCTATTTATTTTCTAAAGCCATGCAATTATTTCAAAGAAACACACAAAAAATAATGCATGGATTAAATACCACATGCATGATGCTACATGATACAAGATTTTGTTTTTCTTAAAAAAGAAATTTATGTAATGGCTTAAAAAAAACATTTTGCAAAATTTATAGGCAAAATGTCATTGTTCTTGTTGTGTATGGCAACTTGACACAGAAAATAACGATTTTTTTGTGATTAAAAAAAGTCTTAATTATGAAGCAAATTTATGATTTTTTTTGAAATATATATATATATATATATATGGTAATTAATTGAGGTCATGCTTATAGACAAAGGAATGAAACTATTTGAAATTAACTATTCATACACTCATAATTAACTATTCACATGCTCATAACTTTTCCCCCCTCTCTCCTTTTATGATAGAATCTGCATGGTAATATTTAAGGACAATATATACATACATAAAATAACAAAAAGTAAAGTAATGGGTAAAATATAAAATAGGGGTGTTCGTAAACCGGTGAGCCAAAAAAAATCAGTCTATTAAATTCGATTTTTTAAAAATACTAACCGTTAATCAGTTCATTATATTATTGGTTAAACAGTCTATCGGTTTGGGATTTTTGGACTGGTGAACCAATATTTTTCGATTAGCCATTAAACTATAAAATATATTCATAAAAAAATTAAAATATTCAAGTAATTTAAAAATTAAAAATTTTCCATTATAATATAATATTATTATTATTAAAATAAAAGTTTTTAGTCGATATAAGCAACTTTATTTTTAAAAATAAGATTTAATAAGTAAATAAATTAAACAATCATGATCACCCTAATTTGATTGACGATCACACTTACTAATCGCCAATTAAAAAAATTTAAAACTTCAAAATAAATAGAATAATGAAAAAAAAAAGTGTAGCAAAAATATTTAAAAAATGCAAAATTATTAAAATAAACCTATCCAATACTAACAACTAATTTTCTTTATTTATATTTTTAACTTGACACGTATTATTTTCACATATATTAAAAAATTTAGTTTTTTTTTAAAATTTTAGTTAATATATTAATATTATATAACTTTTCGAATATATTTTAATTTCAATTAATGGAAAATTGATATATCAAGGTATAATAAGAAATACTAAATATAGACATATTGAATAATTAATAAATTAACTAAAATATTTTTAAAAAAATTAAAATAATATTGAAATATTTTAAAGTAAATAAAAATTAAAGTAATATAAAAAATTAAATATGAAAATAATTAAATAAAAAAATTATAATGAAATAAAATTAATAAACTATAGGGATATTCATATATCGGTTTTGGTTCGGTTAACCGTTTCATGAGCTTAAAAATAAAAATCAGTTTATTAATATCAGTTTTTGCAAAATAATAGCAATAAGTTATAAAAATCGGTTCGATTAACCTATTTTCGGTTCGATTTTTTTATTATTCAAGTCCAACATTTTGTTTGAACACCTCTAATATAAAATGATAATATGCACATGCTATGCAAATCAAATGAATATTTAAACAAGATTTTCTCTACCCCACACTAGTTACCAACTTTTGGTTTGCCTTATTGCATCCGTACGTGAATGGACTAGTAAATGCCCTACTGGTCAACATTGACAGAAGGGCAGCTTGGGTGAAAACTTTTTATGGACTGTATCCAATTTTTTTTTGGGAGCTTCCTTACTTCATTCTCGTACTAGATCTAAAGTGGGGTAGGTCGAAGCTGACCTTGGTAATAATGTGTGCATTTGTTATCTGTACATTCATTCATGAATAAAAGTAAAAACATTCACAATTAATTAACCCTCTTAAAGAACGAAATAGACCTAAGTGGAGTCGCCGGCTATAACACCTTGCCCCTCATGACAAAAATAAAAGAATTATTTCATTAAGGGAGCTAACTGAACTCGATTGTAATGATCGCCGCCAATTGAAATGATAGGTACAATTAGACACCAATAATATTAACAGTCTGAGTTTAAAATTACGTTAAAAGGTTGATCATGCATTGAAAAGGTGTTAGCACCCTACACATCCTGATAAATCAGGTAGTATTGTGAATGTTTAATTTGAATCATGAACTTATACAAACTATGACACAATAGAATTGCTATTTTAAATCCATTTAGACTTTTCTTTCAATGAATAGAGAAAAGTATTTAACATTTAAAACATATAATAACAATGAGAAATAGCCACATAATCATATTAAACATATTAACTACATATAGACGATAATAATATATGCATACTTTCACTTTGCTAAATGTTATATCATAATTTGCAAACATGAACATCCATCAAGCATAGAGAAATACTTTCGCTTTTCATATTTTTTGTGCAAGATTCTTGCACCAGAACCAATTTAGTAGTCTCATCCATATTGCCCAGATTTTCTGATTAATACCTATTTAGTGTTAGGATTGATGTGCTATTTAGACAGTGATTTTAATGGCAACAACGAAAAAATAACCGAAGTAATAGCCAAATTAATAAAAATAAATACACAAAAATTTACGTGATTCGGCAATGTGCCACGAGAGAAGGGGAGCAATAAATTCACTATGGGATAAACAATATTACAAGTAGAGTAACTCTCAATCCAAAATCCAATTACACCCGCTCACAAAATGCTCTCTTAATTAATTAGAGCATTAACTATACAACACAACTCTCTTAATATTTTTGATCTCTCAAACTTCTTCTGTGTATTAGTGTCCGGGAGCTTTGCCTTTTATAGGCAAAAAAACAAGAAACTGTGCCACTGAAATCAATGTTAATTTCGGTGGCATTGACAATGGGATTTTCTTTTGCAATAATTTCAAAGTATTGCTACTACTTTCAAATGGCAACTAAAACAATTCTTGACAAAAGAGAAAAAGACAAATTCCAAAAGCCTAAATTCAAAGCATATACTACAAATCTCCACCTTGACTTGAATTTTACTAATAGTAAACTTAGCTCCACCTTTTCCAAAAACTTTGAGTGCTACGTACATACACCAATCAAGTCCAAGCAATGCTTGAACTTGATAGTAGGAAGAGACTTCGTCAACATGTCAGCTGGGTTGTATGCAGTACCAATCTTTTTAGCCATAACATTTCCTTGTGCGATAATATCTCAAATAAAATGGTACCTAATGTCAATGTGCTTCGTTTTTCCATGAAACATCTGGTCTTTGGTCAGATGTATTGCACTTTGACTATCACAGAAAATAACAGTCACTTGATGATCTGAATTGAGCTCATTGTATAAGCCCCTTAACCAAATAGCCTCTTTGACAGCTTCAGTCACTGCCATGTATTCAGCTTCTGTTGTGGATAACGCAACTGTAGATTGCAACGTCGATTTCCAACTAACAGCACTGTTTCCAAAAGTAAATACGTAGCCTGTCAAAGATCTCATTTTGTCGAGATCTCCTGCATAGTCTGAGTCGACATAACCAACCAAACTACTGTCACCATTACTGAATTCCAGACAGGTGTCAACTGAGCCTTTTAAGTATCTCAAGGTCCATTTTACTGCTTGCCAGTGAATTTTACCAGGATTTTCCATGAATCTGCTCACAACACTAACTGCATGAGAAATATCAGGTCGAGTACATACCATGGCTTATATAAGACTGCCTACTGCACTGGAGTATGGAACATAATCCATGTATTTCTGCTCTTCATTTGTTTGAGGTGACAGTGCAGCTGAAAGCTTGAAATGAGCAGCTAATGGAGTACTCACTTGCTTTGCATCTTTCATGCCAAAACGCTCCAGAACTTTCTCAACGTATTTCTTTTGAGTGAGGAACAACTTCCCTGCTTTCCTGTCCCTCTGAATCTCCATTCCAAGAATCTTCTTTGCTGCTCCAAGATCTTTCATCTCAAACTCTTTACTCAATAAGACTTTCAGCTTCTCAACTTCAGAAGTATTCTTTGCAGCAATCAACATATCATCAACATATAACAATAAATATATGAATGATCCATCAACTAACCTTCTGAAGTAAACACAATTATCATAATTATTCCTTGAAAAATTATTACTAGTCATGAACGAGTCAAACCTATTATACCACTGCCTGGGTGACTGCTTAAGGCCGTATAGAGATTTTTTCAGCAAACAAACATGGTCCTCCTTACCTTCAACCCTGAAACCTTCTAGTTGTTGCATGTAGATTTGCTCTTCAAGATCACCATGTAAAAAAGCAGTTTTTACATCTAACTGCTCCAATTCTAAGTCATACTTAGCCACCATAGCAAGCAACATGCGAATGGAATAATATTTCACAACTGGTGAAAAGACATCATTGAAATCCACACTTGTTTGAACCCCTTTGCAACTAAGCAAGCTTTGTATCTTGTTTCTTCAACGCCTGGGGTGCCTTCCTTTTTCTTAAAGATCCATTTGCAGTTGATAATCTTCTTTCCCTTTGGTAGTCTAACGAGCTCCCAAGTGCCATTCTTATGCAAGGACTCCATTTCTTCTTGTATAGCTATCAACCATCTATCTGAGTTGGCTCCTGAAGTGGCTTCTGAATATGTGGATGGCTCTCCAACATTGTTGATCTCCTCAGCTGCTGACAAAGCATAAGCAACCAAATCTGCATAATCGTTATATTTTATTGGCTTCTTTATTTCTCTCCTTTCTCTATCTTTGGCAATAGAGTATGGCTGCTCCTGTTCAACCGAATTAGGCTCTGAATCACTTTGTTGAGAGCTGGATGGTTGTGAATCTGACTGTGAAGTAGAATCTTGCTGAGCAGGATAGTCTTTAATATCCATCTCCTGTCTCTGACTGGCTTCCTCCTGCTTATCAGAACTGTAAGGTACCAATACTTCATTTTTTGAGTGAAGCATGGAACCTTCATCAAATGTGATATCTCTGTTGATTATAACTTTGGATGATTTAGGACACCAAAGTTTATATCCTTTCACCCCTGATGGATATCCTAGAAAAATGCACTTCTTCGCCCTTGGTGCTAACTTGCCATCATTGACGTTCATGTATGCTGGGCAGCTAAAGATTCTCAAATTCGAATAATTTGCAGGTTTGCCAGACCAAACTTCCTCCGGAGTCTTAAAGCCAATTGGAACTGATGGAGAACGATTGACTAAATAGCAAGCTGTTGAAACAGCTTCTGCCCAGAAACTCTTTGGTAATCCAGCATTTGAAAGCATACACCGTGCTCTCTCAATAAAGGTTCTGTTCATACGTTCAGCAACTCCATTTTGTTGGGGTGTCATTTGAACTATGTGATGCCTCACAATACCTTCATTTTTATAGAAGTCATTGAACTCATTAGCACAAAACTCCAAGCCATTATCTGTTCTCAGCCTCTTTATTTGCCTTCTTGTCTGTTTCTCTATCATGGTTTTCCATTGCTTGAATGTGGAAAACACCTGATCCTTGCGTTTAAGAAAGTAAACCAAAACCTTCCTCGAGAAGTCGTCGATGAAGACAAGCATGTATTTGGCACCACCTTTTGATGGAACTTGTGATGGCCCCCAAAGATCAGAATGGATGTAATCCAAAGTACCTTTAGTTATGTGGGTACCTGTGCTGAAATTGACACGTCTTTGCTTTCTGAAAACACAGTGCTCGCAAAAATCAAGTTTGCCAATATTTTGTCCACACAAAAGACCCTTATTGCTTAACAGGGTCAAGCCTTTCTCGCTCATATGGCCTAGCCTCATATGCCACAGTTTGGTAATGTCAGTTTCAGACATTTGAGTAGTAATTGCAGTAGCAGCTCCTGTAACTATGGTTCCTTGCAGAATATAAAGACTTCTAACCTTTCGAGCCTTCATCACCACCAGAGCACCTTTGCTAACTTTCATGACTCCACCTTCACCTAAGTATTTGCACCCACCAGTATCAAGAGTGCCCAGAGAGATGAGATTCTTCTTCAAATCAGGAACATGATGAACATCTGTCAAAGTTCATACCACGCCATCATGCATCTTGATTCGGATTGTGCCCTTACCAATAACTTTGCAAGTTGCATCGTTTCCCATCAAAACAACTCCACCTGCAAAAGATTCATATGTGGAGAACCAGTCCCTATTGGGACATATGTGGTAAGAGCAACCTGAATCCATAATCCAGTCATCCTTGAATCCACCTTTCATTGTTAGTGACTAAAAGAATATCAGATGTGGACTCATTTTCGGCAATACTAGCTTCGGCGAATTTTTCCCTTCTTTCTTCATTTGATTGTTTGTTTTTCAACTTATAACAATTAGCTTTAATGTGCCCCTTTTTATGACAATAGTTGCATATTAAGTTTTTATGTCTAGATTTTGACCTAGATATGCTACTGCCAGAATTCTTATCTTTAGACCTTCCTCTAGCAACAAGGCCTTATGCAACATTATCATCTTTACTATCGACAATTCCTTTATCAATTATAATTTTAGAGAGTAACGCTGTCTTAACCTCCGCCAAAGACACACTATCTTTTTCATAAAGCATTGTGTCCCTAAAATTTTTATGTGACGGTAGTAATGAACACAACAATTTCAAAGCAGCATTTTCATCATCAACTTTAGCACCAACATTTTCTAGACTTACTAAAATTGATGAATATTCTTCAAGATAGGTTTTAATAGAAGTACCTTCCTGCATTTGAAATGTGTAGAACCGCATTATGTGGTATAACTTATCGGTCAGGGTTTTGGACATGTACGAAGACTCCAACTTCGCCCATAAGCTAGCTCCTGTATCTTCATTGATAACCTCCTGAAGAACTTCATTAGACAAACAGAGCTGAATCGTGGAAACCGCCTTGTTGATGATCTCATCCTTCTTTTCTTCAGTCATTGACTCTGGCATTCTATTCTTCCCCAACAAAGCTTTCTCAAGCCCATTCTGAATTAAGATGGCACGCATCTTAATCTTCCACAAAGAGAAATGTAACGCCCCAAATATTGTAAAATTTTTAATTGGGTTGAAATTTTATAAGAAAAATTAATTTAAATGGATGTAGGAAAGTGGAAAGGAGGTGAAATAATTTATTTGGGGAGTTAAAGTGGAATTAATAGGGATTAAATGAGAAAATGACACAAATTTGCCCTACATTACCGAAACTTCGTTTTGGACCAAAACACTTTGGGTGTGTTTACTTGTAGAAAACAACACCTGTTTTCTAGAAAATTTTTCAATTGAAAACAAAAAATAGAATACTGTGTTTAGGTGTTATAATTTTCTTAAATTGTAAATAGAAAACTACTTTTCTGATTTTTCAAAATATACAAAGATTTAGAAAACTACTTTTATGTGTTCTCTAAAATTTTCCTTTCCTATTTTTCTCACTAGAAAACACGGCACTCTTTGCGGGAACGACGTCAAAATCCAGCTCTTCGATTCCTTGCTTTGTCTATCTTTTTCTTAATTTATTTCCGTTTTATCCAGTTAATACTCTACTAAGCTGATTTTGTCAAAAATCTAATCAAAATCTGATTTCTTTAATCGAATCAAAATTCTGTTTCATTCATATTTGATTCTCCTGATTTATCTCAACCAAAATGGATTGCTATAATCCAAAGCAAAATCTGATACAATTTGCTCAATTCTGTGTTTATTTAAACCGATTTTTTGATATTCTGGAGATGAATTACAGAGGCTATTTACAGGTTTGTTTGCCCTTCTTTTTCTTCTTTCTCTTTCACACCGATAGAATGTCATTTGTTTCCATTTTATTCATTTAATACTCTATCATCACTTTAACCAATGAATCTCAAAGTGAATCCAATTAGATCAAAGTAAACTTCTTCATATGTTGAATTTGTGGGCTTTTTCAATTTGTTTAATTTTGTTTATAGCATACTCAATAACTTGGATCATCCTCAGCTTTTACTGCTCTCAATGGTAGCTGTCTTCTTTCTATTTAGTTCTCACTTCTCCTAAGCTTTTCATCAGTGGTGAGTTCTACTCTCTTTTATTTTATTCTTTTTTTATTATTTTTATGTAGATGAATTTGTTAGCTTTAATTTTTTCTTATTCGTTGCTCTATTTGATGTCATTTTAAGGTTGTTTACATGTTATGTGAGAACCCTTTTGTTTGTGAGCTTGATCCAAATCCGTAGATAATATTAAACTCATATGTTTGTTTCAATCGTTATTTGTTCTTGTTCCATTTACTCAAGAGTGTTTTTGTGCTAATTTTGTATTTGCAGACTGTAATCAAGCTGATGAACTTGCTGCTTTGAACTACTTAGTGCTCACCCAAATGAATTAAGACATACAAAAACCGACCAAGATCATGTAATATTTTTTGTGCTGCATAGAGCTCTTATTAATATTTAATAGTTTTTCTGAATAATCATGTGAAATATTTGAGGATAACACATAATTTTAAAGCTTGCAGATTGCTAATGTTATTGATTGCATAGGATTTTGCTGAAAATCTTGTAAAGATATGTAGCATACTGGTATAATTCTGGTTCTAATTGCATATGGAAATTTACCATATTCATTTGGGTAATATTGCTTATAAGTTTACGTATTTGATATTGTTGTTTAAACAAATAAACAGAGTTCTTATTTAACTTGGGTTCTTGTGATTTTTACGCTTTTTGATTTGAAATTATACTGTTTTGTTTGCTAAACAATCTGCTCTAAATAATTGTGTAGATTGTTCTCCCTTTATGATTATGATTAGTTTGTCCCTTTATGATTGTGATTTCTTTTTCAGTCCATCGCACTCGCGCATTCTCTTACTTTCTATATCAGAAATCTGGTTCAAAAGGCTACAAAGCAGAGTCATACGAAACCATTTATTTCACTAAGAAAATCGGTGAGCTTTCCCTTCTTTATTGATATGATGTTTGCTCTACTTAGCAAAAGATTGGCTTTAAAACCATAGAAACTTTTTACTTTTTTAAACTTAAATCATAGGAGTTTTCTTCAAATCAGTATCATTTCTTTCATATCAGTAATTGGTCTGTTGAATTAATAAAAGCAGAATTAATTTTGAAGTGCTACCTGAAATAATTCTGAATATTTCTCTTATCAGTAAATGCTCCGTTGAAAAGCCTTTCATTTCCTCAATTGCATTCATATATTCCGTAATTTTATAGGTTGATTCCAAAGAGATAATTTTATTTGTGTTCTTAAGTTGAATTCATACTCTCACAATGGCTTCTGCAGCAACTTCAAGTTGTTCTTGATTTTGAGATAACATATAACTTTGTAAGAGCAAAAAAGAGATAATTCTTGAACCATTTTTTACTGATTATTTTCCCTATATATATAAGCCTATATTGAAAAAGCAATGTGTTTATTTGTCTGCTGTTTGATTTTGAGAAGATATTTTCTATTTTCAATAAGGTTCGAATCAAGGCAAAATTATTCTACTTTATATATATATATATATATATATATATATATATATATAACCATTTTTTACTGATTATTTTCCCTGTATATATAAGCCTATACTGAAAAAGCAATGTGTTTATTTGTCTGCTGTTTCTATTTCCAATAAGGTCCAAATGAAGACAAAATTGTTCTACTTTATATATATATATATATATATATATATATATATATATATAACCATTTTTTACTGATTATTTTCCCTGTATATATATAAGCCTATACTGAAAAGGCAATGTGTTTATTTATCTGTTGTTTGATTTTGAGAAGATATTTTCTATTTTCAATAAGGTCCAAATCAAGACAAAATTGTTCTACTTTATATATATATATATATATATATATATCCCAACTCACCAATTTTTGGCCTTTTTAAAGGTGTAATCACGTGTTGTCATTAACTTACTTTTATGCTATTCATTTGTTTGCATTTCTATAACAAAACATATTGGAGATTGCTAATAAAATAATAGATTTTTAGATATTGTGCTGATAATATCACTGTTATATGTATGTTGCTGCTGTTTTTTGTGTTCTTTGCCTTTGTTATACCTCATATTGTTAGCACACTATCATAGTGACACAAGTTTAACCATAAATTTAATGACCATAGTAGTATGTTATTTTACTTATTTAATGTGACTTTTACTGCAATTTATGTAAACATCTATTTTTTTGGAAGAAAAGAAAAAAATAAATAAGCAAGATATTTTAAAGAGAAACGTCATATCTGTTAGAGAATATGTAAAATAATTTTATATAATTATTTAATTATTGGATAATAGCTAGCGAATGGGGCTGTCCAAAATGTTTGATTGCATTTATTAATATATTTCTTGTTATTTTTTTAATTCCCAAATATTTGTTTAAATTATTTTTTATTTTTTTCATATAATTGAAATTTTACTGTATATAGATAATTAGATGGGGGGAAAGAATGGAAATGGTAAAGAATCAAAAGATTGGTCTGACAATAATGAACTTGCTTTTTTAAATATTTTATACGAGAGAGTAAAAACGGATGCAAATGGAACGCCATCTTTTAAATCATCTGATTGGCAAGAAATGGATGACGAATTATTTATAGTATTGGGAGAAAGATATGGTGTGGAGAAGTTAAAGGGAAAATACAATCGTCTTCGGATAAAGCATCGACAGTTTACTGAATTATTGGAGCATACTGGGGTAACTTATGATTCATATTCAAACACTGTATTTACTGTGGAAGACAATTGGCAGATGTTTTATAAGGTAAGGATATCAATTATTTATTTTTTATTATTAAGATACATATTACAGATTTCAATATCTAAAATATTATGCCTTTTAAATTGCAGAAACACAGGAATTTCAAAACATTTAAGAAAAATGGGTGCAGGCATTATGATCTATTGGGTCAAATTTTCAGTAAATCTACTGTTACTGGGCATTTGCACCATGCTTCTACACAAGTACCTTATACTTCAGATGATGAGCGCCAAATTGAAGAATAATTCCTTCAAAAGGGTATTCATCATGTATCAGATGGTGAAAAAACCGATGCTTGTAGTGAAAAAGATAAGCAAGTTCCTACTAATTACATTCCTGGCTCTCATAGAGACAAGAAAAGATCCAAATTTGAAAAATTGGATTCATGTCTGGAAATGTGGGCATCTTGTTTAAGTGCTAGAGCATAAAAGGAATTAGCAAAAGCCAAAAGATATAAATTGGAAAGTAATCAAGCTACAAGTGTTGAAGATGATCCACATAATATAGATGGATGCATGAATATTTTGGAAGAAATGGAAGATATTTCTAGTGCTGCTTATAACAAAGCACTGGAAAAATTTGTTAGTCCAGAATGGAGAAAAATGTTTGTCTTGATGCGTGAGAATAGAAGAAGAGATTGGATTGAAAGTTTATGTAAATGAACTTTTAATTTTTTTTTTATTTATATTATGTCTTATGGCTTCATTTATTATACAAACTTTTGTTATCTAAATTTTTTTTAATATATATACATATGGTAGCTATTTGTTTTTATTTTTTTAATTTATTTTATTTTTTCTTTAAATTTGATAAACTTATTTTTTTTCTTTTAAATTGATGCAGGATTTATGGATCAAAATTTACATCAAACTCAAGTATTAGTGTATTCAACGAGTAGCGATAGTTCTAGTAGTGATGAGGATGAAGAGATTTTAGATTTACTTTTAATTAGATTTTTTATGGATCAGGATTTTATAGAAAAGGTTCCTTGTAGAACTTCAATACTCAGTGGAAAAAATTATATTCTTGAAGTTCTTGTAGGAAATCCGACTAGGTGTTATGAAGGGTTTCGTATGGCACCACATGTTTTTATAAATTTATGTGAAAGATTGAAATTGATGGGTTTATTAAAGGATAAAAGGCATGTTAGTGTGGAAGAAGGAGTAGCCATGGGTTTGTCAGTTTTATGTCATAATCTTCGTCAAAGGGTTATAGCGGAACGGTATCAGCATTCACTTGCTACTGTTCATAAATGGTGTAAGATGGTAATTAGAGCATTGGCTACTTTAGGTACTCACTTGATCAGACATGTGAATAGATTTCCTGTGCAGCCAGAAATTCAAAACAATCCCAGATGGTATCCATATTTTGAGGTAAGTTAATAGTTAGAGAGGCAATTGCGGATCAATTGTGGAACGATTATAATAATAATAGAAATTAGAAATTGATTTTTTTTATTATTATCATTTTTTCAAAACAATGTTCATCAATTTATCAAAATTTAGTTTATGTGATATTATATTGATACATATATAATTTAATTATATGTATATGTATGTACTGTTTGAATTTTAAAAATTAGAGCATAAATTTTTTCTCTTAATATTATATATTCAATTTTTTAATTTAGAAAATATTTTCCATTTTTAATAAATGAACATGTTTTCTCAATTTTCCATTTTCTGATTCTAGAAAAACAGTTTTCTATTTTTTGATAAATGAACACGTTTTCTAAATTTTTTACAGAAAATAATATTTCAATTTTTTAAGAAAATAGAACACAGAAAACAGAAAACTGTTTTCTGTAAGTAAACAGGCCCTTTATTTTTCTTCTTTTTCTTTTTCTTTTTCTTTTTCCTTTCCTTTTCTTTTCTTCTTTCCTTTCCTCCTCCCTTCCCGATCCCGTTTCCAGCCCCTTCCCTTTTCCCCGATTTGCTCCTCCCTTCTCGCCGCCTCTCCGGTCCTCTGCTCCCTGCGACCAGTCGCCGCTCCGCCACCTTCTGTTCTCCTCTCCTCTCCTTTCCGCGCGACGGCAGCTCTCTCTCTTTCTCTCCCTTCTCGAATTATTTCGGGTCAGTCTCTCTCTTCACCATTCTTGCCATCGCCGACCACTGTGGGACACCACCAGTTCTTCCTCCTTTGTCAGCGATCGTAGAGTGAGTAATTTTGTCTAATAGTTTGGAATTTAAGAGATTTAGTAAAAAGATAGATTTTAGGAGTTAGGGATTTGGAATTTTAAGTTTAGGAATTTGATGATTTAAAGTTAGAACAAGCTAAATTTTTAATTTTTAAGTAATATAATCAAGTTAATTTGAATTATTATTGAGATTTATTGAGTTATTGTTGAATCATTGTGTGTATATGTGAAGAAGAAGAGGATAGCTTGAGGAATAAAGGGAAAGAGAAGCAAGTGGAGGACTAAGTTCACTTGGACAATCCCGTTGAAGTTATTTTGCTAGAATTTTAAGGTTTGCAGCCACTAAATTCACTTGTTCTTATTCTATATATATTGTTTGAGTCTGAATTGTGTTTGAATTGAGATCTTATTGAGAATAGGTTGAGTTTTCAAGAATAAATGGATATAATATGGCTTGTTAAAGTGATTGATTTAATAGAAATAAGTTATACATGTTGAAATGCTAATTTCATGAGGTATAATTGTGATAAAAAAAATGGGATTTTAGTAATTGATGGGTAAATGAGTTTAAATGATAAAAGTTACAGTGAATGTATGAATTTATTGATGCCGGTAAACTTAGAATTAACTTAATTGTTTAATATGCATAATTGCTAATGTTATTCTAAATATAGGTGAGTATAAATGATACATTGGTAGAATGTAAATGACAGTTAGCTAATCTTTAAAATTCATTCGAGTGAGTTTGGCATTTATACAAAATAAGAATTGGAAGTATAATGTTATAATGTGAATGACTGTATAGTAATGATACCGTAAGGCCATATGGTGTCATAGAGTGAATGAAAAAATTAAAGTACAATTTATATTTGAGATTTTGCTAATTATGATTTGTTATATAAATGAGACTGCAATAAATGAATTTGACTGAGAAATTAATATTGCCCTTGGTAATCGATAGGAAATATGGGTGAAAGTATAGTTGGCTAGCTATAGGGAGTCGAGGATTGCATTGATAATTGAGACGTCTGCAGGTTAATGAGAACCTGCAAAATTTAATACTATTACTGCTACTATTATTTCTACTGCTACTGTACTGTTACTATTGCTCATCCCGCATACTTAACTCACGTAATCCCATTGGTTTACTTTGGGCAATAGACCATATAATGCACACATACTTATATATTAACTTTAATTATGTTTAAGGATTTGTTGTGAATGAATTTAATTATTGGCTTGCTTGCTTGATATATTTAAACTGCTAATGTGTTTACTGACTCAATTAAGTAAAATCTCTTATAAAGAATACGACGAAAATTACCTTCTTGGAACTTGGTCACATACATTTATTTGTCTATTATTATTACTACTATCATTATTATTATTATTATTTAAATGAGTTATAATTTTAATTAAGATTATTATTTGTGATAAGTGAAATTAGTGGTTGCCACTAAGCTATATGCTTAGCGCGTGGACTTTTATTTCTGCGCGTAAGTGTACAGGTTCTTGAACAATAAGGCAGGCCAGGGATCTATCCGGAAGTATGGAGAAGTTCTTTTACTTCAGAATAGATGGTTAGGCTTAGTATTTGTTTTGGCAATTACTTTTGGAGAAATGTAAAATCTGAGCTTGTTACGGTTTGAAGAAAGCTATTTTAGATTGTGAATTGTAATCCATCTTGAATGATGAATTTTGGATGTTAAGGTTATTGTAAATATATGCATGATGATTGAGGATGGATGTTATTTTTTTGTGTTGGATAATGTATGTATTGAAAGGACAAATTCACAACTGTCGGTGAATTTGATCTTTTAGTTGAATATTGAAGTGGATGGGAGAAATTGATAATGGATTGGCTTGGTTATGGAGTTGGATTGTGTGGATGTCTCGTAGAAGTGTAAATTTGAAATTGTTAACAGGGGGATAAGGACCGGTTTAGGGGAGACTCTGTTCGTTTTTCGCAAAATTTCGGGCATTTGAAAATTATTAAAATGTGAATTGAATTTTAGATACAAAGAAAGGTCTAGTTGGGGTAACATTCGATATCTGATCCTTATTGGACCGGGTATGGGTGTTATAAGAAATTTATGCTACGATCAAATTTCTCAATATCAAATCTTGTAGTTGCCATTGCTTCAATCACGAACTTCTTTGATAAAAAAAAGCTCCCACTATTCCACGTGAATAGTAACCGTATACGTGAACAGTACCGTATACGTGAACAGTGTCCAAGAAAAAATATTTTCTGATATGAAATATCAGTTTATACTGCAACCACAGAGCATACTCAGAAATAACCTTAGCTCTGATACCAATTTGTTAGGATCGATGGGCTATTTAGACAGTGATTTTAATGGCAACAACGAAGAAATAGCCAAAGTATAAGAAAAATAAAGCACACAAAAATTTACGTGGTTTGGCAATGTGTCTACGTCCACGAGAGAAAAGGAGTAATAAATTCACTATGGGATAAACAATATTACAAGTGGAGTAACTCTCAACCCAAAACCCAATTACACCTGCTCACAAAATGCTCTCTTAATTAATTAGAGTATTAACTATACAACACAACTCTCTTAATATTTTTGATCTCTCAAACTTTTTCTGTGTATTAGTGTCCGGGGGCTTTGCCTTTTATAGGCAAAAAAACACTACAAGAAAACTGTAAAATAGAGACGAAATTTTAGAGACGAAAAATTTTTCATCTCTAAATAGAGACGGAAAATAGTTTCCGTCTCTAAATAGAGACGAAAATCAATTTTCGTCTCTATTTAGAGACGAAAATTTTTTCGTCTCTAAAATTCGGTCGCTAATAATGGCGAGATTGTTCCCTCCACATTTAGAGACCGCAAATAGAGACCGTAAATTTTTTCCCTCTCTAAATAGAGACGGAAATTAAATTTCGTCTCTAAATAGAGACGAAAATTAAATTCCGTCTCTAAATAGAGACGGAATTTAATTTCCGTCTCTATTTAGAGACGAAATTTAATTTTCGTCTCTAAATTTAAAGACGAAATTTAATATCTGTCTCTATTTAGAGACGGAATGACTTTCCGTCTCTAAATTGAGACGGAAATAAAAATTTCGTCTCTATTTAGAGACGAAAAAATTTATGGTCTCTAAATAGGCGAAAACTAATCCCGCCTATTTAGAGACGGAATTTAATATCCGTCTCTAAATAGAGACGAAAATAAAAATTCCGTCTCTATTTAGAGACGGAAAAAGTTTACGGTCTCTAAATAGGCGAAAATTATTCCCGTCTATTTAGAGACGGAATTTTTATTTTCGTCTCTAAATAGAGATGAAAATTAAATTTTGTCTCTATTTAGAGACGGAATTTTCATTTCCAAGCAATTTCCGTCTCTATTTTTCGGGATATTTAAATCCCTTTTCTTTTTTTTTTCTTCTCTCCTTCTCTCCCTTTCTTCTTTTTTCCCTTCTCTCCCCTCCCTCTCCAGCAGATCTGCACCGTGCACCAACCCTCTCACCTGCGCCGACTGAAGCCGTCACTCTCCCCCTTCCCCGCCGTTAGCGAATCTTCTTCTCCGGCCAGATCTGCTGCACATGTACTTTATTTTCTGCATTTTTTTATTTTTTATTATTTTAATGTAGTATTTTATTTATGTTTTATATTTATGTATTTTGTTTATTTTAATTTGTTGGTTAATGTTTTATATTTATTTTGTATTTTCTGCATTTTTTTATTTTTTTATTATTTTAATGTAGTTTTTTATTTATATTTTATATTTATGTACTTTGTTTATTTTAATTTGTTGGTTAATGTTTTATATTTATTTTGTATTTTCTGTATTTTTTATTATTTTAATGTAGTATTTTATTTATGTATTTTGTTTATTTTAATTTGTTGGTTAATGTTTTATATTTATTTTGTATTTTATGCATTTTTTTATTATTTTAATGTAGTATTTTATTTATGTTTTAAATTTATGTATTTTGTTTATTTTAATTTGTTGGTTAATGTTTTATATTTATTTTGTATTTTTATTCTAATTAATCTATATTAATTAATTGAATAAAAAGTTGGAGAATATTAATACATTATAAAATACATTTTTAAAATTTATTTATAGTTCATTTAATATTTGTTTCATTATATAAATTAATTAAAGTAATTTTAAAATTAATATTATTTATTATTTTATATATTTTTTTAAAAAAATATTTTAAAAAATATAGACGAAAATTCGTTTTCCGTCTCTAAAAATAGAGACGGAAACGATATTTCCGTCTCTAAAATTAGAGACGGGAACTGTTTTCCGTCTCTATTTTTAGAGAATAAAATTTTCCGTCTCTAAAATTAGAGATCGACGAAATAGAGACGGAAATTTTTCATCTCTATTTCCGTCTCTATTTTTCATTAGAGACGGAATTCCGTCTCTATTTTCCGTCTCTATTTTTCGGATTTCTTGTAGTGAAATAAGAAACTATGCCACCGAAATCAATGTTAATTTCAGTGGCATTGATAATGAGATTTTCTTTTGCAATAATTTCAAAGTATTGCTGCTACTTTCAAATGACAACTAAAACAATTCTTGACAAAAGAGAAAAAGACAAATTTCAAAAGCCGAAATTCAAGGCATATACTACATTTAGCATGGCAAGTGCAGATCCCAAATTAATTACCGTCGGAAAATTTGTGCAATTCACCAACCACGTCCAATAATTTTTTGTAGTTGGTATCATTTTTCCTTTTTATTTTTTTATTTTCCTTCTAAGTTTTTAGTTTAATTTTTCCTATATTTTCATTTACGTTAAGTGACATTTCAATATAAAGACAGGAGGAGAGCATACTTCTTCTTAAATAGTATTAATACAAAGGCATATTTTAGTCCAAAGCTTTCCCTATTTAAATTTTTTTTTTTTTAATTTTTGTAAAAATTTAGCGACAGTATGGAGAGGAAAACCGTCACAACAACTTTCCCTTGGATTTATGACAAATTCATTTTAGCTATTGATTTTTTCCGCCAAAATTTAGCTACTACGGGAAAAAGCTTGTGGAGAGAAAATGGGGGCAAAATCCTGAAAGCTCGCCTGCTCACACCTTCTTTCCTCTTATAGAAATTCGTACATGAACTTAATAAGAAAAAATCCCAATCAAAACTACATCTAAATGTCTCCATTGAACCAAACTCAATTCAAATACACACAATAAGTAATGACAGGGTCAGATCACGAAAATGTCACCAAAAACATTGCAGTGCTTGCATTCCCATTCGGTTCCCACGCAGCTCCACTACTTAGCCTCGTTCAGCGGCTGTCCATGGCAGTCCCCGACGCTACATTTTCCTTTTTCACCACTGCTAAATCAAATAGCTTGATCTTCTCAGGAAATCATCAGATGTGTGAAGCTATAAAATCGTACAATGTGGATGATGGTATGCCGGAGAATTATGTTTTTTCCGGGAATCCAAGGGATCCGGTGGATTATTTTGTGAAGGCGATGCCGGGAAACTTCAAGAGGGCTATGGAGACGGCCGTGAAAGTCACGGGAAAGGCTTTTAGTTGCATTATCACGGATGCGTTTTTTTGGTTTGCGGCGGATTTAGCGGCGGAATTGCAGGTTCCTTGGGTTGCTGTTTGGACCGCCGGGCCTCGTTCTATCCTCTTGCATCTTGAAACCGATTTGATCCGTGAAAATCTTGTAGGCAATGGTAAGTTTGTTATTGCTTCTTTTACATATTTTGCTTTCATGCTTTTCTTCTTCTATGCTTTTCATTTGGTAGATATATCTTCTTTATCGCAGGAAAAATGGAAGGGGAAACCCTGGATTTTATTCCAGGATTTTCAGGAATACGAGCTAGTGCAATACCTTCTGAAATTGTGAAGGACATTGATTCTCCTGTGCCAACAATGTTGCATAAGATGGGATTAAAACTAGCACGATCAACAGCAGTGGTCGAAAACTCATTCGAAGAAATGGATACTGAGCCAGTAGATGTGCTAAAATCAAAATTCCAGAAGTTCCTTAATGTTGGTCCCCTATTGCTAACATTGCCTGATCATAACATTTCTGATCCACATGGTTGCCTAGATTGGTTAGAAAATCAGAAACCAAATTCCTTAGCATACATTAGTTTCGGAAGTGTGATCGCACCACCACCTCATGAGATAGCAGCAATAGCAGAAGCACTGGAGGAAAGCAAATTCCCTTTCATTTGGTCATTCAGAGGCAAAATTGAAGAGCAATTACCGAAAGGATTTCTGGAGAGAACGAAGGAGAAGGGCAAAGTAGTCTCGTGGGCGCCACAGTTGAGAATCCTGAAGCATACTTCATGTGGGGCGTTCATGACCCATGGCGGGTGGAATTCAGTTTTGGAGAGTATTTGTGGTGGTGTGCCATTGATATGTAGACCATACTTCGGTGATCAACATCTAAACGCAAAGACATTGGAGTGTATATGGGGGATTGGAATGGAAATTGACAGTGGGAATATGAGTAAGGATGGTGTAAAGAAAGCATTAGATGTTGTTTTGTTGAATGAAGAAGGTAAGACTATGAGGCTGAAAATTGATGCCTTGAAGAAACTTGCTTTTGATGCTGTGGATTCATCACATGGTACCTCTACTGCAAATTTCAAGACTTTAGTTGAAGTTGTCAGCCAGTAATTGTTCAAGAAATAGTTATATATGTTATTAATTTTTGGTTATATTACAAGGTTTAAATTGTAAAAGAATGGTTGCAATTTCAAATTTATAAATGTTATTAATTAATGCATGTAATATTCCAAAGATCATAGGCAACGAAGTAATGATAGAGAATGATTATACGGGTGGAAATTGGAGTTTTGATCCATAAGAATTGGACTAATTGAAAAAAAAAATAGTTTATAGTGGTTGAAATGAGAAAAAAAAATTATAATTTATTACAAATGAGAGATTAATTAATTTAAGATTATATCAGTTGAAGTTTAAGAAGTTAATGGAAGATGTGTAGGCTAGAGAGGTTGCCACCACATTAGAAGTCCAAACAAATCATATGATCTCCTCAATTCAGTTTTACAGTGATTAATTTCTCATTGTGAAGTTCATAAAAGGGCGACTATGAGGAAAACGGGAGATTAATTGAGCTAATCTTAATCAAGTAAGTGTTAAATTTTTGGGGCATTATACTCTGTTCCAGATTTTTAGATTTTAAATATTATGACTTTATGAAAAAAAAGTGATAAAACATGGCTGAGCAGTGACAATGATGTAAGATAATGAATAAGGTGTGAGCAACAAAATAATGTTAAATTAGAGCATGAAGTTAAAAAAAAAAGATACAATGAATATAAATAGTGAAATATAATTTTATTTTTTGTTTTGTTTTCTTTTATCATTTGCTACTCAAAATTAATTTAAATAATTAAATTTTTAATTAAATTTAATTTTTATATAAAATTAGAACGAAATAGTACAGTGTTAATATATATACATATATAATTAAACTATAATTTATAAATAAATATGATATAAAAAATTTAATTGAAAAAAATAAATTACGGATTCAGATTGAATTTTAGGTATTAAGTTTGACCTTAAAATTTTCCTATCATCCAGTTTTTCAGGGTCAGTTTTGGTACTTTTATTATGAAATTATGAATCAAGCATTTTAGTACCAAATATAATGAAAATAAAATTTGATGTGCTCGCACTGCATTAGTACTCAATATCATGCATTATTAATTAACATTATAATTTATTCAATTATTTGACCCATGTCATATTAAACTTTTAAAATTCGAACCCGTGCTTACCACCTAGAGAATAATGCGAAACAAAAAGTACCAACCAGAAATTAAGTTGCACCGTTGAAATTAATTCTATTATTAATTATTATTTCCTGGAGTATATTATATTGAATTTGAATCCACATAAATATGAACAAAAAGTTTATACTTTTTGTCTTGATAGACAAAACGACATTACGTTTCATTTTCTCCGAGTTGTAAAAAGTAAAAATCAACAACAGGACCGAAATGGACCGTGGCCGAAAAGCCAGCAAGCTATATAATATCGGATGAATAGACCGCATATAATGACCAAAGTATCCCCCAGCTGGACAATTATACACGTGTCCCTGAATTCGAATCCAGCAGTCCCGTTTACGGACTCGTCACCAACTCCACTGATACCGTGCCTTCACCCCTCGAGCTTTCCTCCAGCTTTTTAGAAAAAACAAAAGATTCTTTTTTTTTTTTCTTTCTTTTTTTTAAACTAATAAAAACAGCAAAGAAAGGGAAGGAAAAAAAGAATCCTCCAAATCCGCCACTTTCTCGGAATCCAAACGCATAGGCTTCACGCAGACGCACGTGCCACGCCTTTTTATCTCTGTTGTCGAAAGTTCTGCAGATCCGGATCAGAATTAGCAACCGACAGAGCTCAGCCGGCATAGGAGGAGGCGATGGCGGACTTCCTGCAAAATCGCCGGAGCTCCTCTTACTCTGCAGTAACTTCTGGTAAAGTTTCGGTAATGATCGACGGTGCTGGAACTAGTAGTAATGGCAAAGGATTGGCGAGTAAACCTTCTACTGGAAGTTCAGTAAAAAATGGAGGTCCGGATTCTTCAGGTTTCTTGAATTCTTGCTTTTATCTTGCGAAATTCAGTTGATGTTGACTTTTTTTATTGGTTGTTCGAAAGGAATTCATTTTTGGAACGCTGCTATTATATTGTTGTTTATTTGCGTCAATATTCATATGTTTCTGTATTTTGTAGTTTGAATTATCTGTTAAATTTGTTGTTATTTGTTAAATTGTGGGTATCAAACGGCTTTGATATGCGTACTATTTCGGTGGAGTGGTCTTAGAAATTATACAAATGATTTAGGATGGAGACACTTAATTTCCACTGCATACCGAAAAGTAAGGACACACAGGACTCTTGAACCGCTCCTGCCAATTATTTTTTTTGTTTTCTCCATTTTTTCCTTGTTTCTTTGAGAAGGGTCTACTCATCCATCAGGTTATGGGCTTGCAGCAAGTCAACACATTTTGACTTCATTTATACTTAAGGGATAGACCCTGTGAATTCCTCTATAGAAGTTACCTAGAAGAAACGATCCCTGCCGATGCAAGATTCGCAAAATAAGCTACAAAAGTAATTTCTACGACCAGACAAACTTCTCCAATGAAGGCTTATTTACTGCAATTAGGCATATTAAGTTTTAGCATTCAACTGCAGTACACTTTTGCAATTTAAATTAATGTTTATGAGAAAGGAATGTTGAGTGTGAAACGTGAAAATTCTTTCTCCTTTTCCATGGATGAAAAAAGAAAAATCAGTTGTTTCAGCATTTTTAAATTCATCAGAGAAGCTTAGTGAAGTTGTCTTTCCTTTTTTTCTTGCCCACATACTGGAATTGGACACACATATTTTTATTTTTCAGCTAGTGAGTGTTAGTTAGATTCTGTTTTGAGAATATTAAAATGGAATTTATGAGTCGCATTTAAATAATGTGATTGGTGTTAGGAGCTGCAGGTGGGAGCACATCTAAATTAAGCAGTAGTCAGGCTGAAGTGCCTGGTGGTAATAAATTAGCACCTACTTCTGGTGAGCTTAAGCTGGAAAGGGCTAAAACCGAGACGCCAAGACATCGCAATATATTTGCTGGAGAAGCAGCACAAATTCGTAATGACAAGATTCCAGTAATATTCTGATTTCTTTTTGAAATATATTATTTGGAAAGCCTTTAGTTCTGCATTCTTCATGCTATTTTTTTGTTGTGACGAGAGTTTTTGTGTGCCACTCAAACTTCATCTGTTACGGGATGAGGATATAGTTTTGAGTGATGCTATTCCTCATGTTTTAAACCTGAACTTTGAATGGTTTTGGGAAATGATTGACGGTGTCATGTTGTTTGTCGTTGATAATGACAAATGGATTTAGTTTATTATGTTGTGCAATTGTTTTTTGTTTCATACATCATGGGCCAAAGGACAAATGTAAATTGACTTCGAGTTTAGCCATCAAAAACTTGACTGATATTATTGATGCTTAAAAATTATAATCTACATTTCATAGAAAATTGTTTCCCCTCTTAGAAATCTTATTTTCTTATGGATGTTTTGGTGTACAGTCCAATCTGTTAGGAATAATCCATTTCATTGGGAAATGCAGTCAGATGTTTGGGTCACGCCATTGCCTTTTCTTCTATTGTTTGTCTTATGTGCAAGCTGCTGCTTTTCATCATCACCATCAGCAGAGATAGGCATCCATAATTTGAATGCTTAATGTTGACATTCATAGCACTTTCACTTTTGAAAACTAATAAGCTTAAGAAAAGTAGTTGCCTTGGTGATGCATCTATTATTGGGTTTTCATCTGTTTATCAAAACTGTGCAGCTTAAATTGTTGAGCAGAATAGCCACTGTCAAAGATGATGGAACAGTAGAATTTGATATACCAGGAGATGTTGCACCTGAGGCTCTTCAAGTTGGACCTGATGAATATAATGCAGCTGTTGATGACGAGCCTGTTGATGCAAAAGACCCTCAATGTATACCTCCACTTCAAATAGTCATGCTTATTGTTGGCACACGTGGAGATGTGCAACCATTTATAGCAATTGGCAAGCGACTGCAGGTGACATGAACAGCCTTCTATCGTATTACTATTATTGCCTTTTTTTTTTTTCACCACCTGCCCATCCCTTTTCAGTTCGCTGTTGTCAATTATAATGAACAACCGCTTGAATTTGATTGGTTGTTTTTGCAGTATGTTTCCTTACACCATGTACAGGGTGAGAGCATATAAATTAACTGTGAACAGCATGATTTTCCCATTCTAACACTGCTTAGATCACTGTCCAATATGTTTTTGCCCACCCACCATTTTTTTTTTATCATTGATTGTTCTATTCATAACATTGACAGCTTTGAATTTAGTTGCACTTCTTATGTTTTGCTTATTGGAACTTTGGCTTATTGCTCATTTATGTCAAGGAAGTAAGTTCAAGGCTCTGAGCTCAAGAGTTCATTTTTTGAAACTGTGGTTATTGGAACATTGAGCTTATGACTAGTTTATGCGAGCAAAAGGGATGTGATTACAAAGTTAAATTATAGTTCTTTTGGCTTTTGGGATCTAACATTTGAAGATTTCAATTTATTCATGAGAATTTTTGTATGCAGGATTATGGCCATCGTGTTAGACTAGCTACTCATTCAAATTTCAAAGAGTTTGTCTTGACTGCTGGATTGGAGTTTTTCCCTTTAGGTGGAGATCCAAAAGTTCTTGCTGGCTGTATGTACCTTTACACCTAATTTGTCAATTTATAAATATTTATTGCAGCCGTCTTTTATTTACAGTTCTTTGAATTGCTTTCACATCTCTTATAGTGATGGGCCAATTATTTAAGATTGTTGCACTAATCTTTCATTCTTGTTCTATTTAAAATTGATGTTTTTTTGTAATGGATTTGTTATAAAATTTGTAGGCTTGTATAATCATCTTGTGAAACTTGTATGTGTCTGTATATGAATTGGTTCTACATACACAAAGAATAACATCATGCTAATGACAGGGAATTATGCATGTTGTAGGTTACATATTGCTTTCAAAGTTTGCTGAGAAAGAGGGTGTACTATTAAATTCCTGTTAGCAAAGTTCTATATGTAAAATGTTGGCCTTTTTTATTGACATTTTAAAGTCGTTTAAGAAAGAGTAATGTACGTCTAACTTGTTTTGAGTAACTTTCTGGTGCATATCGGTTTAACGTCGGAGAATCTATAAGTTTCTAATTGTCATTATTTTATTAGTTTGGATTCTGATTGACTTATAAAGTTTTGCTTAACCGTGCCATTTATTTGGCAAGTGGTACCTATGAGTTTCACAAATAATTTTTTTTTCATTGATGAGATTGGTTTGCTTCTTGTCAGACATGGTTAAAAATAAAGGCTTCTTGCCATCAGGCCCTTCAGAAATACCCATTCAACGAAATCAAATAAAGGATATCATACACTCCTTGCTTCCAGCTTGCAAAGACCCTGATGTAGATTCTGGCATCCCATTTAAGGCGGATGCAATAATAGCCAATCCTCCAGCTTATGGTATGAACCTGTTGCTTTTAAACTGTCACAACATTTTGAGTTTACACAAAATTTGTTTGAACCATTATGCATTTAGACTTATGCTATGATGAGTAAGAATTTACAGTGTTAATTATGTGTGTCTAATTTAGTGTCATTTGAATTCTCTAACAAGTGAAGTGCATTACTTTATGTTCAATAATTTTGTTGACAAATATTTCTGTTCAAAGATTGAATCTTCTTTCTTTCTGCAGCATCGTTGATTCTATATGTTTTGAATTTACTATCGGTAAATATGTGCTGCTGTAATGACTTAAATTGCTTGTCAAATGCTATAAATTGTCTTTTCAACCTACCATGACGAAACAGAGATTTTTCTCTCATTTAGTATTATACTTTCGCACTCTCCACTGGCTCAACTAGAATGAGAGCAATCCATGCATGCTGCCAGGGACAGAGCAGGATGGTGCAGGGAGAGGGGCCAAAATTTATTACGAAGGGCATCAAAAAATTTGAGGGAGGCCAACTTTGAAAATAAAAATAAATTAATCCTTTACAGGCCAAATCTTAAAATATACTTTTTTTTTTTTTTTCCATTTTTCTTGGGGTGTTTGGGGATTGTTGGCCCTCCTCATAGTGGCTGTAGGTCTGCCACTGCACGTCGCTTGTTCATTCCCTTGGAGAGTATGACCTGGGTGTGAAGTCATAGTGTTGCCTCTGTTCTTGGTCTTGTAGGGGGGCATATTTTGGATTGCACAATATGGTATAGACTTTTCTGCCAATGTATAAAGTGGACCATCTAATTGCAGTGGGATTTGAATTTTGAATGTAGTTGGAAATTGGAATCCCAATTTCTAAAATACCCTTTGAACTCTTACATGAAACTTTATTGGTTTATGCTTTGTTTCCTTATATCACCATCGGATATGGAAAACTCAACACTTCCAAATGGATCTTTATATGTTACTTGAGAGTCCGTTCTTATAATTATTATCAGCATCAGGGTCTACCAACATGTGTCTAATATCAGAACAATTGACCAAAATTGATTAAGTGCGCTGGATTCAAGTTTTTTCCTTGTCTTTTGGCCTTAATATTATACTTTATCAACCTTTCGATTTACACAATTTGTAATTTATATGAGCTATTGCATTTATTGGCAGATATTAGGATTGAATTTATGTAAATTATGTCAATCTATTTTCCAAATTCAATTAGTTGGTTTTGTACATGACGGCAGAGTTTGTTAGATTGTTTTTGTTCCTTTTCTGCCCCTTATGATGGATTAAGATGGAAGATTTCCTATTTCAAGTCTCTTTTTTGGATAAGAAATGTAGCTAGCAGTTCCGTACAATTAGGCATTGGCATGCGATGCTCATAAATGAAAGAAATATATTTTTACTTTCCATTGCATATGCATTTCAAATTTTGAAACATTGATTTAGCATGCTACTACATTATATTATTTCTGCATATCTTGAAAACATTATGGGATGACAGATGGATTTCTAGTTTTTCATTCTACAGCTGACTTTGTTAATGTTTTTGTAGGGCATACTCATGTGGCAGAGGCACTGAAAGTTCCAATTCATATATTTTTCACTATGCCATGGACGTAAGTCTTATCTGGGTAGGAATCTGGCTGAGTTAATTGTAGATTAGCTTGTTATTGTTTAAATTTTGTTTTTCTACCCCTTTGCTATCAGAATTGTGTGCTGGGTAATCTAAACCACATTAGTGAATGCTCTATCTTCTAAATCAGGCCAACTAGTGAATTTCCACATCCTCTGTCTCGTGTCAAGCAGCCAGCTGGATATCGAGTGAGTTTTGCTTTTTCTCCCCCGTCTCTGCTTTAGCTTCATTTCTTTTAGATTTCTCGTATTCTTTCCAAGTAACTTCAGGTAATGTGTGCTTTATGTAGCTCTCATATCAAATAGTTGATTCGTTGATTTGGCTTGGAATACGTGACATGATAAATGATTTTAGAAAGAAAAAGCTAAAGCTACGGCCTGTAACCTATCTTAGTGGTTCGCAAGGCTCTGATTCTGATATACCACATGGATACATATGGAGTCCCCACCTCGTTCCTAAACCAAAAGGTGCTTTCTAGTTGTCATTGTATATTATGAATGATTTTATTATCGCCAAATGATTATGCTAATCTTACATTATGCTAAGCAACAGTTGCTCCAATGTAATTGTGGTTGGCTCTCTGTTGAACTGTTACCAACTAGGATGTCCTGATGAATATTTCTGTACAGCTCGATCAAAGAATGATTTATTTGTATACAGTAGTATAAATATTTCTTCCTGAGTTATGCCTTAAGCATTATCTCTTAATTATCTGATATAATGAAAAGGAAAAAGGCTCGTCTCTTTCTTCGTACTTTTTTACTTACCTAATTGGTAGTAATTTGTTTTATTGCTTCAAAAATCAAGCCTAAAGTATCATGTAATTATATGCATTTATGGTGCAATTGAAAAAAAAATAAGTAAAATATCATTAGTAAAAAGCCTTCTAAGGATTATCATTTCAATTTTTTATTTTTTACTTTTTTCTTTTTCTTTTTGTTTTCCCCCCTTTTTTTTCTTTTCTTTCATTTGTTTTTAATCTTCTTCTTTTTTATTTTATTTTAATTTTTTTTTTTGGTTGAGGGTTTAACAAAAGCTCAGAGTTTAGGCTAGACAAATTTGTCAGTGACAAGAACTTAGAGGCTAAAATTTTGTAATTGAAATGTGTTATCTAACTCTTCAATACAGCCTTGAATTAGAAGTTATTGATTACTTTGGATGTATAATTTAACAACTGGAGTTTGGTGGTGGTTTGGCTTTTGAATGCCATGTTTGAGTTCGTTCATTAAAAGTTACAAATGTAAGTACACGAATAACCACATCATATGCCAGCTTTGAGAGTTTCTTTTTTCTTTGCTTTATTTATTTATTTTTCTTTTGAAAATTTTCTGGTTGTTGTTATCTTTGCTGCTTAAAGAAGTAAAGCACCATATGTTTGACTTTCAAACAACTTGCACTCATTATTATCTCTGGACGAGTATACATTATTATTGGAAGGATGCCAACTCCTGGTTGTATCTTTTGTTGTTTTGCAGATTGGGGACATAAGGTAGATGTTGTAGGATTTTGCTTTCTTGATCTAGCATCAAATTATGAACCTCCTGAGTCACTTGTGAAATGGCTTGAAGCTGGTCCAAAACCCATTTATATTGGGTTCGGAAGCCTTGTGAGTTTAGTTCCCAAATTTTTTATTGGTTATTTTCCCCATTTCAGTGAAATGCAAACTTGTTGGGTTGTTTCTGACTTAATCGTGAAAAAAAAAAATCTTGAAAATAAGGGAGAATTTATCTATTTGCGGGCTAAAATGGACCTATTCAATATGATGGATATTGCTTGAACATAATGCTGCAAATGCTTTCTTGCAATCATATGCTACAATCTGATTGATTGAAATTGTAATTTGTTCGTTGCTGCAAGTGAGATAAATATTCTGTGTGTTACACATGGAATTGAAATGTGCTTTTTCTCTGTTCATTACAGTATTTGATTCATTTTATAGGTTTTTAGTTCTCACTTTTTTGAAAAAAGAACATTTGGGACTTATATTAATCATCTTATGTTTTATCATCGGTGATTATCAATGTTTTTAAAACCGGACCGGACATCGACTCGGCCTGCCAACTGGGTCAGGAGTCAACTGGTTCGATCGGGTTGACTCGGAGTTTTTATCTTTTTTTTTTTAAATATAATTATTAATAAAAAATTAAAAATATAGTATATAAAAAATATAATTAAACAACATATTAATTATTAAATATCAATATATTAACTATTTTTTTATTTATTTTACTATTTTTTTATTAATAATAGTAAAAAATTAACAACAATTGAATTTTTTTGTTAAATATTTAAATTTATAAGAAAAATATAATTTTGAAATTATAATTTTTTTAATTTTATTTTCAATTGTAAATTTATTTTTGTGATGTTATTAACTATTTTTATAATTATCATGTTTATATTAAATTGTTTTTTAATATTCCATTATATTTAAATTATTTAGTTATTAAATATCTAAAAAAATATAAAATAAAAATATAGTGAAAATGTTCAATTTTGTCAAGTTTATTATTATTATTATTATTATAAACTAATTTTATCATCAAATATAAATTTTTAATAGAACAATATTAAACAACTATTAACCCTAATTATAAAAATAAATTTTATAAAAATATAAAAATATAATTTATAATATATTTAATTTTGACCGGTTCAACCCGGTTTTTAAACAGTGAAATCCGGTTTTTTGACATTTCTGGTTTTTATGTTGGATCGGACCGGTTTTTGATCCGGTTCGCGGTTGAACCGGTCGGTCCGGTCCGGTTTTCAAAACCATGGTGATTATGCTGAGGTCTGCATGTTCATGAAATTGACTTGTCTTGGGAATGAGATGTAATATGATCACTGGTCAATCTACAGAGGCTTATGAGTGCCTCATAAATAGGTATTGAAACAGAAAGAAGGCAGGTCCTTCAAATGAAAAAGAAGTTCTTGTCATAATTCTTTCTAGGTGCATTTATTGGAAGGACATTTTGGCTCAGCATGCCACAACATTAGACTTGGCTCTTATGTTTGTTCTCTCGCTTTATTTTGTTACTTTTCAAAAGCTTCTATTCATACCTTCTCCTTTTCTTGTCAGCCTGTTGAAGAACCAGAAAAAATGACCCAGATAATTGTGGATGCATTGGAACAAACTGAACAGAGGGGAATCATTAACAAAGGCTGGGGTGGTCTGGGTAACTGTAAGTTTCTGATTCCTGAACCTTCATATGTCTATTAACAACTCTTATTGTTTCCCAGTTGCACTGTCTAGTTTCCAGTATTGTGGTCCTTTTTCCTTTCCAGTTGGAACAAATAAGCTTAACTTTTGGCTGTTCACAGTGGCAGAATCGAAGGATTCAATATACTTATTGGATAACTGCCCTCATGACTGGTTATTCTTACATTGCAAGGCAGTGGTAAGGCTAATTATTTCTTGGATAAACTCTTGAAAAGCATCTGTTATTGCTTCGATGCCCTTCAATTTAGGATGATTTGTTGGATTTGATTTACATCTTATTCTGGGCTTTTGTCATATAGTTTTAAGTGCCTGCTTGATCGAGTGTCTGCTCTCTACCTAAATCGGGTTATGGCCTGATAAATTTTTTTTTTCTTTGAAACCCATTAGAAATTTGAAGGGTCAGTGTACAAAAAATCAAATCATACATAAATGGTAGAAGCTTCAAAGGCCCTAAAATTGCTATAAGGTGTTCGGAAATGGTGGAAGTAGTTGAATAGGAGGATCACTATGACTATAGCCTTTGGTAAATTTATCAAAGATGAAAATGATTTATTTGATAGTTTGGATGACTGGTTACAGAGGTTCGTTTGGATTTTGTAAGTTGGTCGGGTCTATTGCTCTTTTCTTGTGCCTATTTCGCCTAAGGGGGTTGGTTCATGAGTACAAGCCTTCTATTTGCTGAGATAAGGTGTTGGCTAACATAAAACTAAAAAGCTAGAGATTGTATTTTCAACCCCGCACATTGGATATTTGTAACTAAACACTGAATATATCTTCAAATTCGTAGCTTTGATGCCAAAATGCCTAACAACTTAAAGGAAATTGTGAAAGTACTCAGTAACAACATTTTATTTATATACATCACAGATCCTTTAGTGCATTCTTGACCTTCATAAATAAATATTCATTTCTATATAGCCCGACACTTCGTCTCAAAACATGAAAATAATAATAAAAGAGGTTGAATAATGAAGTAATAGTTTTATTTATGAGTGAGTTATATTGTCATGGTATATTTCCTTATAATTAAATATATTATCCAATAACGGGAATTTTATTTCTGAAAGTGAAAATTTTGGATCGTTAGTTTAAAGAGAGAGACCCACCCGTTTACATAAAAGAAATGAAATTCATATTTAATATGTAAAAAATTATTGATGCCCTTATTGGTCATTTTCTAATCTGGCTGCTATTACTTTACAATCAATGGCACCAAAGTTGATTATAAATAGCTCCCTGTTAATTGCCAAACCAAATAGGCTCAAGAACTGTCTCCTAAATTTTTGTTTAATATAGTCATGCAATTTGGACCTTTTTCTTCTTTGAAGTTCCTCGCTTTCATATTTGGTATCTACAAGGTGTATTCTTGTTATTGCGTTTTTTTGTTTTTAGGTTCATCATGGAGGTGCTGGGACAACAGCTGCTGGTCTTAAAGCTGCGGTAATGGCCACTGCTTCTTCTTTAGATTTAGAACTTGAATTTCTACATCATATGTTTTATCTGCCTGCCTTTGATTCTTTTTGCATGTTTGTTTATTTGTTTTCTGCCAATGTAGTGCCCCACAACCATTGTGCCTTTCTTTGGTGACCAACCATTCTGGGGTGACAGAGTACATGCGAGAGGAGTAGGTCCTCCACCCATACCAGTTGATGAGTTCTCACTTCCAAAGTTGGTTGATGCTATAAATTTTATGCTGGATTCTGAGGTAATGTTTGATATTCTGAAATTTTGGATTGATTAACCTGATTTATATTTTTAAAGCTGGCACATGAGAAAGAATTCCATGAATCTATAATTTGCATCATACAGTTCCAAAATACCCATCCATCCTTCAAATCTCCATTTTGTTTTTCTCCACCTCTTCCTTCAGCTTCAGGGGAGGTGAAGTGGGAAATGGGAATATCGCCCTGTCTACATACAAATTATATGCCACTATTCAACTGCTGAGCTGAGCTGAGCTACATCCTGACAGCTAAATATTAGTCATTTCTCAGTTTGTTAAACCAGAAAACATCACAAGATTCTCTGTAAAGGTTTGAAAGCAGCTATTTTTAGCAGACACGGATATTTTGAAAAAAAAAATATAATAAATAGAAACTGCTCTTCCTTGCAGCTTTACACATTTAAAGTTTTTCCCTTTGCTGCATAACTTTTACCAAGGGAGCTTGATAAGCACAGAAAACTGAACTATTGAGAAAACTTGCTGTATATTGTAGGGCTATTAGTAATTAGGAGCATGAAGGATTTGATGCTTAAGTTATCCTTTTAGCAGAAAAAAGCTGAGCTTTATTTTTAGGATATGAGAGAAACACCAAACCTGTTAAGAAATTTGAACTTGCCTATATATAGGATAATTCTCTCGTCACAGTAAAAGTGGAATCATTTTAAGTTGGAACAAAAAGGAAATTCAGTCATGGCCTCAAAGGAGATTCTGAAGAAACTAACCTGATTGACTTGCGATGCCAGGTGAAGCAGCGTGCAGTTGAGCTTGCAGAGGCGATGGAGAATGAGGATGGTGTAGCTGGAGCAGTGAAAGCATTCTTTGATCATCTTCCATGGAAAAAGCCAGAGCTCGAGGCATCGCCAGAACCAACCAGTCTCTTCTCCTTTAGTAGATGTTTTGGTTGTGCCTAAATCCCTGCTATGGTTATGCGTTGACAGTGTAGCATATGATAATCGAGATATGCATTGACAGTGTAGTATATGATAAGATTCCTCATCATCAGTGTGGCTGCTAATCGAGATATGATAGTTCTTTTTGAGAGTGCGCTACAGAAATCTCCAACCTATTTCCGAAGTGTAATTATCCCATTCATTGCACGGCCAATGCGTGGCCATTATTGCAATTGATGAGCTACGTTGCGATCATCTGAAGTTTCATGTTCATTCTATACAAGTTTTTTTATATATATATATATATATATAATTTTTTTTTTGTTCAAATTTATTGTCATTTATTTGGACAGGGTATGATGGTAAAGTTATGGTAGAACTTGAGAGTGAATTCTGTGATCAAGTAATACAAGTTTACTTCTACTTTGTTTAGACCGAATACAGATACATTGTAGCTTGATGAAGAGATTAATTATGTAATTTATTTTTGGGGCTTTGATACTTAGTTCAGCCTATGAACATGTGGGCCTTCTAGATTTCCTTGTAATTGAGGGGCTTTATTTTGCACCATTATTATTGAACATATTCATATATTCTAGAACAACTCGTCATGTCTCTTTACAGAGCTGAAGGGAGTTAGTCAGCAAATTTGAAAAGTTATGACCGTTTGATTTTGTGGTCACAAGTACCAATTGACAACTGAATGTTGTTAAATTGATCTGGTTAGTGGGGGCCACAAATAGAGAACACATGGACTGGGGAAAGAAAAGCATTGGGTTCTCTAGGGGCATGACAACGAGGCTTCGAAGGCATGCCAGAGGAATGGAAGAAATGTGGCAAATTGCATGGAATTGGCGGTGGAAATTGCAGGACCAGTGACTGTTAGCCCCATAACTATTTATAGAAAAGCAGAGGAAAGCAGCATAAGAGCCAAGCCATTTGCATGCACAGAGAAACAAAGAAATACTAAAAATTAGCACACCCCACTATTGAGTTTCAGACTCAAGTGGGGGACTACTGGTTTTTAGCTTTAAACACATATCTAATCCGTTGCACATTGGCCATTGGAGATATCATCCAAAGCTTAGCTACTCTGACAATCTGACTTCTTCTCTCTTCAAGAATTTAATTTGGCCTATTCATGTTGGTGTTTTCAAATTTCTTGACAAATAAAATCCACCTCTCCCCTTATTCAATGCTCATTGTTGGAGAGCGTAGTGGTTTATTCATTGGGGATGGATAATTCCACCAATGTGTAGGAGACATCATTAATGCTCAACCAATTCATATTTTGTTACACTAATTATGCATCTTTTTAAATACATTATTATTATTATTATTATTTTAAATACTAATTATCGGGATAATTTTGAATCATAAGCCAAGCCTATTGGATTAAGCTATAATAATTAAAGAGCAAGGAAAAGAAAGAATCAGATAGTTAAACTGGTACAAAAGAAAACCCAATAGCCCATGAAACTGAACATTGTCAGAGAGAAGAAGATAAAAAACTCCATTTTCCAATCCAATCCAGGCAATCTCTCTCTCTCTCTCTTATCTCCTCTATTCCCAAGCCCATACAGTACAGCACCTTCTGCAAATCTCTTTATATAATTATTACAATTACAAGTTCTTCATATTTTTCTTCTAAACTTTTTAGCTTTTTCTCTGAACTCTCTTTCTGATCAAACTCATTTCTTTCACTGTTACATACTTATCTTTGATTATAATCTTATCAGACATGGAAATAGAACCAAAGCCTTCTTCTCACCAATCCAATAATACTAATACAGAAGAAGACCCAAGAGCAAGGGTATTTCCTTGTTTATTCTGCTCAAGAAAGTTCTACAGTTCTCAAGCTTTAGGTGGCCATCAAAACGCACACAAGAAAGAAAGAAACGCAGCAAGAAAGGCCAAAAGAGCATCGGAATATTCAGCACCGCCGCCGACCACGCCTCCATTGCCGGTGGTTTTTGCACCAAATCATCATCTAGGGCTATTGCATCCTTCAATGTACATAACTGCCCATGCAGGCAGCCTGCACTGTTTTCCTAGCCATCAATTTTCTGATAGTTTTGGATCCAATAGTGGTCCAAGATTTGATAATAATAATAATAATGGAGTTGTTTATGGTGGGAATTGTTCAAGGTATTATCAATTTGAAGAAGATGAGAAGAGTTTCTTGAATTGGCAAAGGAGCATTAGATATAATAATAAGGGCTTCAATGGAGGAGGTGACTCTAATTATAACCAGCAAGCTTCTTCTTCTTCTATGGTGATTAACAATGTTCTTCATCATCAAAAGCTGGCAAATATTAATAATAATAATTGTAATAAAGATCAAAAACTTGATTTGTCTCTCCATTTATAATGGAGAACTAGTTAGATGTTTTTATTTAGGTTTAGATTTTCATTTCTGTAGGATTGCATTTGCATGTCATAGCTACTAATAAGATACCAATGGCTGACCTTAGAGATTACTTTTTGCTTCACTGAAAATAATAAATGCATTTCTTTCTTGCTAGTATTTAACTTGTAAGTCGATGTACCGTTTCTTTTTTTTTTTTTTCAATAAATTAACTAAAAAACGCTTTAAAAAAAATTAAAAAACGAGTAATAATTCAGTACACATACATTTGAACTGCTAAAATTGCACGTGTCCTGACTATCAAACGATGAAATATGCGCAATAAATCACCTATCATAAAGAACCATTATTCTGCCACTTTGTATTTGACTTGGTAATACATTTTTTTTTCTAGTAAGGTCTCAATTCTAGTATTTTGAGTGGAAAAAATCAATAAAAAATTCTCATGGCGGATGAATTCAGCTCGAACTAGGATTAGCAAAAACTCGTGAATTTTTCTGATATCAATAGTCAAATAAAAAATATATATATATATAATTTTACTTTAACATGTTAAAAGAATAATTTTAAGGTGATATAAAATTAGAATTTCATATTTGTAATAGAAAGAGAGTCTGTGGTAGGAGCTGAAGTACATTGAACAATCAGGAATAGTTTGAAGTCTGAATGAACAATTAGGATGGAGTTTCTGACTGTCCAAAACTTCTCACAACCTCATGTCTTTTGGCCATTCAATGACTTTATATTTCTTAACCATTTATAATTCTAATTATATTATCACGAAACGTTGCTTATTTACTCTTTAAAATAATGAAATATCAACAATTTAATATAACTATAGTTGATGAAAATTGAGATGGGCCATGGCTTTAAAAGGCTCATCGTATTGTAATTGGGCCCATTAATGGGCTCTAATTAAGTTCAGTTCTTTATATGCAATATTTTTCTTCTTTCTGAAATCTGGGTTCTCTTAATTTGATAACTTAATTGTTTAAAAAGAAATGTAATAGCTGTTGGTTTAAAGCTATATCTCAATTTTAATAATAATCAAATCTTATATAAATTTTGTAAAAAATTCTATTTATTTACTTATATTTCAGCTCAATCTCCGCTAAAATGTGCAAAAACAAATTTAAATATGCAAGCCAATTACATGAACAACTTAGAGTTTCAAGTTCTGTTGAAAATTCAACATATTAGAGTATTAATTCTGTAAAATCTTTTAAGGAGTTTTATATATATGTTCATGTATCATAAATCTCTTTTCTTGCATAAAAATAATTTTACATGCATTAAAATGTGTTCCAAAATAGTATTCTATTGCAAACAGAAAACGTGTTCTAGTACAAGCAGAAAAGATATTTTACTATAAACAGAAAAAATATTTTAAAAAGATATTCTAAAAATGATTTTCTAAAATTTGTCTAACATTTTTTTAGAAAAACTGTTAGAAAACACTATGAAAAGTTAAGCAGAAAAGATATTAGAAAATGTTTTGAAAAGTTTGTTGTTCTGTCGTAGTAGAACAATTGAATAGAACAGCAGATTTGCCTTTTACTAAAAGACAAAATAATAGCTAGTTTTTTGATTTTAACAAATATGTCTTGCACATAACGGCTAGTTTTTGAACACCTATTGTTATATTGAGTTTTTGGCTATAAATTAAAGTTATTTTTGGTTCCAAAAGGTTTAAAGAAGTTGGAAAACATTTATATCTCGAGATACAAGCTTTCATGTTATTCAAGTTAATTTCCACATCTTGCACTTTGTTCTCTATCATCATTCTCAACTATATTATAGTATTTTTGTTGTAATTCTTGTGTGAGATATCTTTGTAAAAAATTATGAGAAAAGATTGGCTAAAACTTTAGAAAATTCTAGTAAGTGTTTACATATTTTACTTGGAAAAAAGATTCTGGATAGAAAATATACTAGAATTGTATATTTGTTTTAACTTTTGCCCATTAAAAGAGTTATTAGTGGAGAGAAAAGTTCAAGACGGTGTATTGGAGAGTAGATGTAGGCAGTTAGGCCGAACCACTATAAATCGATTGTGTTGATCTCATTTTTCTCCCATTTTCTCTCTTCTGTTTCTAAAAAATTTCAATTGTTCTGTTCTTGTTAAATTTTGTGTTGATTTGAAAGAATTTTTTATAAACCATTTCTGTTATTTAAAATTCATTTACTGCAAGGATTGAATCTGTTTTAAAAGGGATTTATTATATATTCTGTCAATCATTAAATTTTGCATTCATCCATTACATATCTTTTTGTTCTGCTCAAATCAGAAAATACTTGCAAAACATTTCAGTTCTGTTCTGTCAGAAATTGAGCAAAAATTTTAAAATACCCAATTCACTGTCTCTTTTATGTGTCATCGGGACCAACAATACCAAAATATAAGTCAACCTTAGGATGAGCCTCATTTTTTTTTTTTAATCAGTGCTTTACATGAAATTAATAAGAAGCTAAATACATATTCAATTAGCGATTAGCCCCATCAATAATCAAGAATTAAAATGCAAACTATTTATTTGATGTGAAAAACACCACGTTAGAATTACATATATAGATTTTTTTTTTTTAAAAAAAAAGGAATCATATATATATATATATATATATATATATATATATATAAATCAATGTTGTTGATTTGAGTGTTAAGAAATTTGAATTTTCTTAAACGAAAATTTAAGTTCAATTCTTGCCCCGTGCATAACATATGATATTAAAAGGGTTGTCTCTAATATGAGTCTAACAGTGTCCGACTTTGAATTTGTTGGTTCCGTGAATTTAAAGAAGTCTAGTCAGATATCGATGGGTCAGAGAAAAAAAATAATTAGATATGTAGAAGAAAAACATAACATGTATATTAGGTAAATATTGTAAAAAAAAAAAAGAAAGTGAAGGATATATACAGATTATAACAATAAATAAGATTATAATTTATAAGTTATAAAATAACAAAAGCTGGCATTTGGTTGGTTAGCTAATTAACACAAAAAAAGGCATTCTCAAAACATAATCACATGATCCTTTTAGGAAACTGGGTGGATTGAGTTGGAATTTATAAAGACAGAAATAATCAGAGATGGAATTTCATTATTATTATTATTATTATTATTTGGCAAATTTTGTTCTTATTTCTGTTTTTTTTTTGCTGTAATGTTAAGGTCTCATTTCAATTTTAAGTTAATAAGCTTACAATTTTTGGAAATAAATTTTATATTACCATATTGAATTAATTAATATCATATGTTCGTTGAAGATTAATTTTATTAAATGTTATATATATATAATTCTTATTTTGTTCAATCACACAAGAATATAATACACAATACATGCATTTATTAATCTATTCCTTCGGGTTTATGTGTATAATTTTGCTTATATTTCAATTATATAATTTTTGTATTTTTTGATTATATTATCTATAATTTCTTAAGGTCCATCCGAAACTATATAATTATTTTCTTTTCTTTGCGGGAAACAGTAGCTAGATTAAATAACTGGCAATTATGTTATCTGCCAAATTTTCATCATAACTTAAATTGGAAAAAATCCCCTGATTGATTATCATTGGATATATAGTGAACAAGCAAATTAATAAAAAAGTATAACTTTATTATAATTCATAATTTTCTGATAATAAGGCACGTTAAATACGAGCATTAATTAATAAATAATTACTAATATATTAGCTATATTATACGTAAATGAAATAAGGAATAGGATATATTTTGAAGAGACAAAATAAAGGAAAATTAGCTTCTTTTTTTTTTTGGGAGGAGACCAATCAAACTGTACGTATCAATTATATAACTATATAATAAATACGTACAGAATTCAAGTACTCAAAAAATGCATGTCATGTTCACAATAAATATACATACATATATCTATATGTGTGAATGGAACTTAATTTGATGTTCTAAAAAATAATAATGATAATAATAATAATAATTTGGTTGTCTTAATTGACAGATCTACATACTGTGTATGTGAATGGAACTTGACAATACCACTGTACAAGAAAATTAGTTTTATTTCTTAATTACCACTGATTTTGCAAGTTAAAGTGTTCACAAAATAATAATTATGCATGCTTAAACAATTAAGAAACTCAATTAACAAAAGTAATAAGAAAATTGCCTCCAAGAAATGAGATAAGATGGCATGCATCCCTTTAAATCTTAATTCGAGTTTTGAAAATGAACATTTTTAAATACAATATATTCGGAACAAATTCTAATTAGTAGAATAATAAGTATAAAAAATAATAATGAAAAAAAAAAGAATCGAGGATATTAGTTTGTGGTCCAATTCCCATGTGGCCTTGGGTATCATTACAAGTCTTTTGATAAGAGCATACGCGAGTTAACTATACGTAAGGTTTAAGGATAATGTACTTTAATAAATAATGAAATTAATAATTTGATTGTAACTAACTTTATACTTGTACAACGTGAAGATGTTCTCTATATAATATGGCTTTTGGAACTACATAATTAACAGTTAATTTATGTTGCCAACCCGCAACTTTAGGAGACATGCATGCAAATCAGGAACACGTCGGAGTACTTTTAATTTCTCAAATTATTTTCCTTTTTTTTTTTAATTTTATAATATACCAATTTAGTATTGCTCAGAATACTAAATCCTTGGCTTGTCCTGTTACAAAGAATCATATATTGTAAGAGACTCCATGAAATCTTGTTGATTTGTTTAAGTAGGGAATATTATTATTATATATGTATATTTTTTATAATTATTGGTATTTTTTTTGGATTGAGTCGGATTACTCCATTATTTTGCTATTCATAAGATTCGAACTTAATAACCACTAAAACCGACCTATATCGGTAGTATTATATATTTTTTAATTACACTACAAAAAAACACAAATTAGTAACTAAAATTAGTGACTGGCATATTTTCGTCGCTAATTAGCGATGAATTTAGCAACTATTTCTAGAATTAGTCGTGAAAATGCTTTTTCCAATCTGGTGGCAAGTTTAGCAATGGCATGGCGATAGGAAAAAAAAAAGAGATAATCACTAAATTTTAGCGGCAATTGATTGTGCATTTTTTTGCGATGAAATTAGCGATGATCATCAAATTTTAGCGGCAAATTTTATTTGGGACTTATAGGTACTAGAATTGAATGAAATTCTGCCAAAAATAATAAGAATATGAATGGCATGTGTATTATTGGTTGATTGTTGTGAGAAATAATGAATAGTTTAGAAAGTTATTGTATTGTGAAGTTCCAATTTTTTTTTTAAAGCATATTCTGAAAAATCTTATTAGTAGTGATTTTAAATAGTACTATTTAGTTTGAATTAGTATTTTTTTAAGTATTATACAATTTAATGTGCTTCTATGATATTATATTTTTTAAATTAATAGTATTGTTAATAATATTGTATAATTATTATTTAAATAAATTAAATTTTGGTTGTAATAATAATGAATTAAATTGAAAAGAATAATAAAAAATTTAATATTTTTAGCGACGTAATAGCTGTTGCTAATAAATTTTTAATATTTACGGCAACAAATTTTAGGGGTTATTTTAGCGACGGTATTTTTGTTTGTAGCGACGATTTTACGGTCGCTATTTTTAGCTACTGATTTATATTTTAATTTCAAAAATTCTTGTGATAGAACTATTTGTAACGGTGAGTCACGGCGTTACTAAAATTAATTACCGAGGGAGATTGTCTCTAATTCCGTGGTTTTTTATTGGAGTGTTAGCTCTTGACACGTAGATAAGCAGTGAGAATATTATTATTCTCTCTTCTTGTTCAGCTGCTTATATTAGAAAAAAAATATATCATTGAGCTAGTTACAGAAGATTTAATGAAATTAAGGACATCACATCAGAGTAAAAATTTTTAGCCATCTTTAATAACCATTAGATGATTGACATGTATGCATAGGTATGTGTCTCCCCATGTGAAAATAATTTAAGGAATATTAGTTTTATACTCACGTAACCAAAAATAATTCATACAGTAGTGGTGAGATACTATTATTATATATTAAATTTTGTTTAAATTATTAATTATGCCGGCAAATAATTATAGGTAGAGTACTTTTCAAACAAACTGAAACAATAAATACATAATTAATGTATGAATTATTGAATTATTTAAATTATATATGTCCCTATTCTTTTTTTTTTAAAAGCTGTTATTATTGCTGTCGAAGCAATTAAAACAAGATATTCTCCGATTCAATTATTTTAATAAATTAAATTAAATTCCATAATTTATAAATTTGAAACTTTCCAATTAATTACAATACTATATATCTCTATTAATGCCGGAATTTACCTTCAAAAAGAAATTAAAAAAAAAAATGATATGTGTGGTTTATGGTTATTAGTGTGGAGATATTTAAGATCAATATAATCATATATGCCTATATGGACCTATCACTTCAGTCATTAGTCGATTAATCTGATTAATGTATCTTACATAACTCAATATGTCTTTTTCACATACTTATTTATATTTATACCATTTAGGCCTATGCAATCATCCCGTTGTGAGCAATCTTGTTGACTTAAATTACTGTTAAAAACTTGTCCAGAAGTCAATCTCTAATGTCATTTAATCTAATATAATGCCTGTCTACTTATTTTTCTATTACAAATTTAAGCACCATTAATGTCTAATAAAATTAAAAAAAAAATTCAAGTTTATTAATTTTAACTATTAAATATTTAATAATCAAAAGTTAATTAGTTATAAATTTTACAGCTAAATCAACATTTCTAGAAACCCATAAAAATATAAAAGATTAAAAACAACTCGCTTCATTTCATTTTATGTGTCACTTTTAAATAAAAGTCAAATTTTATTTATCTGATACTTTTAAATTTTTAATAACACTTTTAAACTTTTAATAAATTTTTTTTTTTAATTTAATTATTTTTTTTCAATAAAAATTGATCAATTATATGACGTAGCTGATGTTTAAACTGATGTTAATGCTTTGTATGTTTGATAGAAAGCCATCGAACTTCACATGAGTGGCCCTTTTTGTGTTGTCTTGCCTCTGTGTCATGACTTCATCATCATGATCTCTTTATTCAATTTATAATTTATTCTGCATTTTAATCAATTTTTTTTTTTGGTTCTTATTATGCAGAAATTCCAAAAATATTGTGCTCATAAGTTCCCATCAACCTCTAAAGAAATTTTCTAAATTGAGATGGAAATGTTTTGGTGATTTAAGCAGTTAAGTTAGGTAGGCATTAGTAAAGCACTAAGTCTATAACTATAGGCAAATATAATTTCTTTGACTAATTGTAACTAATAACCTAATATCTACCACTCTCTAATAGATAAAATAAAATGATAGATATTTCTTTTTTTTCAACTAAAGCTCCGATTAGAACAAATGATGAAATTCATTTACAAATGAATTTTATATGAAATTTATTTGTAAATTAATTCTTATATTTGGAATAAAATTATTAAAATATAGAATTGAAAATAAATTTTTTATTTTTATACTTGGAATAAATGAATTCATTTCTATTTTATTTACTAAAATATCCTTAATGTCAATTTTGATGTCTTCTTTCAATTACTCCCAATAAAAAAAATTAACAACCATTAATCATCATTTTAAAATTTATTATTAATTTAATTACTCTCAATTTTGATATTTTCTTTCAATTTCAATTACTTCCAATAAAAAAAACTGTACATACCGAATGAAACTAATCAGTAAAAATTCAACAGAAACGAGTAAAAATCCGGAGACAAAAGAATAGTAATAGGAGAGAGAGAAAAACAGTAATGGAGGAGAAAAAATAACAGATTATGTTAGCTGCATAAAAGTAATTTATTTGTAACAAATGATCAAGAGACTATTATAATTTTTTCAATTTTAGCTCTTAAAAATATGAAATTTATTAGCAAATTTCACCTATTTTGATGGAATTTGATTAAAATATAATGAATTTCATGGAATTGAATTCTGAATTCAATTCCTATTTTTTTTTTTGCATTATAAGCATGAAAAATGAGAATTACAAATAAATTTCATAAAATTTTATGAAATTCTTTTATTTTAAGCACTACCTAAATGTTTTGAATTCTAAATTTGCATATGGAATATTTTTAAATACTTAGAAATAGTATTTTATCCTTTTTTTTAATATTTTCGATACGAATTTAAATAAGTAAACTTTAGATATCGAATAAATTATAAATTGCCAAAATTAAGTCCTGTACATGATATAGTCAATTCCATATTCTATTCTCAAAGAGAAAGAAGATTACTTGCTTTGATTACTTACTTTGGATATTATTATTATTCCTTTGAAAAAAAAAACCAGCACAATTTTCAATTAGATTTTGAAATTGACTGTATTGTAAAACATAGATGTACTAATTAATTACCATTTCTATCTCATCGTATTGCCACTTTTTTTTTTAAAAAAAAATGTTTCAATAAATTATTATTTTTGTAATTGTAAAATAAAACTTAATATATAATTTTTATCTTTTTTTTTTATATAATGTCAATAAAATATTTTTTTTTTCATTTCATAATATCTGTTATTTTTATTAAAATTAAAAAATATTAATTAGATTTAAATTTAAGATAAAATTGAGTGATTAAATTTACAAATTTAAATCTAATTGATAAATTTTTATTGAAAAAAATTAAATTGTATTAAAAGTGTAAAAATAATAAATAAATAAAATTTAAATTTTATTCAAAAGTTACAAATATTATAAAATTGAGAAAGTATTTAATAACTTAATTTAAATTAAGAGAGGGGCATTTAAGTCTATTTATTTTTTTATTTATAAAAATTGATAAAATCAATAATTATTTTAATATTAATAATTTGTGTAACGAATGAAATGGATTGTTTTTGTTAGACAAAGTGGAAGAATTAATGTGGTTGGAAAAAAGTCAACAAACATGTCAAAAAGCTTCAAAGATAATAACAAAAAGTGTAATCCATTAATTTATGGTTTGGGTAGTTTTGTTAATTAGCTAAAGTTTATTTTCTGACTTCTACTCAATTTTTTCTCACTTACCAAACACTGGTATAGTTAATTAGTGATTGATAATTTGGTATTTTAAAGCGTGTTCGGGATGAATTTTATTTTTAATTTTTTGTTTTTATTTTATTTTAAAATAAAACTGCGTTTGTACAAATATTAATTTTTTATTTTTGTTAAAAAATATAGAATATATTTTAAGATTAAAAAATAAAAACTCTAAAACGGCAAAATGTGAATTTATTTAAAATTTATTATCATTTTTATATTTTTTTTACTTTTCTTTCGTAATTTTTAAATTTTATATTTCTAATTCTAAAATTATAATTTTATCTTTATATTCTTATTTTGATTACAAATTACTGTTTTATTCTTTTTATTTTCAATTTCCTTCATATTTATATTTTTGCCACTAAAATTTCATACTTTACTAGATTTATCCTTTAAAATCTCGTTGTTTTGCCAAATTACTATTTTAGTTCCTAAAGTTTCATTTTTATAGCAAAATTATCATTTGGTCTCTAAAATCTTTTTTTTATTTAAAATTATATTTTTACCCATGCAGTTTCATATTATACTCATTTTTTTACAGTTTTGCCCCAAATTTTATATTTTATTACTATTTAGTCCCTAATTAATTTTATGTCAAAATGACTATTTTACCCTTAATTTGATCTTTTTGCTACATAATTTTATTGAAATGCATGAAAGTATAAACTATTTATTTGTAAAATATGCAAATGAAAATATTTTACTTTAGAGATGATCAACAAAATAGTGAAGGCAACATTCCAGAGTCACTTGAAATTGTTGGTATAAATGCAAGTTAATTTCGTCAAATGAACAGTATTCGAGATGGAAGAACGTTGATATTGTTGTTGAATTATAATAATTGACATTTATATTGCTATTTTTTTAAAAGAATTATTGATTTTTCTTGTTATTATGAATTTTTTAATGAATTTTGAATTTCATTAAATATTTATTATTCAATATTAATAATTAGATACTATATATGCATAATATCTGTTAATGGATATTAGAAACATTATAATTAAAAATTGTGCTACTATTTTTAAATTTAGAAATAGTTTTTGAAAAATAAATAATAAAAATTAAAAATAGTTTATGAATTTAAAAAAAATAAAAATCAAAACTATATAATTTTATTGAACACACCCTTAATTAATATGAATTAATTTGATTCCCGTTTCTTACAAAAACATGTTTTAAGTACCGCTAATAGTGGAAAAGAGGAAGAAGCACTTGAAAATGTGAATGTTCATAATGGTCACTCCAAAATGATGTGGAGAAGCAACTAATTTTACTTATAATTAATTAAGTAGTTGGGGAGTGGAACACTAACCCACTTTACTTTAATTATCTATCATTGCCACTATATCCTCTCATACCAATTTCATTTGCCACCTACCTGTTCTATTGCCTTGCTTAATGTCACATTTTAGATTGATTCAAGATTCAAGAATTAATTAAGGAGTTTGAATTTTGACATTAATTTAGCACATCAATTAGGTATTTTTGGTTGCTGAATTAGGTATTTTTAGTTAAATAGGGATAAAAATTATTTCTTTTAGGTCGCATGCTCTTTTCTTTTGATGCCCTAATTTTTTTTGAGAAAATTATCAAATTTTAATTTTAAATTCACAACAACAAAATTCTCATTTATATTAAGATTGATTGATGTAATTCAAGCAATACATATAAAATTGGACATCTGGATTAATGAAATAAAAGAAGGATTGTAAAATCATTACAAGGAGGAGTTTGTGAATATACTCATCATTTGATCTGAAATAACCTTAAATCTTAATAAACTGATTGACCGTACGTATGTACCTAATTAGAGAATACAAGGAATAAGAGTATAATGCACATCACAACTTACCCATTAACAATGCCGTGGATTAAGCAGGAAATATCTATAGAAGAATAATGGAATTAATTAACATTAATGTTAATTAAATAATTATGAATCCCTATAAAATTAAATTAAATTACCATGAATAACATTTTATTAATTTTTCTCCATAATTGGCGGTGACTTGCCATGTGACTTTCTTCCTGCTTCGGTGGGAACACATAAACATACTAATAAACCCGCTGCTAACTTCCCACTAACCCACATTCAATTCCTATACCTATTCTATTTTTATATATTTTTTTATCAAATTAATATTCTATATATTTATATTTATAAATATGTATTTCTTCAATTTTACAAAAGAAGAAGAAGTTGGTCGGAAGCGTAAAGTTGAATTTAGTGAGTAATAAATTAAGGAATGGATGTTTAACCAAATGTTGAAAAATAACATTTTTAATAAAATCATATAAATAGAAATACACATTTATTACTTGTTAGGCAAGGGTAGGCTAAGGCAGGAAAATAGGGTGTAAAACCATATTCAACATTGGTTAGGGCTTTTGTATTGTTGTTTTCATACTTTCCTACATTTATGTGTGGCCCATTTTTCACTCTTACAATATGCTCTACTCGGGTTTTTTTCTAATTTTGGCTACAATCACATTCACAATGCTGGCACCATTTACGTATGTTTCATAACTTCTTCTTGTCTGATTTTTCAAGAAATTAACTTACATTTCTAATTGTTTTAATGTACAATTAATTGGAAAGTTGCATCAATCACCTATAGTGTGAATCACTTAATCGTATGTGCATAAAGTTTCAATTTTGATTTATGGTTTGACTTGCAAAGAAAATAGACTTAGAACTAAATTAATCCCAAAAGTTAACTTAAAGCTAATTTGTTCAACTCTTTGTGATTCTCTTTTGCAAGACTGGACATATGAATGTGGACCAATATTAAAAAAATAATAAATCTGAATTTAACTCAATTCCAAAAATTATGTGAGTTGAGAATTATTCAAATCTTTATAAGTTATATTATATTCTTAGAATTGATCGATGTGTGATGCTTAACACACTCTTCCTACATCCAAAGTCGAACACATGTGAATAATTTAGAGCATAAAATTTTTAGGATTAAAGATATGCAAGTGGCTTAATATCGCAAGATTAGTGGCTCTAATACTATATGACAAAAAATGTATTTGAAATGGCGGCTCTCTCTGATACCGAGCGACTTGTTCCCCTCTCCGAAGTGGATAGAGCGACCAAAAAGGTTAAACGCAGGGCAGAATTCTCTAGTTCTTCGGGATATAGAGACAGTCTGATCAATGGAGCCGTGAGGGAATCCTCAATGGAAGATGTTTTTGACTCTATGGATGTCAACTTGGATGCAGGGGATGTGAGTATTGATAAATCCGGAGCCATTCCTGTGCTGAGTTTCTCTGATAATCTTCGCTCTAAACTTTCTACCACTCTTGGGAATGTGATTGTTGTTAGCCTTTTGGGAAGAACAATTGGATATAAGGCTTTGAGTGCCAGATTACAGTCGTTGTGGAATCTTTCTAATGCCAAAATTTTAGATATAGGCAGGGGGTTTTTTTTAGTGCAGTTTTCTAATGAGAATGACTATAAGAAGGCGCTCTATGAAGGTCCTTGGGTTGTAAATGGCGCCTACTTGCTTGTGCAAAAATGGAATTCTAGATTTAGAGTCTCTAATGGAGCTGTTAATAATACCACGGTTTGGATTCGACTCCCGGAGCTGCCTTTACAGTATTATTCTGGCAATGTTTTAACAGCCATTGCTGAGGTTATTGGTCCAGTTGCTAAAATAGATTATAATACTAGCCAACTTCACAGAGGTAGATTTGCTAGAGTGGCTGTGGCTATTGATCTGAGGCAACCTTTGATCTCTATGATTAACATTGATGGTGAAACGCAGAAGGTGGAATACGAAAATCTGCCCGAGATTTGCTTTTTCTGTGGTAGGGTTGGCCATTTCGATAATTGCTGTCCTCATAAACAGAATGCTAATTCTAATGGAGTCAATAAAGAAGGCATGCCAGGGGAAATTGCTCCGTCTAATGCTGGTCAGTTTGGCGAGTGGATGGTGGTTGAAAAATGAAGAAAAAACCCTAGAGTCCTGGCTGCTAATACAGGAAAGAATCCCGGGTTCAAAGGAAATGGTTCCAGATTTGGAGCATTGTATGAGGAAGAGGGCGAGATTGTAGGAGAGGTTGTTGCTGATAAGGAGAACTTACCTAATCAGAGTAATGTGATACTGGGTGGCCAAGCGAAAGATAATGTAGGAGTTTTTAAATCACGTGGGTTTAAGAGTGCTACTTATCGTGGAAGAGGGGGTCCACTAATAAAAGTGTTTCACGTGGGATACACAATTCAAAAGAAAGCACTGGAAGTAGTAATAAAGCCAGTCTGGGAGATTTTTTTACATTTAAAAGCAAAATCCAACAAGAAGACAACTTAGTGAGCAAACCGTCGACTCTCAATTCGGAAAAGCATACGGTTGTGGGTAAACCGATTATGGAAGCAATAGCCTCTGCTAGTATACCAGCTTCCAGAAGCATAGAAACCTTGCCTCAAGGATCTCGCCACACGGGGCAATTTGAATGCAGGCCTCCTGATCCTATTCCTCATAACCATGCTGCAGGTAATATGTCTTTGACGCTTGACAGAATGGATTCAGATGATCCTATTCAAACAGGGGATGAAGGAAATAATGATGATTTTAGTGGTGATGAGGACCTTTAGATCCCTATTTGCGTGAGGAATGAGCTCTACCTCCGAGGGCCGATTTTGTTTCTTATTTTTTTTTCTCTTATGTCAATCCTTTCTTGGAACTGTCAAGGTGCCAAAAGCCCCTCGTTCATGAGAACTTTGAAATGTTTTATTCAGAGTCATAGTCCAAAGTTGGTGGTTCTCCTTGAACCAAGAATTAGTGGTCTTACAGCTGATAATTGTATTTCTAAGATTGGTTTCCCTAGGTCTCATAGAGTGGAGGCCACAGGTTTCAGTGGTGGAATTTGGATTTTATGGAAAGAAAATTGGAATGTTGAGGTTCTTATTAATAATACGCAGTTTGTTCATCTGGGTATTAGAACAGAAGACAATCTTATGTTTTATTTCACTGCTATCTATGCCCACCCTGTGGCCTCTGTCCGCTGCAAGCTTTGGCCTATTCTTCAAAATATTAACAACTGTATTGATAAACCTTGGGTTTTGATGGGGGATTTTAATTCTCTGCTTTATTCTAAGGAAAAGCAAGGTGGCTCACCTAATAGATCAGGGGTTTGCAAGCATTTTCTGGATTGGTTTATTGCCTCTAAGCTGATAGATCTGGGGTACAGGGGTCCTGATTTCACTTGGAAAAGAGGGAACCTTCATGAAAGATTGGATCGGGGTATCTGTAACAATGCGTGGAGTTTTCAGTTTCCTGAGTCTTCCATTCTTCATTTGGCTAGAATCTCTTCTGATCACAGGCCTATTATGCTAAAATTGTATAACAATCGGAATACTAATATCAATCATCCATTTCGGTTCCTTCAGGCTTGGCTGACCCATACTGATTTTCAGAATTTTGTTAGGCATAATTGGAGAGTGGACGGGAACATGATGACTTCAATAAATACTTTTACTGAGAAGCTTCAAAACTGGAACCATATAGTATTTGGGAATATTTTTCATCAGAAAAAGAAGCTTTTGGCTCGTATTGCTGGGGTTCAAAAAATTCTCTCTCGACAATACTCTCATCATCTCGATAATATGGAATCAAATCTGAAATTTGATCTTGAGCAGGTGCTTCTTCGGGAATAGCTCCTCTGGCTCCAGAAGTCTAGAAGTGAGTGGATTCAAAGTGGGGATAAAAATACTACCTTTTTCCATCAGAGAACCATAAGGAGAAGGAGGAGAAATCGTATTGATTATCTACAGAATGCTGAGGGGGTCTGGATTGATGATCCACGGATTCTTTGTGGTATGGCTGTTAGCTTCTTTTTTGCCCTCTATTCTGAAGAATGCTATAGTCGCCCGCCTTATCATATCAGAGGTCATTTTCCTAACCTTGGGGAGAGGATGTCGGAGTTGTCTGATGATTTTTCTAATGAAGAGATTCACAGAGGTTTATTTGATATGAAACCTTGGAAAGCTCCAGGAATTGATGGTATGCAAGCTGGTTTTTTCCAATCCCAGTGGAATATAGTGGGCGGTGATGTCTGTAGAGAAGTAGGCAGAATTCTTAAAGGTGGTAAGATGGATAATGCTATGAACATATCCCTTCTCTGTCTCATCCCAAAAGTGGACTCCCCTAAGAATGTGTCTCAGTTTCGTCCTATAGCTTTATGCACTGTTCTTTACAAGATTGTGACAAAAACCATTGCTAATAGACTCAAACACCTCATGCCCTTCTTAATTGGCCCAATGCAGACCAGTTTTGTTCCAGGACGGCATATAACGGATAATATTATTATCACTCAGAAAGTTATTCACACGATGCGAACAAAAAAAGGAAAAACAGGTTTTATGACTATTAAAGTGGACTTGGAAAAAGCTTATGATCGGATTAGCTGGGAGTTTCTCAAAGACACTCTGTTGGATGTTGGTATTCCAACTACTTTAATAGATATCATCTTGGATTGTGTTTCAACCTCCTCCACGCAAATCTTATGGAATGGTAACATGTCGGATTCCTTTATTCCTTCTCGGGGTCTCAGGCAAGGGTGTCCCTTATCTCCTTATTTGTTTGTCCTCTGTATGGAAAGGCTTAGTCAAGGTATTAATAACGCGGTTCAGAATGGTCTTTGGCACCCCGTGCAACTGAATAGAGGAGGGCCACCAATCAGCCATCTTTTCTTTGCGGATGACTTGATCCTCTTCAGTAAGGCTGATGTGCACCAAACCAATGTTATCAGTACGATTCTAGATAGCTTTTGTGAAAGCTCTGGACAGAAGGTTAGTATTGACAAGACTAGTGTGTTCTACTCCAAGAACGTCAGCACTTCTCTTCGTCGGGAACTAAATCATAGACTGGGATTCAGGGAAGTTTCGGATCTGGGTAAGTATCTTGGAATGCCTCTTTTGCATTCTCGGATCTCTAAAAAGCACTATTTCTATATTTTGGATCGTATGAAGAGCAGAATTTCTAGCTGGGATTCTTCTGGCTTATCTGTGGCGGGTCGAGTAACCCTGACCAAGGCTGTTTTGTCTAATATGCCCTCTTATGTCATTCAGGCATCTAGAATCCCTTCTACTCTCTGTGCGGAGTTTGATAAGTTGTCTCGAAGGTTTGTCTGGGGGGGAGTTGCGGATTCACATAGCGTAGCCCTGGTTCCCTGGACTACTGTGACTCAACCTAAAGATAGAGGAGGGCTGTCGCTTCGTAGTACCCAGACCCTCAATATAGCCTTTCTGATGAAGCTTGCTTGGTGTCTGTTCTCTCAATCACAACAGCTTTGGGTCAAAGTTCTTGCTTCTAAGTATAAGTTCACCCTTGGTGGTGGTGCTTATCCAGTTAATCATTGTAGGAGTACGCCAGTCTGGAGGGGAATCTGTAATGTTTGGAACAATATTATTAACCATGTCAAATGGGTTATTGGTAATGGCAGGAAGATCCGTTTTTGGTTTGACAGATGGGTTCCTGATCAAGTTGAATTCGGATGCTTCAGTTTCTAGAGGAGGAGCTGCTGCTTGCAGTGGTCTTATGAGGAATCACTTAGGCTACTGGTGCTCTGGCTTTGTGGCTAACCTGGGGATCTGCCCTATTCTTTTAGCAGAAATTTGGGGTATTTACTACGGGCTTTGCAGGGCTAGGGAAGAAGGGTTTAAGCATGTTATGGTGGAGAGTGACAATAAGATAGCTGTTGAGATGATTAGTAGCAACTCTGCCCTCAGCCCCTCTTGTGTCACTTTGATTAATCGTATCAGGGGTCTGACTAGTTGCTTCTCCATAGTCTCCTTCAGGCATGTTCACCGTGAAGCCAACTTTGCTGCAGATTATCTTGCCCAGCTGGGGTTTAGCTTTCCATATGGCTATCATGTTTTACATTCTCCTCCTCAGGGAATAAGATCATGGCTGTCTCATGACACTTTGGGAGTTTCTTATAGCCGTTAGTTTGTGGTTCTTGTGAGCTTGCTCACCTCTTTTCTTAATAAAAAAAAATGTATTTGAACTTAACTCAACTCTAAAAACTAAATTGTAAGGTAAAAATTTCCAAAACCTTTATAAGATTATATTCTTATAACCAATTGAGACTATATGTCTCCGGGCCTGATTAAAAAAATTGTATTTTTTTTTATCTCTTTAATTATTTTTTTTCAAAAATTATCATTAAGCCGCTCAATTAAAAATTATTCAATTGAGCTCCTAAATCTCTAATCTTTTTCATTGAGCCCTTATTTGACAAAAATAATTAAATAAATGCCCGCACGGAGCTGAAAACATGCAATGTTTCAGAAGGTCAAATGAACAAAATCAAAAGTTTAAGGGCAGAATTTTCATTTTTCAATTTTCTTTATTTTATTTAACCCCAACTTTTTTGCAATAATATTCTTTTTTTTTTCCATCAAATTGTTGAGGGCTCAATCAATTAAACAAAAATTAGATGTTCAAATGCTTTATTATTGAACAGATCATATCAGTTGTAGCTCACTAATTACATTTTTTTGAACAAATACAGAGGCTGTGTTTTTTCTAATCAATAATCTTTTTTGAAGCATTCTGATTAATATATATATATATATATATATATATATATATATATATATATATATATATATATATATATATATATATATATATATATTCTGAGGAAATATTACATACTATTTGATAACAGTCGGATTTCTCGAAGCGTCATCTTGATTGAATCACCTGAAAAGTATAACAAAACCGTTGGGTTTCCGACAAGGGAGGCTCCGACGATCAAGTCAGTAAATTGACAAAGTAAAGGTTATGTGTAAAGAATTCAGAGAGAGATTAATGTACATGTTATCTTCCTTTATATAGAGCTCTTTTCCTAAGATAAATAGGAAGTTAAATCCTTAATAGGAGGAAATCACTCTGACTTCTTGATTAATGCTTGATTCCTTATTTGTGAGGATTTGTTGAGTGATTCTTGGTACTTTCCATCATTGTTGGACCATGATCTGCGCAATATCTTAAAAATATTCGAGGATGATGGCTTTCCATATTCTGATACCGAGCTATTGAGATAACCGAGCTACTAATATATCAAATGTCTGGGTGAGCCCGGCTATCAAGTACTTGAAACATAAGTTCGGCATATAACTTGTGTTAGGAGAGATATATACAGATCTCTTGCTCGAAGAGTCCGGTTATCATAAGTCCCCCCCCCCCTGAGAGATGACATTTATGTCAATAAGATGTGGGTCTAACAACTAAAGGGAGCGCGTGAGTTTTAGCCTTCCTCCTTTGAAGATAGCTGTGCGCGTGGCCCCGTAGAAAACGTGAACAGTTGCTTCATTTGTTGTGATCCAACGGCTGTACCAGGTATTGAAATGATGGCACCTCTTTGGTCACCGTGCAGGTATTAATTGCCGCCACACAACTCAATTACCGTTTGCCACCTATTCCCATCTGAGTGGTTCCCTCTTTCTATAAATACCCGCTTCTTCTCCTTACTTTCACTTTCGTTTTCTTTAGGGATTTCATTATTTCTAGTGTTGCTCTTCCTCTTCTCTTCAGCTTGCAGCCTTCTACTCCGACCAATTCCCTTCCTACCCTGTGCGCTTTCCTCTTCATCTGTCTTAAGTCTGCATATATTTCTTGGGGCTTTGCCTATGTCTTCCCAATTACAGGTTAGTTCCTTGCCTTCTCTTCCCTTTCTTATTTTGAGAATGAGTGGATCTGAAAGTTCATCAGAGAGGTTAAGAATGGAGAAGGGCCTTGAACGCGAAGATATTCCGGAACCTCCTAGTACCAGCCAGTCAGAGCCATCAAGGAGAAAAGAGCCTAGGAGGAATCTGTTGGGAGCATCAGCTCGGTTGTAAGGAGCAGTGAAATGGTGGAGCTGCATGAGAGATTAGGGATTCCTGACAGCTACAGAATTCGGGCACCCGGAACCAGTGGTCGGGCAAACGCGAAATTTAATGGCAGAAAAACGATAGCAGTATACGAAGCCGATTTTGAGGTTGGAATGAGCCTTCCACCAACAGCTTTCGAGACTGAGCTTATGGATTACTACGGCCTAACAATGGGACAAATTCACCCAAACGCCTGGCGAACAATATCCGCTCTGCAAATGTGGGCAGCAGACAATGAGATCGACCTAACAGCTCGGCTCTTCCGGATGACCCATGTGGTCGGGCTTCGGGTCACAACCGAAGATCACAACTACGTCCAAGCCCGAGCGAGTTATGGGATTTTCATGGGAAACCCAGAGTCCTTAAAGAATTGGAAAGACCGATTTTTTGTAGTTGAGAGCGACAATAATTTTTCGTTCCGAACTACTTAGGGTCGATATGTAAATAAGAACGACAATCCAATTTTACTCACTGATGAGGAGGAGCAAACTTTGACCCGATGGAGGGCTCTGGCTCAAAATAAGATCGATATAAAAGACCAACTTATGTTTGGCTTGGACCGAACTGAATCGTCAGGTCGACGAAGAAGAGGTATACTCTGTTATCAACTCTCCTGTTCTAATACTTTCTCATTTTTTGGCTTTTTTGCAGAAATGAAGCGTACTGAGAGACCGAGCATGGTCTAAATGATAAGAGCCAAGAGGCAGAAAAAACCTGAAGGTTCAGCACCTGGCGAAGCTTCTCGGGAGACTCCTGTAGTTGCTCCGGAACAAAGTCCAACAGTCCCAGCCCCAGGTGCCAGCTCGGCCCCTATCGATGTACCGAAGGATTCCTCGCCTCCAACTCCAACGACCGAGATTCCCTCGGTCAACATACAGACTCCTCCTGGGCTGATCTCCCCCGAGCATGGTGCCGATGCAGGGCCCTCGAATTCGAGGATGCCAAAAATGGATTTTCGGGCTCTTGCTGATGAGATATGCGAGATCTGGCGGCAGGAGGGGAGTGGTTATACCGAGGAGAATCTGGTCTTCTGTGACTATGTGCACCAGTTGGCCTGTATCCCCAAGAGTGTCAATCCTCTGCTTCGCTGGAAAGCAGATGAGTTGGGTGAAGCCCTCAAGAAGCACCAAATACAGGTGAGCCCTTCTGCCATCCAATCAACTTAATTGACCCCTAAGAAATACCATGCTCCTTACCCTGTTTCCTCTTTTCACGTAGGGTTCAATATTGAGCGGCGTTGTCATAGCGAAGATAAACACCCTGATCATGGCGTGCAATAGGGAGGCCCGGAACGTCGCCGGACACCGCTTTAGGGCTAATGTGGCCGAGAGCAAACTGGTAGATTCTGAAAAGAGAGCTTTGGAAGTTGAGGCCAAATTAATCGAGGCCCTGAACAAAATCGCCGAAGTGCAGGAGAGGGCAGCTGAGGACGAAAGAAGCAGGATGGAAGATGAGGCTGAGCTATCAAGACTCCGGGCCGAACTGGACGAGGTTAAAAAAGGCAAAGCCGATGTGGAGGAGTAGTTTGCGGACCTCGAGTACCGGTCCATGGAGCTAGCCGTCGACAAGTGCCTCGCTTTTAGTTAGAAGCTGTCCGATGCTGTTAAACAGCGATGTCCCAACCTAGATTGGTCTTGGTTGGACGATGTGTATCCAGATGAATAGGCCAACTTGTACTTTGCTTTAACTTAATGAAATATAAGTTTTCTTTTACCTTTTATCGCCGAGCTCTTTGAATTTTCTTTTTGCACAATTTGAATAACGCTTTGAATGTAATAGCAAACATAATAAGCTTTTTGATGAGTTGTAATTGAATGAACCAATGCTCCTATGGCGCTACGGCCGAACGAGCTCTTCAATAAGTAATAAAATAAAAGGTTCTCGGGAGCTATAACCAAGCTTAAGGAATTTCGACACTTAGGTCATAAAATGCTCGATGGTGTGATAGCCGAGTGAGCGTTAAAGATGTACTTCATTGTTGAGTATGAGAATGTACGCCCTGTCGGCGGTATTATTAAATTGGTGTTGTTGCATCAACGTTTGGTTGCTCAATGGTAAAAGTGCCGAGTTAGAGCAACCATAGTGCGGATAATACAATAGAAGACATAGTTCGTCCATGAATATACCTCTTTTATTAATGTTTTTGCAAATACAATTGCTATTATGGCGAAAAAGCCGAGCTGAGTGAAATACAATAATGCACAAAAATGCTCGATGGCGTAGTAGCGGATTGAGCGATAAGAACACAGAGTCGAGCTTCCAATTAACCTATTGATAATAGGTCTTCAAATTTGAAATGTTCCATGAATTAGGAAGTATCTTTCTAGAGGAGTCCTTCAACCTGTGTGCTCCCTTCTTAACCTCATGAATTATATAAGGGCATTCCCAATTAGGATTCAGCTTTCCTACTCCAGCAGATGTTTGGGAAGCAACTACCTTTTTGAGGACGAGCTGACCGATCCTGAATGTCCTCGGTTTTATATTCTGATTGTGGTAGGATGACATCCTTTGTTTGTAAGCAGCGGATTGTATCTGAGCGAGTTCTCTCTGTTCCTTTAATCTATCCAGCTGACACAATAAGTTCGCATCATTGGTTGCCGCATCAAAACTCGAGGTCCGGATATTTGGCATACCGATCTCACAGGGGATAACCGCCTCTGTCCTATATGTGAGTGAGAAGGGGGTCTCTCCCGTTGCTGATCTTGGTGATGTTCGGTAGGCCCAACGGACATTGTAGAGTTCATCCACCCAGAGACCTTTTGCCGAATCAAGTCATTTCTTCAGACCTGCAAGAATAGTCCGGTTAGTTACCTCAGTCATGTCGTTTGCCTGCGGATGGCATACCGAGGTGAAGTAAAGCTGGATCTTTAACTCCAAGCAGTATCCCTTGAAAGCTGCACAATCAAACTGTTTGCCATTGTCCGTGACGATGGAATGTGGGATTCCAAACCTCGTAATGATAAACTTCTGGACGAACTTGATGATGTTCGCTGGGGTTATGGTTACCAAGGGCTCTGCTTCTACCCACTTTGTGAAGTGGTCCACCGCCACCACCAGGAATTTCCGTTGTCCAGTCGCCAAGGGAAAAGGGCCCACAATGTCGATTCTCCACTGAGCAAATGGCCAGGGACTATATATTGGGACCTGAGGAGCAGACTTTTGATGGTTCAAATTACTGAACCGCTGGCACTTATTACACTTTCGGACTAGTTCTTTAGCGTCTCCTTCCATGCTCGGCCAGTAGTACCCTTGCAACAACGCTTTTCGAGCTATAGCCTGTGCTCCTTCATGAGCCCCGCAAATTCCTTTGTGAACTTCCCTCAAGACATACTCCCCCTCTTCTGTGCTCAAACATTTTGCCCATGGAGCTGAAAATGATCGTTTGTATAATTTACCATCCAGGATGGCATATCGGCTGGATCACTAGACTGTCTTTCGAGCTTGCATCTGATCTTGGGGCAAATTTTCACTGCTCAAGTATTGGTAAATGGGAAGCCGCCATCCGTCCATCAGTTCTTGCAAGTGCACCTTATATGTTTCGTGTGTAGGGGCTGATATAATTGACCAGATTATGTTTGATATGGCTGACTGATCTTGGAAGCAAGCTTGCTTAGCTAGAGCATCGGCCTCCTCATTTTCTGCCCGCGATACCTGCTCTATAGACCATGCACAGCCCCGTTTTTCTAGTTGGGAGAATAGTGCAGCAGTTAACTCCCTGTATCTGACCATCATATGGTCTTTGGCCTCAAACTTCCCGAGTACCTGGCTAACAACAAGTTGTGAATCAGAGAAGATATTTAATGAGTCCAGCTTTACGTCCAAGGCTAGTTGTAAGCCAAAACTGAGGGCTTCGTATTCGGCCACATTATTGGTTGCCTGAAATGCTATATGAGCCATTGCCCGGATTACAATCTTTCCTGGTCCAATCAGAATCACCCCCGCCCCGGCACCTGTGGACAAGGATGTGCCGTCAATGTACAATTTCCATGAGCAAGGGCTGGGTTCCAGAGGAGGTGCGTGCAACTCTGCCATAAAATCAGCTAGAACTTGCCCCTTCATGGATGGGCGAGCTTCATACCTGACATCGAATTCTCCCAACTGAGCTGCCCATTCTGTGATTCTCCCCGATGCTTCGGGTTTCTGCAGAACCTTTCTAAGGTTTGAGTTCGTCCGCACTGTCACTGTATGTGCCTGAAAGTAGGGGCGCAACTTGATGGTGGATATCACTAATGCAAAAGCAAGCTGCTCTAGTATAAGATACCGCAACATAGCTCCTCTGAGAACCTTACTAGTATAATAAATGGGAAACTGCTGATTATCTTCTTCTCTTATCAAAACCAAACCGAAGGTTCCCGATGCGACTGCAAGGTACATAAACAGTGTTTCTCCCGGTTGTGGCCGACTTAGAAGAGGTGGGGTGCTAAGAAAGACTTTCAATTCATCAAATGCTTTCTGACACTTTGGTGTTCACTCAAAACCCTTCACTTTCTTGAGGGTGTTGTAAAAGGGAAGACATCTTTTAGCCGAATAGGAAATGAATCTACCTAAAGCTGTCACCCTTTCGTTAAGTTTCTAAACATCCCTTACCGACTTTGGTGGTTCCATCTCCAGAATGGCTTGAATCTTCTCCGAGTTAGCCTCTATCCCCCTCTTTGAAATCATGTACCCCAAGAATTTTCCAGACTGGACACCGAAAGCACACTTCTCCGGATTTAATTTCAAACCGAGCTCCCTCAACACCCCGAATGTTTCTACCAGCTCCCGTGGTAAGTCCGCTGCGGTCTTGCCTTTGACAATCATGTCATCAACGTATACCTCTATGTTCCTTTCCAATTGCCCCACGAATATCTTATTCATTAATCTCTAGTAGGTGGCCCCAGCATTCTTTAACCCGAAGGGCAATAGGTAGACCGGTGTGTGACGAAAGCAGTCTTCTCTTTATCACTCTTTTTCATAGGGATTTGGTGATATCCCGCAGAGGCATCTAAGAAGGCATATTCTTCAAATCCCGAAGTGGAGTCGACCAGGAGGTCAATATTGGGCAATGGGTAGCAATCTTTTGCATAGGCCTTGTTTAAGTCGGTAAAATCAACACACATTCGCCATTTTCCGTTGGCCTTCTTTACCAGCACCACATTTGACAACCAGTCCGGGTATAATACTTCCCTTATGAACCCATTTTTCAACAGTGTGTCAACCTCCTCCGATATTGCCTGCTGCCGCTCGGGAGCGTGATTTCTCTTCTTCTGCTTAACGGGTTTACAGCTAGGTTGCACATTAAGGGCATGACACATTACCTCGGAAGAAACTCCCTTGATGTCCAAAGGTTGCCAGGCGAACATTTCTTGATATTCTGACAATACTGCTACTAGTGCTTCTTTCTCTTTCCCCTCTTTACTGGCAGCAATCTTGACCACCTTTTCTGGTGAGAGTTTTATCTCTCGAAGTGAATCCATGGGCTTCGCATTCCTCGCAGTTGGAACATCTAGCGCATCCAATGGTAACGCCTAGTCTGCCTCTTTCAGCATGCTTACATAGGTTTGCCGAGCAACCTTTTGATTACCTCATAGTACGACCACACCTCCTCGGACAGGTATCTTCACTATCAACTTACGTATAGAGATGTAGGCGTCCACCCCAACTAAGAGAGGCCGTCCAATGATCATATTGTAAGCGAGTGGTATGTCAACCACCATGAAACAACTCCTACAACTGCACACTTGATCCTCATCTCCGAGCTGCAAATCTAACATGGCCGAGCCTTCTACTTTGACTGGCTGCCCAGATATGCCGATGAGTGGTGCTGACACGGTTTTTAACCTGTTCGTTAACAGCCCCAATGCCTTGTAGGCCTGTAAAGTGATAAGATTCACCGCATTCCCTGTGTCTACCAAGATTCTTTGGACCAGATAGTCTTGTATCAGGGCTTCCACAACTAGCGAGTCCGTGTGAGGAGTTCGAACATGAGCTTCATCCGCCACAGAAAATGTTACCTCGTATCCCCCTGCTCTACGGCCTGCCCCTATAGAAAACACCTCCTTAGCCTTTCGCTTTCTGGACTCTTCGAAGACATCATAATGCTGGACTCCTGCAATCACATGGATTATCCCGGCTGGAGCTTTTTTGCTTGAACCAGCTCCTTTATCCTGTATTCTCGGTGAAGGAGACATATCTCGCCCACTCCTATCTGTACCCTTTACGAACTGCCCGAGCTTGCCCTGCCGAATCAAATGCTCGATTTCTTGTTTCAACTGGCGACAATCATTCATCTGATGGCCTTTATCCCTGTGAAAGGAGCAGTATAGGCTTTGGTCTCTGCTAGGATCATCTATCATGGGGCGCGGCCAGTTAACCCGCTCATTCTCCTTCATCCAGGCCAAAATTTGGGACCTCATGGCCGTTAACAGTGTGAACCGTTCTTCTTGTTTGCTTCTAGTGTTCGGCTTTGAAACTAGATAAGCTCGGTTGGAATGGCTAGACCCTCTTCCTCTGACCTCATCTCTGCCATTATTGCTTCTATCCCGACCTGTGTGAAACCCTCTATCCGAGTCTCTGAGCTGCGAACTATACCTGAGTCTACGAGCTTCATCCATTCGGATGTACTTGTAAGCCTGGGACATGAGCTCGGTGAAGTCACCCAGGGGTTTCTTGCTTAGGGAATTACTAAAGTCTTGGCACCTCGTATTGCGAATGAGAGCATTAATAGCCACCTCCAAGTTTAAGTTTTGGATGTCCATTGCCACAGCGTTAAATTTCTCCACGTAAGCTCGGAGTGCTTCCCCCTTCTCTTGATGTACCATGGTAAGGTCGGCCGACACTTTAGCTGGTCGAATGGCTGCTACGAATTTAGCAATGAACATGTCACTGAACTGCTCGAAACTGTAAACGGAATTTTTTGGGAGGTTATGAAACCATATCTAAGCCGAGTCGGTGAGTGTTTGGGGGAAAATCTTGCACAAAGCTGCATCCTCCATGGTGTGAACCAGCATAGTGTGGTGGAACTCGTCTAAATGAGCTCGGGGATCCATGCTGCCGCTATATTTTGGCAGATTTGGCAAGCGTATCTGGGGGAACGGGGCAGCCAGGATGTCTCGAGACAAAAGAGATCGAAAACTGCCCTGGTACTGTAAGGTACTTCGGTTCTGATACTTCTGTATTCTTTTTTCAAATAGTCTTTCAAACTGTTCGGCTGTCATAGTGATCGTTGTTCCCGGGGCTAATGTGCTCGGCAAAGGTGATGGTGTTGTTTGGGCTGAGAATTGTGTAGTTTGTGTAGGGTACTGCACTGTTGCATGTGTTTGGGCGAGGGGTGCTGTCATGGGGTTGTTTGTGGGGGCAGCTGGTGGTGTCTGAGCCGCCATAGTTGACAGGGCGGTCAGAAGAGTCTGAGCTGTCTGGGAGGTCAAACCCGGGATTGCTGGGATGGTAGCGGGTGCTTGTGGTGTTGCCAGTGTATGAATTTGTGTAGGGAGAAACAATTGTCGCACTGGGAGTGGGGAGGCTTGCTCCGGCTGAGCTGGCTGCAGGCTTTGGAGGAACTGGCCAAGCAGGTTGGCCGGAGGCTGAGTTGCAACACTGGGCTGGTTGGCTGATGGAGCAGCAGAGACAGGTAAATCAGGAAATAGATCCATTGATGACTGAAGACCTTGGAGTGTTCCACGCTCACCGCACCAAATGATAACAGTCGGATTTCTCGAAGCGTCCTCTTGATTGAATCACCTGAAAAGTATAACAAAATCGTCGGGTTTCTGACAAGGGAGGCTCCGACGATCAAGTCAGTAAATTGACAAAGTAAAGGTTCTGTGTAAAGAATTTAGAGAGAGATTAATGTACCTGTTATCTTCCTTTATATAGAGCTCTTACCCTAGGATAAATAGGAAGTTAAATCCTGAATAGGAGGAAATCACTATAACTTCTTAATTATTGCTTGATTCCTTATTTGTGAGGATTTGTTGAGTGATTTTTGGTACTTTCCATCATTGTTAGATCATGATCTACGCAATATCTGGGAAATATTCGGGGATGATGGCTTACCATATTCTGATACCGAGCTATTGAGATAACCGAGCTACTAATATATCAAATGTCTGGGTGAGCCCGGCTATCAAGTACTTGAAATATAAGTTCGGCATATAACTTGTGTTCAGAGAGATATATACTGATCTCTTACTCGAAAAGTCCGGTTATCACTATTCAATCCACTAGATCATATTAGTTTTTCTTATATACTTAGTAATGATATAGTATTTACATACATATATATACCATTAGTGTTTATATATATATTCTGAGGAAATATTACATACTATTCAATCCACTAGATCATATTAGTTTTTCTTATATGCTTAGTAATGGTATAGTATTTACATACATATATATACCATTAGTGTTTATTTTATTAATTTAAAATTACTATTTTGTTTAATATAACACTACTCCTAAAGTTAATTAATATATCCCTTAATTTTTTTAATATTTACAAAGTAATTGATCCTGAAATTGTTAGTTAAAATTCCGTTTAAGGCTACTAAAATAATTAACTGATATTATCAAGTTTCTGGAATGCTCTGCTGTGCCGTTTTGTACGGATCCGTGCAAAGTTGTACCATGTGCATAACCTTCTTATATATGAAAATAGTAGTATATATTTGTAGACCGTAGAATACATATATTTCAAGAAAAGGCATAATTTCAATCTTGCATGTGAAAAACAATTAAAAGCATTTCTTTAATTTTCTGTATGTCTGAAATTCTATGATAAGAAGACGAATTGTGGTAATTTAAAACAATTCACACTAGATAATAATTTAAAAAAAAAAAAAATTATTTCTGCTCTGCATTATGATAAACGGTTTAGATAATCTTGATTTTCCATCCTAAAGTAATGGTTGAGATACTATAGCTCATTTGCAACTGTCTATTTATTTAAATTTAAATAGTTGAATTTATTTGAAATTAGATGTTTTGAATTAATCATGTAAAATCTCTAAAAACAATAAATAAATTGAGAAGCCACAAGAGAAAATTATGACCCATGTCGATAATATGCGACTATGGAAAGCATATTAGCCAATGGTTAAATTTTAATGACCATACTCTGTTAAAATAAAAAAACTCGAATTTAATTTCTATTAATAATATTTATAGTGACAATTAGGTATTATGAGAGCTTTTCGGGTATAATAATAATAATACGTATGGAATTTTGAGGTACAATCTTGATATCTCTCGTTGTAGTATAAACTTTATATGTTTGGTGGGAAACACTTAATTAGTTTGCCCATAAGGAACGGCTGATGAGTTATAAATAATTTTACATAGATCTATTCACATTTTTATTTATGAAAAAAATCTTCCAAAATAAAGTTAAAAAGAAAATTGCATTTTGCACTATATTTTTGTTTTCAAAGATTGAATGAGGAAGAATTTGATAATTGAGTATACATATTCAATAATATAGTGGGGAAACTTAGTGAAAAACAACAGAAATGGGGTTGACTCCGAAGCACCATTATGGCATGCCACTAAATGACTAGTTGAAATCAACATAAAGCACAATTAATAAGCAATGACTTCAAGAGAAGTTGTAGTGTGATCTTTGACAAAAGTGAAAAAGATATATGCAATGCAATATTGCCAAATTATCATGAAAGCTATTGTTACACTACTTATAATGTCCAAAAGCCCACTAAACAAAATAAAATCTGGAAAAGAAAGATACATTGCTATTGTACTCATTTGATTTAACTGATAACCACAGTTGATAATTGATACATTATTCTTAGTAGTTGATATATAGTCAATTGATGATTAAAATATGATCAATAAAATGTCACATAGTTTATTAAGTATCCACATTGATTAGATATAAAAATTTAATATTTTTTTATAGTGGTTTGAACAGTTCTCAACCGATAAATTATAGCTTTTGAAATTAAGTTATATTTAAGTTTATTTGCTTTCTAGAAGCAAAATCTGTGAAAATGAAAATAAAAAAAATTAAAAAAAAATCAAAATGAGCAAGGTGCAAATAGCATTTAGTCCTTGTTATCTAAATTCGATTTAGATAAATTCGATCATATATTGCTATTTACAAAAAATAAAATAAAAAGATAATTAATATACAGAGATGATAATATAGTACCGGCTTGGAACATAATTGATGAAAACTTGCAATAATTCTCCAACAACATCAGCCTTTGTAGTCTAGCTTGCATGCAAAGGAAGTGTTCAACTCCAGACATTAGTTTTGTAAGGAATTTATGCGGTCTCCATCTTAAAATTTTTAACAGCTTTTGACTTGTTTTGGATATTAATTAGCCTTTCTTTTAGTAACTCATCATATTCATTGCTCCTAAATGTTGATGATTATTTAAATCATTACTCTTTTGAATTTAACTACAGCCCTGTATTAGCATTAGCTAGGGACCCAAGTTCTCCTAATTCTGCCCATAATATGTCATTGATATTGTCTAATTATTCTTTTAACCTTTTTAATGGGACAATACAATACTATGATTAATAATTTAGCAAATTGCATCACGCCTATTAAAAAATTAAGAAAGTCTAATTACTTCATAATAGATCTCTTTTTTTTAGCATAATTCATATTCAAATTGAGATAAAAAAAATAATTTATTATATGAACTACGTACTATGCCAATTTCGGAATATAATTCTAATAGTTTTTCAAATATTTAACCGTTATATACGTGATTTGAGGCAATAAATCATATGGTAATGAGAAGTGAAATATTTCAATAAATCAGATATACCAAATGTATTAAATATGAATTGTTAGATAAAAAAATATAAATGCGGAGCAATTAAATCCACGTATTATGGAAGTAGGAAGGACAAATGTTGAGGCCAATGATTTTGTTTTTTCACATGATTTTCCATTAGAGTTTCCTTCCTGAAAAAGCCTGGTTCTTGTTATATTTGTTATAAAGATGTTTGCTTTGTAATATCTTTTTCTATTTTCCCAAATTCTGCTTATCCAAACATATTAAAACCCAACCCAATCACGCCAATCACACCATCAAACTCATATCTTTTACCCTTTTAGTCTCATCAACTCTTCACTTTTATTATATACTTCTATTTTGATTAATTTTTTAATTCTACGAACAACACATCCTCATGTTTCCTCCATTCATATACTTTAAACACTTACCGGAAGGGATGCACCCTACTCATTAGAAGGACACCTGTCAACAATATTTTTAATTTTAATAATATATATGGTTGCTCATTGCAAAATCCTCCACGTGGCTATGTGGCGACATGAATAAGCGAGGGCGAAACTCACCGTCATCAGCGAGTAAGTATATATATATTAATGAGATGACGTGGCAACGGTAGTGTTCCAAAGAGGAGGTGAAGGAGGGAGAGGTTAAAGTGAGGTGTTAGAGGGAGATGGTCATGCACGTGATGGACCGACACACTTCAGAGGTTAAAATTCGGGGAGGACCAAATTATATTTAAAAAAAAATGCATCGAATGTAAATAATATATTTAATTCTTTTTACTATTAAATAAAATTTTTTATATACACAATACATTGTTTTTTTTAAGGAATAAAATTTCCAAGTAGAGATATATTTGATTAGAAACCTTTTTATTTATTTAGCAAATTTACTAAATAATAAATCACACAGGTGAATCCAAATCATGTTTGTTTAAGTAATAAATCTTGTTTTTCTTCCAAATCCAATATAAGATCGCCTTTTACTAATTTATAGATCCTATTTCTTTTGAATGCAAACTTTCTTCACTTGCAGTCTTGTTTTTATTGGAAGGGAATTAAAATCTTAGCAAATATGTTAAAAAGAAATATGTAAATTTAGACTATATTTGTCTTTTTTTTGGCAATAAATGTTATTTTGGGTATCTCCTTTTTATAATTTATGAGTTTAATTATATTTTTTTAAAGTCAAACTTACCTATATTTTTAATGTTGTTTTATTTCTATAATAGATTTTTTTATCCTTTATTTATTAAGTACAGATTTATTTACAATTTTAAATTTATCAATTTTTAGTAGTCATTAGTGATTGCCAATTTAACGGTAATCAAAAGATTTAATAAAATTTTATTAACTGTGAATTAACGGCATTGATATGATACTTACGTAACGCTAATATATAGTAAAATATGTCACTTTTTAAATTTTTTTAGTATTATCTATTAGAAATTTATTTATTATCATATATCAACATTATTTCAGTACCACTTTCGTACAATTAATTTAAAGTTGACAAAATTTATTAATAAAATATTTTTATACCAATTTTTATTACATGAAACGTAGTTTTAGTACAAAATAAATAATATGAATATTTTAGTACCTTTGAAAAAATATGAGGGAGATTTTTGTACCATTTCCCCAAATTTATATACCATTGATAGACATCTTTATATGTGTTAACAAAATCATAATCCATTAGCAGAATATATATATATATATATATATATATATATATATATATTTGATTTCTCCTTTTCTTAAAAATTGTTTGATTAATGAAGAAAATTATAAAGGTATTGCAAAATTTTGCCCTAAATCAATGGCTATAGCTCGGTTTTGGAAGCTAAATGGGCAAAAATGGAAACCAATCAAAAGAATGGAATTTGAAGAGAGAGAAAAAAGAAGTATGAGTCAGTTAGTGGCGGTTAGAGAGATGGTGAGGTTGTTAAATGAGGTTAATAAGCTGGATTAATTAACTTAACCGTGGTTAAAAATGAAGTTAGCCATGATTTAGTCCTCGACGTTGTTTTGGCTATATAAAGATGGCTTCACTCCAGCTTTTCTTTGACTCATATCTTTCTTTCATTATCTTTCTCGATTTTTAGTCAGGGAAACGAACAGAGTCATTTGCTCTGACAATTAGAGAGAGAAAGAGAGAAAACGAGAACAAGTAGATAGAGAGAGAAAGAGCGAGATTTTGATCACCAATGGCGGTTTTGCACCGGAGTTGCTTCTGTATATGTACATTGCTGGTTCTAGTTCTGTTTGTCACTGTAAATGCAACACCGGAGAATAACGAGCTGCAATCCAGGTAGATTTATGCATCCATTTATTCTCTGTTTGTGATATGAGAAACAGAGGTGCTCTTTTGATTCGTGGATAAAGCTTGTTTGAGTTCTTCATGCTTGATTTTCTAATTACTGCTATAGAATTCTCTTGCATTTTTAATTGTGGCTTCGTTATTTGTTACAAGCTCTGTTTTCGACTAGAATGTCGATATAGTTTTATGTAAAAGTCAATTAATGCTAATAAATTTATGTGGATTTGGTTTACTTGGTGTATCTGCTCTCAGGTTTGAGGAAATTCGGCTGTTTCAGAGCGCCGAGAACTCATCTACGTTGGACGGGTGAGTTACAGAGTAGTCGAAACATTCCAACGGATCCTCGTCGTACAACTGGAAATTGACTAAAAAGAGGATCGTTTGATAAAATTTCTATTGAGTTTTTAAGGCAGCCGGACATTTCGAACCGTTCAGATCGGGATTGAGAAAATCTAGATCGTTATATTAGTTGCATTAGTTTCTTAAGAGTCTATTCCTCTATTCTCAACATCAGAGTAAAATTTCTCTGTGAATCAATCACTTTTGACATCTATTTGGTTGACCTTGTTAATTTGCCATTTAACAAAAATGTCCTCAATCTTTCCACCTTTTTTCTCGATCAGTCCCGAGAGCCGCTTGAAGTTTTTAATATTATGCTAGGGTAATTTAGTCATTTAATTTTACCTTGGTTGAGGAAATTCACAGAAATTAATTTCTCTTTTTTGTTTTATTTTTATTTTTTTTCTTAATTCTTTAGGTCAGTTGATTCATGGAATCGGCATGCTGTTGAAAATCCGGAAGAGGTTGCTTCCGCGGTTGATGAGTAAGTAATTTTTTTTTCTTTTTCCTTTGCTTTGCTTTGCTTTTCTTTTTTATTCTTTAGATATTTTCTATTTATTTTGTCACACACAAACACTTGAGAAAAACAATTCATCAAAGTAGGCTTAATTGGCTCTTAAGAACCCTTTGATACTTTATTTTCAGTCTCTGTGTATAAGCCTCTTGATGCAGTTTTCAGTTTTCACATGTACCTTTCACCCTTCTTTTGTCCGGAAAGGCCAGTCAAAACTTCGGTCAAAGTAGTCAATGTACAAAATAGAGCTAATTTATAAAATTCACAACTTAAATTGGCGACAAAATTTTAGCTGAAAATGGACAAGTTGACATTAATGTCAAAAATATATGTGACGAATTATTGATAGGGTGATGCACGTGAGGAGTCTTTAATGTTCAAAACTTCGATTTAAGAAAATAAAATTTATTTTCAAATAGGCATTTGCCTCAACTCTGCTACAGAATAACAGCGCAGAGTACCAGCACTGCGTCTCTAGTCTCTACAGTGAAGTTCAATCAAAGAATTAAGGAAAGAAATATGTACTGAACAAAATACTGATAAGTTTGGCGATCCACAACTTTATTTTTGACAAGGGTTTTTTTTTTATTTGTCTGGATTTGTTACAGTTCTTTCACTCCCCGTATATATCCTGACAAATCAAAGCTCCTTTTGTAAATTATTCATCCAAGTCTTATTATAATTCCAAGTATTCAACCATGTTCTCTACTGTGGCATTCTCTCGACCTTTAAATTCTGCTGCCAGCTTATGCACATGCCAATGTCTTTAGATCCGCGCATTACGCCCTTTATTTATTTCTTTTCTTGTTCTTTCTCCTATCCAAATCTAAATCGCAAGTACAGTAGCTTTTCTTCCCTCTGCCGTCGTGTATGAGAGACTTCACATTATTCTTTATACAAAAATAATATATATGTGTGTGTGTTTTATTTAATTAAAATTTATATTTTCCTTTTTAAATGCTTTTGTAAAGCTCTCTTGTGGTCGTACATTGAAACTCTCTACTTTCCACATGTTTATATTTTATATTTCATATGCTATCAGAAAAGATGACATGCATGCTACTTTTCTGTTTTATTGGATTGTATAGGATAATGATATCTATCGCGGAATTCAATTCTGATACCATGCTTTGTTATTATTGGATGCTAATTACCAGTAAGACAACTTCATAATTTTGCTCTTTGGTATTAACTCCTACCCCACGTATTAGATATATATTGCTCTTTAATTGTCAAGTAGGAGAGGATTCACCTTCCATTACATTAAATTTTAATAGAAATAGAGGTAAATTTTTGCCACTGCCTTTTTGTCCCGACTTGGTAGTCGTTTGTCCCAACTTGGTAGGTAGCAACTTAAAGTTTCCCTGCTTCTCCAGCCTGTCAAGAGCATAAGTTCCAAATCACATATCTCAGATCTGGTTTCGTTTCAGATAATCAGATCTGGAACATGTTGCAGCTGCTACATTCCATGAACTAGACAAATTATTCAATATTTCCATTTTCCACATTACAGTCATTAATGATCCACCCCCTCCCCCAATTTTTTTTTTTTTGGTTCACCGACACCAAAGTACTAAATGAGAAATGAAGTCCCCACCCTTAGCCTTTATTTCTTGTACAGTGAGAAATTAAGATTAGAATGTGAAGCAAATTTTCCGTATGGACCGTATCCACCTTAACGATTAAATCTTCCACATGATTGTCACATGGCCTACGGTTTGATGTGGGACACAATATTGTGCTTTACCCTTTCACATTATGTTATTTTTCGCAATAATTGCACAGATAATACCATGCACTAATACGATTTATGATTGTACCAGGAGCACACGAAACAGCACAGCAAGGAGGAATTTAGGATTCTTCTCATGTGTAACTGGCAATCCAATTGATGATTGCTGGCGATGTGACCCCCAGTGGCAGCGTCACAGGAAGCGACTTGCTAACTGTGGTATTGGTTTTGGACGCAATGCCGTTGGTGGTCGAGATGGAAAATACTATGTTGTCACTGATTCTGGTGATGATGACCCGGTTAACCCAAAACCTGGTACTCTGCGCCATGCTGTTATTCAAGACAGACCGTTGTGGATTGTGTTCAAGGGGCACATGATGATTACCCTTAAACAGGAGCTCATTATGAACAGTTTTAAGACTATTGACGCCCGTGGAACCAACGTTCACATTGCCTACGGAGCTTGCATAACAATCCAATTTGTCACAAATATTATTATTCATGGTCTTCATATCCATGATTGCAAGCCTACAGGCAATGCAATGGTTCGTAGCTCGCCAACTCATTATGGATGGAGGACAATGGCTGATGGAGATGCGATTTCGATTTTTGGATCGAGTCATATTTGGATTGATCATAATTCTCTATCAAATTGTGCAGATGGACTCATTGATGCTATAATGGGGTCAACTGCCATTACCATTTCTAATAACTATTTTACCCACCACAATGAGGTTAATTATTTTCGCTTGCTTCAGTTTGCTTAAATAACAGTAATTTATGGAAGGTACAATGACTAATGATTTCCTATTTTATGATGATCGAACAGGTTATGTTATTGGGTCACAGTGACTCTTACACTAGAGATAAGCAAATGCAAGTAACAATTGCATACAATCATTTTGGTGAAGGTCTTATCCAGAGAATGCCAAGGTAAAGATCATGTGTATTATACATTTATTTTTTAAAAAATAAATAATTAAAAAAAAATCACAATTCCCCTTATCTGACTGGGCCAACTCATTAACCTCGCAGGTGTAGGCATGGGTATTTCCATGTGGTGAACAATGACTACACACACTGGGAAATGTATGCCATTGGTGGAAGTGCCGATCCTACCATTAATAGCCAAGGAAACAGATATCTTGCTCCTAACAATGGTTTTGCTAAAGAGGTATGTGTCCTATAGCATGATGATTTGACAGCAAAATAATAACCAGCCAAAATAAAGTGACCTCAAAAAATAATGGAATGGGCAGGTGACAAAGAGGGTAGTATCCTCAAATCAGGCATGGAAGCATTGGAACTGGAGATCAGAAGGAGACCTCATGCTTAATGGAGCCTATTTCACTCCATCAGGAGCTGGCGCTGGAGCCAGCTATGCCAGAGCCTCAAGCTTAGGGGCCAAGTCCTCTTCCATGGTTGGTGCCATTACTTCAAGTGCTGGTGTTCTTACCTGCCGCAGAGGCCGCCAGTGCTGATTCTCAAACAACATGAAACCCCTCAAAAAGAGAAAAAAAAATAGAGAGAAGAAAATTAAATTCTCTCCCATTTCTGTTGGTATAGCAGCAGCCATTCCTGTTTCATGCCTGCTAGCACCTCCTCTGTATTTGTTCCTCCCATCCCCTGAATGAAAAATTTGGCAAGTGTACATTATAGTACAGTCACACCCCAGATACAATTTAATCCACTTGTCACCACCCCCCTGTTCGACCTCGGCCTGCTTTAGTTGCCGCAGTGTTGTTCACATCCTTCCTTTTTGTTCACCAGTCCATTTGTCCATTTTCGCCTTTTGTACTGTAAATTTTTACCAATTCTCATTTCTGAGTTTTGCAAAATCCAGATCAAATATATTGTTTAGGACCTATTCTCATTTCTCTGCTTTAATAATTTTGATTATTCATTACGGATTGTCCTCTGTAATTAGTGGACAGGACACCTCAAAATTGCATGCACATGTGATCATGATGTAGTTTTAACTTTATTACCATCCCTCTAAAATCCTAAAAACACTAAATTAATTACCTACAACATGCATGATTAATGTTTGGTTAGTGACAATCCCACATTTGATTACATGTAAGGTGGGGACACTAATGGCATGTGATCCATTCTTAACCTACAAAACAAAATGGCATTTTCTCATTGCCAACCTGTTTGTTACAGACCATGTTGCAACTATATGACAATTTACGTCTTACTTGAGGCAACTGTGTTATCTCATAATGAGCTGAATCGAGATCACTTTGATAATAATTCAATTTTCCAAGCTAGCTCGGATCCTTAGTTCGGATCAACTGGGATAAAAGAAATATGGAGAAATTCCGGTAAAAAACACTCTAATGGTCAGTTAGAATTTAAAGCAAAAAATTCTAGAGAGAGAGCAAAAATATCAATACTTTTTTAAAAGTTACAATTTTCTTTTTACAGTGATTTTGTTACTGCTATTAATAATTAAACATTATTTAATGTTACTACTGTATTAATTATGTATAACACATGTAATCATTTTTAATTAATCAATGTAACCGTCCTTTATTTCGGACATATTGAGTTCTAAAAGAGTAGTTTGATTGTCGCACATTAATTAACAACTAAATTTTAATATCATATTAGATGGAATCCGCTACGAGATCACATTAAAAATGAAAGGAAAAAAAAAAAAAGAAAACAGCAAACGCACTTCAATTTTCATTATTTTGTCATAAAAAACTGCACTATTGCTTAAAGCCCCAATTGAGATGGTTTAAAATGAAAGCATATTCACAGAAGTGGTTTTTCTTGAGAAGCCTCTATCTATGCAGAGGATAAGGCATATGGCAATAGTATAGTAGATTTGGCCTTAATTAATACCTAAATTGTCAATGTTTGGAGGTAGAAGCAAGGAATATTTTTGCTAGAAAAATTAATGGTATGTGTGTGTGTAGGCATGTGCATATAAAGATAGATGCAGTTTTGAAGTCTTCATCCTCCAACATCTGTCAGTCTAAGTGCTAAAAGAATTTCGGACTCATAATATTTTTCTATCCATTCGTCAAATTATTCTCCCAAATAATATTCTTTCGCCTTTTGATTTTCTTGTATTGAAAACTTACAGCCATATTGTAATGAATAAGCTCTATTCAGTGATGTGATGTAGTTCATTGTCAATGAGATATAATGACACTGAAATTTGTATTATTGGATTCAGTCTCGCTAATAGATATAAGATATAATAAGTATAATTAATAATCAATTTATTACTATCGAATTTTTTAAATTATTACTCCCTCCATTCTTTTATAATTGTCACTTTTGTTATTTTCACTAGAATTAACAAATATTAATTAGTCTTAAATTTAGAAAAAAATTGAGTAATTCAATGCATATTGAGTGATTTAATATAAAAAAAATGAATCTAATTAGTCAATTTTATTGAAAATGAAAATTAAATTGGAAAAAAAAAATTAAATTGCATTGAAAATATAAAAGTGATAGATAAATAGAATTTGAATTTTACTTAAAAGTGACAGATAATAAAGAACGGAGTGAGTAGCTGTTAATTAATCTAATAATTTAGAATTAATCAGTCTATTGACCTTAATTTTTGTTGGATTGATTAACCATTAATGTTCAATTAATCATTAAAAAATTTTCTAACTATTAAATATAATAAATTATGTAAATTGCAAAGTTTATTTCAATTGTTCAAAGTATTAAAAGTAAATATTATAAACCAAACATAATACCAAATAAATTTCAAAATAAAATATAAATATAATACTAAACAAATTCCAAACTAAAAAATATAGTCTGCTACATAATACTGATATTTTATTTTTTAAATTCTAATATTTCATTTTTAGCTACATACATTTTAAAATTTTTTTAAATGTAAAAATAATTTTTAATATATCTATCAATATATGGGATGAAAATAGTAACTGATAAAGCCATTTCTGACCTTATCGGGAGGTACGCCGGGCACTGTACAATATTGTCCGCTTTAGGCCGGAGCTCTCACGGCTTTGTTTCTGGGGCTTTGCCCCAAAAGGCCTTGTACAGGTGAAGGGTGTCCATGGCCTTTATATGGCCTACTTCAACCACTTCAACAGCCGATGTAGGATTCATGATAGTATTGCTATCACTATTCCCCCTCCCGAGAGAGGGCTCGGCGCTGGCCGCTTACGGGACTGGCCGCGGCTCTCAATGAAAGCACCAAATGATAAAGCCATTTCTGACCTTATCGGGAGGTACGCCGGGCACTGTACAATATTGTCCGCTTTGGGCCGGAGCCCTCACGGCTTTGTTTCTGGGGCTTTGCCCCAAAAGGCCATGGACACCCTTCACCTGTACAAGGCCTTTTGGGGCAAAGCCCCAGAAACAAAGCCGTGAGGGCTCCGGTCCAAAGCGGACAATATTGTACAGTGCCCGGCGTACCTCCCGATAAGGTCAGAAATGGCTTTATCAAGTAACTTTTTCGTCTTTTCATAATAAAGCACTTTTCATAAATATATCCCATGCATTCCAAATGCTAATCCAAAGGTCTTATTGTGCTAAATGGAAAAATACTTTCAGAGTTTCAGATCATAACCCAACCATTTTCTGATTTTCGATAATTATTATTTTTTATATATTTATATAAAAAAAGTTTTTATACATAGTACAACATGATTACATTGGTTCATAAAAATTAAAAAAAAAAGGCACGAATCGAATTCCTGAATTTGTATTTTTTTTTGCTATTAAATTTTTATTTGATTATATCGAATTAAATGTTTATTTTTACACATTGGTTACAAATAAAAATTTAGAAACTCAATATATATTAAAATTATATTATTAATTTTAGTAACTTTAGATTTAATGTTAATGAAATTAAAAGTTTACGAACTCAATAGCAAAAAATATATAAATTGAAGGATCTGAAAATGCACTTTGCCTAAAAATTAATCTAAACGAAAAATCTTTTCATGGATATATATTTATATAATATTTTTTTTCCAAGATATATAATAGTTTAACTGTAATCAGAATTTAGAATCATAAACTACGTTTTCCCTAAAATGTACCAAGTACAATGCATTTTTGAGCCCATAAACTTTTCGACTTATTCTGTTAGATATTGAGCCTAGCTGTTAATTAAAGTTTTACTTTGATAAAAATATAAATAAATAAATAATAACTTCAAATTTTACTGACATTGAATTTTTTTTAAGGGGCTTAATGGAACAAATTATATAAATATTGGTGCAATTAAAAAAGTTTCTCAATGTCACCGAATTGAAAATTTAATTGTCAAACCAGTCGATATGAAATATTTAACAATTTATAAGACTTTAAATTTCATTTAAGTAAATGTTTCATTCTTAAGTTTTAGAAAAGCATGCCCATTTTCAATTAATTAATTATTCAAAAATTCATGTCAACATAAATTATTGTATTTTTAAGAATATAAAAATTTACTAAAAGAAAAAAAAAATGGTATAAAATTTAAGGAAGTATGACATGGTATAAAAATTCATGTCAATAAATTAGGTGTTGAAAAATATCAAAACTCAATAAAAATAATAATAATTAAGAGCATCCTAAATTACTAGAAAAAAAAAAAGCTTTGAAATATAAGAAATTGGGAAGTTGTCAATCTTCCAATGTGAGATGCCAATATTTTATCCAAGACTCGAATTAAATTATTTTTTGTTACACAAATTAAAGTTGATTGTTTTTTTATGTTACAAATCGAATATAAAGGTTTCAATAATTATAGTTAAATGACCAATTATGCAAATTACCTGAAATATATCACCTAAATAAATAAATTAAAGTTGTTAGGCATAAAAAGTTTGGACCCCCATTCTAGGATTGAAAGGACAATCATGGGTTAGGAGGATAATCTAAATTAATTAAAAACTTAATCAGTCCTAATGATACTTAGTTACTTCAAAGAACAAATGGCCTAAGGTTTTAGCGGGTCACTTTATTTCGGATTTGACTGAAGTTTTGTGTTTAAAAAAAACTTTTAATTGGTTGAAAGATGATAACTATTCAAAAATTATCATTTAATCAGATTCTCTTCAAATTGCTACAGGTTTTAATAGTACTGATCATGATTTCTCTGAGCTTGGCCATGAAATTTAGGATTTATGTATGTGTTTCTTTCTTTTGTTAGAAAACAAGCTAATGAATTGGCTCATGCTTTGGCTAAGCGCTCCTATTTTTATTCTAGTTCTAGTTATTAGCAAGATATTTCTAATCTGGTGAGAAATTTTTGGTTTAATGATGCCAGCTCTAATTGAAACACTTGGTCAGACTGGACTATATCTTCGAGTAAATTAGAAATTTATCAGTAAGAATTTTTGCTGTTTCTTTCAACTTGACTTGCGGATTGAGCCGCATTCAAAAAACCGTATGCACTTAAAATGGTCAAATCAGACAAGACCCACTTTGCTAAATCTACCTCTAATAGTGATGCATATATAGTAACTATATATATACACACACTAAGAGTAGAAGAAACCCAGAAAGGCATAGCACAAGTTTCTTGCTGAAGGAAAAAGAAAAAGAAAAAGAAAATGCCTTTTCTAATAGGAGAAACCCGGCGAGTCTTGACCATACAAGATCAAAAGTTGAAGGCTAATAACAAGCCCACTATCACCTTCACCATCTCTTCTCAATCCATGCATCACCGGATTCTAATGCGAGACCCTGAGTTTCGCATAGGCGTCAAAGCTATTCCTATCATCATACCCGATATGCAGGTTGATGAACAAGATTTTCTTGCTTCTGCTACCGATAAAGAAGCTTATTCGAAGATTTCTTCTCTGTTTTCTTCTTTAGATATCAATCCTACTGATAAACATACCATCTGTTCGAGTTTAGTCAAGCAAGCTCGAATTCTTCTGCGCAGAAGTTCTTCATCGGGCTATAAGTTGGTGATCAACGTCGAGATGCAGTTGGTCACGACATATTGGTGGCAAGGTACTGTTCCTGCAACGCAATCATCCATCGCCAACTTGGAGATTGTAAGTGTTGCAGATTTTGCTGGAGAAGAAAATTGCATTAACAAAAGTTGCTCTATTTGTTTCGAAGAGTTTCAAGAAACATCAGAGGTCAGGCGCATGCCTTGTTCTCATATGTTCCATGGACAGTGCATTGATCAATGGCTAAACAAGAGCCATTACTGTCCACTTTGCAGGTTTGAGATGCCTGCTTTTTGTGTTGATTCCAAGTCATGAACGATTTATCTTTGCAAGTTCTCATGCTTATTTTGGTTAATGAGACCTTAATGGAGCTTTGAACTTGCAATCTTATTGCTTGTAAACTACTCTAATCCCACTAAGACAAAGCTGGTTAGTACTTTTTATGTTTAGTGTAGTTCAAATTGACATCAGAAGAAAAAAAAATGAAGTAATAAATTCTGATGTACTTGACTGCTACTACTACATGTAATTGGCGTATTTCTGGTTTAGAGAATACATGGTTTCTGCATAATTTGATATTTCTAGCAATTTGACGTATTGTTTATAAAAGATGCATAGTCATGAATTGGGTAGGAGACTAAGAAATGAATTCTTCCATACACAAATTTAAGAATAAAGTAGCATTACAAACATCAGCTATCACGGCCACAGTTAATCAGTAACAAATATAAAGAAGCTAATTTATGTTGAAAAAGAAAGCTTACAAATTAGAAAGGGGTACCGATTTCACTTCTTGTTTCTGTAGGACTATACAAAGCAGATCTGTTTCTCGGTCTGTTTTCCTCCAATTGCTTCACAACTTCATCCATGGAGGGTCGAACTGAGGGCACTGGTGCACAGCATCCCATTGCAAGTTTCAGTGCCTGAACTAATCCTTCTTCCATTGGACTCCTTATCCCCTTCAAAAGCTCCACATCAAAAACTTCCAGGGTTGTTTCCTCCAAAACTGCTACTTTAACCATTGCAGGCAAGTCGACAAAATCACTATTTCTCCCATTTTTCCCAGGTTTTTTTCCAATCAAAATCTCCAGTAAAAGTATCCCAAATGCATAAACATCTGTTCTAGAACTGCATTTCTTCATCCTTTGAAGCTCCGGTGCCTTGTATCCATCAGACTTTGCAAGTGCCACTATTTCATCAGCCACAGCTGGGACCATTATCTTGTCAAGCCCGAATTCAGTTAGCCTGGAAACAAAAAATTCATCCACAAGCACATTTTTGGATCTCACATTCCCATGGGTGATAGGTGTTTCAAGACCAGTATGAAGGTAAGCTAGTCCTCTGGCTACACCTAATGCAATCTTGTGCCGTCTAGCCCAATTTAGCACTGGTTTTCCAGCTTTAGTTTCTGCAATCAAGCAGATGATAAAACAAGGGTAAAGAATAAGCATTAGATTCTCGAATTCATGAAACATCAAACGTACACAACAACTTCTATGTTCATGGTTTGTGTGCCAATATGCAATGATTTTATTATAAAATGTAGACCAACAGTAAGTCATCTGCAGTTAGGCAGATACTTTGACAAGATATGGTCAAAGGCTTGTAGTAAGTTAATGTGAAAGGACTCGTATAACCAAGACTGAAGAGTCAGTAACGATTGGGCATTCTATGCCTGGCAATCTCCTACGAACAATGACAAGAACAATTATTTAATAGAAGTTGATCACACATTCAGAATATAACTATCTCAATCAGAAGTAGCAACCACAATGGCAATATGTTGGGTTGCAGATGAGGCACTAGTCGAGTATATGAGGAAACAAGTGCAATGCTTTCTTTAGATTTCTAAAAAAAAATGTAATAGTTTCAGCAAACCTGCAATAATGATACAAAAACCAAAAATGCGGAGGAAGAGCAAAAATGAGCATACCATGTAAAAGATCAAAAAGGCTTCTATTCGGAAGATAGTCATATATGAGTAGCTTCTCCCCTCTCTTGCCCTGGTAGAAAGCTCTCAAAGGAATCAAATTCTCATGTCGAATCTTTCCTAATTGCTTTATTACTGTTATACATAAAGTACTATCCGTGCAACTCCCTTCCCTCAACAACCTCAAGGCAATTGTCCCTCCATCAGCAAGCTTAGCCTTATATACAGTCCCATAAGTAGTCTTCTCTGTAACTTGTCCAGTCGCGTTCAAAACATCCTCTAATGTCAAATGCTCACCACCTTGAAACAAAATTAGCTTTCCTTCACCGCCATTGCCTCCTGTACCACCATTTTCATCATCTTCTCCTTCCTCTAGTTCATCTTCACTCTCTCCACTTCCTTTTTTCTTCTTGTTTTGCATATAACCAATTAACAATGAGGCAAAAACCACAACTCCAGTCATTAATCCAATCACAATACCAGCAATTGCACCAGAGCTCAATCCAGAATTTACAGTACAACTTCTTAAAGGTAACCCACAAAGACTAGGATCATTCCCTTCAAAAGCATCTACTCCAAACTTTGATTCACCAAAAACAGGCAAAACCCCACTAAAATTATTATGTGAAAGATTCAATTTTTCAAGGTTTAAAGCAGTTAAACCCTGAGGAATAGAACCTGAGAACAAATTATTAGAAAGATCAAGCTCCTTAAGCCCTTGAAACCGAGTCAAAAATTCAGGAAAACTCCCTGAAAAATTGTTACTACCCAAATCAAGAAACTGCAAATTCTTGCAAGTAGAGTTGGGCAATGCAGGTTCAGGAAGAGACCCAGATAATAAATTACTATGAATCTTAAATGAAATCAGTCCATCACAAAGATTCCAAATAGATGCAGCTAAAACCCCACTAATCATATTGCCACTCAAATCAATATCAGTAAGTGAAGAACTGTAACCAAGCTCAAGAGGAATAGTCCCACTAAGCGAGTTAATGTTAAGATACAAACTTTGAAGCATAGAGAACTGACCAATCTCTCTAGGGAGTGAACCAGTGAGATTAGCAGAAGGGAGCTGAAGAGAAAGCAAATGTAAAGATGGGTCTTTATAAAGTGTAAGATTAGTCCATTGTGGTGCAGAAAGGTCAGTACAAGAGAGAGGAGAGCCATTGGAGAATACCCATTTGAGGCCTCTCCATTGGCACAAAGGAACAGAAGTGTTCCATGAAGAAAGTAAAAGATTGTCACTGTTACCTTGCAGTGAAGCTTTGATCTTTCCCAGCAGAAGGCCAACATCTGTTGGAGAAGATAATGACTCAGTGAGTCGAGAAGCATAAGCTATAGAAATGAAGATGCAGAAAATGTGAAGAGGGTAAAGTTTCAAAACCGCCATTAATGAAGCAGCAAGGTAGAGAGAGAAAGGCTACTCTCGACAAAGCGGTCTTTGTGGAGTTCTATGTGAGAGAATGAGTTTTCTTTTTGGGGAAACTGAGTGAGCGAGTATTGACTATAATTAAGTGAATGAAGGCTCTTTGTCTGCTAAATCAATGGTTGTGATTTGAAAATTTTGTTTTAATACAGATTGCCTCTTCGTTTATATTCATCACGCACCGTTGATATCTCCAAGATAATCATGAATACAACTCTCTTTTTTTTTTTTTCACAACTTCAAGATTATTCAGCGGTGAAAAATTAAAAATATATATTCTTTTTCTTTTAGCAATATAATTTAAATTAGAATTAATTAATTAATTAATTCTTATTGATATTATACATTGATTTTTATTATTATTATTTTGGTATCTTATTAATATTATAAATTGATTTTTATCTTTGAAAATCACTTTCTTTATGAAATTTTTGAACTATCACTTAATTCTTTTATTAGGTTCATATTTATGTTGATTATATATTAAATTAAATGCTTAAAAATTAATACAACATATTAAAATTAAAAAATTAAAGGCTAAGATGTTAAAATTTAATTATTAAAAAACAATTTCTTTTAGGAAAAAAAAAAAAGAAAAGTAAAACCTAATTACAACAATATTATAGTACTAATCATGTTTAAATACAAGAAATAAATAATAAAATAGAATAATCGAGTTTGCTTTTGAATAATTAATTAGTTAATTATTCGCACGCTCTCCTTTGGAATTTGCTCATTTTTTTGCGATCTTTTTTTCTCTTCTGAGAAAGATTGCTATGCAGAAGCCTACCAAACTACTGTCGTTCTTTCAAGATGAACAGAAAGTGCAGCTCTATTGGATGTTTTGTGCAACTTTGCTATTAATCCTACACGTGTCATAAATCTTTGACCATTTGTGTTGACTCTATCACTATAGGTGGAGGATCATGAGTGACTTATGAGGTTGCTGATGTTGATAAGTACAATAACGAATCTAATTGTGGGACCCAACTTTCTTGTGGGTCAGCGTACAAAAGCAAACTGATGAAGAAAAGTAAAAGGTGAATCTATGTCCACAACTTGGACTTACAGTGGGGACAAAAGATAGCATGTTGATTTTATTTATTTATTTTTAAATCAAATCATAATTGTGTGTATATATATATATATATATATATATATATATATATATATATATATATATATATATATATATATATATATATATATATATATATAATATAAAAATTTATAATATTCTTTTTTTTTTCTTTAATATAAATTATTTCTTCTTTCTATTTGCCAGAAAACTGAGTAGCAATTTAGTATGTATGGACGTATGGTGAACTTGTATATAGATATACATATTTGATTTAACAATTTAAATACGTGTATACTATATGTATATGTAGGGGTGAGAAAAAAATCGATAGACTCGGTTAACCGAAAAAAAATTCGAAACCGAACCGATTAACTGGTTAACCGATTATAATGTACTGCTTAATGGTTAGTGTTTAAAAAAAAATCGATATTAATGGACTGGTTAATGGTTTTTGACTCATATAACTGGTTAACCGAACCGAAACCGAATTTTTAGTTAATTTATTATTTTTTTAATAATTTATAACAAGTTATCCTAATTAAAGGTGATCATGTACTTTTTTTCATTATACTAATTATTTTAAAGTTTTAAAGTTTTTTTAATTAGCTATTAGTAAGTATAACAATTTATCTAATTAAAAGTGATTATGGACCGATTAATATATTCACTTATTAAATATTAATTTTTAAAAATAAATTTGCTTATATCCACCAAATATTTTTATTTTAACAACAATAATGTTATATTATAGTGAAAAAAATTTAATTTTTAAGTATCTTTAACATTTTAATTTTATTTACGAATATATTTATAATTATAGTGGTTAACCGAAAATTATTGGATAACCGATCCGAAAATCTGAAACCGATGGTGATAGACTGGTTAATGGACTGAAATTTCAAAAAATCGATTTTAATAGACTGATTAATGGATTGGGGCTCATGAACCGGTTAACCGATCAAGCTCATCCTTATGTATATGCGCACCGTATTTCTTTTATTGAAAAAACATCCAAGTTGTTGGTAAAAAAAATCCAATTTCTACCATTTAATCCAAAGTCCAAACGTTATAAGGAGAGAGAATTTGTTTACACTATTGTATTAGTTTTGTTGAAACTCTTTTAGCCTCCAAACTATAATTAAACCATACTTTAAACAGAAAAGTTAAAGTTAATAATGTGTATAAAAACATGCCACAAAGTTAATGACAAACAGCTAGCAAATGAAATTGTTACTAAATGTTATAGTAGTTTCTTTCTATAATATATATATATATATCCATTGGACTTCCTTAAAATTTAAATATCAAGAAAGAAAATAAATATATTTGAGTTGCTTGATATTTATAATAATGTTAAAAGTAGGAAGAGAAAGAAACAAACAAAATCATTTCCAATTTCAAACATATTATTGTGAATAATTTATCTTCTATGGGGACCTCAGCAATTATGTCCTTCCAGTTAAAGCCTGACCAAATATTCAAATAAATATTACTTACTTTTTTTTTTATTTAATTTTCATGGGACCTTTAAAATTCATGAAATATGTAAGAATTTACATAAGTCATCAGAAAAATTAATCATTATTTTTTTTAAAAAAATAAATATGAATATCATTCAGTAGGAGTGTTTAAATAAGTCATATAATTATATATATTGGCATTTTATTTTTTTTGGAATTTCACTGTTTAAACTCACGCTTGTGCAAGGAATCATTGGTTCCCTTTTATTTAATGTAATCTTTACTTGAATGGTTTTCCTCATTATTGTTAAAATAAATTTTACTTGGTAACATTAAACTTAAAATTTATATTTACAGACAAATATTATTGCAAAAATTTTTATCTACACTGGATTTATAAGTCAATAAATTGTTGTTATATTTTTTTTTAAAAAAAAGATTACAATAATTTGCATATTGGTAGAGCATAAGAATAGTTTTCTTTTATCAATTGAAAAATAAATGCATGTAGCAAGTTTAAAAGAGGTAATTATAAATTTTGTTTTATATTGGTGAAAATAAAATAATTCCTTTGACCATGATAATTTGATTAGGTGAGAATTCAAAGCTTTAAGACAAATCTCCAAAGAAGAAATGAGCACTAGCATCAGCATGAGATTTCAAATCAAAGTCCAATTGAAGATGTAAAGTAATTATTAAATTCACTAGGAATAGTAAATATCTTAGTATATGCAACTTTGTTTGGCATGCTCCAAACATATTATTATTCTATGTTTTTATATATATATAATTAATTAATTTAACCTGAAAAGAACACAGATAAAAAGCATTCACACCTTATTTATTTCTCTAGGATTCCATTTTTTCTAATCATTATTATTCAGATAACATTATTAAATTCTTTTTATCATCATAATATTATGAAATAGAATCTGTATATATATACCTCAAAAAAAACTATTAAATACAATCGAGTTTTTTGACCAACACGTAATAATTTCATTTAATTTTAAAAAATTAGACATATTATATTATATATAAATATCAATCTAGTACATAAACTAGAATAATTTTGTTAATAGCGAATAATAATAATAATAATAATAATAATAATAATAATAATATAGGAGTTATCTGAGCTCTTTACGATTCTTATTTCTTAATGAATCTATCTAAAATATATGCTCAGTTTTTTCAGAAGGCCTAGTCATAGGCCAGGATCCAATGGAATTGGCCTACTATCATCTCTGCCTAAATCAGATTTTATATGAATAGGCCCGGATTCATATTGGACTCCTATAGGAATGGAATTGGACCAATAGGTTTATAAACAGAGGGGAGAAGTTAGCATTACCAATAGTCCATGCAAGAACATGCCCCATTCTCGAAATGGTGGAAACGTTTCCTATCCCTTACAATAATCTCACGTTTATATATCTGTGAGATTAGCTTAATCGAAGAGTGACAATCTTCACAAACTCGAAGGTTCTTCACGATCCGAAGTGGAGTTCCAGGGCTTGTGCTGATTAAGCCAAAGGCAATTGCCATCTTCTCACTATGATAATGCAATGCACTTTCTTTCTCTTCTTCATCCATGTTTAGCAATACTTGTGTGGTATTTGGCTTGTAACCTATACACCTCAATCGCTCCGAAATCTCCTCCAACATTGAATGGATTCCATTAGCTCTTGGATGGGAGTCATCTTTTACAAGGAATTCATGAATAACACCATCAATCTCAATCCAACTACATCCTGGATCTTTCCTTACATCCATTTCCTTCATTTTTAGCCTCATCTCTGCAACTCTTTCCCAGTTTCCCCGAGAGGCAAACATATTTGATAGAGCTACATACGATCCACTGTCGTGTGGAAACAAATCCATTAAAATCCTTGCTACGCGTTCACCCATCTCAATGTTTCCGTGCATTTTACAAGCACCAAGCAATGCTTTCCATATCACGTCATCTTGTTGAATTGGCATGTTTAGCATAAGTCGTTCAGCCTCTTCTAAAAGCCCCGCACGGCCCAGAAGATCAACCATACATCCATAATGTTCGATTCTAGGTTCTAAACCAACAACATTAACCATATGATCGAATAAAGAACGGCCCTCTTCAACTAAACCAGCATGGCTACAAGCACTCAGTAGTGCAATATACACAACATCAGTTGGTGTAACACCAGCTTCTTTCATCCTTTTATAATAATCAAGAGCATCCTTTGCTCGACCGTGTGTAGCAAGCCCACCAATTATAGCATTCCAAGTAATAGGATTCCTTCTATTTTGAGAACTCTCAAACACCTGAATTGCCTTCTCAATGCTTCCACACTTTGAATACATATCGATCAAAGCAGAACCAAGAACACAATTTATCTCTATCTCATTCTTCTCTGCATACAAATGCACCCATTTACCTAATTCAAGAGCACCCAATCGCGAAATTGCAGGAAGAACGCTAACTAAAGTCACATAATTTGGACACACATTATCCATAAGCATTTCTCGAAACAACTCTATGGCCTCCTTAAAATGCCCATTTTGTGCATACCCTGATATCATTACATTCCAAGAAACAACACTTCTTTCAGGCATTTTATCAAACAGCTGCCTACAAGCACTCAGGTCCCCTAGTCTCGCATACCCATCGATCATCACATTCCATAAAACCACATTAGCCTCTTTAATCCTCCTATTATCATACCCATTAACGCGCTTTCTAAACAAAATATGTGCATCCTCCATAATTCCACACATAACATACATTCTAACAAGACTGCTAGCAACAAATTCATCACAATCCCATCCTAATTTCACAACCAACCCATGAACCTGCTTCCCCTCCCGAAGCCTTGCAGTCTTAGCACAGGCTTTTAACACAGAAGGGAAAGTGAATCTATTGGGTTCCACAAGACCATCACTAAGCATTTGATAAAAAAATAAGAAACCCTCTAATGGGTTCAAATCAGTATTGGGATCATTATCATCAATTTCAGCAAAAGCTCTGATGATGGTATTCCAGGAGAAACAATTGGGTTCACGCATTTGGGTAAAAATCTTACGGGCGTAACTGAGATCGTGGCGGGTGGAGTGGCAGAGGAATTTGAGTATTTCGGCGGCGGCAAGTGGGTCGTGGATAAGGCCGGTTTTGATGAAATGCGCATTGATTTCGTTAAGTTGTTTGACTGACTTGCATCTTGTGATTTGGGGGAAGAGTGAAGATGGGTGAGTTGGTGGAATCGTGGTGGGTTCATAGATTACTGAGTTCATAGGACGAGTTGTGAGGATTGAATGGATAAAGCTATTGCCTTGTTCATTTTCTGAAGCGAATCAGTAGAGGTGCAGCTTTACTTTCACCATTTGTATGCACTTCCAATCAAATTATGCCACGTCAACAATTGAAAATATTTTGTTTTTTGAAAAGAAACATTGATTAGGGACATTTTTTTAAATAATGTGTTTTGAAAAAAAATTTTGGATTCTAAGGTCTTTTGAAAGTTAATTTGAAGGATGGGGTGTTGGTGCCATTTCCGCAACACCCTCCTGCGGAAATGGCACCCAATTTTTTTTTTTTTTAATATTTTTTCTTGTGTGGCAGCTTTTCCATTTGGAAAAGCTGCCCCTTTTTTATTTTTTTTTTCATTTTATTTTTTTTATTTTTTATTTTACATATTTATTTGATTTATTTTGTTTTGGATGAAAAAAAATTCTTAAATTTATTAATATGTGGAATTTTTTTTATCCAATTTGATAAATATGGCAATCTTTTATTAATATAATTTTTTTATTTTATTCAATTTAAAAAATATGGTAACCTTTTATTAATATTTTATTCAATTTGTACAAAATATTACTAATTTTAAATTTTAATATTAAAATATTATAATTTGTTTCTATTGCTTCTCACACATCACGGGCTGGTGGATGTGTTTAATTAAAATTAGAAGAGATTGTTTTTATAATTATAATTTTAATATTAAAATTTAAAATTAGTAATATTAATAATAAATTTATTAATTATAATTTTAATTAAAATTATAATTAAAATTAAATAATTATAATTATAATTAAAATTAAATAATTATAATATTTTAATATTAAAATTTAAAATTAGTAATATTTTGTACAAATTGAATAAAATATTAATAAAAGGTTACCATATTTTTTAAATTGAATAAAATAAAAAAATTATATTAATAAAAGATTGTCATATTTATCAAATTGGATAAAAAAAATTCCACATATTAATAAATTTAAGAATTTTTTTTTCATCCAAAACAAAATAAATCAAATAAATATGTAAAATAAAAAATAAAAAAAAATAAAATGAAAAAAAAAATAAAAAAGGGGCAGCTTTTCCATTTGGAAAAGCTGCCGTGTGCAGCTTTTCCAAATGGAAAAGCTGCCACACAAGAAAAAATATTAAAAAAAAAAAAAATTGGGTGCCATTTCCGCAGGAGGGTGTTGCGGAAATGGCACCAACACCCCATCCTTCAAATTAACTTTCAAAAGACCCTATAATCCAATTTTTTTTTTCAAAACACATTATTTAAAAAAATGTTCCCATTGATTAACCGTAATTTTATTTTATTGTCTATTGGAATAAAACTATTTCAAGACATATATATATATATATATATATATATATATATATATATATATAATTTGCAATTTTTTCCTTATGATTGATAAAAACGAATAATGTTATTTTTAATATTTAATTGGTATATCGTTACCTTTTATATTTTAGAATGAAAATAATTTTATACTTGATGTGCCACGCTATTTATAGCTACTTATTTAAATAGTACGTTTCAAAAAATATTAAAAAATAGATAAAAATTTTTTAATTTTAAAATATAAAATATAATATTGCATTACTTGAAAGTTGAAACATTAAAAATATATATTTTTTCAAATATTAAATGTAGAATTATACATTTGACATTTTTTTTTAAAGTATTCCAAGATGCTTAAACTATAATTCTAGATCAAAAAAGGATATTTGAACTATAATTGTTCTTTATACATTTGACATTTTACCTGAAAAAATGAAGAAAGATTCAAACCTGATGATGGTGCTAGAATACACATTTTCTTTTTTCTACTCACACCGGCCCACATTGGATAGAGCTGGATTTAAACCAGCGTAAATATATTTAGGGGTGAGCAAAAAAACCGATGGACTTGGTTAACCGAAAAAAAAATCCGAAACCGAACCGATGGACTGGTTAACCGATTGTAATGGACTGGTTAATGGTTAGTGTTTTGAAAAAACCGATACTAATGGACTGGTTAATGGTTTTTGACTCTTATAACTGGTTAACCGAACCGAAACCGAATTTTTAGTTAATTTATTATTTTTTTAATAATTTTTAACAATTTATATAATAATTTATCATAATTAAAGGTGATGATATACTTTTTTTCATTATACTAATTATTTTAAAGTTTTTAAGTTTTTTAATTGGCTATTAGTAAGTATAATAATTTATCTAATTAAAAGTAATTATGGACCGATTAATATATTTACTTATATATTAAATATTAATTTTCAAAAACAAATTTGCTTATATTCACTAAAAAATTTTATTTTAACAACAATAATGTTATATTATAGTGAAAAAACTTTAATTTTTAAGTATCTTGAATATTTTAATTTTATTTATGAATATATTTATAATTATAGTGGTTAACCGAAAATTATTGGGTAACCGAACCGAAAATCCGAAACCGATGGACTGGTTAACCGATGGTAATGGATTGGTTAATGGACTGAAATTTCAAAAAACCGACATTAATGGACTGGTTAATGGACTGGAGCTAATGGACCGGTTAACCGACCATGCTCACCCCTAAATATATTGCATTCCATTTTCAAAATCTATGTATTGCTTTGGCAATTAGTGTTTGTCCATAGCAAATTTATTGGAATCTCTGCCAACTTTATTACCATACATAAATAATGACTATTTGTGAGCAAATACAATTTGCTGGGTTTCGCTGAATCTTGGTGCTTTTGGAGGTGAGTAATAACCCATTAATCGGTTTATGAGTAAAAAAAAATTAATTAATTAATATCGGTTTTGAAAAAATACTAACTATTAATCAGTCAATTACTATCGATTAACCCGTTCATCGATTTTGCATTTTCGGACCGATTAACCAATATTTTTTTGATTAACCACTACAGTTATAAGTTACATTTATAAATAAAATTAAAATATTCAAAATACTTAAAAATAAAAATTTTTTACTATAATATAACGCTATTGTTGTAAAAATAAAAGTTTTTTATGGATATAAATAATTTTATTTTTAAAAATTAAGACTTAATAAGTAAATAAATTAACCGATTCATGATTACTTCTAATTAGATGAATGATCACACTTACTAATCACCAATTAAAAAAAAACTTAAAAACTTTAAAATAATTAGAATAATGAAAAAAGGTGTAGCAAAAATACTTAAAAAATACAAAATTATTAAAATAAATCTATCCAATATAACTCTTTTTCTTTATTTTTTTTTAACTTGATACATATTATTTTCACATATATTAAAAATTTTAGTTTTTTTGAAAATTCTTAAAAATTTTAGTTAATATATTTATGTTATATAACTTTTCGAATATATTCTAATTTTCATTAATGAAAAATTAATAAATCAAGAAATAATAAAAAACACTAAATATGGATATATCGAATAATTAATAAATTAACTAAAATATTTAAAAAAAACTAAAATAAAATTGAAATATATTTTAAAGTAAATGAAAATTAAATGAATATAAATAATTAAATATGAAAATAATGAAATAAAAAAATTGTAATAAAAAGAAAGAAATAGTGAAATAAAGTTAATAAATTGTAGGGGTGATTATATTTCTGTTTTTCGGTTCGGTTAACCGCTCCATAAGAAAAAAATAAACCAGTCTATTAATATCGATTTTTTTCAAAATACTAACCATTAACCAATCCGTTACAATCTGTTAATCAATTTATTGATTCGGTTTTGGATCGATTTTTCGGTTAAACGCATCAACCGGTTTTTTTCTCACCCATTACCAAAAATTGATCTATTAGTATAGAAATTAAGAGAAATTATTGCATGTACAAGAAAAGGTAATATTCCATACTTTTTTTTTAAAAAAAAATTCTTCCATTAAATTGTCAATTTGTGTAATTCAAAATGACATTTAATTCATATTTTCTAACTTTATCATTCATATAATGTCAATAAAATATTTAATAACTTAATTAATATCTTTTTCTATACATTTTACTATAATAACTTAAATTAAAACGGGATATTTTAGTGTAATATACCTTTTCACAAAAATTAAAAAAACTAATGATTATCTTAAAATTGATAATTTGAGTAAAAAGCAATAATTTGGTGGGATGGTGGGAGTAAGAAATTAATGTGTTTATATTTTAAATTTTAAGTGCATATTATCAATGATTATTAATTAATTTAATCTTTTGGAAATATTCTATGGGTGCACTTCGCACTTGTAAATGATGGAGTTAATGATAATTATATCTCATGGGAAAGATTAAAAATAGAGAAAGTTGAATAAGTTGGTTGGGATTAAGAGAATAACATCATTCTCCTTCATGCTCACTCTTAGCATCAAAACAAAGCAAAGCATAAATGTCTATTCCAACATTCTTTTATTCTTCTTTTAATCATCTAATTAGTACCCCTTTTTGTGAAATGCATGTATTCATTAATGAATTTGAAAAGCTCAATACTAAACTTTGGTAAATAAAAATAATGTGAATTGTAGCTTTACCTTACATATATTTGTCATCTTCCTCTCTGGAATGGGTCCAAATTCGAAACCAGGTAAAGAAGAAAAATATCTCAATCAGTGTGTGCCGTTTTGAGGACAAATAGTACAAATATGTCTATTTGCATTCGTCAAACACTGTTTGGTCTAACGAACCTCTTCAATAAACCGCACAACAAAGGTTTTGGCACCCATTTCTTCTTTCTACCCAAAAACAGAGTTGCTTCAATCCATTGTTCAATTGAATGTCTAACACTGCTGGCCTTGTCATTCCCTGCAAAGGTTATAACTTTTCTTTACACTTTTGTTCTTTTACTTAAATTTTAAGTTGTTGATCTTATCTGTGTAAATTATTGGCAGCTGCTGTTCGTTGGGAGGCAGGGAAGCCATTGGTAATTCAGCAATTGGAGGTAGCTCCACCTCAGGCCTTAGAAGTTAGGATTAAGATCAAATATACCTCTCTTTGTCACACTGATCTTTACTTATGGGAAGCCAAGGTTTGTCTCTTTAATTCTCTTATATTCCCATACACATAACATCTCCTAATTCAGCTATTTTCTGATTGCTAGTTGAGTTATCTAGTTTCCGTTGGATGTGTGTTTCCTCCACATGGTGGGTCCACTCTATTTGAAAGAAAGAAAAAAAAAGAGGGATGAATTTGAAAAGTCAAAAGAAGTTGGTGTGTGTTGAAAAAAACCAAAAGGAAAATGCAACATGGCTTTTGGATTTTTCAATATTAGCTGCTAAGAATTGCTTATAAATAGGCATTAGTTCTTCAGTTTATAATTCATTCAATTTTCAAATAAACAAAATAAAAGAAGATTGAGAGAGCGAGAGAAAGAAGAAATAAAAAAATATTTGGGATATTTTTCTAAAAGGGGAGTGACAAAATAGTGAGTTTGGGAAATACTTGTGTGCCACTATTTTGGGTTTATCTCAAAATTATTATGTTGCCTTTCTCTCTTGTACCCATTAATTTTATTAGTGGAAAAAATATTTTCGGAATTTGTCCCGTGGACGTAACCCAAACGTTTTGGGTGAACCACGTTAAATTGCTGGTGTCTATATTTTGCTCTGCTAATTTATTTTTATTTATCCGCTGTGCCCAACAACTGGTATCAGAGCCAAGGTTATTTCTTAGTATACTCTGTGGTTGCAGCGTAGACTGATCTTCCACATCAGAAAAGATTTTTCCTTGAGTACTGTTTACGTATACGGCACTGTTCATACATACGGTACTATTCACGTATACGAGTACTATTCACCGTCAGAAAATTTTTTTTGGATCGAAGAAGTCCATCGAATTCCGATCTAAATGGAGGCAAAAATTAGCAGAATGATCTACCTAAATGGCTCAAACTACCACATTTGGAGTAAGAAGATGAAAGATCTTCTAATTGTGACGAAAATGCATTTGCCGATGTTTGCCACAGCAAAACCCGAAGGTAAAACCGATGAGGACTGGAAGTTCGACCACGAGCAGGTGTGCAGTTTTATCTGACAATTTGTCGAAGACAATGTGTTCAATCATATCTGTAATGAGACAGATGCCAGAACACTGTGGAGTAAGCTGGAGACGTTGTATTCTTCAAAGACAGGAAATAACAAATTATTTTACTTGACCAAGTTGGTACAAGTAAGATATAGAAAAGGAACTTCCTTGCCAGACCACTTAAATGAGATAGAAGAGTTCCAAGATCAGCTAAACAGAATGGGAGTAAAGCTGGATGATGAAGTATTTGCTTTATTGGTGTTAGCCTCTCTGCCACAGTCTTGGGAGACTTTAAAGATTTTCATCACCAACACTGCGCCCAATGGTGTAGTCAACATGGAGATTGTAAAAAGTAATATCCTGAATGAAGAAATAAGAAGGAGATCACAGGCCTCATCTTCTTCATCACAATCAGATGTTCTAGTTATAGAATCTAGAGGAAGGAGACAGTCTAGGGAACAAAAACCTAGAGGCAAGAGCAGAGAAAAGTCAAACAAATATGCCAATGTTGAATGCCATCACTGTAAAAAGAAGAGTCACATTAAAAAGTTATGTAGAAAGTTCAAAAAGGAATAAGAGAACCGAAGCAGAACTGTGAAGAGAGATGACAGCAGTGATGACGAGCAGACAAATATCATAGACGAATTCAATATCGTTTATGATGAAGATGTTATTAATCTTATATCTCAGGAGTTCAGTTGGGTACTTGATAGTGGTGCTACCATTCATGCTACATTCCGTAGAGAATTCTTCTCATTATACACACCTGGAGATTTTGGTGTTGTTAAGATGGGAAATGAAGGCCTGTCAAAGATTGGTGGCAGATGAGATGTTTGCTTAGAAATAGAGAATGACGCTAGACTAATTCTGAAGGATGTCAGGCATATTCCAGACATGGGCCTGAATTTGATCTCTGTATGCAAACTTGAAAATGAGAGATATTGCAGTTCCTTCATTTATGACAAATGGAAGCTTACAAAAGGCACATTAGTAGTGGCTAGAGGTGAAAATCATACAACTCTGTATGTAATGGAAGCAAAGCTCTTCACCGACACAGTAGCTGCCATGGAGAAAGACAGTACAATTGAACGGTGGCATCGGAGACTTGGCCACATGGGAGAAAAAGCAATGAAAAGCCTCGCCAAGAAAAAAGTATTGCCTGGTATGGATGAAGTACACTTAGACAAATGTGCTGATTGTCTATTTGGAAAGCAAAATAGAGTTGCTTTTAAAAGTTCTCCTCCTTCCAGAATGAAGAATGTGTTAGATCTCGTTCACTCAGATTTGTGTGGACCAATGCCAAAGTCACTTGGTGGTGCTCAGTATTTTGTGACTTTCATTGATGATCATTCGAGGAAAACGTGGGTATATCTTCTGAACACAAAAGATCAGGTGCTAGATATCTTTAAAGAATTTCATGCCTCAGTTGAGAGATAGACTGGGAAGAAGTTAAAATGCATCCGGACGGACAATGGTGGAGAATACACTGGACCATTTCATGTTTATTGCAAAGAGCATAGTATCCGGCATCAGAAGACACCTCCAAAGACACCGCAGTTGAATGGCTTAGCTGAGAGGATGAACAGAACTTTGATGGAGAGAGTCAGATGTATACTCTCACATGCAAAGTTGCCAAAGAAATTTTGGGGTGAAGCTATACTCACAGTTGCACGTGTGTTGAATCGTTCACCTTGTACTCCTCTCAAGATGGATGTTCCAGAAAGAATATGGTCAGGAAAAGATGTTTCCTATCACTATAAGAAGTCTGAGAAATAGAGACAGAAAATAGAGAAGGAATTTCGTCTCTAATTGAAAATAGAGACGGAAATAGAGATGAAAATTTTCCGTCTCTATTTCGTCGATCTCTAAAAATTAGAGACAAAAATGTTCCATCTCTATTTTTAGAGACGGAATAACTTATTCCGTCTCTAAAAATAGAGACGGAATAGTGCTTTCCATCTCTATTTTTAGAGACGGAAGGAGCGTTTCGGTGTCTAAAAATAGAGACGAAAAGAACGATTCCGTCTCTATTTTTAGAGACGAAAACACAATTCCGTCTCTAAAAATAGAGACGAAAAAAGTTTTCCATCTCTATTTTTAGAGACGGAAAATCAATTCCGTCTCTATTTTTTTTTTGAATTTTTTTTAATATATTAAAATAAATAATATTAAATTTAAATATTCCTTAATTTTATATAATGAATTTTCGTCTCTAATTTATTAAATTTTTTTATATATTAAAAATAAATAATATTAAATTTAAATTATTCTTAATTTTATATAATGAAAAAAATTAAATAAACAATAAATAATTATGAAAATATTGTATTATTGAATGTATTAATATATAAAAAGTGTAGTGAGATTACAAATAAAAAAAGATAAAAATTCTAAAAATAATAACTAAGATGGAGGAGAATGCGGACGATCAGCAGACGGTGTTTGCGGGTCATCAGGTAATCTACGGCTAATGAAGTCCTCCAGCATATTGATACGGTCCATTAGTACGCCGACCGTACCGCTTAGCTCAATAACCTCATTAGTACGCCGACCGTCTCCAACTTCTGTCCATATTACTCATTAATATTAAACTGCTTAGAAAAAATCATAAGATCGAAGTTAGTATTTAATTTGAACTCAATTCTCTAGCCTACTATTTCGCTTTAATCCCTAATTAGTTTTACATAATGATTCATTTCCCTAAATTAAAATCATAAATATTTTGTAAAAAAACGGACAGAGTTCCCCCTATACGGGTCCCTATCCCCCTGTCAAACATTAGCAATTTTAACATTTCGGTAAAATATCAACCAATCGCAACTCCACAACAAACTCATTGTAATAAGAAATTTACCCATTCACATCAAACATCTAAATTTAACGGATAAAATCACCAACAGTTGTAAATTTATCCCTTAAAGTGATATTCCATTAATACAGTATCGTTAATAATAGTATAGTCGTTACTATTGAATTACAACATGACTATGCATGACTTACACATTTTTATCTCATTAAAGCAACATATTTCAAACATATAGATGCAATTAAAAAAATATTAAAAAAATTTTTACATAACACATTTATCTCGTCCAACAGTTTAACGCCGATTCGGGTGCGGTTGTGGTAGGTACATGCAATGACAAATAAAAAATAATTTATATATTTTCCCTTATTCTTAATTGAAATATAAAAACTATAACAAAATACATTATTCCTCAATTGTAATGTAGATTCATGAGAAATGAAATTAATAATTTTCATGACACATTCTCTATAAATCATGAATGCATGCTATCATCTTTCCCATTTATATTTCTGACCCTTGAAACTCCCTAAATGTTTATACATTAACTTTGATGGTTTAGCTACAAAATTATGTAATTTTACAGGTGGCTGCTGCGTGTGAGGAGAACCCATTCAACATGTCATTTGTGTTGGGTAGAAATTCTGTAATTTAAAAGAGAATTTGATTCATAGTGGTAGGAGAGAGACAAATTTTAGTGTTTTCTATTTAATCTCTTTAAAATCCAACAGCTCAAAAAGATATCTTTATATCTTTAATCTGGTAGTACTAAGGATTTTTAGGAATATAACAAATGGCTACATTAATAAAAATCAGGCATACAAAGTTTAGTGGAGTAGAAATAAGAACAAAAAGATGATATTGAAATGCTAGATATTTACAACAATTTGAAGGTTTTGTTGCAAACTATGATTTTTTGGCCCAAACTAGGAAATGCTAATGCAAGGTGAAGCATATTTCTCTTTTATGGCAGTGAAACTTACGAAATATGATGCCATCTCTATTCTGGATTGATTCAAATAGAATAAAACCTGTTATCACCTTGTATTTCCATACGCCACTGCCCTCTTCCATCGTCGACAAGCTTGAATATCCTCATCTTCACCACTGTTAAACCATCTGCCATCACCAACAACAATTCACAACAATCAATTCTTCCTTTTTAATCTTACAACCCATGAAAGAGCATATATCCATATGTCGATGAATTCATTTCTAAACTGTGATTAGTTAATCTCTTTACAAGAAACTGCACAAAGAATTGAATCTACTGGTGATTACGGCAGTGGTGATTGCTGGATGGAATTGATTGTGGGTTGGGCTTGATTGTCTTCTTTCTATTACTTTCTTTTCAGAGTTTATTTTATAATGAAATTTGCTAGAGCCCTTTGCACATTTCTCAACTACAGGGCAGTGAAGCAGAACAAAATTAAAAGTGAACTGTTAACTTTTAGGTCAAATCTGAAGAAATAAACAATATCTCCGTTGAAGAGTGTCCATAAAGCTCTCGGAAACAGAATGGGCAGCACTTCATTTTCAATTTTAAACATCTTTCAAACTACAGAATAAATAGTAATTAACATGATCAATCTCTAATTTCTCTAATTTGCCAATAAATTCAATCCTAATTGCTTAAAACTATGCTTAAACAGCCATCTTATATTAAACTCAGGTGCATCTTATATTAAACCCTCCATTGATCGTGGTTCTAAAATTACAAATTCAATTCACCACCGATAGCCACCGTCATTGAGTTTAGCTTAAGCAGTAGAGAAATTGGTAGAACCCATGGCTTCATAAATAAAAAAATAATAATTTGCAGAAAAAAATTACCTTTAGATGCAGATCTGGCTGTCGACGGGGAGGAGGGGGAGCTGCGTCGGCGCCGGCGGGGGCTGGGGGAGGAGAGGGGCTCGCACGTTGGCGGGGAGGAGGGGGGCAGCGCCGTCGGTGGCGGGGAAGAGTGGGAGCCGCGACGGGGGAAGAAAGGGAAGGGGGAAGAAGAAGGACGGCAGGGAGGGGGCTGGCGGAGAGGAGGGGCAGCGCACGGTGGGGGGTAGGCCGGTCGTCGGACGGCGACGGGGAGAGGGCAGCGCAACTTCTGCCGGCGAGGGGAGAGAAGGGGGGAAGCAGGGACCAAGGGAAAAGAATGAGAGAAGAAAAAGAAGGGACCAGGAAAAAATAGACGGAAATTGATTTTCCATCTCTATTTAGAGACCGCACGATTATACCGTCTCTAAATAGAGACGAAAATCAATTATCGTCTCTATTTTTAGAGACGGAATAATTTTTATGATCTCTATTTAGAGACCGCAAATATTACTCTGTCTTTCGTCTCTATTTATAGAGACGGAATTTATTTTTCGTTTGTAAATTTAGAGACAGAAACTAATTCCGTCTCTAAATTTAGAGACGAAAATTGCTTTCCGTCTCTAAATTTAGAGACCGAAATATATTTTTCGTCTCTATTTAGAGACGGAAAAAATTTTCGTCTCTATTTTCGGTCTCAAATTTTGGAGGGAATCGATCCCGCCATAAATAGAGACAAAAAATAGAGACGAAAGAAAATTATTTTCGTCTCTATTTAGAGACGAAAAACTGATTTCCGTCTCTATTTAGAGACAGAAAAATTTTTGTCTCTATTTTTCGTCTCTATTTTCCAGTTTTCTTGTAGTGTATGATCATCTGCGGGTGTTTGGCTGTAAAGCATTTGTTCATATCCCCAAGGATGAGAGGTCTAAACTTGATGCCAAGACAAGACAGTGTATTTTTATTGGCTATGGTCAAGATCAATTTGGCTATAGATTTTATGATCCTATTGAGAAGAAACTTGTCAGGAGTCGTGATGCTTTATTTATTGAAGATGAGACCATTGAAGATATTGACAAAATGAAGAAGGATGTTCCTGATTCCAATGGCGACTTATCGGATTTAAAATTAATTCCTCCAACACCGGTGCCAAGAGAAGTTGGAGATGAAGACCAGGTTTATCCACCTGATGATGATGATGCTCCTATAGAAGTTGGTTCTGATGATGATGATGATGATGATGATCAAGATTATTTTCCAGTACCAACACCTATGGCTTCTCCGGTTCCAAGAGGAACACCACCTCCACAAAGGAGAAGTGAAAGAACAAAATGGCAATAATCCAGATATCCTCGTGACCAGTATGTGACTATTACTGAAGGGAGAGAACCTGAGAGTTATCAAGAAGCCATAGATGATAAATCCAAGTAGAAATGGATTGAGGCCATGCAAGATGAGATGAAGTCATTACATGAGAATAAAACTTTTGAACTGGTGAAGTTACCCAAAGGCAGAAGGGCCTTGAAAAACAAATGGGTGTTCAGGATTAAGCATGAAGAACACAGTTCCAGTCCACATTACAAAGCTAGACTGGTTGTCAAGGGATTCAGTCAAAGAAAAGGAGTTGATTTTGATGAGATTTTCTCACCAGTTGTGAAAATGACATCTATTCGACCTGTGCTGGGGTTAGCAGCAAGTCTTCACCTGGAGGTTGAACAAATGGATGTCAAAACTGCCTTCCTGCATGGTGATTTGGAAGAAGAGATGTACATGGAGCAGCCAGAAGGGTTCAAAGAAAGAGAAAAAGAGAAATATGTTTGCAAGTTAAAGAAAAGCCTCTACGGCTTAAAACAGGCACCGAGACAGTGGTATAAGAAATTTGAGTCTGTTATGGGGGAGCAAGGCTACAAAAAGACTACTTCAGACCATTGTGCTTTTGTGCAAAAATTCTCTGATGATGATTTCATTATCCTTTTGCTCTATGTGGATGATATGTTGATTATTGAACAGAATATTTCTAGAATTAACAATTTGAAGAAGCAGTTGAGTAAGTCTTTTGCTATGAAAGACTTGGGGCTAGCAAAACAGATTCTTGGCATGAATATTATCAGAGATAGAGACGCCAAGAAATTGTGGTTGTCACAAGAGAGGTACATTGAGAAAGTACTTCAGAGATTTAATATGGACAAGGTTAAAGCAGTTAGTTGTCCTCTTGCTACTCACTTTAAGCTAAGTTCTAAACAGAGCCCTTCTATAGACAAAGAGAAGGAAGAGATGGATAAAGTTCCATATGCTTCAGCAGTTGAAAGTTTGATGTATGCTATGGTATGCACACAGCTAGATATCGCTCGTGCAATTGGAGTTGTGAGTAGATTCCTTTCAAATCTTGGAAAGGAACATTGGGCTGCAGTAAAATGGATTTTCAGGTATTTTCGAGGAACTTTCAAAATATGTCTATGTTTTGGAAATGACAAACCTGTGTTAGCTGGATACACAGATGCAGATATGGCTGGTGATGTGGATTCCAGAAAATCCACTTCTGGTTACCTGATTACTTTTGCAGGGGGAGCTGTGTCATGGCAGTCAAAGTTGCAAAAGTGTGTTGCATTTTCTACTACTGAAGCGGTGTTTATAGCAGCAACGAAAGTTTGTAAAGAGTTGCTATGGATGAAAAAGTTCTTGAAAGAACTTAGTTTGCAGCAATACAAATATCAGATATTCTGTGATAGTCAGAGTGCTATTCATCTTGAAAAGAATGCCTCATTCCATTCAAGATCAAAACATATTGATGTGAGATATCATTGGATAAGAGATGTGATGGAGAAGAAGCTACTACAGTTTGAGAAGATCCATACGGAAGAAAATGGGTCAGACATGTTAACGAAAACTCTATCAAAACAGAATTTTGAGTATTGTCGGCTAGCTACAGGACTAGCAGAGCCCCCCACCATGTAGTCGGAAGGGGGAGAATTGTTGGATGTGTGTTTCCTCCACATGGTGGGGCCCATTCCATTTGAAAGAAAGAAAGAAAAAAGAGGGATGAATTTGAAAAGTCAAAAGAAGTTGGTGTGTGTTGAAAAAAAACCAAAAGGAAAATGCAGCACAGTTTTTGGATTTTTCAATATTAGCTGCTAAGAATTGCCTATAAATAGGCATTAGTTCTTTAGTTTATAATTCATTCAATCTTCAAATAAACAAAATAAAAGAAGATTGAGAGAGCGAGAGAAAGAAGAAATAGAAAAATATTTGGAATATTTTTCTAAAAGGGGAGTGACAAAATAGTGAGTTTGGGAAATATTTGTGTGCCACTATTTTGGATTTATCTCAAAATTATTGTGTTGCATTTCTTTCTTGTACCCATTAATTTTATTAGTGGAAGAAATATTTTCGGAGTTTGTCCGTGAACGTAACCCAAACGTTTTGGGTGAACCACGTTAAATTGCTGGTGTCTATATTTTGTTCTGCTAATTTATTTTTATTTATCCGCTGTACCCAACAGTTTCAATCTTGTGGAATTTCAAAATTTTGAATTTTCAGAGCTAGACACCATTATTTCCTCGCATATTTGGGCATGTAGCATCAGGGTATGTTCATCTGTTTTCCAATACTATGAAATATATGTGTTCAGAACAGCTGTTCTGTTCAGACAAAAAAAAAGTTCAGACTGTTCTATTAGAACGTAATAGTTGTTTTCTGTTTGAAATAGAACAACTGTATTCTATCAGATCCGTTATAGTTCATCACTTCAATTAAATGCTATGACAGAATCGTAGAGAGTGTTGGGGAAGGCGTGACGGACCTGGAAGTTGGGGATCACGTTCTTCCAGTATTTAAACGAGAATGTGGGGAATGTCAGCATTGCAAGTCTGAAGAAAGTAACATGTGTGACTTGCTCAGAATAAACACTGACAGAGGTTTCATGCTTGCCGATGGGAAATCGAGGTTTTCCATTAATGGGGAGCCCATAAATCACTTTGTTGGCACATCCACCTTCAGTGAATACACAGGTGTCCATAGAGGCTCTCTTGCAAAGATCAATCCACTTGCTCCCTTGGACAAAGTCTGCATTCTTAGTTATGGCATCTCCACAGGTTCTTCTTCTTTGATTTTCTTCCTTCCAAAATTAAATTCTTCGGTTATCTTAGATGTTTAACCTCTGAAATTTCGTGTACCAGGACTAGGTGCAACATTGAATGTGGCTAAACCGAAAAAGGGTTCCTCTATCGCGGTTTTCGGATTGGGAGTTGTAGGCCTGGCAGTAAGCTCCTCCGCTAATCTGCATAATATTCTTTATCTCGAGCCTAATGCAAATCTTATGTTTTCTCCAATCTTTGTAGGCTGCAGAAGGTGCAAGAATTGCTGGAACATAAAGGATCATTGGTGTGCATTTGAATCCGTAAAGGTTTGAGGAAGGTAGTTACTATTCATCTCTTCTTTCACTGAGAAATGATCAATTTAGGAACTAAAACTAACTGGTTTCTATATGTTCTCTCATAGCCAAGAAGTTTGGAGTAACTGAATTTGTGAACCCAAAGGACTATGACAGACCAGTTCAAGAGGTGGCTTTTGCATCAATTGCCTTCTTTTTAACTTCGTATGCCTTGAGGAAAAATTAACTTGACCTGTACTTTACAGGTAATTGCAGCGATGACAAATGGTGGAGTTGACAGGAGTGTGGAATGCACAGGCAACATTAATGCCATGATTCAAGCTTTTGAATGTGTTCATGATGTAAGCATCTTAAGCAAAATATAGTTTGATCAATCAGCTTAACGTCATCCTAATGAGAATTAAAAATTTCTGGTTTCTGGTTATCATTTGCCTACACACATTCGATACGCATATATGATTGTTGTTTGATGTGTGAAAAGATGCTAACAGGAAATTTTCTCAACCTTGTTTTAGGGATGGGGGGGTGGCTGTGCTTGTTGGAGTACCCAACAAGGAAGCAATTTTTCATGACTAAACCCATCAATGTGCTTAATGAAAGAACTCTGAAAGGCACTTTCTTTGGGAACTACAAACCGCGAACTGATCTTCCATCGGTTGTTGATCTGTACATGAAGAAGGTTGTACTTTCTTGAATTTGCAAGTTTCTGCTTTTCTTTCATTCCAGCAGTAATTAATCAATACTGGAAAATAATTTCTTGCAGAAGCTTGAACTAGACAAATTTATTACTCACAGAGTGCCTTTTTCTGAAATCAACAAGGCATTTGACTTGATGCTCAAGGGGTAGGGCTTGAGGTGTAATAGGACCTTGGTTGCAACCCGGAAAACCTTTGAAGAATTTAATCTTATTATGTGTATTTTTGTGATCTTCTGACGTAAATGTATCAAATTAAATATAAGGTAAACCTCTCTGTTCTGATGTAAATATATCGAATTAAACGTACGTTCTGATGTAAATGTATCGAATTTAATCCAGCATAATTGCCAGAACGATAAAATTATAAATTGAGAAAAAGGGCATGTTATGCATAAAAATATATCTTATATTACTTTGGATCTTCTTAGTGTATATCCATTTCTAACAGGACTTGCATGACATACTGAAAATGGAAGTTGCTGCTGCGTGTTACTTGTACTTCTCCATTATTCTTCTTGCTTCTTCTACAGGATCCTCCGAAGAATTTGAGCCTCCAGAACCTCCGCCACCTTTTGGCCCTTGATCTTTGTTTATGGCAATGAATACGAAATATACAAATCCCATTGTGGCCTGTGCATCAAGCAGAATGGAAAACTAAATACCATGAAAAACAGACTTAACAAAGATGCCTATGAATATGGCATCTTTGCAATTAACTCCTGAATTCAATTGCCTGCTTCTTTAGTTCTATTATACACTGAATATTTACTACATGAGGTCCTTTTATCTTAAAACAAAAACTCCACTACTCATCAAATGAGAAAAATTTTAAAGTGAAATATGAAGGTTGTCTAATTGAATATATTGGATCCTGTGGAAGTAAATTTCAACACTAATAGGTAGGATGTATGAAAAGCAAATATAAATGTCATTTATATTATAGATACATGAACACGCTACATGATTATTCATTTTTTGCACGTAGAAGTTCATAATACAGATAAACACAAACATACATGCATTAAGCATCCTAAGCAACTATATATCACATTGAACTACTGCCACTACTGCTGCAATGCAAGCTTTTATTGTGGAATGTGACAACTTTCTAGCCTCCATAACAACACTCAGATACAAAAGCTAATCCAAGTCCTAAAACACGAGAGATCATCCAAATTCATGTACATAAATTTATCATATTCCAGTTTTGTTACGCCACCCAACATTGAGCTATTGCCTGACATGTACATTACATAGGCACTAGGCAGTAGTAGCGAATAGGCTCAAGGCTGCTAGGAAAAAGTCCATTGTCTATATAACTGGTGGATTATTAGTCACAATTGAAAGTTTTGAACTATTTCAGATTAAACCTCTCAGTTAGAAGATAGCAGAGAACATACCAATGCAAAGAAAACTGTGGATAGAAATGACTTCAGCAGAAAGAGCAAAACAGCAAGTGCAATAACTGTTACTGATATCCTTGCAACTGGTCTTGGTACAGAGTCCTAGAACAAAAAAATAGAAAAACGCTATTAAATTAAACAGCAACATTGGTCACCAGAGTAAGCAAATGATCAAAGCAGCAAAACTGAACTTACAGGCACCATATTAGTTCCCGCCTCAATACCATCCTTCCCGACCTTCCAGACTGTTTGAATAACTGTTTTGCACAACCCAATACGCCAATTGGTAACAAGTAAACACAACACTAATGAAGTTTTCTTAATTAGCAGCAAAATAAGCAGTCACTCAGATCACTTACTAGTATAGGATTTAAAATTTTACACTAAAACCAACTAATACCCTCAGAAGTCACAGAGTAAATGATATCAGAAAAATAACGTCTTTGAATTACAATGGCATGTGAATTAATTACTGCAATCTGTCAGTTGAAAACCCAAACCTCCATCACTGACTCCAACGGCCAATCCAAATATACCCTTTAAACATCTAATTATCATTGAATAATCCAATTCCTTAAAAAGATTATAAATTTCAATAGTTAATCACATAATGACACTTCATTCAACCATAAACCAAAAACTCATGTAAATGGGAGATCATACAAAAATACCTATGTCAACAGAAATTAGAATTATTCAAACATAAAAATACCAAATATAAGGCCGGTAGAAAATGCTAGACCTTTGAATAAATTAGACTGCGCGGCGAAAACAACAGGAAAAGACCGGGAATTGCGAGTTGCAAGGTTTCGAACTTGCAATTTTGGGAGCAGAAATTGCTTCGTCTTCAGCTTTAAGAAAGAAGACTGACAACTGGGGAGGAGAATTAGGGTTTGGTATTTGTAACAGCTGGGAGAACAGGAGCATAAGCTACCAAAAATGGCTGAAGAAGCCATTGTTTTTACGAAAATCACTGTTTAATTTCAAATTAAAATATCATAGCGATTACAGAAGAAGAGATTATGAGCCAAGAAAAACTTTTGTCCAAAGCCAAAAGGGCAAGCACGTCAGATCAGTTCGGGTCGGCCCAATGTACGAAAAGTAAAACCCAAATCCCGAACCGGAATAATTTCGGCTTGGGCTCACCATACTACTAAAATAATTTCTTTTGAAATTGGAATTGAAAATTTTACAATTTTCCTTTTGAAATAACAAGTTTTAATTTTAAAATTTAATAAGCAGTTGATTAGCAAATAGTTAATTAGAGAAAAAACACATAAAAATACACGCATAATTGGCCAAGTTTCTACTTATGAATCTCTATTTTACGAGTAACGTTTTATATATTTAAAATTGATAAAAATAATTTATTATTTATTTGAACTTAATAATATATACGAATTACCTTTCCAATATTGGTAAAAACGTACCCATTACCTCCTCTAATTTTTTTTAGCAAGTACATTTTTTTTGTTAAATTTATATGATCTCAATAAAAGTGTACATATTACTCACTAAATATAACGAAATGAATATATACATAAATAATTGAAAGAGGTAAGGGATGTCATAAATAATTGAGAGAGGTAATGGATGTACTTTTGTTAACAACCAACATAATGCGCATATATTATCAAATTCAGGTGAGCAATATATTATTTTTGTCAATTTTAAATGTATAAAATGTCATTCTCTGTATTTTTATGTGTTTTCCCTTAATACTTAACACTGCGAAGAAAAAGAACGTAAGGCCAAGAGCATATATATTCATTAATTTGCATAAGAACATTCATTTTTGATAACCATGCATATTGGAAATGCTTTGGGCAAACAATCTTAGCACCATTACATTTGGAGAGTGAATAAGAAATAACAAAATTCCATTATTATTTAGGAGTGGTTTCTTACGTAATAATAAGGAAAAAAAATTGTCCCTTTTGGGGACAATTTTTTAATTAATATTTTTTTAAAAAAAATTATAAAAGTGGGGTATTTTGAAAAAAAAAATTATGAATTTGAAGTGAGTTAGAAATTGCAACAACAGAGTTCAGTTTCAAAATGTGGGATCCACATATTCCAAAATTTTTTTACTGAAACCGCAACAGTTTTAGAGGTTTGAAATTACAACAGTCTACTGTAGTTTGAGATCTGGTATGATACCCAACTTTTTTTTTTAAAAAAAAAAGAAAAAATGAAATAGAAAGTGAAAGATAGAAGATAGATGGGGGAAGGCTTTCCGACCGAGTGGATTGACACTGACTAGTTGATACTCTATCTTTTGTGTTATGGCCTATGTTAGGGGTGTGCATTGATCGTGTCAAACCCGACCCGACCAATTTGAGACCTGAAATTTACTTATATTCGTAATTCAAACCGACTCTAACTAATTTTCGGGGCTCAATCCGATCAATTCGAATATTTCGGGGCCCGATTCGATCAATCCGAGAAATACATAAAATAAATTGAAATTACAGTATTACTCTTACTATTATTGTTGCCTGCTCCTCTCCACTCATTCTCTCTGCCTCCTACTCTCTCTCCCTCCTTCGCTTCCTCTCTCTCTCTCCGTGTTCCTCCATTGATTTCACCCCAAAAAACATTGAACAAAAGAAAAGCTAAAAAAAAAAAGAAAGGCAAAAAACTCGTCGATGAAAAAAGAGATCACGATCTTATAACTGAATTTGCACTTGACAGAACATGTCTTGCTTCATTTGAAGTTAACGATGCCGGCTTTTCTCTCTTCATCGGTAGCATTAAATTCACCTGCTTCATCTCTAGCTTCTTGTCGACAGGTAATGGAGTTGGCCTCTTTTTCGTCAAGCAGAAGCAACATATCTCAACTAAAAAAAAAATGCAAAAGCAGCAGATTTCAAGCAAAAAATAAAAGGCAGAGGCAGCAGATCGCGGAAACACCTTAGAAGTAGCAGATCACAGAAAAATGACAAAGAGATCGGCGACACCGATGGCAATCTGAGTAGGAGGAGGAAAGAGAGAGATATGACAGATACAAAGACACAAAAAAAAAATTACAATATATATATATATATATATATATATATATATATATATATATATATATATATATATATATATACATACCATTTTCGGTTGAGTCGAGTTATAGAAGGTTTTAACTCGATTCGATCCGAACCCCGAAATAATCATTTTTTTTGTATCCGACCCGATCCGAATAATCATAACAATTCTATCCGAATGCAAATTTTGGGTCGGATTGTTCGGAATTTTGGTTAGTCGGGTTTTGCACACCCTTAGCCTATGGGGACTTGCCCTATATATATATATATATATATATATATATATATATATATATTTGTGGAAAGGCTTGAACATTGAGTTGGACCAGTGCAAGTTGCAGAGTTAAATTCATAACTGGCTTGATCGTGACTATTAACAAGGCAAATTCTTCATTTTTTCCGGTTGTAATTTCAATTAATATTGCTCTAAAGTGGATAAATATATCTATGTATAGAAATCAATTTTATATTAGATTAGAAATTTGTCTAATGTACTTTTAAAGAAAATATAATTTCAAGTTTTATAAAGGAAAAAAATTATCGAGGAAAGATTGTTTTGGTCAAAATATAAAAAGATATGAATGAGTAATATTAATATATTATACTCTATCCGGTACACACACACACACACACACACACACACATATATATATATATATATATGATTTTCATGGTTTCTTTGACTATGATAATCGTTATATAAAATTAGTTTCGAAAAAGATGTATTTTTTTACTCAATTTTTTTATATTTATATAGACATTATTTAACCAAAAATGAAATTTTATTTCTCGAGTAATAACTGAAATATCGTTATTTTAAAAAAAATTGGCCGCAATTTTATTTTTAATATTAAATATTTTTAAACCACAAGTACGTCAAATAATTTATTTCTTAAAAAATAGTGCAACTTATATGACACTAAGGTTATGTTTAGTAGGAAAGATAATAATGTAATGTAATTGAAAGTATAATTAATTTCTTGCTTGTTAATTTAAAGTTTTTATATTGTAATATAATGTCAAATATATTGATAATTTTGAATACTTTTACTAATATATTTTTTAATTCTTAAAATTAGCATTGTATCATTATAATGCAACTCTCTTAATATACCACTCAACTCCCCTGCACATTAATTATTTCATTTTATTCTCATATTATTGTTAAATTTACCCTCTAATTTTATTTATGGAACAAATTTATATGAATAAATTATATATATGTACCCAGTATAAAATAATAAATTACATATAAATTATTTATGGCTGTCAAAACCCTTATGCTATAATTTCATTTTCAAACTTTTAGTAGAATAAAATCAATATTTTTTTCACTGTCTCCATATAGAGAAACTTTTTACTTTATATATATATATATATTTATTTTTATTTATGAACTAAATAAATGATATAATATTATTCATATGAGTATTAATTTGATCCGTACATGTATATGGTGAATGTAAATTTTAACCGTTAGATCAAAATTTCATAGTAATATAATAATAATTATATTATATTACTAATACAACCAAATATAGTAATATAATCATAATTACATTACATTTCTTAATTAATTATATTATTTATTACATTACATTATATCTCTTGATACCAAACATACCCTGGATACATTAACAAACCATCAATTTATGTAAAAATAAATTGATTTGACCTTTATTTTTTCCTTTTAAAAAAAAGCCAACAATTAATATCATTATTGAAAAAGCTTAAAGTATCTTTATCTGAAAAAGAGAGGGCGAGCCGATCGGATGAGAAAATCCTGCAATAAGACGTGCCCGGTCGGACCAGGCGTAAGCACTCCGAAACTTAAGTTAGTAGCTTAGAGAGAGAAAGTACTTTTAGAGATAGAATGTTGGGGATTCAATACCTGGCGCCATCGTTGGCTGGACTATTTATATGAGATGATTGAGGGGCACTCGAGTGTCTGGGGTGTGATTACTGGCTGTCAGAGTAGGTATTCGACGACATGACATGGAGCAGGTGGTTGGCATGGGCGCTGCCTTGTGTCTGGCGGCTGATGGGACTGGCGGTCACATCAGCCGATCGGGCGTGTGCGCTGCCTAAGAGCTCGTGTCTGCTACTCTTGGTTGTTAGGCCTTGAGCCTTGCCAGTTAAGTGGGCCGACTGGATGAGCCTTTTGAGCAAATGATATTTGCTGTGTTATCACTTGTCCACCACCCCCCTCCTCAACAGGTCCGATCGGGCATGAATTTGCCTTTTGTAGGTCCGTTTGGATGGAATTAGTTTTGAATTTTTTCGATCCTAAGACGCGCGTTGGCGGGATTTTTGAACTTGGGAGGCGCTTTTTCTGAAGAGACGCGCCTGCTTGGACAACTGTTTCCATTTAATATCGCGCGTGCTCCAAGGGTGACGCTTCGTTCTGCGTACAACCATAATGCCTTTTGACACGTGGCGCTCTTCTAGTGGCTCGACGGTTTACGTATTCTGGAAGCTTTGGTTTATAAATAGGGGATTTCAAAAGAATTTCCTCTTTACTTTTGCAATCCCTAGCGAAACTCTGCCAAAATTCCTTCTCAACTCCCAGATTTTCGCAATCGTCCCTTGCTTCTTCTTCAAATTTCTTAAGTCCCTTTTGTCAAGTAAGTAATTTTTCCTCTTTACTTTCTGCTTCATTTTGCCTTTCACTTTCTTTCTGCATCCAATCCATTTAGAAGTTAGATAATTGCACATTTCCTCCATTCTCATTTGTTAAAGATGGATTCCAGTAGCGGTGAGGTGTTAGACAGGAGTTTTTTGGATGGGTATGGGAACAAACCGACTATCGAGCTACATTCTCGATTGACCGCTAGGGAGGTGGCTGAAATCCCCTCCAAATACGGCTTTCCCGAAGAAATATTTGTGGCGGCCTGCCCAGAATCGATGGCGGTGACAGATGGACCTTTTGGCAAAGATAACAATGAGTGGTTCATTTGCCACCTCTAGAGCTTAGATGCAGGCCTCAGGTTCCCGCTAGGTGCCTTCGAGATGGTGATATTGGAGGGGTATGGGATCGCTCCTAATCAGTTGCATCCGAATGGATGGAGGTCGGTGGCGTGCTTCAAAATCCTCTGCAAAATAAAGGGGGTGGCGCCAACTCTGGACCTTTTCACCCATTTCTTCTACATATCGGGTCAGAACGATGGGACGAAATACTTCTTCACCAGCCGCCCGAAGAAAAAACTAATGTTCATCCCCACCTCAATGAAGGGGTACAAGGAGAGATACTTTCTAATGGGGAAGAAGGGCGGATTTGGGGTGCGCCTCACCCGATCGGCTAGGGCCGAAATCTTGAAGGACTTAGCAGCCAGTCAGCCCATGTATGAGGGCGATATTAAGAAGTTGATGGATGCCGTGAGCAGGCATGGAGAGCCCTACCAGTCCAGCTTTCTCTTGACCACGCTGTTTGGCTCTTCCACCTCTGAAGCCGCTGAGAATGCAGAACGTGAGCATTAGGATCAGGGAGAAAACATTGTCACCATGCATCAGTCATGCATTGCATTTGATTCACGTGAGACGAGAATTTTCGGTCTGAGAAACTTTTCTTATTTATTGTCTGTTTGCAGCTGAAATGGCTGGTGGGAGCGATGTATCTAAATAGCTCGGCGAAAAGATCAGGCAAAAATGTGAGGCTGAACAGAAGGCCCGAGAGCAGAGGAAGAGGAGGAAGCTGGTGTCCTCTGTAGAGCTGCAATCCTCTAGGGGGGCTGCTGGCACCTCTTCAGCTGCCGCTGTCCTGATCTCCTCCGCTCCTACAGCTGTTACCGTGCCTACCTCCAAACACGTAGCGCCGGCCCTCAAACCGGAACCACTCATCAACTGGAGCGCACTCGGCCCGAGGCTTCAGGACGAATCGGATGAGGATGACACGCCCATTATCCAAACGTTTAGAGAGGTGGAACAGGCGATGGCCTCCCGACCGGATGAACGTACTCAGAAGAAAGCTGAGGAGGCTTCCAAGAGGAGAGCTGCTGAGCTGATAGCCGAGTCGGACACTCAGGTGGTAGCCAGAGGCAAGGCCGCTCAGCTGGGCGAGGTGCCCCGACGATCTTCCGACCAGCGGCCGGTTCCCCTAAAGGAGTTTCTGAAAGAGAACTTCGGCAATAATTGGTCGCTGAGCCAGGTGGCCGGTTTCATCTATCATGGTCTCATGCGTGACGATGATCATAGGGAAGCTAGTAACGCCAGTCAGCTCAGCAGAGAATGCGACACCATTAGCCAGCAATTAATGGATGTAAGGACTTATTGCTTTATTTCTGGGGCTCATTCACATCTCATTATGCCTGATTTAGTTACTCTTGTTCTTTTGCTCAAGCTACCAGGAGGACACAACGAATACACCTGATGGCCGGCGTATGGAAAGGGAGGGCCGAATCGGGCACCAAGGCCAGGGCGGAGGCGAACGCTCGCTGCGAGACCGCCAAGAAAGAAGCCTCCGTCCTTCGGGCTGAGGTGGCTAAGCTGAAAGAGCAGTTCTCCGCTTCCCAATCGGAGACAGTGGCCTTGAGGAAGGAGGCCCATCAGAAGGCTCAGGACCTAAGGGCTCGGCAGAGCGAGGCTGATAAGCTGAGGGGCAAGGTCGCTTGTCTTTCTGCTGAGAATGCCCAGTGCAGGCGGTTCGAGGCAGATGTAACCCGACTGGATGCCGAGTGCAGAGAGCTGGCTGCTGAGAACGCCCGACTGAAGGTAGAGGGCGAGCGACTTTGCCGAGAGGGGGAGTCTCTGAGGACGTCAACGGAGGAGAAAGAGGCCTCCTTGGCAAAGAGGCTTGAAGAGGAGCTTGCCAGTCAGAAGGAGCGTCTTCTTGATGAGCTAGCGGAGGCTCAGGTAGAGTTGCTATCCTGGCTAGTTCATGAAGCTGGGAGGCGCTTTCCTGGCGCCGAACTGACTTGGATGGATGATCCAGCGTCATTGCCCGCTCCTCCAGGTAGTGACGATGAAGAGGGTGCTCCTGAGGGGGAGGTGACTCAGAGAGTTTTAGGAGGGGATCTTTTGTTGCCAGAGGCTAGTCAGGAGGCCCCAGTCGAAATCGAGTTTGTGATACCTCCAGCACCTGAAGCCGAGTCCGTGGTGCCTCCACCAGCGGGGCCTGTCTCTGAAGGGGGAGCAGGATCTGCGTCGCCATCTGCCGACCCTTCCCAAGCCACTGCCGAGCAGACTGCCAATCCTCCTGGCGAGGTAAATATTGTAGACATAGAGGGTTAGCTTAGGAGCTTAGATTAGCTTTGCTTTCTTCTTTTCTTTTTATTCTTTATCCCTGTAACAATTCTTTGTAAATTGTATAGTTGAGACGCTCTTAATAAAATTGCATTTTTCTGCAAATTGTTGACGTGTATAATCACTGTAACCGGGAATACATAAATTTGTACTGAAATTGTCAATGTAATCGAGCTAAGTACTACTCGTGCAATTGCATAATGATTGCAAGTACTTCCTGAATTCAAATAAATTTCAAGTCCAGTGACCGATCGGATCAATCTGGCTTTCAGATCGCATAAAAACTGCACAATCAGGCTAAGTGATACTCGTAAAGCTGCATAAAAATTGCATAACCGAGCTAAACAATACTGATAAAGCTGCATAGAATTGCATAATCGAGCTAAACAATACTCATAAAGCTGCATAGAATTGCATAACCGAGCTAAACAATACTCGTAAAGCTGCATAGAATTGCATAATCGAGCTAAATAATACTCGTAAAGCTGCATAGAATTGCATAACCAAGCTAGGGAGGTGAGATCCTCCATTATGACAGATTTAGGGAGGTGAGATCCTCCTAGTCGATCCTAACAGAGATCTTCATCTTGCAATAGACGAACAGCAATTTTTGCTTTTTCAGCTCGGAATGTGCGTCAAGCCTAGCGTATAAGTTGTGTATCATGCATAATTTGAACAGTGGTGAAAGAAAGAACCTCTTTATTAATTAGGCAATTGCCAAGTTTTAATACATTGTTAGAGATGGTACTTTTTGAGTACTTCGATATTCCAGCTTCTGGGGACATCTTGCCCTTCTATAGTTCGGAGTCTGTACGTGCTCTGGCTTAAGACTTTGGAGACCTCGTAGGGCCCCTCCCAATTTGGCATTAGCTTTCCCACCCCGGCGTTTCCCGAGCCTAACTCTGCCTTTCTGAGTACTAGATCGCCGAAGTTGAAAGTTCTAGACCTCACTTTAGCATTGTGGTATTTCGCAACTCTTTGCTTATAGGCAGCGATCTTGGTGTAGGCGTCCTCCCTCTTTCCTTCTATCAAATCTAAGTCTTGGCGTTTTTCTTGAACATTCGTCTGTTCTGAGTAGAGCGCCAATCGGTAAGAGGGGAGGCCGACTTCTACAGGTATCATTGCTACGGAGCCATAGACGAGGGAGAATGGAGTTTGATGAGTGCCTGTCTTGGACGAAGTTCTATACGTCCACAGGACACTCTACAGTTCTTCAGTCCAGTTGCCTTTTGCCTCACCCAGTCGCTTTTTTAACCCTTCCAGGATGGTCCGATTGGAGACCTCAGTCATTCCGTTGCATTGAGGATGAGCGACTGACGTGAACTTTAGTTTGATGTTTAGGCCTTGGCAAAAGTTTCTGACAGTGGAGCTATCGAACTGCTTGCCATTATCTGCAATAAAAACATTGGGTAAGCCATACCTGCAGACGATATTTTTCCAAGTGAAGCTTTTGACCTTTCAGCTGTGATAGTGGCTACAGGTTCAGCCTCAATCCATTTGGAGAAGTGGTCTACCGCTACTATAAGGAACTTCATCTGCTTTTTGCATTGGGGAAAAGGTCCTAGGATATCCAGCCCCCACTGATCGAATGGCCAAGCGACTCCGATCGGCTGTTGGTCTGCTCCATGCTGCCTTATGATCCTCCCATGTACCTGGCATTGCGGGCATCTTCTCACTTTCTCTTAAGCATCTTTGAGCATGCTGGGCGAGTAGTAGCCCGTCTGGAGGGCTTTTCTTGCCATAGCTCTGCTTGCCTCGTGTGTCCCGCATATACCTTCATGGAGTTCTCTGAGGATATAGTCTCCCTCTTCCTCCGTCACACACTTGAGCCAAGGGTGGCTGAAAGCTTTATTATATAAATCACCATTAATGATAGAATAATTAAGGGATTTTCTTGATACCTTTCGAGCTTCGTCTTTGTCCTCCGGCAGCTGACCTATTTGAAGGTACTGCTTGATTGGGCTCATCCAGGTGTCATTCTCTTGGTCGATCTCCATCATTTCTGGCTGATCTAGGGAGGAGGAAGTTTGGTTGATAATAGCAATGTTTTCCTCTGCGATGCTTTGCTCGGATGCAGACATTTTTGCTAGCCGATAGGCCTCTGATGTTTGATCTCTTGGCATCTTCTGGAGGACCCATTCTGAACCAGCTTCCTCGAGCGTTGTGAAGGCGGCCTTGACCTTTGCTAAATATTGGATTATGCTGGTTTCTCTAGCCTCGAAGGTGTCCAGTACCTGGCTCGTTACCAGCTGGGAGTCACTCCTAATGACTACTGACTCCGGTCTGATTACGTGGAGCAGTCTCATCCCCTGAAGGAGCGCCTCATACTCGGCTACATTATTAGAAGCTTTAAAATTGAGCTTTATTGCGTACCTTATTGTGATGCCCAGGGGGCCTTTTATTACTATGCTTACACCTCCTCGAGTGTCATTTGCTACGCTATCCACCGTCATTTCCCAATTTTGTAACTTGGGCTGAATCTGTGGTTCCTCACCCGCAAATTCAGCGACGAAATCTGTCAAAGCCTGGGCCTTTATCGCCTTTCTGGGCTCGTATCTCACATCTCAGGACTGTAGCTTAATTGCCCATCCCACCATTTTGCCTTCCAGATCGGGGGTCTGGATAATCCTTCTAAGCAGGTGGCCCGATCGGATGATAATTGTGTGCGCCTCAAAGTATGGTCTCAGCTTTCTTGCACACATCATGAGGGCGATAATGAGCTGCTCAACCGGTCCCTTCCTTAAATCCGCACCTCTAAGTACTTCACTGACGTAGTAGACAGGCAGCTATTGAGTTCCTTCCTCTCGGACTAAGGCACCTGCAACAGCTTCCCTAGAGGTGGCAAAATAAAGGTATAGATTTTCACCTGGTATCGGCCGGCTAAGCAGCGGTGGGTTGGTGAGGAACGCCTTCAGCTCTTCAAAGGCTTGTTGTCAGTCTTCCCCCCAGACGAAGGTTTCACTCTTCCTCAGCTTTTTGAAGAAGGGAGTGTAGCGCTTGGCTGAGGAGGAGATGAATCGTTCCAAGGCTGTTATCCTTCCGTTCAGCTTCTGGACATCTTTTATGTTCCTGGGGGATTGCATATCAAGGATAGCCCTGATTTTTTCCGGATTAGCCTCAATCCCTCTCCGAGAGACTAGGAATCCTAAAAATTTCCCTGATGGTACCCCAAAGATGCACTTCTCGGGATTGAGCTTCATCTGGAATTTGTTCAAAGTGTCAAAAACTTTTGCCAGATCGGCGGGGTGTTCCTCGGGGCTTCGTCTCTTGACGATCATGTCATCTATGTACACGTCGACATTCTGCCCGATCTGGTCGTTGAAGATCTTGTTCATAAGATGCTGATACATAGCCCCAACATTTTTCAGGTCGAACGGCATCACCCTGTAGCAAAAGGTTTCGTCATCTGTAATAAAGCTGGTTTTCTCCTGATCCAGGAGCCACATCAGGATTTGGTGGTAGCCAGCGTATGCGTCGAGAAGAGAGTAGATGGCGTGGCCTGCGGTGGCGTCCACCAATTGGTCTATGCTTGGCAGGGGATAGCTGTCCTTGGGACATGCCTTATTGAGATCAGTAAAGTCTACACACATCCGCAGCTTCCCCGACTTTTTCTTGACCAGAACCACGTTAGCTAGCCACTCGGGATAGTCTACCTCTCGGATTGTTCCGGTCTTAAGTAACCTATCCACCTCTTCAGAAATGAACTTCCTCCGGTCGGGTGCATGCCTCCTTAGCTTTTATCGGACCGGAGGATAATTCGGGTCCACATTCAACTTGTGGGTGATCACTTTGGTGTCTATGCCAGGGATGTCTTCCGGCATCCAGGCGAAGGTCGCTTGGTTTATCGTCAAGACCTGCATGATGGCTTCTTTCGTCTCTTTATCCATGCTGGTCCAGACTTGAACATTTTTCCCTTTATTTAGCGCCCTCGTTTTTGTCTCCTCGGCAGGGTTCATCCTGGGCCTTTCCGCCTTTTCTGGCTGCTCCAGGCCATGCTCTACGACCATTGCTTCCCGCTGTTGCTTTATCATGGTGATATAAGCCTCTCGGGATGCCTTTTGGTCACCTCTCAAGATGGCGATGCCTCCTATGGTTGGGATTTTCATCACCATGTAGCGGATGGAGGTAACAGCTCCGGTTTAGAAGAGCAATGGCCTGCCAAAGATGGCATTATAGGCAAACGTCATGTCAATAACCATAAAAATTACCTTACATGCGTGAAAGATTGCCTCTTGGCCTAGCTCAACAAAGAGCTCTACAGATCCTACTACTGGGATAGTGGCGTTGCCCAGCCCAATCAGTGGCGTGGCATTCGGCTTCAGCTCCCCGATCGGGAGTCCCATCGCTCAGTAAGCCTGGAGAGTTAGGACGTTAACAGCGCTGCCATTGTCCACCAAAATTCTTTTGACGTTGAAGTTATTAATCCGAGCTCTTACAACGAGAGCATCCTCATGGGGAAACATGATGTCTCGTGCGTCTTCGCTGGATATGGTGGCTGAGGTAGGCTGCTCGGCCTGGTGGGAGAGGTAGACACCTTTCTCCTTTCTTTTTCTGGAGAGGTCCTCTCCGTAAGATGACCCTCCGGTGATCACATTTATCACCCCGGCATATGGCCTGCTTGGGTCGGCGTTTCTTGGGTTCCTGTGCTCATCGTCGTCTGAGTCAGGATCGTCCCTGCGAGGCTTCGACTGTTTACAGGGATTATCCCCTCTAGCCGGGCCTATAAACTTTTTAAGGGCTCCGCGGCGTATTAGCCTTTCAATCTCCTTTTTGAGCGAAGTGCACTCGTCGGTTAAATGACCGACGTCTCTGTAGAATTCGCAGTATTTACTCGGATCCCTCATAACTTTGCTTTTTTCGGACAGGTCCCTGGGCCAGTTGACTTGGCGATACTTCTCTTTTATCCACATTAGCACCGCGGTCGGAGTGGCATTGAGGGTAGTGTATGTTCTTTCGGGCCGATCGTCTGAACGCGCAGACCGGTCTCGTCCTGACCATTTCCTTTGGCTCGAATTTCTAGAACTGGCAGCTCCGTTTGGGCTTCTAGTTGTCCGATCGGAGGCAAAAGCTCTGTGGAAAGAGCGACCGTCCGGATATTGCAGCCGGTCCATTACGCTGGTCCTTCTTCCCCTATTGGACCTGAGGGCATCATCCAATTGGATGTGCTGCCTAGCCCTCTCCATGAGTTCGGCGAAGCTGGATTGGGGTCTTGTGGTGAGTGATTCGAACAGTGGATGGTCAGTGATGCCCCCTGTTAAAGCGTTAGTCGCCATCTCTACATTGACATTTCTTGCCTCGGACATGGTAGCCTGAAACCTGTCGATGTAGTCTCGAAAACTTTCATCGGTTCTTTGGTAAAGATTACACAAGTCGTTCACCGTTTTAGGTGCGCGCGTTTGCACGATGAACCTCGTGGTGAACAACTCCTTTAGCTGTCAGAACGACGTAATGAATCCCAGAGGCAACTCATGGAACCATATCAACGCATCTCCTCCCAAAGTGGTGGGGAAGACTCTGCAGGCTATCCTTTTATCATAGGTGTAGACCTGGACCTTGGTCAAATACTCAGCCAAGTGAGTGGTAGGATCGGTCTTACCCGTGTACCTTTCCATGACCACGTCTCTCCACCTGGGAGGGAGTTCAGCGTCAGTGATTTCTCTATAAAATGGGGAGGCAGTATTTTCGCATGTGTTCCCTTCAAAGGCACCTTTCTTAGGCGCAAGAAAGCCAAGCTGCTTGAGTTTCTGCTTGAGCCACTGATCCTCTTTACTCAGGGTCGTAGCAGTGGACTCGTCTTTGTGCTTCCTCATGTGGCCGCGGCTTGGAGTACACATGTAGGACAAGTCATCCCTTATAGAGGGAGTGACGGACCTGCTGGTGTAAGGGGAGCCCCTGTTTGTGGACATCATCTGCTTCCCCCTGTCATACCTTCCAGGGGTTCTAACCGCGCCCCTTCGAGCCCCCTGAGCTCGAGGCTCGTTAATAATGATTCCCTTATTTTTATTCCTTCTGAATTCTTCACCCGCGAGATATTCCTCCTGGGCTCTTTTAGAAGTGGCTGGCATCTTACCCTTTTTGAGTGTTTTGACGATGCTTTTAGTGAAATCGCTGAGGATAGCGCGCATGTCTCTCACGATGATAGGGGTATCCTTAGGCTGCCTCAGGGTGGCATCATTGAATTCGGGAAGGAGGTTGGTCCTCGTAGGGGACCTGATGGGCCCTTCCCTCCTTCTCGAGGTGCCTAATCTGGCACGAATGTTATCGTCATGATCAAGGTCCATGGGGGTTGTGTTCTCGTTGGATCGTGAGTTCGCCATTCTCTCAATTAAAGCACCAAATGATAAAGCCTAAAGTATATTTATCTGAAGAAGAGAGGGCGAGCCGATTGGATGAGAAAACCCTGCAATAAGAAGTGCCCGGTCGGATCAGGCGTAAGCACTCCGAAGCTTATGTTAGTAGCTTAGAGAGAGAAAATGCTTTTAGAGATAGAATGTTGGGGATTCAATACCTGGTGCCATCGTTGGCTGGGCTATTTATATGAGATGATTGAGGGGCACTCGAGTGCCTGGGTGTGATTACTGGCTGTCAGAGTAGGTATTCGGCAACATGACAGGGAGCAGGTGTTTGGCATGCAGGGGCGTAGCCAGAAAATTAGTACAATGGGGTCAAAAAAATAAAAATAAATTATTTAAATATTTTAGTGGGGTCATTTTCAAAAAAATTAAGATTATAAGGGTATTTTTTAATTTTTTAGTGGGGTCAATTTTATAAAAAAAGTTAAAATTAAAGGATTTTTTTAAAATTTTTTAGTTGAGTGGGGTCAATTGACCCACTCAACTAGGAGCAGCTACGCCCCTGTTGACATGAGCGCTGTCTTGTGTTAGGCGACTGATGGGACTGGCGGTCACATCAGCCGATCGGGCGTGTGCGCTGCCTAGGAGCTCGTGTCTGCTACTCTTGATTGTTAGATCTTGGGTTTTGTCAGTTAAGTGGGCCGACTGAATGAATTTTTTGAGCAAATGATATTTGCTGTGTTATCAATTATCTTTTTGTTTATAGTTTTATTTTATTTTGAAATAATCATTTTGTTTATTGTTTTTTTTTTATTACACTAGGGACAAATTGTAATAGTATGTAAAGTGTAAAGACTAGGAAAGCAAAAACGACATTATAAAAAGTGTTTTGGGGATCCAGGCGTCACCTTCTGCGCGGCTTGATTGCGGGAGTTATAAAGGAATCCACTCTGTGCACCACGTTTCCTTATGCGTCAACCTTCAATTCAACTTTTCTCTATTTTTTTTTGTTTTACCAAACTGCCAAATAAATATTTGGTATATTGACCTAAACAAGCCCCATCTCACTCGTTCTCAAATCGTTTCCCAGGTATGATGATCATCACATTGTTAAATTGAATTAACTACTAAAATTGACATATTATATACACAAATCTATTTTTATTTCTCGTATTTAGACTTTGTTTCTTTGTTTCTTTTTTCTTTTTTTAATTCAACTCTCTTTTGTAATTTTTGATATATATGGTACACAAATTGAGTGACCGTTGTATATATATTCCATAGCTCCAAAATTCTAATCCTATCCACTTATGTCCCTTTTTTAATGGTAATCTAGTGCTCGCATAGAGTATGTGCATATATGAACTGTCAATCCAACAAATAAATAAAAAATGAATGACCTCAAATTATTGATTAGTTACCAGCAAGAGAAATTGATATCCAATTTGCTAAACATAAACTGTAAATATATATATTTTTTTTTCAAAAAAGAAAAAAAAATCTGTAGAAAGTGAAAGAGCAATTTGAGAATAAGAATGAATACTTTCTATTTGCTCTTCATAAATTAACAAAATTTTGAACCTTTAAATAGACATCAGATCCGTACAAATAGTAACCACGTAACCATAAAAAAACAAACCGAGGAAAACAAATCTAAACACACTAACATAGAAAATGCCTAAACAATAGCAACAAAAAAAAAAAATGGAATAAGTGGAACATGATAACAGCCACGCCATTGATCAGGTGGCTAGAGCTTGAATTAGCAACAAAATCTGGACAGGAGAGATTTAAAAGCATAATAATAAAGATCTGTAGATAGAGTCGATCTGTTCAATTACGAACACCCCAGCAAAGCTTTCTCCTCAGCAGGAACAGAAGTCCGCATCTAGCAGGCAGCAAAAGCAATGACAAGCCAAACTTAAACTGCATATGCTTGTTGTTTCATATAAGAAACACAATCAAATAATCAAAGCATACAATAATTTATTATGATAAAGTGCAATAATGCAAACTATAATTAGTGGATTTGCATCTCAAAATTAGTGTTAGACAACCGCATTAAGGTGGCAGATCAATTGAGTGGGTGTTTGCTGAATGAGACTAAAGGCAAGGAAACCAACCCAAAAATAGTTTTTCCATTCATAACGCTTTAACACTAGAGAAGTTGAAAATTTTCAACATTATAAATCCATGAATAAATAAAGATATGCACACGCCTACCGGAAAAAATAGTAAAACTCGGAACACGCAAACTAACTGAGATAACTCGTTCTTAATTCAGTGAACAAATTGGGACTAAACCAAATCCAAAAAAAACAAAAAGAGAAAAAGAGAGAGAAGCAAAAGCATACCATACTCGTAGACAGCCAGAACCGCTGTTTTGTTGAGGCGGAGGCGAAGGCGGAGGAGGATAACCCTGGTGAGAATATCCCTGTGCATATCCTTGTGGTGGATAACCTACTCACAAACAGAATTGAAACCATCAAAACTTAATTAAGATCTACAATATCGACTTTCAGTTTCAGATCTAGGGGCGTAGTTGCCCCATATTGAATGGGTCAGTTAACTCGTTCAACTATAAAAAAAATTTAAAAACATTTTTGTAATTTCAATTATTTTAAAAAAAAAATCCCACTCAATTAAAAAGCATTTTATAAATTTAATTTTTTTTTTAAAATTATATCACTAAAATATTTAAATGAGTTTCTTATTTTTTAGTAATAAAGACTAAATTTACCTTTAATCATTTTGAAATAATTATTTTGTTTATTGTTTTTTTTTTTTTATTACACTAGGGACAAATTGTAATAGTATGTAAAGTGTAAAGACTAGGAAAGCAAAAACGACATTATAAAAAGTGTTTTGGGGACCCAGGCGTCACCTTCTGCGCGGCTTGATTGCGGGAGTTATAAAGGAATTCACTTTGTGCACCACGTTTCCTTATGCGTCAACCTTCAATTCAACTTATCTCTATTTGTTGTTTTACCAAAAATGCCCCTCCATTTACAATTGGCCTTTTTATTTTTTCCTCCGACATACCTACAGTCTGCAGCACTATGTTGCTGTTTTAGTGTCAAAATTATATTTCGAACAAGTAAGTCCCATATTTTAAAATGGCTTTGTTATTGCGGTTTCTGACTCTTTACAATTTTCTACATATTTTTTTAAAATTCACCAATTTTATAATTTTTTTAGAATATTAATTAAAATATTATTCCCATTTTACTGCCTATTTTACTATTATTTTAATCACATTGATTTTGCTTTTATGATCAATATTACTTTTTGTAGATAGTTTGAATTGGACGAAACTTAAAATTACATGCGTTATTAATTTGGCATTCATAGTTAGGTATAATTAATATTTCCTCATATTTACGTGTTTTAATTTCCAGTTATTATAAAATAAAAAAGTGATTGAGTGTTGAAGCACCTACCTGTTTTAAATTCAATTTTAACTACCGATTTAGCAATTTTTCTGATTTTTTTTTCAAGTCCTAGTAAAAACTCTATATATCAACAAAGAAAAATCAAAAACTGCTAAAATAGCATTTTTTTTTTAAGTAGGTCTTTTGGAGTTTGGTATAGAGTTTTAGTTGACATATTTTATTTAGTGGAATAATATAGAAAAATTATGTTCTCCAAACTTGATTTTCTTGGACAAATTTGTGAACCAACTCTACCTTGGAAAGTATTTCTAGAAAACATGGTTGACAGAATATGATAAATGACCATGGTTTGGTGCCCAATCTCCTATTTCTATAATATGATTATGACTGCAATCACACAAATACCCATCTAATCTAACTTCCAAAAGGCCAACACCAACTAACATAACTGCCAAATAAATATTTGGTATATTGACCTAAACAAGCCCCATCTCACTCGTTCTCAAATCGTTTTCCAGGTATGATGATCATCACATTGTTAAATTGAATTAACTACTAAAATTGACATATATATACACAAATCTATTTTTATTTATCGTATTTAGACTTTGTTTCTTTGTTTCTTTTTTCTTTTTTTAATTCAACTCTCTTTTGTAATTTTTGATATATATGGTACACAAATTGAGTGACCGTTGTATATATATTCCATAGTGGTATTGGTCATAATTCCATCATTATAGCTCCAAAATTCTAATCCTATCCACTTATGTCCCTTTTTTAGTGGTAATATAGTGCTCATGCATATAGTATGTGCATATATGAACCGTCAATCCAACAAATAAATAAAAAATTAATGACCTCAAGTTATTGATTAATTACCAGCAAGAGAAACTGATATCCAAATTATTGATTAATTACCCGCAAGAGAAATTGATATCCAATTTGCTAAACATAAACTGTAAATATATATATTTTTTTCAAAAAAGAAAAAAAAAATCTGTAGAAAGTAAAAGAGTAATTTGAGAATAAGAATGGATACTTTCTATTTGCTCTTCATAAAATTAACAAAATTTTGGACCTTTAAATAGACATCTGATCCGTACAAATAGTAACCACGTAGCCATAAAAAAAACAAACCGAGGCAAATAAATCTGAGCACTAACATAGAAAATGCCTAAACAATAGCAACCAAAAAAAAAAAAAAGTGGAAAAAGTGGAACACGATAACAGCCACACCATTGGACAGGTGGCTAGAGCTTGAATTAGCAACAAAATCTGGACAGGAGAGATTTAAAAGCATAATAATAAAGATCTGTAGATAGATTCTGTTCAATTACGAACACCCCAGCAAAGCTTTCTCCTCAGCAGGAACAGAAGTCCGCATCTAGCAGGCAGCAAAAGCAATGACAAGCCAAACTTAAACTGCATATGCTTTTTGTTTCATATAAGAAACACAATCTAATAATCAAAGCATACAATAATTTATTATGATAAAGTGCAATAATGCAAACACTAATTAGTGGATTTGCATCTCAAAATTAGTGTTAGACAACCACATTAAGGTGGCAGATCAATTGAGTTGGCATTTGCTGAATGAGACTGAAGGCAAGGAAACCAACCCAAAAATAGTTTTTCCATTCATAGCGCTTGAACACTAGAGAAGTTGAAAATTTTCAACATTATAAATCCATGAATAAATAAAGATATGCACACGCCTACCGGAAAAAATAGTAAAACTCGGAACACGAAAACAATCTGAGATGACTCGTTCTTAACTCAATGAACAAATTGGGACTAAACCAGATCAAAAAAAAAAAAAAAAGAGAGAAAAAGAGAGAAGCAAAAGCATACCATACTCGTAGACAGCCAGAACCGCTGTTTTGTTGAGGCGGAGGTGGAGGAGGATAACCCTGGTGAGAATAGCCCTGTGCATATCCTTGTGGTGGATAACCTACTCGCAAACAGAATTGAAACCATCAAAACCTAATTAAGATCTACAATATCTTCAGATCTAAGGGCGTAGTTGCCCCATATTGAATGGGTACCCGTTCAACTATAAAAAAATTTTAAAAACATTTTTGTAATTTCAATTATTTCAAAAAAAATGACACAACTCAATTAAGAAAAAATTAAAAAACATTTTATAAATTTAATTTTTTTAAAAAAATTGATATCACTAAAATATTTAAATGAATTTTTTATTTTTTAATGATAAAAACTAAATTTGCCTTAAAATATTAAAAATAGTATATATTTACCTCTGAAATTTGTTTATTTCTTTTAAAAACAGCCTTCAAAATATTAAAATAATATAGATTTGCTTTTATTCAATATTTTGAGTAGCAATTATAAATCATTTCAATAATTTGAAATAAATGTGAATCATATTTTTATATAAACTATCAATAAAAATGTCTATATTTATTTTCGTAAAAGCAAATATGTACAATTTTTTTATTATTTTTGCACATTTAAAAAATAATTTAAATAACAAATTTATACCGATTTCAATATTTTGAACAAAAATTTTGCGCTTATTCATATTTTATGTGAATAATTTTTTTATAAATTGTTGTAATTTTTTATCCAATTGTACTGAATTTCTGACTACGCTCCTGTTCAGATCCAATAAATTAAAGGGAGTTAAACACAAAAAATAAAAATAAAACCTAATAATCATGAAAGAAATTTAAATTCAAATCAAAATAAAGTTAAAGAAAATAGTAGAATGGGTACCTTGAGGAGGAGGAACACCCACAGGAGGACATTGATTATAATAGCTCATTCTATGTTGGTCTCGGATGAAGAAAAAGAAGAAGAAGAAGAAGAAGAAGGGTCTTTTATTGCTTTATTCACAAAGAATATAATGAGATAATATGGCACAAAACAAGGCAAGCTGGATTGGTGTGATTCGGTAGTGTGGTTTATTTAAGGAGAAGATATATAGATATATTTATACACTTTAGAGCAATGTTAATTGAAATTATAACCGAGCAAAGGAAGAATTTTCCTCGTTGATCGAACCAGTTATGAATTTTACTTTACTTGCGCTGGTCAAGTCAATGTTCAAGCTTTTCCACTGGAAAAAAAAAAAGAAAAAGAAAAAAAAAAGAAGAAGATGAAGGGTTATTTCACTTTTCTTTTTTTTTTTTGTTTTAAAAAAAAAGTTGGGTGTAAGAACATATCTGAAACCGCAGAAGACTACTAGTTTCAAATTGCAACAGTATATTACAATTTTAGTGAAAATTTTTTGAGATTCGTGGATCTTACATTTTGAAATCGCAATTTGTTATTGCGGTTTCTTTTTCACTTCAAATTCGTAAATATTTTTTCAAAATATTTCACTTTTATAATTTTTTTTAAAAATATTAATTAAAAAATTGTCCCCTCCGTAGCCAAACAATGGTATGATAAACTAAATCTGTAAAAGCATCTAAAAGAGCATTATTAATTTTTCAACTATTTTGTGTAAAATTTGGTGGGCATGAAGGGTCGGACTTATATAATAGTAAGATCACTATTTCTTCAAAACAACTAAAAACATTCTAAATTTTTTCAATTCTTTTAATCATCCGCTGTTAGATTTTTCAACAATATAAATTCATTGGAGCTCTTTTTCACCATGTAATATTTACAACTGTAAATTTTTCTGTTAGGTTAGGGTGATGGATTCAAATAAGATATAAAGTTATCAACAAGCTTTAATTTTATAGAACTGATTTATTTCAAGTCTTTAAATTTAGGATTTCAAAATCCACTACCACAAATATGATTAATGGGTCATGACGTACAGTGAGGAAAAACTTTTGCAAAATATAGTAAAAATATTATTGCAATTATTTTAAAACGATTGAAAAATTATTTAATTACAAGCGGGTGTACCACTAGTACCGGTGGTTCTAGCATTGGTCCAAGTTTAGTTATTAAATCTACTAAAATTTTTTATTGATACTAATAGGCTCGCTAATTCAAATTCGAGACCTACCATCAAACTAAAATTTATTGGTTATATTTAGTTCATATTTTGTTTTATCATATTTATTATAAATTAAGAATGTAATGTTTTCCAATTTTATCTTAATTTTTTGTTAAGGCAGTTTGTACGTATTCTTCATTGACATGGACAAATACCAACTTAGAAAAACTTTGAATTCATATATATATATATATATATATTGAAAAAAAAAAACGAGAGTTGATTTTAGCTTAGGTTTTTATGGAGTTTTAGAGTGTTTTTCAAGAATGTTAGTGTTAAAAGAGGGACTTTCATTTCTCTGTTTCGGGAAGTTGAGCAAATCCCACGTCGTAAAAAGAACAGTAAAGTGAGGAGTATATTAATGTGGGGGCAGAGGGAAATTGGGTTGCGGACAACATGACACAAGGAGGCATAGAGTAAGACGAGCCCAGGCCCACATGGAAGCCCGGACTAGATATTTCGTCAGAAACCAGGATAGAATTGAAACAAACCAGGACGATAACAGGCTGGAATCGAACACATGTTGTGCAACCGGACAAGAACCGCTCAAGTTAGTCTGGAACCAGACCGAACTCTAGTTGAGTGAAAACCGGACGGAACCAGACATGAATCCCTCAGGTTATAAGGGAACCGGATCGAAACATCTCCGGTTGTTAGGCGGGAACCGGTAAGGAATCCCTTCAGTTATCTAAAACCGGACCGAAATCCCTCCTGTTAGTCTCGAACCGTACAAGTTGGAAACACACACGTGCAGGATTGAGCAAAAACCGGACGGAACCGGACAGGAATCCCTTAGGTTATGAGGGAACCGGATCAAAACATCTTCGATTGTGCTAGAGCCGGACAGGAACCGCTTCGGTTAGGCGAGAATAAGTAAAGAATTCGTTCGATTAGCTGGAACCGGATCGAAATCCCTCCTGTAATCCCCGAACCATACAGGAATCCCTCCGGTTAGCTAGAACCGGACGGCAAACCCCTTCGGTTAGTTGTAACCGGACAGGAATCCCACCGGTTATGCAGGAACCGGACCAAAACCGGACAGGAATCCCTTCGGTAATGCTGGAGTCGGATGGCAACCCCTCCCCTTAAGTCGTAATCACATCGAACCGTACAAGAACCCCTCAGGTTAAGCATGAATTGGACGGAACCTGACTAGAATACCTCCGGTTATGTCATAATCGGACCGAAATTCCTTCGATTAAGAGGAACTGGACGGAACCTGACTGGATTACATCTGGTTATGTCGTAACTGGACCGTAATCCCTCCGGTTAAACGAAAACCGGACAATAACCCACCGGATATGTAGGAACCGAACCGAAACCACTTCGATATTGCAGGAATCGGTTCGGTTAATTCAAAACCGGTTCGATTAATCCAGAACCGGACTTAACAGATATGGAACTACTCCGGTTAGGTTGGAACCGCTCCTAAAATCCCTCCTGGTTGGCTGTAATCGAAAAAGAATCTGGTGAAATAGTACAGAAACCCTGTCCGGTTATGGCAGAACCGGACCGAAACCACTCAGGTTGGGCTAAAACTAGACAGGAGCCCCTCCGATTTAGTCAGGAACCGGACCAAAATACCTCCAGTTGGTGGAAATTGGACTTGAACTTCGGTTCAAGTGGGAACCGGTCAGGAATCTCTCATGCTAAACCAGAATTGAACTTAAACTGTATTGATGTGCGTTGAACCAGACTAGTGTGTTCGAACCGTGCCAAAACTTATCCGATTAGACTACCGGACCAATGGGGGTGGAACAGGCCCTTGTTAACTAAAATGGATGTAGGATCTATAATTTTCAGGCCAACTAATGTGATTGTGTAATTCATAAGCAAAGAAATCTGGAGGTTTCCTACATATGGTATACTAATAAAAAGAAAATTAAGAGATTATTGTGTGTGATCGTGTTATTTAGAGTTTGAAAAAACAAGACGTGTATAGATTCCATAATGTGAAATTCCCAAGGTAATGCCCTAGAGCTCCGAGCTCTTTGTACACCATTATTTACTTTCTTACACTAAACGACTCCACGTCGGTTCAATTATATACCTAAAAGTCATACCACTCACCTTTTAAGCTTTATCAAATTCAAATAAAATGAGATTATTTAGTATTATATTTTCTATTATGATATACTATACTTTTTTTATTTACCATTTTAAATTTATCAAACTAAACTATACTACACCACAGTAACAATAATAATAATAAATATTTATTCGGCTATCTATTGTTATTTTGGGTGGATATTTATTCTAGATAAATTTGTCTTTTTTTTTTATTTGGATAAATTTATCTTTTAGTCTCATCTTAAATAAGAAATTCCTCATCTCTTCTAGTTTTGATTACTCAAGCACATGCCCTGGTCGGATGGAAAAGAAGAAACGAAAGTTCCTGCTATTGAATGCACTATTTTTTTTTACTCCAATTGTTACACTAAGTAACAAATTTTATTGCTAAACAGTACTCCAAATATGTCTTTCAAACAAAATTTATATATGTATAATGATTAAGAAGAATGTGGTTGGTAATCAGAGATGCATTTTCCCTCAAGAGACCATGATTCCTGTCTTCTTTTTGGCCTTGTTTCTTGAATTGTTTTTTACTACTAGTTTTTACCATATAATAACATTTAGCCCACACCTATTTGTTTGATATTCACTGGAAAATTATATTCTACTAACAAGAATATGTATCATCTATTAGTTTTAGAAAATTGATTAATGGGAACATGGAATCTATATAACATTTGCACAACACTAGGGTTACTACTTACTGGCCAAAGGAATGACAATTTGAGGAGGAAGAGCAAGGCAAAAATTTCCATTTTCTAGAGAAATGGAATAGTTAAGAATTAAAAAACAGAGTGGCTCTAATATCAAAACAAAAACAATCAATGGTAGAGACCAAAATTGAGGAAAACAATGCAAGAACACATGGTGAAATCTGCAACTTCACTACTCTACTAAACAAAACAAAAGACCAAAAAGATGAGAGGAAGAACAGAACCCCGAGGTGAAGTCCCAGTGGAGTAGTTGAAAAATCTTTAATCCCTTTTCTTAATTATATGTTTCTTGCTTGTTTTCAAAGAAAATACAATACCAGCTGGAATCAATTTACAGAGAAAGAGTGAGACCCAATGCAAAACCAAGAAGATAGATTTTGGTTTTGATGCAAATTTTCCCAATGCCGATGTCGAGGCAAATCTTCCACCACCACCACCACCACCTCTATCACCACCACAAAAACCACCGTCTCTTCCTCCTAATTCTTCCACTTTTATTATCACTTTCTTCTGCAAATAATGAAACTGATATTTTACTCTCTTGGCTTCATGACTCTCCTTCTCCACCCACTTCAGCTTTCTCTAATTGGAACCCTTTGGATTCTAATCCTTGTAATTGGTCTTTTATCACTTGTTCTTCTAATTACTTTGTCTCTGAAATCAACATTCAGTCTCTTGATATTGCTCTTCCATTTCCTTCCAATCTTTCATCTCTTCTTCACCTTCAAAAACTTACCCTTTCTGCTGTTAATCTCACTGGAACTATCCCTCATGATATTGGAGACTGCACTCAGCTTACACTGCTTGATCTTAGCTCTAATACTTTAAAGGGTACTATTCCTTCAACTATAGGAAAGCTTCAAAATCTTCAAGATTTGATTTTGAACTCCAACCAACTTACAGGTGAAATCCCAGCTCAGCTTGGCAACATTACTAGTCTCAAGAATCTCATCATATTTGATAACTATTTAACCGGAAAGCTCCCTGTTGAAATCGGAAGATTGTCGAATTTGGAGGCGATAAGAGGTGGAGGGAACAAGAACCTTGAAGGAAAGATTCCTGATGAGCTTGGAAATTGCAGGAATTTGCAAGTTCTTGGTCTAGCCGATACCAAAATTTCTGGTTCAATTCCTGCTTCTCTTGGCCAATTAAGCAATCTTCAGACTCTGTCCGTGTATACTACTATGCTTTCTGGTGAGATTCCGCCGGAGATTGGCAACTGCTCAGCGCTTGTGGACTTGTTTCTTTATGAGAATGATTTGTCAGGTTCACTGCCACCGCAGTTAGGCAAGCTTGAGAAGCTGGAGAAAATTTTGTTATGGCAGAACAATTTTGATGGAACCATTCCTGATGAACTTGGCAACTGTAAAAGCTTGAAGATCATTGATCTTTCTCTAAATTTTCTCTCAGGATCCATTCCTTACTCTTTTGGGAACCTATCAAATCTTGAAGAGCTCATGCTTAGTAACAATAATATCTCCGGTTCGATTCCTCCAGTCCTTTCCAGTGCTACAAACCTGTTACAGTTGCAGTTTGATACGAATCAGATATCTGGCTCAATTCCAACAGAGCTTGGCGAGTTGAAACAATTAACTGTATTCTTTGCCTGGCAGAATAAACTTGAAGGAAAGATTCCTGAGGAGTTAGCTGATTGCAGTAGCCTTGAAGCTTTAGATTTGTCACACAATGCGCTCACTGGTGGCTTACCTTCAGGACTATTTCAGCTTCAGAATCTAACGAAGCTTCTCTTAATTGCTAATCACATTTCGGGTCCGATCCCTGTGGAGATTGGTAACTGCCGCTCTCTAATTCGGCTTAGACTTGTAAACAACAAAATCAGTGGATATATTCCAAAAGAAATTGGCTTCCTCAAGAACCTCAGTTTCCTTGATCTGTCTGATAATCATCTTGGCGGGACGATACCAACAGAAATTGGAAATTGCAATGAGCTGCAGATGTTGAACCTGAGCAACAATACTCTTCAAGGTACATTGCCTAGCTCTTTAGCTTCTCTTATAAAACTTGAGGTATTAGATGTTTCTGCAAACCAACTTGCGGGTGAAATTCCAATTGGTTTTGGTAAGCTTATAGCACTCAATAGGCTTATCCTCAGTAAAAACTCTCTCTCTGGAGCAATTCCTTCCTCTATTGGGCATTGTTCAAGTCTTCAAATGCTTGATCTAAGTAGCAATGCACTCTGGGGCATGATCCCAAGTGAGCTTTTTAACATTGAAGGTCTTGATATTGCTTTGAATTTGAGCTGGAATGGTCTTAGTGGCATAATTCCACCACAAATTTCTGCTTTGAACAAGTTATCCATACTTGATCTTTCACATAACAAGCTTGGAGGAGACCTGGTTTCACTTGCTGGGCTTGAAAATCTTGTTTCTCTCAACATCTCCCATAACAATTTCACCGGCTATCTTCCCGACAGCAAGCTTTTCCGGCAGTTATCAGAAACAGAATTGGCAGGAAATCAGGAACTTTGTTCCAAGGGTCGCGACTCGTGTTTCCTAAGCAATGTTACATTGAACATGCCACATAACAGTCGTTTTAAGCAATCAGAGAAATTCAGACTCGCTATAGGATTGCTTATCACTTTGACTATAACCATGGCAATTTTTGGAGTGATTGCAGTTCTCCGAGCACGAAAATTTCTAGGAGATGATTGTGAATCAGAGGTTGGAGGAGACTCCTGGCCTTGGCATTTCAGTCCATTTCAGAAGCTAAATTTTACAGTGGAACAAGTTCTAAAATGCCTAGTTGAAGCCAATGTAATTGGAAAAGGATGTTCAGGAATTGTGTATCGAGCAGAACTAGAAAATGGGGAGATCATTGCTGTGAAAAAACTGTGGCCAGCAGCAGTAGCTGCAAGAAATGATAGTCAAAATGAGAGACTAGGAATCGGAGGAGTTCGCGATTCTTTTTCAGCAGAAGTGAAAACTCTTGGTTCAATCCGTCATAAGAACATTGTTAGATTCTTGGGTTGCTGTTGGAATCGAAATACGAGATTGCTTATGTATGACTATATGCCTAATGGGAGCTTAGGTAGTCTTCTTCACGAAAGAAGTGGCGGTTGCTTAGAATGGGAAGTAAGGTACAGAATTGTGTTAGAAGCGGCAGAAGGTCTTGCTTATTTGCACCATGATTGTGTTCCTCCCATTGTTCACAGAGATATCAAAGCCAACAATATTCTCATTGGCCCTGAATTTGAACCTTACATTGCTGATTTTGGGCTTGCCAAGCTGGTCGATGATGGCGATTTTGCTCATTCTTCTGCTACTGTTGCCGGTTCTTATGGTTACATTGCTCCAGGTTAGTGTGAGAAATAATTCTCACTTGTAATTGTATTGATAAGCACATTTGTTTACAAGTTACAACAGAATCTTAAATAGGATATTATAGATCATGTAAATCATAACAAAATCGGACAGAACATGACAGTTATTTTCTGTATGAACAGAGTAGATAATTCAATATTCAAATTTATAATCATTTGTATAGCAATGTCAAACTAAATCCTTTCTTATTTGTATGCAGAGTATGGATACATGATGAAGATAAGTGAAAAGAGCGATGTATATAGCTATGGAGTAGTAGTATTAGAAGTACTAACAGGGAAGCAACCAATCGATCCAACGATACCAGAAGGGGTTCACATAGTGGATTGGGTGAGGCAGAGGAAAGGAGGGAGTGAAGTACTAGATCCAAGCTTACGAGCTCGGCCAGAATCGGAGATTGAAGAGATGTTACAGACATTGGGAGTGGGTTTGCTGTGTGTAAATCCAAGTCCAGATGATAGGCCAACTATGAAAGACGTATCGGCTATGCTTAAGGAAATGAGGCAGGAAAGGGAAGAGTGCTTCAAAGTTAGCATGCTTCTTAATGGATCTTCAGGGAATAATCCACACAAAAATACCTCAGCAACACTCATATCCTCAAAGCAATAATACGACCATGGCTATAACAAAATTGCCTCTTCATTCATGAATAATCCACACAAAAATGCCTCTTCATTCTTCTACCATGGCTATAACAAAATTCAAGCAATCATTATAAGATTGCATCTTTTTCTTTTGTCACTTGGATCAGTTTATGTATTACGTAGATAAATGGAAATCTGTCCTCGTGTAAAAGAACTAAGAAATCCCATTTGAGTTTACCTGTTAAAACATGTGTTTTAGTTGTAATTAAAACTTTCTTCATAACCAGTCTTAACTTGAATCTGACACAACCATAATTGCATAGACCTCAATGATTAAGACTGAAACTTGTTGAGGAGAACAACGCAAATGCACATGGTGCATCTCTTAATCAGTAATTAAATCAGAGACCAAGAATAGAACCCGATGAGTAGGGGTGAGCAAAAAAACCGATGAACTCGGTTAACCGAAAAAAAAATCCAAAATCGAACCGATGGACTGGTTAACCGATTGTAATGGACTGATTAATGATTAGTGTTTTGAAAAAACCGATATTAATGGACTGGTTAATGGTTTTTGACTCATGTGACTGGTTAACCGAACCGAAACCGAATTTTATTAATTTTTCAATAATTTATAATAATTTATCCTAATTAAAAGTGATAATGTACTTTTTTTTATTATACTAATTATTTTAAAGTTTTTAACTTTTTTTAATTGGCTATTAGTAAGTATAATAATTTATCTAATTAAAAGTGATTATAAACCGGTTAATATATTTACGTATTAAATATTAATTTTTAAAAACAAATTTGCTTATATCCATCAAATATTTTTATTTTAACAACAATAATGTTATATTATAGTGAAAAAGTTTTAATTTTTAAGTATCTTGAATATTTTAATTTTATTTATGAATATATTTATAATTATAGTGGTTAACCGAAAAATATTGGGTAACCGATCCGAAAATCCGAAATCGATGGACTGGTTAACCGATGGTAATGGACTGGTTAATGGACTGTAATTTCAAAAAACCGATATTAATGGACTGAGATTACTGGACCGGTTAACCGACCATACTCCCCTCTACCGAGGAGAAGGTGCTGGGTAGGTACTTGTTTTGTTTTGTTTGTTCTACCTCTCTCTCTCTCTCTCTCTTGTTTACATAAAAGAAAGTCAACAGTTGACTGCTATTAAAAAGTCTATTGCCCCGTCTTTGTAAAAGACTCAAATTTAAAATATTATTTAAGAAAAATAAATATTAAACTATTTGCGTCGAAACCGTTTACACAACGGTAATATATTACTTGATATTTATAACTATATATTATATTAAACAGGTGAAACCCAAGCTTAAAAAAAAAAAAAAAGCTCATAAAAACCCTAATATTTTATCAATTTTAAATATTAAACAAAAATATGTTAATTACACAATTATTTAAGTCTCCTAAAGTTTTTGTGGAACTTTGAAATTGATACCTTGACTTTTTTTTTTTTAAAAAAAAAAGAAAAAACATATCTAATCATTATAGAGGGCAAAAAATAGCTCACGTCTGTAAGGAATAAATCCACAATAGAACAAAAATTATGATTGGGTAAATAAGATAACAACAAAATAGATGAAATAACAAAATAAAAAACACAAAGAATTTACGTGGTTCGGCAGAATGCCTACTCCACGGGTGAAAGAGAACAGAAAATTATTATACTAATAAACTTGAAGTGATACAAAAGAAATGTGGAGAAACTAACTCTCAAAATCACATAACCCAATTACACCCAAAATCTCACTAATTCTCAAATGAGAATTTCTCTTAAACTAAACAAAATTTAATGAAGTTTTTGGCACACCTAAGAAATGGTTTTGCATGTCTATTTATAGCCATGCAAAGTAATGTGAAAACATTACTCAATTTCAACCAAAACAATTAGAAATAAAAAATGATGTGCTTGGTAGGCTAACTAGAAATCAAAAATTGTGTGCTTGGTTGGCTAATTAGAAATCTTCAAAACACATTTACAAATCTCCATCTTGTTTTGAAATTTTCTGTGATTCTACCTTCACCATTTATGCCCCTTATGGGCTAACTTAAATTTTCAGATATGCCAATCAAGTCCAAGCAGTGCTTGAACTTTTTTATTGAAAGAGGTTTAGTCAACATATCACCTGGATTATTTGCAGTACCAATTTTCTCAACACTTATATTTCATGTAGAAATAATATCTCAAACAGAATGGTACCTCACATCAATGTGCTTTATTTTTTCATGAAACATCTGATCTTTAGTAAAAAATATAGTACTTTGACTATCACAATGAACAGTTATCTTTTCTAAATTTGAATTGAATTCACCAATGAAACCTTTTAGCCAAATGGCTTCTTTAATTGCCTTAGCAATTGCCATGTACTCTACTTCTGTAGTGGATAATGCTACTATAGACTGTAAGGTAGCTTTCCAGCTGATAACAGTATTACTAAGAGTAAACACATACCCTATAATAGATTTTCGTCTGTCGAGATCACGTGCATAGTCTGAATCGACATAACCGACCACATTTTCCTTGCTCCTTCCAAATTCTAAACAATGGTCCGAAGTAAATATCTTAAAATCCATTTAACTGCCTGCCAATGCTTTTTTCCAGGATTAGACATATATCTACTAACAACACTTATAGCATGAGCAATGTTAGGACGAGTACACACCATAGCATACATGAGACTACTAACAGTACTTGAGTAAGAAACATGTGACATATTCTCAATATCTTTCTCTGACTGTGGTGACATAGCAGTAGAAAGTTTAAAATGAGCAGCAAGTGGAGTATTTACAGGTTTAACATTTTTCATGCCAAAACGCTCCAACACTTTTTCAATAAAGTTCTTTTGAGTTAAATAAAGTTTAACTCTAAATCTATCTCTTTGGATCTCCATGCCAAGAATTTTCTTAGCTACTCCTAAATCTCTCATCTCAAATTCACCACTCAACTTTGATTTTAACTTGTTGATTTTAAACATATGCTTAGCTACAATGAGCATATCATCAATATAGAGCAGCAAATACACAAATGAACCATCTGTAGGTTTTCTGAAATACACGCAGCTATCATACTGGCTCCTACAGTAACCATATCCAACCATGAATGAATCAAAACACTTATACCACTGGCGAGAAGACTATTTTAAACCATACAGTGATTTCTTTAACAAAAAAACATGGTCTTCTTTGCCTTCAATCTCAAAGCCTTCGGGTTACTGCATATAAATTGTCTCCTCCAATTCTCCATGCAAGAAGGCAGTCTTTACATCTAGCTCTCTAACTCTAAGTTATGCATAGCAACTAATGCAAGGAAGACATGAATAGAGCTATGTTTGACAATAGGAGAGAAAACATCATTAAAATCAACTCCCTGTACATGACTATAGCCCTTAGCAACCAATCTTGCCTTATATCTAGCATCTTCACCACCTGAAATGCCATCTTTCCTTTTGAAGACCCATTTGCAACCGACAATCCTTTTATTTTTAGGTGGCTTGACCAACTCCCAAGTTCTATTTTTGTGAAGAGATTCTATCTCTTCTTGTATAGCTATCAATTATTTTGTGAAATCATCACGGGAAATGACTTCTGAATATGTGGAAGGATCACCAACTCCATCCGTCTTTAGTGCAGTAACGCAGGAAAAAATGACATAATCTGATAGCCTTACAGGCTTTCTTCTTTCCCTTTCTGGTTTATCTCTTGCAATAGGATGCTCTTCTTCCTCAAATGTTGACTCTTCTACTTCTGAAGAAGTGGGCTCCTGAGTATTCATCAATGGAGATGATGGATTCTCCACCTCGATTTCAACTTCCACCTACTTGTTTGAATTAAGAACATTTGTGTCAGAAGAGACAGAGGACTCCCTTTTTGGATAAAGCATGGCTGATTCATCGAACACAACATTCCTGTTGATGATAGACTTTGGTGATCTAGGATCAGGATACCAAACTTTATATCCTTTCACACCAGAAGGATCGTGTTGTGGCATCTGGCGACCCGTTCTTTGTAGGCAGTAATTTTGGCATAGGCGTCCTCTCTCTTTTCCTCTATCAAGTCTAAGTCTTGGCATCTATCCTAGATGTTCATCTGATCAGAATAGAATACTGACCGATAGGATGGGAGGTTGATCTCTACTGGTATCATTATTTCGGAGCTGTAAATAAGAGAAAATGGCGTTTGATGAGTGCCCATCTTTGGCGAAGTCCTGTAAGACCATAGGACACTTTGCAGCTCTTCAGTCCAATTGCCCTTCGCCTCACCCAGTGATTTCTTTAGCCCTTTCAGGATCGTCCGGTTAGAGACCTCGATCATCCCGTTGCTTTGAGGGTGAGTGACTGAGGTGAATCTCAGGCTGATGTGTAAGCCTTGGCAAAAATTTTTGAAGGTGGAGCTGTCGAACTGCTTGCCATTATCTGTAATAAAAATGTTAGGTAAGCCATACCTGCAGATGATATTTTTTCATGCAAAGTTTTTTACCCTCTCTGTTGTGATCGTTGCTGGAGGCTCTGCTTTGATCCATTTGGAGAAGTGGTCAACTGCTATAATGAGGAACTTCATCTGCCTTTTGCCTTGAGGAAAAGGTCCTAGAATGTCCAGGTCCCATTGGTCGAATGGCTAAGCAATTTCGATCGGCTGCTGGTCTGCTGCGGGTTGTCTTATGACCCTTCCATGAGTCTGGCATTGTTAGCATCTTCTTACTCTATGCTTGGCCAGAAGTATACGGTATGGAGTACTTTTTTTGCCATGGCCCTGCTAGCTTCATGTGCCCCACAAATGCCTTCATAGACCTCTCTCAGGATGTAGTCTCCTTCTTCCTCCGTCATGCACTTGAGCCAGGGGTGGCTTAAAGCTTTTTTGTGCAAGTCACCGTTAATTATGGAGTAATTGAGGGATTTACATGATACCTTTCGGGCTTCGACTTTGTCTTCCAGTAGTTGTCCTGTTTGCAGGTACCGCTTGATCGTGCTCATCCAGGTTTCATCCCCTTGATCAATCTCCATCACTTCTGGCTCGTCTAAGGAGGAGGAGGCCTGGTCGACAACAGTAATATTTTCTTCTATTACTCCCTGTCCAGAGGCAGACATTTTTGCATGCCGATCGGCATCTAAAGTTTGGTCTCTTGGCACCTTCTGGAGAATTCAGTCTGATACAGACTCTTCCAGTATCTTGAATGCGGCCTTGACCTTCGCCAGGTACTGAATCATATTGGTTTCTCTGGCTTTCAAAGGTGCCCCAAACTTGGCTGGTTACGAGCTGGGAGTCACTCTTTATAGTTACTGACTCCGGTCGAACGGCATGGAGCAGTCTCAAGCTTTAAAGAAGTGTCTCGTACTCTGCCACATTATTAGAAGCTTTAAAGCTGAGTTTGATCGTGTACCTTATTACAATGCCCAAGGGGCCTGTTATTACGATGCCAATGCCTCATTGGGTGTTATTCGCAGCATTGTCCACAATCATTTCCCATTTTGGACGTTTGGGCTGACTGTCCGACTCTTCGCCAGCGAACTCAACAATAAAATCTACTAGAGCCTGGGCCTTTATCGCCGTTCTGGGCTCGTACCTCATGTCCCACGATTGGAGTTTGATTGCCCATCCCACCATTTTGCCCTCTAGGTCAAGGGTTTGGAGGATTTTCCTGATCGGACCACAATTGTGTGCACTTCAAAATATTGCCTTAGCTTCCTTGTGCACATCATGAGGACGATGATGAGCTGCTCGACCAGACCCTTCTTCAATTCTGCACTGAGCACCTAGCTCACATAGTAAACGGGTAGCTGTTGGGTTCCTTCTTCCCTGACCAGGACACCTGCAACGGCTTCACCAGAGGTGCATAAGTAAAGGTACAAGTTTTCACCTGGGACCGGTCGGCTAAGTAGTGGTGGGTTGGTGAGAAATTTCTTTAATTCTTCGAAAGCTTGTTGGCAATCTGCTCTCCAGCTGAAAGTCTCATTCTTCCTCAGCTTTTTAAAGAAGGGAGTGCACCATTTGGCTGAGGAAGAGATGAATCTTCCGAGGGCAGTGATTCTTTCGTTCAACTTCTGAACATCTTTTACGCTTCTCGGGGGTTGCTTCTCGAGGATGGCCTTTATTTTCTCTGGATTGGCTTCAATCCCCCTTTAAAAAATCAAGAAGCCCAAGAATTTTCCCGAGGGGACCCCAAAGACACATTTCTCGGGGTTGAGCTTCATCTGAAACTTGTTCAGCGTGCAAAAAACCTTTGCCAGATCAGCAGGGTGTTCTTCCGGACTCTTACTTTTGACGATCATGTCGTCCATATAGACTTCCACATTCTGCTCGATCTGGTGTTTGAAAATCTTATTCATAAGACATTGATACGTGTCACCTGCATTCTTCAGACCGAATGGCATCACCTTATAGCAGAAGGTTCTTTCGTTTGTAATAAAACTGGTCTTTTTCTGATCCAATAGCTACATCAGAATTCGGTGATAGCCAGTGTATGTGTTGAGGAGGAGTAAATTGTGTGGCCTGCAGTGGCGGCCACCAACTGGTCTATACTTAACAAGGGGTAACTGTCCTTCGGACATGCTTTGTTGAGTGCTTTGTTGAGGTCCGTGAAGTCTACACACATCCGCAGCTTTCCTGTCTTCTTTTTAACTAGGACCACATTGGCGAGCCACTCTGGATAATCGACCTTGCGGATCGTCCCAGCCTTCAGTAGCCTATCAACCTCTTCGAATATGAACTTCTTTTGATCGGGAGCATGCCTGCGCAGCTTTTATCTGACCGACCGGTGAGCTGGATCCACATTAAGCTTGTGAGTGATCACTTTGGGATCAATCCCAGGGATGTCTTCTAGCTTCTAGGCGAAGGACACCTAGTTGATCATCAAGACTTGCATGACGGAATCCTCTACTTCTGCACTCATACCGGTCCCAATCTGGATGCTTTTTCCTTTCGACAATACCCTTGCTTTTACTTTTTTAGAAGGGTTAGCACGATGACGGCACTACCACTCCATGGAGGGTTAGCACGATCACAGCACTACCACTTCAAATCTCAGAAGGGTTAGCACAATGGCAGTACTACCATTCTACGGAAGGTTAGCACGATCACGGCATGACCACTTTAAAAGGGTTAGCACGATGATGGCACTACCACTCCATGGAGGGTTAGCACGATCAGGGCACTATCATTTCAAATCTCAGAAGGGTTAGCACGATGGCAGCACTACCATTCTACGGAAGGTTAGCACGACCACGGCACTATCACCTCAGAAGGGTTAGCACGATGACGACACTACCACTCAACGGAAAGTTAGGACAATCACGGCTACCACTTCAAATCTCACAAGGGTTAGCACGATGGTGGCACTACCATTCCACGGAAGGTTAGCACGACCACGACACTACCACTTGAACAAAGATTTAAATGCTGACGGTAAATATCACTTCAACAAGAATTTACACGATCACGGTAACTCACTTTAGCAAAGGATAACACGCTGACAAGCTAGAAAATAACCACCCCAACAACATCGTCAAGTCTGGAAAAAATAGTTGCCTCAGGTACGTGTTTCTTTTCTTTTTTTCTCTAAGTTTTGGCTCGCTTAGGCACCTATGCACTAGCTTTCGCAAAACTAGGAGCAACTGTAGACACCGGGTCCTGAGTCAATCCAGATCAGAGTTATCCAATGATGAGTAGATGCCTATTCACGGGCAAAAAGGTTGGAAGTGATGATTTACTTATCAAATTTTGCATTTTAGAATAAAAAAATAAAAAAAATGTATTAAAAATTAAATTTGAAAAATAGAGTTTGAAAATTATAGTGTTATAGTCAAAATTGTTATTTAAAAAAAAAGGTTTCGGCATTTGCAGCAGCGCTAGCCCTCGAGCGGCAGGGCCAACATGCGCGCTGGCACTGGGCGGGCGCCCCGCGCAAGGCGTTGTTCCGCGCTGGGGGTGCGCGCGCACCGACGGGCGTCGGTCGACCCTGGTCTGCCGTAAACGCCATTTTCGCCTTTTTTCCAGATTTTCTTGATTTTTTTTTTACTTTTCACCATATTTTAATGCTAATCCCAATTTTGAGCCCAAATTAAGGGGAATTTAATAAAAATTCAATTTTTTTCCTTAATTAATTAGGTTTTCCATTTTTATTAATATAAATAGAATATTATGGAAAGGAAAAAAGGAGAAGCTTTTAGGTAAAAATTTATTTTCTTTTCTTCTTTTTCATCAAAAAAATTCTCTCTACACTTTTTTTCTTGAGTTTTCTTTTTGTTCAAATAAATTTCTTAAGCTTTTAAATTTCATTTTTAATCAATAATTATCCTTGAGACAAAAACATCAATTTTTTGTTCTTGAAAATTAATTTATTTTTCTTTCATTATTTTTTAAGCAATTTTCTATTGGAATAAAATTCTAATTTTTATTATTTTTATTTCTATTTTGTGAATCAAAGTAAGGAAAATCGATCATATTTTTCCTGCATCGAATCCGAAATTTACGGATAAACATTTCATACTCGATCTCTTAATTTTATTTTTCTTTTATTTATTTTTTTCATATTTAATAAGTAATCATGTAGATTTTTATGTTTATTGTTTATTTGTTTATTCTATGTTATCTTAGATATATATTTAACTTTTCTTGACATTGTTCTTTGTTACTTTTTTATTTATTTGATTATTCATTTTCTTGTATTTATCATTATTATTTATCATCATTATTTTTCATTATTATTGTTATTTATTTATTTATTATTATTATCATTTTATCATCGATTTTATCATCATCATCATCATCATCATTATTATTATTGTTATTATTATTTGTGTTAATTTGTTAATATGCTAATTTATTTGTTTTATTATGTTAGTTAATTTATTTGTCATCCATAATACATATATTTATTTATTATTTATTGTTTTATGTGTTTAATTGATTTTCTTGATTTAATCACTGTTATTAATTTTATTTGTGCTTGTTTTTGGTTTCAAATCTTTGTTTTTTCCTTATTCGAGTATCCATGCGAACGAAAGCGTAGATCCGGGGATTTATTTTTTTTATTGTATTTATTATTTTTTCTTTATTTGTATTTTTAATTTATTTGTCATGCAATTAGTAACAAAATCATTTATTTTATGCACGTTTAATTAAAAATCAAACAAAAATATTTTTATAAATAAATTGAGTTTTTCTAATAAAATGGGACAAATATCCTAGTTTTTTCATCCAAATAAATTGTTACTTTAAAATTATTTTCTTTAACTATGCATGCAATGACTAATATCCTCATCCTTAATAAATAACCCGTTTTATATATGATTTACATTTTATTTACATTGAGAGTTGTATTCCGCCCCCTAGTTTTATTGTAATTTATTGTATTTTTATTTACCTTTTCTATCTTATTTTTATTTATCGTTTTTATTATTTGATTGATGTGCGCTCTAATTGCTGCATTTAAATGAATGAGAAAAGGGATGAAATTTTAAATTCAAAACTCAATTGTAATTTTAACCAAGGTATGAATAAACAGAAAGTTTCGAACCATCTATGGTCTTAGATTCAACGAGGTTAGAGGACCATCCCAATGTCTTATCGGGGTGGGGTCTCTAATATATCTCTTGTTACCCAAAATAGGCCCAATTTGCATTATTTTAGGCTACATGAGGTTAGAGTAGCATTTCAATATCCTATTGGGGTGGAGATTCCAAAATATCTCTGGCTTATCCAAAATAAACACAGATGCGTTGTCTTAGTTTCATTGAGACTAGACGACCTTCCCCAATATTTTATTGGATGGTGACTTCAAGAAACTTCCTTATTGCCCACAATAGATGCCCTTTCAATTTTTTGCAAAGTCCTATGAACCTCTCTCGAATGCCTTAAATGCGGGTTTTCGGGGCTCCTGGGGTTCGACGAGCGTCACATGCGGGTCCCACGCAACACTTCATCCAAAGCGCAAAACGGTGCCGTTTTGAGCCTTGTAAAAGCAAAAAAAAAATCGTCAGAAAATGGCAACCTAAGTTGCCGTTTTCTAACACACCAATTTCCTAAATAAGAATACCGTGGCTCCACTTTTCTAATTACTTTTGACTTTTACACCAAAAGGAAAAAATAAAAATAAAAAACCCTATAAATTAAATATTACCAGTATTTAATGTATAGTCTCACAAATAGTGGTGACAATTCTACCTGTATTTTCAATTATAGGTTCTTAAGTTTGTGGTGATTTATCATTATTATTAATTAAAGGTTTTACAGATTAACCAGAAAAGAAGTTTTAATCTTTACTAAGCTATACAGTTTAACTAAAATTAGGAAGCTACCTGTCTAGTGTCTACACTTTGCATCAGCCGCACCTTTTAAAGGTACCTATAAGTTAAACCAAAATCAAAACATTTTAAATTTAGAATTTTTTTGTCTCAATATGCAATTTTATTCAGAATTTCTTTTGATAGTTAATTGCTCTAATTCATAATACGAATAACACTATTTTCCATATATTTTGTTGATTTCTCTTAGATTAAACTAGTGTAAATTAACTATGAAAAAAAAATCAAGAATTGTTTTGCTCATTTAGAGAGCCATGCAACAATTAACTGGATTAAATTAAAATACAAAAGAAATAAAAGAAAAGGAAAAAAAAACCTATATACTCAATTTCAAAGTTTAATTGTGAGAGTTTTTTTTTTTTAGTTTGGTGTGGTTTTTGAAAAAATTAGGGAAAGTTGGGCTACAGGAAAAGAATTTAGGGGAATAGGGTGCCAGAAAACGGCAACCAAGGTTACCGTTTTTTGACAAGTAGGGCCCACCAAATTGGTTGCCAGAAAACGGCAACATTAGTTGCCTTTTTCTGGCATAAATTAATTTTTTTTTGGCCGGACCAGGCGCAAAACGGTGGCGTTTTGCGCTTGGTGGGGAGTGGGCAAGTGCTTCAAAAAACAGCAAGTAATAAGCTTGCCATTTTCTGACTCGTAGTAAAATATCTTTTTGCCCCCCCAAGGCGCTAAACGGCACCGTTTAGCGCATTGGGAGGGACGAGGGGAGTGGACCCTGCGTCAGAAAAAGGCAAGCTTACTTGCCATTTTCTAACGTCTTCACCTGCAGCGTACAGAATATTACTGTGCGCTGCAGCACAGCAGACTCATGAAGTGTAAATTCGCGGGTCTGCAAAAATGGGTCCATAAAACTTATATATAAATATATATATTTTTTATGGGTTATGAAATTTGCCTTTAAAAGACCAACGTATTCCTTCATTTAACATTTTTACAAACCATCACTTCCGCCTCTCTCATTTTGTTTCCATTTTGAATTTGTTGCCATTCTCAATAATATTTTGCAGGTATTTTCAGAGTTGGAAAAAAGGTATTGTTATGTTAATAAAGTGTAATTAAATATTGTTAATTAAATTTCTTTGTGTAGCTGACATATTTTTTACCGCTCAGAAATTGCAGGTAATTTTAAATTTGCTTGATAATTACGATATATAATTTAAGAGCTAAGTTATTAGATTTTTTCTTATTTATGAAAAATAAAATTTGTTTGACCTAATTTAAGATAATTGTTGAGCATATGTATTTTTCTAGATATTATAGAAAAAATATAATTGTCAAAACTTGTGCAGTGATTAATTTTTTGAATTTAGTTATATCTAATTAAATTTATAGTGTAATTTTATGATATATATAAATATGCGAAAAAATAGAGGTATGTGAAATTACGTATTATAATTTAGAATAATGAATTCAAACGAACTTTTAGAAGCGAATTAATTAATATATTTAATCAGGAATAATGATTTTATGCATTCTGTAAAATTAATATTATATTGTTTGATTGATAGGAAAAAATAAGTTTTGAGGAGTGAAGATTAAAATAAAATTTTAATTGTGAAAAATAGTGACAAAATTAGAACAACATATTTTCGTGGAAAATATTTGGTAATGGAATAATAAATATTAAAAATAGTTGCGTAATAGAGATTAATTTACGAACGTTTTGAGAATGTGTGTAAAGTATTTAAATTCCGTTAAAATTAAAATGATGCATTAATTATAGAGTATTTACATTAAATGTAGGAGTGAGGAAATGTCAATTCCTGCAATATTTATAATTCATACTGGAGGACAATCAATATGGGGTGCAGCGGGTTATCAGTATGATACTTCGACCTCCTCAGGACGATCAAGGAGGTTGAAGCTCAGAAATAAACCGACATTTGCGGAACTTTTTCATAAAATATCAGTTAAATTGGATTTAGCAGTGGATGTCAGGGTTAGTAAAGTAATATACAAGTGTCCTATAACAGTCAAGGGTCGTATTCTTGGGCACTTATGGATGTAACGGATAACGATGACATTGAGCAAATCTATGAAAATTTTGTTGCATTTTCTGGATATACTGTTGCGGAGATAATTGTTGAAACTGAACAAATTTCCATTAGAAACGAACAAAATGTGTTAAATAATGTTGATCAGTTGAAAAGCAATATTATTGGAGATTCAATACCACAAGTGGATGGGAGAAATACAGTTGTTGAAAATTTGAATTTTGCAATGGGAAGTCGGTCGAAATTTGGTACACATTTAGGGGATACAGCACCATGTGAAGGGATTGATGATTTGGAAACTATAGAAGCAAGTCTAATAAGGGTTGGATTTAGTGGCGTTGAAGGTATTGATATGGCGCGCATCGATAATGGGTACATTTCTCTAGGTGTAGATCCAGAAGATGACGACGAAGAGATTGACTTGAATGAAGCTGTTGAGAAAATAGGTATTGTCAGAGATGACCAATTTGTTGCTAGTGGCTCTACCCATGTTACTGTAGGCCTTTAGAATCTGAACATGAATGATATGAGAGATGATGTGGGTGGACAGCATGAGATTTCACAGTTTAACTTTCTATCAGTGCACTACACAAATATTAATTTTGCAGAAGCTGAGATCAGCATGTATAATGAGTCCCGAATGATAAGATGGGACGGTGTATCTGAATTATGCGAGGGCTTGGCATTCACATCAAAGGATGAGGTGAAGGCGTGCGTGAAGAAATTTTCGATTATGAATAATGTTTCTTATAAAGTCGTGGAGTCGAAGCCATCATATTGGGTTGTATGTTGCTCGCGAGCCGATGAAACAGGTTGTCCTTGGAGGTTACGGGCTATGAAAAAAAGAACATCTTCATATTGGATTATCAGTGTGTACAAGGCATTCCACAACTGCACAACTTCACTTATTTCGCAGTAGCATAGGTAATTGGACACACAAATCATTTGTGATTGTATGTTGGAGATGGTAAGTGCAGCCGCCGATCTAAAAGTTAGTGTTATAATTGCTGATATGGGTAGTCGGTTCAACTATGACGTATCGTACAGTAAGGCCTGGTATGTAAAAACTAAGGCGCTGGAAGAGATATTTGGCAACTATGAGGATTCTTATGGGAAATTGCCATTTTATCTGAAAGCTATGGAGATGAACAACCCGGCTTTTTGCTATGAATTTGTGGTTGACGATAGTGCACAACAAAATTATCGACAATTCAGAAGGCTTTTTTGGACATTCAAGCCAAGTATAGATGGACTATCATTCAAATTGCATTACATCTAAAACGGAAACAATTAATTCATAACTAATATTTAACTTTAAACAACATATACTATCCATGCTATTTCAATATGACCCTGTTCTGCAGACTGCGTATCTAAAATTTCGCAATACGTATTTGTCTCCATCCTATAAATGTGGATATTACGCATGTCAAGTTGTTGTGCCCACCTAATATGACATAACGTTCATAAATCGGTTAATTAAATAATTCCTACAATTTCTTGTAAATTAATTTATTTATTCAAATTATACTTATACCTGAATCCATAAGGCATGCTTTGATTTATCATGTATGGATGTATATGATCAGGCCGAAATTGGTGAAGCCTTTCCCATGCCCACATTTATAGGAGTTGAAGGTATCCAGACACTCCTTTAGCATCAGGATGCGTGGCTCTGCATAGATCTCTATACAACCACGCTAAATAGGCTGATCCCCAACTGTATTGTCCAACATTTTCCAAATCCGCTAACAGAGGGAGGAACATTAGGTGCACCAATAATGAATTTTGAGATGCAAATAACATTCCACCTAAACATCTCAACATCCACGCGCGCGCATGCTGTCGTATGAGTCCCCCCCCCTCCCCCCCCCCCCTCCCCCCCGCATATCATTCTCAGAAGGAACAGCTCCTAATAGCTCATGACAAAGGGCATGCCAGTTCATATTTGTTCTTCCGGTCATAGGTTCACCATCTATTGGTAAACCTGTCAAAACTCCTACATCTTGAAGGGTAATTATTGTCTCACCGCACGTCATATGAAATGTGTGCGTTTCAGGTCTCCACCGCTCAACAAGAGTTGTGATTAAATGCCAATCTAAAATAGTCACACTTATATTAACTACTCCAACCAACCCAGCTGCCCTTATATAAGGTAACAATCTTTGGTTGATAGATGTATAGTGCTCATCTACACTATACCTTCTCGTCCTCAGCAAATCCCTCTCAACTTTCAGTATATATAAAACAAGCCATACCATAAGCTAAACAAAAATAAATAAATCAAAACTTATTTTCTAGTTATAAATTTATAACTAAAGATTTACTGAATTATTACATATTAGATCGGTGTCTCCCTTGAAGTGTAAGCAATTCCCTATTAATAGGGCCCGGATTAATTTTTGCAGCTCCCACATGTCGATCCATGTCAGAATCTGTATCAATTTTTACATCATATATTTTAAATGAGCTATTAAGTTTTATTCGTATGATTATCTTATGTTTCTACACAATAATTTTCATTTTTTGTTCAAGTTGTTTTAAATTACTCTAAATCTACATGACTTCAATATTTTATTATACAATCATGAAAATAGATTAAACTTCGATTTCTAAATTATAATGCAATAAAAATAAAAAAGATAAAATTATTGTTTAAAATAATGAACGTTACTAATTTATATAGAACACTTATAACAGCAACAAAATTATTTATTTAACAAGGGATACATTTTTATTATTTCACGCTACATTCTAATGTACATAATGTTTAGGCCATCTATTATAATTATACTACCAACAATAAGTTTTTTGGGACACGGGTATTGTATCCCTAACTTTTAAAAAATTTTCTTCATTAATTCCGTACACATCTTTTAAAAATATGAGAACTACTTCCTCATATTTTGTCACATGATCCATATTCCAAATTCTCAAAATTGGTTGCAAAACAATTATTGACAATATCATCTAAATGGCCTCAACCTTTTTCGCCTCCGTCATAGGATAACCACGCATAATTATATCCTGTAATTTTTTATTTATTTGTACAAAATGCTCTCACATTGATATTCCAGGTTCGATTCGGCTGTTGTACAATTCATCCAATTTTCTCTTCACTATTGCTTTTGCCAAATCACTCATCATTGCTCTAGCGCTAAAATCGTGTGGACCATCTATAATATAAAATTTTTATCAATAAATGCTATATAAAAGTTATATTTAACGTTTTTATATTTTACGTTTTCAAATAAATTTAACGTGATACAGTATCAAACAAAGTCCAAATCAATTAAACAAACTTATATTACAAATTTATTAAACATTTCACAACTCAATTATATTTAGTAAATTAAAACAAATAAAAATAACCTCACATTGATTATGCTGATCGAAATGTTATTTTCCAATAAACACCTCCTGCAATGTAAAAAATAAAACTAAATTAGTTATATTCACTCCATTAACATAATAATATATTTTATTATAACTACAATAACATAATAATATATTATATTATTTAAACTATAATAACTATAATAACATAAAAAATTAAATTAAAATTAAATTAGTCATTCTCGCTCTATTAACTTATTAATCTATTTGATTATAACCATAATAACATAATAATATATTATATTATTAAAACTATAATAACTATAATAACATAAAAATTAAAATAAAATTAGTGATATTCACTCCATTGACTTAATTATATATTTAATTATAACTTTAATAACTTAATAATATATTACAACTATAATAAATTTGATTATAACTATAAAAACATAATAATATATTATATTATTATAACTATAATAACTACAATTACATAAAAAATTAAATTAGTGATATTCACTCCATTAACATAATAATATATTTGATTATAACTATATTAACATAATAATATATTTAAAAAATAATTAAAATTAGAATTGGTAGAAATTAAATACGTGTGCACCATCTATAATATTAAATTCATATCAATCAATGCAACATAAAAATTTTATTTTATGTATTTATATTTTACGTTGTTATATTTTACGTTTTCCAAATTAATTATATGCGATACAATGTTAAAATATGTATAAACTTATTAAACAAACCTACATTACAAATTTATTAAATTTCCCATAGCTAACTTTTATTTAGTACAAAACAAATAACAAAAACTTACCTTCAAAATGCTGATCAAAATACTGTTTTCCAATACAAACTGCCTGCATTTCGAAAAGTAAAATTAAGTTAGTCATATTCATAATATTAACGTAATAATATTTTTGATTTCAACTATAACAACTTAATAATATATTTATCTCAACCTTAAACTAAATTATTAAAATGATAAAATATTAGCTAACAACTAAAATTTTAGCTAATAATTATTTCATGAAATATTAGCTAACAACTAAAATATTAGCTAATAATTATTTCATGAAATAATTAACTTAACAATATGTAAAAGAGACATTCAAATGATAATATCAATTGCACAAAGAAATGAAAAACAGGAGGATAGAACACTTAACTTTGCAATTGTTAAAATGTGGTAAAAGAAACGGAAATGTGCCTCTTATAGGCAAATTCAAAGTATATAATATATATATGTATATAATATATATATATATATATATATATATATATATATATACACACACACAGACCCGTGCCCTCTAAGGCTGCAGCGCACAGTACTCCCGTGCGCTGCAGCCGTTGACGCTTAAAAGGGGGGAAGGAATCAGGTCAGAAAACGACAACATTTGTTGTTGTTTTCTGACCAGTCTGGCCCACTCCTCTATTGCTTCAATAATTCACTCTTCTCTCACCTCAACGGCATCGTTTTTATATGTCAGAAAATGGCAACAAATATTGCCGTTTTCTGACGCGTAGAAGCCCACTAACCAACGCCCCTCTCCAGGCGCAAAACGGTGCCGTTTTGCGCCTGAAAAATCAAAAAAAAATATTAAATTATGCCAGAAAACGGCAAACATGGTTGCCGTTTTCTAGCACCCTATTATGCTTTCCCTGTGGGTCCCTCCATGTCAGAAAACGGCAACCTTGGTTGCCGTTTTCTGACACACCAGATTTTCAATTTCTTTTCCTGTAACCCCACTTTCCCTAATTTTTTCAAAAACCACATCAAACTAAAAAAAAAAACTCTAATTGTGATAGTCCTATATTAATGTAATTCTTTTTTTATTATTATTTTTTATAAAATTAATTTAGAATTTAGATAATATCATAAAAGCATCAGGATATTATAGTCTAATATATATATATATATATATATATATATATATATATATATATATATATATATATATATATATATATCATACTAATACACAGGTTTTCGAATCACTTATAATTTAAATTATTGAAAATTTAACTACTTTTTCGTTTAATTAGAATTTAAACTCATTCTACTCCGCTTCCAAAGGTATATTATAAAAAAAATACGAAGGGTTCAAATGAACAAATTATCAATTGAGGCTAAATATGACTAAATTCAGAGTTAAATAGTTCAAGTATACACATATTTAATATGCATATATAATCTCAAGTTTTTGTGAAGTTCATGTTGGCCCAGGGTCACACTCTAGTTTTGATGATTATCAAACCTTAAATAAACTCTATTAAGAATTCTAGTCTAAACAAATTTCTGCAGGAAAGTCTCTATGAGATTATCTGAGGATCACATTTCTGAATAATGCATGAATTCTAAGTTGTAATATTTATTTATTGCGTTAGAATATTAGAAAATTAGGTTATTAAAATGTAAGATCAAATTGAGGAAAAATATTCTCTCTCATGCATGCATATTTCAGTTTTAAATTCACACAAAAATTATTTTAAGTTAGAAAATGAAATTGTGAGCAAAACTGTTTTTTCGTCAGAAAATGAATTTATGTGTATCAGTTTTCTAAATGAATTTCTATCTACCAATTTCTAACTGAATTTCTGCTCGTATCAGAATTCTGGAAAAATCTCAGAACCGCACAAAAAGACAAAATAACGGCTAGAAAACGGCTAGTTGGTTTTTTACTTGTCTGTTTTGCCCTCCAACAGCTATAAACGGCTACTTTATATTTTAAACATCTTAAACTAATTTTTTGAGTATAAATACATGATGTTTTACCCATTAGAATGTTAGAAAAAGTTTGGAAAGAAATTCTAACTCTTAAGAGAAAAGCTTAAATCTTTTATTTCACTTTCCACATCTTTTGCACTTCATTCTTTACTCATACTCCTCAGTTTGGTTATAGCTTCTGTTGTAATCTTAGTGTGAGGAAATTTCTTTTAAAAAGGATTGTGAGTTAGGTTGGCTAGAAACCTTGAAGAAAGAATTCTAGTAAGATTTATAATCTTTTACTTTGGGAAAAAGGTTGTGGGTAGATATACAAATTTAGGATTGTATATTGGCTTTTACTCTTGCCTTTAAAAGAGTTAAGATTGAAGAAAGGCTCAAGTAGTGAATCTTGGGAAGTGGATGTAGGCATGTTGGCCGAACCACTATAAATTCTGTGTGCAAGCTATTCTGATATCTTCTCTAATCTGTTTTTATATTCTGTTCTATAAAATCTGTTTTATTAGACAATCAGCCAGAAAATTTCGAGACACCCAATTCACCCCCCCTCTTGAGTGTCTTTGGGACCTACATTTGGTATCAGAGCAGTTCTCAATTCTCCTAAGGTTTAACACCCTTGAGTGATCCTACAAATGGCTGACATTCCTGTTGCAACTCCATTCAAAGAAGGAGACTCTGTTCATCGTCCTCCTATGTTCAGCGGTGAAAATTATCCATTCTGGAAAGTTGTAATGAGGCACTTCATCCAATCGCAAGATATGGATTGCTGGGATATTATTGAAGACGGATATGAACCTCCAAGAAAACCAGCAACTGAAGCAGGAGCTTCTGGTGCCACTACTGTGTTAAAAACGAGAAAAGAATTTACAGAAGCTGAGAAGAAATTAGTGCAGCTAAACTCCAAAGCTATGAGTATTCTGTTTTGCTCATTGCAAACAAATGAGTTTAACAGAGTCTCTGGATGCGATACTGCCAAAGAGATATGGGACAAGCTGGAAGCAACGTATGAAGGAACAAATCAAGTTAAAGATACAAGATTGCATGTTCTGATGGTTGATTATGAAAGCTTTAAGATGAAGCCTGAGGAATCAATCTCTGAGGTAATAAACAGGTACGTAAAATTGACTAATGATATAAAAGCTCTTGGTAAAAAACTTGATGAATATGATAAAATTGCAAAGCTGGTAAGAGGTCTTACACCTAGATGGGAAGCTAAAGCTTCAATTTTATTAGATAAAGATCTCAGTACTCTCAATTTTGATAATGTTTGTGGATCTCTTATTTTACATGAGTTGTATATTAAGTCTCAAGATGCAGAGAAAGAAAAAGACAGGAAACTAAAAGCTATTGCCCTCAAGGCAGAGTTTGGAAGTGACTATTCCACAGGAGATGATGAAATGGCGTTGATCACCAAAAAATTCAAAAAGCTATACAGAAAAGGAAAGAAGTCCTATAAAAGACAGCACCAAAAATTCTCTCATCACAAGGCAGAGAATTCTTCAAAACCCACAGGAGATATTATCTGTTACGAATGTAACAAACCAGGTCATATAAAATCCAAATGCCCAAATTTAAAGAAAAAAGAGAAAAGATTTAAGAAAAGGGCTATGAAGGCCACGTGGAGTGACAGTGAAGAATCAAGCTCAAGCGAAGGAGAATCTGGAAATTCTGATGATATCGGGTTGATGGCAGTCTCTGATTGTGAAGAACGAAATTCACCTTCAGATGAAGAAGTAAATGAGACAGCTGGTAACTCTGAGAAATCAGAGGTAAGTGATTCAGAATCTGACACTGATGGAAATGAGTATGAAAAAATGCTTGACTGTTTTGAAGAATTGCATAATAAATACTGTCTGCTTAATAAAACGCACACTGAATTAAAAAAGGATTTTGATGCATTAAGTTTGGAACATGAGAACACTAAGCAGTCAGAAATAAAATGGAAAAATGATTTTTCTGATTTAGAAACTAAATATGCATCTTTACATGAAAAATGCAAAGGAAAACAAGTTTGTGTGTGCAATAATAACACTGTTGAAAATGCGAAGTTATCTCCTACAAACTCATCAAAGAATTCTTATAAGAAAAATTATTTTATGAAAAAGACTGATAAAGCAGCATCTTATAAAAAATTAGCAAATAATTCCTCTGTTACATGCTTTTACTGTTGTAAAAAGGGACACATATCAAAGTTCTGTTTTTATAAGAAAAATGCAAATTTTAGCAAGCAAAAATGGGTGATTAAAAATTCTGGAACAATTACTGCTAACCCAGTAGGACCCAAGAAAAATTGGGTACCTAAAACTGTTTGAAATTGTTGCAGGTCTGCCTAAGGAGCACCAAGACTGAGAAATGGTATATGGATAGTGGCTGCTCCAGGCATATGACGTGGGACAGAACCAAGTTCACAAAATTGGTAAAGTCTACTGGTGGTTCTGTTAGTTTTGGGGACAACCGGAAAGGAAAAATTATTGGAACTGGATCAATTGGGTCTAATCCAGTTATTGAAGATGTTTCTCTTGTTGAAGGACTGAAGTATAACTTATTAAGCATCAGTCAGTTGTGTGATAAGAAGAGAAGAGTAATCTTTGAAATTGATCATTGTAGAGTTGAAGATGTTGAATCTGGAAAAACTGTTTTAAAAGGACAAAGATCTGGAAATATCTACTTAGTCAGTCTTGAAGACATCAAGAAAAGTGAAGCAAAATGTTTAATCTCAAAAGAAGACTTAAGTATTTTGTGGCATAGAAAATTGGGACATGTAAGCTTTCACGTAATTGAGAAGCTGATGAGAAAAGATCTGGTGAAGGGTATTCCGAAAATGAAAATTGATAAAGACTATCTGTGCAATGCGTGTCGGCTTGGGAAGCAAACTAGGAACTCTCATAAATCCAAGTCTGGCGTGTCTACTGAGAAGGCTCTAGAACTGCTCCACATGGATTTATTTGGTCCAATTAATCCCTCTAGTATTGGTGGAAAGTCATATGTTTTAAATGTGGTAGATGACTACACAAGATACACGTGGGTGCTATTTCTTGCTCATAAAGATGATGCTTTTGAAGCATTTAAGAAGTTAAGCAAGAAGATTCAGAATGAAAAAGGATATAAGATAACCAACATCAGAAGTGATCATGGTGGAGAATTTGAAAACAAGAAGTTTGAAGAATTTTGCAGTAATTCAGGTATTAATCACACCTTTTCAGCTCCAAGAACACCTCAGCAAAATGGTGTAGTAGAAAGGAAGAATCGAACTCTTCAGGAGATGGCCAGAACTATGCTAAATGAGAACAACTTACCAAAGTATTTCTGGGCTGAAGCAATCAATACAGCATGCTATATTTTAAATAGAGTATTAATCAGGACCGTGCTGGAAAAGACTCCATACGAACTATGGAAAGGAAGAAAGCCCAACATCAATTATTTTCAACCATTTGGCTGTAAGTGTTTCATTTTTAATGATAAAAGTAATTTAGCTAAATTTGATGCAAAATCTGATGAAGGTGTATTTTTAGGATACTCTTTAAATTCAAAAGCTTACAGAGTGTTCAATAAAAGAACACGTAAAGTAGAAGAATCAATAAATATTAAATTTGATTTTACTAACAAAATTTCTGGAGAAAGTAGTCTGTCTGATGATGAATCAGGTTTTGAAAAAGAAAAAGATAAAGAAGGACAAAGTGCTGAAACAGAGAAATCACAAGATCAGCAAGAAAATCAAAATGACAGAAGTATGGATCAAGGTGAAGAAACTGAAGACAACTCTGGAATACAGGAAGGAAATGAACGAGAGACCCAGATTGAACAACAGTCTGAGCAATCAACTGAGCTACCTAAAGATTGGAGATTCCACAAATATCATTCAAAGGATAATCTGTTAAGTGATCCATCTCAAAAAATGATGACCAGAAGAGCCTTACGAGAATATTGTGGTAATGTTGCCTTTGTTTCTCAACTTGAACCTAAAAATTTTACTGATGCTCAAAATGATGAAAATTGGATCGTTGCTATGCAAGAAGAGCTAAGTCAGTTTGAAAGAAACAAAGTCTGGAATTTAGTTCCAAGGCCCTCAAATTGTTCTATTATTGGAACAAAATGGGTTTTTAGAAACAAGTTAAATGAGCAAGGTGATGTGATAAGAAACAAAGCCAGATTGGTGGCCCAAGGTTATAATCAAGAGGAAGGTATAGACTTTGATGAAACTTTTGCACCTGTTGCTAGATTAGAAGCAATTAGAATTTTATGTGCATTTGCATGTTTTAAAAATTTCAGATTATATCATATGGATGTTAAAAGTGCTTTTTTAAATGGTTTATTAAATGAGGAAGTCTACGTTGAACAACCTCTAGGTTTTGAAAATACTGATCATCCTAATTTTGTTTACAAACTTAAAAAGGCTTTATATGGTTTAAAGCAAGCTCCTAGAGCTTGGTATGAAAGGTTAAGTTGTTTTTTACTTGCTCATGGTTTTAACAGAGGTAAAGTAGACACCACTCTTTTTATAAAACATAAATCATCACATATTTTAATTGTTCAAATTTATGTTGATGATATAGTTTTTGGTTCTACTAACGTTTCTTTGTGCAGAGAATTTGAAGCTCTAATGAAAAAGGAATTCGAAATGAGCATGATGGGTGAGTTAACCTTCTTCCTGGGTCTCCAAATCAAGCAATGTGCTGATGGTTTTTTCATAAGTCAATCAAAGTACCCTAAGGAATTGCTGAAAAAATTCAAGATGTCTGATGCAAAGATTGCCAGTACTCTTATGAGCTCAACAATAAAAATTGACAAGGATGAGAAAGGGAAAAGTGTAGAAGAAAAATTGTATCGGGGTATGATTGGATCTCTGTTATATTTAACTGCAAGTAGACCAGACATTCACTTTAGTGTCTGTCTCTGTGCACGTTTTCAATCAGCTCCAAAGGAATCACATTTATCAGCAGTCAAAAGAATTCTGAGATATCTCTGTGGAACACAAGAATTAGGTCTTTGGTATTCAAAGAACACCTCTTTTAATCTCATTGGGTACTCAGATGCTGACTACGCTGGATGTCGAATTGATAGAAAAAGTACTTCTGGTGCTTGCCACTTTCTGGGAAATTCGCTAATCACTTGGTCAAGCAGAAAGCAGAATTCTGTAGCTTTATCTACTGCAGAAGCTGAGTACATAGCTGCTGGTGGATGTGTAGCTCAAATTCTATGGATTAGACAGCAACTAAAAGATTATGGGATAGAGTTTGACAATATTCCAATATTCTGTGATAATACAAGTGCCATTAATCTGACAAAAAATCCCATCTTGCACTCAAGAACAAAGCATATTGAAATTAGACGTCACTTTATACGTGATCATGTGCAAAGAGGAGATATTTTGTTAGAATTTGTCTCTACAGAAAATCAAATAGCTGACATCTTCACTAAGCCCCTCAAGGAAGAAAGATTCTGTCAACTGAGAAGAAAGCTAGGAATGGGGAAGTCAGAATCGTGAACAATTATAGTATGGTATAAATTCTTGAACAAAACTATTTTAATCATTAAAAAGATACGTATTGATCTATTTCTCTTCATAAAGATATGGTTTGATTTTTATCCTGACAGTTATTAACTTGATTTGATAGATTGTGTATCACAGTGAACAAATTAAGAGTGCAAAGTCCTTTTGATCCTATCTTTTATTATATCCATTTAAAATTTTGAGGGTAAATTGGTATTTTCGCCCAAAATCCCTGTCTTCCCGCCTCTCGATAACTGCACAAATGCAGTTTCCCCATGAAACGTGGTTGAACTGAGCACGATAAACATCACGTCCCTTCATCTTCCACTCACTGTAAGTATCAGTATTTTTGGTTGCTTATTTATTTCTTGCTAACTCTCTTCCTCTGTTTATTCTATCTCAAACTCTCTCATAAAAAAAGAAACCCAAGCCCTATCTATTTTCAAATGGGGAGATCAAAATCGTTAGCAAAACGGCATCCCCGGCGATCTCCGACACACACCACCTCCATCCCATCGGAGATAACTCCCGATGACGAAATCCCTAGCCTCGTTCCAAATCCGCCTCCATCTGTCAAACCCACTAAATCTAAATCATCTTTACCCACAAAACCCATCTCAATAATGCCTTTCAAGATCATTGTTTGGGATGATTTAGCGCATAACGCTCCAGACGTCGCGCATTACGTTGAATCGCAATCTTGGAAGCGATTCTTTTCATTCCGTCGGAGCTCTTTTTTTCCAGACCTGGTGAAGGAGTTCTACGCCTCGCGCTTTGAGGTCAGAACAGAGAGCTTCAAAGTAATCATCAAAGGATCGACTTTCACAGTGACTCCGAATTTGATTGCTAAGGTATTTTCTATGAAATTTGGTGGATCTATCTGTACTAGAACTGAGAGTAGAATACTTGATTTTGCTGAGCTCAACAAAGAAACCTTTTTAGCCCAAATTTCTAGTGATGGCAGTAGGGCGTCTAAGAATCCCTTAGCCTCAAATCTTTTGCCTCATTATAGAATCTTGTACAAATGCATGAGCCAATACATTACTCCACAGGTTGGAAGCATGTCCTACCTCTCTGATTGTGATATTGTGTTTCTGTGGCATTTTCATTCTAACAAGGATTTTAATTTGCCCTGTTTGATATTTAATTATATGGCCACTCGATCTATTGATGAAAAGCAACCCTTTGGCTTGATTCTTACCCGCCTGTTTGAACACTGGAATCTGGTATCTGACACCTTGACTGGGGAATCTTTTAAGCTTGAAAAAGTTAACTTTGTATTTTACAAAGAAGCTGGCAAGAAGGCTGGAAAGCGAAAATTGGATGTTCCCTCCTCTCCTGTCACAACTAAAGGAAAGGAACTGGTAAAACTTGATGAGGCCATGCAATCCAAGTATCTGGAATTTCTAACTTGGATGAAAACTTCTTCTGGTGTGGTTATCAAAGAACCCTCCCCTGTTGTCCAGCCATCTGAGTCCAGTGCTTCATCTAGCACGTCTAGTAAGTCCTCTAGCCCCTCTGAGTCTGTTAGTACTGATCATATTGCTGAGTTTGCAGAACAACCAGGGAGCCAATTCTCGTCTGAATCGGGAAGTTCCTCTTCTCACAATGCACCTTCAAGTCCTCCTGCTGAGGCAGTTGAGAAATCCCCAAGTATTCAGACAGAGTCTGCTCCAGCTGCCCCTAAAGTTGATTCCCCTGTGCATTCTATGGATGCTACTCAGCTCAAGAAATTCGAAGAACACATTGTCACTGCATCAGCATTGTTTCACCAACTGGGCGACATTTTTAGCAAGCTCGCTGCCACAGTTCCCGTGCTTTTTTCCCCTGCCAGTGAAGGACCTTCAGTTCCCTCTCCTTTGCCCAAGTCCGAATCTCCAGTTCCTGAAGAAGAAGAAGATCCTTCTTTTCCTGATGCGCCTGTCTTCACTCGTCGCACATCCAATCGCACTCTCCTGAGGACCCGGAATCCACCCAAACCAGGACAGTCTGGAAGTAGTATCAACCCCATGGATGTTGATACCTGAGGTACTTATTTTTTTTGGTTTATCTATTTCTCCTTTTGATGTTGACAAAAAGGGGGAGAAAAGTATAACAGTATATGGATGATTGTCTCATTGTGGATATTTGTTTTGTGCTGTCTTCAAACATTAACAGCTGGGTTATTTTGTGGTTTGCTAATGATGAACATTATTGTTAAATTACTGGTTATCCAAAGTTACTAAATTATTGTGCTAAATTATTGATCTATATAGAGATAAATTGTTGCTCTATATAGTGTTACTTTTGAAAGTTTTTTGGTTATTAAAAGGTATAGTTATTCTGATAAGTTGATTATATTTTTGCACAGGAAATATATAAGTTTTTACATTTACCCCATGCACATATTCAGGGGGAGTATTTTTTTACTAACCTAGATAGACTTCTAATTGGAGTTTATTAAGGTTTTGTCATCATCAAAAAGGGGGAGATTGTTGGCCCAGGGTCACACTCTAGTTTTGATGATTATCAAACCTTAAATAAACTCTATTAAGAATTCTAGTCTAAACAAATTTCTGCAGGAAAGTCTCTATGAGATTATCTGAGGATCACATTTCTGAATAATGCATGAATTCTAAGTTGTAATATTTATTTATTGCGTTAGAATATTAGGAAATTAGGTTATTAAAATGTAAGATCAAATTGAGGAAAAATATTCTCTCTCATGCATGCATATTTCAGTTTTAAATTCACACAAAAATTATTTTAAGTTAGAAAATGAAATTGTGAGCAAAACTGTTTTTTCGTCAGAAAATGATTCTTTAGAAAATGAATTTCTGTGTATCAGTTTTCTAAATAAATTTCTATCTACCAATTTCTAACTGAATTTCTGCTCGTATCAGAATTCTGAAAAAATCTCAGAACCGCACAAAAAGACAAAATAACGGCTAGAAAATGGCTAGTTGGTTTTTTACTTGTCTGTTTTGCCCTCCAACAGCTATAAACGGCTACTTTATATTTTAAACATCTTAAACTAATTTTTTGAGTATAAATACATGATGTTTTACCCATTAGAATGTTAGAAAAAGTTTGGAAAGAAATTCTAACTCTTAAGAGAAAAACTTAAATCTTTTATTTCACTTTCCACATCTTTTGCACTTTATTCTTTACTCATACTCCTCAGTTTGGTTATAGCTTCTGTTGTAATCTTAGTGTGAGGAAATTTCTTTTAAAAAGGATTGTGAGTTAGGTTGGCTAGAAACCTTGAAGAAAGAATTCTAGTAAGATTTATAATCTTTTACTTTGGGAAAAAGGTTGTGGGTAGATATACAAATTTAGGATTGTATATTGGCTTTTACTCTTACCTTTAAAAGAGTTAAGATTGAAGAAAGACTCAAGTAGTGAATCTTGGGGAGTGGATGTAGGCATGTTGGCCGAACCACTATAAATTCTGTGTGCAAGCTATTCTGATATCTTCTCTAATCTGTTTTTATATTCTGTTCTATAAAATCTGTTTTATTAGACAATCAGTCAGAAAATTTCGAGACACCCAATTCACCCCCATCTTGAGTGTCTTTGGGACCTACAGTTCAGTGGCCAAAAGTGGCAATCTTTCCTTTTTTTTTTAATTTTGCTTTAATATTTTTTTATAATTTCATGGTTAACTTAAAAATTATTTAACGACTTTATTTGAAGATCATGTTATAATTCTCCACGAAAATAAGCCAGTAAAGTGAGAAAAGAATAGGTTTGCTTAGGTCACCAAAATTTTGTAGAGGTAGCCCATAATAAAGGGTTGTCTTCATTGCAGGCAACATTTTTGTATGTTTTCTTGTTCTTGTTTTACATTAATAATATCTTGTAACTGCAAATCAGAAAAATAAAAAAAAAATAAAAAAAAATAAAAACCACTTAAATTGTCAAACTCATACGTAACCAAGAATGAAAATTGTAGGATTTCGTGATAATTCTTGGCTGCTGATGTTTTTGTTCTTCTTTGTCAATTACAAAATTAAAAACCAAAAATAATTTGTAGAAATTTGTAAGATGTCACTTTGTATTTAACACAAAAGGAAGAAAAGTTTTGAAATTCATCCATTATAAGATTAGTTTGTTGAATGGATTTGATTTCTTGTCAATATTGATTTCTTATTAATTAATATTGGTAGATCCTGAAAAATTAGAAATGCCCGGATAGAAATTTTGAATGCGCCGATCGGATTAGCAAAATTGTAAACTGCAATAAGACAAGTCCGAGCGGACTAAACATAAACACTCTAAAATTTAGGTTAGCAAGACTTACAAAGAGAATATAGAGTGAATTTCAAGGATTTAAGTACCAAGAATGTGTTTGCTCAAATGTTAGAACAGATAAACGACGATGTGACAGGAAGCAAGTGAGAGACGTGGATTTCTGACGTGTGCCAGTGGACTTTGATAGGGGCGTATCCTGTTAGTCAGATTGGACAAATCGTATTGCCAACTTTTTGGCTCTTTTAAGTGTTTGCTTGTTATACGCCTAGTCTTGAGTATTTGGACTTTGACTTATTTTGAGCCTTAGAATTAGGTATAATTGATAATGGTATTATCAAATATTAAAATTATTAATATTTTAGGATAGAAACTCACTTTTAACCGGTTTGATGTTTCTAATTTGTAGCTTTATTTCATTTAACTTTCTGCTTTTTTTAGTTACCAAAACATTTAACTTTGTGCTTATATATACCTATTGCAAAGAAGCAGAAATCTGATAAAACAAGGTGCAAGCTATAAGTCAGAGCCAGCAGTTTTTCATTTATTTTTAGTTATTTTCTACCGCCATCCAAACAATTGTCTTGTCATGTAAAAAGAAATCGAAAGCATTTAATGTTTGTTACACTTAATTAAGTATTCTCGACTGGAAAAATAACTGAAATCATCAGCAACAAGTTATTGAAATATCAATCCACTGTGCGAGAACATCGTAACCATTATGCTTATTTTCTAATTCAAATTCAAAATCTCCTCAAATCAGGCAGTTGGTACTGATGTAAAATTGGTAACGGATTATATCCTATACTTTCATTTCATGTAACATATACATAATGAAAAAAATTAAATCAAAATAAACAGACCTCTAAATACTGATTAGTATTCACTTCACTAGTATTCTCTAATTAATGACTCTTCGGCTAAGAATCAATTAAATCGGGATTTTCTTCGTTAATTTTTTGCTCTGGTACGAGATATTGAATAAATAAATATGTATACATTCATTCTTCAAATTAGCTAATGTACAAAAGCTCAATATCAGATATTTGATATTTTAATTGCATGAATAATTCATAATTAGCATGTATAATTAATTGTGAAAGTAACAAAACATAAATACAGCCAATTACAGTCATTAATCATATAAAGCATAGTGTAACAACAGTTAATTAACAGGCACATACATATATAAGTGCGCAACATTTTGTGTAGTATATATATAATGTGAAATTAACAAAATGAGAGGCAGCCTAAACTCCATATATAGCACAGCCCCCCAACTAAATAACCCTCATTTAAAAAAAAATGATACAATAATTTATGTGCCCCAAAGCCAACTCCTAATTAATAGTTTTGGCAGTTGTGATCTGCAAACTTAAGATTACTTTTGACTGTAACAACAAGAGGTTGGTGATTGTATTGGGCAGAGAATCTAGGGTTTTTTATACCAACTTCCCTTCTAGGAAATCTCCACCGTACACTTGTCCATCCAATTTCATGCATGCAGGAGAGAGAATTTGTGCTTTTCCTCTACTTTACTGTTTGAGTTTGATTTTGATTTATAGTGGCTGCTGCCATTGATGATGATGAAGAAGAACAAGAACACCATTATTTAACAGCTGCTGGTGAACTTGCATGTGCGTTCTTTTGCGATTTTCCAGCTTTCTTGTTCTCTGATTTTGATCCCGGTTGCCTTACTTTTACTCCTCTTATCAACTGTTTTATCAATTTTCAATTAAATAAAATTAAATTAAGGTGATAATTAAGAAAAGAAAATTAGTAAGAAAAGAAAATTAAATGCATACGTATTTGCCACACTTCACATCTGAATATATCACTATGAAATCTCCTTCTTGGAGTCCATTTGTCCTCACAAAATCCCCTGAAATTAAAGAAAATTTATTTAAAATATGGGAAAATATTTTCATGCAATAATAAGTAAGAGTTAAATTGAAATTCTAAATCAAATATTAACCTGTGTTTTCTAGTAGATACATCCTGCTTTTATTGTTGGGCCAGAATCTAAAACTCCAAAAAAAAAAAAAAAAAAAAGAAAGAAAGAAAACAGCGATTTAGTTTGCAAGTTAGATGAAATTAAGATAATCATAAAAAAAATTAAATAAATAAGACGATCATTTAAAAAAAAATTAAGATGATCATTAAAAAAAAATATGCTATCTCTTCATCTTAATTCTATATATCAAATAAAAAGAAAATTTAAGTTTTTGAAAACAAGAATACCTATAACGCATGTTCCAAACACGAGAAGTCCCTATATCTTCCATTGAAATAGAAATGCCATCTCTTGCCTCTAACTCTGGGAGATGAGTTTCTGCTTCTTTCTGACATTAAAAAAGAATATATATATATATATATATATATATCAAATTCATTGAAAATTTTCATCACCCAAAATTAAAATTAAAAAAAAATCAAGAAACAGAAATCAAAAATGGAAAAAACAAAAAATGTACCTTTGGCAACACAATCCTTCCTAGATTTCCCACATCGCTCTGCTTCAACACTTTCTGGAGGAGAAACCTCAGATTTTTCTCAGGTTTCCAATTCTAGATTATACAGAAACATGCATGTAAGATCAAAACAACAAATTCATTAATCATAAAACCCATAATTACCAAATCCCAAAAACAGACAATCCTTCAAATCAACCCACCTGTCGTCTATCTGATGCCACTTGCCTGGACTGCTGATTCTGCAGCGGCCCGTCAACGGATTGCACTGGCGTTGCATCCATGGGTAAATCCGCCAGCGACGTCGAAGCAGCAGGAAGTACAGTCCCTGCAGGCCAATAAACCCAATTTCCAGGGTTAGCTTGGGGCATGGGTGCACCACTATTATCATTTCCAAGCCTTGCATGTTGGTCTGAACTTTGATTTGGGTGCTGATTTTGTTGGTTATTACAGTGATTTTGATTCCTGTGATGCGACATAAACCTTCTCTGTCTAGCCATTCTCTTCTTCCTTGCCTCTTTAGTAGCAGACGAACCTAATCTCACCAACCTCTCACCAACTTGCCCTTGTAGAAACTGACACGGATATTGATTCCCGTACCCAGCATAAACACCCGGGTGGCCCTGAACAGGTTGGAAATTATTGTCCGGAAATGATGCATAATGTGAAGCCAAACCAAATTGTGAAGAAGGCCATGACTGGGTTGATTCCAGCATGTGATAATCAGGTGGTGGTGGATATGAATTGGCAGCCATGTTTGGAGCTCCATTACTAAACGGATCACCCATATAACCCACCATCTGTGAATAACCCGGCATGACTGTACCAGGATCCACATAAGGTGGCGGTGCAATCCAAGGTGAAGGGGTGAAACAGGGAGATGATCGATCAGGTGAGATAGGGTTTTGCAAAATAGGGTTAGGGTTTTCGCATTGCAGATTATTGGAAGATGATTCTTTAATTCTTCTTTTTTGAAGATGATTTGTTTGAACCCATTCAAGAATGAGCTTCAACAATTGCTTCATGGCTTCTTTACCACCACCTAACCGCCTAGCTGCGCATTCAATAGTGGCTTTCTTGATTTTCACTCTCCTTAAATCCTCAGCCGACACGGTCTCCTTATTGCTCTTCAACCACTCCAAGAATACCATGGCCAGATCATCCGATGAGGAGTTCACTTGCTGTTGGGTTTCTCCATCAGTTCTTGTTGCAATCATCATTTGATCATGTTCGTTTCTTTGCTGTGGCGGTTGCTCTAGTTTCAGATTCTGATCTTGTTGAAACTCTTCTAGAAAATTGTCATCGGGATTGAAAATAGAAGAAGGATCAAAGAAATCATTGCTTTCTATTAGATCCATGTAACCAAAACTCTCCATCACATCCATGCAACCAAGATCAGATGGCTGAGTGATTTCCATGGAGGCGGTGGAAGCTGCTGGGGTTGGTTCCACCTGAACATATTGATTCTTTTTCTCTACATCTTCTTCTGCATCCGACTTCAAAACCGCCCAAGACGCGGCAGAGGACGAAGAAGAAGCTGAAGAAGAAGACGATGAAGCCTTGACCGGAGCCGGAGTTGTAGAAGAAGATGATGATGATGATGACATGCATGAAAAATCTGGAAGAGGAGGAAAATCGCCATAAAAGATTGAAGAATCATTCACATCTAATAGATCTTCTTGTTCTCTTCCTAACCAGATTTCTCTCTCTTCGCCGCCAGCCGCCGGATCTTCCTCCATAGTATCGAAACAAGTTGTGGGGGTTGTTTCATTTTTGACAGGATCATCAAATTCTTGTGCATGCAATTGCACACTCTTCATTTCTTACTCTTTTTCAAGGAAAAAAACAACAAAAATAGAGAAAAAAAAAATTAAAAAATTGCAAGTTGAGGGAACCTTTGAGTTCTGTTATTTGCAGATAGATTTAGAGAGAGAAAGAAATGAAAGATAGGGTTTCTGTGTACGGATAAGTGCAAGTGAAAAAGATTGTATTGGATTAAGGAAGCAGAAGAAAGAAAAGGGCCCGCTTTGTATACGCTAACAATTACGCAACATAAACTATCTGCTTCTTTTTATAACATAAACAAATACCCACTTGTTCAAGAAAGCGACTTCTCTTCCCTTAATTTTTGTATAATTAACATACAAACAATAATATACAATACAAATCCATCACAATTGATTTGCTTAATATATCAACAAAAACCCAGAAACAAAGGAAGAACAAGAAGATGATCAGAGTGAAGCAGATTGAAATTGAAGTGAAAATCCGGGAAGGCACAGTTTAGTATAGTACCTAAGAAAGAAGAAGAAGACGAAGCCACATGCTCAAATATAAAAACCTCAAAACCCCCATGTGTGTTCTGGTCTATTCCATGATTTTTTTTTTTTAAAAAAAAAAGGAAAAAATAAAAAGAAAAAGAATTAAGCTTTTAATTGGATAATAAGTTCAAAATAGTAATTTGGGAGTTTACGGAGAGTTCAAATAAGAAAGAAAGTGTGGAAAGTGGAAAGGGGTAGTTTTTGAGAGAGAGTGAGAAAAAACAAAAGGTCTCGTGCCGCTAGTTTCTCATCCTCACCCCGGATTTTGTGCCATTCCACCATACGGTCCTTCCTCAATGGTGGATCCAAGCGGTGGCTCAGCCTTTTAGCTCATCAACTTTAATTAGTGTAGAGTTTTTGTACGTTTCTTTCTTTAGTATTTGTATTTGTACATTTAACTTCCAATTTCAATTTTGTCCATTTTCATTTGTGAGTGTAAAAATTTTCTTTTTATTTTTAAAGATGAAAAATTATGAGTGAGAGTGTGTTCAGAAATATTAAATTAATTGATCAGTCAACTTTGTCCGGAAATTTTTTTTAATTTGCTTTTCAAGTATGGATTAATTAATGCCACCATCTCATCTCTATCTGTATTTCGTATTTTTATACCACCTGATTTCGTACATCTTCGGTTCTCTTCATATTTTTGTTTCTGGGTTCCCCAATATTTATGTTGATTTCGATGCATGCAATGAACAAAGATGAGAGTTTCTATCAGTGGAATGATGGAGTGAAACTTATCAATAAACACTAGAATACAAATAAAATAAAATGAATAATAAATGATTTTTTCCGAAACATTACCATTTTGCAGTAACACCAAAACATAGAAAAATATGTTATTTTTTAAATATTTTTTCAATTTTATCTATTAAAATTTTATTTATTGATTTGGCATAACATAACAATAGTGATGACAATTCAAAATTTTCGGACTGCCAATTAGGAGAAGTTACATGAAAACACAAAACTTCAACCGGTTTTCCGATAAGAGTTTACCGCCAATAGTCCACCAGAATCCCCTAGTGCCAGCCAGCCGAGGCAAGGGAGAAGGAAAGAACCGAGAAGGCTTCCCAAGGTGGGAAGCATAAGTTCAATCTTCAAATCCAGCGATATGAACCTGTTGAGAGAGAAATTGAGCATACTCTATTTGTACAGAATTCGCGCTACTAGGGCTTCCCTAAGGGCCAATGCCAAATTTTAGGACAAGAAAACTATACTAATGTATGAAGAAGACTTCGAAGCCAGGGTAAGTCTCCTACTGACCGCCTTTGAACTCAAACTTTTAAATTACTACGATTTGACTATCGGGCAATTACATCCCAACGCCTGGTGAACTTTCTCCGCATTACAAATCTGGGTAGTCGAGCATGACATAGACCTCACCCTTTGCATTTTTCGAGAGCTACCTAAGTGGTGGGACTCTAAGCTAATAGTGAGGACCATAACTATATTCAAGCCCGAACTGGGTACGGAGTATTTGCTGGATATCCCGAGTCCTTAAAGAATTGGAAGGATCGATTTTTTGTGATAGAAAGTGAGTCAAAATTCCCCTTCAACACTCAATGGGGTTGGTTTGTCAATTGAAATGACAACCCTCTGTATCTTAGTGATGCCGAGGAAAGTACATTAGCTCGGTGGAGGGAGCTGGTACAAGAGAAGACATACATCAACTTGCAACTTCAATGTGGGGTGCACCCACCACCACCGAAATCAAACTCTAAGAAAAATGGTAAAATCTCTTTATTTCTAGTTCTTGTATTCTAATTTATTTATTATTGTTTGCCTTATTACAGCTATGAAGAGGAGTTCCCGACCTAACCTGGCCGAACTTATTAAGGTAAAATGGCAAAAAGTTGGAGGAAGCCAATCTGCTGCTACAGCAACCGAAGCCAATCCAAGCTCGCCCATTATTTCTCCGAGCTCAAATCCTCCAGTTCGGAGCCCCATGTCAACTACTGCAGTTCCCACACCTATACCCATAGTGGTAGCTGACAGCTCTCCTCAATCGGCGCCTACTCGAGTTACTACCTCCGAGCATCCATCCAAGAATAGGGAACTAGCGTATACTCCTGATCCTAAATCATAGGTAGAAGAAGTGATGGCTCTCGCCGGAGACATCTGTAAGTTTTGGCAATGACAGGGGAAATTCTGGTCAAAGGAGAACCTTGACTTCACAACCTTCATTCATCAGACAGCTTGTGTTCCCTCAGAAGCCACACCTTTGCTCCATTTGAGCGTTGAATAATTGAGCTATGCTATGAAGAGGCATGAAGTGGAGGTAACTTCCTAGAACATTTAATGTGTTCGGTTTGCTTGACCATGTACAGAACATAAAATATTTTATTTTCAGGGGTGCATGCTGGGAAGAGCTGCTATTGGTAAAATGAACAAACTTATCCTCACTTGGAAGAAAGAGGAATAAGAAGTGTCCCGGCTTCGACACCAATTTAGAGACGATGGGTCAAAAAATGAGGCAGCTGAGAAATGAGATCTAGAGACTGAAAAGAAAATGCTCGCCTTTAAAGATGACATAGCTGAGGCTAAGGAAAAAGCTGCTGCAGATGAAGCCAGTCTGAGCCAGGAGAAAGAGAGGAGCCAGGCTACTAAATCTAGCCTAAAGCAAACCATGCGGGGAAAAAAAGCAGCAAATAAAGAAAAAGCCAAGCTGGAACAAAGGTGTTCCGAGCTCAAGGACAAAGCAGCAGACCTAGCAGCGGACAAAGGCGTTATGTTCGGTGCTAAACTCATCCAAGCAGTGAAGGACCGGCATCCGAATATGAATTGGTCCTGGTTGGAAGAAGTTTATTCGAATGAATAAATAGGACTTTGCTGTTGATCTTTTAATTGCAACCACTTTTTCAATTAATGAAATGGACATTTTTTCGAACTAACTAAATGCTTTCATGATCTGCGTAATTCATTATAATTATTGTGTAAACTTGCATAAATAATACATTTTGCTCGGATAACAATATAGCTGTTATGAGCAAAGCATTTGAAAATTTGATAATTTAAGTTTATCCGAACAAGATATAAATAAATGCTTGAGCTAGCGAAGCCACCAAATTGAAAGAATGCTCATGGCGATACTGCCAAACTAAGCTTTTTATTGCTAATAAAACAAATGCTCGAATAGCAATATAGCTAGATTGAGCTTACAATGAAATAAGAGCTCATATGGCGAACTTGCCGAACTGAGCTTACTATTGATAATACAACTTCAAGTTGGAGATATTTCAAGAGTGGGGGAGTAGCTTCCTAGAGAGATATTTCAACTTGTAAGCTCCCCGATTGACTTCGTGTACCATATAAGGGGCTTTCCCAATTTGGATTGAGCTTACCAACTCCAAATGTTGTATGTGTTGCAACAATCTTTCTAAGAACAAGTTGTCCAACCCGAAAAGACCCGAACTTTAGATTTCGATCATGATATGATGGCATTCATTGTTTATATACTGTAGATTGTAGCTGGGCGAACTCTCTGATTTCTTTGAGTCTATCCAAGTGATACAACAAATTTGCCCCATTTTCTGCAGCATTGTATGATGAAGTCCGGGTACTAGGGATGCCAATCTCACATGGAATGACTACTTCAGCTCCATATGTGAGGGAAAAAGATGTGACCCCAATCGCCGCTCGTGGCGAAGTTCGGTATGCCCATAGCATGTTATTTAGCTCGTCAATCTAGAGACCCTTAGCATCATCCAGCCTCTTCTTTAGCCCGGCTAGCATAGTTCGGTTGGTCACCTCAGTCATGCCATTTGATTGCAAATGGTATATCGAGGTAAAGCACAGCTAAATTTTTAACCCTGCACAATAATTCTTAAAGGAAGAACAGTCAAATTGTTTATCATTATCAGTAATAATTATGTGAGGGATTCCGAACCTTGTAACTATGGACTTTTGAATGAACTTTATTATATTTGCAAGGGTGATTGTGGCTAGAGGCTCTGCTTCCACCCACTTCATGAAATGATCAACTGTAACTACCAAAAACTTTCGCTGCCAATTGCCAATGGGAAAGGGCCAAGAATATTAATCCCCCACTGAGCAAACTGCTAAGGGCTGTGAATAGGCACCTAATGGGTGGACTTTTGATGCAGTATATTGCCAAATTCCTGGCATTTATCACACTTTTGAATGAGTTCTTTAGCATTTTCTCCATCCTGGGCCAATAATACCCCGATAACAAGGCTATCCGAGCTATTGCCTGTGCACCCTCATGGGCGCCAAGATGCCTTCATGAATTTCTCTGAGTATATAATCACCCTCTTTGGTGTTATGATAGAGTGTCTAGGGATGTGAAAATGATTGCCTGTATAACTTATCCCCCAGGATGGCATACCGACTGGACTGCCGAACAACTTTTCGAGCTTGAATATGGTCATCAGGGAGGACTCCTGCACTTAGGTACTGATATATAGGTAGATGCTAGCCATCCATTAGCTCTTACACTCGAACCCTGTATGTTTTATAAGTTGGTGCTGCCAAAACTGACCACACGATGTTCGCCGTGGATATTTTATTTTGACTTGAAGCCTGCTTAGCCAGAGCATATGCTCCCTCATTTTCTACTTGATGTATTTGCTCAATCGACCATGCACACCCCATTTTGTCCAATTAAAGTAGTAAAACAGCTACTAGCTCTTTGTATCGAACCATTGTGTGCTCTTTTGCTTCAAATTTGCCGATCAATTGGTTGACAACTAATTGTGAATCAGAAAAGATGACCAAAGAGTTAGGCTTTACCTCAATGGCAAGCTGCAGTCCAAAATAAAGAGCTTCGTATTCTATCGCATTATTAGAGGTCGGGAATGTTATGTAGATCATTCCTTTAATGGTTATCTTTCTTGGCCCGTTAAGGACTATTTCGATGCTGGCACCTTCAAGAGCGTGTGTCTGGCTCGGGAGGTGGAGCATGAAATTTGACTACAAGGTCAGCTAGGACTTGAGCTTTTATGGAAGGCCGGGCTTCATACCGAACATCAAATTGCCCTAGACAAGCTGCCCATTCTATAAGCCTTCCGGATGCTTCTGGCCTCTGAAGCATTTTTTTGATATTGAAATTAGTCCGGACTACCACAATGTGTACCTAAAAATTAGGGCTGGAGCTTAATGGATGATGTGACCAGCGCTAAATCTAATTGCTCCAATATAGGATACTTTAGTTCGGCATCCCTCAACACCTTACTGGTATAATAAATTAGGAACTATTGGCTGGATTCTTCTCTGATCAAAACTGAGCAGATAGCTCCAGATAAAACCGTAATATACATATATAGAATTTTGCTCGATTGAGGCCTGCTCAGCAATGGCGGTGTACTGAGAAATTATTTTAACTCGTCGAAAGCTTGCTGACATTCTGGGGTCCATTCGAACTCCTTTAAACTTTTAAGTGCCCTATAAAATGGGAGACAACGTTTAGCTAGACAAGAGATAAATCTGCCTAAGTCTGTCACCTTTCTATTAAGCTTTTGCACTTTGATTGACTTTGGCAGTTCCATCTCTAAAATGGCTTGAATTTTTGGTGGATTGGCCTCTATTCCTCTTTTTGAGATCACGAAATCCAAAAATTTCCTGGACTGTACCCCAAAAGCTCACTTTTATGGGTCAAGCTTTAAACCGAACTTCCTAAGAGTTGAGAAAGTCTCTGTCAGTTCGGTTGGCAAATCTCCGGATGCCTTACTTTTGACTAACATATCATCCACATACACCTTTATATTCCTCCCGAGCTGGGAAGCAAACAACTTGTTCATCAAGTTTTGATAAGTAGCCCCTGCATTTTTGAGCCTAAAAGGCATTACCCCATAGCAGTAAGTAGTTTGGTGGGTAATGAAATCCCTTTTCTCTTCGTTTATTAGGTTCATTGGAATCTGGTGGTAACCAGTCGAGGCATCCAGAAAGGCATATCCTCGAACCCAACTGTTGAATCAACTATAAGATCAATGTTAGGTAACAGGTAGCTGTCTTTAGGGCAAGCCTTGTTTAAGTCAGTGAAGTCGACACACATTCTCTACTTTTCATTAGTCTTTTTTACCATAACAACATTGAACAAATAATCCAGATCTAAGACTTCACGTATGAATCTATTTTTCAACAGAATATCTATTTCCTCCGCCATTGCTATCTAGTGCTCGGGAGCATGATTACGCTTTTTCTGTTTGACCGGCTTACAGTCGGATCTGATATTGAGTGAATGGAATATTACTCCAGGAGATATGCCCTTAATATCTGAAGGCTACCAAGTGAACATATCCATAAATTCTGCCAATACTGCAATGAGTGCTTCATTTTCATCCCCTTTTTTGTCGGTCCCGACTTTGACTTTCTTGCCCGGTGCAAGCTCAACTTCTTGTAGTGAGTCCAATGGTTTAACTTTTTGAGCATCATCAGTGGAAACATCCAAGGCACCTAATAGAAGTGCTTGGTTTGCTTCCTTCAACATTGTAATGTACGTTTCCCGAGCTACTTTCTAATTTCATCGAGGCACAACAATGCCTCCTGAGATGGAGACTTTCAACAATAATTTGTACATAGAAATGTATGCATCCACCCCAATTAGTAATGGCCTTCCAAAGATAATATTGTAAGACAGAGGAGTGTCCACTACCATAAAGCAACTAGTATAGGTGCGAACAACCTCATCGTCCCTGAACTGTAGAGCTAATTTTATCGATCCCTCTACCTTGACCGGCTGTCTAGATATCCCAATGAGTGGGGAAAACACTGGCTCTAAGATTTTGGTAGACATTTTCAATGCCTTGTATGCCCATAGGGTGATGAGATTGACCGCACTACCCGTGTCTATCAAAATCTGCTAGACTAAATAGTCTTCAATCAAGGCCTCCACCACTAAAGAGTTCGTGTGCGGTTGTCGAACATGATCACCATCTATATTTGAGAATCTTACTTCATAACTCATTACTGAGGAACTGGAGTCTAAGGAGAACACCTCTTTGGCCTTTTATTTTCTAGAATCATAAAAAATGTCATAATGCTTACCACTCGTATTGACATGAATAATGCCCGCTGGAGCCTTCTTGCTTATGCTGGCTCTATTATCCTATCTCCGAGGTGAATGAGATCGGTCCCTACCCTTAACACCAGTTTTAACAAATTGAGCAAGCTTGCCTTTTCAAATTAGGAATTCCATCTCCCTTTTGAGCTGTTTACAGTCATTCGTTTCATGACTTTTATCTTTGTGAAAAGAGTAGTAGAGGCTTTAATCTCTATTAGGGTCTTCTCTTATGTGTCTAGGCCAATTCACTCTATCATTTTCCTTTATCCACTTTAAAATTTGAGACCTTGTAGCCTTCAAAGGTGTCCACCTATCTTCATTTTGGTCCATAGATCGCAGGGTTGAAACTATAAAAGCCCGATTTGAGCCACCCTTGATACCTTGAATTATTCCTCCCATTGCTTCTCTCATGGCCCGATCTATATGAGTCTCTACTCGTATCTTTGTATTGAGAGCTATTACGGAGATGACGTGCCTTATCCATCCTGATGTACTTATGAGCTCGGGACATAAGCTCAGTAAAATCACTAGGTGGCTTTCTACTCAGTGAGTCACTAAAGTCCTGGCACCTCGTGTTACGTATAAGGGCATTATTGTCCACCTTCAAGTTCAAATTCTATATATCCATCGCCACAGTATTGAACCTTTCCACATAAGCTTGCAAGGGCTCAGCCTTATCCTACCAAACTAAGTTGAGGTCAGCTGAGACTTTTGTGGGTCGAATGGCTGCCACAAACTTTGTGATAAACATATCACTGAATTGTTCAAAGGTTGCGATTGAGTGTCCGGGCAAATTTTAAAAATAAATCTGGGCAAACTCTGTAAGTGTTTGGGGGAAATTTTACAAAAGGCAGCATCATCAGAGGTGTGAACGAGCATGGTATGATGAAATTGATCCAGGTGAGCTAGGGGATTAGTATTGTCATTATACTTTGGCAAATTTAGTAACCTAATTTTGGGGAATAAAGTAGCTAAAATCTCCTTGCTAGTGGCGATCTGAAATTACTCTGTTACTACAAGGTGTTTAAGTTCTAATACTTCTGCATCCATTCCTCAAAAAGCCTTTCAAACTGATTTGATGTGAGGGTTATAGTGGATCCCGAGGCCAGTGTGGTAGAAAAATCTAGTGGCACAGGTGTGGAGGCCGGTAGAGCTGGTGAAAAAAGCTGTGTGGGAGCTGGAGGAAGAGGGGCCTGAGGGGCAGGTGCTTGGGCTGCCACAGTGGCTAAATTTGCCAATAAGGCTTGGGCTGTTTACAGGGTAATGCCAGGGATGGCTGAAATGGGGTTAGGTTGAGGGGGTGCTGGATTTTATGCTTGATGGAAAGGTTATTGAGTTGGTAATAGCAAAACTAGTTCATGCTAAACCGCCTAAGGGTATATTATCTGGCCAAATAGCTAAACTGGATAGATGAATTATTGCAGGTTGATTTGTCGGAGGGGCAGTAATAATGGGCAAGTTGGGGAAAAGATCCATTATTAAGAGAAAAATCTAAAAGTTCTATGCTCACCGCACCAAATGATGACAGTCCCAAATTTTCGAGCTGGCGACTAGGAGAATTGATGAGGGTAAAGTGTATTATAATTGGAAATGAATCAAGAAAAGAAACATACCTAGATTCCTCCTTTTATATAGTGTTGGAATAGTAATTAACTTTTGAGTATAACAAGTATGCTCAATAGGACAGAACTTCAAGTCCTAAATGGGGTAGAACTCATGGACCCCTAATTCGGAAAGGTTGATTCCTTATTAGATAAAGCTGATTCCTGATTAGATGAAGTTGATTCCTGATTAGATAAGGTTAATCACAAAGAACCTGCGTTATAATAGAATGGGAATATTCAAAGGACTCTGACAATCCTTGTGACCAATGAAAACGAGCTCTTTTCGAGCTATTAGGAGAGACCGAGATATTATTGAGAGCTTATTCAGATCTGCTCGGTTAACAGGATTGAGGAGCAAAGTGTAGCTGAACTCATGGGTGAGGTGTCTGGTTATCGAATAACATGATATATTTTGTCACGTATCAACGTCATTTTAATACCATGTTAACACCATTTCAGTACTGTTAATTCAAAATTGACAAAAAATTTACTGATAGGGTATTTTTGTTCAATTTCCGTTACGTTATGGATATTTTTATTTTAAAATAAACAATAAAAATATTTTAATAACCTTAAAAATGCAGCATTTCTTTTCCACTATTAAAAAAACGAATGTTCACATGACTCCATTATAAGGATGTAAAATAACTAAAAAAGAGCATCTAATAATCCGAATTCAGTTTTTCAAATACGAATCATTATCATATGTATTTAAGTTGCATTCAAATATCAAAATGCGGATAGAGATCATTTGGAAAAGTAATTTAAAATTTAAAATGGATGCGACATTGTTTAGTTTCAATATAGAAGTTAAAAGATAATTTTTTTTTAGAAGTAAATATTTTAAACGTTATATTTCTTTGTCTAAGAATATCTATCATTGTGCATTAAATTTAGGCAAAAACACATTCTTAAACTTCTTAACTTTTGAATTTTTGCTATTAAATTTCTTACATTTTTATTTCAATAAAAACATGCAATTTAAAAATATATATATTCTATGAATATGGATAGAATTTTCTCGAGAAAAATATTAAGTCTTTTCTATTTTATTCACAAAAATCAAAAGTAGTATTGTATTTTAAAACGTCTTTTAAAGTTTTAAAATGTCAATTTATCTTATAATTTTAATTTGTCATTTATGAAAGCTCTTGACTTATTGAATTTTATTGACTTAACCTTTAAACATTTATACATGGTACTCAATCCGTTCATAAATAAGTGTCAATCTTTCTATTATGGTATATTAATTATCTCTTTTTAAGAAGAGCAAATTATAAAAACATAATGTACAATATTTATTTGTGAACGAAAAGGGTATTTAATTAGATTCTCAAACTATGTACAATATTTCATAAGTCCTATTATGTTTTCAAATTATCTTTTTATGTACATAGAATATACTCATGTTTGAGGGGGTTTTTTTTTTTGAAAAAAAAATCGCTCCTTAATAAATAGAAATAAAATATAAGTCCCCAAAACCTACCCTAGTTGTATTAAAGTATGATTAGGGAAGCTGGTAACTGAATATGCTTTGTTTAGTGACGGTTGTGTCGAAAGGGCGTAACCATCATTAAACAAAAAGATTCAGCAAATTGTGGCAATCTAGTAATTTAATTAAAATGTGACTTACATGCATGAAAGATTTAATTATGTGGATTAAATTATGAGAATAACATAATTATGTGGTTAATGTAAGAATGATTAAAGAATGAGGGATTAAATTGATAATTTGCAATAATAGCCAATCAAAAATGGACTATTAACTATTCTAGAAACACGAAAAATTGAATGGGTATAGAAGGGACTGAAATCGGTGGAAATGGAAGAAGAAATTCCAAAATTCTCACCTCTATTTCCACGCCATTTCCTGCCCTTCAAGTGTCCATTTGTTTTCTTTTGAAGGGAAGATGATTTTTTTTGTGAAATGTCTGTAAATGGGTAAGTTTCATCATCATCTTCTTCTCTATTTCTTCCCATCGTTATTATGATTGAAGATGGTGTGATAAAGAATGTTTATGGTGTGAATTTTTGGTGTTTTAGTTGAAAACTCTACCAAAAAGGATAAGGCAAAAGATAAAGGGAAGGAGAAAGAGCTATGGTGGAGCTTGAAGTGAAGAGCGAGCTAAAATAGGTTTGGAAACTCCCTACCTTATATCTGTGTGTGTGAAATGTGTAAAGATGAGAATTATGTCTAAATAAATGTGAATTTGATGATAAGGTGTGGAATTAAGTTGGTAGTAAGTGAAAATGGAGAGATTAATGTATAGTAGTTGAATTCGGGAATTTCGTCTTTAGGTTCGACAGTACCTGTCTAGAATGTTTTAGTCATAACTTAAATTGTAGACCTCTAAATGGAATGATTATAATTGAATTTATTTTTTAAGATATAGACCTATAAATGTTAAGATGAATTTTAGCATAAGTTTGGCTCTAAGATCTCTGAAATTAGAGATGAGAGTTAGAAACTGAATTTATTTTTCCTTAGGACCTATTGCTATTCTTAATAGCTTAATTTAGTGAATATAAATCCAAATGGTGTGATTTTTATGTTATTAGAAACTTAAGACATAGATAAACATTTGTTAAGAGGAGCTTTGGCCTAAAAATGTTGTTTTTTAGGTGGAAAAGCCCGGACAAGATGAACTATAAAATCTGCTCTATTGAAGCCTATTTTTATAGGCAATTCAAGAGGGTTAGACGATGGTGAGGCAATCCTGGCCACCATGTAAATTTCTTACCCGCCGTGTAAATGGCTAATCGATTACCTAAAATTGCTTGGAATTCGTCTTACACTGTGGTAAAGACTTCCTGCCCGCCGTGTAAAAATTCTGTGCGCTATGTAACTATCTACTATCTCGCAAATACCAAAATCTATCCTTTTACACGGTGGACAGGAAATTCTGCCCGTCGTGTAACTCCCAATTTTCAACTTATAATATGTGATTTTCTCCCCGTTTTGAATCAAATTTTAACTTGAACTTTCTGGAACTTATCTGACGCTTTTGTAATGACTTGAAATCGTTATGTGTGCATGAAATATATTAAATATGGTATTTTCATAATAATACAAAATATGTTATGAATGAACTTGAATTATAAAATAATGTTGGAAATGATATCTGTATAGCGGCATGGCTTAGAAATTATAATATATGTTCTGAATTACTTATAAGGTAAGTGTATGATCATAAATTATTGTTTATGATTGATTATGAATAAAATTGATTTGATTCAGTTATTAGCCTGCCATATACCTAGGTTGTGGATAGATAGATATGCCTTTCGGGAGCATGATGCAGCTGCTATATTTATGACACTACGGTAACATCCTGCAGAGACTTTTATGTCGTATTATTTTACAGGAATACCCATCCAGATATTTATCCCTTTGGGGATCCTGATATGTTCTTCCCTCCGAGGTTGCCTGCCCTGACATACTTCTCTCTGGGAAATCCTGTTCCTCCCGATTATCCACTTTCTAGTAAGGGCAGGCGATTATGACTTGTATGTGTAATTCGATCTTGATGAATGTTTAACTGTATCTGATATTGATTATACTTTACATGAATAATTCAGAACCTGATGAATGATCTTTTGCATTTGATACCGAACATGACGGTTTTATACTTGCTCATGCTATATGAATTGGTTAATTACATAGCTGCTTTAATGCTTAATTTATTTAATATGTTTGTGTGCTTGTGGAATGACTACCGTGAGTGGTTGTACAAAACCTAATGTTCCCCACTAAGCTATATGCTTAGTACGAGTTTTTATCCATGTAGGTTCAGGTACCGAAGTCACTTCCAAAGATTTGTTATAGAGGCCAGGGCCAGTACAAAAATAGGAGTTTTGATTTAGGTCCACTTTTATATGCAAATTTACGGATTGTGTATGGTCCATTTTGCTATGTAAAGAAGTTATTATAATGTTTTATAACATTGTAAATGTTTATAATATGTAAGTGTTATATTTTATCTTAGCTTAATGAAAAATACTTCTTAACATGTTTGTGAAACGAAAATTTTAATTTGTACGGATTTCTACATATAATATGCATGTTAGAAACCAAATTAATCAATTCAGGCTTCAGCTTGGTTGTGTGATACCCCTATTGTCTTGCTTCTATTATGTATGTGTTTCAGTTCTCTGATGGGAGTGTTGCATCAAATACAAAGAGGGATTCAATCCCAGACAGTGAAATTAACAAAATAAAAAGATGATCTTGCAACTTATGAGCTTTAAAATTAGTTGATCTCTTAATCCATCGAACAATAATGTCATCAAGATTATTAAGAATAAGTTTGGAATCCACAATAATAGACCCAAACTCAGAATGATTTCTTACTTTAGAATACAAAACAATAGCTACTTCTTGAGAATCAGTAAGAACCAAATCCCTATCTTGAAGATGGAACTTTGCCATTCCAAGAGATGGCGTAATGCAACAGCTTCTGCGATCCTTAGAAAATAAGGTAAGCTGGTGGCCTAATATACTTGTTAAAAAATTCCTATCACTATCTTGACAAATTGCTCTACAACCACACATCTGTAGGTCATGGAAAATCGAAACGTCTACCCAAGCAATCCAAACAAACTCCCTCAAAGCATCAATAGACTACATATAATTGGAAGATGAATTGACAACAGTGTATGAGCATTGGGAGCTTTTAGCCATTCTCCATTTGGCTAACAAAGAAAGAGCATCTTCAATAATCAGGTGGCTCAATTTGTTTTGATTCTCCCATACCACTTGGTTTCGATTTTGCCACAAACCCCACCAAATAGTACAAGTTTTCTCCAATTATTCTTTCCCGCTTGAGCTCCAATAGAGGAAATCATAAAAGCCAATCAGGTTTATAACCCCTCAAGTCCAATTGCAATATATGCCTCATTTGAGCTACCATAAAACAATCACAAGAAACATGCACTACATCCTAAATCAGCCCATAAACACTACAAGAGGGAATCAAATATGTATCCCTCAAGCACATTTCATTTTAATTAGCATAAAATTTCTCAACAACCTTCATAGAAAATTCTTAACCTTGGATAACAAGTCAAAAAACTACAATAATTTCCAGATAAGAGCCTTTTGACTAGCTCCTCTTTCTGAACACTTTAAAGCTGTGTAATAACCACTATGGACAATATTATTGGGAAAATAACCCTCCTGATAAATGCGAAATAAATCAGGAGAAATCAAAATAACAATCTCAATACAAGAAATTATAGTGAAAAACTCCAAATCGGAGAAAAACCATTTGTTGTCCGAAAACAACCAAGAAAATTTTACTAAGTATTTGAACAATTTTTACATTCACCTACTCTAGTATTTTTTCATACACCCAATAAATGGATACAAACTTAGAGAATTTTTCATAAATTCTCTAAGTTTCAAAGCTTACAAATAAGTTTACAAACAAGTTTTAATTGGAATCCTCACATTGAATCCAATTACCATTTGAAGACCAAACTCCTACCTCCATAAGGCAGAAAGCCTTGAACTTATTTTTAAAGGCTAAATTCCTGCTTTATATAGGCAGGAGATACCGTGTTGCCAGCCAAACATTTGCTGGCCCCGTCTCTAAATTTGATGCCTCCAAATTTGATGCCTCTATTGTTGACTTTATCTGCTGGCCCCGTCTCCAAATTTAATGCCTCTAAGCCTCCAAATTTGATCATTTTTTAATCTAATACGACAATCTCCACCTAGATTATTAAAAAAAATATATTCACCATCGCCTTTATTGACGAAACAATTATCTAAAATTAATAATTAAAAATACATACTCCACCATACAAAGTAAATTAAGAAATTTTAAGTCATTATTTCTCTAGCAACATGTCAAACAAAATTGTTGAAATTATGGTGTAACTCTCATGCTTGATTTTTCCGAGAGTTCCTCAACTATCGATATAAATCTACCTCACACCTTGCATCTTGATCAAGCCAATGCCAGTGTGGAAAACCCACTAGTGGTAACACATCCTCTATCATGGCAACTTGTGAAGAATAGCGACATGCCATGAGGATGTCCATGCTCTTTTAGAGAGCATCCCCAAAATCTACCTCACCCGAAGTAGACACATTGATAGCTTCACCAATGGAATTATACTTTGAATTGCCAGCTCCACGTTTATCATCCAACGCCTTGTGTAACTCGGATAGAATCAACAAATCCTTGACTTGAATTTGCCACAAGCCAAAATTAATTCTTCCGTCAAATTTCTCCACCTCAAATCTTAAGTCCGACATCTTAGAACACATGAACAATATCGTATGAACAGTATCTAACTACAGTATCGTATGAACAGTACCCATCTATAGTACTTTAAACAGTACTTTTGGCCCACCTACAATACTCTGAACAATAATTTTGAACAAAAAAGCTAAAGTACCATACAAATTTTGAATGCAAAATTTGCACTTTGAACAGTATCACTATTCACTAAATTTCTCGTTTTACACCCGTTTTCAAAACGGATCGTATTGAAAAATTTCTTATATTTTTCTCTTCCTGACAATATAATTATTTTTCCAAAATTCGCTACTTTCCCGGACATCAGTCCTGATTCAGAGTGGAAAAATAGTCGAACCAAGACCCTGATACCACTTATTGAGAAAAATAACCCTTCTAATAAATGCGAAATAAATCAGGAGAAATCAAAATAACAATCTCAACACAAGGAATTATAGTGGAAAACTCCAAATCGGATAAAAACCACTTGTTGTTCGAAAACAACCAAGAAAATTTCACTAAGTGTTTGAACAATTTTTACATTCACTCACTCTAGTATTTTCTCACACACCCAATAAATGGATACAAATCCAAGAGAATTTCTCACAAATTCTCTAAGTTTCAAAGCTTACAAACAAGATTTTATTGGAATCCTCACATTGAATCTAATTACCATTTGAAGACCAAGCTCCTGCCCCCATAAGGCAGAAAGCCTTGAACTTATTTCTAAAGGCTAAATTCCTGTTTTATATAGGCAGGAGATACCGCGTTGCCAGCCAAATATTTGCTGGCCCTGCCTCCAAATTTGATACCTCCATTGTTGACTTCATCTGCTGGCCCCGTCTCCAAATTTAATGCCTCTAAGCATCCAAATTTGACCTTTTTTTTTAATCTAATACAACAAATATAAAGCCCACGTTTGTTAAAATGCTATAAGTGGATATCTTCACAATCTTTGGAGTTAAGGGGAATAGAAAGGATGGCATAAGCATCTTCAACTAACATTGCTCCAATGATAAGTCATACACTTTCATTGAATAATAAGCTCCATGGACTATTTCATAGGTTGGACTAAAATCCCCATCTTTTGGAATCTAAAAATCATTCCAAACTGAAAATATTGACCTATTCCCAACCTTCCATCTAGTCCTTTGCTGCAAAAAGACCTACGGTAAATAGAATACTCCGCCATGTAAAGCTTAGGTTTGAACCCATAAAAGTTGAAGAAAAATTCCCATTAAGAAAGTTTTTAGCTTTGAAAACTCAGAATGTGGGAGTGTCGGGTTCAAACAGTAATCATCACCCTTGTTTGCCCAAGATTGCCAAATTTAAACAATATGAAGATTACGGAACCCATTCCACCATTAATTTTCCCAGCATATACATTTTGTCGGGTCAATTTCATTGATGGTCACTCAACTTATCACTTATCGCATAAAAGTAACCGACTTTTTTTTTCTTACTTAAATGTCACTGAACTTCTAATATTTTTGCAAAAAAGTCATGTTAACCGGAATCCGACGAGAACTCTTACCGGATTGATGACATGGCATATGACACGTGGCAACGAATAATAAATATATGACTTTTTTGCAAAAATGTTAGAAGTTCAGTAACATTTAAGTTGAAAAAAAAGAAAATTGGTTATTTTTGTGCGATAAATGATAAGTTTAGTGACCGTGAGTGAAATTAATTTAGATGTAGCATTTGTTATAGATATTGTTAAACGAAATGTATTTTCTGATATGTCATGCCACATCATCAATCCGGCGAGGGTCCTCACCGGATTCCGGTTAAAATGACTTTTTTGAAAAAATATTAAAAATTCAGTGACATTTAAGTAAAAAAAAAAGTCGGTTACTTTTGCGCGATAAGTGATAAGTTGAGTGAACGTGAGTGAAATCAATCCCATTTTGTCCCATGAAAAGCCAATTCATACTTATACTCCCATCCTTTTTTGCAGCTACCCCCTCCCCTCCCAACAACCCCAACCAGAAAAAAAAAAAAAAAAAAAAAAAAAAAAAAAAAAAAAAAACTTATATTTGAGTATGGTATAGCTTGAAAGAAAAAAAATCAACAAAATGGTTAGTTAATTGGTATGATAATAATAATTGATAAATCCAAGAATGTCTTTATCTATAGGAGAGAGGTCGCTCCGATCGGATGAGATAACCCTGCAGTAAGAAGAGCCCGGTCGGACCAGGCGTGAGCACTCCGAAGCTTAAGTTAGTAGCTTAGAGAGAGAATGTGCTTTAGAGAGATAATGATGTGGATTCAATACCTGGTGCCATCGTTGGCTGGGCTATTTATATGAGATAGTTGAGGGACACTCGAGTGCCTGGGGAGTGATTACTGGCTGTCAGAGTAGGTATTCGGCGACATGACATGGAGCAGGTGATAGGCATGGGTGCTACCTTGTGTCAGGCGGCTGATAGGACTGGCGGTCACATCAGCCGATCGGGCATATGCATTGCCTAGGAGCTTGTGTCTGATACCTTTTGCTGATGGGCCTTGGGCCCTGCCAGTTAAGTGGGCCGGCTGAATGGGCCTTAAGGCAAATGATATTTGCTGTGTTATCAATAATAAAGCAACATATTATAATTAAATGCAATAAGCTCGGTATACATTTATTTATATGAGCCTAATATTTCTATCATTTCATTTATACAAAGTTTCAGAAAAGAAAACATATATTTCATATATACATTTTTTTAAAATTAGAAATATAAATTAAATTTAATGTTTGTAATTGTAATGAGCACATATTACTTTTATTATTAAATTTAATAAAAACAATAATATAAAATGAAATGGAAAAAATGTTAATTGTATATATATATATATTGGTAACCGGAAGTAGATAAATTAAATATTTTATTTTAAAATGTAATTTAAGGTAAAGAATTCAATATTTAAATTTATTATCTAATGATAATTAAAATGTTTATATTTAAACATTTTTGTTTAAATCTCAACGTTTAGAGTTGAAAATTATATTTTTAACTCTAAACTATAAAAATTGTATTTTTAACTATAAAGAATTCAATAATTTAAATAATTTGTTAGTGCAAATGTGATCTCGCATAAACTATTATATATTATATAGTTTTCGATATTCATATTTATCAATAAAAGAAAAGAAAAAGAATTTCCTATATTAGTCATTATGCCCTAATTATTTAAGTCGAATTGTCAAAAATTTTATGTACCATTAATTCAATAAAAAAGATGACACATAAAATAAATTGGTCAAAGTGATTAAAGAAGTGAAATTGTTGTTATAATGTATAAATGTCATTTTATTATTAATTTTATATATAAAAAAAAATCATGAAACCAATCTTGTCGGGTTTTCGGACAATAAATACTAGATTCCAATAAATTGGTGCAGCTATTATATTAAATAAAGAAAGAAAGAAAAAGCAAAGTACCGGAAATAGGTAACCGTAGAGAGCACAAAACACAACAACTTTTCTCTGTTTTCACATAGAGAGAGAGCGAATGGTAGTATTTGTTTGGATTCGTGGTCCGAGCGGCGGAGTTGAAAAAGGTTAAATGAACCATCCATTTCCGACGTCACTCCTTCTCTCCGCCAATCACTTTTGCTCTTCCGTTTCAACTCCCGTCTTTTTCTGCTTCTCTACACTTACTTTGCTCCACAACTACGCTATCTCACAGACTTTTCCTTTCCTTCCACGTGTCCTTTTGACTACTCACTATTTGCCCTGTTCCTACTCTCCAGTTATTCTCTTTCTTTCTGCCTTCTGCTTCTTCCCAATAAATTCTCTCTTCCTTCCACATTATTATTACTACTATTTTTAAAATAATATTACTCACTCAATCCTAAAATAATAGCTTTTTTTTTTTCTGTCTCAATATAGCTCATTTTCTTTTTTTATTATATAATTGATAACACAGCAAATATCATTTGCCTTAAGGCCCATTCAGTCGGCCCACTTAACTGGCAGGGCCCAAAGCCCATCAGCAAAAGGTATCAGACACGAGCTCCTAGGCGAAGCACATGCCCGATCGGCTGATGTGACCGCCAGTCCTGTCAGCCGCCTGACACAAGGCAGCACCCATGCCTATCACCTGCTCCATGTCATGTCGCCGGATACCTACTCTGACAGCCAGTAATCACTCCCCAGGCACTCAAGTGCCCCTCAACCATCTCATATAAATAGTCCAGCCAACGATGGCACCAGGTATTGAATTCACAACATTATCTCTCTAAAGCACATCTTCTCTAAGCTACTAACTTAAGCTTCGGAGTGCTCACGCCTGGTCCGACCGGGCTCCTCTTATTACAGGTTTCTCTCATCCGATCGGATCGTCCTCTCTCCTACAGATAAAGACATATTTGGATTTATCATTTGGTGCTTTCGTTGAGAGCCGAGGCCAGCGCCCGAGCGGCAGCGCCCGATCGGCAGCGCCCAAAGCGGCCAGTCCCGACAAGCGGCCAGTCCCGTAAGCGGCCAGCGCCGAGCCCTCTCTCGGGAGGGGGAATAGTGATAGCAATGCTATCATGAATCCCACATCGGCTGTTGAAGTGGTTGAAGTAGGCCATATAAAGGCCATGGACACCCTTCACCTGTACAAGGCCTTTTGGGGCAAAGCCCCAGAAACAAAGCCGTGAGGGCTCCGGCCCAAAGCGGACAATATTGTACAGTGCCCGGCGTACCTCCCGATAAGGTCAGAAATGGCTTTATCATTTGGTGCTTTCGTTGCAGAAATCTGGGAATCAAAGGAAGATTTTGGCAGAGCTTCGCTAGGGATTTCAAAAGTAAAGAAGGAATGATTCACGAAGTCCTCTATTTATAGACGGAAGCTTCTCAAAAATGTCAAACGACGCGCCAATCAGAGAGCGCCACGTGTCAAAGGACATTATGTCTCTGCGAAGAACGAAGCGTTGCCCTCGATACACTCACAACATTAAAGGAAAACAGCTGTCTCAGCAGGCGCGTCGCTTCAGAAAAAGCGCCTCCTAAATTCAAAATCGCGCATCAGTACGCGTCCTCGGATCGGGAATTTCCAGAGCCGACCCCATCCGAACGGACCATGCAAAGGCAAATCCATGCCCGATCGGACCTGTTGAGGGGGGACAAGTGATAACACAGCAAATATCATTTGCCTTAAGGCCCATTCAGTCGGCCCACTTAACTGGCAGGACCCAAAGCCCATCAGCAAAAGGTATCAGACACGAGCTCCTAGGCGAAGCACATGCCCGATCGGCTGATGTGACCGCCAGTCCTGTCAGCCGCCTGACACAAGGCAGCACCCATGCCTATCACCTGCTCCATGTCATGTCGCCGGATACCTACTCTGACAGCCAGTAATCACTCCCCAGGCACTCAAGTGCCCCTCAACCATCTCATATAAATAGTCCAGCCAACGATGGCACCAGGTATTGAATTCACAACATTATCTCTCTAAAGCACATCTTCTCTAAGCTACTAACTTAAGCTTCGGAGTGCTCACGCCTGGTCCGACCGGGCTCCTCTTATTGCAGGTTTCTCTCATCCGATCGGATCGTCCTCTCTCCTACAGATAAAGACATATTTGGATTTATCAATAATTAATTTTCAATTATTCATAATACTGTCAAATAAAATATTTGGTTTACCTGATAGCTATTTGTCATTCAAATAACTGCCTTTTCAAAATATAAAATATTAAAAATAATATACATTCATCTTTTAAATATATTTTGATTAAAATTATTTTTAAAATATTAAAAATGATACATATTTATTTTTATTATTATATAATTGATTCAAATTTATTATTAAAAATATTAAAATTTCAGGTAAATAAATAGAAATACACATGCCAAAAGTTACATAATTTATAGTATTAGATGTTAATGGTTTTTTTTTTTTTTTAGAAAATTAGCTGTTAAATGTTAATGGTGCTCCAAAGTCAAGTTAGTACTATAACTTTTGAGTTTCACATTTGACTTAATTTTCGTTCGGATAGAAAGTCGCATATATATATTGGTCAAATAGAATTTATTTCTTATATTTATTTTTATTTTTAATTCAACATTTGACGTTTGGTGCGCACACAGTATATGAATTTAGGATTTATTAAAAAGAAATTAAAAAAAAAAATTGAAGAGGGGCAATGTATAAGAAATAAAAAAATTGAAATGACTCGCTTAGAAAATAAGCTAAACTTATAATAAAAATATTATATGAACTTTTTTTAAAAAAAAAAAAATAGGAGTGCCAAACCTCATTACATAGCTAGATTCGCCTTTGGGTATCACACTCTAAATTTTCTGGTATGTTGTTATTTTTAATTTTTTTTTTATTCTCATATAGATATAGTTAAATTTTATATGTAAATCCTTTATTTATTTTTCATATGTAGCACAATTTAATTTTTGATATGATTAAATCAAATTAACAAGTTCATCACATAGGTTGAGATAAAATAGAGATTATGATTACTATTTTTTTTTCCCCTCGTTCGATCGGAATAAAATTATATCAAAATAATAAATAATAATAAAAAAATAAATGCACTTTATTTAGTACAATGGAGTAGAGAAAATTCTTAACAGGAATAGTGCAAATGGGCTCCTGCTCTGCCCAGTAATTATAAGATCAAAATTTCTTATGAATAAGAATTACATAACAATTCGGAAAAAAATTAATTATGCAGATCTTTTTTGGTGTTCATGCTGCGCTTGACAGATTCAGCATTTTCTTTGACAAATTGCTTGGATTCATCAGCTTTGCCAACAACTTTATCCTTAACATCTTGAGTAGTGTTCTTAACAGATCCCCATGCATCTTCCATTGTTTGTTTGGCTTTCCCTGTCATATCTTCCGCTGCATCCTTTGCTTTGTTTGCCATCTATATTTTTCTCACACCCAACATTTCTAATTAGTTTAAATTAGTAAATATTCTTCCCCTTAATTCGAAATACCTGAAATCTGAATTCTGAATTGTTCATATGTTTCCAATTCCACAAACAACCCAACTCGAATTACATTAATTTTTTGTTCGGTTTTTCGGTTTTTTCATATCAGTTCGATTAATATAATTGTAAATTGTCATGCACTATAAGATAATTTGTGCGTATGACTCTATATAGATAATTAATTTTTTAAAAAATTTAATATTGTCTGGCAATTAAATAAGGTGTAATTATTAATTTGAAAAAATAAACAAAAAGAGAATTTTAAGTGATATAATTAGTATTACATTTTCAGCGGCAGAAGTAGCCTTGGCTTTAACATCATGAGCAGCATTCTTTCCTTGATTTCCAGCCTCATAAGCCCTTTCAAATGCGTTTGGTGCCTCATTTCTGGAACTTGACTGCAAATTAATATATATTTATTAATTAACCGAAAATCACTATATGTAAAACAATAATTAACAAAAAAAATACACTGAATTGCACTGTTAATTGAAGAAAAATTAAATACCTGGAAATATCTTTTTGTCAAACGGGTAAAAACCCTAGAACTCCATTGGCTCTTTGTTATTAGTGGGCTTGCCATTTTCAATTATAAAATGCTTAATTACTAAAAATTAAATTGAATGAAAGCTAAGGACATAGAGCTTCAATTTTATGGGTTATATATAAGAGAAAGAAGAGAGTGAAGAATGCACAAGGAAACGCCACGTGGATACGTTTTAGGCTTTTTTTATTATTATTTGAGCTAATTACCGATTTCATCTCTATTTAGTGGTGGTAATTGCTTTTGTCAACGTAAATCAGGACCCAGTTTTATAGGTTTTTTTTTTTTTGTGATTAATTAGCTTTAATTCTAATTTATCTTTTTTTTTTATGTTTTTTTTTGTTTTTATTTTGCTACCAAGTTGGAGAATTGAGTAGGTTTAATGTAATTTAGGTTTTAATTTAGAGTAAAACTTCTGCCTCTTTTGAATCTTTTCCCTTTTTCTTCATTTGTATGACACACTACAAAACAAATCCTGATCGGTAAATGATAACTGAAGAATCTTAAAAAGGTTCAAATTCTACCATAACATAGATTATCTGGATTTACTTCATCTGATCCTATAAATCAGAAATTGATAAGTTCAAATATTATCTAAATTAGAATATTATTTAATTTGAAATACAAACTAGATTGAGACATACACTACTATTCAGACTCTACTATCTCACTCTATAAATATTCCAAGAATCCAGGTATGATGAAGCTCTCTTGGAATTCAATTCAATGCTCTCTCTCAATTAATCTAAAATACTTTCGTCAATTTACTAAGTTTACCGTCGGAATATTCATAAATCTGCACAGCTCATTTACTCTCTTTTTTTTGTAAGAATTAAGTTTCGGGATTTTTTCTAAAAAGTTATTATTGGTGCGGTGAGCGTGAAGCATACCTTCACACATTTTCATTGCAATTCTCTGCATCAATTATACCGAAACAAGACTTGGCTTATCTGCTTAATTATTCCATTTGGTGTGGGAGAGCAAAATTGAAAAACTACATCGTTTGGCCTGCTAGAAGATCCAAAAAGATATTTAATTCATCCACTATCAGTGGTCGCTGACCGTCACAGCACGACCCGCAGCGCCACCATCGTGACCACCACTAGCAGCAGTAGGCGCTCCATCTGTTGCGGCTAGCAACTGTACCATTGGTGATCTTCTCTTCCATCTACCAAAATTTTCTACCTCAACAACCGCGCACTACTCAGGGGTTTGAAATGGTCAACGACACGGACTGGTCTTCGAGTTGCAAATCAGATTTTGATTCTTGTGCTAGCACCGATGTTACTTTCCTTCAGCTCCCTCATGCCGAATTTTATAGGTATGATTTTGGTTACTTTCCTAATAAAACATTTGATGAGTGTAAGAAAATATGCTTGTAGAGATGCGACTGCAAAGGATTCCATTTCAAATTTATCAAGGATGGCAAACCAAGCAATTATCCTCATTGCTTTGCCAAGACCCTACTACTAAATGGGCAACGTACACCAAATTTCAGATGAGATCTATATCTAAAAGTGACCAAGGACGATGGATTCTCTAATAATTGGCCTATTAATGAATTCGAGTTGAATAATTGCAGCAATATAAGCATTAAGACTTCAAAGATATTATGCAAAATATCACGAGAATTGGTTTGTTCAGTTTATGCTTTGGTTTGTCATTGCAATAGGAGTTTTTGAAACTTAACGAAGCTCACCAAGGAGAAGCTGAATTTCTAGCAGAAGTTCGCACAATTGGGAAGCTAAATTACATTAACCTAATAGGCATGTGGGGATACTGCATAAACAAAAATCATAGGCTTTTGGTTTATGAGTTCATGGAATATGGATCCGCGGTAGAAAATCTGAATTCCAATGCACTTGATTGAAAGAAGAGGTTTGAAATCGCTGTGGTTACTACTAAAGGCTTAGCTTATTTGCATAAAGAGTGCTTCGAATGGGTTCTACACTGTGATGCAAAGCCACATAACATTTTCTTGAACTCAGATTACCAGCTAAAGGTATCAGATTTTGGTCTTTCTCATTTAATAAGCAAAGTGGATCGATGGTGAAAATTCAGGCCTCTCAAAATTGAGAGGAACCAGAGGTTACATGGCCCTTGAATGGATTTTCAATATACCAATTACCTCTAAAGTGGATGTCTATAGCTATGGAATTATTGTGCGTGGGATGATTACAGGAAAGAGCCCAGCAATGAGTGTTCCTGATGTTGACAATGATGTTAAGAATATGGTTTGATATCAGGCTATGTCAAATTTAAGTCATTATCTGATCTCTATATCAGTAGAAAAATGAGTCTCAACTAAGGTTGAAAAAATCTAATATTTGTGATAATGGTTGCAAGCCTTTACATCATCTTTGGGAGTGATTTCCAATCAGACCAAGCGGTATTTGTCCATCTGATGTCTGTGATTTATCGCATTGAAATAAATTTGGAACTGCCAGTCCAACCACAAGGTCAGTGCTTCAATTCTATCATGATTAATTATCGATGATAATTTTTATTATATACATTGTGCTCAATTACTTAACATCTAGATGATCTCTCTTCATCGTGCTTGCTGAGTGTTATCATATGGATGGATTCAAACCATCAAACGATTGGTCTCGTGTCACTGATTTTGAAGCAAGCATGCTTCCTTTTTGGTGATTGAGTAATTTACTACTAGCAATCAGCTTTCTTCCATCCGTCCTTGATTAATTTCTTCGATCAAGGATTTACCGTTGCACCTTTTAGGTACCAAAATCTAAATTTTCATTTCTTTTACGATCATATCTTAGCCTCATTGAAATTTCTGAATTTAGGTTTAATTTTTCTTGATGCCTTTCGAAATATGATCTCATTAGCTGTGAAATTTTTGGTTGAGATCAAATTTTTATTGATTAGTGGTGGCCATTTTTCATTAGTGGTAAGGCCACAAATCCACATGTTCAGAATCCAAATATATACATATATCTACGAAATGGATTTAACTTCCTCCATCATTAACCACTTTTTATCTTAAAGCTTTGTGCAGTTAGTTATCTTGTGTAAGATTTAATTAATTTGTACATTTTCTCATCTAAGCAAATGCTGCAATTTAAAGATTATCAACTTGCAATACTCTATTAAAATATACTATTTGAGCCAAAATCTTGGACTCACTCATATAAGCATATTCAAAAGCAAATTGGTTGTGCTTTTCAAATATTCACAGCATTTGTATTATCTTCAAAGTCTTAATTTTTGTTGATTATTCTTCAATTTGTTCTTGTTTAACTAACAATCTATCAGACAAGACAAGTGAGTTTTGAATTTCTAGCAGTTATTTTCCAATAATAGCTTAAAACAAAACAAATAAGAATAGTCATAAACTAAGGCAGTTCTCAGTCTAAACTCGAAAGGACAAGTTTGCTTCTTACATGCCTTTTTGCAAGTACATTTTTATTGCACTTTCATATGTATCTCTCAATTGAAGTACATGTGATTTTATTTTTTATTTTGTGAAGTCCAACATATTTCTGTTGCCTAAATTTTGGCACATGCAATACAAACCTATTCTCAAAATAAGGAGCAAAAGCTTATGTAGCTAATCAATTGCCTTGCGCAAGTATTTTTACTCTATGAATTTGCATTTTTATGCTACACATATGCTAACTTGTTCGCCCATGAGGCAGAAGTCAAATTGAAACTTTTTACATGTTTAAAAATTAACTGTCATCACATAAAATAAACCGAGTTTTCACTTGGCTCACAGTTTCAGGGGAGAAAAACGAAGTGAAAGTTCTACAGCTAAAGATACAAGATGAGCTAGTTAATCTCATTTCTTACGACTCATGCAGTCAAAGTTCCACAATAGTTTGGATCTAATTTCTTATCACTCAAGATCGGCATTATCACCACTCAAGAAATCAATCGCTCACTCGGTAATTTTGCCACAAGCACTTGGTTTCATTATTAGCTCACTCAGGTAATTTCGCCATAAGAGCATCTATCTCATTAATAGCTCACTCAGGCAATTATGCCATAAGAGCATCTATTTCATTGTTAGCTCAATTAGGCAAGTTCGCCATTCGAGCATCAAGTTCGGCAATGTCACCAGTTATCGCTCAATTAGGCAAGTTCGCTATTTCAAGCATCAAGTTCGACAATATCGCCAGTTATCGCTCAATTAGGCAAGTTCGCCATTCAAGCATTAAGTTCGGTAATTTCGCTAGTTATTGCTCAATTAGGCAAGTTCGCTATTCGAGTATCAAATTCGGCAATTTTGCCATTTATTACTCAAGTTCGATATTTTTGCCATCCGGGCACTTAGTTTCATTTTAGTTGCTCATTCGGCAGCATCGCCATCCAAGCTCTTAATTTCACTTCAACAGCTCAAGTTTGGCAATTTTGCCATTCGAGCACTCACTTTGATAGCTCAAGTTCGGCAATTACGCTTTACGAGCACTATCTTATTTCAATTGTTATTATTCCAGTTTGATAATTATGCCTTACGAGCAGTCTTATTTCAATCGCTCATTCGATAGTTTCGCCACTCTAGCACTTGGATTCATTTTAATCACTTATTCAGCAATATCTCCATCCGAGCATTTAGTTCAGTTCAGTTCAGCTTGTTTAATCACTTAGTTCGGCTACATTGCCATTTAAGCAGTTGTACCGACAAAAGTATCAATAAAGATGTTTCTTCATATAAGAAACTATTCGGCATTGTCGCCATTCAACTTTATCGCTACCTGAGCAAATATAATTTAATTTCGCTATTGGCTCGGCTATTTTTTTAAGTCACTCAGGAAATAATCTATACAAGTTTTTAAGTCCGCAGAAACAACAAATTCGGAAAATGACAATAAGGAAGCAGAACAACCAGTTTGGCACACTTTCTTTACAGCTCAATTCTTGAATTTTTAGTCTTTTGTAGTTTGGCCTAGATCTTTTCAAGCTTAGCTTCAATCTCAGTTTTTCTTTTGTCAGTTGTTGTCACTTTCTCAGCAGCCTTGGTTTAATTTACCGCCCAAATATCTGACATAAATGTCATACACCGGGGGGACTTATGATAACTGAAGAGTTCTAAAAAGGTTCCAATTCTACTATAACAGAGATTATCTAGATTTATCTTATCTGATTCTACAAATCAAGAATTGATAAGTTCAAATATTATCTAAATTAGGAATATTATTTAATTTGAAATGCTACCTAAACAGGGACATACACTTCTATTCAGACTCTACTATCTAACTCTATAAATATACCAAGAATCCAGGTATGATGGAGCTCTCTTGGAATTCAATTCAATTCTCTCTCTTAATTCATCTAAAATACTTTCGTCATTTTACTGACTTGACTGTCGGAGTATTCATAAATCAACATAGGTCATTTACTCTTTTCTTTTTTGCAGGTATTAAGTTTCGGAATTTTTTTGAGAATATTATCAGTAAACAAGGAAAGTTATATATAAAAATAGTTAAATATACTCACTCCAATTATCAGTTGACAAAAAATAAATAAATAAATACTCACTCCATCACAAAATAATAGTCATACTTCTATCTTCAAACAATTTAAGAAAAAATAAAATTAATTATTATAAAATTTATCTTTACATATAATTTACCAATTACACCCTTCGTTTATATTATGTATAATTATGTATTATTATAAAAATCAAAATAATGATTAATATTAGTATAATATTGAAAATTTAAATTGTTATGAATTAATTTGACCTAAAGTGAAACATATAAATGGAGAGATAAAAATTTAAAATACTAATTAATTAATTATCACATTCTTTTAAATTTTATTTGAGAAATGATATAAAGAATTAAATCAAACTTTATTGATTATGAAAAAATTAAAAAAAATAACTTTATTGTTAAGTGCTTAATTTTACATATTTTTACTTGTTTTCTCCTATTTTTCTGCATTAATTTCTAGCCAATTTGAGATTTTTTACTTGTTTTGTGATTTTTATCATTTCAAGGCCAAATTGGTAAGAAAAGAGCATTTTATGGATAATTGGACTGATCTGGAATAGTTGAAGAAGTTGGGGTCAATTTTGGTACAAATAAGGGAAAAGATGCAGATCTGACCCTTAGCCTTGCCCAAGGCTAAGGGAAAAATGTGACAGCAGGATAATTCATCAAATTTGTGTGCACGAATTAACCATAGCCGCCAGCTGTACTTCATCAAATTTTTAGGGATAATTATACCATAATTTAAGAGATAATAGGCATTATTTTTAGGAAGATAATATTACATTTAATATTTTTATTTTATTTTTTAAGTTTGGATAGGAATAAAAAACTTACCTAAATTTTCTAGGTTTTCTTTTAAAAGAGATAGAGAGAAACGTGAATAGTAACTTTAGCAGCTGCTGTCGCCTCTGTTCTTTCATCTCTGTGTTAGGAATTTGTTTAATTTTATTTTATTTTTCTTCTTGGCCATGATTGACTAAACTTTCTTCTAGTTAAAGGTTTAATTCAAAGCCAGGATTCTCCTTTACTGTGAGATTATTCTTGCTTTAATTTTCTCTTTAATTTATGTGATGTTCATATTATTTACTGTGATTTAGGAAAACTATATGTCGATTGTTATTTATTATTTGCACAATAAGGGCCCATTGTTCATTTAATCAAATAGCATATACCTAATTAAGATTGTCAAATCCATAATTGTTTGATAAAATCAATAAGAAGTAACAATCAGTGTAGCTTCCTCATAAGGGCTATTACATTGAGTAAATGCATGATTTGGTTTAAATTGGTCTCGCGTGAAGTCGGTTGGTTTAGGTCTGGTCTTTTTATTCCTTAATGATGTCAATAAATTAAATTTTTGCTCGTGTTAAGGGTTATTTGTTGGCTATGAATTAATTACAGTCTTACTTGATTGATTTATTAATACGGAAAGATTAGGTCTGGAGGACAAAGTCGACGACTATAACTGATCCAATGCATGGTTTTAGAGTATTTTTTCGTCCATGATCAGTAAATTGAATCCTGTACTACGAATACCTTTAACTGGAGTTTTTCATCTTTTATTTTATTCTTATTCATTTTCTGCATTTTATTTGTTATTATTTTAATTCTATATTTTTCATTCTTTATTTATAAATCCCCCTTTTATTTTTATTGTTTGTTTCTGGTTATTCAAAGAATTAAAACTCGACCAATCCCTATAGATTCGACCATGCTCATCGCTATTTACAAGTTAAATCTAGTTAAGAGTATAAATTTTATTTTTGTTCATTTCGACACCCATCAAATTTTGGCGCCGTTATCGGGGATTGGTGTATGTTAGTTTTATTTTTTTTAACGACTGAATATATGTATTCTCTTGACTTTATTGTTCAGACTTTGGCTGCAAGAATCAAGCAACAGGATGGAACTTATTACCATGAGAATTATTACGAACCTGAACGATTTTTAGGTCCACCATGATGGAGTTATCATCCATATGCGCAAACTGAAAATCCATGGTGGATGGGCCAATCAATTTTCAGTTGTGGAGCGAGGCAGCAACAATTTCAACCAAGGCAACCACAACAGCCCTCTCAACCGGCTTCTAAACAAGGTATGAGTCTTGAAAATATTATTCATTCTTTAGCTAATAATGTGCAAGATATTCAACAGCATGCAAAGAAATCAGATTCAAGAATTCAGAATATGGAGACACAAATGAGCCCAATACCACAATTTTTGAGTATAATAGAGTTCCAAGGACGTTTGCCCTCACAAACTATAGAGAATCCGAGGTAAAATACGAGCGCAATTGTTCTAAGGAGTGAAAAAGAGCTGTAGCAACCCCTACCCAAGGGAGAAAATTAGAAAAAGCTGAGGGAAGTAGTAAGAGAGGCGAAAATTGAGCAGAAGGTGCAGCACACAGGGAAAAATTCAGAACAGCTCCCCAATTTTATCATTCGACCCCCTTTTCCAGAAAGATTTGTAAAATCTAAGAAGAAAAAGGAAGAGAATGATATTTTTAAAATTTTTCGCAAGATTGAGGTAAATATTTCTTTACTTGATGCAATTAATCAAATGCCTCAATATGCTAAATTTCTTAAGAATTTGTGTGCTAATAAGAAAAAAACTAGTTGGTAATGAAAGGGTGAGTATGGGAGAAAATGTCTCTGCGATAATTCAAAAGAAATTACCTTCAAAATGTAAAGATCAAGGTATGTTTTCCATTCCTTGTACTATAGGCAATGTTATGATAAAAAGAGCTATATGTGATTAAGAATCTTTAATAAATATTATGCCATTATCTATTTATTTTTCTTTGCATGTTGGTCCATTAAAAGAGACAAATGTATTGCTCCAACTTGCTAATAAATCTTTTGTTTACCCTGAAAGAGTATTGGAGAATATTTTGGTAAATATTGATGGATTAGTTTTTCCTGCTGATTTTTATGTTCTTGACATGGAGGATGATAAATTCTCAAATTTTTCAGATATCGTGTTAGGGAGACCATTTCTTAGTACAATCAAAGCAAAAATTGATGTGCATGACGATCCTCCGGCAATGATGTTTATCGACGCTACACATGGCCTACTTGGGCCCACATTTCTTGGATTTCTGCCCTCGTCGTCGTCGTCATCTGAATCAGAGTATTTCATTTCGAGATCCAGCCGTCTATAGGGACTTGCCCCTCTGGCTGGTCTAATGAAACTCTCGACAGCCCCCTTTTGAATGAGCTGCTCGATTTCCTTATGCAGCGAATAACACTCGTCAGTAGAATGACCGACGTTTCTGTGAAATTCGCAATACAAGCTCTGGTCTCTCTGGTGTCGGCTCCGATCGGAGAGCTTTTTGGGCCAATTGACTCTGCGGTGGTTCTTCTTGATCCACACTAGCACTTTGGAGGGGCTGACGTTGAGTGGGGTAAAGCTGCAGGGCGTCAAGTCCTCCCCCCTACTAGGAAATTCACTCCTTGTCTTTTTCCGTTTACCCAGGTGTTGCGGGCTCTTGGGTCCGTCCAGGTTGCTTCCTAGTTGCTCGGATATTAGCGTTCTAATGAAGGGTCGTCCATCCGGATACTGCAATCTGTTCATCACACTGGTCTTTCTCCCCCTGCTAGACCTCGGGGCCTCATTCGGCTGAATGTGTTGCTTGGCCCATTCCATTAAGTCGTAAAAATCTACAGGAGTTGTTGCGGCTGTAGATTCAAGCGAAGGGCGATTGACAGTGCGCCCAGCTAAGGCAGTTGCTGCCATTTCGACGCTTAGGCTCTTCGCTTCGGACATAGTGGCCTGGAACCTATTGACATAATCTCTAAGACTTCCGTCGGCCCGCTGATAGGGATTGCCCAGGCTACTTACCGATCTTGGTGCGCGCGCCTTCGCTACAAACCGTGAAGTAAAAAGCTCCTTAAGCTGCCAAAAGGAGATGATTGATTCTTGAGGTAGCTCATGAAACCATCTCAAGGCATCTCCACCAAGGGTGGTGGGAAAAATCCGACAGGCAACCCTCTCATTACGAGTACATGCCTGCACTTTTGTCAGAAATTTAGCTAAATGAGCAGTGGGATCGGTCTTACCCGTGTAGTTGTTCATCCTGACATCCTTCCACCTGGGAGGCAACTTAGACTCCATGATTTCTCTACAAAATGGGGATGCCATGTTCTCGCAGATGTTTTCCTTGGGCGTGTCCTTCTTGGAGCTTGTCAAGCCGAACTACTTCAGTTTTTGCCTCAGCCACTTGTCCCCTTTGCTCATAGCAATGGTGACAGGCTTCGGCCGCGACCTTCTAGAATAACCACGACTAGGTGTGCAAATGTAGGACAAGTCGTCCTTGCTAAGTGAAACGGGAGATTTAGTTGAGAGGTAGTCGGAGTCTCTACCAGATAGCATTATCCCCTTTCCCTTGTCATACCTTCCGGGGGTTTCGACGTGGCGTCTCCCCGTGTCATGAGCTCATGGCTCATTGATGGAGATTCCCTGGCTTCTCCTTCTTCCTAGGCCCTCATTCATGAAATCCCTTTCACGCTTTCTTTCGGGAATAGCCAGCATTTTTCCCTTCTAGATTGTTTGAGCTATACTCTTAGTAAAATCACCGAGGATGGCACGCATGTCTCTGACAGTGATAGGAGTGTCCTCTGATTGCCTTAACATGGCATCGCTAAACTCAGGGAGGGGGGTGGTCTCTGTTGGGGACCTGATGAGTCTTTCCCTTCCTTGCGAGGTGCCTAAACTGGCACGAGCATCACTTTCACGATTAAAATCTCTGGGGGTCGCGTTCTCGTTGGATCGTGAGTCCTCCATTCCTCTCAACGAAAGCACCAAATGATAAAGCACAGATTGTCTTTATCTGGAGAGGAAGGATTGGACCGATCGGATGAGAAGAACCCTGTAATAAGGAGTGCCCGGTCGAACCAGGCGTAAGCACTCCGAAGCTTAAGTTAGTAGCTTAGAGAGAGAAAGTGATTTAGAAAGAGAATGCTAGAGATTCAATACCTGGAGTCATCGCTGGCTGGGCTATTTATATGAGATGGTTGAGGGGCACTTGAGTGCCTAGAGAGTGATTACTGGCAGTCAGAGTAGGTATGCGGCGAAGAGACAGGGAGCAGTGATGGGCATGGGCGCTGCCTTGTGTCAGACGGCTGATGGGACTGGCGATCACATCAGCCGATCGGGCGTATGCGCTGCTTAGAAACTCGTGCCTACTACTCTTTGCTGTTGGGCCTGGGACTTTGCCAGTCTATTGGGCCGACTAGATGGGTCTTGGTGATATTTGCTGGGTTATCAATGAGCATATTATGACAGTTTTAAATTTTAATACTTTACTCAATTTTATTTACACGTATTTTCCTTATGGCCCGTCTAAATGTTTTGAATTTTGAGCATATTTTATTTTTATTTTCGATTTTGGTCTCAAGAAATTTAAATAATTTTGTAACAAATTTTGGAATATAATTTTCTTTCATTTTATTGTTTTTTCAACTCTGAAATTTAATACCTTTTCTTTATCAACTTGGATTAAAGAATTCAAATACTTCAAAAGGTTAAGGGGCTATATAGTTTTAGAAAATATTTTCCTTTTTTTTTCAGTTTTCATTTTCGTTTCTTAGTTTTCTATTTTTCTATTTTCCAAAATGAAAAACTGAAAAATAAAAATTATGTTTACTTTTTTCTTTTTATCTGTGTTTTCATTTGCCATCTCCTTTACAATTTTTTTTTATATTCTATATATTCTATCAAAATAATTACAATAATTATTGTTTATATTAATAATATTTTAGGTGTCTTATCATTTGACATAAAGTTTAAATTTTACTCATCTATTTTAAAAGTTATTTGATAAATAAATATTTAAGGGTGTGTTTGGTAAATTTGTATATTTTTAGTTTCTTATTTTTAAAATCCAAAAACTATTTTTGTTATTCATTTTTTATAAAACTGTTTTATATATTTAATAACTTTATCAATATTCATGTATATTTTTTTAATTATTCATGTGCATTATAATAATGATTTTGGTGGTGGTAGTGGCAGCAGCAGCGGTATGGCGGTGGTGAAGGCGGCAACAGTATGGTTGTGGTGGTGGCGGCTACAGCGTGATAGTAGTGGCGGTAACGGTGGTAACGGTAGCGGCGATGTGGTGGTGGTGGAGACGTGGAGGCGGTGTGGTTGTAGTGGTGGTTGTGACGGCAACGTTGGTATGGTGGTGGTAGCGGCATGGTGGCAGTTGGTGAAAACTCGTGTTTTCCATTTTGAAAAATACACTCATTTTAATAAAGAAAAAATGAGAAAATATTTTTTGTATTTTGTATACAATAGTTTAATTTTGAAAAATCCTGAAAATAGATTACTAGTTCTCTAAATTGCAAAATATTACAACTAAACACTTAGTTTTACTTTCTAGTTTTTTTGAAGTAATGTTTTGGAAAACTGGCTTTATTTTATAGAACTAAATAGCCACTATAAGATTTGCAAATCTATGATATGTCTTGGGAGTGAATGCTTTCCTCCATTTTATGAATATGTTGGATACAAATCCAAATTAATAGAGCCAATAAATTTTGAATACCGAATAAATTATATAAAAAAATTTGTAATATGCTTTAAAAAAAACTAATTGTTTTAAGTTTTCATGCCATACTGTTTGAATTAAAGATTCAAATATATATGATTGCCCAAGTAGTTTGTTGGGCCCAGTTAAAGCCCATTGCAATCCCTATACAAGATTTGAAGGAGTATGCTTAATTGGGTTGTAAACGAATAATCGAATTCAGTTAATAAAAATAAATTATTTAGTTCGATTTTCAAGATTTTCAATTATTTTAGCTCGATTTTTAAGTATAAAAACTTCAAAATAAACAAATTGATGGGAATTTTAAAAAAATAAAATTTGTTTTTATTATAAATTCAAATTGCATAAATTTTATGTCTATGTTAATGTTCTTGTATTTTTATCCTAAAAAATAAAGTGTTATTAGTTTAAATTTATTTTTATTATATAATTTGAATGATATATAAATGGACTAATCGACTCTCTTGTACTTTTTTCTTAATCAATTGTTATTTTCACATAAAATTTAAATTATATATAATTATGTCTTTAATACTAAATTTTTTAGAACTTTGATTTCATGTTAATTTTATTTATTTATAAAATTTACTTAAAATTATAATGGAATTAGTTATTATAAGTACAGGCATTTTAAAAAAAAAAGGCCACATCAGATTGAAAACAAATAAAATCGAACCTATTTGTTTCAATTATTTTAGTCCAGTTGTATATTATATTCGATTCGGTTTTAATTCTCACTTCAAAGACAATTTGATTTTTTATTCAATTAGGGAACCGAACCGATAAATTCTCACCCCCTAATTTCAAGTCAAGCATAAAATTTGGCTAAAATATTGCTTTATAGCATAATGTCATGAAAAATGGGAGAAGAAAATGTCATAGGCTCTAATTATGTAGCATGTAATTGTAAAGAGATCTCAACTTTGTTTTTTCAGTTTTTTGCTGCATCTTTAAATATTCATGTGGTATTATTTTAGTTACTTCTTAATTTAGGCTCCACATAATGAGGTGGAAAAAATCAATTCAGAATCATGACATCATAATCACCACAAAAAATAAAATAAAAGAAAATTTGATTAAAAAAAATACCAAAGTGGTAATTATAAATCTTATATAAATAGGTATACATGCTACATTAATTCATATTCCACACACAAAAAAGAAAAGAGGAAAATAAAAAGTGAAAAACTTGAAAATAATGGCAATTGCTAAAATTTCTTCTGCTTTGAAGTATTTCTTGGGATTTTTATGCATAATTATGCTTTTAACAAGTGCAGGTGAGAAATTCTTGATTACATTTTTGTTTTCTTTATTTATTCAAGAATAGTGAAAATTAATTTTATTTAAAGAAAATAACGATTAATTTTGTTGTGGAATTGAAATAACAGGGCAAACAAATGCACAAGGATCAGAAACTTTGGTATATCAAGGACCATGTGCAAAATATCCAGACTGTGATAAGCATTGCCATGACTCTCTGGGCGTAGCTGGATTATGCCAAACAAGTGGAAATGATAATGTTTGTTTTTGCAAAACTAATTAATTAATTAATTATTAATTGTAGCTTAATTAAGGCTAAAATAAAGACCCTCTTAATTAAGCAACAATTATCTTAATTAATCACATAGGATTTTGGTTGAGGCATTCACCTCCTGTACTAGGAATAATTTTGTATGCGAACCGACCTATATATGCTTTTAATTATATATATACATAAATAAATGTAGCCTCAGGCTACGGCAACTCTGTAAGTTGTTATGCAATTTCTAAAATTATGATATTCGAGTAAAATAATATTGATCTTTTTATTACTGTGGTGTGGTGGTGTGGTCTCTCTCTACGAAAATTTATTCATTTATTTTTTATTTTTTGAATTGAAAATTTATTCTTTTGTTGGTGCCTATTATAATATTTTTCAGCAACCCTAAAGGGAAAAATTGAATCATGGTTCTTAAAATATTACTATAATTCTTATCATAATTTTCACTTCTCACCAACATATTAACTAATTATCTATTGCACTACTACAAAATAAGTTTATTACAATATATTCTTAGCAACTTGTTTGAAAATATTGTCTCAATTTAGATAAGACAACAATTCGGCAACATATTTAAACATATTTAAAATGCTGTAAGGTAATAACTATTGCAATAAAATGCTAAAATTATTACAATAACTTAAAGCGACAATGCCAAATGCATCACTTTCAAATATATTTCAATATATGCTAAAATTGTTATAATGTATAGTAATAAGGGCGAATACAAGATTTTCAAATATGTTGGCATAGATATATGGCAACAATTTTAGTATTTTAATGCAACATTTAAAATATGTTGTTAAATTGTTGCTTTTGATAAATTAAGGCAACATTTTTCAGACATAATGCGAAAAATATATTACAATAGGCTTTTTATGTAGTAGTGTCACCATCCTATTAACCAATTATCTCTCATCATTTTTATCAAAAACACTAATTATAATTAATTTTCGGGATAAGGTGTATTTTTTCCCACGAACTATTGAAAATAAAGTAAAAATGCCCTTATATTTTTTTTACCCCTAAACTCAGTTTAATGGTTAAAAAATACCCTAGTGATGGATGAAAAATCCAACTGACAAACGGAATTAACGGCAACCAATCACGTGTCGATACATCAGCGGACACATGGCAACATATTTCCTAGTCAGCAAAAAATAAAAAATAAAAGGTGAAATGACTTGGCAATCATTCAAACACCCAGAAATATGAATTAAACCTAAACACTTAATCATTCAAGTTAAAACCGAAGCACTCAACTTGCATAAAAACCCAAAAAATCTCTCTCTCCAAACAACATTCTTCTTCAATGCAGAATCTGAAAATGAAAATGGAAGAAGCAAAGAACATGGGTTCGCAAACTTCCAGCGCTGGTACAAAACAAAAGTTGTGTCGACGTGGTGTAGAAGCCATCAGATTGGTTGCTAAGACAGCTGTCAACAGTGGGAAGGCTTTCTACAGATGCATAAGTATGGAGTATGTTGCAATTTTCTTCATTTTGAATAATGTGATGGTATGAAACTGTTAGAATTTAACACATGAGGTAAGATTGTGCTTCTTGAAAGTTTGTAGATAATTAATATCATTTGCTCATGTTTGTGTGCAATGAATATTAATAGGGTTGTGATTAGGTTTTAATGTACAGTAAAATAATTTCAGAACATATAATAAGCATGTAAATGATTAAAAATCTTTATCCAGCAAGTTACATCACATATCCATGACATATATAAACTTAAAACTTGTGTATTTGACCAACTTATTATATAAGCACAATGATTTATTATGTAAAATATGTGATGTAAGAAGGTGATTGCAAGTATTTTGAATGGGAGGTCGAAGAAAACTGTAACCCTACTTATGATGAAAAAATTATGGAGCTTCAACTATCAATTCAGGCATTGCAAAATGAAAGGAGTGATATGAAGCAAAAAATAATGGAGCTGGATGCAAAAAAAAAACATCCTTGGGGAACCAATTGGAGATGTGAAAACACGGTGCAGCTATGCTGGTTCGCCAGATTAGGGACATGAAGCAACAGAAGCAGTATATTCTTTGTGTTGTATGGGCAGCTTTGTCCTTATTTGTGGGGTATCTCATTGCTAGGATGATGGTTTGAAGAATGCAAGGATGTTTGTTTACACTAGTTTAGGATTTATTTATATTTAATGCTAAGTATGTAGTATGTAATTGCCTTGTGACCAAGAACAATTAATGTAAAAGTCCTTTTAACTTACTTTTTGGAAGTGACTAATGTAATGGTAACTTTTGTTAGGCACATGTTGCCTTATTTTGTAATGAAAAAATGTTAATGTTTGTAACTTATGGGTTGCCAAATACGTGGTAACACTAATTAAATTCGGTATCTATGATGATGTTTATTTATATTGTTCTTGTTTATGTATTTAGAATAGAGGTGATTAAAAAAATCCGAATAGTTTTTTATTGCTTTAAACATTTGATAAATTGGATTTTTAGATTTTATATATGTAAGTTACTTATCTTGAACAACATTGGAACCCAGGTTGCTTGCACAATGTAAGTGTCAAAATAAACTTGGTTGAGCAACAATAAACACATTGAGTTATGTTTTGCAAATGAGAAAACATCATATTGCAGTTGTGGAAACTCATTTAAAATTTATAGTTGCTGTTCCAGTATTCGTCCAATAGATTACACTTGTAAACATGAAAAAAAAGTAAAAATAAAGGGACAAAAATAGAGAAGCTAACGCACTTGCAATACAAGTGCTTGTGCCTATGCTGTTCCAACTATTTAAGATTTGGTACAAATATTTATGGCCAACAATTGTCTAGCAAAAACATTCAAATATTCATTTCTATCATCACTTAGCAAAAACATTCTCTTGAAAATTAAAAATTAAGAAACATTCAAATTACAGATTCAAATTATATGTTAAAGGAACTAGAACAAAAAGTTGTTGTGATTTCAACTATAACAAAAATCATAAGTGTTTCCTGTAATTGCCTTAAACACTATCAGCTTCATCATGTCTTTTCTTTTTCCTTGCTGCCTTCTCCAATACAAGGGTATTTCCTGTAATTGCAAAACCCATGGACTTAAAGGGCATATCAGTTGGCTATGAAGTTCCTCTTTGGAGGCGGTGTGGTTGTAGTACTGAATCGGCAAGTAATATAGTGGAATATAATTAAGACCACAAGTTATCGAACCCAAGGGACTGTGTTGTGTAAAATTTTAACAATTAAATGTATGCTAAAGAATTCCCAATTATTTTGATTTGGTGATTGTTTAACGCAGAAGAAATAATAATCTAACTAATGATATTAATGTCTAAGAATATTAACGATTTAATAATACAGTAATTTGATAAAATAACTAAGAGATCTTGCTAAGGAATACCCATTCTCCCCAATAATATCATGTGAATACTTAATTCAACAATTTCATATACAATCAGTGAACAACCTAGCCTATACCATAGCCTGCCTTTCGGATCAAGCTTTTCTAACACATGCACCTACCACCCTGGATTCAGCACATATTTTAGCATTGAAACAGGTCTTAAGTCCTAAGCTTAGATGATCCTACCATCCCGGATTAAGATACCAAAGCTTAATTATCTTCTACAATTCTGAACCTATTAAAATAGAGATCCACAGATTTAACTACCATCTCGGATTAATCAAACCAGTGAAAATCAATAGAAATAGAACAAATTATATATAAGCTAATGAAGTGAATACAATCTAAGATTATCACAGCAGATTACTCTTAAACTTGCATTAAATTCAATAACTAAAACAGATAAATTTGGAGAAGATAAATCTGAAGCATATGCATAAATCAATCCACGCAAGCATTCACATGATTATTGGGGATTCAAGGCATCCCTTAACAAGAAAGGAACTACTCACTCATAATTGACATAAAAACTGAATTAAATAGAGATAAGTTGATATTACCCATTTGAGATCTGAAAATGAAATTCTTACAATAATAAAATTGATGTTCTTCCCGTCTGATCTATTCTCAAAACTTCAAAAAGAAATAATAATCTCCCACTATCTCTAATTATTCTCTCAGATTTAAAATAACAACAGCATAAATTAAATTCTAAAACTATATGAAAAATCTAAATCTTCAGTTGCAGAAATAAATCTTTCTTTCTTCGTTCCAGCAAAAACTCAACTCCCCCCGATCTGGTATTCTTTCTGACTTTTTATTGCCAATGTTTTCATCGGTTGGTAAATGAGAAAAGGATTCTCTTCTTTTCTTCGGAAGTTTGGTGGAGTTTGAATTCATCCCACGTGACCAGTTGGTAAGAAAGTCATGAAAATGCATTGCCGTGTTGATTTTTCCATTTGTGAATGCATGGCCATGTGAAATTTTGCACTCCCGTGCATTAAGCAAATAACACTCACTTGGCCAAGTGAGAATTTGCACTCCCGTGCATTATGTAATTGCACTTTGTTCCATTTGACTTTCACAAATATGAGAATTTACCAAATTATCCACAACTTAGCATTAAATCCTTTTTCCTTTATTTTAATCCTGAAAAATACCAAAATCAACAATTAAACTTTAAAAACATAAAATTAACTAATTCAACTATAATTCAACCAAATAAATACTAAATTAACTTAAATAAATAAATAAAAACACACTAAAAATATCATTAATTTCACAATTATCAAATACCCCACACTTAGACTTTGCTCGCCCCGAGCAAATTAGAACAATCCAACTCCTCAAAATAATCAAACTGAAATAAAGAATCATGTAATTCAGAATCATGCTTAGCAATTTAACAAAAGCACTTAACAAAATTTCAACCACAATTAATTCAACAAGGCAAAATAAGTTAGTTTCTTTGTGTGTGTGCAAGACCAAAACATTTTAAGTATTTAAAAATCAAAACACCAATGCAACTCATAACCAAGCTTAGAATGAATGTACACTCAAGTGTACAAATAGTTTCGCACTTGAAACTCTAGAAACACCATAGGCCTCTCCTTTAGCACCGGAACCCGAAAGTCATCTCCGCTGAACAACTTAAAAACAAAACTTAGAATCACTTAGGTCTTTCAAAGGTTGTAATGGGGTTAAGGTATTAGTTATCAAAAAATGGATAAAAGATCAAACAATAAAATAGCCACTCTAAGATAAAATAGACTAACAATTCTAAAGTGTCTCCCATTAACTTATCAATATAGAACTCAACTTGTTTAACTTTTGATAATTCACAGCTCTTATGAGAGAAAAATATTTAAAATTTCTCACTTTCACAATTTATACCCTTTTTTAGAAGTCATTACTGATTGTCCCTTGTACGTACCCCACACTTAAGATTTTGCATTGCCTATTATTTTGAATTTCAACTTCTTCTTTTTTTTTTTTTTTTTTTTTTATATGCTTACAGCAATACAACGATACTCTGGATAGTTACAAGATATAATTTCCACTATTATTTGACTTCAGCCATAATCCTTGAAAATAACATTCTCACTATACCCATCAATCCTTTTTCTGTTAATCTACCCAATCCTAGAGTGGCAACTCTATAAAAGGTAGGCAAACGGCTTTTTAAGCTATATGGTAATTTGAACAGGTATAAAAAAATAAAAATTGACACGCTTTTAGCATATCTCATTAAGCTCAACTTGGTTAACAAGGATTAATGTATAAAAAGGGTAGGAAAATAGGTCAAAATATGGTTAAACAAGAAAATATTGCCTAGATCACTTTCTAAGTTGAATTGAGTTGTTTGTATGCTTTGAAGGGTGATGAGGAAGGTTCTAGTGCTCTAACATTCCTTGCTCAACTATTTTATGCATTTTTTTTCTTTTTTTTTTTTTGTTTAAAAACTGGTCTTTTGTGCTCAAAGAGTAGAAACTAGCAAATATAAGTCAAGTTGAATATTAATCTAGCCAAAAAATTCATTAAACAACATGTTTGTTCTCGTGCTAAGCAAAAATCCTTAATTGCACATTCTAAATTTAAGTTCGATATGTTCAATATTTGAGGAATAACAGGGGCAAACGAAGTTTTATTGTAAACTAAATGATAATCAGAAACTAATGTTATTTCTAAGCAAGACTAGAAAATTCTAAAGCAACTATCATCCATTACGCTAAGAGTAAAAATTATTACAAAACTACAAAACATCAAATTAAAAATAAAATTAATAATAAAATTAAAATAAAAACATCAAAATAAATAAACAGAATATAGATTCATGAACAATAAAGGGGTAAGATATGTTTACTTCCTGAACCAAAATTGAGCTTAACTGAACAAGCTCTACCCCCATCAAAAAAATTTTGCTGTCCACAGCAAATGTAGTAAGCCATCTAAGGTGGTGGGAGTGGTGGTGGAGGAAAACGTGTCCAGAAATCATGCACGAACTTCTCCATGGTCTGCTTAACCTCAACAATAGTATCCTGCATGGTATCCATCCTCCCCTGCATCCTATCCAAGCGGATCTGCTGGTGGTCCATCCTGCTGCTAAGCCGGTTAAGGTGATCTTCTAAATCAGATGGCATGGCTATCTCAGCTGGTGGAACCGCTGCTGGCTCATCATCACCTCTGTTATCATTTGGCGCTCCCGGAATCTCATCAATATGTATGCCATTTTCTCTCAGATATTCCTCTCGAGTTGTCCAGTGACATCTTGGCTTTGTTTTCCAAATCTTCATGTGTTTAAGCATGACATTATCAATATAAGCTATGTCACCATCAAGTGGATCGCCAAAAGAACGAGTATAATTAACAGCCTCAGCCAAAACGGTTGTTATCCAACCGATGGAAACAGCAGAAGTATTTGAAGAGCACTTTTGTAAATCCTGAATCCGCTGTGCTATAAGCAAAGAGCCATTAATAGGAATACCATCCACCATACACCTAAGTAACATAATCTGTGAAGCATTAAGTGAACTCAGGCTTTGAAGATTATTATATATACTTCGTGATAGAAATCTGTGAATAATTCTCAAAGCATGATCCCGAAGTGCATGCACTTTAAGCTTACCACCTCTCCACGGCTCAGCATTTAATGGATCTCGAATTTTTTCCCAATTTTCCTCAGTAGATGCATTAGGAAGCTCTACCAATGCATCAGGTGAGAATCCTAAATGCTGTGAAAATTTCTTAAAGGACATTGAATAACCCTTCTTACCCAACCGAAACTTAATAGTGCCAGAAGCATTTCTATCTCCATCAAAATGACACTCAAAAGAATATAATAAATCCCGAGCAAGATCTGGAAATACCTGCACTTTATGCTCCATAAACTGTTCCCAGCCGATGCCCTGAATCAATGGTAATATCTCTGTCCAAAGGTCTCCAACAGGAACATGCAGATAAAAACGACTGAGAAATGCTGGTTGGACATATTGGCACGTGCTAAAATACTCATACATGTCAGATTTTTCTGAATTGACATAAGAAGGTATATGAGTGCCAGAAGAGCTTGAGGCTTCAGTGTTCTTCGCCTTTTTAGGTGCCACTGAAAAAAAAATAAAAAAATTATGAGCATGCAAAATGGCAACATAAAATTTAACCAAAATAATAGCAAGCAACTATCAGATGCAATATTGAAGTTGAAGAATGGGAATGCAGACAATTGGGCAAAAAATTTTAATTGAGCAAACACAATAAATTTTATTATTATTATTATTATTATTATTATTATTATTATTATTTTTTTTTTTTTTTATGTTATTTGATCGCCAATTCGTGAACGAAAATTGATCAATAGCAAATTAAAATCACAAAGCAGAGATACGGCACAAAATCAGAAACCATGAACAAAATTGAAAAAAAAATTGATTTGGGCATTTCATCGAGCAGGTCGTGTGCACATGTTTGACAGTGAATTTGGAAGCCAAATTTAGGTGCGTTCGCTACCAAAATTGAGACCAAGCAACAAGAGCATACATATTAAGCACACAAGAAACAAGTTTGCCAAAAGAATTTAAAATGAGATTTAAATGGCATGTTGAAATTAACCCAAATCATGTACATTAAGAACAAAGAATAAAGTAAAAAAATGAAAATAATTAATCAAATTAAGGAGCAATCTTTAGAAAAACACTTACTTGAACTGAAATGGAGTGGAATGATGCAAGAAATTTGAGAAATGGTGGTTTATGTAGTGATGGTGTGTGAAGGGGATACACTGACGTGGGTATATGGAAGAGAGAGCAAAACAGAAGGCTTGTGGAAAGAACAGAGAACAAATAAATAAACACCAAGGGACAGCACCTCACGCGCCTGCGTGAGGCTGGGAAGGGAGGATTGCGCGGCTGCGCATGTGACATGCGCGGCTGCGCATGTCATGCGCAAAGGAGATGCGCGGCTGCGCATGTAAGATGCGCGGCTGCGCATCTCTCATGCGCAGGAGATGCGCGGCTGCGTATCTCTCATGCGCAGCTGCGCATGGGAGATGCGCGGCTGCGCAGCTGCGCATGGCCATGCGCAGGTGGGTAATTTCCCACTCACCCGCGCATGGCACTTGCGCAGGTGGGCAAATTCCCACTCGGCCGCGCAGTTCCTTGCGCGGCGGGTTCGTTTCTATACGCGACTGGGCATTTTTTTCACGCGGCGGGGCAATTTCTCACGCGGCTGAATAATTTACCTCTGAGACTTAAAAAAAAAAAAATTCTAATGCTAAAAATTCAACAAATGCAAAATAAATTGATAAATGAACCTACAATGCTTCTGATTTTTTATTTTTTTTTTTTTTATTTTTTATTTTTTATTTTTATTTTAAACTCCTTAATTTAATTGAATCACACATCCATCTATTAATGCATTTTTATATAATGAATATGTCCAGAGTCTGCAATCCAATTTACTTCAACTTTGTATCTTTGTAGTTCATGAATCTATTAACAAAAATTTAAACTAACTAAAAACACACAAGAAATAAAAATGACTAAAATTTAAAATTAAAACAAATAGAGTAAATAATGTAGTTCTGAGTTTAAGAGTCCTCAGCTAGACTTTGAATTTACCTCACTCAGCTTCGAAAATAATGATTACCGCTGCCAATTCAGCGCGGTTTTCAAAATATGGTTTTAATCGATGGCCATTTACCTTGAATTCCTCACTCCCAGGTTGTTTTCTGATCGTGATAGCTCCGAAGTCAGTCACACTTACCACTTCAAATGGTCCCGTCCACCGCGACTTCAATTTTCCAGGAAACAACCTTAATCGACTATTGTACAATAGGACTTTCATACCTGGAGTGAATTCCTTTCTGATCAGTTTCTTGTCGTGCCATCTCTTCGTATTTTCCTTGTACTTCTCCGCTTGTTGGTATGACCAATAGCGTATTTCTTCCAACTCATTCATCTGGAGAAGTCTCTTCTCACCTGCACTCTTAACATCGAAATTCAGAAATTTAGTTGCCCAATAAGCTTTGTGTTCAAGTTCGACAGGGAGATGGCATGCCTTACCATAGACTAACTTAAACGGGGATAACCCTATAGGCGTTTTGAATGCGGTTCTATAGGCCCATAAAGCTTCATCCAGCCTCAAATACCAATCCTTCCTAGATGAATTTACAGTCTTTTCTAGGATTGTTTTGAGTTCTCTATTAGAAACCTCATCCTGTCCATTTGCTTGAGCATGATATGGGGTGGAAATTTTGTGCCTCACACCAAATTTCTTTAATAGGGCAGTAAATTGATGATTAACAAAGTGCCTGCCCCCATCACTAATTATGGCCTTTGGCGTGCCAAACCTAGTGAAAATGTTCCTCCTAAGGAATTCTAGTACAATTTTGGCATCGCAAGTCTTAGTAGCTATGGCTTCTACCCATTTACTCACATAATCCACAGCTACTAATATATACTCAAAACCAAAGGATATTGGAAAAGGCCCCATGAAATCTATCCCCCACACATCAAATAATTCCACTTCAAGCATATTGGTTAACGGCATTTCATCTTTCTTAGAAATATTTCCTACCCGTTGACATCTATCACATGTTTTCACAAAACTTTGAACATCTTTAAACATGGTAGGCCAATAAAAACCAGAAGATAAAATTTTTGATACCGTCCGGTTTGGTCCATGATGTCCACCAGCTTCTCCACTATGACAGGCTGTGATAATCTTACCTTTCTCCTCATCTGGAATACATCTTCTCAGCACTTGATCTGCACACAAACGAAATAGATAAGGGTCATCCCAAAGATAATGCTTTGCATCAGCCTTTAACTTCTTTTTCTGCTGCCATGTGAAATCCTTTGGCATAAATCCCCCTGCGAGAAAATTAGCTAAATTAGCAAACCAAGGAACAAAAATGTCATTTTCAAACAAAGCACAAATATGTTCATCAGGGAATAAATCTGAAATCTCCCCTTTCTCAATGTGAGCATTTTCCAGTCTTGACAAATGGTCTGCTACAAAGTTTTCTGCTCCCTTCTTATCTTTAATTTCTAGGTCGAATTCTTGCAGTAGAAGTACCCATCTGATCAGTCTTGGTTTGGATTCCTTCTTTGCAAATAGGTGCCTCAAGGCAGCATGGTCAGACCACACCACAATTCTTGCTCCCAGCAAATATTGCCTGAATTTTTTGAATGCATACACAATTGCAAGAAGTTCCTTCTCCGTTGTGGTGTAATTCATTTGAGCTCCTGTCAAAATGTGACTTGCATAATAAACCGTACAAAATACCTTTTCTCTTCGCTGCCCAAGTACTGCCCCAACTGCAAAATCACTTGCATCACACATTAATTCAAAAGGTAAATTCCAATCCGGAGAAATAATCACTGGGGCTGAAATGAGCCTCCGTTTCAAAGTCTGAAAAGCCAGCATACATTCATCGTCAAAATTAAAAGGAGCATCTTTCATCAACAAATTTGATAAAGGTTTAGCAATTTTTGAAAAATCTTTGATAAACCGGCGGTAGAATCCTGCATGTCCCAAGAAACTTCTAATGCCTTTCACACTAGTTGGGGGTGGTAACTTTTCTATCACCTCTACCTTTGCCTTGTCAACTTCTATCCCCTTCTCAGAAATTTTGTGCCCAAGCACAATGCCTTCCCTTACCATGAAATGGCATTTTTCCCAATTCAGCACCAAGTTGGTCTTCTTACACCTTTCTAACACCAATTCTAAATGCCTAAGGCAGCTCTCAAAATGACTCCCATAAATGGTAAAATCGTCCATGAACACCTCCATAAATTTCTCTATGAAGTCATGAAAAATTGCCATCATACACCGCTGAAATGTAGCCGGTGCGTTGCACAGCCCGAAGGGCATTCTCCTGTATGCAAATGTGCCATAGGGACAGGTAAATGTAGTCTTTTCTTGATCTTCTGGAGCTATGGGTATTTGCATGTAACCTGAATATCCATCTAAAAAACAATAGAATCCATTTCCTGCCAATCTTTCCAACATTTGGTCAATAAAAGGTAAAGGAAAATGATCCTTTCTGGTTGCATTATTTAACCTCCTATAGTCTATGCACACCCTCCATCCTGTCACTGTGCATGTGGGAATTAATTCATTTTTTTCGTTGGCTACGACTGTCATCCCTCCTTTCTTTGGTACACATTGGACTGGACTGATCCAATTGCTATCAGAAATGGGATAGATAATACCTGCATCAAGGAGCTTAAGTACCTCCTTTTTCACCACTTCTTGCATTGCTGGATTTAGCCGCCTTTGTGGTTGCACCACCGGTTTGAAGTCAGTTTCCATAAGTATCCGGTGCGTACAATAGCTGGGGCTGATTCCTTTTAAATCTGAAGTTGACCAGCCAATTGCTCCTTTATGCTTCTTGAGTACTTCAATAAGCATTTCTTCTTCCAATCCTGTCAATAAAGATGAAATAATTACTGGTTTTGCATTATCTTCTAAAAATATATATTTTAAATGTGAAGGAAGAGGGTTAAGTTTAGAATGTGTATCCCCCTTTCCCAGGTTCAGTCCTTCTTCCTGTGTGCTGTCTTCTTCACTTTCTTGCTCCACAGCTGCAATCACTTCCTCATCTTCCAATTTCTCATTCTCCAAAGAATGCAGTAAATCCTCATTCACCGGATCAGCTTCTAACATTTCCTCTTTCACCTCTTCTACACACTTGTCTATTGTATCCATAAAATAAGCAGATTCTTCTATATCATCTGATGGATATCTTTGAGCTTTGTTCATATCAACAACTAATTTTTCATCATTGAATCTCAGGGTAACCGTTTGCCCATGCACATCAATCAAAGCTTTTGCTGTGTTTAAAAATGGTCTCCCCACTATAAGTGGTACTTTCCTGTCCTCTTCCATTTCCATCACCACAAAATCTACTGGAAAAATAAACTTCCCCACTTTCACTAACAGGTCCTCTATCACTCCCTTGGGTCGCCTTACCGACCTATCCGCAAGTTGGAGTCTCATTCCCGTCTCCTTAAGATCACCAAGATTCAGCTTCCTGCAAATAGAATAAGGCATTAGATTTATGCTTGCACCTAAATCACACAAAGCATTACCATAAAAATTTTCACCAATAGCACAAGGTACAGTGAAGCTACCTGGATCTTCCAATTTCTCAGGGATCTTGTTCATGATTATAGCACTGCAATTTTCTGTTAGTTGAACAGTTCCATGCCCTTCTAATTTCTTTTTATTAGAACATAGTTCTTTCATAAATTTAGCATAGTTGGGCATATGAGCTAAAGCTTCAGCAAATGGTAAATTAATGTGTAATTTCTTAAACATTTCTATAAACCTAGCTTTTTGCTCATTTTTCTTTTCTTGTCTAGCAACAGCAGGAAATGGCAGTCTATTTATGTCGAGATCCTCTACCCTTGGATTCACTATACTCTTACCTTTATCCTTTTTAGGAGCATTTTCATTCATTTCAAAATTAAAGTTCGAATTACTTACCGTCCGTGTTGGCTCCTTCTCTTCTGAGGAAGAATTTTTACCTTGATCTTCTCTTTGTGCAACATCCTTTCCACTTCGCAGTGTAATTGCTTTTGCTTCCTCTTTTAGATTCCGATCCACATTTGATGGAAATGTTCCTGGCTGCCTTTGGGATACAGAATTTGCAAGCTGACCCAACTGAGTTTCCAGATTTCTCATAGAAGCATCTTGGTTTCGGTTCCACTGCTCTTGAGATTTCCACCTAGATTCTTGATTTGTCATGAATTGCTGCTGACTGTTTATGAAGTTAGCCATCATATCCTCAAGATTTGGCTTCTTCTCTTGCATAGGTGGCCTAGGTGGGTATCCCGGTGGATGGTATGATTGAGCTTGTGGTTGATTGAAGTTCTGTCCATGGTTGTGATGTGGTGGGTATGGCATTTGGTATTGGTTGGATGTTTGGGGTTGGTATGAATGTCCTTGATTGTGCTGAGTACTTTGGTTGAAAGGTGGTCTTGCTGGTGGGTGAGAGGATGAGGCATTCTGATTTCCATCTTTCCAAGAAAAATTCGGGTGATTTCTCCAGCCTGGGTTGTATGAGTTACTATAGGGGTCACTCCTCCGATAATCCCCTACATCATTAACATTTCCCATTGATGCACTCTCTTGAGCATACTGCCCACTTTCATACCACTCATCTTCTTGAGAAACAGATGCTACATTTTTCACCCTTAAGTTTTTCATCTCGTTTTGCATTGACTCCACCTGTGCCCTCAGTATTGACACTTCATCTACACTATGTATTCCTTGTCTTCTTGAGATTGATCTAGGATTAGCCCACTGAGCGCCATTTGATGCCATTTCATCCAGCAGCTGGAATGCTTCTTCTGGTATCCTATTCATAAAAGAACCTCATGATGATGCATCCAGCAAAGATTTCGTTTGTGGTGAAATACCAGAATAAAATTGTTGCATCAGATGGTAGATTGGTATTTCATGATGCGGACATCTTCTTAACAATCTTATGAATCTTTCCCAAGCCTCATAAAAGGGCTCATCACTCAATTGACTAAATTGAAATATGCTGTTGCGAATATTTGCTGTTTTTTTAGGTGGGAAAAATTTCATCAGAAACCTTTCTTGCAATTGATCCCACGATGTAATTGACTGTCTTGGTAACATTTGCAACCACTCTCTTGCCTTTCCAATCAAGGTGAAAGGAAATAATTTCAGTCTTACAGCATCAGGTGTCACTCCTGGAATCTGCACAGTGTCACTAATCTCCAAAAATAAGTCCAAGTGTTGTGCAGGATCTTCCACTTCTGATCCAGAAAATTAATTTCTTTGCACCATGTTGATAGTTGCTGGTTTCAGTTCAAATTGTACTCCTCTTGGCAGCACAATTGTCCTATGGTCTTCAGTCCATCTTGGCACAGCATAGTCCCTTATCGTTCGCTGCCTAGGGACTTCTCCTCCATAATTTCTTGGTACCTCTTCATGTGCCCTTGGCACTTGTTCATTCTCGGGAGGAATTTCATCAATAGGGAGAGGATTATTTTCCATGTTGTAGTCTCTGTTGGCTCTCCTTTGTTGACGCAAGGTCCTCTCGATTTCAGGGTCGTAGGGTGCTAATGATCCTTGTCTAACTCTGCTCATACACCACAACTACCTGAAAAGAATAAAAATAATAAAATCAGAAAATGAAAACACATACAAATAAAAATCAAAACTTACTGACAACGTTGTTCCCCGGCAACGGCGCCAAAAACTTGACGCGACCTCAGCAAGTGTACTGAATTGGCAAGTAATATAGTGGAATATAATTAAGACCACAAGTTATCGAACCCAAGGGACTGTGTTGTGTAAAATTTTAACAATTAAATGTATGCTAAAGAATTTCCAATTATTTTGATTTGGTGATTGTTTAACGCAGAAGAAATAATAATCTAACTAATGATATTAATGTCTAAGAATATTAACGATTTAATAATACAGTAATTTGATAAAATAACTAAGAGATCTTGCTAAGGAATACCCATTCTCCCCAATAATATCATGTGAATACTTAATTCAACAATTTCATATACAATCAGTGAACAACCTAGCCTATACCATAGCCTGCCTTTCGGATCAAGCTTTTCTAACACATGCACCTACCACCCTGGATTCAGCACATATTTTAGCATTGAAACAGGTCTTAAGTCCTAAGCTTAGATGATCCTACCATCCCGGATTAAGATACCAAAGCTTAATTATCTTCTACAATTCTGAACCTATTAAAATAGAGATCCACAGATTTAACTACCATCTCGGATTAATCAAACCAGTGAAAATCAATAGAAATAGAACAAATTATATATAAGCTAATGAAGTGAATACAATCTAAGATTATCACAGCAGATTACTCTTAAACTTGCATTAAATTCAATAACTAAAACAGATAAATTTGGAGAAGATAAATCTGAAGCATATGCATAAATCAATCCACGCAAGCATTCACATGATTATTGGGGATTCAAGGCATCCCTTAACAAGAAAGGAACTACTCACTCATAATTGACATAAAAACTGAATTAAATAGAGATAAGTTGATATTACCCATTTGAGATCTGAAAATGAAATTCTTACAATAATAAAATTGATGTTCTTCCCGTCTGATCTATTCTCAAAACTTCAAAAAGAAATAATAATCTCCCACTATCTCTAATTATTCTCTCAGATTTAAAATAACAACAGCATAAATTAAATTCTAAAACTATATGAAAAATCTAAATCTTCAGTTGCAGAAATAAATCTTTCTTTCTTCGTTCCAGCAAAAACTCAACTCCCCCCGATCTGGTATTCTTTCTGACTTTTTATTGCCAATGTTTTCATCGGTTGGTAAATGAGAAAAGGATTCTCTTCTTTTCTTCGGAAGTTTGGTGGAGTTTGAATTCATCCCACGTGACCAGTTGGTAAGAAAGTCATGAAAATGCATTGCCGTGTTGATTTTTCCATTTGTGAATGCATGGCCATGTGAAATTTTGCACTCCCGTGCATTAAGCAAATAACACTCACTTGGCCAAGTGAGAATTTGCACTCCCGTGCATTATGTAATTGCACTTTGTTCCATTTGACTTTCACAAATATGAGAATTTACCAAATTATCCACAACTTAGCATTAAATCCTTTTTCCTTTATTTTAATCCTGAAAAATACCAAAATCAACAATTAAACTTTAAAAACATAAAATTAACTAATTCAACTATAATTCAACCAAATAAATACTAAATTAACTTAAATAAATAAATAAAAACACACTAAAAATATCATTAATTTCACAATTATCAGTAGGTATGCGGCGAAGAGACAAGGAGCAGTGATGGGCATGGGCGCTGCCTTGTGTCAGACGGCTGATGGGACTGGCGATCACATCAGCCGATCGGGCGTATGCGCTGCTTAGAAACTCGTGCCTACTACTCTTTGCTGTTGGGCCTGGGACTTTGCCAGTCTATTGGGCCGACTAGATGGGTCTTGGTGATATTTGCTGGGTTATCAATGAGCATATTATGACAGTTTTAAATTTTAATACTTTACTCAATTTTATTTACACGTATTTTCCTTATGGCCCGTCTAAATGTTTTGAATTTTGAGCATATTTTATTTTTATTTTCGATTTTGGTCTCAAGAAATTTAAATAATTTTGTAACAAATTTTGGAATATAATTTTCTTTCATTTTATTGTTTTTTCAACTCTGAAATTTAATACCTTTTCTTTATCAACTTGGATTAAAGAATTCAAATACTTCAAAAGGTTAAGGGGCTATATAGTTTTAGAAAATATTTTCCTTTTTTTTTCAGTTTTCATTTTCGTTTCTTAGTTTTCTATTTTTCTATTTTCCAAAATGAAAAACTGAAAAATAAAAATTATGTTTACTTTTTTCTTTTTATCTGTGTTTTCATTTGCCATCTCCTTTACAATTTTTTTTTTATATTCTATATATTCTATCAAAATAATTACAATAATTATTGTTTATATTAATAATATTTTAGGTGTCTTATCATTTGACATAAAGTTTAAATTTTACTCATCTATTTTAAAAGTTATTTGATAAATAAATATTTAAGGGTGTGTTTGGTAAATTTGTATATTTTTAGTTTCTTATTTTTAAAATCCAAAAACTATTTTTGTTATTCATTTTTTATAAAACTGTTTTATATATTTAATAACTTTATCAATATTCATGTATATTTTTTTTAATTATTCATGTACATTATAATAATGATTTTGGTGGTGGTAGTGGCAGCAGCAGCGGTATGGCGGTGGTGAAGGCGGCAACAGTATGGTTGTGGTGGTGGCGGCTACAGCGTGATAGTAGTGGCGGTAACGGTGGTAACGGTAGCGGCGATGTGGTGGTGGTGGAGACGTGGAGGCGGTGTGGTTGTAGTGGTGGTTGTGACGGCAACGTTGGTATGGTGGTGGTAGCGGCATGGTGGCAGTTGGTGAAAACTCGTGTTTTCCATTTTGAAAAATACACTCATTTTAATAAAGAAAAAATGAGAAAATATTTTTTGTATTTTGTATACAATAGTTTAATTTTGAAAAATCCTGAAAATAGATTACTAGTTCTCTAAATTGCAAAATATTACAACTAAACACTTAGTTTTACTTTCTAGTTTTTTTGAAGTAATGTTTTGGAAAACTGGCTTTATTTTATAAAACTAAATAGCCACTAAGATTTGCAAATCTATGATATGTCTTGGGAGTGAATGCTTTCCTCCATTTTATGAATATGTTGGATACAAATCCAAATTAATAGAGCCAATAAATTTTGAATACCGAATAAATTATATAAAAAAATTTGTAATATGCTTTAAAAAAAACTAATTGTTTTAAGTTTTCATGCCATACTGTTTGAATTAAAGATTCAAATATATATGATTGCCCAAGTAGTTTGTTGGGCCCAGTTAAAGCCCATTGCAATCCCTATACAAGATTTGAAGGAGTATGCTTAATTGGGTTGTAAACGAATAATCGAATTCAGTTAATAAAAATAAATTATTTAGTTCGATTTTCAAGATTTTCAATTATTTTAGCTCGATTTTTAAGTATAAAAACTTCAAAATAAACAAATTGATGGGAATTTTAAAAAAATAAAATTTGTTTTTATTATAAATTCAAATTGCATAAATTTTATGTCTATGTTAATGTTCTTGTATTTTTATCCTAAAAAATAAAGTGTTATTAGTTTAAATTTATTTTTATTATATAATTTGAATGATATATAAATGGACTAATCGACTCTCTTGTACTTTTTTCTTAATCAATTGTTATTTTCACATAAAATTTAAATTATATATAATTATGTCTTTAATACTAAATTTTTTAGAACTTTGATTTCATGTTAATTTTATTTATTTATAAAATTTACTTAAAATTATAATGGAATTAGTTATTATAAGTACAGGCATTTTAAAAAAAAAGGCCACATCAGATTGAAAACAAATAAAATCGAACCTATTTGTTTCAATTATTTTAGTCCAGTTGTATATTATATTCGATTCGGTTTTAATTCTCACTTCAAAGACAATTTGATTTTTTATTCAATTAGGGAACCGAACCGATAAATTCTCACCCCCTAATTTCAAGTCAAGCATAAAATTTGGCTAAAATATTGCTTTATAGCATAATGTCATGAAAAATGGGAGAAGAAAATGTCATAGGCTCTAATTATGTAGCATGTAATTGTAAAGAGATCTCAACTTTGTTTTTTCAGTTTTTTGCTGCATCTTTAAATATTCATGTGGTATTATTTTAGTTACTTCTTAATTTAGGCTCCACATAATGAGGTGGAAAAAATCAATTCAGAATCATGACATCATAATCACCACAAAAAATAAAATAAAAGAAAATTTGATTAAAAAAAATACCAAAGTGGTAATTATAAATCTTATATAAATAGGTATACATGCTACATTAATTCATATTCCACACACAAAAAAGAAAAGAGGAAAATAAAAAGTGAAAAACTTGAAAATAATGGCAATTGCTAAAATTTCTTCTGCTTTGAAGTATTTCTTGGGATTTTTATGCATAATTATGCTTTTAACAAGTGCAGGTGAGAAATTCTTGATTACATTTTTGTTTTCTTTATTTATTCAAGAATAGTGAAAATTAATTTTATTTAAAGAAAATAACGATTAATTTTGTTGTGGAATTGAAATAACAGGGCAAACAAATGCACAAGGATCAGAAACTTTGGTATATCAAGGACCATGTGCAAAATATCCAGACTGTGATAAGCATTGCCATGACTCTCTGGGCGTAGCTGGATTATGCCAAACAAGTGGAAATGATAATGTTTGTTTTTGCAAAACTAATTAATTAATTAATTATTAATTGTAGCTTAATTAAGGCTAAAATAAAGACCCTCTTAATTAAGCAACAATTATCTTAATTAATCACATAGGATTTTGGTTGAGACATTCACCTCCTGTACTAGGAATAATTTTGTATGCGAACCGACCTATATATGCTTTTAATTATATATATACATAAATAAATGTAGCCTCAGGCTACGGCAACTCTGTAAGTTGTTATGCAATTTCTAAAATTATGATATTCGAGTAAAATAATATTGATCTTTTTATTACTGTGGTGTGGTGGTGTGGTCTCTCTCTACGAAAATTTATTCATTTATTTTTTATTTTTTGAATTGAAAATTTATTCTTTTGTTGGTGCCTATTATAATATTTTTCAGCAACCCTAAAGGGAAAAATTGAATCATGGTTCTTAAAATATTACTATAATTCTTATCATAATTTTCACTTCTCACCAACATATTAACTAATTATCTATTGCACTACTACAAAATAAGTTTATTACAATATATTCTTAGCAACTTGTTTGAAAATATTGTCTCAATTTAGATAAGACAACAATTCGGCAACATATTTAAACATATTTAAAATGCTGTAAGGTAATAACTATTGCAATAAAATGCTAAAATTATTACAATAACTTAAAGCGACAATGCCAAATGCATCACTTTCAAATATATTTCAATATATGCTAAAATTGTTATAATGTATAGTAATAAGGGCGAATACAAGATTTTCAAATATGTTGGCATAGATATATGGCAACAATTTTAGTATTTTAATGCAACATTTAAAATATGTTGTTAAATTGTTGCTTTTGATAAATTAAGGCAACATTTTTCAGACATAATGCGAAAAATATATTACAATAGGCTTTTTATGTAGTAGTGTCACCATCCTATTAACCAATTATCTCTCATCATTTTTATCAAAAACACTAATTATAATTAATTTTCGGGATAAGGTGTATTTTTTCCCACGAACTATTGAAAATAAAGTAAAAATGCCCTTATATTTTTTTTACCCCTAAACTCAGTTTAATGGTTAAAAAATACCCTAGTGATGGATGAAAAATCCAACTGAAAAACGGAATTAACGGCAACCAATCACGTGTCGATATATCAGCGGACACATGGCAACATATTTCCTAGTCAGCAAAAAATAAAAAATAAAAGGTGAAATGACTTGGCAATCATTCAAACACCCAGAAATATGAATTAAACCTAAACACTTAATCATTCAAGTTAAAACCGAAGCACTCAACTTGCATAAAAACCCAAAAAATCTCTCTCTCCAAACAACATTCTTCTTCAATGCAGAATCTGAAAATGAAAATGGAAGAAGCAAAGAACATGGGTTCGCAAACTTCCAGCGCTGGTACAAAACAAAAGTTGTGTCGACGTGGTGTAGAAGCCATCAGATTGGTTGCTAAGACAGCTGTCAACAGTGGGAAGGCTTTCTACAGATGCATAAGTATGGAGTATGTTGCAATTTTCTTCATTTTGAATAATGTGATGGTATGAAACTGTTAGAATTTAACACATGAGGTAAGATTGTGCTTCTTGAAAGTTTGTAGATAATTAATATCATTTGCTCATGTTTGTGTGCAATGAATATTAATAGGGTTGTGATTAGGTTTTAATGTACAGTAAAATAATTTCAGAACATATAATAAGCATGTAAATGATTAAAAATCTTTATCCAGCAAGTTACATCACATATCCATGACATATATAAACTTAAAACTTGTGTATTTGACCAACTTATTATATAAGCACAATGATTTATTATGTAAAATATGTGATGTAAGAAGGTGATTGCAAGTATTTTGAATGGGAGGTCGAAGAAAACTGTAACCCTACTTATGATGAAAAAATTATGGAGCTTCAACTATCAATTCAGGCATTGCAAAATGAAAGGAGTGATATGAAGCAAAAAATAATGGAGCTGGATGCAAAAAAAAACATCCTTGGGGAACCAATTGGAGATGTGAAAACACGGTGCAGCTATGCTGGTTCGCCAGATTAGGGACATGAAGCAACAGAAGCAGTATATTCTTTGTGTTGTATGGGCAGCTTTGTCCTTATTTGTGGGGTATCTCATTGCTAGGATGATGGTTTGAAGAATGCAAGGATGTTTGTTTACACTAGTTTAGGATTTATTTATATTTAATGCTAAGTATGTAGTAGGTAATTGCCTTGTGACCAAGAACAATTAATGTAAAAGTCCTTTTAACTTACTTTTTGGAAGTGACTAATGTAATGGTAACTTTTGTTAGGCACATGTTGCCTTATTTTGTAATGAAAAAATGTTAAAGTTTGTAACTTATGGGTTGCCAAATACGTGGTAACACTAATTAAATTCGGTATCTATGATGATGTTTATTTATATTGTTCTTGTTTATGTATTTAGAATAGAGGTGATTAAAAAAATCCGAATAGTTTTTTATTGCTTTAAACATTTGATAAATTGGATTTTTAGATTTTATATATGTAAGTTACTTATCTTGAACAACATTGGAACCCAGGTTGCTTGCACAATGTAAGTGTCAAAATAAACTTGGTTGAGCAACAATAAACACATTGAGTTATGTTTTGCAAATGAGAAAACATCATATTGCAGTTGTGGAAACTCATTTAAAATTTATAGTTGCTGTTCCAGTATTCGTCCAATAGATTACACTTGTAAACATGAAAAAAAAAGTAAAAATAAAGGGACAAAAATAGAGAAGCTAACGCACTTGCAATACAAGTGCTTGTGCCTATGCTGTTCCAACTATTTAAGATTTGGTACAAATATTTATGGCCAACAATTGTCTAGCAAAAACATTCAAATATTCATTTCTATCATCACTTAGCAAAAACATTCTCTTGAAAATTAAAAATTAAGAAACATTCAAATTACAGATTCAAATTATATGTTAAAGGAACTAGAACAAAAAGTTGTTGTGATTTCAACTATAACAAAAATCATAAGTGTTTCCTGTAATTGCCTTAAACACTATCAGCTTCATCATGTCTTTTCTTTTTCCTTGCTGCCTTCTCCAATACAAGGGTATTTCCTGTAATTGCAAAACCCATGGACTTAAAGGGCATATCAGTTGGCTATGAAGTTCCTCTTTGGTCTCCAACAAACTGGATTCTTCTCGAACCAATTGGTTTCTTTTGCATAAGCCTCATTTGTAATCTGGACTCCTTTTCATTAGGGATGGCCCTCTTAATTTGGGGGTCTGGATCATGCGTAGCCTGGTCCATAATTAATAGCATTAATTTATTACCAACTTATCAAAATAACAATTAAATATTAAAACAAACCAAGAAACGTCATGGTCCACTTACCTTACCAACAAATGCCTCCCATGTGCCAGATTTTATTTTTGAGTTATCTTTTATCTTTTGCTTATCTTTTTGCTTTATTCCTAATGCTTTTAGCTGGCCTCTTTTTCCCTTCCCTTTGAACATGTAACCTACCTTGGCAAATCTAACTTTTTTGATTTTGTATACCCACAACATCATCTAAATCTCCAACAATAGATTCAATAAACACATTTTTTATAGGAACTGCTCTTCTAAAAAAATTTCCAGTTCCTACAGATCCACCTGCATCTGCATTAGATCTAGAAATTAGAACAAATTTAACAGCTGCTTCTAATACAATAGCTCCATCCGATCCATTTTTTTTTCAACAGCTCCAGCATGTCCTTGAGTTCCAGAATCTCCAGGTCTTCCAGCATCTACATCAAGTCTAAAAGCTTCTTCAGTTCCAGCAGGTCCATCAAATGCAATAGCCCCATCAGTTGTAGCAGTTCCAGGTGTTAACATCTACAACTCATAGCAATAAAATAAAAAAAATGTAATATCCATAAAAATGAATTTCACGATTAGAATTTTACCTGCTTGCAGTTTCGGACATTGTGGCCTTCAGATTCACACTTTCTGTAAGTAATAACAGTTTTCTTCCTTGAAGCTTTCCAGATTTCTTTTCTATTGATATTTTCATTTTTTTCTCTTGTTCTATTGACCTCAGGCCTGCCAACTTACTTCTTGATTGGTGGCGGTTCCATCGGTAGTAATCACGCAATTGGCCCCATAATGAAATCATAGATCAATGGATTCTGACATTGTACTAAAACAAAAAGAAAAAAAATTCTTAACAACTATATGCAACTAAAATGCAAAAATATAATATTAAGACTAAAATATTAACATTTTAATCCATCATAACCTAACACACTCCACATATAACTATCTTAAATTAAGTAACTTAAAATTCAAAATTGAAAGATGCATAGTTTTTACGTACCTTTAAATATTTGACAATTGACGGATGATTGATTTTATGTTACGGCAAAAGCAAAACAAAAGCTATTACAACGACAAGAAATATAATTAACTGTCAGATACTTTAATAAAAATTTCTATTATATAGGGAAATTTTTACAACTCAGCATATACAAATTTATGAGCATACCTTACATCTTACAAATACAAACAAAGACAAACATTATTATTCGCATGGAGTTACATTAATTTATGAGCATTATACAAAGACAAACACTAGCTTATTATCTAATTTAGATTAATACCTTACATCTTACGAGGACAAACAAAGACAAACACTAGCTTATACATCTTACAAATTTAGGAGAATATCCAATAAATGCAAATTATCTAATATAAGCACTAGCTTATTATCTAGTTCATCTCCCATTTACCAAAAATATACTAAACTAAATTAAATACATTATACCATATCTGTCTACAGAACCAACAATCTCTCTCTTTGTAATCTATGAAGCCATAGATCATCATCTATAATGCTCCCTCTTTTCAAATGAAACTGCATTTTAGTCATCTATATGCTTATTTTTACTATTAATTTACAGCTTTTCAAGCTCCAAGATCGTTTATTCAAAATGATTACTGTTAATCTTGCATCAGATAGCCATTTTCCCATGTACATCTATTAATTTACAAGTAAGATGCATGCATATGTATATTTGAAACCATTTGGGACTAATTTTGCATTTTATAAGTTGTGAGAAAGTAACTTTTAAAGTACTACTAGAAATGGGACACGGAGCAATCATGAGCTTAGAGTTTCATTCACGGAGCAATCACACAGCAAAAAAAAAGAAACAAATGAATAATAGTTCATCATGGAGCAATAAAGAAAAATACCTGGATGAAGCAAATGGATGAAGAATCGCTTGGACAATCAGTGAATCTGTTGATGGCAAATGGGTTTCACAATAGGTTATGAACTATAGGATTTTTTTGGATGAAAATGTTCCTCGATGAAGAATTTATTTTCTAGGAGAATCGCTTGGAGAAAACGTTAATCCGTTGATGGTAAATGGGTAATGAATAATGGTTTGACAATGGGTGATGAACTATAGGGTTTTTTTCGGATGAAGATGTTCCTCGAGGAGGTAATATGATTTCTAGAAATGGGGTTTTATTTGGTTGGAAAGTTAAGGGATTATGGTGTTTTGGTTTTAACTTTAATGATTGGGTCTTTGGGTTTAAATTCATATTTCTAGGTGTCTGAATGACTGCCACGTCATTTCACCTTTTATTTTATATTTTTTCTTGACTAGAAAATATGTAGCCACGTGTCTGCTGACATGTCGACACATAATTGGCTGCCGTTAATTGCGTTTATCGGCTGAACTTTTTGTCCGTCGCAAGAGTAGTTTTCAACCATTAAACTGAGTTTAGGGGCAAAAACCGACAAAAAAAAAGTATAAGGCCATTTTTTCTCCATTTTTAATAGTTCAAGGGCTAAAATACACCTTATCCCTTAATTTTCAAGTAGAGCATTCTATTTTTTCATGAAATAGAAAAAAAAAAAGAATTTATGTTTTGTTCTATGAGACTTGCCACTCTTTCATGCCAATTAGGTACAATTACATAGATTATGGAATAACATGGTTATGTTGGAAAAACTCTAAATCCCAAATTCCTCCATAAGTCTATGATGTCAAATCATCAAGAATAAAATCTAGAAGCAGAAGCGTACCTAAATCCATGTTTGATGGAATCTTTTATTTTTAAATTTGTGGTTTTTAATTCCAAATTGATATCTACAATTGGAAAGATATTGTTCTCTCTTTTCTAATGATGAAATATTAGAAAAATATCGTAGATATGATTTGAAAACCATAAATTTTATATATCTAATAACTTTTTCTTATTTATAATTTGACCTATCATAAGATGTACCAAATTAATGAAGTTACTCATTATATTTTTGAATTTTTTTCGACGAAAATAGTGGATAATGGTAACACGTTATAGGCAATTTGGCTTTCAGCGAAAAACTTAATCCATTTGTTGTTCAAAAAAAACTTTCATAAACGAAGACAACAAAACTTCCATAAAGGAAGAAAACAACCTCCAAATTTGGAGGACAAACTTGCATGATAAAAAATTTAAATTGCATTCGAGTTTAGCTAAAACGAACTAGATCTATAAAAATATAAATAATATCTAGGAAAAAAAATAAATTTAAAATAAAAATTTTAGTTCCGAGTTTATTGAAAAAAAATACAAAAACAAAAAAACACAAAAATTTCAGATCTGACACAAAAAAATCCAAACACTAAAATAAAAACACAAAAAATTTCAGATTTAAGTTAATATAAACCAAATAACACAAAAAAAATTCAAACACAAATAAGAAAACAACTAAGATCTATATGGATCTGATTTTATTGAAACCAAAAACGCAAAAAAAAAAAAAATCAGATCTAACACAAAAATTTCAAGGACAAAAGAAAAAACAGAAAAATTTTCAAATCTGAGTTTAATGAAACCAAAAAACACAAAAATATCCAAATACAATAAAAAAAAATAACGAATAAAATCAAAAATTTAGATGTATACTGATGTGTCTAGTTTTGTGTATGTTCATTTGATGTTTTTAGCCTAAGTTTAAATAATTTTTCTGTAATTTTAGTTATTTTTTATGTGTGAAATTGGTACCTTTTATGTGTTGTGTGTGTTTTGCATGTATAGGTAAAAATGGAGAAAAACTAGCATGAATGGGCACCATTGGAGGTCAAGGGAACTGTTACGAGCGCGACATAGCAAGGACAAAGCAAGGCAGAAGTTAGACCAGAAAAGTCAACCATTGAAGCTCCATGTATTGTCGCGAGCGCGACAGGAGTCACGCGCGCAACACAACTAGCCATTGGGCAGTTATTGTGAATGGTCACTTGAAGTTTCATGCCTTTCTACCAAGAGTTGTGCATTTTTGTAAAGGCACTTGAAGAAACATCAAGTTTGGAGATGTATTTAAAGAGGAGATGGTTGAATTAAAAAGTTGTTGAGTCTTTTAGGAAAGAAAAACAATTTATTTCTATTATATTGAAAATTCATCTTAGAACAATATAGTTTTATTTTCTTTAGAATAAGACATAAGAAGAAGAAGAATCCTTTTAGAGAGTAGAAAATGGTTGAGAGATCTCTTTTTACTTTCTCTTTTGTCTATTTCTTAATTCTTTGTAAATAATCTGATGATCTTTAGGAACTTGAATGATAATGTTAATATTTTATTTCCCTTAATCTTCATAATCTTTTAATGCAGAATTTTCTTTTAGTATTTTTGGATTATCATTGTAAGTTAAAGTGTAGTCGAGAGATATACTTTGTCTTATAGCTAATAAAAATTCATTATCAAAGCATTGCTTGAGAAATCAGTATGTTAAGATAATTGTTATATATTGGTAACTAATCTTAGAATATGCAATTATAATTAACTAATTCATTAATGAGAGTTAAAGGTTTAGTTTTGTAATTGCATATTTTAGGTACTCTAGTTCATGTCGAGAGAGTGGATTAGAACATTATTCCAATCTGGCTTTCTTACGAGATTACAATTACAATTACATTAAGAGAATGGAATCAAGTTTCATAATCATTATTTCTTCATCAAGAACTAAATTGTCTTCTTTGACTACTAATAACTAAGTTTAATTAGTATTTTAGTTTTAGCACTTCATAAAGTAGTTTAATTTTACAATTGAATTTAAGAGTTGTAAACAAGATTAAAATCAAATAGTAATAGTGTGCAATAACCAATCTATAGTCCTTGTGGGAACGATAACTTAATTACTATAATCGGTAAACCGTGTGCTTGTGGAGTTAGTAACAACAAGTTTTTGATGCCGTTGCCGGGGACTTGTTATGATTGATGGTATTGCCATTATAAATCTTGATTTAAGATTTTGGATTACAAAATTTAATTTATTTATTTGTTTTTTTAGGACAAGGAGTTCTCAAGAAGAACTTGAACAATTGAATTAGAGATAGAAATATTTCTTTTTAGTAATTTTAAACCCAAGAAAAATAAGAATAAAAGGCCATTAATAGCTGAAGAAAATTCACATAGATTGATGGACTTCGTTATGCCAGTATTGAGCGGGGCTCAACAAGGGGTGGTAATGCCAACTGTAAATGCGAATCAGTTTGAAATTAAATCCTCTCTTTTACAAATAATTCAAAATAGTATACAATTCTATAGTTTGGCAAATGAGGATCCAAACGCTCATTTGGCAATTTTCTTAGAAATTTGTGATGGAGTCTCGAAGGATTCAATCAAGTTTAGGCTATTTCCTTTTACGTTAAAGGATAAGGCCAAGGCTTGGTTGAATTCTCTTACTAGAGGATCCATTACGACTTGGGATCAATTGGCTCGAGCATTTTTGTCTAAATATTTTTCCTTAGCAAAAACTGCATAGATTATTAAAGATATTACTACTTTTGTGCAAAATGACAATGAATTTTTGTATGAAGCATGGGAAAGATTTAAAGAATTGCAGCGAAGTTGTTCACACCACAATTTTCCAAGGGAGTTGCTCATGTAGACTTTCTACAATGGAGTGAACCCCAATACTAGAGGAACAATAGATGCTGCAGCAGGTGGTTCTCTTATGAGGAAGACAACGGATGCCACATTCGAATTACTGGAAGAAATGTCAATACATAATTGTATATGGCCGACGAAAAGAGTAAGGGAATCTACTTCTTGAAATGTTAAAGAGTTACATTCAATTGATTCGGTAGTAGCTTTGCGGGTGCAAATTGAAGCTTTGAATTATAAGATTAATAACCTAAGTATGGGAGGAAGCCCACCAAATGCATGTACAATTTGTGGTCAACGAGGCCATACTAGTGAAATATGTAGTTTGGGGATGGCAAGTACGGAAGAGCAAGAAAGTTTCACCCAAGGACAAGGGCGTGGTAAGCCGTATTCAAACACTTATAACCTTGGTTGGAGAAGCCAACCAAATTTCTCATGGGGTAATGGTAACAATCAGAATAGAGGAGGTATAGGGTTCAAACAACCTCAAGACCGATTTGGAACTTTGGAGGTCAAGATGGATAGGTTCTTAGAGGGCATTAATTTGAAATTTAGTTCACAAGAAGAGAACCAAAAGAGGCTAGAGACAAAATTTGTCCAAATTACCAAAAATCATGCCTCGTCTATCCATAACTTGGAGGTTCAATAGGGGGAAACTACCAATGCACTACCTTCAAGATTACAAGAAAATCTTCTAAGTAATACGGAAAAAAAAAAACCCAAGAGAGCATATTAAGGCAATCACATTGAGATTAGGTAAAACCTATACCAATGAATTTGTTTCTTCTAACAAAGATGGAGTTTTACAAGAAGATAAAATTGAGAAGGAAGATGGGCCTTTTGTTGCGAGAGCGGCAGTAGGAAAATCAGCCAACATCTCAAGCACGATACCATCCGCGGGCTCGCCAGAGGAGAAAGAGCCTTCTATCGCAAGTACGACTCCAGTTGCTGGCGCGAAAGAGGGGGCAACAAAGGCTAATATTCCAAGAGTTTTTCAACCTCATCCAGCATTTTCGCAACATCTCAAGAAGCAAAATAATGATAAACAATTTCAAACTTTCCTTGATAAGTTGAAGTATTTGCACATTAATTTAAATTTTATTGAGACAATAACTAAAATTCATAACTATGCTAAGTTTTTAAAGGATTTAATTTCTAAGAAAAAGAGTTTGAAAGATTTATCTACTGTTGAATTGACTGAACCTTGTAGTTCAGTAATCACTAATGATGTGCCTACCAAGTTTAAAGAGCCTGGGAGTTTTACTATTCCTTGTACTTTGGGGGGATATGGAGTTTCCTAAATGCTTGTGTGATTTAGGAGCTAGTATCAATCTTATACCGTTTTATATCTTTAAGAAGTTAGGTTTGGATGATATTAAACCTACTTCAATGGTCTTACAATTAGTTGACCAATCAATTAAAAAACCATATGGTATAGTGGAGGATGTGCTAGTTAAAGTAGATAAATTCATTTTTCCCGCTGATTTTGTGATTTTGGATTTTGCCTATGATGTTAAATGCCCATTGATTTTAGGAAGACCATTCATGCGAACTGGTAAGGCATTAGTTGATGTATATGAAGGGACATTGGTTTTAAGAGTGGGGGAGGATAGAGTAGAATATCACATGGACAAAGCACCCAAATACCCCATGGATGAAAATGTGTACATGAAAATTGATGTTATTGATGCTTATGTGCTGAAAATTTTGGATGATGCAGGTCAAGAGGAGGTCAATCTTGATGAAGAAGTTCACGAGGAAGAGGAGCAGGATAGCTCAAGGCCAGAACTTTTGTATCGAAATAAGGTGCCTTTTGCCGCCATCCATCGTAAGTCAACCTAACGTTGAGTTGAAGGAGCTTTCGAGCCATTTGAGGTATGCATTTTTGGGTAACAATAGCACTTTACCTATCATTGTTTCCAAAAAACTCACTAGAGAGCAAGAAAGATTGTTAATCGAAGTTGTACGAAGGAGAATAAAAAGTATAGGTTGGCAAATTTCTGACTTAAAGGAAATTAGTGCCAATGTTGTGATGCATAGAATTCATATGAAAGATGACACTACAAGAAATTTGACTTTTTGTGACGAATTTTTTAATGACACATAAAATTTCGTCACTAATTGTAACTTACAACGACGAATTTTTTAAAACGTCACCGTATTATTTATTATTGTGACGAAATTATCTTGCGTCATTTTATATTTTATTTATCGTCACTAAAAACTTAATTTGGTGACAAAAAAATATATTTCGTCATGGTTTATTTAGGAGAGATAATTTCCCACCATTTTTTTGGAGGGAAAAAATTTAATGACAAAATAATAACTTATTGCAACGTATAAAATCGTCACAAAATATTTATTTTTAGTGACAAATTATTTTTGTCATAATTAAATAAATTAATGACAATAAAATCATTTCGTCACAAATAAGATATCGATTATAAAAAAATTTCTAATTATTTTTTTCAAAAAATTTTAGTTTAAAAAATAATTTTATTTATGACAAATAAATATGTCACAAAAAATGAATATACTGTACCAAGATACAATTTTATCACCTTAAATTCGTCATGAAATGCTTATTTTTTGTGACATGAATTATATTTGTTACAATTTAATGACGATAAAATTATTTCGTCACAATATTTTTTTATAATAAATAAATATGTCACAAAAAAGGAATATATTATGACAAAATATAATTTTCATTACAAGAAAATACGAAAATAGCAATGGAATCAATTCCGTTGCTAAATAGCAACGGAAATGAGTTTCCGTTGCTAAAATTGGTTAAATTTTGTAGATTTAGCAATGAAAATATATTTGGTGATATTCCGTCACTAAAAATACAATTTCGTCACATGTACAATCGATTTATGACAATAATAATATTATGTCACAATTGGTTGTAATGTTAATATACGACAAATAAATTATGTCATAAAATATAAATTCAATTTATTACAAACAAATACGTCACAAAAAAATGAATATATTGTAACGAAATATAAATTAATTATTAATACAACAAATTTGTGGGACCATAATATTTTTTCATAATCGACTGTAATAAAAATATACTACAGCTAATTTATTTTATATTATAAATAAAAATGTCCCTAACAAATTTTTTTAATGATTAAAAATAATTTGTCATCTACTTTTTTACAAAAACAACTAAATTATTTATGAAATTTAATTAATTAATAATATAATAATAATAATTTAAAATAAAATATTTTAATTTAAATTAAAAAAATTGTAAAAATTGTACCCTAAAATCAAGAATAAATTTTTTTCCCCTGACTCCTCCTCTCTCTCGCAAAATCGATCTGTCTCCTCTGCCCTCGTCCCTCGGTGACTCCCCCTCTCCGCCGCGGTACTCTCTCGGTGACTTCCCCTCTCCGCCACGGTCCTCTCTCGGTGACTTCCCCGTCTCCGCCACAGTTCGCTCTATCTCAGCCGCCGTCTCCGCTGCGTGCTTGTCTCTCTCACTTGCAGTCTCTGCCACACTCCTCTCTCTCAATATTAATCGCCCATTCTTCAATAAGGTTATGCCTCTCTCTGTTTGTTAATGGATTTAATTATTTTCTTTCTTTTTTTGGGTATCGAGTGACTTCTTGTTTGAATAATTTTTTTCGTTAGTGTGGTGCGTCTTTGATCTGTGTTTGTTGTGCTTGATCCAGTGCCTTTTAACACTCCCTTTAAAGGTCAGATTAGCAAAATTTTTTGTTCTATAACTATTGTCTGATCCAATGCCTCTGTAACTAATCCAGTGCCTCTTTGTATTAATGAACTTGATGTCCGTCCATTAAAACTCTATATAAAGGTATTGATATTAATGCTGCTACAAGGTGTGGGATCAAAGTTGCAAGAATTCCAAGTGATATGACCGAAAATGCAGCATCTTGTGATAAAATGGGTATATATCTTATGCTGGGCCTTCTACGAAAGCAGGTTCGTTTGCTTGATCTTGTAAAGGGTAAAACTTTGAGATTTGGTTTTTGCAGTATTGGTTAGTTGTATCTGCCAAGATCAATTAAAACAGACAATGAAATCAAGCACGTGTAGTAATTTTTTTGAACTTTCTATATTAGTGGACATTGCTATAAAGAAAATGGAAAAGAACTTGGCTTTGTTGGACATGCTCATTATCAACATCAGAATCTTGGCACTGTAATTTGATTTTCAGCTTTTGCTGTTCAATTTTAAAATTTGATATGCTTCTATTATTTTCCTGGACTTATATAATGACCATGTTTTCCAGGGAAGTTCTATCGATGAATTATACAAGGATTCAATTGGAAGCTGATGTATAGCCCTGACTGTAGCTCTGCTTGTGATTTAATGATTACTGCTTGAACCATTGCCTTTGTTCTTGCTAAAATTTAACAAGGCGACAGAATGCTACTGGTACAAAGGTTCTGGCATTTTAATGTTTCCCTCTGCCTGTATCATCATGTTTCCTCACCTCAAAATTGTGGTTTCTTCCCCACTAGGAACATCATTTTCATCATACCTATGGTTGTAAACTGCAGGTTTTTCAAGATAGTTTGTATATCATTGTTTTTCCATAAGTAGATTTAACTTTGTCTATGCATCATGTCAATGTTCTTTCAAATACCTACCCTCCAGATTGCTACAATTATTTAGTTTTTACTATGTCCATGCAAATCTGCAACTTTTTATGTTGTGGTTCTAAGTTGGATTATGGTTGCAGAATGAACTTCAAGTCTATGTGAAGCAGAGGAAGCTTGGAGAACCAATTGGTCAAACACTACTTGGCAAGACAGTTACTGCACAATTTCTTACATTCTTTTGATGGAGCAGTTCTCTTTGTTTTTACACTCTTAAGCATATCCATATTTTTAAATGATGTGTCTTTTTTCTTGTATGATTTTTGATAATGATAAGAATGCTAATGAATATATTAGGTAATATACAGTCCTCATATGTGTGCTTAGAACTTTGAGTAACCTTATAATTGGCAAGCAGATGTATAAAGCTTCATAACAATCTTAAGACATGCGCGGAATCTATTTATTACAATCTCATAAATATCTCTCGACTTCTATTTCCATCCTTTGTTTTGGATGGGAGGTGACAGGAAGAGCAAGTAATATAATATAGAAAAAAGGATAGGGACATCTAGTTGCAGATTAGTTACCCTATCAGAACAATTGTCCTACCAACGTGAATTGATTAGTTACTCTATCATGTGCAGATATTCATTTTGGGTTTGGAAACATAGGGATAGAATTGGCAAAGCGCTTGCGACCATTTGGTGTAAAAATTATTGCCACAAAAAGAAGTTGGAGATCCCATTTACAAGTTTCTCATCAACCAAATGGTATGTAACTACTCATTGTAACATAAACAATCCACTTCTGGATGCCATTCATCTAGCTCTTCCAGGATCCCATGTTCAGAATTGTTTCATTGACGATATGGTTGATGGGAAGGGCTGTCATGAGGATATTTATGAGTTTGCTGGAAAAGCTGATATTGTTCATCTTTAAATGCAGGCCGGTTCTACCCTACATGTTACTCTATAAACCAGAGGCATGAAATGAACTTTAATTATGTTTTTTATGTTTGGAATGTTGAAGTAAGATTCTAGATATTTGGAACTGAATATTTTATATATACTGGATTATAGGATTTGTGGTTTATATAATTTTGTATATATCTGAACCACTTCCATTTACTCCCTCATTGGTTCCTATCCTAATTTCTTATATGCTGAATGAAACTATTCTCTAGCTATTTGCCATACTGCGTTATTGCATAAATTAGAAGTTCTTATCATGTTTTTGACATAGCATGATATTGTTTTGTTAATTTAAACTTAAAGTGATTCATAGAGGCCTTTCTTCTATGTTGGAATTAAAATTTACTACCCTAGTCAATACATATCTCATATTTGTGATGCATGCAAGGTTATTTTGTATAGATTCAAGGTTGGAAGGAATGGGAGCTGCAGACTCTTTCCCATGATTATGAGTTTTAAAATGGTATATACCAAACTCTTTGTTACAAACTGAATGCTTTAGCTTTTTCTCTCAAATATGATTGTCCTCTTTTTTAATAACCGTGTCTGTAAGTCATCTCATTTTCTTAATTGGACATTGATTTTATTTGCAGATCCTTCAAGATTCTGGCTTACTCGTGAGACACTTTTGTGAGATTGCATATCAGTTTCTGGACTAGGATTCCATTCTATCAGCAAGGCTATTAACTTCTTATTTTTGAATTATGGATTAGGATATTTTAATTTCTTTTTGCATGAAGTAGTATCTTTTTATTTAATTGACATTTTATTTAAATAAATATTTTATATTAATTGATTGACAATTTTTTTAATAAAGTTAATTGATTGTATAATATTTAATTTAAAATGTTATTTTTAATACAATACATATATGACAAGTATATTTGTCATAATTTGTCGATTTTTTAGTTCATAAATGACAATATAATATTTATAATTACGATATTAATATTGTAATAAAAAATGTTATTTAATGACAATAAAAAGTTGTCACCAAAACTATTTTTTTGTGATAATTATTTTTGTCTGTATTTATGTCACTAATTTGTAAAATAATATGACGATTTATATTCATCATTAATATATATTAATTTAATGACAATTATTTTTCGTCACTTAAAGTATTAGATTTAATGATAATATTAAATATTTTATGACGAAAATTATATTTATTTGTGACGATAATTATGTAACCAATACTTAATGGTTTTAATTAGAAGTAGAGTTTCGTCATTAAAAATATTTAATTTCGTGACGAATTTTAAATTTGTCATAAAAAATGTCAATATTTTGTGACGATAAACAATATAATATGACGAAATATAATTTTATTTATGACATAATTTTTGTCATGAAAAGTAAGAAATAAAGATGACGATAATCATTTTCGTCACAAAAAATGATACTTACGGTGACAAATAATTAAATTGTCACATAAACTTTTATGTTACGCGCCTACCGTTACGTTCTCTGTGACGATAAAAATTCGTCACCTTATATTTTTAGCGACAAAAAATGAATTTTTCATGACAATTTTTTGCGTCATAAAAAGTATAATTTCTTGTAGTGTGATTACCAACCTAAAGCTGATAAACAAAGGAGACTTAACCCCAATATAAAAGAGGTGGTTAAAAAGGAAGTTATTAAGTTGTTAAATGCTAGCATTATCTATCTAATTTTGGATAGTGCATGGGTGAGTTTTATCTAATGTGTGTCAAAGAAAGGGGGTATGACCACAGTAAGAAATGAGAATAGAGATTTAATTCCTACTAAAACCACCATGGGTTGGAGGGTTTATATTGATTATAGGAAATTGAATGCGGCTACTAGGAAAGATCACTTTCCTTTGCCATTTATAGATCAAACGTTAGAAAGGATAGCCGACCATTCTCATTATTGCTTCCTAGATGGATTTTCAGGATACTTTTAAATTTTTACCACATTTATTTGTCCCTATGGAACTTTTGCCTATAGAAGGATGCCCTTTGGGCTTTATAATGCACTAGCCACTTTTCAAAGGTGCATGATTTCGATTTTTGGGAATATGATAGAAGAGATAATTGAAGTATTCATGAACGATTTTTCGGTCTATGGCGATTCTTTTGAGTTGTGTTTGAATAACTTGGATAGAGTTCTAGCAAGATGTGAGGAAACCAATTTGGTACTTAATTGGGAAAAGTGTCATTTATGGTTGACGAATGGATATTTTTAGGACACAAAATATCAAGTAGGGGTATAAAGGTCATTAAGGCTAAGACCGAATTAATAGAGAAGTTGCCTCCACCTACTACAATTAAGGCTGTAAGATTGTTTTTGGGTCATTGTAGACACTGGGTCCCGAGTCAAGGGTAACATAAAAAAAAATCAAAAAAATCATTGCGGTTTTGGCCCTCTAGACTCCTTGATAATTCCTCCAAAAAAAAATACATAAAATAGGTAAGCAAAATTAAAAATTAAAAATTAAAAAGAATTAAGCTTATGTTAATTTAATTAGTTAATATTGTAAGGTAAATTAAAATTGGAAAAAGATAATAGATATAAGGTTCAATTAGGTTTAAGTAGATTAATTAAATTAAAAAGGTAGAAAAATATGGAGTGTTTAATTAGTATAATGTTTAATTAATTAAAATATGTGGTAATTTAAGTAAATAAATTAAATTAAAAAATTAGAAAATGGAGGAAATTATTAGGTGAATGCCCTAATTTGTGGAGTATAAAAAGAAAATGTTGAACGCAAGAGGAGGGGGGTTCTCTCGGCTGAAGAACACAAGGGGTCGGCTGATGAGAGAGAGCCAAGGAAAAAGAAATAGAAAGAAGAAAGAAAAGAAATAGAAAGGAACAGGAGAGCAAGCCAACCCAAAGGGAGAGCAAAAATCAAGAAAAAAGAAAATAGAAAGAGGAAGAGAATAGGCAAATAGAAAACCAAATAAAAGAAAGAAAAGGGAAATAGAAGAAAGAGGAACAGTGGCCAACGGAAAGCGGAAGAGAAAGGAAAAAAGGGGAGAAGAAGAAAGAGGTGGCCGGCGTCACCTCCGAAGTCGGACAGCACCACGCGAGGCGGCGCTAGACTCCCAGCGGCGGGACAATCGTCTCGGTGGCCACCTGTCTCCCCCACTCGCCGGCAGCAGGGAGATCGGCGGTGGTTGTCCCGCGAGCTGCTAACTCGTTTTTCGGCGATGCAGTGATCCCTTCCGACGCGTGACTGGTGGCGACGGACTCCTGGTGGCGCGGCCTGTCTTCTAGCGTGGGCGGTGTCGACCACCGGCGGGGAAAAACCGGTGAGGGGTTATTATTTTATTTTATTTTGTTTTATTTATATTAATATTATTATTTTATATTATTATTATTACATATTATTATTATTATTAATTAATATTATTTTACACTATTATTAATTTATTATTATTATTATTATTATTATTGTGCAATTGCTATTATTATTATGATTTTAATTTTATATTATTATTATGATTGTTAATTTTATATTATTATTATTATATTTCATTATCATTTTTATTATTATTGTTAATTATTATTATTATTATTATTATTAGTTGTGTTATTGTTAATATTATTACTATTATTGGTGTATGTTAATATGGTTTTGTCATTATGATTATTATTATTATTATTATTATTATTATTATTATTATTATTATTATTATTTATTAGCATTATTGCATTTTATTATTATTGTCATTAATATTGCTAGTTGTTTTATTAATATTATTTATTATTATTGTTATTATCATTATTATTATTTTATTTATTTATTATTATCATTTTATGTTTATTTATTTTATATCATTATTATTATTACTATTATTATTTGTATTAGTATTTACTATTATAGGGGTCATCGTCATGGTTATTATTATTACATTCTTGCATGATTAATTTTTCTTTATTTTTCTTTTGTCTTTATGTGTATGTGTTTAATGTTAGAACTATCACTAATGTTTTTACCATTATTTTTCTTGTGTCGGGATTTAATTGTAATTTGCCTCGCGTAAGCGTTCCCGTGACCACGAGGGGGTCACGTTGCGTAGGAGACCGCGTTGTTTGGTGAGACCTTTCTTATTTTCATCCTTTTTTGTTGTGTTTGTTTGCAAATAATTATTTTATTTATGCACGCGTGAGATAAAAAATCACAAAAATATTTTTATAATTAAATCAAAATTTTTATTAATAAAATTGGGACTACTGTCCCTCGCTTTAGCCAAGGAATGAAAAATATTACAATAAAACGAAGAGTTAAATTCTCTCCAAAAAATGGGATCACTCATCCCGATTTTTAATCTAATGATCAAAACAACTCTTCGAACCCTCTTTAAATAAAAGCCAAAGAACCAATATTCCTAAACCCTCAAATAAGTGCGAATGAACTAATGTTCCTGAAACCGAACGAATGTCCCGATTTATGTATATTTTCCTTGTGTTTGATCTTATTCGTTTATTTTAAATTTATATTCATGTATTTCCCTTTGGGCCCTTGTAATTAATTTTGGGGCAATATTATTTAATTTTCCATTTGGGATTGTATTCCGCCCCAATTTTTCTTGTAATTGTGTGCTTAATGTGTTTACCGCTTTACTTTATTGCTCTATTTGTCGCTTTATTTTACTGCTTCCTTTACAGTTTTTATTTATTGCTTTTGAATGATTACAATGCGCCTTTTAATTTAAATACATTAATCGTGTGAGAAGAGAGATAAAATAATTGACCTTAAAAATCCATTTACATAACATTAACCAAAAGTATGAATAAGAGTGAGATCCCTAACTTGCTCTGGTTTTGGCCTCATAAGGTTAGAATTCATTTCCCAATATTTTATTTGGTGGCGACTCCGTGATACCTGCCTTATGATAACCCAATAGACGCTCTCGTAAGTTGATTGCCAATAATGGATTTGGATATATTCCTGTCCATTGTGAAGCGACCAGTTTTACGAGTTTTAACAAACCTCCATCCGGTCTCGGGCCCTAAAAGCAGACTTCCGAGGGCCACCCGGATGCCGAGCGAGGTTCGGACGCGTCATAGTGGCGACTCCGCTGGGGATATCATGAGATTTTGCTCCGAAAGTACTTTTGGTTAATCTAATGTAAATGGATTTAGGATCAAGAAATTTTATCTCTTTTCGAAAAACTGCATTGCATCATGTTAGAGCCTTAAAATTATATTAGTTGGTCCCCTATATACCCCGGTACGTTCCTAAAACACGACTCTACTTTCACTCATTGTAGGGAAGTGTTCGGGATAATTGTTGGGTTTCATCGGAATAATTCAAAATTAAACGCACCGGAATAAATTCGAAACCCGAAACAGGATCCAAGTATTTTCGATTGATTCAAAAGGAAGAGATAATAATTTACTGAACTTTAGAATGAAATAACTCTTTAACTCGGACTTTAGGTGCTGCTTTGATCACGAACACCCTCTACCGGTATCCACACGCACGAACAAATGAACAGAAGACGTAGGGGTGCTAGCTCCCTTGAATGCGAATGGATTTTAATTTTCTTTCTTTCACCAAGAAGAATAGTGGCTGGTTAGTTTTTAATTTTTCTATTTCTCCTCCAGAAGATGCAACCACTTTCAATCACTTATTCCTTGGAATAACGTGATCAGTGGTTTCCTTAGGGTTAAACTCTTTTTTGACATATATCCCATATATAACTGTATATATATTTCAAATCCTTTTCCTCTTAGGAAAAGATAAATGAGGATATTTTCTCTTAATTCAAAATTAAGATATAATATATATATACATATATTTATATATATATATTTATTTATTTATTTATTTCTTATTCAAAATAATAAGAAATAATATATTAATACATATTATTATCTCATATTCAAAATAAGAGATATTTATATGTATAAATATATATATATAAATATGTAATTTCGAAATTAAATATAAATACCTATATTTATATTTTATTCTGAAATAACCCAATAAAATCCATTCTGTTCATTTTGCTCTTAGTGTGTGACCCAATAGGTTTATATTATGTTGGCAGTGGGCCTAATCCCATAAAAGCCCACAAGTCATAATTGGTCTCTAGCAAGACATTATGACTACCCAAATAATATAAATATCGTTAGTCCGATTTTAACCTGACAATAGAACATGTTATTATCCTTTTATCACACGATATCTTGTTCGAACATAAGTCATGGTCCATGTCAAACTTAAATTGTTCAAACATATAATTTCTCGATCACTAAGCAGACTGATAAATTCAAATGATATTGATGACACTATCAATTCATTCGAGCACGGCCATGCATTTTACAGTCCTACTTATCGAGGGGCCCAATAGATATCTCTCTCATTAGAGAGGGACAAATTCCATCTTGATTATTCACTTTCCTCCGCATAATTTTCATTATGTCCGATCATAAACTTTATAATTATCCGATTAAAGATAACGTTTGATTATGTCAAAACATAATGTTCCTTATGTAGGAAACCATGATAACCTCAGGTCAAAAGATTCAATAACATATCTATGATAAGATCACTTGTGACACTATCCCATGAAGTAATCTTATAGTGGGTCTATCCAGTACTTTGTTCTCTAGCAAGTACCTATAGATTTGATTTATATCAACATATATAATCATCCCATGATTATCAATACAAATCTATACTAGTCTTAATTTATCTTTATGCCCTTTATTGATGAATGACTAGGGACAACATGAATAACATTGTTATTCATAAACATTACAATAATGTAACATGCCAATAATATCAATGTGAAGAAAACCATTATATAAATAAAAATGTAATGATTACATCAAGGTCCAAATGTTTGGCCTAGGGCATAACCACTAACAATAATCACCAGCCCAAGCCTCATACCAAAAATGGTATATCAAATGATAACCCGACTGGTCGAGTTAGACCCGTTGGCAGGAATCATGCTTGGGTAGCCCTAAAATATCATTACCTTTGACCTGAACCCATGTAATGGACATAGATACTTTCTCTAGGGGGCATGCGCCATAATACGTTGCTTGTGAAGTGGGTCATTATGTATTGAATAAATTCAAATAAATTTAGATGTTCGCTCCTTAAAGGTTCTCATACCCCGAGGGGCGTGTTTCGGTTTAATCGGATTATTTAAATACACGATAGCCAAAAATTCATCAGCATGCGCTTTTTAGTTATGAGAGTTCGTGCTTCGTGGCACGTTTTACGCACCCATTGGGTTTCCCGTTAATCCATGGGTCAAGCTCGCCTATGAAAGAGCCCGTACGACCTCCTGTGTGATAAAAATACAGTTAGGAAGAGTTTTTTTTTCTTGTGTATGTGTATGTGGTTGTGCATTTTTTTATGAGCAATAATAGTAAATAAAACACATGCATCATGTCTCATGTATAGTTCTTTCTATACAATAATAAAACCTGTGCACTTTGTATATAAAATTGCTTGTATCATAATTTGTGAATATGAACATAACATTTATATGTCTTGCATGTACATAGCGATGCTTGTCGCAACACATACGTATTAACATTCATCATGACATCCATCATGCACCATAGCTAGTACATATAGCATATATCACCGAACGTACATATCGACAGGCATCATAGCACACGCGGACATAATACTACCATGATATGTAAAATAAAAATACATTCATCATGTGCCATAGCATCAATATGCTCACGTTACATATGTACATAAATATTGTGTGCTGGAGCATACACATACCACTGTATATCACGATGTGCACATATTAGCATGCATCATTAGGTCGGGCATTGTACATATCATGCACAGCAGACGCCTTGCACCTTTCACGTTATGTGCCATATCATAAACATGTATTATTATGCATAAGTTATGCCATGCGCATATTACACATACCACTGTATATCTCGATGTGCACATATTAGCATGCATCATTAGGTCAGGCATTGTACATATCATGCACAGCAGACGCCTTGCACCTTTCACGTTATGTGCCATATCATAAACATGTATTATTATGCATGAGTTATGCCATGCGCATATGAATCCTGAATCCCGCATCATGCATGTCGGTCATTATATATACCATGCCACGTTTTATATATGCATATCGTGTAAATACACATACCTTGTAAATGTCATTCGTTTCTCCCAACCACTTTTATCCCATGTCTTGTGTCACACACATATACCGCTCACTGTACATAATCATTCCTATATTGTGTCCCTTGCCATGTACATTATTTGTATATATTTTGCATTTTTTATCCATGCGAGTTTTGTCATTCCTCACGACTCATTAGTGCACATAATCATGCCAGATCATCTTCCTCTTATATCATGTACGTATTCCTATCATGTCTAAATCAAACCACGTGCACATGTACCATGTATCATAAACATCCATTCTCATGTTGTGCCATATTTTTTACTTATACCTTCATTGTATACTGCTTGCATGAACACTACAAATTTGCGTATGCACCTAGTTTGCCATGCAGTGTTTACACACTCATAATTCTTTTTATAGCTGTTATATGCACACACATCCTTGCACGTTTTCCATGTATGCATTTGTATACATATTTTCACATGTTTCGTACATATGGTTCGTTATATGCATTACTAACATGCAAGACACTATTACATGCATTCCTTTATATACATGTTTTTTTTGAACACACAGTTTGCACATATTTTATAAAAGAAATAAATAAATAAACAAAATTCTTTATTTGCCTACACGATTTTTTGTGTATATAAATTTTGATAGGTGAATTTTTTTTTTAGTGTCGAGCTGTACCCTAAAAACTCTGACTTGGTCGCAACTTAATAAGGTACATTTGATTCGAAGTTTGACTCTACCTAAGTGGTTCTTAACTATGAATAGCTTTAATCTTAACTTTAGAAATCTGCGTTTCATTTCACATTGAATTAAGTAAGGGGTAGATATGTTTGATCTTTAAGAGCTAGATCACGTGGAAATACTTGATCATACCATGTAATTTCTAAATTCAGAGCACTTTTGGCCCGTTTTGAAAACAAACTGAAAAAAACTAGTTGCAAGTAGGGGATTGGATGAAAACTCACTAAAAGCATTAGAACCTTTCCGATTACTGGTCAAAGCGACCCCTGGATAAGGCTGAATCTAAAAAATGATTTAGGCAACATTTCTTTATATAGCTCTCTAAATTACCATTTTCTACCCTTATTGTGCAGTCGCTTGCTAGCCCCTTGAGCCTTTATTTTGGTATGCCAAATGCGTGCCGATTTTATTGGTACACACGTCAAAACTACCCTTCGCCTAAAATGATTTTGGCTTTCCCTTAGAAGAGTGGCTGCTCTAGTAAAGATGGATGTACTTTACAACATTCTTTCGGACCATCAAAAGTCGCCCTGATAAAAATGGGTTTACACTTTGGGGAAAAGAACTTCAATCTTTGACAATTTTTTGAGCTGTCAAAAATCGTCTTGATAAGAATGGATTTACACTTTGAGAAGGGAATTTCAATCATTGATAATTTTGTGGGTTACCCAAAAATCACCCTGATACGGATGGGTCTACACTTCGAGAAGAGAATTTCAATCATTGATAATTTTGTGAGCTACTCAAAAATTGCTCTGATGGGGATGAGCTTATACTTCAGGAAAGGGGTTTAAATCATCGATAAACTTTTTGTGTAATTAGAGACATAAGCTTGCAAGCAAAAAAAAATGAAAGAAAAAAAAAAGAAAGAAAGAAAGAAAAAATAGAGCTTAGGATAATCCCCCTTGATGAGTTCAGTAGTTATCTTTTTTAGCTTAATTGTTATACTGAGCTTGACAAGCTAAAGTGTTACCTAATCCAAATTCAAGAATATCTTGACAGTATACAACTGGGGTTGAAAATGGTGCTTTCATCCGTCAAATTAGCATTGCGGCCATTTTTTTCTGGCGACCTGATCCTCCTTCGACAGCCAATTACCTAAGCCTAATGTTACAACCAAAATAAGACCTCTTGATTCTTGGTTCGGCCTTATCTAATTAGCGGATATGACCTTCTAATAAGGTTTGGTACGTAGAAAGAGGCATATGGTATTTCTTGAGCTTCAAGCGAGAAGCCATGAGTGCATTAGTGCATTCGAGTTGAGTCTCGTCTCCAAAGTTGCATCTAGAATTTGCTTTTGAAAAATAAAAAATCTTATTTTGGCCTTTTGCACATACACACAGAGATTGCATGGTATGCCTTGTATTTACAGGTTGGTTTAGTAAACCTTGATGTGTACATATTTATCTTCTTGCCCTTTATTGAGAATGACTCCCTAATTCTTTTGCTGAGATTGAATTAGTTGAGAATGTGGTTCATTCAGTACGCTCAAAGGCAGATAGAAACTTGAGTTTGGGGTACCTAATAGATTGCATTCATTTTACAATCTTGGGGTATTTCGTATCATTACTCATGAAAACGATACTTTGCATATACTCTCAGCAATATTCTTTGCACATATGCTTTCTGCAAATGTTTTTATGCATAATTGTAGCAAACATTCTCATAAATAGTTTTACATATATAATTCTTGGTGCATGTCTTTTGGCATAAGAGCTTTAGCGAATATATTTCATAAGTGCTTTTGATGCACATGGCTCTTTATGGGTTGCATTTCACATTCATATCATTTGTATGCACTATGTACACACACGTATATATGATTTTTTCTACATATTTTTCATATACATAGTTGTATGTGCACACATCGCACACACTTAATGCTTTACATAGCTTTCATATATAATGACTTTTCACCTATCTTTGCATGTGATTCTTCACATCTATGCCGAGGAGTGACTCTTTACCCTCACAGGTATGATCATTTGTATATATTCCGCATTCATAATCCCCTTGCATATATTTTATACTTGATCTTTTGCATGTATTTCTCATTCATGATCATTTGTAAACATTTTATAGAATATGATTCTCCGCACACATTCCATAATCTCTTACATGTATGCAAGCCATTCATGTGATTGTGGCATATATGTTATATGCATAATTCCCTGCATGCATTTTATGTTCATAGTCCATGCATAGTATGCATAGTATGCACATTGCACATACACAATTCTTTATAGTTGTCTCACGTCGCATTCGGAGCACCCCATAGGTATAATCTTTTGAATATGATTAACATTTCATACGAATGATTTTGTGTTTAAATTTCACACATGCATAACTTCGCATGTCAGTTTATACATGCATATCATACATTCATAACTTTGCATCTCAGTTCATACATGGATATCATACATGGATAGCTTTCCACATAATTTCCATGCATACATGATGCCCTTCGCCTACTAGATGGTGTACATCAGTCTTAATCATGACTTCATATGTCGATAAACCGCCGCTTCCAAAGCCCTCTCAAGAGGCAAATCTCTAAACCCTCTCAAGAGGCGAACTTCCAAAACCCTCTTAAGAGGTAATTATCAAGCCCTCTGAAGAGGCGATTCTTAATCAACTAAAATCCTCTTCGGGGGCAAGTTAACCTAAGTCCTCTCAAGAGGCAAGGCAAATTAACCAAAGTCCTCTTCGGGGGCAATCAGTTCTCTAAGTCCTCTCAAGAGGCAATTCTTATCCCTTTGCATACATTTCTCATGCTTGAGCCTTTGCATGCATAGCTTTTCACATGCATTTCATGCATACATGCGCTCGACACTCCTTAGATAGTATACGTCAGTCTCACGCCGATAAGTTGACGTCTTTCAAAGTCCTCTGAGGAGGCAAAAAAAAAATCTTTGTAAGCCCTCTGAGGAGGCAAATCTGTAAGCCCTTTAAGGAGGCAAATCTTGTAAGCCCTCTGAGGAGGCAAATCTCGAAGCCCTCTGAGGAGGCAAATCTGTAAGCCCTCTGAGGAGGCAAATCTCGAAGCCTTCTGAGGAGGCAAATCTGTAAGCCCTCTGAGGAGGCAAATCTTGAAGCCCTCTGAGGAGGCAAACCTATAAGCCCTCTGAGGAGGCAAAACCTGTAAGCCCTCTGAGGAGGCAAATCTGTAAGCCCTCTGAGGAGGCAAATCTCGAAGCCCTCAGAGGAGGCAAATCTGTAAGCCCTCGGAGGAGGCAAATATCGAAGCCCTCCGAGGAGGCAAATCTTGTAAGCCCTCTGAGGAGGCAAATCTCAAAGCACTCTGGGGAGGCAAATCTGTAATCCCTCTGAGGAAGCAAATCTCGAAGCCCTCTGAGGAGGCAAATCTGTAAGCCCTCTGAGGAGGCAAATCTCAAAGCCCTCTGAGGAGGCAAATCTGTAAGCTCTCTGAGGAGAAAAATCTCGAAGCCCTCTGAGGAGGCAAATATCGAAGTCCTCTGAGGAGGCAACTTTCGAAGTCCCCTGAGGGGACAGATTTTTCAAGTCCTTTGAAGAGGCAAATTCTGGAGCCCTCTTAGGAGGCATCTCTTTATCCAACTCCCAGCAAGAAGGCAAGGTCTCCACCACAGGTATGTAATCCTCTCTCTCTCTTCCTTCCTTAAATTTTGGCTCACCTAGGTGTCTAGACACTAGCTTCTCTAAAGTCATGCTGGATTTTATAGGAGATTCATTAAGGATTTTTCATTAATTGCTAAGCCATTAACTAACTTGTTGGTTAAAGATGTGTCTTTTGATTTTTCTCCTGCATGTATGGAAGCTTTTGAGAAATTAAAGAAATCTCTTGTGAGTGCACCTATTATAACTTCTCCTAACTTGAATTTACCCTTTGAGATAATGTGTGATGCTAGTGACCTATCAGTAGAATATGTGTTAGGTCAGCGTCAAGATAACCATTTGCATGTCATTTATTATGCTAGCCATACATTATCGGCACCTTAATTGAATTATACAACTGAAAAAGAAATGTTGGCGGTTGTCTTTGTATGTGATAAGTTTAGATCTTATTTATTAGGATTTAAAATTATAATCTATACGGATCATGTAGCCCTTAGGTATTAGTTTGCTAAGAAAGATGCTAAATCTCGTCTTATACGTTGGGTTCTTTTATTACAAGAATTTGACATTGAGATTAAAGATAAGAAAGGCTCTGAAAATTTAGTAGCCGATCATTTGTCAAAATTAGAAAATAATGAAGGACCTTTGAGGGATAGTGATGAAATTAAAGAATCTTTTTCGGATGAGGCTTTAATGTCAATTGAGTAAGTGAATGTACCATGGTATGCAGATTTTGCTAACTTTCTTGCTGTAGGAATTTTGCCACATGGGTTGACATAGCAACAAAGGAAAACAAAATTTTTGATGTTAAAAATTACCTTTGAGATGAGCCTTATTTGTTTAAGATAGGTGGGGATGGTATGATTCGTAGGTGTGTGAGTAAGAAAGAGTATGTAAATATTTTAAAACATTGCCATTCATTTTTATATTCAGGTCATAATGGGAGTACAAAAACTGCATTTTGTGTGCTTGAGTGTGGATTTTATTAGCCTACTTTATTTCATAATGCTAGGAGTTTTGTAACCCAATGTAATAGGTGTCAAAAGGTTGGTAATATCGGGAAAAGAGATGAGATGCCTTTGAATAATATTTTAAAGGTAGAAATATTTGATGTGTAAGGGATAGACTTTATGGGTCCTTTTCCTACATCTTTTGGACAAAACTATATATTGGTTGGGATGGATTATGTATCAAAATGGGTATAAGCTAAAGCAACACCAACCAATAATTCAAAGGTGGTTGTGAAGTTTTTAAAGAAGCTCTTTTTAATATTTAGAGTGCCTCAGGCTATAATAAGTGATGAAGGTACGCATTTCGTGAATCAATTTTTTGCTTCTTTATTACATAAATGTGATGTGCATCATAGGATAGCTACTCCCTTTAATCCACAAACTAGTGGTCTAGTAGAGGTTTCAAATAGAGAGCTTAAATAGATACTTGAAAAAATAGTTCCTAGTTTAAGGAAAGATTGGGCGCACAAGCTTGATGATGCATTTTGGGCATATCGCACTGCATTTAAAACACCTATTGGGATGTCACCATATAGGTTAGTGTACGGTAAAGCATGTCATTTGCCTGTCGAGTTAGAGCATAAGGCTTATTGGGCCATTAGGACCTTGAATTACAATTAAATGAGCTTGATGAATTACACCTCATTTCTTATGAAAATGCAAGAATCTATAAGGAACGATCTAAGAAATGGCATGATACTCATATTTAATATAAAATTTTTAAGGTGAGAGACAAAGTCCTTTTATTCAACTTTAGATTAAAGTTGTTTCTCGAAAAATTACGGTCTCGGTGGAGTAGACCTTTTGAGATCAATCAAGTATTTGACCATGGCTATTTAGAACTTAAAAATGCAAAAAGGGAATTATTTAAAGCTAATGGTCAACGATGTAAAGTGTATTTAGATGAGACTTATCATGGGAGAGAGGTTTCATGTATCTCTCTAGTTTCGGTTGAGGAATCACATTAGATTTTCTTGGTATGTAAACTTATGTTTGTTGTTTGTTTGTTTGTTTGTTTATGCTTTTGTATTGTTTTCCTTGTATTTTAAGTTTGTATTTTGTGCTTATTCATTTCATATTTTATCCACAGGTTGTTTTATATATTATTATTTAAGGTGTAATTATAAATGTGTGCTTCTTTTCAAGTATATTTATATTTTCTCTTTTACTCTTATGTCGCTAGCGCGAGTCTATATGGTGGATTGTATAGTTGCTCTCTGTCGCGAGCGCGTCATTATTGCGGGCGCGAGAAAGTACGGCTCTGCTCTATGTCGCGAGCACGACATAGCAAGGTATTTGAATTTTTAGGGTTCTTTTTAAGGCGTTATAGCCTTTTCTCAAAACCTATTTAAGGGATGTTGACGGTTTTTCAACCACAATTCTTTATTTTTCATCTTATCTCTCTACTTTGCTCTAAAAAAATTTCTTCTTTCTTACCTTATCCTTCTATTTTCTTTGTATTTCTTGAGTTTTCTTTTTCTTTTCCTTGAGTTATTTTGGAGTTGTTCTCTATTTTTGGTGGAGTATTTGCTATTTCTTGTGCATCTCACAATGGTGAGATTGAAGAGGGTTGGTGATAAGAGTAAGGGAAAGAGAGCATCTTTATCTGCACATAGTCAAGGTACCACGGTTTGGTCTGAAGTTTTTGAGTGCCCATTTTCGATTCAAACGAAAGAAGAAGGTAAGAAATTCCAATCCTTATCTAAGAAGTAATTTGTTGGTATGTGGCATTTAGATTTTGAATTATTAAAGGATTTAGGCATTTTGAATGACTTTGAAAAATACTTGCATTATATGAAATGGGGAGAGTTTGTTCATATGATGCTGCCTATGAGGAGAGAGTGGGTCCTTGAATTATTTACTATTTTGGAATATGCAGACAAGAGGAAAGTTACAATGAAATTTAGGCATGATGGTGTTGAATATGTGTTTGGTTTTGAGCAAATGCATGATTGGTTTGGGTTTCCCATAAATGGAAATACATTTGTGCCTCAAAATTTTAACGCCACTGAAGTTTGGAAGAAATTGACTGGATTGAATGTGTTTAATAATAAGAACTCTACCAATAGGAATTTTAAGAATGAATTGTTGTTATTAGTTCACAAATTTATATGCCATGCCCTATTCGGTCGAGTCGAAAGTAATAAAGTTCAAGCGAAAGACCTTTTTTGTTTTAAACCTTGTGTAAACTAAGAAAACACCATGCTCAATTGATTTTGTTTTTTATGGTTTATATCATGCATCCATCTCTAAATCTAAAACTGTGGGTATGGGACACATGATCACGGGTATTGTGCTTAGTTATTTGGGACAATTGCATGGTGTTGAGGTGAGTGAGGATGAGAGTGTTGCATTGCTTGATGTAAAATTCTTGCAAAATTCTAACTTGTTGATAAGAGGCGGTTGGCCTCTAAAGTTTGTTTCCTATGATGAGTGTGTTAGGAGGACAAGTTTGGACAAAGGAAAGTGCCTTGCTAATAATGATGAAGATGATAGTGACGGTGATGAGGGGCCCAACGATTTGGATGTGGAAGCTGATGAAGGAGGAAGTTCTACCGGTTGGGATCAAGTTATGGAGAGGTTGGATGCAATGCAAGCAGCCAACAAAACTTTGGCTATCAAAATGGATGCATTTGAGAAAGATATGAAGACTATGCATAAGAGCAACAAGAGTTTGACACGCAAGTTGTTGTCCTTTTTCAAGCAACAAAACGCCCGGTTCTCCAAGTGCTGAATAATAAGGGCAATTTTTCTCTTTTCACTTGTAGTTTATATTATTTTGTGTGTGTTTTAGTGCCTTCTTGTATGTGTTTAGTTTGATTTTTTATAGGTCTCTTTTTCTCACAATGGGGACATTGTGTCCTTCAAGTGTGGGAAAATTAGTGTTTTTATGTTTAGGTTACATGTTTAGTTTGTGTTTTGTTTATGGAGCAAAAGTACTTGATGAATTCTTAGTGGCATTATTATGAACCTTCTTACAATTTTGTGAGTCTAAGTTTGGTTGATGAAATCCTTAGGGAATATTTTGTGGATCACTTATTTTGGTTGAGTGTGCACCTGTGAAGGATTATGTTAGGCAAAGTAATTTTCGAAAATGGTTGTTTTTAAGTACGTTTCTTCATGCATGTACCTTGGCTTGAGTAATTGGAACATTGCTTAGGGTGACTCTAGGCTTAATCCTCGTGAGCTTTTGAGCCTAAAATGAGGATATACTTTATTGATAGAGAGTTCCCTTGTATGCTATATACTCTAGAACTTGTGATAGATAATTTTCAAGATTGCATTTAGGATGAAAGATGTATGAGAAATGATAAGGGCAATTAGTTATAACCTTTTAACATGCTTAAAAGACCGACCTTTTTTACTTTAGTTTGCCAATTTTTGAACCTTAAGCTATTTTTCTTTGTTAATAACCATACAGATAGCCTTAATCCATTTCGTTGACGCTTTACTTTGCTTTTGGCACCTTTCTTGTGGATGGATTAGTGTTGCTAGATCACTTGAGACAAAATTAGTTTGGTTGTATGCATGTTGTTCAGTTATTTTATCATAAAAATAAATAAATAATAAATTAAGATAATTAGTTTATGAAAAAAAAACAGTCAAGCTAGTTTTTGAAAGAAAAATAAGCAAATCAATAAGGTTTTGGGAAACTAGTGGAAATTGAGCTACTTAACATGCTAAGTTTAATTGTAAGTCTCATGTGGTTTGGTGATTGCTTGTCTTTCCACGTGAATAAGCTACTTAACCAAAATTTAACCCCCCTTGTACTTAAGCCACGTTATAACCTTGAGTAAGACCCTTTGATTTTGTGCATTCTTTTATTCTTGTAGTGAAGATGTTTTATTCATTACAAGCTTATGGATGTATAAGTGTACTAGGGTAAAGGAGTGAAACCCAAAGCCATTATTTGTTTGAGTGATGTGAGAAATATTATTTGCTTGAGAGGGAATTGCTCTTTACTTTGTGACATTTGCAAGCTGTAGAAATATAATTTTGATGGTATTCATACTCTTGAACTTTTCCTTTGCATAACTCTTTGATTAGTTGTACATGAAAACTAAACCTTGTATATTCATAATATTGCTTTTGGATTTGTCTACTTAAACTAATAACTCGCAAGATGTATGTTTTAGAAGTCTATTGAGTATGATGAGCTCCACATGTTTGTTTTTGTTTTTAGATTTGGTTATGTTTTTGTACCTTGCATTTTCAAGCTTTGCTTGAGGACAAGCAAAGATTCAATTATGGGGAATTGATGTGTCTAGTTTTATGTATGTTCATTTGATGTTTTTAGCCTAAGTTTAAATAATTTTCTATAATTTTAGTTATTTTTTATGTGTGAAGTTTATACCTTTTATGTGTTGTGTGTGTTTTGTATGTATAGGTAAAAATGGAGATAAACTAGCATGAATGGGCACCATTGGAGGTCAAGGGAACTATCGTGAGCACGACAAAGCAAGGCAAAAGTCAAACCAAAAAAGTCAACCATTGAAGCTCCATGTACTGTCGCGAGCGCGACATGAGTCGCACGCGCAACACAACTAGCCGTTGGGCAGTTATTGTGAATGTTCACTTGAAATTTCATACCTTTCTACCAAGAGTTGTGCATTTTTGTAAAATCACTTGAAGAAACATCAAGTTTGGAGATGTATTTAAAGAGGAGATGGTTGAATTAAAAAGTTCTTGAGTCTTTGAGAAAAGAAGAACAATTTATTTCTATTATATTGAAAATTCATTTTAGAACAATATATTTTATTTTCTTGAGAAGAAGACACAAGAAGAAGAAGAATCCTTTTAGAAAGTAGAAAAGGGTTGAGAGATCTCTTTTTACTTTCTCTTTTGTCTATTTCTTTCTTCTTTGTAAATAATCTGATGATTTTTAGGAACTTGAATGATGATGTTAATATTTTATTTCCATTAATCTTCATAATCTTTTAATGCAAAATTTTCTTTTAGTATTCTTGGATTATTATTATAAGCTAAAGTGTAGTCGAGAGATATATTTTGTCTTATAGATAATAGAAATTCATCATCAAAACATTGCTTGAGAAATCAGTATGTTAAGATAATTACTATAGATTGATAACTAATCTTGGAATATGTGATTATAATTAATTAATTCATTAATGAGAGTTAAAGGATTAGCTTTGTAATTGCATATTTTAGGTACTCTAGTTCATATCAAGAGCATGGATTAGAACATTATTCCAATTTGGCTTACTTACGAGATTACAATTACATTAAGAGAATGGAATCAAGTTTCATAATCATTATTTCTTCATCAAGAACTAAATTATCTTCTTTGACTACCAATAACTAAGTTTAATTAGTATTTTAGTTTTAGCACTTCATAAAGTAGTTTAATTTCACAATTGAATTTAAGAGTTGTAAACAAGATTAAAATCAAATAATAATAATGTGTAATAACCAGTCCTCGTGTAAACGATAAGTTAAGTATTATAATCGGTAAACCGTGCGCTTGCGGATTTAGTAACAATATATACTGGACTGAAAATTATTATAGAAAAAAGTAAGACGAAAGATGAGAGGAGAGGAGAGGGGTTGCCGCCTGAAAATGGAGCAACGGCAGCCCCAAAATTAAATCAATAAGGTGGTGGCTATAGATCTCAACGAGGAAGAGAAAGAGAGAGTTTAGGACTCTTTTTAAGATTTTATAAAATTGAGTACTTAAAGTATAGTTTTGTCTATGAGATTTGAATAGCAATAAATTCAATTAAAAATTAAAAAATAAAAAAGAAAGTTATGGACTATGTTTTGGAACGAAGGGAATAGTGTAATCCGAGAAGTACTAAATACATTCTTTTATTACATTTTTTTTTTACCTTTTTTAGTATTTGTATGATATGCTTCCATTTTATAAATTATAAAATTACATATTTTGACTTATTTGTATAAGTGTCATACAATGAATTAAAAAGTAAAATAAAAAATATTTAGCACTTCGCTTCCCGTATAATAGTCAACTTTTATTTGTTTCCTGAAAATCTCTAATAGAATTTTCAGTTATCGTTTAGTTTTGAGAAATCGGTCTAATTAAATTAAGAAAGTCTATTTTGCTCGCAATATTTAAAGACATAAAATTCAATTTAATGATTTTCTGAATGCAAGACCTATCGACATCCAAACTATCCAAAAATGTTGAAGAATGACTAAGAGTGGAGGTGATATGAATGAGAAATTTTTTTGGACTCAAAAAGCTCAACATGATTATTTAAATTTGGGATACAAAAACACCTCTTATTTTCATGCCAAAATGGTGTTGTGTTATAAAATTAATGTTGTTACAGGTTTAAAAGATCTTTTAGGTCTGTTGTGGAAACTCGAATTAATTTCCACCAAATTCATCTCGAACACTATTGAGCAGGTGAATAAACCGTAAACGATTGTACTGAAAATTCACACAAGGTAAAATTCCTAGAAAAGACTGGAGGGGTCACAAATGGTTCCACTTAAAACCCAATCTCCTTAAACAGAATTTTTCTAAGTAATTTAATAGCATAATAATTTACTAACAATATACCAGACAATAGCTATTAAATAGACAAATAAAGAACACTAGAATTTAACGAGATTCGACCAATTATGCCTACGTCTTCGGATTCACTATTTCAAAAAAATAATACAAGTGAAATATTTACTAAAAAGAGAAAAAATTATTGCCTTAGAAAAGATGGCAATTTTGGGATGGATTGGATTAGAAAAGGGGTGCTCTATTTATAACTTTAACAAATCCCACTTTCTCAATATGTTTCCAATGTGGGATTTGCTAAACAATCCCATTTGTCAACAATTATCATAAATTGTCAACAATTGTGGAATAACCACAAAAGTTGACTTTTCAATAAATCTCCACCTTAGCGAACTCCACATCTTCAAATTTCTCACAAAACTCGGTTTTAGTAGTTTCACAAAATGCGCTTTAAAGCACCAAACTTCAACTTTTAATAGTATTGATCAAACCCAAACAATATTGCAACTTAACCGCAGTCACTACTTTTGTGAATATATCAGCAGGATTCTCAGTGGTCCTAATCTTCTAGATTGTTACTCCACCTTCTTCCAAAACTTCTCGTACAAAGTAATAACGAACATCGATATGCTTCGTCCTTGCATGGTAAATTTGGTTCTTTGCCAAAAGAATAGCACTCTGACTATCACAATACACTTTGATTTACTTCTGTTGAACCCCTAATTCACCAAGCAACCCTTGAAGCCAAATTGCCTCCTTCACAGCCTCTATAACTGCCATATACTCTACCTTCGTAGTGGACAAAGCAATTGTTGACTGTAAATTAGACTTCCAACTAACTGGTGCTTTCGCAAAAGTAAATACATAACCAGTAGTTGATCGCCGTTTGTCCAAATCACTAGCATAGTCGGAATCACAATATCCAACTACACATTGACCATCTTGTCCATCCCGTTGAAATACCAAACCAACATCTACGGTGTTCAGAATGTACCGCAGAATCCATTTCACAGCTTGCCAATGTTTCTTTCCAGGATCATGCATATACCTACTCACAACCCCAACTGCCTGTGAAATATCGGGCCTTATACACACCATAGCATACATCAAGCTACCAACAGTATTTGCATATGGTACTTTTGCCATGTATTCTCATTCTGCTTCATTCTTTGGAGACAAATATGCACTGAACTTAAAATGAGGAGCAAGAGGAGTACTAACAGGTTTTGACTTTTCATTCATGCCAAAACGTTTTAGTACTTTTCTCAGATATTGTTTCAGAGTCAAACGAAATCTCCCCAATTTCCTATCTCTGCTTATCTCCATACAGAGAATCTTCTTGGCTTCACCTGGATCGTTCATTTCAAACTCCCTGTTCAACTGAGTCTTTAACTTCTCAATCTCTATCAGACTCTTGGAAGCTATCAGCATATCAACTTAAAGAAGAAGATATATGTAGAATCCGTCTTGTAGCTTGCACAAATACACACAATGATCATATTTGCTTCTTGTGTACTTTTGCCCCATCATAAACTTGTCAAATCGTTTGTACCACTGCCTCGGAGATTACTTCAATCCGTACAATGATTTTTCAAGCTTGCACACCATATTTTCTTTTCCAGCAACTTTAAATCCTTCGGGCTGAACCATATAGATTTCCTCCTCCAAGTTTTCATGTAAAAATACAGTTTTTACATCCAACTGAACTAGTTCCATATCCAATTGTGCTACCAAAGCCAACAAAATTCGAATGGAGGAATGTTTTACAACTGGAGAAAAAACTTCATTATAGTCAATTCCCTCCATCTGAGCATAGCCTTTAGCCACCAGCCTTACTTTGTAGCTCACATCATCCTTGTCAAGAAATCTATCTTTCTTTGCATATACCTATTTGCACCGAATTGCCTTCTTTCCCTTCGGGAGATTAGCTAGCTTCCACATATGATTCTTATGAAGGGACTGCATTTCATCATTCATGGCTTTCCTCCACTTCTCTACTTTTAAACTTTTGACTGCTCCATTATAAGTGGTAGGAATATCATCAGTTGCAATTTGAAATGTGTAAGCCACCATATCAATATAGCGAGCAGGCTTTTTGATTGTCCTCTTTGGCTTACTTAATGCAATTGATTCAAGTTGCTGTGGAGGTTCTTGGGTTAAAACCTCTCTTTCATCCGACTCCTCATCTACTATAGGAGTTTCTGCATCTGCTTTATCATTTGCTGGGCTAACAATTTTCCTTTCAAACTCCACTTGTTTTAGAGTACCATCTGTCTGCTTAACACTTTCATTTGTCACCTTTCTCAACATGGTAGATTCATCAAAGGTAACATCCCTGCTGAAAACTATTTTTTTTGACTTTGGGCACCAAAGTCGATATCCTTTCACACCAGAGGTGATCTCCATAAAAATTGCTATCTTTGCACGTGGATCCTACTTTGATTCCTTAATGTGATAGTATGCAATGGAACCAAACACATGTAAAGAATTATAATCTGTAGTAGGTTTTTCAAACCATTTCTCTAATGGCGTTTTACCACCAATAACACTAGATGGAAGGTGATTAATGAGATGGCAAGCATATGTAATAGTTTCAGCCTAAAATTCTCTGCCCAACCCTGCATTAGACAACATACACTGAACTTTTTTCAGTAATGTTCGGTTCATACATTCTGCCACCCCATTCTGTTGTGGTGTATTTCTGACTGTGAAGTATCTGACAATGTCTTCACCTTCACACACTTTTATAAATGGATCACTCATGTATTCCCCGTCATTATCTGTACGGAGATGTTTGATCCTTTGGCCTATTTAAGTTTCCATCATCTTTTTCCGTTTGAGAAAAACTCCCAGCACTTCATCCTTAGTCTTTATAGTATATACCTATACTCTCCGGGAAAAATCATCAACAAATGCCACGTAATAGTATTTTCCTCCCAAAAAAGTCGTCTTGGAAGGTCCCCACACATCAGAATGAACATAGTCCAAAATACCCTTGGTATCTTGGATTGCTGTTCCAAATTTCACCCTTATCTTTTTTCCTTTGACACAGTGCTCCCAAAAATCCAATTTGTAAGTTTGAACTCCTTTCAATAATCCTTGTTTCACCAAGAGATTCAAGGATTTTTTACCTGCATGCCCCAAACGCATATGCCATAACCTGGTTGATTATAACTCCTTTTCACCAGTAGAAGCCACTGCTGTTGTGCCAATAATAGTAGTACATTGGTAGTGGTACAATCTGTTATTCTTTCGAATTCCTTTTAACACCACAAGTGCACCAGAGATTATCTTCATTACTCCGCCTTTTGCTCGTACCTCGAAACCCTTTTCTTCTAGAGCTCCTACGAAAATGAGATTCTTTGACAAACTGGGCACATAACGAACATCGTTCAGGATTCTGATTGATCTATCATGATTTTTCAAATGAATAGAACTAATCCCATGTGTGGTGAGGGAGACATCATTTGCTGTATAAACAACTCCATCTTCTAGTTTTCTAAATTCAGAAAACCAATCCCGATTGGGACACATATGATGACTGTAGCCTGAATCAAGTAGCCATACACTAGAAGAGCTAGTTGACGATGTAACAACAAGTGAGAAATCTGAGTCTTCCTCATTACACTCAGCTACATTTGAATCTACAACAGCCTTTCCTTTATTAGGTTTGCCCTTATACTTCAGCTTAGGACAATCTTTCTTCCAGTGCCCTTTTTCTCGACAAAAGGCACATTCGTCTTTGCCCAATTTGGGCCTCGACTTCGATCTCCAATTCTTTCCTTTAGTCTGGCTCTGCGATTGACCTCTCACTACTAGAGCTTCTGTAGCTCCACTTGTGCTTTCTTTCTTATCCTTCTTTCTCAGTTCATAACTATATAAGGCAGCACAAACTTCACTGAGAGTCACAGCAGCCTTCCCATGAAGTAGAGTCATTTCAAGAAACTCAAACTTCTCAGGAAGGGATCCCAACAACATCAAAGCCAGATCTTCATCTTCGAATGTCACATTCATATTTAATAAATCAGCGACTAACTAATTAAAACTGGTGATGTGATTATTTATTGTGGTACCCGCAACATAATTGAAATGAAACAGTCTTTTCTTCATGTGGAGCTTATTCTGACTGCTTTTTTCAAGAATTTTTCCTCCAGTGCTTTCATCAATTTACTTGCAGAAGTTTCTTTCGAGAAAGCATACTTTTGCTCTCTAGAAAGGCACGATCGAATTGTACCACATGCCAAACGATTAAGTCTCTTCCATTCTTTCTCATCAACATCATCTGGTTTCTTTTCTTCAAGGGCAATGTCTAGACCTTACTGAAAGAGAGCGTCTAGAATCTCAATTTGCCACATGCCAAAATGACCCGTACTATCAAAAATTTCCACCACAACTCTTGCATTTTCCATCAAATTAGACGACGAAGAAGCAGTAGATGGATTTGTCATTTTTGCTATAATTACTATTCAATAGCTGTCGATGCGGAATGCCAATAGTCCAAGGAAAAATATTTTTTGATGTGGAAGATCAGACTACGCTGCAACCACAGAGCATACTAAGAAAGAATATAGACTCTGATACCAATTGTTGTGGAAACTCGGGTTAATTTCTACCAAATTCACCTCGAACACTATTGAGCAGGTAAATAAAGTGTAAACGATTGTACTGAAAAATTACACAAGGTAAAATTCTCAGGAAAGACTGGAAGGGTCACAAACGGTCCCGCTTAAAACCCAATCTCCTTAGACATAATTTTTTTAAGTAATTTAATAGCACAATAATTTACTAACAATATACCAGACAATAGCTATTAAATAGACAAATAAAAAACACTAGAATTTAACGAGGTTCGGCCAATTATGCCTACGTCATCGGACACTACCAAATTATATTTCACTATTTCAAAGAAATAATACAAGTGAAATATTTACTAAAGAGAAAAAGAATTATTGTCTTAGGAAAGATGGCAATTTTGGGATGGATTGGATTACGAAAGGGGTGTTATATTTATAGTTTTAACAAATTCCACTTTCTCAATATGTTTTCGATGTGGGATTTGCTAAACAATCCCATTTGTCAACAATTATCATAAATTGTCAACAATTTTGGATGAGCCACAAAAGTTGACTTTTCAACTAGGTCATCGACACATTACAGAGAAAGACATTGCTCAAATCCTTTTAGACTACTATCAGAATATATATGCGTCCCATGCTATTGTTGATCGTCAACCATTCCTCTAACATATACCAACCTGTCATTTCTCGTAAGCTAAATGAGCAACTTCTAGCTCCTTTTACTGCAAAGGAGATATTTCAAGCAGTCAAAACTATCCATCCTACTAAGGCTCCATGTCATGATGGCCTAACTGGTCTTTTCTATCAAACTTACTGGGATTTTATCAAAATTGATATCTATAGGGTTGTTTAGGACTTCTTTGAATCTGGTTCTATGCCATTGAATTTCAATCACACTACTATAACCTTATTTCCAAAAGTTCCAAATGTCAAAACTCTTCGATAGTTTTGACCAATAGGCATCTGCAATTTGTGTTATAAGACTTATCAAGTATTCCATATCGATTATTTACAAACCACTACAAAAACTAGATTTTGGGGTAAAGTTAGGCTCAAACCCATTTTATTCACATGGTATTAGAGTCACTAGTCATTGATGTTGGCCCACACGATATTCAGTCTCGTAAACTTCATGCTCCATTATTCCAATTAGCACTCTTAAGGGGTTGATTTCACTCATGGTCACTCAACTTATCACTTATCGCGCAAAAGTAACCGACTTTTTTTTTTCTTACTTAAATGTAACTGAACTTTTAACATTGTTGCACAAAAGTCATGTTGACCGGAATCCGGCGACGACTCTTGCCGGATTGATAAGTTCAACAAATACTACATTTAAATTAATTTCATTCACGGTCACTAGACTTATCATTTATCTCGCAAAAGTAATTAACTTTTTTCTTTTCAACTTAAATGTTACTGAACTTTTAATATTTTTGCAAAAAAGTCATCAATCCGGCAAGGGTCGTCGCCGGATTCCGGTCAACATGATTTTTGTGCAATAATGTTAAAAGTTCAGTGACATTTAAGTAAGAAAAAAAAAGTCGGTTACTTTTGCGCGATAAGTGATAAGTTGAGTGACCATGAGTGAAATTGACTCCACTCTTAAGTATTGCAAATCAGCTAATTACAAAAGTAATATTTCTAATAAAAGTTTGGGCAATTCTCAGTTTAAAAGTTAGCTTTTGAGATCAAGTTATGTCCAGATCCATGTTCTTCACAACATTATTGCTAAATTGTTATCCAGACGCCTTCATCCTCTTCTGAATTCTATCATTTTTCCTAATCAATGTGCTTTCTATGAGGGCCCTTGCGTTCAAATAACATTTTGATTGCTCATGACACGAAAACAAAAAAAAAAGTTGGGCCAATTAAAGCGCAATGTGATCCCTACGTGGGATTTCGAGTGAAACTTAAAATTTGGCTAAAATCTTGTCTATATAGCATGTGTCATCAAAATTTGAATAAAAAACTCCTAAACTCTCGTTATTTTGCATGTAAATTCGCCTCATCAAGCCAATTTTTCTATTTGATTTTGAATTAGTATGTGGTATTTAATTACTCCCTAATTTAGGCTAATGACTATTTAATCCTATAAAAAAGTAATATAATCACCAACTAAAAAAAATAAAAGAAGTAAAATGATAAAGACAAAAATTTATAAAAAATCTTATATAAATAGGTAGACATAAACACTATATTCATACTCCAGACGCACAAAAATAGAAAGAAAGAGTGAAAGATTGGAAAATAATGGCAGCTGCATGGAAATATTTCTTCGGATTTTTATGCATTATCATGCTTCTAAGTGCAGGTGAGAAATTATTGGTTACAATATTATTTAATTTATTTCTTTAAAAATAGTTCTAATTATTTATTTAAATAAAAAATGTAATTAATTTCTTTTTTTTTTATCAATATCTTTGGTATTTGAATATTAGGAGAAACAAATGCAGAAGGATCTCCTTCTGAAAAGTTGATACATCAGGGAGCATGTGACAAATTTCCAGACTGCAATGACCATTGCGAAGACACCTTGGGTTTACCTGGAATCTGCCAAAATAGTGGAAATGCTAATGTTTGTTTCTGCAAGGACTAATTCAATTTAATTATTTATTATGCAATTTTCTACAAATTACGTATTCGAATAAAACTAAATTATTATTATTATTATTATTATTATGGATTTTCCATTTTTGTTCTCGATTATTGTTCACACTTTTGATTTCTTGATTTCAATTAATTAACTCGAAAAATTCAAGCTCAGACAGCTGGGATTAAATTCTTGATCTTTTATTCTTGTAGAATTTTCTCAAACTTGGAGCAATTTGATTGGGATTTTTTTTAATAGAAGCACTCTATCGTACTCTTTATTTCTTATTATCAGACAGCTGCGATTACTTACTGTGTTTTGGTCATTTATTTCAATCCAAACACTTCATTAATATTATTTTTAAAGATCAATCATTAATTTTATTTTTAAGATCAAACATAATTATGTTTTTGACTAACTTACAACCCATTTTGCCACCTTAATTAGATGCATTACATAAATCACGTTGGCAGTTAGCTCAGCTATATATATATATATATATATATATAAGCAATAATTGAGAAAATGTCAAAAAATATATATTTGGACCCCAACCAAAGATGAAAATAGCAACAAAAAGAAAAGTAATTATTAAAAACATATATAAAATTAAAAGTACATATTATTGATATTTTACTGTCTTCATAATAAGAATAAAACCCAATTAACCACATTAACCGAACAGTTCAACTTCTTCACTCCCATTTACAAGCCAATTGGTATGTTTTGGTATGGCTATTAATCAAGTAAACGCCGTCGTTTTGTGCTCGCCAATAGCACTTTTTTTTTATTGTCCAAACAATGTTCAGAAACAAAGTTGTGTTTAGACCATCTGGGCAAAAATGCATTAAATTGCTTTTTTCCTCCTGTCCATGATAATGTACGGTGAAAAAGTGTTGTTCCTTGAAAATTCATCCTAAATTCCCATTCTTGTTGATGATTAGGAGCAAGAATTTTAGTCCCAAGATCATCATTTGATGATCTACAATGGGTTTTTAATTCATCTTTTTCTAACCCATTTACTATTTAAACATTAAATTTTTGAAATAAATCATAATTCAATCCATTTGTTCTTCCAATTACTGCAACCAACAAAATAACACTTAAAATCTGCTTCATTTTTTTTTTTCTTTTTTCTCCTACTTAATGATTAAAGGAATTTTGTAATTTATTGAGTAAGAATTTATTTTATTACTCGTATATATTCACTTATTTATAGTTGCAATAGAAATTTTAACAGAAAAACAACCTTAACAATATATATTAATAATATTATAGAAGTTTTAATTAGTATAATGTACTTATTCTAAGAGATTATATCCAAAGGGTTGTTTTGGTTTTTTATTTTTTATTTTTATTTTTATTTTTATTTTTATTTTTATTTTTATTTTTATTTTTATTTTTATTTTTATTTTTGCAAATATAATTAACCTCCTCCTATTATTAGCAATCAGTGAATTAAAAAAATAATAATAATTGAAATCACTAAAAAAAAAAAGAACAGAAACAGCTCTTCTTTTTTGTTAGTGGTACTAGGGGGAAAATTAATTAAAATAATTATGTTTTTCATATTATTAGTTATTAGACATAAGTTTTACATAATAATAAAAATTTAAAACGTTTAAGTAGGATAATATTTTAGCAAATTAAGTTAGGAAAATAGCCTAATTAACCATCTAATTTTAAATACATTATCATACTTTTTTTATCAGATTCAAACTCAGATATATATATATATATAAGATTAAAATTGTAGGTGAAAAATGGATTGGATTGGATATATTTGAGTCAAATCACAACGAATTGAATTATAAATAAATTGTATCGGATCAATTTGTGTCATGAGCCAACTGAATTATTAAATGTATTAGAAATAAACCAAATTTTATGATATTATTTTTTAAAAAAAATATTAAAAATAAATAATTGTGCATATGTAACATGTAAATACAATTATTTTTATATTTATATTATATAGAAAATTATAAAATCATAAATAATATAAATGAATTATTTTGGAACTCATAACAACTTGGATTTATCATTTTCTAAGTTAAATAGATATGAGTCTTAAATAGATGATTGAGACATTGACGAATCATATATTGATCAAAATTTATTACTCATCACTGAACTCGAATTTAATGATTTTAAATTGTCTAATAAAAATAATGAAAAAATATGATAAAAAAATGCATTTTCATATTTTTAAATTTACACATTTGCTATTAGATTTTTTAAATTTTTAGTTAATCACATCAAATTTTTAAATTTTATTTTTCGTATATATTAAGTTTAAATAAAAAAATTAATAAAATAAAAATAAAAGTTCAAAATATACTAAAATTATATTATTATTTTACAACTAGACAAATAAAAACTTAAAATTTAATAATAAAAAAAGGCGTATAAATTCTTTGATGTAACTAAGGGTGAGCATGGTCGGTTAACCGGTCCATGAGACCTAATCCATTAACCAGTCCATTAATATCGGTTTTTTGAAATTTCAGTCCATTAACCAGTCCATTACCATCGGTTAACCAGTTCATCGGTTTCGGATTTTCGGATCTGTTACCCAATATTTTTCGGTTAACCACTATAATTATAAATATATTCATAAATAAAATTAAAATATTCAAAATACTTAAAAATTAAAATTTTTTCACTATAATATAACATTATTGTTGTTAAAATAAAAATATTTGGTGGATATAAGTAAATTTATTTTTAAAAATTAATATTTAATAAGTAAATATATTAATCGGTCCATAATCACTTTTAATTAGATAAATTGTTATACTTACTAATAGTCAATTAAAAAAACTTTAAAACTTTAAAATATTTAGTATAATGAAAAAAGTATATGATCATCTTTAATTAGATAAATTATTATAAATTATTAAAAAATTAATAAATTAACTAAAAATTCGGGTTCGGTTCGGTTAACCAGTCACATGAGTCAAAAATATTAATCAGTGCATTAATATCGATTTTTTCAAAACACTAACAATTAATCAGTTCATTACAATCGATTAACCAATTTATCGGTTCGATTTCGATTTTTTTTTTTCGGTTAATCAAATCCACCGATTTTTTTTGTTTACCCTAGATGTAACGATGTGTTTTGCAAAAAAGAGAAAAAAAGGGTAGATGCGTACAGTTGGAATAGGAAGGCAGTAGTAATAAATAAATAATAATAACGCCCAGCAAACTCTCTGACAAAGCATTTAATCCCATCACAGCAGCCAATCACAACCTGCAACTTCATGAATTTACAGTACTGTCAGTCAACAAGCTGTCATCTAGTATTCCAACTCCCTCTTTGCTCTCTCTCTCTGTTCTCTGCTGAGATCTACCTTCCTTTTCACCTCAGTTTTTGGCTGCCACAAATTTTCAATGTCCTATTCCAAATATACAAATTTATCCATAATATTCAATAAAAACTACAACTTTACTTTTAATATTTTAATTACTTCAATATTATATTTTATATCTTAAAATTAATTTCAAAACATAATTAATAATATTGTACTCATTAAAATATTATAGATAAAATTATCCTTTTTATCAAATATTAAAAGCAAATTTAAACCTTTAATCCTCCAAGAATTTATTTGTTGCTTCAAAATCATATATTGCACGAGCATTTAAGATTACACTAGTTAGTAAATTCATTCAAGAGTTAATACTTTTCCTATATTCTTTAAAATTACACTTATTTTTTTTATTTATTTATCTCAATTCTCAAATATAGTAGATGGTTGAATTTTTAATTTATTATATATAATGTTTTTTATTATTATTATTATTGTTAACTGAAATTTGTGGTTAAGAATTTTTTTTTCTTTAGCCATTAATTGTTAATCGACTAGTTACGCTTTTTTGTTTTGATAAACGGAATTAAGGTTATGAACTTAATTTGAAAAATAGGCCCACAATTACACATATATGCATTGTTACTCATTTTTTATGATTATAGAAGAGCGTAATACATTTTTTACCTCTTAAAATTGAAAAAAAGTGTAAAATTTCATACCCAATCCGATGAATGGACTGAATATCGAAAGCTACAAACTATTATATGATTCATAATTATGTGAGCTATAATTTTTTTTTTCTATAATTAATTTAAATTATTACTATACATTTTTACTAAAATTTCAACAGCATATCCCTGTAATATTGCATATCCCTGTAATAAAAAATTATTTTACATTTATAAAATCCAATGTTTTCAGAAGCGGATCGGAGTTCCACTCGGCCTGCCAACTGAGTCATGAATTAACTGAATGGATCGGTTTGACTCGAAATTTTTATTTTTTTAAAATATAATTATTTATAAAATGTAAAAAATATAGTATATTAAAAATACATTAAAAAACTATTAATTTTCAAATATTAATATAAAAATAGTCTATTAATATTTTTGGATTGAGCAATTAATGATGGTAATACAATGGAAAAATAATAGGTTGCTGTATCATTTTTAATGGATGCATGTTATTTTCGTTGCAAATTGGGTTTAATGGGTTTTCATTTTAATTTGTGGGCCTTTAGTTTTTCTTTTCATGGGTTTTCTTTTCATTTAACTTATTTTATTTTATTTTTAACCTATTTATTCATTTTCTTCTTCTAAACTTAACCTAACAAACTTAACCTAACAAATTAATTTCCTTAACAGACCCATCATTCCGCCAACTCCTACCTCAGCTCACCGGACCGCCAGCAGTAGCAGACACACGCGCGGTAGCTCCGCCTAGTTCCAGCAGACCGTCGCCTCCGCAGATCTGGCCTCAAACCACTTAGCCCGCGCAGGAGCACCGCCAGCAGCAGCCGACGCGTGCACAACAGCTCCACCTGATTCCAGCAGACTGTCGCCTCCCACCGCGTGCCCAGATCCGGAGTCCTCCCTACCCAGCCAAGACCTGCGTGCAGCAGCTCAGGCGTCGCTGCACTCCGTCATCCCCATCAAATTTAGTCAAAAAGCCCCATTTTTTAAATGAACCCGAGTCCGAGCAGGTTCAACAATTTTCGGTTAAATCCGATTTTATCCGGTTCAGTCCGAATTTTTATATATTTCGAGTTTCATGTTGAATCAAACCAATTTTTTATCGAGTCACTGTTGAACCGGTTCAACCGGCCGAGTCAACTCGATTTTTAAAACATTGCTAAAATCACCTATCTATTTTCAGTACTCCAAAACAAACTCCAACACAAATTTTTCAATCATCATCTATTCAATCAATCAATTTGAAAATCATCAACTGTCGCTTTTATTTTAATAAAAGAAAACTCTTATCATAGCTATACATACATATTCATTTAACAGATATTTTAGTATTTCAATTATTTTCTCATATAATTTATTCCCTGCATGAAATGCATCGAATAACTTAACTTTATATATATATATATATATATATATCCAAAGCTAAATAATAATCTTAGCCCTATTTATGTACATCATGACATGATGAGGAAAAGATCCAAATGTAGAGCATGTTTTATTTTCTTGCATTCATACCCCACATGATTGCAGCCTGAAACAGTTCCTTGGAACCTATTGCAGCAGTTCCAGAAATGCTATCTTCAACCTACACGCGAAAACAACCATGTGATAAGCTATATTCGTAGTGATGTTCACGCAATTCCATTTTCCATCCAATTCAACTCAATCAAACATAACTAACATGCATAACATATAATATTTTTCCAATATAAATATCTTCATTTATTTCTAAGCATGAATGGGGCATCAAAAATAATTTTAAAAAATTAAGCATGTAAATAATTATACTAATTCATATCAAATTACATAAAGATTAATAAATTTTACAATTTAACTTACAACTAATTACTACTTCCATTTGAAGTTCTTTAATTATTAATTATACATGTATTTATTTTATTTATATATTTGTATTTGCTGGATAAGTGAGATTTTTAAATATGGGACCGAGTTCTCGAAACCATTGGTTCCATTTATGTTACATCATTACTCAATTTTCAATGTTCACCTATTGGGATTGAGCTTTCGGAACCATTCAGCCTATAACACAAATTAAATATCATACAGTAGAACTGAACTTTCGGAGCCATTCAGTCTATAACATAAATTAAATATCATGGGAATTGGATTGAAATATTTAAGTAATTCGAGTACCAAATTGCAATATTAATTTAATCATTAAAGTTTTATTTGTATATATTGTAAAAATTTTGTATAATTATCAAGCACATATAATTTTTATTTCCGAGTCAATTATAGTCAACCCTAAATGGGTACTTTTTTATTAAGTTAAGGTGTGTAATAGAACATCCGAAAAATTTGTGTGAAGTAAAGTTTTTTGTACCAACTTTGGCCTGTAAAAGATGCATTATGCTACATGCATGTTTTACACATAAACCACTTAGTTTGAAAATGTTTTTTTTAGGATGGTGATGGATACTTTTCTGGAACATGACACCTAGAAATTTTGAGTGCATAATAATATTTTAATTATTATTTTTTGCAAATTTTAGGTGGTAAAATAAGCCTTATAAAAAATGTGAAATGTACATGTTAATATAATGATTGTCATGCTTTTTCTTCTTTTCCATTAAGGACTAAGGTACATAAAAATTGAGATGTATCGTAATAAAGTTTTCAGACAATGAACTACCTCCATCCTCGCAGAGGCAAGATACCCTATGGATCCTTCAATGCAATTAATATACTGCAACTAATTCATGCTCTATAAAAAGACTTACAAACCCTGCCATTGATATACCACCAAAAATATCTAACAGAAGTACGACCGTTTGATCAGGAATCAGAACTCAAAACACATGGCAAAACGGCACTGCATTTTTCTCCTGCTTGCTCTGGCAATTCTTCAAGCATCTGCCAGAGATGTGCCAAAAGGCAGCACTGCCGGCCTTGATGACCAGAAGAATTTCATCGCATACGGGGGCGTTGGTGGCTTCGTTGGAGCTGGTGGCGGCGGCGGACTTGGTGGTGGGTTCCCGACTCTTGGCGGTGGAGTTGGTGGGCTTGGTGGACTAGGTGGTGGATCTGGGCTTGGTGGAGGTGTAGGCGGCGGCGGGCTTGGTGGCGGTGTTGGCCGCGGCGGTGTTGGCGGAGGTGTAGGCGGCGGCGGGCTTGGTGGTGGTGTTGGCGGCGGGGGGCTTGGTGGAGGAATTGGTGGCGGCGGACTCGGTGGCGGAATTGGTGGTGGTCAGGGAGATTGTGGTGATGGTTCTCTCCATCCTTGATTTCACTTCTTCATGGGGTGTCTCTTGCTTTTTGCTTAATTTGTCAGTTATATACCTACATGATGCCGTTATGTTAGTTATTTGGTGTTAAGTATTAAGAGTCATTATATGTTTGTCTTTTTTATATTCTAATTTCTTCGGCAACAAGTAACTTCTTTTTATAAATTTGTGATGATCTCTTTTATGTTTTCTAATCTGTGTTTGTAATAATTTCATAATATGGTTTTATTGGATTTGCTAGTTTTTATTATTATTATTATTATTAGAGTTAATTTCTCTTATGGTCACTGAATTTATACTCAAATAATATTAATATAATAAAAGAATTTTTATTCTCATAAAAATGATCGAACTTAAAATATGTTTACAAAAAAATCACTTTAATCGTTTTCTGACGATTTTTTCGCCGAAAAATCTAACCGGTGCGTACACTCAGCACCCCAAACACACATGGCTTGACACGTGGTATACCATATGGAAAAAATGACATGTGAGCATGGCATGTGGCATGCCGCATGGACATTTCGATAAGTCAGTTTGCCGTGTGGCATACTTAGATGTAATTTTTTTCACAAAACATGCCACGTGTCAAGTCACGTGTGCATGAAAATGCTGAGTGTACGCGCCGGTTGAACTTTTCGGCGAAAGAATCGTCAGAAGACGATTAAAGTGATTTTTCTGTAAACATGAGCTAAGTTGGATGATTTTTATGAGAATAAAAATTCTTTCATTATATTAGTATTATTTGAGTATAAGTTCAGTGACTATGGATAAAATTAATACTTATTATTATTATTATTGTTATTATTTATTTTTGAGAAAGGATCGATGGTGTCTAGTTAATTATATACTACGTACTTTGAGTTATTATTCAGTAATTTTTCTTTTAAAAGTAAACCTATAATTGAAAACCATCCTCACTCAACTTCAATCGAAATCAAACTAAAATATTTCTCACTCTCTTTAGAAAAAGAAAGCTAGCTTTTAAGTTTTTTTTTTTTAATTAAGTTTATTAATTCAAGTTATATGGCTTAACTACATACTTTTTTTTTTTAAAAAAAAAGGTATAATACCTTTAGAAAACTGAATTAAAGTAAAAATCAACTAAACAGGACTTAAGCTAACGTGATGAGATTTATTATTTTGAAGAACCTTAGCTAATGGTGGAATGATACCAATTAAGGTGAATGTCTAGCAGTAATTATATGTGATGCATTAAATTTAAAAATATATAGAAAAGACAAATAATAACTTCTTTTATCTTACGTGTCAGCTTACTGTTAGATTGATAATCTCATGAACCCGATCTAATGAAAATAAATATATAAAGTAAAAGGTGGAGCACCTATGTTTATTTTTATTGGATTAATTTTGCCAGCATACAAAACCTAATCGACTTAGGACTATATTAAATGGATTATAATTTTTTAAAAAAAGCATATATAACCACTTTTTAATAGTAAATAGACATTAAAAAAACTAAAAAGCATATGTGTATCTTTTTAAAAGGTTAGAGAAAAATTTAAATTTGTTCCAACTTAATTCTATTATCGATAGATATAAATAATGGATTGAGTGCAATCGACTTTATTAAAATTAGAAATAAGTATATAAACTTTCAAATCTACTAAAAGAAATTATGTATAGAAAATAAATATGTCAAATATCTTGATTTTACGAGAGAATTTAGAATAAATAATACATTAAAGAAAAAAGAAAAAAAAAATCTTATGTATCAGGCGACATGGACCAACGACGTGCATGCTGGTGATAATAAGTGTTAGTAGGGAAAAGAAAATGCAGAAATCATAACTAGTAGTTATGAAATACATTTCTTCCAAACACTTGTCAATCTACAAAATCTTCCGTGACTGTGGATTGCCTTTATTATAGATATATATTTTAGGAAAATTCATCTACAATTCTGAATTTTTATCCGGTGGGGCTTATGAGATACTAATAACATAGCCATAAATAAAACAAACTTACCCTATTTTTTCAAATTAAGTTTTCTGAATAAGCTTCAAACTAGGTCGGCATTTTATCTTCGGGTGTTCACAAGTCTATTTTGTTAATCCTCAATTCTATATTAAAAAAATAATATACATATATATATATATATATTATTTATATTAGCTTATTTTATGAAGGGACTTTGACTCGAACCATTCAACAGTACTAATTAAGCCAATAAAAGTTTATTTTTAAAAAAAAAAGTGAAAAAAAAGCCAGTTAAAGTTTCTGCCATCTATAAAATTATCACACTGCCAGCCTAAAGCCTCACTGCACAAACATGCCAGTACTCTTTCTGGCTCTATTGATAACGACTCTAATTTAAATTTCGTTAATTTAATCGATACATAAGTAAACTCAACCCTAATTTGAAGCAATTAATGAAAAGACTGAAAAAACTTTGATAGACACCAAAACTCTGAATTTGTATTTAACTCCATTTACTTCTTACAACTGCTCTCCACCACCCCTTCCCCTTTAAAAACCCCACTCCGTGGCATAACATTATCAAACACACAGAGAGAGAGAGAGAGAGAGAGAGAGAGAGAGAGAGATGGCGAGGTGGGGTTTTAGCTTTATGGTTATGCTTGCATTAGTAGGTGTAGTTCACACCAGTGCTAGAAATGTGCCTAGTGATGCTGGTCTGAATGACCAAAAGAACTTTATCACCTATGGTGGCGTTGGTGGCTTTGCCGGAGTTGGAGGTAATGGGCTTCCTTTTGGTGGCGCCGGAGGTCTCGGAGGAATCACTGGGCTAGGTGGTGCTGGAGGAGTTGGTGGCATTGGTGGTCTTGGAGGGCTAGGTGGTGGAAGTGGCTTAGGAGGTGGAGTTGGTGGCTTAGGAGGTGGAGTTGGTGGCTTAGGAGGTGTTGGTGGCTTAGGCGGTGTTGGTGGTGGTGTTGGTGGCTTAGGAGGTGTTGGTGGTGGTGCTGGCGGTGGTGTTGGGGGTGGTGTTGGCGGTGGTGTTGGAGGTGGTAGTGGTGTTCTTCCTTACCCTTGAAAAGACATAGTTTTAGTGTTTGAAAGGTTGTTTATTTTGTTGGTTAATTTAGTTTGTTTATGTGTTTGTGTGTTGAGTTTTTAGTTTATTTGTGTTGGGTTTTTCGTGTATTTGCTTTGCTTATGCGTCTCTAATTTCTTTGAGGTTTCAGTGTAAATCATGTTGATTAATGGATAGTTCTTTTCGATTTTATTTAGAAAATATTATTCTCTGCCAGCTATATATAATATGATTTAGAAAATTAAGATTCCACATGTTGATTTATAGAAAAACATTCATAAAATTCGCTTGATAATATTTGCTTTTGAAACTTGAAGGAGCTAAGTAGCGACCGCATTTTTCGTCCTAAAAATGTGATTTTCTTGAAGTGAGTTGTTCCACTTCTTTAATTATTATTTTTGTTTAAAAATATTTGATTTGATGAAAATGGCTTGTCCACGAGACCTAATTAGTAATTTGTAATCAGTTACTTTATAATTAAAGGCCAGTTTGACTAAATTTATGAAGACAATTTTTTTAATTAAAAAAATTTGTATTACAAAAAACTCTATTTAAAAAGTAGATAACTTTTTGTAAATAAAATTCGAAATAAATTATAAAATTATTTGGTAAGTGATATGATTAAAAATTAATTTTTAAAATAAAAAATAAAAAATGACATATATAAATTTTAATATATTAGATTTAAAATTTTATTAAAAAATAATAATAAGTTTCACTTATTTGTACTTTTTTAGCTCACTAAATTACTAAAATTTTATATTTTCATATATAATTAAATAAAAATAAATATAATATAAAAAATTAAAAATATATATATATTATTTTCATAATTTATCATACATACATATTATTTTATATTATAAAAAAAGAAAAGAAAAAAAAAAGAATTGAGTCATTTTTAACGTTAGAAATAGTTTTAGGTAATAGGGTAAAAGAAAAAAGAATTTTTTTTTATATTAGATATAATTGTTATTATAAAATAAAGAATAATTTTGCCTACAAAAATAATAAATAAGCTATCTTTAAAAAGTTGAGTTATGAAAAATTTTTAATTTTTAGCTTTTTTTAATAAAATATTTTTGTACTTTTTATAAAATTAATTTTTTTAAAATTAATATTTACTAAATACCTATTTTTATCTTATAATTAATTTTTTTATTCAATAATCAGTTTTTTTTTGTCCTTCCAACAAGCTTAAGAGATGTTAGTCTAAAAAAGAAAATACTGTACATGGTTCCTGATAACACAGCAAATATCATCTACTCTCAGACCCATGGAGTCGGCCCAAACACGGGCAAGGCTCAGTGCCCACAAGACGAAGCCAACAGACGCGGATCCCAAGGAGGACCGATCGGACGACGTGACATTCCGTCCCATCAGCCGCCTGACGCAAGCTAGTGATCACCTCAACCTCCTGCTCGCTGTCGCTTCGCCGGATATCTACTCTGACAGCCAGAGATCACTCCCCTAGACACTCAAGTGCCTCTCAACATCTCTTATAAATAGCCCAGCCGGCAATGGTATTGAACCCTAAATATTCTCTCTCTAAGTTTTCTCTCTCTAAAGTCACTGACTTAACACTACAAGAAAAATGACCTTTAACGAAGGGAAATCCGGTCGTTAAAAGTCAAAATCCGGTCGTTAAAAACTAATAACGACCGGAAAATCCGGTCGGTAAAAGCCCCTTCGTTAAAGGTATAGACGACCGGATTTTGAATCCGGTCGTTAATGCCTTTAACGACCGGAACATTTCCGGTCGTTAAATACTGATTTTTAACGACCGGATTTTCCCTTCGCTGATTATGTTCACTTTTAACGAAGAGAATTCCGGTCGTTGAAAATACTTTTTAACGACCGGATTTTCCCTTCGCTTATTGTATTCACTTTCAACGAAGGGAATTCCGGTCGTTAAAAAGTATTCCTATTACAGTCACGAGGCCCGTTGGGCTTAGCTTATTGAGCCTGTTGAATTTTTACTGTTTCTGTTGAATTTTTATTTGATAAAAAGAAAAGAAAAAGATCGTACAGGATTATAAACACATATTGAGAATGCTCCTAGGGTACATGATTAGCTAAGCACCTCCAATAACAAAAGTAATATAATACCTGGCTTTGAAAGGTTTATCATATTCCTTCCATGCTCTTAAAATCTCCAGAGCATCATTGAGAGTAACTTTGGTTTTAAAGCCAATATCATTCAACAACTTTGTGCTTCTTACCTGTTTCAAAGAGGGTCAAGCAGAACAGATCGTGTCAAGGAGATGATTTACGTGTATAAGACTTTTAGCATTAACATTAGCTATTTCTTTGCTTAAAAGTAGCAAGTCCTAGCCATTATGCCCTCTTTATTAACTATGCAGATCTACCTGCAACAGAACCTGCTTTCAAAATGGAACAATCAAGATATATATATATATATATATATATTCACAATTTCCACAAATCTATAGCGTCTAGAACTGATAAAAAGAGGAAAAGGAGAAAAATAGAAAGAAAAAGGAGCATATGAAAGAATGCACAAAGGATCAATACTTGAAAACCTTGTAGGTTGTTACCATAAAGAATCTTTATGTTAAGTAACTATAACAGGTTTGGGTCAAATTTCTGGGCGGGACCTAATTTTGCTACCTTATCTTACTATCCCACTGTCCAAGCAGATCACCTTTCAGATATATACAATACTAACAAGTTGAAGAATGCCATGTAAAAGCAGATAATAATTTGACAAAAAACTTGCATACTTACACATACTTTCATTAGCTACATCCCAAAAACAAATTATTTCTGTTCTGCTGCATTTCTTAATGTAGGGACTTGAAACTTTTGATACATTTCCACAAATTATTTCCTTATCAACTGGAACAGTATCAGATGTAACTTGTTCTTCCCACCAGCCATATGCTAACCAAACAATTCACTTAAACAGCATTCAAACAAGCTATTTGCATCATCTGTAATTAAAAATCATTGCACAGGCCTTAGCAATTTCATATTTGACTAATTTAGTATCTCTAACTTTGAGAGCTTATTATTTTAGAATTGACGAGAAGGAATTATTCAACTGTGTGCCAGCTCTCATCCGTCAAAAACAAATTAAAAAAACAGCTCTGACAATGGAAAAAGTTGATATTTAACAAACATAAAAAAAAAAGTTGATATTTAACAAACATAACTTTATAAACTACTTGCCGATACTAATTTGCTACTTAATCAATTCAAAGTCCTATATTATGATAAACCAAGAATATAAATAAACTGAAAAGTGCAAAAATCAACTAATCCGATATTTAAACTAAACTAAACAGTACTTAACATTACTTAAAAACTAAACCCCGATTCTCACAATCAGAACATTAAAATATTCCCCGATTCTCACAATCAATAAAGAATTTTATGGTAATCTAAATTTCAGCCTCTAATTTCCTTAGCTAAGCTAAAGCTAAACAAAAACAGATCTTAAACATAGGTGTTTAATCATACCTCATCGGTTTCTCGATCGCTGGGCGACGCCACTGAGCTCTCTTTAATAGATTCCTCATCATCATCCTCCACGGGAGGCTTTCTATCAGGGTTATCGTCATCATCTTCATCCTCATCAATACCATCGACAGCATAATTCTATATTTTTTAAGTGCATTTAACTTGCAGCCATATTAATTCCAACCAACTCATCAAATCAACTACCATTACCACTTCATCAAATAAAAATTTAATGTCAATGAAATCCTGACTTTGAGCTTTAGTTATTCTTCCCATTTTATGAATTTCCATCACATGAACCATATAGAGAGGCAAATATACACAAGATTGAAATCCACAATTAGACAGATATGAAGTGAGAAAGGAATCAGATGATTGAAATCACAATCAATTAACCATATACACAGGATTGAAATTCACAATAAACCGTATAATTTTGAAGCAATTAGGGAATAGAACTAACCTTAAAAGTGGTTGCTGGTGACCGAAGTTAGCTCATATACGTCGGTTCAGTATTAGTGGCAGGTGACCGTCAATGAAGATTGAAAACCAAAATGAAAAATATTGACAGAAAAGAACAGGAATGTGAAGAACAGGGCAGAGTCTTCGGCGAGCAATAGATGAGGAAAGAGCGGCGACGAGGGCGAGAGGCGAGTGGCGACGGCGACGAGAGGTGAGCTGCAACGGGCGACGGTAGCGATCTGACAGCACGCGAGGGAGACGGCTCTTGAGGCAGCAACAGCGGCGAGACTGGACCTGCGACGACGGGGTGGGGGTGAACGGCAGTGAGGGAGCGACCGACGGCGGGGTGGAGGGCGACGCCTAAACTGGCGCCTGGTGGCTGGCAAGGGAGGGGAGGCGCGATGAAGGGGGAGACGCAAGAGAGAGGCACGGAGAGTTGAAGAAGGCAGCAGATGGGAAAATGGGTTTTGTGATTTTAGGTTATATTATTTTGTTTTAACCTTTCAACCACCGGATTTCGAGCTTTTTAGCAACCGGATTTAAACCGCTCGTTAAAATTTGAGTTCTAGCGACCAGATTAAATTTTCTTCGTTATTTATGTTTTTTTACGACCGGATATTATCCCTTCGCTAAATTTTGGTCGTTAAAAGTAACTTTTTTTGTAGTGTAAGTTTCGGAGTACTAAAGCTCGGTCCGACCGGACACTCTTCTTTTCAGGTCGCTCTCACCCGATCGGTTGTTCCCTCCCTCTCCAAGATAAAGACAGTTCGAGGTCTTATCAGTTCCAAAATATAGATTATTGGTGCATGCATGCATTTTGTTACGTTAAGAAAATCATGATATGTTTCTTTGCATTTGTTGCTAATTATTTTTTTATATAATTCATTCACTATTTAAAATTCATTGAAAAGAAAACCTGCCATCTTAATTATTTTTTATATTGCACTATATTTTTTGGGATTCTGTTGTTTAACGGGGTAACACTACATTCAATGAAATATTAAAGTCGGTAGGTGTATAAAGTCTTGTCTGGAGTAAATATCCACTAAAATTCATAAAATCAAGCAGTTCCATGTTTGGAAAGAAAACATTTGTTATTGTATCCAAGACATAATTAAACTAAACCTTTCCGAAAATTTCTTATAATAGATAAAGTTTCATAAATCAGTCTAATAATGCATTGTCATCCATATATGTAAAATTGATAGTAATATATTACTATTAATTTAGTTCATAACACTTGCCTAGTCCCAATAATTTGCGTCTCTAATTAGCGTTAATAACAGTTATTCTTCCAAAATGTTTTCAGTCCAGCACAACCCAAAGAGAACTCTTGGATAATTTTGGTTATTTTTTCAAGAAAAAATAATTTTAATCTTGTTATTGTCAACATCTATGGCATCTTAACCATATCATTTAAAATCAATATTAATAAATAAAATTATGTTTGAATCGACTCTACAAGTATATGATTATAAATCTAATTAATTAACAAAAAAAGAAAAATAAAATTCTGAAACTAGTTATTTATTTGAAAATTATCTTATATAACGTAAGAGGAACGACTCTAACAGCTAATAATAAGAGTTAATTTTACTCATAATTACCGAACTATTGTCAAAATTATGCAAAACTAATGAAATATTTTTTTTTTAATAAAAATTACTGAATTTAATATTTATATATAGAAAAATCACTTTAACAGTTTTTTGGTAAATATTTCGCCGAAAAATTTACTTGACATATAAGGTCAGCATGCCTTACATACATGGCATGCCAAGTAATATAAAATCAACATTTGACGTGGCATATATGTCATGTCGGCAAACACTTGGACAAGGAAATTTGGATTGGATGTCACATCATCATACCACTTGCGGATAACATGGACAAAGGACCATGTGGCATGCTGAGTTGTCAACACGTGTACTGCTATGTGTAGGTCCCGTTTAAAGTAGATTTTTTGTTGAGCCTCTCATTGAAAACCGGTTAAAATAATTTTTCTATATATAAGTGTTAAGTTCAGTAATTTTTACCAAAAGAAAAATTATTTCGTTATTTTTATATAATTTGAAAAATAGTTCGGTAATTATAGGTAAAATTAACCCCCTAATAATAATTTAAAAGTAGCATTTTTCAAGTTTCTTAGGAATTAATAATAAAATAATTTAATTTGCAGATGCGCGCTGAGTTTCAACAACATAATGGCCCAAAATATAAATGTGAAGTATCTCATGTCTTTGTCACTTGTCCAACTTTGTGCCAAAATAATACTAATAATAAATAAATAAATAAAAGAAGCAGCAAAAGATGTTTTAAGTCCGTGAAAGGTTTATAGCACTCATAGCATTATTTTGTGCAATCTACTATAGTAGGATTAAATGGAGATATAAATTTATAAGTATAAATTTCCAATAATAATAATATTAATAGCTACCCACTACTTCACAATTTAATTTTTAAATTGAATTAGAGTCATTAAATTTGTAATATTGGCCACTCATACCCTCCTGATGGCATGAATTCTCTCCTGCTTGTTGAGGTTACTGGCGTCTCTCTTCAGAGGAGACGTTTCTCTGCTATTGCTCAAGTTTTTTAGCCTCCATTTGTTCTACCAAAAGAAAATCACACTTCAAATTTCTTGTATGTATTTAAATTTAGATATACTAGAGATGTATTATGTATATTACATTGTATAGTTTTTAAGCTTAAATTAGACTTAATTAAATACATTTCTTCTAACACAGGACACGGGCAGATCCATATGTTAGATAAAGGGTGTAATAATCCTTTTTATATATCTTTTAAAAAATAATTTTAATTTTGATTATTTACCTCATTTAATATTGATTCGAACACAGGTATTCAATGTGGTACTGCTGAGTTAATGTTAGGTAAGAAATATCAACGACCCATTGCCAAATGGGTGGCAATTGATTGGTGTTAATTAATTAGTTTCTGTTCGGTAGGTATAATACATGAGGAATAGTCAAAGATCAATGGTGTTTGTCCTTAAGATTTATGCATAGCCAATTTAATATTAATGGGGAAACTATATAACTTCAATGTTAATAAGATGTAATCATGTCTTTTGTAGTCCTCAAAGTATCTTTGTCTCTCTTTTAGCTTTAAGAATTAGGCTTAAAAAGTAATAATAATAATAATAATAATTAAGGGCGTATGTGTATATATAGAGAGGCAAAGAGTGGGGCTAGGACTACAACAATTTAATTAGAGTTATGTTTCAACAGTTTGGGATTTATATTTTTGGAGATAATTTCAAGATTTTTTCTCAAAGCAAGAATTGCAGGGTAAACTAACTGGGTATGGGCTGGATATGGATATGAAAAAACTTTAAAACGCCATGTTTCAGTCAAAATCCGGTTTATGTTTATATCTAACCTTTAGCAAGCCGTATGACTGCTTGTAACACAATTCGATTGCTTAATTCCACTAATTAAAGCATCTATTAATAATACTTCTCCATTTCACTTGATTTCATTAAAGTTTTCCCACTGAAAATGGATGTTATTCTCTTCAAAATTATCAGTTTTTAAGAGCAAGACTTTCTTTGTGAAATCTGCAAGCGCAGCTTATCCCACATCGGCCAAATTCTTTTAGCCATGTTAATTTATAAGTGAGGTGGAACAAAACTTTTGCCAGCCGGGCTGGTAACACAAGCCTATAACCCGAGTGGGGGCTTTAAAGTGGTGGAACATAGCTTGTATCCATGAGGTTGGGCTCGATTATGTGATTCACTGGCCCGCCCGTTCCAAGCTGAGAGTTGAACTATGGGGCCCGAGCGAAGGTTTGGGCCTCGTAGTTCTTAGAGTGGAGGATACAGCGTGAGGCTGGCTTCACAGAGCAGCGATCACCTCCCTCTCTCAGCAGTGGAAGGATAACGTGCTGTTGCAGGTCTAGTCCATCTAACCTAATGGGCCCTGCTAAGTGGACCATCACTTTTTTGTTTTTTTATAATTTAGAAAAAAAAATCTCGATTTAATAGGTATAACACTGGCAGCCAACTGTAAAAATAAAAAATTAATCTAGCACAACTTTACCTATTAAAGAATATATTGTTTAATTAATAATAAACAGGTTGCCAGATTAAGGAATATTAAAATGATTCATTTTAGCATTTTCAAATCTCATTCTTTATCATAGAAGATATAAATTTAAAAACCCAGATCTTAACTTCCTAATAAGGTGAATGCATATATATATATATATATATATATATAAGTTTACATAATACAAAATAAAATAAAATGGCATGTTTGAAAATCCTATTAATTTTGGCAATGGTCTTCATGAGTGTGCATGTGCAACTAAGCAACTGTGCATTTTACAGTGAGTATCACGTTAAAGTGATAAACGGAATGAACAGAAGCGACAATTTGCTGGTGCATTGCAAATCAAAAGATGATGATCTTGGGATCCATTATCTGAAGAAGAACCAATTCTTTTCCTGGTCATTCAGACCCAATATATTTGGGACTACTCTATTTTGGTGCTATTTGTCTCCTGACGCCTACCTTCATGCTGCTTTAGATGTGTTTAAGGATGATAATATGTTCATAAGTAACTGTGATCGTGAATCTATGACTTGTGTTTGGATTGCTAAAGATTGTGGAGTTTACTTGAGGAATTTTCAGAATAATAATGTTGATGGACTTCAAAAGACATGGGAAACAAATTGTCATGAGTAATTAGAATATCATGACCATGAATTTCTGTGTAATGTCCAACCCACACATTGTAATAAGAGGCATGTTATGATTCATCTATCTATATCCATTTCCATATCCATCTCTCTCTATATACATAAGAAAAAAAAACTTTCAAAGCCTGGTTAGGCTCAACTAGAACTCAATTCAACCTATGCAACGTTTGTCTTTTATTTATGAGAATTTGTAAAGAAGCTTTTTTTTTTTTAAAGTCTAGTTAGGTCCGACTTGAACCCAACCTAACTCGATTAACTCTGGCCGAAAAGGCCCAAGCAACTTGAATCCAATTCAATTTACGCTATACCCATCTTTAATTAATGTGGGATTGTGCAAGAATATATGTATATATTTTAAAAAAGCTAGGTTAGGCCTAGCTCAAATCCAATCCAATTTCATTAGGCACAATTCAACCCTAATCCAACTCACACTAGGCTACCTTTTATTTAGAGAAAATTACACCCAATACAACTTTTTTTATCTTTTTTTTCAAAAATACAACTTTTTTTTTATATACATTTCATAAATCTTATTTTTTAAATTTTTGTTTTCAAAAATACCATATTTTCTTTTTCTTTCACCCTCCCTCCCCGTGCTTCTCTTCTTCTTCTCAGATTTTCCCTTTCCAATTCTTTTAAACCACCTACTCAAAATAACTGGATTTCTCTTTTAGATTTTCACTGTTTTAACTTCATCTAATCCTTTACTCTCGATCCATTTCTCCGTCTGTAATCTGGTATGCATATGCTCTTGCTTCTCTTGCTCTTTATTTTCTTTTTTCTTTTCGTTTTTCTTTTTAATTGGTTGTTAATTTTGATGATTTTGAGTATTGTATTGTCAAGGTGGGGTTTCTTTCAGCATCCGATATCTTTTTATTGCTTCGGTTGGAATACCTTTGAGGTGTTTGTTGAAAGTCCTAGCTGACTAATTTTAAGTGTTTTTACAAATCTAGTTTGGACCAAAACTTTGAGGTGTTCGCTTGGTTTTAGTTCCGTTTTGCGGAATAACAGATGAGTAGTGTCAAGATCCCTTATTTGCAGTGTTTTGTTTTATACTTACCTGTACACTCATTATCGCATGTCCGATGCCATGACAAGATCTGTAACTAGAGAATTGGCTGCTGTTTTGTAGGCAGGCAATGTGATTTTTGACTACATGTTGAAAGTTATAGAATAGTGAAGAGACTAGGAATTTGTTGTTGTGATGATAAATTGGTTAGGCAATTTTAACGCAGCAATACATTTTTGTATATGAGCATTTTATTTTTATTTTTTGGAGAGAACTTGATTGGCATTACAAGTGAGATTTTATTGTAACATAATACTTGGCAGAAAACAATATCATTTATTACAGTTGCTCTGTATTACTTTGATAATTTTTTTTTGGACAAGTAATTATTTTTATCTTTTCCCTATATGATTGTCAATTAGACCAGCTAACGGGATCCTATTGTTTGAAAGAAAGCAAGCATATTTATAATATGCTCCCCAAATTGGTATTATTTGGGATTAATTGGTAGCCAAATTGGACAATTGCCTGTTCCATTTTTGAGAACATAGTCATAATATATCAGAGATTAAATATACTCAAATTGGTATTTTTCTTTCTCTGCATTGATTGCAGTTGATAGGAGAATAATTAAATATAATAGTCTGAGACATGTGTTTGAGCAACTTAGGACTAGCAACATCAGAATCACTTACACCACTAAAAGCGTAGCTATATCTAACATGCAACAAAGCATAAGCTGATGAAGAAATAATAAATGAAATTGAAAGAGCAAAAATATAGGAGGGGCATTGTCATTTGTACTATTTTGTTCTGCCCTTATAGTTTTTAGTGGTTATCATATTTATTTTATCATGCTTTTACCATTGCATGGATTGATCAACATTTTGATCCGTTTAAGCCTTCATTCGATCCGTTTGGGTCACTCGATCCATTTGGACCAATATTTTATAGAGTAGCTTTTTTAATATCCCGTTGTTATATTAATAATTACTTTTTGTTAAAAATGAATCAACATGTAGTAAATCCATTGATCGATTCAAACCAATCTAAACCGTCCAATTTGCCACTTGTATTCTATCAATCTTATGTTGCATGTTTCTTTTTATATTGTAGTGTTTTAATATGACCAAAATTCTCTCTCTATATATAAAAAGGAAAAAGAAGAATGAAAGTTTTGTGATATTCCAGTACATTAGTATCATTATTTAGTGCTGAAGTATGTAATTGGATAATGATCAAATTCTTTTGATCTATTACTTCTCCTGCATATTAACTATTATACATTTTTTGTTAATGTTATATTTTTACCGTTAACTTTCTTATTCGCTACTTTTATTTTTTTCTTTATTTTCTTAAGCGTAACGTTGTTTTCTTTATTTCCTCGAGTGTTGCATATTAAGACTTTAACTTCTTGTGTTATAAATAGAATTGTTTTGGTGGGTTTACGTAGTTGTTTTGTTTGGTAGACTCATAATATGTAAGACAATAGCTTGGTATTCGAAAAGTTCAGCAATACTATATGGGATGTTGAACTTGTCATAAAGCTGCATGAAATAAAAAATAAAAATAACTATTATACATAAAAAATAAAATAAAACAACAGGAGCTATTATAAACTAGACGTATATTATGCGTATACTAAATGCGTACTTGATGTATATTATTTATAAACTAAATGTATATTATGTGTATACTAGATGTATATAGTGCGTGTACTAGATGTATATAGTGCGTATACTAAATGCGTATATTGGATGTATATTATACGAATACGAGACTATGTTAGACGTATGCTAGATGTCTATTAGACTTATATTAGACGTATACTAAATGTATACTAGACGTATAATAGACTTATATTAGACGTATATTAGACTTACAGATATGATTGTGTGTATGCTACATGTATATTGTGTGTATACTACATATATATTAGTCGTATACTAGATGTATGTTAAACGTATGCTAGATGTATATTAGACTTATATTATACGCATACTAAACGTATATTAGACTTATATTATACGTATACTATACGTATATTAAACTTAGATCAAATGTATACTAGATGTATATTAGACGTATACTAGACGTTACTAGATGTATATTAGACTTATATTATACGTATACTAGAAGTATATTAGACGTATACTAGATGTATATTAGACGTATATTATAGCATACTAGACGTATATTAGACGTATACTAGGTGTATATTAGACTTATACTAGACGTATATTAGACTTATATTAGACGTATATTAGATGTATATTAGATGTATACTAGATGTATATTAGACTTATACTAGACGTATACTAGATGTATGTTAGACGTATACTAGATGTATATTAGACTTATATTATACGTATACTAGATGTATATTAGACTTATATGAAACATATACTAGATGTATATTAGACATATACTAGACATATATTAGACTTATATTAGACGTATACTTGATGTATACTAGACGCATACTAGACTTATACTAGGCTTATACTAGACTTATACTAGATGTATACTCACTGTATATTATTCGTATTCTAAATGTATATAGTGCATATATTATATGTATATAGTGTATATATTATATTTATTAGAGGTGTGCAAAAACCGACCCGAATAACCCGAACCGAAATATAAATTCGGGTAGAGTTATTCGGATAATTCGGTTCGGTTCGGTGTGAGGATTTGTAAAATTTCGGGTTCGGATCGGGTCGGGTGAAAATCAATATAAAACCGAACAACCCGAACCGAATTTATTGTAATATTTGGATTATTAATTGTTATAATATTTGGGTTATTAATTTGTTGTAATATTTGGATATTTTAAGATGGTGAACATATTAATTAGGTATTTTTTATATTATATGGTTACTATATTATATGTTAATTAGGTAGTTATATGTTAATTAGGTATTTAATTATGTATTTTTCATATTATATGTTAATTAATTAGGTAGTTATATGTTAATTAGGTATTTAATTATGTATTTTTCATGTTATATGGTGACTATATATTAATTAGATATTTAATATGTTAATTATGTATTTAATGGTTTTCATAATATTGTTTAATTAGGTTTAATTAAAAAATAAAATAAAATTCGGGTAATTAGGGTTATTCGGTTCGGGGTCCGAAATATTTCGGGTTATTCGGTTCGGGGCCCTATAAGGAGTTAGGGTCGGTTCGGGTGTTAAATTTCTTGCAAATTCGGGTTTCAGGTTATTCGGGTTCGGGTCGGGTTGACCCGAATCCGACCAATGCACACCCCTAAATTATTTATCGTACTAATCATCAAATAAGAGGCCCACAGCTCTGTTTACCTGCTTAATAAGTAACAATTTGTGCTTGCCTAAACATCCTCAAATTCAAAACTCCTAAACTCTTAAGTGTCAGCTTCTTCAAATCACCTAGTTGTGAAAATGTCCAACGTACATATCCATCAGTTTTTAGATATACTAGGATTTCGAAGGTTAAGAATTTGACTTGCTAATAGGAGAAGATTTCATTGGAATCATGTATATCCAAGTTCTAATACAGTATGCGGCTCAGTTGACAGGAATTACAAGATTTGCTTACAAAAAATGCAAATCATGGCCTTCAAAATCTACTTTGCTAAAGTTGTAAACGGAAAATTACGAACATACAAATCAACAAAAGAAAAATATAACCATCAGGGCTAGCAGCCTGGTGGGCTAGTGCCTCTCTCATAAGGGACTAAATAACCCAAAAGATTAAAAATTAAATAAAAAAGAAACAAAAATATAACCAACCTACAATAACCTGACTTAAAGATCCCTCAACATTTAACCTGATTACTTATATAAAGTAGAATATATATAGATTTCCAGGAATGCAATTGATATTACTGTGCCGATTCAATACTATAGGGAGAGGAAATTCTGGCCAAAACCAATATAATTTAGCCCTAAACCAAAACTATAGGGATAGCAGAACAAGACTCTATTTCAGACTGGTTGTGACCTAATAAAAGCTTGATGTAAATAAATTTGGGTTCTGTGTCATATCTCGCCATGGATTGGGCATAAACTATTCCTAAAATCTCTTTCAAATGATAACTTCAAATCCATGAATTTTTAACTTTAACTGCACAACCTGATGCACTTGACTGATCAAGCTTTGTTTCATTTCTCATCATTATGAATATGAACTATCAAAATTACAAGGCAAGTAAACCCTCTACACAAATAAATTGGCTTTTGAGGTTCACCGTTCGCTCTATCTCACTTTAGTTTGATCGTACAAGTGGTATCTATCTTGTTTCTTCTTTCTTATATACAAAGAGCATGTGGTATTTGACTCGTTTTTAAACAAGGATTCAAACTGTAAACACACATCTAAAAAAAAAACAAAATGTCAACTCTTAATCTAATTTGCAGTAAAGAAACATACTGTGCAGCTAATATTAAATGAAGACTTATAATATTAAATATCGAAATTCTCACAAAAAAAAGAAAGAAAGAAAATGCAAGACATAAACCTTCATTCCAAGAGAGCAATCTTAGAGATAAAGCAGTCCCAGGCCACCAAAGAAATTATCAAACAAACACAGAGTACAAAGAAGCACACTGTGAAAATCATCCGAATCCAGTAAGAAAATCCCAGTTCAATAAATACCTAGTAAACCCACATTGAATCAAAATGATTACTGTAAAAGTAGCTAAAGAAAAATTGAGGCCATTTATTACCACATGATAAACAACTAAAGAAAAATTGAAGTCTAGAATAGGGAATTCCAGAAACTGATATTATAAAAGGTACATTCAATAATGAAATAACATTTCAGACTAACAGAGTGGATACCTTCTGCTTCTTGATGATCTATGATTACTGAACACATTAAAGATTGATGTTATTCAACTTGAAAATTAGACACAAAACACTTTCTATATAAATTTTGCTAAACGGCCAACAATTAAATGATCTTCATTACTTCGGCAAGCTTATAAACAAACTCTATTAGAAGTTTATAACACCGACTTCCTATTATAATATATCAAAAAGCAAATATGAATTTCTAGCATGCTAATGGCAAAACAAAATTGGTTAGTCTTGTTTATTATAATAATTCAACTTGCTCAGGATGCTGCAATCACATTTTACATATGCAAATCTAAAAAATTATATTATTTAGACTTTCAGAAATGATGAACTTGGAAAACAAAATCATTCAGATTATTTTGGGACATTTTTTTAAATAATGTGTTTTGAAAAAAAAATTTGGATTCTAGGGTCTTTTGAAAGTTAATTTGAAGGATGGGGTGTTGGTGCCATTTCCGCAACACCCTCCTGCGGAAATGGCACCCAATTTTTTTTTTTTTTAATATTTTTTCTTGTGTGGCAGCTTTTCCATTTGGAAAAGCTGCCCCTTTTTTTATTTTTTTTTTTCATTTTATTTTTTATTTTTATCTTTAAAGTATTAATAATAGCAGTATATATTTGTTCTTTGAATGTTTTTTTGCCAAAATTATGCTCATTATTATACGATTGGCTCAGATAAATCTTTATGTGATTTGAATTCCACCAAGTTTAGAAGGATAACTATGGATACGTATCATATAATTTAAAATTTAAAATTAGTAATATTTTGTACAAATTGAATAAAATATTAATAAAAGGTTACCATATTTTTTAAATTGAATAAAATAAAAAAATTATATTAATAAAAGATTGCCATATTTATCAAATTGGATAAAAAAAATTCCACATATTAATAAATTTAAGAATTTTTTTTTCATCCAAAACAAAATAAATCAAATAAATATGTAAAATAAAAAATAAAAAAAATAAAATGAAAAAAAAAAATAAAAAAGGGGCAGCTTTTCCATTTGGAAAAGCTGCCACACAAGAAAAAATATTAAAAAAAAAAAAATTGGGTGCCATTTCCGCAGGAGGGTGTTGCGGAAATGGCACCAACACCCCATCCTTCAAATTAACTTTCAATAGACCCTAGAATCCAAAATTATTTTTCAAAACACATTATTTAAAAAAATGCCCCCTTTTATTTATGCAGGTTTGGACTCAAAATTTAATTCAACCCATCAGAAAAAAAAAAATTCAAAACTGGCTAGGAAAATGTCACATGACTCGATAAAAATAATTAATTTTAATGGATTGATCTAAAGGTCAGTTTGACAAAATTTATGAAAATAATTTTTTTAATTGAAAAAAATTATATTCCAAAAAACTGTATTTTAAAAATTAAATAACTGTTTGGTAAATAAAATTCAAAATGACTTATAAAATTAAAAACAGTTGTCAACTGTTTGGTAAATTAATGATTAAATATGGCTTTTTAAAATAAAAAGATAAAAAAATAATATATATAAATTTTAATATATTATATTCAAAATCTCACTAAATAATAATAATAATTCTCACTTATTTGAATTTTTTTATTTCACTAAACTAATAAGACCATATATTTTCATATATAATTAAATAAAAATAAATATAACATAAAAAAAATTAAAAATATATATATTATTTTTATAATTAATCATACATATTATTTTGAATGATAAAAAAAATAGAAAAAAAAGAACATAATTATTTTTAACGTTAGATAATTTTGGGTGGTAGAGTAAGAGAAGAGAGCAAAAAAAAAAATTTTTATATTAAATATAATTGTCATTATGAAAAAAAATAATAGATATTTTTATCTAAAAAATATTAAATCTGTTGCTTTTAAAAGCTGACAATCAGCTTTTTTGAAAAATTTTAATTTCTAGCTTTTTCTAATATAAAGTTTTTTCACTTTTTACAAAATTGATTTTTCTAAAATCAGAATTTATCAAATACTTATTTTTATCTCATAATTAACTTTTTCTCATTTGAAAAGTTATGCCAAACGGGGCCTAAAACTAAAACATAAAATTTATTTCAATAAATTTGATTTTTATTTTATGATGCAAAAAGTTAATTATGGACTTGATTTGAAATCCGTTCGATCCAAAACCCAAGTAACCCGAAAATGACATGATCCAAAATAGTGATCAGACATTTTTCAATCGAGTGTATCCGTAGTTCTTTGTGTCAATTGTAGAAATACGAGAAGTTGATGATTTTTCAACTGAGGGTAGTCATATTTCAAATTTAGCTATGTAATTAGTTTCTATGAAGTGTGGTTGATGATTTCACGAAGGCTAAAGGTGTATTTTTACTCCTATCGTTTGTTAAAATGGGCAAATTTGCCCTCAACGTTTATTTTAGAGCAAATTTGCCCTAAACATTTATAAAATGGGAGATTTTTGCCACTGCTGTCAATTGTCACTAATTCTGACCATTAATATGTTAATTGACTACTAGTGGGACACGTGTCATGCATTTATTGTACACGTGAATCAAACGTTTGGGTGCTAAATGTGCATTTTTGCCCCTAACGTTTGTAAAATGGAAGATTTTTGCCCCTACTGTCAATTACGGTAATTTTGACCATTAATACGTTAGTTGACTGCTGACGATAGGGGTACAAATCTCTCACTTTACAAATATTAGGGGTAAATTTATCTCAAAATAAACGTTGAGAGTAAATTTATCCATTTTGACAAACGATATGGGCAAAAATATACTTTTGGCCTTTCACGAACTAAAATAGACAAAATGCATAATTTCATAGAGAATAACTATTGAAATATGTGAATCTTCAATTTTTATTTTTTATTTTATTTTTTTGCAAGAGGGATCCTGTGATCTCTTCTCCTCTTTCAAGATCATCATTTACAAAGGCTTCTTGAAGATGGCCCAGGAACCTACCACCAACATCTTCACCTCTAAAACTAATGGATACATCGCAAGTTTTCTTCCCTTGAGTGTGGTGGGAGAATCAGAAGAAACAACCATTATGCAAGTTAGGTAGTAAAACTGTTCTATAAAGGTGAACTCCAAATGGAATTTTGGGCTCTTGATAAAGTTTCCGCAACTTTATCCATATTTATAAGAATCGAACCTAATTAAGATGTCTTAGCTAAAGGAAAATTCATGCTTTCATACGTCTTCTCTTTTGAGATGTGGTTTCTGTCTTCTCTTTTAAGATGTGTTTAGGCTTTGTCTATTGTTAGTCTGTCTTTTGGGTCTTCTATTGTTGTCTCGTATGGCGTCATCTTCTGGCAAAGGAAAAGAAGTTTCAAATTTGTATGCTAAATTAGCATTAGAGGACGAGGAGGAGGAAGGTTTGGAGTTGGGGGATGAATATACTAACGGCCTTGATGGTGCAAAACTCTTTTTCCTGGTGGAGTGTTTTCTCAATAATAAGTCTGTGCATTTTGATTCGATGAGAAACACCTTGGCTGCGATATGGAGACCAGTAGGGGGGTTATGATCTCAGAATTAGATGGGCAGGGCAGGTACTTATTTCAATTTTACCATGAGCTGGATTTGGAAAGGGTGCTTAATGATGGTCCTTGGACTTTCAACCAAAATGTTTTGATTATTAAGCGCCTAGAACAGACGGATCAAGTGTCACAAACTGAATTACATTCCCTTATTATCTGGGTTCAAGTTGCGGATTTGCTGATTGGTTTTCAAACGGAGAAAATATGTAAGGTTATTGGCAGCCGAATAGGATAATATATGGAGTCTGACCCAAAAAATTTTATGGGCGCCAGGCGAAACTATATGAGAATTAAAGTAGCCATAGATGTTAGGAAGCCTATAAAGAGGGGGTAGAAGCTCCGAAGGAGTGGAGGTGACTGGATTTGGGTGAGCTGCCGATATGAGAGGCTTCCTTCATTCTGTTTCTTTTATGGAATCATTGGTCATTCGGACAAATTCTGTAGCCTATTATTTGACCAAGAAGATCGTCCGTTGGAACGTGCTTATACCTAATTTATAGATCGGGAAGGCCTGGCTCTGGGAACCGATGGCAGATGGAGTAGAATTTCAAAAAGAGAAAGTAACGGTCAGAATGGAAGTTGAGAATTATGGATTGCAATCCCATGATTCAAGGCATGATTTGAAATGCCTAGATTTATGTGGGAGTAAAATGGCAGTTTGCATGCAGGGTAGTGGAGGTGATATAGGAGCAAATATAGGGGGGACGAATAGTAATGAGGAGGGGATGATTCTAGATCAAAAAAGGCCACGTACCGAAGTGAACCTTGCGCAGAAGGAGTATGAGGGGCTTTCAAAAAACTTAATTTTGGTAGGACCTGGAGCCCAGGCCCGCCAAGGCCCATGAGTCTGCTTAGCTGGAACTGTCATGGGCTGGGTAACCCATGAACAGTTAGTGTGCTCAAGGATATAATCCTTGTTCGTAGGCCCATCATTGTGTTTCTTATTGAGACAATGATTAAAAAAGATAAAGTAAAAAGAATCTGTAGGAATATTGGGTTCGATAAGTGCTGGGTGTTGGATGGAAAGGGGCATGGGGGAGGAATTGCTTTATTCTAGAAAGAAAGAGCTAAGATAGATATCTCTTCTTCTTCGGTTAATTACATTGATGCTCGGGTTTAGCTACAGGATTCATCCCCATGGAGGTTGACGGGGTTCTATGGGTTTCCAGGATGGTCTAGACAACGTCAATCTTGGGACCTCTTGCGTTCTTTGGCAGGTGATAGTAATGTCCCATGGTGTTATATGGGGGATTTTAACGACACTTTGCGAGCCAGTGAGAAGAAGGGTGGGAATAAGCAACCAAATTGGTTGATTAAGGGGTTCAAAGATGCAGTCTTTGATAATGGGCTAACTGATTTAGATATGAGAGGGTACCCTTTCACGTGGGAATCGGGCAGAGGGTCAAATAGATGGATTGAGGAAAGATTGGATAGAGTTTTAGTTAATGCAGCTTGGCTCTCATCTTTTACAAATTCTACTTTATTTAATGTTGCGAAAACTAGCTTTGATCATTTGGCTCTGCTGCTGGGAATGAAGATTTGGAAGAAATCCCCTATGGTTAGGAGATTTCGATTTGAAAATTCTTGGTTGCGCAATGATAATTGCACAGATGTTGTTAGTCTAGCATGGCAGAAAGAGAGTTGTTCCTCTATCTCGGATAAAATTTTATCTTGCCAAGGGGCTTTGCAGGCGTGGAGTATGACTTTGGAAGGGGATTTTAAAAAAAACTATTCAGAAATATCGAATTCTTATGGAGAAGTTCAAGGGTAAACGAGATGGATATTCTACGCAACAGTTCTCTATGTCGGAAAGAGAATAAACGAAAGCCCTTAAACAGCAAGAAGACTTTTGGAAGCAGAGGGCAAAGCTGTTTTGGCTGCAGAAGGGTGACTCAAATACCAAGTACTTTCACTCTTATGCTTTTGCTCTAAAAAAGATAAATAATGTGTCGCAACTAAAGGACAATACGGGTAGATGATGTGGCTGCGGTTCAGGATTGGAACAATTAATTCTAAATTATTTCTAAGAAATCTTTAAGAGTAATGGTTGCACGAATAATAGTATTTTTTCTAAGATTCAATCCAGGGTCACGGAGACATAAAATGTAGCTCTTACTGAGGGTTTCACTGAAGAGGAAGTCAAAGAAGCTTGTTTTGGTATGCATCCTGATAAGAGTTCGGGACCGGACAGCCTAAATCCAGCTTTTTATCAGAGGTCTTAGAGTATTATAGGAGCTGATGTTAGTAAAGCCAGTTTGTCAATTTTAAGTTGCTGCGAACTGCCCCAGAATCTGAATAATACTCTTATTGTTTTGATTCTAAAGAGAGATAACCGAGAATTGATGGCAGATATGCGGCCAATTTCTTTATGCAATGTCTTGTTCAAGATGGTTTCTAAAATGTTGGCAAATAGGTTAAAACGTGTGCTACCTCTTATTATTTCAGATTCTCAAAGTGCATTTATCCCTAGGCGGCTAATCATTGATAACATTATTGTGGCCTATGAAGTTCTGCATAGCTTGAAATGCAAGAGGCAGGGCAATAGAGGCATGACAGCGCTGAAGCTAGATATGAGTAAGGCATATGATAGGATTGAATGGCAATTCCTAAAGCAGATGCTAGCTTGCTTGGGCTTTTATTCAATGTGGATTAATTGGATTAGTTTATGTGTAGAGTCTGTTTCTTACAAGGTTGTTCATAGAGGAAGGGAGTTGGGTCCAATTATCCCATAGCGTGGGCTTAGACAAGGCGATCCACTATCTCCCTATTTGTTTATCATTTGTGCAGAAGGTTTGTCGACCCTTTTATGTGATAGGGAGCAGAAAGGGCAATTACATGGCTGTCGTGTAGCACCAACAGCTCCGACTATCTCTCACCTTTTTTTCGCAGATGATAGCTACCTTTTTTTCAGAGCAAATTTGGAGGAAGCTGGTTGTGTTCAAGAGTGCCTTAGAATTTTTGAACAGGCCTCAGGTCAGTGTATCAATTTCCAAAAATCTACTATTTATTTCAGCAACAACTCTTGTGAAAGGGATGTAAGGGATGTGTGTGCTCTGCTTCAAGTTAGAAAAGTAAATGAGTTAGGTCTCTACTTAGGAGCTCCAATTGCGGTAGGCAGAAGCAAGAATCAAGTCTTTGGTTACTTGAAAGATCAGATTTGGAGAAGGATTAATGACTGGAAAGAAAGATTTTTATCAAGGGCAGGAAAGGAAATTCTTATTAAATCGGTATTGCAATCTATTCCAATGTACATTATGGGGGTGTTTCAATTGCCATCTCAGTTTTGCGAAGATGTGAGCAGAATGCTTAATAAATTCTGGTGGCGCTCAAATGGGGCTGACTCAATGGGTATCTGTTGGCAATGTTGGGACGGACTTTGCATGCCTAAAAGTCTAGGAGGAGTGGGATTGAGGAAGCTGCATGAATTTAATCTAGCTTTATTGGCAAAGCAAGGTTGGCGAATCCTCCAAAATCCTAACTCTCTTGTTGCATCTATATTAAGAGCCCGATATTTTCGCAACTTTGACTTTTTAAATGCTGATATTGGTCATAACCCCTCTTTTGTTTGGCAAAGTATCAATGCTGGTAGAGATATTATGCAGAAGGGACTGGCTTGGAAGGTTGGAGATGGAAATTCTATCAAGATTTGGGAGAGCCCATGGCTACCAGACCCTGTGAACTTGAGAGTAACTACCAGTGTAGTTGGTGATAGGTTACCTTTCCTAGTAAGTGATTTGTTACAGCTCAGTGGGAATTCGAATAAACCCTTGATTGAATCAGTGTTTAATGCGAGGGATCAAGTGTTAATCTTTTCTATTCCAGGTAAGAGGGGTAGAGCTGTTGATTCGTGGCAGTGGCTGTGGGACAAGAAGGGCATTTACTCGGTTAGGAGAGGGTATTTGGCAGCTCTGGATCTTTTATCCTATCGGTCTTCTCCTCCCCCAACAGTAAGGTGGAATAAGTTATGGGCAATTAAGGTGCCTTTAAAGGTAAAAATTTGCATCTGGAGAGCATTATCATCTTGCCTTCCTACTTTGAGAATCTGGCTTCTCGTAGAGCTCAAGTTTGTGCTGTGTGCCCAATATGCCATGGTCCTGGGGAGGATGAAACCCACATTTTTATCAGCTGTAAGTTTGCGCAACAGGTTTGGGTTCTATTTTTTGGTGATTCTAGAATGTCTGGTATTTCTAGCTTTACCGATTGGTTGGTGTCTTGTTTAGACTCTCTCTAGGAGGGTTTAATGGCTGATATTTTCTCTTTGATTTGGTGCCTCTAGTTTAATCGAAATAAAGTGATTTGGGATAATAAGCAAGAACACCAGAATGGAGTTTTAAACCAGGCCCGGCTATCTCTTTCTCAGTGGAAGCTTGCTCAAACTCAAAAGGCTGGTGCAAGAAAGGGAGTGGATCAACGTGTATTGAGATGGCAGAAACCAAGGGTGGGGTGTTTGGCTTGTAATGTTGATGCAGGTGTCTTTGACGGTGATGGATACTGCTCTTATGGTTTTCTCTTGAGAGATGACAGTGGACAGTGTCTAGCTGCAAGGCATGCTGCGTGGGAAGGGTGTTACACCCCTCATGTAGTTGAAGCTCTAGCTGTTAGAGAAGCGTTGAGCTGGCTCAAGTCCAAGAATTTGAGTCGAGTCCAGGTGCAGATAGATTGTTTTTCGGTTTATGAAGCAATACTTAAGGAATTGTCTGATCTGTCTTATTTTGGTGATATTATTGCTGAATGTAAATTATTAATTAATGCATTAGAAGATTGTTCTATTGCTTTTGTTTGTCGAACAGCGAATGTGGCTGCTCATAGTTTAGCTAGGGCAGTTAGGTCTAAGTCTGTTTGCAGAGAGTGGGTTTGTCCACCTTCTTTTCTTTATGATGTTTTATGTGCTGATTACTTTTAATGAAAGATTTATTTCAAAAAAACAAAAAGATCAACAATCTATATTTCAAAAAAAAATTACAATAACAAGTTTTTAAGAAAATAGAATTTAATTTGGAATTGCGAGTTTATATTTGACATTTTTTAAGAAATAAATTTTAGACAATATATTGATTCGAAAATTCTCATGAAATGATTGGACTTGAAAATGATAATTGCCATCCTATCAAAATCTGCCAAGTTCAACGTATTTTACAGGGGTATACAACGCCCAAATTTAAAAAAAAATAAAAAATAAAAAAATAAAAAATAAAAAATTACACTAACACAACTTCACCTAATGAATAATTTATTGTCCATTCTACTTTAAATGGTCATTTTCACTTAAATATAAAAATTATAAAAATAATTGAAAAATATTAATTTTATAAAAAGTTATCGGTCTTTATTAATTTCAAATATATCATTTAATTTTTATGCAAGCAAAGCTAAATTTATCATTCTATTAAATGTAAAAGTGCATTTTAATTAGAGTAGAAATGTAAATAATTTTTTCAAATTCCTAAAAATAAATTTAAAGTGAAAATAAAATTAAAAAAAAAAATGATCATTTAAACTGCAACTGCAACGAAGACAATAATAAATATGTTGCCGAGTTAAGGAATGCGAAGAGGATTCATATTAGACTTTTGAAATCTCATTCTTACCGTAAAACAATTAAAGTTAACAGCCCATAATTAATTTCCTAAAAAGGTGAATGCAGATATATAAATAACAGATATGAGTTTACTAGTACTCACAAACAAAGAATCAAAAGAAAAATGACTTGTTTCAAAATCTTCTTAATCTTGGCAATGGTCATCATGAGTGTGTATGTGCAACCTAGCAACTGTACATTCTTCAATGAGTTTCATATTAAAGTGATAAACGGAATGAGCAGAAGCGACAATTTGCTGGTGCACTGCAAATCAAAAGATGATGATCTTGGGATCCATTATCTGAAGAAGAACCAATTCTTTTATTGGACATTCACACCCAATGTTTTTGGGACTACTCTATTCTGGTGCTATATGGCTCCTGATGCCCACTCTCATGCTGCTTTAGATGTGTTCAAGGATGAAAATGGGTTCTTCAATAACTGTGATCGTGAATCTTTCACCTGCGTTTGGACAGCTAAAGATGATGGTGTTTACTTGAAGAATTTTGACAATAATGTTGATGAACTTCAAAAGAAATGGGAAGCAGGAAGGTTTGTTACTCATAATTAGAGTATCATGATCATGAATTTGTGTATAATGCCCAATCCATGCATTTGTAATAAGCGGCATATTATAAATCAAGTGTCATTTTCATATATTTCTGATTTTTATGGGATCTTTTTTTTGACTTTGGACCTATTTTTGATTCGCAAGCTTTATGGGTAAGATGTTCATTGCCAAGTATTTAGCTTCGTACCTATGTGCTTAAATATAAGGCCCTCAGACCCATCAATTTCATCTCAGTCCTTAAAACTTTTCTCCAAAGATTGTTAATGATTAAGTTAATTAGAAATTTACTTCAAAATTGTAATTAGAATGGTATCTTAATGTGAATAAAACAATAGCAACAAATTAACATATCCAATTAAATGAGATTCATGCACTTGTTTATTGTTAATTATATTGGGAATTCACATGTGAAGAATGAAGATGGCTTTTGATATTTCTACAAATAAATAACTCACTCATTATAAAGAAAATAATAAGTGCAAAATTTGCTCCTTAACCATATGAAGTAGCACAAATTACCTTAATTAGTTTTTAAAAAATGCCATAATTATTACTAAATTAATTCACATTTTGCCTTTATTTATAATAACGAACGCAAATATATATGAATCTCCCAAGGTGGAGCAGACATCTTGTTCACTGCTTCATTAAATTAAATTGCTTGCTTCCCCTATTAACGTTTCAAATGAATCTTTTAATGTGAAAATTATAGTCAAGCAACATTATATTTCTTGATTTATATGGCAAGTAAATTTCCATTTCCATCTTAATTACTGGCTTTGCATTAACTAATGCAATATTGACGGACATAGAAAGTAAATTAATTAATCACAAAATATATGGTAATAATGATTTTCCTACAGATTGTTTTTCGAATATAGAATTAACATTTTGCTTCAAAAAAAAAAAAAAGAATTAACGTTTCAGATTTTATTTAATTTTCATACCCAATTCCATTTTACGTTTATTTCTAATAATTTTAAATAATTATCCATGTATGGAATATTAGAAGTTTGAATTCTCAAAATCCTTTTTTTTTTTTTAATTCTCTCTCAAAATTGTATACATATTGTTCCATATCCAAAATATACAAATATATTGAGCATTAATCCGGTATACAGTGTATGAATAAACTACTCAATTGGATAATCAAAATAGTTAATATATGTTGGTTATCTGATTATAAGGTGCATAGCAAGTGGCAGATTAAATTGTAAAAAAAAAAAATTATTAGCTAAAATTTGTAACAATATGAATTATTTAAGTATTTATTTGATACTGGTAATAGGCATAAGTTCTCTTATCAGACCTAATGATTGCTTATTCAGATTTGATAGGTATGATGTTCACGTATCAAATGGATTGAGCCCTAGCAAGACATTGCTAGTCCAGTGCAAATTTAAAGATGATGATCTTGGTATCCATTACCCTTTCAAATAAGCAAGAATTTGTTTGGAGTTTTAAGCCCAACTTTTTTGGGAGAACTCAGTTCATGTGCTATATGGCTCTTGATCACTACTCTAATGCTGCTTTAGATGTTTTTTTTGGGAAGATGATGATTTGTTAGGAGCCTGTGATTATTTCAAAAATTGTTTTTGGATGCCTAGAGATTTGAGATGGAAAATTTGTCACAACCAGAAATTCTGCTTAAAACCATAAAAAAAATTGATTCAAACCCAATCTAATCTAAAAACATGCATAGTTAAACTAACTCAAAATGATCATTAAATTTTAAACCAGATGAATATATTTTATGTGATTCAATGGCAATCAACTATACCAAATGAGTCGATATATCAAATTAATACTGACTACAATTTTTTCATATCCAAGCATGTCCAGTCCGATCCCAATCCATTCAAGCCCAAAACCAACATGATCTGACTTTGGTCTGGCCCAGTCTGAAATATGGCTAAATTTTATTTATGCAAAATTGAACAAAAAAAATTCAAATTCCAATTAGACCCGATTCGAACCCGACCCATTCCAATCAGCCCAAACTAGATGTAGGTCTGAATTTGATTTATGCACACTACAAGAAAACCGAAAAATAGAGACCGAAAAATAGAGACCGAAATTTTTCGGTCTCTAAATAGAGACGGAAAACAGTTTCCGTCTCTAAATAGAGACGGAAAAATGTTTCCGTCTCTAAATAGAGACGGAAAAATTTGGTCTCTATTTTTCCGTCTTAAATTTTGGCGGGATGGCTTCCCTCCAAAATTTGAGACCGAAATTAGAGACGGAAAATTTTTTGGTCTCTAAATAGAGACCGAAATAATTTTCGGTCTCTATTTTAGAGACCGAAAATAATTCTCCGTCTCTATGTAGAGACGGAAAAAATTCGGTCTCTATTTAGAGACGGATTTTATTTTCCGTCTCTAAATTTAGAGACCGAAAACAATTTCCGTCTCTATTTAGAGACCGAAAATTATTTCCGTCTCTATTTAGAGACGGACTATTATTTCGGTCTCTATTTTAGAGACCGAAAAATTAGTTGGTCTCAAAAAATAGAGACGGTAATTGAATTCGGTCTCTATTTAGAGGAGAAATTTTTGTGCGGTTTCTAAATAGAGACGGAAAATTATATTCCGTCTCTATTTTAGGGATATTCCATTCTTTTCCTTCTCTCCTTCTTTTTATATATTATTTATTTCATACTTTGTTTTAGTTTGTTGTTAATTAATTATATAGTTTAATGTAGTTTAATATGTTGGTTAATTAGTTTAATGTAGTTTAATATGTTCCAATTTAATTTGTTTCAATTATATATATACTTTGTTGTATTTTAATATGTGAATTAATTATATTAATGTTTAATATGTTGGTTAATACAAATTAATATTTAATTAATTTGTAATTAAATTTGTTCTAATAAAGAGTCTCTAATCTAGAAACCGATTATGAATATGGTCTCTAATCTAATTAGAGACCGAATATTTTTTCAGTCTCTAAATAGAGACAGAAAAAATATTCGGTCTCTAAAAAATAGAGACCGAAAATTTATTCGGTCTCTAAAATAGAGACCGAATATTTATTCGGTCTCTAATTAGAGACCGAATAAATATTCGGTCTCTATTTTAGAGACCGAATAAATTTTCGGTCTCTAATTAGAGACCGAATTAATATTCGGTCTCTAATTTTCGGGATTTAATTTGTTCACTGTGCCCTCTTCTTTACAAAAACCCTTCTCTTTCATTTTCCCCTTCCCGCCCCCATCTCCGATTCGCCGCCTCCCCACTCCGGTGCCACAGGTGTCCGTCTTCCTGCCTCCGGCGTCGCCCAGCTCCGTCCGCCGCCTCCCCTCCCCTCCCCTCCCCTCCCCTCCGGCCCCCCTCCGCCCTCCCTTCTCTCCTTCTTCCCCCTCCCTTTCTTCCCTGGGATCGTTGTGCTCCCTGCCGGAGCGCCGCTTCCTCCCCGCCGGCGGCCAGTCCTTCTTTCTCCCCCTTCGACGCCGCTGCTCCCCCCCGACGCCGTCGCCGGCCAGATCTGCCATTTGAGGTAAATTTTTTTCTGCCATTTTTTCTTAATTTCAATTTCTTCTCAAATCTTCATATGAAATTAGGCTATTAGCTCTCTTTTTATTAGCAAAGTATACAATGCCCTCTTAAGAGATCACCTTTTGTTCTTAATGTCTCTCCCCACCAAACGCTCTGCTACTGCCAGCGCCACCGCGTCCAGCTCCTCCGCGAATTTCCCTCCGATGAAGAAGGCCAAGTCTCAGGCCGTCTCCGCTTGCTCTCCTCTTGACTCCTCCAATATAAACGGTCTCCACCACTTCAATCCAGCTTCTACTCCTGAGAACGATGTCGTTTTCGATCCCTCTTCCATGTCTCTCGATGACGATCCCAAGCTCGACGACCGCTCTCCTCCTCCTGCCGCTAATTTGTCTCGCAAAAAGGCCACGCCACCTCAGCCCGCTAAGAAACTCGTTATTAAGCTTCTGAAAGGTATAATTTCTTTTTTTTATTTTTTTAATTGCTGCCCATTTTGATAATTTCTTTCTCTGCCTGTGACTTTTGCATGATTAACAATTAAGGATTTTGCTCCTTTTTATAATAAAAAATTGGTTTGTAATTTGGGCATCAAGAGGTTTTATACTTGACTGAATTGATGTGTTTTGTTTGTGGAGCATAGAACTTGAATTTTGGGATCTGGATGTTACTTGAGTCGGCTGGTTGATTTAGTTTTCACTGTGAGTTAAGCTTTAATTTAGTATTTAGAGCTTAAATATTTGCACTTGCTGTCATTTTATTGGATCTGAGTCTTGGTGCTTGTATTGTTAATTGCTCTCCCTTGGCTTGGCTTCTCAGCTCTGTTTAGGTTTGGCAATGATCTTAGTTGGCAGAGGCAAAACTCTAGCAAAGTTAGGGCTTTTTAGTTGTTATGTTTCTTTTGTTCCTTTTACAAATATTAGGAGGGTTTTGGCATTTTGCTTCTATGCTGCTGGGAAAGTGCTGGCATAGCAATGCACAATAGTCTACACTGTTCTACTGAGTTTTTTTAATCTCTTTCTTTAAGTGATTGCTGTTCTGCTGCTCGGTTTTAGCATTAATCTTTGTGGTTCTATTCGAAAAGGGAGAAACCTGGACTTGAAATGTTAAATATCTATTTCCGTTCTCATTTTCTGTTATATTTAGTTATTGGATGTGCACATAGCAAGTGTAGCACCCTCAAGTATGCAATTTAATTTTGCATTTTGAACAATTGTTTATATACAAAAGACAGAAAAGTTGAATTGATTAATGGCATTTTATTAGGCTCCCTTTTTTTGTGTTGTAAGTCTCTCTCTTCTTGCTGTGTTTCAGTTGCATTTTTGAATCACTTTAATAATAATAGTATTGACTAGTTGGAGAGTGATGGGTTAGATGTGAATGTGTTGTTGCGACATCTATCATATTATTCTTCCATTTTTACATTAATTTTTCAATTGAATGGATAGATCGTCATGCATATACCTTCTTGGAACTTGAGAATTGGATTCTGAAGTTTCAGTGTATACTGAGAAATGTATTGCATATAATTAACTTTTAATATGAATGAAGCTAAACCTACACTGCCTACAAATTTTGAGGAGGATACATGGGCAAAACTGCAGTCAGCAATTAAAGCCATATTTTTGAAACAACCAGATTCCTGTGATTTGGAGAAGCTTTATCAGGTAGATCTTTCTTTCTGCATTCTGCCTTTTGTTCAGGAAAAATCAATTAACTGGATACCCTTTTATATGAATGCTTCCGATAGGCTGTCAATGATCTGTCTACACAAGATGGGTGGAAATCTTTATCAACGAATTGAAAAAGAATGTGAAGCACACATTTCTGCAGCATTACAATCCTTAGTTGGTCAGAGCCCAGATTTGGTTGTCTTCTTATCACTTGTTGAGAGATGCTGGCAGGATCTTTGTGACCAGATGTTGATGATCCGCAGACTCCTCCACCTTAGTTATTATTTCTGCACTTGTGTCTTTTTTTATTTGTAATGTCACAAATACTTTTTATATATTATTAATACATTATAAAATACAATATTTTTAAATCTATTTATTGTTTTTTAAATTTTTTTTCATTACATAAAATTAAGGAATTTTTAAATTTAACATTATTTATTCATTTTTGACATATTTAAAAAAAATTGTATTTTAAAATTAGAGACGGAAAACTATTTTTCGTCTCTAAAATTAGAGACGGAAAACAATTTTCCGTCTCTAAAATTAGAGACGGAAAACTATATTCCGTCTCTAAAATTAGAGACCGAATAGAAATTTCCGTCTCTATTTTTAGAGACGGAAACCGTCTTTCCGTCTCTAAAAATAGAGACCGAAATATTCTTTCGTCTCTATTTTTAGAGACGGAAAACAGTTTTTCGTCTCTAAAATTAGAGACGGAAAACTGTTTTTCGTCTCTAAAAATAGAGACCGAACTGGTCTTCCGTCTCTATTTTTAGAGACGGAAAGCGCGTTTCCGTCTCTAAAAATAGAGACGGGAAACAGTTTTCCGTCTCTAAAAATAGAGACGGAGCATTTTGGTCTCTAATTTTTAGAGACCGCCGAAATAGAGACGAAAATTTTTCGTCTCTATTTCCGTCTCTATTTTCGATTAGAGACCGAATTTTGCCTCTATTTTCCGTCTCTATTTTGCTTTTTTCTTGTAGTGGCAGAATTGTGAAAAAAAAAATTCAAATTTCATTTAGGCCCTGCCCAGATCCGACCCAGCTTGAACCCGATCCATTCTGTTCCAGCCTCAACTCGGCCCGTACCAAATCCAATCCAACATAATCCAAAATAGGCTTATATTTTATTTATGCAGTTTTATGTAAAAAAAAAAATTAAATTCCGATTAGACCCGGCTCAAACCCGACCCAACCAATCTAGCCCGAACTCGGTAGAGCCTGCGACCCGAAATAGGCCTGGATTTTATTTTTGCAGGCTTGTGCAAAAAAATCTTCAAATTTTTTGGTCCAGCTTGAACTCGACCTATCTTGACCCGAATCTGGTTCAACCCGAAATAGGTTTGGATTTTATTTATGTAGGATTGTATAGAAAAGGGTATAAGTGTAATTGGACAAGTAAGAATTGGGTTAGGAAAGGGTATAATTGAAAGAGAATTAAAGTTATTAAGGAAATAATTTATTTAAGTGAGCAATTGGATATTGTCCAAGGATTTATTTAGTTTAGCCTTTGAGGGAGTGACACCTAAGAGTAGTAGTTGGGGAGCATTTAATGAAAAGAAGAAAAAAAAAGAAAGGAAGAGAGAAGGAAAATCATATTTCTTCTTTCCCATTCTCTTCTTCCTTTCTGACTGCCTCTTTTTTTTTTTTCTTCTTTTTCTTCTCATTTCTTGCTCCTTCTCCTTATTCTTGGGTGGATCTCGTAGGGTTTTGGGCTGGGTTTTGAAAAGTTGTGTGTTTGGTTTAAAGAGGTAAGTTGGATGAGCTTGTTTTCTTCTTCTTCCCATTTTGCTTTGGTTTTTGGGTTAAGTGTGGTTTGTTTGGTTTGATTTGTGCAAGAATTGATTTGTGCAAGAATCCATGGTCAAAAGGAAGGATAAAGGCAAGAAGAAGGTTGAACCTTAAAGAGAAGAGTGGGTTGTGCTACATTTTGAGGTTTGGGAGTTATATGGTTTTGTATGATTTTTGGTTTGAGAGTCAATGTTTTGATTGTTGAGGAATTGACATTGAAATGTATGTGTATGCATCATTGAAATGTGTTTTGGGCATTTAGATTTAGAATTTGTAATTGCAAGATAGAATATAGAATTTGTGTGATTATGTGGTATATGGGGAAATTCTGGGTTTGAGGTTTTGTTACTTAATGGTGTATTTTGTGTCAATTAATTTTTCTATTAAATGCTAAATGTTGATAATATGATTAGAGGCATGTTTTGAATGCAATTAGTACATGGATTGAAGTTTTATGCATGATGGTATATTTGTGAGTGGGTTGCATGATAAGGGTTTGTGTTTGTAGATTCTTGGTTTTGGAGCTCGTCTCTGTCGCGAGCGCGACAGAGAGCTCGGGCTCGAGTTATCGTTGGGAGCTCGGGAGTCGATCTCCTACCGAGCGCTCTCCTCGCGAGCGTGCTCTATCACGAGCGTGATCCCTATCGCGAGCGCGATAGAGAGCTCGAGAGCTGAGCATCTGCCGAGCAGTCCCTGTAGTGAGCGTGGATGTGTGCGCGGGTGCGACCGAGGCCCTTCGGCCTTCTGTCGCAAGCGCGACTGTTGGAGTTTTGGTGTCTGTCACGGGCACGACACGCTCCTATTTGGTGTATGTTCTGTTGAGATCCTTTGTATGGTTTCTCATTTTCGATTGGTATATGTTTTAATATATGAGATATAGTGCATTACTCTATGTATGTCTTAATTGAATTATGTATAAATTGTTCGGATACTTGGTTGAGCGTAAGTGTGACTTTTGAATAGAGTTTATAATTTCAAACCTGAATAGTCATAGTAGTGGATAGATAAGGATGCTTATAAAGGGTTAGTGTGCAGCTACTTGAGTTGGTCCCGTTTGGGTCTAAAGTTGGTTACCTTCGGGTTTCTAAAAAGTTTTGGCCCTGTTTGGGATTTCAGTTTGTTACCTTCGGGTATCTAAAAATGTTTTGAGACTTCGATCTCTTCTGTTTGATACTGCTAGTCGGTATCTAATGCACCCGTATCCGCCACTGAGGTGATTTCAGGCTATTGTTTGATTGCGAGTGTTTAAGTGATGTAACTTATGCATATGTTTACGTACATGGAATGTTAAATGAGTAGTTTTTTTGTGATCTAGATGTATATGTTTGTCACCTACTCATTAGTGTATTTATAAGATGTTATATGTATCTGATTGGATATAGAAGCAAAGATTGCTATTATTTGTTCTTTATGATAATTGTTAAAGTTGGCGAGCAAGTTCGTGTTGTAGTGTTTGAATAGCAATACGAACTATTCATGTTATGATTTTAATGCTTATGTTATTTATATGACATTTTATAGCATTTTTTTTATAGTTGTGATTTCTTTAGAAGTCTGATAGGAGCTTAATTAATGTATAATTAAGTATATGTTTAGTATGAGTTTAATTAAATTAATTATATAATTAAGTGAATATTTGATGTTATATGTGTTAGTTTATGTATATTAGTATTAGTCTGTTAGTTTTTATGTTTACTGGTATGTTTAGGTGAAAAAATGAAGAAAAGAGGTAGAAGAAGGAGAAGATCACGAGAAGAGGAGCAGGTCACGCCGTGACCAGAGGTCACGGGACGTGACTTGATAAGAAGAAGAAGAGGAAGGAGCAGAGAAGAGAGGAGCTGCAAGAGACGAGTCACGCCGTGACCAGGAGTCACGTGACGTGACTGAAGAAGAGAAGCCAGCAAAGAAAGGAAAGAAAGGAAAGAGAAGAAGAAAGAAGAAGAGTCGCGCCGTGAGCAAAGGTCACGCGACGTGACGCCACAGAGAGGCTAGGAAAGGAAGGGAAAAGAGAAGAGAAGAGAAAGGAGAAGGGAAGAAGTCACACGCCGTGATGGCCAGTCACGCCACACGCGAAGAAGGCACGCCGTGATGGGAAGTCACGCGACGTGACTGGCCAGAGAGGGAAGCGAAAACCGAAGAGAGGAAAGAAGGAAGAAATGGGCAAGCGCGTTCTGTCGCGATCGCGACACCGTTGCGAGCGCGACAGAGGCGACCGTTGGACGGTTTTGGGCCAAAAATCACTTCAAAAGTCACATATTATCACCAAATTGTGCAACCTTTCCCAAGAGACATCTTCAAGGGACATCAACTTTCAATCAATATCTATAAATATTAGTTTAAATGTAATTTATTGGGATGATGAATTTTTAGTTAAGTAATTTTCTGTATTTTAGTAAAATAGTTTTTCTTTTCTTTAGTTAATTTTTATTATTTAGTTCTATGATTTAAAGAAGAAGATCAAGGAGGAGAAAATCTATTTCAAGAGATTGGGAAAAAAGGTTGAAAGGCTTCTATCTTATTCTCTTATTTTTAATTCTTCTCCATTATTTTTATGAATATTATTTTAATGAACTTGTATATTATAATTCTTTCTATTTCTATCTACTTTCATAATCTTTCATTGTAGATTCTCTGTTAATATCTTTTGCATGATCTTTACAAGTTAAAGTAATTCGAGAGTTTGCTTTATCCGACATTTAATAGAGATTCATTATCAAGGTATATTTGAGAGATTGGTATATTGAGATAATTGCTATAGGTTAGTGTCTATTCTTAAAATATGTAATTAGAAACCTCTAATTCATTAATGAAAATTGTGAGTTAGAATTTTAATTATATGTTTTAGGCATTTTAATTCATGTCGAGAGAGTGAGTTAAAAGTTTATTCTAACTTGGCTTGCATAAAAAGATGAAAGATGTTAATCTAAATGATGGAATCAAGTTCATTGTTTTTAATTCTTCATGATTTATTTTATCTTCTTTTGACTATCATTAACTAGGTTTAATAAGTTTACATATTAGATTAAATTAGAACCACTTCTCTATCATTTTATAATTGTAAACAAGATTAAAATCAATTAGTAATAGTGTGTAACACGTTCCCTGTGGGATCGATATCTAAAGTACTATTTCGGTACACCGTATACTTGCGGTATGTTGCATCAATAGAAAATGCACGACAAGTTTTTGGCGCCGTTGCCGGGGAACGGTTGTTTGCCATTATAAAAATTGATTTATGATTTTGGATTACAATATTTTGTTTTGTTTTAATTTGTGTGTTTGTTTAATTTAATTTTGTGTTTTGTTTTTGGTTTTACAGGATTTTGAAAGTTCATGCCTAGTACAAGGAGTTTTTTAGAAGAGCTTGAGCCTTTAAATCCTGAAATTGAGAGGTTTTTATTGAGTAACCGGAAGTCAAATAAAAAGAAGAATAAAAATAGGAGATCAATTATCATGGCTGATGAAAATCCACCAAGATTGATGGACTTTGCCACACCTGCTTTGAGTGGTGCTCAACAAGGAGTGGTAAGACCAACGGTAAATGCCAATCAATTTGAAATTAAGCCTTCATTATTACAAATGATTCAAAATAGTATACAATTTTATGGTTTGGCAAATGAGGATCCAAATGCTCATTTGGCAAATTTTCTTGAGATTTGTGATACCTTTAAGATAAATGGGGTTTCAAATGATGCAATCAAGCTTAGGCTTTTTCCATTCACATTGAAGGATAAAGCAAAGGCTTGGTTGAATTCTTTGACAAGAGGATCTATAACTACTTGGGACCAATTGGCCCAAGCATTTTTATCAAAATATTTTCCCTTAGCCAAAACCGCAAAAATCATAAAGGATATCACCACATTTGTTCAAATTGAAAATGAATCATTATATGAGGCTTGGGAAAGATTCAAGGAATTACAAAGAATGTGTCCACATCATAACTTGCCAAGAGAGTTGTTAATGCAAACATTCTATAATGGTGTAAATCCAACTACAAGAGGTACTATTGATGCTGCTGCTGGAGGATCTTTAATGAGAAAAACAATTGATGCAGCATATGAGCTTTTGGAAGAAATGGCAATGAACAATTGTATGTGGCCTCCTGAAAGAGTAAGAGAGTATAATAATTCTAATGCTAGAGGGATACATTCAGTAGATTCTATGGTTGCATTACAAGCTCAAGTTGAGGCTTTAACTCATAGAGTTAATAGCCTAGGCATGGGAGGTAATGTATCAAATGCTTGCAATGTGTGTGGTCAAAATGGGCATGATAGTGGCAATTGCACTTTAGGTATAGCTAATAAAGAGCAAGTTAATTTTCTTCAAAGCCAAGGTCGTGGAAATCCTTATTCTAACAATACTGAGGAATACTGAGGAAAATCCTAGGGAGAATATTAAGCCATGATTTGACTATTTCTTTTATTTAGGTTATTTAATTATATTGTTTTTATTTATGTTTTTGTACTTGTTTATTTAGTTTTATTTTTGTATTCTAGATTTTCATGTTACTAATATTTTTGTTTTATTTCACAGCTAATTTAGTAAGATTAAATTTGTTTAATAAATATATAAATAAATAAAAAAAATATATATATAATAATAATAAAAAAAAAATTATGCAGACGTTGGCTTCTGTCGCGATCGCGTCACGTATCGCGATCGCGACAGAAGGCGATTAAGAAAAAAAGCAAGCAATTTTTGCAGGGAGCACGTCGTGATGTACCTTCACGCGACGTGACGATCTGAGGAAGAGGGATGATAAGTTGCAATTATATTAATATTTTAGATTAATTATTGGCCTAATTATGTGTTTTATTTATTTAATTTTAATAATAATTAATTAGTTTTTGTGTTTTTATTAAATTATAATGTTTTTATAATTTTTAATAAGTTTTGGGATGTTTTCAGGTGTTTTATTTTAATCCGGAGTTAAATTGGAGGTTTGGGGCTGATTTTAGAAGGAAATGTGAAAGAAGGCAAATTTTGCCTAAAGCACAGCCGTGCTTTTCAAAAGCACAGCTGCGCTTTCAAGGGAGACGCACGTCAGCGAGATTCACCGAAGACACAGCTGTGCTGTTGCGAAGAGGCACGGCTGTGTCACGCAGGAGAAGCGCGCACGGACGAAGAGACTCGACGACACAGCTGTGCTTTCTCGCAAAGCACAGCTGTGTCCCGCGAAGGAGACACGCGCAGATGAGGAACGACGACGCAATTCTCGCCCTTCTCGCCCAGGAGCACAGCTGTGCTTCAGCGAGAAGCACAGCTGTGCTTCACCTTTTTCCGCCAGCAGTCGCGCAACCCTAGCACAGCACAGCTGTGCTTCTCAAAGCACAGCTGTGCTTTTCTCCAGTATAAAAAGAAAATAACGCCGCTGAAATAAGGCGAGCAGCTTAGTTTTAGTTTTTGGTTTTAGTTTTTGTTTCCTTTATATTCTCTCCTTAGGGGAGACTTAGATTTTATTTTTTCCATTAAATTCCAGCAATATTTTATTTAATTTCCATGTTTTAATTCTTCTTTTAAACTTTGTTTTAGCTTAGATTTCATTTCAAATTGCACTTTTATTCCAATTTAATTTAGATTATTTTTATTTTAATTTTGTATTTTGGGATTTAAGGAAATTCAACGGTGGATGAACAAGAACTTCAAGATCCATTTTCTCTTTTCATCAAGGGTGTATTCTAAACTTAATTTTTCATATTTTATATTTATATTCTTGATGTTAAGGTAGTTGTTCATACTTGGGAGTTCTTGAATCATATGTGTATTCTGGAAATTTGGATTTAATAAATATTTTCATGTTTTCTTTTATTCCTCTTGTTATATATTGTTTTGCAATTATAATGATGATTGGAGCTAAATCCGAAAATTATTGTTTGTGCAAATGCTCTGTTCTTTTAATATTGATATTTATCTTTCCAGCTTAATCCATGGATATGGTAGGTTGGTTTGTGGGTGTTCATGTTATTAGATTAAGAATTGTGAGGAATAAATAGGTTTTAGATAACTGAATCCGGGATGGTAGGTTGTCTTAGATCTAGGAATTGGTCATATTATACATATAGTTCAGTTTTATCTTCTCTGAAATTATCTGTTGTTGCTGAATTGAATGCAAGTTAAGGGGAGATCTACCAGGATAAACTTTGATTGTAATCAGTTCATAAATACATACATATGCTCTGTTATATTTTAATCAACTTCCATTGGTTTGATGAATCCGAATTGGTATTTAAATCTGTGAATGTTTATTTTAATAGGTTCAGAATGGTGGAAGATAAATGAGTTTGATATCTGAATCCGAACTGGTAGGATTATCTGACTTAGAACTTACAAACATGTGATAATGCTAATATATGTGCTGAATCCGAAAGGTAGGTTCATTAATTAGAATAGCTGAGTCCGAAAGGTAGGCTTGGGTTTAGATAGGTTATCCAGAATTTCATGTTATATTATTTTACCAATTTTCAGTTACATATATGAGGATAGAATTTCCCAAGTATTTAATTTCATCTTTGAATAATTTCTTGATGAACAATTTTATTTTCGATTGTTAATTTATTTTCTGGTTTAGTTTAATCTTCTTCACCAATCACACCGGGGACATCTCAAATTCACTCAACCATAGATATTTAACTGAACAATCCTTTTTCCCTTGGGTACGATAACTCGGGGTCCTAACTATACCCCACTTTATTACTTGTCGATTCGGTACACTTGCCGAGGACCCGTCAAGTTTTTGACGCCGTTGCCGGGGAACACGGTGTTGTTTGTTTTATATCTTTAGTTGAGTTAGTTTGAGGTTTTTATTTTTCTTTTTATTTTAATTTGGTGTTTATCTTTGCAGGAAAATTTTGAGACATTTTCAAAATGATGCAAGATAGTGATCAAGATTATGAGTTGGTCCTTTTGCGAGCTCAAGTGAATGATATGATGAGGGAGATGCAAGAGTTACGACAATTGTATTCAACTTCACCAGTCACCTATTCACCGTCTTTTGAAGATCCTCACTCTTCATGTATATCACAAGAGTCTCACTCTACCCATATCGAACGTCTTTCAAACTACATCTCTTGTAGAGAGAAGGAATACCAAGCAGAAAAGAGGGAGATACAAGAGGCTAACTCTGCCAAAATCGAAAGTTTTTTAGACTACATATATTGCAGAGAGAAGCAATTTTGTGCAGAAAAGGGAGAGTTGCAGGCTACAATCGATTATCAAGAGGAGAGAATCAAGGCTCAAGGGGATCTATTAAGAAGTCAAGCACTGGAAATCCAAAATTTGGAATCCAAGTTGGAGCTTTTAATTGTCTCTTCAGTTGATCAAAGAGATGGTGGTGAATTGAGTCATGCACCTATAGAGATTAATGAGAATATTGAAATTTTTGAGGATGGGTTGCATGAAGAAGAAAAGGAGCCAATTATTGTTGAAGACAAATCTTGTGTTTGTTTAGAAACTAATTTCAATTTTTCTGTGCAGGATAGTGCACCAAAGGAGCAAAAGTTGAATGATTCTCAAATGGAAATACTGAATTCAGTCCATTTGAAGGATTTATTTAGGCTTGAAGAGCCAGTGGAGTTCGTTTACAGTGAACCCAAGGTGGAGTCATACTTCATCGAAGACATGGAATTTCCCACCTTGGTAGCTTTCGATGATTTTCTCCTACTGATGGGGGAAAATGAAGAGCAAAAACCGGAAAGACCATTATTTGGTTCACAAGCTCGTCCACCCGAAAGTGAAATGAGTCGAGCTGGGACTCATTAAACCAGAACTTATATTTTTCTTAACCCTTCTTATTTAATTTTCTGTGTTTATGTTTTAATTTTTAATTACTAGTTGTTTGTATTTTTATTTTTATTTTTTTTTAAAAAAAATAAATAAATAAATAAATAAATAAAATAAAAAAAAAATATATATATATATATATATATATAATAATAAAGTATTCTAAAAAAAAAAAATAATAATAATAATAATAATAATAATAATAATAATAATAATAAAATAAAAGTATTATATATATTTTTATAAAATAATATTCCTTAAATTTTTAGTGTGTTAGAATGTTAATTTGTTGATTTTAATGTTTGATTTGTTGGATTTAATTTTGTGTATTTGGTTTTGATTTGTTTAATTGTTTTGGAAATTAACAGTTGAGAAGCAAGAAAAATTCAAAAGGAGCAAGAAGTGCAAAAAAATGGAACAGGGCAGTAGCATCAGGTATAGCGCGAAAGCACAGCTGTGCTTTTCAAAAGCACAGCTGTGCTTTCATTTAAAACACGCCTATGCGGAGCACGCTGAAAAACACGGCTGTGCTTATTTAAAAAGCACAGCTGTGCTTTCATTTAAAAAGCACGCCGAAACGCAGCGCTGGGAAAAGCACAGCTGTGCGTTTTCGCACAACCCATTAAACACGCTGTGCTCCCTCTTTCTTTCTCTTTTCTCTTTTCTTCTCCTCTGTTCCCCCCTAATCTTCAAATTCAAAATTTTCTCTCAATCTTCTCTTCGATCTTCACTGACAAACCAAGCTAATCTCAGGTAATTTTAATTTTATGCAATTATGAAGAGCTTAAATGGAATTCTTTTCATTTCCTTTCTTCATTTTCCTCTTTTATGCTGATTCCGATTCTCCCAAATTTTTATGCAATAAATTCCAGATTTCTTTGGGATTAAAAGAATTAAGAGTCCTCTCTCTCTCTTTCCCGATTATTTATCTTTCAATTTTCTTAAGTCAGTAGCTAAAATTTGACATTTCCAGGTATGTAATTTCCTCATTCTTCGCATTTTTATTTTCTCATTTTAGTGGACTGTGCTTGATCTTCAATTGGTAATTTTGTTGTGTTAGTTATAATTTTTGATGTGTTTTGCTTCTTTGGGCCAACATGGACAGAATGGGTGTTTAGGATTGGAAAGATGGAGCTTAAAAATCTAGTTGTAATAATGCTCACCACCTGTTTGATGAAATGCCTGAATGAGGAATGCAAGTAAATTAAAGGGACTGATCATGTGATTAATTCAACATGTTTATCAATTTATTTTGCCCAGCTCTTTCAATATGATTTGTTGAGGATAGTTTCAGATTTATTTTGCATAAAACAGGTTGTGTACTCACTGCTGATTTGGAGCTTTTAACTGTTGGAATTTATCTTAGCATTTAGTATTTTGAGCAATCATTTTGAGCCTAATTTCATATTTGCTTCTTTGCTAAATTGCTCATTATGACAGTGTTGAGTTGATGGGTGCCATTTTAATTGAGTTTGAGCTTAAAAATCATTGTGTTAGATGGGGTATGTTATGGCACTATTATTTTGAAATATAGCTGCTGGAAATTTGGAGTTTGGGCTTGAAAATTCTGAATTGAATTGTTTTGATATAATTGGGGCATTATGCGATAGTGTGAATATGGAAGGAAAGTTTTTGCAAGTTAAATTCTAATTGCTTGAGGTTATGCTTGGTATTATCTTGTTTTAATGATGTTGCTGTTGCTTTAGTTTTAATTTAGATGCAATTGAATATTGTACTTGATTGAATTGAGTCAAATGCATGTTTGCTAGTTCCCGACTAGATGGGATTAGGATAAGTTGTTTTGGATGTCAATTTTTCACATTTTTATTTACAAGCAACTTTGAATTTTTCCTACATATTTTTGCTGTGAATGAAGTAGTGATTAAGTGAACTTTGCATTTCTCTGTTATTCTTCAATAATTGCATTTATTTTATTTTGGCATGTACACTTCAAGAATTGATTACTTGTACTTATTTTTCTTTTACACCGTGTGCTTTTCGTTTTTAATTTCTTTAAATTCTAATGTGTGCAATTTTTCAATTTTCTCTATTTTGTGCATAGACTTTGTACTTCAATAGGTTATACATTTGCCTTATGCTTAATGTTTCAATTTTTGCATCATCATTAGCTAGAAAGTATATTTATCTTGCAAATTTCTGTTGTGACGTTTTGGTGAGTTTTGATATTATTCTTCCAATTAAGTTATAGATGTGGTATGCGCTTAATGAAACCAAGAATGTTGTGAACAAAGTTTATACTTTATTTTTCAGGAACCATGGTTCGCAATAGAGAGGAGCAACCATCAGCGCCCATTCAGCCTCCTGATTGGTTGACTCCAGCGCAGCGCACCCTGTTCAACAAGCTGGCTGCGAAGATTATTATTTCGAGTAGGTTCATGAGTATGAAGATACTCATTGATCTGGGCATTCAAGAGAGGGTATTATCTCTGCTGAGGAACATTGGATGGGAGGAGTTCTTTTCTCTGAATGGTCCGACTTATCCTGAGATAACATTGGAGTTCCTTAGTACGTTTCAGTACTCTCCTAGGTTATCTCTGGATGATCGGAATACCATTCAGTTTAGAGTGCGCAATATCCCTTATTTTCTATCGATTTCTGACCTGGCGAGATACTTGAGATTGCCAGTGGATGGGGAGGTACATGTTGTGGGTGAATCAACTGCGCACTGGGCTATTGTTGGGAAACCCAACATGGAATTTAATGCGCGAAACACCAAGTCTACCAAACTCCGCTCTCCGGTATATCAGTACTTGCATAGAGTTATGACATCATCAGCGTTTATGCGACCAGAGTGCCCTAGCAATGTGAGTACATCTGACCTATTTTTTTTATATGCTATGGAGGCTGGGGTACGAGTGAATGCAGTACCCTGGTTGTGTAAGCAGCTGAAGAGAGCTGCAGCCACCTCAGGAAAGAGGATTGGGATCGGTGGGTTGATCACCGTTATTATGAGGGCCCTGCATCTACCTACTGCCGACATGGGCAGACACTTGACGTCGTCTTATTTTATTGATGAGGAGGTAGTGCTTAGATGTAGGATAGCTATAGAGGATCCCTCTTCTGAGTGTGGCTATAGAGTTAGGAGAGCGGAGGAGGAGGCTCAGGACTTGGGTGATGATGGAGAGGGTGATTCTGATGACGCCCCAGCGCCAGTTGATCATGATGATGCTCCACCACCACCACCACCGCCACAGGGACCGGTATTCAGTACATACAGTAGGAGGGTGAGACAGAGGATTGATGTACCGTTCTCCCCTCCAGACATGAGTCGATATGCTCAGGCACATGACGAGCCGTCATCTTCCACAACACCTCCACCCTCAGCTCCATCGTTAGATGCCTCGCAGGTCCAGACATTGATCTCGGAGATGCGGTCCATGACTGCTATGATGATGAGGTTTGAGACTGCGATTGGCACGCTTCAGGAGTCATTCAGTGAGTCGAGGAGGGAGCAGGCAGCCTTCCAGGAGAGGGTGTGGGAGAGACTGGATACATTGAGCAGAGAGCTGGCGGAGGTCAGGGCAGCTACCGCTCAGAGTGACCAGATGATCTCTGGCATGGACTTATCAGTACAGCGAGCTTGGGAGCGACTGGCTTCTATTGAGACTCAGCTGGAGCAGGTGCGCCGAGATATGGTCCTGGGAGCTGAGCAGAGAGATGCATTTTTGGGATCCTTCCAGCACAGGATTATGACACAGTTGGACAGGTTGAGCGTTGAGATTCGTGGATTTTTCACCCCTGTTTCCACTGTGTTTCCTCCACATCTGAGACGACCACCACAGTAATATATTGTATATATATTTCAGGAAGTGATTCGTACACAACAGATTTTGTATATATTTATTTATTTATTTTAGTTAATGAAATTGATGAAGTCAGGCAATGTATGATTTTATTTACTTTATTATATTATGGAATTGTGTGGCTGAGCCAATGCCGTGTGATAGGATAGATATTATTTGTGTTGGCTATGAATTTCACAGATTTCAGAGTCTTTTATTTTGCACAGTGATTATTGGATTATTGCACAGGTTTTGAATTTTCTTCAATTTGCACAGGTGGCATGCAGAAATTTTGTATGGGTGTTAATTTTGCACAGTAATTAATTTATGTTTGCCATTTTTGAGATGCTTGCAATTGATTTTAAATTGCAATGAGTTTTTGCACAGCATGGGGAAAATTTGTGAAAATTATCTCTATGTACTTCATTTTCTTGCACTGAGGACATTGCAACATTTTGAGTTTGGGGTGGAGTACCATTTCAATTTTTCAAACCAAAACCAGATTTGTTTTGTTTTATTGTCTTTTTAGTTTGTTGCGTTTGAGTAGTTGTTAGTTAGTTTGCTTTGTTTGTGGCATGTTTGTGTCAAGTTTGTGTCTAAATATTTTTATGGTTGTTTCTTTTTGATTTTCCTTCGATTTAAATTTTTTATTTCGTCCTAATAGTTCTCAATTGTGAATGATTTTGATCTCAGGTTTAGACATTTGTGTTTCATTCAATATTAAGTTGAGTGAGAAATAGTTATGTTTATATCGTTGTTTGTTAGACTGCATGTAAACCTTAAATATACTTTGCAATTTCTAAATTTTGAGCACTTTGGGCCTGTTTTTAAAAAAATTAAGAAAAATCTAGTTGCAATTAGGGGATTAGATAAAAACTCACTAAGAGCACTAGAACCTTTCTGATTACCCATCGAAGCGACCTCAGATGAGACACAACTTAGAAAATGATTTAGGCAACTCTTCTTTGTACAGCTACTTTAAATGACTTTTCCTACCTTAATTTCATTGTCTCTTGTTAGCCCGTTGAGCCTATCAATTTAGTATGCTAAATGCGTGCTTATTTTATTGTTACACATATTAAAACTACCTTTAGCCTTAAATAATTTTTGCCTCCCCTTAGAAGAGTGGCCACTCTAGTAAGGTTGGATTTTTATTTTGGGTAAAAGGGAATTTAGATTTTGTCAATTCTTGGTGTAAATTTCTGTTTGAGAATTGATTGGTGTGTGTAATGGAGAGTTGAGCCCATTTAAAGAAATGAGTTTGGGGTTGATAAAGAGGAATGTGATTTAAGTGGTTTATTGGTCTTGTAAAAAATTAAAGCTAAATTGTAGTTCTTGCTGGGATTTATAGACGAATTAAGTACTTTATTTATTGTTAATGGCTAGTTGGTTTTTATGCTTCTATAAAAAAAATATATATATATATATAATAAATAAATAAATAAAAAAAAGAAGAAAATTTGAAAAAGAAGAAGCATTGTAAGTTTTTCCTAGTTAATTGGGCAAAATGTGAGTTTGGGGTACAAAATTTAGTGAGACTTGAACTAGTGCCTTGTAAAAATTGGTGTTGCATATTATGTGGCATTTGTTATTGTGAGTTGAGTTTGATGATGCTAAGATGTCTTTAAGGCCAATTTTATTTTGATTATATGCAATTGAGTTGGGAATATTTATTAGTACAGTTGGGTGATTGTGTTTTGTTTAGGTAGTGGCTATTTTTCTCTAGTGACTTGATCTTTCTTTGTTAGCCAATTTACCTAAGCCTAACGTTACAACCAAAATGTAAGACCTCTTGATTCTTTGTTTTGTCTTGTTCTATTTAGTGGAGATGACCTTCTAGTAAGGTTTGGTACGTAAGAAGAGGCATATGGTGTTTCTTGAGCTTTGAGTGAAAAGCCATGAGTGCATTCATGCATTCGAGTTGATTCATTTTCCCAACATTGTACCTAGAAGTTTTGTTTTTAAATGATAAAAAATTCTGTTTTGGCCTTTTGCACACACACACAGAAATTGTTTAGTATGTTCTTGTGTTTATCTGTTATTTGATGAGCATTGGTATTTGCAAACTTATATTCTTGTTCCTTAATTGAGAATGACTCCTTATTTTCTTTTGTTGAGATTGAGATGATTGAGAATGTGGTTCATTCAGTTTACTCGAGGACGAGTAAAGGTTTGAGTTTGGGGTAGTTGATAAGTTGCAATTATATTAATATTTTAGATTAATTATTGGCCTAATTATGTGTTTTATTTGTTTAATTTTAATAATAATTAATTAGTTTTTGTGTTTTTATTAAATTATAATGTTTTTATAATTTTTAATAAGTTTTGGGATGTTTTCAGGTGTTTTATTTTAATCCGGAGTTAAATTGGAGGTTTGGGGCTGATTTTAGAAGAAAATGTGAAAGAAGGCAAATTTTGCCTAAAGCACAACCGTGCTTTTCAAAAGCACAGCTGTGCTTTCAAGGGAGACGCACGTCAGCGAGATTCACCGAAGACACAGCTGTGCTGTTGCGAAGAGGCACGGCTGTGTCACGCAGGAGAAGCGCGTACGGACGAAGAGACTCGACGACACAGCTGTGCTTTCTCGCAAAGCACAGCTGTGTCCCGCGAAGGAGACACGCGCAGATGAGGAACGACGACGCAATTCTCGCACTTCTCGCCCAGGAGCACAGCTGTGCTTCAGCGAGAAGCACAGCTGTGCTTCACCTTTTTCCGCCAGCAGTCGCGCAACCCTAGCACAGCACAGCTGTGCTTCTCAAAGCACAGCTGTGCTTTTCTCCAGTATAAAAAGAAAATAACGCCGCTGAAATAAGGCGAGCAGCTTAGTTTTAGTTTTTGGTTTTAGTTTTTGTTTCCTTTATATTCTCTCTTTAGGGGAGACTTAGATTTTATTTTTTCCATTAAATTCCAGCAATATTTTATTTAATTTCCATGTTTTAATTCTTCTTTTAAACTTTGTTTTAGCTTAGATTTCATTTCAAATTGCACTTTTATTCCAATTTAATTTAGATTATTTTTATTTTAATTTTGTATTTTGGGATTTAAGGAAATTCAACGGTGGATGAACAAGAACTTCAAGATCCATTTTCTCTTTTCATCAAGGGTGTATTCTAAACTTAATTTTTCATATTTTATATTTATATTCTTGATGTTAAGGTAGTTGTTCATACTTGGGAGTTCTTGAATCATATGTGTATTCTGGAAATTTGGATTTAATAAATATTTTCATGTTTTCTTTTATTCCTCTTGTTATATATTGTTTTGCAATTATAATGATGATTGGAGCTAAATCCGAAAATTATTGTTTGTGCAAATGCTCTGTTCTTTTAATATTGATATTTATCTTTCCAGCTTAATCCATGGATATGGTAGGTTGGTTTGTGGGTGTTCATGTTATTAGATTAAGAATTGTGAGGAATAAATAGGTTTTAGATAACTGAATCCGGGATGGTAGGTTGTCTTAGATCTAGGAATTGGTCATATTATACATATAGTTCAGTTTTATCTTCTCTGAAATTATCTGTTGTTGCTGAATTGAATGCAAGTTAAGGGGAGATCTACCAGGATAAACTTTGATTGTAATCAGTTCATAAATACATACATATGCTCTGTTCTATTTTAATCAACTTCCATTGGTTTGATGAATCCGAATTGGTATTTAAATCTGTGAATGTTTATTTTAATAGGTTCAGAATGGTGGAAGATAAATGAGTTTGATATCTGAATCCGAACTGGTAGGATTATCTGACTTAGAACTTACAAACATGTGATAATGCTAATATATGTGCTGAATCCGAAAGGTAGGTTCATTAATTAGAATAGCTGAGTCCGAAAGGTAGGCTTGGGTTTAGATAGGTTATCCAGAATTTCATGTTATATTATTTTACCAATTTTCAGTTACATATATGAGGATAGAATTTCCCAAGTATTTAATTTCATCTTTGAATAATTTCTTGATGAACAATTTTATTTTCGATTGTTAATTTATTTTCTGGTTTAGTTTAATCTTCTTCACCAATCACACCGGGGACATCTCAAATTCACTCAACCATAGATATTTAACTGAACAATCCTTTTTCCCTTGGGTACGATAATTCGGGGTCCTAACTATACCCCACTTTATTACTTGTCGATTCGGTACACTTGCCGAGGACCCGTCAAGGGACTTCGCCCAGGTAAGGCCGAAGCGTCACGGCGTGATGTACCTTCACGCGACGTGACGCTCTTTGGTTTTCGCTTAAGTGGAATTCGCCCAGGTATGTGGAGAGCGTCACGCGTCGTGACGTTGCCTCACGACGTGATGCGTTAAGTGCAGACTCAGGTAAGTTTTAAATGTTTTCTTTATTTTCTGATTTCACTTATTATTTTTTCTATTATTTGGTTTTATTTTATTTTCTTTTCTGATTTAGATTATTAAATTCAATTACATTAACTTAATTTTACCAATTAAGCATTAAAACACAGGAAACTAAAAAATTTAAAAGCGGGAACTCTAATTTTTAAACCCTAACGTCGTGACCTTTCCTCTTATTTCTCATTTCAACTGTTAGTTTTATTTGCCCTACACAGGTGACGTTTCCAATTTTTCTTTAGTTCCTTGTTTACCTCATTTCTCACTTGACTCTTCATTCTTCCTCTTAGTGTTATTTTGCCCAAAACAGGTCACGAGTAAAAGATTTTCCTTTCTTCTTTTTCTTTTTCTTCCACCAAGATCTTGTGCGCCGTTCATCCTCTGTTTTCTTCTCGTTTTTATTGATGTTCATTCTATTTCCATTTCTTTTCTCTTTCTTCATTTGACTTAGGGATTTGGGGTTTTGCTTTCTACATTCAGGTTTGTTAGTTTCTTTTCGTTCTTCTTTGTTTCAGTTCATTTTTCTTTTCTTCTTTACCCTGGCTTATTACATTTCGGTATTTTCTTGCATAACAGAGTTGTATTTCTTTTGTAGTTTATTATCTGTTTCTATATCTGTTTCTATTTCTTTTTCTTTTTCTTCTATCTATTTGTGTTTTCCTTTAGTGTATTTCGGTTGCATCTATGTATAACTAAATCACATTTCTTTTGTAATTTCTCTCTGTTTACATTTCTTTTTCTTTATTCTTTTCTGTTTTCCTTTAGTGTATTTGTTTTTGTTGATTTCTTTCATTTGACTGTATATTTATTTCCCTATAGTTTCATTATCTGTTTAACAAAAACAAGTAAAAATGGTGAGGACAAAAAACCCAACTGTTTCACGAACTGACCAAGAAGAGCAGGAAGTTGAAGTGGTGAACATTGCTTCTCACTATGGTGCTCTATTTCCCATTTTATCTGTAGACGAAGGCAGTAGGTATTTACTACTTCGTAATAGGCATTTGATGCACTGTAAGTTTTTTTCTGACTCTTTACTTAATCAAATTGGTATGCTAGAAGTAGTTAATGATATGTTAAGGGTATGTGGGTTGTTTAAATTTGCTTCTATGCATGAAAATGTGCGTCCTGATTTAGTTTTAGAATTTTATACCACATTAAAAAAGAACGATGATAATGAGAATTGGTTAGACTTTAGGATGGCTGGTACACCTTATACTTTAACCTATTTTATGATGAATAGGATATTTAGATTTTCTCAAGCTGGTTTAACCGAGCCACCTAAATCTTTTAAGCCTCATGAATTTTGGACATTTTTGACTGATTTGCAAACACGTTATAGAGCTAGGGATGCTAAATCCATGTTTATTAAAGATTTAAGATATTGGATTTTGTATAGGATTTTAGCTTCTTTGGTTTTTAATAGGTCTGAATTCAATAGAGTTTCATATAATGAATTATTTTTGATGTGGTGTGTACATAAACGCAAGGACGTATGTTGGCCTTTTTTTGGATAGTAAGTCAATTGTTGCAATGTGTACATAAGCATGATTCGCCTTTAACACATGGGCATGTTATTTCTAGTATTGCAACTAATTTAAATGTGGATCTTGATGCCTATTATAGAGTTTTTCCTTGCCATTATTTTAATAAGACTATGTTAGTTCGTGGAGAGGTTGTTGGAAATAATTTTCAGGAAATTCCGGCACGTGCTCGATCATGTTGGAGGGATATTGCTGGAAATGTTGCGCTACAAGTTGAGGAACAAGAAGAAGAAGGTGAGGAGGAGGCAAGTGAAGATGAGGAGATGGCAGATATTCCACCTGCTGTAGCTACTGCACCTGAAGTTGGCTCATCCAGCCATAACATTCCCTCAATGCTATCTAATATGCAAGAGCAATTATCTTCCATTGAGCGACGTCAAAGGAGGCTGGAGTACAAGTTTGATAACTTCTTAATACAATCGGGTTTTGTGGTTCATTCACCTCCACCATCACCATGATAGGGGAGTTTTCTTTCTTTTCATTTCATTTATTTCTTTTTACTTGTTTTTGTGTGTCATTCCTACACATTGAGGACAATGTTGGTTCTAAGTGTGGGGGAGTGACTGTGTTATGTGTTGTGATGTTTGTGATTGTGTTTTTGAGTTTGTATATGTATTATGTATGTCAAGTGCATGATTGTTTTTGTTTATGTGTTTTTATATTTCAATTAGGCTTTTTAAGTAAACTTTATTATGAAGCATTGTTTATTTGGTATATTGTATAGGTTGTTAAGTCTATTATCTTTTATGCTCATTTTTATAGGTTTTTCAAAAATTTTTAGCATGTGTTTTAAGTTTTTCAAATTATTTTGTTTTACTTATTTCAACATTATAGATTATTTAGTCTTTCTAACTAACCATGTTTTTAAAGTTAGAATTTACTCATTTAGTTTATAATTTTCAATTTCTAGTTGTTTAAGGAAATTATAGCCATAATACTTACCTTTTATCTTTTCAATAATGGATGAGGACTAAAAATAAAAAGAAAAGTTAAAAGTGGGATGGAGCATAAAATGCACCCACTAAAGTCAATAAAAAAAAAAAGCAAGATATATATCAAAAATTGTCAAAATATGGGATGGAGCGTAAAACGCACCCATATAACTTTCTCTTGCTAGAACTCAAAAAGAAAAATCAAAAGAAAAGAAAAAGCAAAGTCTAAAAATGCCATGAGATTGGATTAAGGGTAAGTGAGCTTAAAATGTCCTAAATGCAGCTAGTTGCTTGAGAATTTTAACTTTATGATTAATTTTCTTTCTTTAGTTCATGTTTAGTTTTTGAGACTTCATACTCTTGATGTTGGCATTAGTAAAGTTAAATAATTTGTTGAATTTGGGATGCATACTTTTAAATTTTGACTAACTGATTTTATTATGAGTGAATGAGATATTTTGGTTCTTTTCAATTCTATTATATATGCTAAATAACAGTGTTTTGTAGTAATTTTTACTGGTTATTAAATTTTCTTATTTCTTTGATCTTGCTTGAGGACAAGCAAGGGTTAAGCGTGGGGGAATTTGATAGGAGCTTAATTAATGTATAATTAAGTATATATTTAGTATGAGTTTAATTAAATTAATTATATAATTAAGTGAATATTTGATGTTATATGTGTTAGTTTATGTATATTAGTATTAGTCTGTTAGTTTTTATGTTTACTGGTATGTTTAGGTGAAAAAATGAAGAAAAGAGGTAGAAGAAGGAGAAGATCACGAGAAGAGGAGCAGGTCACGCCGTGACCAGAGATCACGGGACGTGACTTGATAAGAAGAAGAAGAGGAAGGAGCAGAGAAGAGAGGAGCTGCAAGAGACGAGTCACGCCGTGACCAGGAGTCACGTGACGTGACTGAAGAAGAGAAGCCAGCAAAGAAAGGAAAGAAAGGAAAGAGAAGAAGAAAGAAGAAGAGTCGCGCCGTGAGCAAAGGTCACGCGACGTGACGCCACAGAGAGGCTAGGAAAGGAAGGGAAAAGAGAAGAGAAGAGAAAGGAGAAGGGAAGAAGTCACACGCCGTGATGGCCAGTCACGCCACACGCGAAGAAGGCACGCCGTGATGGGAAGTCACGCGACGTGACTGGCCAGAGAGGGAAGCGAAAACCGAAGAGAGGAAAGAAGGAAGAAATGGGCAAGCGCGTTCTGTCGCGATCGCGACACCGTTGCGAGCGCGACAGAGGCGACCGTTGGACGGTTTTGGGCCAAAAATCACTTCAAAAGTCACATATTTTCACCAAATTGTGCAACCTTTCCCAAGAGACATCTTCAAGGGACATCAACTTTCAATCAATAATATTAGTTTAAATGTAATTTATTGGGATGATGAATTTTTAGTTAAGTAATTTTCTGTATTTTAGTAAAATAGTTTTTCTTTTCTTTAGTTAATTTTTATTATTTAGTTCTATGATTTGAAGAAGAAGATCAAGGAGGAGAAAATCTATTTCAAGAGATTGGGAAAAAGGGTTGAAAGGCTTCTATTTTATTCTCTTATTTTTAATTTTTCTCCATTATTTTTATGAATATTATTTTAATGAACTTGTATATTATAATTCTTTCTATTTCTATCTACTTTCATAATCTTTCATTGTAGATTCTCTGTTAATATCTTTTGCATGATCTTTACAAGTTAAAGTAATTCGAGAGTTTGCTTTATCCGACATTTAATAGAGATTCATTATCAAGGTATATTTGAAAGATTGGTATATTGAGATAATTGCTATAGGTTAGTGTCTATTCTTAAAATATGTAATTAGAAACCTCTAATTCATTAATGAAAATTGTGAGTTAGAATTTTAATTATATGTTTTAGGCATTTTAATTCATGTCGAGAGAGTGAGTTAAAAGTTTATTCTAACTTGGCTTGCATAAAAAGATGAAAGATGTTAATCTAAATGATGGAATCAAATTCATTGTTTTTAATTCTTCATGATTTATTTTATCTTCTTTTGACTATCATTAACTAGGTTTAATAAGTTTACATATTAGATTAAATTAGAACCACTTCTCTATCATTTTATAATTGTAAACAAGATTAAAATCAATTAGTAATAGTGTGTAACACGTTCCCTGTGGGATCGATATCTAAAGTACTATTTCGGTACACCGTATACTTGCGGTATGTTGCATCAATAGAAAATGCACGACAAAGTCTTTTGTTTTTTTTCCTCCCTACTAAGCATTATCGCTTAGCACGAGTATTTTTTCGTGTAGGTGGCACGTTCGGTTTAGCATTGGACATCTGCAAGTTATGGCCACTAGAAGTCTGGAGCTTGTTGGGAGTTCTTTTTGTTTTTGATATGTATATTTTGTATAGGCAAAGAATTGATTATGTATCAGATATTTTGTTTTGTATATGTTCTTTATAGTAGCAAATGTAAAAAGGGATGCTTTTGTAATTTTGATGATTATTTATGATATATATGTAATTAAGTTTGTTTGCTTATATCATGTTTTATTTCCTCCGCTTTTGTATATGTATGTTTACGCTCTTGTGTGTGTTTGGCACTCCGATATCCTCGGTATCAGAGTATAGGTTTAGGTTGTTCAGGACTATTGGACGATAGAGTATAAAGTATATGTATGCGAGTTGTCTTGTGTCGTGGCCAAATGCAGATGCTATCTTGTGTAGAGTTAGTTGGAGTCTGATTAGAGTGAAGAGATAGGTGAGATGACAGGTAGTGTTAATCTGATGAGAGTTGATCAGCTTACTCCTGAGCGTTCTCCAGCTGAAGGTTCAGATCCTGCTTTTGATAATTCAGCATTAGTGCAAGGGTTGTTACAGATAGTGAACAGACTGACTGCTCCTCAGGCTTCTAAGGGATTTTGTTAAGAAAAGACCACAGAAGAGAAAAGTATCGGACAGAGATACGAATTGTGGCAAGAAGGCTCAGATAGCTGTTAGTGGGCAAGTCATTTGTGGGTTGGTTCAAGTGCCTTCAGAGATAGGCAGCGCTATATCACCCTCTTGTAGGAGAAGAACTGCACCGAAATGTTACTATTGTCAGAAGCACTATTGGAATTAGTGTAGGAAGCTCATGGGAGCCTGCTTTAAGTGGCAGCACAGAACATTTGCTCGTCAATTATCCTAAGTCAAGAGAAAACCTAGCCTTGCAAGCAAGCAAAGATAAAGTGGGTATGTCAAGAGCTGCTAGTAGTGTCAAAGGAAGAAGTAGAGTAGCTCAAGCACCATCTAAAGCAGCGGAGAAGCCAGTTCCTTCGGGTGGTTCTGCTCGAGTGTATGCACTGATCAGGGAAGATATGGATGAGCAAGCGGGTTTATCTGGTAAGTTGTTATTCGCTAAGTTTTGGTATAAGTTAGTGATATGATAATTTTATCGTAAGTTTGCTAGCACGAAAATTTCGAAAACGAAATTTCTTAAGGGGGGAAGGGGAATTGTAACAATCTGATTTGGACCCTAGAAGGAATTTGTAGTGTATTGTATAGAAAAGGGTATAAGTGTAATTGGACAAGTGAGAATTGGGTTAGGAAAGGGTATAATTGAAAGAGAATTAAAGTTATCAAGGAAAGAATTTATTTTAGTGAGCAATTGGATATTGTCCAGGGATTTATTTAGTTTGGCCTATGAGGGAGTGACACCTAAGAGTGGTAGTTGGGGAGCATTTAATGAAAAGAAGAAGAAAAAAAAGGAAGAGAGAGGAAAAATCAGATTTCTTCTTTCCCCGTCCTCTTCTTCCTGCATGACCTCCTCTTTATTCTTCTTCTTCTTCTTCTTCTTGCTCCTTCTTCTTATTCTCGGGTGGATCTCGTAGGGTTTTGAGCTGGGTTTTGAAAAGTTGTGTGTTTTATAACACCCCGTTACCCGTTGGGAGGATATAAGAGTGCCACACACACAAAACACAGCATACGTGCGGAAGCGGAGGCAAAATAATAAACATAAATGAATAAATTTAATTACACAAATCAAAAATATGCATTATATACAAAATTATAAAAGGATCCATAACAAATACATATACATATAACTTATATACAAAAATGTTTTATACAAAAGCATATACAAAAATACGGGAGCCAAAATACAACAAGAGAAATTGCTCTAACACCTAGTGATCGACTTGCAGATGCCTGACTCCGAGAATGAACCTGCCACCTACAAGAGAAAAACACTTGTACTAAGCGATAACGCTTAGTGGGGAGGAACAGAAACACATATACATATAATAACATTCATTCACGAATACACATAAAGAGTATGCGAAGTTCACATGCAACATCATACTTTAATCACTCCAATAATAAAATCAATTAACGCTATAAACATATTCATTAAAAAATACAATGATTAGCAGAGATAACGAACAAAGGCAAAAATACTACTATAAGCAGTTCTCATATACATATACACATGTACGAACATCAAACCAAGTATACTCTTAATACACTAGCCTGAATTTACATGGGTGGTGGATACGGGTACGCTGGATACTGCGAATAGTATCAACATTGGAGACCGAAGTCTCAAAACCTTTTAAAACTTTTGGATACCCGAAGGTATCAAACACTAGACCCATACGGACCAACACTAGACCCAAACGGGGTCAAACACTAGCAGCTGCAATCACTAGCTTTTTATAAGTATGCTTATCTATCCACTACTATGACCATTCAGGCTTACGCAACACACTTTATCATAACACTCAATTTTGCACTAACCAATAACCACTACACTAAACATAATAGAATATCAATGAGAGCATGAATAAAGTACCAGACACTAACTTGAACAATTAAAATCATAACCCACACAAGAGTGAGAAACCATGCAAGGTACCATAAATAAAACATTTTTGAAGCACAGGGGAGGGTTGCGCTCGTGACAACCCGTCGCGCTCGCGACAGAGGTGACCCTTTATAATGGGTAGGTCAAGAGCACCAGTTCCTCCCCACTAAGCGTTGTCGCTTAGCACAGTATTTTTTCGTGTAGGTGACAGGTTCAGTTTGGCGTTGGACATCTGCAGGTTATGGCCACTAGGAGTCTGGAGTTTGTTGGGAGTTCTTTTTGTTTTTGATATGTATATTTTGTATAGGTAAAGAATTGATTATGTATCAGATATTTTGTTTTGTATATGTTCTTTATAGTAGCAAATGTAAAAAGGGATGCTTTTGTAATTTTGATGATTATTTATGATATATATGTAATTAAGTTTGTTTGCTTATGTCATGTTTTATTGCTTCCGCTTTAGTATGTTCGTGTTTGCTTTTATGTGTGTTTGTGGCGCTCCGATATCCTCCCAAGGGGTATTGGGGAGTTACAGGTTCAGTCCGAACCAAACCCATTTCGGTTCGGTACGAACTCGGCCCATCCCATTCAGTATGTTGTAATTATATCAAGACTAATTTTTTATTAAAAAGATAAGTTAAATGGGATAACCTATAGTTTCGTCCATTATGGTTATCATGCGACCCATTTGGATCACCATACATCCATTTGAGTCACCATGCAACCCATCTTGGCCAACATATAGCAAATTTATCGATTGATCCAAATCCATCCAACCTGTTTGGATATTGGCCCATTTATGACTCATAAATAATAGTTCATTTATTATCCATCCATTTATAATCCAATTCAAACCCGTCCAACCCGACCTATTTGCCACTTGTACTAAAGATTGCTTAATATTCCAAGAGATATTCATATATTTAATACCAAGTGGGAACCAGGAAGGTTTTATACACACGATTAGAATACAATTGATTATGCTACTTCTCTTATTAACTTTTTTTTTTTTAATTTAACAATATATCTTTGGAGAAAAAATGATAAAATTCTTCATATGAATTCACAATATGTATTTTTTATAATATATTTTTAAAGGTACAGAGATGAAATTTAAATTCTGATTAATTAAAAAATTAGTTAAATTTTTAACTGTTTGAATGCAAGTGCTTTCTACATTATGTATTTTATTAATACATACGATGTGATGACAAAAGAATGATTTTATAATTATGACTGGCAGCAAAAATCAAATTCTTAGGTCCTGTAATTTCAATTTGGAATTTAACAATTATACAATTCATAATGAGAATAATTATTGTGAGATTATGTGAGATTGATTATAACCAAATTTGGAACACATGTATAATATGTTTACAAGTTGGATTTACTGACTATTGAAATCCTGTGGTGCCCATAAAAATCACATCATATAAATAAGAAGCAAGCATAGCTAATGCAATCACCAATACTCAAAAGTCTCTTCAAGATTTTTTTTTTTTTTTTCAAAATGAATAAAAAACGAATATACCATTTTCAATTTTTTACCCTATTGCTTGCCTTGGCCTTTATAATGGGTAGGTCAAGAGCACCAGTTCTTTTTAGAATATTTCATGTATATATTCAAAATGGTCTCAATCACAAGACCCTTATTACCCATTGCAAATCCAGAGATGACGATCTTGGTTTTCAAATTCTTCAACCCAATAATACATTTCATTTTAAATTCAGATTAAATAATTTTGGTACTACTCTTTTCTTCTGTAATTCATGGTATGATAATTTTCATGTAGTTTTTGATGCCTTTAAGGGTACTCGAGGTTTCATTTTTGGGGGCTGTGGTGAAAATATTTGCACTTGGAAAGGCCATGAAGATGGACTCTTTTTGTATAATACTAAGAAGAAACGATGGAATCTCAAGCATAATTGGGAAAAAGGTGAATATGCATTTGTGAGATCTCGAATTTAAACTCTATTTAGACTCTTTTGTGGCGAGCGATAAATAAAAGAAAATAATTGATATAATGTTTTTTAATTAGTGAAATATTTTCTATATATTTCTTTTCTTGAACTCCTTTGATTAGTTCACTTTGGGATTTTTTATAAAGTTGTATGGAAGAAAATATATATATATATATATATATATATATATATATATATATATATATATATATATATATATATATATATATATATATATATAATTCAATTATTTTTTAAGGTTCTGAAATTAAAATCGAATTGTGTTGATCACATTTTCAATAGCCTCATCATGCAATTAATTAATATTTTATTTTTAGATCTAGTATGACATGGTTGTGAGATTTACTTAATAGAAAGAGGATTAACTTTTTCTTAATTTCATATTTACTTCTTGACAAGTAAATTCATTGGAAGATTGTTTTTAGATATTAAATTTAAACACAAAATCGCAAGTAGCATAGGATATGTCTCCACATTCAAAGTGAGAAGTATTATTAAAAAAAAAAATGAAAGAGAATAAAAAATTTAAAAATACAAAAAAAAGTTAAAAAGAATAAGAAGAAGAAATTAAAGTAATGATTTATCTTTATTTTTTAAATGTTCATGATGGAAAATTATAACAAATATAATTTAACAGAGGTAACATTAAAAAATGGTACATACCTCTTGTAGTGCAGAAACTCGTTGCGGAAGCGTCTATAAGGATCCATTTGTTTTTGGTCACCGGTCTGGTTTTTACCAACTCGGGATAAATAGTTCACAATCTAAATGCCCCTGAAAGATAAGACAAAAAACTGTGAGTGGGAACGAGCAGCCTTGCGGCGTGTACGTTTTTTCGTTACCAAATAATGAGGACATTACTTCTATTTATATAGATCCTAAAAGTTAGAGACCTAACTCTAGTTTAACTCAGACTCTTTCTGAAATAGGATTTGGTAATTTTAATCAGATTAAATAATTCAATTTAATCTGGATTGAACTTTTATCCAAATTAGAGTCATGGGCGTACCTAAAGTCTATCATCTCCCACTCGCACATGACGGAACGTATTACAGTCTTAATTTTCAGTTATACTGGCAAATAGATTGTGTGACCAGCATACCTCGAGAGCACTAATGCTATACACCTGTTAGGGATATATAGCGTCTCGAAAAAATAAGATTCTCCTTTTCACGTATGCCTAACCCTAGATTGCCTTCTCACATTCACTGTTTCAACTCATGATCTCATAAAACAATTTTTGTGTTCACTATTATGTTTCTACTCATAGAAACTATAATAGGCTAGCCAGTGAACCACGAAACCTTATGAAAGTGATCAAAAGGCTATCTTACCCTCTTACTGTATGCCATCCATCATGATTCAACTTGTTTTTCTAGTTAGATCCTCCAGGCCTAAACTTTTCCCGGATCTCTTGGAAACTAACTAAGCTAGCCACATTGATCCATACTTCAGGGATAAGTTAAGGGTTCTAAGGGTCAAAATATAAATAGGGTCTCACAATAGGAAAAGTTGAGATCATTAATATTATTAAATTCCCATCCCTGTGGTCACATAAGCACACACGGTATAAAACATGTGTTATGGTGTTCTTTCCTTCCCTTAAAGGAGCGCATGTCTCACATTTCCATAATGTGTACATCAAACACCATACAGAAGCGTAAGGTTGCGATGCACCAAAGCACCCAACTTTAGTCCGCTTACTTAAGGACTACTTCTGGCTTTTTAGACATAACATGGTAATTATGTATAACTGACCATCGAATTTCATACAATCCTTAATTTGGATCTCAATTCAAAGCATACAACTTTATGTATGTCTTTATCTTGCACCTTAACAAGACTCATCTTATAATTTCTGCAAGACGACACTTTTATTTTGAACAGGCTCTCGAGCATTCTCATATGTTCAAAAATTGCCTCATCTTAGTCTTTACCAAATCATTGACAAAACTAAGGTAAACACCCTTGTGAGTGGGCTACTTCTCTATCCGACATGCTCAATCTCATATCAATAACAGTAAATGTTTACACATAAACATTCACACTCATGTATTGCCAACAATGAACTTTAGTTATTATTCGCAAATAATAACGTTAAGAGATTATATAAAATATAACAGTACCAATTAAATTCTACGCAAACCTCGAGATCTAATGTATTTCTCAAAACACATCTCTCGTTACAGGTTTACTCAATGGATTTGCATGCGTAGAAACGTACTGTAAGTTCACTTCTCCTCGTGCAATAATACCTCTCATGTATTGATAGTTAATGTTGATATGCTTAGCTCTACTATAAGCTATCAATGACTGACTGTCACTAAAGACTGTCACTGATACCTCTAAAACAGTTACTCTTAAATGGCTCACAAACCATTTTATCCAAACTATCTCCTGTACTGCAGCTGAGGAAGTGACATATTCAACTTTCACTATTGACAGGGCTATACAGGCTTAATTCTTATTACTCTATGAGATGGCACTCTTGCCAAATAAGAATATGAAACCTGAAGTGGATTTTCTTTCATCCACATCTCCTGCTCAATCAATGTTTATGTATTCTCTCAATGCAAATCCTTTTCTTGATAATAGAGAGAATAGTTTGCAGTACCTTTAAGGTATATAAGTATCCTTTCAATTGCTTCCAATGTGCTTTGCCTGGGTTATATTGATATCTATTTACCATGCCCACTGCATAGCATATATCATGTCTTGTATACAACACTGCATACATAAGACTACCCACGACACTGGCATATTGAACGTTCCTCATACGTACATTTCTTCTGGTTTCATTGGACACACATCTTTGCTAAGAAATTAATTCTTGGCAATGGGGTTATCTATGGATTTAGAGTTTTGCATATTAAATCGCTCAAGATCTTTGTTGAAATATTTCTCTCAAGAAACAGACAACAATCTTCTCGAATGATCTCTTGAAATCTTAACTTCAAGAATGTAATATGCATGACTCATATCATTTGTCTCAAAGTTAGACAATAACCAATCTTTGTTTTCATTTACGTACCATTTATCATTTTCAGCTTTAAGTACGTCGTTTACATACAATGCCAAAATAATAAATTCATTTTCAGAACTTTTACTATAAACACAATGATCTTCATTAATCATGTTGAACACATTCGTTATGATTGTATAATGAAGTCTCAAGTACCATTGTGTAGAAGACTATTTAAGGTTATAGATTGAATTCATCAATCAGCAAACCTTATGTTCGCTGCCTTTTCCGATGAAACATATAGATGTTCCATCCAATTCTCCATTGAGAAAAGAAGTCTTTTCATCCATTTGATGAAGCTCTACGTTCAAACTTGCCACTATGGCCAAAATGAACCTTATATACGTAAATCTTACAACAGATGAGAAAGTCTACTCATAGTCAATCTCTTCTTGTTGTATAAACCCCTTAGCGATTAGCCGGGCCTTATATCTTTCGATACCTCTATCAGCCTTTTGCTTTACTTTGAGAATACATTTATTCTCAATTTATGTCCTTCCAGTTGATCAACCAGTTCTCAAACATGGTTTTTGATCTCATGGATGCCATATCTTTTTCCATTGTTTTAATCCATTTTTCCTTAGATGAGCATGAAAAAACCTTTTAAATATTTTATGCTCTTTCTTTGTCTTGTGGGGTAATCAAAAGGGCTTCGTTCAAGCCTTCGATTTTAAATCGTCGGCATGGAACACTTATCCTTTTAGATTTTTGCAGTTCTAAATCTTGATAAACATGTCTCATATATTCATCGTGATTCACAATGCTCCCACTGGGACCATGCTCCACACTCCCACTGGAGTTAGGAATATTATATTCCTTCCTCCCACTGGAATCAAGAATACTCCCACTCAAATCAGGTCTCGAACATCCGAATCGTTTAGAGGATGAGGGTCTTAACCTTCTTCCTCTAAATCCCTCCCACTCGGATGGAGTGATCCTGATGGTTCCTCTTCCTGATTTTAATAGAAAGTGAAATCTCAATTTACTTCGCCCAACTTTGAAAATTCATTCTCTTAAGAATATGACGTCTAGTGATTCAAATTCTGTCATTATGTCATTTTCTTGTTTATCCATGAAAATGTATCCTTTTGATACTTTAGAATATCTCACATAAATACTCTTTTTTAACTCTTGGTCTCAAATTTACCAAATTGAGTTATCATGGATGCAAGCATTATAACCTAAAAGTTGTAAATGGTTTAGGTCTGCTTGTCGACCAGTTCACAACTCATAAGTTATGAAAGTGACAGATTTAGAGGGCATACAGTTCAGAACATATGTGGCAGTCAATAAAATATCTCCCCGATAAGAGATAGGCAAATTTGCCTCTGCCACCATAGATCTAACCATATATAGGAGAGTCCTATTTCTCCTTTCCTCAACACCGTTTTGTTGTGGATTTCTAGGAATGAACAACTGCTATTCAATCCTTTTTCATCACATGGAACTTTAAGTTTATCTGTAAGATATTACCGACCTCTGTTAGTTCTTAAAACTTTAAGCCTTTTATCTAATTGATTCTCAGCTAAACTCATATAAGTCTTGAAACAACACAATGCTTCTGAATTGTGAGAAATCAAATAGACATGACCATACCTAGTACAGTCATATATTAATGTGATGAAATAGTAGGCCCCATGCCTTACCCTCACATTCATTTGACCACATTCGTCAGAATGGACTAACTGCAATAGAAATTTGGCTTTAGCACCTTTATTTGAATGATTTTGTAACTAGTTTTTCCTTTTAGACAATACTTTCGTGTAGGCAATTCAACCTTATTTAAATTGCCTACTAAACCTTCTTTGACTAACTGACTCATTCAATTTTGTCCAATATGGTTTAATATAGTATGCCATAATTTCACATTGTTCTCATAACTATGTGAAAAATAATAAATTAAAGGAAAAATTAGTTTTACTCAAATAGTCATGGTACACATCCATAACAATAAAATCATTCAGAATATAACCAGAACCATAATATATATCCTTCAAGCATAAGCGTATACTGTCATCTTCAAAATGTAAATTGAAAACAGATTTCAATAAGAAAAGAACAGAACCTAAATTTCATAACAAAGGTATCTCGATCCCTTATTACACGGTCCATTGGTTCTAAATCTATCACCCACAAATGATGAAATTTAGAACTAGATACATAAATTCCACTCACTCTTGAGTCAGAATAGTGTATCTTTTAAGGCACAATGCATCTCTTGCATAATGTCATTCAATAGGCAATCGAAACATTTCACTCTTGAAAAGTTTACCTCCTTTTTGCCTTTGGACCTTTCGTGATTCTATTCCTTTTGCTTTTCAGGCTCTCAAGCCTTTTCCTTATCCCTATTGATGAAGCTTATTATCTTGTTCTAATGAGAACTTATTCTATTAGAATATGACTGTGCCATACGCACTTTGATATTGACCTTAATCACTGTCAGACGGTCCCTTTTTAAGCTTCAAATGACAAGCGACATCCTCAAATGTCTTTATGCTTATCCATATGAGTTAGTTGCATCTTCACATGCTACCAACTCTTGGGTAAAGAACGGATAACAGTTTGGACCTTCTGCTCATCAGTCACTTATGACTAAGTTCACTAAGCTCACTTTTCCTTTTTCATCTCTCTTAGATGTTTTTGCATCGAATAATCAGACTTTTTCTGATATGTATCAAATTTGATCTTTAATGATCGGAGCTTATTCAGAGTCACATCTCTGAATTTCTCCTGCAAAGCGATCCACAGATCCATTACATTTTGATACTTACGAAATGGCTTAGTGATGTGATACGACATAGGCATCCCGGTCCTGCTTATGCTGGGCTATAGTGTTATCCTTAAGTTCAGCCATAACCGAACTTTAGGATTTAAGAGCCTCTTGCTCTTCAAGCACATACTGGATTTTTGTATTCCAGATTTCATAATTGTCACTTGGAAGCAGCATCCATTAGGATCCTCCGTTCTCAAATGGAACAATATTGCGCATTTTTAAAGGAGACAAGGCAACACATGCATTTTATTATGCACCTGAAATGATAACCTAGTAAAATTTTCTATTAGTCTCAAATTCGAAAATGCTACTTATAGTATCCAATTACCCTCTAAGTCCTAATGTTCAACCTTATAGGTTAAAATTTCATGCATAATAAATCTGAATTATTGAATTATCAAGTTTTCAAACTTATGAGGGGATTTTTATTAAGCCTTTACTTAATAAGCATGCAATCATTTTACTCATAAAATATCACAAGGCAATTAACAATTAAAATAAACTCATTTATTATAAAATTAAATGCCATCATAATAAGTAAATAAACACATTTATTTAACCAATAAATAAAATTCAATAATTCCAAAATAAGACACTCATGTCAAATATTAATAGGAAACATAAATCCTATTTAACAAAAATAAACGCTAACTCAAATTGACACTTATGTCAACTGTTATTTAAGTCCAGATTTCATAAAATCTTTTTAACTATTAGGATTATATTTTTAACCGATTTTATCAATTCATTAAGCGACTCATAAGTCAATTGATAAAGCCAAGAACAATGCACGCTCCGTCTATTTCTCAATACCATCACAGATTTTTAGTATTGATTCTCAACACTTGCCCTTTTGGCAAATCTAACCAAAAGTTCTATTTTCACACTCAGACCACCAGTCCAAATGCACTATTGCATTTGTTCTCACACATGTACTTTATGATACACTATAGCATCAATATCATCAGCTCAAATCTTTCTTCGCATTCTCATGTTGCTTATAGATTGCACTCTTGCATTTTTCAAAGCAACTTATGCGTAATTTAAGGAAGACCTACTGTCCTTATTCAATATTTCTGTAACATAATACAAAAAATATTTATACACTCATGTATAAATACACATGATTGAAACATATTTCAATCAATAAATAAGGACAGAACCTTAAAAATTTTTTAAAATATATTTAAAAATTAATTAAATGTTGAAAACACTTTTTCTATAATTTTTAATATTTTATTTTGAAATTAAACACATTTAAATATCAAAAAATACACAATATATTTTATGGTCATTAAAAAATTTTCAAAACATGACCAAAAAATCAGAAATAATTTAAAAAATTATTTGACAAAAATTGAAGCTGAAATGGTGGTCGGAGGACGTCGCACGCGCCATCACGCGTCGACAGGAGGGAGGTAGACGCGCTCACGCGCGGCCTCCCACTCGACCAGACACGTGTCAACACCATAGCACACCACGTGTCCGATTCCTACTGGTCCACCTGGCGCACACGTGACACCCGGGTACACATCATCGCCATGTGGCATGACACGTGTCATCCACATGGCGGTGTCTCATTAGACCACGTGTCACGCGTGACACGTTAGTATTGCCACGTGGCAGACCTCGGTCTGACACGTGGCGGTCCCTGATTGGGCCATGTGGCACCATCTGATTGGGGCACGTGGCATGACCACAGTCTTCCACGTGTCACACTGTGGCTGGTCCACGTGTCCACCCCCTCAATTGCCACGTGGCATGGCCTTAGCCTTCCACGTGGCGCTCGGCCATTGTGCCACGTGTCAGCAGTGATGCAATACTGCTGACACGTGGCGACGCGCGTGTGGGCCACCGCCCACGCGCACACGCCGAATGTATTGCGGCGCGTGTAGTCCACGCGCCGCCTTGCCGACCGCTTCTGGCGCTCCGATTCCGACCGGTGGGGAGTTTTCAGGGTCTGTGAATCTAATAGTGAGGTCAAAAATTAAAAATTTTAACTTCTAGTTAGCCGTTTTGAACACTCATGTTCGTCCCCTCGGGTTTCGGTGTACACATACACGAAATTGAGCCGAAATATATACGCATATATATTTTTCACACAAAAATTAAATTTTTGTAGTGTTTATTGCATCCCAGAACTAATAATTTTACACATAAAATTTTAGATCTATTTAGCCACATGCCAGGACGCAAAAATAACCAGACTCTGATGCCAATGATAGAAAATTATAACAAATATAATTTAACGGAGGTAACATTAAGAAATGGTACCTACCTCTTGTAGCGCAGAAACTCGTTGCGGAAGCGTCTATAAGGATCCATTTGTTTTTGGTTACCGGTCTGGTTTTTACCCACTCGGGATAAGAGCAACTAGTTCACAATTTAAATGCCCCTGAAAGATAAGACAAAAAACTGTGAGTGGGAACGAGCAGTCTTGCGGCGTGTACGTTTTCTCGTTACCAAATAATGAGGACCTCTCCTCTATTTATAGAGATCCTAAAAACTATAGACCTAACTCTAGTTTAACTGAGACTCTTTCTGAGATAGGATTTGGTAATTTTGATCAGATTAAATAACTCAATTTAATTTGGATTGAACCTTTATCCAAATTAGAGTCATGGGCGTACCCAAACTCTATCAGTTCAAGTGTGGATTGAAAAATAGAGGTGAGTATGGACTAGTTAATCAGTTCATAATTTATTTTTCAAATCAAGTCAATTAATATAAGTTTTTTAAAATAAAAAACCAAATCCAGTCCATTAATAATCGAATTGCTAAAAAGAGTCAGTTAAGTGTTAACTATTAACCATTAGTTAACAAAAAAAATTAAAGATATACAATTCTGATTATTTTAAATTTCATACAAAAAACTCCATTCATCGATGAAATTAATTTATAAATTATCGAAATTTTAAAAATAAAATACAAGTAATTCAAATTTAATATCAATATACTAAAATAAAATAACATAAATATTAATTTATCAGTTATATATTTTTTAAAATTAAGGAAAAATATACGTATATATAAAAATTACTTTCATATGTATATATATATGTAAACTTGCATATAAATTAACCAGATTAACCGTTAACCGACCGATTAACGAAACATTTAAGTTCAAATCCAAGTTTATTAACCTTTTTTTAAAAAAATTAAAGTTTACTTCTACATCCAATCGGACTTAGTGATCGCTAGAGTCAATTTAAACTCAAATTCTTAAATCGATTTAACAATTTTTCAATTTTTTTTCGGTCCTACCAAAAAAAAATAAGATATGAGTTAGATTGATTTAAACTTTTAAATTCCGTTCCAAAAAATATTAAAATTTTGAGCAAATTACTCCAAATATCACCTTTTTAATTTTTTTTTTTCAAAAATACAACATTTTTTAAAAGTGTTTCATAAATGTCATTTTTTAAATTTTTATTTTCAAAAATACAACTTTTTCTCTTCACTTCCTGCTCTCCCTCTCGCTGTCATTCTTTGAATGTTGGGATGTTGAGGCAATTAGGGTTGAGCAAAAAAACCGATGGACTTGGTTAACCGAAAAAAAAAATTCGAAATCGAACCGATGGACTAGTTAACCGATTGTAATGGACTGGTTAATGGTTAGTGTTTTGAAAAAACTGATATTAATGGACTGGTTAATGGTTTTTAACTCATATGACTGGTTAACCGAACCGAAACCAAATTTTTAGTTAATTTATTAATTTTTTAATAATTTATAACAATTTATTCTAATTAAAGGTGATCATGTACTTTTTTTCATTATACTAATTATTTTTAAGTTTTTAAGTTTTTTTAATTGGCTATTAGTAAGTATAACAATTTATCTAATTAAAAGTGATTATGGACCGGTTAATATATTTACTTATTAAATATTAATTTTTAAAAACAAATTTGCTTATATCCACCAAATATTTTTATTTTAACAACAATAATGTTATATTATAGTGAAAAAAATTTTAATTTTTAAGTATCTTGAATATTTTAATTTTATTTATGAATATATTTATAATTATAGTGGTTAACCGAAAAATATTGGGTAACCGATCCGAAATTCGAAACCGATGGACTAGTTAACCGATAGTAATGAACTGGTTAATGGACTGGAATATCAAAAAACCGATATTAATGGACGGGTTAATGGACTGGAACTCATGGACCGGTTAACCGATCATGCTCACCCCTATAGGCAATTCATGAATTGCTACTATAATATTAGACGTATAATTAATATTTCATATATACATATATGCACCCCCCCAACATTCCAAGAAATTGACCATTATTGGAATGTTGGTATGATTTCTTATTTCGCCAGTGGATGTTGCATCATGAATTTCTCTGTATAATAAATTTGAAAGTTTTTGATTATCAATATTTTATAATATATGTCACTACCTGAAGTAAATGATTCAATTCAATTTAAAATAATGGTCAATTTTGCAATTAACATTCAAATATAGTTAGTTTTTCCTTCAGTAAGAAATCATTATTTTAATGGATACGTAGTTATTTAAATCTCGCTTTAAAAAAAAAAGTAATTATCTTAAATTTAAAACTCCTTGAACTTTTAACTAAATGAAATTTAATTTCTTGATGAAGCCATACAGAATAGTTACATCGTGGTGGAATAATATGATGAGGATGGTGATGTGGGTTTGTAATTGCATTAAAAAATCTTTATCAGCAGAATCATTGTCACACATGCAGTACGGAAATTTGACAGAGATTGTAAGGTATGAAAGAGTTAAATTTTGGCTGACACTAATTTGTTAGAGCAACAATTATGTAAACATTTTCTTTGCTATTTTTCTTTTATCAGTTCTATACAACAGATAGAAAATGAAAATTAAAAAAGCAGGCAGAAGTATCATGTCAAACAATGTTGTGAATTACGATAATGGCAGTAATTATTTCATACCTCAACTGATTGAGAGCTGCAATGAAAAAGAAAAAGGGAAACTTAGATCCTTCTCAAGTCATATGAAACCAACAATCCACTAACTTGACCAAAAAATTCACAAACCTTGAACTCAAAAAGTCTCGTATAACTACATCATGGTCCAACTTCCTGAAGGTTTTCTTCAACGCCTACATTCTAAAGAAACACATGAATTGAAAACCAAATGATAATGGTCTACTATCTAGCAACAAGAAAAACATTGCAACGAAAATGACATTTCACAACATAGGTTGTATTCAATCTTACTTCAAGGCTCTCCAGTTTCCTGTCCAATTAAATAGAAAATTTCTAAGCCTACAAAAATTCAACCAAACTGCTATTAAAAAGACCAAAACTTCCGCATCCACACGATTATGCATAATCTCTCACGGTGCTTGGAATTGTGAAAACCTAAATCATGGTATCTAGGTAACCTAGTAATCTAGTAAATGATTGGATTTGAAAAATGTAAAGCTGAGTGCTTGCCCTTCGGCTACCTAAAAACCCATTGGCTAAGTTAATTCAAATGTATATAAAAGCTAAATATGAAAAACAAAAACTGAAAGGTTTGCATATATATAAAATATAACAAATTTGCACTTTGCTACATATCAAAGAAGGTAATGTTTCTCAATTTGGTAAGCATGCACTTAAACTATTTCTAGGGCCTTAGGAAATATATAGCAATATACAACAAGTATACACACAATATACAGCAAGTACACGTCAAGTATATAAACAATATACAATAAGTATACACGCAATATACTGGAAGCACATGTCAAGTGCATACACAATATACAGTAAGTACAAGTCAAGTATACACACAATATACAACAAATATAGATGCAGTATACTAAAAGTGCATGTCAAATATACAACTGCACGTCAAGTATACACACAGTACACAGCAAATACATGTCAAGTATACACATAGTACACAGCAAGTACACGTAAAGTATATACACAATATACAGCAAATATGAACGCAATATATTGGAAGTACATGTCAAGTATACACATAGTATACAACAAGTACACGTCAAGTATTCACACAATATACAGCAAGTATACACGCAGTATACTAAAAGTACATGTCAATTATACACACAGTACACGTCAAGTATACACACAATGCACAACAAGTACACGTTAAGTATACGCACAGTACATAGCAAGTGTAAGTCAAGTATACTGGAAGTACACGTCAAGTATACGCACAAAAACTTCAATACCTTTCTAGGGCAATCATAGTCGCCAGCAGTCACTCAGTTCACCACATATCTTGGCTACAAAAATAAAGAAATAAAAATAATATACAAATGACAATTGAAAACGCATTATAAGAACCTCATAGTTCCCATTCCTTCTCCCCCTTCCTCTTTTAAGGACTAGAAGTTTAAATACAACAACACTACAATCAGAGTCTCTCCAGCACGTTCAAAACAAAGTCTACCTCAACTCAACACAGGTTAAATCTATAACATTTAAAGCAAGATATCTTATTTTCAAAGTTTCAAATAAATAGTTGTTACCATTTCATTTGACATGAAGCAAACACCTGCAAAATAGAAAATTGTCAACATAAATATTTTTAGCAGGAGAACATCCACTTACAACAAGGAACACATACCACAAAACTAATAAAAGTATGATTTCATTTGTAGAAGAAATAAAACTATGCAAATAGAAACCTCCGAAATTGGTTCACAAAACCATGACCAACTAACCCAAACAGACAAAAGGTTGGACCTGTAAGCTAAGCAGCTGAACACCTATAATTTCACATTTAGTTCACAAGTATCAAGCCAGTTAACTACAAAGTGTACATGCAACTTGATATAGATATATCTAAATGGTTAGATTGTTTACACCGAGGTACAGAGTACTACTAACACTGATAGGTCATAAGCATAGATAAAACTGTGCCCACTTAATCATGGCATTTCGTGAAGCAAACTCAATTTTAGGAAAAAAAACACAAAATCAAGAAAAAGAATTCATAAGAAAATATAAAAGAGACTACATATTACTGACCAATAAGATAGTCCTCAACTTTCAACTCTGAACTTTTCATTATGCCAAAGAAAAAGAAAAACAAGATTGAACTGAAAAAATATTATGCAATAATCCAATTAAATTGCATAAAAATATTGTGGACATACATCCAAGTTTTTCTTCAACCTCAGAGTGCAAAAGTAGATTTCCAGTTTCTAACCAATGCATAAACACAAGCAAAGAAACCACCGATTGAGTTTGACTCCTCCAATCTCCATGATACCTTCATAAAATAAAACAAATTAAAGATTATTAACCAAATAAACTAAATTCAAATCCTTTACCTGTAATATTGGCCAGGACAATCACGAATCATTTCAGCGAGTTGGCTGTAGAGTCCCTTTAGCACTCCAATTTGAGATTTACCTTCGTCCAAAATTTCTACGCTCAAATTAGAAGATACAATGCGAACTAATTGAACGAAATATTGAGGACCGGAAAGGGGACGAGACTGGTGAACAAGAAGAAGAATGACATGCATGAGCCTAGTTGCGGACTCAATCTCTGCAACTACAGCTCGAATCTTCTTGCACAGGTTTTCGGATTCTTCTAGCTGAACTCCTTGAACTGTTTTTCCAAGGAAAGAGGAGAATCCGCAATTGGAAAGGAGGAGCAGAGAGGGGGATGTGATGCGATGCGTTGCGTTGCGTTTTGAAGACGAGAAACAAAGAAGGGGAAATGAGAGGCGGAAGAGTAACTAGATAGTGAAAAAGAGGAAAATGCGAGGAAAAATGATTTTTTTTGTTTTATGTTATAGAAAAAGTGATATTTTTGAAAAGGAAAATTGTATAAATGAAAATAAAAATTTAAAATGCTGTATTTTTGAAATATTTTAAAAAGAGTTGTTTCTTTTGTTATTTTTTTTCAGTGTATAGTTCCGTAAAGAGCCCAAAAATTTTGGGCCAGGCCATGGCCCAAAGTGGAAGGGAACATAGTCAGACTCGGCCCATTAACAAGTCAAGATATCATAAAAATAAAAATAAAAATAAAAATGAAATAAAACGATTTTACCCATTATTGCTCGTTACAGTCTTACAGATACAAGTTTTTGCTAACTTGTTCTCAAAGCCAAACTCAAATCTCTCTCTCTCTTAGATCAAACCGAAACCCATGGGTCAGGGACCATCCGGCAACCGGCAAGGTCTCCCTGGAGACCGGAAACCTGACGGAAGTGACAAGAAGGATAAGAAATTCGAGCCGGCGGCACCACCGGCACGCGTGGGCCGTAAACAGCGGAAGCAGAAAGGACCGGAGGCAGCTGCTCGGCTGCCGACGGTTACTCCATTGACAAAGTGCAAGCTGAGACTCTTGAAATTGGAGCGAATTAAGGATTATCTGCTGATGGAGGAGGAGTTTGTGGCTAACCAAGAGAGACTAAAGCCTCAGGAGGAGAAAGCCGAGGAGGATCGATCGAAAGTTGATGATTTGAGAGGTTCACCGATGAGTGTTGGGAATCTGGAGGAGCTTATTGATGAGAATCACGCCATTGTTTCGTCTTCGGTTGGTCCTGAGTATTATGTCGGGATTTTGTCTTTTGTTGATAAGGATCAGTTGGAGCCTGGTTGTGCTATCTTGATGCATAATAAGGTAAGTTGGCCATTTCTTCTTTCTTTCTAGATGTTTTATGGTTTAATTTTAGGTTGGATAATTTTAAGTTAGTTTTCTTAAGAGGAAATTTTAGGTTTTCTAGATAGGAGTGTGTTGAATTCAATTACAAAAAATTCTTGGAGATTGAAATAGTGCGATAGGTTGCTTCAGTAGCAGGGAAGAATAACTTGTCATTTTTCTTCTTTTGTGTCGATCATATTCGAGGTGATTCATACAGGTTACCCCCTTCGCTTAACCTGTGACAAGAGAATGAAAATGTAGTTTTGGCTTGTTAATTTTGTTTGTATCTGGTGTTTCAGCGTTGTTTTCGCTGCTAATTTTAAATATCTATACTTCTACTTATTGAACAGAAGCTTCGAGGAAAAAATTTATCTTTGACACTGCTGTTAAACTCGATTTAATATTTTTGGTTCATGTTAACTCTAGAGTTGAAAAGTTTATGAAGCAGAAGCTTAGATATTATTATACAAATGTTTATCTTTGTCATAGGTGCTGGTATTCAAGTTGTTGTGAAGAATGTCACACCATGCGTGTTCTTTATTCACGTTCTTCAAGTAGTCTTTTTTTAATGCCAGACATTTTCTATCAAGGAATTATTTTCTAACTTCTTGTATTATCTCAATTTTCATATAAGTTGATCTACATGTTATCTTGTTGAGGGGGGGAGATAAGTTAACTTATTTGTGGCTTCTTGTCAGGTCCTATCAGTCGTTGGACTTCTTCAGGATGAAGTTGATCCAATGGTGTCTGTAATGAAAGTTGAAAAGGCTCCATTGGAATCTTATGCTGATATAGGTGGTTTAGATGCCCAAATACAGGAAATTAAAGAAGCAGTTGAGCTCCCATTGACTCATCCTGAACTGTATGAAGACATTGGTATTAAACCTCCTAAGGGTGTGATATTATATGGAGAGCCTGGGACCGGCAAAACCTTGCTTGCAAAGGTTTGTACTTAAATATTTTTCATATTAGATTTATACTCCGAGATAGTTCATCGATTGACTGCAGTAGTATTTTGCTCCTTCTGATGCCCAGCTTTGGATATGTTGGAACAGAAAGCATTTCACAAATAGCATGTACTTGACTACAGTAGTTGACCAATTCATTATCAATTTCTTGAGCGTAGAGATGCTAATATCTGAGTTCTATTCAAAGCAATAAGCTTCTTGTTTGATCATATTAGCTAGGTTGTGAATCATGTTATATTTGAATTCCCTGGGATCAAACTTTTGTGCCCAGATTTACTATCTCCCTATCTATTGCTTAATTTATGCAATACTGATTGGCAAGCTTTTCACATGCAGAACATAGTTTTCTGTGCCTGGTTGTGATGCTGTGTGTTTCATATGATCTATGTTCAATCTTCACTTCCTTTTAACATAAGCATAAGAAGAGCATATGTGTGTATATATATATACATATATATATTTGCATTCTTCAAGCATAAGGCTATCCTTTGTTAAAATGGAGCTGCTGTGTTAAATCAGCCCTGAGTTTTAAGCCTCATGATTTTCTTTCAGGCAGTGGCAAATTCAACATCAGCAACTTTCTTGCGTGTTGTTGGTAGTGAATTAATTCAAAAGTACTTGGGAGATGGCCCTAAATTAGTGAGAGAGCTTTTCAGAGTTGCTGATGATCTCTCACCATCAATTGTTTTCATTGATGAAATTGATGCAGTTGGTACAAAGAGGTGAGTGATTCAACAATAACGGCTTGTAAAATTCTACTGAATGAAAACAAAAATAAAATAAACGGGAAGAAAAGAAACATTTATGGTTTGGCAGATATAATCTTATCACATCTCTAAAATGGAATGCTGTATAGGTATGATGCTCACTCAGGCGGTGAACGTGAAATTCAAAGAACCATGTTAGAATTACTGAACCAGTTGGATGGTTTTGATTCAAGGGGAGATGTCAAAGTGATTCTTGCAACCAACAGAATTGAAAGTCTTGATCCTGCTTTGCTTCGGCCTGGCCGAATAGATAGGAAGATAGAATTTCCACTTCCGGATATTAAAACAAGGCGGCGTATTTTCCAGGTATATGTGACTGGTCAATATGAAGATGCATTGAAAATCTCTGCAACTATCTGCAGTATTATATCTTGTCCCCATCTTTTTGTGATTATTGATCACCCATATTTGACATTGTAGATCCACACATCAAGGATGACGTTGGCTGATGACGTGAACTTAGAAGAATTTGTTATGACTAAAGATGAGTTTTCTGGAGCTGATATAAAAGCAATATGCACTGAATCAGGTCTGCTTGCTTTAAGGGAGCGACGTATGAAGGTGAGCCTAACTCTATAATGATAAATTTATAGTCAGATGTTTCTTCTAATGTCTTGGTAGAGCCTAGCAATATATTGTTTTCATTAATCACTTGGAAATGGATTGCCATATTGTTTGTTGAATAGAAGTTTAATTAAATTTAAGTATGTGGCTTTGAAAAAGAAGTGCTTTTACATGGCAAAGACTTGTTGATACCTACTGTGAAAACTTCTTCACTGTAAATTGTAATTGCTAAAACATTGTCTGTTATTAGCTCAATACACTGTTCCACTAGTTTGTATTCAGACGTAACTTTCAAGTCTGCTGGACTGTAAAATTGATCATATCCTCATAAATATTGCTCATCCAGATCCTCATATATTTTTTCCAAAATTTGTATATCAGGTTACACATACCGACTTCAAGAAGGCAAAAGAAAAGGTGATGTTCAAGAAGAAAGAAGGTGTACCAGAAGGACTATATATGTGAAACGGGTTGATTTTTGTGATACTCAGGGGATCATTTACTATTTGCTTTGTCTGTCTTTCTGTTAATTTGTTGTATCCTAAATTGTGACTCTATTATTAAGTAATATTAAAATCCACTTTTTCGATTTAGTTGAAAAATCAGATGTGTTTCATAGTTTTTTTTTTCCCTCATGAGTATAGACTGTATAGTCATGCTTCAGATGACAGAATAATTACTTCGCAATATCAGGTTTTATAGAAATTTTGGATGTGAAACTTTTGTCATTTGCACTAAATATTTCATTCTTTGCGTTGGGTGAAAATCACCAATGTGCGTTTGTGAATTGCCGTGACACGCACAGTAAGAAAAGTATACAACTGCTATTTTTGAATTACTTAGAAAGCATTTTGCAAGGCACCCCAGCTGGTAGATTCCTATTTCCTTCCAATACTGGAGTCAACCCGATCACTCTGAAGTGTTTTTCTTATTCATATTGTTTGATCACAATAGAATTCAAGCTATCTGCATTTTCATGTTATTAATTCACATAGGACAGAAGGCCAACTGGATATTCCACTGAATTATTATTATTATTATTATTATAAGAAATAATCTTCAATTTTGATAGTTGAAAGAAAGTTTAATATTCTTTTATTACGAGGGAAAAATTGTTTCTTATTAGTTTTTCCGAATACTTTATAGTTTATATGGATTAAAAAAATTTAAAATATAATTAGATAAAAAAATGATAAGTAATTCAAACAATTCAAATTTTGAATATTAACTTTATTTCATGCCAAAATTGTAATTATATTATAAAAAAAAAAAAGTTAATTTTGGTAAAATTCTAAATTTTCTGTTTCTCTCTCAATACTAATAATAAATCACTATCACATTAAAAATTAATTTTTTTAATAATTCATTTAATATTTAAAATTCATTAATACCAATTGAAATTGAACTTGACATAAAAGGAACTTTAAAATCTCGGGATACAGATGAGATGAAAGAAAACTCTCCTTACTTAAGCGAGAACAGCTATTTAAAATTTAGAACCAAAGTTTTGTCTCCTACAAGTGGCCTTCTTGGCTCGAGCAAGATCATAAGTTCAATTTTTCGTGTACTCAGCTATTTAAAATCTGGAATTAAAATTTTATTTCCTGCAAGTGATTTTCCTGACTCAAACGAGAATTAATTTGGATGTGATATGGGATTGAATATATCTCGCACATTTAGTACATAGTTGTATACGTTGGAATCTAGTGAGAAAAAAAAAAAAACTTTCAATTATTTAAATATTCTCCGTACCAAGCGCTTAGATTTTTATATTTTCGACGGACTGAAATTTCTGGCGAAGGGGGTTGAAATTGAAAATTTATTATGCCAGTATAAAATTGGTGGATGTTTTTTGTTTAAAAAATAAAAAATAAAAAGAATAAATTATGGATTTTTTTCATTAATCTTCAATTAAGCCGATACATAAATAGGTAAAACGGAAAAACCAAATAGTATAATAGATTAGGGCTAGAGTTTTTCAACTCTTCTTTTTGTTAACGGTCCTTTGCTTCTATTAATTCCAGAACAGAACTGAAGCAATCCACAAATTCGACAGTGACGGAGCTCCGCCATCGGCCCATCTCTTTTCGCAAATTCTTTGCCTTATTTAATAGCTCAAAATAGGGTTTTAAATAGAGCTCAAACAAGAACATAGATATATATGAATAGGGTTTAATGGCTCCTAAACAATGCCAAGTCTGCAACGAAGCACAGTCCAAGTACAAGTGCCCTTCTTGTCTTGCTCCTTAGTAAGTAATTCTAGCACACATCCTTTTATCACTTGCTCTTTTCCTTTCAGTTTATTTACTATTTTCCCTTTTCATCTTCTTGCTCGCAGTTGTTCACTGGCCTGCTTCAAGAAGCATAAAGGTTCTTTTCTTGATATATATATATATATATATATATATATATATATATATATATATATAGTCTTTTTTGAGTGGGTGCATTTCTCAATAGGAGTGTTGAGGAATATTGAAGGGACACATTTAAGTGTTTATACTTGTGTGTTTCTTGAATGGAGTAATTCCAGTCTAATTTAAATTCCTGGGAAGGTTCACTAGAATTCATTGCAGCAAAGAGGCCCTAATAATTATGTGATGAATCTGAGCTATAGGTTCAAAGAGATATCTAGGTTTCAATATGATATGCATGTTATGGCATTGGCATCTTGGTACAAGCATGGACTAATTTCTTGTGAAAATATTCTTGCAGAAACCCCCTGTGTTATGCCGGTTGCTTCAGAGCCAAAAACAAGTAGGAATTCTTTTACTCAGTTGCATATCATTCAGAATTCGATTTCAACTTTAACTTACAGATTCATGCAGTGATATTGATGCTGTCATTTTTTTCATGCCTAGTATATTATTGATACGCTGTTAAAGAGTTATCTGTGTTATTTGTAGGGATTACGATGCTTCTCCCTTCTGTCCCTTGTATACTAATTTATTGATTTGTGCTACAACAGGAATTTTCCCTGCTTTGTGTGTAGCGATCAAATTGCATATGATATCAGGAAAATCAAAATATACTCTACATTGCATGAAAATGAATAAAAGAATTCTATTTCTCTGCTTTATGTAATTGCAACTGTATTTGCCCAAATTTGTCAGCTGCTGACTCTAAACTGACTGTGGAAAGGCCATTAACAGTTGACGGTACAACTGAGGTGCTGCTAAAGCCACAACTAGAATCTATAGGTATGATCTTATAACTTACTCTTCTTCACTTTTTCAATTGTGTCATGCTATAAGCAACATATACAGATCTCTACTTATAGATTCTGCAAATTCTGTGTTGATGCCTATATCTGTAAGAGAAACTTGTAAAAACATAAAATGACATAATAAAAGACATTTGTGCTTAGTTGAATTGTGCCTCAGCAGGATGAAATTTTCTTCCAAATTTCAGGTTCCCTCTCCATTGGGGAACCGTTTTTACTTCTTTCAGCTCCACGCCTATCAGTTTTCTACTATGATGAAAAAAAGACAGGAAAAATAGTTTGCTTTATTTAACAAAGCTAGGACGAGCGGTAGGCATTCTTTCTGCAGTTGTTGCCATATCTTTCTCAGATCTCTGCCTTAGACACATATCCCCAACCACAAGTGAGTTGGGACAGGTTTAAGAGGCCCATGTGCATGATTGAACTTTGCATGTATAAGTCAGTGCTTTATACAGAGCATCTCTTATCCTAAGCATAAGCAAACATTTTCAGTGGTAAAAGTACAAGGAAACTCTTCTCTAGGAGAAATGAGAGAATCAATTTGTGGAACTGTTTGGCCTTGTGATAACCCAAGTGGGGATCAAACTAACCCATTAAATTTGTTAGGGTATCTGGCCCATGGAGTCTGCATATGAGATGTGAAGTTCTAGTTTTGGCTTAATAAGATCTCCTGGATTCAAAAGAAACCTGGTAATTATTTGATGAGAATAATTATTCTGGGAAAGCTTCATAATTTGTCCAGACCATTTGAGAAAATTGACTACTACTAGCTTTTTTGCAACTGGACTGCACATTTGGAGGAAGCTCTTCTTGTTGAACATAGATACTAGAATCATATAAATATGGTAGCCCTATTTTTTGAGCGTGTCATCAATCTTGTTACATAAAAGCCACCAAATAAATTACCATAAAACAAAGATCAACTCCTTGTTATAGTTGCCTTGTAAATTGAAATGTGAAAGCATACCCCTTTTTTCTTACTTATCTCAATAATTGTTAAAAAATTATATCTGGAATGCAAGAAGTAAAGTGCGGGCTTAGCAGAAGAAGCCTCTGTTAATTATCTTGACATCTTGAAGCAGTTGATGGTTAGATGTACTCCTTGAAGATATTAATCATAATGTTCATTCTGCACAGCTTCTTCCAATGAAATTCGTGCTGCCTTGAAGGATGAAAGTCTACGAAAACTCATATCTAGCATTGATTCTGCTCCAGATCCAGAAAATGTAAGTATTCTGGTTTCTGCTTAAATGAGAGAAAGAAATTCTAAAACCTGCTGTTACCTGTGGTTAGGAACTTGACAAAGCTATGGGAGAGGAGGCATTTCGCATCTTTACTGATAAGGTATTTAGAGTTTTCTTACTTGCATCCTAAATTTTAATAAATTTGCTATCACCAATAAGGGATACCGGTGATGCAATGAAATGATTTACGAGTAGTACATAAAACAACCCCTTATACTTGTCAGTTTCTTTCGCTTTGTCCCTTGTAGGCAATTTCTTTTTCTCAAATGTTCCTTGCACTTGTCAATTTTTTCCATTTAGCTGCCTAAAAAGTGGAATTTTATTATATTAGCCCATGGAACTAACATGAAGTGTCAAATTCAAGTCAGTATTTGGATGCCGCATCGGCACAGAAGGGGCTAAGTGGAACATAATTTCACTTTTTAAGGGCTAAGTGTGGAAAAGAAAAAGGCAATTACTAGAGACATTTTAGAAAAATATCAAGTATAGAGGCTAAGTAAAAAGAATCAGCAAGTACAAGGGACTGCTGATATATTATGCCAATTATGTATGAGGAATTGGATGTTTTCATGTTATTAAGATAAGAAACATCTGCATTTTTCCTGTCTATTTTTTTTCCTCAGGTTTTATGGGCTATAGGTCAATAACTACAAGCAGTTGTAGGTGAAGATCTTGCTTTCCATTTCATTACCTCCAGAAAAAAGCGTTGCAATTTTTGCAATCTCTCAATTAATCGGAGCAAGTTGAAGTACTGTATAGGAAGACTATTACGTAGAAATTAGATCAATTAATAATAACCACGAGATATAAAGCTGATATTTGGTTATGGGTTTGTTCTTTCCTTCGTCTCAAGCCCTTGTTTCTTTCATGGTTTCCATGATTTAATACGGTATGGATTGTTTTGTTATTTGGGTAGATTTTCAATTTCATAATATGATTTTTCATTAGAATATCAAACCACCATATCTTTTGCCATGTTTTTATAATTTTTTTTCCTTCAATAATTAATGAAATTCCTTTGCTATCCTTCATTTTCTAAAAATTTAGATTTTCTTCCTCGTATTTCTTAGTTTCTCTATAAGCCCATATCGTAACATAACGTTATTATTATTATTATTATTATTATTATTATTATTATTATAGCAATTACCATACCATATATTACTAAGCAGTTATCCAAATAAAGGATGAGGTGCAAACAAATTTGGGAATTGAAAGTTAAGTGGGCACAGTATATTGGTGTTTTACCAAGGTAGGGCATATCCTAAAGTGGTCCACAATATTTTTGTACCGTATGGCTATGTTATACAAAGACCACTCGAAAGGCTATCACTAAAGGACCAGAGTTGGGTGTTGATATCAGAATAGCTTCTCGATGTGATTTTGGTATTGTTTCTGGATTGACAAGGACTAAATAAGAATCTCAAGGGATAAACGAAACAATTGCCCCTTTCACAACTACAAAATGACAAAACCAATTAACACTAAATCCACGGCTCATCAATACGACTCAAGGCTATATTATATTTTTCGACCATATATATTTCATTGGTCCGAATAAAAAAGAATGTTAAAGAAAAGAAAATAAATAACAGATTTTGACTCTATGGGGATTTTTAACACTACTGTGCTATAATAATTACATGTTAGATTTGTTATGGTTGTATTAGACATATGGGAAAGCTGCTCCGATGTTGCTCCTCTATTACTACAAAATTTAACAGGCAATTCTGCCCCAAATGTCGAGCTGAAACCACATAAAGCTCCACCATTTCATGAATATTCTCTCCGATAGAAGCAAGTCCACAGCGAACCTTGGACCACAATCGCACCATCATTCTGAGAGGCCAGTGCTACTGTACAACTTAGTGCCATAGAGTGATGATTCTTTTGCCAACCAGGAATTCTATTATCAGCATATCATGCCCCTATAGAATATCATACAGTAGAAAAGATTTTACATCTCAAGGAGAATTACTATTCTGTCAATCAAAATCTAAGAGGACGGATATTATGAAGCATATCATTTTATCGTTTGTCTTTTAATTAACAGAGCAAGATGGAACATGAAAACATGCAAGAAAGGTCAAAACAGATTAACAAAATATTATAAAGAATGAAATCAATGCAAGGAAAAAAAAAAGTAAAGTACACACAAAGGAGAACATGGAGAAGGTTGTTACTAGTAAGGAAAGTTATTTTGAGATAGGACACAGGCCCTAGGTCACAAGCCAAAAGCAGTATCTTCTTTGTTGTTGATCTGATATATCCCTGCTTAAATATTTCGCTACTTTCCAGTCATCCTATTATTAAATTGCTACATGAAATAAAGCACAGCCTACCTGAGTGGTGATTATAAGGATCCTGATCTCCTTGAGTTGGTCTGTGCTTGCTGGTACTTGGACGGGCAGTTGCTTGATTCTGTAACTGTTGGTGGCCTAATCAGTATTTAATGATAAAAAGATGACAGAACTATAAATGAATAGAGCAGATGTATGCAGTTATCTCTCAACGCATAGCAAATAAAGAAAATCGGATACGACTTAAAAAGTGTAAGTTCAGGCATGTTCTCTCACACTCTCTTCCTATCGTGTGTGAGTGCATGCCTGCACCCTACATTCGTTTACAGTTGAATACTTGGAATTATTTTCCAAATACAACTGAAAGCAAGAAGCTGGTTGCTAAGAGGCTAAAGACATAACATATCGAGAACCTGTCCAAATATAACATTAGGATATTAAGAAGTGAAAATAATATACCACTTGTGCCGTTGGAATTTGCATCTGTTGGAGTGCCAGATACTGCTGATACGGATCAGAAAAATTCGGGACTCGTTGCTGATTTTGATTCTGTGTGCTTATTGCACTTATCCTAGGATCTGATTGGCCAGCTGCTTGGGTTCTGGATGGATCAGCAGCAGAAGCAGGAGGCATGTGGAACGCTGGCATAGGGAACCTTGGACCCAAATGAGCTGCTGCAGCAGGCGTGGGCAAGGGTTGACCAGCTAGAACATTGGGAAATGACATCACAGGCCGACTCATGCCCATATCCATACCCATGCCCATTCCCATTCCCATGCCCAGCGGTGGCATGTACTGCTGGATGCCAGGAAACATCATTGGGACCATGCTGCATCCCATGGACATCATCTGTGGAAATTAATTATAATCTAATTTTTTCATAGATCATATGCTCAAAATTTTACATTCATCAAGAAGAATAAAAGCATACCAGGAAAAAAAAATTTCCACACACAATGACTGATCATATTTTAAAGTAGAGATTGTCTAAACAATGGAGCACGCCTGGTAGATCAATTAAGTGTAACCTTATAACTGCTGAAACTGAGAAGGAAAAGTATGAAATCATATCTGAGAGAGACTAATAATTACAATTAGTTCTCATAGGGTGAAATTGATCCTACCACTAGTAACATAATATTACCACCTTAAGCCCATCTCGCTATTGCTCTTGGAAAAGATTGACAGAGCAAACGAGCAGGTAAGTTGCACTAGCTGCAGTACTTGTCCTAGAATTGCCTTCTTGAACATAAATAGTCTCACTATGAAGGGCGCCATAGCATTTGGGGACAGTCATACCTCTCCGGCAAGTTGGTAAATTTAGTCACTCTCAACTCAACCCTCATTGTGGTTGTTAATCCCTAGGTTTAGGCATTCAAATCTGGTTTCACAGATTATAATTGGATTATGGCTCAACAAATTTATATCAGTGATGGATGTGTACTTCATGTGAAGTCCATCTTTTTTGTGATTAATTAAGTTATTACTGCCCAATCACTTCCCCCTCCCTGTCGATGCGCTTGCCCACCCCCTGATCCCACAGTTAGAGCATCAAAATAACGTCACTGCCACAAATATAGATTATGAAGCCCACATTTATTCCCCAAATTAACAAGGCATATGTCACATAGAGCAGATAAACATCCAAATTACTAACAGCATGACCTTGAGTTGGCAGCTTATTGGAGGTTTATCAAATACGCTTATGTGTTCACTGGTTGGAAACTATGCACAACTGCTATGAACACCTTAAACTTTTACAATGCATTTTCCGGATGGTTGTAAATGAGGGTACTCCTAGCAGCAAGATCAGCATTATCATTATGTTGACAAAGCACACACAATGATCAATGCATGCAATATAACTAACAATGTAAAAAATCTACAAAGTATGGAGCACCCGAGAGCTTGATCAGTTCAGATGACATGTTTCAAAAGAACATCTCCCAGCAGGTAAACTAAAAATTCTATTGGAGCTGGAACATACTTTTCAATAGTTTGACTGAGGCAATGATATCATAAAACATTCACACTATAAAATAGGAAATATGTACCTGCACTTGCAACTGAAGTGATTTCAAGTACTCAATTGCCTCATCTAACATAGAAGCTTTATCTGACTGCAAATAGAAGGTTAGGCAGTAAAATCATCAAAGAGCAGAGAAAAGACAGAGAGAGGGAAAAAAAAAAAGCAAAAGAAGAAAACAAATTAGCTACAGAGATCACAAATGCATGCCTACTGAAACTGAAAGAAAAGAAACCTTGTTGCATCGAGGAATTAGCTCCTGCAAAGCTCTCATCTTTTCATTTATCCGGTCTCGTCGTCTCTAACAAAATGTAAAATGACACCAGTTATAAGGAACTGAATTCATAACAATTTGACAATATTTCCAATACTAAAATCACTCACCCTTTCTGATAGATTGTGAACTTCAGCAGCACGAGATCTCTTTGTAGATGTCGATCCACAAACTTTTTTTTTTGCATCAAGGGATTCTAACTCAACATCCTTTGACAATAAGCAAAAATTAGGAAATCATACGAATGTTAGAACAATTGAAGGAGGAAAAACGAGAAGGTACAGGACTTTTTGCACCTTAATCCTGGAATGTGGTCTAAGATACTGAATTGATTTAACAAATAAACAGACTATTTTGTATGTTCTCTTACCCTTCTAAATATCAGGACCAAACATTTGATATAAAATACAAAATATATAATATATATATATATATATATATATATATAGATAGATTAATACTAGCCTTTAGGACTTTTTCCCCACTGCCTATTTGTGAAGTTGGCAAAAGCGCACTTAGGCATACATGGAGATAAAATATCTCAAAAACTTCTTTTTGATAGTAATTACAAAACTTCTATTTGTGAAAATGGAACTCACAATATGTGAGCAGTGGCACACCCAACTGATACAATGTTTCCTTTATTTACATCTTTCCATATTTGCCACTCCATTCCACTTCTAAATTTCACTTCTGTAGTATTTAAAATATTATTATTATCATCATCCTCGTTGTGTGCTAATACGGTGCGTGGTACTAACCATACACATTGATGTGCATAATCCAATTTTATTCTTAATCGGATGATAAAAAAAGTTTGTATATGTAATTAGTACCAATGCATTTAATCATTTACTTCTCTACTCGCACCAAATCAATACTATATTAATATAAAATAAAAGTAATTTTAGCTATGTAGCAATGCAACATTGGCTTAGTGCACTTCACCAATTAGGAGGATAAAAATCCCATTATCCCGGCTACCACTAATCAGACAATTTAAAAGAGGAAAAAAAAAAAAAAGGTTGAGCTTAAAGGCAGCCAACACTGGTTTGTTTAGCATTAGTGACGACAAATAACGATATTAATTACAAACGGATAAAATCGCAGCAATTTTTAGTAACGAAGCCAAAAGAAAATTACTAGAAGGCATATCCACAACAGAGCAAAACAGACAAGCAACAGAGTACCCGAAACACGCGCCGTCAATTGAAATCCTCAGGTAAAAACGCTCGTACAATTTTTCACTCATGGCAATTCTCTGCAATCCTACATCATCTACTATCAAATCAAATCACGATCAATCATAAATTTGAAAACCGTTTTTCTTTTTTTGCTATAATCACCAAAAACACTGGAAACACGTTTATGGACATGATATTGATAGCGACGATACCCTCAATGCGCACCGAACGTTATCTTAAATACATAAAACTAAAAGAAAATCTCATAATAGAATGGTGCTCACGTTTACGGACGTCACTCTCACTGCGCACGATAGCACAAGGACCAAAAACATAAAACAAGCCAAAATAGGTAGTTAAATAACTTAATACAGTAATACTTAACTCGCTAATTAACTCGACTTACCTCGCTATGATCCTCCATGTCTTCTTCTCTTCCCTTGCGCTTCCGGTACTTCGCCGGCGGCTTCTGACACGGAAGCTCTGCGCTACTTGAGCCACCGGGAGATGAAGTTACCGTCATGTCATACGTCATCATATCCCTATTATTTGCCCCACCTGGACGAGAAGTAGTACCTGCTAGAGCAGCACCGCTCATAGTCCCGCATCCATTGTCGCCACTCGATGCGGTAGCAGTGCTCCTGGCGAACGCCGCCTCTGAAATTCTAGAATCGCATCCTAACGCCGGTGTTTCGTTTGAGTCCACAACCGTTGATTCTCTCACCGAGGGTTTAAAATTGGATGGTCCTGATTCGGACACGCCTCCTCTAGCTTTTTGCCTAGAAAGGCAGGCGAAGTTCTGTATTGTCTCCGGTTTTCTCGGAGGCGGTATCGGAGGCCTCGCCGCCGTGGCGGCAGCAACCGTCGCCTGCGGTCGAGGTTCTGGATTGTGAATTGAACGGACAAGAGGAGCACAGTTGGTGGTGCAAGTGACAGAGGCGGAGGAAGGATAGAGAAGATCGGTAGAGAAATCTTGATCAAAATGAAGCCAAGCAGCCATCTCATCCTCTTGAATGAATAGCTGTTGCTGTTGCTGTTGTGAAGAACGGATCTCTCTATGCACTGATTGGTCAACGGGAATCGAGGCGTCGTCGTATTTAGGAAACGGTGGTTTCTTCATAGACATTTGCGTTTGACTCTGAACAACAACCTGCCCATTCTGCCAAAGTAACTCCATGATCTCATCCTCCGACCTGCCAAATTCAAAATTTCTTTTAACACCATAAAATTCAAAACCAAACACAAAGGAGAAGATGAGAATTGAAAGAGAAAGAGAGCAATATTAATTAACATTTGAATTACGTGATTGATTTCTTATTGCGAGCCAGGGCTGAAGAAGTGGGAATTGTGCAATCCTCAACCATTTCGAAATCGGGAACATAGCGATTCATCTCCAGAAGGAGAAACCAAAAAGTACATGAAAGCAAAACAAATAAAAGCTGAGAGAGAAACAAACTGAAAACAGAAAATTTACAGTGGGAAAAGATAAGCATATAAATTACCTGTAACAGCCACAAACCGACTAAACTCTGAAATACAAGTGGGCCGCCATGAGTGTAAAATAACTAAAATTTAGCTCCAATATAAAAAGAAAAGGACAATTGTGAAAACATTTTACCTTAACAAAGCACCACACATGTAGCTCAAACACTGAAACAACATTAAAGCTAATCTATAAAAAGAAAGAAAAGGAATTGAAAATATTTTATCAGAAGATTTTCTGTTGGGCAATTAGTGTGAAGTTGCAGGCAGACCCAAAGATAAGGTCTCTTTGCCTTTGATTTCTCTCCCACTCGGAATAATGTGAAGGAAAAGGACGAAGTGGATTTTTGACGGTATCTATCTACTCAAATCAAATGGCATAGGCATAGCCCCCTCTCCCTTTTTTTTTTTTTTATTTTTAGAAAAGAAAAAAAGGATTTATGAAGGTGGGCATAGGTTAAAGAAAGAGGCAAAAATCAACTTAAACAGCTGAGCAATTAATGAAAGAATATGTTTGATAATTTAGCAGTGGCAACTTGTGTTGTCTTGGAATTATTACATGCGACCTTCTTGTTCTTTTCTTCCCTCTATTCTCAGTTCTCTTTATTTTAGCGCCGCTTCATCTTTTTGTTTTTCTTCTTCTTCGTACTTAATAATAAAATATACAAATTTTTAATTGAAAAAAACAAAAACAATCAAATATTTAAAAATATTACATTAGTACGTAACTAATCTTAATAGAGTTGAAGTTCAATTTTTACTGGTGTGTAAAAAGATTGAAAAATATGCAACAAGCGGATTAAAATTGAGACACAAGATAATTTTTATTTTTATATTTATATTGTAATTTCTTTCAAAATTAAGAAATAAACCATTACTTGGAAAGGGATTGATTGGTGTGGCTTCATCAGTTTTGTTGGTCAATTACAGTAATTTATTTTCACCGTAGTAATATATTATCTTATTCACTATTGATTTTTAACTTAGGGTTAAAAATCAAAACCTCTTCTTTTGCTCACATAACTAAAAGAGATAAATCGAAGGTTAGAATCAATTTTAATCGAAATCTCAAATTTAAATTGGCTTGTACCAGGCCAACATAAATATTTCCAAAAACAACAATTAATTATAATTTAATATTATCCAACAAAATTATAATAATATTATTTCTAATTTATACTGTTATATTTTAAAAAATATCTCATATAAAAGTTTTTAGTCGGTAAACAAAAGACTTTTTTTAAGACAAATATTAAATTTTATTAAAATAAATAATGAATACAATATGTATTCATACATTTTTTTATACAAATCCAATCCGTTTATGACTTCATCTATTTGAGTATTTAATCCGATCCATTTAAATCATGTTTATTTTTTTATAATTTTATAATTTTTTTTTATATAATATAAATATAAAAAATATATATATATAGCTTATGCATACAATATGTACATGGGTAAGTGGTCCCCTTCACTTACAAGTACCAATATCTATATACTATATATATATACGTGTGACCTAAAAACTCAGATATATTTATATGTATAGTATATTGTTTTTGGCATATGATGCTAATAACATAAATTGAATGGACCGAAATTTGATAGTCTCTAAGTCTCAACTCAAGCATTCGACTGTTTTCTACATTAGCATTGACTGTTAGTCGGCCGCGATAGCTGCGATATTGGGAATCAGCAACAAACCGAACCAACAATGTCACACTCACAAATATTATTGATCCAATTTCAGGATTTGGAAGCCCAAATTTATCACTTATTATTATTGCTTTCCAACCAAAATAGTAAAACACGAAAAATAACTCCCTCCGTTTCTTAATATCTGTCACTTTTGGCAAAAATCTAAATTTCATTTATCTGTTACTTTTAGATTTTTAATGCAATTTAATTTCTTTTTTTTCAATTTAATTTTCTTTTTCAATACAAATTAACCAATTATATTTAAATTTGTACATTGAAACACTAAATATACATTGAATCACTCAATTTTTTTCTAAATTCAAGTCTAATTAATATTTCTTAATCCTAGTGAAAACAACAAAAGTGACACCTATTTAGGAACGGAGAGAGTATAAAATTAAGTGTCTAGTTCAATGGATTTATTCATTGTAAAGAATTAAATCATCAAATTCTGAAACTGCATTTGCATTTGAATTAAATACTTTACCATGTAAATGATACACTTTCTGTTTCATTGTAAGAATTCCTTTTCTTTAGATATTTTGTTCCACTTAATTAATTAAAATGTCATTTTACAAAATTAAAAAAAAATTAATTATATATTTTTCAATTTATCTTTATTATTAGTAATAAAGTTAATAACAAAATTAGAAAAAAAATATTATAATTAAACGATAATTTATTCTAATAAAGTAATTTTTATAAGATCAAGACAAAAGGGTGATTATTTTCTAAATTTTAAGAAGTATTTATTTCATTTGTTTTAATTTTTACATTTATATTTACATTAAAAATGAGATAATTAAAAGTAACACTAGCTTGAAGAAGAAAATAGAATATATATATATAGTTTAATGAATTTTGAAAGATTAACCAATGATAATTAACTGGAGAGTTATTTTTCGTTATTATAAGATTTTCAATTCGAATTTGAGATGTCACATAATCAACATATTGAGTAGTATGGTAATGGACAATCGAGGATTAAATTATTGTATGCATGTGTTTGTGTACTCAGCCGATTTATTCATAAAGTGATACAATTAATTAATTAATTAAAAGATATTTGAACAAAAAGATGCGAAAGAATAAATCATGTTTGGCCTAATTTGGCTACCAATAACAGTGATTCTATTGTTCAAGATGCATGCGTCACCTCCTTATTGTAAAAACAAAATGTCACCTACGTACTCTGCATAAGTTATTTTTTAAATTTAAGATACAATTTATAATTAATATAATAATTAGAATATTTGAAATCCTAATGATTAAGGTATAATTAATTTAATACTACTTAAGATATCATTGTATCATTTGTATGGGATCTTTGTTGAATAAATTATTAGTCCAATCTATTTTTAATTACTTCTAAACACTTAATTAATTTATTCTCCTCAGGATACTGATTGTTGCAAACTAGATAAATTATACCTTATGTCTTCAACTACGAATCTTTAATCCACTTTCTATTTGTGGATAATGATATTGACATCCGTTAGCTTTTAATTTAATATATATATATATATATAATAGCTAATTGGCTTGTGCTATAGTAAGATCATGTGGTGGCTTGGTAGACATATGTTTTTATAGAGTAATTATATAATTAATTTTTGTAGTTTCCTTATACGGTGATAAATTTCTATTAGAAACAAAATAATTTATTATAAACAACTGAGTCACAATTGATCATGACGTATTGCCATTAATAATTGTCATTATCAACATACTTTTTAATTAGTTAATTAGATAAGAAAAAAAAGTATGAATTTGACTTATTATTTAGAATGACATTAAACATAATTAGGTTAATTTCACCCATTATAACTGAACTTATATTCAAATAACACTAATATAATGAAAAAAAAAATTTTTTCATAAAAATCATTAAACTTAAAATATATTTACAGAAAAATCACTTTAATCGTTTTCTGACAATTTTTTCGCTGAAAAGTTCAGGCGGTACGTACACTCAACACCTCATGCATAAATGGCTTGACACGTGGTATATTTTATGAAAAAAATGACATATAAGTATGTCACATGGCAAACTGACTTGTTCAAATATTCATGCGGCATGCCACATGGCATGCTCATATGTCTTTTTTTTTCATGTGATATGCCACGTATCAAGCCATGTGTGCATGGAGATGCTAAGTGTACGAGCCGGTTAAACTTTTCAGTGAAAAAATCGTCAGAAAACGATTAAAGTTATTTTTCTGTAAACATATTTTAAGTTTGATGATTTTTATGAGAACAAAAATTCATTCATTATATTAGTGTTATTTGAGTATAATTTCAGTGACCATGAGTGAAATTAACTCAACATAATTAGCATTAATTTTTTTATATAATTATTTTGTAAAATAAACATACTTTTTATTATTGGAATAAATTAATACAAAGATGATTAAGACGGTTAGAAGCTGATTTTAATGTATTGATAGGTTTCAAATTTGAGATTGCACTCTTCCTCTCTTTCTCTTAAAAAAAATATAAAAAAAAGTTAAATAATAAATTATTGTTATTGTTATTATAAAAAAGTGAAATTTGCCTAATATTGTTAAAACGAGTCAATTGCAAGTGGATGGTAGGATGTAAAGAAGGAAAATTATTCCTTTATCCAACATATGCATTGTTCCTCAAGATTATATTCATTTTTCTTTTGCTATATTTATTCTTCAAAAAAAAAAGCCTTATAAATACCTAAATTTTTTGAACTTTTACTATAAGCACCTAAATGTATATTTTGTAACATTGAGTTCTTAAATTTTTATTTTTTTATAGATTAACTTTTTAGTGGATGAAAACATTAAATTAAATAATATATCTCATTTCACGCGCTTTTGGTATATACACCTTAATCTCAATTTAATATCAAACATGTAAGTAAAATAAATAAAAAAACACCAAAAATCATTTTTTTCTATTTGTTTTTGCTTCTTTTAATTAGACTTTTTTTTTTCTTTTTGTTTCTATTAAAAAAATAAATCTAATAATTAATTAAAGTAGTATGTATATTTTAAGATTCATATATAGTAATTTTTAATTAATTAGAAAAAATGCGTACATTTTATCATATTGGAGTGTGCTTTTATATATATATATATATATATATATATATTACTATAATTAATTAGAAAAAATGCGTACATTTTATCATATTGGAGTGTGCTTTTATATATATATATATATATATATATATACACACGCGCACGCACATTAAACATAAATATTACACTTGTAATTTATAAAGTATTTTAAAAATGGTTGAATGATTGGTATAATGATTGATTGGACATCTATCTTAAATATTTAAGTTACATTAAGCCAACATATATATATTTTTCTAAAATTTGACGATATTTATATTAAAATTAATTTTTCTGAACACTTACTAGATTCACCGACTCCATACCCAAAAAATCAATGAAATCGAGAAATCAAAGAATACTCCTATGCGAGAAAAGAAAATTAAATGGGATATCATCTCAACATTGGACCAACAATTAATAAGGATAAGTCTAGCTGCGGAATTCTATAGAGACATGGAGGAATTATGGCTCCCAAAAAAATTGTTTTGACTGTATTAAATTTTAATTATAAAATTACTTTCGATTTTTATTTTTTAAAATATTTTAGTTAAATTCTGCTATAAAACATATTGCCAATTGAGCTACTATATATTAATTAGGATTTAAGTAATAATTATATTTTAGAATAACAAACTCTGGTGATTGCATCCTATCTCCAGAGTTGTTTGTATAATTGTCTTTTAAGAGAACATTTTAATATATTAAAAATTTTGAATTCGATTGTTTCGATTTTTATTTTTCAAAAAAAGTTATTTGTATAATTCTTTTCAAACTCAATCTCTTCATTATATGCATATAGAAACATATTTGAGTGACGAAATTTAAAACAACTACTCTATTCATTTTATTTTACGTATCACTTTTAAATAAAATTTAAATTCTATTTATTTAACATTTTTAAACTTTCAATAATAATTTTAGATTTTCAATGACATTAATTTTTTTTCCAATTTAATTTTCTTTTCTAATATAAATTGACTGATTAAATTTAAATTTGTATATTGAATTACTCAATGTTATCCTAAATTTGTGTTTAATTAATACTTTTTAATCCTAGTAAAAATAACAAAAGTAATACATAAAATAAAATGTAGTGAGTATATATATCAATTTTAAGTAAAAAAAATAAATAAAAAATAAAATTTCGAATTTTTTAGAATTATCTGCAGTTTAATGATTGAAAGTCTAAATATTATTTTAATTGATTAAAATTTAAATTCCATTCTCTCCGTCCTAAGAATATATTATAAAAGAAGAGACTCGATATTTATTTATTTTTAAAATTCTAATTAAAAACTTGGAATTTCAAAACGAATATTTTCTTTAAATAAAAAGTTTAAGAGATAGGAAAAAAGGAGAAACACATTGTGTGGATGGGGACAGAGTATGCAGGTTTTTATTTTTTTCCCCTTATTTTATCTATTTCAGTTTGTCCAAAAAAGACATCATAATACCAAAATGTTTGACGGTTGGGATCAGCAAACAAGAAGCAGTTAATAAGACAAGTACAATGTAACCTGGAACAGAGTATGCTACCAAACTAAACTAATTTTATTACTATTGTTAAACAAAATAATTTAGGGAAATTAAAAAAATAAAATCTAAAATAGAAAGCCAACCAGGAGAGCACGCTTCATTAACTTTTGCTTAGAAAGATGTGCAGACGTGCCGAGGGTATAGCGTGCCATGTTGGCCGGTGAACCGACACCTGTGGTTCCCTGCAAAGAGAATGGTGGATTTTTTTTTAAACAAAAAATCAATTAATATATTTTATTTTCAATGAATTTATGCTGATTCTTTATCATACTTCTTTTATACCCACCACTCCCCTCCAAGTGGGCTCATCTCCTCATAACTTAGTTAACTATAATTCTATTTAGGGCAAAGCTGCTAATTTCACCTTATAGTTTCTTTTTTTTTTTTCCTTAAAATTTATTTATTTTTAATATTTATTTTCAATTTTCTCAAAAACATTTCAAAAATAAATATTAGTTTTTTATTGATATCATTTAAAAAATAATAATAATACTGATACGAACGTTAACATGATGTACATGTAGATAAGGCGTCAAATTACTAATTTTCTCATTTTCTTCATTTTCTAAGTCAAATTACCATTTTTATTGAATGAAATGCATCCTCTTCGTGTGGAAGATAGTTCGAAAACACAAACAATAAGTGAATTAAGTTTTTAGTTAAAAATCAGATTGTCTACAATTTATTATTATTATTTATTATATTCATGAAAAGAATTTAAAGATATATTTTAATAATTTTATTAGTTGTGTTAATTTTGTATATTTTAAAATTTATATTTTTATTTACACTTTACATATGTAGTGTTTTAGGTTACTAATGATTGTTAAAAGAGAAATATACCAAAAAATTCAGTCTCTCCTAATGGAGTGTTATTTCTGTCTTCTCTTATGAGATGTTCTTAGTGTTTTTGTCTTGCTCTCGTGGTTAAGCTTTTCTAATTCCTATGGAGTCATCGTCGGATAAAGGGAAGGAGGTTGTAGATCTTTATGCAGCGTTACATATTGCTGATGAGGAGGATGAAGGGTTAGCCTTGGAAGAAGAGGTAGGCAATGCACATATCAAGCAGACAAAGTATTTCATTATTGGCCGTTTTCTAAATAATAGGCATGTTCATTTTGAGTCCATGAGGAACACTTTGGCCTCAATATGGAGACCAGTAAAGGGGGTTGCAGTGACGGAGACGGATTCGTTGGGTCGTTATTTATTCTAGTTCTACCATGAACGTGATGTGGAAAGGGTTCTTAATGATGGCCCGTGGACTTTCAATTAGAATGTGTTAATTATTAAGAGATTGGATGAATCTGAGCAAGAGGCACAAGTTGAGTTGAATCTCTTAATCATTTGGGTCCAGATTATTAATTTGCCTATAGATTTCCAGACTGAAGAAACATGCAAAGCCATTAGAAATCGTATAGGGCACTTTGTGGAAGCTGACCCAAATAATTTTCATGGTCCTTGCAAGGGTTATCTACGAATCAAAGTGGAGATAGATGTTCGAGCTCCAATAAAGCGGAGTCAGAAAATTAGAAGAAGCGGGGGAAATTGGTTTTGGGTTGATTTCAGATATGCAAGGCTACCGTCGTTTTGCTTTTTCTGTGGAGTTATAGGTCATGCAGATAAATTCTGTAGCCTTCTATTTGATCATCCAGACCAGTTTATAGAACGTGTCTATGGTAGTCATTTGTGTGCTGTGTTTAAGCGTCCAAATTCTCAGATTGGCAGAGCTTGGCTTCGGGATTCTTTGGAGGAGGATGAAGGGGCAAGATGGGAAACTCCACTAGCACATATGGAAATTGAAGGATCAGGGGAGGATATCCACGATTACAGGAGTGCAGTTAAAGCACATAACTTACGTGGTCTAAATAAGGATAAAACCATGCATGCAAATGGAGGAAACAGTGGCGTAATTTGTGATAAGTCAACTGCTAAAAAGGAGGGACTAGTTCTGGATACTAAAAGGCCTCGTATGGAGGAAGGCCTATTTTCGGTGGACCATGGATTACAGTCAAAAAACGATTTCATGGCGGGACCTGGAGCCCAGCCCCGCCAGGGCCCATGAGTCTCATAAGTTGGAACTGCCGTGGATTGGGCAATCCATGGACAGTCAATGCACTTAAAGATATTTTATCTTTATATAGGCCCAATATTGTCTTCCTAATAGAGACAATGATAAAGAAACAAAAGGTGCAAATAGTTTGCAAAAAGTTAGGATATGATGCTTTTGAGGCGGTAGACGGGAATGGACACAGTGGTAGTATAGCATTGTTCTGGAAGAAAGAAATTAAACTCCAAATCCTTTCAACCTCGACCAATTTTATTGATACTAGGATCTCGATTCCCCATTTGGTTCCTTGGCATCTAACGGGTTTCTATGGCTACCCGGAGAGGTCTCGTCGTCGATAATCTTGGAAACTTTTAAAGCCAATGGCGAGAGGCATAACGGATCCCTGGTGTTGCGTTGGTGACTTCAATGATATCCTTCGAGCTTCTGAGAAGAAAGGGGGAAATAGGCAGGCCAAATGGCTTGTTAATGGGTTTTGTGAGGCTGTAGAGGAAAGTGGGTTAGTGGACCTGGAAATGCAAGGGTATCCCTTCACTTGGGAATCGGGTAGGGGGACAAAACGGTGGATAGAGGAGAGGCTAGATAGGGCTCTTATCAATGTTGAGTGGCAAAGAATTTTCAATAAATCAATCCTCCACAATGTCGCTACAGTGAGTTCTGATCACTCTGCTTTGTTTCTAGAATTAAAAGCATGGGTGATAGTAGCAACAGCTAAGAGATTTCGGTTTGAGAATGCTTGGCTAAGAGAAGCGAACTGTGTGTCTGTGGTCCAAAATGCTTGGGAAAAGATGGGGAATAGCCCGATATCTAAAAAAATTGAATATTGTGTGGGGGCGTTAAAAGACTGGAGTCAAACACTGGATGGTAATTTCAAGGATAAAGCAAAGATGTATCGTTCCTTGATAGAAAGGTATAGGGGAAAAAGGGATAATTTCTCGGTGGAGCAGTATTCAAATGCTTCATATGAGTTAACTAAAATTCTTCAGCAGCAAGAAGATTTTTGGAAACAATGTGCCAAGTTGTTCTGGTTGCAAGAAGGCGATGCCAATTCAAAATACTTTCATGTGTATGCATCAGCTAAGAAGAAATCCAATAGTGTGAAGCATTTAAAAAATTCAACAGGTGGCTGGAGTGAGTGGGGAACGGGCTTGGAAGACGTCATTCTTGATTATTTTCAGGGAATTTTTAAAAGTAGTGGGAACATTGGTACTGAGATTTTTGAATTGGTCAGGCCAAAAATTACAGAGGAGTAGAATCCGGAACTCACTCGAAGTTTTAGTCCTGATGAGGTAAAGAAGGCTTGCTTTGCTATGCATCCAGATAAGAGTCCAAGGCCTGATGATCTGAACCCGGCTTTCTACCAACGATTTTGGAGTATTGTGGGTAAGGATGTAATAAATGCTTGCATCTCAATTCTAAGCTTATGCTCCATGCCGCCTAAATTGAATGATACGTTAACAGTACTTATTCCAAAAAAGAATAATGTAGAGTTTATATCAGACATAAGACCAATTGCTCTTTGTAATGTTTTGTTCAAGATAGTCTCCAAAATGCTGGCTAATAAGCTAAAGTGGGTGCTTCCAAAAATAATATCGGAAACACAGAGTGCTTTTATTCCGAGTAGGTTGATCACAGACAATATCATAGTTGCCTACAAATCTATTCATAGTTTGAAATGCAAGAGACAAGGGAGGAAGGGGATGGCAGCCTTGAAGCTAGATATGAGTAAGGTTTATGACAGAATCGAATGGTCTTTCTTGAAGCAAATGCTTATATGTCTGGGTTTTAATGTTGTTTGTGTGAATTGGATTCGATTGTGTGTGGAATCTGTCTCTTACAAAATTGCTCATGAAGGGAAAGAACTGGGCCCTATAATTCCGCAGAGAGGGTTAAGGCAGGGAGATCCTTTATCTCCGTACTTGTTTATCATCTGTGCAGAAGGATTATCAATGCTGTTGCGTGATAGGGAAGGTAAAGGCTTGATCCACGGTTGTCGAATAGCTCCATCTGCTCCATCAGTTTCCCACTTATTTTTTGCAGATGATAGTTTCTTGTTCTTTAGAGCTAATCCAATGGAGGCAGACTGTATTCTGGATTGTCTTAAAATTTTTGAGAGAGCATCGGGTCAGTGCATCAATTATCAGAAGTTTTCAATATTTTTTAGTAGTAATACCAACAATGCTGATAGACAAGAGGTGTGCAACAAATTGCAAGTGACAAGTACCAGTGAGTTGGGTTTTTATCTGGGAGTTCCAGTGACAGTGGACAAATGTAAGAATCAAGTCTTCAGTTTCTTGAAGGAGCGGATATGGAAGCGCATAAATGATTGGAAAGAGAAGTTTTTATCAAGAGCTGGGAAGGAGATTCTTATCAAATCAATACTACAGTCAATCCCAACATATCTTATGGGTGTTTTTTCAGATGCCACATCAATGTTGCGAATAAGTGAATCGCATGCTAAACAAATTTTGGTGGAAGTCTAATGGAGCACATCAAACTGGAATTTGTTGGCAGAAGTGGGAGCGACTGTGCATCCCTAAAAGTCGCAGAGGAATGGGCTTTAGGAGCCTCCATGAGTTCAACTTTGCTCTCCTTTCAAAGCAAGGGTGGCGACTTATTCAAAATCCAAAATCTCTTGCGGCATTGGTTCTTAAAGCCAGGTATTTTCGTTCATCTGACTTCTTTCAAGCCTCATTGGGCCATAACCCTTCATATATTTGGAGGAGCTTGTTAGCAGACGCTTCAATAGGGTTTAATTCGAAAAATTGGAGATGGGAAATCAACTATGATTTGGGGAACTCCATGGCTTCCTGATCCAGAGATGCCCAAGGTGTCAAGTGTTGATCCAAATAATTCTGCGTTAACTTGGGTAAGTGATTTGTTTGATCCCTCTGGCAATTGGAATGTGGAGATAGTGGATTATTTTTTTAATGAGAGGGACAAACAATTAATTCTCTCAATTCCAAGAAGAAAAAGGGATATAGAGGATTGCTGGATGTGGAGATTTGATAATAGAGGGATTTTTACAGTCCGCAGAGCTTACCATGAGGTTATGAAATCCAGATTTGTTGAGCAGCAAGTGGCAAGACCAGTTAAGTGGGACAGGTTGTGGATGCTGCAGATTCCGTCGAAGACTAAAATTTGCATTTGGAGAATTCTTTCATTCTGTTGTCCAACAGTTGATAATCTTTTTTATAGAAGAACACCTTTAACTCAAGAGTGTCCTGTTTGTCAGAATCAAGGAGAGGATGAGACACATGTGTTTATTCAATGTGGGTTTACTCAACAGGTATGGCATACTTTCTTTGGTGATCTGCGTATGGTTGGAGTGGGGTGTTTTCATCACTGGTTTGCATCTTTACTAGCAGAGGTCCAAGGGAAATCTATTGCTGCACTAACTTTTGTGGAATAATAGAAATAAGATGCTTTGGGAGTATAAAAAGGAGACCCCAAGGCTAGTGCTATCTTTGGCGATGGGGCATTTTCTCAATGGCAATCAGCTCAGGCACAAAAAGCTCGCAGTGTTAATGCCTCCTCTCAAATTGTCTCAAAATGGATTGGACCAAGGGAAGGAGAGCTGATTTGTAATGTGGATGCTGGGCGTTTCAAAAATGATGGCTATAGTTCTTACGAGTTCTTAGTTAGTAATCACCTAGGAGAATGCATTGCAGCCCGACATGCTGCGTTTGAGGATGCTTTGAAGCTCATATAGCAGAAGTTTTAGCGGTTAGGGAGGCTTTAAGCTGGTTGAAGGATAAAGGCCTTGCTCGTGTCTGTGTTCAAACAGATTGCATTTTGGTATCAAAGGCAGTGGTTGAAGAGAGTTGTGATGTTTCTTACTTTGGAGAGAGTTATGATGTTTCTTACTTTGGAGATGTTATTGGTGAGTGTAAATTGTTGTTAAAAGCTTTAGATACTTGTTTTATTGGTCATGTTAAACTAACAGCGAATCTGGCTGCCCATTTGCTTGTTAAAGCAGTCAGTTCTAAGTCTATTTATGGAGATTGGGATTGTCCACCTCCATTTTTTTTGATGTATTGCTTGATGATTCTTGTTATTAATTAAAGAGTTTGATTTCAAAAAAAAAAGTCAAATTACTATTTTTTTTCAGGCAGGCTCAAATGGGATATTCGGTCACAATTAAAATTGAGCAAAATCGGATTAAAATTAAAAATTGCTCATTTTTCTTGAGTTTTCTAATCACTATTTTCAGACAGATTTAGATCGTGTCAAAAATTTGCAGGTCTTATTTACTAATTATAAAATTAGATAAAAATTGTATAATGTATTTTGACATTTTATTTTTTAATAAATATTAAAGTTAATGGAAATTGAAGCCATCCATAATGTGAACGTTGACGTGGACTGATAGCTATGTTCAGTCGCAAAAAAATTGAATGTCCATCCCCAATTATATTCCAACAATAGTCACTAATTATCATTTTCTACTTTAATTTATTTTTCATATATATAAATATAAATCTCCTCATATAAATAATAATAAAAAAATGTATTAAAAAACATCCGAATTCTATTTATGCAATACCAATCATCCAATACTATATGTATTTGCTCTTTAAATCTAAAATGAGCACAAAATTATTTAAGCATCAAATTTTCTTAACTTGTTAAAATTACAACATGAACACAATTTAAAGTATCTTATTAGAAATTTAAAAATAAAAGTAACAAACCAAGAAGAAAAATATTTAACTCGAATAAGTTGTTAAAGTCAATTATTTCTATAACAACCAACAAGATATATATATATATATATATATATATATATATATATATATATATATATATAAAACGTGCAACTATTTATATTAAAATACAAACAAAAATTGACTTGAAGTTATCTACTTGTTTGAGTTATGAAAGGTACCCTTTGAAATAAAGAAATAATTAAATTATTACAAAAATATTTTCAAGTTTGCTACCCACAAAAAAGAATGAACTATATATTAAAAGAATATAGCTTTTACAATTATTATTTTTCTTTTTGAGGATAAACATTTTAAATTTGGTCCCTTAAGTAGGGGAAGCTTTAAATTTAAGTCAATAATATATAAGTAGAAATGAAAAAAATATTTTTAAAAGATTATAATTTTCGTCAACTAATTGATAATTTAGTATATCTGATATATTAAATACACTAAATATAAACGGTTAAATAAAAATAAAAAATAAAAAAACACATTATTTTTTTAAGTCGGTTCATATTGATTAGGGTGCGTTTGGTTACACATACTAAATGAAGACTTAGCTTGATTGGGAGAAGTAAAGGGACAACTGACCAAGCAATCATCAAGTAATAATTATGGGGATATGCATTCCAAGTCCAAGCAACTAGCTAGTTTATTGTTATTTTTCTTGAATTAATTAGCTGTACTTGTACAATTATGAATTTTTAATTATTTATTTGAAAAACTTGAACAATAATAATGAACTTGAGACAGAGATTAGACCTTTGACTTTTGCCTGTTGAATCTATGGTTTCAAATGAATATCACCATATTAATGGAATAGATGTACCTTACTTCTCTTCTATCCCAAATTCTCCAAAATCAAGAAAAGGCAAGAGAAAATGATAGGGTGAGGACAGGCATTTAAATACAAGAAATTTGGCAAATAATAGAAGACTGCTGTTGTTACCATACATCACTGCCATCTATTTTTAGTATTCTAATATTGTATTTCTATGAAGAAATAGATAGAATGATATTCCTCTGTTGCTTAATATATGTCATTTTTTTTATTTTTATTAAAATTAAAATAATATTAATTAGACTTGAATCTAAAAAAATATTGAGTGATTCAATATACAAATTTAAATGTAATTGACAGTAAAATTAAATTAAAAAAAATAAATTTTATTAAAAATATAAAAATAACAAATAAATAAAATTTGAATTTTATTTAAAAGTTGCTATATATTTTGATACCTTAATTTCTGATGACAAACTGTCAGTGAATGCTTACTCAATCATTGGACAGACACCTCATCCCTTCCTCATATACAAAGCTCACCATCATGTCTCCCTTTTCATTTCACTCATGTCCTTCATTTAATTCTCATTAATTATAAAATGGAAAATATGATTCCCAATGTATCATTAACCCAATCGAAAATATATTTTTATATTCTTTTTTTATATCTTTGTTGATAATTGATATACTGATATGCGGAATATATATTTTTATAAAATGTATTAGCTCTTATTTTATTATGTTTTTCACTATACTACAATTTGATTAAACCTTACTGTTGCTCCCTATTTTATTATTATTTTAATTATTATTTCAAAGGTTTGAAATTCCAAACCCTAAAAACAAGATAAGTATCAATAAATTGAAAGCCTATCTTTCCATCTTGAAGACCAAATCTTAACAAATGGGAGTAAATTTAATAATTTTTATTTTATAATCAGATTGAAAAGTGAAATGAAGAGGTAACTCATTAAATAATACTTCCTCCGTCCCACTTTAAAAGCCTGTTATCCTTTTTTCACGAAAATTAAAGAAATAATTGAAATACATCAATTTCATAAAAAAATAATATAAAATGACAAAAATTACCTTTTTATTCTTAAAATGTTTTATTTAATTAGAATTTAATAAAAAAAAATTATTACCTTAATAAATAACTATAATAAATATCACATTTACCAATCAATTACTCCCATTTTATTATATACATTTATGGCATGAAATATGGAATTATGAAATTTTTTTCCTTCGCTCCAAAATCATCAACATTTTAATTCTTAAAATTCTGAATGTGAATTGACCAAAACAATTAATGGTCATATAAAAATTTAATTTTATGTTTTGATCCAAACAAAAATTTAATTCTAACACAATAATAGAGAAATAATTAAAAAAAATATATTTAATAAATTATATAATAAATAGGGATAAATATGTAAATTTTTTTCTTAAATTACGAAAAAAATATTTGAAGTGAGACAAATAAAAAAGAAAAAACAGGCTTTTAAAATGGGACGGATGGAATAATATTAACAATAAAACACGTTGGAGGAATGATTTAAATTGTTTATGAAAAGAAAATATATAGAAAATTGAATGTGTACTTTAGAGCGCACTGTGGGCCACTATTTTGTAAACACTTTACGGTCAGCAGTGTCCTTCATTTCTACTCCGTTCTTTCTGCAGACCTTTTATTGCCAACAAAAATACTTAAAATATTTACTCGGCCAGAGACCTACATGTGAATGGGTCATCAAAATTATGTTACACAACTATTCTTGAGGCACTTGGCTCTTAAGAGTATCAAGAAATAATGGTAACCATTCAACAGAGACAACTTGATTTAACTAAACAATCGGGGTCTGCCAAAAAATTTAATTTGTGTAATTGCTCAAATCAATGTGTAGTAGATTTCATGATCTAAAGAGTTTTAATAACCCATGCCGCCCATGCCAGCTCCGGCTGCCGCTGAAGCTTCCTTCTCATCCTTTGGAAGTTCAGAGACAATGGCCTCAGTTGTAGTCATCAATGAAGAGACACTGCAAATCACAGCCCGTTAATGGTTTTCGAACTAAAGAATGAAATTGAACTTCCAAAGCTGACAATATTCTTATGTAGGATTTTCTTAGGATATATATTTATCAATATATACCTTGCAGCATCTACCAAGGCTGTTCTAATGACTTTCAATGGATCAACAATTCCTGCTTTCACCATATCAGCATATTCACCTGATACACATGGAAGGACATTCATCCTTGTCAATTTATCATAATGCAAACCTGTAAAATATACCATCTTTCTTGCTAATTACCAACTAGAAGAAAATGACAGACCTTTGGCTGCATCATATCCAAGATCAGGATTGTCCTGCTCTAATAGCTTGCCAACAATAACTGCCCCCTCTACTCCTGCATTGCTGGCAATAATATGTACAGGCATCTGCAGACAAATATATCCCAACATATTTAGAATATATTTCGTAGTGCATGGGAAAAGTGGTCTTTGGTATATATATAAATATTAAAGCAAGTACGAGATTATGCAAACTATGAGATCAAATACAAAGCCAAGCTAATCACTCGATAATAAAAACCCCTTCAGCCAATGAAATACTTTTACATCCTCAGAACCATCAAATGGGTTTTGACAGACTGTGTGTTTGTTTTAATAACAAATGCCAACCTTGAAAAAAAGAATTCCATATATTACTGGCATTCATTTTTATAGAAAAACAAAAGGTTGAAACCTTGAGAGCATTCTGAATAATTTGAACACCGATCTTCTGATCAAAATTTGCAGTTTGTAGCTTGTCCAACTCCTTGGAAGCATACAGCAGTGCAACACCACCACCTACAAATATCAAGGTCCTAAGTTAGTATTTCATGTCCTTGTTTTTTTTTTTTCCTTTTTTGTCTAAAACAAAAACAGTAGTCATTTGAAGTAACTCTCACCAGGTACAATTCCTTCCTCAACAGCAGCCTTGGTGGCATTAAGAGCATCATTAACTCTGTCTTTCTTCTCACCAACTTCAGCTTCGCTAGCTCCACCAATCTACAATAGGGAAAAGATTACAATAGAACTTGCAAGATGTGGTAGATAATTATAAGTAAAATGAAACCAACCTTCAAAACTGCAACACCACCAGAAAGCTTTGCAAGACGCTCTTGCAACTTTTCCTTGTCATAATCAGAAGTACTTGATTCTATTGCAGATCTTAACTGTCACGACAATCACCAGCCAGAGTTCAATCATCAGCAAATATAACTGAAATCCAAAAGTTTATTATATCTTGTGCACAGGGAGTAATTCAAACCTGTTCACATCTTTCTTCAATAGCTTTCTTGTCACCAAAGCCATCAAGGATGATCGTGTCATCCTTTGATACTGTAACCTACAATATGCATTACATGGAATACAGTTGTAAAGGAAACACCATATTGAAGAGAGAAATGGTTATTTACCAGAACTTTTCTAGGGATTGCAACATCATTTACAAATATTACTAAAAAATTTATATGTTTACCTTTTTGCATGAGCCAAGAGCTTCTAGTCCCACCTTTTCCAGGTTCATACCAAGCTCCTCCGTTATAATCTACAAGAAAAGAAACGGAAAAAAAAAAAAAACTTTTTCCATACATCACATATAAAATGAAAATTCATTTTGGACAGAAAAATTAACGGAGTGAACCCACCTCACCACCTGTGAGGATGGCAAGGTCTTGCATGCTAGCTTTCCTATTTTCTCCAAATCCTGGTGCTTTTATAGCACAGACCTTCAACCAATTCAAAACGCCTTGCCATTAGTAAAGAATATAACTCAGGAACACACCAACTGTTACTGTTTTCTTCATAATGAACATGACATCTGTATATAAGAGAATTAAAGTAATACCTTGATTCCAGCACGAAGCTTGTTCAAAATGAGAGTTGCTAAGGCTTCACTTTCCACATCTTCAGCAACAATCAGCAGAGGTCTTTGCCTCTAAGGGGCATATCAAAAATAAAGCTTAATTAATTGGTCCAACAATAAGAATAAAGTAATTGATGGACTTCCATTATGCCGTATACAACCACCAACCTTCAAGGCCAACTCTAGAACCTTGACTATAGCGTTCAAGTTTGAAATCTTCTTCTCGTGAATTAAAATGAGAGGATCCTCTAGTTCCTGTGCACAGATATAAGATGCCATGTGATGAGAAACAACAACCACAAGTTCAACATACAAATATCACTATAAGGAATAATTTTATCAAAAAATTACAAAGTGCTTACACATTTTTGGTTTTTAGTATTGGTGATAAAATAAGGGGATATATAGCCTCTGTCCAGTTTCATTCCCTCAACTACCTCTAACTCATTGTACAATGTTTTCCCATCCTGAAATGGTTTTGAAAGAAACTAAGTTAACATGTCATGTTAACTCGATGAGAGACTAGTGAAATCCCAAAGAACAGAATCATAAACTAAAATGAAAAAATCCAGAAGCATCTCACAGATATAGTGATGACCCCCTCTTTGCCGACTTTCTCCATTGCCTTGGCTATGAGCTCTCCAATCTCTCGTTCTCCATTTGCTGATATGGTACCAACCTTTTCAGAAAAAAGTCATACAAAGAATTGTGGTTAGTTGAACTATGCGTAAATATGTGTAATTCCTCTAAATTATCTGACTATTATTACAACATCATTCCATGTCCTTTCATTACTTTCATTTTCTACAAGTCAACAAAATCATACATCTGAACAAGGTATGAAAGCAAAAGCAGTAGTACCAACCTGTGCTATTTCTTCAGATGTGCTTATCATCCTCGCTCTGCTCTTCAAATTTGTTATAACAGCATCTACTGCCATTGAAATCCCGCGTCTAAGGTCCATTGAATTCATACCAGCTGCCACAGACTTGCATCCTTCGGCGAAGATTGCACGTGTGAGGACTGTAGCACATGTTGTGCCTGCAAACATGTATAAAAATTTTGCATCAATAATTATTATTTACCATACAATTAGACCATTATCCTCAATGTGACAAAAAGAGAAAAGGAGAAATGCCCTAAAGAAAACAAAAAAAAACCAAAAAAGGGAACCGTGCCAACAGGTGGACTCGGCATTGACAAGAGAAATGCATGCAGTTGGAATTTTATCATATGAAAAACTCACCATCGCCTGCCACATCATTTGTAGCATTTGCAACCTGTTTTACTAGACTAGCACCTATATTCTTCACTTTGTCTTGAAATTCGATGCTCTTCGCCACAGTAACACCATCTTTTGTCACTTTAGGGGCTCCCCAACTTTGCTCTATAACTACATTGCGCCCCTAAGAAGGGATAAGTCAAACATGAAGAAGGAGTCATTTTATAAACTCTAATTAGGCCAAGTTCAAGGATTTCAATGCCCTGTCTCCCTCAAACAAATGAACAAAATAGTAACTAATATTGCTAAACTAAGTATATATGTTCATAATAAAAAAGGGGAAACACAACAAAGAATTCAATCATAATGAAGGAGGAAACTAGAAAAATTGAAAACTGGAAGAACACTAGCCAACAGGTCCAGACTGCAGATCCACAAGCATTGCCTACCAAGCTGAATTATCAAATTAAGAAATTGGCACAGTGAGGACTTCCCAAAATTTGCTGTCACCACTAACCAACATAAACACAGCACAGCAAAAAACAATCGATCAAGTCATGTGACACTCACCTTAGGGCCCATAGTAACTTTAACGGCATCAGCAAGTTCGTCAACACCTTTAAGCATCAAAGCACGAGCTTCGACACCAAATTTAATATCTTTGGCCGCATAATTTCTGCTCCAAGCCAATCTACCACCAATCTAACCCCATCTCAAAAAATAATAAATAAAAAATCAAATTCAATTTAAATGAAACGAGTAACATCTTCATTGAATATGAATAAAGTACAAGGAAATAAGACCGAAAGGAATAGTATATGAAATCACCTGCTGCGTATTGTTCTTAACCAACCTAGCACATAAAAGAACACCAAATTACACAAAGAAGAAAAATACCCAGATTTAAAGGCTGCCGCTTTTCCATAAAAGAGTTAAGGAGAGAGAAGTATAGTAAGTTACCTGGCTTTGGAGGCGACGCCAGAGGCAAACCGATACATGGCTGGAGTTACAGTATAGATTAGAGAGGGAAAGTCTGGATATTTCTATGTTTAGAGGGAAAGGAACAAAATTGAAACAAAATAAAGGGAGTTCTGTTCTAGGCTTCCAGTTCCAGTACAGGAAGTGGAGAAAGAAGTAGGGTTTAGGGTTTTGTGTGGGCGGTAAGGCATCAAATTGAAAGGCGAATATCCCTGAACTCTGGGCTTTCACTCAATTACTACTGGGCTTTATGGGCTTAATAAGTTAAACCTAAAGTTCATGTAATTTGAACTGGATTTTCACACTATATCACCCAACATAGTGAAGGTTCATAAATCCTGAAATATTCAAAATTACCAATTATTTTATTAACAATATAGGTTATAAATATAAAGATAATTTTTAAAATTAGTTAATACTGAAATATTTATTTTTAAATTCTGATAATTAATAGTATTAATCTGCTTTTAGTAGTTTAGAGGTACTCTACGTATTTAAAGATAATATATTAGCATACATTACAAAATTGAAAAGCAAGATAATTAATTATTGCAGACAAAATATATATGAAGCTCCTAAATAGCTCACAGTTAAACTTATTTATACCTTTATGGCCGGTTTAATTTAGCGGTTCATACTAATTGATAGCAAATAAAGATTGCTGATAACCGATATTTGACATCTGATGCCTAATAGTAAAAAATTATAGATGTTTAATTAAAATTTTCCACCAATTTCTATTTATATGTTAAATTATTGATAAGGGTATAATTTATTTTAATGTGAAAAATGTTTAATTGTGATAATTATTATTGTCAATAACATCAAATTGTTGTCAAAAAAATTTCTATGACAATAAAAGTTGTTACAAGATTGTAGCCTATAACTTTGTTGCTAAAAGTATATTCTAAATGTGTCAATTTTTCATCGTCACAAATAATAATTTATGTGACAAGTATTCTTCTAACTAATTTTTTTTTTTTTTTTAAAAAGTCATCACTTAGAGCATAATATTGTAACAAATGAAAGTGTGAAAATAATTTATTGTAACAAAATATAGAATTAATGACAAGAACTATTCTCTAAAAAAATTGATGTTTTATCACAATAAAAATTAATTTGTGGCAATAAATTTTTTTCATCTTTGTGACAAGTTATATTGCAGCTTAAATTGATTGAATTGTCACATTTAATGCAGGATTGTCACAAAATAAATTATAATTAGAGACCAAAAATTATTGTCCTCATTTCCCATGAAACTAATAAAAATATTAATTCATATATACAACCAAAATGTCTTGTCGGATCATTCAGATTATTATTTTCTGTCGGATTTTCGAATTAGGTAAAAAATTGTCATGTCTAATTTTTATATGTATAGTTTAAACAATTACAAAATAGCATATTAACATTATCCATGGTCTTCTAGATTGACCATATCTTTGTGTTTGTGCAGATTGAATATGGGTTATGGGTTAGGCTTAAAAGCTTGCACTGTTTCACTCTCAATGTATCATTCTCTTCTATCATCATCATCGTTACCATTTTGTACAAGTTAATCCGAAATTAAATCATCAGTAAGATGACAAAATATATTAATTAATCACCATATGCTAGGAAAATTGATGAATTGAATTCATGTACGTAGCTTAGGGCCAAATATATTAGTTCACCATATGCTAATTAAGAAGATTATGATCTACAGCATTACAAGAAGACTCTAAACAACACATGACAATCAATAACTTCATGACGAATAATGGATTTTGCTTGCATATTGATTAATAAAAAATAAATCACAATTATAATAGTCTTGCCATCTTACCACAAGAATATTATTGAGCTCATTTTCATAAATTAATGCTACTTCACGTTAATGAAATCAAACTCTTAATCACTTAATTAATTATAATGAAAAGGCTATTAAATCTCGAAACCAAACACTCTTTTATTATGTAACTTTATTAAATTCAACGTACTATTATTCATTTTATTTCTTCAAATTACTAAATTGGAAGAATAATTGAATTTCTTTAAAGTATATTACTTTTCCAAGAGCTACGAGGCTTCAAATAATAACTCTTGTAGCTCTAGGTTATATAGCATCAACTTTAAAGGACAATATGACAAGACTCAATCCTACCCCTTCTTCACATTATAAAGTTTATTTAATGAAATTCCTAATATATATATGTCTTTAAATCATCACATTAATATTTACATTTTCCATTGTGAGAAAAAATCCAAAATCAAATAATTGGAGGAAATAATATGAATTGCGTAGTAAATCTAACTATTAGTCATTTTGGTAAAGATTATCTCAGAATAATAAAAGAAAGGTCCTCTTGAAACATGGCTCAAAAAGGAGAAGTCTAGGTAGATATAAAAATGGTGAAATAATATAAACGTATGACAATTGCATGGAGGAGTTGTAGAATTTTAGAGAGCATTGCATATCATATGGTTAAGGTCAAACAGTGAAATCCTTACTCAAATAGAAAACTATATGGATACAATGATAAATCTAAACAAGTGACAACTGGATGGACCAATTACACTTATATTGTAGAGGATGTCATATCAAATAATTAAAGAAAATTATACGAGTATATGACTGCTGCGAAACTAACTTTAGAAGATTTAAATCATTTATATATATATATATATATATAAAGAGAAAGGGAAGGAACGGTTTGAATTCGAGAGTTCCCACTATTTACCGCTTGAATATTTTCTTTAAAGACAGGTTTAAATCATTTTAAATACAATTGCCAATCACAACTCTCTTACCCTACACACAAACTTTATACCCATCTTTATTTTGATAAAGTCTTTGGCTCTCAATTCTCATCATTCTCACAATAAATTTAAGTTCAGTGGCACTGAAATATCCTAATTATAAGACTGTAATACTTCAAAATTTGAACTACATTGGTTCAAATATAAGACAAAAATTTTATAATTCTAGATGATACTAAGAATGTTAATAAAAGAAGACTAAGGTTCTTGAAATCTTAAGGAAATTGCACTGTATATGTATATACGTTGGGAACACTAATACATGAAGAAATTACATCCAAAAAAAAAAAGAGACTGAATACAAAATTAGTACTTTAAAGTCAAACTGTCCCAGTCTATAATTGAATCATTTTATCTTATGGAGAATGGAAATGAGCTTAGCAGCAGTCAAAGGCTTCTCTTGATAATCATCTAAACCTGCTTCAATAAATTCTTGCACTTGTTCTTTCATTGAATGAGAAGATACACCAGCAATTGTGCTACCTATGCCCATGGCCCTCAGTTGCCTAGTTGCCTTTAAAATCAAAGATTACCAAGAAAATTCACAGATTAATTCTTGCATGATGTTTTTAATCTAATATATAAAAAAAGATTAATGTGATTATTAATTATATTTATATACATAAAACATAATAATATTATACCTCAACGCCATTCATAATAGGCATATCCATATCCATGAGAATAAGGTCAAATTTTGAGCCAGAAGAATGTATATCAATGGCTTCTTTGCCATTCTTGACTCCTTCATTTTCTATACCAAGATTCTGCAATAGCCTTCTGTGAATTGTTCTATTTGTAGAGTCATCATCCACTACTAAAGCTGTCAATTTTTTTCTCATTTTCTGATTATTATACCCGTTTTTGCTGCTTCTCTTCTTATTACCTTCTACCTCCATAATTTGCCCTTCACAGAAAATCAAGAAATAAAGAAGGACAACATTGGGTTTTGATTGATAGCAAGTCTTGAACAATCTTTTTCTAGTCAAAGTGTTTTCTTTTAAATGTTTGGTACATGAAAGAAAATGAATATGACACAATACCCATTAAGTGCATTCATCTCTCCATGCTTCTTCAAACTTATTTAGACTTTTCTAAAATCATAGTCAATATTTTTTTTAAAAGAAAAAAAAAAAAAACAAACAAGAATAAGAAATGGAGACTGACCTGAAACGAATCCTTGTGAGTGAAAATGATGATCCAGAAAAGAATAAAAATTAGAATGAATTTCCATAGGAAAAAATCGTATTTAAAAAGCAAAGGGTAGCCAATAATTGTGAGATATGAAAAGTATCAGTTAGATTGTGTTAAAAATCCGAAGATCTTAAGGATGTGATTTATTTCCTCATTTGAGAATTGCCATAATCAACAAGTTTCCATCGCATCTTTGAATTTCTTGCTGGGAAAAGTATAATACTGCACTTTAACGGCTGCTTCCTTTTATTTTTATTTTCTTTTTCATTTTTGTATTCTTTTGTTCACAGTTTCTTTATCTCTGCTGTTTATTACTTGTAAAATTGTCTAACTTTCAAGTTCAAGAAAAAGACCTACGTGTATGATTTTGCCAAAAAAGACAAAAGAAATTATGTATTCTAAGATATTGAACCTACGTATATGATTTTTCCTTTCAACTTTTATTTTAATACACACTAAATTTAAATAAAGATTTAATAAAATTATATTTAAATTTAATAATTTTGGACTTAATGTAGATGGAAATATTTAATATCCCGTATGAAAATTTAAGAATGTAATATAATATGATAAGTAAAAAAATATATTTTCATTTTCATTTCGCATATTCATCACCATTTAATTCATAAGCGAATATATTAACTTGGTAAATCTCATGCTTAATTTGTTACCTATTATAGTTCCATTCTAAAAGTCTACATAATCTTGCATGTTATCTACTCTACCACTTTGTTTAATACCAGTGAGTGTAGATATATATAATTGCCAAATTAAAACATATTAGTTCAAAATATCAAATAATTAATTTTGAGATTTGTTCTAATTAAATCTTTTAGTATAATTAGATTTTTTTATTTTTTTATTTTAAATTTGATGAGATAAATAACAGTGGCTTGTGGGGTTCAATCAACCGTTACAATAAAGGAAGAAGAAGCAAGCGGTGGATGTTTGACTGAATTTGATATAACTTTTTACTTTAAAAAAATAATAAAAAAAATGCATTTTTAGGTTACTTCAGTTACTTGCAATAGTCTCAAACAATTATTCTCTTCAGCTTTCATCTTATCTATCTTTACACAAAAATGTTATTTTATGACTTGAAAATTCTCTAAAATATACAGCAAAAATAAAAAAAAATAAATAAATTTTATATTTGTTGGTTGGTCAGCAACGCAACTAATCTTCCATTAGATCACATACCTTTTCTTTTTTTTTTTTTTTTCTTTTTTATTTCATGCAAATTCCTAAATCCATTCTATGGGTATCTTAATGCTAATATAACACCAACTAATGATACTAAGTGCATGAAAGTTAGCTCATAAAATGAAAATTATTAAAAATATTATAAATAATATCATATTTTTATAATTAATTGATTTGGAGTATATTTAATACATTCATATCACGTTTGAAAATTACTATACTCGCTTTATATCTAAAATCGAACACAAACCAGCATATACTTAGAAGATATATTCGTAATGTTTTGACACGTAGTCAACATGGCATAATGACATGGTGTGCTGATATGTCATTTTTTATTAATTCAAATTAGCTAAAAGTATCATTTGCCTCATGACCTGTATGAAATATTCATTCCGGCACCTAAACTTTACTGAAGCACATTTGACACTTTAACTTTTATTTTTTTCAACTCTTATTTTCTTCAACTTTTTTAACACCTCCATTTGCGCGTGTAAAACACGCAATATACAGCGCGTGAATGCGAAAAATTAATAGGTTAAAAGCATAATTTGCCCACTGAATTTGTAAAAAAAAAGTTGTTCTAGTACCTGAATTTTATTTAAATCACATTTAACACCTGAAATTTTATTATTTTCAATCTTTTAAACACTTCCAACAACTCAAATACTGATGACTAAAATAGCGCGTGTAAAACACGCAATGTGTACAGCGTTGATCAAAATTTATTGCGAAAAATTAATAAAACATTAATATTATATTATTATTTGTAACGGTAAAAAAAATAATTTATTTAAATCCCTAATTCATTATTCTCCTTCTTCTTCTTCTTCTGTAAAATTCGCAGTCTAAGCAAATCTCCTTATTCTTTTTCTTTTGTAAAATTCTCAATCTTCACAAATATTATTTGAATTTTATAGAAAAGGAAAAAGAATAACGAGATTTGCTTGAACTGTGAATTTTACAGAATAAGAATACGAAGAAGAAGAAGAAGAAGAAGAGGAATGAGAAGAAAAAGAATAACGGGTTAAGGATTTAAAAAAAATTGATTTTTTTACCATTATATATATATATATAAATATAATATCAATATTATATTTATTTTTTGCAATAAACTTTTATTCACACTGTACACATTGCGTATTTTATACGCGCTATCTTTGTTAGCATTTGAGTTGCTGGAGGTATTTAAAAAATTGAAGATAATAAAATTTCAGGAGTTAAATGTGGCTTAAATAAAGTTCAGGCACTATAACAACTTTTTTTACAAGTTTAGGGGGCAAATGATGCTCTTAGCCACGCGTGTTTTACACGCGCAGGTCCAGTTAGTATAAGTGCAAATGTAGGTGTTAAAACAGTTGAAGAGAATAAAAGTTCAAGTGTCAAATGTGGTTTCAGTAAAATTCAGATACCGAAATGACTATTTTATACAAGTTTAGGGGGCAAATGATGCTTTTAGCCATTCAAATTTAACATAACATGTTAATAACTTGTTGTCTGTCAACTGATAGATGTTGACATGACCTGACACATTGAATTTTCAATTAGAATTTCATCCATAATGATTTTTCTCGATATTTATGGAAAGTTAAAATATTTTTGTGTTACCATTTTTTTTATTACCAATTACTAAGATATAAATTCATTGACTACCGGTAAAATTAACCTCATCAATTGAGATTGAATTAATTCAATTAATTTGAAATTGTATTCAATAAAAATCAAAATTGAATCAATTAAGTTTAAATTAATTCTATTGATTTGAAAATTCAATTAAAATCAATATTGAATTTCAATTAAAAATGAAATTAAATTTGTCATCCTTCTCTTATCACTACATGAAAATTGTCAAATTATGAGGGACAAATTCCTCACAAAAACAAGAAAATTCCTATCAATTGAGAATTAGCAAGAGAAAATTTTCCGTTATAGAAAAGACCTTAGCAATTATTTTCGAGGCTTTTGTCTCTCGTTGATTTTTAACAAGAGATTTGCGAGGAATTCATCCGTTACTAATTAGCAAGAGATTTCCAACCCTTGCAGATTCTGGCAAAAATTTTCTCTGCAACTCTCAAAAATTGGCGACAGTTCAGTGCGGGATGGTCCCTTGCTAAACAACTAATATCTCGTAAAATTATTTTTAATTTTGCAAAGGACCGTCTCTACAAATATCTCGCAAATTTATTTTTAATTTGCAAGGCAAATTATCTATCCATCCCTTGATAATATGTGAATATAAAATTTATTTTATTAATAATTATTTTTTAGTATTTCAATTTCGAATATCACTTAATTTTTAAAAGTCTAATAAAACATTAAACTTTCATAAAATTATATCTACAAATCACTTAAATTAAGAGAGCAAATAGCTAGCTAGTAACATATATAAACAAAAATGTCTTGAATTGTTATACATATATATATATTGATAAAGTTGGGATGCGCCCATAACTCTATTATGGATTGAGTTCCAATTCAGATTGAATTGGGTAATTCAATTTGATTAAAATTACTAAATCCTATCTCAGAAAAGATTATGAGTTATACTAGAAATAAGTCTCTAACTTTTAGGATCTCTATAAATAGATGGGAAATCTAAGGATTTAGTAACGAGAAAACTTATACGCCGCAAGGCTGCTCGTTCCCACTCACAAGTTTTCTGTCTTAATCTTTTAGGAGCTTTTAGATTGTGATCTAACTGCTCTTATCCGTCTCGTGGGTAAAAGCCAGACCGGTGACCAAATAGAAAGGGATCCTTGTTTCGCTTCCGCAACGAGTTTTACGCGTTACAAGAGATAGGTACTAATTCTATTGTTATCTCAATTCTTTTATATTTTTCCCTTCATTGGTATCAGAGCCTTCGATTTTTTGCATCCTGATATGTGGCTTAAAATTGATCTAAAATTTTATGAGTAAAATTGGTAGATTTAGGAAGCATGAAACGCAACAAAAATTTATTTTTTGTGTGAAAAATATATATACGTATATATTTCGGCTCAATTTCGTGTATGTGTATACCGAAACTCGAGAGAACGAATTTGGATATTCAAAATGCTAAACTAGAAGTTGGAATTTTTTTGTTTTTGACCTTACCATTAAATTCACAGACCCCGAAAACTTTCCACCGAGCGCAATCGGAGAGCAAAATCAGCCGGGAAGGCGGCGCGTGGCTTACACGCGCCACCACCCGTTGGGAGCGTGCGCATGGGCGGTGACCCACACGCACGCAAACACGTGTCAATAAAGGATGATGCTTATTGACACGTGGCCCAATAGCTGTGGCTCAGACGTGTCACCAGAGCGCCATGTGGGAGCCAGGTGGCCCAATCAAGGGGCGACATGTGGAAGGCCGAGGCCTGCCATGTGTCGGTGATGACATGTCAAATGTGACACGTGTGCCCATGAGACACCGCTACGTGGATGATGTGTCATGCCACGTGGCGATGACGTGTACCAGTTGTGCCAAGTGGGCGCCAGGTGGACCGGTAGTTGTTTGACACGCGGCATGCTGTAATTGTGACACGTGGCTGTTCAAGAGGGAGGTGGCGCGTGAGCGCGTCTTCCTCCCCTCGTCGGCGCATGCAGCGTGCTCTGACCTCCAAATTAGCTCCGTTTTTTCTCAAATGTATTTTTCAAAATATTTCTGATTTTTTTGTCATTTTTTCATAATTTTCTGATGACCATAAAATATTTTTGTTTATTTTTTTTAAATAAATATTATAATAATTATAGAAAATATTTTTTCTGTTTTTTAAATATTTTGAATTTTTTTTTGTGTATTTTTTGTCCTTATTTATTGATTGAAATATGTTTCAATTATATATGTTTATATATGAGTGTTTTAACCATTTAAATTTCTGTAATGTATTTCAGAAATGTTGATAAGGACACCTATGATTCCTAGAATCCTGCATGAGATTATTTTAAAAAATGCAAGAGAGCGTTTAGTAAGCAACATGAGAATGTTCGAGAGACTGTTCAAAATAAAAGTGTCGTTTTGCAGAAATTACAAAATTAGTCTTGTTAAGGTATGAGATAAAGTCATACATGAGGTTGTATGCTTTGAATTGAGATCCAAATAAGGATCGTATGAAATCCGATGGTCAGTTATATGTAACTAGCATGTTCTGTCTTAAAAGCCAGAAGTAGTCCATAAGTAAGCGGACTAAAGTTGAGTTTTTCAGTGCATTGCAACCTTACGTTTTTGTATGGTATTTTATATTTACATTTTAAAATGTGAGACATGTGCTCCTTTAAGGGACGAAAATAACACCATAATACATGTTTTATACCGTGTGTGTTTAAGTGACCAAAAGAATGAGAATTTAAATATTAATGATCTCAACTTTCCCTATTGTAAGACCCTATTTTATATTTCGACCCTTAGAATCCTTAACTTTCCCTATTGTAAGACCTATTTTATATTTCAACCCTTAAAATCCTTAACTTTTCCCTATTGTAAGACCCTATTTTATATTTCAATGTGGCTAACTTAGTTAGTCTCCAAGAGGTCCGGGAAAAATTTAGACCTGGCGGATCTAACTAGAAAAACGAGTTGAATCATGATGGATGGCATATAATAAGAGGGGAAGATAACATTTTGATCACATTCATAAGAGTTCGTGGTTCAACGACATGTCTATTATCGTTTTTATAAGTAAAAACATAATAGTGAACAAGAAAGATATTTTATGAGATTATGAGTTAAAACAATGATTGTGAGAATGCCGTCTAGGGTCAGGCATACGTAGAATAGGAGGATCTCTCTTTTTCGAGAAGCTATATATCTCTAACAGGTGTATAACATTAGTGCTTTCGAGATGTGCTGGTCACACAATCTATTAGCTTGTATAACTGGAGATTAAAGATGGAATATATTCCGTCATGTGCGAGTGGCAGATGATAGAGTTGGGATGCGTCCATAACTTTATTATGGATTGAGTTCCAATCCATATTGAATTGGTTAATTAAATCTGATTAAAATTACTAAATCATATCTCAGAAAGGATTCTGAATTATACTAAACATAAGTCTCTAACTTTTAGAATCTTTATAAATAGATGGGAGATCTAAGAATTTGGTAACGAGAAAACTTATACGCCGCAAGGCTGCTCGTTCCCACTCACAAGTTTTCTGTCTTAATCTTTCAGGAGTTTTTAAATTGTGATCTAACTGTTCTTATCCCGCTCGTGGGTAAAAGTCAGACTAGTGACCAAATAAAAATGAATCCTTATGTCACTTCTGCAACGAGTCTTACGCGTTACAAGAGATAGGTACCAATTTTATTGTTACCTCAATTCTTTTATATTTTTCCATTCATATATATATATATAATTTAAGCAATTGCAAAAAAGAGTGTCCATATCATTACAAATTTTTACACAAAATTTATCCAACAAATTAAATAATACCCAAAAACTAAATTACAATCCCTACTAATTATCTGTCAAACAAAATCTGCATACACAAAACCTAAGTTCCTTAACAGAATTACTGAGAGAACTTTGCATGTACAGAATTATCACCATCTTCGTTCTCAAATTTATTTGCTTCAAGCGCAAGTGCTGAATATTTGGTGATGAACCAAATGCGTGGTGGGTGTGTGCTGGCCATTAAAACCACCCAAAAGATGTTAGCATTACTACTTACTAGAGACAATCACTAGCCCTTGCAAAAAAACATAATGATTTAGAGAGGACAATTTCCTCGCTAAAGATTGCCTTTTGTAAGGAATAATTCATTGCAAAACAAGGGAAATTTACCTCAACCTACTAGTTTAGCAAAGGATAATAAGTCTTCGTTAAATTAGCGAGAGATAAATTATTGCTACAGTGCGTGTCAAGATTTTTGCACATTAAATTAGCAAAAATTTTATATTCTGCCACTATTTCATTGCTACTTTTTTAGCATGTCAAATTGGCGCTGTTTTTAGCCTCTAAATGTATAATTCCTCGCAAATCTCTTGCTATTATGCTGTGGAAGTAAGCAATTATAAAATTCGTTGGTATTTTGCAATTTTCTTACAGAGTATGTATATTATTTTCATAATTTTAATTAAAAACTTAATAAATTAATGAAATATTTAGCATAAAGAAAACTAATATTGTAATAACAACATATGCGAAGCAAAATAACTGCCATTTATCACTAAATGGTGCATTCCACCATAAAAGTAAACTTCTTACAAAGTTAATTTTCTTGAATCACAATACTCCATCTATTACTTAAGGGAATCAAATGCTTTTCCATTGGTAGCTTTTAGGCTTTAATAGGTCACAAACTATCCGATCGAGATGAGACCATAGATTTTTTGTAGTAGTAAAAGGCACTCTCGCGTGAAAATATAATAAATTTACTTTTTATTTATTTAATATTACTATTATTATTATTAATGGTTGGGGTTGACTTAAATCTCTTATCCGTGACTCTGCATTTAACAATTCTTTAACTCGGGCCGAGTTCGAAAATCTTACTAATTTTTATTATCCTTTGCGATTTCTCATACTACTGCTTTGACCATAAATTTACCTTATCAAAACAGAAGAGCTTAATTTGCTGAAAGTTGGTTGGGATACCATAAAATTCTCTATTCTACACACAGCAATATAAAATGCCTTCATGAATTTTAGCTTAATTTCCTGAAATCGTTTTCGAAGTGTAATGTTGTGATTCGATTTTCCTTTAAAATACGAATAAAAAAATAAAAAGTTCAGAGGGCAATATTAAATAAAAAATAAATAAAAAGATGGGGAGGTGAATAAAGTAGGGCTATGGTGAAGGATGAAGTAGGTCGATTCTTTTCTTTTCGTTTCGGTGATTTAAGATTGTCTAAATCCTAATTGATTTGCCATTATATTACATGATAAAAAAACTCTAATTACAGGCTTCCATTATTATTATTATTATTATTATACATGAAGCTCTTAAAAATAGAAAAAAATCCAGCACTATAATGTTACAATTCTAGGTAAGTTTGCATTGTAAGCAAATATTATTAATTAGGTTTAGATTTAGTTATCCAAATTAAGCTACAACTTTTCTATTTTAACAAAAATCAATTCTTTTATGTTTTCCTATATGTGGAATAACATGTACAAAGTGTAAACAACTTTTGATACTTGCAAACCAACTTTCACTTGAATTATCAAATAATAATATATGGGATGAAAGTAACATATGACCTAATATTTCTCAACATCTTTTATGGTTAAATTCAAAATCAATGCAACTATTTGATTTGGTTTGATACCCAACATTCAATTGCTACATTTGATTCAAAATTGCTACATTTAATTTAATTTGATAGCCAACACCCAATGTAATTGCTCGTGTTTCAACATTTATAGTTAAACTATATGCTTTACTTTTTTTAAAAAAAAATAAAAGTAAAAAGAAAAATGATGGGTAAGAAATTCTTTTAATGAGAAAATATAATATTTATATCACATGCACATGTTTGCGTGTATGCGCATGGCATAACTTTCATAAATAAAAATTAATCTAGTTAAATTGAGTGCTTAAACAGGTAATGGATCCAAAGATGTGGCTGCATTGCCAAAGTCAAAAGATTTGGCATATATATTGAGGTTAGATATGCAAATAACAAGAGGGAGGTTAAAATGGTTTACGAGTTCCATTTCGCGGCTTAAAAACCATATGAAATACAGTCCAGGCTTAATACTTCACCTGCAAAATGACGTTATATCATTATTTAAAAGAACAAATATTATTGAATGATTCCACACAACAGAAAATTCAAATTAACAAATGCAGTAAAATAGGAGCATCCTCGTTCCCGTTATCGTTTTTATATATTCATCAAGGATAATCTTACCACTCTTTCATCAGTAAGCATATGAAATTTGTTATATTACAAATGTAGCTAAACTAAATACATATATTCAACTAACATGATGAAGTACAATTGTTTCAGCAGGGAAAACGAATCTGGAAAAAAGGCATTTCTACCTTCCATATTACTTGAGACTTTTTAAAATATTGATTACAATATTGGCAAAAACAAAGGTTTCCAAGTAAAACCACTCTTCCCTCCAAAACCAAACAATGACAAACATGAGGGCATAAAAATGAACATGGGGGAGAAAAAGAATAAGCAAATAAATATCTAAGCACAGAACGGCTAAAGACAAAAAGAACCACTTTCGCAATGCATTCACACGAAATATACAAAAATACAGAGACAATGAATAAGCCCAAACCCGAAGCCAAACCCACAATTACGTCCCTCAGCAAATTGCACTAATCCTGACTTCATTGGCTTGCATCAATTGCGCTACCTGTTCTGGCTTGCGATATCCTATTCGCATAAATGGTAACCAATCGTAATTGAGTGCTGTTGAGCCCCTCCAAGTATGGTAAAAATGCTTTCCCGAGCATTATATAAATATCCACAAGGCAGAAAACAACAGTCTGTACCACCCCACATCAAAAATAAAAGTAAGCAAAAGAGGATTTCGAATGGAAAGAAAGCTACAAAAAAGTGATATGGATATAAGGGAGTTCCGTATATATGATGTTGCATGCAATAATATTGAACATTATAGCTAGATTGTTGTGAAATGATTGATCAAGCAATTTGTTACAAATCATGTCACCAACACATTTTTAGAGTAAGCAATATGACTTGTTACATGTAAAAAGAATAAGATGTACCTTCCTAACATCAGCACTCTGGTTACCAAAAGCTTCAAACAGTGCAGGCAAGAATGAGGGTAACTGAGTCATTAGTTCCTCTTGTGTAAGCCTGCCAACGAGCTGAGGAAAAAAATGGCAGCTTAACTGACACTTCCAAGATCAAATATCATTGACATTCACAAGTTGCAGAACAGGGATTACAACTTGCATAAATCTAGCAGAAAATTAATGTTTCAGCTGATAGTCCACAGAAATTACCTTCGTCAAACAATTGATGCCCGTAACAAGAGTTTTCTCATCTTCAGTAACCAATAAAGGGACAACAACCTGCAAAGCCGGTTATTAACCACATCAATTAATTATAAGAGTAAGAAGAAATTAACATAGAAAGCAAACCCTAAGGACTCGTTGAAATGATCAAGTCATCGTCTCTTTACAAATACAGAGTATCAGAACCACATACACTTAAACATCTGAATGGATCATATTGTGACAGCACAATGCTCAAGCAGTGCTCAGCTTCATTGGAAACCTATACACCATTTACAAAAGATTAAGACCAGCATGCAAAACCAGATAAGATTCTAAGCAAAATTCATAAGAGAAAAAAAAAAAAAAAGGAACAAAAAGTAACGCAAGAGATGAGCTACAGGATTAGGAAAGAGGTATTACTTTCGGAACAGCATCCTTTGCAACGTGAAGCAGCTTCTCAATCACAATCTCAATGGACTCTTCCATGGCATCTTTCTATAAACATGGCAAAAGAAATTATTGGGCAATAATTATTACTAATAGAATCACCAAAAGGTGCACAAGATAGGACGCATACCTGGTTTTTCAGCATTTCAACAATCAACGAAAGAGCAAGTTCTCGAATAGAGGATTCAGTATCATCCAATGTCTCAAGTACAGCAGTTAAAATTTGGTTGAAGTACTGCAATATAGAATTACAATCAGCACAGACTTAGTGCACAAGCACATCAAAGAGTAACTATTAATCCACTAGCATAACCACAAACCCACCAACAAACAATTTATTCAAATTCACAAGGAAGACAAGCTCCACAAGGGAAAAGAGAGACTTACTCTCCAGAAAGGTAAGAAATTTACAGTTGAACTATAAGACATGTTAAGGATCACATAATAACCGATTATCATAGTATAAGTTGGTTGCACAGAGGAAAATAGAGGCTTTATCCTCAAAAGGAAAAGAAATTACACCAACTAATGATCGCACAACAATGATTATTAGAATATAAGTGGTTTTGATGCAGTTAGATTGTGAACTGTTGCTTTAGTAAGGATCATTTTGAAAGAAAAATTTCTGGAGGTAAACAAAGAGAGCTGGCAAAAATAGTAAAAGACAAGTTAATGGTACGAGGATGTCAAGACATCACAACATTACTGTAACCTCTTTCAAGAGAACAAACAATGAAAACCTAGTAACTATTGATCATACCCTTTTAATTCTTATTATGAAATGCCATACTATATAAAAGCATTAAACATCAGTAATAAATAAAGACTTGCAAAATAAAATAGATTAATACATTTGTACAAACAGTATACCATATCCTGGCACCATTTCCATGCCTAGAAACTGCTAAACTAAGACTCATACCAGTTTACAAGGTCTCCTATATCACTGCTGATACTGAATGGTGCATAGTTACTTCTTTAGTAAGCAACAGCAAGTTATTCACATTCAGTGTCTTCTACTTAACTTTAAAAGAGGTCACACGAGAAGATGCAAAATTCCAAAATGTAGGAGTTAGATTATAACTGACAAAGACATTCTAAAATGGTATAAACCATGCACGCAAGGCACGGGCACATGAGAGAGAGAAAGAGAGAGAGAGCGAGCATGTACATACATTGGACCAAACAGAGTGATCATTAGCCATAGATGCTTCAACTAACTGCTGAAGAGCACCACGCTTACTTGCAGTAGGACTTCCATCATTACCATTCAAAATCTACAAAATGAAGGTGGCAAAAAACATCAATTTCTTTGCTACACATAATTATTTCATATAAATTCAACAAATTTTTTTCACACTACAGCCAATAGAATAATTACTAACATATCAGAAGGGTACTTATCTCACCAGGTGAAGAATTTGGGGAATGCTAGGGCCGGAATCTGGCAAATTGTTAATCTTTATAGCTGCAGGCTTGTGGTGATTGAGGTCCAAGTCATGGGGAGCGTTGCTGTCATGCCCAAACCCTTCGGCATCTGCTATTGGTTCAGAACTTATCAGTCCATTAATGTCAAGACGAGGGGAAGACAATCCCTCAACATTTAAGCTATAATCCACATTCTCAAGGTGACCAGCCTGGGATGCAATGTTCTGTGTGGTAGAATTGACCATATAGGTCAAATCCCTAGTTCTTGAAATGAGAACATCAGCATTTGAACTATTCTCAAATTTCCGATACAGGTTCTCATGAGTTTCATCAGAAGGTGCCTGGCCAACACTTCCAGTGATCAGAGAAGATTCTTGGGTAGAACTCCACTTCCTGCCACTATCACTGTCAATTGAACCAGCAGAATACCTTCCAAGAAAATGACTCTTCTTTGACAGACCCATATACCCTTCCTCCGAAGAAGTTCCTACAACATCAGATGGATCATAAGAGGACTTGGAGCGCTGTCTCTCCTTTTTGTTCTGCAAAAAATTCATTAGGTCCACTTCAATGCGAGGAGTGTACTGTTTAAGTGCTCGCCTCAAGGAATTTTGTTCTTCAACTGATAAACTAAGAATGAAATTAAGGACAGCTGTTGGATCAAAGTAAGAGTAAACCGATATGATGCATGTGATAGCTGCTTCCTTGAGCTTAGTATTTTTATCATGGGCTAGGGGAGTCAACTTAGCCAGCCATAATTTTAAAATGCCTGTATTACCAGAACCTTCAGAATTCGCTGCATACTTGTTAAATGAACTGATAGCAAATTCAATAACAGCCAATTTGGCCTTTGGTGATCTCTGTTCATCCAGTGAACGGAGCAATGCAGGTAAGAGCGTATCAACACCATAAGTTTTGCTAACAATTTCCAAAGTTGTTGAGCAAGGTTGCCTCACTAGTTCTTTAGGGTCAATTAATCGTGAAAAAACGTGGGGTAAGATCCTTTCCATGTAACTCTCAAAGGGCTTTCGACAAGAGGGAATAATATCTGCAAGTGTTGAAAGAGCTGCTTGTGCAACTTTATGGTGGGGATCATCCAAGTGCTGAAAAAACAACTTCATTACCTTCTCAAAATTCTGGATCACTTCCTGAATCCCTTTAGGGCCTTGCTGCAGCAAAGACCGGAGGTAATTAAAAGCAGCAACCCTGGCATTCCAGTCAGAACTTGGACTAAGTCCCTCACTCAGTGCATCAGCAAGAGATGCAGGACCTTCGATGTAACTTGACATTTCTGACAGTTGGCTTTCATCAAAACTCCGCCTCCTCCCAGCAGACATTCGTCCAGCTACATGCTTTCTTAAAAGTGGCCTCTGGAAATTGGGAATGTGGCTGTTCTGCGAATCCCTGAAATTTCCATCTCTGTAAGGCATATCAATATATTGCCTGTCAATATTTGAATTGGCAAGTCGCCTAGCCTCCCTAACGTCATTGTTCTCTTCCATGGAACCTCTGTCTTGGAGTCTTTCTGTCACCCGCTTAGCTGAGTATGATGAAAGGGAAGGTACAGACTCAGTTGCTGCGCCACTTTTATATGATAATTTAGCAGAATCTTTAGATGCTTGAATTTGAGTAATAATATCGGACAAAACCAAGCCACCATTGCGGCTTCCACCTTTACTGATGCTAGTAGTAGTTGATTCTAAAGACAAAGAACTTGCAAGATGATTAGAAGCAGGAACAGTAGCAGGGAATGGTGGATCACGAGATGATGGAGGGTCAACTCCTGCGCTAGGGGCAATAAAAGAAAAATTCAGCCGCTCACACAATGATTCAAAATTGAACTCACTGGTCATGCTAACAAGTTTATTACCATATATTATTGTAAAAATTTCCATATACAAAAGGTCAAAATTTATTATGGAAAAGAAATTATCATAGCAAAGTCATGCAATACCTAGATCCAAGCTAGATGACCGAAGAGTTGAAGGATTTTGTCTGTCAGATACTTCCAAACCTCTAAGCATGCTTTCAATTGCAGTGACCTTCTGCTTGCTTGCATGTAGTACACTCTCCAGGCTACGTTCAGAACCTTTACTAAGGTTCTTTGATTGAGACAGCAGGCCAGATGAGAGGGATGCCCCTGAAGATAAACTTGAAGTTCTATCCATAGCAACAATAGCAGAAGTTCCATATCCAGGTAAATTTGAAGCCGTAGATGCATGATGGGTAAAGGACAACTGTGCACCTCTGTCTCTAAGGGAAGGAGATGCATGTCGCCGATGTAATCCCCCATCCTCTTCATTTATAATCTGCACAGGGAAATGATAATAGTGAGAAGAAAATTTATAGTGGCAATCAACTGACATAGTCTACTGAGTAAATAAGGGATATACACGCTGAATAACAGGATCGAAAGATGAAAATAGGCGGCGGGAACGCTCTGGCCAAGTTTTTGCAAACATTCTGTAGCACATTCTCGCTGTGGATCTTACCTGCAAAATTACAAACAATAAAAAAATTGTGTCACGTCCTTGAAGACATGTTGGCTGATTGCAGATGCTGTGGCAGAGAGATAACATAGAAAAAGAAAATATAAAATTTCAATGCATATTTGATAGTTTTTTTCTGTATCTGATAACATTTAAATAGAATAGTCATAAGGTACATTTTTGCCCCCATCGTTTTTCCAAAGTGCAATTTTACCCTTAACGTTTAGTTTGAGACAAAAAAACCCCTAAAGTTTGCAAAATGAAGCGAATTTACCCCCACCGTCAGCTGGGATTAAATTTGACCAAAATTCCATTAGTTGACTGATGACGTGGCACTGATGGGACATGTGTCGCCTTGCTACGCTTCCACGTTGGCGCTGACATGCCCAGTAACAAGGTGACACGTGTCCCATCAGTGCCGCATTATCAGTCAATTAACGGAATTTTGGTCAAACTCAACCCCGACTGACAGTAGGGGCAAATTCGTTCAATTTTGCAAACGTTAGAGACTTTTTTGTTTCAAACTAAACGTTAAGGGTAAAATTGCACTTTTAGAGAAATGATGGGGGCAAAAATGCACCTTAAGCCCAATAGAATAACATCAGGCCTGAAGTTCTGAACTCAAGAAAAATTTCAATATTGCTACTCTTAAACAAATCAATCAAAATTGATCATACAAGAGATAAATGTTCAATAAAAACAATTCCATTCTTGGTTCAATAAAACATAAGAATACCCCAAAGAAAAAATCAACAACAGTCAAGGAAAATATACAGGACAAGCTCCTTGAAACCAGTCCCCCCCCCCCCCCACAAAATAAAAAAAGAAAAATCATGAAAAGCAACCAAAAATAAAAAGGAAAGAAAGATCTCAAGACTTCCAACTTCAATTCATGCACAAGATCATAACTACAATGTCTTGGGTCGCTTCAAATTGTATCATATGAAGAATGAAAAATGTACGATCATAAACTACTCCAGGATTATATTTTGGCAGTTCATAAAACTTCTGAAATTTATTCACAGTTTTAGTCAGGAGAAATAGAATCATTCAGCACAAAAAGGTTCTGCCAGGTATTCAGGGCGCCATCAAAGATGCTTTTTGGCAGGAAACAGCAAAAAAAATAAAAATAAAAATAAAGAAGAAGAAGAACCACACAGCTGACCTAATATACTTTATGAAACCATCAAAGAAAAGGGGAAAAAAATAATAAGCATTGCCAAAACTACACAACGCATTCCACAAATTCCCATGCTATCCAGACCTATAAAGCAGAAAGCAACAAAAATGCTCAAGCTCAGCAACTTGCTCAACCTATACCTTCAACCCTCTCCGAAATCCTTCCACCCATCATCTCCAAGACACAACTCACAAACATAGTGGAAGCCATAATATATTTCTACAGCCCCAATGGCTGTGCACTCCTCGTAACTGCTAGAACCAAATTAGAAGTAAAGCGACTGCATCTTTTATTACACTCCTGAAGTTTTTTTTTTTTGTTCCACCAATGGCATTTTGTGCACCCCTAGTCCTACTGTCCCATTATTAGGCAAATTACCGAAATTAGAACTAGAAATTAAGCTTGCACTAGATAACTTTCCATTCCTAAGATTGAACACTTAAATATACAACACATGGCTACAGAATTAAAATGTGGAAACATGAAATTGTATGCATACACTCCTATTGCATGAGAAAACTAAAAGACAGCAAAGCTAACTTTATCCACGAAGATCAAATAGTTGCCTAACAGAAGTACCTCACTCATTGCATCTGCAACACAACACCTTATCATATCTTCATAAAGATCAGCTGAACGCTGTATCTCTGGAGCATCAGGCCAGTGTTCTAGCACCAATAATGCATATTCACAGCATCTGTAATACAAAAGCAGAAAAGGAATAAATGAATATTCTAGATAATTACATCACAAACAACAATCTTCCTATACAACAAGTCCTATGTTCATACCTTGCTCGAAGTACTGCACTTCGATCATTCTTTGCACAATCAGCTATCCGAGTAAGCACACGAGCAACTTTGCAGTTCCTCAACATCTAAAACCATAAAGGATGCAATCAAAGAACCATGTCTAGAAGTACAAGGTAATGAAGCAACTGAAGAGGAATGAATGCATTACCGTTTTTATACAATTATCTGCAGACTCTGCAATGACAAGTACAGTAATCACAACCAGCTTGAAAAGGACCTGACAGTGTAAGATGAATTAACACCCTTTCACTTATTAAATTTGCAATGACCATGATTTTATAAAAATAAGAAAAATGAGAAACTTACAGGAATAAACATCTCTGCACAAGCCTCAAAATCTCCCAAGAGTTCCTTTGATAAAAAGCATAGTAGATGGCATGCCTAGAAGAATGAAAAATTGACTTAGAAAAAGTAAGTAATGGCCTCAGGTATCTATAAGGAAAATTGCGAAAATAAACAAGTGCTGTTGAGCTTTACCCCACCAATCAACACTTACAAAAACTCATAGGAACCCAAGCTTTAAAGGTCCCTATCAGAATAAATAGAGCTACAAATATAAAGATGATAACTATTTACTGTCCCCACTTGCCTGCTTTGATTGTCCATTGAAAAATTTGGCAATAGAATGAAAATTGGGAATTCAAACCACAAAAGGTTCTATTAAGAGGACTGATTTTGAATTGAATGTTTTTTCATGTGCACAGTTCCATAGCTACATTGGCAAATATCAAGGTTGTGTATTCACTTATTCAACAAATATCAAGCAGCATCAATCTTGAGCTACAGATGTGGGAGTTAAGTCGGAGTTCCACAACTTAAAATCTGAAACTCATGGACAGACTAAAACATTCATGACCTGATGTCCTCGAAATTATAAATTGATCACTATCTAACAACAAAAAAGAATCATAATTACCTGCTTGACTATGCTAGACCTTCTATCAGATAATTGTGTGCTTAGAGGGCTAACAAGTTGCTTCAAAAGTCCCCGAAAACATGGATAATCAGTAGCACCTGCCATGAATACATTATCAACATCCCTTACTTTAGAACAATATTCAACAATGCATTACAGTAATTAAGAAGGAACATGTTTCTTCCCATATGCACAGCAGGTAAATAGCAAAAGAAAGAATATAAGACGAATATCAGAAAAAGTATTGCACAGGCAGCCAACAATGAATTAGACCTATTTGCAACTCATAAAAGAAAAGGAATTATCAGCAGGATCTTGTAGATGACTCACTGTGTATATATGCTAGCGGGACTACATTAACACAACCTCTACAAAGAAATAAAAAGTCCATGCAAGCCCAGTGAGATAGAGAGTATTGGAGATTGGAGACAATTAAGACAGAAAGAATGGGATACAATGAACAGGGCTGAAAAAGGATGATTATTATTTAGAAGGAGAAAAAGAAGCAATTAGCCACTAAGTTGCATAAAACTGTGTCCTACTATCTCAGACTGCTAGAATTACAGAATTTAAATATCCTCTCAAGAAGTCTTACAAACCTCGCTGACCCAGATGATTTATTTTACAATTGGCAATGTTTAGTGAAACATCATCATCTAGTAAACACTTCACAAGTATCACAGTGACATGGCGGATTATTAAACATCCTATTTCTTTTTCCCAAAACAAAAAGGAGGATGTTTCAGTATGCATTACATTATTGACTATAACTAACAGAGATCATCAACAAGTTCAATCAATCCCATCCATACCTGAAATTGCAGTTATGGTCAAAGACATATGCAACAGTCTGCCATCAAAATGCTCTTTTTTTAAGTGCTAAGTGCATCAAACACATATATTTTCTAAGAATCTGATTAAAATATCAATTAAAAAAGATAATGACCAAAAAATGCTACGAAGGGTTTAAATCATACTTGTTATCCAATAATTAAGTTCCAAGTAAAAGAAAATAAAATATCATTGTTATGGACTCCTTTATTGGGCGTGTGTATTCTAGACGTGCTAAAGAGTAGGATATGTGGGGCCTGTTTTAATTAGCAGTTATCTGTTTATTTTATTTATTTCTATGTTAGTTTTAATTAATTCCTAAATCCTAGGTTTCCTATTATAATTAAACTTCCTATTGTATTGAACTTGTCCTATTTAATGGACAATGGAGGAATAAAACGGCAATCAGAATTTCATTATTAATATTGAGATTGGAGCTCTCTCTCTTCCAACGAGATCCAAGGTTTCAGTCTCCCTTTGATGAGCTGAGTATTATTCAAAATAGGTCGACCAAGGGTTAATAATAATAATAAAGAGAAAAGAAGGCTATTAGAGCCAGAGTTTGCAGTTAATCGCCCTGTGAAAAGATCCGTGGTTCGAGAACGTAACAAATTGGTATCAGAGCCAATCACCATGGGCGACTCACAAACAGAAGAACGATTAAGGGGTCTTATCCAAGAGGTGCAAACGGAAAGTAATGCCCGGGCTACCGAAATAGAGCAACGGTTAGGAAACCAAATGCACGAGTTGTCATTGCAGTTCAAGGAAATGATGAAGGGAATCCAGCGGGATTGGCATACAGAATCGGAGGGAACGGCGACAGGTCGCAACCCAAACACAACTCCTGTGGGCGGTATAGTTCAAACGAGTGGAGCTGCAGCTAGTGGAGGAACGGTACCCCGTTATACGAAGTTGGACTTCCCTACTTACGACGGCTCAAATGATCCCCTCATCTGGATTCATCGGTGCAAGCAGTTCTTCGCCAACCAGCGTACAGCAGAGGTGGACAAGTTAGGTTTGGCAGCATTCCATCTTCTTGGAGAGGCACAATTATGGTATCACCAACTACAATCTGAGCGACCAACAGTTGATTGGACTGGATTTAAGGAGTACTGTTCTCTTCGATTTGGGCCTCCTGCTCGTAGCAACCCATTGGGGGAATTGGTCAATTTAAAACAAACAGGATCAATGGAGGATTATCAACGACAATTTCAGGAGCGCCTGGCACGCGCTAGTAAATTCGTCGTCGTGGAGCAACATGTCAGTTTATTTACTGCTAGATTATCAGATTCCATCAGGTTGGATGTGGAACTACATGCACCACCCGATTTAGCTAATGCTATGAATTTAGCTCGGGCCTTTGAGGCCAAAAATAAGGCATTACATGAACTGACTCAGAAGAAGGGCATTACATGGCAGGGCAGCAGGGGTTTCTCTCCCAATTTCACACCACAAACTGCCACATCCACTAGACCTCTTGGCAAAAATGGCACACGTCCCGACAGTAAACCTATAAGTTCTACTTCACCCTATATTAGAAAGCTGACAAGGGGGGAGATGGCAGAGCGAAGAGCCCGAGGGCTTTGTTATAATTGTGACGAGCCGTATACTGCCAACCATCAATGTAAAAAGCTTTTTTGGCTAGAGTTGAATGAGCTGGATGAGAAAGGGGCACTTCAGGAAGAGGAGGCAGAACCCGAAATTTCACTCAATGCTATTACAGGTCAGCGTGGAACATCCACAATGCAAGTTGGTGTTGTCATACAAAATCTTCCTTTATGTGGGTTATTAGATTCTGGCAGTACCCACAATTTCATTAGTTCCAGAGCAGCCCAGTCTCTTTGCCTTCAAGTGCAACCTAAATCGGGCACTACAGTATCCGGGGCAAATGGTGATAATGTGAGCAGCATGGGGGTCTGTCGAGGGGTTGTTTTTGCTCTTGACAGTAATAATTTCTCTGCAGATTTTTTTTGTACTTCCTTTAGCAGGATTTGATGTGGTTTTGGGAATTAAGTGGCTAGAAACATTAGGACCAATACTTTGGGATTTTGGTTCACTCACTATGACTTTTGACGTTAATGGGAAACGGCTTGTCCTTCATGGGCTGAAAAACCTCAATCAGCATCAGCTACATGCCCTCCAACCTATTAATTCTTCCATTGGCCAGCTTGATCAGTTGTTATCTGACTTTGCGGATTTGTTTCAAGAACCAACAGGACTGCCTCCAATTCGCCATTGTGATCATCGCATATGTCTGGCTTCCAGCTCGGGTCCAGTGGTAGTAAGGCCATACCATTATCCACATGTACAAAAAGCTGAAATTGAGCTACAGTGTGACCAAATGTTGAAATAAGGGATTATTCGCCCCAGCCGATCTCCCTTCTCTTCCCCGGTACTGTTAGTTAAGAAGTATGATGGTTCTTGGCGGTTTTGTGTCGATTACCGTGAGTTGAATGCTCAAACTGTGAAGGATAAATTTCCCATTCCGGTGGTGGATGAGCTGCTGGATGAATTACATGGGTCGCAGTTCTTTACCAAGTTAGACTTGAAATCTGGCTATCAAAAAGTGCACATGCATCCACTTGACATTGAAAAGACAGCTTTTCGCACACATCATGGCCACTTCGAATTCTTGGTTATGCCCTTCGGTTTATCAAATGCTCCATCCACTTTTCAAGCTCTTATGAATGAGGTATTCCGCACCCATCTCCGCAAATTTATTTTGGTTTTTTTTGATGATATATTAATCTACAGCCGCACTTGGGAAGACCATTTGATCCATTTGAGATCTGCTTTGGAATTGTTGCGTGCTCATCAATTGTATTTAAAAAAATCTAAATGCTCATTCGGTGAAGTGCAAGTTGCCTATCTTGGTCATATCATCTCGGCTTCAGGTGTGTCAGTGGATAATAGCAAGATTCAAGCCATCATTGATTGGCCTCAGCCCCAATCCGTGACAGCCTTGCGAGGATTTTTGGGCTTAACAAGGTATTACCGGAAATTTATACAGAATTATGGCCAGTTGGCAGCTCCCTTGACCAGCCTGCTGAAGCGGAATTCTTTTCAATGGAGTGAGACAGCCTTGCAGTCCTTTCACATGCTTAAACAAGCACTTGCCTCAGCTCCTGTGTTAAGTTTGCCCAATTTTGATGAGACATTTGTTGTGGAATGTGATGCATCCGATGGTGGTGTCGGGGCTGTACTTCAACAAAATGGTCACCCCATTGCCTTTTTCAGTCGGCAACTAGCCCTTCGACATCACAAATTGGCAGCCTACGAACGGGAACTTATTGGGTTGGTCAAGGCTGTAAAGCATTGGCGGCCATATTTATGGTGCAGACAGTTTCTTATCCGCACAGACCATTATAGCCTAAAGTTCTTGCTTGACCAACGCCTTACTACTTCCCCTCAGCAACATTGGATAAGCAAACTATTGGGTTTTGATTTTGTAGTGGAGTATAGGCCGAGCCGCTTGAATCGAGCTGCTGATGCATTATCCCACTGTTCCCAAAATGCGACACACTTGCATGCTATCAGCCAACCATGTTCTCTATTTTTTGATGTTGTCCGCGAGGAACTCAGCAAGGATCCATCCTTACGGGAGCTGTTCCAGAAGGTGAGGTCAGGAGAGTTAACTACTCCTTGGTCTATTCGCGATAATCTTCTCCTTTATAAGGACAGGGTTTATTTGTTGGCTTCTTCTTCCCTTATTGCTCCTATACTCTCTAGTGTCCGTGATGGTACTCATGAAGGGGTCCAAAAGACTTTGCACCGAATTCGTAGTGACTTTTATTGGAAAGGCATGAAGGCTGCTATAGCTAATTATGTAGCTGCTTGTCCGACATGTCAGCGTCACAAGGCAAGTAACTTGAGTCCGGCGGGTCTCCTCCAACCATTGGCTCTTCCTTCACAGATTTGGGCTGATATTTCTATGGATTTTGTGGATGGGCTGCCTAAGGTATGGGGTAAAACGGTCCTGTTCATGGTGGTGGATCGTTTCTCAAAGTATGCACACTTTATTGCCATGGCTCACCCTTATACTGCTTCTTGGGTTGCACAGGTGTTTTTTGAAAACATTGTTCGCCTACATGACATTCCAGAGTCCATTATTTCTGATCGAGATGTGGTCTTTACCAGTCTGTTTGGGAAGGAACTTTTCCGTTTGAGAGGCACTAATCTTGCATTTTCTTTTGCTTATCACCCACAATCCGATGGGCAAACAGAAGTTGTTAACCGCACCATTGAAATGTATTTACGCTGCTTTGTGGGTGATCGTCCGAAGTCTTAGGTCGATTGGCTGCCTTGGGCCGAATATTGCTATAATACTTCTTTTCATTCAGCTTTGCAAGAAACTCCTTTTCATGTGGTGTATGGTCATGATCATCCTCGTTTGCTGTCATATGTGGCAGGTTCTTCCCGCGTGGAGGCAATAGATCAAGCTTTGACTAACCGCGACATGGAACTTCGTAAAATCAGGGAGAAATTACAGCAAGCTCAGAGTCGTATGAAGGAATACTATGACAAGGGCCATCGCGATGTGGAATTTCGGGTGGGGGATCTGGTTTGGCTTCGTTTACAGCCTTATCATCAACGTTCTATTGCAGGTTCACAACGCCATAAATTTTTACCTAAGTTTTTTGGGCCTTTTGACATTATCCAGCGGGTTGGGCCTATTGCTTACAAGCTCTAGTTACCTGATGACTCTAAGCTACATAACATCTTTCACGTCTCTCTTTTGAAACCTTTTAAGGGGGATCCACCAGCTGCTATTCCCTGTCTTCCGCCGATTGAGAATGGGCAGGTGATTCACACTCCAGCTGCTATCTTGCGTGCTCGTTTGAATCGTGGTGAATGAGAGTTGTTGGTTCAATAGGTTAGTGCCTCTGTAGCTGATTCTACTTGGGAACCGCTTGCTCATTTCCGCCAGGTCTATCCTTCTTTTGAGCTTGAGGACAAGCTCTTTCTTAAGGAGGAGGGTGATGTTATGGACTCCCTTATTGGGCGTGTGTATTCTAGACGTGCTAAAGAGTAGGATATGTGGGGCCTGTTTTAATTAGCAGTTATTTGTTTATTTTATTTCTTTCTATGTTAGTTTTAATTAATTCCTAAATCCTAGGTTTCCTATTATAATTAAACTTCCTATTGTATTGAACTTGTCCTATTTAATGGACAATGGAGGAATAAAACGGCAATCAGAATTTCATTATTAATATTGAGATTGGAGCTCTCTCTCTTCCAATGAGATCCAAGGTTTCAGTCTCCCTTTGATGAGCTGAGTATTATTCAAAATAGTTCGACCAAGAGTTAATAATAATAAAGAGAAAAGAAGGCTATTAGAGCCAGAGTTTGCAGTTAATCGCCCTGTGACAAGATCCGTGGTTCGAGAACGTAACAATCATCCAATACCTAAACCTGCAATTGCACAGCTCTTGCACACATTCATCCATGAGAGGGTGAGTACAAACTTGGTAAATGTTCAGCTTGCATTTTTGAGAGAAAACCCACAAAAAACTTCACTACAATCCTACAGCATCTTTTTTTAAGATATGAAGAAAATTTCTAATTCGATATTTTCACACAAGGCCTCAAAGAAACTCAAAGGTAACTAAGAAACTAAATTTTAGCTTCTACGAAGCACAATGAAAATTAGATCTTTGAATTTGTAAATGGTTTCAACATTTCCTAATATATATATATATATATATATATATATATATATATATATAGAGAGAGAGAGAGAGAGAGAGAGAGAGAGAGAGAGAGAGAGAGAGAACAAAAACTATGCGAACAAAAGTGCAGTGTTTTTCTTTTTTTCTGGGGGACTGCACGTTATGGTCCTTATCAGAACCTAGACATAATTTGACAGGTAAACCTGCAAGTAGCTCTCACAACATATAACCTAAATTATTTCACTCCAAGATCCTATCATTACATTCACATCTTTTTAACACTAAGAGTGACAAGACTGACATCAAGAAACCACCTCCTTGACATTTTCATCCAAATTCTGGCAGCTCATTGCTGGCTTCTTCTTGTAGGCCAAATATAACCAGCTTCTTTTAGCCAGATCGTAGCTCCAAGACTTGACCAACCATAAGGAACAAAGAGAACTGACCCAAGGTTCATGGTTAAAACATAAAACCAGTATTTTCTGAATGCAAACACTACTTTAGGAGGGGCAGAACAACAAAGACACCAGGAGTGACAGAAAGAAGAAAGAAAATGCATACCTCCTAAAACAAGACCTTCAACTCTCTGCATGGCAGCTATGCGGATGGACCAATCTTTCTCTGGAACAAGGATAGAACCAATCTTCTCAAATTCCCTAATCAGTTCCTTCTCTGTGTAAACCTTAATTGGATCTATGGGTTTCTCTGTGACATCACTTTCTCCTGCATCGCATGGAAAAGCAACTGAAGTTAACACAAATAATGAAAATTTTGAAGTTTCTCATTTCTCATTTCTGCAGTAAAGGGGAAGACCTCTTTAGCATAACTTCCTGCTACAAGATGAACAGCGTTTTGCGACACGCAATTATGAATGGATATTTTAAAGCTTAAATGCATCATTCAAAAAGAAAACGAAAAGGTCCGATATTAAAATAGTAGTAAATATGCAGTACACAATTAAGACAAAAAGTACAGAAGAAAACAATAATAACAATGGCAAAGGATTACTAACTCTTAACAGATTCACATGCATGAATACATAATAATAATAATAATAATAATAATAATAATAATAACTCCAGATAAAAGGATGCTAACCTCCAAAAAGAGACACCTCCCTTGTAGAAGTCTTTGCCTTTGGACTACTTTTCTTGGGGTTAAGGTTTATATGCTTCATCTCTCCAACACCAAAATTTCCCACAGGTACATCTGAAGGTCGTATTTGTGGTTCTATCTTCTCTAGCCTAGCATTAATATCTTTCATCTGCACTCATATTATACTACAAAAATTAAATAAAAATCCACAGTGATATCACCCTTTTATGTATAGCAATGATTATGTATGAAATGATTCAAGGACCTTCAAACAGTATTGCAAAAACCAAAGGCCTATGGCAGAACCAAGGACCCATAACCTAAGTTAGCACGTCCTATGAAATTGAGAAAAAAAAAATTGCAATTGTAATGAGAATAACATTAGAAGATATTCACCATAGACATAGGAAGATGATGGCGTTGAAGTTCCTCTCGGAACTGAGCCCCTCCCTGTGCATACATCTCCTGAAAGGTAAATAGTTGGATTAATCTGAGCAGAAAGTTCATCTCTCAAATTTAGAAGAGCAATCCAAATTAAAGCAGTTAAGCTATACAATGCAAGAAGTTCCAGTTACCTCAATGCACAATATAGCAGCTTCCCTAACGCTAGGATTAGGGTCATTCAACATCTGCAAAATCTGAAAAGGAAAGAAACTTTGAAAAGTCAATTATCTTGCACTCTATCAACCATGCAAAAGTAGTGCCGTTATGCATGAAACATAGTATTGACATACAGAAGGGAGAATAGCCCGCTGAAGAGGAAGCTCAGTGGATGCAAAAAGACCAATTGCCGACGTGACAGTCCTAGCAAATTCTTCTCGAACCCTCCAGCTTCTGTGCATCCAGGCATAAGAACCAGCTCTCTCAACAATGATAGTTGGAGAAGAAACCTGAAACACAGATAATAAATTAATCAATTGTTTTGCTGGTTCTTTTTTTTTTTCCAAGTCTTTCAGCTGCATCATTAATATAAAGTGAAAAGCAGAGTTTTAATAGAAATATGATACATAAAATTTATAAATTGTCAACTCTAACAAGCAGCAGAATGCAATGCCTAACAAAGATACTTGTGGGTAACAATGCATGAAGAATGGCCTTGCAAGTTATTAACCACGACAACACATTCACATCACACAAACAAGCACAATTGAGCACACGTAGGGGTAATGTCAGTTTGACTTAAAAAGAAGAAAAGATATAAACAAGAAAACCACAATTACACCCAAAAAATTAATAGATCACCAGCAACTGCGCATAGTCCCCATGAGGCTAAATTATTCTGTGTTTCCAAGTCCTCTCAATATTGAAAATTTTCAACATATAACACTCAATCCAACATCAACAAACAAAAAAGTGTTCCCGTTAACTTCATGGCTGTACCTTGGCTACTATTGACATATAATTCAGATACATGCTTAAATGAAGATAAAATAAAAGGGAAAGAGAGAACAAAATAACAGCAGCAATTGTGCTACATTGTTGAAAGAAAATGTATTATCTGGATTTAAGGTCTAAGCCTCACTCAAATAAGAAGAGAGCAAAAATTCAATGTGTGAAGCAGAAGAACCACTGGTTTGTAATGAGATTCTAGTATGACAAAATGACAGCAACTTTCTCTATGCTCAAAGTTTCTTACTAACAAAGGATTCTCACACACTCTCTCTCTCTCTGGAGACTAGCAAAGAGTTCTAATCTAGGGGTTCTGATATCACTCATAATTGGTGGACCACATATTTAAAGATTGCCAATCATAAATACATAAGTTACACTTTTGCATATCCTGAAATTCAGCAGCACAACCACCGAATAAGGGCTGTCTTGAAAAAAATCATCACTTACCACGTGTAGGATTAAACATACCCTACAAAACACAAATCCAGAACTAGAAGCCACGGGAATATAGTAACTATGGCTTTATAAAGTGTCTTGATTGCTTCTGTGATTGAAGTGCGAATAGGATTAAAGGAGAGTAATACTCGAATGAGCAGATATTACAGTTCAGTTCTTGTCCCCTCTACGTATTGCAATATTGAGAACGAAAAATTAATAGAGTAATTAATCATCAGCATTTTCATTTTCACACCTAAATATACTATTAAATGTCATAAAAACATTGATAAAATGCCATAATGTAGCAAAGATACTAAAGTGAAGTTTACAGTCGGTTTTTATTAACCGTCTCTTAAATGCAAAACTATTCTTAAATAAATAAGCAGCGAAGTACCTCCATAAGAGTGAGCAAGAGGCGTCTGGCGGCGTCTCTGACTGGCTGTTTACTATCACCTAATCGCTCAACGACGGCGGGAACAAGCGCATTGAAATGCAACTTCAAATGCTCACCGGACAAAACAGCAGCGGAAGCCAAAGCCTGTAAAGCACCTTGAGAAACCTTAAAATTATTATCCTTCAAAAGATCCAAACAGCAATCTACTAACGATGTAGTTTCCGCCGAACTCAAACTCTTCCTAGAAGCTTCTAGAAGTTGGTGAAGCCTCTCCACACCGGCCATCCGCTCTTTGGTGTCCTTGGCACGCGCCAGTTCCAACGCCTCCTCCATTGAAGCAACCCCTACTAATTACAAGCTTAGGAGTTGGATCTGGCGCAGCGAAGCTCAGATCTGACGCCGAATGAAGAAGATTGTGAACAATTGTAGTGGAAATGCGTGTTGCTTTTATTGAATCAGCAGACAATAATTCTAATAAAGTTAAAGTGAACTGAAATGAGAGAGAGGGAGCAGAGAAGTGCCGCTGAATCTGAATTGAGAGAAGAAAACGGTGTTTTGGAGAGAGAGAGAGTAAAGTAAGTGGAGATTGACGGAGAAGATGAAGCGAGAGTGTATGTTCTTGTGGTTGGGGTAGTTGGGAAATTTGCCACCGTATTTTCGATTAATTTACGAAAAAGTGCCACTGACGCACTGGCCGGTTATATTTTCTTAAAATTAGGCAAAATGTATTAGTGACCCTTTAACCTTTTTCGACGTTTTGCTAGTAAGTATTTTTATTTTTATTTTCAGCATTCACACGCTAAATTTTTTTGTTGATATACATTAAATTTTTAATGAATAGCAATATAAAATTAACTGTACTTCTTATTTGAAATGTTTTTATAATAAATTTTAATTTAAATTTAAATTTATTGTGCTATTGCCTATTTTTATAAATTTAAATTAACTAAAATTGTTAATTGATACTTTAATTTTAAATTAATAAAATTATTAATTATTACATATTAAATTAAGATTGAAGTATATACAATAAAAGTATGTAAAATGAGAAGTACCATTTAATTTCATATTTTTTTATTTATTGATAGCTTAACTTGTAAAAAAATAAAATTTAAATATTTAATATTACAAAATAAAAATATAATAATTTAATAGTATAAATTCGAAAAATTCTGAGATTGATGGTACAAAATATTTTCCTTGTTTGTTTTCAAGTGCGGGATGGAATTGTGCGATTTAACTTGGCTGGTACCAGTTCGGGTTCTTCTTGGCATAGTGCCGGTTTATTTATGTCATTAGTGGACCCCCGGATCAAGGATTCGGACATCGTGTTACGTTATAAGAAAATGTCGGTTCCGTTTTTTTTTCCTTCCGATAACATATATTTTATTGAAAAATATTGATTTTACGTAGGGGTGAGCATGGTCGGTTAACCAGTTCATAAGTCCCAGTCCATTAATATCGTTTTTTTGAAATTTCAGTCCATTACCATCGGTTAACCAGTCCATCGGTTTCGAATTTTCGGATCGGTTACCCAATATTTTTCGGTTAACCACTATAATTATAAATATATTCATAAATAAAATTAAAATGTTCAAGATACTTAAAAATTAAATTTTTTTCACTACAATATAACATTATTGTTGTTAAAATAAAAATATTTGGTAGATATAAGCAAATTTATTTTTAAAAAATAATATTTAATAAGTAAATATATTAATCGGTCCATAATTATTTTTAATTAGATAAACTGTTATACTTATTAATAACCAATTAAAAAAACTTAAAAATTTTAAAATAATTAGTATAATGAAAAAAATAAATTATCACTTTTAATTAGGATAAATTGTTATTAATAAATTAACTAAAAATTCGGTTTCGGTTAACCAGTTATATGAGTTAAAAACCATTAACCAGTCCATTAATATCGATTTTTTCAAAACACTAACCATTAATCAGTCAATTACAATCGGTTAACCAGTCCATCGGTTCGGTTTCGAATTTTTTTTCCGGTTAACCAAATCCATCGGTTTTTTTGCTCACCCCTAATTTTACTAACCACAAATACAATTGTGTCATTAAAAAAAATATATATTGATTCAAAAAAAAAATCGTAAAATGGCTCTAGACTTTATAAGTGGTTATAGAACTATAAGTATATTATATATTCCATTTGTCATATAATTTTTCTCAACTTTCAATTATACACAAATTAATGAATTGTAGTTATTTTAATTTAATTTTTTTAAAAAATTTTCTATTATACCAATTCCAAACCAAATAGTGAATGAATAATTAAGTATTATTGAAATTATAAAATCATAGTTAATAGTATGGTATGAGAAATTTAAATTGCAATTGATGAAATCAAATGAAATAGGGGTATATTTATGCATTGATCATAATGTGAAAAAGGAAAATAGACAATATTTTAGAATAAATTAAAAAGATATGAACAAAAATTATGGAATGAAAATAGTATAAAGAGCTAAAAAAAATAAATAGCTTTATTTTATTAATAGTTTCAATATTACTAGTTTTTGAATAAAATTAAAATATGATACATTGTATATTTATAATATTTTATATTTGCTGCAAATGATTGCAAAATCTAATAGGTTGTTTATATGCATGTTGGTGTGTATACATACTTTGATAATCAAATCTATTTTATCTTAACACATGTAAAACTGTATTATAGGTAATTACGTGTCATTGTATTTGAATCAAAATTATCATAATTATATAATTTTTTTTCTATTTATTAAAAATTATCATTTTGTGTTTTATAAAATATTTCATTTCGTGCAAATACATGTGTATACCAAATTAATTAACTTACAATTTATGAGTGGATTTTCTAATATTCTTTATTAGCATTTTCATTAGAGGTGGGCATAGTTTTGTATTTTTTTTATAATCGAATTGAAATATCATAAAACAGAAAATTGGTAAAGTTTATGAACCAAGATCAAATTGAATTTTATTATTAACTGAAGCAAGTCAATTATTGAAATTTCTTTATGTCACTAACGGATTCGATTAACAATTTAGGAATTTTATTAGGAAAAAAACAAAACCATTTTAAAATCTTTTATTTTTTCAATTATAAACCTAACCAATAACTTAAATTTACGTATTTGGGTAACTAAAATTGAACCGCTGAATCGAACTAAACAAATTAATATTGTTCAATTTTCAATTAAAACGATTCCGTATTCACCCTGTTTTTTACACTAAAATGTAAATTTTGGTGGTATTTATTTTTCATTCGTGGGATGCTTAAAGTTACGCATTATCTAAGTTGAGCCTCTTTATAAATTACATTAGCCAAATTATGTATTTTGTTTTGTCAAATTGGAAATTATTGCAAGATTTTTTTTAAAGGAATTTATTATAAGAATTCTTGACCAAATTAAGCTGCTTCCTTCACCGGAACCAAATAATATTATTTAAATGATTTATAATTATTTTTTTATATTATCACATTTAAAAATCAATTAAAATCATATACATGACAAACAAATTTAATTTCATTTCCGAAAGAGACAAAATGCAATTCTCTAATTTTTAATGCTATGAGAATGGAGAAAAAAAATGGTCCCAACTCCCAATGCTAATAATGTTGAGGTTAAGGGAGATATTTTTTTGAACTCAAATAACTTCATTCAAAGAAAGAAGGGGGAGACAAGTCCTAAATTATAAGATCAGACATAAAATTTGAAACGCGAGTAAATAAATGTACGCACTGATTCGCAGATCTTTTAATAAAATCAAAACTATGGTTTATCTTGAAAAGGAAAAGATAATCTTGGGAGGTTAAAGGAGATATAAACACATATACAACCTTTTGAAGTAGGCAATTAGTCACTTCATTATGAAAATAATATTAATAATTTCATCAGTAATGCAAATTCCCCAAACTATATCATCCAAAATTTTCCCAAACTGTATAAAATGACTTTAGTGCCCCTAGGTAATTTCTTTTCTTTTTTCCCCTCCAAATTTGAGCTGATATTTGCCAATTAATGAGCTCTCAACCTCAGTTTTAATTGTTTGTTTAACGTTTTGGTTGCCATTAATTTACTACTTTTTAATTAAATATTTATAAAATGTCCATAATACCTTTTATATTTCTAAGTTATTTCTTCTTATACTTTTAGAATTAATTGTTTAGAGTTTAATTTTTTTTTGTTTAACATTTAGAGTTTGTTAATTATAGGGGTGGGTATGAATTGACTAACCAATTCACAATTTATTTTTCAGGTCTAGTTCATTAATATCTATTTTTTAAAAATTAAAGTTCAAATTCAATACTTAATCATCCCTTCGGACATTTTGGGTGCATTTAATTTCGGCAAATAACAATGCTATAATTTTATTATTAACTTTTTTATCCATCTATAATAATTTTTCAATAATAAAATCAAATATTCAATAATAATTAGAATAAAGTGTTCGATTTATATTGAAATAGTATGCATTTATCTATTAAGTATATTTTGGATCAAAATAGAAAAAAGTGCAAAAATATATCTTACATTCTCTTGGAGATACTAAAATGTTCTTATCATTTCTTTGGAATAAAAATATCTTTAATTTAATGAAAATTGATAAAAAAATATCCTGTAAATAATTTTTCTCAATTTTATTTAATGATGTTGATATGATGCTAATATATCACTAAGATGACACTCACGCGTAGCAAAATATGACACTTTTTAAATATTTTTTCAATTTTACCCATTAAAAATTTTTATTGACTTGGCAAAATGTGCGTTGTTATGACATGTTTTGTCATATGTTAGCGTTGCCTCAATGTTTATCAGTACTATTAATTCGAAATTGACAAAAGTTACTTATAATTGCATTTTTGTACTAATTTTATTTACGACATGGGCATTTTTTTTTCTTTGCTAAAAAAGATAGAGGGGTATTTTTGTACTTTTATCGGCCAAAATTGCCGATGAAATATTGAAAATTGTACAGGGTTGCTATCGTTGTTACGTAATTGTCTCAAATTTGCCGGTGAAAATTTCAAGACTCTAAGTAAGCAAATAAAAACATATATGCTATGATGATTACGCCATATGAATTTGTCACATGTATATTGTAAATTAATACTGTGTTTTAACTCTCAAAAAAGTATTAAAATTTCTTACCATTAAATAATTTTTATTTACTCACACGGAGTTCGGTTATTTTAACAAACTTACCATAAAAAAATTAACTTTTTATGAGAGTTAATATATGACGTCAATTTACAATGCATATGTTTAATTAGCTCGCCACGCGAATTTTTATTTGCCTATATAGAGTTATGTTATTTTTAATGATAAATTTGAACTAATTATATAATAATGAGAGCAAATGTGTATTATTTTTAATATTTTAATGGCATTTTTAACCTAAAATATATTTAAAAAATAAATGTACACAATTTTCAATATTTTTCTTAATAATTAACTGCGAAAGAAAAGTAACTCGTAACTCTAATTCTACAAAATACTTTTCTTATTAGATTAATAGATAGAAAAACGCTTTGAAACATTAACATTTTACCCTTAAATTAACCAGAAAAATAACTAATGGAAACAAATTAATATTTTTCAATTTAAAATCAATATGAAACTGATTTGCTGTTATTTGATGTTTTATTAATTCAGTAGTTTCTGTTAATAGAGATCCGCAATAAATAAACAATCTTGTCAAAATCCAAACATTAGTATAATTGACAATTAAAGAACAAGATATCATAATTAGCTATTGAAGTAGTTGGATAAGAAAATATGTTTGGCCCTAGACTAGATGCATAGGATGTCCATTTTATTTAGGTAAATTAACTATTCATTCCTTGTATTAGAAGATGATATCAAATCAAGCTCTTACTTTATGCCAATTTAATTTTAATTCTGTGCTGATTTCATATAATCAAATATCAGGAAAAGGAATCTCATTTCCAATATGATGGTTGAGCTCTTTTTTTAACAGAAAAAAGGGGAAATTATCTTAGAAAGAATGGCTATGAAGTTGGCGAGAAGTGGACTTTCTTTTATGGAAACTCTTATTTCCTATTTTAATGAGATGTAAAACAAATATTCTATTTGTCATATTATTGCACACTGCTCTACTGTCTGAAATTTACTAATCCGATTAATTCAGATTCATACAGAACAACACATAACGTATTACGGGTAACTTTAACTTTAATATATGCATAGAGTGGAGTAATTATTGAATTGTTATTACATAGTTTATGAATGATAATTTTTAGATTATGCATAATTGGTTCTATTATACTCTAATTTAGGGTGCATGAAAGTGATTAAATTAAAAAGTAAATAAATAAAAAATGTTGGTTCACGGGTCATTGGATCGCATTATATAATGTTACTTATATAGAAAATGAGTTTGGGAAGGGATAAGCTTCATAAAGGGATAATTGAAATTTGATATTTGATGCAAAGCAATGAAGCATTCCTAGAGAAAAGGCTTTACTTCATGACAAAGCCAATCCAACAACCTTTTTTGGACATACCATAAAGAAAAGTAAATTTTAGTATTTAAAAATAATTAAGAAAACAAAAAAGCTGTCCACGTTTGCTTTTCTTTCATCATTACACAAGTTTGTTATATTAATTAATGGGACATCATTAAAATTAATTATATGTTTGTGCTTGGCTGCACCTTTACAGGTTGGCAATTTGAATTGTCGTAGAAAGTTGAAAGCCTGTAGCAGTTAGAAAGTATTAATTAAATTTAAATTTAAGATAAAATTAAATTTTTTAATATATAAATTTAAATTTAATTAGTCAATTTGTATTAAATAAGAAAAGAGTAAAAGTTTGTTATAAATAATAAATAAGGAATTGGGAAAGTAATAAATAAGTACAGACCCATTAGTGACAACCGGAGCATTGATTTGACTACCTTAAGAACTAAATTATATATATATATACATATATATATACACGCGTGCGAATAATTTAAATCATAAATTTGAATTAATAACATCGAATGTGGTGGTTAAAAAAAAATAATTATAAAAAATGCCTATATAATTATTTGTTTTAATACATTTTTATGCCAGCAGTACGTCCACTAAGAATGGTTGACACAAGCATAGCTTTGTTAAAATAAAACTGATGATAGACATACTAGTGCTACACTTCAATGTCAGAAAAAGGTCTAAAATGGGGGAAAAAGATATAATTGGTGTTTTTTGCAAAAATATTTCTGATTTTGGGTCTATCATGTACCTTTTTATTACAGTAAACAGTAATTTTACTTCATTTAATTCAAAAGGACATATTTCTTTCACTTATACAAATCCATTTCTACCATAAATTTCTATGAATAGGTTAAAAAATGCAGCAAATAGAAAGTTCCATACTGGTTTAATTCAAAAGTTGCCTTTTGAGCAACTGTCAATTTTTCAAAGTTTCATGGGTAAACTGGACCTTTATCCCAAGGGCTAAAGTGTTATTTTACATCTAAACTATTAAAAATAGGGTGATTTTACCTCTATATTTATTTTTAACCCCGTTATATCCTTGAACTCAATTTTATCGTGCATGTTTATTCTTATTTTGGACAGAAAACATGTGTCAAATGGCACATTTTCTTGTGGCAATTTATGATGTCTCCCTCTCTAACAAGAGCAGCAAGGAATTTTTTTAATTTTTTTTGCCACGTGTGCACTGATTTGGCAGTTACTGTCAAAATATTTGAGCTGACGTGTTGCATTTTGATTGGGCATTGCTAATACTGTTAGCCACACGTGATTTCCATAAATTAAAGGTAAAATTACACCATTTAAATTAGTTTAAGGACATAATTGGCTAAAAAAATATATAAATATAAAATTACCATATTTTCAATAGTTTGAAAGTAAAATCACACCTTTCGCCTTATCCCAATTATGTTACTTCATGTAACAGAATTTACTTTATAAAACCAAAGGTTCCATCAGAATCTCCTCATTTACCCACCAGTAAAAGAATCCGAAGTGTAGTGAACATTGAATAGAGAAATGTGAATGATTAATGGCCAGAGTTTACTTAAGATTCAAACAAGAACAAACAGAAACTTGAAAAGAATCACAATCATGAGATGAGTTTGGCTTAGTTTTAGCAATATTCTTCATGCACACGCATGTGCAATTTTTGTATATTTCCATCATTCCCTTTCCATCCTATCAAAGATGAGACGTCTTTATCGCCTCAAAGTAAGAACTGTATTTGCTGAATCCAAAGGTCAAAATCATGATCCTCTTGAATCACAGTCTCCTGACTAATATTGGCAATTGGATCCGCACAGTACTGTCTTCATTGCGAGGAAGATAGTATCTCTCCATATGAGGATGGCAAAACATCCATTCTTCAGGTACAACACTCTAGTCTGCTAATGATGAGTTCCATGCACTTACCCTGTAATGACAATGACTTCTAGAGGGAAGTCAATTTCGGAATTGATGGCTTAAGATATAGTATATTTGGTTTTTCTGGCAACTACCATATGGAATAGAGTTTGAGATAACAAGTCTACATTATAAGGCCAATTTCTAATAATGCACATTTAACGTAACTACTAACAATATGCTTCTGTTGAAGACAAAATATACTATTTCACAACATGCAATTACCTAAGATGCAACATTGTCAACTTCATTGAAATTGACTTGCAACAGGAAAAGGCAATTAACAGCATATTGCCTAACCCACTTCTCACTGTACTGACTTTGCACCTCTTGTATTGCAATCTAGGTGAAGTAATGGATAACGATTGTCTCAATGTAAACTTGCAGGGATCTATTGGGATTCTCTCCTGGGTGGTAAACTGATGATACCACCCACGAGGATGCGGGAATGGGTATAAATTAAAATCGACCGCTTCAAGGTTTGTAATCTAAGACGTAAATCCTAAAACCAATCAGTATGCAGTGCAAGGCCAAGGAAATAAAAAATTTAACTTCCTTTCTACTCACGAAGTCAAATTTAAAATTACAACAGAGAAATAATTCCAGTTTTTAAATCCATACAACGGTATATGATCCCAAATAAATGGGGCAAAATCTTAGGCAAGTGAACTACTATTTCCCCCACAAGACTGCAGGAGTCTGTAGAAAGCACAAATCACAAGCACAAACAAGTGAGCAATAAGGGAACAACTGACAGCTTATACCAAGTGTTTATGTCATGATAGTAAGCAACTGGTATATACCCCTTACTTGATGGTGGAATCCGTCCATCCTATTTCATTAACTGGGTTTGATTCCAGTGTCTGGAGTTCTACTCAGTTGGCAAAGCAACTCTGAAAACTCTAACAGGTAGTGTTGCATAACAGTTCCTGAAACATGCTAAGTTCTGGCATCTATGGATCGTCATCATAAGGAACATCTGCAGCAGGTGCAGATGGAAGAATCAAGATAGGTCTTCCGTCACGTTGGAATTCAGCAAGCACTGAAGCATGACTTAGCTGACAGTCCCAATTATTGCCAGTCAAGTTCAGACACTTGAGTTTACCTAAGTAATAACAAGCATCACAGGCTCAGAACACTATGACTTCATTTTTTATATAACATCAAGGGCTATCTGCATCATGCCAAAAAAAAATAACAACCTTATTTTGTACCACTGCAATTCTAGGGAAAGAGTATGCTATGGTTAAAAGTTACAAAAGAGAAAAACACAGGCTTGGAATTGAAGTTTGATCAGGACACATTACAAGCGTTATATTTGAATAATAGAAACTGAATGCAATATTGGCTCTTCATATAATAGGATTAAAATATCACTTGTTGGAGGTGAATACCTTTTGCAACCTTTAGAGCTGAGAATATGATGGGAAAGGATTCTGCTGGCATGAGATTATAAGATACATTAACCGTAACAAGATCTGGAGCCAATGATATGAGCTTGCATACAAATTTTGCAGTTTCAGGCCCACCACGATTTTTGCTGTATGAAACAATTACTTCATCAATTTTTCATATGAAAATTGCAATAGCCGGAAGCTAGTGAAAAGAAATCAAGAATTCAGTTGAAACCTTATGTTGATCTTGAGAAGCTTTAATTCCGCTGGCATTCCATTTTGTAGCTCCTGAAAGCCAGCTGAGCCCAGTCCGATGCCTCCAATATTAAGTTCTCTAATGCATGTGCCCAGAAACTTTCCCAAAGCCCCAGCAACTGGACTGGAGTACAGTAATTTTTTAATTGATCCATCTCAAGAAAGAACGTAAACAAGAAGTGAAACTTCCATGCCAGCAACAAGCAGACAAACCTGCCAAGGCTATTATCTGCAAGTGTGAGAGACTTCAGTGGTCTTTGAAGAATTGAAAGAGTGTCTAAAAGTCGAGTCACTCCGTCACAGGAAAGTTCACAATTCTCCAAATTTAACTCCACAAGGGGAGAACATCTTTCTGGAGCCTCATGAAAATAGGGAATTAAACATCTGCAAAATTCAACAGATACTTCTTAAAGCTTGCACACCACATTAAATATATATACATGGGGAAAATGGATATTTGATTAACCTGATTCCTTCATCCTCAATGGGATTGTCACTTAAATCCAGAATCTCTAAATTAGGCATATAAAAAAGTGCATATCTAAGACTCTCGAGATCATCCTTGCGAAGATTATTTCCCCTGCAACCAGATAGGGACATCATCACGAATGAGGCACTCCAAGAACAAAAGGATAGTCCCACAATGTTATCAATAAAGGCTTTGCAAAACAGTTTATATATCTTGTGCCCCACATCATCAAGGGTTATGAAAAAATGATCATGGGCACTTTAACTACAAAGAGAGCAAGATGATTTATTTAACAACTAGTTGAAAAATCACTAAGAAACCACTTTTCTGCTGGTAGACAATGCCAAACCTTATATTTAGCACACGTAATGACATCAAAGATTTGCCTGTCTCCAGAGATGAAGGGACCCTGCTTGAGATTCCCCAGTTTAAATAAGGAAGCCATCCTGCAATCTGCACCGTTTTGTTAGGAAATGTGCTTTTGCTAATTTTTACGTGAGTATGCACATACAAATAAATCTGATAGAAATTCATTACTCACATCGTTGTCTGAAAGGTCAAGGAGTGATATGCTCGAGGAAGCATTAATAAGCTCGGTAAAAAGAAAATGTGCAAAATATCGGTCCAGGTTGTTGTCACAAAATCTTAACGAACACAATGAACTGGAAGCAAAAGGGTTCAAAGTTAAAGCAGGAATTATAAGAGAAAAGTATTAAGTATTTCATTCACCCAACAGAGCTTTCAGATTCATTAATGGGTAGAAATTAAATGAAAAAACAAGCAGCTCTTCTATTTCTATTTTCAGCTACTTCCATTTTGAGTTGTATAAGCCAAAATGAATAAGTAAAAAGGGTTCTTAGAGTCTGAAACTTTCACAAACAATTTCCGAGAGAGAGATCACATCAAATGAGATAGCAAACATGGACTGGACATTTCAGCACTCCAAAAACAAAAAGGGAAACTAAATTATACTTAGGGTGATTATATTTGATATTTTGACAAAGTGCTAAAGCTTTGAACTAAGAACATCCAAGGAAGTTTTTCGTTATACTTTTGACTCCTAGTTCTAACAGGCTAACGCCTAAATATTACTTATAGGGTTTGTCAGTTGAAAAAGCATCTCAAAAAAACCGGGTAGCACTCTACAGAGAATTTGGTGAACAAAACATACATGCAAAGCTCATTAAGAACACCATAGTTAAGAGAATTAACATACCTTCCTGATGACAGAAATGATGTAAGGGACAGATGTAGTGAAACTGGGTTAGTTTCAACGAAGCCTGATGATCTGATTGAGAAGTTCTGTACTCCATGTGTTTGTCTATTTTTTATTTCGAGAGAACCACATATTGCATTGACAAATGTTGATGAAAGCTTGCAGTGAATAAATTCAAGTGATATTAATGTTTCCCTGTTTTGAATCAGAAGCTGGCACAATCCATCAACCTGGTAATTTGTTGATTATAGTCGGTCAAATAGTTTTCAACATTTACAAAACCCAGAGATCATAGCTTTCATTAATTCTAGACAGCTGGTAAGATAACTGAAAACATTAGCCTTGAATTTGCCTGAATGCATTATGAAAATACTGTTTTCTGTTTTGTTGCATAGAATGATAATTGATAATGGTAAATGCACATGATGCATAAATGTGTCTGGTTGCACCAAGTTAATGCATTATTAGATTGGTTCAAAAGTTGGTGCAATAAGTACCCAGGAAAAACATTTGAATGCACCAGAAAATCTCAATGGTGTTTCTCATAACATCTTCAGGCACTTTACAAACCAAATATGCACATCTTCTTTATTTGCATATGGTCTCATATCAATATCCAAATAAAAAGATTGACCAAATTCATGGCATCACACAATACAGAGCCAATTGCTTCAGTTTCAATCAATGGCAACCTCTCTCTCTCTCTCTCTCTCTCTCTTTATATTCTATGGCACGAAGGCTATAAGTAGCTGTCTTTTTCTTCTGTTGTCAACTATTGTGCCTGTTCCAGGCTATTTTATTTCTCCTGATTCTGCTTTCTAATTCTAATTTGTCATTTCAAAGATTTATTAAGGCTGCCACAACCTCCAAAACAAAATTTGGAAAAGAACTAAGCATACATGTTCCTTGGATCTGATCCACCGCAATGCTAAACTTTGCAACCTGCTATTTCTCAATAATTGCTGTAAAAAAACAGAAGCAGTTCAATTAGGCCTCTTATCATTCTTGTAAGATGCAAGTTTACTGAAAACAATACACACATTAAAACAACAATTTCATGCAAAAAATGTACGAGATGGCTTATTGATTAAAAAAGGCAGCAAAATCCAAGCTGGAGTTCAGATCCCAGTTGCTCTAATGGAATATAAGTAAACTCCAGAAGGCATAAAAAAGGAAATACCATGTCATTGAGTACCACAAAAACATAAAATTCCAAAGATGAGTGGATTCAGCAAAAATACCATTAACAGTTATGGCTAGCAAAGCTTTGAACATAAACCACTTTGATGAATGTTGAGAAAACGACAAAAGGATCATAAAACTTGCAAATTTTGTCTTTTACACCACGTCTAGAATCATATGAACACAAAAATCATTTGTTTTACAAATAAACTTGTAACAAAATTGCAAGCAATTAGAAAAAATGAAACGCTGTTGAAAAATTTCAAACTCTAAACTAATTTTAGAGTTCATTGGAAAATTCTACTAATTCCTATAGAATTTGGCTCTAGTACAATCATTTCTATAGAATTTAAAGTACGAAATTCCAAATGATATTTTTGAGGTTCCAAACATGTCAAGTGTGACTTTGTAAGTGAATTCAATGAAATTTATTTCTTTCAATGGCCATTCAAAGAGGGTTCCAACTAAGCAACTTTCAGTTTAGATGATTACAAATACAAGTCAGGCATGTATAGTAACATTCAAAAACAAAGATATTGGCAAAGAATTTGGCAATAAACCAAGTATTTGAAGTCATTGCTGATCTTATTCTACTTGAGAGACATAAACATACGCATGTTTCTGCAACACACAGCACATTCTGAAGTCTCAAACATCTGCAAAAGCAAACAATATATTTAAGAACCCAAACCCTGGCAATATAAAATACATACAGATAATCAACATTTTAAATATATTTTTCAGATTACACAACAAATAAACTATGTTAAATTAATAAGTTTGGTGAACATTCACTTGCAAGTTAAACTTATGAGACAACTTTAGCATTTAAAAACCATATGAGAATGAGGAAAGTAAATCTTTGCACACTAGCACCGAATTGAGAAAACTTGGCACAACATATTACCTAGCATAGTGCCCAAATTGTTGGAAGTGGTAAGATAATTTTGAATACAATGGATGATTCAAATGCTCCTCAACACCAATAAATTTCAGCATGTCATCTGTGTGGAACAAATTTCAAAGTTTCACCGGAAGCAAATGGAAGAAAATGAAAAAACAACGACAATCAAAATTCATAACTTATGTACCTAAAAGGATTAGGAAAAGAAGTTCATTTACATTTACCTGATTATAGACCACTAAACAATACAAAACTTAATGAATACAGAGCCCTATTCATCCAGGATCAACAGGTCAGAACGCTCAAGTTCGACCATCAAAGTCCATTTAAGCAGTGATAATGTATTCTTCTTTATTTTTCTCATAAAATCTCTTACATATATGCTTGTAAGATGCATTCTTTTTATCATCATATAGAGTAAATAGTATAATTGGTCACCTGACACTTTCATCTCTGCAATGCATCCATCAAAAGAAGGCATAGTAGCTAGCCCTGCCGCCTCATCAAGGCAACTGTCTTTTAGGTTAATATAAAGAAAACTACGAAATCCAAATACAACTAGTAAAGAAGAGGTTTCATGTAACTCATCCAATGATGTACTTTTGCAAATGTGTTTCCCAATATATTTGCTGCCATTCAACTGGTTCATTTGGCTCAACAAGCATAGGCCAGCGCAACTTAAACAACATCTTCCATGCTGTATTGAAGTTACCACCTCTGCAACAACAAAAAGAGTACAACTCTTAGAGTGATCCTACTTTTCGTTTGTGAATTTCCAATCTAAATCTAACTTCTGATTCAAACAAAAGTTAAAAATAAGCAATCAATTAAACAAAACTTAATTGTTTCACACCTTCCCCGCTTTCTCCCACATTTTGGGGAACCATCAACAAACTCATAATCGTGCTGGTTCCTATCTGGCCTACTCAAAGACAGTAACAACAACCAAAGATCATAAGAGAGAATCAAAAAATAACTCTTCCATTTAAAAAAAAAAAACAATTAAGAGTAGCAGCTAATTTAAATAGTTGAAAATAATATTCTAAACTCATCCATATTCACAAAAACTACAAAAGAAGGCACCATCAGCTTACATTTGAATTTGTATCTTGTGCAAAGCCAAAGGAGGCAATCTTGCGACTAAAATGTCAAATAAATGGCATGGAAGCTCGTATATACCGAGTAAAACCTCATCTCCTACAATTGAAGAACTAAATCAAATTTGAAAGAAAAAAAAAATGAAGCCTTTAAATTTATTTCTTGTCAACAAAGTTTGAAATTTTTTTACCACGAAGGAGTTGCCTTTTAATTGCTTCCACGCCTAAAGTTATCAAAGATGGAGCTTCTGGCATTTCTCGAGCTTATAACCGAATCAGAACTGAAGGCAATGACTAGAAGTTGAGCTTGAATAAGAAAACGAGGACAATTTTCTTCTTTGAAAGGAATTAGGAACTCAGCAGGTGGTTTTGATTTTTGAAGTCTGCTCCGCTGCTCTGGTTGTACGGGCCTTAGAAACTATTCGGGTTCGGGTAATTTTCATATTCTAGTTATTTCGGGTCAAGAGATCTATACGCACACATACATACCGTGATTTGATGCGTGCGCTTGTGGTACACGTGTATCTCAACCGTCCGATTGCCAAGCCATGGGCTAAATGCAGGCGTACCTAAAAACTACTCCTAATTACAAGATCTTATAAATGAATTTTTTGTATTAATTTATATTTTAAATAATACATTTATTCGATCTGGACAAAAATATTCTTTTTCCATGACACTGGATGTGCAGTGGGTTTTGAAGGTGCGCATGTCAGTAGATGCGGAGAATTTGTAGATTTTGGTCATTTCTTCTGTTTGTTGAATATTGCTAGGATCCAAAAGAACTTACCCCTACTTTTAAACCATAAGCTTCAGGTCCATCTCTCTCTTATATCCCTACCTTTAGTTTAGGTACTTTACAACCCAGAAGGGTTGTTTGATGAGAATAGGGTATCAAAAAGAAATTTCCAATTACCCAATTTACAAATGATATTGGGAGACAGAGAAGAAATGCATTCGAAGAAGGAAGAGAAAACACCGGCCATGATTTTCAATTGGTTTTTAGCTAACAAGCCCGCCTAATTTTATTTGGGCCATGTATCCATATCTCTCCCAATATACCCTTAATTAAAAAAAGAAAAAAAAAAAACATAATACCTCAAATCTAAGCTTATTAAATATTGTTTGGCCACAAGAAACATGAAACAATTAAAACATAGTTTAAGAATTGGCATCAATGGCCAAGATAGTGCTTAGATTCATGGGGAACATGTAGTGTGTGGATCCCTTGAAAAGCTGCTCCACAAGAATTCTGTTTGCTCTTTCAGTTGGATGATAAGGATCCCAAAACACATACTCGTCACGGTTTGAGCACAGATTTGACACCACAGTGCATGTTCCTACTCCATTGTACAATCCTTGTCCACAACATGAGGTCTTTGATTCTACAAAACCTGCATCCTCGATCTTCTTCATTAAATCTATTAATAAAAATAATAATTTGATCTAGTGTGGTTTGTGCTAGATTAAAAATAAAATATCTACTGACCGAAAGCTTGAGGTTTGACTATCAAGTCATTGTTCTTATCAAATGCATTGGCAGCAATGAAAACGTCGGACCCAATTTCGCCGTTAAGTCCTTTCAGCATTTCAAAGAGCAGAGAATTGAATAGTGTTGCAGCTTTCTGTGGCTCCGGCGCACATTCGCCATTTTTGCTACCGAAATTGGCTAGCTGAGCCGGAACACAGCCCAGTGGTCCAGTCCCAGTCACCAACACCCGTCTGCCTCCCAACTCATACAGCTTCTATACATTTACATCAAATTAATAAAAAAATATTTTAAAAAATGAGGTATTAATTTGTAGAAGATAATTATTTTTATGTTGTACCATGAGAATGTTCATATATTCTGAGACTAGAAATTGGCAATAATCAGGCAGTGAGAATTGTTGTCTTCTTAATGAGAAAGTGGGCAGGAAATAATTGTTAACAAAATCATTTCCACCAAGTGTTATAAGGTATAGTGCACCGTTCACTAGCTGCTTTGCTTCTGTTTCTCCGATGATATTTACGATTCTTTGTTGATATTCTTCAAATAATTCAAATTGCTTACTCATTCTTAATATGTTGACCTGCAAAATTCAAAATTTAATAAGATTTTTTTTATATATTTATCAAAATGATTTTCTGATAATTAATTATAAGCGCATACAAATTGAATTCCAGTGTCATTAAGGATTCCAATTCCAGCAGAAGCAAAATTGGCCCCATTGAGTAGTTTTTGGCCATTGAGACAAGGATTCAAGTATGGCAATGTCGGCTCCAATCCCATCGATTCACCTATATATTTATAAACTCTCACGACATTTATTAATTAGTTTCAATTCAAACCCAAAAAAAAAAGAGAGCAACACTACATATATATATAAAAAAAATTAGCGTACTGATGAGATCGGGAAAATTTAAGCCGTTAGAGAAGCGACCAGTGGGCTGATGAGACGGCGAATCAATCCCATAAGGCGGAATATCAGCACGAGCAGGAGTGGCTAAGTAGTTATTGTTGCCATTGTCAACCAGAGAATCACCGAATACAAAGAAAGCTCTACCTGCCTCTGCCTTTGCTACTGATGAAACTACTATTATTGCCAAGATTATGGGATACATGATTCTAAGGTCTGAATAATATGAGCAGCTTTTACTGTATATTTATCTGTGCACATATACCTAAATTTTGAGATGTGGAGGATATATATATAATATATATATATATATATATATATATGTATGTATGTATGGAATGAGGCTTCAGATTTAGATACGGACGAATTTATTTTATTTTATTTTTTTATTTTATTATGTAGCTTAATTAATAAAAGAAAAATAATGTGTGCATTATGTACTTAATTTAATTCACCAAAAAAAAATGCATTAATGTCAATATTGACAATATTATTTATATGATGTGCTAATTGTGTTGGTCCAACGGGTAGATATAGATCGTAAATGATATTTATATATATACTTATTTTTGTTCCAAATTAGGGAAAAAAAACATGCCATTTTAGGGTTCTAGCCAAGGTCTTCAAAGCAATTAATCAACATGCTCATTCAAAAAAAAAAATCATTTAATGCAACTGTTAAAATCAGCCAAAATATAGGTATAATTAATTCTTATTGATGTTTGGCCTTTAGATGTATGCATTATCGTGGTAATAATTAATTAAAAATAAATGAATAACGCTAAATATTCTATTAACGAATGCATGGATCTGCATGCATGCTTTTTTTTAGTCTTTTATTGATATCAGATTAAATAGGAGTATATTTTATTTAGGCACAACCATATAAAATATCTGCCATAATTAAGTGTATAGTAAATGATTAATTAAGTTGGTTGGGATTTATTATTAGTGTTTAGAAGTAGCTTATTGTTTTTAATTAATTAGACATAAAGATGATGGATGCTGTGTATATATATATATGTGTGTGTAGCTGGAAATCTCTGTGAAGTCAAGTTACGATATTAGGGAAATGAATTTATTATGCATTTAGTTACGGAATTTACTTCTTATCTACCTGCTCTTCTTTTTCATTTTTTTTTTTTTTTTAAGAAAAAAAGCTAGTACTAGGATTTGGAAATTTTAGCAAAATAAAATACACATTACCTTCTTCTAAATTTTATTAACAAATAAAAATAATGTGATTCTATATAGTCAAGAAATTGGTACGTAAAAGGAGTTGGTAGTTATAAATATCAAAATTGACCAGAATTTATTTACTTATACTCTAAGGGTGTTTGCCTTTATCTTATACTACTACACCAAAATTTATAAATACAAAGTTCTATGAACAACTTAAACCTACAATTAAAAGTAGCCATCATAATTAATTAATTATATTAATAGGTAGGCTTTACTTGATGTTATATATGTCATTGATGATGTTGCAAATATAGCACCAATAAACCAAACATCAAAGTATCTTATGTTCTCTTCTTTTTTGAAAAAAAATGACATATTAATTATAAAATTAAAATATCATTTATTATATATATTTCAATTTTGACCTCTTATTATATCCTCTTATTATATCAATACTATATTAATATCTCCATTGACTTTTCTTTTTCTTTTTTTTTAAACATATTTTATCAATTTTTATTAAATATAATTAAGAGATGATATCATAGTATTTGTAAAGTAATTTTTATTAAATTAAAGAAAATCAATAATTACTTTAACATGCCTGAAAGAGAAAATTTACTTGAGATGGAAAGAGTAATATTTAAAGACAATTTAGGAGACTAATTCTTTTTTAATTTAATGAAATGGACATATTCCAAACTTTCCGTTATATTAGAACCAATATTTACGTTGAAAAAGTGATTGTTACAAAGATGTGCGTCCCTTTAATGTGATTTTTTTCAGTGTGATTAGTTGGATTGAAAATGGGCCTACGGCCCTCTTTGTCAACCCAAAGCTAGTGTGTAGCCCTGTTGTCAATATGAAGAACAAGGACTGGAGCTGGAAGCCCATGCTAAGAGGATATTCATTTTGACAAAAACATTATCAGAAAAAGCTTATGCTACTATATAAAGATATAATTATAAAATAGCCCTTTTGTGGATATAAAGATATAATTATAAAATAATAAATTGTGGATGTCCATAAATATTTCAAGTAAAATTTCCAAAAACGGACCAATTTAATATTTTCAGTAGTATAATTGATCATTAGGATATTTTGAGGAGTAGAAATAAAACATTAAAAGTATTTTCTAATTAGGAGAAAAACTATAAAAGCAAAAGTTGCCCTTAACCCCTACATTCATGAGCTTATAAATATTAGGGGTGAGCATGGTCGGTTAACCGGTCCATAAGCCCCAGTCCATTAACCAGTCCATTAATATCGGTTTTTCGAAATTCCAGTCCATTAACCAGTCCATTGTCATCGGTTAACCAGTCCATCGGTTTCGGTTTTTCGGATCGGTTACCCAATATTTTTCGGTTAACCACTATAATTATAAATATATTCATAAATAAAATTAAAATGTTCAAGATACTTAAAAATTAAAATTTTTTCACTATAATATAATATTATTGTTGATAAAATAAAAATATTTGGTGGATATAAGCAAATTTATTTTTAAAAATTAATATTTAATAAGTAAATATATTAATTAGTTCATAATCACTTTTAATTAGATAAATTGTTATACTTACACATAGTCAATTAAAAAACTTAAAAACTTAAAAATAAATAGTATAATGAAAAAAAGTACATTATCACCTTTAATTAGGATAAATTGTTATAAATTATTAAAAAATTAATAAATTAACTAAAAATTCGGTTTCGGTTCGGTTAACCAGTCACATGAGTCAAAAACCATTAACCAGTCCATTAATATTGGTTTTTTCAAAACACTAACCATTAACCAGTCCATTACAATCGGTTAACCAGTCCATCGGTTCGGTTTCGGATTTTTTTTTCGGTTAACCAAGTCCATCGGTTTTTTTGCTCACCCCTAATAAATATAGGTTTCTTCTATGCAAAAATAGAATTATACTTATTCCATTTCTCTCTAGACTCTCCTTATTTTTCTTTTATCCTTATTATTATAATTTGTTTTTAAAATATTTTGTGTAATTCTCTTATTTTATAAAATCTTTATATTATTTTACAAATTATTAAATCATGCACACCACTCACTAATTTTAAATTAAGGCTATGTCTTTTGGGTTCAATTTAAGTTGAAATAATAGGTTAGCCGAGGTCTTTGAGGGTTTAAATTTGTACATGAGGATGCCACGGCATATCCTAAGTATGATATATTTGTGAATCATTTGCCACGTGTGATCAATTTTGATAAAGTCAGTGAAGGAGCAATATTACTCCAAATTTTAAATTGAGATGTAACATTGCATCCAAATAAAATATAGAAACAATATTATATTTAGCAGCATATAAAGTTCAATACAATCTAAATAATTGTAAATATTTAGAAATTTTCAGTTAAGCATGTCAAAATTGACGCAAATTCAACAATTTATCCAAACACACCCAGTAAAAATTGACTCAAATCAAACTAAACTAAAAAAATTAGGGACAAAGATTTAATTAGGGTTTTTTGAAAAAGTATTTCCGAAAATATAATAGTTTTAAAAATATTTTCGGAATTAAGGTAAGTCAGAAAATGCAACTGTCAGCTGCGGCTTTTGACCGTGGGACCCACACAGTGGGGCAACTTTTTTTAATTGATGCTGCAGCTAAAAGCTGTGGCATCAATAATATATAGGGGTGAGCATGGTCGGTTAACCGGTCTATTAGGCTCAGTCCATTAACCAGTCCATTAATATCGGTTTTTTGAAATTACAGTCCATTAAGTAGTCCATTACCATCGGTTAACCAGTCTATCGGTTTCGGATTTTCGGATCGGTTACCCAATATTTTTCGGTTAACCACTATAATTATAAATATATTCATAAATAAAATTAAAATGTTCAAGATACTTAAAAATTAAAATTTTTTTACTATAATATAACATTATTGTTGTTAAAATAAAAATATTTGGTGGATATAAGCAAATTTGTTTTTAAAAATTAATATTTAATAAGTAAATATATTAACCGGTTCATAATCACTTTTAATTAGATAAATTATTATACTTACTAATAGCTAATTAAAAAAATTTAAAAACTTTAAAATAATTAGTATAATAAAAAAAGTATATGATCACATTTAATTAGGATAAATTGTTATAAATTATTAAAAAATTAATAAATTAACTAAAAATTTGGTTTCGGTTAACCAGTCACATGAGTCAAAAACCATTAACCAGTCCATTAATATCGATTTTTTCAAAACATTAACCATTAACCAGTCCATTACAATCGGTTAACCAGTCCATCGGTTCGATTTCGAATTTTTTTTACGGTTAACCGAGTCCATCGATTTTTTTGCTCACCCCTAATAATATAAATATATATATATATATGCCGCCTGCACCCTTTTTCTTTAAAAAATAAATAATTTAATAATAATATAATAAATAATATTATTATATTAATATTATTTATTATAATAAAATAAAATTATAATAGAGATAAAATAAAGTAAAAAATATATTTATTAAATATAATAATATAATTATAATAGAGTAATATTTAAATAATATACGAAATGAAACTCTATTTTTTAATTGTCCAGTTACAAATTCTGCAAAAATATTAGGATTTCCATGAAATTTTGATATTTTTCATGAAATTTTATTTTTTATTTTTTATTTTTTCTATATATAATAAATTTAGATGGATACAAATATAAAATTTATTTTTATTTTTTGTGTTTTTTTTTTTATTTTTTAGTTCAATAAACTGAGATTCGAAATTATTAATTTTATATTAAATGGTTTATATGGTATAAACTTAATTTATACATATATCCAATTTAAGTTTAATAAAATAATTTAAAAATATTTTTACAAAAAAAAACTTAATTGTGTGAGCGTTTTTATTTTATTTTTTTCTACATATAATAAATTTAGATGGATACAAATATGAAAGTTATTTTTATTTTTTGTGATCTTTTATTTTTTAAAAGTTTTTGCAATTTTTAGTTCAATAAACTGAAATTCAAAATTATTAATCTTATATTAGATGGTTCATATTGTATAAACTTAATTTATACATATACCCAATTTAAGTTTAATAAAATAATTTAAAAATATTTTTACATCAAAAACTTAATTGTGTGAGCCAAAAAAAACTCAATATTGCTATTATAAAAATTTTAAAAACTTATGAAAAACCTAATATTCTTGCAAAATTTATAGTTGGACAATTAAAAAATAGAATTTCATTTCGTATATTATTAAATATTTCTCTATTATAACTATATTTTTATATTTAATAAATATATTTCTTACTTTATTTTATCTCTATTATAATAAATAATATTAATATAATAATATTATTTATTATATTATTATAAAATTATTATTTAATTTTTTTAAAAGAAAAAGGATGCAGGCAGCAGCAGTCTGCTGCCGCCTGCACCCTCTTATATATATATATATATATATATTATTGATGCCGCGGCATCAATTAAAAAAGGTTGCCCCACCGTGTGGGTCCTACGGTCGGAAGCCGTAACTGTCAATTGCGGGTTCTGACTCACCCTAATTCCGGAAATACTTTTAAACTACCATATTTTCGGAAATACTTTTTCAAAAAATCCTAATTAAATCTTTATCCCAAAAAATTAACCAATTTAAACCCATTCAAAATCTACTCACATAAAATACAATTTATTTAAGTCATTCTTCCTATACCAAATGGGTATTTGTTTGTACTTTTTTTTTTTTTTTTCATTATTTTTTGGACATTAAAATTTTTTGTCTTAATGCACAAGATTTTTTGCTTGAATGTCTCGCTATATTAAAAAGTAATATTTATAAAAATTATCTATTATTTTAGACATTTCAAGTAACTTATTAGTTGATTGCATAAATTAAAAATAAGTAAAATTTTTAATAATATTTATAATTATTTACATGATGAGCATATATTAAAATATATAACTGTATTATTATTGTGTAATTTGTATGCGTATTTTGTTAGTTAGATTTGTAATGGCCGAGTTACCGGGTTAGTCGTGAATAATATTTTCCGACGGTAAATAGTGCATTCGAAATAAAAATTACACCCGGATGTAAAAAAATATTTTATTTAACTATCGAAAAATACTAGTCACAAGAAGTCCGAGGATAAAATTTAGAGAAAAAATGAGGTCAAATAGGTAACTAAAAGTCCAAAATTAAAAAAAAAAAAAAAGCTTTGCCCGTCTTAAAGAGTACCCGGTTTGACCAAAATTTGACCGGAACTCTAAAAATAGCAAATGACTTTTAAAGATTATTTTAATGGTATATATAGACTTAGATTAATATTTGAAATTTTTTGACAATGAAAATTTAATTTTTTGGTAATAATGAAAATTGTCGAAATGGACTTATTTAAATGTATTAGATCGAGAAACGGACTCTATTTGAGCTGAAATTTTGCAGGGAGGCTAATTTGTATATTTTAAAAATTATAAAATTGATTTTGGGAGGAATTGAGTTTAGGAAGTGAGTGAAATAATTTAATATTACACAATGGGCTTAGAAATGAAAAAATTGTCACTTGGTTTATGAATTATTGTGTTGTCGTGCTTATATGTGGGCTGTGGATTGTTTGAATTGCAGGAAAGGTAAGTTATACATGTAGCCGTTATATTGTCGAAATTTTTATTAAATGAATAGTAAATTGGACAGTTATAAATCAACCGATATTCCGACCCGTTTGGATATCCGCTGACCTATTTAGGTCACTTAGCCCATTTGCGCCAACATTTTTATAGTAATATTTTTAGTATCTCGTTATTATATCGATAATTATTTTTCATTTAAAAAATGGTCAAATGGGTAGACCAAAATCCACCCAACCCATTTGGGTATTAACCCATTTATAACCCAGTCCAAACCTCCCCAACCCGCCCATTTACCATTTTTCAGTATTGTTTTAAAAGTTTGAATATTTTTAAGATTTAGTTTTATTATTGTCTTGAAAATTCAGAATAATTTAGTACCGTTCTTTCCAAAATTTAAGACAATTCAGTACGATACAAATATAAATAATATATAAAAAAATTAAAAAAGACATAAAAATATTCTACCATTCAACTCAATTAAATATATATTAATTAACTTAGAAAAATATTACTTTACCTTAATTAACAAATACTTACTATCCTTTATTTGATATAGAAATATTAGATGAAAACACACATTACCCCGATAATTACATTCTATATAGGTATTGGTGTCAAAAATATAAAAATATTAGTTGAACCATATTAAAAGATAAACTAGAATAAACAAAACTAAATTGCTAACGTAATTAGAAATGACAAAAACTCACTTTTAAAAGTAAATTTTTCTTAAGTTATATTTAAATAAAGGAAAAATTACAATTGCAATATAGTCCATAATGATAATTAGGATGAATTCGTTACTAGTAAATGCATCTATTGTAGCCACTACATAAAGAAAATGCTTAGATTTCTTTTATTATTATTTTTTTAATAAAATTGAAATGTGTGGCAACTATAACGTTGTAAAAAGAGAGTAAATAACGTTGAATATTTCTCCAATTGCTTGATTTATATGAAAAATTACATGTAAATGAATATGGGCATGGGAATAAGTAGTTTAGTCAATTTCATTATTACGTGATTCTAATATTGATAAATTATCTACTTAGATGATTGATGGATTTACTATAATATTTTTTTATATAATTAAATATAAAGTTTTGTTTAATCATAATTAATAACTACCTTTTCTAACTATATATTAAACAATCAACAAGATATAATTATTATTATAATAACAAAGTTTATTTTATTAATAATTAAAATATCATTTAAATTTATTAATTAATCTAAAATATTATTATCTTAATTTTATGTATTAAAAATAAAAACTATAAATAATATTATTTATAATTATTAGTATCATATAAATAGTTAAATATCAGATCTTGGTCCAATTTGACTCTAGAAACATTTGCTACTAAAAGAATATATAGGTCCATATGGATTATATATATTAATTATATTATTATTATTATATTTAATTATAATATAATAATAATAAATAAAATTTTATGATTGGTCTAACTAATACAAAATAGTTAAATAACCACATTTATTACGTATAAATAATATTTTATAAGAATACAACTTATGAAAAAGAAAATTTTAAATATATGTTGTGATTAAGTGGAAATAATTTTTATGTGTAGAAGTAATATTTTTTTTATTAGTATTAATAAATTAGCAATTCTGAGAAATTAATTTTATAGAATTTAGTATTTTATAAATTTTAACAGCTATAATGTAATACGATTTTAGGTAAAAAATTCAAATTTCTTTTAAATTAAAGTTTTTTTTTAAAATTTTAAATTAAAGTTAATAATACAATTTTCTTAAAGCGAAAAATTTAATTTTGAATTTTTCTGATATTTCAAAAAAAAAAGGCAAAATTGGACCTTTTAGCTTTTGGGGAGCAATTAAGTGATAACGGTAAATATTTAAAAAGTCAAATTAATAATAGAAAATCCATCAACAGAAACAGAAAGTAGGCAGAACAGAAGCATGTGTCTAAAGCAAACAAGAATATTTGTAATTATCTACATATCAATTCTTTCTAACGATTTTAAAAATAAAAGAAAAAAGAAAAAGCAGTTTCCTATCATTACACAAATACAAAAATCATCAACAAAAATTCCCATCTTCATCCTCATTCTCACCATTCTTTACTCTCTTTTCCTCTCTCTGTTTCTTGCAATTTGATTTTCAATTCACTACAAATGCGACGCAATTGCTGCCATATATCATTAGCATTCCTCCTCAAGTTCTTCAATTTTCTTCAGGCTTTCCTTGGAGTTTCCATACTTCTCTACTCCATATGGATGCTCGATCAATGGAACCATCGGGTTCCCTTTACTCCGCCGCCCATTATAGCTCCTTCTCCAGATTCTTCTTCTCTTTCCCTCTTCCCCAATTCTCGATCCAATTCACTTAGGGTTCTTAATCTCGTCTCCTTTGTGGCATACGATGATGGGCTGGGGCTTACTTTGAATTCTCTAGAACTTCCAGCTCCCTGGTAATGGGTTTTGGCAAGAATATATGTATATATTTTTTTTTTTTTGCTTCTGCTCTTTTGGTAATATTGGGTTAAGGGTTTTGATTTTGGAGTGGGTATTGAATGGTAATCCATGAAAGTATAAGACAGGCGCAATAAGTGTGTCGTTGTCAGCATTAAACTTTTTGCTTTTTATATGGTAAATATTTGATCTTTGTTTTCATTTTTGGTTACCTGGTTCAAACTTGGAACAAAATTTATTAGCTTTTACAGATACATCGGTATTTATGCTTGATTTGTTACCGCTTAAAGAATATTATGCCTTTGTTTTCACCGGTTTCACCGCACGGGAGTATGTTATGAGTTGAATCATGAATGGTATTTCTTTCAGTATGAAGATTGAAGGGTCCCACATTAATTATAGTCAATTATTGCAATTTAATTGTTACATATTCATTCTGATGCAAATGAGGTTTTCAATATCCTGTTGAATGATTGCTGGTTTTTGTAACTTAAAGTGTGGAATTGAAGGACCCATACAAATATTAATTTTTTGAACTTCTTTGTTGGCAGGTTCATCTACTCTTTTATGGGTGTCGGCATTATTTTGTGTTGTATTACTCTAATTGGTTGCATTGCAGCTGAGGCTATTAATGGCTGTTGCTTGTGCTTTGTATCCTGCATAAATGAGCTTCAACATCTATTTTTTTTGAGCTTCTTTTGCCTAGAATCATTCTGCTTTACTCTAGTGCCTAGTTAATATTATTTGAGACATGGAGATTAAGCTATTGTATACTAGAAATGATAATTTTTCTTTTTTTTTTTGCCCCTTAAAAGAATGGAGAAAAAAACTATTTAAATACTGTAATTGCTTGGCAGAATTGAGAATAGGCTAAATGGTAGAGAAGATTGAGAATGAATATCTTGTATGAAGAAATTTTACAGATCCATTTTAATTAGGAGGATCTCTAACAAGTAGTTTTGGACTTTATGACCTCTCAATAATTGAGCTTGAAAGTAACCTAGTCCATCTATGGAAATGGAAATTTCTAGTACTGGTCTGCCTGGCCTGTTGAGTTGAATTCTTTAATAGTGCTTAACTCAGAACTTTTCATCTGCTCTCTTTTCATTATTTATTCTATTTTTTCCTTAATTTTGGAAATATTAGTACACCATACTCAAAACTGTACTCATTCTACTTGAAGTAGCTTTGGTGTCATTTATTGCAATTGATCATCATTGGGAGGCGGTAATTTATTTTTCTTTTTCAATCTCTGATAAAGTTTATTATGGTCTTTCCTGTTTACCTGTCTTCTACTATCAACTTTATTTTCCCTTGCCTTAACAGGATCTTCCATTTGATCCAACTGGAGAACTTCAAAGCCTTCGGTCTTTTATTGAAGAGAATGTTGATATTTGTAAATGGGTTGGTATTACAGTCATCATAATACAGGTATATTATAGTTTGGCTTAAAAACTATGCTAGTTCTTCTTTTCAACCAGTTACTTTGTAATATGTATTTTCTAATAGTTAAGGCATTGAGCATCAATTACAAGATCATGACATGAGGATCTGTCAGAGTTTGAAATTTTAGCCTCTGAGTTTACATTGCGGTAAAAAAAAAAATGCTTTGACCCTTTTATTTCTTTATGAACTTCTAGAAAATTTAGTGCACGTTTGTTTCCACAACTTCTGTTGGCACACTAAATTTATCAGACAAGATAAGAAAATTTGTTTTATTGATCCAGATATTGTATTTTTAGCCCAGCTTATAAGATATATTATTAATTATTTAAGGTTACTTGATCTTGTTGCCTTTTGATACATGGGCTTGTTTGCTTCCTTTATGTTAAAGGAGGGGCAGGCTTTAGGCTTTTCCTCTACTGAATGAAGTCCTTAATACACTGTTTTGCTGGTTCATAAAAGTTCTACAGGCTATCTGCTTCTAGTTCTTATGAAGCTCTTACAAAAGTCCTAGGTCAATCTTAGCTAAGTTTTAACCTATCTAAAGCCTTAATGACTTGGTAGAGGATTTCTCTTAAAAATTCATTCTGAAACTTAAGTTGGCAAACTGTTTAATTACTTATGAAATAAGATCAAGATGAACCGGAGTCGTTATTGTTGCTGCTGCTTTATTTTTTAATGTTGTTTCAATGGTAATTTAGTTGGTCAACTAGTATAACTGTTCATGTTCTTTTTGGGTTTCCTTAAGAACTTTGTGTAGTTGAGGAAATAAATTTGTGAAGCCTTTTTGCAATGAGCATTAAGGAATTGTTCTTGGTACAAGCACTATATTCAGATGAAACATCAGTTTGTGTTTCCAATTTCATTACCTTTTGATTCCTCTCTCTAAAGTAGTCGTGCCAGGAGCTATTGTTAAGTATCAACGCAAGGGTAAAAATGTCAATTAGTGATAGGTAGTTAATTCTGTTATTTCTGTTATTTCTAGCTAAAAGAATTAGTTAGTTTTTTGGGGACAGATTCTGTGATGTAAGGGCTGCATGTTGCTTTACCCTTTTACACAGCTGTCCTCCTCTACTTTTTATACCCATGTAACCACCCTTTTGGGACCACTAATGATTACACAATATTCTGAATTATTCTCTTCTCTCTTCTCTCTCCAAATCTGTCTTTTGTCTCATCCTAATCCTCTCTATTCTTCTTCTTCTTCTACGTGAATCTCTCTGTGTTCATTCTGGATTCAATCCCAGAATTTCTATTAATCAACTGTTAGGATTTAATCCTAACAACTGGTATCAGAGCAAGGTTACAAATTCCTGGAATTATGAGCAAAAACACCAATACAAAAAAGGCTAAAGGAGGTACTGAAGAATCTTCAGTTTCTGTGGAAGAAATGGAGGAGCATCTAAGGTACTTTAGTTCAAAACTTGAAGAACAAGGGACCATGTTTGGGTCTCTAGATTCCAAGCTCCAGGAGATGCAACAGGAGCAGATCAACCTAAGAGCTGATCAAAAGAAATACCAAAACCAGTATGAAGAGCTCAGGCTTGAGAACCAGAGGTCTGTAGCTTATCTGGCCCAGCTTATACAAGGTAATCCTACAGCCCATACTACTGCTGCCTCCCCTATTAACCATTCCTCACCTGCTAGCAGTAGTGCTAGAGGCAAAGAGACCCAAGACCAGACTCCATTTCCAGATTTAACCAATACAGGAAGGGGAATATTACCCAGACCTGTAGATAGACCAGTAGGTAAGGAAGGAGGAGAGTCAGTAGGGCTAGGAAGGACTTACTTCAACAAACTTCTACCCAAGTGTGATCTACCCACATTTGAGGGGGGAGATGCTAGATTCTGGATTGGTAAGTGCATGAAGTATTTCCAGATTTATGAAGTGCAGGAAGAAAGACAAGTAGACTTGGCCAGTCTATTTTTGGTTGGTAAGGCAGAGGCCTGGTTCCAGAACTGGGGCAGAAATAGAGAGGGGATCATTTGGGAGGATTTTTCTGATGCCCTTATGTCTAGGTTTAGAGAGGGAGGAGAAGTGGATGTTGTAGAAGAATTTCAGAAACTGAAGCAAACATCAACTGTGGAGGCTTATCAAGATCAATTTGAAGAGCTGAAGCTAAAAATGGAGAAGATGTTTCCCCATCATACTGATCCTTACTACATCAGTAGCTTCATTGGGGGGCTGAAAGGAGAAATCAAGAGTGTGGTGAGGATGTTTAGCCCAAGAGACCTCTATTCAGCCATTACCCAAGCTAAGCTCCAAGAGAAACATCTTGAAGCCATCAAACCCAAATCATACCCTAAACCATTCACCAACAATAGACCCTACAACAATCCAAACCTACCAAACAATCAGTATAGCCCCAAGTTCACCAACCCCACACCAAACATTAGTCCCCATGGCCATCAATCTAGCACCACTGCCCCAAACCAAGGGGCTCAGTCCTACAAACCAAACACTCGAAGGACCCCTGGCAGTTGTTTTAGATGTGGTGAGAAATATTTTCCAGGGCATAAGTGTAATGAGCAGAAACTCCTTGCATTACAGGCTTGTGAAGAAGAGGAGCCAGAAGAAGATGAGTGGCAAGAGGCGGATAATAATTTTGAACCTGAAGACAATACAAAAATTGAGCAGATCCAACTCTCCCTTCATGCAGTAGATGGGGGATTGAGTGACAACACTCTAAAAATCAGAGGACAGATGCAAGGGAAGCCTATCATGCTGCTCATTGACAGTGGCAGCACCCACAGCTTTGTGGACTCCAAGCTGGTCAAGGAATTGAAGCTTCCAGTCATCAAGGTGTCCCCTGTCACTGTTACAGTGGCCGATGGCAGAAGGCTCACAGTCCAGGATAAATGCAATGACTGCACTTGGAGCATGCAAGGTAGTAAGTTTGCTTTCCATTTTCGAGTATTTGAATTAGGAGATTATGATGTTATATTAGGGGTGGATTGGATGAAAAGCTACAACCCTGTCACCTTTGACTTTGATAAACCAACACTGACCATATTCAAAGGGGGGACTCCACTTGAATTAAAAGGATTGACTGAGCATGCTTCCTTAAAGATGATTTCTGCCAAGTCCCTCAATAGACTTGTGCAGAATGGTTGGCAAGGGTTGACATCCAAATTTTTCCTCATCTCAACACATCAGCCTACCTCACAACCAGATACACCCTCACCACAACCTGTCCCTATAGCTATTCAACAATTGCTGACCCATTATCCAGATGTGTTTCATATTCCCACCACTCTGCCACCCCCAAGGTCCCATGATCATTCCATTCCACTCAAGCCCAACACACAACCTGTGAACATTAGGCCCTATCGGTACTCTCACCACCAGAAGAATGAAATAGAGAGATTAGTGGAGGAGATGCTACACAATTCTGTGATCAGACCTAGTTCCAGCCCCTTTACCTCTCCAGTGCTGTTGGTGAAGAAAAAAGATGGAACCTGGCGCTTTTGTATCGATTACAGAGAATTAAACAAGGTTACAATCAAGGATAAATACCCCATACCTTTAGTAGAGGATCTCATGGATGAATTACATGGAGCCACAATGTTCACAAAGTTGGATTTAAGGTCTGGCTACTATCAAATCAGAATGAGGGATACTGATGTATACAAGACAGCATTCAAAACCCACTCTGGGCATTATGAGTTTCTGGTTATGCCCTTTGGGCTCACCAACGCCCCGGCTACCTTCCAATCCCTCATGAATACCATTTTTAAACCCTATCTCAGGAAGTTTGTTTTGGTATTTTTTGATGACATCCTCATATACAGCCCCACTGAGGAACACCATTTACAACATCTTCGGCTTGTCTTTGATTTGTTTAGGGCACATCAGCTGTATGCCAAACAGTCCAAGTGTGAGATAGGGCAAGGGCAGGTTTCTTACTTGGGGCATATTATTTCAGCAGCAGGGGTCTCTACTGACCCTAGTAAGATTGAAGCCATGCTCACTTGGCCAATTCCTAAGAACTTGAAAGGGCTTCGAGGGTTTTTAGGCCTCACAGGCTATTATAGGAGGTTTATACAAGGGTATGGAGCAGTGAGTCAGCCCTTAACTGCCCTACTGAAGAAGGACAGCTTCCAATGGGGACCAACAGCCCAAACATCCTTTGACCAATTAAAACAACTCATGACTCAAGCCCCTATCCTGGCCTTACCTAATTTTCATGACCCTTTCACCTTGGAATGTGATGCTAGTAGTTCTGGAATAGGTGCTGTTCTCTTACAACACAACAGACCTATTGCATTTATTTCTAAACCTCTCAGCCCTAAGAATCAGCAGCTCTCTGCTTATGAAAGGGAACTCCTAGCCATCATTTTTGCAGTCACCAAGTGGAGACATTACCTAGAACAGGGCCCCTTCATCATCCACACAGATCATGAAAGTATTAAGCACCTGTTAGAGCAACGACTGCATACTTACATCCAAATGAAGGGCATTACCAAGCTATTGGGTCTTGATTACACAATCCACTACAAAAAGGGCATCCACAACACAGTTGCAGATGCTCTCTCAAGGCAATTTGAAGGAGACTCCAGCTCACATCTCACTGCCATTTCTGTTATTTCACCTAGTTGGATTGAGGATGTTCTCCACTCCTATACTGCTGATGACAAGGCACAATCACTCATCCAGCAGCTGGCTATTTCTCCTGCAAGCCTCCCCAACCACACCTTACACGGTGGCCTCCTCAGATATAAGGGTAAGCTGTACATTGGTTCCAGCACTAAACTTAGACAACTACTGCTCACTGTTTGCCATGATTCTCCTTTTGGAGGCCACTCTGGCATAAGAGGCACCTTGAACAGGCTTCAGCAGACTTTCTATTGGCCTGCAATGCACAAACAGGTTATTGATTGGGTTACCAAGTGCGACATTTGTCAAAAATGCAAGGCTGAATCAGTGGCATCACCTGGGCTGCTTCAACCCTTGCCTATACCTAACCAACCTTGGGCTGATATTTCTATGGATTTCATTGAGAAATTGCCTAGGTCAAAGGGGTATGACACTATCCTGGTTGTGATTGACAGGTTTTCTAAAATGGGTCACTTTATTCCCTTGGCACACCCTTTCAATGCAGCAACTGTAGCACAAGCCTTCCTGGATAATGTCTTCAAATTGCATGGGATGCCATCCACAATTGTCTCTGATAGAGACAGAGTGTTCACTGGAGGGTTTTGGCAAGAATTGATGAAGCTCCTTGGCACCAAGCTGCAGTTCACCACAGCTTACCACCCCCAATCCGATGGACAGACAGAGAGGCTCAACCGTTGCCTGGAGTGCTACCTCAGATGCATGACCTTCCACAAGCCAAGCAACTGGCTTCGATGGCTCAGCTTAGCTGAATACTGGTACAACACCAGTTTTCATTCAGCTATCAAGATGAGTCCATACCAGGCAGTCTATGGCCAAGCTCCCCCTCTACCTGCTGTTCCTTCCCTTCCAGCCTCAGTTGCAGCAGTAGAGGAATATATGCAGTCTAGGGAAGCCATGAATTCCTACCTCAAGGAGCAGCTAGCAGCTTCCAGAAACAGGATGAAGCAATATGCAGACAAAAAGAGAACAGACAGGGAATTTCAAGTAGGAGACTTGGTGTATCTAAAAATCCAACCCTACAGACAACTTACTTTAGCTGTCAGGAAGTCACTTAAACTGACAGCCAAGTACTATGGCCCCTTTCCAGTGCTAGCAAAGATTGGAACTGTTGCTTACAAGCTGGACCTTCCCCCTTCCTGCAGAATCCATCCAGTTTTTCATGTCTCCCTCCTCAAGAAAAAGATTGGAGACCACCATACCCCTTTAACATCTCTACCTCCCATCATTGCTGGCGAATTCTCCCTTGCTCCTGACAGAGTCCTGAATTCCAGAACTGTTCTCATTGGTGACAACCACATCCAACAGCTCTTAATCAAGTGGCAAGGGTTACCCTCCATTGATTCCACATGGGAAGATGCTCCCTACATTCAGCATCAGTTTCCAGATTTTTTCACTTCTTGGGGACAAGAAGTCTCTCAAGGGGGGGGTATTGTTAAGTATCAACGCAAGGGTAAAAATGTCAATTAGTGATAGGTAGTTAATTCTGTTATTTCTGTTATTTCTAGCTAAAAGAATTAGTTAGTTTTTTGGGGACAGATTCTGTGATGTAAGGGCTGCATGTTGCTTTACCCTTTTACACAGCTGTCCTCCTCTACTTTTTATACCCATGTAACCACCCTTTTGGGACCACTAATGATTACACAATATTCTGAATTATTCTCTTCTCTCTTCTCTCTCCAAATCTGTCTTTTGTCTCATCCTAATCCTCTCTATTCTTCTTCTTCTTCTACGTGAATCTCTCTGTGTTCATTCTGGATTCAATCCCAGAATTTCTATTAATCAACTGTTAGGATTTAATCCTAACATTGACGCATCATTCTATTTGCTCTGATCAGGCACTCGCTTTACTGCTTGCAATAATTCTGCGAGCTATGGTCTCTACTCACAGAACAGATTCAGAATATGAGGATGATTACGAGAATATTAGAGGTAGAACTTGGGAGCCACTCCTAAACCAATCAGGTGCATCAGCTTCAGGGACTCACTCAGACATCTGGAGTTCGCGGATGAGGGAGAAGGTAAATTCATTTGAGGTCATACATTATTAAATTTATTTATCCTTGTTTAAGAGTATGTATTGATTACAAGTTGAACAGCTTCTGGAAACCCATACCTACGCTTTTTACATAACTGGGCATCAGTTTCTTATTTCCCATTATTTCATGAACCTAGTATTGGGGAATATAAAAATGATGAAAAGAAGGGTAGAAGAGCTTGTTGAAAAGAAAATTATTAGACAATGCTTTAGTGCAAGCTCTCCCTTTTTCTGATAGAATAAAATATGCACCATATGTTATATTGTGTAATACTGAGTTCAGGATATGGATCCTTAAAGCAGGATTTCTGGTACGAAGTATCTTTTTAGAGTAATTTATAGGTAACATTATCAACTTTATTAATATGCGTGCTGACAATGGTGGATCCACAAATTTATAGTCAATGGGGAAATTATATACCCATAAAAATAGACACAAAGTTAAGATAACCATATATGAATACAGACAACTTTATTTTTAAAAGATAGAATTATTTCCTTTTCTGGTGTCGGAGGAGAAATGCGAGTTATTGATAGAAGTTCTTTGAACTTATCATGTTATATCACATATGTAAAAGGGGAAAACATTAGAAATTAAGATTTAACTATTAAACAAAATGAATATGGTGGGAAAGTTTGTTTTTTAGTTTTTTTAGTTTGTTTTTTAGTTTTTTTCCATTAAAATGAAAGTTTTAATATCCTTTATTGATTGGGGCAAATAATATTAATTATCGATTGGGGCAAGCTTCAAAAATTTGATAGGCGCAAAGTGAAAAAGAACTAAATATTTTAAAAGAAATTGAAAAGACTTGTGTGGGCAATTGCTTCACGGCTCCCACAGTGGCTCTGTTTCCTCAAATTATATATAATTTTAAATAAAAATGATGCTTTTTTCTAAAGTTGAAAGCATTCCATATTTTCCTGGACTTTTCCTTTTAGGAAGGCTTGTGCTTCCAGCATGAATGCCTTGATATATTATATTATTTCTTGCAATTGAAAATAAATTGGTTTCGATTTAATTCTGAAATTCTGAAAAGCAAAATAGCATGGGCTAATAGAAGTAGGTGGCTCTTGAAAAACTTATAGTGAGGCATCCTGCTCACTGGATGCAATGCTCTTTTAGCCTCACAAATAAAAAATTTGTGGCAGCACAGGGCATGTTATTGAGGTGTAGGTTTTGCAGTGAGAGTTTCCTTTGCCAAATTTTGCTTCCACCTTCCCCTCTTTCTTCTCTCATTGGCCTCCCTCCAAATCTCATTTTTTTACCAGTTACTGGCTATGTGCTACCTGTTCTTTCTATTTTGTTCTCTTTGAGCAGAAAAGTGGTTATTTATGCCATATTATAAATTATTTCAGGGATGTTTTTTGACCCAATATGTTACTGCTGACAAGGATACATTTAGGAATGCTTGCGCAATATGTCAAATTTATTGTTCCTCTGCATCCACCTTTCTCCCATCAATGCCTGTAGCCTTCTTCTCTCCCCTTTCTTGTACCGGATTTGATGTCAGGGTTATCATTTCCATCAACTACACAACCTCATTTTGTACGGATTTTATCATGAACAGTATTTTGTGAATCATATCAGCTGGTGTTTTGCCAAGAGGATATCCACTGGCTGAACCTGGGCCTGAAAACACATACTTGCCATCAGCTTCAGCGCATTGACTGATCAGTTACTGATTATCCATTTTGTCATGTGAAAGCTAATGAACTATTACATTATGAAGTGGACTAACCATTTCAACTTCTAAAGCTTCTTCTGACTTAGATTTTATTTGTGATACTGACTGATAGATTCTCTTTTCTCTTCTACGTGCCACCTACAGCCCTCTTATTGCGAGAATTTGTAGTATTTTTGTAAATTGTTCTTGTCTACTTGTAGTATGCTATCAATTTCATTTCATGAACTATGTTGAAAACTGTTGTATTTGCTCAAATATTTAAATTATGTTTCGGGATTGGGCATATTATGACACTTGATGTATTTACACTGCAGTACGGATTGAACAACAGTGACAAAACCAATGCGCTAACTCAGAATCCATCATTGAGTATGAAATCCAAGTAATAAAGCTCAGAGAAGTTCCATCCAGCAACACAGAGAAAAGGATGCTTACACCTGACGTACATATTGTTGTTTCTAGTCACACCAATTTGAGCATTTCCGCGAGAAGTTGGGATGTGTATAGTGCTTTGCAAGTGTGTTAAATGGCTTTGTAGTGTACTGACTGGGATCTTTCTAAGTTTCTATGTAGAGGAAGCAACTTTGTGCTTTTTGTAATCATTAACAATGATTTGGTGTTGATACAAATCATATGCTGGAATGATTGAAAACATCTCTTTTTCCCATATTTTGGCTGTGAAAAGCTTTCTGTATACTCAGGCACTTAAATTGCAAATAGTTAAATGGTAATGTGGTGATTAGAAGAGCTTGTTGGTTACATTCTTCTAGTAATTGATGGCTCAAGCATATGCTATGTGAAATTTGTTGAGGGATCAAAGGGAGATTTGCAGCTCTCATAAGATTTCTCTGAGAAATTAATTCCTGTGAAAGTGCAATTTTGCTTCTAATGTTTGATATAGAGAAAAAAAGAAAATTTTACCTATAATACAATGTTATTTTCTATGTTTTAAAATTGAGGAAATTTTATTACTCTTTTAACCGTTTTTAACACGTGACACTTCACTAAATAAATACCGTGAAAATTTTTCTAAATTTAAAACATGAAAAATAATATTACACGAATTGAAATATTAAGGGTAAAATAACTATTTTTTATTAAATATTAGAGGCTGGGATAAAATTATTATTTTTTATTAAATATTGGGGACAAAATAACACTTTTGGCCTTATAGAATTTTTTAACTTAGTTAGTGCTATAATTCCATATATATATATTCGTTCATAATTAAAATTCATGTAAGATTTCTATTCCAACTTTGGAACTTTTATTTTTCACAAATTAATGTTTTTGTTGAGTAATATGAAAGTTTTAGATATTAGTTATGTGCAAATAAACCATATCATCAAACTTATCCATGCTTAAAGATTAGTCATGTAATTATCAAATATTTTTTCGAAAAAATAAAATAAAAAATGTTCTGCTTTGTAATTAAAGGAAATACCAAATTCTAAAATGCAATTTACTGCTGATTTATGTGCCTTATGAAAATAAATTTCCAATGTACCATTGCCACTTTCTGTCCCCTGTAGGGGGCAAAATTTTAAAATATTTTTATAAAAAAGGCAAAAATTAAAAAATATTCTAAACGCTAGTTTGTCAAAACTTATGAAAATATATTTTTTAATTGAAAAATTTTGTATTTCAAAAAGTACATAATTATTTGATAAATAAAATATAAAATAACTTATAAAAATATTAAATCTGCTACACTTAAAAACTGAAATTCAATTTTTCTAAAAAATCTTTAATTTTTAACTTTTTATAATAAATTTTTTTTTACTTTTAACAAAGTTGATTTTTTTACCATTAACATTTACTAAACACGTATTTTTATTCAATAATCAGTTTTTTATCCAATAATCATATTTTTGCCCTTCTAAAAGCAATACCAAACACAACCTAAATAAGGAGAGAAATTTTGATTTTTATTCAATTTTCCAATTAAAACTTTCAAGTTAAGGAATAGTCCGTCTCTGATTTTAGCTTATTCGAAAATGATTCAAATGTATATATATATATAATTCATTATCTTACACATTCTAGAAAAAGAGAAAATATCAAAGTCACTTTCAGAATTGAAGTTAGTAGAGGTTACTTGAACAATAAATGTATGATGATGAATAAGGTGAAGCTATTCATTTATTTATGGCGTAGGTATAACTTACAATGAGTTCCTAAAGTCATGAGATGCTTCTGTTTTCAAAGTAGGAAACTACCTACAATATTTACTCTCCCTATTTTATTTTAAATTTTATTTTTATTCTTAAATAAATATTTATTTAGAAAAATAAGATATAATTATAAATTATCTTCTTATATTAACCTTACTTTAATAAATAGTTATTATTATATTAAAGAGGCATAATATTTTATAGGAGACTAATTTAATAAAACACTAAGTGTATTAATAATTTCTTAATTTTAATAAAAAGTTCAAAATTGACACTTGAAAGGAAAGGGAGAGAGTAATTAGTGGGATCAAATTTTGTAATATAAAAAATTTCATACTTTTTTCTTTTTAAAAAAAATTATGTATTGATTTTTCTTTGTATTTAGGTGGGTCAATCAAAAAGTTTTTCATGGACTCAACTGAAAAAAAAAACTTGTAAGGGCTATTTGGATATTTTACTAAATTCAGTTGGGGTAAATATATCAAATAAGTAATATATTATTACATGAAAAAATCAATTCTTACTTTATAAATATAAAATTGATAATAAAAATAAAATTATTGTAAAAAACAAAAGAAAAAACCATTGTATCAAAAAAAGATATTTTGACATTTTAAATATTTTAAAGATGATTTAAATATAAAATGATTTTAACTACTAAAATTTATGGTTACAGTGAGAGCTCAATTAAAAGTATATGAAGTATTTTTCTCTTTTATAATAAAAAAATATAAAATGTATTTAATAAATATAAATTAAATAAATTTGTAATATATATATATATATATAGATGGAGAAATAGTGGGTAGGCTGGATGGTAGTGTTAAATTCCAAAATACACTTAACTTTGTGTCTCAATGTCTGCCATTTTTAGAATATTCTGTTTTCCTGTATTTAGGACTCCCCATTATTATTATTTTTTCTTATCATTATACTGTTTTCCTTTTTTTTTTAACCTATGCTAACAACCACTTTACGGATATGGTACGTGCGAATGGACTATTAGATATTTATTCAGATCCAATGGTTTAAATACTCGTCGCCATTTTATCCTAGTCCAAAAAAAATCATAAATTCATTTTATTTAATTCACTCAACAAACCATATTATGTACAAATATTGATATATATATATATATAAATACACCTAAATTTGAATTCATAATTTATTTAATACTTAAACTTTAACAATATTAAATTTATTGAAAATCTAAATTAAAGCACGCATCACTCAATATGTGATATTTGATTTGAATAATTGTAATGAAAACACGTATTCTATATGCACATTGAGACCGTCAGAAGTTAAAAATGAAACGAGTGAATTTCTTTTGTGATTTTGATGGATTTCTAATTGATTTTGATGCTGTGTAATATCATATCAATGCGATCGAGTGTTACACACTTTAATTTTTTTAGAAACGATGTAAATTTATATTTATTATTTAAAAACTTGACAAATACAGGTGGTCAATAGATCATTATTAAAATTAATATGTTCAAATAAATATAAATACATTTTTATATGTATTAAGCAATATATATATATATATATATATATATATATATCATTGATTATCTAATGCCTCTGTGTAATCAATTAATCAACTAAGGAATATCATCTATCAATATCAGTCCCACAAAAAAAAAAGAAAAAAAAGAAATAATAAATCGAATAGAATGAGAACTTAAGAAGTATGATTTAATTATACATTACTCCCAATATTATGTAATATTAAATGATGAAAACGATGAGACAACAGACGAAATACCTAATCATATCTTGGTAGGGTTGGGTTTTAAGATCTCTCATAAATGGGTATGATAATGGTCCTACCCTACCAAATGAATAACCCATTTCAGTAAGCTATCAACATTTTATAATAAAGTAAGAATGCAAATATCAATGTATATGTATAAAATCATGCAATTATAAACAAATTGTTTTTTTTTTTTATATTTATATTCTTATTTGAAAATGGAAAAAAGATAGAAAATGAATTTTCCTTTGTACTCTTAGGAGTTATGAAAGAAAAAAGGTAAGAAAGTGAAGAAAATTTACCCAGGTGACATCTTCACGAACAGGACACAAAATCTCTTCACTGAAGATGCACAAAATATAAAAGGACAAAAACACCAAAACTGGGAATTCTCTCACCCTCTGCAAACTTGGCTCGGAATAGCAATTTCATAATAAGACACAAGAGACGAACACTTTGACTGTTTGACAGTCCAAAGGTATAATATTAAAAGGTTAGCAGCTGTTTACAATATTATTATTATTAGCAAAAAGAACACCAAAACTAAACAAGTCGACAAATAGACATAATTTAATCACTTTCAGCATTAAACAAATGAGGTGGGTGGGCAGGGACCAGGATTGTTAGAGAATCAAATACACAATTAGACAAATGAGAGTTGCAATATATAGAGGAAAAAATGAAAAAGGAATTTTTTTAAAAAAAAAAAGGATAGCCTCATCAAACACAGCTTGTCAAATCGACAACAGCATCCTCCACAAGCTCTGCTAGCAATTTATTCTCTATTTCTTTACCCAAATTATCTAATTCCACTTTCATATTATCAGTCCACCCTTTCCCCACCACCTCCTTTCTCACTACCCTCTCCACCACCAGGCTGGAGCTGTCCCCAGTGTCCTCATAACTGCACTTCACTTCACTACAAAACCATTCCTTCATTTGGGCCCACACATGGTCAACTAACACGTCTGATGTCCCTTGTATGAAGGGTATAGCCCTTGTGCTCCTGTCTGAACCATATCCAGTGATTTCTATGAGAGCTGCATTCACACAGTCAAATACGAGTTTTCGATTCGATCGCCTTTGTCTCCGCTGTGCCTCGTGCTGAAGCTCCTTCTCATTTTGATGAGCGTATTTATTCCTCATTGCTGGGTCTAACGGACTTTCACGTGAATGCCATCTAGCAAGAAGTATATCTAACTGCATGTTGCCATCGAAGCCAGCTTCTGATAACAGTGTTTGTATCAAGAGAGGCCAGTCCTGTTCCTCCTCCTCACGACATAAAGAGGTTGAAGAGGGTTTTAGCGAATGCGAAGTAGCTGTCTCTGCACAAGAATCATCCCATGATAGCGTCCTAGCAATCGATCCTATAGGTGGTGATTTGTCGATCAAATTAGACTTGAGTGGCGCCTCTGCTCCTGTTACAGACACATGAATAGAAAAGCAAGCCGTGGGTATAAAATGACCCACAATGCAGAAAAAGCATGAGAAGTTAAAATGAGTTTTTAAAAGAAAAATTACCCCTGCAGTTTGGCCTGATATTGCCAGAAAGCTCTGGAATTGTGTTTTCATCCTCTTCGAAAGGGGGTTCTAAAACAGAGATTGGACTTGGCTGATCCTGGTTCTCATTCATATTCCCCAGCATCACAGGGTTTGCCACCAACATGGCTCCCTAAGAAAGAGTTGATTAACTTGAATGATCCAAGGTTCAATAATCAATTACAATAACCAAGAGAATAAAATTTTACCACAAAGGTTATTATCAATGCAATACAAAATCAAAAGCATTTGTCTCATTATTCTTATAAGCTGGCAAAATGGAACATTGAAGAAGTCCATTAGACACTCTAATTATCACCATGAAGTAAACAAGACAAATGAATTTGCTTAGAGGTGTGAATCGCCACCTACAAAGATCATTTCTAGTCAGCTGTTCTACTGCCTCTATAGGAAACACTATTTCAACTGGAACAATTTAACAGAAGAAAGACAATTAGCAAGGAAAAAGGGGTTGATAAAGATTAAAAGCAGCATCTAGATGTCATGTCTCTCGATAGCCATTCAAGATATGTACGTATGGTATAAGTAGCTGAGAAGCTAAGCCTACAAAAGTAAAAGAGTTAAATACCAACAAGGCTAGCATTGGCATATAGCTACCAACAGGCCCACAACAATAACAGCAAACATTAGTAAATCAGCAAAGTACCTCCTTGGAAATAAATCCATGCTTTGGTGCCACATCAATCAAATTAGGACTAGTTTTGCTTGAGGGTCCACGTAAACCAGGAGAAAAACAATCTTCAAGACCACTATTATTAGCACATTGAGATGCATCATCACCAATCTTTCCAGGAAGAGGTATCGGTGACCCTGGTGTTTCAGGTGTAGCAGCCGGAGATTCATCTTTTGATTGAGATAAACCAGATTTTTCTTTATTTGATTTTTTATTCCTTGAGAAAAATAAACTAGAAACTTTCCCCTTTAAAGATGATTTTCTGCTCTTTCCCTTCGTTAGCTCCTTGGAAACTTCTGTTCTCACAGCCTCGGATTCAGAAACGTTAACATTGAGCCCAGTACCGTATGCTGTAGAAGACACAGGCACAGATCTAGACCTAAGGAGACTTTTAGGAGAATCGCCAACACCTTCTTCCTTGTTCAAATCACTGGTTGTGCAAGAAGTCGATCCCCTTGGTTCTTGTTCCTTGTTAGTACTCTTCTCCTCCGATCTCACTAACTTCTTTGTATCTGAAAGAGCAAGCATCTCACCCAATGTGCTAGAGCTTCTCCGAGCAGTTTTTTGTTCCTGAGAACAGCCATTTGATGCCATCATGGCCCATCTTTCTGAAAGTCGCTTCTTTGCTTCTCTGCAAACAGATGACTCAGGAGAACATGAAGCACGGCTGAAGGAAGAAGAATAGGGACTATCAAACCTATTGATATAATCCCACGAATGCCTAGAAGCTGGTGACATGATTTCTGAATCACTGAGATTTCCCACAGCATACTCATTTTCCGATTTGTTAAAGGAACTATCATCACCGATATAGCCATTGGAAAAAACAGAAGAAAGGAGAGTTTCATCCCTACGATGACCCATCATGCTTTCATGCATCTGTTCTGTATTTTCCTTTGCCATGTCTCTTGATTCTTGTGCCTCCTCATCTTCAGGTTCATCATAAAAAGCTTCATCCTGCAATATTCTTGGTGATGAAGAAGGTGGTGTAACCACAGCCTTCATGTCATGAATTTTCCCAGGACTGGGCTTCAACACTACAATTCGAGTTGGCTGAGCAGAATACTCTTCAAACCTATGATTGGAAAACGGAGAAGAATATCCAGAGTTGTTTTTGTCCCATGCAGTGGCCTGGCCAATCTGGACTGGTCTCTTTGACTGTTTATCGTCCTTCTTCCCAGATCCTGCAAACTTTTCATTATCAATTGCCTTGGAAGGTCTAAGAACAGTGATGCGTTTTGTCTCTGGAGGGGGAGGAATGGATTGCATATCGTACATATGCTGAGAGAACATGGAATTAGGTTCCTGCAGGAACTTGAGGAACATATCTCTATTAGAACTTAAAACCTCTAATGCATCTTGAAATTCCTTGGACTGGCGGCTTTTTTCATCAGTGGCCAATCGTTTTGCTTCTATGAACTTCTGGCGAACAAGAGCCATCTTTTTCTCATTGGTATTTTCATTATTCCTTCCCTCATTATGCCTGCCCTTCTGTGGTGACCTATCTCGTATGGTTGTCTTTTCAGTTTGCTGCCAGATTTCATATACATCTCTGTACTCATTTTTCTCTTCACATTGGTGACCTTCACACTGCATTCTCTTTTCCAAAATACTATGATCCTGTTCCCAACACTCTAATAGAATCCCTGACTGACTTAAAGAACGTCTTGAATAACCTTTTGAGTGGCTTCTTTCTGCAACCGAATTAGGCCGCTGATGTGGGAGGGTATCAAGTCCCATCAACTTGGCAACCACATTGGGTGGACTCTGTCTAGAATCAACTTCCTTAGACATTTCTTGGGCTATGAGTGTCTTCATGGGTGTTCCATTAGCTTTCTTGTTTGATGAGCTTCTTCTCAAGTCAGACACAACCTGCAAATTAACGCAGCCAAATGGAGATCAGGAATCTTTATTGTAGCATATCACAATGTGACAATGAAAAATGTATGCATGTTCTGCACAAACTTGTTTCCTCCTTTATCTATAATTAGTATCACCAATAAACAGTCCATTTTTTACCATTTTATCCCCAATCTGATCTCCAAAGTGCCCACTCAGCATTGATGTCACATCTGAACGACTCCTTGGGAGTGAAGAACCTGACAGATAGCACAATGGTTTAGTAAAAGCTTCCAACATGATATGATAAATCAATTACACAAATCATTCTTGTCATATATTCCTAAACAGGAATGAAGAAGAGATCCCAAATAAGAAATTTGGTCATTTCAATCCTCATTTGAGCAGAGAGAGAAATTTTTTGTGGAGAAGACTTGATTTTAGCCAGGGAACTTGTTGAAAGAGGCCTTATACATCAACATTAAAAAGGTTGAACCCTAGAACTCAAAGCAAGACGATATATTAACAAAATAAGCAAAGTTCTACATTCATCTAATTCAGAGGCATAAAAAATTTGATTAAATAATTCAAAATGCATATATTCACCAGCATGAGCTGATATTAAAGCTTTAATTGAGTTCAGCAAATCCTATGTGACACAGCATATGGTGATTGGAAAGGAATTATTACACAAATTAGTGGCTTTAAAAATATGCCAAATGATCAACTTGTCAATCCATAGTCTATGCCGTCACGACATATTATTAAAACTGTCTAACACCGACTCTAAAAGTAAATATTAACTTGCATTCCAACTGGGAACTGCTATTGCAAAGCAACAATCAACGGGACAAGTATTTGTGTAATTGAAACTTTCACTCCAATCAACAAAATCATCGTCTTTCCCATGCCTATGAAATGCCTGGATAGTAGGTTGTTTTTTTCTCTTAAAAAAAAAAAGAAAGAAAGAAAGGCTGTAAAATAGAGGTAAGTGAAATCACCATCGTTGTGTGGTTTGTCTGCAAGCAGCCTGTTTCCAGTTACACCATTGCCCAAATCAAATAGGTTAACCATTCTGCCCAGGCATCCTGGAAACTGTTTCTCATTTTGAGCTTTCCCGCTCTGAATCCCATTCATCTCAACACCTGTTATCCGACGAGAATGCAAAATTTTGTTGTCAGTTCATCACCTCAGAAAAAGAAAGAGAACCGATCTCTAAAGCAAAAACAAGAGAAGTGCATTAACAGAAATCCATAGAAAGCACTTAAAATGCTATATTCTAATTAGAACAATAAACAAAAGTAGAAACACACAAAGTAGCTAAACAGGAGCACAATTCATGAAATGGTCATCCCCAGGATGAATGAGAGAAGGAAAAAAGAAGCCATAAGCTCAAAAGAAAAGATGGCTTAGAAGTACCTACTTTAGATCAACACGTCCAAAGCAAAGAGCTTCAAGGTTAAAAGCATTTAAATTCAAAAACAAATGAGACCCAGTTCATCCTTTTCGAAATTCGACGCAGAAATTTGAGAGGTTTTAGGTATTTATTTGTGAGGCAACAAATGGGTAAAAAATGAGCACAGGGGCAAAAACGAGAGAACCGTTTGCTGAGAGCAGCAGAAGCCAATCAAATCACATCTCAGACCTTTGATCAAAAATAATAAATGAAGAAAAAATAAAATCTTTTAGTATCACCCACGAAACACTCCCTATAATTGCCTCAGTTAAGCTAAATAAACTTCCTTTTAAAAATTTTGATTTTAAAAAAAGCCAAAAAAAAAAAAAAATCTTCCATGCAATCATAACCGCCCACGAATTTTCACCGCGAAATAGTAGGAATAATGAACAGAACTGCCGAGCTCAAAATCGTAGCAATAAAAGTAGTTGCAAATCATGAAGAAAACAAGAGCTCAATTAGAAGAAAAGGGAGCTCTAGATTCAAAATTCTGTGAGCAGAGCAGCTAAGTATAATTAAAGCAATCAAAAAGAAAAAAGAATGTGTTTTTTTAAAAAAACAAAAAAAAAATAAAGTCATCCAAAAAGCTGCAGGTTCTCACATATGGGAAAATCTAGAAAAAAAAAGGATATGCAGAAAGAATCAGATTCTAGTAACAAATAAAGAAGCTAAAAATAAAACCCAAATGAGCGAGATCGGATAAAGTAGTGAAAAAGTTGCGACCCAAAAAAGTGTTCCCATGAAGAGAGAAAAGAAGTTCTAAGTGAACCATTTTAGAGAAAGAGAGTGCAGACGAAGAGGGAGAGAGATAGAGAGGGGGTAAGGACCTGGCGGTCGGAATCTGACATTCCGGTGAGAATGTGGCCGGAGATTCGCCGTGAAGTGACGTCGTGTGGAGATCTATGCAGGTACGTGCAGTGACTGTTATTTTGAGAGAGAGAGAGAGAGAGAGGGGGTTTGGTATTTTGTTCACCGACAGAGTGTCGGACTTGAAATGGGATTTGATTAATTGTGATTGATTTGTATGTTACAATTACGCTCTCTCTGTGCGTGAGAGAGAGAGAGAGAAGGCGAAGAAGATGACAGATTTGAGGAAGAGAGTGTTAAAAACGACATAAGGAAATAAATAATTTATTTAAATATAAAAAATAAATGACAATGCTTAAAATTAGTATTTTCTAGATAAATGAGTGCCTCAACCTAACCTAACAATTTTCTACTGATTTTTTTATTGATTTAAGGAAAAATATTAAATTAGTCATAAACAAAACTCAAACAAGAATTTTTCAATTAATTATATTTATTTTCATAAATTAAAATTTGTAGAATATATAAAAAAAATGAATAAAATAAGGTATTATGAGAATTTGCTATGATTAATTAGTTTACTGGTATGAAGGTAGATGTAGAACCTTTACGCTTATAATAATTGTTTGAAAATATATATTATTTTATTTAAAAAAAAGAAGATATAATTAAAGATAGATTGGATGGCATGGTAGCGGGGTAAATCATTTGCATGGGGTACGACTTAATAAGAGCCTTAGTTAGAATAGACCCAAAATATAACCGTTGCAAATTTTGAATTTAATTATTGCTCTAATTTTGGAGTTACTATTTCTTTCATATAATAAAAATAATATAGCAATGATGTATTAAAATAAATTTCGGGCCTGTTTGGCATTGCTTTTGGAAGGCCAAAAAGCTGCTTATTTGATAAAAAGCTGATTATGGGACAAAAATAAGTGTTTGGTAAATGCTGATTTTAGAAAAATCAATTTTCTGAAAAGTGAAAAAACCTCCTATTAGAAAAAGTTAGAAATTGAAACTTTTCAGAAAAGCTGATTTTCAGCTTTTAAGGGCAGCAGATTTAATATTTTTTTTAGACAAAAATATCCTTCATTTTATTTCATAATGACAATTATATCTAATATAATCTTTTTTTTTTATTTTTTCTCTTATCCTATCACTCAAAATTATCCTTTTTTATTTTTTTATTCTAAAAAGCCATTTTTAATCATATCATTTACCAAATAGTTAATAATTATTTTTAATTTTATAAGTCATTTTAAATTTTATTTACCAAACAGTAATCTACTTTTCGACATACAGCTTTTTGGAATATAACTTTTTTCAATTAAAAAAACTATTTTCATAAGTTTTGCCAAACTGGCCCTTCTTCTGTTTAGTAATAATTTATCTTCGATGTAATAATAAAATTGACGAGATAATTGTTAAATTCTCAGTTGTTTGAATTATTTAGCTAAGAAATTAAGAGTGGAAAGACATGAGTGGGGTGAGTTTGTTAATTAAGGACAGAATGTGAGTTGATAATTTTTTTTTTTATGTTGCCACACCCGATTTTTCGAGACTTTGTCTCGACTATATCCGGATTTGACACGCATTGTGCACCGGATTTATTAGTGGGAAAGTCTCTCAATAAAAAATTTTTGCGTACGCTAAAAGTCGAACGCGAGACCTTACTTAAACGAAACTAAGTCGCTTTTTACTTGAACCCATCCTGTTGATACTGTGAGTTGATAATTGAATTATAATGATGAAGTTTTGTTGCATTTATAAAACTAAAGAAGTATGCTTGAAATCATTGCATGTCATTATTATTATTATTATTATTATTATTATTATTTTAATAAAATGTAATTTATAGGTCAAAGAGGAGCCAGCAAAATGTTGGACAATGGCAATTACCAATATAGTTGAAAATAGATTTGTTTCCCTGAAAATACAAAAAGGGAAAAGAAAAATTCCACTTTTATTGCCGCCAGATATTATATTTTCTTCAACAAATCCCTTTGTTTAAGGGAAAAGACTACGAAATTATTAGCCACCTCTAACCCAAACAAATCCACTTTATCTCACAACAACAATAATAATAAATACATACCACTACTAATCACTATATTTCATTTACTTCAAACATAAACTATATCATTTCATTTCAAAAAAAATCTGAAATAAAAATTATCATAAAAATAAAATATTTCAATGATTTTTAAAATCGTTATATACCAATCAATTAAATCTGAAATACTGTGAACCATTTACTGTTCTAATATGATAAATAGAAAAAACTATTTTTCTTTAATATCGTAACAATTTATATCACTGATAAAATCGTAAATTAGAACCGATTTACGGTTTTCTAGCTTTGTTTATTTTAACACTTAAAACTTTAGAAAATGATAAGAATTTTATTATTCTTTTAAGTATAATTTTGTATATTTTAATCTCTTATTCTTCATTTTCTTATTATTGCCTATATATATATATATTTTTTATAAATATTTAATTGACTTTAAGATATAAATATGATAAAAATGGCAAAATTAAATTAATAAAGCCAATGTATTAGTTTTATCATAATTTGAACTACAATTTATAACTTATGGTATTGGAATTATTTTTTTAGACATGATTATTATTTATTATGTTCATATAAACATTTTTTGGAGTGATTTTATTTTTAATTGGTTCAATTTTGATAATATCATAGTTTTGAATCACTAAACTGTAAATCTTTATTTTCACCCTTTTTTTTTTGTCGGTACACAAATCTTTCTAACCATTTCAAAAGAATTTAGACCAAAAAATGAGTTTAACCCAGTATAATATTATATGCGAAACGCCAATAATACACCAATCTCACAACAACTAAATGCTAATATTATAATGCAAGCCAGGTAACAAATAATAATAAAAAAATCTCCACATTAAGCCTAAAGGAGTATAATTGTTTCAATGATAATAATTATTAATATTTAGATATAAATGATAATTAAATATTATGTCGTATTAATATTTAGATATAATTTTTTTAAGACTCTTTTAACTTTTTGTTTTGCAATAAGAAAATATGATAATAAGATTGGCATGTTAATTCTTACAGCAGCCAATGGTTTTGGCCTCAAAACTGCTAATATTCACCTGAAAGTTTCGTCCTTGTTCAACAATGCAGCTTTAATTTCTGCTGTGGCTGAAAAAATTTAAAAAACAATTTGCATCAACTTGAATAACATATTTTTATTTAGAATCTATTCATATATTTATTCGTGATTAAATTAATTTTAATTATATGCTGTGATTTTGAAAATCTAATTTTTATAAACATTTACAGTTTCGTATTTTTTAGATGTTAATTACTCAACCTTATTTTATATAGTAATAGTAGTACATTATTGATTTAGTCCCCAATTGAATATATATGCTGAATTGGAATAAAATTTCCTTGATTAGTTTTGGCCTTTATTGCTATGTCAATGTAATTTTCTCGTTACATGACTGTGATTTTCTTGGCAATTTCCATCTTACAAATTAATTTTTAGACTTAAATTAAAATAAAGTTTATTTTCTTTATATGATATTAGAATCATCAATCATACAATATTGAATTATGCAATCATACGATATTCAATTTTGTAAATTTCACGCTATAAATTTCCTAAATATGTTCAATTTTGGATATAAAAGGTGTGTGTTAAGCCTCATATCGATTAATTATAAAAATATAAATATAATACTTTTTATAATAGCTCATAAAATTCTCTGAAATTAGATTAAAGGGATAAGAGTATGTTCGTTTTTAGAATTAGATTAAAGGGATAAGAGATTATTTTGTCATTTGACTATTGGAAAGGGTATGAAAATGCCCTTAAACTTTTTTCTGTCTGTTTTTATCCCTAAACTCAGCTTAATAATTAGAAAATATTCTTATGTTGGATGGAAAATTCAGCTGATAAACGGAGCTAACGACAGCCAATTACGTTTCGACGCGTCAGCATCCACATGTCAACTCTTTTTTTCTAGTCAGATTACTGATTTGGACTCTCTCTCTCTCTTATTGCAAATCATTGGCATTGTATCTAAAATTTTTACAGCAAAATTTTGATAAAAATTGAAACTCTCTCACATTGAACTTGAAAACCTAGTAATATTTCAAGTCCTACTCCTACTCCTCTTCCTCTTCTCTTTCCTCTTACTCATACTCCTTATGTGACTGATATAAAATTATAGAAAATAAACAGCCAATATGTCAATTATTTGTGTCAAAAATGAACAAATCAAAGTGATTAAAGTTTTAGAAATGAAAATTTAAAACTAGAAGAGTTTAAAGTTAGCAACTTTAATACTAAAAAGCTGAATCTAAGCTAAGAAACATATTGGATTTGATCTTGCAAAAACTTGGAAGAAAAAGGAAAACAAAAAAAAATTATGATCTTTGTTCAACTAAGAGAAAATAACAAATAGGTCAAAATAACAACAAATAGATCAAAAAAATATTTTTTTTTCCCTCGTCAAACACAAAAAATCAAAATACAAAAATAAAAACTCAGATATTGAACAAAAGAGATAAAAGAAAAGGCAAAATTTGGAAGAATAACAAACAAAATTAATAATTTTAGAGTCAATATAATATAACAATGGTCTACATTTAATTATCTATTGTCTTTTTATTAATTTTCCAATTGTTCTAACAACAAAACATTCAATTCTCTTCAATTTTATTCTCCATTTTTGTCTCTTTAATTTCTTCGCAAAAATAAAATATTTCACACCCAAAGGGAGATGCAATTTTCAAACATGGAAAATTCAATCCTGAACTCACTAGAGGAGGAGAAAGTCTTTTAAAATTACCTTTTTAAACTGCAGAGAGGGCTCAAATTTTCAAATCATAATTTACTTTTTTTTTAAAAAAATTTGATTAGGAAAGATCTTTTACTGGTGTATAATCACGTGTCGACACGTGATTGACTGCCGTTAATTCCGTAATTTTTTGTTCAACGTTAAAATACTTTTTAACTATTAAATTGAGTTGAGAGGTAAAAACTGATTAAAAAAAAAAATTAAAAGTACCTTCACACCATTTTCAATAGCTAAATGGTAAAACAACCCCTTATCCCTATATTAAATCAAGTCCATTTTTTATAGGCTCATAATCTCCTATTAGTTTCACTTTTTTTGTATAATTTAGTTAGAGCGAAGCGATAGAATTTTACTAATAAAAATGCACAAAAAAAATGTTGACATATTTTAAATTATTTGACGATGATTAATAATAATAATGCACCTTTTGACAAATAATAATAATAATAATAATAATTGAAGGTTGTGACTTGCGAGTATTCTATGCGGTCAGTCTCTTGACTTATGACTAAAATTAAGGAATGCCACAGGAAATTAATTGTCATAGATATTCAAATCACGTTTAAACAGAAGATATCAATCCTTAAGGGATTTTACAAATTTAGAGAATATTTAAATAACAAATTTAATATTATGAGATAAGCATTCCAATTTTACTTGAATCCCAACTAAAAATAATAAAGATTAAAAAAAATTATAAAATGTTTTTTTATTATTATTTTTATTTTTTTGGTGCTACAAAAATATGCATGGTCCATATTAAGATGTAGAAGAGACGTACCACTCACCACTATTGACATTACAACAAAAATCTTGTACATACGTAATTGAATTTGACAATTAAGCATTAAATCCGCCCAACTACTATTGCCATTTGCTTTCCCCATCACTTTTTCTAGGATGCAATGGGCATTTGCTTCCCCGGGGATAAGGGCACTGCGGATGGATGAATTTATAATTGGCAAAAGGGTATTGTTAAATTATTGCAGTTTGAATAGATTATTACTGTTATTTAATTAATAAAGCGTCATATTATTTTTTAAAATTTATTAAAAATATCAAAATATCTCCTTATAAAAATACGTGATATATTATAAAAAGCTCGCAAAAATCACATAATTATAACGAATAAATAGTGATAAAATTTTTAACAAATTGAAAAGATGTTTTATAAAGCATATTACCTACCATTTTAGGAGAGGAATCAATGTCAACGTAATTTTTTTTTGAGAGAAACTTTGATGATTCATCATTAATTTGCTCTATAGATACAATTATACAAATATTAAAATCAATAATAGTTTCCTTTTTTATAAATAAGAATTGGGAAAAAAAATCGAAAAAACATTAAAAATCAAGTCTAATCCGGTTTATGTTGTTAATCACTTTAATTGTATGCGAAGGCGAACATAAATTTTAATTTTTAAAATTTATATTTAATAGATTTTAACTCGAACTCAGATGTAATGTATGGTTAAACAATACATTAACAATTGCCTGATTTTTATACGTAACTTGGTCTTTATATATGATCTATATGGATAATTTTTATATTTTAATTTACATTACCATTTTACTCTAAATAAGTATGAGCGTATTTTATACTTTAATCATCAAAAATTATGCATTTGTTAATATTGATGGAGAAAAATTAGTGTTGAATTATTTTTTTATAATTTTGCAACGTGTTTATGTAACTTTTTTTCTATTGTACTAACATTAAATTTTAATTACTTGTATTTTAATTTGTGTTTTTATATTTAAAATATTTAAAATTTATGTTTTAATTCAAGGATGCATATAATAGAGTAATTGTATATGTTAAATTTCTGGACTAATTATAAAAAAACTCCTAACGTTGCACTTATATTTTTCAATTCAACACCTAACATTTAAATTCTTACTAATTGGACACTAACGTTTTGGTACTCTGTCAATACTCTTTCAATCGAGGAACTCCATTAATCTTTCCTTTAAAACTAATGAAAATTTGAATTTTTTATTCAAAAAATCATTTTTTGAATTTTTATTTAGGTATTAATACAACTTAAAATTAAAAATAATTTTTTTAAAATTTTAACAATCAAATTGGGATATTTTCTTTAAATTTTGTTGCTCTTATTTAAATATGTATTTAATTTTTTCCAATAAAGTCACAAAATTGAAAGTGAATGTTTTCTAAATATATTTTTAATTATGAACAAATTAAAATTTTTACTTCTTATTTGTGATATTTTTTGAAATATATTACCTATATATTTAAATAAAAGTAGCAAGTCAAAGAAAGTGTCCCAATTTAATTATTATTATTAATTGTTAATTATATTAACAACTAAATATATTTGTTAACAACAATGAATATGAGTAAATTAAATAATTAAACGTGGTATAAACAAAGAAATAGACTATAATTTGAAATAAATAAATAAAAAAAAGTATGCCTATTAATAAAATAGTAATTTATGAGAAGCATATATATAATTGGTACGTTGGTGCATACCATAGTTATTAAAACCGGACCAGACCGGCCGGTTCAACCGGTTGAACCGCATACCAAGCTGAAAATCGGTTGTTTGACTATATAAAACTGGATTTGAAAAAACTGGCCAGAACCGGAAAAAACATGGTAGAACCGGAGAAAACCGGGAAAAATTGGATTGAAATAAAAAATTATTTTTTTTAAAACACAAATTATTTTTAAAACACCCCAAAACTCAAATTATTTTTTAAAACACATTATTTATAAAAAAAATCACTCAATTCATCTCCTTCCATCTAAATAATATATTTTTTTCTTTTTAGGTAATAGACTATATAATTGAAATAAAAATTCATAATTCTAATAAAAATGTATTATACATAAAAAAAAATTATGAAAAATAAAAATCATATATTTCTGCTAATGACATAATCGAAATAAAAAAATTAAAAAAAAAAAAAAAGAAAACCTCCAAAATTAAAAAAAAAATAAATAAAATATTTTTTTTAAAATACACCATTTATAAAAAAAAGTCCAATGAGAATGACAATGATAATGAGTGATAAAAATGATTTTTTTTAAAATATATATAATGTAAAATGAATTTATTTGAATGTTTAAAATTTATGTTTGGTGAATATTTAATGTGTTTTGTAACTTATTATTAGTATATTTGTAGCATATGTTAAATGTTTTGATAGATTTTGTTTTTGTTTGAGTGTTTATATCGTAATATTTATAAAAATTATACTAATTAATAATATTTTAAAAATAGAAAAAAAATTCTGTTGAACCGGTCGAACCGCGAACCCTCAATCTTGCCGGTTCTTTATACGGTCCGGTTTCAATGACATTGGTGCATACGGTGTGCTAGATATGCACCATTAAATTCTTGCAATTTAACATCTTGACCATCCATTCCACAAAAAACTTTTCCGAGGAACAAACCGACTAAAAAGAAACAAGCGGATGAACTACGGGTAAACGTTATCTTTTACGATGACACACTCTCTTTCCTCAGCCATGGCAAGGTCCTCTATTAATTGGATATGAGTGGGGGGCTCCCTCCATTTTACCAAACCCTACGATTTTTAACTCTTTACACGAAACAGTAAAAAAATTAATTGATATTTGATAACCGGGCTTTGAGGAACTAGAGCTCGGCATTTCTCTCCCCACTGAGGTTGTAAACCGGGCAAGTATAAAGTCACAATGATTGTTAAACGAGCGTGTAGTTCGGTTATCTTGGATAGTTCGGTGGTCGTAAATGGAAAGTCATTAACTCCGGATATTTCCTGTATAGTGCCCTGATTCTGGGATATCAAAGAAGGAAAGTGCTAGGAATCATTCATTGACCGGGTGCAGATAAGGAAACAACTTGCAATCAGGAAATCAGCACGATTTCCTCTTAATTAGGAGATATCTTCCTATTCAGGAGCAAAGGAAGGACTCTATAAAAAGGAAGATCACAGGTACATAAACTCTCTCTAGACTCTATTAAAATAACCTAATTTTCTCTAAGGGACTGACTTGATCGTCGGAGCTTCCCCTGTCGGAAACCGACGACTCTATTGAGTTCTTTTCAGGTAACTTGCTGGAGGAGAGCCTCTGAAGAGTTAGGTTGTTATCATTTGGTGCGGTGAGCGTGGAACACTCCTCAGATTTCAGTGGACAATGGACCTTTTTCCCGATTTACCTATCCCTACCGGCGCTGCCTCCAATACACAAAATACTGAACTTGCACTTCCCCAGCCCCAAACAAACAACCTGGGCCAATTCTCCCCCAACCCACAGCCGGCCTCAACTGAGCGAATTTCCCCACTCCAGATGCGACAACTCCTCCCCCAGTTACAAGAACAAACTCCGGTAGCAACACCGGCACCCATGCCTATTCCCGTGATTCCGGGCATCACCCCTCAAGTCGCTCAAACTCTCTTAACTGCCTTATCCGCTATAGCGGCTCAGTCACCCCAAGCAGTACCCCAAGGCAGCGCCCCAGCAACACTCCAAACACAAACACCTACCCAAGCACAACTTCCCGCCCAGAATACCCAACTTCCACCTTCTTTGCCAAGCACATTAGCTCCGAGAACAACCATCACAATGACGGCTGAACAGTTTGAAAGAATGTTCGAGGAAATAATGCAGAAATTCCAGAATAGAAATACTTTGCAGTACCAGGGTAGCTTTCGGTCCCCTCTGTCTCGAGATATCCTGACGACTCCATTCCCGCAGATCAGATTGCCAAATTTACCAAAGTATAGCGGTAGCTCGGATCCCCGAGCTCACATTGACGAATTTCATCACACCCTGCTAGTCCATACAACGGAAGATGCTGCCTTATGTAAGGTGTTCCCGCAAACTCTTACGGACTCTGCGCAGATCTGGTTTCGAAACCTCCCGGAGAACTCCATCCACAGTTTTGAACAGTTTAGCGACATGTTCATAGCTAAGTTCGTAGCTGCAATAAGACCGGCCAAGGTTTCAGCCGACCTCACAATGGTTTATCAGGAGAAAGGGGAGGCACTCCGGGTTTATGTCGAGAGATTCAATGCTGTGGCCATGGATATCCAAAATTTGAACTTGGAGGTAGCCATTAATGCACTCATAAGGAACACGAGGTGTCAGGACTTTAGCGACTCCTTAAGCAAAAAACCACCAGGCGATTTTACCGAACTTATGTCCCGAGCTCATAAGTATATCCGCATGGATGAAGCACGTCGTCTCCGTTACAGTTCGCAGGGCCGAGAATCAGACAGGGGTTTCCGTACAAACCGGGAGAGAGGCAACAATAACTGGGATGAAGGCAGAAATAGAACCTCCAGTAGCTCACACCGAGCTTTCCTTGTTTCGAAGTCTGCTCCCAGGGGCAAACAAGACGAAAGGTTCACACCATTAAACACACCAAGGTCCCAGATTCTAGCATGGATGAAAGAAAATGAGAGATTTAATTGGCCGCGCCCAATGATCGAAGATCCGAATAGAGACCAGAGCCTTTATTGTTCCTTTCACAGGGACAAGGGCCACCTAACGAACGACTGCAGGCAGCTGAAGCGCGAGATTGATAATCTTGTCCGGAGAGGTAGGCTCGGTCAGTTTGTAAAAGATAATGAAAGAAGTACAAGGAAGAGGTCGCCTTCACCGCGCGGCGCGAACAATGGGGCAGGTTCTAGCAAAAAAGCCCCAGCTGGAGTCATTCATGTCATAGCAGGGGGAAAACATTATGATGTTTTTGAACAGTCAAGAAAGAAGAAGGCCAAAGAGGTGTTCTCCATGGGTGTGGGACTGGCTGAAAAGAGTTATGAGGTCAAATTTTCAGCAGAAGATGAAAATCATGTTCGGGGTCCCCATATTGACTCGTTGGTTGTTGAGGCTTTAATACAAGACTTCCTGGTTCAGAGGACTTCCTCTATTAATTGGATATGAGTGGGGGGCTCCCTCCATTTTACCAAACCCTACGATTTTTAACTCTTTACACGAAACAGTAAAAAAATTAATTGATATTAATTTTATAAAATATTCATTATAATTTACTAAATATTAGCTCATCCTATATAATTATATATTTATTAATTTTTTATACATAAGGGTAAAATAAAAAATATATAATTAATATTTCTTACCAAGATGTATGGAACCAACATCTATCTATGAGGTAATATTTATTAAAAAAAATAAAGTATAATGAGAGGAGTGGGGAGGAGTTCATAACTCAAGAGCGTGATTATGATTATGGTGGGAGGTGGTGGCTGTCTGTAACAGTAAAATTTCAAATGCTTCTATTAATCACAGTTATTTTTTACTGTGATGACAAAAAATAAAAAACAAAAAAAAAATCATAGTTATTTTTGCAGTCACTTTATTTTAAACTCTGCTCATGTTTGTTTTACCCTCTGGACTTTTTATTACAACTCTGTAAGAAATTTTCACAGTTATGTTTGCTCTCTGCAACGTTTTACCATCCACAAATTTAATTTTCTCACTTTTCTTCGGTTATTGTAAAATTCAGTGCATGATTATTATTTTTTTGAAGAATGCATTTTTTTTTTTAAAAAAAAAAAGGTTTGGGAGCTGAATTTTGTTTAATATTTTAAAAACTTTAACTGATTAATTTCACGTTAATGCGAAAGTTAAAAAAAATAATTGAAAAATAATCTTGATTTTACAAAATGTAATACCAATTGACTAAATTGCCATTTTTTTAAATTTTAAATATTTTATTTAATTTTTATATAATCAATATTAAATTTATTACATTATTATATGTAGTGGTGTATAATAAATATGAACATGCATTTAAACTTTATTCTCAATTTTTTAAAGAAATACTTAGGTCATGTTTAGTATGATTTAATAAATTGTAATGTAATAAATAATATAATGGATAAAAAATATAATGCAATGGATTGAAATTATAATTATATATATTATTATATTTGATTGCATTAGCAATGTAACGTAAATACTAATATATTCCTATATTTGGTTGGATTATACACATATACTATTGTGATGTAATTATATTTATAATTATCAATTATATTTTATATGATTATTTTATTTTATTTTTTATAAATATTTTATATACTTATATAGTTATTATATTATAGAAATATAAAAGTCCGAACTTGATAAAGCATCGTATTTTTTTTTTTAAATCTCATATTAAAAATGCAATCTCATATAAAACAACAATTTTATTAAATTTGAGATAATATTATTTAATTTGAAAGAGATTAATGTAGTGAAAAATACCACAAAATATTATAAATTAGAGAATACATCCATTAATGTATTGAGAATTACATGCGTATTTATTATTACAATACATTGTAAAAAATTTGAGTTAACAAATAAATTAATCAATATATTATTCATTACATTACAATTTTCTATACCAAACATGGCCTTAAAGTGGTACAAAACTAAATATAAAATTGATCACTTAAAATGTAATGCAAAATTATTAAAAAAATTCATTCAAAACTAACAAAATATTCTTAATAATCCACAAAATATTTTGGATGGATTTTTTAATAAAATTTCTAATTTGAAATATAGTTAAAGGTTGGGTTTGAAATTATATATTTTGTAATTTAAGAATTAAATAAAAATTTTACAATAATTTTTTTTTTAATAAAAAAAGCTGAAGTTAGTTTTGAATTTGATAGGGCAAAAAATATTGGATGGGGCATTCAACCACTCCAGAAAGAATTATAGAAGGAGAGCACATGCAAATGAAAAGGACAGAGAGCCTTTCTTTTCCTCCATCATCACTTGTGAATTCACAGTATAGATTAGAGAATAAAATAATATATAAATAATTTGTTGAAATGTTTTCACTAGGGGTGTACACGGATCTGGATCTTTCTGTACCGAACCGAAATTCCGAAGAAAAAGATTCAGAACCGAATTGTACCGTTAACTTTTTTTACTAGAACCGAACCGAATTGTACCGTTGACTTTTTGACTAGAACCGAACCGAATTGTACTGGAACCGGACCGAAGACCGTATTGAACAGTACCGAACTGTTTTGGAACCGAATTGCACCGAAAGAACCGATATTTATTACTTATTTTATATAATATTAGTAATTTATATATAAATATTATTTATAATTTATATTATATATTTATTATATAAATTTAGTTTCATAATTATTTGTATTAATTATTTTAATGCACTAAATTAATATAATAAATAGTTAATAAATTAAAATGGATATTTTAATTATTAATTTGATAAATTTAATTATTATATCTATATGAATATACAATTAATTTTATTTAATTTTAGTGTAACTCAACTAATACTTATCTATTTTCGTCACAATTTTTATATGAGTATGTAAATTAAAAATCTATTTATAAATAAGAATGTATTAAAAATGAAATTTTACCAATTGATGTAAATTTATGGGTATATAATATTAATCATCTTATCAATAATTCAATTTATTTTTAGCATCACTCAACCAATACTCATCTATTTTTGACATAATATTTATATGAGTAATTGATTATGTATTTTAATAGTATAGTTATATACAATTATTGTATCAATGAAATTTTACCAATTAATATAAATATATAAGAATATAATAATCTTACGAATAATTTAATTAGCTTAGTAATTAATACTATAAAATGTTGGTTTTTCATTATCACAATATTTTATTTTTCATGAAAATTGTTATATATATGAATAATTTGATAAAAGAAAATTAAGACATAAAGTAATTGTTCAAGTTCAATACGTATTATTAATTATATATTCTATTAAACTACAAAACCTATAAAAAGATGACTGCATTTTATATTCACCCTTATAATATAACTATTGACTAAAATAGCAATTAACAATCTCTTAACTGTTAAGCCAAATTTAATGAGATTTAGTATAATAATTGAGTCAAGATAATAAATGTGAATAAACCCTAAATATAATCATAGTCCATAGAGCCATCTTCTATTCTCTAAACATAATTAGTTAAGGTTATATATATAACTAATTATATGAGTATGTAATTTTCTTATTAATTAATTTGATTTATATTTAATATCACTCAGCTAATACCCATTTATATCTAGCACAATATCTAATTACCTATATGAGTAATTGGATACGGATGAAATATTATATTTAGTCAAACCTATATTTAATATATATGTCAAAATTATAAACATAGTACACATTTTATATATAGTTTAAAGTCTCTATATATCTAAAAAAAAAATAACTATAATTTTCTTCCACTACTATAATATGAATTAATATATGTCAAAACTTTTACCATTACTATTAAAATTTTATTTCATATTTACTTTGCACTTTTTGGTTGACATAATGAAATGTATAAATAATCTACCTCAACTCAAGTTTTTCTATATACATTGCAAACAAAACCAATTTATTTTTATAAATTCATATGTGATTGAAGATAGTAATATATGTAATTTTTATTATTAGAAACTTAATTAATATATGATTAACACACCAATCATCATTAAGGATTATTAAAAATAATGTCAATATTATTTTAGTTGTAAAGTAATATTATTAAGAATAAAATTTGAAAATTTTTAGGGGGATGAAAATTTTTATTTTGAGTTTTTGGAGTAAATTAAAATTTAAGTTTAAAGAATTGATAATTTTTAAAATATTTAAAAAATAAATTATTAAAATTATCTGAAATACCGTATTGTACTGTATTGTTTTGTTTTGTACCGAAAGAACCGAAAAACCGAACTGAACTGTACCGAAAATTAAAAAAATCGTACCGAATTGTACCGAAATTTTTAAGAACCGAATTGTGCCGAAATTTTTAGGAACCGAAATTTCAATACAATACGGAGATTTGGAAATCTCCGAATTGTACCGAACCGTGTACACCCCTAGTTTTCACTTACTAATATTAATTTTGGTAAGACAGGAAATATATAATTTTTTAAAAATCATAGAAATGGACAGAATTGACTTATTAAGAATTAAATTAGAAGTGAAGTCAATATCTTATTCTTTAATTATAGCTAAATATGGCAATTAGGAAGGAACTTGCTTCACTTAGATTTGTCATTATATGGCAATTAGGAAGGAACGTTGCTTATCTAGATTTGTCATTATATGGCAATTTTCAAGTCACAACAATAAGACTATCTTACAAATCATAATCGTATCTAAATTGCTATCAAATTTTGTTTTTATTCTCATCAATTACTATGCTATTGATAATAAGTCTTTTAAAACACTAATACAAATTATTTTCTCTATTTTATATATATATATTTTGTATGAAGTTAATTCAAATAAATTATTGGAATTAGGATTTTTTATGAATTATCTCATATTGTGAGAAAGGTTTTAAGAATCATTACTTTTTATCCTCTAGAAGGATTAAGTTTAATAATTTTCACCTAATTTTGGAGTAAATTTTTAAATTTTGATTTTTTTTTAAGAACACGGTATATAAAAATAAAAGATTAAAAATTTAATAGAAAAAAATAAAAGTTCAAAAATTTAATAGGAAAAAACATAAAAATATTTTTGGCTACATTCCTACTTGCATGTTATTATTTTTACCCAAAGATTCATTAAAATGATATTTTAAAGTGAAAAGGTTTAATGTCATTTTTTTATTTAAAAATTTTAAATTTAATACATATATGGAAACTTGAACTCCATTACATAATTCATTAAACACCGATATACTTTTCAATATTATAAATAGTAAATATAAATTTACATTATCTTTGAAAAATTAAAGTGCACAATTTTTAACCGCACTAATGTAATATCATACAACATCCCAATCAATAAAAAAATCAATCTATTTTGTTTTTAATTTTTACAAATTTTACTATGCATGTAAGATACATATTTTTATCATAGACATTGAAATAAAGGAATTCACTCTTATTTATTGATAACATTCTCGAAAAAATTTTCGTAATTTGTTACCTGCAAAAAAAAATAAAAAACTTGTTAGAAATTTACAAATACTCCGACGGTCAAATCAGTATCTTGACTAAAATATAAAAAGTATAATGTAATTGAGAAAAAATGTCTTTTAAAAATGCTTGAATTTCTATTATTTATACGCTAGAAAATCAGTGTTGAAATAGAAATCAGATCCTAAATACGATATGACTTATACATTTTTAATTTACGATTAACTACTGTTAGAGTTCTATAATAAATTAAATTAGCATTGTTATCATTTATATTAATCTTAACTTTTTTTTTGATAACTAAGTTCTAACAAGAAAGTAACTTAAATATGAAATGATAACGTTAAAAGGAACATTTTAGCCATGAAGGTAATATACTTTATATATTTATATATTCATCAGGTCCAACATAATATTAGTAATTATATATATAAAAAATATACCCTATATATATACATAATGAAAATAAAAAAAAGAAAAAGAAATCATAAAAAATACATAGTAGACCTAGTTGGTCCTATGACCCCAAAACAAGCGAATTACCGAAAAACACGGATTATTAAGCAAAACAATTCCAAAGTCTGTCTCATATTCTTACCTAATTGCTGTAATTTCAGATGATGTGTTGACACCCTCACTCTCTTTTTCAATATAATTATTGACAGGATATTTTGTTTTTTAAGCAAAGAAATTTGTTTGTTTTGAGACATTGATTATGGTATGGATTGGTATATGATTGGTAGTTAGTAAGATGGGGTCTTTAAATTTCATACTAGGAAGGAAACTGTTTGGGTAGTCTGTTGTGTTCAGAATTTAATGCATTAGTTGAGCTGCTTCAATGTAGTTTCTTTCTATATGTAAGAGGATGCCCATTCGTTCAACATATTCAATTTTAGATTAGTATGTTTTAGGTATAGGCATTTCAGATCTATGAATTATAGCAATTTTTTCTTTATCTGAATTTGGTTTCGAATTAGCAAGTAAGGAATTACAATTGTTAAACTATTTTTTCAATTGATTATAGTTCGCTATCCTCTATTCCAATACGCAATTATGTATTAAAAAAATGTTTCTATTGGATAGATGGCCCAGATGACCATGAGAGCGATAGCAAGTGATGTCATCTACCAAATTAAAACATGGACTTCTAAGTAGACCTATTCATCTGCAGGCTAGAGCAGACTTGCAATTTAAACGTTAAATCCAAACCAACAAAAGACCTATAAAAAATATATTATGCCTTACCCTGCCCGATAAAATAAATTGAAAACTCAAGCCTGGCCATACATTCCGCGAATATTTTCTAAATTAATTAATATAACCTCAAAATGACATCACAAATTTGAATAATAAATTAATAATATGGCAAATCCAAACAGGATTTCAAATATTTACTATTTACTATTTCAAAACTCCCTGTAAACAACACCAAGAAATTGAAATTAAAATTTATTTAACAAAAATAAATGAACACACACACGTATATATATATATTTTTCCTTTACATCCAACTACACCGTTTTAATGAGGAAAACTTATAAATTTATAATAAGTGTTTTTATAACATATGCATACCTTGCGGGCCAGGCCAGGTTAGGCCAGGTCAAGCCCGCTAGTTATATGTAAAACCCAAGTCTGACCCTAAAAAAATAAACTTTTCATGAATTTGGGCCGGGTTGAGCATATATGTAAAAATATATGTCCAAGCCCGTAATTCTTACTGGCTGACCGGGCCAAACCCGAAACCATGATCAAGCTTACTTCTAATTGCTGCTGTAAATGTTCAAAGAAAACAATGGCACTCATATTTAAGAAGCAAAATTACCAAATTAACGCTTAGGGAACTTTTCCAAGTGCAAAGCAACATTGAGAGACCGATGTGTGTAAAGGACATTTGTGTGGATTTATTATGGTAGGTGGAGATATATATCATTGAAGAGGGTATTTGTATTGCTATTGAAATCCAGGTTTCAAGTTATCATTACGTGTGAAGTGAATGTAACGCCTAATAACCAGCAAACGTACATTAAGAATAAAGTCTAACTCAACTCAAAAATTAGCCTTTTAAAGTGAAAATTGCACAAACTTTTAAAAGTTAGCTTTTTGAAGTAAGAATTGCACAAATTTTTATAAAAAGTATTTAGTTCTTACAACTAAGTTAACTGTAATACACTTAACATTATGCAAGCACAGATAATAAAAGATCACATTATGCTGTTGAGGTTACCTTAATTTTGCTAGAAGACTCCATCAGCCTCTCGCCATCAGTCTGAGAAGGTAAGGAGACTTTGTTGTGTGACCATCAAGTTGCGACAAATATATTGTGTTTGCCAATTCTTTTAATCCACAATCCTTGAATTCAATTCATTTTAACAGCTTAATGCTCCGTAGTACAATCTTGAACTTACTGCAAATGCACGACCTTCAAGCTAGCTTTTACACATGCGACCCTGTTTTCTTGGCATTGTTCTTTTGCCACCCAAATTTTCAATGTGAAGTAGTATTGGTAGATGAGCATAATACCAGCTAATATTTACTGGCAACCAGCCAACCACCATATGGCAATGAACAGCAAAAATTTAAGGCTTCAAATCCGAAACTTTTCAAACATCAAAATTCCTCTAGAAATGACTTGCTACCTCAACTCGAGGACATTTTTATTGAAGCGAGGACTGACAAGGTAAAAAAAAAAAAAGCATTAAAATTTCACTTTATCTTCGTCAGAATATATTTTTCCATCAGATTCATCCCAGTGTGACTTGTCACCCAGCAAGGGGAAAACCTCTTTGTCTAATGGCATCTGGATATAGCTAGATGACCAATCATGGATATCAATCATATCATCACATAAATGATTATCCCTCTTCGGCTCAAACCGTAACTTTTTATTCTCGTCTCCAATAAGGTCTAAAGACATTTGTTTGCTTAGAGGAAATTCAAGAGCCCAAGGATACGAATAATGATCACTTAAGGACCCACTCACTGGTTTGCACTTTGGTTCAATATAAAAATCAAGTCCAGCAGGATAGAGGGCTTCTTTACCAGGACAATGATGATTCTCATTCAGAATCTTTCTCATAAACCCAAGCTGATTTAGAGGAGAAAGAAAGATGCTGCTGCTCTTGCAACCTGGGCGATAATTAGAGTACTCGCCCGTATACAGACGGTTTGTCATGTCAGGTAAGGATAACAGAAAATTGTCAGCATCAGCAGCTATATCATCGTTGATTTCAAGAACACATTCTGCAAAATGATGGCTCTTGTTGCTGGCAGAAAAAAACTGCAGTGGCAGCAGGTTTGGAGGATTATATGAAACCAACGACTCTGTAAATAATCTACTTGCAGTAAACCTGTGATCCAGATTCTGTTGTTGATCATTATGCAAACTTGATAAAATGGGATGCACGCTCAGCTCTGTATTTTGAGAAGCTGCACATAAGTGGCTTCTATCAACCGTGTTATCAACATCCCAGCCCAGCAGAAAAGTTTTTGGCTCTTGCCCATACAATGGTTCGATGGGATAGTGGAATTCATCCAACTCTTTAAGATGTCTTGACATGTGACATCCATGTTTTCTGATATCAAAGTCAAAAGCTGAATCACCTTGGGTGCATAAAATTGGAGTAGCTGTTTCACTTGATTCGTAGTCAAGCTCCATTATGCTGTTGTTAAGATAGTTTCGGCGAGAATAGCAGTTTGGAAATTTGGGATTTGGGAGCTCTCTTTCTCTTAGTAGGCCTGACCAACAAGATGAAGATCCAGCATCCAACGATGGCCCACTGTCCAGTTCCATAAAGTTTCTTGCAGATGTCCAATGAGATTTCTTGAAGTGTATATCAAACTCTTTAGAAGTGAGTGACCTAGGCTTGGTATCAACATCCAATGTCTCTGTCTTTAAAACTTCAAAACTCTACGAAAGAAAATGCTCCATTATTAACATGGAAGGAGTTTGATCACTCAGAAGGTCAAAGAAGAATACCTTGTTATCACTGTTCTCAGGAAACAGCCTGCTGAGTAGGACAGAGACAATGTCGTGCCTGAGAAAATTTCTTATCCAATCCATGATTACAGAATAATGAAATTAAAAGGGCTTATTAATGGGGACGTGTCTAACCCCTTAGAAAAGAGTTCATCTACTTCAGGAAATGAGGTTTTTGCAACCAATTGACGTAGTTTGTGCCTTTTTTTAGAAAAGATGCCAGCGTTCTTGCATGGAGCCCCTGAAGATTTGAGACAGTTAGTAAGCCGAACAAAATAACCTAATATTAAATGTAGTGAGATAATGGCATGCAAAACCTAAAGAGAAAAGAGAGAGTGGGGAGAGAGAGAGAGAGAGAGATGGGGTAGTTTCAGTTCAAAAATTCCATTTCATCAACTACGGTTTCGACTTTAAAAATAAAGCACCATATTAGGATGAGCCTTATCAAAATAAATGGATGATAATAGTTCATTATGTTGCCATGATAATGGGGATAAATATATGTCGAAAGGATATCAAAATAAATCTGAAATGCAATGTAATTCATGTTTTCTTTCCTCACCTCATAGCAACTAGAAAGGGCTAGTATAGTTAAGTTTTGTCTTTCTAAAAAGCATAAGGATAAACCTGAGGTTTTAACAAATTACCATATCCCTTCATGTTGTCCTGTTGGTTATGTACATCTGTCAAGGTTGTACTAGCTCTCTTCATGTCTACTGCCATTGACGAAAAAACAAAACAATGATTATATTCTTGAATATTGAAATGAATGTCTAAGAGTGAAAAATTATGAAGTATTTTATTTAACCATGCAGAGTACAACAAAAATTGGAAAATTTGAGCAAGAAGAAGAAAATACATGCAAAATGTTAATACATCTCCACAGGGTAAGAAATACATGCAAACGAAGCATGCCAATAATAAAATTATCATCATTTTTACATATGCAGGTGCAATAATTTTCAGTGGCTTAAGTCTAGCCACTTATTCTCTTCATCAGCCAGCTTACAGTGCTATGATTACCTCTAATGTCAAGTTAATGATTCGAGTGCTCAACACTACCGTTATCACTTTTTTTTAAAAAAAAAAAAGTGTCAATGCAATCATCCATATATGCCAAATTAAAATGCAAGACATAAAATGAAGAATTTTGGTATTTTGTAATCATGAAATGCAATAGACTAGAGAACCATGGGATATAAGCTTAATTTATCATGAACAGGAAACTTGATTGTATTAAAACTTATGAAAGCAGATGTTAGTTGTCATATTTTATTGTCTACTTTCCTTAGTCTTCCTCGATGTTCAGTTAACAACAAAAAGAAATATGGGAAAATACAGTATTCGATCCCTCAATTTATCAATTTCGTTTTATTGAGTTCCAATATTTTTTAATTGTCTTCTATTTAACCCTATTATTATTATTTTTCTGAAAATTAAGGACATTTTCACTAACTTAGGGCTTAATGCAATGCAATTGCCTAATATATTATTTATTGTCTCAGTTAAAAGAGCCAATGTTAAGAAAAACAATTTAGCGTGGGTTCAACAAAATCAAAATATAGGGATTCCATAGAATAAAAGCAATAAGTTGAAAACCAACAAATAACAAAAACAATAGCTTGCCAATACCTTTTACAGCATCTTACCTGACTTCTTCGATCTATTATCAGGCGGTGAGATGAATGGAAACATATCCAGTTTTACATTTTTAGGCAATGAAGTGCTGAAATCCTTATGGCTATTCTCAATAATGTTGCTTCTCTCTGCATAAAATGGAAAATAAATTACAAGCTTATAGAGCCTAAAAGCAGTTATAAGTACAAAAATATTGCTTGGAAGAAAAGCCAAAGCTATTCCAGCAGACGACAATCCAGGGAGAAGAAGTAATGGTTAAATTTAAGACACTGCCCACCCCCTCTCATGAATAATTTCAGAGCTGATCTATTTAAAATAAAAATTTTGACTGTTTCAAGCCAACCTCTAGAGTAGTCACTTCTTTTGAAGTTGATGGACTGGGTTTTATCTTGGTTGAGTTGATGGGAGTGAAATCTATGACTTGCGTCTTCCTTTAATTTCTTAAAGAAAGCATATTCTGATGTTTTAGGGTCATCAGCTGCAATTAACATCAAGTGGTTAATATATCAAACTCCAAATCCAAGTATTGAATGGTACTAATAATAGTACTAAAATAGCCATGGCAAATTAGCAGTTAAAATCACACAAAATTACATGTAGCCGCAAATTTGATAATTAGAAGTAGCAAACTCACATCTAGGTCTCTGATTTCTTTCTACTGGAACTGAAGCAGATTCCTGTAATTTACAACTCTCTAGGTCTCTAAACCTTACTCTTTCATTGCAGCCAATACCTAAAAAGATAGTTAAAAACGAGAAGAGTTTAGCTCAACCCAAACACACAAGAAAGCCTTCTCAACCATCAACAAATTAAGATAACATCCACGTGTCACTCAAAACATTTTCCTGGAAACAAACAGTTAAATCTCAAGCAATAATCAAAATTCAAAACCTGAAAAACGAAAATCTCGAGCAAAACTCAAAACAAATTTCAATTGTAAAACGATCCATGCCAATTACAAAAGTTAGAAGGAATTGCCTAGGGTTTCCCGAGTTGCTGCATCGTTCAATCGGGTTTTGGAGAGAAGATCTTGGCGTAAAATTCTGCGAAATGAAGGGCCGATAGGAGGTGGATCTTCGGTGTGTGTTGGCCAATTTTTTCTCTTCATCGAAGTTTAAAGCATCTGCAATTTACAACACTCAAGCGATTGAATAAAAACCCTAGCCTATGATTCTCTCTATCAGCAAAGATGGAGTATTGTAGAGGTTTTTGTTTATGAGATATAGGAGAGCAACGAGTATAAGCAAATTTTTTCAGGCGCCAAAAGTCGATTCAATTCAAGATTGGCTATGGTTTTAGCTAAATAGCTTATGGCTCTACCGGGTAACTGTGGCCTTTGAATAGTTCTACTTCTGGCCCAATATATTATAGCCCATCCATCACCATTTGAATATTTCAGTATTACCAACAAGTGGTAACCATTTGGATATTTTAGTATTTGATTTAAGTGATTTGTCACTGATTTTTTCAAATAAGGTCTTGAGTTCAGCTTTTATAAATGGATTTTTTAAAAAAATTTAAGTATCAAACTGGACTATGGCTGTGAAGACAAAAAAGAGAAATGATAAAATAATAAAACAAAGTTGTGAGCCTAAGCAAAAAGCCCAAAATCAGAGAAATGGAAGAGGGAGCGAGTTATCTTCACATTATCTAAAGAAATGGGATATGGTGCATAAGTGGCAGAATCCTACTGGAGGAAACGATTTACATTACTTTCAAAGATCAGATAATTCACCCAAAATCCTCCAAAAAAAAAACCAAGAAATTTTCTGTGTTCATTAATTCCAAGCCATTCAATTTCCCATTACCTGTCTTTAGTTAACCACACTTCTCTTTTTTCCAATTTTTGTCATCAGACACAAACAGAGGAACAAGTTAAAACATACAAGAAAATGGCTAGCTGCAGCATGGCATCTGCTGCTTCTGGATTCTTGCCAACTCCTAATGTTTTACCCAGTAACAACTCTGGTTCTAAGGCCACCATGGTGTTTTTTCCTTCAAAGAACAACAATTCAAGACTTGTTGTAAGAGCCTCTGATGAAGGTGCAGCTCCGGCTCCGGCCGCCGCCACTGCCCCAGCTGAAGGCGAAAAAGCTGCTCCAAAACCCAAGCCACCACCTATTGGACCCAAGAGAGGAACTAAGGTACATGTGTTAGTCAACTTAGTTGTGTAAATTGAGCAGAAATCGTTGGTTCTATAAGCCCTAGTGAAAATATGCAAGACAATATAAGTATGTCATAGTTTGTGTGGATGATTTTTCCAGTTATTTTGTTATATTCATAGTAAACTAAACAATTAGAGATATAGGACAAGCATGATTAGCCCAGGACTAATGGATTAAGAAGTGCAGGAAGGAATCATATAGTTCTGAAATTATATATCAACTAGAGAGTTGATAAAATCGATATGTAAGCTTGATTGCATACAAGTTTAAATCCTGATTTCTTTTTCTTGTTTCTTGAAGCAAAAAAAAAAAATATTGATACTTTTAATTCTAAACTGACCAAATTCGAAATTCTAAATTAAACTTGAAGATTATATGCTTAGCTTAGATGCTGATCTTATACAAATGTAAAATTAAGATAACATTGGAATGTCTCTACATATGCAGGTGAAGATTCTGAGAAGGGAATCCTACTGGTATAATGGCACAGGATCTGTTGTGGCAGTTGATCAGGTTAACTAATCTCCATTGCTCTCTCTATTAACTTGTTTTTAAGATTTTAATTTGGTTGATTCTTATTTATTGTTGATTATGAATTGAACAGGATCCTAAGACACGCTACCCAGTTGTTGTTCGATTCGACAAAGTTAATTATGCGAATGTATCTACAAACAACTATGCATTGGATGAAATTGAAGAAGTTAAATGAGTGTGTGTGTGTGATATGTCTGTATTGTAATTTTGATTTTTCATGATTACTTCACTCTCTAGCTTAAGCTTCACCTATGTCTTCATGAATGTGTATCATACTTCCTAGTGATGCCCCTGTTTCTTGTTATTTCTTTTCCTGCTTCTAAAATGAAATTTTAAAAAGAAGAAAAAAAATGCTCATAGTTAACTTCGACATGGTGATTAGTGGGTACCAAAATGATCAAACTGATAATATCTCAGTTATTCTCAAAAAATGAACTGGAGTTCAAACTCTCATTGGCAAAGTGGGAAGCTTAAGCATCTGACACAACTTTCAAACTTAGGACCATTAGGTATCCAAGGACACAAATAAATTATGTTAAAAGCACTCTTTACTCAAAAGAAACCAAAACATTCTCATGGTAGCATCTTGTTTACCTAATCAGACAACCTTATTTTGAAAGGAACCACGCTGCTTGTCTGATCCGAAGACACATAAAGTGTTATGCTTAGTCAGGATAATGCTGAAGGCTGAACAAATTGTTCATCCTGTCTTGAAGCCTTGCTGATATCAATGCAACCATCCTTGTACTAGCATAAATGCCTTGTTTCCAAGCTACAGCTTCAACGTGTCAAGGCAACGATACTACAAGCTACGAGTGCAAGTTCAATTGAAAAAAAAAACAAAAGCTGAACCCAGTTATGTTGGCTGAGTATGCTTAGTCAGGATAATGCTGAAGGCTGAACAAATTGTTCATCCTGTCTTGAAGCCTTGCTGATATCAATGCAACCATCCTTGTACTAGCATAAATGCCTTGTTTCCAAGCTACAGCTTCAACGCGTCAAGGCAACGATACTACAAGCTACGAGTGCAAGTTCAATTGAAAAAAAAAACAAAAGCTGAACCCAGTTATGTTGGCTGAGTCCTTATTGCATAAAGTAATATGAGAGCTGTATATTCATCGGCAGACAAATCTGTTGTGAAAGCATGTCTGAGAAAATTAAAGATATTAACAAGGACTTATGCTGAACATGGTAATTAGTGATGACACCAGGTTAATGACAAGATCAACAAAATTGAGGATTTATAAAAATAATTAATGATAAATAAGAAGGAAACAGGTTCAGTTTATGAAAAGTAAAGCATCTATAATCAGTACAAAAACTGTAGATCTGGGTACTATTTTGAGTAGAAACTAACCCAGTAACCAATAAAAGAGATAACTAACCTCAAAAAACAGGATTTAAGATAACTTTCTAAAGAACTCTTCCATCCATGCCATCAAAAAGACCTGACCACATTCCCTTAACTGGTGGCAACTGTGCAACAAAAGCATTCCAAGGAGGATAACCAACACCACTGCCACGGACACGACCATCCAAGCGCAATGATAAATACCTGTAGAATAAGGACAAAAAAGCAATTTTATTAGGAAAATCATCATCCGTACTTATGCAAAAGAAATTAAACAGGTTTTCTCAGTCTCAAAGCAATCTTCATTCTTGCAACTGAATTCATAGGCAGTGAATCTAATAGACCAATGGCTTTGCATAATTTCTAGAATTTCATTCATGAATATTAGAAAAAGGGGGTAAAGAAAACAATCACATACACTGGAGATTCAAGGGAGACACCAGCTAATTTCTTTTGCTCATCTAACCACCTGTGAATGCAAATATTTATGTTTTGAGAGAGAGTAAAACTTCAACAAAGTAAAATGCATTTCCTGATATATTTTCTTACTTGGACCAATCAGAAATATTCATGGGTTTTAGCTGCCAGAGTCGCTTCGTTTTGGTTGTAATCTCCTCCACTTCTTCACTCTCATCAAACTCAAAGCTCGGTAAGTTTCCATCTATAGCAAATGGCACCACAAGCACCCCTCTATCCAAGAGACTCTGAGTAAAAGGTTCACTAAGTCTAAACGATTCCAAAATATAGGATCCAGGACCGGCACAGATTACCAGGCGAGCAATGCCTCTCAAAGAGCTGACAGAAATGATCCTTTTGTCGTCTACGCGGAGCTTAAGATTTGAAAGGCTTTCCTCTCTTGAAAGCCTAGCTATTTGTGCATTCTTAGCATTGTTCTCCCTGTAATATAGGAATGCAAATATAGATACTGCGCCTATGTCTATGCCAAGACCTTTCAACATGTCTGGAACGTCAGCTCCTCTAGCTGGATTTGTTAATGCAGCTATTAACTGTGTAATTGCTATTAATCCTCCCAGAGCACCGCTCGCAATAAAAGCAAGATAAAAGAACATCCGCACGGAACGAAATGGAGAGAGAACTTCACTTCTTATCTTGGCTGTAGAACTGAAGAAAAATTAAAAGAATGATTACAAGGAAGCCTCACTTGTAAAAAGAACCTGATAGCAGAAGCATTGAATGAAAAGAAAAAGAAAAAGGTCAGACAAGAAATTGAGAAGAGATAATTACATTGTGTTCACGAAAGAGGAGATAAAAAGGAAATATTGCACAAGTCTGCACACAGGAGATACATACCATGATATCAAACAATATGCCAGTTGATAGCACACTCGCTGGAGGAAAAAGAAACAAAATATGGTTCTCTAGATGATTTTCAAAATAATAACATTCTCTAGAACTGCTATTTTGACTCACAAATTAAAAATTCTTTTGATGAGAAGTAAACATCATTGAACTCTCTCTAGCTAGAAGATGAATATTGGGTAGTAAAATAGCATAGCAGGAAATTTATTTCTAAACAATAAATGTCTCAAGTTCAACTGGACTGCTCAGTTTAATTATAGACCATACTCTCAGGTCATTGAGTTAACAAAGCCATCGCTCCAACATTCCTACTTTCATAGGAAATGCTAAATATACCTTACTTCCACTCAGAAAACATAATTGCTTTTTATTAATTTCAATGCAATTCCACATGCCACATATGAGGGTGAAATCAGGAAGCCATGCCCTTAATTTGCAATAAGCTATCAATCCATTTCATAAACGTGAGGAGAGGGAACACTGAAACTAGAAACAAAGATGATAAATTCCTATCTCGTTTAAGACTAGAGGGAGCGCCACAAGACCAAGGGGTCATTTGCCTCTTGCAAGCCGATGCCTAATAGGCTATATGTAGATATCAGCACAAGATTTTGGAACAAGAATGACTAATATATATACACATGTTGGTTGGAAATTTTGAAGTGCTTTTGATGAAGATCACGAACAAAACAAGACATCCCAGTAAAACTTCTGAAATATACATGTATAGTAACAAAATAACAAACTCCTCCTGACAAAAACAATAGCAGAATAATTACTATTTTGTTGGAATGATGCATTCATGTTATTAAAGGACCAAATTATTCATAATAAACTATTTTCTGCATGCAATCAATAGTAATTGGCTTAGTTTGCTGAAGAAAATCATTTCAGTCAAATTTCCATATCTCTTTTCGTTCTTGAGGAAAGGGCAGGCTTTGAGCCCATCAATCCCACCTGGGAGTACCTAATGCCAAAATTACTCTAATTCCTCATAAAACCTTTTTTTTATTATTTTTTTGGCTTCCACACTTTGCTCTAAAGTATTGGCATTCATGAACTTATAAAATCTAACAAAAATCGGACAAGAACCGCACACAAAAAAAAAAAAAAAAAAAAAAGAAACAAAATTTCCAATCCACCCATTTCGCATTTTGAATCCTGGGCAAGGAAAAACTATTAACATCTTTATTTCATTGTAAAATCTGATCGCATTCAAATTCAAAATTGAATGAAGTAAAGAAGATTAAAGAAATTAAAGAAAATTACCCACCTGATATCAGTTGGAGGGGAAGGTTTATTAGCGGCAGGGCAAGCTATGAATGAAAAGTTTTGCTTTTTCCAGTTACTGTATCTTCTATTAGCGCTAATGGAAGCGAACAATGTCTGCCTGTGATTACTAAGACGAGTGCTAAAGCTAAAGAACTTGGTGTTGCTGTAAAGATGGAAATAAGAGGGCCCAACATGAGTAGCGTAGGAAACGGGTGCCATGAAAGAAGCCATGGCTCAAAGCTTAGAACTTGGAAACCAGTGTAGGCAATGAAGCCGTTAATGGCAGAATTTGTGAAAATTGAAAACGGAAACATGCTATTCTGGTTGCTTTGTTGGATGATCGTTATAGCGCCACGTTAGTTTGTTGCTCTTCCAGGACATGATCATGGGCTGGATCAGAAGTTCTTGTTTTTAATTGGCGGGCTGAAGCCCATGACAAGGCCCATCCCTACATAATTTTTGACCAAGATTTAAATTTTACGAGTTTTTACTCATTATTTTTTATTTTTTTCTCTTATATAGTGCTTGAAACAAATAAATTTTATAAAATTTATTTGTAATTCATATTTTTCATTCTTTGAAATGCAAAATTTCATGGAATTTTAATCACACTTTCACTAAATTCTATCAAAATAGGTTGAATTTGCAAATAAATTTTATATTTTTAATAGTTAAATTTGAAAAAATTATAATACTCTCTCGATCATTTGTTAAAAATAAATTATTTTTGTACAGCTAACGTAGTCTGTTTTTCTTCCTCCCCATCACTATTCTTCTTCCTCTCCTACCACTGTTATTCTCTCATTCAAAGCCACCATCACCGAATTTTGACTCGCCTCGGTTGGACCTTCACTAATCAGTTTCATTGGTTGCCGGTATGTACGAATTTGTTTTTCTTTTTATTTTTTATTTTTACTAAATTATGAATAAAAAAGTAACTATATATTAGTTTTTATAAAATCTAGTTAATTACTCTGTTTACATTTTAATAGTAGATTTTTAGAGGCAGATTAATTATCAATGTTGCTTAAACGCTCTAGCCATCATATTTAATTAAAGATCGAATTATTAATTTTAAAGAGTAAGATGAAATAATGATATCATTTTTCTCTCTTAGATGTCGTTCTTTAAAAACTGTTCAATTTAATTGTTTCAATAAATATTGAATATATATATGACTTTTTTTTTTTAAAATTATGTTATCATTGATTTAGTATCTATCGAAAATTTTAAAATAATGATTAATGGTTGTTAATTTTTTTTAGTGTGAGTAATTAGAAAAAAATATCAAAATTGATATTGAGAATATTTTAAAAAATAAAACAGAAATGAATTCTTTTATTTATTTATTCCAAACATAAAAATAAAAAATATATTTTCAATTCTATATTTTATGTAATGTATTGCATATCTCATTAAATTAGTTTACAAAATCATTTTATTTTGTACATATTTCAAATTTCATCGAAACCTGGTACAATCGCAATCTCAGAAAGGATTTTAGCCACTAAGCAATTAGGTGTTTTTCCGTTGGTAAGTCATAACTAAGTAAGAAAAAGAAATCGCTTTGTTAATAAGGTAAACTACATCATTTGATTCCTGAACTTATCATTTATTGATTTTTCTTAACGTTTAATAACTTTTTATCAGTAATTGAGGGCTGGAACTGATTGGGCAGGAAGTGAATATAAGCCACACAGCAAACAAACAATGAAACCTTCTCCATTTGAATGAATTCAGTAAGAGTAATAGCGAGCAAAAATTACAGCAAAATACGATAAATATAAACTCTCCAAAATACGCACAAATCGAAAATAAACCAATACAGAACACAATATATTTTTAACGTGGAAAAAACTCCTTCGATATGAAGGATAAAAACCACGAGACCTCTTTTGGTCCAAGCTAATGAAATCCATTATCAAAAGTAATGTCCGACAATGATTTCATAGAACCACAACATGCCTCAACCATAAAACAATGAAATAACCAAGAACAAGGCCAAAAATCACCAAATTGAAGTTGTTGTTCAAAAAAATTCTGATTATCCAAATGCAATATCTATTATCTATTGTTAAGATAAAAGAAGTCTCCAAGTTTGTTACCAAAAATCAGCCTAACCTGGCCATGGGTAATTACCTTATCTTCAAAAAAAAAATAAAACAGTTTACTACAAAGAATATCCAACAAAAACAAAAAGGTAATATGATTTTTACAACAAAACCTTAAATTACAGAACTCCAAAAACAATCTCCACCATTCAAAATGAAAAGCCATATGTATTCTGATTGTCTATCAAAATTCAGATCGATTGGAATTCAGATTGATGTCGGATTGCTGAAAAAGGTAGAATATGTCAAGTTTGAAATTTTTTCCTTTTTCTCTTTAAGTGATGGTTGAAGGAATGAACTAAAAGTAGCTCACTCTAACTCAAGAGGGAGACCCGTTGGAGTGAGCTACTTTTAGTTCATTCCTCCAACCATTACTTTAAAAGTCTAAATTTTCATACTTGTCCTGTTCTACCTTTTCTGAATTTCAATTGAGCAAAAAACTGGTTGTTTTCTGAGTATCATGTTTATTTGTTTTTCTTATACCGCACAACGTATACGGTTGGAGCTTACCTTACCTAATCATTATATATGTAATATTCAGTAGAAGATCACCAATTTCTTGAGCAGCAAGCCCATTCATTATTAGATAGTCAAAATAGGCTGGCAGAAAAAATTTAGTATTTTTATAATATGAAGAAACTTCAAGCCCAAGCCATACTATTATTATAATTTTGGCAAATAGCATATTATATAGTTTCTAAGTTGATTAAATATGTACTAGCCCAATTAACTATCCCAAATCCTGCACTATAAATGGAGCTGGAGTTTGGCAAATGCCTAAAACCTAAGGGATAGGAGAGCACAGAAAATGGACCAAGTGAGGCTACTAGGAACTTGGCCAAGTCCCTTTAGTTATAGAGTAATTTGGGCTCTGAAAATGAAGGGAGTGAGCTATGAATACATAGAAGAGGACCTGTTTAACAAAAGTGAGTTGCTTCTACAGTCTAACCCCGTTCATAAAAAGATCCCTGTGTTGGTTCATAATGGAAAACCTATAGCTGAGTCCATTGTTATTCTTGATTACATAGAACAAACCTGGCCAAACAATCCCTTACTTCCCCACCATCCTTATGACAGGGCCATGGCTAGGTTCTGGACCAAGTTTGAAGAAGACAAGGTACTTATTTTTGTGTTCATTAGGTATTAAATATTTTGCTAAATGTTCAGGCTAAACTAGCATACAACTTTCAATTTACGTCGTTTCGGCCTCTTACAAACTTATGATGGCCAATATGCAGAGTCCAATATTTTTTGCTTTCTTTCAAACTGTGGGAGAAGAGCAAGAGAAAGCTGTAAAAGAAGCAAAAGAAGCGCTTGGAATCATAGAAAGGCATGGTCTTGGAAGCAATAAATTTTTCGGTGGCCAGAAGATTGGATTAGCAGACATAGCATTTGGATGGCTAGCTGGTTGGCTTGAAGTTATGCAAGAAGCTGCTGGTGTTAAGTTAATAGACGAAGTTGATGATAGCTTCCCTCGCTTACAAGCATGGATCAAGAATTTCAAGCAAGTCCCTGTCATGCAAGAGAATCTTCCTGATTATGATGCAATGTTGGCTTATTTCAAGCAGAGAAGACAAATGTTTATTGCATCAGCAACAACATAAACAAGCACAATCAATTAATTATGGACAAGAACAGAAAATTGAATGTATTGTTTTCTTTAGTTGAATTTCATAAACTAGCAGTTCCATTGAGCCTAACACTGACAAAACCAGAGTAAGATATTTCTGGGTTTTAGTTTTCTCAATGCATAATCAAACTCCCAAGTTACATATTATGGATAGAATGATGCATTCATTTAATGACCAACACTAAACTCAGCATTCCCTCCCTGCAGCAGTCACCAACAGATGTTCCAAGAAAGTTAAATATCGCCGAAGAAAAGCACCAATTCAAAATCAACTAAGAAAAAGGAGGAAGAAGTATCTAATATCCATATATAGGAAAAGTTCAATAGACTATTATAAGTATACAATATGAGTACATTTGATGCAACTCTTGAGGGTTTTTAGCTACGAAGTAAGGACACTATTGCAATTATTTAAGAATAAACTTTAAATAGTCCCGTGTACAAGTCAAATGAAGAAATCAATGTAGAGGATTTGAAACTTTAAAATGAATATACATCAATGAAGTTTAAAATAATGTTCTTAAGTAGCAGAAGATGTTTGGAAATTCGCAGGGGGATTAGATTTCTCAACGGCAAAAAGAGGATTCTAGCCTTATGTACTTTTAGCATTAGCTTCTGATAACAAAGGTTCAAGATCTCCTTTCCGGTAGAGCTTAACAGTGTCTGCAGCAAAACATTATGCAGCATTAGTCAACAAAGCTTAGGTCTATTGCAATTTGTAACAAGAACAAATCTAGAAATAGATGAACTACTGGCATCTATATCATATAATATTAGATAAAAATTACTAGCAACTACTAAGTAATATAAGCAAAAAGAATTCTAGCAAAGAATGTACCTGTGCAACCTCCAACATGTTTTCCCCCTGAAAGCAAAGGTAAAAAAAGTTTAGTTATTTGTTAGCAGTAAACATCTGAGTACATGGACAGAAGGAACAATTAACATTATATAGAAAGCAATAATTTTTCAAAAGAAAAAAAGAGAAGGTCCACATGTTGTTTCTTTTGTATAAGACATGAATGAAGATAGAGTACATATCCATATGTATCAATTGTGTAAAAGAACCACGAAACCTAAAAGCTAAAAGCTGTAGGTGAGAACCCCAAAAACAGACTCAACCTAAAAGTCAAGCTTGTAGGTAATGTTATATTTAATCACACATCTCCGGACATGAATTCTCATTAGGCTTGAAGCATGAATGTTGTGTTGAAACTTTAATTGGGGTGGCCAGGATTCAAAACTCCAAATTTTTTTGGTATGGGAAGGCTCCGATATCATGATAAAAACCAATGAATCAAGCTTGCAGGTGAAATGCTATAAGAGTAGCTTTTTATTTCAACAATTTGTATCTGGATGAATACAAATCAAAACATCTATTTTTATCTGTAAGCATGTCTGCATGCATGTGCCATCATAAAGATCAAGCACAAGAACCTTATATCAATATCTTATCTAGTACCAAAAGGAACTCTCTTTTGGACATTACACTACCTGAATGCCTACAGCCCAATTCTAATGGAGGAAATCTACAAACATTAGGAGAATGTTCAATGCATATATTGTAGAACAGACTTATAACAATAAGCATATGATGTATTCTATGGGTACCACATTACGAACTTTAGCAACTTCAGTGCTGAACATCCAATTACCTCAAGTGGGAGTGCTTTCCACCAGAAAAGTATTTATATCAACCTCAGCTACCGAGAACAGAACTCAGTGCATAGTAACAAGAATCACAATTACCTTAGATATATTTAGATTTCAGCCTCATCTAATTTTTCCTAGACATCTTCCCAGGTGATCTTACCTTGGACAGAGGGATCTAGGGACAAAGTATTCATTTAGACAGCCCCATCTAGTATGGGATTAAGGCTTAGTTGTTGTTATTATTATTGTTACGTTCCAGGTGATCCAGAAATTTTAATGGACTTGCACAGATATTCACTCTGCAGCACCAGTAAGATATAAACAGGAAACTGAAACTTTCTGCCTAGCAGTTAATATACTGAGCAACTCAACAGAAAAAAGAGCACAATGAGTTGGCATGCAGCCTCTCATATACAAAGCTCAAATACAACATCTCACTTTTGAGCATGGAATGTGCGGATCTTTGTCTAATGAGTTACGATGACATTAAACCAATTGGTGATTGTACATGAATCATGACATCTGTTGAAGGGCTTAAGCAAGTTGGGGGAAAAGTAGGTATGTGCACTGTTCCTGAAATATGCATCATGTCAAGGAGAACGTCTCCAGTCTTTCATGCACAAATTTGCATAATATAAACCACCATTGAGCTAATTCATCACTATAATTAAAAATACAGAGACCAGTAAGATTTAGCTTATGGTATGAAGTCCTCATCAAGAACTGTGAAGTAGCAAGTTCAAATCCCAGTTTGAAGCAAAAGATAAAAAGAACAAAAATAAAGGGAATAAGCTGTGAATTTTTATTTTTTGGTCAACTGGGATTAAGCTGTGGTAGCTTCCACATAAAGCTTGTAAAGAAAATAGGCATAAAATATGTACTTTTAGCAGTTTCTTGCTTCACCACATTCCCCAATAACTCTTGGTTTCTGTTCGAAGCAATAATTTTCCAATATATACATTTTTAGGAGCCAAATGTGAAAGCATTGCTTACCAATAAAAACATTTGGCACAGTGTGTTGTCCAGTAAGCCTTTCCAGTACCTTCTGCAACTGCGGTCCTTGGGCGCCTGAAAGAAAAATCAGAAAGAATTCCTCAGGTCATGCAAGGTCTGTTTAATCTAAATACTGAATAACATGACACGCAGTTGACATAATAGATAACCATACTGGGGTCTAGTTATATCAATTGCAGATAAAAGGAACATCCCAAAGTCATTTCATTATCATTTTTCCATCCATAAACTTCTACTTTAATCAAATGAAGCACCAGCACAAACTGAACCACAAATATCACATTGAACCCGGAGATTTCAATGCAAAAAAAAAAATGCTTAATTTAAACCATTAAAATGTCTAATTAAGGATGCAGATACACATTTATAAACAGAATAGAGATTAAGTACAAGGATCACGTACCCAGTTCGTCTAATTCTATAACCAATGGCTGCACCCCAAGTTTATAGAACAACGATTTCACCTCAGATGAGTAACTTCAATTCAACGAAAATAGATTAGCTCAACTTATCTCAGAAATTAAATCAAATTACAAACAAACCACCTCAATTTCCGGGCAAAAGATTAAAAATTTAAGAGATTTGAACTCACGAGCACCAAGTTTTGGAGTAAACAACAACTGGGTTCTCAGCCACGGTCTTCTTGACGCTCTCTTCGAGCCTAGACCCGAACGACGAAGAAGAAGAGGCTCGAACCGAGATGGGACGATATCGTTTTGGGCCATTGGCGCCAAGTATATTGGTTGAGGCTGTTTTTGGGCGGGTACTATTGGGTGGAAAAGAGCAGCTACAGAGATTGCATAAAGGAGAGAGAGCGGAAGAAGATTTGAGAGGAATGGGAGTGAGATTAGCGAGGTGAGACGCGACTGCCATTGCTGATTTAGTATCTGATCGTAAAGTTTGCTTCTTCAGCTTTTCTGTTTTCCATTTTGATTGCACCTAGCCTTGGGCCGGGCCGAGTCAGGCATAAACGGATTTTTAAACTTTTTTATTTATAACCGCAACCCGATTTAGGTCCGCATGAATAAAGTGTGTAACAGTGTAAATTTTACAATAAAAATAATTAATTATTAATTAAGGATTCGATACAAACAATTAAACAAAAGTTAAAGTCGAAATGTCTAATAATAAAAAAATTCAATAACTAAAGATGTTAAAATTTAAAAAGGGAATAAATATGACCAAACTCTTTCGAATTTTGGTATCAAATTCTTATATTTTTATTTTGCAATATTGAATTTTTAACATTTATTTTTTTTACATATTAAAACCCCATCGAAAGAAAAACGTGAAATTGAACAGTTTGCTCTAGGGCTGAAAAAAAAATGAAAAAATCAGTTCGAAACCAAATCAGCGGTTTTGGCTAATAAATTTTAAATTTTTCAGTTTCGGTCTACAATATGAAAAAACTGACAGTTTCGATCAATATTTTCAGAAGCGGATCGGATATCGATTCAGACAGCCAACTGAGTTAGGAGTCAACTAGTTGGATCGGGTTGATTCGGAGTTTTTATCTTTTTTTTAAATATAATTATTTATAAAAAATTAAAAATATGGTATATAAAAAATATATTCAAATAATCTATTAATTATCATAAATTAATATTAAAATAATAATTTTAAATCCAATAAAATTTGCAAATAAAAAAATTAAATAACTGAAATTAAATAAAATCAATAACTAAAATTAGCATATTTTACTAATTTAAATCAAACCGATTATTTAAATAACCAAATAATATTGATTGAATTGTATTAGTTGAATTTTTTATCCCTTATAATTTTATACATTTTTTTTAAAATGGACATTTTATTATCAATTTTGTTTAGGTATATCATGATTTATATGGTGGATATAATTTCTCATTTCTCATTAATTATTAAACTTCTATTTCTTTCCTTTGTTTCTTTTGCCATTAAATTTTTTTGGACAAATCAATTATTTTTTTGACTCTCAATATTTTAATAAATTTGTTACTCTGTATTTTTTTTTGCTATATATATATATATATTCACAATGGGGAGTCAACAATAATATATCAATTGGACAGGACATTAATTTAGGGTTTATTAGATTTTTTATAAAAAAAATAAAAAAATTGAATTGAACCAGAGTCAATCCGGTTCAACCCGTCCCGGTCCAACCCGAGTCAATCCGGTTCAAATCGAGTTTTTGCATATTCCGATATTATGTTGAATCAACCCGGATTTCTTACCGATTCACGGTTGAACCGGTCAAACCGGCCGAGTCAACCCGATTTTAAAAATAATGGTTTCGATTAACCGATCGATTTAATTATTATTTTCGGTTTTGGTTCATAATTTGGGTATCAATTAACTTTTTGTCCACGATTAACCTGTTCATATATATATATTATATTTTTATTTTTATACCTTAAAAATTTTTATTTTTTTTATTTCTCTCGAAAATTTACATAGAATAATATTTTAAATTATATTTTTATTTTTATACCTTAATTTTTTATATTTTTCTATAAAATTTATATATTACTTTAAAATATATTTAAATTATGTTATTTTCTTTAATTATATGGAATAATCGATTAACTTTTATATACGTTATCTTTTATCATATGTATTGTTATCCATATTTTTCTTCATAGCATTTAATTACATTTTAGAATCTATTTTTTCTAACATTTAACACTATCCAAAATTTTTTTGAGTTGTAATTAAGCATGCTAATCTCTAACAAATATCAAATTCATTTTATAATCTTAATTTTTAATTTGTTGAATATGAATTTTGGCTAGTATATTATATTTGTTTTGTGATTTTTATTTTAAATTGCCTTGCACATTTGAAATTAAATTGAATTTTATCTTTTTTTTTTTTAATTGTATGTTATAAATTTAATCGTTAACTGAAAAATATTAGTTAACCAAACTGAAAAAATTGAAACCGATATACCTATTAACCGAATGTAATGAACTGATTAAAAGTTAATGATTTTGAAAAATCGATATTAATGGATTAGTTACTTTTTTTTTTAATAATAGACCGGTTACCCGGTCTATCCTCACTGCTATGCTACGTTTGAACTTTTCACATGTATTTTTTTATTTATATTTCAACCTTAATTTGATGTGTTGTAATTAATACTATCGTTCACTTGAGGTTGAAGTACCAATATAAAAATTGGTTAACTTAAAATTAGTAAAAAGTATGCAAGGATGTATCAAATTGCGGTTTAGATACAAATATTAAAGACGTGTTAAATGAGATATATATTTTAATTTTACATTTTCCGTCCATTGAGAATTTAATGCTTAAAAAAAATGAAAATTCATAAAAAATGAAAGTTCATAAAAAAAAAAATCACTAAACTCTTAAATATCACAAAGCCGAATAAAAATCAAAAGTTCAATTAATTTCGATAAAAAAAGTACAAATAGTTCAATTTCGAATTTTTTATGTGATATTTTGATTCAATTCAATATTTTCCAAATTCATGCTCAACCCTACATATGAGATACATACCACAGTTCAAGAATTTCAAAGCTATTTATGCACCTTACTCCTATTCATAACTATTATTAAAAAAAGAAAATCACAGCCACTATTTTTTTTTTTAAGGGAGAAAAGAACGGCATTAATTAATAGACTATAACATCATAATGCAAGGAAGATCACAAGTACTCTTGGCTGTGTTACGGTCATAATAGGCCCCTGGTAGCGTGATCATCTCCCATTGGTGTGCCAAAATAGACCTGTTCGGTACCTGTATATGGTCTCCAGTCGGAAGACCCATAATCTGTGCAAAACTCCGGCTATCTGTTTCAAAGTCGAGCGTATAACACATAAACGAGCACAAATACAACCTTATAGTTATAGGGGCTTAATTGATTGGGCTTTTTAACAAATCCTTTATATGAGAACAAAAAAGGTATAGTCCATAAAATTATTGGGCTTTAAATCTGAACAACTTGGTGAAATCAAAAGTCGATCCACTTTCGATTCTCTCACTTTATTTTCCCGCGAAAGTTTGAAGGCGAAGTCGTTTTCGATTACCGCGCTTAATCGACCAGAGCTTTCAATTTCAGATTCCATGTCGGTCATCCACAAATCCGTAAATCTCATATTCCTTTCGCTTGATTTCGATTTCTTATTGTCGAGTTCTGATTCGATTGGATTTTCAATCTCTAGGGTTTTTCAGAAGAAGTTTCAATCGCATTTTAATTTTTGATACAGAATTGTATATTTTGTGGTTGGAATGTTTGAGTAATTTCCTATAGTTGGATAGAAACCAGAAAAAAGAAATGCCTCTCTTGCATCCAATCATCTCTGAAGCAATTAGCCAATAGATGTTAATTTCTATAGTTCGTTATGCAACGGTGTTAGTGCTTTTCCCTTTCTGTTAATGTTTTTTAAGCTAATATTGTTGTCATGATATTGATAATTCTAGGCATAGGTTGCGCCACTTCAAATTGAAATGTATCTGTTTACAAATGTAAATTTGCAACAAAAGTATGCATCTGTTATGAAAATTTTCCCTGAAGTCAAGTCATATAATCCCTAATGCGAGTTTAGTATGGCGGATTTCTATCTGAATTTTAAAATTTTTTGATTTCTATCTTGATTGATGAGTTTTTTATGGCCAACTACTTTTTTTTTTTTTTTAATTTGTGTTTTATGTATTGTACAATTATGACTTTTACCTAAATACTCATATTGTTTTGATTCTAGAGCGAACATAGACTCCAGACTCAGTAAGCAAGTTTTTGACCAATATTTTATCAGATATATGCTTTATCAAACAAAACAAGGATGCATAAAATGTTAAGTTTTATTATTGGATACCATTCTTTTAGCAATCGCATCATGCTCCTGCATTTTTGCAAGATACCCATTTTTTACTCTAAAATTTTACATTTTTATTTGGTCCCTTTTTTTTAAAAAAAAAAATCTCTCAACTATATCCTAAACATTTTTTTTATTCCCATTATGTGATTTCTAATGATCGTGAAAGTACTGTATCTATCTAATATCTACTTGAGATTGTTTCTATTTGAAATTGACTTGACAGTTTCTCCTGTTTATAGTTTAAACTAGAAACCTGACATGGTGCATTTATGTAGCCATTTAGCAAGACAAGAAATCTGAAAGTTCAGACTTGTTGCTTGGTAATAGCTGGCTTGTTTTGGGTTTAGAATACAACCTCATGCCTTAAATTCTTATATTGTCCTCGTATGCACTACTGGCCATACAACTATATTTATATCATTGTCCTACTCAGCAGGTGGTGGCCTTTGACAACTTAGCTTTGTCAAGAGGCTATTGTGGCCTGGTTTGAAGGGGTTCAGGTTTGTCGATTTCCCCAACTTCTTTTTTCTTTGCATGTCTCAATCTTTAGTATTTTAGATTATTAGATTTTGACATCTCGATAAAGTATGCTGGGCATCATATCAAGCATGATCATAGCGGCAAAAATCAAGCTTCTGGAATCATTTGGCATCAGAATGTTATCCGAGTTAGGTGTCACAGAACATCTTCTGAAATCATTCATTTTAGATAAATGGGTTTCAAGGGTCGAGAATATTGAATATATATATATGAAGAAATAAAGAAAATATAACAAATCCTTGAACAATAGGGTGTGATTCTATAACTAGTAGTTTAGAGTTGTCAAATCTTAGGAAATCAATTATTTTGATACATACTGGTAGACAATGCATTAACCCATGGTGCTTTGTCAAATCTTGTCCAAGATGAAAATTAGCTAATATGTAATATTTATAGCCACATGAACTTTGATTAATCATGTACCTGAACATCCAATTTGCATCAACAACTGATTGGGACTGAATCAGCTATTAGCTACATATGAGAGAAAAATAATCAGACACCTTAGGTCAGCTGATTAATCCCAAATAGCCATTAGCTGGTTCAAAAAGCTAAAACAAACACACCCTTCTCAAGATTTGAAACCTGATTTATTTCATCCTTTTTAATCCATACTGAGGCATAAGTATCTACACGTTATGAAAAATATAAATTAAGGTGTGTAATGGTTTCACAAAAGTTTGAGGCATCGCTGGATTTTCTTCCTTCATGTGTTTAGGGGAAAATTTTGTGTCCCGAAAATCAAAATCGTTCACTGTTATCGATAAAGCAGTGCTTAACAGGAAGATATAAATAATCAATGAATGCGACTTTCTTCTCTTGTATAACTTATAGACATGATTGAAGGGATCTAAAATATCTGAATACAAGAGTTATAAGGATATTTTTATATGAATTTGTGATGGGAAAAAATACAAAATTTTTTAAATATCTTTAGATATAGCTAGTATGGGTTTTGGATGAATTATGCTAGAACTGGGTCCTAATTGAAAATTATATCCGATTACAGTTTAAAGCACTAAAATATTAATGTACAAAGTAGTACTAAGAGTACATTGGAACTTTGGAAAACATAATATGTATTCAATAAAAAATTGTAAAACTATTGGTTCTAACTTATGGGATTTGCTCGAGTAGATGAGCGTTTGCTGCATTAGCTTCTATCTTTAACATTTTAAAAGAATTAAGAAGTGAAATAGTGAAAGTATGCAAATGCCAAAACTTTTCGTCACATGTTTGTGTCTAGTAGGAACTATGGCAAGTGGACCTGAAACTTGGAGTAACTATCTCTAGGATAAGTAAAGTCAGATTTTGAATATTATACAAGCTCAATGAGATGGGTCCCTGGAGATGATATTGTGGTAAGGGAGAACGGTGACCAAACCATGTGTTACATTTACTCTTCTTATCAGTGATGTCCAACTAAAGAAGCAGTTGAAATTTATGCACATGATCCCAAGAAGAATGGACACAAAACTGGACCTGTAGGGGGCGGCCGGGTTTGGGGGCAAAAAAAAAAAAAACTGACCTGTAGGAGGCGGCCGGGTTTGGGGGCAAAAAAAAGAAAACTGAGTTTACTACTTTGAGGTTGTGGTGTAGGAAAAAGATAGATGGGTCATTGAGTTAGAGGAACTTTTTGTAATTTCTGAATCCTTGGCATGGGGCTCATGTGCGCTGTTTTTTAGGCTTTAATAAGTTTTAAACTCGGTGTACTTTGTCTGTGGGCTTTCTTTCCCTAGACTTGCTTTTCTACTAGGACCATAATGATTGGTAGAGTCTACTAAGAACTTCTTAGACTGTGCGACATGCACCACATACTTTATCATAAATCATATGCAATGTTAAATATCTGGCTGAAAACTGAAAATTAGGTAATTTGTTTACTAAAATAAGGTATATAAGAGCTAGTTGGTTATTGCGTGGAACTTACTCCCTTTTGCTTGGATCTTGAACTTCAGTTTTAGAAACACCAAAATGTACCCCTTTTAGCAATAAGCTTAAATACCTGGTACTGTAGTTGTTCAAGGACTGTGAAATCTCCTTTCAAACCCCAGTTGGAGTCATATGAATAAATGAAAAAAAAATAATGCACCCTATCTTCTTTCTCTTTATGTTCATCTGTCTCTTGTTGCATTTCCTGTCTTGGGGCCATGTTTTTGTGGGACTTGAATGGTTGAACTATCTAGCTCTCAGCCTATGAAAGGAGCCATCATCAATATGACACATTTATTAGATTGGTTTAATAATGCCTCCTTGTTTTTAAGTGGAAATTGCTAGGGCAACCTGAGGTTTCGTCCTCTTAATTAACGGGTGATGCAATTATATCTGTATTGTGGCATCTACTGGAGTGATGGTTGTACGAGAACTTTTATGTGGTAGATCTTCTATTTAAATTATGGAAAGTTTTCTAGTATAGGAAGAAAAATTAGACTTTTCTCTGATTTAAACATAATTTCGGGGCTGGGCTAAGTTGGTACACCTATAATTAGAACATAATTTCTAAGTTAAAAAGGCTTTTGTTGTTGAAAAGAATATAAAGATAAGGAGCATGAGTGGCTCATCTGTGCACTGATCTCTCTGTCATATGGCACAGATTTTAGACATTAAAATACTTTAACACATTTTCAGAATATAACATGAAATCTTTAAGGGTTTCGCATTTGGTCCCTGAATAGGGTAGTTAATACTCTTGCCTTTTCCTAGCTATTTGTACATTTGCTACCAGCAACGGTGTCGTGGTGTAGTTGGTTATCACGTCAGTCTAACACACTGAAGGTCTCCGGTTCGAGTCCGGGCGACGCCATTTTTATTTTATTTTTTCACATTTTCACGGCTGAGATTTGATATCTAGTTATGAATACATTTATGCAGCTAATTTATCACATCATAAGCTTATTAGAATTTACATTTTCTCCTTCCATATATATAAATATATATATATATATATATATATATATAAGAATTTGCATTTTCACGTCTGACAGTTGAGGTCCATTCATCAAATAAATACATTTACAGCTAATTGGCAGTTTAGCACAACATAAGCTTATTAGGTTTTTTATTTGGCTTTTTGAACTGCGCGGAAGCATTTGTATATGCTTTACAGAAAGGCTGTAATTTTTCTTGGAGAGGTTTGTGGCTCTATCCATGTGCAAAGGCATCAGAGAATTTTTAAGCTTATATTATTATTATTCACTAAGTTGGTCAAACTAAAAACAAATAATAATATTAAAATGAATAGTGATGTGTAGCCCATCTTGAAACTGCCTATCAATATCATCAAAAGGGGTGATAAAAACAAGGTGGCGGGTGTGCTGGAGCTAGGTTCCATTGCCCTTTATGGACCCTGCCCATATTATCATAGATGTTTTGGGTAAGTTGCTATTCAAAACTACTGATTCAGTGAACCTTTTCTTGAAAAATACTGTGATGTATGGGATGAAGAACAGGGTAAATGTTATGTAACTTCCAAAGGCCAAACTTCAGGCATAGTTTAGAAATTTAGGATTACCCAAGAAACCCAAAAGCTAACTTTATAGAGGGAATAATCTTTCTTATATGAACTGTGCACAAGTTGCCACTCTAAATCGATATTTTATTCTTCTCATTATTATTAAATGTTATGTATGAAACTTTTTGACAACTAGGAGAATAAGAATTTCCTAATTTCCTTTTGAATACTAGATGCAAAGAACTTTATGTGATCCTTGGAAGGTATAAGGAAAGGAGAGTTTAGGGGGAGGAAAAAAAAATCTTCAAACTACAAAAGGAAAAGCTTAAAGATTTCCCACTCGTACAAAACCGTGTTTGTACCTAAAAAGTAATGGAAAAGGGCACTGCAAATGATTCAAAAGAGAAAGAAACAAACTGTCATTTAACTTTGATCAGTACATTATAATACAATAACTGGAGGAAACTGGAAAAAAAAAATATTAAAAGAATGGGAAACGAAAAGCCTCGTCATCCTAAGTTTACAAAATGCCCAAACATATCAAAATTTTGGGCCTTCGGAGAGGGCTCTGTCTCTGAAATCTGTATTATCTGTTTCTTTTCCCTTTTTTTTTTTTTTTTTTTTTTTCATCTTGTGTATGATACAAGTATTTATTATTTTTTACAGCCAAGTAAATTCCTGAATCCTGTCTGGTTAGATTTTTTTTTTTTCCATATCCTTTTTGTTTGTCACAGGGACTCCAGCTTAGAACTGTGAAATGCAACGTCTGTGGCAAGCGGTAGTTCTTTTCTTTTGCTGCTTAGTTTCATCCTTCCAGACCTTGCCAATATCTTGAGCTATCCTCGTGGCATCTGAGGAAGCACCAGAGAGCCCTCTCCTTGTGAACCCAACTGCATAAAGCCCTGAATTTCCTTTCCAGCCATTTGGGAATGGTGCTTTCGGAAACCCATTCTTGGAGAAAAATTCACCTTCCTGTACATTATTTTACCAAACCAAAATTACTCCTTTTGCCCATATTACTAGTTATAAATGGAAAAAAGACAAAATATTCTGACACTGAACGGAGGATTAGATCATGTTCTCTCACCTGAAGCCAAGAAGGGACATTGCTGCGATATCCAGTAGCCAAAACCACTGAATCGATATCAAGAATTTCACCGTTAACAAACTCAACTTGTCCACGTGAAAACCTCTTGATTCCAGGAACTACTTTAATGTCTCCAGATCTGATCTTCTCCAATGCACCAACGTCCAATACAGGGGTCTTTCCTTTGTTGTTCTTTAGAGCCAATGGACCCATAGCTGGCCTCATTAACCCATATTTCTCCACGTTTCCTAGCACTAACCATGCCAATATCAATAGCAGCTTATCAACCAACCACAACGGCAGCCAACTCATCAACATAGCCGCCAATTCGAAGGTTGATTTCCCAAATATTTCTCTAGGCAATACATGAACCTGCAAAAACATAACTAATCCATTTAGTACCAAAATTAAACTCCTTGAATGAGAATTTGTTAAAAGAAATTACATAACTGGATACTTACTGTGCTCCTAACCACCATTGATGGAGATGCATTGTGGTTGCAGAGATCAAGAGAAACTTCCATGCCAGAATTACCACAACCTACAACTAGTACTTTCTTGCCACGGAATTTCTCACCGGATTTATAAGAACAAACATGAATGACATCGCCTCCAAATTCATTGAATCCTTCAAATTCAGGCATTACACATTCTGCATTCTCGCCGGTAGCCACCACAAGCCACCGGCAAATGTACTCAATCTCAGTACGAGTAGAGCCACTTGTGGAAACTGTCTTCACCCTCCACAAACCACTGGTTTCATCGTACCTAGCTGATTGCACACACTCATTAAATTTGGGGTTGATCTCAAATTTCTTGGCATATGACTCCAAGTATTCAATGAACTGTTTCTTTGTAGGATACTCGGGGAAATCCTCAGGAAATGGGAGTTTTGGTAATTGACAGAATTGTTTAGGAAGGTGAAGTTTAAGCCTGTCATAGGTGCGTTTTTGCCATAAGGATGCTATGCATTCTTCTCTTTCTAGCACCACAAAAGGTACTCCTTGCTCTCTAAGGCAAGCTGCTGTGGCTAACCCTGAAGGTCCAGCTCCAACGATAACTGGGCCGTTAACCCATATGCATCGGCGAGAAAAGAAATCTTCATGATCAACCGGACGAAATAGATTCTCCATGTTGTTAAAGAGTATGAATACTAGTTTAAGAAATGAGGAAGTAGCAAGGTAGTCAAGTAATTGCAAACTAGTTTTTGCAACTGAAGTTTTTGAAGATCAAAGAGAGTCTGAAGATAGAAAAAGATTGTTGGTTTTGTTGTTGTTGTTGTTGTTTAGGTTTGAGTTTGGATGAAATGGAGAGGGAGATGGAGGGTCCTTATATAGGCAAGCTCCCATGTGATCGAAGTGGAGAGTTAATGCGTTTAATTTGGAGGGTCCTCAAATCATAAGGTTATAGCTGCCTTTTTTTTATTATTTTTTTTTTGGGAACATTATATTATTAGATCTCATTGTATTTATACTTGCTTAATATTACAAGGATTAGCATCTTTTGTGAGGATTATTTTATTCTTATATTGGGAAGGTTTTGGTGTCAAAAGATGTATAGGGCTACTAATGATTTTCTACTGTTTATTTTTGAGGAATAATATGAACTTGCTGTTTGAATAATAAGTAATGTTAGGAGCACTCTACCATTACCGACCAAGGGATATAATTTTGAAGATTTTGAAGTCATCATAAATTAACATATGCTGAATGATTTTGATGCAAGCTCAAGATTCCAAATAATGCCTATTTAATTATTGAATTATGCATAAATTAGTGGTTTCTCTCTTCAAATAATAAACGTTCTCTTCATAATTGATTGAATTTGTGAACATCGAAATAAAGAAATGCATTGAGAATCTTAGACATGAGCTCATTGCTTTTGAGCTCATGAACGGTAAGCTTAACTAAACAAGGTCAAACAAAGAATTAGAGGGAGAATTGGGGAGCAATGAAAATGACTTCCACTTCTCATCTCATCTCATCTCATCTCATCATCCTTTGATTCTACTGGGGCCACAAAGCACATATATTGAGTTCAAAAATAAAAAATTAATTTTTTAAAAAAGAAAAATCTCTGAAAATGGACGTCCACGTGGCAGAAGAGAAAAATGCTGACTAGGTTATGCATGATACGCCCACGTGGAGAGGATCAGCCTAGTTGCTAAAATGGAGGCCTCCATTTCAACATCTTGGACCCCCACCACAAGGCTCCTAGCATTGGGATTGCGACTTTGAAAGGCTGTTTCGGCCCACAAAGCCCATTCTGCCAACTAGTCTTTCACACCAGACTAATGTGGTAATGCCATGTGTATCGGCCCCACACATGTCAAAATCTTATATATTTTATATATACTAATATAAACCATTTGTCTACTAACTTCCAAACGCTGCCTTCTACCTTCCAACCCAAATTACAAGGGAAAAAAAAAAAAAAAAAATTCCCATTCCGCTATTTGCTACCAACTAGTGCCCTCGTGCCCAAAGCCCTAATTTCCACACACTTTCATGCTTCATCACTAGGGTTAGGGTTTATCTAAATTTAGAAGATAAAGGAATAAAACTAGCTATAGGGTTTATCATTTTAAGCAGAGACCATAAAATAGATTTCTTTTTATTAAAATAAAATTATGGTTATTGAATACCACTAATTAAAATTTAAAAAGATTTAACCTTTTTTTTTAATGTATTCAAGTTAGAAATATTGAATCATAAGATTTTTGCTAAGCTTATTAATATTTTTTATGCATATTGTGGTATTAATCATAGTTGAATATTATTAATTTAATAATAGTCGAATTGTATTTAAAATTATGGAAACTAAGAAAGAAACACCCTTGTTGCTTTACGTGGAAGATTAAAATATTAAATTGTAGAACTATCTTACAAAATGAATGAACACTGAAAAGGTTGATATGCATTCTTTGAAGCTAGTACAAAGAGAAAGAGATGGAGAATTCTAATTAAAAAATTTTGAACTGTAAATAATAGTACTAATGAAGTAGGTAGCTTAGCTTAGGTTTACAGCCATGAACGTGTATTATTATGTTATTCAAGAAACATTGATGTTCGTTATATTATATACGTGGAAGCCTAATGGACGATGTTGCTTTCGGTAATCTATATACACAAAGAAGTCTTATCCCATTTTGACACGTGTGTCCATGATTAACAAGTGGGTAGGCTGATTATTGTAGTGATTATATATTGATTAACTACAACTATAATAATTAGGGTTTTAGAGTTAGGGTTTGTACTTTATAGGGCCAAGTACAAAAACTTTAGTGAATGCATGATAGTTTGGAGTTAGAAGACTTATCCCCCACCAACCCACTTGCTCATAACATTAAAATTTAAAAGTAAAAATTTCCTTAGGAAAGAGAGAGAAATAGAGGAAGGCATGTGCATGAAACAATGAATCCCATAAGAGACTCTCCTTTTAATGAGAAGATTTTAGAGCTATGAGTTTGGCTTTTGTAAGGTTCTTTCATGCTTTGCTGCAAGCCTGCAATTGGATATATTATTATTATTATTATTATTATTATTATTATTATTATTATTATTATTATTATTATTATTATTATTATTATTATTAATCTTTTGCTTTGGAATCAGTATAAGTATATATCATTCTTCTACTTTTGTTCCATTTCCCTTCAAGATTTTCTTTTCTTTTTTTTTTAAAAAAAAAAAACTGAAGTAAAGAAAGCTCCAAATGAAAAATAACAAAAGAGATAAAATTGAATGTGTATATAGGCATGATATGATATGATAGAGAGATATGTGTAGAGTCCACCACCAGCCTTGCATTGCTCCACAGCCAGCTTGGTATAACAATATTTGGCCATCAAAGTTTATACTTTAATGAGATGGAATATTTTTTTTTCTTTTTTATATATTTTCTTTTTTAAAAAAAAAAAATTATAGATATATACTCTCTTCTTTTATAGCAAGATCCTAGGGCTTTCCTTTCCAACTTTCTATATGAGCCGGCACGCTGTACTTGCTAAGAAGAAGAGTGTGAGTTATAATAATATTATGGCATATACAAATATCTTAATTTAACAATAAACTATGCAAAAGTTTTTCAAGATTCTATAATGAGTTCAGTCACGCGTACAAGAAAAGTTCATGGAATGCGAAATTATATATATATATATATACACACATAAGATCTCAATTGCCAACTTCATTCAGCAGAAAATCGACTCATATGTAGCTAGGTATTTATTGGAATACGCAAATTGGCGGTGCCACTTCACGATATATTTCTTTGATTAGAATAAGATTAGACTAAAACTCGAATTCAAAAATTTTAAGTTTTGATCATCAGATTAATAATACTAAATTTAGAGTTTAAAGGTACATTTGCTAATACTGCTGCCCGTTGATATAACATGTTAGCTGGAGTATATGTGGCAACAAATGTCTTGTACAAGAGGTTTAGGTGACGGGTTGAATTATAATCGAATGTTGTGGATACTCGTACACTGCTAAATACAGTATAAGAATAATAATAGCAACTTCTCTAATACCAATTGGTTTTTAACTAAATGGTAGAGTACTTGAGATCCACAATTTATATTAGAGCTAAAGTCACAATTTTGATTCTTAGTGAGAGCAACTATTAAGACAGAGATTGTTTATCAAGATATGGTAGCAATTAGGGATGTGCAAATTGTCGGTTCGGTTCGGTTCTGTTTTGGACCGAACCGAACAAATCGAAAATCTAACTTAATAATTTTTTAGAACCGAACTGCGGACCGAAGTTTTTAGAACTGAAACCGAATAAATCGTAATAATTTCGGTCGGTTCGGTCCAATCGGTTCTTTACAAATATAGGTTTTTTTTTTTAGATTTTTAACTTATTTGGGTTCATAAATTAAATTATCTTATATTCAACAAAATAAAACCATTTAAAATAACTAAAAGGAAAAAACATACATAAATTTTTCATATTATATTCCTAATAAATACTAAACAAAATTACACTAAAAAATATATATATTAAAAATAAATACAACATAAGTTCTTATTAATAACACATTCAATGTACTTCAATTTTTTTAAAAAAATATACATGTAAATAAATATAATTACAGTGTATATTTAAATTTAGGTTATATATATATATATATATATATAAGCAAAATGGTGAGTTTAACAAATTTCAGTCGGTTCGGTTCTTTTGGTTTTACAATCATAAGAATCGAGCCGAAATATAACTTCGGTTTAGAACTGAACAAACCGAACTAATGAACAAAAAATCATTCAATTCGGTTCGATTTCGATTCGGTTTTACACAGCCCTAGTAGCTATTGGAATATGTCTAAATAAGGGATCAAGTCACAGTGGAATGTTGTAGGCACTTGTGTGCCACCCAATATAATATAAAAATAATGATGGTATCTTTTTAGCACCAATTAATTTTAGAAAAAATGATAGAGCACCTAAAATGGCTCTATATACAACTTAATTACTTTTTATCTCTTATAACGTATTAAAATTTTGAGTGCATATGTTAAATTCAAATTTGTGAATTAAGTTAATAATTTTGTCATTTTAAATAATATATTTTCAATATTTTTTATAATAATATATTATTGATATAGTACATACCTATAAAGTAAATAATACTCAAGATAGCCCAACACACACACACACATATATATATATATTATATATATATATTTGCAGCTGTGTTATCGGAAATTCTCTGCTGTTAAACCCGTGAAATCTAATAAAAATCATTAATTCATTTGTATTATCCAGACAATTGGTTGTTTTATTTTTATAATTCCGATTATGAAAACGACGGATATTTGCTTGAATAATTAGAGGTAATTAATTGAAGGAAATGATTGGAAAAGTTGTTCTAAAGTAATTTTGAGATGCAACAAAATCTATGATATGGAGACAGAGGAAAAGAAATTTGCCTAACTATTTAATTAAATAACTCCTTTACCTACCAAGTATAACTAAATTTGTAAGCTTATATTAAGAATATATAACTAAATTTTACACATTAATATGAGAGAGCAGAAAGGATTTACATTTACAGAAGGTAATTAATTAAAATGTGGGTATCTGTCTTCAAACCCACACATATTATAATAATTTAATTAAAAATTTAATAAAGTTGTTATTAGTCTCGTCCTGTCCATACAATTCTTTGGTCAACCCCATTTGAAGTCATATGGAAATTATGTACATCCTTAATTAGGTGAAAATAAATTATATTTTTTAAAACTTTAGGGTAGGTTAGGTTCAATCCATGATTATGAAGGCCCCATAAGATTGCAATATACACACGTATATTATATATATTCTCATTAATCTTTTTAGTCTTCTTCTCGATCCCTCTTTCTTTTTTGTCATTTATAATACTACCTACTCAAATATCTAATTCTCTCATTATTGTTTAGCTATTAAATAATACACTTATTAGCTGCTCAATCATTAAACAAGCATATATATATATATATATATATAAAGATAAATGCATCTCCTCTCACACAAAAATATTATATTAAAACAATTATCCTCTTTAAAGGTTGAATTTATAAGTAGGGTATGCAATAGATATAGATGGAGTACGTATCTGCAAAAATTATCATATTTATTTATAGATTCATTTTTACTTTTAAAAATAAATTTTACTCGTACCCATTTAAAATTAATATCATAATATATTTATCTCAAAATTGATTATTGATATTCATATATTATTCAATATTCATTTAAATACCTGTTTATCAATATTTCTCTAAAAAATTTAATGCAAATCATTATAAATACAAAATTACATTCATAAATATTAAAATGAATCAAATAACTAAAAGCAAATTCTAATCTCAAATATCTTCCAACAAAAAAGTGCATTATCCATCAACAAGTGACATCATTCTCAATAACACATAAAATAGATGGTTCCATATTCGAATAAGAAAATGCAAAAGTAAATAAAAATATATAAATTGACAATTTTTGGATTCAAAATAAAATAATATATCAATAATTTTGAATTGAATTTGGATAATTTGTACCCAAAAGTCTAAATTTGAATTCTACATGGTCATATGTTAATTTTATCTATGCTCATTAGACCATTATACTTTCAACAGAAAAGTCATAAAATTAATTTTTCAAAGAAAAATTGTTCAAAAAATATTTTAAAAATTCATAATTTTTTTTTTGAAATATTTCCCTAAATTCAAATATTCTTTTATTAAAAAAATTTATTTTGTGATTTATCTATTAAAAGTGGAATAGTCCAATAATCGTGGATAAAACTAACTCAATATCATATCACGAATGGTGAAATTACCATTCAAATCCATCCTAAATCTATTTGTTCACTACTCTAATCTTCCAAATTCCAATTAAGATAAAATAGAGCTGTGTACCAAAAAAGAATTCCATACACTGCGATCCCTATTTAGGGTTTTTTTTTAATTTGGTGTTAAATTTAAAAAAATTTGAAGAAATGGTGCTACAGTAAAAAATATTAGGTAAATGGGGTGTCAAAAACCGGCATGATCAGTGCCGGTTTTCGTCATGTGGGCCCAATCCAGCAGACTGACTGGGCCATGACAGAAACCGGCACAGAGTTTGCCGGTTTCTGTACAAATACTTTCACTGTTTCTATTATTTTATTTTACATTCTTGGACCTTACAAATGCTTTCCTGTTTCCATATAGCAAATCATTCAACACGTTTTTGTTTGTTTTCCTCTCATTGTCAATTTCAAATTCCTTTTGTCATTTAAGTTGCAAACTCTTCCTTTCAAATATTTACATTTCTTTTATTTCCAATTTATTTATAATTTGTTGGTGATGATAATTTTTGAGGTAATATTTAAATATTGTGTAGTATAATTTATTTCGTTAAGAAAATATTATATTTTTATTAATATTATTTTTATATTTTTTTTATAGCTAGTGTTGATTTTTGAGAAAATTTGATTTGAGTATTGTGTAGTATAAATTTATTTGGTTAGAAAAAAAATTATATTATCATTAACGTTATTTTTATATTTTATTTGTAGTTGGTAAAATTTTTTAAAGTATATCTAATTACAACAAAGGTAAAGGTAAATTATATTTATTTGAAAAAATTACTAAATTATTTTATATTACATCGGATCGATATTTTTCTTAAATTATTAATAACTTCCCATAAATATGACCCGTGTTAATTCGTACAGCTCTTAAATGATAATAATATATATTGAAACCTGCATTTAATTAAAAATAAAACATCAAAAAATCCAAAAATAATTCTTGTGTCTATACTATACAATAAACCATAAAAAAACATGTACAATTTTATTATTTTAACTTAAAATAAAGCAATTTATTAAAATCTATAAAATAAAATAATAATAACTTACTATTAATTTAACTAGCATTTAAAAATTAAAGTTATTTTTTAAAATAAATAAAATAATAATAACATACCTTTAAAAATATTAATGGAATTATATTACAAATTTAACACCTACAATTTAAAAGTAATAATAAAATTAGTCTGGCAATTGTGAAGACCCATGCTTAATAAAAATGGCCGAGTTCCCATAGCGCCCACAGTCCCAATTCCATATTCCGTGTACGGATTCCACAAAACCGGGAGTAGACACTTTTCGGGCGGCCATTTTTTAATCATTCTATCACCACGCGATTTATCTTTACACGCGCCACCCATTCTATCAACCTTTTTCTTAAGGAAAAATACCTATTTGATTTTAATACATTGAATTTTTGAACTAAAATTTTGTATGCATTGAATTTTTAAATTTTAATTTTAAATCTTATTAAATTTTTCATCTTTTTTCTTTATTTTTTGAAAGAAAATAAAATAATAAATAATGGAGGTAACAATAAAATTGATACCTACCTCTTGTAGCGCGTTGCGGAAGCGACACAAAAATTCCATTTATTTGGTGACCGGTCTGAATTTAACACCTACAATTTAAAAATAATAAAATAAATTTATACTATACACATAATATTACATTTTTTTTTTGTAACTTCAATAAAATTTCCTACAAGTTAAATATTGAAATAGACATTAGAAGAGGGAAGAAAGAAAGAATAATTAGGAAATTAGGGCAAAAGGGTAAGGTCAAGGGAAGGGGTTTTAAATGCACACATTTATATATATATATAATAATAATAATAATTGTTACCTTGCAGACCCATGCTTGTGCAGCAAGCATGGGTCTTCACAATTGCCAGACTAATTTTATTATTACTTTTAAATTGTAGGCGTTAAATTTGTAATATAATTCCATTAATATTTTTAAAGGTATGTTATTATTATTTTATTTATTTTAAAAAATAACTTTAATTTTTAAATGCTAGTTAAATTAATAGTAAGTTATTATTATTTTATTTTATAGATTTTAATAAATTGCTTTATTTTAAGTTAAAATGATAAAATTGTACATGTTTTTTTATGGTTTATTGTATAGTATAGACACAAGAATTATTTTTGGATTTTTTGATGTTTTATTTTTAATTAAATGCAGGTTTCAATATATATTATTATCATTTAAGAGCTGTACGAATTAACACGGGTCATATTTATGGGAAGTTATTAATAATTTAAGAAAAATATCGATCCGATGTAATATAAAATAATTTAGTAATTTTTTCAAATAAATATAATTTACCTTTACCTTTGTTGTAATTAGATATACTTTAAAAAATTTTACCAACTACAAATAAAATATAAAAATAACGTTAATGATAATATAATTTTTTTCCTAACCAAATAAATTTATACTACACAATACTCAAATCAAATTTTCTCAAAAATCAACACTAGCTATAAAAAAAATATAAAAATAATATTAATAAAAATATAATATTTTCTTAACGAAATAAATTATACTACACAATATTTAAATATTACCTCAAAAATTATCATCACCAACAAATTATAAATAAATTGGAAATAAAAGAAATGTAAATATTTGAAAGGAAGAGTTTGCAACTTAAATGACAAAAGGAATTTGAAATTGACAATGAGAGGAAAACAAACAAAAACGTGTTGAATGATCTGCTATATGGAAACAGGAAAGCATTTGTAAGGTCCAAGAATGTAAAATAAAATAATAGAAACAGTGAAAGCATTTGTACAGAAACCGGTGTGCCGGTTTCTGTCATGGCCCAGTCAATCTGCTGGATTGGGCCCACATGACGAAAACCAGCACTGATCATGCCGGTTTTTGACACCCCATTTACCTAATATTTTTTTACTGTAGCACCATTTCTTCAATTTTTTTTAAATTTAACACCAAATTAAAAAAAACCCCCCCTATTTATAACTATAGTTTTAAAAAATAAGTTTTAGATTTATTTTATTATTTATTTATTTATTTACAATAAATGTGATCCGTTTAAGGGATTATATTCGAAACCTGGCTGTTTATTTTATTGAAATAGACTTACTTTTTAGGTCAAGAAACACTTTTTTTCTCTCGCAAAAAAATTATTAAATATGAAGTGTGTGAACAAATATAACGCAATTTCTCAATTGAATAAATATGTTTATTTGTGATAATATAATTAATGTCACAAGAAATTAAATTGTCAAAATCTTGATCCTATCTTAATATAGGAATTAATTTATAAACTATAGGCTGTTAATAGTCAATTCCCATATGAGACAAAGAATTAAAGAGTCAAAAGTCGGTCCATTTATTTTTTTGAAATAAAAATAATAAAATTCATGGTGAAATTGGGATCACATGGCACCAAATACAAAAGAGGAATAAAATTAAGGGCCAGTTTGGCAAAACTTATGAAAATAGCTTTTTCAATTGAAAAAAGTTATATTCCAAAAAGCTGTATGTCGAAAAGTAGATTACTGTTTGGTAAATAAAATTTAAAATGACTTATAAAATTAAAAATAGTTATTAACTGTTTGGTAAATGATATGATTAAAAATGGCTTTTTAGAATAAAAAAATAAAAAAGGATAATTTTGAGTGATAGGATAAGAGAAAAAACAAAAAAAAAGATTATATTAGATATAATTGTCATTATGAAATAAAATGAAGGATATTTTTGTCTAAAAAAAATATTAAATCTGCTGCCCTTAAAAGCTGAAAATCAGCTTTTCTGAAAAGCTTCAATTTCTAGTTTTTTCTAATAGCAGGTTTTTTCACTTTTCAGAAAATTGATTTTTCTAAAATCAGCATTTACCAAACACTTATTTTTGTCCCATAATCAGCTTTTTATCAAATAAGCAGCTTTTTGGCCTTCCAAAAGCAATGCCAAACAGGCCCTAAGAAAACCTAAAAAAACAACAGAGAAAATCTTGGGAAATCTAAATACAACTATAGAAATTTATTTATATTTGTTTTTTATGGAATAAGAGGCACATTAGAAGCTTAGAAAGATTTAGTATATCTTTGTATTCAGATAAAACTTAGCTCTTGTTTATCTCATGTGACTCTTGCCACTTAAATGCAAGAAATTAATAATAAAATTACTAATTAAAAAACCAATTGTTGGAATATTACTCTGCATGTGTTTAGATTTTTGTTCTGATATGAGGCCATAAAATCTTAGTCAATATGATTGGAACCATATAAAAAATGATTATTATTTTTTGTTATAGGTATTTATATATATATGCATGAAAGATTCTTGTCAAAGACAAGATTTATCATAAAAATAATAAATATAAATTAATTAATTTGATTATTTGAATCATAATTCATAAATATATATTAGCTAGACTCCAAATATATTTTGTAGTATAGGAAATTAGAAATCTCATATATTCTGATATGTGACTAATTCTAGGCTGGGATGTTTTATAGCTGTCTGTATATTGAATCCTTACCTAATTAATTTCCTAAATTGTTAAATATATAAAAATTAGGGCATTTGTGGATAATGAATTATGCCACCAATGTGCCTCTCATTTTGCCAAAAATCTCCATGATAACCCAGTAAATATCATTTGCTCTAAGACCCATCTTGTCGGCCCACTCAAACTGGCAAGACCCAAAGCCCATCAGCTAAAGGTATCAGACACGGGTTCCTAGGCAGCGCACATGCCCGATCGGCTGATGTGACCGCCAGTCCCATCAGCCGCCTGACACAAGGCAGCGCCCATGCCTACCACCTGCTCCCTGTCATGTCGCCGAATACCTACTCTGACAGCCAGTAATCACTCCTCAGGCACTCAAGTGCCCCTCAACTATCTCATATAAATAGTGCAGCCAATGATGGCACCAGGTATTGAATTCACAACATTATCTCTCTAAAGCACATTCTCTCTAAGCTACTAATTTAAGCTTCGGAGTGGTCCGACCGGGCTCTTCTTATTGCAGGGTTTTCTCATCCGATCGGATCGCCCTCTCTCCTACAGATAAAGACATTTTTGGATTTATCACTCCATATGATCAATAATATTAATTAGATTTGCAATGATTTTAAGAAAAAAATAGGAGTTTGTTTGGAAGATATTACAACGTAAATGAACCAAAAATCTCAATTAAATTGGTTCATCTTAGATAATGTCGCAATTTTATTTGCTAATCCTTGTTGTATAAGGTAAACAACCATTACAAATTTAAGATTGTTATTTATGTCTTGTTGGAAATTTGAATTTAAATTTAACCTATCACAACTAAAACCTAATTTTGTGACGATATATACTATAAGAAATATTTTACACTTATAACTAGCATTAAGTATTCCACATCCACATTACAAATTAATTTTTGGGATTGAGTGAGATATAATATGCCTCAATAGATGTATTGGACAGATATATTTCTTTAAGATTATTGGGCACTTTATTTTTGAAATTTTTAAAAAAATATAAGCAATTATATGACGTAACTATCAAATATTAATTAATAATTAATTGAATAAAATAAATTAATTATTACTAATTTGGACTTGATTAATTTACAGTTAAATTTTATTTTCTTACAAAATTTTCATCAATCACTTTAATTCAAGAAAGAACAATAAGTGTTATCTTTTCTTGTAATTTTTAGATATGGGATAAATTACCTGTTTTTTTCATGTATACCTCATCACTAACTATAAAATAAACTAACACTCTAGCCCTCCTTTGTATCCAAAAAAACAAAAACTATAAGCTAACACCAACAAAAATGATTTGATTTTCATTTAATGTTAACATTAGAATTTTAATAAAGCTAAGAATCACATGTAGTTTTTACAGTCGAGGGTTTAATAATTTTTTCAATTGATCGAATTTAAATCTCACCTCATCCAAAAATATGTAATTATGTATATAAAAAAGAATTTTAATAAAACTTCCTCATATAAGATAGAGTTAAGCGAGTGATAAGCTTTTATTAGCGAAGTAATTAGTGATGCTTCTTTATTGAAAATATGAGTAGTTTATGAAAAATGAAATAAATAGAAAGATATATATTTTTAATTATTTTGTGAGCAAAAAAGATATTGTCATCATCTGATAAAAAGAATTATTAATTAATAATAGTACATACTAAGTTGGTAGATACCCATTTACCAAACAGTTATACATTTTTTTTAATAAAAAAATCATAATAATTCCAAATTTCCAATTTAAATATCTATCCAACTCCTCAGTCTCAACCACCTAATTTGACCCAAAAGGACTTGAGAAAATTTGTAGTCCAGTTTTGGGTTTGATACCAAACAATTTCTATACCATAATAATCATATCATATATATATTTTTTATATAATTACATCTTTCGAAATCAATTTTTTAAAAAGTGAATTTTCATTAATTAAAAGAATTATCAAATTATAATTACTCGAACAACAACTAATTCCGATAATAATCATATTTTATAATGATACGATGAAAGAAACAAAAATGAATTTATGGTCTGAGTGGTATAAAATAATTTAGCTCAAGAATAAAATAATTTAATTAGAAGTTTCTATTCGGATGATGAATTACAAAGAAATGCTTATCTTTTTATGGTCTAATTCAATGGTAATTCAAATTAATTTAAACAATAAATTTGCAATAGCATTATATATATATATATACATATATATATATATATATATATAGGCTTGGGAATGTGGGTGACCTCATCATTCTTCCCTTTTATTCCGTCGAAGAGGTCGGTAAAACAGTTTCAATGGCTGTTATTGCATCTCACCTCTAACTTAATTAATTAATTAATTAGTGCTTAGTAATCTTAACTCCTGCTAGAATCATTGCATCTGGCGCAACCACAGGCTTGCATGTGGCAACTTTATATATAAAATATATATATATATATAGATAGAGCATTTATATGGAGTACTAATTTTCTAAATAAATTTTTTTAAAAAAATATATATATATATATTCCCTTCTCTTAGAACTAGGTGCCGCCCCCTTCCATTGATGTAAAAAGCAGAATATGTGCAGAATTTAGTCTTCCAAGTAGAGAATACAGAGATCAGGTGGGTTTTAATTTCAAATTGCAATTAGGGGATGAACATGTGCTAATCTTATTAATTTAATTATTTTTTCAATTTTAATTCTTTTCTTTTGATTTTTTGTTAATTACTGTAGCTAGGTCAACAATTAATGTTAATTCCTCTCCCACATTCTGGTAATTAGTTGCTCAATCCTGATTAGCTTTTCTCAATGCATTGCATCATTTGACTAATCACTGTTGGAAAGCTTTAAAATAATATAAGGTTAATAAATTCAATAATATGACCATAATAACTTGTTTGACTCCAAAAATTATATATAGCTTTAGATGCCTAATTAATAATTAAATGCCAAAATTATTGGATTATATTTTTATCTTTTTAATTTTTATAGTCTTTTCTTCAATATATATATGATATGGCTACCATGTGCATATTTGGTATGTAGTAGGTCACCAACAAAATCTACCCTTTAGCTTTAGCTTTATATAGTTTCCCAATATAAACCATTTTACACTCTATTAATTACTATACTTTATTAATTAATTTGTCAAGTTATTTTTTGGGAGATATTTTGTTCAATTAAATAACTATTAAGGGAAGGAATTCTCATCAATCCCATTATAATATGACTTAAATAGAGAACACAAATAATTTACCTTCTTTGTCCAATGTCAAATGTCATTATTTTGCTCTTTCACCAATTAAGGCAATCATCGATTTTTCATAATTTTATAAAAAAAAATATTTTAAAAATGAATATAAATATAGTGGAGAAAATATGTAAAACGAAAAAGATTAATGTACGTAGTGTTCATACTAATATAAGGACAAAATTGAATTAAATACAATAATAAAAAGTAAAAAAATTGACTTAATTTTATAAAATAATTGACATTTTAGGTGAAATGGTTTTTTTTTTCCTTAAAAAGTGACAATTTATTTGGGATGAAGGGGCCATCTGATATATATTTTTTATATTTGTCATGCTATGTTATTAACCATAATTTTTTTTATAATTTTAATAATAATTAATTATTTTTTTTATATTTAGGGTAGGTATATAATAGAAAAGTTATAGTAACAAACTTGTTCCTTGACCATAAAATTAAACATTTTAATCTTAATTAGGAAATAATTATAGTATATCTTTTGGAATAAAAAATTATTTAATATGCAAAAAATTTTAATCTTAATTAGGAAATAATGCAACTACAAATTTTTGCTCGTGAAGGAAAATTAGAGTCTCAAGGCCAACAAAAATTGATTTTTTTTTTTGAGTTAAAAAAAAAAACAATAAATAGGTTCATTGCACATTCCATGGCCGTAGCAATAAAGCTGCTATTTCATGAGTTTTGAACCCTTCCAAACTTGGAAGTCACGTACACAAAATGAATTTTCTAAATTTTATTTCTCTTGAAAATCTAAATATGAGAATTACTAGAAGAAAATGTTACGTAAAATGTGTTTATGCACAATTGCACATGGCATTGCATGTACGAAATTAATTAATTAATAAAAGCTTAAAGTATCTCAATTAACCGTCCATAATAAACATTTAATTTATCTTGTCTACGTGTTTTGGGGCCATGAAACCATGTGATTATCCATCTTAATTAAATGGGTATTCTGCCATTTACATAATTCCCTTGAAATTCAAAAATTAGGTTACTTTTCATTTTGCCTCTATTAATTAGAAGTTTAATTGTCCCTAGAGAAGGTTACTTAATGTTTCAACTAATTAATTTAGATTCATCCTTAATTTTTCTAATTATCTAATTAATAAATTGCTTTTATAGGGTTTGCACTCACAACTCTCCCAGCTCAATAATACCAATTATTATTCTAACTTTTTGTTCTAGAAAAAAAAAAGGGTTTCAAAAAGTAATTTTGTCTATTGAAATAATTAAGATAATGGAGGAGAATTCAATTGATAAAAATTTAAACATCTAATTCCATACGCGGATATATAACTTTATCCAAATTTAATCTAAAAGTCAATATTTTTTTATATGAAATTTAAATTCTGATTGATTATAAAAAAATAAGTAAATTCTTCATCATTTAAACTATAAGTGATTCTCATTTTAAAAAATACGGCCCCATCTTAGATAAGGAAATTGTACTTCGAATATATACAATTGTACTATATATATATTGAAAAATGTTCAATATTAATTGTATAGAAATTGGATATAGGTTTGGGTAGTTATTTGTAACTAAAGTGTACTTAAGTTAGAGATAATACTTAGAGAATAAAAATTAATAAAGAGAGGGTCAAAGAAAGTAAGACCAAGATCAAGTCAAAATTCAAAATGCATATCATGATTCACACACATATGGTTGATAAATGGCTGGTAACGGTCATGTTATGTTATGCTCATTGCTTGTTTTAATTTCAAATGCCTATTAATTAATTAATTTGTATTTTCAAATCTTCTGAAAATAGAATAAAGTTGGTGGTGGCCCTAACTAACTTTGCAACTATAATAACCGATATATATATATATATACACACATTAATACAAGGGAATCAATATCTTCAAGAACATGACCTGAGGTTCACCAAAAGAAACAAGAACATGACTAAGATCGTCATAATAATAATAATGAAAATTAACAAATTATTTTTAATTAATTAATGGATTAATTATAATGCAAGAGAAGAATATGTAGAAAGTAGAAACACACGAGACCACATGGAACAGCCGTTTAAAGTGACTTATAATTAATTAGATAGTTTTAGCTAGAAATTTAAGTAGTCAAATAGAAGAGAGAGTTTTCAAGAAAATAATAATAAAAAAAAAATTACAATTAATTTAAAAATAAACATGTGCAACTATTAGTATTCTATACCTATCATCTAACATCAATAATTACTCTTATTTTTCACCAACAAAACAATGTATTAAGCTATTTTACATCTTTTTGTTAAGTGTACTTATTTTCTGGTATTGACCCATTTCTACCATTGACTAATTAAGCAATCATATGTTATGATCTATTTTGACCATTTACCTATATATATATATATATATATATATATATACATGAAAATATTTCTATTCAAGAAGGTTGGAGCCAATAATAAATTGTTGAGTAAAAAAACTAATAATTTTTACAATTTTAATTCTTTATATAATAATTATTGTTTATTCATTTCATAAACAATAAAATAAATATGAAGTCTTCACTAATTCTAAAATCAATTGAATTTTTCTACTCCAAGAAATGCTAGTCAATTGCGAGTGAAAAAGAAAGAAAGAAACAATCAAGTCGGCCGAACAAAATAGATATCGATCATATAAGTTGATAAAAATCTTTAAATAATTTTAGGATTTTTGAAAAATGTCAATTTCTGATTGGTTAATAAATCACAATTTCTTTTTTTATTTTTATTTATTTTTGAGAAAATAAATCACCGATTCTCGTTCAAAAAGAGAGTGACAGTTTGGCTAACAACAAAACGTTGGCTTTTTCTTGAGTTTGATGCTGATGGGGATTTGATTTTGCTAACAAAGTTGATATTTATTTATTTATAAAACCAACCCAATTCCTACATTTTTCCACGGCCTTCACTCTCTAAATCAATAGGCCCACTTATAAATGTATCCCGGCCCACTAAAGTACATATCAAATACTCATTCCCACTTTAAAAGTCCACTTTTCCTATTTTGTTTCACCTCACTTTAATTGTCTTTTTCAAAATTTGAGAAAAAAATTTAAATATTTACTCCTATTTATTATATATTCACTGTGACCGTGTGGAATTACAATAACTAGGTGTGAGTATGGATCGATTAATCGGTCCATCAGCAAAAAAAAAATTAACCAGTTCATTAATATCGATTTTTCAAAATTATTAACTATTAACCAGTCCATTACATTCGGTTAACCAGTCAATCGATTTTGATTTTTCAGTCAACTACTAAAATTTATAAAATGCAATTATATATATAAAAAAATTAGATAAGATTGAATTCAATTTCAAATGTGAAAAGTAATTCAAAATAAAAATCACAAAATAAATATAATATACTAGCCAAAATTAATGTTTAACAAATTAATAATTAATATTATAAAGTGGATTTGATATTTTTGAAAATTAGCATGCTTAATTCTAAGTCAAAGAAAAATTTTGGACAAAATTGATATTAAATCGTAGACTCTAAAGCATAAGATAATGTGATTAAATGCTATTATATAAATTAAATGCTATTATATAAAATAGATGCCAATATATATAATAAAAAATAACATATATAAAGATTAATCAGGGACTGCATGTGAATGACATAATTTAAATATAATTTAAAACATTATATAAATTTTATAAAGAAAAACAAAAAAATTAAGATACAAAAATAAAAATATACTTTAAATATACTTTAAAATATTAATTTATGTAAGTTTTAAAGAACAATAAAAAAATTAAAATTAAAAATTAAAAATATAATATATATATATATATATAAATCGATTAACAGTGGATTAACAGTTAATCGGTACCTAAAAATCAAAATTGAAAATGCTAAAAATAAAAATTAAAACTAAATCTATTGGATCGATTAACCGAAAAAATTAATTTGATTTCGAACTGGTTTTGCAATCAAATTTTCAATTTTTTTTTCACCCCTAACAATCAAAGTTTCAAAATTACTTTGTTTGTTTGTTTAGAGTTTTAATTAGAATTGCAACTTTATTTTAAAAAGTTTTAATTAGAAAAATGGATCAATGTATTACATAACGTGAGTTTGTAACCAAATATTTGTCAAATAAATTGGTGGATTTTACAATGATGATCACCAATGAATTAATTATTTTTTTTCTATAAAAAAAAAAAAGAAATATAAGATGTGAAAGATTTAGTAATTGATAATGATAAGATTGACATTCATTTCCTATAAATAAACAAAGACCCACAAAAGGTTAGCAACTCGATCCCTTTCCATATAATTCAAATTCAAACATATACACACAACTACTCATGGCCACAAATTTCCCTCTCAAGTTTGAAAAGATAATTTCAATTTTAAGAAATTTTCGGCATGGCATGTGGCCATGAAAGTGACTATCTAGGGTTTTTTTTTTTTTTTTTTTTTTTTGGAGAAGGACTATCTAGGGTTTCTATCACCTCCAAATACATAAAAACTGCACAGAAAAAATAAAAATAAAAAGCATATAATGTGATCATATATTTATAGGTAGAATCGAAATCTTCATGCCTTTTTATCGAGTGCTTATGATCATATTAAATTATAATAGTTAACTTCAACACACATTAACCATTGATAATATGGTTTTGATTTTAATAAAAAATTATCCTATGGTCAGAAAATTATTCATTAAGAAAAGGGTATACAAATCTTTGTGATTCATTTTTTTATGTAAATTTATGTGAAAATATAATATATTTATAAGGAGTCAATTTATAGTCGGTGAATAAATTTTTACAATAAATTAAAACAGATCCAAATTACAATCTAAAATCAAGAAAATAACTTGAAATCACCATGTGTTTAGACTACAAAAACATTAATAAAATTAACTAATTTTGATTTTTTTTTTTTTAAAAGGAAATAATTTTTTTTTTAAAAAAAAATCAATTTAGATTATCTTGCAATTGCGATCATAAAGCGGTCCCATTATCAATATTCTTTTGGAAACTTCCGTAGCAGTTGATAACATTTAGAAGATTTCACACATGACGAATAGTCCACATTAGATTACATAGATATATATCTCTACTTATTTCTTCCCAAGTATAGATATATATATTCTTGACTTATACTTTATAAAATAACAAGAGATTTCACTATCATCACAGAAATCTCCAGCAATACAACCAATTATATATATAGTTCGTATTAATTCACGTGATGAGCAATTTCAATAGAAGTGGAAAATATTGAAACATTTGGTAAATAAAACATTGACATATTTATTAAAGAATAATTCAACTTCAAAATCCGACTCGTGAGGTTAGAATTATAAGATATTTAACACTTCCAATTATTACATATAGAGTTAAATACATGCGAAAAAATTTAGAGCATACAAATTTGCATTCAAAAACTTTCGTGGTGTAAGAATCGTAAGATAGTTAACGCACTTCGATCGTCACATGTAAAGCTAAATATATGCGAAAAACTTAAAGTATAAAGTTTGTAGGACTGAATATGTATTCCAACATTGCAATACTATTGATTTTGATACCATGTTGAAAAAAAAATGGAATCGATATTAATTCAGTTTTAAAAGTTAATTTACAAAATGATAATTTTTCAATTTATTATAAAAAACACTTAAATTTTTAATAACGGGTTAATGTATAATACTTAATAATATTATTAAAAATTTTGGAGCCTTCATTCACAAACTCCCGATCAAACTAACACTAATACTAAAAGAATAATTTTTAATGAAAATAATTAAAAATAAAATTTTAAGAAGCAATAGTTCAAGAAAACAATAAACCGTTCGTACCAAACTTACTAGCAAAATCAATTTGAATATTAAGAACAAAATCAGCTTCCAAGTAACTAAATTAGAAAAATTAATTTGTAAAATAAGAATTATATAAATATTTATAAGCAGTATTATATTTTTATAAATAGCCGATATAGTTCAGAGTCGAATATATATAAAAAATAAAAAATTGAAGCTAAAATTTGCAGTATTAGATATCTATGCATAGCACAATACTAATGACAAGTAGCTCTAATGCCATGTGAAAAAAATTAATTTGAATCGAAATCAATTACACAGTTAACTTATGAAATGAGAATTACTTCAATTCCAAGTCTTTGTAAATAATATTATATTTTATTTGTAACTAGGAGATATGATAAACTTAATAGTATTGTGAGTTTCTTATTTCAAGAAATATATAATTAAAAAAATTTTCCCGCCTTTTAGAATAATAATGAAATTACGTAGAGAGTAGATAGGGGACCTAAATTGGAGAATACCATGGACCAATGAACTCACCTATTACTCAGGTGAACTGAATCACAACTCACATGGCCTTCCAACATCCCAATCTCAATCCTATCCATTGCATTGAATGATACAATAGAAATAAGTTTAATTAAATTATTGGGCCACCCATATCTCTGTATTATAAGGAAAAAAATTGTTTCTTATAATTATCTGAAAATATTTCTCCTATTTATTTTCAGTCGAATTAAATTGATATGATCATTAAATTTGAGATACAAATATCTAATTCTATATATTAGTCAAAGATGGTAGACAGATAAAAAAAAAAAAGGAATTCCACATCGTGAAAATTAGAAAGAAGAGGGGTTTTTGATAGCTATAAATATAGCTCCTTAACTTTAGCTTTAATCATCCCTTGTTATTTAGCTTATCAATTAGTTAAATATATTTTTTCTCTCTTGTATTATTTCACTTTTTAGTTTTTGTGAAATAATATTTTTAGTTTCCGAAGACGTAGGCAATATTGGCCGAACCTCGTTAAAATCTTTTGTTCCTTATTATCTTTATTTTAACTGCGGTTTTTTCTCTAATTCGGTCCTTATTTTTTTACAACAAGTGGTATCAGAGCCGAGATTCTGTCTTACTATGCTCTGTGGTTGCAGTATAGACTGATTTTCCACATCTGAAAAAACTTTTTCTTGGATACTGTTCACGTATACGATATTGTTTACATACACGGTCACTGTTCATCTATACGGTTAGTATTCACGTATACGATTACTATTCACGTGAAATAGTGGGAGCTGATTTTTTAGCAGAGAAGTTGGTGATAGAAGAAATGGCGGCAAAATATGAGATCGAGAAATTCAACGGCAGTAATTTCTCACTGTGGAAATTGAAGATGAAGGCTATCTTGAGAAAAAATAATTGCCTAGCGGCTATAACTCAAAAGCCAGATGATTTCACAGATGATAATAAGTGGAATGAGATGGATGGAAATGCTATGGCAAATCTTCATCTGACACTAGCAGATGCTGAAGTATGGCTTCTTGATTCAGGACCTACATTTCACATGCCCTCTCGAAGAGAATGGTTCTATCATTATGAACCTAACTCTGGAGGATCTGTGTACAGTTGCAATGATCATGCCTTAAAAATCGTTGGCATTTGAACTATTAAGCTGAAAATGTATGATGGTACAATTTGTATTATTCAAGACGTACGGCATGTAGAGGGGCTAAAGAAGAATCTGTTGTCTTTAGGACAATTGGATGATTTGGGGTGCAAGTTCAGTGGTGAGAAGGGAATTATGAAGATAGCAAAATGAGCACTTGTACTTATGAAGGGAGAAAAGCTAGCTGCAGATTTATACATGATAAAAGGAGAGACTTTGCAAGAAGGAGAGGTATCTGTCGTCACGACCAGTTCAAGTGAAAAACGTGCAATGACCTGGCATAAGAAACTTGGGCATATGTCTGAACAAGGAATGAAGATTCTTGCAGAGAGAAATCTACTTCCAGGTCTCACAAAGGTCTCACTACCCTTTTGTGAGCATTATATTGTAAGCAAGCAGTATCGGTTGAAATGCAACACATAAATTTCAGAAGCAAAGCCATTATGGAATTAGTTCATTCTGATGTATGGCAAGCACCAGTGTCATCCCTAGGAGGAGCAAATTTACTTTGTGTCGTTTATCGATGATTACTCCAGGAGGTATTGGGTGTTTCCTATCAAGAAGAAAGCATATGTCTTTCCAGTTTTCAAAACTTACAAAGTGCGAGTGGAACTTGAATCTGGCCAAAAGATCAAGTGTTTAAGGACAGATAATGGAGGAGAATACACCAGTAAAGAATTTGATGAATTTTGTAAACAAGAAGGCATCAAAAGACAGTTCACTACAACATACACTCCTCAATAAAATGGAGTGGCAGAGCGGATGAACAGAACTCTGTTGGAAAGAACAAGAGCAATGATGAGAACTGCAGGTTTAGATAAGAAATTCTAGGCGGAAGCAATCAACACTGCCTGTTATGTGGTGAATCGAGCTCCATCAACTGCAATTGAGTGTAAGACACCAATGGAGATGTGGACTGAAAAACCGGTGGATTATTCAAACCTCTATGTATTTGGAAGTCCTGCTTATGTGATGTACAATGCCCAAGAAACTACAAAACTGGATCCAAAATCCAGAAAATATATATTCTTGGGCTATGCTGAAGGAGTAAAGGGGTATCGCCTGTCGGATCTCACTACCCACAAAGTTATTGTCAGCAAAAAAGTTATCTTTGTAGAAGATAAAAATCAAGAGCAAGCAGAAAGTGAAAAAAAGTCATAGACTACAACAGTATGTGTAGAAAGAGAATCAGAAACCAGTAATTCTTCTGAAACTGCACCAGAGCACGAGGAACAAGAGCCAGTCAAAGCTGAAATTTCAAATAATAAGCAATCAACTCGCACAAGAAGGCCGCCTAATTGGCACTCGGATTACATTATGGAGGGTAATGTTGCATATTGTCTTCTAACTGAGGATGGGGAGCCATCAACTCTCCAAGAAGCAATGAATAGTTCAGATGCATCTCAGTGAATTGCAGCAATGCAAGAGAAAATTGAAACTCTTCATAAAAATAAGACATGAGAACTGGTGTCACTACAGCATGGGAGAAAGCCCATAGGCAATAAATGGGTCTACAAAATCAAGCGAGATGGTGATAACCAAATGGAGAGATATTGTGCTAGATTGGTGGTAAAAGGATATGCTTAGAAAGAAGGGGTGGACTTTAATGAAATCTTCTCACCTGTGGTTCGTCTCACTACAATCCGAATGGTCCTGGCAATATGTGCAAATTCTGACTTGCATCTTGAGCAGTTAGATATGAAAACTGCATTTCTTCATGGAGATCTTAAAGAAGAAATTTACATGCTCCAACCAGAAGGTTTTGAAGAAAAAAAAAAAGGAGAACTTGGTTTGAAAGTTAAACAAATCTCTGTACAGTCTAAAACAGGCACCAAGGTGTTGGTACAAGAGATTTGATTCTTTTATTATGAGCCTTGGATACAACAGGTTAAATGCAGACCCTTGTGCATATTTCAAGAGGTTTGGTGAAAATAGTGTCATTATCTTGCTGTTATATGTAGACGACATGTTGGTAGCAGGCCCCAACAAAGATCGCATCAAGGAGTTAAAGGCTCAGTTGGCTAGAGAATTTGATATGAAGGACTTGGGACCAGCAAATAAGATACTAAGGATGCAAATTCACCGAGATAGAAATAATAGGAAGATTTGGCTTTCTCAAAAGAATTATTTGAAAAAAATCTTGCGACGTTTCAACATGCAAGATTGTAAGCCAATATCTACCCTACTTCCTGTTAATTTCAAGTTATCCTCAAAGATGAGTCCTAGCAATGAAGAAGAGATGACAGAGATGTCTCGAGTACCGTATGCATCAGCAGTGGGGAGTTTAATGTTAGCTATAATATGTACAAGACCAGATATTGCACATGCAGTGGGAGTGGTTAGTCGATATATGGCGAATCCTGGTAGGGAGCATTGGAATTATGTTAAGAGGATCCTAAGATACATTAAGGGAACCTCAGATGTTGCATTATGTTATGGAGGATCAGACTTTATTGTCAGCGGATATGTTGATTCAGATTATGTATATGTTGATTCAGATTATGTAGGTGATCTTGATAAAAGCAAATCTACTACAGGTTATGTGTTTAAACTTGCTGGTGGAACTGTAAGCTGGGTTTCAAAACTGCAATCGGTTATGGCCACATCAACAACAGAAGCAGAATATGTAGCAGCTGCACAAGCCAGTAAAAAAGCAATATGGTTAAAAATGCTATTGGAGAAACTCGGGTACAAGCAAGAGAAAATTTCTTTATTTCGTGATAGTCAGAGTGCCTTGCATCTTGCGAAATTCAACATTTCATTCGAAAACCAAACACATAAGGGTGCAGTACCACTTCGTTCATGAGAAAGTGGAAGAAGGAATTGTAGATATGCAGAAAATTCATACCAAAAACAACCTAGCAGATTTCATGACAAAGGCAATCAATACTAACAAGTTTTTATGGTGTCAATTTTCTTGTAGCCTGATGGAGACGTGAAGATGTGAAGAATAATGTGAAGATGTGATTGATACTCAATCAAATCTTCAAGTAGGAGATTATTAGTCAAAGATGGTAGACAGAAAAAAATAAAAAGGAATCCCACATTAGGAAAATTAGAAAGAGTAGGGGTTTTTAATAGCTATAAATATAGCCCCTTAATTTTAGGTTTAATCATTTTTTGTTACTTAATTTGTCAATTATTTAAGCATATTTTTTTTTCTCTTATATTATTTCACTTTTCAGTTTTTGTGAAATAATAGTTTTAGCCTCCGAGAACGTAGGCAATATTGGCCGAATCTCGTTAAAATCTTTTGTTCCTTATTATCTTTATTTTAGCTGCGGTTTTTACTCTAATCCGGTCCTTATTTTTTTTACAACACTATAAATATTTCAAGATTTAAAGATTAAATAGATTCCTTAAGTTGGTTTCAATAGTCAATTAAATTTTTCATAATTCAATTGGATAATTATTTTCATGCATAAAGAATTAAGATTAGACTAAATAAGCCATTAAAAAAATCAAAATTAAGGTACATATAGACCCCAATTTAAGTTAAATCAATTAAATTATGAAGGCTTTATTTAACTACCAAAATAAACTTTAAAGGCTTCTTTAACCTTTCACCCAATATTCCAACCAATACGTAAACTATGTTAGCATACATGGAAAAAGTTTCTTTTATAATAGTTTTGATAAGAAATAAGTATTAAATTTGTATTAAATATATATATATATATAAAAATTTGTTTTTAAAATTTATTTTTTAAAAACTGCTCTTAATATTAAAAATTGTACAGATTTACGCTTAAAAAGACAAATGTGAAGGATAAATTTGTATTATTTTCAATATTTGAAAGATAATAAATTTGGTCTCTAATATTTTTATAATCCTTTTGCTTTGAGTTAACTTTTAGCGTGAATTATCTATTAGAGAATATCATTAGTTATCAACTTATTCATAAATTAAACACGGTAAATATATTTTTTATGATTATTGGCATCGAAAGTTTATAGATTTCAATTAACTTAAATTCGAATTGATTTACTATTGGAATAAAAAATTCTCAGCAAGTTATTCAAATAGATAAATTAAACACGGCAAATATTTTTTTCCATGATTATTGGCACCCGAAAGTTTATAGATTTCAATTAATTTATAGTCAGATTGATTTACTGCTGGAATAAAAAAATTTCAACATTGATTTCTCTAATCATAAGACTCAAATTCCACATTTTACTTAATATAAATAAATGTCGAATCATATGAATCAATCAGTATTGGTGTGCGACCATTTTATTTATAGCTAGATTATTATATAAATAATCTTGTTGGATCATTTGCAATAGATTTTGAAAAAAAAAATCATATTTTGACTTAAGTTTTCGAGTTGTTAAACTATTAAATTCGTTCCTGCCGACTCATAAAAAATGGGAAAATTCAATTCCGGCCGCAAAAATTGATCAAATTGATGGAGATAGAGTTGTATTAGATGATATTTAAAAAAAAAAAAATTGGTCCAGTAGGGGTCCTTTGGGTCCAAAAACCTTAATGAAAAAATGGTCCCTAATTCTAGTATATTAGGGGTTTGTTTTGTGGTTAGGAAGTGTGCAATGAGGTATTAGTCAGCTGTGTACTTGGTGAAGTTTCTGGATTTTGTTGGGCCATCCATGTGATTTCCTCATGGGCTACCAGAAGAACATTTTTCACTAATTTTAATGTTTGATTTGATTTGATTTTTCAGATATTTTTCACTATTCATTTATTATATTTATATATCTATATCATCCCAATTTCAAATCTTTATCTGTCACTTTAAAAAATAAAATAATAATAAATAAAAACATCAAATAGAATCTGTCAATCTGTCATTTGACTCAGTTTGCTTATTTTGATTTTTAAAAATTAATTAGAAAAACATTATTTGAAGGAAAAAAAAATTACAATTCTCTAGACTTATATAAAAAAAATAACTAAATTTTATGAATTAGATAGCTAAGCATATATTATTTTTGTTTTAATTGGAAATTAGACAAAATGCATGTTTTCATTCGTTTACTATGAATATTTTGTTCTATTGAATTGTTATATATTATTCATGCTATTTCCTTGAATCATTAAAATTTATTTTACAAACCACCTAGGCAAATTTAATAGCAATTATACTCAGAATTTCATGAGCATTAAAAGTTAAAACTAATACTCATTCCGTTACACAATACTTGTCGTTTTTTAAATAATTTCATATTTCATTTTATATGTCATTTTTAAACTTTTAATGTAATATTAATTTTTTTTACATTAATTTAGATTAATTAATTTTAACTTTTGCTTTAGGTTAATTAATTGTAACTTCATTCCAAAATATACCAAATATAACTACGCCTTTAAAAATTTTCATTTATTAAATGCTTCTGAAATTAGACTGGCCATCTGATTGCAGAAGAAAAAAAATGCAACATCTCCAAACTTTCTAAAACCCTTGAAAGGATTTTTTAGATAATGTCCATTTTTTATTAACTCGGTTTATAAATAAAAACACGGTACAATTTTACCGCGAATTTTAATTATTAACTCGATTTATAAATAAAAACACAGTCGAATTCTACACAAAACTAATTTCACGTTCAAATCTAACTGAAGCTTCACTCACTTCTCTTAAGAGAGTTATACATACATTACATATATAACACTGCACAGAAGGGGAAGAGACTTGCCTAAACTGCACAGTTATAAATAAATTCATAAATAGATGGTTATTGATCATATGTGGCTATTTTATATTAGCCTATACCGTTTTCATGGAGAGTCAGACATATAATATATCCAAAAAAAAGACAATACAAATCATTCTCATAATAACATAATTTTCTCATTACATGTAATAACGTTAATATAATATGCATTGTGTCTTTTTACAATGAAAATTGGGTGGAGAGAGAAATGCCTCAACCACAAAACAAAATGACAATATGATAATACTATGCATGTTTTCTAAGCTTCCTAAAAAATTGCTGCCAATTATGGCAAAAGAACAGAGCAAATACAAAAAATCTAGGGTGAACTAAAGAATGCACACTCAACCCAACACCATCTCTTCTTTTTGCCCCCAGAAAGGATGGATTTTACAGATTTGAATTTAAAAAATATAAATAAATAAAGGATTTTTTACATGTGGGCAAGGATGGAGAAAAGAATATGGGAAAAAAGAAAAAATGATTCGACTTTACAACCAAAATATGACTAACCAGAGAGATCAATTGCTGCCTACTTCTGATGAGCTTCTCTTGGCCTCACTCGTTTAAAAATTCGAAGGCCGGATTTCCAACAAGTTCCTCTGCTGGTTGAACATCAGCAAAATCTCTCTCTTGCAGTGAATTCGCCAGGTCCTCAACTGAGAACGGGATGCTGCATTGACAACTATGAATTAGTATATTGTTCCAATCATATGTGCCATGTTCATTGAGAATTAAGTGTTAGATATGAATGGATTGCATGAACCAAATATAAATTATTTAGCGTCACAATGTTAATTTCAAAGAAATGATAAGTTCCGTTTAGTAATTATATTTTTCATTTGGAATATGAAGGTGATGAATCCCTAACCCAGAATTGTCATCCAGCAAAAAGGAACTGCTAGAGGCATCGTTGGAGTCTTCTGTCATAAGTATCCTCATGCTAGAAATGACCTGAGAGATTTAAAGGCACAGTTACTAAGCACTCAAATATGTACACGGCAAAACAAACTCTTGAAGCACCACCGCACATAATATGTAAACTTACAGCAGGTGACACGCTTCGAGTGTTATAATTGTCGTCCCAGTATAATGTACAGATTCTGTATAGCTGCTGTACACTCAGGATCTGAAGAAAGTATCATATATAATGAGAAAGAGATGTGAGGCTCATAAACCTACTTCTGATAAAATACAACCAGTCGGACAAATAAAGTTTCACAGACTCTTCTACCCAAGACATGCACAATTTATGAAAAGATACAGGCATGCATGTGCTTATAGAAACAAAAAAGAGACTTACAGGGCAGAGATCATTAGTGATTTCATCATAGGATATTCTGTATTTCTGGTGTATAACCTGATGTGTAAGACAAGAAAATAAAATAAATAACATGCCGCATAACCATTATTTGGGGATCATAACAAAAAAATTTTAAAAAATGTCATTGGCATACCAAAAATCCAACAGCCTGTCTGATGTGTTTTAGTTCATCCCAAGAAGAACCAGCATACTGCATTCAAAGGAAGGAAAAGCATGAAAATCAAAGAAATTAATGCAAGTGGAGAATCCAGAGTGTGTAAACACTGTACTATGCCTTTGACAAAATTAGCAAAACAAATGATGAACCAAGATGAAACTGACAGGATAAAGCACATAAATTACCTCTTCTTTTGCTTGACAGCACCATAGCTCTAGCTCTGCCAGTCCAGCTTTCACATATTCACCATTGCTAAAAGTACAACACTCTCGACGCAAAAGAAGACTGCATATCATAGAATCTCCATATAACTAAAACTTTTGTCATTACACGAAAATATCAAAAGATAAAGATAACTAATACCTATTGAACAATTGTACGTTGATGTATGAGAAAGTTTGAGTATATATCTTCTGGATAAGGACTGGAGGCACCTGTAATACCAATATCTGTGAGAATTTTTTTGCATTTTAAAAGCTACTAAATGAGAAAACACTAAAATCCCATACAAAGTTCTGTTTCAGCGTGCTGAGGAGAGTGTTGAGACTGTCAATTATGCTCTGCCAATGACTAGAAGGAGAATCTTTACTGAAGGACCGCCCAGATCTCAGTACACCTGCCTTAGATGTTCTAGGTGCCTAAAGTTAACATTAAACATAAAATACAGTTAAAGTTCTGGGATGCAAAGGACTAAAGTTTATGGAAACTGGTATCTGGTGGTTGGGGTTGAAACAAGGCAGTCCAACAACACAGCAAAGTGAAGTGCATAATACCTGGATGCATAATTGAAGAAAAGATGACAATTCCTTCTTTAAGTTGTCCCTAATGATACCATAAATTTTCTCCACATATGCTGCAAGCTGTTGCTTGAAAAGCAAGGCTGGGTATTTAGCCTCCACTTGGCGTACCACAGCTAATGCGGCAGCAGCAGGAAGGTTGGAGGAGGAGGGTGAAGAGCGGAAACCCTAAAAATTGACCAACAATGCAATTAGAGAAGCAAAACATAAATCCTGCAAGCAAAAATCAGATGTCATAAAGTAGAGCTGAATAAATCAAAAAATCAATACCATTGCCATCCTTCCAAACAAGGACGCTGCAGATGATGGTTTCTTATTTGGAGTTGCACTAGTACCAGCTGCCTTCAGACTCTTTTGCAGCAAAAACAATAAAGTAGATGTATTCGACAACCAGTAAGCCATATGATCGTTGTCATCTTCATTCTGCAATCACCAATAGAGTTCTTAGAGGTATTCATCATTCAACAGAGATTGGAATTGCACCATTTCAGTTGTGCTTTTCCTAGGAAACAACTTTAGATGTACCGAAGTTACCTCAATTGCAGAACCTATCATTTGAATGAGACGATCAAACACGCTAGTCTTTTCTGCTTCAAATGATTTCCAGTGGAGAAGACATTTGTATATGGTAAATGCAGCAATAGGCTTCCCATTACTATAACCAATATTGTTCATAACGCAGTTGATAAGAGCATCAATACTCTCCTGTTGCGAGAATAAGAATGAAAATGTTGGAATTTTACAGCCCATGTTTTCCATAGAAAGAGGGGAAATAACAGATGAAGTAGATACAATTATTGAAAGCACATACATGTTGACGTTCAATATAGGACCTCCTAAGCTTGAAATCCGATTCTGTGCCAAAGACCTTCACTGGTGTTGCACCCTGAGATTCCTGAAAAGCAAGCAATCCCATCAGCATCATTAAAAAGGAACTGGATTGATTATGCAAATTAATGGTCAGAAAATATAGTTACATTGGCCCTGATCTCTTCATTCACATGGTGGCCATTTTCTAAACTCTGCAGTAAAAAGAAATTAACCAATCAGATAGAGAGAGAGAGAGAGATCTAAAAGATTTTTCAGAACATGCATACATGAGGAGCTGGTATTGGTGGACGTTCTGATGTCTTCTTAACAGGTGTCTGGAGCAAAGTTTGTTGCCGAAGAATTTGGTTCTCATTTTCCATGTCAGAAAATTTTTCTTCAAGTCTGGTAATAAGTCAGCACAAATTTAAAAAGGAGATTATGTACAATGAATATCAAGCATCAGCAGGTATATAGAACAGTCAAATTCCTGATTTTCTAAATGCTAGTTAATAAGACCATCGCCCCCCACGCACAAACCCCAACCCCCCCCACCCTCCCCACAGCCAAACTGTAACAACTACCTATGCATAGCAGTCTTGAGTTCAACTATCTTTGACTCAGCCTCCGAAGCTTGCTTCAATCTTTCTTCACTTATTTTGCTGGTCTCTTCAAATTTCTTCTCTGTTTCATCAACCTTCTGTTCCAGTGAAGAAACCATAGCCTGAAATTCATCACAAGAATGCATTCCAATAAGCAAAAAAGATATCCAAAAGCATGGGAACACTTAGATATCTAATATCAAGACATGGTATTGACACTTCTATCTATCAGCTACCTACCTTGAGTTTCTCATTTTCTGTAGTAAGCTTCTCCAGCAATGCTTTATCAACTACAGGAACTTCCTGTATGACAGGGACAATCTCTTTCACCTTTTTAGCAGCCTCTTGTTCCTTTGCAAGCAAATCTTTAGTTTCTTTGAACTGAAGCTGCATTTCTTGTAAAGCAGACTGCAGTTTCGCATTTTCTTGTGTTTTAGCTTCTTCCAAGTCAGCCTACAAATCAGGCATGACATTAAAATTTGATAAAGGAAGAGAGGCTGAGAAAAATTCAACATGAAACCCCATAATATTAACAGGTTTTTGTCAAAACTAAAGCTCCCAATGGCCAGCTTCTTTCATACAGCTCCTTTTGAAATATATGTTTTCACCGAAATACATGCTCAACAATTAGTGTCTCTTGCTCATAATTCTAGGAACTCTAATAATCTTTGTCAGATGAAAACAACAACAGTGAAATGCTCCCCATACACACCCATACAAGTAGAGGACACAAACAAAACAAATACTTGTAGGATGAATATTCCACAACTATTTATCTTAATGATTTAATGTCTATACCTTATCCAAACAAAAGCATGTTATAAAAAGAATACTAATTGAAAATATAGCCCTGTTGAACAGACTAGAAAAATTGGTTCAAGAAAATCAATAAACTAAAGCAGATGGCTCATAAAAATTGAAGAGATCGGACTTCTAATAAGACACACTGCCAATTGCTATGCAACAAGTTCTTCGTTGATATATTATCATATATATACCCTCATGCGTTTCTCCAGCTGAAGTCTCCATGTCAATTCTTCAACTTGCTTTTCCAATTTATTCTTGGCAGCTTGAAGAGCACCAGTTTCTCTTGCAGCCTGTTGATTAAAAGAAAAAATTAAACTCAAAATCTACACGCAGAAGCAGCAAAGAGAAGCACAAATATAGTGGCTTAAAAAGGACCACAAATATTAGAAAACAAATGAAAATGATTGAAAAAAATGAATTCGCTAGCAAACTAACTTAACAATGTGATCACATTCAACCAAATCTTACATAATAATTAAGAAGAGCTGAAAGCATATTTTCATTCTAAACAAATGCCTTCCCAAAGCAAAGTGCCTAAAGTACCGATGGGCCCATAAGTTGAAAGTGCTTCATTGAGTTGCAGCCCAAGAAGTGCACCAAACATCTCCCCTTTGGACTACCAGATGTGGGGAGCATTACAGTTTAAGGGGGAAAAAAAAGGGAGGAGCCTAGAAACATGAGATTTCCCAAACTAAGCAAAACAAGACTTGAATCCCAAGGATCCTGTTCTAGCAAAACCATTTTGTTTGAGCAAGGTCTTTTAATGCATGAACCTAATAAAAGATGAGGCTACCAAAGCAAAGAAGGTCTATCCTAAGCTCTTTCCAAAACCATTTCACAAGATTTAAGGGGAAATATAACGAAAAAGGCAGTAACTGACCATCTTAAGTTTCCGGAGTTCTTTACGAGCAACTTTTCCTCTCCATGCACATTGTGTCACAATTGCTGCTTTCTTTAACTTCATGTAATGCAACCGAGCCAAGAATTTGCGACATTGGCTCTGCAGTGCAGGGGAAAAAGTAGAATTGCAAATTCATGCACAGACAACTTGAAAGGGCATAAAATTCTGAGCAAATCCTTAGAAACTTCTAATAGAAAGATTCAGTATTTCCAACACTTTTAAAGTCAGCAATGAATTCCCAAAACAAACCTCACCTGAATTACAATAGCTGCTCTAGACCTCCTCCTGAAGCGTAATTCATCCCGAGCAGCCATGCCACGCATACCTGTTTGAATGGAGATAGCAGAACAATACAATTCTGTATATGCTTTCCTAGCAATATGCATCCGCAAATATTTTTGGATCCTCAGAGAAGCAGACTCCCTCCGCATGTTCTCATAAACTTGCCGAGCAAGTTGTCCTACATTAAACATAGATAATTTCAATAGACTAGTACATAATTGAACAATTCTCGATACAAATAGCATACCAACTAATAAAAAGGAAAAAGAATGAAATTAAACACCTCTGCATGCTGCTTGAATATTTATTGCAGACCGGCGGAGCATGATGAAGCTTCTGCGCGACAAATAAGACCGAACCTTCCTCTGAATAATGCTTGCTGATCTCCCCAATACCTCACTCCTGCGAGCATCCAGTTCTGCCATTTGACCTGCCCTAAGGAATATCTTTGTCTTACCAATCTGCAAAGTCAAATGGAAACATAATATTAGTTCATAAAGCTGACCAGAGATGGATGTCAATCTCAAGGGAGAATCCAGTTCTGCACAAGAGAAGAATTACAAGAGCTAGGTTTTATTTTCAGATTGACAATGGAAAGCAGGAGCACAACACTTCGACAAATATCTATGGCACAAGCACATCATGCATAGACTAAAGTAATATATCCCCCCATACAGAATGACTAGAGCACTCTTAATGAATCTTCAGAAAAATATAAAATGAATTGAAACTTAAGGGGTTGTTTGTTTACTAGAATTAAATTTTCCCATTGGGAATAACACCTCCGAGAAAATGTATTTCCAAGGAAATAATTGTAGGAATGTAACATTATCATGTTCAGTTGAACACAAAAATTTCTGGAAATGTACAACTATTCTCCTTGGCTGACTATGGGAAGATACAAATAGGATGGAATAAAATAACATAGTACCCCTACTTTTGATACAATTGAATTGCTTAATTTATCAACATTTCTTCTCAATCAAATACTTCATGCTTATTTCTTAAACAAATAACATAATTCTTTTGTTTGTAGATAATAACTTATAGAAGGCGATTTTAATTACTTAACCAAGGACAAAAGTACTAAATATGGCATTAAGTCGCAGTAGGAAAGTAAATTTTCTACTCTTTAAAATGATAAGAACTTTCCAGTGAAAAAGTTGAAACAATTCAGTACTGATGTTCAAACAGAATCTGGTAATGTTATATTCCCATATTAGTTTTACGAACAATTCTGGCAACCAATTGCACCCAAAATAAAACTGCATTATTAGATTAAAATTTATTCCCTTCTCAAGTAAATACCTGGAATCCTTGAAGTCTCACTTTCTCTAGAAGCTTCTTGCAAGCAGCAATTTCATCAGAACTAGCACAAAAATTATATTAGGAAAGAGTCAGAACATCAATGCTGCAGAAGAAAATATTACAGCTAAGAGAGATTTAAATACCTCCCATCCAAAACTTCAGGTGCAAGCATGCCAAATCGGTCTAGAAATTCATCAAATGGTTTTCGAGTAGGGTATCCTGCACAACTAATCCTAATCGCCTCCATGACTCCCTGATGTAACAAAAATGATAGAGTTTAAGTAACATATATTCAGGCAATTCTACTTATTACTTCAACATAGTCAAGACCAGACACATTGAACATTAAAAACCTCACCCCACATCGTAATTGTTGAAGAACATTTTTATTCTCAAAGATTGCTGGCTTGAGAAGATTGTTGGGCTTTACACAGCGAATGTAATGTGGCTCACTTGCACTAAGAGTTTCAAGCAGTGACTGCAGTTGTTGCTGCATGAAGTAGAAAGAGGCCATTAATACACAAAGGACCACAAAAAACAAATAACTGTGTAAAAATCACAACAATAATTGTAGTATCGTACCTTAAACCGAGAACCTATAGAAGAAAACTTTGACTGTTTAGAGGATTCTTCAGCCAAGGGTGGAAACAATCCTGAAACAAAGGAGCATTCGGAAGCACTTAAAAGTGCCTGATGTTCAGCAACTACATAATCTTTGTTCTTGTCTAGAAACAGTTCAGTTTGATATGTTACCTGATCAATAAATCAAGTTTTGTCAGTATTTTTCCAAATTCAACAATTCTTATGTTTTGACAATACATTACAGCATAATAATAATAATAATAATGGACTCACATCACCAGCATAGTGGCAAATTGTGAAGTCACTACGAGCTAATTTTGGCTTGCTGAACCTTTTATGATTTTTAAATGTCTGGTACAACTTTTGGGCAAAAGTTTCATGAGTCGATCTTGGAAACATGCTGAAATAAATCACAGTTATGTTACCATGCAGAATGGGCAACAAGAACTGAAAAACGGTTGTACTAATACCAGAACATCAATTAATTGCTACTAATGTGAAAGCGAAGAAATATGAATAATAAAGCAATGACTTTGCTTTACCAAGCTTCGTCCAGAAGAGCAATTATGCCACCAGGTTTCTGCAAAGTAATAGGAAAAAAAATAAAATTATAAGTAAATGAATGAAATTATGAAGGAAAAAATATTAATACCAAAACATTTCTAGATATGACTATTTGGTTCCATCAACATAGAGTACCTAGGATATTTTTATTAGAGAATATATAGATGAATAAACAGCTTGACAACACAGAACAGAATTACAGTATCATTAGTGCAATGAGATGAATGTCGCTGGAGCAATCTTAAAAATATAGCATGTCAATCGCATGCATCAAACGAGGAGTTAATATCATTTTGGTAATGAATGAAGAATGTTACAGAATCTCAGACCAAATACAAAGAAATTCTTGATGCAGAGAAAGGAGAAAAAACAACCTTTTCAATGAGATCCAAGATATCTTGGTTATCAACAAATTCTATGTAGCTCCAATTAATTTCTTCTTTTGTATATTCTTCTTGCTCCATTTTGAAGACGTGCTGCCCAAAAGGTATTTGTGGATCATAAAGCACGCAATTGGATAAATAAATGCTACAGCACCTAATGCAGGTAGAAAGGTCTTTCCATTTGTACCTGATTGAAATGTTGCTGAAGTTTTTCGTTCGTCAAGTTGATACAAAACTGCTCAAAACTGCAAAAGGGTAAAAATTCAAGAATCAGATGAATGAATTTTTAACGCATCATGGTCATTCATTTTTCCCTGATTGATTAGTTAACATGAAACCCAATACTTAGTACCAGAGCAAGAAATGCTAGCGATTACTACTACATACTCCACAAAACCGTCAAATGGTTGGTAGGTATTGTATGTCCTAGGGCACACCCCAAAGAATTATGGAGATTAACCAGGTAATGAGCTATTCCCCTTGATGCTCACACAAGGAAGATAAACATTCTGACAATGATGCACCAGGTATCCCAAAATTTTACATGGATTTTTCTGAACTGGTGCATAATGAAAGCAAAAGACTAAGAGCATAGTTTAATGCTGTCCAAATAGATAAATCTAACATCTTCCTCAATATTTCTATGTGTATACTCCGCATCAATTAATTATACTCCTCCCCTTCTTGTAAAGCATCCAACTGTACTCAAGAAATTATGCCACACTTGAGACACTTAGATTGAACAATTAGTTCTCTTAAAGAACCAATTCTTCTCAATAATGAAAACAAAGGGCATACTGGCTAAGCACCTGTTTGTCTTGAAACTCTCAAATCCATAAATATCCAGCACGCCAATTAAGGATTTTGACTCAGGGTCTTGACCAATTGAATTGTTAATCTTATCCACAAGCCTGCAGAAAGATGAAATTATGAGTAATACACAGCAAAGCCCAACACTAATTTCCATATTAAACAATCTAACTAATTTATGAGCAAAGGAAAACAAAAATAAATTTCATTAGAATACGATATTGAAACTCACCAGTCAAACAACCTTGAGTACACAATTTTAGCCAATGCGTCTCTACTGAGAGCTGCAGATTCTGGATCCAGCCACTTTGTAATGGTCTCATCACGAGTTACAATTACACGCTTACAGAGAGAATCTTCAAGTGCCTTCACATCACACCTAAACAAATATAAGATTTTAGAAACTTCATTTCCTTCCATTACAATACACACAAGACTGCATGTTCTCAAGAATAGTTTGTCTATAATTATTTGGATGTGTCAATTAAATTTCTTATTTACATTAAAAGCTCTGCAGCAATTCTTAGATGAAACCAAGATTTTTCGTCTTTAGGCACTGATGAGTCTATTTCCCTCCCTTTGGCAAATTCAATGTTTCCAAGATGAAGAATTGCAGCCACAACTCGAAATATGGCATCCTGGAAAGGATAGGAAAGAGAAAAAGTAAAGCAAAGATTTATGAGATTTTGGTGCACTTAAACAATTGAATTTTTCAATTGAAATAGTTCTTACAATATACCTGCTCATCAGAACTTATTCCAACAACATCCATAGCCCTCCTTGTGGCAATATATTCCTTCGAATCATCAATGCCATCCAATTCATAGCAATTGGATTGATTCAGATAATGAAATGTTCTTGGATTACCCAATTTGAACCTCTGAACAACCTGATAAATGATAAAAGTAAAGTTACAATTAGACATGTCCAGAAGTAAAAACAAAAAAGGGGATCTTCAGATGGTAACCTCAGTGCTGCAATAGATTGTGCAAACACAATGCACTATTGACATTACATACTCAAGTTAACAGTACTAGAGAATGCAAACAAAGTTTTAGCCATGATGAGGTTCACTAAGGGAAGGGAAGAAAAAAGGAAGAATTACAGTTCACATTAAATATTAGTAGGATATACTCAATGTAGACAATTAACCTTTCCAGGAAGTAAAAACCCATTACCTCTGATGGAGCAGCACACAGCATGTAGAAGCAGTGATAATTTCTCTCAGGGTCAGAAACCTGACAAACACGTGATCTTTCTAGTAAATAAGTTCTGATGGCAGCTCCTGAAATCCTTCCCCTCTGATCAAACTGAATCTCCACAAACTTACCAAAACGACTACAGCATTCACAGCATGCAAATTAGAATAGAACCAATCAAATGCACCACATAACATCACAGCCTACACAAGCAGGTTTCTCTATAAATCTTCTTACCTCGAGTTATTGTTTCTAACAGTCTTGGCATTACCAAATGCTTCTAGAACAGGGTTGGACTGCAAAATGATGAAAACAGTACAAATGCATGTCATCAATTATCTAATGTTATCTATTTTCATGATTTCTAAACCTCCTATTCACAGACTGAAACTCTAAGACTGTGTTACCTCCAGGACTTGCTGCTCAACAGTCCTCCCCTCAGCAGCAGCTCTTCCTCCCATGTATGCAAGATACCGCATCAACAATTTAGTGCTTTCTGTTTTACCAGCCCCACTCTCACCACTAACTAAGATTGACTGACTTATTCCTTCATTGATCATTAGCCTGCACTCATAAGAAACATCATTTTTAAGTTAAATGAACAAGAAAAAAAAATGTGGGCTAATTGAAATACAGCCAGTTACTTGAGAACAAATGCATAGCAGCCATTCTCTTGAAATCATGTACCTGTAAGCAGCATCTGCGACAGCAAAGGGATGAGGACTCAGCTCGCCAAAGGCTGCCCCCTTGTATTGAGCCATCATATGGCTATCATAGAGATGTGGAAGCTTTCTAAAAGGATTTACAGCAATTAATATATTCCCCGTGTAAGTCTGGAGCACCATTTAATGTATCAGCCTCAATGAATCAAAAATTTTGAAGATGTAAATGAGAATAAGAAAAATCAACCAACATCCATCAAGACATAATACAACCATAAAGAAAGCATAAAAGCATGTGTCCAGGTAAACTAAACTACATATCGTCCACCCACCACCAAAGAATAAGCAAGAAATGAATCATGTTAATTGCTTCTGAGTACTCACATAAATTTCATTCATGTCGTATCTTGATCTTAAGTTCTGCAAGACTCCTGGTTCGTGCAAATAAGCCAGTTTTGTCATATCATCCACCCCACATGGAGGCGCTTCAGCATCTTTATGATACACATTGGAAGCTTTAATGACAACCTACAGTTTCCCAAAGTTACAGGAAAAAAAAGGACACAAGGTCAGGACATCTTCTTGCTTCATGTTATAGTTTCTTATGAGTGAAAACACTATCATCAAATCAGAAGTTGAAAACTAAGAAAAACCAGAAAGTAGACATGATAACATTATCATCAAATCAGAAGTTGAAAACTAAGAAAAATCAGAAAGTAGACATGATAACAACATGAAAAGATAGTGGTCAAGAAAACTATATTAGTTCAACTTGAGCTAGTCGCTTCAAAAGTAGACAAATATGACCAATTGCAGTTGATTCACACAAGAAATGTAGGCTTTGAGGAGTGGCAAAAGAAAACTGACCGTCTTTTCCGATGTGCAAAGGACCTTAATGTTTTCACCGTGAATCTCCACAACTTCACCATCTATCCAGGCTACATCAGGATCCTCCACCCAAACAAAAGATCCAACCACCAGACTTCCAGCAGCAGCCTGCAAAGCAACAGTGTTGAAAGGTTTACTAATACAATCAATTTATCATGTTGTACCACATTTATAACATTTAACCATCACATACTGCACTTGTTGCAGCAAATGAAAACTTACCATTTTCCAACCAGAAAAAGAAAACAACAACTTTCCCTTTCTTCAATCTCAATGAAAAAGATAAGATTCTAGAAATGAATCCTCAAGCAAATCAAACAAATGATGCTGGTTAATTAAGAGTTCAGGTGTCACCATTATATGCAATTTCACAGCCAGGTACCAACATCTATTGTTATGCACACCCATATTGTACTCATTAGAAAATGCATTATGATTCAACATTTTTTCTTCATACTTGACTACAGTCCAATACACACCCCAGAATGGAAAAAAAAGAGTGATCATAGCAAATTAAGGCAACCTTTTCAAGGCAACAGGTAAAACCACCAGCTAGTTCCATATACAGGCTGCATATGTTTTATTAGCCATCTTGTTTCATTGCTAACATGTAGGCCATTAAATCTCACCCTATGCCCCGTGTTAAAAAAGCAGATTTGTGGAGTTGGAGAAAACATAGAGAAGGAGAAGAGCAAATTAATATAAATGCCAGCATTTAAGGCAATCTCTTGTACTGGTAAATGGCTTGATGCAAGATTCTAACTCTAGCTTGGAAAGGGCAAGGCAATCTCTTGTACGGGTAAGTGGCTTGATGCTGGATTCTAAATCTAGCTTGGAATGGGAGGAATGGCATGAATATCTTATCTATTGCATGTTTGTTAGCAGAACAGAGACCGGTGGCTTCAAGGCAGTGATTTTAGAAACAGATACTCAATTGCTGTGCTGATACCTAGAGATAAGGTGGTAACAAAGACACGTTTTTGTTTCACTGAGAATGGACCGCTCATTAGTTTCTCGGATCGCTCATACTTTGGCCAACATAAGAACAGAGATTGCTAGGTTTAGGTCCTCTAAGAGGCCTTTGCAAAAAGAATAAAAAGTTAGTTTGAAGCTATAGAAAAAGGACGTTGTTAATGCATGCTGATCGGTTAATTGTGTTTGTTTCTCCCGAGTTGGGCTTGAAATGCTCCTATGGGAGTCATGAGTGTGATTTCACAGTTAGTGGATGTCCTACAGAAGCATTTCTCTAGTTTTTGAGGCCATGATCCACTTCAACCATAAATGAATCAAGATGAACCAAGAAAGGATCCAAACCAAATGCTAATGTCACAATGATAAGTTAATTTCTAATTAATCTTTTATTAGACCACATTAGAAACTGATGTATCAGAAGCATATACAGCACAAAGTTTAAGAGCAATAAAAAGAAATGAGCCTCGTGGCTGACAAAGAAGAGAAGGAAACACTTAGCTGAGCAGCATGCTCATATTTTTTGGAGAACAAAATATAGACAAACAATAAGTTTCACAAGAATGTGTCACATTCTTTTTATTAAATATGAACTTGATCACTCATTTCTTTACATGGTATGCCTGAATGGATAAAAAGCCTATGAGTTTTCTTAGAGGAAGTATTGTTGCAACTTTGAAGCACTGGACACTATTAGAAAATAACAAAAAATATTAGAAAAGAAAAATTTATATATTTCAAAATGATTAATGTGGCCCATCATACATTGGGGAAATTAACCCTTACTTTAATTGCCTTAAGTTACAGATGAGTCTGCTCGGTTACTTAAGTTTACGCATATAAAATCGCAATGCCTAATGACTAGAAAATCCAAACCTTTGACCTAATATCTAATTATAGCCAATGCTTTAATTTGTATAAAATACATTATAACTATTACTAGGCTAGGGCAAAACATGCACAAGATTCTTCAAATTATTGTCACAAAATATAGTTCATTCAAAAAGTTTCACAAGGTCATATTTGCTCGTGTAACAAAAGCAAGTTGGAGAATAGGGAGGTAGGATCAGAAATAGATAGAGGATGCAGCAAACGTATCCAAGTTTCTTGCTTTCCTATTTTTTGATTTCATACAAAATAATAATTAGAATTTTAACTATCAACAGTATTTTCATACTTTATGAAGTTTTTCTAAACAGACGTGTGCCACGTCAACAATTTGGTAGTCTTGGTATAGCGATCCTATGTCATAGTACAATTGATAGTATGCACTGGCCATACATGATAATTGGACAAATTTTCTACTCATTGGCTCAAAAATAATTTAAAATAAAAAAAAAAAAGCCTCTAATGCAAGCATGCATAATCCAATTCAAATTTGATGTCTAGAAAAGTCACATCCATGAAAAGCCCACAAATACCAAATGGAGCAAACGCTATTCCTAGCATTTCATCAGCTAGACCCAGATTGAGCATAGATAAAAGCCACTCAGGCCAGACCAGAACATGAGAGCTAAATAATTCAATTACATAGTTTTATCAGCCAACATACTCCACATGGTAAATATAGAAGACGAGTAGAGTTAGGGCTTCTTCTGAAACTAAAATGACACACCTGAAAAAACACCATGGGTTCACACATATCAATGAGATCACATCATCAAAGCTCAATAAGGGGGAGGAAATGGCAATGTGAAATTGGCATATCAAAGCAACAACCAATTTTAGCTACAAGTTGAGCACAGATCAGCAACCAACAAAGTAAAACAATCACAACCCATTATATCATAAATGAACAAACGATATTTAAACGACATTTCAACAAATAAGAACTTAAAAATCCCAATAAATAAAACTCAAAAAGATAATAACCACAAATATAAAACAAAAGGTATACCATTTTTACTGAGATTGACCAGATCAGAAACTTGGTTTGCTCCTCGATCTACTTCTCCAGCCTTGGGAAACAACCATTCAAATTTCAAAAATCAGCAAGACAAAATCTTGAACTTCTTTGTCTTGTTGGATGGAACAAAAATCGATTCACAGCACTAATAAACAACCAAGAACAATAAGGAAAGAATCTTTAACTCAAAAAATAAAAGAAGCTTAAACCCTTCAACAAGAGGAAAATTATTTTGAAGAAGAGAATAAGCCTCTCTTTTCTCTCTTTTTCTGTATCTCTCTCTCTCTCTCTGTGGACCTCTTTGGCCTTGCTGTTAAAAAGCAAACCTTTTTATTGTTAATTTGTTTTTCTTTGTATCGAGTAAGAAAATTTTCATTTTAATTGTTGTAGTTGATTAATTAACAGATTAATTAAGGAAATACTGACGTTTCGTGATTTAAATACCGATGATGCCCTTGTTCATCGGCTGAAATTACGAGTTTGTAGTGAAAGCTAAGTCTTTGTTTTGGGTCAGATTTGAGTCCACTTGGACGCGGGGCTGTCCGAATCTACGAAGAATCAAAATCAAAATGTGGATGGCGGTTCATGGTAGTTAGTTCCCATCTAATTTGGCTGTTATTATTACATTATTCTCCCATCTCTTACTCTTACTTTAAGTTCAATCTCAACTTAATACAAAAATTAAAAAATGAAAAAATTTTAATTTTATAAAAATGTATTACCAATCGACTAAATTGTCATTTTCTATTCCGATAATTCCATTTAATTTTTATATTATTAAAACTAAATTTATCATTCTATTAAATATAGTAATGCATAATAAATAAAGATAAATATATAAATGTATGTCTTAAATTCTTAAATAAGCACTTAAAATGAAACAAAGTCAAATGGTAAGTTTTAACATGTTCACTCCCAAATTCCTTTTTTGTATTTTTTTTTTTCAAATCTTAAATGTAGAAATGAAGATTGTTTGATTTTTGATTATAATCTAATCGAAATGAAATAATTAATTATAATTAAATTTTGACTAGAAATTATAAATCAAAATTGAATCGAACGTTGGTACTAACTGACAAATTGAATTAGTTCAATTATTTTTTTTTCAAGTATTTAGAAATAAGAATAACCATAGACTAGTTAATTAATTCATTAACAATTTTTATAACCAATCCATTGATTTCGAATAACCGTTATATCAATTTTAATTTCATTTTCAATTTTTATTTTAAAAAATAATTTTTTCATAATTAATTATAAAAATTAAATATATTTAATATGAAACTAATAATAAAATATATATTATCGCATCGCATGTAATGAATAAATTATTGTAATAAGAAGTTACACTAAAAAAAACTTGAATTAGCAAAGGCATTTTTTTCATCATTAATTAGCGACGGATTAATGACTATTTTTCAAATTCGTCGTAAAAATGTAGATTTTCAATTTAGTATCAAGTTTAGCGACGGATTCAAAAAAATAGTCGCTAAATATTGGTGTCAAATAATAGCGCTATTTTTTGCGACAGATTATTTAGTTACTGATTGAAGTAATACTTTAGCGATGGAATAGCGACAAATGATCCATCGTTATTTATTTTTATTGAAATACATATTTCATATAGCGCGGATTTTTTGTCGTCACTAATTTAGCCGCTAAAAATTGTTTATTTTGAATTTAATTTTTTCAAAAATTTATAATTATGATTATTGATTTTACTAAGTATTATAATATTAATAAAAAATTATACATATATATGTGATGTAATTATTTTTAATATTTTTGTTATACACATGAAATTGTCATTTTCTCAACTTAATGCAAAAATTAAAAAATGAAAATATTTTAATTTTCTAAAAATGTATTACCAATCGACTAAATTGTCATTTTCTATTTCGAGAATTCCATTTAATTTTTATTTTATCAAAACTAAATTTATCACTCTATTAAATATAGTAATGCATAATAAATAAAGATAAATATATAAATATATGTCTTAAATTCTTAAATAAGTACTTAAAATGAAACAAAGTCAAATGGTAAGTTTTCACTCCCAAATTCCTTTTTTGCATTTTTCTTTTTTTGAATTTTTCTTTTTCGAATCTTAAATGTAGAAATGAGTATTGTTTGATTTTTGATTATAATCTAATCGAAATGAAATAATTAAATTTAAATTTTGACTAAAAAATATAAATCGAAATTTAGTCGAAAGTTGGTACTAACTGACAAATTGAATTTTACATTTTTTTTACCGAAATCGAATAATTAATAAAATCATTGAATTAAAATCATTGAATTAGTTCGATTATTTTTTATAATCGAATTATGCTTATCCTACTTCTTTTTTTTTTTTCAAATTAAGCTTTTAAATCTTTATTTTGTCAAAATGAAGCCTGTATATAGTTAGATTAAACATTGTGTTCATGAATTTAAAAAATCAAAGTTAAGAGGTGGAAATTTGATAAAATATAAATTAGTAGACGAGATAAAAGTTAGAAGATTTTAGTTTGACAGAAGATAAATGGTCAGACTTAGCTTGAAAGAATAAGAAGTCATGCAGCTTAATATATAAATACCTATAGTTTAGGGGGTCAAAATGCATTGTTACTATTTTTCCTTCTTGATTTATAGTTGGTTAAAATAAAAATTGCTATTTTGCCTTTCATTTTTTTTTTCAAGACTACTTTTAAATTTTTGAAAACTACTCTGTGAAAATTGTACAAACCATTGGTTCACATTACTAATGAATCAATTTTTATTTATCCTCAGTATTCAGAAATAAGAATGATCAAAAAGACTACTTAATTAATCCATTACTAATCCATTGATTTCGAATAACCATTATATCGATTTCAATTTCAATTTTAATTTTTATTTAAAAAAATCACAATTAATTATAAAAATTGAATATATTTAATATGAAACTAATAATAAAATGTCTATTATGGTATCACATGTAATGAATAAATTATTGTAATAAGAAGTTACACTACAAAAAAATTGAATTAGCAACGGAATTTAGAGACGGTATTTTTTCCTTCGCTAATTACCGACTATTTTTCAAATTCGTCGCGAAAATACAGATTTTCAATTTGGTGTCAAGTTTAGCAACGAATTCAAAAAAACAGTTGCTAAATATTGGCAGCAAATAATAACGTCATTTTTTGCGATATATTATTTAGTCACCAATTGAAGTGATACTTTAACAATGGAATAGCGACAAATGATCCGTCGTTATTTATTTTTATTGAAATGCATATTTCATATAGCGACGATTTTTTGTCGTCCCTAAAATTTGTTATATTATATAAATTATTTATTTTGAATTTAATTTTTTCAAAAATTTATAATTATGATTATTGATTTTACTAAGCATTATAATATTAATAAAAAATATGCATACATATATATGTGACGTAATTATTTTTAATATTTTTGCTATACACATTAAATTGTATCGAAATTCAATCATTTTTCTAATCTCAATAAGATCAACATTTAAACTCGAAATTATATAATTAAAAAAATTCTACCTAAAATTTATTTTAGTCAAATAAAATAAATAAAAATAAATGCATGTATATGTGAATAAACAAGTAAATAATAAGAATAGGTAAAAATATTTATATGTGTATTAGGTAAATAAGTAAATAATAGTAATAATACATAAAAATCTTAAGAGTCTATATTTATTATAACGTCCTGAAATATCAATGACCCGAACTGTGTATATAATAATTCGATAATAGAGTATACAAGTTTTAAGAGTCTAGATTTATTGTAACGCCCTGAAATATCAATGACCCGAAATGTGTATATAATAATTCGATAATGGAGCATGAAATTTCAAATTTTATTTATTTAATGAATAAAAAGGGAAATATTGTCTAAAATAATAGCTATAATTACACAAAAAAAAATAAATAAATGAAATGGGTATAGAAAAATGAAAGAGCAGGGAAATAAGCATAAAAGGGAATTTTTGGGGCATAAAAATCCGCCATAACCTAACCCAAAACTATGTCTTTTTGGTTCTTCTTTCTCTCCTCATTTTCTTTCTTTTTATTCTCTCTCTTTTCTTTTCTTCTTTCCCGTTGAACCAGCCCCCCATCTACCCCTCTCCGTTTCCGTCTCAGCCGTCTCTTCCCCTTTCGTCCACCATTGCTGTCGCCGGTCCTCTCTCCTTCTTCATATCTCTTCGCGCGAGACGGCAACAGCTCTCCTCCTCCTCCTCACGCGTTTTCATTCGGGTTGCAGCCTCCACCAGATGCCTCGTCGTACTGCCGACCACCGGAAATGCCGCCAGCCCCCTCATTTTCAAACGGCGACTGTAGGGTGAGTTACAATAGTTACTAACTCGAAATTTAGGATAAATGTATTAGGGGGACAAATTTGGAAGAAAAAAAAAAGAAAGTTAGGGATTCGAAAATTCAATTTTAGGAATTTAATGTTTTAAGCTTAAAATAAGTTAAATTTCTCATTTTTAAGTAATATAATCAAGCTAATTTACATTATTATTGAGATTTATTGAATATATGGTTGAAATGTTGTGTGTATATTGTGAAGAAAAAGAAGAAAATGTGAAGAACAAAGGAAAGGGGAAACAAGTAGAGGCCTAAATTCATTTTTGTGGAGTTAGTTGAAGTCATTGAAGTTATTTTGCCATATATTGAAGTTTGCGACCATTAAATTTACATTTCCTTAATTTTTATATCTGTTTTTTATTATGTTTTGAGTTGATGCATGTTGGTATGAAATGATGTTAGTAAAAATGGTTTAAGAATTGTGTGATTAATGTGTGAGGTAGCCTATTGAGGTAATTAGATGGTGAAAATAATATTAATAATTTAATATTAATAGTAATAATAAGAAAATTAGTACATGTATATGAGAGTTCCTTTTTGGAAAAGTGAATTAATTAAATTGATAGATTGATTACCTGTGATTTAATGAATTATTGTGTGAATATTGACAATTATGTTTAAATGTGTATGTTATGAGGTTGTGGAAATGACAAATTGAATGTTGTTAACTATTTTAATATATATATATATATATATGTGAATTGGTTAATTAGAGTCAAGGAGAAATGTATTGTGAAATCAAATATACGGTGTGTTTTGGCGGGATATATAGCATAGAATGCAAAAGTTGAGCATTTGAATTAACTTCGTAATATTGTGAATGTCAAATATGGGAAATAAGAAAGATAAGGATAATATCTATACCCTTAGTAAACGGTAGAAAACTTGAGTGGGATATAATTGGCCAGTCATATGAATGTAATTTATCTGCATTGTTGGATGAATTCTGAATATTTATCTGGAGTGTTTTAAATATTTATTCGAAGTGTATGATGGAAATTTGGTTGGTATGTTGGGAATTAATGCTGGTAGTTCTTTGAGTTTTTCCTTCTTTGGTCATCAAATTGAAATTAATTTTTTTTTTGATAGAAAATTGAAATTATATTAATTATTCTATATTTTGGTATCTAATAATTTGAAAATTTTATTATAAACTTGTAAGTACTGAAATTTGATGAAATACTACTAAAGATAACAAGAATACAAAAGGTATGTGTATTATTGGTTGCTTGTTGTGAGAAATGATAAATAATTTAGAAAGTTATTGGGAAGTTATATTTTTTTTTTATACCATATTGTGAAAAATCTTGTTAGGGGTGATTATAAGTAGCATTATTTAATTTGAATTAGTGTTTTTTAAGTATTATACAATTTAATATACTTCTATAATATTATATTTTTTAAATTAATTGTATTGTTGATAATATTGTATAGTTATTATTTACATAAATTAAATTTTGGATATAATAATAATAATAAAAAAAATTAAATTGAAAATAATAATAAAAAAATTAATATTTTTAGCGACGGAATAGCGACAAATTATCTGTTGCTAATAAATTTTTAATATTTACGGCGACTAATTTTAAGATTTATTTAGCGACATAATTTTTGTTTGTAGCGACTGTTTTGCCGTCACTATTTTTAGCGACTGTTTTATGTTTTAGTCGCAAACTTCTTGTGACAGTCAATCATGTCGTCGTTAAAATTAATTAGCGACGAGTGTGCCCATTAGCAACGAAAATTGCTCCTTTTTTTTTTTTGAGTGTTAGATAATTATAATGTTTATTTACTAAAAATATTGACTATAATACTATTTTAAAAAGTCATATATTATAATATTTATAAAATACATAAATTTTAAAAATTTTAAATGTAAAAATTAAATTACAAGATATAAAAAATATATAAATCAATTAACTGTTTACAACTATTAACATTTAATTTTTAAAAATAATAACTCCAAATACGATACAGTCAATTTAAAAGTCAATACGGTTTAACCATTCTTATGTTAACAGAAACCTTAGGAGTTAGGAAGGATTGTGTTTTGGTTGACAGGGGACAAGAAGAGGGTAAGATGTTGATGGAATTGACATTAAATAAAAGGGTTCGAAAAAGTTGCTGATAGAGTTGTCACTTTTATTCCAAATAAAGCAAATGCAACACAGCTAAACAAAACAATATACTCATTACTCTTTGAGTAAATTCGAAAAATTAAATTACCCAAGTATTTTTAATCGCATTTTGGTTACGTATTAATTAATTAATTATCATTTAGATATGTGTTGATATAATGTTAACATAAGACTTTTGGTAAGCTCTCAAACTAAGGAAAAGAGTAGAAACCTGCTGTTGCCCACATCATAATAATAATAATTATTATTATTATTATTTTTTTTTTTTTTGTCAACACCCAATTCATAATTATAAAGGATAATTATTACTTGTTGCACTTTAATTCCAATTCCAATTATTTAAATTAACAATAATAGTATATAATATAGCATTGCCATGTCCACGTCCATATTATTATTTGGATTTTTAAATTGGAATAAGACCCATATTCTCAATTGTCAAGTGTATCGAAGGAGAAATACTTCCCCAACTCGGATTTTCTACAAGCCCATTTTCTTAATTTTATAATTATTTATAAATGGATTTGGAAAGTGGATACTCAGATATAAACTCGAAACCGATATAGGTAGTAAAAATAACCGATATAGGCGAAAGAATTTCCAAAGGATGGCTTCAAATTTATATGCGAGGGGTAATAATGTAAACAAGCGAAAATTAATTATATCTTACTATTTATTCCCAACGGTCAGGATTCGATTTTCACAGACAGGGGAAATAATTTATCAATCTAATAAAAAAAGAAAAGAAAAGCAAACAACAGTTTGTCACGTAAATATGGAAGACAAACCAGTAGAAATTTGCCACCTACCAAAATAGGAAGCCCCACGCGCCCCATAACTGATGCCGCGACTTGCTCGATCATACTAAAGCGCGTGATATTAATCAGAGTGATTGATGTGAGGTACTCGTAAAACGCACGTTGTAAGCGCGTAGATGGCAGCATGTTTGTTAGATTTGACACATTATAACTTAATGACGTGCTTAATGAGAATGAAAAGGACGGTCAAGAGGAGACGATATGTGTTCGGTGCGATATTAGCCGTTAGATTTCCTGTAAAGATGTCTCAGCGACACCGCCTTAACAGACGAAGTCAACTAATTATGATTATTGCTTTATATTATTTTTGAGTGTTCAAACTTTTCCACGCAAAATGAAAAATTATGAATAATCGTAATAATAAAAAAATAAAATAAATGAGTATATAAATAGTAGGCTTTTAAAATTAAGTTCAAATAGGTTTATATGATTAATTAGACTGATTAAATGCGGACATAAATTTTATTTTTTTTTTAAATTATAGTTAATAGATTTGAATTTATACTTGAAAGTTTCATATTTAGTTATGAATTAATTAGTTCATATATATATATATATATAATGATAATTTTTACATTTTAATTATTTTTATTTTACTTTATATAAATATGATTATATTTTATCCTTTAATCATTGAAAATCATCCACTTATTACTTATTGGTATTAATGAGTAATAAATTAGTGTTGAATCATTTTTTTTTATTTTGTTAAGCGTTTATATAATTTTTTAATTATATTGACATTAATTTTTAATGACTTATATTTTTATGTTTAAAGTTTTTAAAATTTATATTTTAATTTTATGGATGCATTTTTTTAATGAATTATAAGATAATCGTATACGTTTAATTTTTATGATTAATGATTAATTAATTGTATTTAGTAGTTAACCGGTTATTAATGGACTGAACTTTAACTTTAATTTTGAAAAATTCATACTAATTAATTGGACTTAAAAAACATACCGTAAATTGATTAATTAGTCTATTCGCACCTCAAATAAATAGCACATTAGTTGGATTTTATTAGACAATGTTGGTTAATTTGGACTCATTAATTTAATACCAAATGGGTTTCAAAAATGCATTTAATAAAAAAAGTATTCTCTATTAATCCTTATGGTTCTTTGTAAGTGTGATTTCTTTTTAATTTTAGCGACCCATTTCAAATTTTTTAGAAGCATTTTTTATATATTCAATAATTTTACTACTTATATTTGCAAAAAAATGAGATAATTAATAGAGTAAAAAATTATATTTTTTGATAATTGATAAAAATATACCCCATCTATTCCATAATATCTGTCACTTTTGATTAAAATTCAAATTTCATTTATCTGTCACTGTCAAACTTTCAATGCAAATTAATTTTTTTTTCAATTTAATTTTCTTTTCAAATGAAAGTTAATCAATTAGATTTAAGTTTGTGCATTTAATAACTCAATTTTATTTTAAATTTAAATCTAATTAATGCTCCTTAATTATAGTGAAAACAATAAAAATAATACTATGAAACGAATGAAGTACTTTAATGAATAGTATATAAAATTAATGATAATTAATTACTTTTTTGATATGTGAAAAAAAAAATAAAAGTGACATTTAAAATAGATGAAAGTAAACCTAATTATGAATCGAATTTGGATTAAAAAAATTAAATAGCTATGTGGGTCCAATAAAAATCCTAAACTAAATTGAAATTAGATTAAAAGAAAGTGCAGAAAATTTGACTCACTGTATAATTTTGTGACAAATATTGAATTTTATTGATTAGTTAATTAGATTCTGAATAATGACAAAATTACTTGACATGACTTCTTATCAAACAAGAACAATGAAAAGACAAACCAATTAATTAAATTGTTTATACTATAAACCTTATAGTGATTATTAGTGAATATTGCAGCCTATTTGCACTTTGTTCTTTTCAAGTTTAATTAGAAGTAGAAATTTTGAATTCCGAATCTCAATCTATTAAAATCAATATTGCAAAGTAAAATAACTTTACAGTTTACCTCACCCTCACCCCTTTGAGTAACTTTGACTCTAATCTTTTCAATTTTTTAAGTAAAAAAAAGTGAATGAAAAAAAAATTATATTTTTATTCATTAGAATGGTTGAGATTTTTGAATATTTTGTAGATTATTAAAATTCAATTTTATGTCCATCATCTCTCAAAATGTATAATTTATTATACTTTATATAAAAGAAGAAAGTGGATGAAGATTTTTTGTTTTTTAACAAAATAGCAATACTCTCTCTCTCTCTCTATATATTATTAACAAGCAATCCTTTAAAAAGACTAATAATAATAATAATAATAATAATAATAATAATAATATCAGTTCAAAATAAAATTGTAGAGTTCCAACTTTGATTTTGGTTGTATCTATTTACAATTTAAATTGATAAAGTTATTATTATTATTATTATTATTATTTTGCTCACACTAAGCACAATGTAACATAAAAATATTAATTTACGCCTATATTTTCTTTAAAATAATATGATATATTAATTTTTGAAATCTAATTAAAATAATAATTTATTATTCATTATTCTAAAAGAGTATTAATAATCTGTTGGATATTTATTTTGAAAAGATAGAAAAGAAAACGTTGATGATGGGTCATTCCTATGATTAATAATTAATAGTTTGTCTGCTGTTATATTGCTTGTTGTCATGTCAAACTCCTGCTTCTATATATTTAATGTATAAAGTTTTGTTTCATCTTTATGCAATTTATAAATAAATAAATAAATTAAATCTTCTTTTTTTTAGCAAATTGATAAAGTTTTGGGCTTGGGATTTCGGGCCGAGGCAGCCCAAAACGATATACTATGACAAGGAATAGATCCATAGGATTCTTATACTTCCTATGTTGTATTATTATTAATTGGACCAGTCAACTTTTTAGAGTGATCAACGGTCCAGATACTGTAGTTGAATAAACTAAAATATTTTTACAAATTCCAAAATTTACAGGCTGTGTCCACGATCACTTAACAATTCTAACGGTCACTTCCCCTTTTTGTCTTCTAAAACCCTAATCCTTTTCTTTTTCAAATTCTCTTGACCGTTTTGTCCCTACCGCCTTTAACGCTCTCCTTTCTCACTCTGCTTCTCCCTTCCTCCCCAGACAATGAACACCCATTAAACCCTGATCTCCCTCTCTTTCTCTCTCTGTATTCATTACTTCAAGAAAATTAACTGTTTTCACATACTTAGGCTGAGAGAAAAGAGGATTCAATTTCTTTCATGGGTTGCTTTCTTGCTTGCTTTGGTTCCTCCAAAGATCGAAAACGGCTTAGACAGAGGCATAAGGTTCAACCTCGGGACCAGGTTAAGCCCTGGACTTTCTTTGGACTTCCTTCTTTAATTTCTTGTTCTTTGTTTGGTATCCGGGAAAATTTGTGGGTAATTTATCATGGATGCTCTGTTTCTTGGGCTGGATTGTTAAAAAATCGTCACTATAATTTTAATTGACTTTGTTTGTGCAACAACCAACTTGGGATTTAATTGATTGATTATGCTATGTGTTGTGGGTTTTATTGCAGAGACATGCAGGTTTCAAGCCAGTGCAATCTGCTGTTTCTTTGTCACAGAACAACCCGCAAATACCCGCTGACCCAGTTTCAGATATCCGGTGAGTGACCTAAAGTTCGAGGCTTTTGAGCTTCTTTCCCTTCTTTTTCCTGTTTCTTGGTTTAGCAGAGAAACTGTTTGATATTATTCAACTTTTGTTTTTGCTTCTTGACAAAATCTTTGTGGGGGTTTTGAGGGTAGGGTGAAGCCTGAGGACCTATTGAGCCAGAGCCCTCGAAAGAAAGTAACATTCGATTCGAATGTGACAACCTACGAGCATGTTTCGGTTCAAGAATCCACAGACTTTACCGTGGAGAAAGAAGATGATGGGAAAAGGAAGGAGAAGGAAGAGAATTTGGCAAAGCAAAGCCAATCTCAGTCCTGTTCCGAAGATAGTTCGATCACTTCGAGCTCAGGATCTTATCTTTCCAATCATAGGTATCAGAATTGTAGAGACAGTGATGATGAATTAGACTATGGAGAAAGTGACATTGATGATGATGATGGGGTGCTGGAATATGATGATACTTATGAAGATGAGGGAAATCTGGGATCAAATTCTAAGATATCACCATTCAGTGAGGAGGTTGATAGTTCTTTGATGATAAGCAGTTTGCCTCAGAAGGTAGTGAAGTCGAACCCGACTGCAAGAGATAGGAGTGCTTATGTGCATTCTGTGCTGAACCCAGTTGAAAATCTCACTCAATGGAAGGCTGTGAAAGCTAAGGGAACACCACCATTGAAGCAGCCAAAAGAGAATCTTACTGAACAACCCCGAATTTCATTTAGCTCAGCTCCTAGTTTTGAGGAGTTATCATTCAATTTCAAGGCAAAATCTGATCATCAATCGAAGAAATCAAACCAAGAAATAGCAGTGGATGCAAGTTTGTCTAACTGGCTGAGTTCATCAGAAAACACACCAATTAAAAAGACTAGCACAACTGGTATAGGTGCCACAACACCAGAAACAAGCAACATATCAATGGGATCAAACTCCCCCAAAAGCTTTGAAGATAGACCGATTCTAGGCGCACTAACCTTGGAGGAGATTAAGCAGTTTTCAGCTTCTTCATCGCCAAGGAGATCCCCTAGTCGTAGCCCTGATGAGATGCCTATTATTGGGACAGTTGGAACATATTGGAATCACAGTTGTTCAGGCAAGGATTCTGGTTCAGCCTCTTCTTTCAAAGGAATACCAAACACAACCAGCAAGTATAGAGAGGTATCCATTAGATGAATGAAACTTTGTGGGAATTTGTTAAGCAGTAAATAATGATAATACTTCTGAGTTTGATGGCTCTGCAGGATAAGAGAGTGAATTGGCATTCTACTCCATTTGAGACCAGGCTGGAGAGAGCTTTGAATGGAGGAGCTGCTCCTAATGTTCACTAGAACAATATCTTGGGTGTTGATTGTTTGTGTTTTTCATATTCTAGTCTAGAGTCTTGATTTTGCACTGTGAATTCATGGTACGGTCACTGTGGTATACGTGCTTGCTGTTGTAATTCTTTTATTTATTGGTTTGATTGATTGTTAATAGAATGTACTTTAATTGATTTTATTCTTTAATAATTTATTTCATTCTTCAAGTTCATCTGGGCTATGAGTATCACAGCATAGCCACTCAAATTCACATGCAGACTCTTGAAAAGGAAAAAGAAATTTGAAAAGATTACTCAAATTTAATTTCATGTTAAAAACAAAGTACAAACTAATTAACTAAATTAGAAAAGAGACAAAAAGCAAAAGAAGATCAGTTATCCTGGTCTTGAATTGCATGAACTAATTCTCTTCCTACTTGATCACACCACTGCACTTTCATCTTCAATATCTTGGGCAAATTCCCTTTTCTTTTAGTCACCAGGCAACTGTCCAATTTCACATTGCCATAATTACCAACAACTGCCTCTTGTTTGCGGTTATTGAACACTGGTTCTTGTTCTTTTTCATCAAAACCTCCTAATCTTTTACCGCCTTCATCCATATTTAACAACACAATCAATAAAGCTTCTTCACAGAATTGTCAATCTATAGAACAAAAACTCAACAAAGAACCACAATTACATTTTATATGCCTAGGTTAACTCGGGAAATCTTATTCCTAATCCCAATGCAATACGCTTCATTATCTTTGTTTACGATTATTTGAATACTTGTCATATAGTATTAATAATGCAAATTGTTTTACGTAATGCTTTAGGTGATATTAAATTATTTATATACACTTTCATAATCTCATTTGGCTTCTTTCAACTGATTTTGGATTCAAATAAAGTTTATTGTTATTTGTTTGGGATTATAATTATTAAGAGCATTAAAATTTTATACAGCTAAAGAAAAAGATTAAGCGTATTTTTCTGTCTAATTACTTAAATGATACACTTGTTGTAATTTGGTACTGTGGATTAATTAGAAATAAAGCAGTTGTTGAAAAAATGATATGAAATGCGAGCACACGACACCCGCTTTATAACGTTAAAAATTGCTGATCGGCGGGAAAATAAACCGACCATGGCGAGGCTTTCATCCCCCTTTTCGTATCTCTCCCACCGAGCAGGGCAGCGTAATCATCTTGGGTTCACTATGGATTTCAGATTAATAGAACCTTTCAACAAAGCTTCGGGTGTGGATTACTATCTTTTCATTTTTGGTTTTTAGCCCTTCTTTGGCTGGACATTTAAACAAACACTTTCCCTTCATGGGCACCTCTCCTCCGTAAATGGTTCGATATACCTGTTTGTTGGATACACAGCTTCTCTTGGCTCTCACCATCTCAAAGAATAGAGGTTTTGCGCTCTTACTGTGAATAAATTTAGATTACTCTTTTATCTTTAATGACTGAATCTTACTTGATTTTAATTGCACTGTTATTTACGTTTACTTTGCTCCTTGTGATTTTTAGAAGGCGGATGATCTAGGCATATCCAATTGGCATCCAATGCATACATGTCATCACAAGTAATATCATGTCAGCATGCCACGTGTGCAGTAGATTCACATCATCCGCCTAGTGAACATGACAAATATCCGGACTTATGGTATGATGACGACATGGCATGATAAATGTACACGACAGCAAATGGGTTGCGACACGTGTCTATGTAAAAAAATTTATAAAAACAAAAGAATAAATAAAATAAAAATAATAAAATAGGAGGTTGTCTTCAACCTCCGCCCACCACCAGACAAGCTGGTGTACACCAGCGGTGCCAGCACCAGGGCCAGTAACGGCTTTCCCAACGAAGCGCACAGACCGCCGGTGGTCCACCATTCCACCGTGAGCTCCGCCATTTCCTTCCTCTCTTCATTTCGCAGCTTTTCGGTGGCTACAGGCATCGAATATCAACACGTTGGATGAAATGGATTACAACAATTAATACAAATTAGAAGTCTTGGCTAAAAGGAGAGAGGGTTGATGGTGAACTATACTGATGTTGTAACTGAAAATCATACATTAAAATTGTGGAAACTGATCATACATTTTCAAATCTGTCCCAATTTATTTATGTCTTCTTTGACTTGTGAGCTGATCATGTCTGAACCAAAAAAAAAAAGTGGTATATATCATTGATAATCATAAATTTTGCATGGGAACAGAGTGAAGTTTTTTTTCTTTTTCCATGTTATTGTGACAATTAATTAATTCTATGTGCAATTTCATTTCAATTATTTAAGACGTAAAATTGATTTTGCAAGTTGCCAAGTTGGATGAAATTCCAACAATTAATGCGTGAAGGCGTTGAAATGGAGGAGGAGGTAAGCACCAAAGTTCCGATTTATTTTGTTAGGTTTTTTTTTTAATATGTTATTGCTTGAATTCAATAGGGTAATCAATGAAGATCAATATCATATGGGAATTTGTTTGACCGGGCTCAAGCATACACCTTAGTCTTTGTGATGGTAATGTATTTATTTAATTAAGCACATTGCCGTTATTGGCAAATTGTTACTTCTCTCATAATGTATTAATTACTCATTCCATTATATGTGATATTTTTGAGCAAAGTTTAAATTCTATTTATATGACGGTTTAATACTTACAATAAAATTTATTTTTTTTTTAATATAGAAAGTATATATGTATTGGAATTTAGAAAACTTATTATTAATCTATTGTTTAGAATCAATTAGATTTAAGTTGGTGGATTAAGCAATTTTGAGTCTTTAAAATAAGTATAATTTTGTGTTAATCACTCAATTTTATCATAAATTTAATCATAATTAATAGTTATTTAATACCCACCAAGAGAGGCTATTTTTAATTCAAGTTGTCCTTTTCTTGAAATAAGGCAGAGCACATGTTTAATTGCTAATTTGACTAATGTTTAATGCTTCCATAATTAATTCTAATATGCTTAGTGCTTTCATAATGGTCAGTGGCTTTAATTTAAGCTTTCTTGCTCCTATCCAGATTGAAGAATAGGCAGTTTTATATTCAGGCACTTTGTGATGGAATAAGTATTTTCTTATAACACCCCATTATATAAAAAAAATTACTTACAACTTTATAAGTATAAGGGCCAGTTTGGCAAAACTTATGAAAACAGTTTTTTCAATTGAAAAAAGTTGTATTCCAAAAAACTGTATGTCGAAAAGTAGATGACTGTTTGGTAAATAAAATTCAAAATGACTTATAAAATTAAAAATAGTTGTTAACTGTTTGGTAAATAATATGATTAAAAATGGTTTTTTAGAATAAAAAAATAAAAAATAATAATTTTGAGTGGTAGGATAAGAGAAAAAACAAAAAAAAAGATTATATTAGATATAATTGTCATTATTAAATAAAATAAAGGATATTTTTGTCTAAAAAAATATTAAATCTGCTGCCCTTAAAAGCTGAAAATCAGCTTTTCTGAAAAGCTCCAATTTCTAGCTTTTTCTAATAGGAGGTTTTTTCACTTTTCAGAAAATTGATTTTTCTAAAATCAGCATTTACCAAACACTTATTTTTGTCTCATAATCAGCTTTTTATCAAATAAGCAGCTTTTTAAGCTTCCAAAAGCAATGCCAAACAGGCCCTAAATTTAACCGTCAAAATTGATTTGTCTACATGGTAATACGTTGTTGGCTTTACTTTGCTGAACTGGCGATAAATTATTACTTCTATAATTCATGAGTAAATATATAAATTTGGTGTCTAAATTTATAACTTTAATTTATTTTTGTAGACTACATCTATCAACTATTCTTGATAAAGCATAATTATCAACTAATTTTTATATGAATATGGTTTAATTTGAAAGAAATGAATGTAATGAAAAATACTACAAAATATTATGAATTAAATGATACATTTATTGATGTATTGAAAATTACATGTGTATTTATGATTACAATACATTGTAAAAAATTTGAGTTAACAAACAAATTAATCAATTCATTATTCATTGCATTTCATTACAATTCTTTATGGCCTAAGCGAATTTTTCTGTTTAATTATTTATATGATAAACTTGTTATAATTTGCTATTATGGATTAATTAGAAATAAAGCAGTTGTTGAAAAAACGGTATGAAATGCGTGCACATGACACCTGCTTTATAACGGGGTTAATTACGTCTGTGATCATCGAATTTTGGTGCCTATAACCAAATGGTTATAATAAAATAATTTGTAATATAAAAGTCATCAAATTTTTATTTTTTTTTCAACTAAGGTAAAAATGACGGAAAAATTAATTTTTCGTCACCGAAAGGTTACACAAATATGCCAATATGACCCGCCTACATGGAGGAATTGACACGTTAGTAAGTACACGTCGGTAAAACTTTTTTTTTTGTCTTTTTGTATAGGTTGACATAACACGTGTACTTGCTGACGTGTCAATTTCTCTATGTAAATGGATTATATCGCATGTTGACTGAACACGTCCTAGAAAATTACTGATGAAGTAGCATATTTAAGTGGCTTTTCGGTGACGAAAAATTAATTTTTCAGTCATTTTTACCTTAATTGAAAAAAAATAAAAGTTTAATGACTTTTATGTTACAAATTATTTTATTATGACCATTTGGTTATAAGTACCAAAATTCGATAACCACAAACGTAATTAATCCCTTTATAACGTTAAAAATTGCTGATCGGCAGGAAAATAAACCGACACGGCGAGGCTTTTATCCTCCTTTTCGTATCTCTCCCGCCGAGCAGGAGCAGCGTAATCATCTTCGATTTACCATGGATTTCAAATTAACTGAACCTTTTAACAAAGTTTCGGCGTAGATTAATATCTTTTCATTTTTGGTTTTCAGCCCTTCTTTGGCTGGACATTTAAACAAACACATTCCTTTCATTTGCACCTCTCCTCCGTAAATGGTCATATATTCCTGTTTGTTGGATACGCAGCTTCATTTGGCTCTCACCATCTTAGAGAATAGAGGTTTTGCTCTCACATCATCTCAGAGAATAGAGGTTTTGCGCTCTTACTGTGCATAAATTTAGATTACTCTTTTGCCTTTAATGACTGAGTCTTGCTTGATTTTAATTGCACTGTTATTTATGTTTACTTTGCTCCTTATGATTGCTGATCTGTTGATTTTTAGGTTAGTTCTGTTGGGATACACTTGGATCACTTGATTTATTGCTCATAAACTAAAGGATTAGTTTCGTAATGCTTACCGAATTATTGTCCAAATAAACGTAAAAAGAATAATTTCTTTTATAAAAATAATTGAACTTAACAAAAAAAAGTCAATTTGAATTAAGGACCTGTCGAAAAATCCAAGCATATTTAATCTTATATTTAATCAGCGTACAGTGCACACATGACATCACAAATGATACTATGTCAACATGCCACGTGTGCAGTGGATTCACATTATCCACCATATAAACTTGATAAATGTCCGGACTTATGGCATGATGACGACATTAAATGGGCTGTGACACGTATTTAAGTAAAAAAAATTAGAAAAATAAAAGAATAAATAAAATAAAAATAATAAAATAGGATCATCTTGTCTTCAACCTCTGCCCATCACCAGACACACGGGTGTACACCAGCGACGCCACCACCAGGGCTAGTAACGGCGTTCCCACCGAAGCGCGCAGACCGCCGGTGGTACACCATTCCATCGTGAGCTCCGACATTTCCTTCCTCTCTCCATTTCTCAGCTTTCTCTCTCCAAATTAGGCAATTTTTTGATGCTATTTCCGGTGGCTCCAGGCATCGAACATCAACTCATAATATCAGTGGTGGAGCCACTAAGTGTTGAGGGTGTGCACAGTCACACCCTCAATTTTAATTTTTTTTTGAATATATATATATATATATATATATATAAATTATAATGGGAACTTTTTAATTTATTTTAAGTGCCCCTTTTAAATTTTTAAGTGCCCCTTTTAAATTTTGAGTGTCTCAATATTTTTGAACATATAAATTATTTTTAAATTTTTTATGAAATAAAAATATAATATAAAAAAATTAAAATTAAGAGTTTAAAAGTAAATAAGAATGGACAATAATATAATTTTAATATGTCTAATGGCCAAAACGACGTCGTTTTGGTCATTCCACTTCTTCTTTCTCTTATTTCTCTCCCGATATTTCCCTATTTCAACTCCCTCATATATATATCTCTCTCTTTCCTGTCGCCGCTCGCCGCCATCAGTACTTCACCGCCTTTTTATATGTATTTTTAATTTTTAAATTTTTATAATAAATTTTTAATGTGTCAAGACCCGTTGACCCTGGGTTCTGGCTCTACCATTGACCCATATGATGAAATGGATTACAACAATTAATACAAATTAGAAGTCTTGGCTAAAAGGAGAGAGGGTTGACGGTGAACTAAACTGATGTTGTATCTGAAAATCATACATTAAAATTGTGGAAATTGATCATACATTTTCAAACCTGTCCCAATTTATTTATGTCTTCTTTGACTTGTGAGCTGATCATGTCTGAACCAAAAAAAAAAGTGGTATATATCATTGATAATCATAAATTTTGCATGGCAACAGAGTGAAGTTTTTTTCTTTTTCCATGTTATTGTGACAATTAATTAATTCTATGTGCAATTTCCTTTCAATTATTCAAGACGTAAAATTAATTTTGCAAGTTGCCAAGTTGGATGAAATTCCAACAATTAATGCGTGACGGCGAGATTGATGTCGACGGCGCTGAAATGGAGGAGGAGAGCACCAAAGTTTCGATTTATTGGTTTTTTTTTGGTTTTTCTATATTTTACTTTCTATTTTTTACTTTTTCTTAATATTGACACGTGTTGCAAGTTTATTAGGCAATACATACAGTCAGCATGCCACATCATCATGCTCGTGTGCCATGATGACATGGCAACCCATCTCATATGTTCAATCCACATGACAACTGACATGACATATGTATTACGTGAATGTTAATTTGATATTATTTAGCGTGCCACGTGTGCAAGATAAATTGATTGAACCGGCGAGACATTCACCGAAAATCGGTTAAAGTGATTTTTTGAATATAAATATTAAATTCAATAATTTTTAAGAATTTTTTTATTATTTTTTGAGTAATTTGAGCAATAGTTTAATAATCATAGGTGAAACTAACCCCACTAATTAAGAAAACTAAAAATTAATAATGGATTAGATATTTAAAATTTTAATATCATCTACACTCCCTAAATTATGTCATTGGCATACACCTTAGCCTTAGTGATGCTAAATTATTTATTTAATTAAGCACATTGTGGTTATTGGCAAATTGTTATTTCTTGATAACCCAGCAAATATTATTTGCTCTAAGGCCCATCCAGCCGACCCACTCAACCGGCAAGGCCCAAAACCCATCAGCCAAAGGTATCAGACACGAGCTCCTAGGTAGCGCACATGCCCGATTGGCTGATGTGACCGCCAGTCCCATCACCGCCTGACACAAGGCAGCGCCCATGCCTACCACCTGCTTCTTGTCATGTCGCCGAATACCTACTCTGACAGCCAGTAATCACACCCCAGGCATTCGAGTGCCCCTCAACTGTCTCTTATAAATAGCCCAGCCAACGATGGCTCCAGGTATTGATTTCACAGCATTATCTCTCTAAAGCACATTCTCTCTCTAAGCTACTAACTTAAGCTTCGGAGTGCTCACGCCTGGTCCGACCGGGCTCTTCTTATTGCAGGATTTTCTCATCCGATCGGATCGCCCTCTCTCCTACAGATAAAAACATTTTTGGATTTATCATTTGGTGCTTTCATTGAGAGATGGCAAACTCGAGATCCAATGAGAATACAGCCCCCATGGACCTTGACCATGATGACAATACTCGTGCCATATCAGGCACCTCGAGAAGAAGGGAAGCGCCCACCAGGTCCCCCATGAGGACCAACCTCCTTCCTGAATTCGATAATGCCGCTACTAGGCAACCAGAGGACACCCCCATCACTGTGAGGGACATACGCGCCATTCTCAGTGATTTTACAAAAAGCATTGTCCAAACCCTTAAGAAGGGTAAGATGCCAGCTGCTTCTAAAAGAGCCCAAGAGGATTACCTCGCCGGTGAAAACTTCAGGAGAAATAGGAATAAGGGAATCATCATTAATGAGTCTCGAGCTCAGAGAACTCGGAAAAGCGCGATCAGGACCCCGGGAAGGAGTGACAAGGGGAAGCAGATAATGTCTGCAAATAGGGCCTCTCCCTACAGCAGCAGGTCTGCCACTCCATCCGTGAGGGATGACGTGTCCCACATGTGCACCCCAAACCGGAGCCAGGTGAGAAAGCACAAGGGTGAGTCCACCGCCACGACCCTGAGCAAACAGAACCCGTGGACTAAAGAGGACCAGTGGTTCAAGCAGAAGCTCAAGCAGTTTGGTTTCCTCCCGCCCAAGAAAGGCGCCTTCGAAGGAAACACTTGCGGGAATACCGCCTCCCCCTTCTGCAGAGAAATCACTGAGGCTGAGCTCTCCCCCAGGTGGAGAGATGTGGTTATGGAAAGATATACGGGCAAAACCGATCCTACCACACACTTGGCCGAGTACTTGACCAAGGTACAGGTCTATACTTATGACGAAAGAATAGCCTGTAGGGTTTTCCCTACCACCTTGGGAGGGGATGCATTGACGTGGTTCCATGAGCTGCCCCTGGGATCTATTACGTCATTCAGACAGTTAAGGGAGCTGTTCACCACGAGGTTCATCGTGCAAACACGTGCGCCTAAGACGGTGAACAACCTGTGCAACCTTTACCAAAGGGTCGATGAAAGTCTCCGAGACTACATCGACAGGTTCCAGGCTACCATGTCTGAGGTAAGAAATGTCAGTGTCGAGATGGCGACCACCGCCTTATCAGGGGGCATCACTGACCGACCACTCTTCGAGTCGCTTACAACAAGACCTCCATCCAGCTTTGCTGAACTTATGGAGAGGGCCAAGCAACACATCCAGCTGGATGATGCCCTTAGGTCCAACAGGAGAGGAAGGACCAGCGTTCTGGACCGCCTACAATATCCGGATAATAGCTCTACTCAAAGAGCCCCCACTTTCGATCGGACAGCCAGAGGCCAAGACGGAGCCCAAAGTTCCAGAAACTCAGGCCAGGCTAGAGGATCGGGCAGAGACCGGAACCCGCGTCCAGACGATCAGGCAGAGAGGACGTACACCCCTCTCAATGCTACCCCAACTGCGGTGCTTATGTGGATCAAAGAGAAGCACCGCAAAGTCAACTGACCCAGGGACCTCTCCGAAAAAAGCCGGGTTGTGAGGGACCCAAGCAAATACTGTGAATTCCATAGAGACGTCGGTCACTTAACCGACGATTGCACCTCACTTAAAAAGGAAATTGAAAGGCTGATACGCCGCGGGGCCCTCAGGAGATTCACAGGCCCGGCTAGAGGGGACGAACCCTGCAGATAGCCAAAGCCTCGAAGAGATGATCCTGACTCAGACGATGATGATCGCAGGAACCCCAGAAATGCCGACCCGGGCAGACCCTATGCCGGGGTGATAAACGTGATCACCGGAGGGTCATCCTATGGAGAAGATCTCCCCAAAAAGGGGAAAGGGAAAGGCGTCTACCTCTCCTGCCAGGCAGAGCAGCCTGCCTCAGTAACCATTTCCAGCGAAGACGCACGAGACGTCCTGTTTCCCCATGAGGATGCTCTCGTTGTAAGAGCTCGGATAAATAATTTCAATGTAAAGAGAATTCTGGTGGACAACGGCAGTGCTGTCAATGTCCTAACTCTCCAGGCCTACCGAGCCATGGGACTCCCGATCGGAGAGCTGAAGCTGAATGCCACTCCTCTGATCGGCCTGGGCAATGCCACTATCCCCGTGGTGGGATCTGTAGAGCTCTTTGTCGAGCTCGGCCAAGAGGCAATAGCTCACGCTTGTAATGTAATTTTCATGGTTATTGACATGACGTTTGCCTACAATGCCATTTTCGGCAGGCCATTGCTTTTCCAGACAGGAGCTGTGACCTCCATCCGCTACATGGTGATGAAGATTCCAACCACAGGAGGCATCGCCATCTTGAGAGGTGACCAGAAAGCATCCAGGGAGGCTTATATCACCATGATAAAGCAACAGCGAGAAGCAATGGTCGTAGAGCCCAGCCTCGAGCAGCAAGAGCAGGAGGCAAGGCCCAGGATGGACCCAGCAAAGGTGACAAAGGCCAGGTCGCTACATAAAGGGAAAAATGTTCAGGTGGGGACAAGCATGGATAAAGAAACTGAAGAAGCCATCATGCATGTCCTAACCATCAATCAAGCGACCTTCGCCTGGAAGCCGAAAGATATCCCTGGCGTGGACCCCAAAATAATCACCCACAAGTTAAATGTGGACCCAAATTTCCCTCCGATCCGTCAAAAGCTAAGAAGGCACGCACCCGATCGGAGGAAGTTCATTTCTGAAGAGGTGGATAGGCTACTCAAGACCGGAACGATCCGAGAGGTAGACTACCCCGAATGGCTGGCTAACATGGTGTTGGTCAAGAAGAAGTCTGGCAAGCTGCGGATGTGTGTCAACTTTACCGACCTCAATAAGGCATGTCCCAAAGACAGCTATCCCCTGCCAAGCATAGACCAGTTGGTAGACGCCACAGCATGCCATGCCATTTACTCTCTTCTAGACGCATATGCCGGCTACCACCAAATCCTGATGTGGCTCCTCGATCAGGAGAAAACCAGCTTTATCACAGACGACGGGACATTCTGCTACAGGATGATGCCGTTCGGACTAAAGAACGCTGGGGCCACATATCAGCGCCTAATGAACAAGATCTTCAAAGACCAGATCGGACAGAATGTCAAAGTATATGTTGATGACATGATCGTCAAGAGCCGAAGCGCCGAGGAACATCCAGCCGATCTGGCAAAAGTTATTGACACTTTGAATAAATTCCAGATGAAGCTCAACCCCGAGAAGTGCGTCTTCGGAGTGCCATCAGGAAAATTTTTAGGATTCCTAGTCTCCCAACGAGGGATTGAGGCAAATCCAGAAAAAATAAAGGCCATCCTCGAGATGCAACCCCCCAAGAGCATAAAAGACGTCCAGAAGCTGAATGGAAGAATAACAGCCTTAGGACAATTCATTTCTTCTTCAACCAAGCGCTGCACCCCTTTCTTCAAGAAGCTGAGGAAGAGTGAAACTTTTGTCTGGGGGGAAGACTGCCAACAAGCCTTCGAAGAGCTGAAGGCATTCCTCACCAACCCGCCGCTGCTCAGCCGACCGGTACCAGGTGAAAATCTGTACCTCTATTTAGCCACCTCTAAGGAAGCTGTTGCAGGTGCCTTGGTCCGAGAGGAAGATACCCAACAGCTACCCGTGTACTACGTAAGTGAAGTACTCAGAGGTGCGGATCTAAGAAAGGGGCCGGTCGAGTAGCTCATTATTGCCCTCATGATGTGTGCAAGGAAATTGAGACCTTACTTCGAGGTGCACACAATTATCGTCCGATCGGGTCATCCTCTTAGAAAGATACTCCAGACGCCCGATCTGGAAGGCAAAATGGTGGGATGGGCAATTAAGCTACAGTCCTGGGATGTCAGGTACGAGCCCAGAAAAGCGATAAAGGCCCAGGCTTTAGCATATTTCATAGCTGAATTTGCGGGTGAGGAACCACAGAGTCAGCCCAAACCACAATGCTGGGAAATGACAGTGGACGGCGCAGCAAATGACACTCGAGGAGGCGTCGGCATAATAATAAAAGGCCCTCTGGGCATCACAATAAGGTACGCCATAAAGCTTAATTTTAAAGCTTCTAATAATGTGGCAGAGTATGAGGCACTCCTTCAAGGGCTGAGACTGCTCCATGCCATCCGACCGGAGTCAGTAGCCATCAGGAGTGACTCCCAGCTGGTAACCAGTCAGGTTTTGGGGACCTTCGAAGCACGTGAGGCCACAATGATCCAGTACCTGGCCAAAGTCAAAGCTGCATGCGCAAAACTGGAAGAGGCTGGGTCAGAATGGGTGCTGCAGAAAGTCCCCAGAGACCAAACTGCAGAGGCCGATCGGCTAGCAAAGATGTATGCTTTCGCACAAAGCGTCATAGAGGAAAATATTGCCGTTGTCGACCAGACTTCCTCCTCCCTAGATGAGCCGAAGATGATGGAGATCGACCAAGAGAATGAAACCTGGATGAGCCCAATCAAGCAGTTCCTACAGACAGGACGTCTGCCTGAGGACAAAGATGAAGCTCGAAAGGTATCTCGAAAATCTCTCAATTACTCCATCATTAACGGTGATTTGTACAAAAAAGCTTTCAGCCACCCTTGGCTTAAGTGCGTGACGGAGGAAGAGGGAGACTATATCCTCAGAGAGCTCCATGAAGGCATATGCGGGGCGCACGAGACAAGCAGAGCTATGGCAAGAAAAGCCCTTCAGACGGGATATTACTGGCCTAGCATGCTTAAAGATGCCCAGGAGAAAGTAAGGATATGCCCACAATGCCAAATACATGGCAGGATTATAAGGCAGCACGGAGCAGACCAGCAGCCGATCGGAGTTTCATGGCCATTCGACCAGTGGGGAATGGATATCTTAGGACCTTTTCCCAAGGCAAAAAGCAGATGAAGTTCCTCATAGTAGTAGTAGACCACTTCTCCAAATGGATTGAGGCTGAACCGGTAGCCACCATCACAGCCGAGAGGGTCAAGAGCTTTACATGGAAGAACATCATCTGCAGGTATGGCTTACCTAATGTTTTTATCGTAGATAATGGCAAGCAGTTCGACAGCTCCATTTTCAGAAACTTTTGCCAAGGCTTGAACATCAGACTGAAGTTCACATCAGTCGCTCATCCCCAGAGCAACGGAATGACTGAGGTCTCCAATCGGACCATCTTGGAGGGATTAAAGAAGCGACTGGGCCAAGCCAAAGGCAACTGGACTGAAGAACTGCAGAGTGTCCTATGGACGTACAGAACGTCGTCCAGAATAGGCACTCATCAAACGCCATTCTCCCTCGTCTACGGCTCCGAAGCAATGATTCCTGTAGAGGTCGGCCTCCCTTCTTACCGATCGGCTCTCTACTCCGAACGGACGAACACTCAAGAGAGATGCTAAGACTTAGACCTCATAGAAGGAAAGAGGGAAGACGCCTACACCAAGATCGCTGCCTATAAACAAAGAGTGGCCAGATACCATAATGCTAAAGTGAGGTCCAGAACCTTCAATGTAGGCGATCTAGTGCTCAGAAAGGCAGAATTAGGCTCGGGGAATGCCGGAGTGGGAAAGCTAATGCCAAATTGGGAAGGGCCCTATGAGGTCTCTAAAGTCTTAAGCCCAAGCACTTATAGGCTCCGAACTGTCGAAGGCCAAGATATCCCCAGAAGCTGGAATGTTGAAGTACTCTGGCAATTGCTTGATTAATAAAAAGGTTCTTTCTTTCATGACTGTTCATTTAATGCATAATATAGTGTTCTACGCTAGGCTTGATGCCCATTCCAAGCTAAAAAAGCAAATCTGTCGCGAAGGAGGATCTTACCTCCCCAAATGTTATCCGTATTATAGAGGATCTAACCTCTCTTGCTCGGTCATGCAATTCTTATGCAATTCTACGAGTATCACTTAGCTTAGTCATGCAATTCTTATGCAACTCTATGAGCGTCACTTAGCTCAGTCATGCAATTCTTATGCTGCTTTATGAGCATCACTTAGCTCGGTTATGCAATTCTTATGCAACTCTACGAGTATCACCTAGCTCAGTTATGCAATTATTATGCAGCTTTATGAGCATCGCTTAGCCTAATTGTGCAAACTTTATGCGATTTGAAAAGCCAGATTGATCCGATCGGTCACTGAGCTTAGGCGTTATCCGAATTCAGGAAGTACTTGCAAATATTATGCTATATTTCACGAGTAGTACTTAGCTCGATTATATTGCAAATCTTAATACAAACTTATGTATACAATAACTTGCAGAAATATGCAATTTTATTAAGAATGCCTCCACTATACAATTTGTAAACAATTGTTACAAAGATAGAAAACAAAGGAAAAAGTAAAGCTAATCTAAGCTCCTAAGCTAACTATCTATATTTACAACCTCCACTTCGCCAGGAGGATCAACGACTTGCTCGGCGTTCGGATCGGCAGTGGCTTGAGAAGGGTCGGCAGTCGACGGTATAGATCCTGCCCCCCCTTCAGAGACAGGCCCCGTTGAAGAAGGAGCCACTAGCTCGGCTTCAGGTGCAGGGGGAACTTCCATTTTGGCTTCGGGGGCCAAAGGCGATGCAAACTCCACTTCGATTGGAACCTCTTGAACCGTCTCGGGAGGTGAAGGACCTTCTCCAGAAGCTCTCTCTGTTGCTCCACCCTCGGGAGCGCCCTCATCGCCATCATCGTTCGGAGGAGCAGGCAGTGAGGCCGGATCATCCATCCAAGACAGATCCACCCCAGGAAAGCGCTTCCCAGCTTCATGAATTAACCGAGACAATAGCTCCACTTGGGCGTCTGCTAACTCATCAACGAGGCGCTCCTTCTGATTGGCGAGCTCCATTTTGAGAATCTTCGTGAAGGAAGCCTCCCTCTCCCCCTCCGACGCCCTCAAAGACTCTACATCCCTTCGGAGTTGCTCGCCCTCTGCCTTCAACTTGGCGTTCTCAGCAGCCAACTCTCTGCACTCGGCATCCAGTCGGGTTGCATCTGCCTCGAACCGCCTCAACTGCGCACTCTCAGCAGAAAGACGGGCAACTTCGCCCTTCAGCTTGTCGGCCTCGCTTTGCCGGGTCTTCAGATCCTGAGCACTCTGGTGGGCCTCCTTCCTCAAGGCCACTGTCTCCGACTGAGAAGCAGCATACCGCTCCTCTAGCTTGGCCACCTCAGCTCGCAGGACGGAGGCTTCTTTCGTGGCAGCTTCACAACGGGTGTTCGCCTCCGCCTTGGCCACGGCGCCTGACTTGGCCCTTGACGCGTACTCAGCAAGCGTACTGAATCGGCAAGTAATATAGTGGAATATAATTGAGACCACAAGTTATCGAACCCAAGGGAATGTGTTGTGCAAGTGTTGACGATTAATTATATGCTAAAGAATTCCTAATTATTTTGATTTGGTGATTGTTTAATGCGGAAGAATTAATAATCTAACTAATGATATTAATGTCTAAGAATATTAACGATTTAATAATACAGCGAGTTGATAAAATAACTAAGAGATCTTGCTAAGGAATACCCATTCTCCCCAATAATATCATGTGAATACTTAATTCAACAATTTCATATACAATCAGTGAATAATCTAGCCTATACCCTAGCTTGCCTTTCGGATCCAGCTTCTCTAAAATATGCACTTACCAATTCGGATTCAGCACCTAAATTAGCATTATTACAGATCTTAAGTTCTAAGTTAAATAATCTTACCATTCCGGATTCAGATATTAAACTCATTTATCTTCCACCATTCTGAACCTATTGAAATAAACATTCACAGATTTTAACTACCAATTCGGATTCATCAAATCAATGAAGTTAATTAAAATAGAACAGAGCATGTGTATGTATTTATGGGTTGATTTCAATCAAAGTTTATCTTGGTAGATCTCCCCTTAACTTGCATTCAAACCAGCAACAACAGATAATTTCAGAGAAGATAAAACTAAAATATATTTATATGTATTTATGAACTGATTACAATTAAAGTTTATCTTGGTAGATCTCCCCTTAACTTGTACTCTATTCAGCAACAACAAATAAAATCAGAGAAAATACACTGAGTATATGCATGATACAATCCATACAAAATATTCACATGAATTACTGGGGAATTAAGGCATCCCTTAACAAGAAATAGAATTACTCACTCATACTTGAATTAAAGACTGAATTAAATAAAGAGAAATTGATATTACCCATTTGAATCTGAAAATGAAAATCTTACAGCAAACCAAACGATGTTCTTCAACTGAATCAGCTATTCCCACTTCAAAATTAAATTACAGAATTTAATCTTACTTCTAAGAATTTCCAGATCTGAAATCCTCGAGTTATTTTCCAGCCAAAACTAAAACTAAATCTCGATCCTCTCTTTTTTTTTTCTCTCTCCAGAATCGTCCCCCTTTTAGCTAGATTTCCCCCCAAGAATAAAAGTCAAAAGTCTATTCGGTGGCCTCCAAATCTGATTTTTTCCCGGATTTGATTCACACAACAGATTTTAAATGTTACACGGCGGTGAGAGATATCATCACCGCCGTGTAAATGTCCCTGGGTAAATTTTTATTCTGAACTTTTGAAGTTACACGGCGGTGAGAGATTCTTCACCGCCGTGTAAATGTTCCAGATCTGATGCTGATTTCTTCAAATTCGATTCACACGGCGGTGAAGAATTTTCTCACCGCCGTGTAAACATTCCAGTAAGCTTCCTTAATTTTCCTTCTCATGATTCTGGCCTCCCGTCTCACACGGCGGTGAGAGATTTCCTCACCGCCGTGTAACCTACCTAATTTTGCCAAAAACAACATAAATTTCCATTTAGTGCACCAACTAACATCAAATGACATTTTATCAAAAATTAACACAAATAACAGCTTTTAAACTAAGAAATAATCTCTAAATTCACATCAAAACATTATTTAATTTAAACTTATCAAAATACCCCACACTTAGCTTTTGCTCGCCCTCGAGTAAAATAACTCTTCAATCCCAAACATCACAATTTTCAAGCAGGAAAATGGAAACTCAGAATACCAAGCAAACACTTAGTAAATTCCACTTTAGAGTAATTCTTACTCAAACAAGTTTCACACGAAGAAAATACAATCGAATTTCTGATGTGTGTGTGCAAAGGCCAAAACCAATGTTTTAATATTTTTCAAAACTTAAAACTTCCAGCATCAATCAATCAAGAGCAGATTTAATCAGTACATAAATGCACTTCTGGTTTCTCACTTGAAACTCTAGAAACACCATAGGCCTCTCCTTTAGTACCGGAACCCGAAGGTCATCTCCACTGAACAAACTAAAACATAAACATGATCATTAGGTCTTAAGCAGGTTGTAATGTATGGTTCAATCGATGATGGCTAACAAGAGAAGTTTAGGAAATCAAATGAAAATTCAGCCACTCTACCAACTAACACTGCTACCCAAAAATTTTCATCACCTACTTCCAATCTAACAACAATTGCCAAGACTTAGCTATTTCCCAAATATGAAAAATTTTTATCACAAGAGAAATAATACGATACAATTTCTTTCTCAGTCCCTATTATACCCCAATATTGTCTTCTAATAGAGGATACCCCACACTTGAATTTTGCTATACTCAGAATTAATTTTTATTTTATTTTATTTTATTTTTTTTATTTTGAATTAATGGGATACTTATATCCTCTATTTTCTTGCAACTTACTTGTCAAGCAATATCCCAAAATTCTTTAATTTTTCTTACCCACTTATTTACTACTAAACACCTTATTTCAACTTTCAATGTCTTCCCAACCCAATCCTAGAGTGGCCAATTCTTAGAAAGGCTAGGCAAACGCGTTTAAGTTAAATGGCATATTAAGTATGTAACAAGAAAAATTTCAGAGTACGCTTTTAGCATACCAATTCAGCTCAATGGGGCTATCAATGGAAAATTAATTCAATAGGTGGGGTAAAGTTTATTTTAAGTAGCTACTCAAATGAATTAATGCCTAAATCATGTCAACATTTATGCCTTACTTGTTATGTCGTTTCGAAGGGCAATGAGGAAGGTTCTAGTGTTCTAAAAATTTTCTGATCAAAAGATTTCATGCTGGTTTTTCTTTACTTGTAAAAGCTGGCCTAAGTGCACAATTAATAGAAATTGCAATTGTATATTTCTACTTTGAAAATTGTTAAGAAAAATAACTTTAAGACAGAATCTTACTCTCTTGCAGACTAAGTGCTCTGAATGACCTTTTCAAGATTAACAATTGAGCTAGAATAACAACTTAAAATTTTGTTAAGCTAAGCATGAGTCAAATTGATGAGCTCAAATCACAAAATAAAACTTAAACAACTAACTAAAGAAACCATTATCAAAAAGCAGAAAATATAACTTCTAAAATATAAAAGCAAAAGAAATAATAATATTAAGCTTTGATAAAATTAAACTTACTAATATCAATTTAAACTTACTCAAAAGAAATAATAAGACTAAGCTTACTAAAGTACTGCAGGGTTAGTCACATCAAAGTTACACAAACTAGCTACCCCACACTTAAAAGCTTGCTGTCCCCAGCAAGTACGTCAGTCAAACAAAAATAATTAACGTAGCAAAATAAAAGATCAGAGAACTCCCAGAAAATCAGTCCTGTGAAGGTGGTGGTGGAAAACGGTCCATCATCGTTCTGAAAAAATGCTCCTGCTCCTCCCGAGCAAGGGCTATGGAGCGCTCTATCTTGGAGAAACTCAGTGACTGTGCGAGTAATTGCTGCTCCTGAATAGCTAAACGGTGCAAAATCTGATCTTGTCCAGTCTGTAGTGCCCCTAGCTGGGCAGTAATATGCGCTAAATCAGGAACGGCCCCAGCGGCAGCAGGCTCAGCACCAGCAGCTGCTCCCCCAGCCGCCTCTTGCTCCTCCTCAGACTCGTCGGCTTCTTCTGCTGGCAATTGCACACGGCCCCACTCTACAAGCCTCAAGTACTCGTCCCTGGTAGATAGCCTAACCTGATGCTGGAAGTGGTGATCGTCTACTATGAGTTTGAGGTTTTTGAGCATCTTAAAGTCTATCACAGTGCTCTCACCTACTTCATCTCCCAAGGGACTGTGGCCGACTCTTTTGGCCAACACAGTCGCAATCCATCCAATAGATATTTTCTTTACTTTCTTGGGATTGCCCTGGAGGTCTTCAAACTTTTTCAACAAATAGTAGGCTCCATTTAGCCTTACCTGTTGGACCATGCAGTAGAGAAATAGTGCCTCTGATTGGTTCACTGCACCTGCTGCCTCAATATGTCCATAAAATGAAAGGGAGAAAAACCTGTGTAAAATTCGCAGTGCATGATCCCTCAAATGATGGGCTTTGGACTGCCCAGTCACATATCTAGTGGCGGTGATGGGGTCTCTGATTGCTGCCCATATGGTTTGCTTGTCCAAATCATTTATATAACGAGCACCATCAACTGGAAATCCAAGTGCCTCCGCAAAATCATAAAAGGGCATAGTGTACTTCGTCTGATTCAACCAAAAAATCACCTCACCAATATCTTCTTCGTCATCTGTATCGATCTTGCATGTGACTGTTGCAAGGAAATCTCGAGTCAAGCTTGGATATACTTTCTCCTTCTTTGAAAAAAAATCTGTCCATCCGATCCCGGCGATCAACCCCTCAATTTCATCTCTAATATCCACGTTCCCTAAAGAGGTGAAGTCCAGAAAAGTGGAGGGAACATAGGTTGCAGCAGTGAAGTCCTTGTATGCGGGACGGCATCGAGTAGGTACCCAAGAAGGTACCAAATCGCTTCTTCCTTGAGAAGATGATGCTTGACTGGTTCTGGATCGTTTGGAGGCCACTGCATTAATAAATAAAGCACTCAAATTAGTCAGTGCACAATAATTAAATATACGCAATTCAAAAAGATGTCAAGTAATGTATTTCACTAACAACTAATATAAGAATTACGAAAAATCACAATCTGCATGTCTCATGGATTTAATTGTCTAAGTGCTTGAAAATTAACTCCCCTGCATTCTCAATTGGCACATTCAGCATATAAAAAAAAATTGTCCTAGTTGTAATGAATTTATCCTTTGCAATTATAACGTGCAATTCGTCAAACATGTGTCCCAGTAATATGTGTCCATAGTTATCCACACTGATTTTTTTTTCTTTTTTTTCAGAATAAGATTGTATCCCCAACTACATCTTTTCCAATTGAACTTCACAATATATCAAGAGTTAAATACATGTTCAAGAGCAATAGATGAAAGCCAACAGAATTGCAAAAATAAAAGTACAAATTCTGGAACCAAGAAAACAGAAAATTAAAAATTCATTCTCACTTAGACATTATATCAAACACTTGGTGGGCAGAAAATTTGACAAATCTAATACACTCAATTCTGTAATTCCTAACCTCAAAATTAATCACAGGGTATCAAGAACCCACAATCACACAATGAAAACACAAAAACACATGATTTCAGCAAACAAAGATATGAAATTCGTTCATTCAGGTATTTTATCAAACACTTGGTAGGCAGAAATTTTGTTGCACACAACATGCGAAATTGAAGAAATTCTTACCCCCATTTTCTCAATCAGCAACGAAATCTTAGACAAAACATACTGAATTAACAAATCCACGCTTTAATTTCAGAAAGAAGACAGAAAATTAGAAAAAAGAAAACCTAAAACTAATAAGAACAGAAAATAAAATAAATAAATAAATAAAACAGAAAAGAAAGGAGAAATCTTACTTGATTTTGATGTTAATTATGCAAAATTGATGCTTGATGGACAAATTAATCCACGAAATTGGAAGACAACGAATTTATGGAGGAAAATAAAAGAAAAAGAAAGAGGAATGGCGAGAGAGAGAGGCGAGAGGGAAGATGGGGTTTGATTTTGTGTTTAAAAAAATGAAATGAACTGGCGGTTAACGATTAAAAATGAAATTTTTTACCTTACACGGCGGTGAGAGATTGCCTCACCGCCGTGTAAATCGCGACTGGGCAAGTATTTTTCAAAAATAAGAACTTAACACGGCGGTGAGAGATTTCCTCACCGCCGTGTAAAAACTCCACTGCACTTTAATTTTTTGATGATTTAATTTCCACACGGCGGTGAGGGATTACTTCACCGCCGTGTAACCTGAAATTTTTCCGCCAAAAATTTTAAGTTCGCACAAGTTTCTCCCCATCTTTCTTCTCATACATTCTCAACACAAATTCAACATGAAATGACAATGACTTTGATTGATGCAAATGACTAAAAATACACACATTGAAAATAAAAACAGCAAGGTTTAGGAATTTATTTAGTTCTGATTTTTAAGTCTCAGCTAGACTTTAACGTACCTCATGCTTCGTCCAATAAAATAGCCACTGCTGCTCCTTCAGCGTGGTTTTCAAAATAAAGTTTTAGACGATGACCATTTACCTTAAATTCTGTGCTCCCAGGTTGCTTTCTGATGGTAACAGCTCCGAACTTTTTGACCTCCACGACTTCAAAAGGACCCGTCCACTTTGATTTTAATTTTCCAGGGAACAATCGCAACCTACTGTCATATAACAAAACTTTCATTCCTGGAACAAATTCTTTTCTTACTATCCTTCGATCATGCCACTTTTTTATGTTGCTCTTGTACTTCTCAGCATGATTATATGCCCAAAATCTGAACTCCTCCAATTCATTCAGCTGTAGGGACCTGCATTTTCCTGCACCTTCCAGATCAAAGTTCAAAAATTTCGTGGCCCAATATGCCTTATGTTCTAACTCGACCGGAAGATGACATGACTTTCCAAACATCAGCCTAAATGGGGACATTCCAATGGGTGTCTTAAAAGCTGTTCTATAAGCCCAAAGAGCGTCATCTAGCTTAAGGGACCAATCCTTCCTAGATACACTGACTGTTTTCTCTAAAATGGCTTTCAACTCTCTATTGGATACCTCAACTTGTCCATTGGCCTGAGCATGATAAGGGGTTGTAACCTTATGTCTAACACCAAACTTTTTCAATAACGCTTTAAATTGATGGTTCACAAAATGTTTACCACCGTCACTAATGATTGCTCTCGGTGTTCCATATCGAGTAAATATATTCTTCCTCAAAAATTTAAGCACAACTTTGGCATCACAGGTTCTAGTGGCCACATCCTCTACCCACTTACTTACGTAATCAACGGCCACTAAAATATATTCACAACCATAGGAAACCGGAAAGGGTCCCATAAAGTCAATCCCCCATACATCAAAAAGCTCTACCTCAATCATATTGGTCAAGGGCATCTCATCTCTCTTTGATATATTCCCTACTCTCTGGCATCTATCACAAGCTTTTACATAAGATTGAACATCTTTAAACATTGTAGGCCAAAAGAACCCAGAAGATAAAATTTTCATTACCGTTCTGTTTGGTCCATGATGTCCACCAGCTTCTCCACTATGACAGGTTGCGATAATCTCACCTTTCTCCTCATCTGGAATACATCTTCTCAGCACTTGATCTGCACACAAACGAAATAAATAAGGATCATCCCAAATATAATGCTTTGCATCAGCTTTCAACTTCTTTTTCTGCTGCCATGTGAAATCCTTCGGCATAAATCCCCCTGCGAGAAAATTAGCTAAATTAGCAAACCAAGGAACAGAAATCTCATTTTCAAACAAAGCACAAATATGTTTATCAGGGAATAAATCTGAAATCTCCCCTTTCTCAATATGAACATTTTCCAGTCTTGACAAATGGTCTGCTACAAAGTTTTCTGCTCCCTTTTTATCTTTAATTTCCAGGTCGAATTCTTGCAGTAGAAGTACCCATCTGATCAGTCTTGGTTTGGATTCCTTCTTTGCAAATAGGTGTCTCAAGGCAGCATGGTCAGACCACACCACAATTCTTGCTCCCAACAAATATGGCCTGAATTTTTCGAATGCATACACGATTGCAAGAAGTTCCTTCTCCGTTGTGGTGTAATTCATTTGAGCTCCTGTCAAAATGTGACTTGCATAATAAACCGCACAAAATACCTTCTCTCTTCGCTGCCCAAGTACTGCATCAAGGAGCTTGAGTACCTCCTTTTTCACCACTTCTTGCATTGCTGGATTTAGCCGCTTTTGTGGTTGCACCACCGGTTTGAAGTCAGTTTCCATAGGTATCCGGTGCGTACAATAGCTGGGACTGATTCCTTTTAAATCTGAAGTTGACCAGCCAATTGCTCCTTTATGCTTCTTGAGTACTTCAATAAGCATTTCTTCTTCCATACCTGTCAATAAAGATGAAATAATTACTGGTTTTGCATTATCTTCTAAAAATATATATTTTAAATGTGAAGGAAGAGGGTTAAGTTCAGAATGTGTATCCCCCTTTCCCAGGTTCAGTCCTTCTTCCTGTGTGCTTTCTTCTTCACTTTCTTGCTCCACAGCTGCAATCACTTCCTCATCTTCCAATTTCTCATTCTCCAAAGAATGCAGTAAATCCTCATTCACCGGATCAGCTTCTAACATTTCTTCTTTCACCTCTTCTACACACTTGTCTATTGTATCCATAAAATAAGCAGATTCTTCTATATCATCTGATGGATATTTTTGAGCTTTGTTCATATCAACAACTAATTTTTCATCATTGAATCTCAGGGTAACCGTTTGCCCATGCACATCAATCAAAGCTTTTGCTGTGTTTAAAAATGGTCTCCCCACAATAAGTGGTACTTTCCTGTCCTCTTCCATTTCCATCACCACAAAGTCTACTGGAAAAATAAACTTCCCCACTTTCACTAACAGGTCCTCTATCACTCCCTTGGGTCGCCTTACCGACCTATCCGCAAGTTGGAGTCTCATTCCCGTCTCCTTAAGATCACCAAGATTCAGCTTCCTGCAAATAGAATAAGGCATGAGATTTATGCTTGCACCTAAATCACACAAAGCATTACCATAAAAATTTTCACCAATAGCACAAGGTACAGTGAAGCTACCTGGATCTTCCAATTTCTCAGGGATCTTGTTCATGATTATAGCACTGCAATTTTTTGTTAGTTGAACAGTTCCATGCCCTTCTAATTTCTTTTTATTAGAACATAGTTCTTTCATAAATTTAGCATAGTTGGGCATATGAGCTAAAGCTTCAGCAAATGGTAAATTAATGTGTAATTTCTTAAACATTTCTATAAACCTAGCTTTTTGCTCATTTTTCTTTTCCTGTCTAGCAACAGCAGGAAATGGCAGTCTATTTATGTCGAGATCCTCTACCCTTGGATTCACTATACTTTTACCTTTATCCTTTTTAGGAGCATTTTCATTCATTTCTAAATTAGAGTTAGAATTACTTACAGTCCGTGTTGGCTCCTCCTTTTCTGTTGAAGAAATTTTACCTTGATCTTCTCTTTGTGCCACGTCCTTTCAACTTCGCAGTGTAATTGCTTTTGCTTCCTCTTTTGGATTCCGATCCACATTTGAGGGAAATGTTCCTGGTTGCCTTTGGGACATAGAATTTGCAAGCTGACCCAATTGAGTTTCCAGATTTCTCATAGAAGCATCTTGGTTTCGGTTCCACTGCTCTTGAGATTTCCACCTAGATTCTTGATTTGTCATGAATTGCTGCTGACTGTTTATGAAGCTAGCCACCATATCCTCAAGGTTTGGCTTTTTCTCTTGCATAGGTGGTCTAGGTTGGTATCCCGGTGGATGGTATGTTTGAGCTTGTGGTTGATTGAAGTTTTGTCCATGGTTGTGATGGGGTGGATATGGCATTTGGTATTGGTTGGTTGGTTGGGGTTGGTATGAATGTCCTTGATTGTGCTGCGTACTTTGGTTGAAAGGGGGTCTTGCTGGTGGGTGAGAGGATGAAGCATTCTGATTTCCATCTTTCCAAGAAAAATTCGGGTGATTTCTCCAGCCTGGGTTGTATGAGTTACTATAGGGGTCACTCCTCCGATAATCCCCTACAGCATTAACATTTCCCATTGATGCACTCTCATATTGCCCACTTTCATACCACTCATCTTCTTGAGAAACAGAGGCTACATTTTTCACCCTTAAGTTTTTCATCTCGTTCTGCATTGACTCTACCTGTGCCCTCAGCATTGACACTTCATCTACACTATGTATTCCTTGTCTTCTTGGAACTGATCTAGGATTAGCCCACTGAGCGTCATTTGATGCCATTTCATCCAGTAGCTGGAATGCAACTCTCTTTTTTTTTTTCTAAATGAAATGGGTGTGGGAAGAAAGCAAAAGACGAAATCACAAAGAAAGCAAAAAGGGGAAAAAAGTTACTTACTTGATGAAAAAGACTTAAGAGATTCGAAGAAGAAACAAAGAATAATTGCAGAGATCTGGGAATCGAAAGGAGATTTTGGCAGAGTTTCGCTAGGGATTTCGAAAGTAATGAAAGAATGCTTTACAGAGTCCCCTATTTATAGATTGAAGCTTCTCAAAAACGCCAAACGATGCACCATTCAACAAGCGCCACGTGTCGGAAGACATTATGACTCTGCGAAAAGCGAAGCGTCACCCTCGGTGCGTGTGCAACATTAAATGAAAACGGCTGTCCAAGCAGGCGCGTCTCTTCAGAAAAAGTGCCTCCCAAATTCAAAAAGCGCGCCAGTACGCGTCTTCGGGTCGGAAATTTCTAGAACTGATCCCATCCGAACGGACTTACAAAGGCAAATCTATGCCCGATCGGACCTGTTGAGGGGGGACAAGTGATAACCCAGCAAATATTATTTGCTCTAAGACCCATCCAGCCGGCCCACTCAACCGACAAGGCCCAAAGCCCATCAGCCAAAGGTATCAGACACGAGCTCCTAGGTAGCGCACATGCCCAATCGGCTGATATGACCGCCAGTCCCATCAGCCGCCTGACACAAGGCAGCGCCCATGCCTACCACCTGCTCCTTGTCATGTCGCCGAATACCTACTCTGACAGCCAGTAATCACACCGCAGACACTCGAGTGCCACTCAACTGTCTCTTATAAATAGCCCAGCCAACGATGGCTCCAGGTATTGATTTCACAGCATTATCTCTCTAAAGCACATTCTCTCTCTAAGCTACTAACTTAAGTTTCTGAGTGCTCACGCCTGGTCCGACCGGGCTCTTCTTATTGCAGGGTTTTCTCATCCGATCGGATCGCCCTCTCTCCTACAGATAAAGACATTTTTGGATTTATCACTTCTCTTTTATTGTATTAATTACTTTATCCATTACGCTATATATGACATTTTTTAGCAAATTCCAAATTACATTTATCTGTTATTTTTAAACGTTCAATGAAATTTAATTTTCTTAAAATTTAGAAAGTATGCTTTGGGATTTGGAGAACTTATTAATATATTATTTAGAACCAATTAAATTTAAGTTTGTGGATTAATCAATTTTGAGTCTTTCTAAAATAGGGGTAATTTAATTTTAATAACTCAATTTTATCATAAATTTAATTCTAATTAATAGATTTTTAATATTAGTAAAAAAAAAAAAAACCATATATAATGTCACGGAGAGAGTACTTCTTATCCCACTAAAAGAGGCTATTTTTAATTTAAGTTTTCTTCTTCTTGAAATATAAGGTAGAGCACATGTTTAATGCTTCCATAATTAACTCCAATATGCTTATTGCTTTCATGATTGTTAGAGGCTTTAATTTAAGCTTTCTTGGAGAATAGGCAGTTTTAAATTCAGGAATTTTGTGGTGGAAGTATTTTCTTACAAGTATAAATTTGATTGTTAAAATTAGGGGTGTGCAAATGGTCGGTTCGGTTCGATTTTGGACCGAACCGAACATACCGAAAACCGAACTTTCAAAAATTTAAGAACCGAACCGCGAACCGATATTTTTAGGACCGAAACCGAATAGACCGAATTAATTTCGGTCGGTTCGGTTCGGTCCAATTGATTTTTTTAAATAAGATATATAGGCTTGGGCTGGTTATTAGAAACGGGTCGGGTTAACCCACCCTTAACCCGACAACCCAAACCCATTCCCTGTTTTTTATCACACTCATTTTGCTCTCTTTACCCATCAAACAAACCCATCCCCTTGGTCCCTCTCTTTCCTCCCTCTCTCTCTCTCTACCTCCTCTGCCTTCTTCACCTTCTTCACTATCTCTCCCTCCCTCCTCTACTTTCTGCCTCTCAGATCGCAGATCGGGCTTCACTCCCACCGTGCCGTCGCCTTCCGCCGTCGTTGCCTTCTCTCTCTCTCTCCTCGTCTCCTTCTCCCTTCTCCCTTCTCCCTTCTTCCCTCTCTCCCTCCCTCTGTCGATAGATCTGGTCCCTGCCGGCGATCGCCCCCCTCTCCGGTGATCTCTTCCTCGCTGCCTTCCTCCACCGCACTCCTTCGCTCCTCGATTTTGGTTTTGCTGTAATATATATATATATATATATATATATATATATATATATATATATATTGTTAGATTTAGATCTGTTGTTGCAATTTTGGTTTTGATATTGTTGCGATTTTGGTTTAGATCTATTATTGTTGGCTTGCGATTTTGGATTTACTGTATATTGTTAGATTTAGATCTGTTGTTGCAATTTTGGTTTTGATATTGTTGCGATTTTGGTTTAGATCTATTATTGTTGGCTTGCGATTTTGGATTTACTGTAATATATATATATATATATATATATATATATATATATATATATATATATATATATATATATATATATATATATATATATATATAGATCTGTTGTTGCAATTTTGGTTTTGATATTGTTGGATTTTGATATTGTTGCGATTTTGGTTTAGATCTGTTATTGTTGGCTTTGCTATTTTGGATTTGCTGTAATATATATATATATATATATATATATAATGGTGGGTATTAAATAGTTCGGTCGGTTCGGTTTTCTCATTTTTGCAATTTTGAGAACCGAACCGAATTAACCGAAATTTAATTTCGGTTTAGAACCGAAAACCGAACAAACCGAACCAAATAGACCAAAATTCATTCGGTTCGGTTTTCGGTTCTGGTTCGGTTCTGCACACCCCTAGTTAAAATTGATTTGTCTACATGGTAATACGTTGTTGGCTTTACTTTGCTGACATGGCAATAAATTATTACTTCTATAATTCATGAGTAAATATATCAATTTGGTCTAAATTTATAACTTTAATTTATTTTTGTAAACTAAATCTATCAACTGTTCTTGATTTTACATAATCGATATTTACAGGCAGTCAAACATAACCAAGAAAAAAAAAATTAAAAAAAAAGAGAGTTAAAAGATATATAAATTGCACTCAATGCTCTATTTCATAAAACAATTGAAGAATTCAACTTAAAAGTTACTCTTTCAATTTATTTTATATGTTATTTTTAAATTTTCAATGCATTTTTTTTTTCAATTTATTTTTATTTTCTAATAAAAATTGACTAATTAAATTTAAATTTATGTATTGAATCACTTAATTTTATTTAAAATTTAAGTCTAATTAATATTTTTTAATTTTAGTAAAAATAATAAAAATAACAAATAATAATAAAAAATACTGACCATTTGTTTATTGTCTTCTACCAAAACTAACATAGTTTTTGGTCAACACACGTGAAAGGAAGCTGGAAACTTAGATTGAAGGTCTGAAGAAGTCAAAATTAAATACTGAATACCAGCCAAAAAGTAAGGCATCAGTTAGGCTGTATCGCAATGTCCAGCGAACTATATCCAGAAATCACAGAATCATAATTTGAGATGTTAATGTTTGATCCTCCTGAAAAATCCATCCGAAATTGTTCTGAACCCAATAAATAGAACTTAAAATTGAACAAGGATCAATCCAAACTCAGACCAACTATCAAAAAATTCAATCCCAAATAACTTGACATAATAATTTTCCTACAGGATCAAGTAGCAAAATTTCAAGTGGCCCACTTTGAACATGATTATTTTTTTTTTAAAAAAAATGAAATTATTTAAGGCCATTTATTCTGCTATATTATATAAGATAATAACAACCCAGATTATGATGCAAACTCTAAGAACTAAACATGATTACAACTAGAAAGCTTTGTCTTCTCTTTCATTTTCTCTTACTCTCTTTGTTTCCATTGAAGATCACCTCATCACCAAGAACACAAGCAGAAGCTCTTATTCAATGGAGAAACAGCTTAAGTTTTTCACCATCTTCTCTCAGTTCATGGTCCCTCACCAACCTCAACAATCTCTGCAACTGGACTGCCATTTCCTGCTACAACAATGGAAGGATCTCCAAAATTAACCTTTCCAATCTAAACTTAACTGGGGAACTTACAGAGTTTGACTTCTCTGAATTTGCAAACATCACCAGTCTTGACATTCAAAATAACAGCATAGGTGGACTGATTCCATCAGCCATTAGCAGCCTATCCAAGCTTACTTACTTGGACATTAGTATCAACTATTTCGAAGGAGCAATACCAGTTGAGCTGGGGCGATTATCCGAGCTTCGATATCTCAATCTTTTTAACAATGCTCTCAATAGCACCATTCCTTATCAGCTTAGTGATCTTCAAAAGGTACGGTTCTTGGATCTTGGAGCAAACTTCTTGGAAACGCCTGACTGGTCGAAGTTTTCAGCCATGCCTGCATTGATGCATCTTAGCTTTTCTTACAATGAACTTTCTTTGGGATTTCCTGATTTCATATCAAATTGCTGGAACTTGATCTTTCTGGATTTGTCATTGAATCAATTGACTGGAATGATACCAGAATCTGTGTATGCAAATCTGGGAAAGATTGGATATTTCAATCTCACTGAAAATTTATTTGAAGGTCCATTGTCATCAGACATTTCAAAACTTTCCAATCTCAAAAACCTTCATTTAGGAGATAATAATTTCAGTGGTGAAATTCCTGAAAGCATTGGCTCGCTATCTGGTCTTCAAATTCTTGAGTTGTATAACAATTCTTTCCTTGGGAAAATTCCATCTTCTTTAGGACAACTTAGGAATTTGGAAAAATTTGATCTTAGAATGAATGTCTTAAATTCAACAATTCCTCCTGAGCTTGGTTTTTGTACCAACCTTACTTTCATGGCTTTGGCCTTGAATCAACTAAGTGGGGAATTGCCTTTGTCTTTGTCCTATTTGAGCAAACTGGTTGATCTGGGTTTATCTGATAACTTTTTCACAGGTGAGATCTCACCTCGTCTTTTTTCAAATTGGACCGAATTGGTCTCTTTGCAGCTTCAAAACAATTTGTTCTCTGGACATATTCCCTCCGAAATTGGACAGTCGACAAACCTGAATATTCTTTTCCTATACAATAACACACTCTCTGGTTCCATTCCTAGCGAGATTGGAAATTTAAAAGCCCTGCAAAGTCTGGACCTTTCAGAAAACCAACTTTCAGGCTCTATTCCTCCAACATTGTGGAATCTCACTAATCTTCGCCATATGAGTCTATTTTCCAACAATATCAGTGGAGTAATTCCAGCTGATGTTTCAAATATGAAATCTTTAGTCATTCTAGATCTCAGTGAAAACCAGCTTCAAGGGGAGTTGCCAGAGACCATTTCACTTCTTTCTTCCCTAGAGTCAATCAATTTGTTCACTAATAATTTCTCCGGTGGCCTACCAAGTGATTTTGGCCAGTATAGTCCTTCTTTGAAATATGCTAGCTTTTCGGACAATAGCTTCTCTGGGGAATTGCCACCGGAAATCTGTAGTGGTTTGGCTCTTGAAAACCTTACAGTTAATGACAATCATTTTACTGGGTCATTGCCAGACTGCTTGAAGAATTGCTCGGGACTAATCAGAGTCCGGCTTGATGGGAATCAGTTCACTGGTAACATCAGTGAAGCATTTGGACTACATCCACAACTTGATTTCATTTCTCTTAGTGGGAATCAGTTTGTTGGTGAAATTTCACCTGTTTGGGGAGAATGTGAAAATCTCACAAATTTACAGATGGATGGAAATAGAATCTCTGGTGAAATCCCAGCTGAACTTGGGAAGTTATCTCGATTGGGTGTTCTAACTCTTGACTCAAATGATTTGAGTGGAATAATTCCCATTGAATTGGGAAATCTAAGCATGTTATTCAGGCTCAACTTGAGCAATAATCATCTGGGAGGAGTGATCCCTCGAAGCTTAGGCTATTTATTGAAGCTCGAAGCTCTCGATTTATCTCGTAACAATCTGTCTGGTAACATACAAAAAGAGCTTGGCAATTTTGGCAAGTTGTCAAGCCTAAATTTGAGCCATAACAACCTATCAGGTGATATACCTTTTGAGTTGGGCAACTTGGACTCTTTGCAGTACTTGTTGGATCTGAGCAGCAATTCACTCTCAGGAACAATACCAGCTGACCTGGGGAAGCTTACAGTGTTGGAAAATCTCAATCTCTCACACAATAATCTTTCGGGAAGAATGCCAACAGCATTGTCTGGCATGATTAGTCTACGTTCTTATGATTTCTCCTACAATAATTTGACAGGACCTGTACCAAGCAGTGGCATGTTCCAAAATGCAACTGCAAAAGCTTTTGTTGGAAATTCAGGCTTGTGTGGAAATGTAGAAGGGTTATCTCCATGTAATCCAATAACTTCAGGTGCCAAATCGCCAAAGTACAACAAAAAGGTTCTTATAGGGGTCCTTGTCCCGGCTTGTGGCTTATTGACAGTAGCAGTAATTGTTGTTGCAGTTCTAATATCTTGTCACAAGACTGGTCTCCATGATGAAGAGAGCAAAGGTGCAGATAATTATAAGAATTCTGAGTCATTGATATGGGAAAAGGAAGGAAAAATTGCATTTGGAGATATTGTTACGGCCACTGAAGACTTCGACGAGAAGTTCTGTATTGGAGAAGGAGGATTTGGAAGTGTCTACAAGGCTGTACTGTCTACAGGTCAAGCTGTTGCAGTGAAAAAACTCAATATATCAGACTCCAATAACGTTCCAGCAATAAATCGCCAAAGTTTTGAAAATGAGATTCGAACGTTGACAGAAGTGAGGCATCGAAACATCATCAAACTTTTTGGGTATTGTTCGAGGAAGGGCTGCTTGTATTTGGTTTATGAATATGTTGACAGAGGCAGTTTAGGAAAAGTATTGTATGGGGTGGAAGGGAAACAGGAGCTGGATTGGGCTACAAGATTGAACATTGTGAAAGGAGTGGCTCATGCAATTGCCTACCTGCACCATGATTGCAACCCACCCATTGTTCATAGGGACATATCTTTGAATAACATTTTGCTTGATTCAGATTTTGAGCCACAGCTCTCAGATTTTGGCACAGCAAGACTACTGAATACAGACTCCTCTAACTGGACTGCAGTTGCTGGTTCTTATGGCTACATGGCCCCAGGTAAAACCATTACTTCAAGCATTTCAAATTATTCTTAATATTCACACATAGCTCGAGTCGTGTCAGAAAATTGTCAGCTTTACATCTTAATGACAACATGATTAATGAAAAGTGAATGTCATTTCTTGGTGACTTCATGTTATGCAGAGCTGGCTCTGACGGCACGAGTTAGTGACAAATGTGATGTTTATAGCTTTGGAGTGGTGGCATTAGAAGTTATGATGGGAATGCATCCAGGAGAGCTTTTATCTTCACTGTCATGTTCAAAAACATCAATGGTAAATGATACAGACTTGTTTTTAAAAGATGTGCTAGACCAGCAGCTTCCGTTACCAACAGGACAATTAGCAGATGAAGTTGTTTTTGTAATTAATGTTGCTTTAGCATGTACACATACAATTCCAGAGGAAAGACCTCCCATGCGTTTTGTGGCACAAGAATTAGCAGCAAGAACTCAGGCTTACGCTCCTTGTGAACCACTGAACAAGATATCTCTTAGCAAGTTAAGAGGCTTTTATGTATAACTAATAAGCTTTAGTTTAGTGATAATCTTATCCCAGTAATGTAGGATCTTGAACTTGGAATCCCAATAAAGAATACACTTAGATTCTTTAGTTAAACTCCTGCTTACATTTTCTAGTTAGTATAAGTGCAATTTAGAGAATATTGTCTTTTCTTGGAATGATTTACTTGTAAGGTCTCTTTATGTAATTAGTTGCTAATATGAGGGTACATTTGACATCTTGGACCATTCCTAATTAAGTCAACTTTCAACTAGATCTTCAACTATAATAATTCTTAGAAGTATTCAACGTGTGCTGACATACTTTATGTGCTGTTTCGCATTGCAGCATTTGAACTATCCTCCAACAACCTTTTTCTTTTTCTTTTTTTTTTTTAGATCAAAATGGCATTAAAGAATTTCAGATGATGCAATTAACATTGATGTAGAGTGCTTGGCTTGCTAAATTCTAATTTTATTATTATCTTTTTTTTCTCAAATTATTGAAAATTGCTTTAAAATTATAAGTCAACTCATTGATACTGCACTCTTTCTCTCTTGTGCATTGTCCAGACTTTATCAAATTTATGTAGTAATTGTCCTGATTTGAGAGCACAACTTTTGCCTATACTAATATATGATTCTACAAAGGAGCCAGGTTAATGAAAGAATAAAATATAAACAATTATATTTTCTATATGGTATTTTCTCACTGATTTAAATCATGAATAAAATAGTGAACTGATTTAAAAAAAAAATCCAATTTAAGAAATGCTGAACAATGTTTTTATAAAACCGGCTAAGCACATTTTTCACCAGACTACGTCAAACGATGACAATAATGTTCAAGCAGCCCAAACTCACACAAGACCAACATTGATTCAATAAATATTGCATTCGATCAAAAAGGCATGTCAATATTTCAGAAGCATGAAATGGACCTCTTAGCAATAGCCAACAGAAAGTCCCAAAATTAGTACCTCGGCAATGCTCTTTGGTGCAGGTTTCCCTTCTTCCTTCAACTTCTGTAGCTTCTGCTGCGCTTCTTTGGCCCATGAAAACTGAGCAAGCGCCCTCTCAACATCAGCTACCGTGCAATTACAATGCTTTGCTGCTTCTTGCTTTTGACTGGTTTGCAGTTTCTACAAATCAAGAACTCTAAAACCACAATCAGGAAAGAAATAGAAGTTGATGATTTTTGCAAAAAATAAAAAATAAAAAGAAATTTGCTTTCATTTTATAAGGCTGAATAAAATAGACAATTAAAAAGCATAGAATCAACCTCTCCGGTAGGATCAAATTCATTTAGGTATCTAATAATCCCCTCCATTTTTTCAAAAGCATCAGCAAATGTCACTTCACTGCTTCGTCCAACTATAAATTGTTTGAAAGATCCAACTTTTCTTGATTTCTTCAATTCATCAGCAAAACCTAACTCACAGTGTAACAAATCAGAACAATGTATAACAATCAGAAATAGAACTTCACTGAAATTTACAGAATGGCTATGTGGCACTGAAATTTACTGAACACTTGAAACAGAGAAATGTTAATTAGAAAGAAAGACAGGGATATGAATTGGAAGGGGATGGATTGTACAGTACATGAAACAATGACTAACGAACTGGTGGCCGGCGACGAGTGGATGGTGGAGAGGGAGAGAGGCGAAGCAAGTGGAAAGGGGCAGGGAGGACTGGATGGAGAGGGAAAGGGAGAGGGAGAGGCAGAAACAAAATGATGAATTTTTGGGTAAATCCTATAGACCCGTAGGGCGTTGATAGGAGACCCGAACGGGTTAGGATTTTAGGGGGTTGGTTTTGGGCGGGTCTAGATGGGTAGAATTTTAGTTGGGTTGGGTTTTGGTCAGTTTTTTTTTGTTGGGTTGGGTGGGGTTTTTGGGTTTGGGCTAAGGTTGACAGGCCAACTGAACATTTTGCACCTTTTTTGTTCATATTGCAAGATGCAATACAGGTTCATGTTTGGAAAAGAAGATCTTGATGGGAGATGGTGGTTTCAGTGTTATATCTTATTGGAGAAAATCAAATGCATCTTTTCAAAATTCTAAATGAAATTTAAAGATTTTTTCTGCATATATAAAATTCAAACCTATTTCAAGTTGGATCGGACTCGACTGAGTTTGAGCCAGACTGGGATAGGTTGGGTTTAGGTTCGGCTGCAGTCAAACCGAAATTTGAAGATTTTTTTTCTGTACAATATTGTATAAATAAAATATAGGTCTATTTCGGGTTGGGTTGGGTTAAATTTGGTATGGGCTGAGTTTAGGCTGAACAGGGATGGGTTGGGTTCGGGTTGAGTCAGGCCGGATCGAATTCGGGCTGAGCCTAAATAAAATTTGAAATTTTTTTTTTGCACAATCATGCATAAATAAAATCCAGATCTATTTTGAATTGGGCTAGATTCGGGTTGAGATGAATTGAGTTCATGTCGGACCGAGAAGGATCCTGTTCGGGTCGGGCCGATCCTAAATGAAATTTGAAGATTCTTTTTGCACAAGCCACATAAATAAAATGCAGGCATACTTCAGGCTGAACTGGGTTCACGCCATGCTCGACTGAGTTTGGATAGGAACGAGACGTGTTGGGTTCGGGCCAAGCCTAACCGAAATATGGAGATTTTTTTCTACTTAAGTCTACACAAATAAAATTCATGCCAACTTCAGGCCGGGCTGAGTTCTGCTCGAGATTGGCCAATTTATGGCCGTATTGAGATGGATTGAGATGGGCTAGGCTGGGTTCGGGTCAGGTCGGTTTTGGTTTGGATGGGTCAGAATCGGGCTGGGCATATTTGATATGAAAACTATAATATAAATTTGGTATATTGACCAATTTGGTGCAGTTGATGCCCATCGGACCACATGAAATATGTTCATCTGAGTCAAAATTTAATGAGATCATTTTAAATTGGTCCAGATAAGCATACTTTTATATTGGATTGGATTTAGGTCAACTTTTTTAAACGGATTTGGACGAAATTTTTGAATTGGGCCAAATTTGCTACCTCTAATCTTTTAGGTTTGGTAAATGATTGTTTAAATAGAGAGGATAGGCAACTGCGTACTTTTTTCCCTTTCACGCATCCAATCCAATCAAAGCTTGCTTGGTTAAGTCCATTCTATTAGATGCGGTCTAAGGATTTGAATTCTTTACATGATTTTTCTACATATTGATATAAATGTTAATTTTAAATTATAACAACTTTTATTTTTTTTAGACAATTGGGTGAATTGTAGAAAAGGCATTATATGGATTTGGATCAAATCATGATAAATTGGACTAAATCAAAATTTTGCTGATATTAAATCGATTGGCTCAGGTTGAATTGTGTCATAGCTAAATGGGTTATTATTAAATGAATCGATTAACAATGGGCAATTCTTTTTGATCTTTTTAATTTTTTCATTAAAGAAAAATGATGCATGTATTGTGACACTCTAATCCTATCTAAGCATAAACATATACCAGACTAGCCACACAAGCACACTGAATGATTCCTATCAGATATTAGAAAGATATACATATATCTAGGGGTGAGCATGGTCGGTTAATCGGTCCATGAGTTCCAGTCCATTAATATCGATTTTTTGAAATTTCAGTCCATTAACCAGTTCATTACCATCGGTTAACCAGTCTATTGGTTTCGGATTTTCGGATCGGTTACCCAATATTTTTCGGTTAACCACTATAATTATAAATATATTTATAAATAAAATTAAAATGTTCAATATACTTAAAAATTAAAATTTTTTCACTATAATATAACATTATTGTTGTTAAAATAAAAATATTTGGTGGATATAAGCAAATTTATTTTTAAAAATTAATATTTAATAAGTAAATATATTAACCGGCCAATAATCATTTTTAATTAGATAAATTGTTATATTTACTAATAGCCAATTAAAAAAACTTAAAAACTTTAAAATAATTAGTATAATGAAAAAAAAAATGCATGATCACCTTTAATTAGAATAAATTGTTATAAATTATTAAAAAATTAATAAATTAACTAAAAATTCGGTTTCGGTTCGGTTAACCAGTCACATGAGTCAAAAACCATTAACCAGTCGATTAATATCGGTTTTTTCAAAACACTAACCATTAACCAGTCCATTACAATCGGTTAACCAGTCCATCGGTTTGGTTTCGAATTTTTTTTCCGGTTAACCGAGTCCATCGGTTTTTTTGCTCACCCCTACATATATCCACAAGATATCACTATAAATATATACATCGTCCCCTATTTAGATTTCAAATCTTGTCCAAAAATTTACATATCAGAAACCATTAATTAATGCGTGCCCTTGAGCATCATTGCTCCAACTACAGAGATGCATATACATGTACTTTCCAAAATACAAAATCTCAATTCAACTTAATAAATCCTTTGTTTTGGCCTCTGCAAATGTCCCAACCAAAATGTTTTTGCTATCAGAACCTACACGGGAAAAACCACCGTGCTAAGCATAAAAGTGTTGTGAAAAAAAATAAACTAAAACTGAGGCCGACCTCTCATAGAAGGCATCAAGCTATCATAAGCATATGAGATATGGCAATAATGTAATAGCATATATATAAATTCAGTGAGTACAATTAATCATTTTCTTGATATCATAATATTCACGCGAGATATTCACAATACTCAAATATAAATCACACTAGAATATTCGTATCAAGATCAGAATCATAGAATCTCGTTCAGGATTTCATTTATTAAAATTCAATTAATTCTTGGGGTAAGGAATTTTTTTGCATTCAAACTATAAAAAATGGTATGAAAATGCCCTCGAACTTTTTTTTTGTCGATTTTTATCCCTTAAGTCTCTTTAATAGATGAAAAATGCCCTCATTTTAGATGAAAAGTCTAGTTGAAAAACGAAATTAACAATAGCAAATCAAGCGTTGACAAGTCAGCATCCATATATCACTCTTTTTCCTAATCAGATTAAAAAAAAAATTAAAAGCTTATGTAGACTCTCTCTCTCTCTCTGTGTGGCGTGCACGCGCACAAATCAATGTCATTTCCTAACTCAATGACCACATCTGAACCTACACACAACATATAATCCCAGCAAAATAGTGCACCCACACACACAACAACACAACTTGTAAATGGAACCAGCAAAGATGATTTACATGAACAAAGAAGATACAATAAAAAGGTGAACTCAAGACCCCAAAACGACAATCCCACAAGAACTATGCGGGAGAGTGAGAGATAGAAGCAGAAGTTAATGACCATCTTAGCATAAGAACGGACACAAAAGGGAATATTCATTCCAATTCCAGTTATAGTGTTATTGGTCTATGTTGTTGCTGTTATGCTTTTTTTTTCTTATTTCTTCTCTGTCTTCTTGTGATTGTTCAGCTTTTTATGCTTCTCCACAATGTGGCGAAAGAGAATTTAAAGAGAGAATATCGCCTATAAAAGAGGATATCGATTGGGTTAAGGATCAGATCCATGTGAATATTTTGGTCATTAAAGTTTTGGTTTTTTCCTTTGGGGTGTAAAAAACGTTCAGATTTTTTACATAAGCTGTAGATATTTCCTGGATAATTTTCTGATTTAGTTTCCATAGATAATTCTGGTTGTTTTTAAGAGATAGATGATTTACCTTGTATTGGAATAATTCTGATTTGGTTTTCTTTTTTGCATAAGAAGCCTGTAGCTATATTTGCTCCAAATTAGAGAAGAAATGCATCTTTTGAATCATTCAAAAATGCTTTTATTTTTTTCACATGACATTTACAATGTGAGTTCCATTTCTCTGTAATGTAAGCTGAACTGATAGGCACAGTAAAATTGTAGATCACACTGAGTTAAGTGATGCTCATGTGATAGATTTGTTAGTATTGTTGATTACCTTTGAAAGTTGTTGTAAATGGGTTCTTTGCTTCTGTAAATCGTATTAAAAGACGTGTTAATCCATTGATTTGCAAAGAGAGAGAGTCCATATAAGCTTTTAATTTTTTTTAATTTGATGATTGGATGCTAAAGTGTCGTCCCGTGATTGGCTGCCGTTAATTCCGTTTGCCAGCTGTACTTTTCATCCAAAATGAAGGCATTTTCATCCATTAAAGTGATTTCAGGAGTTAAAACTGACAAAAAAAAATTTGAAAGCATTTTCACACTAGTTTGAGGGAAAAAAAACCCCTTATCCCTTAATTCTTTATAACTTATACAGAATTAGAAGCCTACCCAACCATTTTAAAGGTGTGGGTAACGGGAACTGAAAGATACCATTGAACGTCATCCAATAAAGATACCTCAAAAGGCATCATAGAAGAGACATAAGTCTCGGAGTCATATATCTGAACTGAAGATACCGAAGTATCGATTTGAAGACACTAATCAGTGTTACTGAAACAACTGCAAAATTTCTCTAGACATGTATATCTATCCACAACTTAGATTGATGCAAGCTAGATAGAACATATTGCTTCCATTTAATTCATATATATATATATATATATATATATATATATATATATAAAAGCATATGCATATAAGCATATACACCTCAAGAATAAATACTTTTCAAGTCATCATAACCTCTCAGGAATTTCCTATGCATAAATGTGTCCATATTTATATGTATATATACCATGAACACTAGGGTATTTTAAGTTGAATCCATATTCGCTTATATGATTATTATAGAAGAGTAAAGAAGACATGCATAAGTTATAAAGCAATAGCCTTCTAGAGTTCATAAGTTTAACAAGTCAACGGTCGTTCACCAATGTCAACGGGAATTGGTTTCATTTGAATGGCCGTTGACAACCAAAATTTCACACTTTGCCAAAGATAGTCCAGAATGGCTCAATGAGTGTTGAAACACTCCAACGGCTATTGAGACTAATCTAAAAGCATAATTTTTTATTTCTAATCTAAAAACACTCAACGGGCATTGGGATTCCCCAACAGTCGTTAAGGCTTAAAAAGCCAGAGTTTAAAGCTTTCAAGGACAAAACTTCCAACAGGCAAATTAGCAAGTGAATGGCCGTTGGTTCACACCCAAGCTACCCAACGGCCGATAACTTGCCCAAAAACATGATTTCCTGTAGATCTTAATTCCAGAACTTCCAAACCAAAAATACCCAAACCTCCCAAATCAATTCACAACTCATATTTCTAGTTTATAATGTACTCTAGTATGAACTTAACCACTAGAATCATATTAAGAAATTCTCAATCAAACACATACTCAAAAAGTTTAAGAAGTTCCCAAACCTAAAATGAAACTTGAAACAATCCTCAGCTTCCTTCAATTCTTTCTTTGCCCTTGTCTCTACACTTGTCTTTAACTCAAAGCACAAATTCAAGGAAGAATAAAAAAATTCATACCTAACCCTAAATTTTCTATTGTCAATTCAAGATCATAACAAGAGGGAAAAAGAAAAAGTTGAAGAAGATGTTCCAACAATTTATATAGACTCATAACTTACCTTAGCCAATCTTCCACAACTTCCCACACCCAAAATTCAATCTCAAGAATAAAGATTTCTCTTGCTAAAATTTTACAGGAGAATTGGAAATATGTTGAGGAAGAAAACGTGTTCTTCCAATCCCAAGATCATATTTATCTATATGAAGATTCTAGATGATCATATGTCAAAATCTCATTGGCTCATGCATCAAAATTACATTTAGATCCTTAAACTTATTATTAATCTTACTAATTCCCAAATACTTTCTTATATGTACAATAACATATCTGTAGACACCGGGTCCCGAGGCGGTCCAAGATCAGAATTACCCGATGATGAAAAAAAAAAAAAAGGACCGACTTACGGCAAGAAAAAGTGAGAATCGACCGTTCCCTTGTCAAGATCATGTTTTTTTCGAAAAATAATTTTAAAATATATATTTTAGGGATTAAAATTTAAAATGGAAAAAAATATTAATATTGTGTCAAAATTAAAAATAAAAAAAAAATAAAAAAAAATAAAAAAATTTTTTTTTTCGCGAGTGCCACTGCGGCGGCGCGGGGCCGCCTGCGCGGCAGGCTGCCCCAGCGCGCAGGGGCGCCTGCGAGGCAGGCCGCCCCAGCGCGCAGGGGCGCCTGCGAGGCAGGCCGCCCCAGTGCGCAGGGGCGCCTGCGCGCGAGGCGGGGCGCTCCGCGCGCCCCCCTGCGCGCAGGGGCAGGCGCTCCGCGCGACCCCCCCTGCGCGCAGGGGCGGGCGCTCCGCGCGACCCCCCTGCGCGCGGTGCGAGGCGCTCCGCACGCCCCCCCTGCGCGCAGGGGCGGGCGCTCCGCGCGCCCCCCCCCTGCGCGCAGGGGCGGGCGCTCCGCGCGCCCCCCCCCTGCGCGCGAGGCCTGCTGCCTCGCGCGACCCCCCTGCGCGCGAGGCAGCTGCCTCGCGCGACCTGCCTGCGCGCGGCAGCCTGCCGCGCGCGGTGCCAAGGCACCACGCGCAGCGCTCCGCGCGCCCTTGGCTCCTCCGCGCGACCTGTTTCGCCTGTCCGTTTTTTTCGCCGTTTTCAGTCTGATTTTCTTCAGTCTGACATTTCCGTTGTTTCACCATTTTATGTTAATTTTGATTAACTAAAAATAAAAGATTTCTTGTCCCTTACCATTTTGGACCAAGGCAAAAATTAAATGGGGATTTTCCCCTCATTGGGACGGCAGATTAATTCAAGGTTTTTTCCTTGGCTTTTCCTCTCTAGCTTCTTTCCACTCTCCAGGAAGCTTTTTATTTCTCAAAAAATTCTTCAAAAATCTTTAAGCCTTCTTCTCAAATTCTAGTTTTTGCTACTACAAAACATTTAATCTCGGGTTGATTTGAGCAAGAAAAATTAATTTTCTTTGCTTATTCATCCCACAAAAAATATTTTCTCAAAACTAATTTGTTTAGGACATAAATTTTATATTTACTTCGAATATTAATATCGTCAAAAATCGACAAGAGGAACGGATCGAGACATCCTATTTCCAATCCTAAAAATTCTGAGGGTAAACATTCTTGGACTTATTCTCTTTTATTTTTCTTGTACATTATTTATTATTGTTAATATTATTTTTTTTTGCCATTATTACCATGGATATTGTTTGCTTTTAGCATTTTACTGTGTTAATACCTTCATTAATATGTCATTTGTTGGCTTTAAATGGGTTTTCATGTTCATGTGCTCATATTATTATTATCATTTATCGTTATCACTATTTATGCTTGTGTTCATGTTTAGGCTTATGCTATTATTTGTTACTATCATTTTTATTATTTGTTGTTATCTCAGTAGCTATTATTACGATTATTCTATGGGCCATTTATGCCATTATTCTTGGTGTTATTATAATTATCATTATCATTATATTTATTATTATCACTATCATATTTATTTATATTATATTCACCATTATTTATTATCACTGTCCATTATTATTATTACTATTATTATTATTGTTATTATTATTATTATTATTATTATTATTATTATTATCATTATATGGTTTTATTACGATTATTATGTCTACTATCCATCCTATTTATTGTTGCGTTGTTATTTACTGTTGATAATTTGATTTATTTTATTGCATTGCTATCATTGTTATTACTATTATATTTATTATTTGTTTGATTAATTCACCTTTGAATATTTACTAATATTTTTGATGTTAATTTCTGTATGAGTATTAATTTGAGTCGGGCCATGTGAGCGTCCCGCGACTCCCCGGAAGGGTCGCGACGCGTAGACGGACACTCCATTTTGGTGAGATCTTTTCAGTTCCCCTTTGATGTGTTATGTGTTTACTTGTAAATATATATTTTTTATTCGCGCACGCGTGCGATAAAAAATCACAAAAATATTTCTATAATTAAATTGGAATTTTCACTAATAAAATCGGGACCAATGTCCCTTATTTTAGCCCGACAACGAAAATGTCACAATTAAAACGAAGAGTCAACTTTTCTACAAAAATGGGATCACTCATCCCGGTTTTCATTCAAACAATCAAAACGACTCTTCGAACCCTCTTTAAGTTAATACGAAGGAACCAATGTTCCTAAATTTCGAACAAGTGCGAAGGAACCAATGTTCCTAAAATGATATCCCGATTTATGCATGCCTTTTTATTTCGTCCTTGTGTGAGTGTTTTAAATTCAAGTCCTTTTCTATTCGGGCCCTTGTAATTAATTTTTGGGGCAACTTTATTTATCTTTTGGGGATTGTATTCCGTCCCCATTTACATCTTTAACCTTCTTTTATTGGGGTTGTATTCCGCCCCTATTTCCCTTGTAATTGAGTGCTTGGGTGTTTACCGCTTTCTTTATTTACTTTGCTTATCGCTTTTATTTATTTTCTTTACGTGCTTTCAATGCGCTATCTAGTTTAAATGCATCAATCGCGTGAGATGAGAGATATAATCTTAAGAAGTTAAAAATCCATTTATAACTAACCAAAGCATGAATAAGAGGGAAGTTCCGGACACCATAACTCTGGTTTAGACCGTTAGAGGTGAGAAACCTTTTCCTAATTTCTTGCAAATTGGGTGGCGACTCCAAGTACCTCAAAAGGTGCCTTTAGGCGTCAATAGGCTAGGTTATTCTCCCCAATGTTCTATTGGGAAGGATACACCGATGATGCCTCATGGCGCCCATGATCAAGAGACGCGAACCTTTCATACCTCGAATCCTAAAGCGGATCGAAAGTGAGGGCCCTTGCTGGGTTGTACCGGGTTCGGCGCGCGCGTCACAATATCTTTAATCATCCTTATTTATCACATTTAGCCAAGTATTCTATTATGATAAATTTTGGGGCTTTACATGTATAATCTATAAAAACAATTGTTTTTATATGATAACAGCTCGATTTTTCGGACTATTAGTTAGATAGGACCTTGGAGTAAAAAATACATAGCCTGGCTATCCAATAAAGAGAAAGATTGTCTAAAAACAAGGAAAATCCGGTGAAGATTTCGATGAGAAATACTCCAACGGTCAAATTATAAAGTATCTGAAGGAAGTTAGGTGAAAATGCTAAGTGTAGGGGAAAATCATATTTGAATTTGTGATTTGGTGAGCTATTTATACTGCTGTTGCCATAAATGCTCACTAAAGCCAGAGTTGTTAAGGTAAGGTAATTGGTTGCCTGAGCAGTTATGGAAGTGCAAGAGTTGCACCATTATAGAAGTTACAAAAGTTCAAGGATTGTAATGTTTCAGTTCAATTCTGGATTCTAGTACTTCGATCCAGACCATGTTGTTCAGTTCGGTGCACCGGAATATTCATGGAGTCGGCTATCATTATATTTACACCATATAAAAAAAATTATGAAATTACAAAAGATATAAACCGGCCACAAGCGAATCATATTATATAGGTCACAATCAAATAATAGATTGGATTGAGTTGGATCGGGTCACGTTACAATTCATATAATTTGAATCATAAATGGATTATTTACGGATCTAATTAAATTCAGGCCATATTTGTTGAATTAATTAAATCGAATTCGTGTGTCGAATCAAAATTTACCACTTTTATGTGAAAGTTTACTTTTGCTTTGGTTTATAAACGAAGAAGGGAGAAATTAGAAATTTTTAATTTTTGTTGAAAATCATTTCTCACTAATTTAAGGGGAAAGCACAGGAAATTATATGTATATTTTTATTTCTCCGTTCATTTTACACCATTAAATAACCAATCAAGTTTAAAAATCCCATCAAAATTTAATTTTGTTTTGGACACAAAAAAATTCCATTAAAACTTTTGGTCTAAGTTAATTAGTGCAAATTAAATGATTGATTTGGCTCAGTTTAGGTGTGTTCGGTAAAATTGTATGTTTTTAATTTTTAATTTTTTAAAATCTAGAAACTGTTTTTAATTTTTGTTATTTATTTTTCAAAAACTGTTTTTAAAATTTAAAAACAACATTACAATTTTTAATTACAATGTTCATTAATAAATATTATGCATATATATATTTTCTAATTATTAATGTTGAATAATAAATATTTAATGAAATTCAAAATTCATTAAAAAATTCATAATAACAAGAAAAATCAATGATTTTTTTTTTAAGAAAAAATAATAATATAAATGTCAATTATTATAATTCAACCACAATGTATGCGCTATTCAATCTCGAATACTGTTCATTTGACGGAGTTGACTTACATTTATATCAACAGTTTCACGTGCCTCTGAAATGTTAGTTTCACTATTTTGGTGATCATCTCCAAGTATAATATTTTCATTTGCATATTCTACAAGTAAAGAGTCTATACTTCCGTACATTCTAATAAAATTATGTAACACAAAAGTCAAACAAAGGATAAAATGGTTATTTTGATATAAAAATAAATTTTAGGGACTAAATAGTAATAAAATATAAAGTTTGGGGCAAAACCGTAAAAAAATGAGCATAATATGGAACTTTAGTGGTAAAAATATAATTTTGAATAAAGGAAGAGATTTTACGGACCAAATGATAAGTTTGCTATAAAGATAGAACTTTAAGAACTAAAATAGTAATTTGGCAAAAATGACTTTAAGGAGGTAAAATGGTAAATTTAATAAAATATGAAATTTTAGTGGCAAAAATGGAAAATAAGAAAAGCAAAACAGTAATTTTGTAATAAAAACAAGAATATAAGGATAAAATTGTAATTTTAGAAATAGAAATATAAAATTTATAAATTAAGGAAGGAGAGTAAGAAAAATATAAAAATTAAGGTAATAAATTGTAGACAAAACCTTAAAAATCACCTTTTGCAGTTTAAGGATTTTTAGTTTTTTAATTTTAAAATACAATTTGTATTTTTTTTATAAAAATATAAAATCAAAATTTATACGAACGCTTTTTTGTTTTATTTTAGGAAAAAAAAACTAAAAACAAAATTCACCCCGAACAAACACTTAACTTAATACAAGTTTGTTTCGGATTATTTTTCCAATAATCCTATTATTATTGATTCAAATCATTGAAATATTAAATAGTTAATATATCAATCAATCAAGTTCAAATATACAGTCTATTATTGATTTTACTTTGAAACAAACACCAATTCATTAGTAAAAATTAGTCTATTAGGATTAACTTGATTCATAAATGAAATCTAAACAAATAAAATCCTGAATTATACAGGAACAAAAATACCATGATCAAAATCATATATCTGTTCGTATTTGTTTATAATGTAGTTTCATAAGACAAGTGACTCCATTTCCTTACATACTAAAAACAAAATCTCTACATCTAATCATCAAAAAATACAAATTTTAAGTAGAACATAACCTGAAGAGCATAAACATGATTATCATTAGCACTCAACTCCACATTGTTTAAGAATAGGACCAGTTTGCTTAGGCAAGAAAGGATCAATTCTAACCCAAACAAGAGAAAAGATTGAAGCAAGAAGTACAGACCAAAGCACAACAATGGTAGGAGTCCTGTTTTGCCTTCCCATTAGACCTTTCAAGAAAGGATAGAGATGGACAATGACCCAGAATGCAAAGAACAATTTCCCAAATAAGGGTCCCCAAGAACTGTAGCCATTGTTGATAGCATCAGAAACTCCTGCCACAACTCCTACCATGTTCAGGATTATCAGAGTTGTTGGTGGGATTAAAAGGGTTGTCCATTTGAATAAGTACAGCTCCCCAAATTCGGCATCATCTGCTGCTTTTGCCGTCACTGTAAAGTTTGTGTCTACCCCTGCTAGAACCTTTAGCAGGCCTTGGAACACTGCAAATAGATGTGCTGATACTCCTCCTATGACCCAGAATTGCTCGTTTCGCCATAGGTCTTCGATGCTCACACCACTCCATCGAAGCTCGAGGACACTTGTTGCTATGATTGACAGGAAAAGTGCCATAAACCATATACTTGCAAGGTTGGTCAGCTGTAGCATATAAGGTCAGTTCCTTGTTAGATACTAGTAAAATGAATAACGTAAAGAAATCAATCTTGCAATTTATAGCTCAACCATCTTTATCAGGAATTTCTGCAGTAAATTTCAAGCGAACTTTTTTCTTTGCAGTTCAAATTGATTGATAATGACTAGAAGATTGCATATCACTAGAGTTCAAGCATACTTTTTTATGCCATTCAAACTTATTGATAATGACTAGTAACTAATTTCTGAAACTGGGTTCAAGATTACTTACTGTAGGGATGATGAATTTTCCAGTCAGGAGGCATACAGCAGGAATAGTACAGTATGCAAGTAAAGGAATTGAAGTGAAAGGATAAACAACAGTGTTAATATAGGCAAGTCTTTCTAGCCATTTCAACTTTCCTCCATAGCCATACCACAATGGACAATGCCGACTAAGGAAAATTTCGACAGAACCAAGTGCCCACCGAAGAACTTGGTGCAACCGATCGGATAGATTAATGGGAGCTGATCCCTTAAAAGCTGCTCTCTCTGGTGAGCAGTAAATTGATTTCCATCCTCTACAATGCATTTTGAATCCTGTCAGGATATCCTCTGTAATGGAACCATAAATCCATCCAACCTGCAGAGTTAACAGATTAAACAGTTAATATATCTGGCAAACATCTTTTACATAGCAGAACTATCAGCAATTTTGCAGTTACCTCTTTGCCCCATTCAGTTTTCTCTTCGTAGCCAACACTAATGACATGAATAGCTTCCTTAATGAGAGTTGAAGGATTCGTTCCTTCAGGGAGGCCACCTTCTTCCATTAGAGTAGAGGCAATGAAAACAGGTGATTGCCCGAATCGTTTCTCGAAATTTTTCTGTGACATAAGTGATGATTTCTCCAATTCTTCATACCCTTCGAGCCCTTCTTCAATCTCTTCAAGTTCAAACATTGATCCTGACCCTTTCCTCATGTAGTTCTTACTTATCATTTTCTTCTTCCGAGGAATTAGTCCACCAAGCAGGCTTCTTTGCCCTTTCTTCTTAGACTTTGACTTCCTTGCACCACCACAGCAGCAGCAGCACCATGAAGGCCAGCAATCACATGTCATCTTAGGCCGCTTCTCGGATACTGGTGGGTCATAGCCATACAAAGCTTGCCTATTGAAAACACATCCAGTACCAACATACACTGGCCCTTGAACCCCATCTAGCCCTTTCATGTTAATCTACAGTCAAAGTAGAAATACAGGCACATGTCAAGAGCTTGTGAGATTGAATTGTAGAAATGGCAACACTGTTTTATCCATATATACAAAACTTACATCAAAGAATACTGTATTTCGGTTAGCATATCTATCATGTCGATCAATACCATCAAACCTCTGGGGAAACTGGACATAGCAGACCTTCTTCCCAAGCTGAGGATCCATTAAAAAGCACATAGCTTCCCTTGGAGCTTTGCTGTTGTTAAGGTAATGATCACAATCCAGATTTAACATAAAAGGTGCATTGGTGAGCACTGCAGAAACTCGAATCTACAATCAAACCACAACAATCACAATTTTAATCATAAGCATTAGCAATCAAATCTCACTGAGATCTGCAAATGAGAAATTCATGAAGAGCTACTCACAAGAGCATTCATGGCACCAGCTTTCTTGTGGTGATTATATCCAGGCCGCTTCTCACGAGAAACATACACAAGCCTAGGAAGCTCTTTACCTTCCACATCAAGAGCACCCTCACTTCCAAGGTATACCTGAAGATCAAGCAAGAGTCTATCAGTACTTTACATCTCGAGAGAAGGATAAAAACTGTCTTTTTCAGTTTCAAAATAACGAAATATGCTAACCTGAATCATTCCAGGGTGATCTCTTGTATTATTTCCCGGCCAGGGAGTGCCATCTTGCATCACCCATCCTTCCTCAGGTTTCTTCTGAGCCTTAGCCACCAATGCATTAATCTTCACCTTGAATTCTTCATACTCTCTCTAAAATGGTAAACAATAAGCACTGGTTAGTTAGCCTTGTTTATCATGATGAGAAGGAAAAACAGAACAATTTTGAAAGGATTCAAAGCTTACTTTCATAGCTCTTCGCTCCTTGACAAAGTTCGGATGAACTTTATCTTTCAAGTAGTCAATTTTCTGAGAGAAGTAGAACTCTGGAGCTCTTGGTTCAATGTTATGCTTCTTGCAGAATGGAACCCATCTCCTAGCAAACTCAGCAGTTTCTGCTAGTGTATCGAAAAGGAGCATCGAAGCACCATCATCCGATACATAACAACTGATCTTATTGACAGGATAATCAACAGACAAGATTGAAAGCACTGTATTTGCAGTTATAATTGGAGGTTCCTTGAGAGGATCCACTGTACTCACAAAGAAATCAACTGGAGCTAAACGGTTAGGTTCTCCCTCTCGCTCAAACCTCATCGAAAGGCGATCAAGGTAAGTCTGTCTTTCGATTGGGAACCATTTGGGGAACTGATCAAGAATCCAGGAAAGTGCAAACCATATCTCACAAATTACTGATATTAACCATAATGGGTAAGCATCATAAGCTGGAGTTAAGATTCGGAATCGAAGAAAGAATGCTAGAACAACAAGTCTAATGACAATGACAATCCTGTATGGGTTGATTTTGCTTGAAGCAATGGGGATTTTTCGCCACAGTGGTTGCCTAGCTTCTGCCATACTGCAAAATGGAGGCAGCCATTAACAGACTTCTCTTGCTAAATTCATCTGTCAAATGATGTATTTCACTATCGAAAGACCATGAAACTAAGGAGAAAAACACTTACAGGTACTCATCTTCTTCTCCTTGATCATTTCCTCCATCATCCTTATTCACCAGGCCTCTTTTTTCTTGCCTAACTTTCCACTTCTCAACCCTCTCTTTCCATTCTTCATTGCTGTACAACTCTCTCTCAGCCTCAAGATCCTTCCCAGCCACTATACATAGTACCAACCCACAAATTTATGAATCAAATTTCTAGTAAAGAATCCTAAATTAGTATAAAGAAATTTTCTTACCACTTCCTGCAGAAGAGAATGCAGGACCACCAGTATGCAACTGCCTAGTAATATAGTCCCCATTTTCCTGCAAAAATTCACCACCTTTACACTTGGAGATGTACCTATTGAAATGATCAATGCTTTCAATCTAGCATAACTTATATTTTCTTCTTGGTTTGGACATGTGCTTTTAAAAACAGCTAAAATTGATCATAAAGTTTAGCTTAGTGATGCTGGTCTTATCTCAGACTGTGAGACCTGGACTTCAAAGATAATATCTTTACCGATCGATTGAAGACATTTTTGTGATCAAGGTTATCATGGTGCTGCTTAATCTGAAATTCATCATCAAAGTCATCAGCTTCAATATCATCATCATCATCACCAGCAACTCTAGGACAACCTGCACCCACAACCAACTATTTAATACTAAACAATGCTTATTAATTAACATGAAAACAACAAACTATTAAAATAAAAACCTTTATGACGCTTATAGCGAGTGTTGCACTGAGGACAACACTGGTTTCCTTCACTTCTTTCATATTCATAACAAGGCCTGCACACAGGAAATCCACAAACAAGACAAGCAACAAACACTTTTCCATCTTCCTTATTAACTCCAATCTCATCTCCACAAACTCTGCAGGTTGTTTTTGATGTCACTGATTGTCTACTTGGAGGCCTATATTTCTGCCACATTGCACCACCACTCATTAACAAAAACATCTCAAGAAATGATAGAAAATAGTTCACTTATAGAAGAAGCTGAAATAATGTGTATATATGCATACCTGATCATAATCCTGCAAAGGATGTGAAGTGGCAGCCATTGAGGGCAGGCAAGCAAAGAAAAGAGGAAGAAGATGGTGTGAGAGAAGAGAAGAAGAGAGTAGAGGGTATTAAAAAGGATGTAACTGAAAATAGAAATGAGTAAAAGATGAATTGAAAATGGGAAATTGTGTACCAAACTGTGAGGTGAGAGGTCGTGGGTTATGAGTGAAGAAGACGTTAAATATTGGCGGGAGATTGGTAGTTGTGTTGTGGTGGCATTGGCTAACTTTAACTCAAAGGCAGTCTTTGGAAGACTCTCTTATAGAAGCTGATACTAACCTCTCAGTTTCCTACCTAACACTTTTTGCATACAGGTTTCTTGTATTTTTCATGTACAAAAAAAAAAAAAAAAAAGAATATTAGAACATATTAACTTTGAAATAATTTATATGTAGTGTGCTGTGTTCCCTTCATTTTTTTTTTTTAATTATGGGTATGTAAGGTCGACATGCTCTGGTTAATTTAATTCAAGTCATAATAATTTACTATACAGATAGATAAAGATGTTTCATAATTGATTTTTTACATTCACACAATTCTAATTCAATATCTAAATATAAGTATTTTACCACTTAAATCCATTAACACTTGATAAATTAACATTATGTAAGGCAAAATTAATAAATAAGTGTATATGCATGTTGGTATGTGTAGGTGGTAAATGAGTCAAATTGAGTAAATTTGGATTGGACCGTAGATGGGTCATATAATGTATCGGGATAGATTTTGTTAGATTATAATTCAAATAAGTCATTATTAAATGAATTGGATAACAAATGAATTAATTTTTTTAAAAAAAGAAAATTTTAAAAATTATGCTAGTATATAAAACAATTGTTTTTATATTTTTATTATTTAAAAATTAAACTGTCGAATCATACGAGTTACGTAAAAAATCGAATTTAGCGGATTCATTTTTTTAATGAAAGGATCAAAATTTATCACATGTAGAGTTTGCACACATATTTTTTTAAATAATGATTTCCACCTATAAACTTTGCATAACGTTAATGCTATTCATGAATTTCAAGTTGCACTTGACTTGTCATTAAATAACAATGCATAAATTGGTAAGTGAATAATGAAAGATTTTTGTCTTGAAAAGAAAAAACAAAAATCAAAGGATACTTTTTTCATTACAAATTAAAGTCTTTTTCTTAAAAAAAAATAGAAATTAAAGTTAAAGGACATTAATTTTATAAAGTGTGAAATTCATAATAATAATAATAATATGACAATCTTCTCATGTAATTTGGAGAGTCTAGCAAGCAGAAAAAGAAAAAGAAAGAAATGAAGTGGGTAAAAGGATTTGGGTTGGGTTAGTTGGGTACTTCAATTTTGCTAGTCAAATGGTTTTGATTAAATTGTGATTAAACCAAGTTAAAATTATTTGATAATGTTGGTTCAACCTTTCTTCACAATCTTAGGCCTTCTTGGATTTTGATGCCCAGTATGCTGAATGCTGACTTACTAAGAAATATCTCAAAATTGCATCACTTCTCACCTACATGAGATTATGACCATAATTAGTAATATTAGCATCATATAATGCCAACCTGCCAACAATTATTGTTTTCCTCCTTTTTACTAAAATATGATATATTACTTGCTAATCTCTTGCTATGCCTCATCATCAAGTTTGTTGTACTTAGAATTTTTTTTTTTAATTATATTGTCAAATCATCATATGCCTTTAGTAGTTAAAAGAAATGTTGGGAATTTTAGAGTAATAATTGCTTTCTCAAGAGACAAACAAGCCTTTTTCTTCAGATTACTTAGGCTCCATATGTGAAGGCCACTGCATGATCATTGTGCCCAAATTCTTCCCGTGTGCAGTAGCCACTGCAGACTTATAAGCTGAAATGATTTGCTAAAACCAGATTCACATATACAAACAGAATGCTGCTTCAACTTTCAACACATCAATGCATCAATACCTATGTTCAGCTTTTGAAACCAAGCAATACGTAGTTATACTTGATCATCAAGAAGATGCATTTGATAAAGCCAAAACAAAAGCCACTGGTTGAACAATAGCTAGTACTGATATGTACCGCATCGCGACTCATTCACGGGAATAATAAATTGGTTTAGCAACCATTTTTAATATGATCCTTGGTCTCATTTCATTCAAAATACTAGGCAGGAGGTTGAAGACAACCATTATCAAAACTTTCTCAAATCGCATGAGAAGACATCACAAGAACAGAAGCTGAGTGATCTAAAAAGTCTTGAAGCTCTGTTTAGTTGTCTAGGTATTGTCCTACTCAAGGTCATAAACATTGCACAAGTCAGTGTCACCTTGTAGGTAAAATGGTGATGGCTCAGGCGTCTGTTCTTGGACGTTTAGCTGATCGAGAACTTGACTCGGTATTATCTGGGTCAGGATTCTGAAACACTTCAATTTGAGGCTCCTTTGGCTTCTCATTTGGATCCTGTGATTCTTTCAATGTGTCAACTACGTCAGTGGTTGCGTTGCCAGAGTCCACCTGGGAGGCCTCCATTTCATTTTTAGCAGGGGAATCTTGCATGAGGTCAGCAGATAGAGCAGAGGGGTTCTCTAAAGCAGATGATGATGCCTTTGGCAGCTCACCACCTGATTTGCACTGCTTCTCAAACATCATTTGGAGATACTTCCCTTGTTCTTCTATTCGTAACTGTAAATTTCGTTGAATCTGCGAAGACAAGATTAGTGACAAACTGCAAATAACAAAAGGCAGCTTTGAATTTTTTTTATTTTTTATTTTTTTATTTTTTGCGTACACAGTATTGACTACATCTACTTGTATGCATGGATCCCTCAATCATATGTTGTGCTCTCAAATGGTTTGTAAATCAAACTTCCAATAATCTTAGAAAGCACTCCTAGTGGTCAAAGTATCACCTCTAATACAAGGGCTGATCACGTTCATTACAATCCCAGCCCCTGCACCCACTGTGCAGAATATACAACTAAAATGATTAAAAAAAAAAAGGGAAGAAGGACTTTACATGTTCATGACAGGCATTTATTTTAGCAATATAAAAAATTAAATCTGCCAGAACAGCCTTCAAACATGATGGTCAAGGAGTAAAGTCAAAAGCAACAATCAAATTTAAACAGAGTGCTTTCTTTAAGGAACAAATTGATACCTCAAGCTGTTCATGCAGCCGTTTCTGAACTTCCATCTGTAATCGCAGAGCTTCAGTTATCTCTATACCCCTGTACGAGAAAATATACATTTATCAGTATAATTCAAATTCAGAAGAAACAATATAACACACTTGTACACAAGCATAACCTTTTGACCATGTGGCACTCTTTCAGGAAACAACATGGACTATTCAAAATTATCCCCCGAAAGGACATTCCAGCTTCTAATCTTAACATGGTTACATTTGAAGTTTTCAGTTGGGGCTACTTCATTAACATTGAAATGGAACTAGCGACTAAATTCATTTATAAAATAACTTAAGGAGATGTTTAATTCTTCCTAGCAATAAATGATTAGCTAAATGCAAATTCTATTGCTACAATCTACAATGCATAAATGAATAATAGCCTGTTGACAGCCCAGAACACTCGAATAAAACCAAAACAACTCCAATACTTGCAAGCCCCTTTCTTGAAGTTATAAATAGTGATCAGTAAGTTCTTAAGTCCACAGACCTGGGTTCTATATCGATTTCCCACATTTCATATGGTAATTCTCAACAATCACATGCAATAACTGGCTGTATTACAAACAAAGCATCTATCAATTATATGAAGCCCACTAGTCAAATAAAATAAGTGATCATGTGGGGGCTGGTACTAAACAATTTTCAGTTGTTGGAAATATCAAGTTTTCTGCTAGTCGGTTAACCCATTCCATGAATCTCTGCAAAGTTAACAAGCAAAAAAACAAACATTTTGAAATACGTGCTAATAGACTTACGTTTTCAACAAGTCTAATAAAATAATAGACTTACGTTTTCAAGTCAAGAGAGGATATTTCTTCCAAAGGAGTCATTCTTTTGTCTGAGGATCCTACAAGTGAAAAAGAATATCCATTAAAAGAATTAAATGTATAAGCCAGAAATCCCTCACGCATTACAAGATCAAACAGTAGTAAATTAGTCAAAAGGTCTAAAAAGGCTAAAAACAAAATTAATACCAGGCTTTAAGGGGAAAAATTCATGAAGTTCAGAACATAGTATAATTCACATTATAAAATTGCATGATTTGTGATCCAACTAGAGCAAAACTATCATGAATCAGGCTATGCATGTGTCTCAATTTGTCAGTTAGGCTTAATGTTAAGAGCTCGACCAAGTGAGGAAGTTCAAATTTTTTTCTTTAGAATTACTTGTCATCTTCCCTTCTTCACTCATCTTTCTTCTCCAGCTCCCCAGTATGGCCTTAATCTTTAGCTCTCAAATTAATGAAATTTGCAAAAGATCATGGTGAATCTTCATCTAGAACTCTCCATGATTCACTTGATTACTTTTTCCAACAAAAATAGGAATAGCTTCACTTATTCTTGCATAACAGAGAGCAAATATTTGGATCTGTAACCTTGACTACATCAATGATAAAGATGGGCTTCTATTTGTACATGTAGACCTGATCTCACTAAGAAATGATGCTGTGTGTTTTATAAGACTAGTCACTACATTAGTGGACACCAAAGATTTTTCCAAGAATATCAGTTCAAACAAAGGAAAAAAAAAGATTTTGGGCCCACTCACGTTTAATAAACAATCAAAGATACATAGTGGTCAAATAACAAAAGGCATACTTTCAATATAGAGTAATAGACTGTATGCCACCTCAAAATTAATACTTTTTTTTTTACAATCAGATCTTAGCTTTTTTTTTTTTCTTCTTTTTTTTTTTTGAAACAGCAGGGAAAAAAATTCATAACCTTGATGTCCTTGATCACTAAAGCCATGCATAAAAGATCAGCTGTGGTTAACATAGTTTAGATTTCAAAAACCAAATCAGATCAATTAAAAGAGAGTCAAGCCAGCACGAGTAGTAAAAAAGAATTTTAATAGCAGGGTACCAATTCATCTGATCAAGTCAAAAAATAGGATACACAGTATAAAGCTGCACCCAATATTATAATCATATTCGTCAAGCAAGAGAGCGCATCATGGATTCTTCAATTGTGAGGGGAATGACATCCCAATTATACAGAGAACATGCAATGATATTCATCACACCAAAAATAATGATGTTGCTCAACATAAGGCCGTGAATGAGAGTCACAAAGGAATAAAAGATCCAATTTAACCCACATTTCTGAGTCCCAAAGGAAAAGCAGAGACAGGGTGTTAAAAGCATTGAAAGTTATCGGACAGAAGTAACTGAAACAAATACAGGAAAATTGCCATTTTTTTTATTAATTGTTACATACCTTCGGATGAGTCCGGTCTGTATCTGGCTGTCCTGTATTTCTGTAATTCAAGAATCCCAATTTCCAATTAAAATTTAAACCCAGACTAATATAGAAAAGGAAATGTTTTTTACGCAGACAATTATTTGTACAAAAATAGAAAATGAACAAACCTGCAAGTGGCTTTTTACATGGTAGATAGTCAAGCCTTCGACTTTCATGAGCTTCAGCACTCCTTTAGGAGTAGCCCCTTCATATCAAACAGGAAAAGCAATATCAACTAACCTTACAACTTTATGGTTAAAATGTATAGAGGCTAGGAAAAGTTGCATACTCTCACTACCACCAAGCCGATTGACAGCTTCTACAAAGGCTTCATGAAGTTCAGGTGTCCACCGCATGCGTGGCTTAGATGGGGCACTATTAGCTGATGAGGTGGGGGTAAGAACAGGTCGGATTTCTCCAGATGGGGCAGGAAGCTGTTGAACTTGTTGCTGATGTGCTGGAATATTTGAAGATGGTTTTGATACCTGGTAGGCTATCTGAAGCAACAAGATGAGAGCAGGAATTAAGCACACAAAAAGATGACTTAATTGCCGTATGATATGAGAAGACCCCAACCTTTGGTTCCATTTCTGCAACACCAGTATCAACCAGAAATTCATTCCAATTAGATGTCAAAGCATCATCATCGGTGATTAGCTGGTCTGCCCATTCATGCCAATCATTCTGTCTGCTAAACCCCTCAGATGCTATGACACCACTACAACTGCTGCTATCTATTTGATTATTTTGGACAGCTGTGTTAGCAGAAAAATCAAGAAAACCTGGCAGTGACTTGGAACACCAGGAAGCATTGGTTTCTTTGACATACTGACTTGATGTAGTAGATTGAAGCAATTCCGATGGTGAAGACTCTGGCAACGTCAAAGCCGATACATTTGTTGGTGATTGAGAAATGAAAGGAGTATTTTTAGAATGTTTCTCCTGGGACGAAATGGAAGAGTATAGAAGATCTGATGAGAAGCCTGCAGATGATGAAAACAGGTGACCAACTGCTCCACTGTTTGAGGGCAACTGACTTGCATGGACAAGAGGATTAGTCATAAGCCCCTTGTCCATCGAAACCTGTTGAGGACCTGATAACTTGGGGTATGTCACCTCTAGGGAGGTTGGAAGGACCGGCAAAGATGAAGACAGTGCTGCAGACACCCCAAGGTCACTCAGCTGCTTTGCACCTGATCTCTGAATGGATAAAGCAGGGCGTGCCTCCATTTTTATCCTTAATCAAAATAAGGGATAGCTATCCATTATTTGTTGAATACATATGGACTTCCTATTCTATAAATACCACCAAGTAAATACCTTCTGACAGCACTCTTGTAAATTCTGGGAAGGTCAACAACAGGAATAAACAAACTCAATAATGTCAAAAGGGAATACAAGCTTTCTGCAATCTTTTTGAATCTTTTGCATGCATCTTTTGTTGCATACCACATTTAAATCTTTTTAACTTCATCCTACAACAGTGGCATCTACAAATACATACCAAGAAAGATCCCAGTGAAAGAATATTACGCATGAGTTCTCATGTTTCAAGAATTGAAATTGTCTCAGCCTTGTCTAAGTTACTTTATCTCATTGACAAATAGTCAAAAGAAGTCCACTAATTCCCAAATGCAAACACATTTAATTAAGGAATGTGTGTACCTAATCAAAGTAAGTTTCCATGCTCAAATTGTCTATCTCCAAACCAATCTCTAAAAATACCATAAAAGAATCAGGGTAAACATAAAATGGAAAAGACAGACAGTTTAAAAAGTAATGCCTATTCTTGAAGCAAAATTTCAGAAAGGACATTCAGTCTCTAAAACACCATAAAGAATTGAAGTAAACTTAACAATGGAAAAGGCCAACAATTTACTTAAACAACCATATACAAAAGCTGTCGTCAAAACACCAAACCAAATCGGGCTAACTGAGTCCTCTCCAACATCTTACTGCCAAGCAACTCACAAATCTTATCAAACCAAAAGCTGTATACTTCTAAGTATAACCAAACTGCTATTAATGCTCTTGAAACACCTATGAGATACCCACTTCCATGATCAGTTAATCCCAGATGTCGGAATTCACCAAATAAATTCTCCCACCATCCTGCTTTGTCTTAAGATTTAGCTTAATGACAACTACATGAAGGGTCCTCCAGGCCAATTTATTTTGAACCATTAAACTCCATAGAGTACCAGCCCCCGAATATACCTCACACGCAGACGTAATTCTTTCAAATTATAGTTAGTAAGCCCCAAAAATACAAAATAAGCAATCCAAAAGGAGGGAACTCAAAGAAATGGAGCTATGCAGCCCACCATGCAAAAGAATTCCCATGCATAAAAATCAAAATAATTTATAGCCAACAGATATCCAATCAAAATAACAAAACAACAAGAAGATATTTATAATCCAATTCAAGTTGGATCCAGAAATGATTAAAGAGCATCAGAATTCAAGCAAACGCCAAATTGATATTTCAACAAACACAGTAAAGCTCAAAACTTTATCAATACATAAGCAAATCCAAAAAATCTTACCTAAAACTTCATACAAAGAACCGAAAATAGAAACCCTAGAAGCCTCAGAACCGAGAATTTTGAGGCACAAAAACAATTCTCAATAGCAACAGTCGGGCCGTGCAGTAAATTCCGTCACCGGCGTGCCCAAGAAGAGAACGGTGAGCAGTGGGCTTTGCTCTCCCCATTGGCTCCTTTTTGGTTATTTTCTCAGCGCTAAATGGAGCGGTGGTTTTCCACGCGCCTCAGAGAGAGCGTGTGGAATAAACAGCAGAGTATAGTGCTTGCCACACGTGTGGTCCCGAGTTTGTGATTGGTGAGTAGTGAATCATCTGATGGGTCGCACGTGAGGATTGTGTCCGCCATGAGCCATTTGATCAGAGTCATGTTCTTTCAGTCTGCTAAAAGGCCAAGCAGGGTAGCAATAAAGATATTTTACAATTTCTTATATAATTAACCTTTACAATTCTTTTTCTTTGTCATTCCTTTTGTTAATGGCTAAAAAAAACTTATTAATAGAACAATCAATTCGAAATTAAATTAATTTTTTTATTAATTAAATTGGTAATTTTGATTTTCATTTAAAAAATATTATTTTTTTTTGTTTTAGTTTCTGTCCATGAAAAGTCTATCAGTTTTGATTAATCAATTAATTTAATTACTTTTTTCTATTTCAGTTTGATATTTGATTTTTTATTTCATAATTTAAAAATTGGTTAACCATTAGTTTAACATTAAGCGGCTCGCGCGTCTTTAAAACTTAAACAAAATAATATTTTAAAATATATTTAAATTATATTTTTATTTTTATACCTTATTTTTTTATATTTTTTAATAAAATTTATATAATACTTTAAACTATATTTAAATTATATTATTCACTTTAATTATATAGAATAATATGCATATAGCGGTTCGTGTGTGTTTGTCTATATATATATATATATATATATATTTCTCTTTAAAACTTAAACAAAATAATATTTTAAAATATATTTAAATTATATTTTTATTTTTATAACTTATTTTTTATATTTTTCTATAAAATTTATATAATACTTTAAACTATATTTAAATTATATTATTCACTTTAATTATATAAAATAATATGCATATAGAGTATTCGATTAACTTTTATGTAGGTTATTTTTTCATATATATTGGTATTTATATTTTATTTAATAATATTTAATTACATTTTTTTATATTTTAGAATCCATGTTTTAACATTTAACATTGTCTAAAATTTTTTAACTTAGAATTAAGCATGCTAATTTTTAATAAATATCAAATCCATTTTATAATATTAGCTATAAATTTGTTAAACATTAATCTTGGCTGGTATATTATGTTTGTTTTGTGATTTATATTTTAAATTATTTTTCACATTTGAAATTAAATTAAAGTTTATTTATTTTTTTATAATTGTATGTTATAAATTTTATTGGTTAACCGAAAAATATCGATTAACCAAAACAAAAAAATCGAAATCGATAAACTGATTAACCGAATATAATAAACTGATTAACAGTTAATAATTTTGAAAAATCAATATTAATGAATTGATTAATTTTTTTTATCAATAAACTTATTAACCGATTCATGCTCAACTTAAGAGCCTTTTGGCTTAACTTTTTAAAATAGCTCATAAATCATAATATTTTTGTATTAATCAATGGCTTCAATTACTAGCTGATAAGTTTACTAGAAACATTTACTTAATTGATGCATAAAAATATAATTACAAAATTACAAAACACTAATATTAATATTAAATGTTTGTAGTAAAAATAAAAAATTATTATTATTATATTTGTACTTAATGTAAAAGAAAATGTTAATAAAGTTATAAATATAATCGGTTTTGTATAATGAAATCTCAAATATTTTATTGATGCTTTATTTTATATGTGCCTCATATTTACAAATATACAAATTATTTTGTATTTACACGATAATCTAGTTATTACAACAATTTTTTTAGGCAATTTTCTTAAATATATAATTTTTATTTTTTAAAAATAATTTATCACATGTTTTACACGTGAACTCTTGATAATTTCTATCTCTATTTCTTTTTTTTTTAAAGATAATAAAATAAAATAAAATAAAAAATAACAAAACCCTAATATGAATATCATTACTGGATTTTTATATGAAAATAAATTACTATTATTATATCATTTTCAATTGACGTAAAATAAATTATTAATAAACCGTGAAATATAATTAGTTGTATACAATAAAAATTCAAATATTTTATATTTATATACATTACTTATGTGCTCCATATTTTTCAAATACATGATGTTTTTTTTATATATTTACACTTCAATATTATTATTATATTCTTTCAAAAAAAATTATTATTATTATATTAATTTTTTTAGTTTGATTTTCTTAAAATCATGAATAAAATATATTAATATATAATTACAATATTTGCTAAAAATAACTTATCACGTGCATACCTAACTAATAATATATATGTGTGTGTGTCACATATAGAATTAAATTTTATACTTAACAACAGTTTAATATATAAATAAAAATGCTAGTAAATTTTTATCAAACACATAATATTATTTTTATCAACTATTAACCATTAGATATCAGTTATTAGCAATTTCTATTGACTATTAGTCAATGCGAACTGTTAAACCTAATGAATTTTTAAATTGAAAATCTAACCGTAGACAATTTTATTTGTTTGATTTGATTTATTTAGTTATTATCTATTGATAACAGCCTAACTTTTCAGAAACTCTCCTCCGGCAAGTTACCTGAAAAAGAACTTAATAACACCGTCGATTTCCGATAGTGGAAGCTCCGACGATCAAGTCAGTGACTTAGAGAAAGTTAGGTTATTTCAATAGAGTCTAGAGAGAGTTCTTGTACCTGTGATCTTCCTTTTTATAGAGTCCTCCCTCCCCTTCTGAATAGGAAGATATCTCCTAATTAAGAGGAAATCGTGCTGATTTCCTAATTGCTGGCTGTTTCCTTATCTGTAACTGGTTCATGAATGATTCCTAGCACCTTCCTTCTTTGATATCCCAGAATCAGGGCACTATATAGGAAATATCCGGAGTCAATGACTTGCCATATACGATCACCGAACTGTCCAAGATAACCGAACTATACACTCGTTTAATAATCATTGTGACTGTCATTGGGTGTCTAGCCAATGTGAGTTCATAAAATGCCTGCTCGGTTTGCCACCTCAGCAGGGAGAGAAATACCGAACTCTAGTTCAATGAGCCCGGTTATCATAAGTCCCCCCCCCCAAAGAAAATGACATTCATGTCATTGAATTGTGAAAGGACGCGCGTGAGCCATAACTGTCGGGTTTCCAGGTCTGCCTTGCGCGTGACTCCTCAAAAGGTGAGAATAGACGCTTCGTTCATCGTGATCCAGCTGCTGTGTCAGACCCTGCAATAATGGCGCCTCTTCGGTTATCACGCGAGACATAACCGTTGTCCTTGTCTCCAATCAAATTCTGACACCTGTCTCTACCTAAACGAGATAAGACTCCTATAAATACCTGCTTCTTCCCCCTCTTCTCATTTTCGTTCCTTTGGAGTATTTCATCTTTTTACTTTCCTCTCTTTTTTGAAGATTTGTGCGATTTACACTTCACTTGTTCTTCCTTTGTTCTTCATCTGCTCTTCCAGTTTGATCTCTTAGCCTCCTCAACAAGATCGCAGGTTAGTGTTTTACTTATCTTTTTACTGTTTCCCACAATGAGTGCCTCAGAGAGTTCCACCGAGAGGGGGGAAGTGGAGAGAGGTCTTGCTACCGAGGACATCTTCGAGGGTCCCAGCTCTAGCCAGCCTATTTCGGTCAAAAAGAAATCACCAAGGAGAAATCCTCGAGTGGGGAGCATCGGTTCAGCCATAAAAGCAAACGAGATGCTGGAGCTGCGTGTCAAATTTGGGATTCCTGAGAACTATAATATCCGAGCACCTGGGTCCCATGTGCGAGCTCCTGCTCAGTATAGTGGAAAGAAAACCATCGTGGTGTATGAGGCGGACTTCGAAGCTGGAATGAGCCTTCCGCCAACTGCCTTCGAAGTGGCGTTGATGAACCACTATGGCTTAACCATGGGGCAGATCCATCCCAATGCCTGGCGAACAATATCTGCCCTACAGATGTGGTGTGCCGAGCATGACATCCCCCTCACTCTTCGTCTATTTCAAGCAACTCATGTGGTTGGCCTAAGAATATCGACCGAGGACCACAACTATGTTCAAGCCCGAGCTGGGTATGGAGTTTTCTCTGGGAACCCCGAGTCGCTTAAGAATTGGAAAAACCGATTCTTCATTGTCGAGAGTGATTCGAACTTCCCCTTCCTGACCACATGGGGTCGGTTTGTGAACAAGAACGATAACCCTTTGTTTCTTTCTGATGAGGAGGAGCAAACATTAGCTCGATGGAGAGCGTTGACTGCCCAGAAGATAGACATAAAAGAACAACTAATGACCGGCTTAGCCCGGTCAGAAAGACCTCGGTCAAGAAGAAAAGGTATATTTTATTATCAGTACTTCTGTTCTAATATTTGCTCATTGTTTGGTTTTTTGCAGAGATAAAGCGAACTGAGAAACCGAGCATGGCCGAGATGATGAAGGCTAAGAGGCGAAAGAAAACAGTGGGATCCACCGCGGGCGAGGCGGAATAAGGGACACCGGCTGGACCTATGGCACAAGGGGATCCGGAGCAAGTGTTGGATCACAGCTCGGCCCAAACAGTTTCCGAAACTCAGCTGACTCCCGTTCATTCTGCTGAGGTCGTGGTGGCTCTACCGACAGTGCAGACCCCTCCTGGGCCAATATCTCCTGATGAAGGCGGCGCAGGGTCCTCGGGTCCAAACCCCCAAAGAAAGAATATGAGGGCCCTTGCAGATGAAATGTGCGAAATGTGGCAGCAGGAGGGGCAGGGCTATTCCGAGGAAAACCCGGCCTTCTGTGACTTCATTCATCAGCTGGCTTGCATCCCCGATAGAGTTTCACCTCTTGTTCGCCTGAAGGAGGAGGAGCTCGGTGAAATCATAAAGAGGCACCAAGTTCAGGTATGTACTAATAATACCAACTCAGTTTATGAGTACCTCGGTTCTCTTATTTATTAGATACTTTTGTTTACAGAGTTCTATTTTGGCCGGGGCGGTCATGGTAAAAATGAACCGGTTACTTATGGCCTATCATCGGGAGGCCGGTAACGTGGCTGGGCAGCGTCTCCGAGCAAGTGCTGCCGAAGGCAAACTCGAAGATGCCGAGAAAAGAGCTCTTGATGCCGAGGGCAAGATAACCGAAGCCGATAAGCAGAACTCCGAACTGAAGGAAAAGCTTGCCGCTGCCGAACAAAAGAGAGACGAGATTGAGATCGAACTTGCCGGGGTTTACTCCGAACTGGAAGCTGCTAAAAAGGACAAAGAAGTTGTAGAAGAAAAGTTTGCCGAACTTGAATACAAGTCCTTAGACTTAGCAGTAGACAAATGTATTGCGTTCAGCCAAAAGCTCTCTGATGCTGTCAAAGGGCGATACCCTGACATGGATTGGGCTTGGCTGGACGAGGTGTACCCCGATGACTGATCGGCCATGTATTTTCAATTATTAATGCAAATCAAATTTTTGTCGTAATTGTTTTTGTACTTGTGTTATTTTATCACTTCATTATGTGATCAACCGAGCTGATTAAAAAGATACGCATTATGTATACAAGATTGTATTTAAATCGATGTTAATCGAAACAGAACTGTGTGCCCGAGTGACGTATTTGCCGAATGAGAGCCGAACTCATGTTCAGAGCAAGAAAGAAATATGCATGAATATACCTCTTTTATTTATGTGTTTGCTTAGTACAATAGCATTTATGGCGATATAGCCGAACTAAGCAATATAACATATGTAAAATAAAGCTCTATGGCACAGCGGCCGAGTGAGCGTGTATAGCCGATCATACAATTAAAAATTATACTTAATGGCGCAGCGACCAAGTGCATAAAATCTGAAATAGCCGAACTGCAAGTGTTCAATTACTGGAAATATGCCTTCAAATTGGAAATGTTCCATGAGCGAGGGAGAATCTTCCCAGCCGAGTCCTTCAATTTGTATGCTCCTCTGCGCACCTCATGAATTATGTACGGGCCTTCCCAGTTGGGATTTAGCTTTCCCACTCCTGCCGAAGTTTGTGCGGCGACTACTTTTCTAAGGACGAGCTGTCCAATCCGGAAAGTCCTGGGCTTGACATTCCGGTCATGATAAGATGACATTCTCTGTTTATATACTGCTGACCGCATTTGGGCGAGCTCTCTTCGTTCTTCCACTTTGTCGAGATGGCAGAGCAAATTATTGTCATTTTGATCCTGATCCAAGCTAGACGTTCTCAAGCTCGGCATACCAATCTCACAGGGAATGACTGCTTCGGTTCCATATGTGAGGGAAAACGGTGTTTCCCCTGTCGCCGATCTTGGAGATGTTCGGTAAGCCCAGAGAACGTTATAGATTTCGTCAGCCCAGAGTCCTTTTGCTGTATCCAGCCTTTTCTTTATCCCTGCAATAATAGTTCGGTTAGTTACTTCTGTCATACCGTTTGATTGCGGGTGATACACTGATGTGAAACATAGTTGAATTTTCAACTTCGAACAGTAGTTTCTAAAAGCTGCACAGTCAAATTGCTTCCCGTTGTCTGTTATGATGGAGTGCGGAATTCCGAACCTTGTAATGATAGCTTTCTGCATAAATTTAATTATGTTTGCCGGCGTGATAGTGGCCAAGGGTTCTGCTTCTACCCACTTCGTAAAGTGATCAACTGCTACCACCAAAAACTTCCGTTGCCCAGTTGCTATAGGAAAAGGCCCCACTATGTCAAGACCCCACTGGGCGAATGGCCACGGGCTATGGATCGGCACCTGAGAAGAAGGCTTCTGATGATTCAAATTACCGAATCTCTGACACTTGTCGCATCTTTTGACGAGCTCCTTAGCATCTTTCTCCATAGTTGGCCAGTAATATCCTTGTAACATGGCTTTCCGAGCTATAGCTTGTGCCCCCTCATGAGCTCCACAAATTCCTTCGTGGATTTCTCTCAATACATAATCTCCTTCCTCTGTACTCAAGCACTTAGTCCACGGGGCTGAAAAAGATCGTCTATAAAGTAGGTCGTCTATGATGGCATATCTGCTGGCCCTCCTGACTATCTTCCGGGCTTGCAACGGATCCTCGGGAAGATCTCTATTATTCAGATACTGGTAAATCGAGAGTCGCCATCCCTCCATCGGTTCCTGCATCTGCACCTTGTATGTTTCATGGGTCGGAGCTGTTATTATGGACCAGATGATGCATGAGTCAAATGACTGGTCTCGGAGGCATGCCTGCTTGGCTAGGGCATCTGCTTCCTCATTTTCAGCTCGGGGAACCTGCTCGATCGACCACGTACATCCTTTTTTCTCCAATTGGGAGAGGAGCGCAGAAATCAACTCCTTATATCTGACCATCATGTGATCCTTTGCTTCGAACTTCCCGAGCATCTGGCTAACAACAAGTTGTGAGTCAGAGTAAATAATCAGGGAGTCTGGTCTTACCTCTGTGGCTAGCTGTAGCCCGAAACTGAAAGCTTCGTATTCTGCCGCATTATTGGTCGCCTGGAATGCTATGTGGGCCATTCCACGAATTACCACTTTCCCTGGCCCAATCAATATGACCCCGGCTCTCGCACCTACAGATGAAGATGCTCCGTCCACAAACAACTTCCATGAACACGGATGTGGCTCCGGGACACTTGAATGTAGTTCGGCAACAAAATCAGCAAGGATCTGGCCCTTCATCGACGGACGGGCCTCATATTGTACATCAAATTCTCCCAATCGGGCCGCCCATTCTGTGACTCTCCCGGATGCTTCTGGTTTCTGTAGCACTTTTCTGAGGTTCGAATTAGTTCGTACAACAACAGTGTGCGCCTGAAAATAAGGTCGGAGCTTGATGACGGATGTTACCAGGGCTAAGGCAAGCTGCTCAAGTATGTGGTATCGCAACTCGCCCTCTCTCAAGACCTTGCTAGTGTAATAGATGGGAAATTGCTGACTACCTTCTTCCCTTATCAAAACCGAGCCCAAAGCTCCCGCTGAAACTGCGAGGTACATGTATAAAGTTTCTCCTGGTCTTGGCCGACTTAATAGAGGTGGGGTAGTAAGAAAATGCTTCAGTTCCTCAAACGCCTTCTGACAATCCGAAGTCCACTCGAAACTCTTTACTTTCTTCAGAGTGCTGTAAAAAGGTAGACATCTTTTCGCCGAACAAGAAATGAACCTTCCGAGTGCTGTTATTCTCCCATTGAGCTGTTGAACTTCCTTTATCGATGTTGGCGACTTCATTTCCAGTATAGCTCGGATTTTTGTTGGGTTCGCCTCTATGCCCCTTCTTGAAATCATATATCCTAGGAACTTCCCAGACTGTACACCGAAGGCGCATTTCTCTGGGTTCAACTTTAGACCAAACTTCCTTAGAACTCCAAAAGTTTTCGATAGCTCGGTTGGAAGGCTCGCCGCCGTCTTACTCTTGACTATCATATCATCTACGTAGACCTCAATGTTTCTCCCCAACTGATCGGCGAACATCTTGTTCATAAGTCTCTGGTAGGTGGCCCCTGCGTTCTTTAGCCCAAATGGCATGACTCGATAGCAGTAAGTAGCTCGATGGGTCACAAATGCTGTTTTTTCTTCATCATTCTTGTTCATAGGTATTTGATGATATCCTGCCGAGGCATCCAAAAAGGCATATTCATCAAAGCCCGAGGTAGAGTCGACCAGGAGATCGATATTAGGCAACGGATAACAATCCTTAGGACACGCCTTGTTCAGGTCAGTAAAATCCACGCACATCCTCCATTTTCCGCTCGCCTTTTTTACCAACACCACATTCGATAACCAGTCCGGATACAGCACCTCTCTGACAAAGCCGTTTTTCATCAGGATGTCAACTTCTTCGGACATTACCAACTGTCGTTCAGGAGCATGATTCCTCTTCTTTTGCTTGACTGGCTTACAGTTTGGCTGCACATTGAGAGTGTGGCATATTACCTCAGAGGATACGCCCTTGATGTCCGAGGGCTCCCAGGCGAACACGTCTTCATACTCCGACAGAACGGCTACCAAAGCCTCCTTCTCCTTGCCCGTTTTACTAGCGGCGATCTTAACGACTTTTCCCGATGATAGCTCCACATCCTGCAATGAGTCTACGGGCTCGGCGTTCCTGGTTGTTGGGATGTCTAGTGGGTCCAAAGGTAGAGCTTGATCGGCCTCTTTTAACATAGTGACATAGGTTTCCCGGGCTGCTTTCTGATTAGCTCTTAACACGGCCACCCCTCCCTGTACTGGTATCTTTACGAGCAGCTTTCTCATGGAAATATATGCATCCACACCGATGAGAAGAGGTCGGCCGATGATCACATTGTATGCCATCGGTATGTCAACTACCATGAAACAGGCCTTGCAGTTGCAAACACTGTCTTCATCCCCGAGCTGCAAGTTCAACACCACAGATCCGTCTACTTTGATCGGACGCCCAGATATGCCAATGAGTGGAGCAGACACGGCTTCTAACTTGTTGGTGGACATGCCCAGCGCCTTAAACGCCCGTAAAGAGATGAGATTTACCGCGCTTCCCGTATCGACCAAAATCCTCTGGACCAAGAAGTCTTGTATTAAAGCCTCAACAACTAACGAGTCAGTATGGGGACCCCGAACATGATTTTCATCTTCTGCGGAAAATTTTACCTCATAACTCTTCTCAGCCAGTCCCACACCCATGGAGAACACCTCTTTGGCTTTTCTCTTCCTTGACTGTTCAAAAACATCATAATGTTTTCCCCCTGCTATGACATGAATGACTCCAGCTGGGGCTTTTTTACTAGAACCTGCCCCATTGTTCTCGCCGCGCGGAGAAGGCGACCTCTTCCTCGTACTTCTTTCATCTCCTTTCACAAACTGACCGAGCCTACCTCTCCGGACAAGATTATCAATCTCGCGCTTCAGCTGCCTGCAGTCATTCGTTAGGTGGCCCTTGTCCCTGTGAAAGGAACAATAAAGGCTCTGGTCTCTATTCGAATCTTCGATCATTGGGCGCGGCCAATCAAATCTCTCATTTTCTTTCATCCATGCTAGAATCTGGGACCTCGGTGTGTTTAATGGTGTGAATCTCTCGTCTTGTTTGCCCCTGGGAGCAGACTTCGAAACAAGGAAAGCTCGGTGTGAGCTACTGGAGGTTCTATTTCTGCCGTCATCCCGATTATTGTTGCCTCTCTCCCGGCCTATACGGAAACCCCTGTCCGATTCTCGGCCCTGCGAACTGTAACGGAGACGCCGAGCTTCATCCATGCGGATATACTTATGAGCTCGGGACATTAGTTCGGTGAAATCGCCCGGTGGCTTTTTACTTAAGGAATCGCTGAAGTCCTGACATCTTGTATTCCTTATGAGTGCATTAATAGCTACTTCCAAGTTCAAATTTTGGATGTCCATGGCCACTGCATTGAATCTTTCGACGTAAACCCGAAGTGCTTCTCCTTTCTCCTGATGAACCATGGTCAGGTCAGCTGAAACTTTGGCCGGTCTTATTGCAGCTACGAATTTAGCTATGAACATATCGCTAAACTGTTCGAAACTGTGGATAGAGTTTTCCGAGAGGTTTTGAAACCAGATCTGCGCAGAGTCGGTAAGAGTTTGCGGGAACACCTTACACAAGGCAACATCTTCCGTCGTATGGACTAGCATGGTGTGATGGAATTCGTCTAGGTGAGCTCGAGCTTCCGCTATACTTTGGCAAATTTGGCAATCTGATCTGCGGGAATGGAGTTGTCAAGATCTCCCGAGACAGAGGGGACCGAAAGCTACCCTGGTATTGCAAAGTATTTCGATTCTGGAATTTCTGCATTCTTTCCTCAAACATTCTTTCAAACTGTTCCGTTGTCATTGTGATGGTTGCTCCCGGAGCTAATGTGCTCGGCGAGGGAGGCGGAAGTTGGATATTCTGGGCGGGGGGTTGTGTTTGGATGGGTGTTTGAGTTGGGAGTATTGCTGGGGCGTTGTTTTGAGGTATTGTTCGTGGTGACTGAGCCGCTATGGCGGATAAGGCAGTTAAGAGAGTTTGAGCGGCTTGAGGGGTGATGCCCGGAATCATGGGCACAGGCACGGGTGCTGATGGTGTTATCGGGGTTTGCTCTTGCAACTGGGGGAAGAGTTGTCGTATCTGGAGTGGGGAAATTTGCTCAGTTGAGGCCGGCTGTGGGTTATGGGATAACTGACCAAGGTTGTTTGTTTGGGGCTGAGGAAGTGCAGTATTTTGTGCGTTTAAGGTAGCGCCGGTAGGGATAGGTAAATCGGGAAAAAGGTCCATTGTCCACTGAAATCTGAGGAGTGTTCCACGCTCACCGCACCAAATGATAACAGCCTAACTCTTCAGAAGCTCTCCTCCGGCAAGTTACCTGAAAAAGAACTTAATAACACCGTCGATTTCCGATAGTGGAAGCTCCGACGATCAAGTCAGTGACTTAGAAAAAGTTAGGTTATTTCAATAGAGTCTAGAGAGAGTTCCTGTACCTGTGATCTTCCTTTTTATAGAGTCCTCCCTCCCCTTCTGAATAGGAAGATATCTCCTAATTAAGAGGAAATCGTGCTGATTTCCTAATTGCTAGCTGTTTCCTTATCTGTAACTGGTTCATGAATGATTCCTAGCACCTTCCTTCTTTGATATCCCAGAATCAGGGCACTATATAGGAAATATCCGGAGTCAATGACTTGCCATATACGATCACCGAACTGTCCAAGATAACCGAACTATACACTCGTTTAATAATCATTGTGACTGTCATTGGGTGTCTAGCCAATATGAGTTCATAAAATGCCTGCTCGGTTTGCCACCTCAGCAGGGAGAGAAATACCGAACTCTAATTCAATGAGCCCGGTTATCATCTATTATGTTCGATTTTTATTTTAAAATTTAGAATTATTCAATTTGGTTTGATCCTCTAATGTTAAAATTGAACCAATTAAAGTTTTGAAAATGATGCCTCTTTTAATTATATATAGGAATAGGTTGAGGATGAAGGGATATGGGCTAAAAATTATATATAAAGAGTTTGAAAATTTTGAGGATCGAATTATAAATTTTAAAAGTTGAGCCTACTATTACTATAAGTTCGATTCAACTTTGAACCGACCGTCCATTTTGATAGTCCTACTTCTGGGTGGGTCCGTAAGAATCATCCACTATGAGAAATTAGTGGACACGTTTTATGCCAACATTTTGAGTATATTATTTAAACATCAATTTTATCCACTTTTACTAAATTTATCCCTTTATAACCAAAAAAAAAAATTAAAAAGTTTTACTTGTAATAAAAAAGTAAAAAAAAAAATTATAACACAAAAATATCATAATTTATTCATTTTAACTTAAAATGTCACTTTAACTAAAAATCGATAAAAACATTATTTAATGTACTGTTAATATATACCAATAAAATTTAAAGTGAAAAATATATATATATATATTATGAGCACCAATACAATTTAAGAACATGCAGAAAAAAAAAATGTTAACCAAAAAATTGATTTGCCGGATGATGAGTTGTCATGCAAATTGTATATTCTGATGAGTTTTTATTGGTTTTCAAATAAAATGAATTTTTAAGTTAAAATAAATTTGTCGGAATATTTTTGTATTATAATTTTTTTTTGTATTTTTTTTTATTTTAATTGCATAAATTTAATGAACATTAAAGAAAGAACCATAATTTATATTTCTTAATAGTTTATTAATGTACACTTTCTTTTGGTTGAGCGACACTATGGTACAATATGGGGCAGGGAATTATGGTATAGTATAGTTTTGTTCTTCCACTAATTTTTAATTAAGTTGCAAGGAGAAAAAAAAAAAACACTAACTGTGCATAATTTTGCAATAATACACTAAAAAAAATCATGAGTTGTTAAAAAAAAATAACTTTTTGAAATTGAATTACATCAAAATCTAGAGGTGTCAAAATTAACCCAAACCCAACAACTCACCCAAACCCACCCAAAAAAAATTGACCCAAACCCAACCCAACTAAAAAATTGACCCATTTAAACCAACCCAAAATCTACCCACATAAAATACAACCCATTTGGGTCATTCTTCCTTGACCCAATGGGTGTTTTTTTTTTCATTATTTCTTTAATATTAAAAACTTTTGTTTTAATGAACAAGATATTTTGCTTAAACTGTCCCACTGTATTATTATTGTGTAATGTGTATGCATATTTTGTTGGTTATATTTGTAATGGCCGAGATCATTTTAAAGGTTACCTGATTTGACCAAAATTTGACTGTGCCTCTAAAAATAGTAAATGACCTCTAAAAATTATTTTAATGATATATATAGACTTAGATTAATATTTAAAAATTTTTAACAGCGAAAAATTAATTTTTTGGTAACACTGAAAAATTGTCAAAACTGACTGATTTAAATGTACCAGATCGAGAAACGGACTCTATTTGAGCTGAAATTTTGCAGGGAGACTAATTTATATATTTTAAGAATTATAAAATTAATTTTGGGAGAAATTGAGCTTAGAAAGTGAGTGAAATAATTTAGGATTACATAATTGGCTTAAAAATGGAAAAATGGCTACTTGCTTTATGAATTATTGTATTGTTATACCTCTGTGTGTGACTATAGATTGTTTGAATTGCAGGAAGGGTATGTTATATATATAGCCATTAAACTGCCAAAATTTTTATCAAATGAATAGTAAATTGGACAATTATAAGTCAACCGATATCCCGATCCGTTTGGATCTCAACCGACCCATTTGGGCCAACATTTTTATAATAATTTTCTTAGTATTCTGTTATTATATCGATAATTATTTTTTATTAAAAAAATATCAAATGGGTCGACCCAAACCCACCCAACCCATTTGAGTATTGACCCATTTATGACCCATATATTTTTGACCCATTTATTACCCACCCATTTACGACCCAACCCATTTATGACCCAACCCAAACCCGCCCGACCCACCCATTTGCCACCTCTATCAAAATCTATTTTTTTTTTCAATAAATATTATAAAATCATCAAATTAATAAAAAAAATACATTTGAAAATAACCATAAAATGTTCACTTTGTAAAGTTAAAGAAAGTAATAATTTTTTTTTATATTTATCCTCATTAATTATCTTTTTTAATTTTCTAAATTCTCTCTCATTCATTATCTTTTTTTTTTTCTAATTAAGTGATGAACATTAATTAAATCAAATAAGGGTATTTTGTTTAAATGATTGCAAAATTATTCAAAAATAAAGCTATTAATTAGTTTTATCAGTTTGGATGCATAAACCTTGAGCGAAAGATATTGTGAGACAGAGTTAGTATTTTATTATTTGTAAAACTTTAGTGATAGATAAAAATTTAAGACCATGCATAATCTTCTTTAAATTGAAACAAAAATCCAAATCCACTTCTATCAAATAAACTTTGCAATTTCTACTGCCCATAGGAAGAATGATTCCCATTCCTAGTGCTCTAATACTTTGTAGCATGTGCATTTATTCCAATTGCACAACATTCCCTCAATGGGGTAAAATTGGAGAATGGCAACAAGATAAAATTAGATGCTATGCTTCTCAACAAAATGGATAATCCCTTACTTTTAAGCTTTGTGTGTACCTTCCACAATCATACATCACTTTATTTGCTCGTGGTGGACTGTGCTATCCTTATAATGTATACCATCAAAACTGCATTATTTCCTATACAAATTATATTGGAAAACTTTTTAAATTGAGTCCATGAATTGCAAAACTCTATCCAAAACCCTTTTCGAACAGACATAATTGCAAGAAAAAGAAAAAAGACAGGTTCAACCATTCCTTGAAAAGCACATTTATCAGAAGCTGAAATATTCATAACATTTGAAAACTGAATGCGCTTAAAAATTAACAGAAGATAAACAATAATAATGATTTATTGGCTGTTTTGGGAGTATCATATATAATAGATATATACCTTAGAAGCTTAGTGGAGATTTAGGAAAGGTAGTACATGGAATTTGGCAACTTAAATGTTCTAATTTTGGCACAAGGGGGACCTGTAATACTGCTCCACTGATCTCCCATGATTCCCCATATGCGATATCCTTCATCCGTTAATCTTTTTCTTGCTTTGGATTTGTATTCTTGCACTGTCAAGAAATTATCTTCAAGGCCCCTGTAATCACATTCCAAAGAATAAAGTGGTAATTCAATCGGGTAAAAAACCAGATTTCATTAAAAACATTGTAATGAAAAGAAAAAAAAATCAGATTTGCTTTACTTATGCAAGATATTCTTATAATTTCTGTAAATATTTAATTTTCACAAAAAAAAGTTAAAAAATCCGATTGAACCCGGTCAAACTAGTTAAACAATAAACAAGTCATTAATCGAATTCTATGTTTGGTCTGGTTTAAATGACATTGAACAAAAGTTCAATCATAGGAAAGCCAGCCAGAAGATAAAAATGAAGAAGTATTTAAAGATAGTAATAATTCTTTCTCCAAATTTGGACCTCTTGATCTAATTAATTTCATCTAGTCTAAGATATAGAATCACAGTTATTCAAAAAAAAAAAGATATAGAATCACAGAGAATAATTGTAATGAAGTATAAATCTTGATAATGGACAGTGAGAGCATATATACCTTAGTATGAGACCAGACCATCCATGATATCCAACTTTGAAAAGGTTATCCACAGTGGCAGATCTTAAGATTTCTTTTCTTGCAGAGATAAGAAAAATCTTGATCCCTTTATATTTGATATCGTGGAAGAGATTAAAGGAGTGCTTTAAAGCTGGTGCCTTGCATTCTTTCATCCATTCTTCCAGTAATGTCGCATTCAGCTTCTCTCCCCTTGTTTCATTTCCATTTCAAAATGGCATCAATGTCTAGATAGTAAGTTGAACATGCAAATAAACTGACATATAGTTCAGAAAATGAGAAAATTTGTAGAAAATTCCAATTCTTGTCTCCTAAAACTATTATATATGGTGACTAGCAAGGCAAAGCTCTTATAGAGTCTAAAATTACTTTGCAATGCATTAGCTTAATTAGATATGGGATGTTATTCTTTAGAAGATTCAGTTTGCATAAGTTAATCGTTTTGCAGAGATGAAAGTAAAAGAATTGAATATCTTACGAGTCCTTATTTATTGTCAGATTATATTAATTACATTTGATGGACATATTGACATTCCAATTAGGAGATATATTTTAACATTTCTAATGTGAATACAAAAGGTTGTTTGATGAGCTGCTGGGCTATCATGTAATACAATTTCTACAGGCTCCTAGCAATTTTGAATCTGGCCCCATCTCACGTGGATTTCTTTTATTTAAAAGAAAATAATTTATTTGATATCAATTATTTTGCCGGGTGATGTTAAAGTCTGGACTTGCAATGATAGACAATGAAGTTCCTTTTTCCCATTGCACCATTCCAGGGGACGAAAAAGAAACGTAATAATAATAAAAATAATGTAATATGAGAAATCAAGAGGTTCCTTTGTAGAAGGATCAAGTACAACAGCAATTTGAGGGCAACATGATTTGATCCATATATTCTTCTCTTTCTCTTTGGGTACTACTTTGCTGCAGATAATTCATATAATTTATTTTGTACTACCCAAATTTAGAACATTCTGATCCAATATGGTCCATGGCATTTTTAAGTCTAATCCTAAAGCTTGCTCGTAATTCCATTCACACTAGCCCTAAAATGTCCTAATATAAATGGCCAAAATTTTCAAAATGCTAACAGAATTATTGAAACCAATCCAAAAATACCAAAACCATGATCAAAACAAAACACATAGTATACATAATATCAAACAAAACCGAGTGATCTAATGCTAATTAGGATTAATTTCTCCAAATTATGCACATATTTTGAGCAAATGAGCCATTGGGTCATAACATCAAACATTTAGTGTGTAAACTGTCAAACACAAAATAAAATCAAGTAATTATTTAAAAAAAAAAAGAAACTTACCCAAAATTATGCTTCTTGAAGAAAGGAATAGTAGACAAAAGGGTATCATCAACATCAAAAATCCAAGCATCTTTACCATCTCCTTCCATAATGCAGCAGCAACTGCTAAGGTAGATCTCGACCTCTTCAATGGCTCTTTCACAGTCATATGTGTACTGAGAAGATGTCATGTAATGTTTTATATAATCTATACATTCTTGAGGAACAACCTCAAAGTCTATAATGTTGTTTAATTCGACATTTATCCTCCAACTCTCACAGTAATTCTTCAAGCTAGAATCCAAGACCTGTTTTCTTTTTAGGTTGAAAATGTTCCAATCGGCCGATACAAAGCCAATGCAGAGGCTTGTTAAAGCCAAGGCCAACACTAAAATGCTTCCCATTGAGAGAGAGAGAGAGAGAGTGTGTGAATGCAATCAAGTTCATGTTTTGTCCGCAATATTTAAGTGCAAGGAATTGATGGAGGAGCAGGAGAATGGGTCCCATGGCAATGCCAATGTGGGAAACATGCAAGTGGATCAAAGTCATAATTGGGTTTGTTGGGTTGTTAATTAATTTGATTTATTGATATAAGGACAAAATAGCGTTGAAAGACCGAATAGCCCAAAGTGATGGTATGGAATAAAATCGAACCAAAATGATTTGTGGTTTTCTAGTAAATTTCTACTACTATGTTTAGCAAGTTCTTGGAGTGAAGGACCAAAAAGGAAGTTCTTAAGCAAAACTCCTAATCCATTATCAACAACATTGATCAAAATAATTTTAATCAATAAACTTGAGAAAAACTCAAATGTGTATTAATTTCAAGAGGGAATCGTACTCTCGGAGTGCACTCATGTTCAACCCGACTATTTCATTTTTATTTTTTTTTATTCAAATTACAGTTTAATCATGGTTTTGACTTAACAGTTGAGAATAAAAAAAAATATTTTTATAATTTCTTTTATATGTGTTAATATATTATTGATTTGATAAATCATGCACCGAATTTAAAAAATAATTACTTTTGCAAATACAATTTTGTCCCGCCATTCTTGCTGTCTAACACGGTATCTTGTTTTTTCAATGCAGAAATCTGGATTAATTGCATATTTGGTGATCCAACTTTAGAGATAATAACATAATGGCAAAAAAAAGACACCTTGTAACAGAAAAATTTAATGGTTTGTAACAGAAATAAATATTTAATGTTTTTCTTTTACAAAACTTTTTCTTTTTTGACTACATGTAATTAGGACTAGACAAAACCGTTAAATTAATTTAAAAAATTGAGTTTAAATTGACTTTAACGGTTAAACTATTCAATTTGATGTCTAGTCCAAGTAATTCTAATTTATTTTCAAAATTCGTGGTCAAATCAAAATTAATTGAAGATAATTCCTGCTAATTAAATTAAATAAATATTATGTTGCGTTTTACATACAATCTTCAAAATATAAGAAAAAAATCTTGCAATATACTCAATTTTCATGAAAATATTGCATTTATGTTACTGTATCTAACTAAATCTCAGGATAAACATTAGAAGATTGGAAGAAATTGAAGCAACCACGTGCATACAATTTCCTAAAACATGAAAAAAAAATGTTGATGTAATAAAACGACACCTAATCCTAAAATTTGTTGTCAAATACAATTTTATTTTGCACATGATGTTTGAATTTTTTTTAAAAAAATCAATATTAAAATATTTTAATTTTACAAAAATTAAATTGGTACGCTAGACATACCTTTTGTAATTTGCACAAACTGTTGGATGAAAAATAATTTTTATTTAACAGTCTACACATACTGTATACAGTACTGTTAATAAAAAAATAATATATATATATATTTATTTATTTATTTGACGATCTATACGTTACTGCATATATTATGCTGAGCGGCATAGCCAATTACTTCGTAAATTTAGTAACAACATATGAAACACCTACTAGTAAAGCAAAGGAGTGTTTGAAGGTGAGTGGGCCTAAAAGAATCGGAGGGAGGAGCCCATTATCTCATCTCATCAATCATCACACCTTCCTCCTCTTTATTCTTCTTTTTGATAATGGCTTGATGGTTGATAAATAAATTAATATGTAGATAAATATTTATATTCTATATATCACATGCTTAATACTTGCATTCTTTTCTGTCAATATGGATTTTGGAGTGGCAAGACATGAATATATATTTATATTATCAACCTAACATATTGGTGATGTAATAATTGCCTCCATCCAATAATATTGGCTCTAAAGAAACAAACAAGATTCACATTAGATTAGCTACAAAAACAAAATGGTGAATGAAGATTGTCCTGTTAAACAAAAATGTCTAATGATTGAGAATGCTTAACTAAATTTTATCCAGTAACTTAACAAATCCAGAAACCAATCGGCAATCAGGAAGGAACACAGATGTAAAATTTGCTTGCAACATTGGATAGCCTATACTTGGCAATTCTTGAATACATTTCTCCTTTGGCCACTCATATACCTATAAACAGAGACAAATGCAGCATTTTTCAAGAACAAGTACAGAATTACAGCATGGCTCAACAGCTATACAAACAGCACGATTCAGTTTCAAAGTAGGCGATGGATTCATCAAGAAAATCACCATCATGACCATAACAAACCTTGTAGGTTATATGTTAATTGAACGAGAACACTTCGGTGGGAGATGAACATGGTTGAGACCATCATCAAAATTAAGAGAATAGCTATGGAGATCATAGCTGAACTGTACAGTGCTTCTCTGCCATCCCAAAGCTTGCCTCCACTGTGTCCTAAACTTCCATAGCAGCTGCCTAAAGATATGCGATCCACAGCAACAATTGCGCTTTACCTTACCAAGTGTAATTGCAGCTTCAGTGCTTGCAATTCTCTTTCCTGACTTCAGGAAATGGTTTTTCTTTACACTTAGTATGCTGATAATTTCCATTGCTAGCTCCTTTCTTGACTCTAGATAAGTTTAAATCAAAGGATTCTGTCACACAATAAAATAAAACCACAGGTTGAGCTTTCAAGTATCAGTACTCATCACCAAGTAGCACTATCAACGGCATTAGATGTCATTCTTGCACTAGTGGAGGGCAAAGATCATTATCATCAAGGGAGCATTTCAACTTTGCTTTCACCACTAGCCTTATTGGGTCCCAATATGGATAAAGGATTGAGACAGGCAACTAATGATGTCATGTTAAACAGTAATGATAGGTACTTTTTTTTTTTTAAAAAAAAAAAATTTACTCTGGATAGTCTTCAAATAAAGTAGATAGTGTTAATTCGTGTTCGATTTTGCTTCTGAATCACTCATGGTTGGTGAAGTTTCGCGTGAACCGTCCGTTGGAAAAAAAAAAAAAAGAAGTTAGATGAGGTTTGCTCTTCACATAAAGCTAAAGGTGTCCACCGTCCATACCTAAAGAGTGAGAAAGACAAGATATAATCTGAATCATGTGTTTGAGACCTTTATGATCTTTTCAATTCATGGTTGGCTCACACTTTATGTTAAAATCAGGATCATAAAGACTGTAAACATATCTTGTGGGGGAGATACTATGATGCATCATATAATAATATGAATCATATAATAATATGAATCATGTTACATGGTATTAAGATGAGTAGTTTCAACATTAGCAGAAAATGAAAATCCGGTAAATAAGTGATCAGGATGATAAAATTATGAATAAACAAAACAGAAGATACCAAGCAAAGAGTTAGTCAAACAACTTTATGAAGGGAAATATCCCTGTACGCCAAGAAGAAAATCTTATTCTGAAGCATCTACTTCTTCAGATAAAAAGTAAACTACCAATGCACAAAGGAAAAATTCTGAGACAGATTAAATTATATTTGGTCCCTTAGGATCAGCATTCAAAATATTCAATCATGGGTCACAATTTGAACCACTTTACCTTATTGGATATATGTACATACATAAACTGTTTCTGACTTGGCTCTGGAGATAATAATCATGTAGTTGCTTTGCTAGTTATTAGTTCTACAACTGTAATCTTTAACCCCATAGTACAAGAATAAGAAGAACTTGAAATAACATTTGTGACACCCAAATAGATGGCTGTCAGTTACAACGGCAAATTTATGAACATTCTTTTATTTCATGACAAGTTAGTCAAGCTTAGTATTAAGCATTACATTTTAAAAAAAAAAAAAGTCTCTTCTAAATCTAAGGAAAATGATATGATAAAGTAAAGTTGATGAGGCCTAAAAAGGACTAACTTGAAGTTATTGGGAAAAATGCTAATTAAGAAATTTAAAGAAAATATCCAAATCATGTTAGCTTGGGCATAACATAAATAATAACCAGGAATTAACTGGGCAAGTAATGTAAATCAGAGGAGAAAGTCTCACCAAAGCAACAAGGTAGTGCTTCACTTTCAAGCATTATTGGTACCATATATTACATGAGATCCACGAACATGAAAGATGTAGAGACACCAAATTCTCTCAGCCAGTTGACCTGGATGTACATCATATAGTGGCTGTAAGATTTAGTATAAGACACTGCCACAACGATTACACATTACGGAATGCCCATGGATAGTGATTGATAGGTGCAACTGTAGTTGCAGCACTTGTCTATTTTTAAGGAAAACTATAAGCTGGATTGACCTCTCATTACAAAAAACCCCTTTATTTTGTCATGCATAATTAAAACCTAAGGTTCATGTAGTCATAAATGGGCTTCTAACTTTAATATGTCACTAATGGATAAATTTCCAGGTGTTCATTATTATACATAGCGGACCAAACTTCTGCAAGTAAAGATGCTTGCATATCATACAATTCCAACCAAGGTTTCTGCAATATTTCTCATCAACCAAGTTTACCTCACATGCATCCAAAAGATCAAGAGAAAACACTATTAAAATTAACTATTTCTTTATCAATATTATCTCATGCCATATAATGGGTAACAATTATATCCAATGATAGGATTAGGCATGTGTAGACTTGGGCATGGGCATGGGCTGGATTTTGTCAGGACCTACAGGGTTTTTTAAGCATTTTTCCTATCCAAACCCGGCCCATTGCCCAGGTATAAGCATTTGTGTGTACTGAGTTGGCAAGCTAACTTTAATTCCCCTTGTCACCAAACAACCAACACAAACCCCCCATGGCCATCATCCATGTCTTGAACAAACCCCCCATGGAAACATAATTCCTCAAAAGAACGGATTGGCCATCATTTTCTAATCACCTCCAAGAAGCAGAATGAGAAATCATCCATGTCTTGAATAAAACAAGTACTTTTTTTTTTATAAAGAAGAAAGAGAAGAAGAAGTTGAAGGTCTTACTACCATCCCAAGGATGACAAGCGGTCAAATATATAATGTAACATTATCAAAAAATTTGCATGCTGTATATTCATGCCATTTACTTAGAAGGTAAATTGTAATCATGTGCTGAAGGATTCATCTATAGTGTGATTCTCAACTGCCAAATTGCTGGTAAAAGCTACAGAGTACATCAAAAGTCTCAGCATGTGGAGGCAAGGATTGAATATACTTACAATCTTCATGCTCCTTTTTATCCTGGATACAATTGCAGCATCTGTATTATAAAACAATTGTCAATTATTAAAGAAATTACAAGTTTCTAAACAATAATAAGATAAAAGATAATCACATTTCATAAAGATAACCTCATTGCTGAAGAATCCCCTTTGAATTGAATCTCTATTTCGCTTAGATACAACCTAAACAGAGGTGACCTACAAACCCAATTATCAGCATCTTTAATTGCATATAAACACTTCAATATTCTAGTGACGTTTAAAGGATGTGAAACCCACAGGAATCTAAGGGCTCTGTGAGTGTTTTCCATTTTTTTTCTTGTTCTTTGAGAAATAAATAAATAACTTGAAGGATCACAAATTCAATAACTTATAGTGAAAACTGTACCACACCAAAGAAAATCTTAGTTGGTAAAGTCAAATGAATTTCTTTATGTAAATGAACACAGCTCGCCTCTTACAAAAAAGAAATGCAACAAAAGAAGAAAGACTACCAGAATGGGATGGCAACAGCCACAAGGGCAGGAGAGAGTTTCCACAATTGATGAAACTGCCCATCCAGCAACCCGGCCAAATACTCGAGAATGCCATTTTCCTGTTATTAGTGATCAGAAATTTGTTTTCCTTAAAAGAAATTAAAAAAAAAAAGTCATATGAACAAAACACAAAAAGGATGAAGAAGCAAAAGCATACCAAAGATATAGATATGCAATGGAGGAGGAGTTGGCTATGATAGAAAAGAATTAGACCTGGAAACTAGTGGAGAGGCTAGAAGACAAAAGAGTAATTGGAGTTAAATGGGTTTTCAGGACAGAGTTAAATCCTGATGGCCTAGTGAACAAGTATAAAGCTAAATTGTTGGTGAAAGGTTATGCACAAGTATGGAGAGTGGATTTTTCAAACTTTTGCTCCAGTAGCCAGAGTGGACACAATCAGGATGCTTTTGGCTTTAGCAGCACAAAAGGGTTGGAAGATTTTTCAATTGGATGTGAAATCTACTTTCTTGAATGATTTTTGATAGAGAGGCTACTACTCAAGCAATGCTCATGGATCCAGATTTGCTTGGGCCAAGGCTGCTACTTAAGGAACAGCAGATGCAACATGAGGTTGGGGAAATCAGCAGCACCAGCAGGGGCATCGAAGGAATTTAGCTGGACACTACCAAATGGGTTGGAATAATTCGGTTAGGGGCAGGAGAGAGAAATGCATTGCACCTAGTGCCAGGCTGGACACTAGGGAAAAACGGTTTCATTTCTTTTGTTTTGTTATATAAGCTAGGAACAGAGGAGGGGAAAAACTATCTTGAAAAATCATTTGTTTTAGCTGCCGTTAAGCAGGGCTCCTTTTGGAGAGGGAAGTTATCTTCCCGGGGATTGTAATTCTGTATTGCAGTCATTTTATCAATGAAATTGTTCTCTTCCTTCATTTTATTCTCTTCTTAATTCATTGTTTGGTTGATTTATTGATTTCCTTGAAATTATTTTCTATCAATTGGCGCCGTCTGTGGGAAACTCCATCGATCTCTCTCACACAAAACAAATCGAAAATGAATGACCCACTCCAAACAGACATGCAGGCTGAGATTGTTTTACAGCAACGAATTGATTATCATGAAGAAACCTTGGCTGCAATGCAAAAGTCCATTGCTGCATTTCAGAAGTCCTTTGCTGCACTCCAGAAATCTGTAGAAGAAAAATTCAAATCTCTAGATGCCAAAATAACCAAACACCGAGAAACCCAACCAGTAGATGCTGAGGAAAACGACCAGCAAGCAAACGATGAAAAAGATACCCAAGACCCTTACGAGAAGTTACGAACCTTGTCTCAGATCGGCACAGTGGCTGGATATATTGAGGAATTCGAAGCAATCATCGGGAACATACCGAAGACATCCGAGGCTCAATACGTAGGATATTTCGTGGGAGGATTGCAGGGACAAGTAGGGCGATGGGTTAGATTCCTAAAACCTCAAAATTGTGAGGAGGCTAAGGCATTAGCAAGGAATGCTGAACTGACCTTTCGCCCACCAGCCAGCGTAGCGATGGCGAGGGAAAGAGGCAGTGGAACCAGGAGTTGGACTGAAGGGGCCAACGTTCCCTCTCAGGTGGAACCAGGAGCGATGGCGAAACCAGAATCTTGCGAAGAAGCCATGGATGCCGAACTAGCAAGGGATGCCGAACTTACCTTCAGCTCATCAGGTAGTCGAGCGGTGATCGCAAGGGGTAGAGAGGGAGGAGGTTGGAGCCGGACTGAAGCAACATACGCTTCTCCGCTGGTTGCTCGCTCCCTTATTCTCAAGGATATGGGACAGCCCAACTCAGAACTCACAAGTAAAGGCCCAGGCCCATCACCATTAAACCCAGCTGATTCTCCATCACCAAGAGTGCTCCCTTCTCCCAACCGAGTTCAGCAAGCTTCACGAGAGAGGGGACCACGTCCTTTGGCGCCGCGGAAGGTCGCCGAACGTCGTCGGCTAGGACTTTGCTTCAATACCCAACAACGTTGCAACATCGGAGAACTTCGAATCTCCATCTTGGAGAACCAATTATCTGTGGATGCAGGGCAAAAAACAGGAGAAGAAGAAGATGGGGCGAAAGGACAATACGCTGCCATGGAGTTGGTTTTCAGGGCAGGGGAAGAGGATCCGGCACCCCGGACGTCGAAGCTACAGATCGTTTTGCGGATTGACTCAGGAGCGGCTGATGTTAAGCTTAATGAATGGTGTGCTGTGGGGTTGACGAAGATGGCATCACTTGTTAAAAATTGAAAGAAATTTTTGTATGCTAGCTTGAATCGAGTAGATATTCGTTTATTGAAGCCTCTTGCCCAAGCAGATGAGTTCAGTAAAATTATAAGGAGACTACCATTGACTACAGGGAGCCCGGATTCTAGAAGCCTTTGTACGTATGACTATGGTTTCCATTTGGTTTTATGGTTTGGAAGGATACTCTCGCTTGAAATCGCTATACAGAGACTACTTGGGCCAGTTGCTGCAGCCGAACTATCAATGGTTACTTTTAGAGAGCATGGTACTGAGATGTCGGGAGAATTAATGGGCTTACTCAAGAAATTGAGAGCGAGTGAACATTCATCTTATCAATTGTGCCATCTAGAAAGGCAGGTAAGGTCCCTAAACCCTCCTATTGCTTCTATTTCATCTAAGATGATCAAATTATGGGATGGCTACCGTGTTACTGTCCATGAGGAGTGTCCGAGTGTTAAGTTACGATTGATTTGGGTCTTGCTGTATATGGATGCATTCTTGCTTGATTTCAGTCCATTGGATGTCGTATGGGGAATTGAATGGCTTAAAACCCTGGGTCTTGTTAGGCATAATTGGATCCATTTATTGTGTGAATTACAAGGAGTAGAACGAAAATCTTTGCTAAAACTGAAAGGGATAACAACAAGCGTGCATCATTTCAAGTTGAAGATAAAGTTTGGTGATTTAGGACGTCTTCAAGTCTTTGCTCAAACTGGAAATGGGGTTGATTTTTTCTTGTTGTTGGACTTGACCTCTAGGTTTCACCAGACACATGAAGGGTACCATGAATTCCATTTCGCATCTGCTGACCAACTCCCCTATCTTGGGCCCAATCAGTTTGGAGCCAAGGCCAAATGGCTCCAAACTAGCTCTAACAAGCTGCCACCTAATTCAGAGTTGGAGACAGCAGAAGATCATGTCCGTGAGCAAGTGCTTGCTACTCGAGAGATCCAATGAGAAAGCGGAATGGTGTCCCAATGGCTAGTGCCATGGCAGTCGAAGAGTATCAAAGAGGCAACATGGAAAGACGAATTTGTAATGCGAGATGAGTACCGTCAGCTAAGTCTTGAGGACATGACTTTATTTCAAGAGGGTGGTATTGATAGAGAGGCTACTACTCAAGCAATGCTCATGGATCCAGATTTGCTTGGGCCAAGGCTGCTACTTAAGGAAGAGCAGATGCAACATGAGGTTGGGGAAATCAGCAGCACCAGCAGGGGCATCGAAGGAATTTAGCTGGACACTACCAAATGGGTTGGAATAATTCGGTTAGGGGCAGGAGAGAGAAACGCATTGCACCTAGTGCCAGGCTGGACACTAGGGAAAAACGGTTTCATTTCTTTTGTTTAGTTATATAAGCTAGGAACAGAGGAGGGGAAAAACTATCTTGAAAAATCATTTGTTTTAGCTGCCGTTGAGCAGGGCTCCTTTTGGAGAGGGAAGTTATCTTCCTGGGGATTGTAATTCTGTATTGCAGTCATTTTATCAATGAAATTGTTCTCTTCCTTCATTTTATTCTTGTTAGAATACAGCTAGCAGCTGACTTTGCTAGCAGTTGTGCTCAAAGTCAGCTAATTACAGCTACCAGGCACTGGCTGTAGTCAGCCATTACAGCTAGTAGAGATGTGTTATCTTTCTCTTTCTTTTTATATATATATATATAGGTTATGTATTGATTGATAAATACAGATTGAATAACAAATTCAATTTCCATTGTATTGTTACATGGTATCAGAGCCTTTTAGGCTTGATTTTGTGATTTACCTGGAATTTCTGGGTTTCTTTGGGTTGGGTAACTTGTTCCAGCTGCTGTTTTGTTTCGGTTGACCTCCTCCGGTGATCGTCTTGTCATACCACCGGTATCAGAGGAAGCACAGGAAGATTTCCGGCCTCTCCACAAAATCCGGCGCCCTTCCGTTCAGCGATTGAACCAGACGCGCCGCAAGAAGACCCATATTGCTTGTTTCAGCTACTGTTTGGGTTGGGTAACATTTTCCGGTGACCATTTCGTCTCACCGCCGGCATCAGGAGAAGCGTAGGGGAATTTCCGGCCCCTCCACGAAATCCGGCGACTGTCCGTTCGGCGACTGTTCCTTACGCGCCGATCAAAGCTTCTGCCTCTTCTCTCATACGACGGCGCGTGGAGGCGCGTGTAAAGCCGGCTGGACCTCCGATTTCGTCTCCGGCGTCGCTCGGTAATCTCCTGTCAGATCCCAGTGTTGCGTTGGCCTGGTTCCTTCATCTGGTGGTGTTCTTGCTTTAGGTTCCTTTTCTGCTGGTTGCCAGTGTCACAAGGCTTTGCTTCTTTGTTGGCTTTGCTTCTTTGTTGGTTTGTGCTTCGTGATTCTCAGTTTATTAAGTTACTTAGCTTGCTTTGCTCCTTTGTTGGCTTGTGCTTCAGAATATTAAGTTACTTGGCTTTTATTTTGGCTGGTCTGATTTACTTGTTACTTTGAGGATATTATGGCTGACAATAAAGAGGTTGTTAGGGAAACTGTTAGTGAAATTATTCCTTTAGCTAAGATTACTGAAGAAAAATTAGATGGATCTAATTATCTTGATTGGAGTAGAACGATTAGAATCTATCTTCGCAGTATGGATAAAGATGATCACTTGACTGATGACCCTCCTACAGATAAAACTGAAAAGCAAATTTGGATGAGAAATGATTCACGATTACTTTTACAGATTAGAAACTCAATTGAAAGAAATGTGCTTGGCCTAGTTTCTCATTGTGAACGTGTAAAGGAGTTGATGGATTATTTGGCCTTTTTATATTCTGGGAAAAGAAATGAGTCTCGTATTTATGATGTGTGTAAAGCTTTTTATCGTGCTGAAAAGGAGGCAAAATCACTCACTACTTACTTTATGGAGTTTAAGAAAATTTACGAAGAATTAAACATGCTTCTACCTTTTAGTGCTGATATTAGAGAGCAACAAGCTCAAAGGGAAAAAATGGCAATAATGAGTTTTTTGGCTGGTTATCTGAATTTGAAACAGCTAAATCGCAAATTCTTTCTGCTTCTGAAATTCCTACTCTTGAGGATGTGTTCAGTAGATTATTGCGTGCTGATAATGCTTTATCTAGTCAGCTAAATAGTGCTTTTATTGCCAAAGAAAGTGGAGGTGACAATGAAAAAAGGAATATGCTGAGGAGAGGAAATAGATCTAATGATAATCGGAATACTGATATTATCTGCTACTATTGTAAAGAACCAGGTCACACGAAGCGGTACTGCAAGAAATTGCAGAATCGCAATCAGAGGGCACAAGTTGTTAATGTTGCTACCTCTGGTTCATCATCTGAGCATAATGTCACTATATCTTCCGAAGAGTATGCTAAGTACCAGGAAATGTTAAAGGGATCCTCAACCTCGATCACTACTGAGGCAGGTAACACATGTCTCATCTCTTCTAGCAACAATTGGGTCATTGATTCTGGTGCCACGAATCACATGACAGGTAATCCTGATACTTTCACTGATTTTCGGTCTCATAAAGCTCCTTTACCTGTTACTATTGCTGACGGAACATCATACAACATTGTGGGGTCTGGAACTACCAAACCAACTCCTTCTATTACTTTACCTTCTGTTCTAAATTTGCCTAACCTAGCTTTCAATTTGATATCTGTGAGTAAACTTACCAAGGAACTCAATTGTTGTCTCATTTTTCCCTGATCATTGTCTTTTTCAGGATCTTATGACGAAGCAGATTTTTGGTAAAGGACATGTATCTGGTGGTCTATACATTCTGGATTCTTGGGTACCACGATCTATTGCTTGTTCCAGTGTTATTTCTCATTTTAAAGCACATTGTCGGTTGGGACATCTTCCTCTACCTAGTTTGAAGAAGTTGTGTCCGCAGTTTCATGATGTATCTTCTTTGGAGTGTGAGTCTTGTCATTTTGCTAAACATCATCGTAGCTTATCAGGTCCTAGAATTAATAAACGAGCTGGGTTTTCTTTTCAACTTGTTCATTCGGATATTTGGGGTCCCTGTCCTGTTATGTCAAAAACTGGGTACAGATATTTTGTTACATTTGTGGATGATTTTTCCCGTATGACTTGGATTTATTTTATGAAAAATCGTTCTGAAGTTTTCTCCCATTTTTCTGCTTTTTGTGCTGAAGTTAAAACCCAATTCAATGCCTCTGTTAACATATTACGGAGTGATAATGCTAAGGAATATATGTTAGATTCTTTTCAGCGGTATATGTCTCAACAGGGTATTCTTCATCAATCCTCTTGTGTTGATACCCCTTCTCAAAATGGAGTCGCTGAAAGGAAAAACAGACATTTACTTGAGACAGCTAGAGCTTTATTGTTTCAAATGAATGTTCCTAAGTATTTTTGGGCCGATGCTATTTCTACAGCTTGTTTTTTGATTAATCGGATGCCCTCTACGGTGTTGAATGGTGATATACCTTATAGTGTTTTATTTCCAAATAAGACACTATTTCCAGTAGAACCACGGATATTTGGCAGTACTTGTTATGTTCGCGATGTACGTCCTCATATTACCAAACTCGATCCTAAGGCATTGAAGTGTGTTTTCTTAGGATACTCACGTCTTCAAAAAGGATATAAATGTTATTCTCCTGATTTACAGCGACATTTGGTTTCAGCTGATGTGGTATTCTTAGAAGATAAACCTTTCTTTTCATCTCCTTCCACACCTACAAGTCACGAGGAGGAAGATGAGTGGCTTATCTATAAGGTAACATCTTCTCGAGAACAAGTTGATGTGCCCACTATATCCTCTAGTACTGAGCAGATAATGGATGATGATCATTCAGCAAGACCGCAAATTGTTCAGGTCTACTCTAGAAGAAAAGACACTCATGATACATGTCCTGCACCAACATCTTTGTCATCAGATCCTGCTTCTGCCGACGACGATCTTCCCATTGCTCTTCGTAAAGGTACACGTACTTGTAAATCCACTTATTCCATTGCTAATTTTGTTTCCTATGATCACCTATCTCCCTCGCTATGCTCTTTAATTGCATCTTTAGATTCTGTATCTATTCCTAAGACAGTTAAGGAGGCCTTAAGTCATCCTGGATGGTATGATGCTATGATTGAAGAGATGAGTGCCTTGGATGAAAATAACACTTGGGAGTTAGTGAATTTACCTGAAGGCAAGAAGGCTGTGGGTTGCAAATGGGTCTTTACAGTCAAAGTTAATCCGAATGGATCTGTAGCTCGGTTGAAAGCTCGACTTGTAGCTAAAGGATATGCTCAGACCTATGGGGTGGATTATTCTGATACTTTCTCTCCAGTCGCCAAATTAAGTTCTGTTCGTCTTTTCATATCTTTGGCAGCTTCTCACCATTGGCCTTTACATCAACTTGACATTAAAAATGCTTTCCTTCATGGTGATCTTCAGGAAGAAGTCTATATGGAGCAACCACCTGGTTTTGTTGCTCAGGAGGAGTATGAGAAAGTTTGTCATCTGAAGAAGTCTTTATATGGGTTGAAGCAAAGTCCTCGGGCCTGGTTTGGAAAATTCAGCATGGTTGTCCAAGCGTTTGGGCTGAAGAAGAGTCAATGCGATCACTCAGTTTTCTATAGACGATCGGCAAACGGCATTATTCTTCTTGTGGTTTATGTTGATGATATTGTGATTACAGGAAGTGATCATGCAGGTATCTTTTCTCTTAAGTCCTTTTTGCATGGTAAATTTCACACTAAAGACCTGGGCCAGTTAAAATATTTCTTGGGAGTAGAAGTGACGAGAAGTAAGAAGGGAATTCTTCTATCCCAAAGAAAGTATGTTCTTGACTTGCTTACGGAAACTGGAAAATTAGGAGCTAAACCATGCACTACTCCTATGGTTCCTAGTGTACAACTTACAAAAGATGATGGTGATCATTTCAACGATCCAGAAAGATACCGAAAGTTAGTTGGAAAACTGAATTATCTCACAGTAACTCGTCCAGATATTGCATTTGCAGTAAGTATTGTTAGTCAATTTATGAATGCCCCTACGATCAAGCATTGGAAAGCTTTAGAGCAGATCTTATGTTATTTAAAAGGTGCTCCTGGACTTGGTATATTGTACAGCGATCATGGACATACTCAAATCGAGTGTTTTACAGATGCTGATTGGGCAAGTTCTAAAACTGATAGAAGGTCAACAACAGGCTATTGTGTTTTTGTTGGAGGAAATTTAGTGTCTTGGAGAAGTAAGAAGCAAACAATAGTATCCAGATCTAGTGCAGAATCCGAATACAGAGCTATGTCACAGTCTGCATGTGAAATTTTGTGGATTCATCACTTGCTTACTGAAATTGGTATAAATCCCTCGCCTCCAGCAAAACTTTGGTGTGATAATCAAGCTGCTCTTCATATTGCTTCAAATTCAGTGTATCATGAACGAACCAAGCATATTGAAATTGATTGTCACTTCATTCGTGAAAAAATTCAAGATAATATCATCTCGACAGGATATGTTAAGACAGAAGAACAGTTGGGTGATTTGTTTACAAAAGCTTTGAATGGTTCTCGACTTGACTATCTGTGTAACAAGTTGGGCATGATTAATATCTATGCTCCAACTTGAGGAGGAGTGTTAGAATACAGCTAGCAGCTGACTTTGCTAGCAGTTGTGCTCAAAGTCAGCTAATTACAGCTACCAGGCACTGGCTGTAGTCAGCCATTACAGCTAGTAGAGATGTGTTATCTTTCTCTTTCTTTTTGTATATATATATATAGGTTATGTATTGATTGATAAATACATATTGAATAACAAATTCAATTTCCATTGTATTGTTACAATTCTCTTCTTAATTCATTGTTTGGTTGATTTATTGATTTCCTTGAAATTATTTTCTATCAATTTTCTAAAAGAAAAAATCTACGTTGAGCAGCCAAAAGGTTTCAATGGACTAGGACATGAAGAGAAGGTGTATCTACTACAAAAGGCACTTTATGGGTTGAAGCAAGCTCTTAGAGCCTAGTACAGCAGAATAGAGGAGCACTTGTTGAACTTAGACTTTGAAAAAAGATGGAGTGAATCTACTCTTTATGTCTAGAAAGTTGGATCTGATATTGTAATTATTTTTTTATATGTGGATGATTTACTTGTGACAGGAAATAATGCAAATAAAATTGACGATTTTAAGGAGACGATGAAGGTCATTGAGATGACAGACCTTAGCGAAATGACATATTTTCTAGGAATGGAGATCAAACAAACTCAAAATGAAGTTTTTATTTGTCAAAAGAAATACTTGAAGGAAATTCTAAAGAGATTTAGAATAGAAGATTGTAAGAGTATGAGTACTCCCATGAATCAAAAAGAAAAACTGCAAAGGGAAGATGGAGCTGAACTAGTTAATGAAGGAGTTTACAGAAGCTTAGTTGGATGCTTGATGTATTTTACAGTAGCAAGGCTTGACACTTTGTTTGCTGTAAGTGTTTTATCCAGATTTCTAAATTGTGCTAGTGAATTGAATATGTTGGCTGCAAAAAAAATTGTCAGATATCTTAAAGGAACTCTAAACTTTGGCATCAAGTTTAGCAAAAGTCAGAATTTCAAACTTTATGAATACTCTGATAGTGACTAGGTAGGATCAGTAGATGACATGAAAGATACTTCAGGTTATTGCTTCACTTTTGGCTCAGGATGGTTTTTTTGGTGTTCAAAGAAACAGGAAGTTATGGCACAGTCAACTGCTGAAGTAGAATTTATAGCAGCAACAGCTACTATTAATCAAGCATTATGGCTAAAGAAAATTATGATATATTTGCAGCTGGAACAAAAAGAAAGCACTGAGATATTTGTGGATAATCAAGCTACCATAGCTATATCCCAAAATCCAGTCTTTCATGGAAGGATAAAGCATCCCAGTATCAAGTATTATTTTCTAAGGGAAGCGCAGAAAAATGGTGAAGTAATGTTGATTTACTGCAAAACAGAAGATCAGTTAGCAGATGTTTTCACCAAGTTATTCCATGTTAGTAGATTCGAATTTCTCAGAGATAACCTAGGAATCTGCAGCTCCTGAACCAGGAGGAGATGTTGAGTGTTCCAGGACCAGGAGTTGATTGCAGTATTTTTTAAGAATACTGATGTGAAAAATAATTTGTTGAAATGAAGTCCTAATTTTTAGGAAGTTTATTTTTGTTTTTCTATCATGCAAGTAATGGTTTCTGTTAGTTGCTATTTTTCAGTTGTGTTAGCATATATTTAGCCTTTTATTTTGCAAATTTGTTATACAGTTCTTGTATTTAATTTGAAGTTGCAGTTCAATAAAAATGCAGACTTTTCAAGTCAATTATTCCTCTTGCTTCTAATATTTTTTTTTTAGAATTAACAATACCTTTGAATTTGTTGAATCTTCGGAAAGAGACCTTAGCGCTATGCCAGAAAGTAAGTTGCATACTTCAAGATACAGCTTTGAGATAGTAAAGGAATCATAAGAAACTGACATGAAATATTCAATTAGGCAATTCCATTTACTTGTAACACATCCAACCAACAAGATTTCCTGCATCAAGGGAAAAAAAAAGGTATACAGAATGAAAGTCAAGGTCCATGTTATTTTTAAGAATTCAACAGCATTGTGTGCATGAAACCATTTTCCATTACAATCTGTCAAAAAGCTTGATCACAAAAAAATAAAAAATAAAAAATAAAAACTAACTCAAGGAACCATGAAATCTTGGAACGCATTGAACACTTGATAACATCACCCCACGCTCCTTAAAATCTCTTTGCACTGAACAGCACAAGAATGCATTTGAATGTGCTGCTTCAAAACAATTAAAATTTTGGAATCCATATAATGCAAAATAAGTTGAACAAAATTAGTAAGAACGAAGAGCAATTCTCAGCCACTACCATGTATATCACTGCTTTAAAGTACACATCATCAAAGGTGAACTGCTTTAAAGTACACATCATCAAAGGTGAACTATGTATAATTGAACTTCTTTATTAATCACTCAATAATTACACAGCTGGAAACACTAATCATATGCATCTGGAAACTCTTATAGAGCAGAAAATATGAAATTGACAATTACTAGCCAAATAAGTATTTAATATGGATTGTTCATAATTAAAATCGACAAATATTTAATATGAAATTCATAGAACTTTTAAGAGACATTCCTGCATTTGACTGCACAAAGGGACTAACTTACCATTTTTTCAAGTAAATCATTTCCCTCGCATTTTGCTGAAGTGTTTAGCTGTCCAAAAACTTGTACCCAGTAAAACTTAGGAGCAGAAAATATCATGCTGGCACCTGAGACCAATCTGACATTTCTCTTATGAAGAAAATATGAAAGATTTGATGATTTCCAACGGTTCCAAGTGATAAAATTGGACAATTGGTCTACGTTCCTGCATCCACAGCCAAAGCATGTTCACTTTTCTCCTCAAGGCCACATCAAAAGATGCACATAACAATCTTATTGTCAACAGGTAAGGACCAAACAGACAAAAAACTACCAGATCTTGCTTTATACTTTTCCAGTGCAGGCTTTTTCTTCCCAGGCAATTAAAAAGTGAAAAGTAATATGCCAATACAGGAAGAATATGCTCTAGAGTGAATAAAGGAATTATAAGAAACTGTTTAAAAAAGAAAAAAAAAAAAGAAAATGTAAAAGAAGAGAAAGATTAGCTTTGTCTAGGAATTAAGTATCAACTATTAAATAATCTCCCTTTTAAGGATCATTGTGGTTTTTTAACACAAACTTTTTGCGAACATCACTGTTTGGTGTCATTAGATGTGTTATCCTCCTACCAACAATAGCATGCCGTCCAAATTATCACTCTGCCTATCAATAACTATACAGATGTTATACATTTCTGAAAGGCTACAACTTGCTGAACACTTATGATCAGACTATGAACGACAACCATTCTGATCAAATTGTTCGAAACTCTCTGACTTACAGAAAATCTTTGCTTTAATATGCAGTTTCCCAGTACAAACCAATTTAAAAGATATCACATCTGTTGCTTTTGTAACCACAGTAAAAACCAGCTTTACATCATTGTTCAACATTTATAGGTAAAATGAGCAGGCAAAATTATCATAACCAGCAGAAAGGTATTCAAAATTACAAGCACTGACTCTGGAAACCAACAAGCAAAAGAATATAGTTAAAAATACGTGGCTTTCTGCATCCTGTTTGCTGGTTAAAAATATAAGATAATATTTTCTACTGTTAGAGAAATATAATGTGTACCGTTCTGAAAATGGAGCGCTGCTTGGGAAATCTGACCAATTGCTGCACCCAATGGCATTTGCAAGAATATCTAAGCCTGTCTCAGTTGCCAACACACCTGAAACTGCAGAGTGCCTCTTCAACAGCTCTTGAATAGTACACTTTGTTAGATCATCCTCAGTGAATTTTCCAGTATCCATAGTTGGAAGGCCACCTTTCATCACAATTACTGACTCCTTAATAAGAGCCCTCCTTTCGGAATCTAAGTTAAATGGGGCATTTTGCATTGTTAACTTATTGAGATAGGCACCATGGCAGTCATTCTCCAATCCTGAAAGCTTCTCTAGATCCATCTCAACAACTGCAGTAAGAAGAGCCCTGAGATGTGAATCCCTTAATGGTAAAGTATGGAACAAATGTTCTAGCACAACATTCCTTGCTTTCTTAAGAGCATCATAAGATAGATTTGCAAGACCCTGCTTTTAACAGATGCATCATAAGCTCGACAATGTTAGGTTGTTATCAACAATAAATTCACCATATTCATTGTTAGATAATAGAAAGCCATTCACTACCTGAGGAAAAGAAGGATGGCAAGTCATTCCACGGACAGCTGCATCAAGTTCTTTAACCGAGTCCTGGTAAACACCCGTGCTGCTCAGCTGCCCAAGTGCCTAAAATTATCCGCAAAGCAACAATGGAAATGACAGCAGAACTTCGAAATAGAATAACATGAATAGGACATTTTAAAGAAAATTGCGCGAGATGTTAAATTTAAATAATATATTCCACCAAAAATTCAAAAAGAAATCCAATTAAGATAACCATTCTGACTGACAGAAAAAAGCCTGAATTTAGAAAACTAGTTAAGAAACTAACAGCAGAGTGGAAAGGGAGTGATAAAAATTGAATTACATTTTCAAAGAAGGAAGCCCATTGAAAGGCTTTCATGATATTTTGGGAATCCCAGTGGGCTACAAGACCTGAAGATTGATACCCAGATGCCAGAATCAAGATATCGACAAACCCTTTTATTAGTTTCACCATTTCCTCTAAGGACATGTGTGGGTAATTCCAAGCCATCTTCTTCTTCCACAAGCCAAAGGATGATCGCACTCAGAACACAGACTTTATTATGGTGGGTCAGGAGCATGCAAATGTAAGAGTTTCAATTCAGTGTGATCCTCAGAATTTCGAAAAACTCAGCGAAGAAGGCACGATGGGGGAGAGGCGGGAGACGGGGTTTCATATATTCCGCGTTTTAGCAAGATATAATATTTAAAGTGAATTTCAAAAAAAAAAAATATATATATATATATATAAAAAGCGGACGGGAGGATATATTATTAGAAGTAATATCTTAAACTAAATTCTTACCTCATAGAAACTTCTTCTACAAAAACACTTCCATGTTTTTCTTTTTTGCCGAGATCTATTTTCCTTCCATTTCTTTTTCTACATTGTTTATTCATCTCTTGCAGAATTTCTTTTCGAAATGTTTAAAAGGAAGCAGCCAAGCGTTTTGGGTATGATTTGATCTCCAAGTATGTGTTTTTGTTCGTCTCCAAGTATAGAGAGAAAATCATACCGAGTCTTTTGGTAGATAATAACAATTCTCATTCATTTAGAGATGTTCAAACTGCTGTAACTCATTTCAACAATATGATCCGTCTAAATCCCTTGCCTTCCATGAAATTTTTTACTCAATTTTTATCTTCTCTTGCAAGGATGAAATATTTTGACACTGTCATTTTCTTAATCAAGAAAATGGAATTGCAGGGAATCTCATATAATGTTTATACCCTTTCTATCTTAATTAATTGCTGGTCTTTTGAATTTTGGTTTCTCTACTTTGGGAAAATTCCACAAGTTGGGGATTGAACCCACTGTTGTGACTTATGGTATCTTTGTTAATGGCTAGTGTATGGTGGGCAAAATTGATCAAGCAATGGAGCTCATTGATAGTATTGTGGCAGGAGGGGCTTAACTTGATGTTCATACTCTTACTATGTAAAGGTCTCTGTAAAATTCAGAAAAGCTGTGTTGCTAATGATTGGTTGAAGAAAATGGTTGAGAGAGGTTATGAGCCAAATGTGGTGATATACGCTGCGCTCATTGATGGCCTTTGTAAGGAAATGCGAGTTTCAGAGGCCTTAAACCTCTTTCCTCATGTGAAAATCACTTGTAGCTCTTTACTTCATTGTATGTGCAATTCAGGGAGTGGACACAAGTTGCAGCATTGTTCAAAGAAGTGATCGAGTGTAATATCGAACCAGATGTTGTCACCTTCAGTATATTGATTGATGGACTTTGCAAGGATGGAATGGTTTTTGAGGCTCTAGGTTTGTTTGCTAAAATGATTCAAAGGGCCATCGAGCCTAATGTTGTCATTTATAACTCCTTAATTCATGGTATCTGCAATTCAACCGAATGGGCAGAATATTCAAATATGTTGAAGGAAATACTTAGTCAAAACATCAAACTAGAAAATGTTACTTTCAGTATATTGGTTGATATGTTTTGCACGAAAGGGGAGATTTCAGAGGCTAAAAGTATCATCAACATAATAATCCGAAGGGGCTTAGAGCCCCATGTTGTCATTTACAGTTCATTAATTGATGGATATTGTCTTCAGAATCAAGTGGGTAGCGCTAGAGAAGCACTAGAGATGATGATCAAGAATGGTTGTTCTCCTAATGTTCATAGTTATAGCATCTTAATTAAAGGATATTACAAGAGTGCAAGGATAGATGAAGCCATGCAACTTTTTGATGAAATGGCTCAAAAAGGTATAATTCCAAATCCTATTACTTATGATACACTTATAAGCGGCCTATGCGAGGCAGGGATGCCACGCTCTGTCTGAAAAGCTTTTCAAATGCACTGTCATGGCTGTCATCCTGATATAATAACATATTCAACCTCGCTTGATGGCTTCTGCAAAGTGGGGTGTCTACAAGAGGCACTGGTGCTGTTTGAAGATATGAAATAGAGCCATTTGAATCCTAATCATCAGATCTATAAGATCTTGATTGATTGTTTCTATAAAGAAGGGAAGCTGCAAGATTTAAAGGATTTGCTTTCTAGCACATTAGTTGAAGAGCTGAAGAGTTTGAATGTGTTGCATGATCAACAGTTGTCTCTGCTGAAGAAGGATTGACATATGAAGTGTGTGCGATCATCCAAGAACTAAAGTAGGATAGCTACAGGAAATGATCTTATGTTTATTATTTAAGAATAATGTATTCAAGGTGAATGTTCTTGAGATTTGTGAATTTGCATGAAACAATCATCTGCTACCGAATGAATTAGGTGATCATTATTTTCTCTCTTATCTTTATATATATGTGTACTAAATTATGCATCAAGAAAGGTAGAATAATTATATTTGTAGTAAATATGTGTTCTTTGAAGCCATATAAGAGCATGAATCGCAACTTGGTCATCATGTCAAGTTGGGACTTGTCTTTGTTCAATACATTATCATCGCAATGTGCAATTTACCTTTTCCTCGGGGCCGTGATATGTGTACAGAGACATTCCTGGGAACTTGAATAACTGTAACTACGGAACAGATCTTGATTGAGCTAGAAATGAGCTTGTTAGTGGAGTGCAACCAGATGAAGCTATCTATTTAAAGCTCAACATGGTCTCCAGCCAGAGAATGAGATTGGAGTTGGACTGGAGCAATCTGAATCTTCATCCCGCTGCCAAATATATTAAAATCACGTGAATGCTAACCATAACAAGAAAGAAAAAATATAATCTGAGTATGCTTTACTGTTAGCAATCTATTGAAATTTCCAATTTTGCTCAAACTGAAGTAAAATGTGAGATTTGAATAAATTGAAGCATCATAAATCTTCCTCTTGTAATGAGACTCACTTGTCTTTAATCTGTTACAAATTTTAGCTCATGTTCCTTTCCAACAATATAGAATATTTGTTGATTCTCCACAATGCCTCCATTTTTATCTCCTGATCTCCGAATATGAACCTAATTACTGTAATAACATAGCTTTTCATTTTTCCTCCTATATTTTTTAGTTGAAAAAATACAAGAAGTGAACTGAAATGTTAGTTTGGATACATGTTTTCCAGTCATCTGCTTTAAAACATTGAATAACAATGAAATTTTAGTATGCAAGAATGGGAGATTGTCTCATCGCTTGTTTTATCTGTCAAATATTTTAATGACGACAAAAAGACTAGAAGAAGACCAAATATTTAGGTGGAGTTGTTGGAACTTCATTCAGCTTTTATCAGTCTTGAGTTAATTATCTGATTGAATGGATTTCATTTTTCAGTATAGACCATTACCTGGCTATTTGTTCTCCGATTCTCCAATCTCATTCTTTAAACCCTTGTGGTCAAGGCAGTACATTAGGAGTGTACAGTTGATATTCTCCCAAGATTTTGGCACTGAAGGACGCGGAGCGCATGTATGATGACAATGGGACAAACTGTTGAGAATATTTGTCAAATTACAAGTACGCGGAGGAAAATACAAGTGAGATTGAACTGTTTTTATCGATGTAGCGAAGCAAACTGTTTCGAATACCTTAAAACCCTTTAATTGGAACTTGAAAGATTGTTTTGTACTCGACTAATTTAGTATATAGAATTGAACAGTACTCTCTCCAAATCCAATTTTGTACCCGTAACAGTCATCTTCAATATGACATACAAATGGCTTGTAACTGTACAAATTCTGTAATTATAAACGCAATCCAGAAGGCCTAGAAAATTGAGAAGCGGTCATCAAAAATAAATTTGAAATTTGATAAACTGTACCGTTCGTTGGCAATGGACACTCAACACAATAATTTAAATAGTGAAGCGTTAAACGATTTACCATATTTTCAAACAGACAAAAGTACCAACAAAAACTTAGAAATAGTAAAACTCCTTAACTGATCTGTTTTACTCCGACATAACATAAAACCAACCTCGTAAGCAAAATGATACTTAAGGACAAAAACAACTACCAAAACAATTTGCTCTCAAACAATAGCATTGGCAGCACTAGCAATTCTTGGCCACAAATCAGCACACTCTTTCCCAATGGGGCCAGTAATAGCAGATCCTACAATCACAGAATAAATCATACATGATCAATAAGAAAGCATGGGCAGATGCACATTGATCATTTTATGTTTACCACCGAACTGGCCCTCAGTTCCAGCTTGTTTGATCATGTACCATCTGTTTACCACAGTTCATAATAATGCTGTTCTACAATAAAACAGATCAACACCTAAAACCTCTTTAAATACCAAAACAGATAGACCTTCCACAAATTCAAACAATAAGATAGAGAACTTTGATCTTTTGTTTAATCTTACCTACCCAACAAGGAGAATAATTGATTCCAAAATAAGTGACAACATCATATGCACATTCCAAATAACACTACTAGTGACTAAAATTGTCTAACATTGGTTCGGACTAACTAATCAAAAAAGAAAAGCACGTTACCTTTCATCTCGCCCTTCGGATTAACAATGACACCAGCATTATCTGCAAAAGGAATTGGGTAGGTTTTAGAAACTTAAACTTCTTCCGTGAGATGAGAATGCTTGGTAAAGAATAATCAGAGCAAAATGATCTAAGCGTAGCAATGCAGCTAGACCTTAAAAACAGTACAACAAGGCTTATCAGAAGCATTAAAAGCTTGCTAACTAGCTTAACCCAATCCTCAATCATTAGTTATGGCACAAAGGGGAAACCACTTCAATCGAGACTTATTCAGAAAACCCAACATACACACCAATATCAGAAACAGAATTTACCAGGAGACAGGTAGCACGATTCTAAAGAAGCAAATAATGCTGTTTAAAACTGGCATTTAGTTAATTTATGCTTCTCAATAAAAAGTGACTTATATATTAACCGGCCACTCCATCACCAAAGAAGCAACATATTAGAGGACGTTAAATTACAAAATAACTAAAAGATTGTGGCAATAAAGGAGCATAGCCAGAAAATTTTGTTTGAAAGTTAAAAATGAGATAAAATTTTATAGATTAAATTATTCAATTTGCCAGTAAAATAGTTCTAACATTAACTTTTAGGGCAAATTAAAACATGATTTTTAAGTTATTTTTGCTCATGTCATTAGCAAAATTATAATTTTTTTATTTTTCACAAATTTTTTGTGTGCCACATATTTTTATTATAAGTTACGAATTCCTATCATAAGTATACAGTGAATTATGCAAAAATAAAAAGAAAAATTACAAAAATATTATTTAGATGGCAAGAGGCGAATTAACCCTACATTAAAAAAAAATTACAAGCAAATTTATTTCAAATTTTGATTTTAGAGAAAATTAAAATATCAAATTTTTACAAGACAAGAATAATAAAAATATGAAAGAAGTAAGATTTCTTTTTGTAAGATTAATTGGATTTTTTAATAATCACCAGTTAATTTTATTTTGTAAAATAAAGGATTACTTTGTTAAATGATATTTGATTTTTAGAGTTATAAACTTTTAATATATATTTTGTTGAAAGTATATTTTTAATTTTTGAAATTATAGCATGCATTACTTATGTAATTTTCCAAGTTTGGGGCCAAGGACCCCTCCGCCCCTGGTGGTAATGAACAATGCAGCGTCGACATTTTATCACAAGTAAAAATACAGCCATAAATCGCAGTAAAGAAGACAACAAATCGCAGTAAATACCCCTCCGCCCCTGGTGGTAATGAACAAAGCAACGTCGAAATTTCATCACAAGTAAAAATACAGCCATAAATCGCAGTAAAGAAGACAACAAACAAAAAATGTAAAAAGCGGATAAATTGGGAAAAAAAAGATCAAACTAAGAAATGAAATTCTACTGTGAAAGTGAAGCAAACCTTCGAAGTACATGTAGACACCATCCTTTCTGCGCCAGGGTTTGCGCTGCCTGACAATGACAGCAGGCATAACCTTTTTCCTGAGATCTGGCTTTCCCTTCTTCACGGTGGCCATCACCATATCTCCGACGCAAGCCGACGGCAAACGGTTGAGACGGCCCTTGATTCCTTTCACGGAAATGATGTACAGATTCTTCGCTCCTGTGTTATCGGCACAGTTCACAGTCGCCGCCACTGGCAGACCCAGTGACATCCTGAACTTGTTCCCAGCAGATCCACCCCTTCCTAAACAACAACATCAACAACAATAAAGGATCACCAATAGGACTATAGACTGATAAATTCTTGTTTGGTAGATGAGAAAGTAGAGTAAAATCATATGATAAATTAGCTTTACCACGCTTCGACATTTTTTATCGGCTTTGTGCGCCTCCTCCCACTTTTCTAAAGGGAAGTAGAAGTATATATAGGTCTGCCAGTACGCTTCCACTAGGGTTTTTGAAGGCACTTAACGGGGTCGTTTTTCCAAATGCGTTAACTTGAATTTACGCTTTTGTCCTCTGCCGGTAGTTTAGTAATAAGAAATAACGGACAGATAACTGAAGTAGAATGAAACATGTACTGCAATTCTGTCCTCGGCTCCCACTTTCCGATAATCTCAGCCTCCGGGACCGGAAAATCCAACCGGAGAAGCTACATCAGCTGTAAAATGTCTCTAGACCAAACCCCACAGACTCCGAACACTAAAAACCTCCTCACAACCTTCACTAACCTGCTGTGGGGCCCATCTCTCCCGCCGGGCCTCCTTATCTCCACTGTCCGTACAGCTTGGAGCACCGCGTGGCACCTGATGATGTCGCAGCTCGCGCCCTCCGATTCCACAGGCGGTTATTCTAGGCCCGCCTCCAAATTTCGCCTCAACAACTATGAAAACCTCAATTCCCAATTTTCCCGCCAAAATCAAGCGACTTTGCACCTCTATGTAGGGCTGCCATGCCCCTGGGCTCACCGGACGCTGATAGTCAGATGTCTCAAGGGCCTGGAAGATGCAATTCCAGTTTCGATTGCTTCACCAGGCCAAGACGGCTCGTGGGAGTTCCAGAACACACAAAACCTGGATAAGGCTATCCTTGCTCCGGGTAAGGATAAAGCAAATAGTCGAAAGACTTTGAAGGAGGTTTATGGGTTAAGAAGAGGAGGGTATAATGGGCGAGCCACAGTGCCAATGCTATGGGACACAGAGAGGAAAGAGGTTGTGTGCAACGAAAGCTACGATATTATTGAATTCTTCAATTCTGGGTTAAATGATTTAGCCCTAAATCCAGATTTGGATCTTTCACCCAAATCACTGAAGGGAAAGATTGAAGAATGGAATCGAGTTATCTATCCTAATGTAAACAATGGTGTTTATAGGTAATTGTTCTTCTTCTTTCTAAGCCTTAAAGACTTCACACAATTGTTCATGTAAATTCAATAAGATTTACACACTTGAATTTTGGATTAAACTTTACTGACACAGGCATGTGATATTCTCATAGTCATAAAAGAATATCGAAGTTATCGAATTTACTAGTGCAAATGTTTTAGCAGTTCAATTTAAAGTTGGGGAGCCAATTGAATTTTGTTTATATCAGCAATTTGCATGGTGGTGATGCTGAAATCAAGTTGTGGGTTTACTAGTTCAAGTGTTTTAGCTGTTCAAATTTGAAGCTGAGGAAGCAATTGAAATTTTGTTTTATATCAGAAATTTGCATAGTGGTGATCATACATGTAAAGAGCTGAAATGAAGATATATGTAGGTCTGGATTTGCTCAGAGTCAGGAAGCATATGATAAAGCAGTGGATGATCTGTTCACTACATTAGACATGGTGGATGATCACTTAGCTACTTCGCGGTACTTGTGTGGAAACACCATCACATTAGCAGATGTTTGCTTGTTTACGACTTTAGTTCGGTTTGATCCTGTTTATAATGTTCTATTCAAATGTACCAAGAAGAAGCTGCTCGAGTATCCCAACCTTCATGGGTATATGCGCGATATATATCAGGTAATTAGCAATTAGCTTCATTGCATATTTATTTCAATCTTTCTTGTAAACCATCATATTCCAAGACAAATTATCCCTATAACTTTTGCTGGCTGGTATTATATCAATGGGATAGGGAGGCAGATTGTATTGATTTGTTTATGTAATTAAGATGCATTCTTAGATTAAATTTTCTCCTCTCAAACAACCTGTGTCCTAAGAAGTTTATGATGCAGTATTGTTTGTAAAAAGTTTTGAGGTTAGAAGATACATGGATAATTGCATGCTAGATTGTCATCCGTAGAACAAAAGCAATATGCAGTAATTGAATTTGTCGCCTAGATAGCAGTTTTTCGAGAATCGGGAACTGAAATCCAATGGAAGTTGTGGTGAAGAAAGTAAATGATTGTGGAATTGTAATGGAGGACTTTATCTGTTGAAATACAGGAGATGACTGATTTTTACTGCTGAATTTGGGAAATTCTGGAACAAAATTTTCCACTGTTTACTTAGTCAATCGGTCTCGGTGGTCTTGGTTTTATTGGTCAATGGCATGGTTTCAATGCATGCTTGAAAAACCTATAGTTTGCTGCTTACTCTTGGGTTGGAGCTGTTATGTTTGAGAATGTAGTCTTTTATGCTGATGCTGGAGTCCTCTGGTTATTGTTTGTATATGCTTTCTAATTTTAGATTTGTGAAGTAATAACTGAATATCTATACATTATTTATTCACTACACAGATCCCAAAGGTTGCAGAAACTTGCAATTTTCCTGCTATTATGGATGGCTACTACAAAATTCTTTTTCCACTCAATCCGAGCAGTATTCGCCCTGTTATGCCTTCAGGATGTGAATATGAGGCCCTTTCTGCACCTCACAATAGGAAATCATTGTCATCTGTAGATAAAAGCACGCAAGTTTATGTTTCATGATTTGGTTACATTAAAACTTTGTATAGTGTATATCCACCACTGTATACATTACTTGCTAAGTTGAAGTTTGCTGTCAATTTGTTTTCCTACGTATTGAATTCAGTACTAGAAGAAGCATGAACTGAATAATTGATCACAAAATGAAGCATGCAGAAAAATGAAGGGAGCCATGATATAATTTGTATGCGCATACTATGTGATTTTACCTTATTTATGAATAGTTCTCTTTGCTTTCCATTCCAACTTTGTTGTAAGAGAAAGAGGAGGAAGATACGAAGCAATCTCCTCGAGGCATTAACCAAAGACCATGCTTCATATCACCTGGAAACCAAGAAATCCATATTTAATTGTGGAAGCCCGATGTTAATGCAAAGACTCGGTACTAAACTAGGAGGATATTAAGTTCATTTACAAGCAATTACGTACCAGCAGCAGATATGGCCTCCGCATTATATACATAGATAACCACCTGAATGAGCTATGAAAATGAGCATAACAGAAACCAACATCCAAAATTCCAAGTCGCCTTCTGCCTCCTACACACTAAGGCCAAAATAAACTTATCTACGCAGTCATTAGCTACTAGAAGAACTAATAGTTCACCAAAATAAATTTCACTAATTTTCTACGTGTTAAGTTAGCAAAGAGAAGATAACTACAAAAAGGTCCGGATCTCAATCCCCATTTATCTAATCATATTGAAGCAGGCTTTGACCCTGCAAAGAGAGGTGATCATCAATCTTCGGTAAGGAATAGAACAGATGAAATTGAGGACAAAATGGAGAAGCATCAAGAATCACCAAAATAATTAAGTCATAACAATATTTACACTGATGATCCAAGGGAATCAGGGTACTGATAAACTACTGTAGAAACAAAGAACAAGAAAGATTGGAAATAGAAATCGACAAGAAAGTTTGTTCATATGGAAATTTTATTATTTATGCCCACCAAGGCTGCAATTACCCAGATTTACAAAAATCAACAGGTACCAAAAATACAACATCACATTTTGTATAATGTAATTTTCAGCATCCAATTTTCTCATTCTAAGGCTGACCCCAGACAACTGAACACATTTAAGTATCCACCAGAACAGGCTAAGAGAGAATGCAGGAGTAAGATGCTTGAGCACCTTAAATAGAAACGGGGCAAGAAACATACAAATCTGCAAAATAAACTAATTTCTATTACACATATTGGATGCCAATTAAAAAGGGTAGCTTCTATCAAGCTTTTATTGTCCAGAAATGTCATCCAATACATAATTGCCATTATGGAATCCAGTTGAAATCTTTGAGGTTCCTAACCTTATAGAGATCCTATGGAATTATTCCCCTAATCCCAAACTTATGTGCAAGACCCCACTTATAGGGGGCAGCAGCATTTCTGTATACATGAAAGTTAGTCGGGTGTGATGCAGGTTGGGTGGGATGTTTCATGTTCAAGCCCTTAAATGTTTAATCAATATTCAGGTTCAGGGCAGCCACTGAGTCAGATCGTTTGTCAGATCCAATTTGAAATATTGATTAATTATACCTAGGTTCTCAAGTCAAGTAATTTCCTTAGATGGGCTTGGGTCAATGCCCGCTTGATATTTCAGCATGCGCAATGAAGAACCTCCAGTTCTAACATATAAGCATGTACATAATGAGATTTGATCACAAAATACCATAAATTATAAATTTATGAGAAAATGTTGTCTTTTGCTTGAGTCACCTGAAAAGAACCACAAAACCGTCGGGTGTTCCAACAGGGGAGATTCCGACGATCAATTCAGTCAATTGACAAAGTAAAGGTTTTCTTGTATATGAATTCAGAGAGAGCTCAATGTACCTGATGGTTTCCTTTATATAGAGTTATGCCAAATAGGAAATAAGATCTTGTTTAGGAGAAAATCACCTTAATCCCTTGATTGATGCTTGATTCCCAATTTATGAAGATTTGTTGAGTGATTCTTGGTACTTTCCATCACTGTGAGATCAGGATCTGCGCTATATTTGTCAAATATTGGTTAATGATTGCTTACCATAATGTATTACCGAGCTGCCCTTAAAGACCGGACTGTTGGCACGCCATACGCCCAGACGAGCCCTGATACAAGACCTCATAAACAGATAGTTCGGCTTGAAGCCTGTGCCTGAAGCGACCGCGCCGATCCCCAAGTGGAGAGCTCGGATATCATAAGTTCCCCCCTCCGAGAGATGACATTTATGTCACGAAACAAGTACCGAATGACCCAACACTGCGCGCGTGTTTCAACCTTTCCACATTACTAACAGCTGTGCGCGTGACCCCTCAAAAAACGTGAGCAGTCTCCTCGTTGGCTGTGATTCAGTGGTTGTGTCAGGCGTTATGATGAGGGTGCCCCATCGGTTACCGTGCAAATATTAATTGTCTTCCCACAGCCCCAATCATCAATCGCCACCTGTTCTCTTCTGATTGGTCTCCGTTCTCTATAAATACCCACTTCCTCTGTTCACTCTCACTTTCGCTTGCTTTAGGGATTTCAGAATTCATTCTGTTGCTCTTCTTCTTCTTCTCAACCTGCAGACTTCCATTCACCCCCATCATCCCTCTGCCTTCCTTGGGTTTTTCTCCTCTTGCATCAAGGTTCCCTACGTTTTTCCAAGCTTCCTCCAGATCCTCCCTATTACAGGTTTGTACCTTGTATTCTTTCTCTTTTCATTTTAAGAATGAGTGATCCCGAGAGTTCTACAGAGAGATTGAGAGTGGAGGAGGGCCTTGAGCACGAAGATATACCTGAATCTCCTGGTCCCAGTCAGCCAGAACCATCAAAGAGAAAGGAGCCTAGGAGGAATCCCCGGGTTGGGAGCATAAGTTCGGTTATAAGGAGCAACGAGATGACCGAACTCCAAGAGAAATTAGGGATTCCCGAGAACTACACAATCCGAGCACCTGGAACCCACCTTAGAGCAAATGCTAATTTCAACGGCCAAAAGACGATAGTGGTGTACGAGGCTGATTTCGAAGCCGGAATGAGCCTCCCTCCAACTGCCTTTGAGGTCGAGCTGATGAACTATTATGGGTAACTATGGGCCAGATTCATCCAAACGCATGGCGCACAATATCTGCTTTACAAATGTGGGCTGCAGATAATGAGATTAATCTGACAGTTAGGCTCTTCCGGGTTACACATGTGATCGGACTTCGCGTATCGTCCGAGGATCATAACTATGTGCAGGCCCGAGCTGGTTATGGGATTTTCAAGGGCAACCCGGAGTCCCTAAAGAACTGGAAAAACCGTTTTTTCATCGTGAAAAGCAACGAGAAATTCAAGTTCCTGACCACCTGGGGTCGGTACGTCAATAAGAACGACGATCCAATAATGCTTACCGAGGAGGAGGAGCAGACGTTGATCCGATGGAAAGCACTAGCACAAGATAAACTTGACATTAAAGATCAGCTTATGTTCGGCCTGGACTGGACTATGCCCCCTCGCCTTCGACGAAGAGGTATATTCTGATATCAGTTCCCTTGTTCTAATACTTTCTCATTGTTCGGTTTTTTGCAGAAATGAAGCATACCGAGAGACCGAGCATGGTCGAGATGATGAGGGCCAAGAGGCAGAAAAAACCAGTAGGGTCCACAGATGCCGAGCCTGCTGCGGAGGTTCACGTCGAGGCCCCCTACAGAAGCACGACCGAGCACGACCAACACGGCAACCCAGATCCTGCTGCCGGCCAAGAAGACCTCTTGTCTCGAACTCCTACAACTGCAATCCCCACAGCTGATCTTCCGACCCCTCCAGGACCACAATCTCCAGAGTCTGGTGATGTGGCTGGGCCGTCGAATCCTCGTTCAACGAAGAGGGCATGAAGGCTTTCGCCGAGGAGATATGTGAGATCTGGAAGGCGGAGGGGAAAAACTACTCCGAGGACAACCCCGTCTTCTGCGACTTCATACACCATCTTTCCTGCGTTCCAAAAAGTATCAACCCATTATTTCGCTGGAAGGCCGATGATCTGAGCGAAGCCCTTAAGAGGCACCAAGTACAAGTAAGTTTTTGTGCATTATGCTTTGCTTATTGTGCGGAGAGTGCCATAAACCCTAACTTGTCTTTGTTTCGCACACAGGCTTCAATACTGAGCGGCGCAGTGATCGCGAAGATGAACAACTTGATCATGATGTGCAACAGAGAGGCACGGTCGGTTGCTGGGCAACGTCTCAGGGCTAATGTTGCCGAAGATAAGCTGAAGGATACTGAAAAGAGGACCCTGGAGGCCGAGGTCAAGGTTACCGAAGCCTTGAATGAGGTTTCCGAAATACGGAAGAAGTTGGCCGAAGTTGAAGAGAGAGATGCTGAAAGAGATGCCGAGCTGACCAGTCTCTGAGCTGAACTGGAAGAGTCCAAGAAAAGCCGAGCTGACATAGAGGAAAAATATGCAGACCTTGAGTACCGATCACTGGAGTTGGCGGTCGACAAGTGCCTTGCCTTTAGCGAAAAATTATCAGATGCTGTCAAACAGCGCCATCCGGATATGGATTGGTCCTGGTTGGACGAAGTGTATCCGGATGAATAAACTATGTACTCTTTGAACGTTAATGAAATGAAGAATTTATTTTTGTTTGTATGTGCCGAACCCTTTGTATTTTCCATATGCACAATTTGATCGATAAAGCATGATAAGCTATTCAATGAATGAACCAATGTTCTTATGATAGTTCGGCTAAACGAGCTCTTCAATAAGTAATGAAGTAAAAGATTCTCAATAGTTTTAACCGAGCTAAATGTATTTCGACACTTAGGTCATAAAATGCTCGATGGCATAATAGCCGAGTGAGCGCTAAGGGTTCATTTCGTTGTTGAATATGAGAGTGTACGCCCTGTCGGCGATGGTTTCGAATATACGCCCTGTCGGTGGTAATATTGGATGGACGCCCTGTCGGCAGTTGTATTGAATCGAGTCATAGCGATTCTAGTACAGATAATCATAATAGGAGACATTGTGTTTTCATGAATATACCTCGTTTATTGAAGTTTTATCAAGTACAATTGATATATGGCAAAAAACTGAACTGAGTAAAGTACAGAGTATCGAAAGATTGACCGATGGCTTACTAGCCGAAAGAGCCATAAGAATACAAAGCCGAGCTATTGATAATAAACCTTCAGATTTGAAATGTTCCATGAATGGGGAAGTATTTTCCCGGAGGACTCTTTCAACCTATATGCTCCCCCCTTAACATCATGAACTATGTAAGGGCCTTCCCAGTTGGGATTCAGCTTGCCCACTCCGGCTAATGTTTGTGAAGCGACTACCTTTTTAAGGACTAGCTGCCCGATCCTGAATGTCCTCGGCTTTATATTCTGATCATGGTAAGATGACATCCTTTGCTTGTAAGCAACAGATCGCAGCTGAGAATGTTCTCTTTGCTCTTCCAACCTATCCAACTTACACAACAGGTGCGCGTCATTGGCTGCTGCATCAAAACTAGAAGTACGGACTGTTGGCATACCGATCTCACAGGGGATAACCGCCTCTGTCCCATATGTGAGTGAGAAGGGGGTCTCTCCCGTTGCTGATCTTGGCCATGTTCGGTAAGCCCAGAGGACGTTGTATAGTTCATCCACCCAAAGACCCCTTGCTGAGTCGAGTCGTTTCTTCAGACCTGCAAGAATAGTCCGGTTAGTTACCTCGGTCATGCCGTTTGCCTGCGGATGGTATACCGAGGTGAAGCAAAGCTGGATCTTCAATTCCGAGCAGTATCCCTTGAAAGCAGCACAATCAAACTATTTGCCGTTGTCTGTAACAATGGAATGTGGGATACCAAACCTCGTGATGATCGACTTCTGAACGAACTTGATAATATTTGCCGGAGTTATGGTTGCCAAAGGCTCCGCCTCTACCCACTTTGTGAAATGATCCACTGCTACCACTAAGAACTTCCGTTGTCCGGTTGCTAAGGGGAATGAGCCTACTATATCAATCCCCCACTGGGCAAATGGCCAGGGACTATGTATTGAAATCTAGAGAGCAGCTTTTTGATGGCTCAGATTGCCGAACCGCTGGCACTTATCGCACTTCTTAATCAGCTCTTTCGCATTGCCCTTCATACTAGGCCAATAGTATCCCTGCAATAACGCCTTTCGAGCTATTGCCTGTGCTCCTTCATGGGCCCCATAAATACCTTCATGAATTTCTCTTAACACATATTCCCCTTTCTCAGTACTCAAACACTTTGCCCAGGGAGCCGAAAACGATCTCTTGTATAACGGATCATCCAGGATCGCATACCGACTGGATCGCCAAACTATCTTACGAGCTTGTACCTGATCTTCGGGTAGAGCTCCGCTACTCAGATATGTGTAGATGGGAAGCCTCAACCCATCCATCGGCTCATGCAAGTGTACCTTGTACGTCTCGTGTGTAGGAGCAGATATGATAGACCAAATGATGTTTGATACTGCTGGTTGATCTTGAAGGCAAGCTTGTTTGGCCAACACATCGGCCTCGGCATTCTCCTCCCTCGGCACTTGATCAATGGACCATGCACAACCCCGGTTCTCAAGTTGGGCGAAGAGTGCAGCAGTTAATTCCTTGTATCTGATCATCGCATTGTCTTTGGCTTCAAATTTGCCAAGTACCTGGCTAACGACAAGCTATGAGTCAGAGAAGATATTCAAGGAATCCGGTCTTACCTCTAAAGCTAGCTGCAAGCCAAAACTGAGAGCTTCATATTCAGCTACGTTGTTGGTTGCATGGAATGCTATGTGGGCCATCGCCCTGATCACAATCTTCCCTGGTCCGATCAAAATCACCCCGGCTCCAGCACCTACAGACGAGGATGCACCATCTATGTACAATTTCCATGAGCAAGGACTAGGCTCCTGTGGGGGTGCATGCAATTCTGCCACAAAATCTGCCAAAACTTGACCCTTCATAGATGGCCGAGCTTCATATCGGACATCAAACTCTCCCAACCGAGCTGCCCATTCCGTTATTCTCCCCGATGCCTCGGGTTTCTGCAAAACCTTTCTGAGGTTTGAGTTCGTCCTTACTGTCACCGTATGTGCCTGGAAGTAGGGGCGTAACTTGACAGCGGAAATCACCAATGCGAAAGCAAGCTGCTCGAGTATAGGATACCTCAGCTCGGCCCCTCTCAGAACCTTGCTTGCGTAATAGATCGGAAACTGCTGACAACTCTCTTCCCTTATCAAGACTGACCCCAAGGCTCCCGATGAGACCGCCAGGTACATATACAGCACTTCTCCCGGCGATGGCCGACTTAGAAGGGGTGGGGTACTAAGAAAGTTTTTCAATTCGTCAAATGCTTTCTGACACTCTGGTGTCCATTCAAAACCCTTCACTTTCTTAAGGGTGTTGTAAAAAGGAAGGCATCTCTTAGCCGAACAAGAAATGAATCTGCCTAAAGCCGTCACCCTTCCATTGAGTTTCTGAACATCCCTTACCGATCTTGGTGGCTCCATCTCCAGAATGGCTCAAATCTTTTCTGGGTTAGCCTCTATTCCCTTCTTTGAAATCATGTACCCCAAGAATTTTCCAGACTGGACTCCGAAGTTCTCTGGGTTTAACTTCAAACCGAACTCCCTTAGCACCCCGAACGTTTCCGCGAGTTCCCGAGGTAAGTCCGCAGCAGTCTTGCCTTTGACGATCATGTCATCAACATACACTTCTACATTCCTTCCCAATTGCCCCGCAAACATCTTATTCATTAACCTCTGGTAAGTGGCCCCGGCATTTTTCAACCCGAATGGCATGACTCGGTAACAGTAGGTAGCCCGATGTGTGACAAAAGCAGTTTTCTCCTCATCGCTCTTCTTCATAGGGATTTGGTGATACCCAGCAGAGGCGTCTAGGAAAGTATATTCCTCGAACCTCGAAGTTGAGTCAACCAGGAGGTCAATATTTGGCAGTGGGTAACAATCTTTCGGGCAGGCCTTGTTTAAATCAGTGAAATCAACACACATTCGCCACTTTCCATTGGCCTTCTTCACCAGAACCACATTTGACAGCCAGTCCGGGTATAACACTTCTCTAATGAACCCGTTTTGTAGCAGTGTATCGACTTCCTCCGACATTGCCAGCTGTCGCTCGGGAGCGTGGTTCCTCTTCTTCTGCTTAACAGGCTTGCAACTCGGTTGCACATTGAGAGCATGACACATTACCTCGGAAGAGATTCCCTTGATGTCTGAGGGTTGCCAGGCAAACACATCACTAAATTCTGACAGTACCGCTACCAATGCCTCCTTCTCTTTTCCCTCTTTACTGGCAGCAATCTTGACCGTCTTTCCTAGTGAAAGCTCGAGTTCCCGGAGTGAATCCATGGGTTCCGCATTCCTAGCCGTTGGGATATCCAGTGCGTCTAAGGGTAATGCCTGATCTGCTTCCTTTATCATGCTAACATAGGTTTCTCGAGCCGCTTTCTGACTGCCCCTCAGCACGGCCACATCACCTTCAACAGGTATCTTTACAAGTAGCTTACGCATCGAGATGTAAGCGTCCACCCCAACTAAAAGAGGCCGCCCGATGATCACGTTGTAGGCAAGTGGAATGTCGACCACCATAAAATAGCTCTTACAACTGCACACCCTATCCTCGTCTCCGAGCTGGAGGTCTAACACAGCCGAGCCTTCTACTTTGACTGGTTGCCCAGATATACCGATGAGTGGCGCCGAAACGGCTTTTAACAGGTTGACTGACAACCCCAAGGCTTTATAGGCTTGTAGTGTGATAAGGTTCACCGCACTTCTCGTGTCCACCAAGATCCTCTGAACCAGGTAGTCTTGTATCATTGCTTCCATAACCAACGAGTCAGTGTGGGGAGTCCGGACATGAGATTCATCTGCTTCAGAAAATGTCACCTTGTATCCTCCCTTCCTTTGGCCTGCCCCATTACGTGGATCACCCCGGCTGGAGCTTTTTTACTTGAACTAGCTCTGTTATCCTGCCTTCTCGGTGAGGGAGACCTATCTCGCTCTCTCCTGTCGGCACCCTTTACAAACTGCCCGAGCTTTCCCTGCCGGATCATATACTCGATTTCGCGCTTCAACTGTCGACAATCATTTGTCTGATGGCCTTTATCCCTGTGAAAGGAGCAGTACAGGCTCTGGTCTCTGCTTGGGTCATCTATCATCGGGCGCGGCCAATTAACCCGTTCGTTTTCCTTCATCCAGGCCAAGATTTGGGACCTCGGGGCTGTTAACGGTGTAAACCGCTCTTCTTGTTTGTTTCTTGTGTTTGGCTTTGAGACCAGATAAGCTCGATTGGAATGGCTAGCCCCCCTTCCTCTAACCTCATCTCTACCATTATTGCTTCTATCTCGCCCTGTGCAAAACCCTCTATCCAAATCTCTGTTCTGCGAGCTATACCTGAGCCTGCGAGCTTCATCCATGCGTATGTACTTGTGTGCCCGAGACATGAGCTCGGTAAAGTCACCCGGGGGTTTCTTGCTGAGGGAATCACTGAAGTCTTGACACCTCGTATTTCGGATAAGAGCATTAATAGCCACCTCCAAATTTAGGTTTTGAATATCCATGGCCACAGCATTAAATTTCTCCACGTAAGCTCGGAGTGTTTCCCCTTTCTCTTGATATACCATGGTAAGGTCGGCAGACACCTTAGCTGGTCGGATGGCTGCTACAAATTTAGCAATGAACATGTCACTGAACTGCTCAAAGCTGTAAATCGAATTTTTCGTGAGGTTACGAAACCATATCTGAGTCGAGTCAGTGAGTGTTTGGGAGAAGATTTTGCACAAAGCTGCATCTTCCGTTGTGTAGACCAACATAGTGTGGTGGAACTCGTCTAAATGAGCTCAGGGGTCTATGCTACCGCTATACTTCGGCAGATTCGGCAAGCGTATTTGGGGAAACGGGGTAGCCAAGATGTCTCGAGACAGAGGAGACCGGAAACTACCCTGGTATTGCAAAGTACTTCGGTTCTGATATTTATGCATTCTCTCTTTAAATAATCTCTCAAACTGCTCGGCTGTCATGGTGACGGTGGTGCCAGGGGCCAATGTGCTTGGCAGTGGTGGAGGTGGTGTTTGGGCAGGAGGCTGTATATGTGTTACAGTAGGGGGTGTTACCGTTGGGACCGCGGATGGTGCCTGGGCCACCATAGCGGACAGGGCGGTTAGCAAGGTTTGGGCCGTTTGGGGGGTCAAACCCGGGATCGCTGGGATAGCCATGGGTGCTTGCGGTGTTGTTGGTGTTTGGATCTGTGTAGGGGGAAATAATTGTCGTGCTGGGAGTGGGGAGATTTGCTCTGGCTGAGCTGGTTGGAGGCTCTGGATGAGTTGGCCAAGAAAGTTGGCTGAAGGTTGGGTTGCATTGCTGGGATGGCTAGAGGCTGGGGCAGCAGAAATAGGTAAATCGGGAAAGAGGTCCATTACCGACTGAAATTTGTGGAGTGTTCCACGCTCACCGCACCAAATGATAACAAAGTGAAATCTTTCGGTTGTCTTTCGCTTGAGTCACCTGAAAAGAACCACAAAACCGTCGGGTGTTCCGACAGGGGAGACTCCGACGATCAAGTCAGTCAATTGACAAAGTAAAGGTTTTCTTGTATATGAATTCAGAGAGAGCTCAATGTACCTGATGGTTTCCTTTATATAGAGCTATGCCAAATAAGAAATAAGATCTTGTTTAGGAGAAAATCACCTTAATCCCTTGATTGATGCTTGATTCCCAATTTATGAAGATTTGTTGAGTGATTCTTGGTACTTTCCATCACTGTGAGATCAGGATCTGCGCTATATCTGGCAAATATTGGTTAATGATTGCTTACCATAATGTATTACCGAGCTGTCCTTAAAGACCGGACTGTTGGCACACCATACGTCCAGACGAGCCCTGATATATGACCTCATAAACAGATAGTTCGGCTTGAAGCCTGTGCCCGAAGCGACCGCGCTGATCCCCAAGTGGAGAGCTCGGATATCAAGTAGTTTATCTGAATTAACCAAAATAAAACAGAACGGCACATGTAGAAGTTGAAGTGCAATAAAAGCAATGATAATCATGTATTGTAAGTTCCAAATATATGATCTAGAGGGGGGTGAAAAGAACATTTCATTATTCTGGCCAAATTAAAAATATGAGTAGCTTGATATACTAATTATAAATTAATTTCATGCATTTGATAAATCTTTTCTTTTAATATATATATATGAACAAAATATCAATAAAGAAAAGATTATGCTTTCATTTGATAAATCACTTTGCAAAATTAATATTCAACCTGTTTTTCTAGAGTATAGCATGTTTTATGAATTCTTTTCTATTGAACATGAAACAGTCTGTTCAGAGATAAGAAACAGAGTAGAAAATAATAATTATTTTCTTATTATACTTAAATGACCAAACGTGGCCTTTATATACAAAACAGTGAGCACACGCTTATGGTATGTTAACAATACAACACACTAAGAAAACTATGTTTATATACAAAACAGTGAGCACACGCTTATGGTATGTTAACAATACAACACACTAAGAAAACTATGTTTATATACAAAATAGTGAGCACACGCTTATGGTATGTTAACAATACAATACACTAAGAAAACTATGTAGGAAACCCTAGATTGATCTAGGCAATAATAATCATGTTAAATCATCAAGCAAATAAAATTTGTAGCGGAAGCGTACCTGAATTCATAGTTTTGATTGACAATACCAAAATCTTGCTGCTAATGATCTTCCAAATTAATAGGTATGATGAAACCAGTTTTTTGTAGATGGGAATTCAGAAAGACGATATCCCTATTCTATAATTTGGGGACCATAACTCTTTTATCTATAAAGGTTTTCCTTTATTTCTAATTTAGCTCATCATAAAATTAGAAATTATAAAAAAGTATCTATACATTTATCCCATACTTATAATATTATTATTATGGCCCACTTTAATTTCAATTTAATGCCGAGATTTATAAAGGTTTGGTCATTACTTATATTCTCTCTTTAAGGCAATCCGTTTTAAAAGTTTCTATTTTTCTAATTTGACTTTATTTACGGACAAGAGTTAAAAGGATGCTACATGTGGCTATCCCAAGTTTTTTTTCCAAGTGAAAACTCTAAAAAACTTGATCATTTTTTTCAAGTAAAATGATCAAAACCCTTTTTCGATTGGGTATGGCGTCAACTATTCCTCGATCCCCCCAATTAGTTAATCATAGACATATTTTAGTTAATGGTCGTATAGTAGATATACCAAGTTATTGCTAAACACTTGTTACTTTATTTTTCTAGGTTCTAACAGCATAACCTCACAAATTTATCAAGACTCGCTAATATGATTACAATTGAAACTATAATTATATTGAAAAAATGTAATCGTGTAAGCACATGAAAAAATGAAAAATTTACAAATAATTTGAAACTCAAAATAAAAGAAATTGTTTTTCACTCACTTGATAAAAACATACCAACAAAACTCCTTTTTATAGCTGAAAATTATAGCTATTAGGTGTGAACTTAAACCTTTGAAAATGTTTCTAAAATAGAAGAGATTTAATTTTCTATTTCCTTAATTAATTAAGAGCTGTTTGAAAGAATAATTTTACAGATTTTATGTTTCCTTAAACAAGAAATATCATTTTAAATCAACGGTTCTCTTTCCTTTTTCAAATAACTATAATTGTGAAAAATTAACTTTAGGAAAGAAATAAATTTGATTCGAATGAAAATGTGATTTGTAAAATATTTTAAATGCAGAGAATAATGCTACAAATAATGCAAATAATGTGATGGTGAGTGTGTGAACCCTTCAATGATGATTTTACACTCTTATTTCCTAAATAAAATTTGATGGTGTAAGTCTGCTCTGCTAATTATAGAACACGTCTATTTTGTAGTTAATAGAGCACCTTTCATCAATGTCTATTAAGTGGGTCTGCACCTTTCATGAAATATTTTGTACTTCATCGAAACCTATAAATAAGCCCTTTTGAGCCAACATGTTTAATGACAAGAATAAGAGCGGTGAAAGTAAACAAACAAATGATGACCATAAGGCCTATTAGTATTTTGAGTGAACTCACAATTTGAACACTTCATGTTCCTACAAAACTTGCTACCACATAGGCACCGAAATACCTCCACAGGTTGATCATTGTCATCAAAGTATATACAATAATAAGATAATTTATTTTTTTATTAAGAAATGACCAAAACAAATCATTCCTGGGTTGCAATACATAAGAACAAGCTAGAAACAGATAGCGTGTGATAAAATCTATTGAATGGCTTGAACATCTTGATCTCAAAAGAAAAGATAAAATATCTAATCTATGTATAAAATAAGCACACTAGTACAAATGAAAGTGTATCAATCCAGACAACAATATATTGCCTTTGCAAAATTTTATAAGCAAAATCGTTTAACCAGTTGAAAATTGAGTTTTGATTAATACAATAGGTCAGAGCAAAATATTAAACAGGCAACAAACATCAAAAGATGTACTGTTCACAATACTTTCAATACAATTTTAGTCATATATTTTCTGATTAGTTTAAATGGCAGCTGAAATACTCTTAAAAATGTTTAAAAAGACTATTCCAGCAGAGACAATGTTCTTATACACTGAGAAATGTAAATTGATCACTTGAGCAAAACAATTATTGGTGCCACAATGACACCCAGGCTTGTTGCACAGACAAGTGCTTGACCCAAGACAATGTAAATATATACCTAACATAAACCATCAAACAGAACAAATCTCAAGTTTTTAAATATTTGAACTGACATGTCTTGTTTACTCATTTTACCTGTGAATTGGGATTAAGATGTAAAAGAATGACATGTGTACTTTTTGAGAATACATTAATAATGCCTTATCACTTGCCATGATAAAATCTATGCCTCGTTTTCTCGTTCAACATTCTACGGTCCAGATTGTGCGAGTTCTGCTCCTCGCGCGAGGCCAAAAACTGGAATTTTAAATAGAAAATGATAAAAAATTTAATCCTGGGGACCTGTATAAGGAAACAGTAGGCAGGCTAAAAGACAAAAAAAAAAATGTAAAGTTAAAAAAAGGAATGTTGAGGGCAGTTTTACACTTCTCCCACCGGCGCTATTGTTTTCTAGGGCAAAATGACGTTCTTGATCGGACTTTAATCCAGCCACTGTCAACCGCCGCTAGTAACCTCAGACGCCACCGCAAAGGCAATCTGGAGTCGCCGTCCACCGCTTCTGAGCTGATTTTCTTCTCGAGTTAAATATAGGTTAACCCCGTCACTATGCGCCGACGACGCTATAGCCGCTGTCTGCGATGGAGGTGCTGCTATCTCTGGGAATCAGTGGTGGATCTCCAGTTTCTTGGTAACTTGTTCTCTGTTTTTAAATCTATTTAAGATCCAATATGTGTTTTTTGTTCTCTGTTTTTAAATCTATTTAAGATCTAATACGTGTTTTTGGTTCGAATGTAAATACAGCTTCATGACGTCAATTTCTTAAGAGATTCCCAGTTTAACCAAGCGGTATCTGTAACAAATCTGGAACTGCCAATCCAACCACGAGGTATATGAATATTTTATGGAAGATAGTTTTTGTTATGTATGTTGTACTCAATTACTTGACATCTAAATGATCTCTTTTCATTGTGGTTGATGAGTGCCATCATATATATTTTTGTCTCCTGTTCTATTACCTGTTAACTTAATGAATTTATCTATTAATTATAATTGTAATGCTTCTCTTTTAGGTTTCTTTTATTGCAAAATTAGATGCTTATTCCCTTTCTACTCTATGAGTAGTTTTTGCATTCTATATCGTGAAATGGAATTATGATGCAGTCATTCTCGGTCATGGTTGTTTGAGGTTTTTGGCTTGATTTTTCAATTATTTCCTTGATTACTTCTTGAAGTATTATTTTGGGTTGGAATCCTTATCTAAGCTTTTAGTTGGGCCTTATCCTTAAGAATTTATGATCTAATCAGCAATGTGATTTTGTCAGTTAATACATAGGTCTTGGTTTGAGTGTGTAAGCTAGATTTGGGAATAGAAGAAAACAAGTTAAAATATTTCCAATTGATGTTTAAGTTCTTCCATTGGATAATAGGATCCAGGTGTAGTTCCTCCACAATTTAAAGATGTCTAAGGCGCTACTAAGCTGGATTTTATTGGTCCAGCTCTGTAGTGTGATGAAATATTCACTCGAATCTCTCATTTCATACAAGTGAACTAAATAGTGTCTCTGGCATTTATTTATATTAATCCTTATTTCTCTTAACTATAATAGTCAAGCCCCCTCAGATGTGGTACTATCCCTTGCATTTATTTTTATTTGGTTTGAAGTACATTTTTCAAGAGAAACTAGATATTTTATAAATTTGTTTATAATTACATTTGAAATTGAAAAAGTTTAATTATCAAATTTGATTAATTATTTAGAAAAAAAAGGATAAAAATTTGTTATTATTATTGTTATATTAAGATAAATAACAGATTTGGGATTTTATTTTGTTTGTTATTTTTCACATACAAATATAAAGATTTATCACTTTTTAATTTTTAATTTTTTGTTGAGAAAAGTATATTTTTACATCAAGAAAAAAAATTTCAGAAACTAACGCAATATAAGACAGCACTGAAAAACATGGTTATGAATGACATATATTTTTATAGTCAATTCAAAAAGTTTTTTTGTGTGGCAAAAAAAAATTTCGAAGATTAGACTACCTTGATTCTATTATATCTGATAAAGAAATGTTGAATTTATTTACTTGCTACTTTAATTTATAATTTTATTTTTTAGATCTTAAATTTGTAATATTTAAATCGGCGTTGAGGTTACTTTCTATGAATGCTAAGTTGGGTTATCTAAGTTTTACAAGCTAAGAGTTGGACATACTTGTTTGCAACCGAGCTGCATCTCCTGTATCCTTTTGAGACAGATCAGTAGGTCATTTAGAATCATGGGTGGAGAACTCTCTTTCTCATTGATTTAACTTATCATATTTGGATTGTAATTACTTGTGAAATTTGCCACTTACAAATAGAAAAAGTCACTCTTAGAGGAACAAAAAAAGAATGATGAAGAGCATATTTTCCAAGAAAAGTAGAGCCAATGATCAGGGAATGCTTTGTTTATTTTAATGAAAAACAAACTCTGCCTCTTTTTTACATTTACATCAATTACGTCCCAAATAAAGCTAAAACACTATATTTGCATTTGGAGGAAAAGGAGATTTATTTTGATATGAGAAATTGTTGAAGATGTTTCTTGAAAGATTTTGCAATAAATGTTTTTGCTTGTTGTGTTGTAATAAGTAGGCATATGCCTGCAATATTTATTTCTAAATATATGTACATGGATATAGCCATGACCAGGATTCTGCACGAGAAAGGAAAAGGACCTGAAGGAGATTTATGAAAGATTCAAGAACTTGGTATTTGTGAAATATTCAAGAACTCTGTTGAAGCTAACTCATTGTTGAAAGTATCGCTCTTAAATATCTTCATAGACTGCATTAATTTGTTTTTCAGTGTCTCAATAGATGATTTCTATGAATTCTGCAAAGGCATAAAAAGCATTTCATCTTAAAGTTTATTCGTGTTATTTTCTGGTACCTTAACTTGTTAAATACATCAATATTTGTGGTTGCTGAGCTTAATGTTAAGCTGTAGGATTTTTTCTGTTGTTAGCTATGAAACTTGGTTTCAGTTTAGATGTAATTAGCAAATTTATGTCTTGGAGATCAATAGATGACATATTATTTGCCTTTGGAAGTTCATTTTTGCACTTTTTCTGTGCTTATAACGCCAGTGCTCTCGCTGTCAAAGTATGAATGAATGCAAGCTTAGATGCTAATGTGGCTATGGTTTTTTTGATTCAGAACAGGTTGTCTTTAGCTCAAATGGACTCCCAGATGGCTATTGCGATACGGCAGACAAACACCATTACCTCTTTTTTGTTAAAATATCCTTTTCTTTTTTGTTTCATTTTCTCTGTCTTTTATTTATATGCCTCTCAAATGTAATTTGATGGTTTAAATGTTGTAATCTGCGTATTTTAGGTGCAATAGTGGAAATAGAGTAGGGTTATGGGAATTGAATATTAGGAAAATAAAATTATGATTTGGGATGGGATGGGAAGAGATAAAAAACAGTCACGGGGTAATTGCTAAAACGAAAAACCAAATTTAGTAATAGCAGGCCTCAGACAATCCGAATTTGAGGTCATGCATTATACATAAAAATTCGACCATCAAAAGCCATTTGTACTTTTTAGAGGAACAACAGTTTTGCCTGGAAAAATTTCAATAGGTACCATACAAAGCGTAAACGCAAAGACATTAGAGAACCAAAAAGTTATGGATTATAGGCCTAAAGAAGTATGAATTTGGTCCAAATCAATCCATATGGGTTAAAAATGGAAGCATCCTAGGCCCAAATAAGCATGAATTAGGCCCATACGAGGCCTAAATACATATTAATTGGACTTAAATGAACCCATATATGTGCAAATTGGGCCAACTGAGGCCAAGGGCCCATATGAAGCCTATATATGGGCAGAACGTACACATTTCAAGTCCAATTATGGGCCCATCTAAAGCCCAATTGAGTATTAAATGGGCTTATCTGAGGACCAAATCCAAAAATTTTGGGCCCATATGTGCAGAATGAGCCCACCTGAAGCCCAATTAAGAATAATTGGGCCTATATGAAGCCCATTGAAATTAGACCTATATCTAAGTTCGAAATGGGCCCTCTTGAGGCATAAATACATATGAACTGGACATATAAGCCCACATATGACCTGGGCCAATGCCAGGCACAAATAAGTATGAATTGGGCCTCAATAAAGCCCATATATGTGCAAAATGGTTCCTTCTTTTCAATTGGGCCTATAAAGCCCCAGATGTGAGAACTGGGCCCATCTTCGACCCAATTAGTATGAATTGGGACCATATAAGGCCCAAATACATAGAAACTGGGCCTATATGAAATCCTTTTATAAGAGCCCATCTGAAGCCCAATTAAGTAGGATTGGGCCCATATAAAGCCATATTTAAAAAGGCCCATATCTAATTTCGAATTGGGCCTCATGTATATGAATCGATTCATATATGAATTGGGCTATGTCAGGCACAAACATGGCCTCAATGAAGCCCATATATGTGTAAAATGGGCCCATCTTGAGCCCAAACAAGTGTCAATTGGGCCTATCTGAAGCCAATATATGTGGAAATTGGGCCCATCTCCAGCCCTTGTAAATATGAATTTGGCCCATACGAGTCACAAAAACATACGATTTCCGCGTATATTAGGCCATTACATGTGCAAATTGAGCCTATCTGAAGCCTAATTAAGTATGATAAGCCTTATGCAAAAATAAGACCTTTTGTAAATTCAAGATGGGCCAATGAGGCCCATTTTGCCAACAATTATATTATACTTATATATTGGCAGATGTCCATTTCATTTTTTAACTGGACCTAAGCCCAAAACGACAAGAAAATGTCTAAATGACCATAAGTAGTTCGAATTGGGCCATCGGTGGCCCATTTCTAGAACACTGACTAAGTGACCGACCGAGCCAATTATATTTTAATAAATTATACTTTCGAAATTGAACCATTTGTACAAGCTGTATATTCTACAGGCAATTTATGCCTACCAATCGCTAGATCCATCATAGATTCAACGCTTGTATATATGGCATTTACTGTCCTTTCGGTTCATTGTATTAACAATTACAACACAAATTACATCTAAGAAGCACATTAAAAAAAAAAAAGATATGAAGAAAGAAAAGGATATTTTAACTGTGACTACCTGTATTGCAGTAGAATTTGAACAAAAGAAAACATGTTCTCAATTAAGAAAACCATAGCCATAGCATAGCATTAGCATCTAAACCAGCATCCATATACTTTGGCATTAGGAACTTACAAAGGCTGATAATATGTCATCTACTAATATCCCAGATATAAATTTATCAATTACATCTACTTTAGATGATCTAAAATACAACAAAGTTTCTATAGCTAACAACAAAGACAAAAATCCTATAGCTGATTTTAAGCTCAACAAGATACTTGACCAAATATATTAATGTATTGGTCCAGTTAAAAGTAACAGAAAACAACATGAATAAACTTTATGACGGAATACTTTTTATACAATGGAAAAATTCAACAAAATCATCTATTAAAGGTCACTGAGCAACAGATCATTGCAGTCTATGAAAATATTTTAAGAGAGAGATTTTCAACAATGAGTCAGCTTCAACAGATAATTTATTCAAGCAAGTTCTTAAATCTTTCACAAATACCAAGGAAAAAGAGACACCAAATAACAAAAAACAAAGTGATAAATAAGGCCATGTAAAGCTTACAAATGAGTAAAATATTCCTTCCCAGATTCGTTTGCAAGCTGAGTTCACCTTCCTTTTCCTTTCTCATGCCCAATCCCGGCCATGGTTATATCCATGAACATATATACAGAAATATGTCGCAAGCAAATGCCTACCTGTTACAGGAAATATTTATTGTAAAATCTTTCAAAAAACATCAATAATTTCTCAAATCAAAATAAATGTACCCAAGTATATGTCTACTTACTTTATATACAATCACACAGGACATGGAAATATAAAAAGTAACACTGCCATAACTGCAAGCATTTGTAAGAGGTTTTATGCTTCAACTAATGTTTCTCTCTCCTTTTCCTCTAATAATGACTACAAAACTGCAAATATAGCAAGTCCAACTCTTTGCTTACAAAACTCAGATACCCTATGGAAAAGTGGATCTTTCCTTTCTTAGATTGGACTTTGTCTAAGAAGAACGGAGAGAGAATAGTGTAAAGCAAACTGAAAGCTTTTATTTATCAGAGAGGGAATCTTACAAGAGAGAGAGAAGTAAGACTTCGAGTGTTTCTCGGAGCTTAACATTCACATAAAGTAACCTCAGTTTGCAAACCAAAATAATCTTACTTTTCTCCTCTGAATGATTTATGGTCGGTAATAAACTAGTTAAGTTAGCAGATTTCCTTTTCTTCAAGAACTTTAGTAATTAAATAAAAAGGTTTCACATAAAATATTACAAACTTAAGATCTAAAAAGTGAAATTATAAATATACATAGAAAACTTCAAAGCTACTGCAAGCTTCTATTTTTTTATTTTGCCACACAAAAAACTTTTTGAATTGAATATAAAAAGATGTCATTCATAACCTTGTTTTTCAATGATATTTGATATTGCTTCATTTTTTGAGTATTTTTTCTTGATGTAAAAAGATAATTTTCTCAATAACAATTAAAAAAAAAAAATATTAAGTGTTTATATTTGGATTTGAAAGATATAAAACAATATAAACTCTCAAATTTTGCTTTAACTCTTTCTAATTAATTAATCAAATTCAGTAATTAAACTTATTCAAGTAAAACTTAATTTTCAATTTCAAATGGATAAACAAACTTGTAAAATATCGACTTTCTCTAAAAATAATTCACTTTAAACTTATAAGACTATTTATTATTTTATTTTCAGAAGTCATGGAAATGTAATAATGGATAGTACTATTATAATTAACAGAAAAACTAACATAAAGATTAAAGTATTAACATAAATATACGTCAGAGACACTATTTAGTTCACTAGTATGAAAGGAGAGATTCAAGTGAAGGGACCAATAAAATCCAGTTTATTAGTGCCTTGGACATCATTAAATTGTGAATGGACAACACCTGGATCCTGTTATCCAATGAAAGAACCCAAACATCAAAAGGAACATTTCAATCTGTTTTATTTTCTCTGTTCCCGAATCTTGCTCACACACTAAAACCAAGACCTATGTGTTAACTCACAAAATCACATCGCTGTTTAGATCATGAATTTTTAAAGGAAAGGCCCAACTGAAAACTTAGATAAGGACTTCAACCTAAATAATACCTCAAAAAATCATTAAGGAAACGATTGAAAAAATCAAGCCAAAAATCCCAAGCAGCCATGATTAAGAAAGTGCAAAAGAAGATAGAATCATACTGGATATTGCGGGCTCTTAATTTTCTTCTTCCATAAAGATCATAGCTAGAATTGGCACAATATCCTAAAGCGGTTACCTTGCTCAATTTGGCTTATGCCTTGCTGCTACAACTTGGGCACACCCAAAAAGTGGCAATGGAATCCGCTCTTTTCCCTGCAGGTTCGAGGTCATAGGCTTAAGCTAGAGATTGCATATAGAGATTAAAAAAAAAACTTTGACCCAGCATGACATCGAAAAGAAAGATTCATCAGGCAGAAATGAGATAAACCCTTGATAACTAACAACAAAGGCAAAGAGAATTATGGTATTGAGTCGCATGAACCCTAACTCGGGAAATTAGGTCTTTCTCTAAAACCAAAAAAAAATGAAAGCAGCTCCAGTGCCATTGTGTCTTGGGGATGAACTCTATTTTTGGATGAGGTGCACAAATATGTAAGAGAGATGATATATTTCAATCCTCCCTCCATCTGGATAAAGGCGAGATTGGGTTTGATGTAGTGATAGACAAAAGAATCGCAATGTTTGCCTAATCCTTGGGATTGATATTAAGCACCAAACTTTTCTCAGGAATACCAAATAGATTTTCTAGACCATATATCTATACATATCAAGAGTTAGAGAAGAGTTAAGGGTACGTAAACAACAAATGGTAATGACATGCACAAGACTTCAAAAAACTTTAACAATCTTTAACATTAAATAAGTTCCTAAAAGAACAAAAGAAAGAAATAACTATCTCCTCTGAAACTGTCATACACAACAATCTACTATGGAATTTTGAAATTCTCTGCAAATTCATATTATCCCACCAACTGATTTTGGTTATATGCAGAATGAAATACCTTAGTCAAAACAGATTTTGGTTTGAAACTGACTTGCGCAAAATACTGCATCCTCAGCCCTACATATAAAATGGTTCTCAGAAAAAATATAAAATCTGTGTGCAATGATTGCCATGAACAATTCAAGGAAAACAATCTCCAAGCCCATGACCTAATTCCTTAAGCATGCATTTATCATGCCCCACTATTTTACATTAAGTTTTTGCTCTTGGTCCTCTTATTCTCCGCCACATAGCCAATATTTTGGAAATTTCAAACTAAGAACACTCTAAAAACAAATTTAAGAGCTTTGAACTACAGCCCATATTGAATAGCAATCAATAACAACACAATGGAACTCATTTCTCTGCCTATCCTCATATATTATTATACAACGATAAGATCGATCAAGTGATTGCTAAACTGGAATCAAAGAACAAATATAAGTTTCCAACATTTAGATAGTTCTCAAACTCACTGAACATGAATGCCAGTTGTGTTTCATATTTGCTAATAAAAATTAAAAAACAATCTCCTACAGCAAATTATATAGAGGGATTCAGAAAAAAGTGATTAACCTATTCACCTTGGTGTGAATTCCAAGGTTGATTCATTGCCTGCAAAAATCACAGTGCCTATACATTGATGCAGAATGACTACATCAGAATTCCATTTCACGATATAGAATGCAAAAACTACTCATACAATAGAAAGGGAATGAGCATCTGATTTTGAATAAAAGAAAGCTAAGAGGTAAGCATTACAATTATAATTAATAAATAAACTCATTAAGTTGACCAAGTAAAGGAACATGAGGCATAAATATATATGATAACACTCAGCAACCACAACAAAGAGAGGTCATTTAGATGTCAAGTAGTTGAGTGCAACATATATAACAAAAACTATCATCCATACAATATTCATATACCTTGTGCTTGTTGGCAGTTCCAGATACAGCTTGGTTAGACTAGAAATCTCTTCGAATGTTAACGTCACAAAGCTATATGAAGTTGTATTTACATTCGAACCAAAAACACATGTTGGATCTAAATCACCATTAAACCCTTAAATATATTTAAAAACAGAGAACAAGTTACCAAGAAACTCGACATCCAACGCTGATTCCCGGAGATAGCAGCATCTCCACCGCAGATGGTGGTTGTAGCGTCGTCGGCGCATAGTGACGTGCTTAAGCTATATTTGACTCGAGAAAATCGGGGGAGACGTTAGCGGTTCTTGACAGCGACTCCTCAGAAGCAGTGGACGACGACTCCAGATGGCCTTCACGGTGCCTTTTGAGGTTACTAGCAGCTATTGGCGGTGGCTTGATTAAGGTCCGATCAAAAACATCATTTTGCCCTAGAAAACGATAGTGCCGGTGGGAGAAGTGGGGAACTGCCTCACCTTTCGGTTTTTTTTTTAACTTATCATTTTCTTTGTTTAAGCCTACCTAGTTTTGTTTTATAGGTCCACTGAATTAAAATACGCTTTATTATAATTTTTGTCATTTTGGTTTGGGAAAAGAGCAAATTATATTGAAAATTATATATATTTACTGTATTTTGCGCCGTATTTGCTTTTAAGTATATTTTTGCTCATTAAATATAATTTTAAATTAAAATTATTATTGCTATTATATAATTGCCTCAAATTTATTATTAAAATAAATAAAATTATAAATAAATAAATAGAGGGGTTAATTATACTCGTAGTCATTAAATTTTAGTGCTTATAATCAAATATTCATAATAAAATAATTTGTAATACAAAAATCATTAAACTCTTATTTTATTTCAATTGAAGTAAAAATAACTGAAAATTTAATTTTTTATCGCCAAAAAATCACGCAAATATGTTATTTTATCAGTAATCTTTTAGAACGCGCTCAGTCAGTCTGTGATATGGCCCGCTTACATGGAGAAATTGACACGTCAACAATACTTCTTTTTTGCCTTTTTGTACAGGTTGGCATGATCCCAGTACTTGCTAATGTGTCAATTTCTCCATGTAAGCAGGCCACATGGCATTCTGACTGGAAACATTATAAAATATCACTAATGATATGACATTCTTGTGTGGCCATCCGATGACGAAAAATTAAATTTTCGGTCATTTATATTTCAATTTAAATAAAATAAAAGTTTGATGATTTTTGTGTTATAAATTATTTTATTATAACCATTTGGTTATAAGCTCCAAAATTCGATAACCACAGGCGTAATTAACCTCAAATAGAGACACACTTATAAGATAGACAGATTATTAAATTGATTAAACTTGCTATATGTGTATTGATATTTTATTTTAACTTTCAAAAAATATTAAATTTTTTATTATCATATAAATTCTCTTTGCTTACATAGATTTCGGTTATTTTGACAAATTTAATATTATAAATTATAACTATTTTTTTAGAATTGAAAAAGAAATCTAATTTATATTGTAGATGTGTCAGATTTATGTGGCTACTATCAGCGTAGTATGTATTTTTTATTCGCTTATATGAAATTTCATGATTTTTAGTGAAAAATTTGAGTCAGATACATAATAATAAAAGTAGTTTTGGCCCAAAAACATATTCAAAAGACAAATGTGTGTATACCATTTGTAATATTTTAGATACAAATTTGGCCCAAAATTTAATTAACGGATAAATTTGAACCTTTTTTTTTTTTTATTAAATGGCTATATAATAGACCTGGCAATTAGGTCGGATCAGAGAGTTCGGATCAATTCTTCTTGAATTTGGATTTTTTTTTCGGATCATTATTTTCATATTAGATCACTTCTTTTTTCGAGTAGGTTTGGCTCGAATTACAATTAGAATTAAAAAATCGTATCGAAAACCAAACCAATTCGTATTATATTGGATTGGACCGAAAATAATGTAATATACTTGGTTCAGTTTTAAAATATAAATTCGACTTTATTGATTCGATTTTCAATATCTAAAAATCGCTAAAATTGAGCCGATCAAATTATTATTAACATTATATCATTTTGATGCCGAAACTAAGAGGCCGACGGCAAGGGTTAATTACGTCTGTATTTATCGAATTTTGGTGCCTAAAACTAAATAGTTATAATAAAATAATTTGTAACACAAAAATCATCAAACTTTTATTTTTTTTCAAGTAAGGTAAAAATGACAGAAAAATTAATTTTTTGTCACCGAAGGGTTACACAAATATGCCAATATGGCCAGCCTACATGGAGAAATTGACACATTAATAAGTACACGTCAGTAAAACTTTTTTTTCTTTTTGTACAGGTTGACATAACACTTGTACTTGCTGACGTGTCAATTCCTCCATGTAAACGGGCCATATCGCATGCTGACTGGACGCGTTCTAGAAGATTACTGATAACGTGACATATTTGCGTGGTATTCCGGTGACGAAAAATTAATTTTTCTGTCATTTTTACCTTAATTGAAATAAAATAAAAGTTTGATGATTTTTATGTTACAGATTATTTTATTATGACCATTTAGTTATAAGCATTAAAATTCGATAACCACAGACGTAATTAACAACCGACAGCAATGAAGATAAAGTGAGACAAAAGTGAACGGCGATGAGAGTGATTAGTAATTAAAAAGAGATAAAAAGTCGAGTGGTTATAAATTTGGGAGTATGATAATATGTATTTTATTAAAATATAATTATATATATGATATTATATTAACTTTGGCAATTAGCTTTGAATCTTTTAAATTCTTTTTTTTTTTAATTTTTTATTTATAGTTCAAAATTTAAACAATTAAATATTTATATTTTATATCAATTTAATTTAATTTTTATATAATAATTGAGATAAAAAAAATACTAATAAAATAGTATATTGTTAATATATATATATATAATATTAAACTATAATCTATAAATAAATATAAAAAAATTAAAATTTAATTGAAAAAATTAGGTCACTAATTCAGGTCAAGTTTCAGATGTTTTCAAATAGATGTTTTCAAATTTCAAATTCGGATTGGATTAGATTCGAGTTTAAATTTCTTAAGTCATTTGGATTCGAGTCACTCTTTTGGAACAAGTTCGGTTGGATTTTCAAATCGAGTCAAAAATTGATAGGTCTATTAAATAGCGATTCAATAGTTAAATTAAGCTATTTATATTTTTATCGAATCCATTTTATTTAAAAAAAAAACATTAAAATTGAGTTAATATACACTATATAAATTAAAATCTATATTTATCTATAGATATCTAATAAAGCTAAAGTTATTTGAATGGCTTCAGGCTCTATATTTTGAGAAATATTTTTTTACTCATACCGTCTATCAAAATTTTAGATTATTATTTTATAATGTATCATGAATATAAAAAAATAAAAATTGTAAAATATAATTACTTCATTAGTGACCAAAATTATAAAACATAATAAATCTAAATATATAATAAAGCAGAACTGTTTATAGAGGTTTAAAAAACCTCTATATTTTGAAAAAATTATTTATCTTTTTTCTCATTAATTTGAGAAATTATTTATTTTTTCATTACGAGTTGTAGAGATAACAATGATATGTGAGTATAATTATTTTTAATATAATCGTCTTTTATTTAAATAAATTATATGATAATAAGGATTTTAACGATGAGAAGAGTTTTAGAGATAATAATTGATAAAAAAACCTTTATCTGAAGAAGAGAAAGCGAACCGATCGGATGAGAAAACCCTGCAGTAAGAGGTGCTCGGTCGGATCAGGCGTAAGCACTCCGAAATTTAAGTTAGTAGCTTAGATAGAGAAAGTGCTTTTAGAGATAGAATGTTGGAGATTCAATACATGGTGCCATCGTTGGCTGGGCTATTTATATGAGATGATTGAGGGGCACTCGAGTGCCTGGGGAGTGATTACTGGCTGTCAGAATAGGTATTCGACGACATGACTGGGAGCAGGTGGTAGGCATGGGCGCTGCCTTGGGTCAGGCGGCTGATGGAACTGGCGGTCACATCAGCCGATCGGGCGTGTGCGCTGCCTAGGAGCTCGTGTCTGCTACTCTTGGTTGTTAAGCTTTGGGCCTTGGCCTTGCCAGTTGAGTGGGCTGACTGGATGGGCCTTAGAGCAAATAATATTTGCTATGTTATCACTTGTCCCCCCCTCAACAGGTCCGATCGGGCATGAATTTGCTTTTTGATTTGCCGTTCAGATGGAATCAGCTCTGAATTTTCCCGATCCGAAGATGCGCGCTGGCGGGATTTTTGAATTTGGGAGGCACTTTTTCTGAAGAGACGCGCCTACTTGGACAGCTGTTTTCATTTAATGTCGCGCGCGTTCCAAGGGTGACGCTTCGTTCTGCGTACAGTCATAATGCCATTTGACACGTGGCGCTCTTCTAGTGGCGCGACGGTTGGCGTGCTCTGGAAGTTTTGGCTTATAAATAGGGGATTTCAAAAGGATTTCCACTTTACTTCTGCAATCCCTAGCGAAACTCTGCCAAAATTTCTTCTTAACTCCCAGATTTCTGCAAATATCTCTTGCTTCTTCTTCAAATTTCTTAAGTCCCTTTTATCAAGTAAGTAATTTTTCCTCGATGACACTGAGTTCAGAGGCAAACATCTTTGCTAGCCGATCGGCTTCGGATGTTTGGTCCCTTGGCACTTTTTGGAGCGCCCATTCTGACCCAGTTTCCTCGAGCTTGGCGAAGGCAGCTTTGACCTTGGCAAGGTACTGGATCATGGTGGGTTCTCTGGCTTCGAAGGTCCCCAAGACCTGACTGGTTACCAGCTGGGAGTCACTCCTGATGGCTACTGACTCCGGTCGGATTGCATGGAGCAGTCTCAGCCCTTGAAGGAGCGTCTCGTACTCTGCTACATTATTGGAAGCTTTAAAATTAAGATTTATTGCGTACCTTATTGTGATGCCCAAGGGGCCCTTTATTACTATGCCTACACCTCCTCGAGAGTCGTTTCTTGCGCTGTCCACAGTCATTTCCCAATTTTGTAGCTTGGGCTGACTCTGTGGTTCCTCGCCCGCAAATTCAGCAACGAAATCTGCCAAAGCCTGGGCTTTTATCGCATTTCTAGGCTCGTATCTGACATCCCAGGATTGTAGCTTAATTGTCCATCCCACCATTTTGCCTTCCAGATCGGGCGTCTGGAGAATCTTTCTAAGGGGGTGACCTGATCGAACGACAATTGTGCGCACCTCAAAATACGGTCTCAGCTTCCTTGCACACATCATGAGGGCGATAATGAGCTGCTCAACCGGTCCCTTTCTTAGATCCGCACCTCTAAGTACTTCACTGACGTAGTACACGGGTAGCTGTTGAGTTCCTTCTTCTCGGACCAAGGCACCTGCAACAGCTTCCTTAGAGGTGGCTAAATAGAGGTATATATTTTCACCTGGTATTGACCGGCTAAGCAGCGGTGGGTTGGTGAGGAACGCTTTCAGCTCTTCGAAGGCACATTGGCAGTCTTCCCCCCAGACGAAGGTTTCATTCTTCCTCAGCTTCTTGAAGAAGGGAGTGCAGCGCTTGGCTGAAGAGGAAATGAATCGTCCCAAAGCTGTTATTCTTCCGTTTAGCTTCTGGACATCTTTTATGTTCCTAGGGGGTTGTATCTCGAGGATAGCCTTGATTTTTTACGGATTAGCCTCAATCCCTCTCTGGGAGACCAGGAATCCTAAAAATTTTCCTGACGGTACCCCAAAGACGCACTTTTCGGGATTGAGTTTCATCTGGAATTTGTTCAGAGTGTCGAAAACTTTTGCCAGATCAGCGGGGTGTTGCTCGGGGTTTCGGCTTTTGACGATCATGTCATCTACGTAGACCTCGATATTCTGCCCGATCTGGTCCTTGAAGATCTTATTCATAAGATGCTGATACGTGGCCCCGGCATTCTTCAGGCCGAACGGCATTACCTTGTAGCAAAAGGTGCCATCGTTTGTAATGAAGCTAGTTTTCTCCTGATCCAGGAGCCACATCAGGATTTGGTGGTAGCCGGCGTATGCATCGAGAAGAGAGTAGATGGCATGGCCTGCGGTGGCGTCCACCAACTGGTCTATGCTGGGCAAGGGATAGCTGTCCTTGGGACATACCTTGTTGAGATCAGTAAAATCTACGCACATCCGCAGCTTGCCTGACTTTTTCTTAACCAGGACCACGTTGGCCAGCCACTCAGGATAGTTTACCTCTCGGATTGTTCCGATCTTAAGTAGCCTATCCACCTCTTCTGAAATGAACTTCCTCCGGTCGGGTGCATGCCTCCTTAGCTTTTGTCGGACCGGAGGATAGTTTGGGTCCACATTCAACTTGTGGGTGATCACCCTGGGGTCTATGCCAGGGATGTCTTCTGGCTTTCAGGCGAAGGTCATTTGATTTATCATCAAGACCTGCATGATGGCTTCTTCCATTTTTTTATCCATGCTGGTCCCGACTTGAACATTTTTCCCTTTATTTAGCGCCCTCGTTTTTGTTTCCTCGGCAGGGTCCATCCTGGGCCTTTCCGCCTACTCTGGCTGCTCGAGGCCGGGCTCTACAACCATTGCTTCCCGCTGTTGCTTTATCATGGTTATATAAGCCTCTCGAGATGCCTTTTGGTCACCTCTCAAGATGGCGACGCCTCCTGTGGTGGGGATTTTCATCACCATCTAGCGGATGGATGTGACGGCTCCGGTCTGAAAGAGCAAAGGCCTGCCAAAGATGGCATTATAGGCAAATGTCATATCGATAATCATGAAAGTTACCTTACATGCGTGAGCAATTGCGTCTTGGCCTAGCTCGACAAAGAGCTCTACCGATCCCGCTACTGGGATAGTGGCATTGTCTAGCTCAATCAGCAGCGTGGCATTCGGCTTCAGCTCCCCGATCGGGAGTCCCATCGCTCGGTAAGCCTGGAGAGTTAGGACATTAACAGCGCTGCCATTGTCCACCAGAATTCTTTTGACATTAAAATTATTAATCCGAGCTCTTACAACGAGAGCATCCTCATGGGAAAACATGACGTCTCGTGCATCTTCGCTGGATATGGTGATTGAGGCAGGCTGCTCGGCCTGGTGGGAGATGTAGACACCTTTCCCCTTCCTTTTTCTGGAGAGATCCTCTCCGTAAGATGACCCTCCTGTGATCACATTTATCACCCCGGCGTATGGCCTGCTTGGGTCGGCGTTTCTTGGGTTCCTGCGCTCATCGTCGTCTGAGTCAAGATCGTCCCTTCGAGGCTTCGGCTGTCTACAGGGCTCATTCCCTCTAGCCGGGCCTATAAACTTTTTGAGGGCTCCGCGGTGTATTAGCCTTTCAATCTCCTTTTTGAGCGAAGTGCACTCGTCAGTCAAATGACCGACGTCTCTGTGGAATTCACAATACTTACTTGGATCCCTCCTGGCCTTGCTTCTTTCGGATAGGTCGCGGGGCCAGTTGACTTGACGGTGCTTCTCTTTTATCGACATGAGCACCGCGGTCGGGGTAGCATTGAGGGTGGTGTATGTTCTTTCGGGCCGATCGTCTGAGCGCGTAGACCGGTCCCATCCCAACCCTTTCATTTGACCCAAATTTCTGGAATTGGCAGCTCCGTCTTGGCTTCTAGCTATCGGATCGGAGGCAGAAGCTCTGTGAGAAGAGCGACCGTCTGGGTACTGCAGCCGGTCCAATACGCTGGTCCTTCTTCCCCTGTTGGATCGGAGGGCTTCATCCAACTGGATGTGCTGCCTAGCCCTCTCCATGAGTTCGGCAAAGCTGGATGGGGGTCTTGTTGTGAGTGATTCGAACAGCGGTCGGTCAGTGATGCCCCCCTGTTAAGGCGTTAGTCGCTATCTCCACACTGACATTTCTTACCTCGGACATGGTAGCCTGAAACCTATCGATGTAGTCTCGTAGACTTTCATCGGTTCTTTGGTAAAGGTTACACAAGTCGTTCACCATCTTTGGTGCGCGCGTTTGCACAATAAACCTCGTGGTGAATAGTTCCTTTAACTGTCTGAACGACGTAATGAATCCCAGGGGCAGCTCGTGGAACCACGTCAACGCATCTCCTCCTAAAGTGGTGGGGAAAACCCTGCAGGCTATCCTTTCATCGTAGGTGTAGACCTGTACCTTGGTCAAATACTCAGCCAAATGGGTGGTAGGATCGGTCTTACCTGTGTACCTTTCCATAACCACATCTCTCCACCTGGGAGGGAGCTCAACGTCAGTGATTTCTCTACAAAATGGGGAGGCAGTATTTCCGCAAGTGTTCCCTTCGAAGGCACCTTTCTTTGGCGCGAGAAAGCCAAGCTGTTTGAGTTTCTGCTTGAGCCATTGATCCTCTTTGCTCAGGGTCATGGCGGTGGACTCGTCTTTGCGCTTTCTCATATGGCTGCGGCTAGGAGTGCACATATAGGACAAGTCGTCCCTTATGGAGGGAGTGGCGGACCTGCTGGTGTAAGGGGAGCCCCTGTTTGTGGACATCATCTGTTTCCCCTTATCATACCTTCCGGGGGTTCTGATCGCGCCTCTTCGAGTGCCCTGAGCTCGAGGCTCATTGATGATGATTCCCTTATTTCTATTCCTTCCGAAGTCTTTGCCCGTGAGGTATTCCTCCTGGGCTCTTTCAGAAGTAGCCGGCATCTTACATTTCTTGAGCGTTTGGACGATGCTCTTGGTGAAATCGCTGAGGATAGAGCGCATGTCGCTCACGGTGACAGGGGTATCCTCAGGTTGCCTCATGGTGGCATCATTGAATTCGGGAAAGAGGTTGGTCCTAGTAGGGGACCTGGTGGGCCTTTCCCTCCTTCTCGAGGTGTCTGATCTGGTACGAACATTATCGTCATGCTCAAGGTTCATGGGGGTCGTGTTCTCGTTTGATCGTGAGTTCGCCATGCTCTCAACGAAAGCACCAAATGATAAAGCCGAAGAAACCTTTATCTAAAGAAGAGAAGGCGAGCCGATCGGATGAGAAAACCCTGCAGTAAGAGGTGCCCGGTCGGACCAGGCGTAAGCACTCCGAAACTTAAGTTAGTAGCTTAGAGATAGAAAGTGCTTTTAGAGATAAAATGTTGGAGATTCAATACCTGGTGCCATCGTTGGCTGGGCTATTTATATGAAATGATTGAGGGGCACTCGAGTGCCTGGGGAGTGATTACTGGCTGTCAGAGTAGGTATTCGGCGACATGACTGGGAGCAGGTGGTAGGCATGGGCGCTGCCTTGTGTCAGGCGGCTGATGAGACTGGCGGTCACATCAGCCGATCGGGCGTGTGCGCTGCCTAGGAGCTCGTGTCTGCTACTATTGGTTGTTAGGCCTTGGGTCTTGACCTTACCAGTTGAGTGGGCCGGCTGGATGGGTCTTACAGCAAATGATATTTAATGTGTTATCAATAATGATGAGTACTACTATAGTGATATACTTTTAAATTTAATGCTCACAAACTTCTAATGAAACCATGATTCCATCTCATCATATTCCTATATATTATTTTCTTTTTCTTTTTCTTTTTCTTTTATTGATTTGAAACCATGTATTCAAATGTGTGTTGTAATTTTTACTATCACACTTTATGGAAACTCAATATATTGAATTGAACCATTTGAAAACGTTCAAACTAAATCAATACATGCTGAGTTTAATTTCAAGAGATAGCAGAACTTATTTTGACTCCAGTCGTAGATAGTAGCTTGCGAGTGGCAATGTAACCTGTGTCAGAATTGCTTAAGGTATTCTCCACAAAATATAAATTCAGATACACCATACTGTAAAAATGACGGTGGTTGTAAAATAGATCCATAAGGATTTTTCTCTCTCAAATGGAAGAGATAAGAAAAAAACAAAAAAAATGGGGCATTTAGAAATTTTAAATAATCTAAAGAACAAAACCCAATAAATGAAAGTTCTAAATTATTTAGCTGACAGTTGCTTTTAGAGCTTGGAATAACAAAATTTCAGATGAAAATATTTCAATTTAAAGTTGAGGAGCCAATTGAATTTTATTTATATCAGCAATTTGCATAGTGGTGATCATATACATAACGAGTTGCAATGAAATTGAATATATATAGATGTGAATTTGCTCAGAAAGCGTATGATAAAGCAGTGGATAATATGTTCCCTACATTAGACATGGAGGATGATCACTTTGCAATACTAGCTTGCGTTGAAACACAATCACATTAGCAAACATTTGCTTGTTTACGACTTTAGTTCGTTTTGATCCTGTTTATAATGTTTTATTCAAATGTACCAAGAAGAAACTACTTGTGCATGCCAACCTTCACAGTATATGCGCGATGTATATCATGTAATTAACAATTAGCTTCATCGCATATTTGTTTCAATCTTTCTCTTAAACCATCATATTCCAAGACAAATTATCCCTATAACTTTTGCTGCCTAGTATTATGATCAATGGGACAGGGAGACAGATTGTATTGATTTGTTTATGTAATTAAGATGCATTCTTAGATTAAATTTTCTCCTCCCAAACAACCTGTGTCCTAAGAAGTTTATGATGCAGTATTGTTTTGAGGTTAGAAGATACATGGATAATTGCATGCTAGATTGTCATTTGTAGAACAAAAGCATTATTATGTAGTAATTGAATTTGTTGCCTAGGTAGCAGTTTTTCGAGAACCGGGAAACTGAAATCTAATGTAAGCTGTGGTGAATAAAATAAATGATTGTAGAGTTGGCAAGGAGGACTTTATCTGTTGAAATACAGGAGATGACTGATTTTTACTGTAGTATTCGAAATTTTTCACTGTTTATTTAATCAATCAGTCTCGTTTGTATTGATCAATGGCATGGTTTCAATGTATGCTTGAAGAACCTGTAGTTTGGTGCTTACTCTTGGCTTCTAGCTGCTGTGTTTGAGATAATACTTGCAAGGAATTAGTAAGAGCAATAAAAATTTCTCAAGAAATAAGTGGCGCCAACTTCCAACAGAAAGTATCGATGACGAATGTTACTATTGCAAAAATATCAGTAAGGACTACGCATTTCTCACAAAATTATCCAGCAAATAATTAGGGACAATTATTTTGCAAGATTTTAGCAACGACAAATTTTCCTAGCTAAAAATATGATTTGCATTTATGTTAATATTTTATTTAGCGACAATTTCCGCATCCTCGGCAAATAGGAACCATTCTGCTTCCTTGCTAAATTATTGTTGTTTGTAGGAATTTTATTTATAGGAACGAATTAGTGTACTTGGTAACTAGCGAGACCTATTTGTCCTTAAAAAAACTATCATTTGACCAAGTTTAGCGACAACCTTTGTATACTTGCAAGCAAGATGCCAAATTTTTATTGGTCGTAGGAAATTCACTTTAGGGACCAACTGCTATACACAGAAAATACCATTTGATTTATGAATTTATCACTATCTTTATTTGTACTCTCTGCCTAATGTCAAAAAAAAAAAAATCTCTCTGCCTAATTTTTAATTCAAATAATCATAAAAAAATAACTTATTTTTTATTTTTTTAGTATATTCTAAAAATACAAATAAAATATTTGGTGTTGTAATAAATTAATGAAATATATCAATTATTTAAGCAAAACGAACAAACCTTATTTTTCATCTTGTGATGTCGTTTGAGTAGGCATCAAAATTGGATAAATACAACAAAATAGTAAAATAAAATAAGTGAATGCAATTTTTATATAATTTCGTTTTATAAAAATAATTAAAATACGATATATAGTTTCGTTTTATAAAAATAAAATAGCTAGACTCTTAAATTTTAACCATTTAAACCAATGTAATCTTCTAATAAAATGCTATTTATGCATCAAATGGTGTAAGAATCCTTCAACGCACTAAAAGCATTTTTCGTTATTCTTTCTGAATGCTTCCTCCTCCATTAATTTTTAAGAATTATGATTAATATAAATACATCTCTTTCTTTAGAAAAATTACTTGGGCTGCTCGTAATCACTATAGTCAACTAGTATCATAAAAAGTCAAACCTTTATATGGACTTTTGAATCCTTTTATTCTTAAATAAATGTCTTTTGGGAAATTTTAACCCCTATAAAAAACTCATCCAAATTAAGAATTTTTATTTGGATTATTCAGAAAAATACCTTGATCATGGTTATTCGATACCAATCTTGGAATGTTCATTATTCTTATATTTCTTATAAATCTAATACGGGCTGCTTATCTATTAGCTCGACAAGTCTTAATACATGGTTTTTCTCTTAATATGGCATATCAAGTTAGTTTTATTGAATGTAATTTCTTTCCATTGTTGATATATAAGTTTTACTTGGGAGAAAAAACAGACATCCACCAGATTAATTAATTCTCTTTTATGAATAGAGATATGTATTTAATTTAGACAAAAATTTCTCCAAAATAAAAATAATATGATATTAAATTATTAACTCCAAATTATCCTCTATTCAACCTAAGTAACACTCGGTCATCGATCCATTTATATGAGAACAAACTACTTCTGTAGATAAGACAATTAAGAACATGCAGCCAAAAATGGAGATTGATGAAAGCAAAAGCAGTTTTAATTTTAAATGTATTCATTTCAAATTTTCTATTCAAATAAAATGGTCAAAATTATTAGAATGTTAAATCCGCTAACAGTATAATTTAAAATATAATTAAGTGATATAAATATAAATAGTAATTTTTACTCTTTAATTGTGAAATATTGTCATTTAAAATATAATATAACGGTTGAGATTGATTAAGAAAACCGCATGGTGATTGTTCTGCAATTGGTCAAATTCTTCATATCACAAGCACACCACCCTGATGAGAGCCAGAACGATCGATTTTATTTCTTAATCACAGTCAAAAGAAATATAAAAACAAAATTGGTCAAATTTCAATAACATAATGATACTGTACTAAAAAGTCTGCAGCCAGAATCAGATCTGATCATATTCTCTTTTTAGTTCCCCCACATGATCAAGAAACCACCTAATCTAAATTACTTCCCCCTAATTTATAAAACCAAACCCATGTTTTAATTATCTTCAACATGTAAATTAGGATTGAAATCCTAATTAACAGTTGCTTAATTATTCATGGCAAAGTAAATCAATAAAAGCAGAGAAAGCAACAAAAAGAACACGTAACCCCTTAGCAAAGGTACTTCCTCTTAAAGGACAAAACTTTAGACTATTACTAAAACCCATTTCTCTTTTCTTGATTTCAAACAAAACCCATCTCTCAAAAATCCCTTTTTATGGATTGAATCATTTATTCATCCAAATCCCTCAAATGGGTTTCTCTGTTTCCCCTGTTTTCTTGCTCCTTATCACCACTCTTGGCGTTTTTACACTCCCAATCAGTGCTGCAGACAACACAAATTTGGTTTTCAAAGGCTGTGCAAAGCAAAATTTCCAAGACCCATCTGGGATCTACACTCAGAATTTGAAAAACCTAATGCAAACTTTGGTTTCACAATCATCACAGAAGAGTTTCTCAGCAACAACTTCAGGGGATGGCCAGAATGCCATTACGGGTCTGTATCAGTGCAGAGGAGATCTCTCAAATTCAGAGTGCTACAGTTGTGTAAGTGCAATCCCAGATAAGGTTAAAAAGCTTTGTGGAGAAGTAATAGCAGCTAGAGTTCAGCTAAATGGGTGCTATTTAAGCTATGAGGTTGCTGGGTTTAGGCAGGAAGAAGGAACAGAGTTTCTATACAAAGTTTGTGGTTCAATTGAAGCGAGTGGCTCTGGGTTTGAGGATATGAGAAGTGCTGCTTTTGATGCAATGGTGAGTGGGGTAAAAAATGGTTTTTACACTGGGAATTACCACACAGTGTTTGTTTTGGGGCAATGTGAAGGTGATTTATCAAGTGCGGATTGTGGTAGTTGTTTGAAGAGTGGAATTGAGAGTGTGAAAAATAAGTGCGGGGCTTCAATTTCTGGGCAAGTTTATCTTCAAAAGTGCTTTATTAGTTACAGCTTTTACCCTAATGGAGTTCCCACCATTAATTCTAAGTCAGGTATAGTTGGACAAATATCTTCTATTTCCTTCTTTTACATAGATATATATAATTTTATAGCTACTTCTTTATTTGTTAGTACTAGGAAGCTAGAAGATCATCTTTCTTTGACTCCTTCAATCTTGATTTTTATTTCCGTTTCTAATCATTTGAAACTAAGATTTTGCTTAAACTGAAATGTTTATCTAATTTATATTATTAAATAATTTTTTTTGCAAATAATAAGCTTTAGTTTATACTATTTAATAAAGATTTTTACTTTGATAAGAAAGAGGAAAAAAAAATTACTATTATTTGTATACATTGAATTTTAGGTATAATGAGCCTTCTCTATTTTTATTGTTCTACTTCTATGCCATGAAAATGTTTTTTTTTTTTTTTTTCATTGTAGAACAAAAAAGTAAAAAACAAAAAATAAAAGTAGCTGAGTTGGGTTTTGGTGGTGAAATAATTAAAAATTGTATTTGTAAATATTAATGGTATTTATTTGCTATTGCAGGAGTAGGGACACAGAATCACACAGAAAGAACAGTGGCAATTGCAGTTGGAGGAGTAGCAGCTTTTGGATTTCTAGTTGTTTGTTTGATGTTTGCTAGGTCGCTTTTGAAGAGGCGTAAGAGCAACAAGTATCAAACTTGGAGTTGACTACTTTTATTTTTACATTCACTATAAATATAATCATTATACCATACCAAGTGGTGATATTTTAATGGGAAAAAAAAAACTTTGAAAATCTTTATCATGTTAGTGTTGATACATGGAAATTTGATTGCATCTTTGAATTCGTATTATTAGTGAGTTCTCTAGACCCCAATATTTGGTGGTGGGTCTTAGCTAACTTTTTTTTTTAACCAATACAGTGCACCCTCCAGCAGTGTATTGCATGATGTGTGCAGTCTAATTGAATGAAAATATTTTTTTATTGTTTTTTATAGGACGGTGTGGCGTATGTAGAAAAGTTAGGGTCAGAAATTTAAAGATTTGAACTTTAGAAGTGTCTTTTCATACACAATTTTAGGTTACTTAGATGAGCATAGTCACAAAGTGAGACTAATATTTAATTAATGAGACAACTTTGTTGGCCAAAATCCATTGGGTAAATGTTTAATGTGTTTTATGATTAATTATAGTAGTTATTTAGTACTCCCTCACTTTTACCATTTTCACTATAATTAAAAAATATTAATTAATTTTAAATTAAAAAAAAAATTGAGTAATTCAATATATATTGATTAATTTTATGTAAAAAAATGAATCTAATTGATCAATTTTTATTGAAAATAAAAATTAAATTAGAAAAAAAAAATTAAATTGCATTTGAAAATGTAAAAGTGACAGATAAATTAAATTTATATTTTATTTAAAAGTGACAGATAATAAAAAACGGTGGAGTATATATTTAATAAAAGCACTTTAAAATGCATCGATTATAGATACGGCGGAAAGCACTTATTAGCCACAAATTCCAACACATTTATGAAGCTTGCTTTCCGTAAGAAAAGCCATTGCTTTATTGTGAATGAATTTTCTGCATGTAATACTCATATATCCCTAACTAATTGCTTGTCGCCTAGATTTTTGGGACCACTATTTGAAGAGTATTAATAAGGTACATCGTGCTAATTATACATACCATCCGATCAAAAATTGATATTCTCTATTCTTAATTAAATGGTCTACATGGATACATTGATCTAGTACTTATGCATACAATCATTGCTCTTGTTTAAAATGTCACTTTTGCATTGAATTTGATTTTATCTAATAATATTAAAAAAGAAACCAATCTACTTTTGTGATTTAGAAAATCTATTTATAATAAGGATTGAAAGAAGTGCATAATCCAAGAATTTTAGTGGATTAGCTTTTTCTAGCACTAGAATAGCAAATCATAATATACAGGATACTTAAAAAGTCTCGAGGCTTTAATTTTCAAAATAATCTCTCCTCCTTGTTCATAGGTTTACAAACTCCAACATGAAGAAAACAAACAAAACAATATTCATAATTTAACTTTTCTTCTTTTTTTCTTTTCTTTGTTGATATCAACATGAGTTATGCATGAAAATTACATATAGTTTAAATGAATGAGAGTCTGACAACACTTCGAATTGACCGGGATTCAATTTTTACACTGCCCCAAATATATAATAATGAAAAGACATGAGTTATGCATATGTAGCAAAATGCATGAATCAAACTTTAGAACTATGTATGAATTTATCATTCTTTTCCAGTGGTTGCTGCTATTGAACACTGTCGATTTTTAATAAAAAATTAAAGATCAGTACCTGATGATGATACCATAATAGTATCATCCTTAATAGCTAAGGAAGCAGAGAGCAGTATAATTTCCCAACAAATGAAAAAGAGAAAAGTTACTCGTTTTGCTTTTGCTTACAAGGCCACATTAATTCCAAAAAGACACAACTCAATCACGGAGGTGCTGTTAGGCACAATTTGAGAACAATGGCTTCTGTTCCGTTCATTTATTATAAAAGCAAGGGAACACATATTCATCATCATAATATAAAGCATTTTTCTAATGATGTGGGTAGCAATAAGTCTGTAGTTTCCCTACTCAATTTATGAAAGTTGATATGGACATTTATGTTAAATTAGCATCCAAATGGTCAGTTGTCCAATTGAAGGCTTCCTACTTGTATCAAAATATATCCAGAAGCAAAAAAGGACAAGCTAGCAAAATATTTAACTTGTTTTTTTATTAGGTAAAAAGCACTTGGCTATCTAGCTACGTCAATCACCTTATCATGCAAGACATTAGAGCCACCGAAGCCCACTGCAATAAGACTTTTCTTCTTGAGTATTGGTTATCAGCTGAAAATTTGTTCCCAACCATGTCAGTTTTCATCTACAAGAATAAATTTTATAGGATTTCTGATAGCTTATTTTGAACCTCACCTAGAACAGGATTTTACCATGAAAATGCATCGATTATGTACGAGAAATGAAAATTGAAAGCTTTTAAAACAAAGATCAATACAACAGCACACCGTACCTTTCATTTTTCTTCCAAAATTGTCAGTTTTGTAGCAAAAAGAAAAGTATAGACTTAACCCAAGAAAACTCATCTAGTCAATTTTAAATAAATCAATTGATCCTGCTCTAGATTGACAAAACCAGTTGCTATTTTGCAATATCTGTTCTCAATTTTTTTTTGTTAAGCAAATATACACATCTAAAATAACAAAATAACTCGATATCCATGCAAGATAAATTGTTAATAAAAACATTAAAAACAAAAAACTTATTATAAACTTGAAGCATCCAGGGTAAAAGAAACAAGAGGATTTTCCGTCCATAGCAAATAACATGAATGTTACAAGATTCTATAATCAAGTCTTGAAAACAGAAAAGCCATACCAGCTAATGATTTTTAAGCCTTCTACCTCAATTCATTTCTTGGTTGATACGATGACATTATAAATTTAAGCTTCAATTTCTGATTATTTGAATTCATCAAATATCACAAAATAGCCATTAGATTAATTGTTAAATGTTTATACGATGATACAAGGGGAAAAATCTGAGGTTTTTTTTCTCATAACTTGTTCTGTTAGTATTATTATTGTTTTAACAATTTGATTGTATCACAAGTCAGTCAGTTATAATGAAAGAACTTAACTGAAAATTTATGCATTAAAGGTTAAGAACTTAGCCAGGTAGGAAATGAATCACAAAATTGACACAAAAGCTTATTAAAATCGGAACTATTAAATTCCTTGTCTATTTGCATTCATCAAAATAATGGAGTCTGCATTTTCGATTGCACCTTACAAAAGCTATGTCAAATTCATCCAAGTAAATTAAAGTCTACATTTTTGAACTTAGTCTCCATTCAATAAATCTACCATCAAAAAAAACAAAATGGAGTAACATATCGCCCTTAACTCCGTTCATCTTAAATGCCCACATTTCTGAATATGAACTCAGAGAATATAAATTCACTAAATCAACATGCTGCGTAACAAAATATCCTTACTACATGACATCAAAGAATTTATCAAAAGCTGCATTCTTAAACTAATGACTAGAGTAAGATTAGGCATTTAATCAAAAAGAAGCTGACCTTATTGCCATCTTAAGCTTATTAATTTTCTATTAATTGAAAATCCCAGCCCCAAGTGTTTTTAATGAACTCTGAACCTTACATGAATCCAACAAAAGAAGCTTCATTTGCATATATTCTCAGCTAAATTACAAATCTTGTGTCCACAATACCCACATTTCAAATCCTAACAAAACACAAAACAAGAAATTGTAACGTGACCTAACAAATGTTTTCACTATCTGCTGCCATTTACATCAACTCCAATCCTGTTTAGCTAATGTATTATAGTTTCCAATTTAATCAACCATAGGCTGATATAGTTCCTTCTTAGTCTACAACTTTCTACATTGCATCTAAAATACCAATCCTCCATGGACAATTAACAAACAAAGAGCCTGAAGTATTCACAAACTCACAAGACGCCAAAACATTAACAACAATAAAGCAGACAAAAGAACAAAGTTAATAATCGAGATTAACTTCAATCAATGAGAGCAAAACCTAGAGAAAAATCAGATATTAAAATAAACTACCAATTATTGTATCTCAAAAATCTAATCTCTAACAGACATTACAAGTCACAAGAAAGGAATTGATTTATAAATGCACAACAAGAGCATCCCTAACCTGACACGATCCATTTCCCATTTACTTTTGGGGCAGGCCAACAGGCGAGGCCCCGAGGAGGCTTTGCTGCTGGATCTCGAGCTCGTTGAATTGCTGCTCGCGATCCATTTCAATAATAAGAGGGACCACGAGTATTAAAAAGGTGGTCCCCGCAATCCAAGCGGCCTTGCCGGTGCTGCGGAGGAGCTTTTTGGTGACGAAAACGGCGTCGGAGGCAGCTTGCTTGCCTTTAGCTACGACTTCGGAGTTGGAGAGCTTCGCGAGGATGTTGGGCTCTGCTTGGTGCTTCGGGCCCCTCCTTGCCGGCAGCGACGCGCCGCCACGTCGGGACTGCGAGGCCATGGATGTTGAACAGAAGTGTTATACCTTTGCTTATTCAGCGATTTTGCGAAGACTGAGAGGGAAGAGGGATAGCGAGGGTTTAATTAATTAAGGGCCAAATGTAGAAAATGGTGAATAGTAGCTGTTAATCGGTCAATTAGCCCAAACAAAAAATTAATACATTCATATTAATTTTTTCAACAAATTAACTATTAATCAGTCTATTAATTAATTAATTCATTAATTTCAAAATTTTAAACCAGTTAATCAATATTTTTTCGATTAATCAATATAATTATATGATATATTTATAAATAAAATTAAAATATTTAAAATACTTAAAAATTAAAACTTCTGTACTATAATATTACACCATTATTATTAAAATAAAAGTATTTGGTGTATATGCATAACTTTATTTTTAAAAATTAAGATTTAACAAATAAATGAATTAATCAGTAACCAACTAATTGTAAAAAAAAAATTCAAAATAATTAGGATAATGAAAAAAGTACAGCAAAAATACTTAAAAAATGTAAAATTATTAAAATAAATCCATTCAATACTAATAAATCTTTTTTGTTATTTTTTTAACTTAAAACACATTATTTTCATATATATTAAAAATATTAATTTTTAATAAATTATTAAAAATTTTAGTTAATATATTAATATTATATAGCTTTTCAAATATATTTTAATTTTTATTAATGAAAAATTAATAAATCAATAAATAATAAGAAATATTGAATATAAACATATTGAATAGTTAATAAATTAACTAAAATGTATTTTAAAAAAATTAAAATAAAATTGAAATATATTTTTAAAGTAAACAAAAATTAAAGGAATATAATTAATTAAATACAAATAAAATGAAATAAAAAGAAAAAAAATAGTGAAATAAAGTTAATAAACTGTAGGGGTGATAATGAATCTGTTAATGAGCCAAAAAAATTAATCCATTAATATTGAGTTTTTCAAAATAGTCCATTATAATCGGTTAACCAGTCAATTAGTTACATTTTGAACCGATTTTTCGGTTAATCATATCAATCAGTTGTTTTTGCTCATCCCTAGTCAATAGGCCAAATTTTCTTATAAAATCTTTAAAACGGTATATATTCGTTCTTTAAATATATTTTTAGTCAAAATTATTTTTATTATTATATAATTTGTTTAAATTTATCATTGAAAGTAATAAGATGGTAATTAACATATAGAAATATACATGCTAAATTAGTGATCTAAAAGTGCACTACAAATTGATATTTTATTTTAAGTTCGAAAAAAATATTAAAATTTATTACCATAAAATAAGTTATGTTTATTTACTATTATAAATTTATGACATACATGTAATAAATAGATGTGGATTCAATCATCTTTTATTTATTTATTTGGAATTTTGTTATTTTTTTTAGCAAATTTAGCTAGATATATAATAATAAGGATAATTTTGATTAAAAAAAATATATCTAAGAGATAAATATATATCAATTTTTAATAATTTAAAAATAAATTTAGCATAAAATATATTTAAAGTACAAATATACCAATTTTTAATATTTATAAATTTGGTCTTTAATAAAAAATCAACAATGTCGTAGAAAGGGCTTTGCATAAACTAGCCCTGAGCTCATAGGCTAGATGGGCTCTAGTTCGGGCCCAAGGTACCTAACCCAACATCAATATATTCAATATGATATTTGGGTTACATGGCAAATTGGCAATAGCCCTTAGAGTGAAAGAAAGACAAAGAGACTTAAATCTTAAACCTCCAAATAATTGTAACCAATTTTTATACTTTAAACATCATTAAAATAATGGATTATGGCAAGTTTAATTTGTCAATACCATAAGCAAGCCTTTCAAATGTTGATTCTACTTTTACCCTTAAAAAATCAAAGTGGAATGAATGAGTCATAATCTTATAGTTAGTTAAGTTTGTTCTCATATGCGAGAAATGAGTGAAACCATAAATTATTCCAACATCAACTATAACAAATTAAAGCGTTAAAATGTGTATATGTTCTACAAAAATAATCAATCATATGCACATGCAAAACAAATTATTTAAATTAAATAACAACTAAAAAATTCGAATCAACAGTAATTCAAATAATTGAGAGTCTGACACGAATTTGTATAGAAAGTTTAGCGAAATTGAAGTGATACGATTAGGAACATGTTATTGTTTCCTGTCTGCAACGCAACCATGATTCAAAACTGCCAACACCATCACGTGTCTAACTGTTAGCCATAAAGAAATTAAAGGAAGAAGCAAAAAAGCCAAGATTCTTGTTCTTGGTTTTGAAGTGAAGAAAGCAGACATCACTGCCATTAATGCCACTTTTCAGTTTCCTCCAAGTTACCGTTACTTCACCAGCTTTTCAAATTCTTTATATATAACGTCATTTTGCCTCTCAACAAAGACAACACCATTTGAATTTTAAAACAAAAAAGTGAGATTTATTTATTTTTTGAAATCTCTTCGTTTTATCAGTTGTTTTGATTAATTATAAGGCGTGTTTGTTTGTGAATTTTTGAAGTGTACCCAAGAGTCAAGGTGAGGATCCTAGAAGAAGAAGATGAAGATCAACGATTTTCTTCTCCAAACAAATCCTTTGAAGGTACGTTCTATTGTCTTGAATTTTACCAAATTTCAGTAACAATTACATGATTTTTGTTGCAGAAAAGGAAAATAAAACTGATTCGCCACCTTTAATTGCCAGAGTTATCACTAAACCAGAACCGCCAGCTTCTGCTTCTAAAGGTAATTATAACTGTTCTATTTTTCTAATTATTCTGTAATTTACCATTAATTTGACTAAATTTCTTGATGACCCACAGTACCGAAGAACAACCTCAAACTCCATGTTCGAGCTTCTCCAATTCTTCGACCTCGAGCAGTTTTATCTAGTCCTGGTATTTCATTCTTTAAGGTTTTCAAGCAAAATTATTAAATGAGCAATTATTATGTAGATTATTTTCTACCAAGAACAATAACAATTTTTGAGATGTTATAATTCTAAATATTATAATTTTAAAACCTGTAAATAGTTTTTAATAAGTCTACTTGATTGACTGATTTTATATAATTTTCAATCAGAAAATACTTATATATACATATATTTCAAAAATAACTTTGTAAATAATGCAAGCACTTTAGTATGATGAATCTACGTCTTTGAATGGATGACTGATGCTTGTGCGTGCTTCATCATGTGTCTCAATCTATTTAGTTTGTGCTTCATCCTTTAATTGTTGAAAATAATAGTTTAGGAAAATATAAGTTGATTTTGAAAAACAAATAGAACAAACTCAATATAGTAATAATTCGGTACGCATACATCTGAACTGTTAAATTATGCGTATTTTATTGATCTGACAGTTTAAATGCGTGTGCACCACTTCATATTTACAATTTTTAGGTTTTGAAAAAAAATATTGTAAAATTTGGGGTTGGTTTTTTTATAAATAATATTTTTTAAAAAAAATAATTTAAATTTTAGAAACTTTTTAAAAATTATTTGAGTGTATGGAGTGTTTTACAATTTCGCAACAGGAGGTTGTGGAATTGGACATCCATGAGCTGCCTTTTTGTGGGCAGCTTTATTGATTTGGAAAGCTGTTTTTTTTTAAAAAAAATAATAATTTATTTTTGTTTTATTTTGTGTTTGAGTTGAGAAAAAACCCTTATTTTTATTAACACGCAAAAAATATATTTTTTTACTTAATTTGATAAATAAGATAACCTTTTATTAATATGAGAAAAATATTTTTATTTTACTCAATTTGATAAATAGAATAAAAAAATTATAGATGAATAATAATTTATTAAAATCTGAAATTAATAATATTTTATGCAATCAAAATAACTGAAAATATAAATAATATATTCATTATATAATTTATCAAATTGAGTAAAATAAAAATGTTTTCCCCATATTAATAAAAGGTTATTTTATTTATCAAACTGGATAAAAAAAATATTTTCAATGTGTTAATAAAAATAAAGATTTTTTTTTGTCTTAAAAATAAAATAAAATAAAATATTTTTTTTTTTTTAAAAAAAAGGCAGCTTTTCCAAATCAATATTTGGAAAGCTGCCAACAAAAAAAAAAGTTTCATTTCCACAAATGGATATCTAATTCTACGTCGTGGAATTGTAAAATATTCCAGAAACTTAAATACTTTTTAAAAAATCCTAAAATTTTAATTATTTTTTAAAAAATATTATTTATAAAAAAAAGTTCCAATAATTTTGAGAAAAAAAATACATTTTTTAGACCTCAAATAAGTGTTTAGTAATACAGAAAAGGTAGAGATTTATTCAATTGAAGGGCTTAATTGAATGATCTTTATAAGTTTAAAGGCCAAAAATGTATTCTCCAATTTTATTATTATGCAAAATAATAAAAAATATATGTAAGAGGGATGAATTCAGAAATTTACTGAATCAATTTGTGTGGATTTGTTGTCAGCCAACGATGGAATGATTGGAAATAGAAACAAGGCTAAAACTGAAAAGAAGGGTAATTCTGAACCAAAGAAGGCAGGCCAAGTGAAGGCAATTGTGAATCAGGCAAAACCAGAAACTCCTATCAAGGCTTCTCCCAATTCTAATGCCAAGAAAAATGGAAAAATCATCTTAGAGCAGGAAATCAAGATCCATTAATGCCTTTTTAAATTTTCCGACTCGAATCATTTTGGTCATTCTTAAGCTTGAAACTAAATTCATTAGTTGGATCATGGTACTTTTATATGTCGAAAATTCAGTGAATTCGAATTATATCTACATTCTTTTTTATATCTCTTTATTCATTCATTCAAAAATTATACAATCTTTTATTCAGATAGAGTTGACTTCAGATAGAGTTGACTTGTTAACAATTGTAGGGTTAGTTTCACCTATATTCTCCGAATTGTTGTCCAAATTACGGAAAAATAATATTTTTTTTTTCGTAAAAATCACTAAACCTAATATTTATATATAGAAAAATCGCTTTAACTGTTTTTCGGTAAATGGCTCGCCGAAAAATTTACTTGAAATATCCAGTCATTGCATACATGGCATGCTAAGTAATGCAAAATCAACATTTAACATATCATATATGTCATGTTAACAAACACATGGACAATAAAAATGAGATTGGATGATGGATGACATGGACAAAGTGTCATGTAATATCCTGAGTTGGCAATACGTGTACTAACACATGTGTGTATCCCTCTTACTAGACATACAAAGTAGATTTTTTGAGATTCAAAATTGGTTAAAATTATTTTTCTGTACATAAACCTAATATTTTTCTGTAAAAATCACTAAACCTAATATTTATATATAGAAAAATCGCTTTAACTGTTTTTCGGTAAATGGCTCGCCGAAAAATTTACTTGAAATATCCAGTCATTGCATACATGGCATGCTAAGTAATGCAAAATCAACATTTAACATATCATATATGTCATGTTAACAAACACATGGACAATAAAAATGAGATTGGATGATGGATGACATGGACAAAGTGTCATGTAATATCCTGAGTTGGCAATACGTGTACTAACACATGTGTGTATCCCTCTTACTAGACATACAAAGTAGATTTTTTGAGATTCAAAATTGGTTAAAATTATTTTTCTGTACATAAGTGTTAAATTTAATAATTTTTAAGAATTTTATTATTATTTTTGCATAATTTTAACAATAATTCAGGAGTAAAATTAACCCACAATTTTGTGAAAATACAACTCATCCATCTTCTCCCACGTTTTTGCTATAAATTCTTCAACAACAATTTCACTAATAACACAGTTGGTAACATTCGTGAAAATCACATTCAAAGTCGTCCTCTTCAATTATTTAGTCGAAAATGGGGCATCGCTCATTAGTCAAATCTTATTAAGTTTGTGTGTGTACTTTTTTTTTCTTATATATACCTATCGACCAAAAAAAATCGAACAATTTGATTTGATTTCATTTTTTAAATTCCAACAAATTCGATTCGGTTCGATTCAATTTTAAAAAGTAAAAATAGAAAAAATTAAACTGATCGATTTACTCTTAAAATTATCAGTTTATTTGTTTTATATTTAAAAATTGAATTGGTATTTTTATTTTTATGAGTTGTACTATATATTTTGAAACTGTATCTTTAATTTAGATTTGTATTTTTTTTCAATTTGAATATTTTTATTTTAGTTTTATGATTTATAATTTGTATAATTTTTAGACACAAATTTTTTTAATTATAATTTTAAAATTTCGTTATACGATTAACCGAACCGAATAGACTGAATATTTCGGTTCATTTTAAATTCGGTTATTATATAATTTTGATTCGATTTGCTCGAATTACAAATTTTCGATTTTATTGGTTCGGATTAATAACAGAACCTACACATGCTCACCCCTATGTAAATGTGACTTTTTTTTTTTACTAAATATAAATGTGACTTAGTCACCCGGTTTAGACTTGGCATACACGTATTTACTAATGTCCAATAAATAATAGCAATGTAGAGGGCCCAATAGTGTACCAAATGATTATTAATTTTTTCAATTCTTACTTTTCAAGTAAAAAAGTATTAATTTGGTGAATTTTCCAGGAAAATTCATATATTTTTCCTTTGTATGAAATGGATAGCTGTTCACATCATCTCACAATTATTCAAGTAATCTTTCTCTATATAAGCTACACTGAAAACTCCTTTCATTAAGACCCTGCCGAAAGCTCCTTTCAATAAGAGTCTATCTCTATATCTCTTTTTAATTTGAAAAATTATATATCCAATCAATCTAATGAAGGTATGGGAATTTATTTGATTCTCATGTTACATATATATACATATAAGAATTACTATTAATTTTTGAGCCCAATTTCTTTGGATGCAGCAAAAGATTGTGCTTAAGGTACAGATGAATTGTGAGAAATGCAGAACTGAGGCACTCAAGGTTGCGGCTAAGGCTGATGGTAGGCTTTTAACCCCCTTTTTTTTTTTTCCATTTTCCTTTTTTACATTTGTTATCCAACATTTACTCTGATTAATTCAGATTCGCGCCTTTTAAATATTTAAAAATATTCAATTATCAAGATTTGATCTTGAAATTTCTGTTTAAATCATCGCATTTGATCTCTTGGTGCTTTTGTTCCATTTTTTCTTTTGAAATTTATTTTCCAATATTTGTTCTTATAATTTTGTTGATTATCATTTATTTTCTCCTATTCTTCCATTCTTTTATTTTTTTTTATATAATTTTGGGAGGAAAATTTTTTAAGAAAAAAATGTTCGAAGACTCTTTGTTGGAGTCTTGATCTTAATTCCATTGATGAAGATTGAAATTGCAAAAGTATTTTCAGAAAACTGGTGTTGGTCTCCCCATGACTTTTGATTTTTTTCTTTGAAAAAATAATCGCATTGTATGTTCCCATTGAAGTTGGTCCCTCAACACTCATATAACTGTTGTTTTTCCTTTTGCAATATTTATTACATAAAAAACGACAAGCTTCCTATTATCAGTATCGATAAATTAGAATTTATTAGATACATAGTACCAGTATTGACAAGCTTCCTAATTATCTAAAAATATAAGATATTCGGTGGATTTTCGAATGAAGAGTGGAAAATTATAATTGAATGCAGGTGTGAACTTCGTGGGTTTAGAAGGAAATAACAAAGAAAAAGTGGTCGTGATCGGAGATGGAGTTGATGCCGTCTGTTTGACGACCAGCTTAAGGAAGAAAGTTGGCCCCACCGATATCATCAGCATTAACAACGCTGATGCCAAGTAGAAAAATTTCCCATCAAAATAATACATCTTCCCATCTTGGTTAATCCAACAATTAGTTGTTTTTTTAGTGTTCTCGCATCTTTAATTTTAGTTGCTGGTTTGAAACAGATTTTTTTTTTACTCGTTTAGATTAATTCTTGATGATGGGAAGGAATTAGCGGGTAATTTTTTCAATATAAAAATTCATTTTATTAGACGATCTGCGAATATAATAGCTTATAAATTTGCAAGAACGGCTTTTTTTTTATTGCATATTGTATGGTCTGATCTAGTTGCTCTGTTGGTAGTATATTTTAATGAAGTTGTCTTTTGGTTAAAAAAAACTAGTTTATATATGTAGAAATAGAGAGGTTTATTTTTTATTTTTTTTGGATGTAATGGGTATGTGCACTTAATTAGTACCTAGAATTTTTCTTGAAAATTTTTAGAAATTGGCTGTATTTTTCACATACATGTTCATATATGGTCATGGGTTTAGTGATCAGCCTGGTCTTTTCAATCAAATTAGATATGGTTTGGGATTGATTTTCTCAAGGCTCACCGATGGATGGATCGTAATTAAAATTAGACCTGAATAATCTTGATTTATAAAGAAAAATTATTATCTAAATCCAATTTAAGCAAATTTTATGAATTTGATCAATAGTGTATATATATATATATATATATATATATATATAATAATAACCATCACTCTACTTATTTTTTAGTCAACTTTATATTGTAATGATTTGATCCATAAAACCTATATACACCGAATCTATATTAAAAAAAAAAAAATTAATTAGGTGTGCACATGATAAGTTATTTTTAAAAAAAACTATTGATCAAATCGAAAATAACACGAAAAAATATTGCTTTTTGGAGATTAAACCTTAATCAAAATAAAAAAAAAAAACATTTAAGAGAGATTGAATCCTAAAACACTTTTTTTTTTCTATCGTGCTTCATACTCATCGTCCTTACAATAGTTATCACAAAAACAAGCATCAAAATAACAGTATCCATATCTTTTGAAAGAATGAATTGGTCTAATTTTTGAAAGATAAGATTCTAGCCCTAAAAAAAGAAACAATGTGAGGTTTTGATGGGTCATGAGGACAAATACTCTAAAAAATAAGTTAGTCTAAAAACCGAGCATAGTACACCATTAGATTGTAAAGAGAGTAATGGGATTTAATAAGAGTAAAAAGTTTATAAAGGGACGTAACATTGGAGGTTTAACGTGACTTATAGTATTTTTGACCATAAGTATTGGTAGTCAACTGATTAAAGGAGTCAGTTGTTTGTGGGCCTAACTTATTTAAAGGACTTAAATGACGAAATAGTAACTTTCTTTCAATATATTTTTGTAGGATTAATTTATATCTTTTCAATATTTGAATTATCTAAATTTTAAATGTATGGCAATATTTTCTTTTTGTATTTGTTTTATTTTGCTCAGTCCGATGGTTCCTGGTTATGGATTAAGGACAACAAGTTAAAAACTAAACTTCTCCCCACTCAATTTATAACTTTCTCTTTTTTTCTTTCTTCTGCGAAATTCTTAAAATTAATTTGCATCAATATTAGAATAAAAGATGTAAGAGCAATCTAAGAACAATCTGCCACACATTGATTCAGTTTTTATTCCATCTCATAATTTTGGATCCGATACAAATCCACCTAAAAATAATTATTCAAATTAGAAGAAAATTCAATAATTTTATAATACAATTCGATATGAATCCTGAACCTAAAAAATATATGAAAAAATACATTCCGATACCAACACGTTTTTCAATTAAATTTTATTTTGTGTGATATTTATTTATAAACTATTACTTCACACACACATGTCAACAATACACTAGTTTATTAATATTTTTATCTCAATTTTTATATAAAAAATAAATTTAATTAAAATAAAAGATAAATATCTATTTATTTCAGTTTTGAGCAGCCAAAAAAATGAAACAAAAAGTCATAATTAAGTATAATGTATACTTTATTTCATAATATATATATATTTTTTTGCATATTCCCTTTCTCGATTTTTTTTTCTCATTGTTATAATTCATTGTTATTTTGCTGATTATGGTTCATCCACCATATTATGTCATTATTGTTGTTCAATCGTGCACTTCTGATTTTTTTTTTTCATCAAATTATTGTATTTCAAATCTAAAAAAACCTTTATTTGGTAAAATTTTATATTCTAATTACTATTTCAAAATTTAGTAATAACACAGCAAATATCATCTGCCTTCAGGACCATGGAATCGGCCCAAACATTGGCAAGACCCAAGGATCCCGTCCCATCAGCCGTCTGACACAAGGCAGTGCTCACCTCAACCTCCTGCTCGCTGTCATTTCGCCGGATACCTACTCTGACAGCCAGAGATCACCCCCGTATGCACTCAAGTGCTCCTCAACATTTCTTATAAATAGTCCAGCCAGTGATGACCTCAGGTATTGAACCTTTAGCACTCTCTCTCTATAAGTTTTCCCTCTCTAAAGTTACTGACTTAAGTTTCAGAGTGCTTACGCCCGGTCCGACCGGGTATTCTTCCTTTCAGGTCGCTCTCACCCGATCGATCGTTTTCTCCCTCCGCAGATAAAGACAATTCAGGCTTTATCATTTAGTTTAATGCATTATTCATTCCACATGTTGAGAGGAAAATGCTGCGCACAAGTAAAAACAAAAAGAAATAAGAATAGGGAGGGTTAATATATATATATATATATGTACATACATATATATATATATATATATATATATATATATATATATATATGTATATGATGGTATAACAATATAATTTTACTAATAGCTTGATTTTATATTCTAAAAATCTAATCAATATAGTTGAACTTTTATTTTAAAAACGAATATATTAAACTGAAAATCAAATTAAATATACCGAATTCACGCCTAATTTGAAAAATAAGCGATCCGATTAAAAAATTGATTCAAAACATTTAAAATGGAGAAAAATGACTCAAAACCAATTTCGAACTCGCCCGATTGCTGGGTCTAATTATGTTAAACTATTTCTATGAGTTATTTCATGCTTGCAATTATAGACATCAACTTGTTCAATAAACTTGTCAGGAACAAAATTAATGATTTTTATGAAATTTTAACCTTCTTAATGCACTAGAAACCAGTTTCGATCTCATGCTGCATTAAAAATAATAATAATAATAATAATAATTTTATGCTTGTTTAATTCAGTTTGTAACAAATTAATTTAAACGTTAAGGAAAAAAAGCCTAAATTTCTCATGTCTTATTATTATTATTATTATTATTATTATTATCTATCTACCGAAAGGTTTGCATTAATTTGGTTGTAACATAATCGGCCTAAAGCTCTCATAGCTTAAATTAATTTAAATGTTGAGAGAAAAAGTCTAAATTTGATGTAAAAAAATTTCAAGTAATTCCCACAGTTAAATTAGTAATTTACAATAAAAATGATATTTCTAATTTTTCAATCTTAATTTAGTGGAATATGGCCAAAGGTTAAGATAAGAAAAATCACAGAAAATTGACGGTCAAGATTCAACAGCAACAGTGTGGATAACCATAATCTGCAAGCACACAATTGTTTACGATGTATAAATAAGAAGAAGAACCCCGATACTTTGACGTTAGAGATTAGGTACTGTACTGTAGCATCGGCACGTTTCTGTGTAACCCTCACCAAAAACGAAACGAAACGAAACGAATAACTCAAAAAGAAACCAACCGAACGAAAACTAACCCCAGAAAACCTCCTCCATCTCGGAGACGCCGAACCTAAATCTAGAACTTTCTCCAACTTTAAACGGCGCCGCTTCATCTTCCTCCGGTAACTCGGCCATTGCTCTTCATCTTTTTCTTGTCTCTGCTTGTCTACTCTCCGCCTTTACTTAGGGTTAATTTGATTGAACTTTTACTTAGGGTTTTTTTTATCCTTTGCGCTTCATCATTCACAGTGTTGAAGTTGTTTTCTTCCAATTTGAAGATCCGATGTTACGTTTGATTTTCTATTTGAGCTGCTAATTCTGCAATTGATTGCTTGAAGACTGAAGTAGCAATGTCTTGGCTGTCAATATTATTGTTAGGTTAAAATACTAAGTTAGAACTGGACAAGATTTTTGTTATGCAGTTTTCAGTATTTGTGTTTATTTGTTTGAATCTTTTGCTGAATATGTTTGTTATTCGTGAATTGCAGATTCTAATATAGAGATAGAAGTTGTTTAAATTGTTTAGTATGGGGGATAGTGAGATGGTAGTTGCTGAAACATCTACGGTAACAGAGTATGCATCTGCTGCATATGCTTCTACTGGCTATGGTGATACAACCTCACATGTTGTTCCTGATTCTACTGTATATGCCACCGAGGGTACTGCAGTTCTCGTTCCTTCTCCTGGCGTAGCTTATACTGCACCTGCTGTCTCTATTTTTAATTCTGGCGTGCAAGGGGAGCATGTCCACTCGACATATGAGAGTAAGACAGATGTTGGGATGGGTAATGCTAGTGCGAATGATACTGTTACTGAGAATGCATCTATGGAGCCACCTCAGGCTGTTGCTTATAATTCTTCTGCAAATGGGAACATTGGAAGTGAGGCAGGAAGCATCCCGTCAGCAGAGAATGGTACTTCTGGAGATGTTGCAGGGGGAGCTGATGTTGGTGCTCAGCAACAGTATGTGGATGAATCTGGTATGCTTTCTGTGTACTTCTAATGTTTATATGGTGTAATGAAGTGTTGGCGACATCTAGTTTGCAATATGGATATAGGCCTTTAAATGGATGCTTGGTTCATTCCAGCTTCAGTTTGTTACCAAATTAAATTTTCCTTTTTTTTTGTTCCTTGCAAATGTTGACTAGCTGTATCTTCTTTAAACCATGATGTTAGATGTATATACAAGCCTTTGCAACACCTGTTACCTCTTTTGTTTATCTACGTTATTGCTCTTGATTCTTTACATTTACCTTGTATTCCATATTTTGATAGTATACTTGTAGCAAGCTGATTAGTAGGGATTATCGCTGTAATGACTAGTGGCTTGCTTTCTTCACCCAAAAGACGCTTATGTATATATTATTGGTGTGTTATATATTGGCATGATTAGATGCATTTGTTTTTTAAAGTGTTGCCAAAAGTTCACCTGTAGATTAACATATCAATCTTTTTTTTATATGATTTTATTGGCTTGTTGCTAGTTCTTGATATTGCTGTTTGGTGTATAGCTTTTCTTCAATTAATACTTATGCAGATTTCACCCTCCTGGGCACTTCTCATATGTTCAAATATTTTTTCCTTTATCAAATATTTTTTCTCTCTGCAGTGCCAATGTCAGGTGAGGAGGAAAGGTTGTGGAATATTGTGAGGGCTAATTCATCGGACTTTGATGCATGGACTGCCTTGATTGATGAAACAGAGAAGATGGCAGGGGTATGAATTTAAGATATATGATTAACTTAAAGCTAGCTCTTGAGTTCATGGATTTTGTTTTTAAATATATTTTCAGAAGTGATATAATTCTTGTTAGTCAATAGCTAGCTGTCCCTGAAATGGTTGAGTTTGTATTGCACTATATAATCCTGGGAATTGGATAGTCAAAGAGTTGGTAATTATCTCTGTGTGTTGCACTATATGATACTGGGAATTGGCAAATATGAGTGCTTACTTCCTATCTTTAATATTGGCTGTTCGTTTCATTATATGATGTTAGGAATTGAAACATTAAGTTCTTCTTAATAAAGTAAATTCTTGCATTATAGTTTTAGGGTAGGAGATCATTGCTTGCACAACTAAATTCACATGGAGATGTTTTCTATTTCAATTTTTTAAGTATAATTATGCTTTAAAAGGCAAAAGAAATGAGGTCAAAGTTTGTTGGATTGATACCTAGACGTTTTTGGAACTGGAGACTTTTGCAAATTGAGAATGTTTGCTGATTGATAGCATGTGTTGATGTTCCCTATGAATTCTGTTTTGTCATCTTGCTTACCAAGTGTTGGAGCTTTAATTGCTTTGGTCTTAACAACTTCATTGAAATCAATGCAGGACAAGATACTGAAAATTCAAAAAGTATATGATGCCTTTTTAGCTGAATTCCCATTGTGCTATGGTTATTGGAAGAAATATGCAGATCATGAGGCACGCTTTGGTTCAATGGACAAAGTTGTGGAGGTATATGAACGGGCTGTTCTGGGAGTGACTTATTCAGTGGACATTTGGTTGCATTATTGCGTATTCGCCATAAGTACATATGAAGACCCCGACACTATTAGAAGGTAATGGGTTGTTTGTGTTGGCATTGCTTTAGTTTGTAAAATTGGTTCATGATCACGTGATTTCCTGCATCACTAGAAGCTGGTGATTTTGTTGCTCTCTAACATCATTTCAGTATGCCTGCAACAGCGATTGCTCACATTGTGGCGAAAAGGTGTGATGGGAAGTCTTTAGAAATGCTTTTTTCTGATGTACAAACCCTTGGTTTTGACGTTACTCTTTGGGTAGCTCTTTGACTTTTCTTTTAGGATGTCAAATCTATTATCTTGGCGTCGTTATGCACCTATCCTTCTCGAATGGTCTGCATTGTAGATTATAGTTGTTTTTGAATTATTGCTATCTTTAACATTGACACTCTGAGGTTCATCAATATGCAATATGCTGCTGGGAAGATCTCGTTCAGTTAAGGGCTAAGATGGCCTCATTCACTGCTCCATTTCCGACATAGTATGGTTTATTTCAGGAAGGTAAATGCAGCATTTGGAAGTGTCATGCTGTTAGAGTGAATTCTTCCTTCTTCAACATTAGTGCCGGTGTCTCCCATTGTGAACATGTCAGCATTGGCTGGTTTTGTGTCTATAGTTATATTTTAACAATATTCTTCTTGTGCATCAGGCTTTTTGAGCGAGGATTAGCTTATGTTGGAACAGATTATTTGTCTTTCCCCCTTTGGGACAAGTACATTGAATATGAAGAAATGCATGCTCAGTGGAGCCGTGTTGCCCAGATTTACACAAGGATAGTAGAGATTCCAAATAAACGGCTAGATGATTATCTTACTAGGTAAGTTTTCTGCTAGCATTCCCATTTAATTTTTGTTTTACATACTGAATTGCGGTAATGTGAAATGTTGTCAGTTCATGATTGTGCAAAAGACTGATTTGGAGAAGGTGAACTGCATCCCTAGTGAGCGTATTTTATCTGTGTTAATATAATACTTTTTCTTAAATGTCCAAATAAGCACATGTATGTCTTTTGACATGCTTGGATAATCAGAAATAATGGTCATTAGACCAAGAACACCCAAATCTAAGTTTTTCATTTTATTTTCTACATGTTTTGTCGTTTATCATGTTATATGTTTATTACTATTTGAATTTTTTTTTTTTGATACATTTATAGTTTCTAGTTGGTGGACAATGCTTGTAAGATTATATAGTTTTCTTTTCCCTCCGACTCCATGCTGAATTCATTTGAGTAGCATCTATAATGGTGGAGGTTTTTATTTATGAGGGATCTTCTCTTTTCAATCAGCTTATTATTATTTTTTTTTTAGGTATTTTACAAGCAGATTGAATTTGATATCCTGCCAAAATTGATAAAGTGTGTATTTATTAGGTTTGGCCTGCATACCTCTACAAATTATTGCTCCCATATTATTAAAGTTTGAGCATCTAAGGCCATAGCTAAGGCTGTCGTTTGTTGTTCTGAGTGGTCTTATGTTTGGCAATCTTGCTCAACTCTTCATATTTGTAAAAGTTTGTATATGAAAGGTACCTAAGAATGAGGCTGAAATTGTCATAGATTTGCTCTGATACGTTTTTCTTGTGGACGTCCCCCATCTGTTTCCTTTTTCTCTCTGTTCCTCTTTTATATCATTCGGCTGTAGTTGCTTTTATGCATATACACATATAATGTCTGATGTTGAGCTGAACACAGATGTCAAAAGGAGTTACTGGGGGATATATGTGTAGTTTTTCATAAGTTGTCTTCTTGGTGGGATTGCAGATTTAAGACTTTTGCTGCAAGTCATACATTGGCAGAGTTAAGAACTGCTGAGGAAGCTGCTGTGCCTTCTCCTGCAGAGGGTGGCGACCAAGCGAATGAGGGAGAAGTCCATCCTGATGCTACTAAACAATCTTCTAAACTTGTAAGTGCTGGCTTAACAGACGCAGAGGAGTTGGAGAAGTATATCGCCATTAGAGAAGAGATGTATAGGAAAGCTAAAGAGTTCGATTCTAAGATATCTGATTTTGAAAATGCTATTAGGAGGCCTTACTTTCATGTGCGGCCCCTCAATGTTGCAGAGCTTGAGAATTGGCATAACTATCTGGACTTTATAGAAAGAGAAGATGATTTAAACAAGGTATTTGGGTCTGTTTAGTTTCCATCCTTGACTATTTTCATGGTTCGCAGTCTTTAGTTGCCCTTGTTACACATTGACTTACAGTTAAATAATATCTGCTGCATCATATGCTTTATTGGCTAAATCGTTGGATGAAGCAACTTTTTAAATCGGAAATTGAACTGAGACTAAAGCATGGGCCTTCGATTTGGTTTCTTAAGGCTAAGTACTTCCAACCCTTATTTGTCAATGGACATTCTGGGTTCATGTATGTCTTGAGATTTTATTCTTCTTAAAGTTCATATGTTATGCATGCAGGTGTCTTCTTGTCTCCCTAACCATCTATCTGTCAGGCAAGGAGGGTCCCTCCTATCGTATTTGAGGGGCCTTTCTGTTCCCCAATGGAGTATTTCTTATGCATATCTCCTTTGTGCTTTGTGTTTTCTTTTAACATATTGATGCGTTCCAGTGTGATTTCCAGTTTATGATGTTATTTTTTGTGAATCAGGTGGTCAAGTTATACGAAAGGTGCCTAATTGCGTGTGCCAACTATACTGAGTATTGGGTACGATATGTGCTATGCATGGAAGCCTGTGCAAGCATGGATCTTGCTAATAACGCTCTAGCTCGTGCAACTCAAGTATTTGTCAAGGTATGACATCCTACATTTGAAATACAGTTCTAGGTTTTGTTGGATCTGTATTGTTAATTTCAGTTGCTATTAGCTAATTAGGCAGCAGCTAGTTTGATTATTATTATTATGATTATGGTTATTATTATTATTTTTAATTGGGTGCTGAATTAAAGTGGAGTTGCTGTGGTTTCCCAAGGCTTATATTTGTTTTCCGAATTGGAATATTGCAAAAGTTTTTAACTTATTTAAACATTTTTTACAATGCTTTATTGAGAAAAACAATCAGTAAACTGAAATATGCTGCTTTACCGAGAAAAACAATCAGTAATCTGAAATCAAAATCATTCGGAAAAGAGAAAGTAAAGGGAAAGGAATATGGAAAATCTCATTCTATGTGCCGCAAAGTCGTCTATTTTTTGGCTTGTTATTCTACTGTGCATCCTTCCATCGATATGTTGTTATTTCTGCATGTCTGGTATTCTTTTCTTAATCTCTTTATTGGGTGTGTGGAAGTATACAGGTTTTCTTGTGCTTGAATTCCTTTTGCTAATGGATATTGATAGTATATCTTGAGGAGACATAATGATGATCTCGTATTTGCTGGCATTGGAATGACATTACATTTGAGCTGTTTGTTTATTTCTTTATATAACAGAGGCAACCAGAGATTCACCTCTTTGCTGCCCGATTTAGAGAGCAAAGCGGAGATATAGCCGGTGCCCGAGCTGCATACCAACTTTTACATAGTGAAATTGCACCTGGTCTTCTTGAAGCTGTTGTCAAGCATGCAAACATGGAACATCGGCTGGTGAGATAATGCGTTAATTAAATTTTTAATTGTAAATTATGGAAACATGGATAATTGGGTGTATCTGTAATTTGATATAGATAGATGTTTTAAACTGTGCTCTTTTTTCTTTTTTTTTTTTTACAGGGAAATCCCAAAGATGCTGTTTCTTTGTATGAACAGGCCATTGCTATTGAAAAAGGGAAAGAGCACTCACAGGTGTTGCCAATATTATATGCACAATACTCTCGGTTTCTATATTTGGTAAGTTCTACAATGCCATAATGTGCGTCAGATTAGTGATTCTAAGATACACGTATAAATGATGATTTATATTACGTATAAATGATAATTTATATTATATTTGATCACTGCATGCTTCTTCTTGTACATGTCAACCATTTCTTAGGCATTTTCATCTAAACATGAGGATTAGGTAAAAGATTTTATTAGAGTATTTGAATCAAAATTTTAAACACAAATAAAACCATATTACATGGGCATTAATTCAATGCTTTGGTAGCAATTTTGTTTATTTATTTGGTTCTTTATTGATGGGCTTTTACAAGGTGCAGTGCGTTTTTAGCATAGATTTTTCTTAGGATTGATGCAATAGTAAACATTATCTACTTTATTAATTGCTGTAACATGTTTTACTTTCCATCTTGCAGTTGCTATACATTGTAAATGCAGTTTGTCTAGGAACTGTGCATTTTCATTTGTTTCTATTTTTTTTTTATCTCTTTCTATATTGTTTGCTAGGTTTCTGGAAATGTGGAAAAGGCCAGGGAGATCCTAGTTGAAGCGCTCGAGAACATTCCATTGTCAAAACCACTTCTTGAGGTTTCATCTCTCTCACTTGGAGATTCCCATCCATGAGGAAATCTTGTGTCTTCTGAAATTTCATTTGTGTCTTGCTGTTTATAACTAAAATTCTATCATTTTCATCCATTGCAGGCCTTTATACATCTAGAATCAATTCAATCATTACCAAAGAGAATCGACTATTTAGATGCATTGGTTGAGAAGTTTATAGTGCCCAACTCAGATAGCCTCAATTCTGCAAGTCCTGCTGATAGAGAAGAACTATCTTGCATTTTCTTGGAGGTAATTTTGTTTTTCCCTTCTCGTATTTTTGCCTTTTCTACTTTAGTAGAAAGATCTACTAATTATGGATTTTTCTTATTTGGCATATCAACTTGAATAATGTTCAGTAGACTAATATAGCTTTGTGGTATGATTGAATGCTGGTTCAAGTCCAGCTCGGCCCAGTAATTCACTGATCCCTGCAACTTGATTATGGCACATTCTGTCCTGTTAACCCTTTGCTTAGAAGAGAAATGAGTGAAATGGAGAATGGAAAGAGAATTTCAGGGGGAAGAGAGAGAGAGAGAGAGAGATCAGTGCAGTCGTTTTTCATCACAGGATTTATAATGCCACTCTTGGTCTCTATATTTGTGACCTACTTGGAGCTACTGAGCTATCTAATTAATCGTGACTGATTATTAGCAACTTCTGCAAATGTCCATATATTTACTATTATAGCTTTTGTGAATGTCTCTTGACTTATGTTTCTGTTCTTTTGTTTTCTCTTTGCAGCAACCTTTGTTAATAGGTCTTAAATGCACTTGAATCTTGTAAATATTTTACACATCATTATTTGCCTTTGTAAAGTGCTTTACCCAATTTCTATGCAAGGCATCATGTTCTAGCAGAGCCACTGTGAAATGCCATGTTATCCTGAGATTGAATTTAAATGTGCATAGGTGTGATGGTTTCCCTAGATAGCAATATTGTATTTCTAATTCTTTCAATTGTCTTACAGTTTTTGGGCATGTTTGGAGATGCACAATCTATTAAGAAGGCTGATGATCGGCATGCCAAGCACTTTCTATCCCACAAGAGCAAGGCAGAGTTGAAAAAGCGTCAAGCGGAAGACTATCTAGCTTCAGATAAGGCAAAATTAGCAAGACCTTATGCTGATGCTACTTCACCTGCGCAGTCTCTTATGGGTGCATATCCTAGTGCACAAAACCAGTGGGCAGCAGGTTATGGTGTACAGCCTCAAGCTTGGCCACCAGCTACGCAAGCACAGGTACAACAATGGACTCCAGGCTATGGCCAACCGGTATGACCTCCTTTAACAATGCGATTATATCTTGTTGTTTATTTGATTTAAATGGTTCAATTTGCTAAATATTAAAAGGATATCTAGTTGCTTTTCTTCCTTGCTGCATATCCAGAAAAACCGAGCATTTACTGTTACTTGCTCAATTTTGAGAGAACCATCTGTGCATCAAACGGAAAATTGTTTTTCTGAAGTTAGGAGAGAATTGGGTGAAGATTGAGAGAGATAGATTCTCTTTCAGATCTGGCATACATCGTTACCTTTTTCATGCATTGCAGCTACAAATGTCATGTTTGCAGCTACAAATTTTATGAGACATTGTCTGTTTATTTTCTGAGAGGCCAATAACTATGTTGTAACATCCTTTCCATTGATTTGCATTGCCAATGTTGGGATGGGTTGGTAGACTCTAATCTTCCGATTTTGGCATTTTATCTTCTTCCTCTAATATATGTTGCCTTATTGTTATAATTGACAGATACTTGGGAAAAATTTCATGTTATGATAATGGGAGGGGGATATGTATTGTGTTAATTTTATCTGGATTATCTCATTTTAAAGATTTTTCAGCCTGATTTTGTTTGGTCTTGAGATGTCTCTCTTTTCCTGAATGGAACATGACAGAGCAAATCTGTCATTGTACTAAAATGTTAATTTTTTTTCCTTTTCTTTTTTTTTCAAAGAATAAGATGCTTTCACGTTTGGTTGGATTCTCCCCCAAACATTTTGTTAATTTCTGTATATATGCTGTAAGTTTTGTGCTTGATTGGTGGAAAATTTTGGACAAACTTTCTTATTGTGCTGCTTGCAATTTGTCTTCGTGGTGCTTTTCTTTCATTCAGTCAATATAATGAGATAAATTTCCCTTAAAGTTATTCAGATGAGTTGTGAGATGATTCTCTTCTTTTCTTCTAATAGGCTGGATACAGTACATATGGTGGTTATGGGAGCAACTATGCTAGTTCACAAGTACCCACTTCTGCTGTGCAACCAGCTGCCTATGGTGCTTATCCTCCAACGTATCCTGCCCAGGTACAAAATGTTCAAGTTTGCTTTGTTCATATTCTGTGCAAGTTATAAACTTTTTGCCCTTTTACGTTTTGTTTTAGTGGATCGCTTCTATAATTATATGTTGCAATTTCTGGAAGGTAATAGTTTAAGAATTTTAATTTAAAGCACCTTACTAAATTTTCTCTTTACTTTTTTTTTTCTTTTCTGTGAAATCCACCAATAAGGCGTTTGAAAAAATCTAATATATTTTCCATTATACCCAAAATTGTAAATTTTAAAACATAGTTAAATAACCTTAAATTTTAAGTTCTCTTTCATGTGACAATAAACTAATGTAAGCTATATATCAAATTAAGCTATTGCATGGATACTTAACCAAATACCATTTTGCCACACAAAAAACTATAGAGAACCTACAACAGGTTTTTTCTTTGGCCTTGAATCAAAATTCTTGAATGTTTCCATGTTCGGGTTGCGATGCTCTAAGCAGTATGGATGACACTATAACTTTTAGGCTTCTTTTGAAACAAAATAAATTGCATTCTCCATTAACTGTGAACTTTAAGCATAATATACAAATTCCTACTGGATGAAGGAAATTGATATAACGTCTATAGCATTCTGCAGAATTACAAGAAAGAAATTGATATATAAAATAAAGCCAATATCACTATCCAACTGAACTATGCCGCTTTGTATGCCCATGACTGCATCCTCTTAATAAAGCTGCCCTGCATATGCTTTGGCTGCACTAATGCAAACCAATAACAACTTTCAAAATTTAATGATTATAATCTCCTTTTTTATGATGGTTTCATTTGGATTGCTGTGCGTTGATGGTTTCATTTGGATTGCTGTGCGTTCTTTTACTGCCCCATTGGCTAGTCTGTCTACTACCTGAAAAGGTTTTACATATCCACGCAATTATGTTGCTAATCCTGAATTGTGCAGTGACTTGGTTTACTTTTTCAAGTTGTATGTGAATCGATTCCAGTTTCACTGCACAGTGACTTGGTTTTGATTACAGTTAAATTTGTTTGTTCTCTACCGATATCATTATCCTAGATATGATGTATTTGTTCGTTTATCGGCTTTCCGGTCTAACAATTATGTTGTTTTCATCTCTCTTTTTTCTTTTCCCTGGTGCTTGATAGTTTTGTTGTCTTTCAGCAGGCTTTCCCTCAACAAACCTATGCTCAACCGACTGCTACGGCAACTTTGGCGCCAGCTCAGCAGCCAGCAGCTGTTCCACAGCCATACTACGGAAGTTATTACTGACTGAAATTGGGTGGACAGTGTGGCTGTGTTCTTGTTTTTGCGTCAATCATTCGGATGTATCTGTAACTTTTATTTTATTTTATTTTTCCTTTCCTTTGGGAACAATGAGTAGTATAGCTGAGAGGCACAAGTTTTATCTATTTAGGTGTTACAGTAGGATTTTAGCGAGTATATCCTGTTATCCTGATTCCATTTTAGGCATTTTTTTCCCTTCTAAGAATAGTTTTTTGTTTTTTTTTTTCCACAGTTCTTGCGGTTTTAGGTTAGCCTTAGAGTTAATATTGGGACGAAATGAAAAAAAAAAAGAAGGAAAAAAGAAAGAAAAACAGAAAAGGTTCTAGCTTGGTACGTGGCTGTTATTTGCCAGTCTAATCAAATCATTTCACATAGTTTAGAACTTTTATTTTAATCTTGCCGAGTCATATTGGGAATGTTTTCTCGACAGGTTGTTTTATTAACTTCTTCAGCTTATTGGCTATCTGTGATTAAAATTTATGACTAATCTTTTGCTTGAAATGACAGAATCTTGAACCTTGATCAAGTAATTGTCTGTCCCTCGACAACTTCTTAGTGGTGTTTCTTTAAAAAAAAAAGAAAAAAATAATGATAAATGATGCTGGATTAAAAACGAAAGATGATATTCGGTCTTATGGCTCCAAACCATAACAGTTCAAAGCTTTTCAAGGCTAAAACTTTTTCTGCAAGTGGAATAGCCAGAAAGAGGCTATTGCAAATTGCATTTGCTCAAGTTGAAATGATCTGAAAGTCAAGCCAATGGCACTATTATTTATTTTTTAGAAAGGTTGGTGATTCTCACTAATATATATATATATATATATATATATATATATATATGTGAAATGTGTTGCTACATCCTCAATCGTTTGCTGTTACAAGTTAAAGTATTCTCAACATTTATTTTAGCTGTAATTTATACCTAAAGTTTCAAACTAAAGGACGGATTTACCTTTGAATGTATCTAAAACTTTTAAATTTTATATTTAAACCTCAAAAGTATGTGAAAGCTTTTAAACTTAATCATTTTGAATGTTAAAATGCATAGAAGAGTTCAGTCACTTTGAAATTCTTCTTAACGATATTAGATGATTCGCAAAAAGTTCAAAATTTCAATAATCCTTTATAATTAATATAGAAAATTGAGAGAGGTTAAAAGCCTCATAATTCAATTTCTAAAATAAATTTAAGATTCCATTAGCTCTATAATTTTGTTTAGTATAGAGCATATTTATATTGATTGGTATCAAAGTTTTGGTAAAAGTATTTTGGAGTGATTTTATAAATTTTGTACATATTTTTTTATATAAATTTTAGAAAAAAATAAATTAATTTGGGATAAAAATATAATTTTGAAAAATTATGGGAACACAAAAAAATATTTTATTATTTTAGAGTCAAAAACTGAAACATTAAGAGAAAATTAAAAAAAAAAATATTTTCAAAGATAAATCAGCTTTTTTAATATAGTATTAGGGACAAGTTATAACTTTTATTTTTTTAGCTTCTCTGTAAAAGTTGTATAATTTTAGAATTGACTGATGATGGTTGGAAAATAAATAATTAAAGAATAATGGTTTTGTACTTGATTTGAGCTTTTTTCTTTTAAATAATGTAATTTTTTAAAAATTTTGAAATGAAGTATTAGGCAAAAAATAATTGGAAATTTGGGTTGCGTGAAATTGCTTGTGAAACTTACAATTTCATAGCGCAATAGGATCTGCACTATAGTCAAAATTTGAACTAAAATCTATACAAAGAGTGCCAATTTCATATTAAGACCAACGTAGTCTAAAACTGCTATTGAGGCTATTTATTTTAGTTGACAGTTGCCTTGGACCATTTTTTTTCATATAAAATATTGCATGCTTATGCTTGGGAAGACATGCGGGAATGGTAAAAACAAGTTTAAAATTTGTTTTCACATATTCAAGGAAAGGTAAGATTTGTGAGGAAACAAGCTTTTACAGTGACTAAAAAAATAAACCTTTGGTAGTGAAATCTGAAACCACAAGTGTGTGTATCAATTTTAGACTATTTGAAATTGGTATTGATACCATCGAGTTTAGTGGGCAGGCATGGGCCCCATTCTATGAAACCTCCACTCTTCGTACCGGTTTTAGCTCAAAATTTAATTGTAGCTTGAGCTTCCCTTCCTATAACAGGTTTTACATAAATCTCATTTGTTTTCTGCCTAACCCCATTTTTTTATTGAAAATAAAAACTTGTTTTGCATTTGAAGATTGTTATATGTTAAATGAACAGCAAATTTAGCTATTTATATATTAGTTAAGACAATCAGATCAAAGTCTGTTCGTGTTCTTAATGATTTGAGTTCTTTTATTAAAAAAAGAAAAAAAAAAGGCTCCATTCTCATTCCAACAACCAAATGAGGGTTTTAGTACTGTATTCTGAAGAAAAAGCAAACGTTAAATTTAGGTTAAAGCAGTAGAAAGCTATATATCCACTTCCCTGTTTCGTTGAAAATAAGTCTCTGATCTCTCTTGTTGCCATTCGTGTGCAGTGTTAAAAAGGACCATCCTACTCTGAAAAACCGACAATTGTCCACCACTCGAATTTTGATGTACGGTTGTGATTTCAAATCAAAGTATGACATATGTACAGCTATGATTTAGTGGTGCCATCCCTAGTATTGTTCTTTTCTATTAGCAAATCACAACCCACTCTCTATCTCTCTTCTTCACTCTCTCCCTCCATAGATCTACCCATATCTTCTTCTTAAATCCTCTGCGCCTCTGTTTCTCTCCAAAGAAACCTTCTTTCTCTTTCATGCTGTTTCTCTCTGTTTCTGAAACCTGCAAAGTTTCGATTTTTAAGCACAAAAACAAAAACGCTTATGTATCCCATAAACCCTAATTCTAAGGGTTTATAAAGCATTGCAAACTGTTTGATCTGTGACCCATCATCGTATTCATCATTCAAAATTTGATTTTCCTTGTTTGATCGCTTTTGTGGTGTGCAAAAGCGAGCCTTTTTTTTAAAAAAAAATTTGTAATAATGGCTAGTCCATATCCGGGACCTGTTAGTGCTGTTCAGGTAATTCAATCTTGATAAGGAGGATGATTTATAAGTGTTTGCATTTTAGATTTATGGTGAAGAACTAAAAGGCTGAAGTGAAAAGATATGATTTTTGCGTTATGTTTAAAATTTTTGTAGGTGGGTTCGTACTTTGTAGGGCAGTACTACCAAGTGCTTCAACAACATCCTGAACTTCTTCATCAATTCTACGCTGATTCCAGCTCCATGATTCGCATTGATGGGGATTCATCTGAGTCTGCTTCCACTATGCTGGTACTTATCCTTTGAATTGCTTTTTTGTAGGCATTGTAATTATGAAAATCATTATTTATTTTATTTTTGTTTTGGCTAATTGTAAAGTATGCGAATATCAGTTGTCGTTTCTATAGAATACCAACGGCAATAGGTTGATGAAATTCAATTCCATAAGAAGAATCAGTGGGTTTTTTTTTTTTTTTTTTTTTTTTGCATTTTCTTTCATTTGTATTCTACAGAACTTGATTTCATATTTTATCTGTTCAGTCACGAGACTAATAGAATCTCGGATGGAAGAAAAAAAATACATCTGTGCTAGAGGACCACCGTGTGCACTCTTGGTTATAGGGAAAAAAAGAATGAAAGTCTTGCATATTTCAGTTTTCAAGAGGAATAAATGATTGTAATGCATATCGAGACATGCACTTGTATTGTTATCGATTCATGTTATAGTCTCCATGAACATGTGATTTTTGACTAATGATTCTAGACCATAGTAATTGGGGTAATATATATTCAAACAATGCACTTTTAATTATTCTTATTTTATGTTTTTGTCTGTGTTTGTCTTCAGCAAATTCATACTCTTGCCACGTCTCTAAATTTTACTGCAATTGAGATCAAGACCATCAATTCCCTAGAGTCATTTCATGGAGGTGTTATGGTGATGGTTTCTGGTTCTGTTAGGAATAAGGATTTCAGTGGCAGGAGAAAATTTGTGGAGACCTTTTTCCTTGCTCCACAGGAGAAGGGTTATTATGTTCTTAATGATATCTTCCAGTTTATTGATGAGGAAATTATTTATCAGCAACGTCAAACTCCTGTTTCATCAGACAATGTATACCAGCAACGTCAAATTCCTGTTTCATCAGATGATGTATACCAGCAACATCCAGCTCCAATACCATCTGAGGAGGCTCATGATGCACAGCTCAATGCTTCAAATTCTCTTCCAGAGCCACCAGGTAATATTGTAGCCATGTACACAAGGGAATTCTAAATTTCCATTAGGAAAGTTTTGTTGTTAAGTAATCATATCTGGGACTTATTATGGGCATGCCTAATATCTTGTAGCTAAGGATGGCTAATCATATTTGTTCCAAGTACTAGTTACTAGGTGACAGTTGCCTGCTGTAGCTGCTGTTTAGGTTGAAAATGCAAATGAGTTGCGCTAGTTTAATGTTTTGGGTGCACTATAATTCCTTATAGCCTCAGTAGTTTGTTCTAGACAGTAATGACAAAGATCATGGGATAGTACAATTGCAGTCATTGAAATTTAACTTCTTTGATGTTGTAAAATTGTATTCTTTGTAATCAGGTCTGTATTTATTGGATCGTTGTATGGAAATTTCTTATGCGTGCATGTTTGGGCTTTAGGGGCAGTTGTGATTCTTAAGTTTGGATCAACCACTGAAAAAATTAAATAATAATAAATTTGAAATCTCTGTCTATTCTCTTTTTTGCCTTTATGAACTAGATTTTTGTTGTCATAATTTGCATTCAGTTTCTCGAGATTAAATAACAGATAATTGCCTCTCAAATCTTTGAATTTGTAGTTTCCGACTATGTTTTGGAGGAAGAAGCTAGAGAGTATGTGTCTGCAGTTCATATAGAAGATGATCTGGTAGATAAGTACAGTCTCCCTGAGCAACAGCAGCAACCAGAATTTGAGACTGAAATTGTTGTTGAAGAAGCTCCTGTGGAGGAGGCACATGCTTCATTGCAGGGCACTGTGAATTTTGTGCAAGATCCACCAGCTACTTCTCTGGAGGAACCTGCAGAAGAACCCCAAAAGAAAACTTATGCTTCCATTGTATGTGCCAGTTCTTTTGCTTGTCTATGTGCTTTCATTTGTTCTATATGTTCATTTGCATTTGTGAGCTCTTCCATTATTTAGCTGTTCTTCAACTTCTATATGCATGTAAGAGACAAAAGTAACTAGAAAGGGAGATATGGGCTTTGAGTTGTTGGCAGGTAGTTAAGGACGGACTAGGCATGATCAGGACAGAGATTTTGTTCTCATTTGTTTCTTTGTGTTTAAAATGCTCCAAGATAATTCAGACACAATAACTAATTATTTTTTTTTTACTCTGTTTCCTTTGCATGCCTTTGAACTTAATAGTTACGAGTATCTAAGGGGCAGTCATCAGTTGCCACTCAGCCATCTGTTAAGAAGAGTGCTCCGACTACTTCAGATTGGAATCTTTCACCACCACCCACTGCTCAGCAATCAGACTCTGGATTGTCTTTTGCTCCAGAATCTGGAGTTGAAGCAACAGAGGAAGTTTTGGGACTAGATGAAGGTAAAGTTCTTGATTTTTTATCTAAAATTATGTTTATTATTGGTTTTTTTTTTAGCATTCTTGCATGATTTTTGTGTTCTACAAGTTTATTCTTGTATGCTAGAGTTTGGCTGATGTTTGGAGTAAATGACCAAAGTCATTTGTGCAAGAGCCAAGATCGTTTTGTTATATCCTGACAACTATCTGCATTTATCTAGGTTTTCATCACAGGCAAAATTTTGCATTTGAAGACCATACACTTATCATTTCTCCTTAACTATTGTGTGTGTTTTCTCCCTGAACGATATAGTTCCTCATTCAGACACTTGTTTTTTATATGCTTGAAACTTGGGAGAGGATATGAACTTTGCAATTAAAATAAGAAATTCATGATGTGTGGAAGCATCAAGTTGATTCCTTATCATGCTTCTTTTCAGGTGAACCAAAATCTGTGTATGTGAGAAACTTGCCGTCTGATGTCACTGCTGAAGAAATTGAGCAAGAGTTTAAGAACTTTGGCAGAATAAGGCCTGATGGTGTGTTCATTAGGAACCGGAAGGTGAATCTTTGAATGTTCTCTACTTTGCCAGTGCCTGCTTATAAAATATTCAAGTAAGCCTAAGTTTCTTTTTATTTATCCAGGATGTTGTTGGTGTTTGCTACGCTTTTGTTGAGTTTGAAGACCTTGCAAGTGTTCAAAATGCAATCCAGGTTTTAATTTTATATTCTATGTTTTCACTTTTTTCTTTTCTCTTAATATATGGTTTCTCTTAGTACGTGTATGATTATTTTTCTCTAGGCATCTCCGATACAATTGGCTGGAAGGCAAATATACATTGAAGAGCGAAGACCAAACAGTGGAATTGCTTCTCGAGGTGGAAGTATGTTCAAAATTGCATTTTCTTATTATTTGTTTTTGATTATCCTTGAATTCACATATTTTTCATTGTTTGAGCTAGAGTTTCTCAAAAATTGTTTAGATTGTGGGCTGCTTATGTACAAGTGATGCACTTCCCAATATAAACAAACTTGTCCTTGAAAATGATGCCTTTATTGGTTTACTTGTAGACCTAGGTTTCATTTTAGAAGCAAGTTCATTAGGTCATTTTTTGATATTTAGGCATTGACTGAGTTATACAAAGTCAGTTGTTCATGTTCGTTATGATTGTTCATGTTTTTCTGCATGTGCAGTGTGGTCTATAATACAACCCTGAAAAGGTTCTTCATTCAGAATGAATACAAAGAACTGAAATTATTTTTTGTACCAATATTCTTACGTGTACTTTATGAGGGAAAATGGTCCAACTTACTAGCACTTGTATGAACAGCACCCGCTGTCTTTCTTACAATCTGGTCACTACCATGCATATCTTTTAAGAGTTAAACAGTTGGGCCTATATATACAATAGTTGTGTACAACTCAAAAAGAAGAACGTGGGAATGGTTATAGGAAGCGAAAGAGCAATAAAAAATGTGATCCCCTAGTGCTTTAGCAGGGCAAGATGATGGTTGAAATATATATTTATTTGCAGTTATAGTAATTATTACTAGGAGAAGTGATTTCTAAATTTCAGTGATTTAGGGGGTGTTTGGCATTGCTTTTGGAAGGCCAAAAAACTGTTTTTGTTATAAAAAACTGATTATGGGACAAAAATAAGTGTTTGGTAAATGCTGATTTTAGAAAAATTAATTTTCTGAAAAGTGAAAAAATCTGCTTTTCAGAGAAGCTGCAAATTGAAGATTTTCAGAAAAACTGATTTTCAGCTTTTAAGGACAGCAGATTTAATCTTTTTTTTTAGACAAAAATATCCTTTATTTTATTTTATAATGGCAAATAAGTGGGAATTATTATTATTATTTAGTGAGATTTTGAATATAATATATTAAAATTTATATATATATCATTTTTTTATTTTTTTATTCTAAAAAATTATTTTTAATTATATCATTTACCAAACAGTTGACTACTGTTTTTGATTTTATAAGTCATTTTAAATTTTATTTACCAGACAGTTATCTACTTTTCGATATACAGATTTTTGAAATACAACTTTTTTCAATAGAAAAAACTGTTTTCATAAGTTTTGCCAAACTGACTCTTAGTACAGTGGAAAAGACTGTCACAAGTTCTTGTTTTCAAATGCAATTACCATTTGCTTTTACTTCTATACGACTTTTTGTTCCCTGTTGCTCCAGGAATGCATTTTTCACATTCTTGCATTTAACATCCTCGCATTTCATATAATATATAAAATGAGTTCGCAAAGTTTCTGCTTTATTGACATTGAACTGCTATCTTAATTTCCTTGAGCAGGAAGGGGAAGAGGCCGAGGCAGTTACCAAACTGATGCACCCAGGGGGCGTTTTGGTGCCCGTACTTCTGGAAGGGGAGTCAATTATGATGGTGGTGACTACTCCAGACAGAGAGGCAATGGTTTCTATCAGCGTGGTTCACGATAGGTGAAAAGTCACTGATAATGAAGTGTGCTCAGGCAGGAAGTGCTCAGTTTTCCTAAGCTAATGATGATATAAGGTTTTTGAGTGGTCGCTTCTTGATCAAAGGTTTCTATTTAATGTGTACGTTTGAGGTGTGTCATTTTGCATGGAATGTTAGAGATGTCGTTTTAAAGTTACTTTCTGATGCTATAGCTGCACTGCTGATCCCCTTGAATGGTTTTTATTTCACAATTCAAGTGGGTGATTTTGGGTAATTTAAATTTTTGCCCCATATTGAGGAAAGTTCATGTTGCTGGTTTTATGGGATATACAAGGCTCTTTCTGATTTCAAAATCTGCATTTCCTGTCATGTTCTTCATATCCATATCAATCATTGAGCGTCTCTCTATTGCAAAATAAAAGTAAATATGATTTCTTCATAATAGGTTGGTCATCCAGACCCATGTCCATTTTATTTTTAAAAATTTGTTTCCATAATTTGAATTTCATGAAAATAAGAGCTCAGAAAGTTGCTACACATACAATTAAACACCTGAAGAAGCCATTCCAACTTCATGAAAATGAGGGGGAATGGCATTCATATCATTTGGCACATTGCATTCGTCTTCATCTTCCTCTGTCTCCCACAGAAATCTAGCATATGCAGCATGTACGCTGCTGTAAAACATGAATTAGCTCAATTACGAGGGTACAATTAAACAGATATACACACACACACGCTCGCAGGCAGGCAGGATTCAAGTTGTATCCATATTATATTACCTGAGCACGCAGGATTCAAGTTGTATCCATAATATTACCTGTCGCCAGGAGAAGCGTGAACTGCTCGTTCAAAGTAGCCTGAAGCTTTCTCTTGATCTTGATGCAATTCCCATACTAGCTGTGCATATTGTGTAAGAATTTCACCATCTTCAGGATCTGCTAAGATAGCTCTTGAGTAATATTCCTCTGCTCCTTCAAGATCCCCCTTTGTCTGCAAAAATAACTATCTTTAACTTCGACCGCAACAAATACTGGTTTAGTTCACATAGAATCATCCATCAGTTTTTATATATCATGTAGCTGGCAAATCAATACTCTTATATAAAGATTTTTTGAACATCTCTTGGAGCTTTAAAATTCAGTGTATTTGGACAGATTTTGAGTACGATGAATTCATGCCTAGGCATGATGTTACTAAAGAGATGGAATAGAACTCACCTGATATAGAAATTCAGCATAATTCCTCAAAAACATGGGGTTGCCTGGATATTCCTGCACCATCTTTCTATAGTATTCCTCTATGCCACGGATGTCTTCACCATCTCCACCTTCCCAATGAAAACCATCGTTATAGCCGCCTCTGCTGCCACCAAATCCACCGTGGCCGTTGCCATGGTTGTTTCCACCATGAATCCCAAGCCCTCTGGCAAGATGCATCTCTTCCCTAGTGGACCCTTTTTCCCCTTCAAAACTCACATTCCTACTTCTATCAATGACTCCTTGCTCACTCAGAACCATAGTCTCCATCTTTTTACTTAAACCAGCATTTGCTTCCACTTCAATTCCGTCTTCCTCATCTTCAATCTCACTCCAATCATCATCGTCATCTTCTTCAACTCGACCTCTCAAATTACAAAGTGAAAAGGAAGGTATAGTTTCTAATATCAAGCACTTTTGTCTGCCTGAAATCTTCTTGGTTTGGCGTAAATTTTGGCAATCATCATAACTAGAATTGCGAGCAAAGGCCGCCAGTCCTTCAATATTACCTTCAGATTGAGCTCGCCGAAGACCTTTACGAGGATAGTACTCGAAGAATTCAGCAATGGAAGGAGAAATAGGAGACGAATTACAAGAGATTGTGGTGAAGTTGAGAGAGCCAATTTGATGATGATGATATGTAGATTTGTTGAGGCTGTTGTGATGATTATTAGGACTTTCTGATACAGATGAAATCAGAGATCCAAGAACTGGTGTTGAAGAGCTCCTTAGCAGCATTGTATACAACCAAATCTCTCCTTATAAGTCTTGGTTCTTCAACTGAAATTCTGTCGAGTAATTAAGAAACACATAAAGATACAAACTTTTTAAGTTCGCGGAACGAGAGAAAAAAATCACATGCCCTTTTGAGAAACCAATCAAATTTGATGAACCCAGTTGTCAAAATTGTAACTTGGACAAAAGAATGAGGAACAATCTTCAATTTATACAAGAGAGAGACGTTTTTGTAGTGGAATTTGCTTTTGGGTTGGTTTTTTCCTACTTTTTTCTACGGTGGAGAGAGAGCCTAAAAAAAATATCAGGGGCGTCTTTTGTTGTTTAGTTGAAGCTCTAAAATTGCACATGGTTATATATATATATATATATATATATATAGGATGTGTTCGGTAAATTTGTAGATTTTTTATTTTTAAAATCTAAAAATTATTTTTAGTTTTTGTTATTTATTTTTTAAAAAACTGTTTTATATATTTAGAAATTTTATCATATTTTTTAATTATTCATGTATATTTTTTAATTATTCATGTACATTATAATAATGATTTTGGTGGTAGCAGTGACAGCATCGACGGTGTCGTTGTGGTAACGGCGGTGGTGGAGGAGGCAGCGGCAGCGTGCTGGTGGCGGAGGCGGCAGCGGCCTGGTGGTGGTGGAGGCGACAGCAGCATGGTGGTGGTAGAGGCGGCGGCAGCGGCAGCATGGTGGTGGTGGAGGCGGCGCCGGCGTGGTGGTGGCTGAGGTGGCAGCAGCGCAGTATTGGAAGCGACACTAGCGTGGTGGTGGAAGCGGCGGCAGCATGGTGGAGGCAGCGGCACGGTGGTGGAGGCAACAGCGATGTGGTGATGGTGGTGGCGGTGATAGAAGTGGTGGCAACGTGGTGATAGTGGAGGCAGCAATAGTGTGGTGGCCGTCGCCGTGGCGGTGGAGGCGGCAGTGGTGGCGGCGGTGGAAGCGGCAGCGTGATGGCGGTGGAGGCGACATGGTGGTGGCGGAGGCGTGGTGGTGTTAGTGTGGTAATAGTAGGGGCGGTGTGGTGGTAATAAAAATAAAGTAACAAAATTTTAAAAATCTAATTTTGAAAATTTTTATTTTCTGTTTAGATGTGAAAATCAGTTTTTTAAATTTTTGCAAAAACCGAAACGGAAAGGAGTTTGCCAAATGTATTTTGGTTTTATTTTAAAAAAAAAATAAAAAATTGAAAACAAAAATCTCACCGAACGCACTGGCTGATTTGGATCATGCTTGCTTGAATATTAATCATGATCAGAATGAGGCTCGTGTTACATATGATCCATTTGTTTTGGTTGATTTGGACCATATTGAACGAGTATGGTTCTCACTTTGCCAACCTTAGCGAGCATACATTTACTTGGTGCCCATCAAATGCTAAGGCGGCTGTCAAGTTGGAGAGATCATGGTTTCTTGGATGCTACATACATTTATCTGAGGAACAACATACTTTCCGCACGTTTTAGTTCTTGTTCTGTCCCATTGAAATTAGAATGTTTAATGGACATTCATTGAATCTTTGTATTTTGCAAGTAAATCCAGAGCAAGAAAATTTCATCATATGTAAAAGAAAAATGGAATTAAATAATTTATTTCATTTGTTTTGTGATTCTTTCCTCATCTATAAATAATTAGACACTAATCACTTAGATTATATTAATTTAACAATAAACTACTCCCTCAATTCCGTGTTGATAGATTCACTTTTAATTTCACAAATATTAAAAAATGCAATTAATTTTTTGAAATTATAATTTACTTATATTTCTATTAATTTATTAGAGGTACATGGAAAAATATTACATAATATTTAATATTTATGGATAACAATGTGTATTAAATAAAAATAAATTAGAAAATTAAGCAACTAAAAAAAGTAGATTATAATTTAGAATAAGTGATTTATGGTGTATTATTTATGCAAACAATTATTTGGAGAATATGTTTGATTTTCATGTTCTAAATTCTATGCGCCAAAATTATGATCTTTATTCGTTTTGAAGTTAAAGGCAAAATATTATTAGAGGGGAAATTAGTCTTTAATTTTCATTCAAAACTGTTGACACATATTGCATACATACGGTTCCCAAAATAATATTTCTAACAGTAAAAGTTGTTCTAATACACCGGAGGATTTCGAACTCCTTTTTCTATTAGGATGTGTTTGTTGGATGGTAGGATTAGATTCATTAATGTAGAGTATAATATGTTAAAATATGTTACAGCATCATTATAATAATACGATATTTGAAAATACTGTATGATATTTTATAATTTTATAATATTTTTTATTTGATTTAATTATATGGTATTGTATAATTTTATTATAAAAATGATCTAACTGTTATTCAGATTTTAAAAATATTAATTGTTTCTGTAATTTTTTACTATTTTAAGATAATGTTTTAACACATCTGCATGAATGAAGAAAAAATACTGTAATTAAACAAAACAATGCTATATAAAAAAAAGGAACAAATCTGAGTGAAGAATGCAGGAAATGGAGAATAAAGTAAGAGCTATAGTTATTGAATGTTGAATGTTAGGGGTGAGAAAAAAACCGATGGACTTGGTTAACCGAAAAAAATTTTGAAACCGAACCGATAGACTGGTTAACCGATTATAATGGACTGGTTAATGGTTAGTGTTTTGAAAAAACAGATATTAATGGACTGATTAATGGTTTTTGACTCATATGACTGGTTAACCGAACCGAAACCGAACTTTTAGTTAATTTATTAATTTTTTAATAATTTATAACAATTTATCTTAATTAAAAGTGATCATGTACGTTTTTTTCATTATACTAATTATTTTAAAGTTTTTAAGTTTTTTTAATTGGTTATTAGTAAGTATAATAATTTATCTAATTAAAAGTGATTATGGACCGGTTAATATATTTACTTATTAAATATTAATTTTTAAAAACAAATTTGCTTATATCAACCAAATATTTTTATTTTAATAACAATAATGTTATATTATAGTGAAAAAATGTTAATTTTTAAGTATCTTGAATATTTTAATTTTATTTATGAATATATTTATAATTATAGTGGTTAATCGAAAAATATTGGTTAACCGATCCGAAACCGATGGACTGGTTAATAGACTGAAATTTCAAAAAACCGATATTAATGGACTGGAACTCATGGACTGGTTAACCGACCATGCTCACCCCTATTGAATGTAGGTGTAAGGTGGGTAGTTTAAATAATTATAGTTGTTGAAAATTTAATAATACGGTAAAAAGTAAAAATTATAAGGTTAAAAAAGTAAAAATAGTTTCAGAAAATCACGAAAAAATACTAAATTGATGATTTTTAAAATAAATTATTTTTATGATTTTTAACTTGTGGATAAAAATTATGTACTGCAATACCATGCATATAATTATTATCTCAAATGCTATTTTTAAGATAACCATACATTATGGTTTGTAGGGCCATGATCAATAAGTAGCAGTTAGGTCTCTTATTTTATAGATATTATAAAAGAATATAAAGTTTTGTTAAAAGTTTTAGACGATTGTTCTATTGGTTATGTTAAATGAATAGTAAACTTGGCTGCTAATAAACTAGTTAAAGCAGTTAGATCTAAGTTTATTTGTGAATAATAAAACTGTCAAAATTCATTCTTAATCGATATTTTGGTTGACAATTTAAATTGTTAATATGAAATGTTGATTTAAAAAAAACAAGGATAGCCATACATTAATAAATCAAAATCATATAACTAACAAACTCAATGTTAAAAAAATTAATTATTGCATGAGTATGGCAAGCCTCGAATACCAATAATTATCTCCACCGGACAAAGCAGGAGTAATGAACATTCATTGTGAGTTTTAATTTTATAACCGGTAATCAACACGTTTGAACAATTATTTATACAATTACATCCATAAAAAAGCTCCAACACTGGCCCACAAACAAATATACTAACCCCAAAATCAGTGAATCACCCCCGCTACCATGCTTGGAATGTATGCTTGCCCCTTCAAAATCCTTTCTTTACTCTTTTAGGATTGCATTTGATTACACGTTTTCTTTAGGACAAGGAAGGAGGCACAGTTGCAGGTTTTGGGTTCCGAGATGTTTGGGTGTCAGTGTTTCTATTGGGATACAATCGACAATTTGTTGCCATCTGAACCTGATACCTTCTCTCTTCCTGCTTCTCTTCCTGAGTGGCCTCCAGGTATCTCTATTTTTCATCAACAAGCTCTCATCTTTATTTTTTTAATTCTCATTTTTTGTTCTTGATCTTAATGGGTCTGTGTTGTTTTCTCCATTTTTTTTTCGCTTTTTCCGTTGATGGGTTCTTTCTTGGTTTTCGTTTTTAGCTTCTCCATTTGAAGATCAATCATGGTTCGTTCAATTTCATGCTATTCACTTCATAGTTAATGCTGTTCCTGGATTTATCTATCTATTTTGTTGCATTAACATGAACTTTCATTTTTCAATTTTTTAGTTGGATGAAAAAAAGGAATTGAAGATCAAATCGTGTTTAATCGCTTTGGTTTGGACTTTTATAATATGGGCCATTGCTTAATTGCCATTTCACTGTCAATATTAATTGTTTTTTTTGTGGAGGTGTAACCAGTTGTTTTCTGGGCGATGGTCTATTTTGTGGGTTGGCAATTGGCTTTTCTTTAAAGAAGAGTAGGGTAAATACTTAGAATTGAGTACAGAACTTCTTAAAGGATTTTGGTTTTTATCAATAATCCATGTTTTATCTTTTTGTTAACTGATTGACACTTGTCAGTTATTTCTCTTAAACATTATGCATCATAAGTTGGGGAAGAACTGCCTTTATTAATTGCTCTTTTTTTAATTGATACACAATTTCAGGAATGTGATTGTGGTTCAAATTTTGGTACATGATCAAATGGCACTTTGATTTTTAGTTCACATAGTTATTGCAGAATAAATAACCTAATTCAGCAGAATGTATTCTTTTTTTTGCAAAGAATAAAAAATTTATAAAAAAAAATTTCTTGTCTGATTACTTTTCCTCGAGTCTACTTTTTTTCTATTTTGGTATCAATCTTTATATTGTCTTTTTCATTGTTCTTCAGTGAACGAACTTGGCAAAGGGTGTCCTGTTTTGAAAACTATAATACATTTTTCTCCCTTCAATCTTGATCTACGTCTTGTATTCTTCCTATTGCATGTGTCATAATATGACCGGTAACTTCTAAGCTCCAGATTTTTACTTTTACTGTCGTTGGGTAAAAACCAGAAATTTTTTGTTGCCTTGCCAATTTTTCATGATATTTTTCAATAAAAAATTATAATAAAGGTGTTTAGTTTGTTATTTTTCTCCAATTTATAAACGTGAGTTAGAGACTCTTGTTCTAACTTATTTCTCAAACTTGCTTGTCACTTATGGGCCTGTTTGTTGCAGATAATTTTTTTTTTCTCATGCATATTAGTTTCAGTTAATTGGATTGGAACCTCTAAGCTTCATCCCTTTTGCATTATGTGCAAAGTATGAAATAGAGATCTTTATGCTCACTCCTTCCGAAGTTTCCTGTTCTGTGTCAACTCTGGACAGTTGCATTGCTATTGGTTCTATATTTCATTCTGCGTATCTGCATTGTGATTTTGGTAGCAACTGTCATTGCCCCTAAATACATATTCAAATAGCCTCCAAGGATTTCATGCATTTATTTTGTTGCTTTTGTCCATGTGTAAATGGATATGGATGTCTATTTCTGTTGTGTCATTGCTACTAGCATTTATCTTTTGTCAAAATTAAATACTTGAATCTCTATCTTTTCCTCCTCCTTTCCTTTTACCTGGGTATAGATAGAACAATTCTATCAAATATTATTGTCAAACCAATGCAGCCTCTTGTACCTCTCATCACCAAGTTCCAAATTGAACAAAATTCTTGGTGCTGCAATGCAATGAAGTGATAGATTTTACGGCACAGTAGAAAATGCTGCAGTAAATGTCTGAAGCCTTTCTCTCATTTGTTAAGAGAAAAGCTGCAGTCTTTTGTGTTGTGTGTTTGAAATTTGGACTTCAATATTTTGACCTTTAACTAGCACACTTTCATATGCTTCTGAGATTTAAAAGTAAACAATGATGAATGAAAATGCTGAAAAAAAAAAGGTTCCTTTAAGACTCAAGTATAGTTCAATTGGTAGTTTATTCTTTGAATTTTCCTTATATTTGAAAATTTTAACAAATGTTCATCTTCAGGCCAAGGATTTGCTTCGGGAAGGATAAATATAGGAGAAATTGAAGTTGTTAAAGTTTCCAGGTTTGAGTTGATTTGGACCCTCAATCTTTCGCAGGACAAGAAGAAAGGTGTTTCATTCTACAAACCTGTGGAACTGCCTGATGGATTTTATACCCTTGGTCACCATTGCCACTTTAACAACCAGCCATTCAGAGGTTTACTTCTTGTGGCTAGGGAGGTGATTTTACCGGACATCCAAGCTGCTAATTTGTCTGCTCTTCGAAGGCCTCTTGATTATGCATTAATCTGGAGTTCGTATGATGGAATTGAGGATAATTATGATAAATGTGGTTACTTCTGGTTACCTCAGCCTCCTGAAGGCTACAAGCCATTGGGCTACTTAGTCACCAACAACCCATACAAGCCAGATTTGGATGAAGTGAGATGTGTTAGAGCAGATTTGACTGATGAATGTCAAACTTATCGTCCCATACTTAATACCTATTCTCCAATTTCAAATTTTCCATTTAAAATTTGGAGCATAAGGCCCGCTAAGCGAGGAATACTAGGGAGAGGTGTTTCAGTAGGCACATTTTTTTGCAGCAGCTACTGGGCATCTGGAGCGGAAATGGATATCGTGTGCTTGAGAAACTCAAATCCTCAACTATATGGCATGCCAAATCTTGAACAGATCCATGCACTCATCGACCACTATGGGCCAACGGTTTTCTTTCATCCTGATGAGATTTATTTACCATCTTCTGTTTCATGGTTCTTCAAAAATGGAGCACTCTTATACAAAGCTGGTTACTCAACAGGGGAACCGATTGATGGTAATGGCTCTAATATGCCTGCTGGTGGGAGGAATGATGGGGAATTTTGGGTAGATTTGCCTAGCGATGATAGAAGAGATACCATCAAATATGGAAACTTGGAGAGTGCTAAACTTTATGTTCATGTGAAGCCTGCGCATGGTGGAACATTCACTGACATTGCAATGTGGGTATTTTGTCCTTTTAATGGACCAGGTACGCTTAAACTTGGACCTCTAAGTATTGGGCTTGGTAAGGTTGGACAGCACGTAGGTGATTGGGAACATTTCACTCTTCGTATATGCAACTTTAGTGGAGAACTATGGAGTATCTATTTCTCTCAGCACAGTGGTGGACAATGGGTTGACAGTTATGATTTGGAGTACAAAGAAGGGAATAAACCTATTGTTTATTCATCAAAAAGCGGGCATGCATGCTATCCTCATCCTGGGACCTACATTCAAGGCTCTGCAAGACTCGGGATAGGAATAAGGAATGATGCAGCTCGTAGTAATTTGTTTGTGGATTCAAGCACTCATTATGAAATTGTTGCAGCTGAATATTTAGGAGGGGATATGAATATTATAGAGCCAGTCTGGTCGCAGTTTATGAGAGAATGGGGTCCAAGAATTATCTACAATTCACGAAACGAGCTAGACAGGATACTTAATCGATTGCCTGTGATGCTTAGAAGTTCTGTGGAGAGCATATTTTATAAGCTTCCAGTAGAGCTTTATGGGGAAGAAGGTCCTACTGGACCGAAGGAAAAGAACAACTGGGTGGGAGACGAACGAGGCTAGGTTCGTTTCAGATCACGTTCTCTTGATATCTTCGGTTAATCTTTATTCATTTTACATGACCAGAGAATCATCAAATCTCAAGGCATGTTTGTTTGTACTATCCATGTATATGTCTTCATTCTTGTATAGAAAATTAAGATATGCTTCTTATGGAGAGAGAGAGGGAGAGAGAGATAGAGAGAAAATGGGGAATGTTAAGGATGGTTGAAGTAAGTTAGGTGATTTTGGAATTCGTGTTAGGACTCGATACAGATTATTTAGTAGCTAATCCTAAAGAAAAGAAAGGTTTTAAGCAGTTCAATTGCCAAATAAATCTCTTTCATTCTTATTAGATATTTGTTTTGCTTGCTCTATATCAACTTCTGGTTGCTCTTTGATGATCATCATGCTTTTGCTGGGTAGGCTTATACCTTGATACCTGCAATAGTGGTCTTTTTGCCGGCGGGCGGAGTAATTTTCCTTCTTATGCTCATTGCCTCTCAGTAAGAACTACCGAAGGACTCGTCTCGGAGACGGGGGGTGTTGCGTCTGCGGTTTTAAAGTCTGTGTGCAAATGGTAAAGTCTGTGTGCTCACGTCCTTCACCTGCTTTCTGTAACTTCGTCGCTCACTTACTCTGACTGTCAGTTATCACGTTCCAGACACTCAAGTGCATTCCTCGTATCTCCTGTAAATAGTCCAATGTACAGTGGTATTAGGTATTGAATATCTGAGACTCTATCTCTAAAAAGCTACTGACTTAAGTTTCGGAGTACTAATGTCTGATCCAATCGGACATTTCTTCTTGCAGGTTCGAAATTTTCGATCGGCTCTCACTCTATTTCAGATAAACACTTCTTACGTCTTATTAAAAATAATTCCAAATTAAGTTTGTTACATTGATGGAATTCAGTAAATATAAATTTATAGCCAAACGTAATTTCAAACGTAATTTCATTATCAAATTCAGACATTATTTGAATTTATAATTAATTAGATTCAATCTCTATAAATTCTAAATTAAAACCTCCGAGACTTCAAATAAATAAATATCAGTCTAAATTAACAATTTATAATAACATCTATTTTTTTTTGAGATTTTGTTGATTTATTTCAAAAAAGAAAAGAAAAGATTACGTCCGTTTTGCAATTTTCTTACGCTTCAATAATAGTAATGCCACGTAAAACTTAGAATTTTGTCTTCTGGCTTGCTTATACGTTGTCGTTTTCTCCATTCACAGGCTCTGCCCTTTGAAGTTTTTAAAATGAAAACCAATCCGAACCCGAAGAAAAGGATAATTTGGCAAGTCGGGTCGCGATTATACTTCTCAGGCATCTATTTCAATTTTCAACCCTGGAGCTCGAGTCCAAATTTTGACGCTGCCAATCGGGGAGATGTTGGGCAGAAGGTTAGTTTCCTTCTTCAGGCGCTCTCCGCCATCTCAGCTTTCCAGGTAATCTCTTTGTATTTGCAATTTTCTTATTTTCTTCTTCTTTTTTCTTGTTTTTCTGGATTTAGTGAATTATGGATTGAAACTATATCCACAAGTGTTTGATAAAGCAAGTTGATTTTTTTTTTAATAATCCTTTTGAGTAGTAATCTGAAGCCTGTGGATGAAGAAAAGAGCAAGACTTTTGGGCGTAAAGCAGTCTCTTTTTTGTTGATTACTGTTACTGGTGGTGTTGCATTGAGTGCTCTTGATGACCTCGCCATTTATCAAGGCTGTAGCAGGTATCTATGTTTTTTGATCAGTTTATGTGGGTTCGTTACTGACACTGAGAAAACATAGCTTCCAGTCAGGGCCTGAAACTTATTTGAAACGTTTGCTTTAATTAGCTTGGATAGATTAAAAAGTTTTGCTTATTCCGTTGGATGCCAATTATGCCATATATCATATAAATATTGATGTTGGATAACTGGTTTTAGTCACGACCTCTGCGGGTATATGGAAATGAGACAAACTAATAATCTAACTGGATGAGTTTATGGAAATTTATGGATAATGAACATTTTGATTTGTGTTGATTCTAATATAGCTGCTCGATTTTGTTAATGATATGTGGTTTCTTAAAGCATACCAGTTGAAATTTTGGCTATTACCACCCCTGTATCGAGATATTTTCTTTTACATTCTTTTGTGTCTTTCTCCCTCAGTATATGTATATATACATATATGAAATGGGGATATCGAGATTGTGTATGGACTTACCTGGTCAATATGTGTAGTGAATTCGACAAGCTAAGGATGGTGTGCTTGCTAGGTTTAATGTTAAATGCATAGGTCATATTCCTTAGGACACTCCAAATTCCTGAATATTTTGTGTTTCTGCTCTCAATTTATGTGCTCCTGAATACTAAAGCCTCATCAAGAATTTGTTTAGGGCATTTAGACATACAATTTTATACATTTGGGCATTTTTGTGTTCGCATATAAGTATCATGACATTGAGCTTGCTTTTTTTTTTTGGTTACTATTAAGTCAATTAATTAATCATTGTAGAAAATGAGAAAGATATTAAATGTTAAACGTTTTATTTTAGGCATGCAACATGATGAGGAATTTCCCATGGATGTGAGAAATATGATTTGTCTCTCCTTTGTTATTCTCTCCTTGTGTTGTGCATGCATCAACTGTTTAGATAGTCAGAAAGTGAATGTTGGACGCATATATATCCTATATTAATACATATTGTCAATTATTGTTGGGATTATTTTTGGTTTAGTGAAAAGAAAGCAAAAGGAGAGAGATTTTGGTGGATAATGGTTAGTGGCATTGAAAGGAGGATGCTTGGTTAATCAATATCTTGCATCACTCTCTCTTTCATTTGATCTGAGTTTTGATCATGTACTCTAAAAATTTTCAGCAAGGCCATGGAGAAAGCTGGTAAAAATCAGGTCATCAAAGATGCTCTTGGGGAACCAATTATTAAAGGACCATGGTACAATGCATCTCTTGCAGTAGCTCACAAAAGGCATTCTGTATCTTGTACGTTTCCTGTGTCAGGGCCACATGGCAATGGAGTCTTCCAACTGAAGGCAATTCGTAACGGAGGTTTGTGCTTCTAGTTCTTGATATCTGCAATGTAAACAAACTGACAGCCTATCTTGGAACCTTGTGCTGATAACAAACTGAAAAGTTTAGTTAAGGGAATGAAATGCTTTGCTTTCCTTTTCTTCCTTCCTCTTTGGTTTTAATATTAAGAACTGATAGTAAAATTCTTTTAAACACTGAGTATTTTACTAATGTATATATAGTATCATTGATTTTTGGTTAAGAAGTTGGGCTTGTGAGTTGTGATACTTATTATTTATAATTTGGATAACATCTTGTTGCAGTAGTTCTTTGCTTCTTTTATTTTGAATGGTTCTTTTTTTCTTTCTTTCTGTCTTTTTTTTTGGAAGAAGAAGAAGAAATTTTGAATGTTACTTGATTACTTGTGATTTGTTACATAGATTACCACTAGGAATTTCTGTGCATTTCTTGTTACGCAGAAATTTTTGTCATTTTTATTTGAAAACTTTTCTTCTTATATATATATGTACATAGCTATGTAATAAGTTCAGTGAAAAAGTTAATGTTGAATGACATAAAAAAAAAAAAAAAAAATCTAAGACGGTTTAGGAGTTAGGACCCATTAAGCAGCTATCAATTAATCAATTTTAACGTTTAGGTTTCTGTTTAGTAGAACATATTGCCACCTCTACCCATAGGCTTGCATCATAATGCTTCACTAAAGTTAAAAATAATGTCTTCCAGTTATTTCTTGATTTTGTTGAAGTTTTAAGATATACATGATGATGCTGAAAGTGCTCTTAAAACTCATCATTGAATGCGATTTTTCTAGCAGAGGACAACTGGTTTTCATTTTTCCTTCCTCGCCACTGGGAAATCCTAATAATGGAAGCTCTCCTTTATGTTCCTGGCAATGAAGAGAAGCAACAAACAATGCGCATTCGTGTTGCCGAAAATGACTCACCTCCAGCTTGTAAGGCTTGCACTGCATGCCCACAGGAACCTCAGAATCCTCAGGACAAATGATAATTAAGTTGCATACTGCAAAGCATGTAAGAATTTTGTTTCTTTTTGTTTTCATTCTGTTTCAGGCAAGTCATGATCTTTCTGGGATTAGGAGAAAATTCAGATTTTATGTGCTCTTGAATATTTATTAAAGCTGATCAATAGATTGTTTTAGGCATACAATTTTATTCATTTTTTTGGTTACTTGGGTTTCAGTCCCATGAAATTACAGATAGAAGAATGAAGAATAAATAACAGTTTAAGCAATGATCTGGTTGTAAATTTACTCAAAATTTCTGAAATTGATGTGCCTATTAGCATTTTGTTTCCAAATAAAAACTTTCTTCCTTTCAGAATGGATCTACAATGATGGGCTTTCAGTTAGACTTGGTCATGGGCTTGAGTATCCATTCGGCTCAGACCTGTTAAAAAGTCCGGGCTTGAACATAAACACATTCTGTGCCTATATTATGTACTAGAGTTACTGTAAATTTACAAAATACTAATTATTGTTGTTCTACATGCATAAAAGAAAATGTATGGAAATTAACTTTTTGAATTTTTGTTATTAACCCGCTATACTTTTATTTTGCAACATTTAGTTTATGAACTTTTCGAGTTTTTGCCATTAAGCTTCCTATACTTTTACTTTGTAGTATTGAGTCTTTGAATTTTTATTTTTTTACACATTAAGTTTTCAATAAATAATTAAATTATACGTCTTATTTGATAGTATGTTTTTAGTATTTGTATTTTCATTTTAATTTGGCTTTTGATTAATTTATGAAAATAAAATAATATGATATTTAATTAATTTATGGATATAATATGTTAAATGACGATAAATGTGATGGAGAACATAAGCAGGCGAATAATAAATGGCATTAGGTGGATGGTAAGCTTGATATGAAGCAGAAGCAGAAGAGGAGAGGGCAGTTAGAATGAAATAAATAGCGTTGATTATTTGTGTGTGATTTTGGGTACATATACTGAAATTAGTGAAGTTACTGTTTTTAGAAGATCAAACAAAAGACTTGGACTGTCAAATATTACTGCTTTTAGATGACTGGTGTCTCTATTTCTATGGTCTTTTGCTAAATGCTCAATTTTATCATTCAACTTCATTTGATTCCCTTTGGATCATTCGTTGACAAATTCTTCCACTTTCCTTACTTTTCTTTTAAAAAAAACAAAATCTAATTATGGGTCATCATCATATGTATATATCCGTTTTTGAGTACTGATTTATAAAATCAAGTGACGAGATTCAAATTTCCTCTATTAAAAATATATGATTTTTTTATTAAATTTTGTTATTTATAAAAATATTTAAATTATTTTAAATAGTATCCACTCCGTTTTTTCTTATTTGTCACTTTTAAAAAAAAATTAAATTTCATTTATCTGTTATTTTTAAATTTTCAATATAATTCAATTTATTTTTTTTAATGCAAGTTGACCAATTATATTTAAATTTATACATTGAAATACTCAATTTTATCTTAAATTTAATTTTAATTAATATTATTTAATTCTAGTGAAAACAACAAAAATGACAGATAATAAAAAATGAAGGGAGTATATATCTATCGTTGTTAAAAATAAATATATCACTTTAAATATTTTAAAAGTAAATTTATTTATATTTGTCTCAAAATATTTAAAATTATTCATATTTATGTTCAAAATATTTAAAATATTTATATTTGCCTTTTAAAATATTGAAATAAGAGCAAATATATATACTGTTTTTAATATTTTAAAAGTATTTTTTTTTCAAAAAATAGACTTTAATAGCATATTTATATTATTTTAATATTTTAAAAGTAAATTTAACTCCTATCCATGAAATCAATGTTTACGTGGATCGGTTTCCCTTTAAAAAAAATACATATAATTCCTTTGTTTCAAAATCATACTTCCAATTTTTTTTATTTGTCCCAAAATATAGTTTATTTAATATTTATCATTTTTATTTTATAATTAACTTGTAAATTATGTATAACACTTTTATTTTATTTTTTGATATTAGTAAATTTTCATTTAATTGTTTATAGCATTTTTCAAATAAAACTTAAAATAAAGCGATTTTTAATACATTGATTTTACATCTCTTCGTTTATATACTTATTCGGAGTCAAGTTGATTTATGTCGATTTACATTTGTGTATCAAGTTATTAATGAAATATTATTTTGGAGGCCATAAACGAATTGATTGAGTTTTTTTTTTTTAAATACGATTGAATTGAATCATGAATCAAATAAATTGTTATTGAATAGAGCAGATTATAAATGAATTAAATCATATAACTTTAATTTTTGTTAAATATGTATGTATAATTGACAATCATGATTAGTTTTATTTTTAAATCATAAAATCACAAATAATATAGAAACGTTAAATCATATAAATAACAAATTATACCGTATTTGATAATGATAACACAGCAAATGTTATCTGCTCTTAGGTCCATGGAGTCGGCCCAAATACTGGCAAGGCCCAAGGTCCACAAGGCGAAGCAAACAGGCACGAGTCCCAAGGAGGTCCGATCGGACAACGTGACATCCCGTCCCATCAGCCGCCTGACACAAGGCAGTGCTCACCTCAATCTCCTGCTCGCTGTCGCCTCGCCGGATACCTACTCTGATAGCCAGAGATCACTCTTCTAGGCATTCAAGTGCCCCTCAACATCTCTTATAAATAGCCCAGCCAGCGATGGACTCAGGTATTGAACTCTAAGCACTCTCTCTCTAAACTTTCTCTCTCTAAAGTCACTGACTTAAGTTTCGGAGTGTTTACGCCCGGTCCGACCGGACACTTTTACTTTCAGATCGCTTTCACCCGATCGGCCGTTCTCTCCCTCTCCAGATAAGGACAGTTCAAGGTCTTATCAGATAAGATAAAATTGGAGGTCAATTGGATTAGATGATAAAAATTTTATTGGCAAATTAAGTCCACAATCAGTAATGTTGTAAAGATAATTTGAAGAAATTAAAATGAATGAGGTAAGTAGAAGAATGTGGAAAATAGTATAAATAATTAGACAAAATATTTTTCAAAAATTGAATGAAATAAAAATAGAAATGGAAATGGAAATGAAGTATGAAGGGGACAATTCGACACTTAACGCGGCGTCTGAGCCACGAAGGCAGACAGATCAGAAACAAATGCAATCAAAATCCATCAATTTCTGAATCCGTCAAATTACTGTCACGTCTCAGCTTATCAAATCAACGAACCAACCCACCAACCATTAATTAATTTGATTCCTCCGTATCTAATCGTAACCTTAACTCCTCTTTGTATTCTCTTTATGCCCCCGCTTTCTTCTCTATTTACCCAAAACCTATTAACTGCGCTCCCGCCCCCACGACAATCCCCCTACGCCCTCGCCCTCACAATCATCTTGCTGCACCAAAGTTTCATGTCATTCCTTTTTCTTTTTCCGTTATTAAAAAATAAATACCAACAATTAAAATATTAAAAAATACTCATTTATTCCCGTTTTAAATATTTGCCTTTACGATAAACTGAAATAGTTAATTGAAAGAAAGATAGTTCCATAGACATGCTAATTTGGTGAAATAAGCAAAATAATTTATCAAATCAATATTTTGATCAAAGTTTAATTTTTTTAATTGGCCCAATATTAATTTTTATAAATTAAATTGGTCTAACTAAATTAATGTTGGAATTATTAACAGTGGACTAGGAATTTCACAGGTTCATCTCAACCAAATTTATCTGAACCGGAATCTAGCTTTAGATTCTCAGTTTGCACGATACTCTCAATCACTAAAAGGAGATAATTAAGGATAAAGACTTTGGTGGAAGTGCGTCAGAATAATATATTTCCGACAGTTTTTCAGAAAATTCAGCATATGAGTCTATCTGAAAATAATTGCTAGAAAACAAAAAACTTTTGGAGATTTTCAGAGAAAATTATTTGCATCTTTACTTTCTATCTTATTTAAAGTAAAGTATTTTATTGGACTGCACTTTACTTTTTAAGTGGATCTCTTATTCTGTCTAAAGTTGTTTGTTCAGACTTAATTATTATGTTTAGCTTTCCTCTTATATATAAGGAAAGTTAGCTTAAGATTGTAGGGCAGAAAACGGTTTGAGAGACACTGCTCGTTATTACTAAATAAAATGTTTGCTTAAACACTTTACTTCTCTTTTCTCATATTATGATTTATGCATATATCCGTCTTTATGTTCTTATATTTTGATTCTATTTCCATACGAGCAGTTGTTTTATTATATAAAGAGAAGACAGTTCGTTCTTAATGTTACATGGTGATGATATCTTTTTAGTTGAGGAAACCTTTCACCATATTTAAATCAGTTTTATGACATGTGCGATAGTTGGTAAACTTCAAGTGCCTATATAACCCTTCACCATGCTTATTTTAATACTAGTCGAATACTGACGAATTATTTTAATAAAATCAAGAATTACAATATACCAAAACTTTATGTTTTATTAATAATTAAGAAATAAAAAGATTATAAACATTTTACGATGAAAGAACAAGTAGTGAAAAAGAGTTGCATGCTAATAAGTTTCATGTGTTAATTTATAAATAGACAAAGGGAAAAACAATTGAATACGTTCTTAATGGGAGCTATTTTGAATTCTCTATCTGTACATCTTTCTTCTCTAAAAATCACGATAACAATTATTTTCTTAAATTGACCAAAGAAAATTATATATCACTGTAAATTTAGTTTTGAAGTGAAATGTCTGTAATTGAATATTATGAATGATGAGATAAGATAAATTTAATTTTTGATCAAAATTGAGATGAATAAATGAATAATTTTTATATTTGTGCAACATTAAAAGACAATTAAAAATTATAATTTGAGCAAATGGTTAAGGAAAATAAAAGGGCTTACAATGAATATGGTTAAATAATATATTATGACCTTTCAAATTCATCATTTTCTTTTCTTGTAATTGATATATAAATAATATATCAAAATATTTAAAATAGACAATTACAATACTTGAAAATGAGAATCAAGAATCGACATATTTGATGGACTATAAACAACAAAATCATGCTAAAGGCTGTTATAAATAACTCGTGGGGTTAATAATTAATCTTCAATTGAAATTAAAAGAGAAAAAATGTAAAACTCATTACCTTACCTTACCTTCAATTAACATACCCAAAAGAAAGAGACTATGCTCCCATTTCAGCCCTGGGAAATGCTTTCATTATCCTCCATTACCACCTAAAAGTTCACTCACACAATGTCAGCAAACCCAAAAGTGAAGAGAATGCGGTAACCTCTTCACTGTAAAACTAAGGCCACTGAGGTTGCAATTGCAATTTGGGAGAGAAAGAAGCCATATGAGCGGACAGATGCGAAGAAATTTCATAAATCAATTCCACTTAGCATTGAATAACACTGGACTTTCCAACTTCCCAAAGTGAGAAACAATTTGCTTCTCTAATTAATAGTACTATCTTTAAACTTTTAGCTTAATTGGATTTGGGATTTAAATTCAGATTGAGTTCATCTTGGCCGCAACTCAACGTATTGGAAGTCTCTTCCATTGAAGCGATGTCAGCATTATAGTTAAAAGCAACATTATTAAAATTGGAGCTTTCATGAGTTGAGCTATCAACATTAAAATTGGAGTAAATGAGTCACGGAAAACAGAACAGAGGGCTTCACTACATAAATTATTTAATGAAAAAAAAAACATTTGTTTTAGATCTTTATCTTTAGCATGTTATATTGTTGGATAATCATACTGATAGTATGTTATTTCAAAAAAAAAAAAAATACTGACGTAAAATGACTTATATTTATCTTTATTTAAAACGATAAGAGCAAATATAAATAATTTTTTTAATAAATAAAAGCAAATATAAATTAATTTAATTACTGTCGAGTCCAATATAAATTAATTTGATAATAATAAGGATAAAAATAAAACAATTTAATAATAATATGAATATTTTTGCATCAAAATATAATTTAATAGTAAATTTATGCTATTATTTTAGATAATTTAGAATAAATTAGACTATTTTTCTTTAAAAAATATTGGAAATTTGTATTGAAAGAAAAGAGAAAGACGAACAAAACGAGGGATGCCATTACCACAGCATTAGAGCTTCATCTTTTATTTTAATTGGGTTAATAATAAAATAACAAATTAAATTACTTTAATGCTACACAAAGTTTACGACTTGCATAAATTACACACAAAATTGTATACTTGAAATTGTTCAACTTGAACTGTAAATATAAGAATTTACCACATTTCTTAATATATTTCTATATATTTGATAAAAAATAAATGTTGCTTTTAATTTAATAATTACTTATAAATTAAATTAAAGGCTAATACCTCTTAGACATATAGTAGCAAGAAATTAAACTGTTGTCCATCAAAAAAAAAAAAAGAAAAGAAATTAAATTGTTGAGTTGATTACCTGTGGGTCCCAACTACAAACTCCTACTCGTCGAGCGGTGTGATGTCCGGTCCCACAGTTGTCGGCTTGTCGTTTGGAGCTTATATTAGTGGGTCCCACTTTTCTGCATACCAAGAAAATTGATGGGTCCCACTTCTGTACGCGGAACTTTCGATATGTTTCGTTTTCTCATTCCCGCATTTTGTTAGTTTCCTCTCACCGTATCACGACACGGTATACGATATTTTGGAACTTCCTGGCCTGGGCTACTTTGGGCCTCTTCACATCCAATTTCTAATATATATATATATATATATATATATGAATTACTAATTTATATTTTTATTGCATATCATTTCAATAGAATTTGAAATGATGGCTAATCATAATTATAGAAAGCTAATAATTAACAAGGATGATAAGTTACTTATTTTATAAGATCAATTATATTTTAAATTATGCATTAGGAATATAATTTTGGTAATCTTTAATATTCAACTTTTTCATTTATTTGATAATAACATAAATTAATATTATTTAACAAATAACATAAAATAGAGATGTGACAGTATGTGTGTGTTGGATTACTACTCTAGAAAATAATCTCCTAAAATATGTATTTTTTAAGATTTTTAAAACTATATAAATAAATATTAAAAATGTTTCATTATTAGAATTTGAATTTGAAATTTCTGAGTAAAAGAAAAAAAATTATATTATCCCATCTTATTTTTTGAGATGAATACATGTTAACATTTTTATTTTTTATTCAAATAAGTATTCAATCAATATAACAAAAAGGAGATAATTTAACTTTTAATGCATTATAAATAATTTATAAAACTCACTTAAGGGACTTAAATTCAACCTTTAACGAAGTTACAATTAAAAATCAGTTTTTTTTCCTAAAAAAGGAGTTAAATTAGAGGAGAAATTCAAAATATCACAAAAAGAAATTATGATATGATATGAGGGAAAAAAAGAAACCAACAGCAGGCAAAAAGAAGGAAGAAGAAGAAAAAATTTTATATGATAAAACGTGGGCGTATAAAACCAGACAGGTGGGTCCCATTTCCACCCATCAATCTTCCCTCTTTTCTTCTTCTTCCTCCTCCACCACCACACCACACCAAACTTACCTAGTTACCTTTCCCATTTACTCCATTGCTCTTCCCTTCCCTTCCTAAACCGAACCAAACCAATTCAATTTCAGCTATCAAACCCATCTTTTCTTTTTCATTCTCATCTTCTCTACCCTTTAAAGTTCTCACCTTTTCCTCTATTTTCATACATATCTCTATATATTTGATGCAAGGAGTGGTTTTTGGTGGCGGCGGGGCAAGTGGGTCCATGTCGACGGTTTCCAGGGAGGATAACGCTGCCATGTCATCGGAAGATTCTTCTAGCCCAGACGAGGGTGAGCTTGAATTGGGTCTTGAGTTAAGTCTTGGGTTTGGTTGTAAGGGCCAACAGCAATCAGTTAATGGTCGTTATGCTAGGTTTTTGACTGCTAAGGATTTGCCATCTGCTGGTTCTGCTTCTTCTTGTTCTTCTTCTTCAACTTCTTCTGGTTCTTCTACTTTGAGTAGAGCTCATGGCACTGCTGGTACTAAGAGAAGTGCTGATTCTGTCTCTGCACCTAATGGTGCTTCCAGGTATTTTTGTCTTTTGGGCCTTAATTATGTGTTCATGTGATTTAATACCTGGATTTTTCATGTAATTTGTTTATTTATGGTCTTTATGGGTTTTAGGTTGGAAGATGGTTTTGGATCAAATTTTGCTGTTTTTGTCTGTCCTCTATGCTTAACACGTTTAAGTGCTATTGTATTGATCCTATTGCTCAACCTTGAATCTTGTTTTTTTTTTTTTTTATAAACGTTTAACATCATAATTGTGCTTCTCTCGAGTTCTATTTTTGCATTAGTTTATGTTCTTGTTTAATTTCATGATTATCTAAAAGGGGTATTAATAGAAATATCTATTAGTACGTGATCAGAATTTTGAAAATCTTTTACTCAAAAAGTAATCCTTATTTAGAAAGGATGAGGGAAGGTAGTTAAAATTTTGGAATTTTAGCATCTAATTCTTAGCTTCAGCTCAAGGTATGAGCAAACAATTTCCCAATGACTGATTACATTTTTTTACTAGGTACGTCTACCCTTATCTGGTCTCATCATTTTGAGATCCATATATACTCTCTTGCCAAACCTTCATTGCTGTTCCCCTCCTCAACCTCTAAGTCCTCATGCTAAAGTTTTACATGATCACCAGGGAAAATGCATGGTTTAGTTCTGTTTTTGATTTAGTAATATGTTTTACTTTCAATTTATTTAAGGTTTTTATTTATTTATTTATTGAAAATTTACTTAAAAAATGTAGAATATATAAGTTTTTCGCTAGAGATGATCAAGAAGCATTAGATCTTATGCCATATATTTAAATTCAGAATGTAGAGCCCTCAGTAATTTCAAAGCAATATTGCTGCCCCATGCTACGTCCAATGAACGTTGTATCCAATCTTCTAAATGCACGGAACTGATTAGTTCCCCAAACAACAAAATTATTCCGCTTCAAGAAATTATATGAACTAAGAAATACATATATTTAGAAAATTGGAGTTGTGGAGAATGTTATTATATACATTAAATCGGGAGAAAATGGAAAAGCAATGTTTGAAATAACGTCTCACTGGGATCTAAATGGAAGGTTTGCTTTTCTTCTTATATATTTCAAGTTATTCAGTGACGAGCATAGTGTCTAGGCTTTTAAATTATGTATCATAGAAATGACAATTGCACTTTTAAGTAATAAATAGCAAATCCAGCTAGAGAAAAACATGAAAGTAGGTACTACAGCACCAAAAGATATATGAATTGTTAATTTTAACTTTGCGTGTGCTTGATTCTTAAGATACTGAGTTCTGGGTAAGATGCCCCGTCAACAGTTAAGATGGGTCTAGCAAAAAAATTATAAGGCTCAGGATGAAGTGATCACTAACTATTAATAATCTGTGTACATGATCTGGTAAAAGTTCATTCAGTTACTGGAAGTGGCATGGGGAGATGAAACTGTTCTATATCCTGGTCCATCTTCACCATTTCACCACGAGGGAGTTTCACAGGGAGATTGAACTATTCTGTTTACTGGAATGTGTTAATTCTAATGCAATGACTGAATTTGTTCTGGAACTGTATTCTGTTTCCAATTTTGATTAAACAGTTCTGATAAGATGATGGCCTGAAATTACCGAATTGGAATTCTTCCGTTGTATTATGATTGTACTTGATGTTGGTATGCTATACAACTAAAAAATGTCTTCATGCTTTCGGAATACTGGCATACTTGTGCTGTGGTTTAGATCATTACTACCTTGTGGTTCATGCCTCATGTGGAATCTTGAATCTCATAACCGGTGTGGTCTGGTTCATCACTCTTTTCATGGCTATAATTTATTTATTTATTTTTTAGTTTCCCTCATTCCCAACACTTCTGCAGCAAGTGCAGCCTTATTTGAACCAATCACATATGCTGGGCTAATATAATGATCTCAATCGTTGTTAATTCCGGTTTCTATTTCATCTTGTTGGACTGTTTTGTATTCAGTGGTAGACCTTGACATTTTTACTCATCAAGCTGCTAAGCCTATCTGTTATTTTTCCCCCTAATGGTATCAGTTAATTGTAAGTCTATCCCAAATAACTTGAGCCTTTATGGGCTGAGCTAAGGTCATCCAGCATGGTTACGGATATTATGTGAAAGATTTTTGCTCTGATTCTGATTCCCCCAGGCCCCCATATGATAAAGCAGTTCTCTGTCTTTAGTATTCTAAATATATTGCCTTCCACTCACAGATTTTGTTTTATTTTATTTTATTCTTTTTTGTCAACCTTGAACAGTCAAGTTGTTGGTTGGCCCCCAATACGAGCTTACCGAATGAACAGTATGGTCAACCAGGCTAAGTCACTGGCAACTGAAGAATATAACTCAATAATTGGGAAAAATAAAAGCAGTAACACTATGGTGGACAATAATAACAATGGAAGCAGCATGAACAATGTTAATTCCAAGGTTAGGGCTTCACTCTTTGTCAAGGTGAATATGGATGGAATTGCTATTGGAAGAAAGGTTGATCTTAATGCCCATGGTTCCTATGAGAACTTAGCTCGAACTCTGGAAGATATGTTCCTCCGACCCACCACAACCATCAATACAATACGTAAGTTTTTTTATATTTTTTTCTGATCAATCTTTTCATTGGACAGTTAGCTGCCCCTTTAAGGATGAAACAAGAGTTTCAAAAGCTGGCTAATTCAGAACTTAATTGGCATTATTCGTCTTCCAACAAGTTAAATGTACTCAATATGGTATTGAATGTTGTGTGCTTTGTTAATCATTATCCCTGTTTTAACAAGTATTTTGTTTTGATGGTTTTGTTTTAGATTCCTGGCATATATGGTAGAAATTTACCCGAGACTAGCAGTATGTTTAACTTTCATGTATAAGGTTCTGTACATGATCATTCCAAAAGTTTTGAGTTTCCTGAGTATTGCATCAACATTTTGGCTTTCTAGCTAGGATACCTTACAAAATGTTGACCAATTCAAAAATAGCTTAGATTTATTCATCATTTAAGCATGCATGCATGTATATATCATAATTAATGATGGAGGCTACGTTCAGTAGCCAGGCAGTGAAACAGTTCTAGCTTTTTATTAGGTAGGTTTGTAATCTGTCTAATGTTCATCTTATTTAATGTAATTAGGATCCAATGCACCAGAGCTTAACAAAAAAGTAGATGGAACGAGATGCCCCAACTTGCTGGATGGATCATCTGATTTCGTGCTCACGTATGAGGACAAGGAAGGGGATTGGATGCTTGTTGGAGATGTTCCTTGGGGGTATGTGTCATTCACTCAACATATGCATCTGCATTTGTGTAAATACATGACAAAAAACAAATTTACATATATAATTACTGAGCCTGAAAACCAGGAGTAGATGTTCCAGCAGACATATTAGAGCAGTTTGATGGTTTTGACCATATGATGTGCATATCATGTTGTTCCAGGCTTGAAACCCAAGAGTATATGTTCCAGCAACCATATTAGAGCAGTTTGATGGTTTTGACCATTTGATGTGCATATCATGATAAAAAAAAATTCCTCAATGCGTGGCGGAAGAAATCATTGTTGCTTGTTCTTTTAGTTTTCTTTCAAGTATTCTTGAAAATTTGCTTCATTTTATTTCTTTGACCCATTTTGTTTGGTTTGATGTTCTCATTGACTTTCTTCTTTTCCTCAATTTGGATTTTGCATTCAGGATGTTTGTCGGTTCTGTGAAGCGGCTCAAAATCATGAGGACTTCAGAGGCAAATGGACTTGGTAAGCAAACATGAAATCATAATTCTGAATCACTTTTCAATCTGCATTTTCTGTAGTAATTATGTTAGGTTAATTTATTATCTGTAGGACCAAGGTTTCAAGAAAGGAATGGGAGACACAGAAGCAAGCCCATCTAGAAATTTCCCTTTAAAGTTAAGTAAGTTGAAGCAAATCTATGGCTTGAAGATTGATATACAAAGGAGAAAAAGAAAGAATAATGAAAGCAGTTTGAAAATTAATGAATAGTTGTCTGCGGCTTTATGTTGGTCTTTTGGTTGTTGTATTATCCTATCATGATATTTTTTCATTCTTGTTTTACCTCTGAAAACACACACCACAGTTTTTGAATGATACAGTCATGCTACTTTTTTTGGTGTAATATACACATGCATATTACTCACCTGTAAATTCCCCAATGCGTATTTGCTTTCTTAACTTTATGAATGTTGAAGCAAATTCTTGTTTGAAAGTTGAACTTTTACCTTTATTTTGCTACTTGGAATCTTACGAACTTATCAAGTTCTTGTTTTTCTGGTAAATCGCAAGAGTACGAAATGTGGAATAAATGGTTTGTGACTAGACAAAATCAAACCTTGAGGGTTAAATATTAACAAAATAAAAGTTAAGGGCTTAATTTAGATTAGTTAAAGTTAAGGGCTTGATTTTCAAAAAAATGAAAGTTAGAGGGCTTAATTTTAAAAGTTTAGGGACTCAATATGGCTAATTTTAGTCCCCTTGCTGGAAATTGTGGGTGTGCCTGATTAATATAGAATTTGCTAAAAAGGAATTGTTTATTTGCTTGAAGAATGAGATTTTCATATACTCGTTAATTTCTGGACAATTGATTTAAAATAATAAAAAGAAAACTACATACAAAAGAAGAATTGAACAAAATAATGGCTGGGGGAACTTGTTTTACATGTCCCTTATACAAGGCCATTTACAGGTGATGTGCTAAAAACAGGTTTTTCTAAGTTATTATCATGTCCACTGCTGTTGCTGCTGCTTTTTCTCCGCGGCTTTGCCTCCCCGAGCATTGTTATCACATCCCTCATTGATGGTCTGTCCTTGGGGAGCTTAGCAGTGCAAAGAAGTGCTATCCTAAGGACTAACAGCATCTCTTCTTGAACATGCTTGCAATTTCCTACATTGCTGTCTATTGCTTCTTCTAAAGGTCTATTCTCTCTAATCTTTCTCCTAATCCACTCGACAATGTCAACAGATTCTCCAAACTCGGGATCTAGTGCTCGCTTTCCAGTTAGAAGTTCTAGTAGAACTACACCGTAGCTGTAAATGTCAATCTTTTCATCTACCTTCAAGGTGTATCCATATTCTGTAAAATGAAAGAAAACATTAACTAGGTTCTTGAACTAAGAAAGAATACATGACTCAAACTATGACTTGAAATTACCTGGGGCAATGTACCCGTAAGATCCAGCCACCATCGAAACTGTCTCGTTCTTCCTAATCATCATCTTTGCCAATCCAAAATCAGCAATTCTCGCCTCAAGATTTGCATCAAGCAGTATATTATTCGATTTGATGTCACGGTGAATAACTGGAGGGTGGCAATCATGGTGCAGATAAGCTAGTCCTTGTGCAACTCCAACTGCTATATTGTATCGCGAAACCCAGTCTACCAGCAACCTTCCTGCTTGCAAGGCATCTCCAAGGTTGCCATTGTGCATGTACTCATATACTATCATCATGTCACTATCATTATGAAGAAAACCTAATAATCGGACGATATTTCGATGCCTTAGCTTCCCGAGGAGATTGACTTCTCCAACGAAATCACTGCTGCTATCTGTTTCAATATCTATTCCTGATCTCCATAGCTTCTTAACAGCCACAACTGTGTTTAACCGTGGCATTTCAGCTCTGTAAACTGTGCCAGTTGCTCCCATTCCAATCACATTTGATTCCTTTATACAGGCTAGAATATCAGAACTAGTGAAACCAAGCCTCTGGAATGCCATTAATCTCCATGGCCACTCTCCTTTGCCCATCTCGAAACTTTCTTCAAAGCAGCTTCCATTTGAGTACAATCTCTTGTAGAGAGTCCAAGCACCAATAAGTCCAATTACAACTGCTGAAAATGATGCAATTCCAATGATCCATTCTGCAATAATGTGCTTTTTGTGCACGCCCTTTTGCTGTGTTGCAGTTAATGAATTACGGGTGCATGGCGGCAGGGTACCTCCACAGAGACCTGGATTGCCTTTCAGATCATCTGGATTTATCGTTCGTAGAATACCATTTGCAGGAACTGGACCTTCTAGTCTATTGTATGAAACATTAAGCACTTCTAAGGTGGGTGAGGTGCCAAAATTTTCAGGTATCCCACCGGTTAAAGAATTGTTTGACAGATCAAGAATGGCCAATGTGGGCATCATTGCAATTGCTTTTGGGATTTCTCCAGTCAGTCGGTTGCTCTTCAGATTCAAATTTACCAATTTCTCACAAGAAACAATACTAGCTGGAATGGTTCCGGATAAATAGTTGGATGAAAGATCAAGCACAGAAAGGGAAGGACAGTCCTGAAACTGTTCTGGAATTTCACCTTCTAAGGTATTCCTTGAGGCCATAAAGGTTTGTAGATTTGGAATTGCAAGAATTGTTGAAGGAAGAGAAGATCTGAGGTTGTTTTCGGAGAGATCAATGAAAGAAAGTGATGAAGAAGAAGCAAGATCATTTGGGATCTGACCTGTAAGGCTGTTATTTGCTAGCTCTAACCTTTGAAGCTTTGGAAGTTTCCCTAAGCCTACTGGAATTGTTCCTGAAAAATAATTGTTCTGCGTACGAACACGAACTAGTGACAGACATGTTGATAAGCTAAAAGGAAGCGGACCTGAGAAGGCATTGTTGAAGAGGATGAGCTTGGTGAGATTGCCTCCATTGCACAAGCCTGCTGGAATCTCACCGGAGAAAGAATTTGATGACACATCCAACCACTGCAATGCTGAATTCTTACCAAGATCACTAGGCAGTGGACCGGCTAGTGAATTGTTCCACAGCTCAAGCACTTGCAGTTGAGCCAACTCTCCTAGTCCAGCAGGAACTGCACCGGACAGCTGGTTGCACATGAGATTCAAGAGCTGTAAACTTTTGAGCTCAGAAATCGCAGCTGGAATTTCACCTGATAACATGTTATCAGATAGATCCAGCTGTTTCAAAGAAGTCATGTTACCAAATGCAGCAGGGATCTTGCCTTCAAAATTGTTTTGATACAAGAAAACCGTCTCAAGCGACTTAAGCCTCCCGAGTTCAGCTGGAATCTTACCACCAAGATTGCCAACAGCCAAATCAAGATACTTGAGATTGGTCAGGTTTCCGAACTCTGCTGGTATTCCTCCTACAAACTCATTGTATCCGATTATTATTCTCTCCAAAGACGAAATCTGCCCAAGCTCTGCTGGTATTTCGCCAGTGAGATTATTCCCAGAGAGACCAAGAAACTTCAACTTCTGCAACTTCCTGAAACTTTTTGGAATCGACCCTTCAAAGAAACTGCCTCTCAGATCAAGAGTCTCAAGCAATACTGCATCGCCAATGTCCTCAGGAATGAATCCTGAGAAGTTATTACTTGAAGCATTCAGCAAAGTTAGGCCTGCAGCTCTTCCAAATCCATCAGGAAAGCTACCAACGAACAAGTTCTGGCTGACATCAATACTTTCCAATGAAGTAAGATTAGTTATAGCTTTTGTCAACGAAGAAAAGAATCCATTGCAGCACAAATTAAGAGAAGCTAAGCTCTTTAACTGGTGAATCTCATCAGATACTCGGCCGCTCAGATTCATATGAGAAAGATCAAGCTTTTCAATGGCTCCATGAGAGTTGCACCAAACTCCTGTCCAATTACAGTATGCATTGCTGTTAGCCAACTTCCAGTCTTGAAGCTTGTTTAAAGGATCCAAAAGACCAGATTTAATCGACAGCAAAGCCGAAACTTGCTCATTTGCAACAGCAGAACTGAAAGAGTAAAAACCAATGCAAGAACTGAAGTAGAAAATCAAGATTTTCAACTCCATACTGTTCTTGATCATTGGTTCTTCACTTGTCAGCCATTTTCAGTGTGGTTTAGTGGAAAGAAAGAGAGTGAAAGATTAAAGAGAAATGAAGAAGAGTTGGTAAATAAAAAAATAAAGAAATGGATTAGATTAGATTAGGTTAATAATGGAGAGGTCGTGAGATCTTGGATTAATAATAGTAATGATAAGCAAGTAATGACAGGGAAGATTTTGGACTCATTGGAAGTTTCTCCGACATTAAACATGGTTAGAGAATGTGTTTCTATTTACTATTCTCTTTTATTTAATTATTCAGATCATTTCTTCTTTCATAGTAACACTCAACTTCTTCATCAATTTTTGTTTTTAATGTATTTTTCTCCTAATAAGATTTTAATTTTTTTTGTTGTTTACTAACAGTTTTTTCTTTTACATTGAAATATTATTCGTTAAAAGATCTCAATAGAACGTGACGTAAAATAGATGATTTGTTAGTTTAAATAACATTCTATTTTATTTTCCTATAAATAAAATCATGAATCGAGTATAGATAAGTAATATTTATATGCCTTATATTTGCAGAAATGAGTGTTGCATATCTTTTAAAGGTAAATTACATTAATCAAGATGGTATGTGCAAGTGCAACCTTTCAAAAGCTGCTATACTAAATTATTGTTGAAGAAATATATATATATATATATATAACTTTTAAGTAGTTTAATTTGTGGTTAAATCCAAAAGCTGCATGCTCAAGAATGATTAGCTAAGGACTTAATGCTGAAGGGTAACTTCTAAGCTTGACAAGATTTTTATTTTATTTTATTATTTTTGTGATTTTTGGTGCACAAGTGTTAATTGTGCACACTATTAATATGCATAGTCAAATTAAAAAGTATATATATATATATATATATATATATATATATATATATATATATATTATCGAATGTTACGTACTGGTGCATATGATTAGCATTGTATACTGTATTAACACAAATTTATTAACACGGGTTTATGATTTTAAGAAAAATTTAGAAATTATGGTATGTGTGATTTTACTAAAGAAAATAGTGTTGAAATAAAATTATTAAAGAAAACAAAATGTGGAAAGATGGAGGTGATTATAATTATATATTCTCCACATTATTGATGGATTATTTTTTCAAAGACAACAGATCAGCACTATTATTGTTTATTCCTTAATTAATTAATTAATTAATTGTGAGTAGTTTAGTTATTTGTTTTAAATCATTGAGTAAAATGGAATCTTTCCATGTTCTTTGGTAAGCTACTACACTAACAAGGCCAAATTGACCATGTTCTTTCATTTCCTCAAGACCAAACTTGATATGGGCACCCCTTCAAATTTAGGGCATTGACCTTTCAAAATTATATTTTTCCTCAAATTAAATTTTTTTTCACTTAATCATTTTTTTAGAAGAAATGGGTATATAATCTGATTATAATTATAAATACTGAAAATAATATAAATTTAATATTTTTAATTGAGCGCTGACATTCAGATCAAAATTTGATAATTTTTTTAATTTAATTTTTAGCTACATGAAAATTAATATTAGGGTTTATAAAGTTGCTTTTGCTTATGTATATAAAATTGTGGCTTAGGAATTACAAGAGGTAGATCTACCTTTTTTTTTCTTTTATGGAGAAAAGAATAGCTCATTATTAATTATTATATACTTATGGGACAAAGAATGTAGTAAGATTAAAAGACAAATATGCCATTGATTAATAAATAAAGGAGTGCCCAAAGCCTTAAAACAAAAGAAATGCCAAATAGAGAACATGGTTATTAAAACCGGACCGGACCGGCCGGTTCAACCGCGAACCGGTTGGCAAACCGGTCGGTTCAACACCAGAAAACCGGACTGGGAAAAAACCGGATTGAACCGGAAAAAACCGGCCAGAACCGGGAAAAACCGGAGAACCGGACAGAACCGGTCAAAAACCGGTCAACAATTTATTATATTTTTTTAAAAAAAATGCTTTTAATTTAAAATAATTAATAAAAATTAGCACTATTTTCATAAAAATAAAAAATAAATAATCTAATAAGTTTTATTTAGCAAATAATTGATTTTTTTACTATTTAATTACCTTTGGATTTAATAAAAATAATATAATGGTTTAATAATTTAATAAAATATAATAGAATAAAAATTGAATAAATTATTAAATTTGGTTAACTTAAAAATAATTGTTTACCCTTTTCTTTAATTTCACCTAAAGTTATTAAATTATTTAATTTTTAAATTAATCAAGTAATAATTTTTTTTAAAAAAATAAAAGATGAAAAAAATATTATTATTAGTATATTTGTGATATATACTAAATATTTTGATGAATTTTTTTTATTTGAGTAGTAGTATTTATAAAAATTATACTAATTAATAATATTTAAAAAAATAAAAAAAAATTCGGTTGAACCCGGTCGAACCGGTCGAACCACGAACCCTCAGCTTTGCCGGTTCTATATCCGGTCCGGTTTTAATAACATTGATAGAGAAGAAGGAAACAAGAAAAAAATGGGAAGGAGAAGAAGGAAACAAGAAAAAAATGGGAAGAAGTGTCTGCACATAATCAATCATGTCTGGCCCCACCAACTGCTAATTCCTTCTTCAGATTAACTTTTTTTTTTAAAATAAATAAATAAAATTATATAACATAGAGGAAGGACATGTCAAATTTCACATGCAAACATGTGAAATGATGCAATTTTTCTAATTTTTATTCATTGTTAAAAAAATAAAAGTAACACTGTTATTTATAGGTGTGTGCAAATGACCGGTTCGGTTCGATTTTGGACCGAACCGAACAAATCGAAAATCGAACTTGATAAATTTTTAGAACCGAACCGCGAACCAAAATTTTGAGAATCGAAACCGAATAAACCGAAATAATTTCAATCGGTTCTTCACAAATATAGATTTTTTTTTAGATTTTTAACTTATATGTGTTTATAAATTAAATTAACTTATATTCAATAAAATAAAAACATTTAAAATAACTAAAAGGAAAAAATATAAATAAATTTTTCATATTATTTTTCTAATAAATACTAAGCAAAATTATACAAAAAAAAATATGCATTAAAAATAAATATAACATACATTTTTATTAATAATATATTAATGTATTTCAATTAAAAAAACATACATGTAAATAAATATAACTATAGTACATATTTAGATTTAGATTTTATATATATATAAGCAAAATTGTGAGCTTAATACACTTTTGGTCGATTCGGTTCTTTCGGTTTTTCAATCATAAAAACCGAATAGAAATATCCGAATTCAAATTTCGGTTTAGAACCAAACAAATCGAACCAAATAGACTAAAATTCATTCGGTTCGATTTTTTTATTTCGGTTCAATTTTGCATAGCCGTAGTTATTTATTTAATTAATTTCTTCTGGCATTAACAGAGAAAGCTGAGATGGAGAGCATGTGAAATTAAGAGCAGCTTCTTAGAGAGTACTTTCTTCTTCTTCTTCTTGTATTTTTATTTTCTTTTCCTATTATTTGAGAGAGCAAGTTGAACATTTATTATTACATAATAATAATAAATAGAATTACCATATTTTAATTTTATATATAGACTAAGTCCATTTCAGGAGATTAATAGTGGGGAGGTGAAAGCCAATGACGTGGCCCACATGGGGCTGTGTTATGCCATTGCAAAAATTAAAACTTTTCATCGCTTTGTAATTAAAAACATTTAAAAAAATCATACATGTTTGATTATTGCACATGTGTCACATGCTCTTTTCATTTTACCAAATTCCTTATATATTCATATATCAGGGATAATTTTGTAAAAAAATTAAATATATGTCCGTTCAAATCCCCAGCTCACAGCATTCAATACCAGATGAACTTAGCAATAACAAGTTTTTCAATAATCAAAATAAGCACGAGAACAAACTCATCAACTACCCAAAAGAGAACGATATAGCAATAAAAACAATAAATATATAATTAACTAGTTGACAGCACAGCTTATTGTCATTATCCGTCCAGCAGTTCCAGTGACAGGATCAAATTCTCCCATTTTGAACATAGCAGAAGCAAAATCACAGCTGAAAGTTTTAGAATTTCTGCTGTACTCAGTTACAATGGCATCAGTAGAATCCCAGCTGAAAAGAATTTGATCAGATTCAAGAAGGCCTTTCTTTTGGATCAAGTTCTTGAAGTAATTGTTATCAAAAGAATTTTGGTGTGACTGAATCAAGTGGAGCTAAATTTCCATCATCACAATTGGCAGGATAGCAACAGCAGCGAGTGCTTGCAAATCCATTGGTGCAGATTCTGTCACAAAAGGTAAAGCATTGAGCTTGGCCTAGAGTGTGAAAGCCCGATAAAATAACCATGTCCTTGCACTTAGTCCTTTGCTTTGAAACATCAATATAATTCTGTCAAGCCCATCCTTAAGACTAGGTAGCTTGCTGCTGGTTAAGCTTATGCTTGCAGCAGTTGAATCTCTTCTACCCAGCTTCACTGTCCAAGATGGACCACCCACCTGATGGTAAAATTGTTGAAAATATATCATAAAATTGATAACCCAAAAAAAAAAAAAAGAAGTTGGATTTGAAATTACAAGATGTGTCCCTTGAAATTACAAAATAAAAAAAATTGATAAAAAACTTGCATATGCAGATGTGTCCCTTGCTGCTACACCCAAAATATCAACACATGAAACAATTCTAGGGCATATCTTCCCTACTTGAGATTTTGGCTTTGTCTATTATTTCATAACCTATTGCAGAATCCTTATTAGACCATAAAATTTTTACTTTGTCTTTTCAATTGATAAGCAAGGAGAGGCATAAAGTCTAAACCAAGATACAGATCAAAACCAGAGCAGAGGGTGGATAACCTTATTAGAACAATTACCTGGAAGATTACTGAGATCACAGAAGCCTACAGAACTGCACTATAGCAATTATGTCTGTTCTTAATCATAGGCATCATCTAGTCAATTCAAGAACTAGAATTTTTTTTCCCAGATAAATATAAAGTTTTTATCTTTTGTTTTAAATTGGTAAAAAATAAAAGTGTACATGAAGTTTTAGATCATACAGCATCCTCAGAAGAGAATGGATAAACTCATTCCAGCAAGAAAACAAACACATTAATCAAGAATGACATAAACTCATTCTGGAAAACATCACCAAATATTAATCAGGAATGATATAAACTATGCTCAAATTCGAAGACAACAGAAAATCTTAAAATTCATAATAAAATGAAGAAATTTGAGGGGGGAAAAAAATCAAGTCACAACACTATAAGATATCTAATCTTCTCAGTTGGTCACTGGAAGCATGTGATTGGATCAAATTTCAACTGAGCAGCAAGGAGTGCCCCATCATTATCTTGTTCTTGCAATTGAAGTTCATAAAGTTATAAATTGAGGTTATTATAACAGTAAAATGGTAGGGAAATGGTAAGAGTAGTATACTGACTTGCTTGAGGAAGACGAAGACCAAGAAAAAGAAAATAGAGTGCGTCTGAAACCCTTTGAAATTAATTTTACATACCTGTAACTGCAAAATTAATTACTTTGTATGACATATTACTGCATCTCACCCGTAAATGCAAAATTAATTTCACAAAACTTGTAAGTGATGAAGTATGGTGATAAGCCAAGGATGGGGGAAAGCAAAAATAGGAATTTTGGAGAACGAAAACAATTTTGGAAAGCCACACATACAACACCCAGAACATACGCCAATTGAAATGAACATACTTGCAGGAGAAATTACTATTGCAATGTCTGAGCAACTCAATCACCTACTCCCAATCCAATTCCAACTTTGCTTTTAAAGTAACAAACTAGTCAGTAAAGCAATCAGAGTATAATGATCTCCGTGGAAAAAGTGCCATATATCATATTAAGCAGTGGATACAATAACCAAAATGAGGCAGAACAGAACATCACAGTTTTATCCACTAAAATATCAACTTAAGCAGTTAAAAGAAAAAAAAAATCCCCTCAAGTATCAAATTAGCAACTATAGAAATAACAACATTATAAAAAGTAATTTCCTTTGGATGGATGACCCTAAAGTACCAGTTGGAAGAATGAAACCAAGCATCAATATCCAATGTAGCTGGGATCGCCAACATACTCTGCAACTTGTTCCAGTTTGACGTTATGCAGCTCATGAGTATCTATATCTTGCACAACCCCAATTTCTTGGTCCAAGTCCTTTTGCACCAAATTTCCACAAACCCCTTTATGTTTCCCATATAGAACAAGAACACGGCCCCCTCGACGTGGTAATGCAGTCTCAAGAAGGTCCTGATCCACTCCTTGTACCAGCTCCTTAGTCTCATCCATGGATATATCACAAACATATGGACCAACCACATCAACCACCTCCCCCTTCTTCAAATAAAATCTACCCCCTTTCAAGTCCCTACTTATTATCCTGACCCTAATGTGATTCCTGAGCCACCTCTTTCTGTCATCTTTCACATGCTCACTATATCTTCTCACACTCTTCCTGCTTTCTTTACTTGATTCAGTAATGGGCTTGTCACTGTCCCTATCTATTGATTGCTTGGTTTCTATCTCTAAAGCCTTCAACTTCCTCAAGCATTTTTCCTCTTCTTTAGAACCCAAATCTGCAATATCAGAAATCCGCAGTTTGACCTCCTCATTTCTTTCTACAAGCTTCAAAACAACCCAATCAGCATTTAGTCTCTCCAAAATTCTACCCTTTGAGCCCAAAATCTCTCTTCTACCAGCAATTACTCTCACATCTTAACCAATTAAGAAACCATCATCATGGGCATCTTGGCGTCTTTCTCTCTTCCTTTCCTTTTGCTTGTCTCTATCCTTAACAGAATCGTTAGAAGAAACAAATCCCAGACCTTCCTTATCAGTTCTCTTATGATATTGTTTCACTTTAACATCGTCCTTGGCATTCTTACCAATTCCTCTTCCTTCATGCCAACCATAACCAGCAAGCAGAGCTGCACCAAATCCTTCTACAGGAACATCCCTAAACTCCTCAAACCCTTGATCTTCTGGCAACCGTTGAAGACCGTACCTCAACTTCTCCAGCAAGACATTCTCAGTACTTTCAGGTTTCTGCTGAACTTTTGCTCTTGCTCCCTCATCCTCTCCATTGGGGTTACTTTGCTGTCGGAGATTAAGACCATAAGACATGCTCTTATCATCCCCTTCATCAGCATCAGCGGCAACCTCAAAGCAGAGGCCTTCCCCATCAGATTGCAGAGTAGGAAGGACGTCAATGTTCTTCATACGCTTGTGAGGCCGCCATTCATTCTCCTTAGGTGGGATTATGAGTTTCTGATTGGAACTGGCTGCAATTTTTGAAGGATCAAATTCTGTCACATATTCTCTAGTGCCATTATTTTCACCCCTTCTGTACGTTTCATTGGAGGGTTTAGGTTTAGCTGAGGATTTTGATGCTGATTTTGCTGGAATTGAGAAGGAAAGCTTCATTGTAGTTCAATTCCAAGGGCGAAGACCCTGACTTCTTTTTTTCCTGGACTACTGGTGTCCCTTGGTACTTGACACCTTACACCTTCCTAGGCTTCAGCTTCTGATTAAGAAGTTGAATACAACAAATCAATTTATTATTTTACCTCAAATAATCATTATATATAATAATGAAAAAAAAAAATACAGTATTAATCTAAGACTAAAACTAACAAGGTAGAGCCACAATCTTTGCCAAAAAAATCAGAGTTTAGGCCTCCTTAAGAGCATTCTCTCATTGATAGTGAACCAAAAAAAGCATTTCAAACTCCTCTTTTTTTGTTTTTTTAGTCTTTACTCCTGAGCAAATGACACAATTTTTCGACCATCACCAATTAACCTAGTTTCTAAGAGATAAAAAAAATACAGAACTCGTTGTAATTCTGACAAGAGATAACTATCTCTCATGCACCATGGCTCGGCAGTTATTGCAAGGAATTGTGGAGATTGAACAAGTTCTATAATATCTGTGCATTAAATAACTAAACCCTAAGACTATATTTGGTAAGAGGGATTGCATTGTAATGTAATTGGAGATATGTAATGGATTAAATAGTGTATTGTAATGTAATGTAATTATGATTACATTAATATGTTTGGTTAAATTAGTATTGTAATGTAAATATAAATACATTCCTATGTTTGGTTACATTATATATATGTATTGAAATATAATTATATTTATAATTACCAATTAATTATTTTATATATTTATTATATTATGATCTTATATAAAAAATACAATTATACTAAATTATACTGATTCATATTAAATTTTCAATTTAATATTTAAAGTAAAATTAATATAACAATCATAACTATAAAATATCAAGTAAATTAACATAACAATAGCAACTATAAAATAAATCTAAATAGATAGTTAATTCATGGATCACCAAAATTCAAAATTCAAATTTATGGAGTACATTCAATTGATGTAGTAATTTTCTACGAATTATTATATACATAAATATATATAATCTAAACATATTCCGAAATTCCAAAAAAAAAAAATTGAGATTGCCTTCTGGATAAGTTGAACAGATTTATTTGAGGAGCAAAAGCCTGAACTTCCTAATTTATTCTTAGAAGGAAACTGAACCTCTTGTCTTTCTTCCAACTCTGCCACATGATGTTCTCCGGACATATTAACTAATTATTCTAAGGATGATTTTATTCATTTGTGCTTCTATGTTTATTTATTTTTCTGGGAAGGGAAAATTGAAAGGTTTAGCTGTTTTAGAGAGCAAGTTAGAGGACCTGATAACTTTGTGATGGATATAATCAGACATTAACTGCAATAATTACCACAATTTTGTCCGAAACAAGGTCTGCTTGACATTTGGTTATGCAATAGAATAATAGGGTCAACAAAATATATATATATATATAATTAGTTAGAACATGCGACTCTTCTATAACATGAGATTCGTGTAGAAGCTCCATTTCTTTTCTAGTTCCCTTAATAAAACTACAACTCTTATTTTACAAACTTGTAAATATTTTACCATAGCAACCCAAAATCACAAACTTCCTTTTTTCCTGCAGTTTTATCTTTACTCATAAGAACTTATCAATATTATACTCCAAAATTGATCGAGAGAGAACTAACGGCTTGCCTAGTTGGTTTGTCATGTCTAGTTGGACAGTTTCCCCAATTAAATTACAAGGTTTAAGATTTTCCTCTTCTATGTGTTCAAAGTCTGACCGATAAAATAAACCCCATATACTCTGTTGTAGTTCTATTGTATTGCTCAATTTCCTCAATCCTTAATTGCTTATTTGATCTTAGATAGGATAGCCACCGTAGGAGCAGAGCTAAATATAGAATCTCTAGTAGGCTGAAGATGTAGGCAAGGGAAACAAGTTAGATGGTCATGGTATGGCTTTGGATTTCCTTTTGATAAAAAGTGTTAAGATGGAAGAATTTTGGAGTGGCAGCAGCAGCAAGAAGCAATAGTAGTAGAAAACAAGGCATGAGAAATTAGGCTTGTATGTCAATTTTCAAAGCCATTCAAAACTGCCAATACCCTCTAATAATGTTCAACTATCAACTAATTGAACATATACAGCTCTACAGAGTTAGCACACAAATTGACAGAAATAATGGTGAGCAAGGAGGGTATTGAGTGCAGAGGACGATTTATACACCATTCAAGGGGGGCCGAATCCCTTCAATATGACTTCCCCAAATTCCCAAGTAGCAGACTATTTTACATGGATATGTCTTCATTGAAAAAGAAATCGTGGTTCAAAAATTACAACATCAAACTGAAATTGAAACTTCTCAAAATTGCAAAATCCAAAGAACCACAACAATGAAATAATTCAGAGGAACCATTACTAGAAATTCAAGTATAGCAAGTTCAAATCAATAAAGTAACTAAAACTTCATCTCAACAATGCAGCATTAAGATTACCTATCAGAGAAAACAGAGAGAAGATCAGCAAATCCACCGACAGAGTAAACCAATTAGGGCATCGCCAATGGGTCTCTTTCTCTTAGGATTGCGATGGCGACTGCGACGGTGCGAGATGAGAATGAAAGAGACGGCAGCAGCGACGGCGCGAGGTGAGAATGAAAGAGACGGTAGCAGCGAACGAGAGAGTGAGATAGAAGAGACATAGGCTGAGAGAGGGAGAGAATGAGTGTGTAATGCATTAGTAAACGTATTAAAGAAAGTATTCATAAAGGTGTAGTAGAATCCTAAATTTAGACCTTTAATATTAGTTATCTGAATCTGTATAGTTTTTTTAAATAATTTTTTTAATGGATATTGATTTTTATCATGATATTTGGTTTAATTTGATTTATCATAATGTCTATGGATATAATTTGATTATAAATTTGTTTTTTTTTTTTTTTTTTTTTTTGGTTTATAACCGTGCGGTGTCCTGGAAGGGCCACAACTGTGGGAAAGGCACCTTTAAGCCCGTAACCACATCCAGACTAATCCTCACTCGAGCCGGGCAGGACCACAAAGGCGGCAAAGCTCTCCCTCAGGAGATTTAACACGGCTGCGTTCCCAGGGACTCGAACTCGAGACCACTGGTTAAGCTGGAACAACCCCAAGCCAGTTGATCCAAGTGCTCCTGGGTATTATAAATTTGTTATTTGTATTTATTTTGATTTTGTAACTATAAGGCTTAGGCCCATATATTAAGTGTTTGAGCCCATTTGTTACTATAAGGCTTAGGCCCATATATTAAGTGTTTGAGCCAATTTGTGTTGTGACTTTGTAACTATAAGGCTTAGGCCCATATATTACATGTGTGAACTTCACCCATTATCTTACAAGATATTTACAAAATTACGAACGAAAGTATTATTTGTTTATTTATTTTAATATAGGGGAACGAAAAGTAGTGTTAAATTTGAAACTCTCTTGAATATAAGAATCAGTCTTTATTGCTGGAATGTCCCTTTAAGATAAAATATTATCTTTAACATAAATTAAGTCTTATTTTTTTAAAATTACCAAAACCCCAAATATTTGATAATATATCAATCAAAATCTATATTCGATTTTTTTATGTATATGAAATTATTTCATTAAAATTTTTAAAATTTTTTATTTTTTCCCCAAGACTTTTTAATGGTTATGCTAATTTTACTGAATATGATTTTTATTTGGAATAACTAAACGGGACATTTTGAATATTTTAATTTAAGCAATAATTAAAAAATTTATCCTAATTTAATTTTAATCTCTATATATTTAATCATAATAATTTTTATATAAATAATTAAATATATAAATTATATATTATAAAAAAATTAATTTACGTGTTATGTATGTGACAATAAGCTAGTTTATAGAAAAAAAAATGGATAAAAAATATTAACATTGGGATTAAATTAAAACAATTTGTATAAAACATGTTTGAATTAGAGGTGGCAAATTAGGCCCAGACCCAAAAAGCCCACCCAACCCGCCCAAGAAAAGAAGACCCAAACCCAACCCAACCCAATTTAAAACTTACCCATTTAAACCCGTATAAAATAAGCCTGTATAAAATTAGGCCCGTTTGGTTCTGCCCCCTAATGCCCAACGGGCCTCTCTCTTCCCCTTCCAGTCTCTGGCCCTCTATCTCTCTCTCTCTCTCTGTCGCTCTCTCCAGTGCTTCCACTTTCGCCTCCTCTCTCCTTCTCCACTGTATAATCATCGCCGCTGCCATCTCGCCGCCTATCTCTCTCTTGTGCTCGCTGCCTCTCTCTCTCTTGTTCGCCGCCTCTCTCTCTTGCCCGATGAAATGTAAGTGATATTAACTGGTTCTAGCTTTTTATGCATTTCTTGTCTATGTATGAGAATGGCTGTATCGGCAATCTCCTCCTCCATTGATATCTTTTTTGATTAATCTTTCTATTTGACTTTCCTGAAACATGTTAATTGACTTTTCTACATACTGATTTGCAAATTCCTAGCTATGCTGCATTTTTCACCTGGTTCATTCATTGATGTTATTTGTCTTTTGTTACCTCTGCTTTTGTTAGAAATGGGTTCAACAGCTTTATGTTATATAGCTAAGTGAGTTTTAAGGAGCTTCAAGTAATTCAGTTCATGTAAGCATGCTTCATCGACGTTTCCTTCTGTACTGAAGACCTGCCTCAGTATTAATTGAAATAAGATGACTTGAGCTGTGGTTGATTTTATGTTCAAATTGTGAGGATGAAATGCTAGAAGTTAGAGGTAATTATGGTGATAAGCTGTTTGCCGTAGCAGCAAGGCTTGCAACATAATAACCTTTAAAATAAACATAACTAGAATCAAGTTTAGTTTTAGATTTCAAGAACAATATGCAGATCAATAAAATAACCATTCCCAGTTTCTAGATTGGAGAAAATGCTCAAGGGGTGAAACACCATAGCCTGTAATTAATGGGTAATTTTAGCATTTTATGGTGTCTTAAAAAATCTATATGAGGATTTCTAATTAGCTAATAGCTTACATGTTTTTTTTTATCATTTTGAAAAAAATTATTGAAGTATTTCCTCAGATTAAGCATGATCCTTAAACATTGCTTACATGCCAGCATGTTATTTAACATAGTCAGAGTCCTAATTTTTCACTCTTGGTTGGTAGGTTTGTAGAAGCTGTTTATCAATTTTTTAAGTGGATTATGATTGGTAACCACATTCACACTATTTTTTTTAACTTCTACGTCTAATATATTATTGAACTGTTAACTTTTTTGTAGGACTCAGTCTATACAAGTCTTTTTCATATACGAGATTCTCTGTTTTTTACTTATTTTTTTAGCAATCAATTTGATTGGTTGATCCTGTCTAAAGGGTCAGTTATGCAAATGATTGTTTGATGGTTGATCCTTTTATTACTCTTTATAACTTACTGTTTGACCTAGATGTTTCTGTTTTGGATTATAATATTTCTGGATTGTGAACTTGATTGAAACGTCAAAAGCAGATGTTTACATCATGTTTCAGGAAATTGTATCAACAATAGTAAAGCCTAATTTCTGGATTGTGAACAAACAATCCCAACACTACTAGGCCCGTTTCTAGATGATGTCTTCATATCTGTTATCTACTACTTGATGAAGCCTCTGTAGTCTATGTTAGTACAGGCTGGTAATAAATCACTGAATCTCTTGGTTAAACTATTTGTTTTTTGTTATTTGTTATTTGTTTACACATATTTATACTACTGTCATCTAATTATATACCTACTAGTAATGCAAAATTTACATGCTACTTGCACTAAAATAAATACTAAAATTTTGAATATTTGTCATGTTACTTCACGAATTTTATTGCATGGCATATCAAATACAAATGGCAAATGTGAAAGTACATTGGTTGAAGGACGACCATATCTATATGAGTTACCTGCAATCTCTTTTACTCATGTTTGCCCACAGAGACATTTGAGGTTGATATCAGCAACACAAGGAAGCTTCTTGAAGGAGAGCGTGGTCAACTTATCCGACAGAAGGACATAATAGTAAGTGGCTCTCCTTGGGATTGTATTGATATTCATTAGAATAAAGGTGTTATGATGTGCATGTGGCATTCTTAAGGCTAGAAGATGAATATGGTTTGAATTTCTTACATGATATGATAGAAATGATTTTATTTTTCAATGTTTTAGCTAGTTGGGGAATCTGGCCTATTTACTCCAGATGATATTGGATATGTTCAAGAAGCTGGTGTGAAAGCAGTAAGCTCCGTAGATTCAAAATTCAAATTGCTAGATGAGTTCATTCTTGCTAATTGGCAACATTGGATCCTACTTTGCGGTAATCTGTTGTATCTGAATGCAGGTTTTTGTTGGAGAGTCCATAGTAAAACAAAGTGATCCAGGGAAGGGAATAGCCGGACTTTTTGGTAAAGATATTTCGATATGAGTTTGAAGATAGCAATTATATACAGCAGCCTTACCGTGACTGTCATATATTAAGAAAGTCAATCCAGGAACTTGTGTTTGATTTCCAAAAGGAAGTTATTAGCAAGCTTTGTTGTACATGATAATGCTAAAGATTCTTGGTGAGGTTCTTGAGAACAACTTCAGAGCATTGATTGGACGAATCTGTGTTTCTTACTAGGCATATTATAATTAATGTATTCTTATAATATGTATTCTTATAATTATATATTAAGCAGGTAATTATCATTTTCATAAAGTGAATCTGAGAAACAGAATATTATTGTGAAATTAAAGGCTAGTTCAACAAAAATGCTTCTTAATTTCCAGCCTTACGGTTAAACCGTTAATCAAAATGGACACATGCAATTGGATGCTTGTTAGATCATTTGGGCCACCCAATCCATTTGAGCCAAATTATTTACATCAGTCATTTTAATATCATTTTATTATATCGGAAATTATTTTTCATTAAAAATGAATTAAATGGGTCAAATCACATTTCGGCCCGTTTGGGCCACCCAATCCATTTGGGCCAAATTATTTTACGTTAGTTAATTTAATAACATTTTATTATATCGGAAATTATTTTTCATTAAAAATGGATTAAATGGGTCAAATCACATTTCGGCCCGTTTAGGCCTCAAGCAGCCCATTTGGGCCACTCAATCTATTTGCGCCAAATTATTTTAAATTAGTCACTTTAATATTCCTTTATTATATAGAAAATTATTTTTTTATTAAAAATGAATTAAAAATATCAAATTACATCTTGGCCCGTTTGGGTCTCAAGCGGCCCATTTGGGCCACTCAGTCCGTTTGGACCAAAATCAGTCCGTTTGGACCACCCGACTCATTTGTGTATTATTATAAATTTTTTGTATATTTAAAGAGTTTTTAGCCCATGGGTTGACCCAACCCGCCCAACCCATTTGGATATTTGACCCATTTATGACCCATGCTTTTTGACCCATTTATGACCCGCCCATTAGTGACCCAACCCAAACCCGCCCAACTTGCCACCTCTAGTTTGAATTATAAAAAAGGAATAAGGTGTGTTTTTTCTCTCAAACTATTATAAATAGAGTGAAAATGCCTTCAAATTTTATTTGGGTCGGTTTTTACTCCTGAACTCAATTTTATGGTTGGAAAATACCCTCATGATAGAAGGAAAATGTAGCTGACAAACTAAATTAACGGCAGTCAATCACGCGTCGATACATGTCAACTCTATTAGGGATTTTTTGCCCTCAAACTATGAAAAAGGGTGTGAAAATGCTCTCAAATTTTGTTTTGGTCGGTTTTTATCATTGGATCAAGTTTATACGTGTCGACATGTGATTGACTGTTGTTAATTCCATTTGACAGCTGAATTTTTCATCCAAAATGAGGGCATTTTTCATATATTTAAGTGATTTCAGGAATAAAAATCGACAAAAAAAATTTGAGGACATTTTCATTATATTTTCAATAGTTTGAAAGAAAAACACACTTTATCCCTATTAAAAAAATATGATTTTAATTATATATATATATATATATATATATATATATATATATAAGACAAACAAACAATGAGGTTGTTTTTGTAATTTGCTAACTTTTAAACACTCAAAAGACACCGCCGGCGAATAACAGAACTCCATATGTGGCGGGAGATTGACGGTGAATAATAGGCTTATTAAAGGCTTCAACTTGTATCCATTTGCCAAGCCGCCCCCTTAACTGAACATTTTTTCAATTAAATACATCAACTCAACAAAATCATATATTATAAGCACCTATTTTACCTATTACAGAATCTCAAGTAGCGCGTGGTGTGCAAACTTGCTGAGGTGTAAAAGCAATTATGTCCATCAAATCAAATCGTGCCATGTGTCTTAATGTGTAAAATTGTCCCCCACAACAAATGAAATTATGCCATGTGTCAATTTAATCCATTGCTACAACTCCGTCCCTCTTTTTCTCTCTATCTCTTCACTTTTCTCTCAAATTTTCACAGAAAATGTACTGTATATATCCATTTCCAGCAAGAAAAAACCTTTCAAATAATAATGGCTTCCCCTACTAATGTTTCTGTCATGATTGGGCCGGGAATGAGTAGGGATTTTATACAATCATTGACAAATATTATGATATGAAGTGTGAAATGAGAATTCTAATCAACCCAACCCATAAATTAAAACAACAACAAATAACAAATATAAAAACGAAAGAAAATAAAAAGGAGAATCCTTACAAAATAGCTTTTGTATGTGTATGTTTGAAAAGACTGGAAAGGAAGTTACGTAAACTTGTGTGTCTGCCATCAATTATAAGAATATATAACTATAAAAGAATGTAAATGGGATTGATAAAGACAAAATATGGTATTTTATACAGAGGTTTTATTCTCAAAAATTGGAAAAATGAGTTTGCCTGCTCTGTTTCTTTTCCCCTCTACTATGTATGAACTCTGATTGTTTCTGCTTTATATAAACTTCTCTCACTGATTTAGACATCAAGAAAATGACCTTCACTAGATCTCAAAACAACAAGAACAATCAAAAGCAGTGAAAACAACACAAGAAACTATAAACACAATCAACTAGAATCACAATTTCACCAGAAATCAAGTGAAATCTAATATAAATTCAAGAAGATGCCCTATACCGCAGCTAGAGGGCAATCTTTTCAGCATTTGATGGTGGATTTTCTCTGGCCTGGTCTGAAGAAACCCATTGGGAAGCAGTACTCTAAGCTTGTTATTGTCGATCTTGACAATGATTTATAGGCTGATTTTCAGGAATTTAAGGACGAGTCAATGTTAAAGAGGGTGACAATGTTTTGCTTGATGTCAAGCCCTTTGCTTTCTCTACTGGTCCTGCTTCTCGTCCTTCTGCTAACTAATGGGCTTCTGCTAACTAATAGGGCCATTGACAGAAGGAGGAATAGAGGGAGGTATGGACGGAGATGGCGAAGGTGGCCCTCCTAAGGCGAAAACCACCAGCAATGCCATAAACAAGAGAAAGAACGAAAAAACACCTTTTTTTTTTCTATTTTATCACTTGATATTATTATATTTTTATCAAATATCACGCGCCTTAAATAATTTGCATGTGCCACCTCATCTGATTTTATGCCAGATCATTATTTAAATATTTATAATATATAATTTTATTGAATTGACGTGTTTAATTGAAAAAATGTTAAGTTAAGGAGGGGGCTTGACAAACAAATACAAGTTAAAGTGTTAAATTACCTATTAAGCCTGAATAATATTGATTTCAATTTTCTACTAATTAGATTTGTAAGAAGTTCTTCGAACTCTCGCGGCTTTGTCTCTGTAAAGGAAGGAGAATTGCAATGGCTACAGCTACATACCCACCACCGCCACCCTATTACAGGCTCTACAAAGATTACTTAACAAACCCTAAATCCGCTCCTGAGCCTCCGCCTCCGCCTCCTATTCAAGGGACTTATCAATGCTTTGGTGCCAATTACACTGTAAGATCTTTGAAAAATTAGATTTCTAAAGTTTTGGTTTTTAAATCTCTGTGTTCTGTTTTTGTAGACTGATTATGTGCTTCCAAGCTTGGAAGAACAAGGAGTGCGTCAACTCTACCCTAGTGGTCCTAATGTTGGTAAGTTTTTTTTTATCTACACTAGCTTTGCTTGAATTTTCAATTCGAAGAGATTACCACTCAATGCAGCTCTTGAATTTTTGTTGAGTTTCCATTAATTAATGGATATTTTACTTTTCTTTTGGAGCTGTAAGATAACTTTCGTGGATGCTAAATCATTGAAGTGGTGATAGTGTGGTGATAATGAATATTGTTTTACTAGGATTAGCTCACAATTTTAGGGGGTACTTTCTTTCAATTTTCTTCTATTTTGTGCTCACCATATGTCATTAGATTTGCCTAAACCTCTACTAGGAGATGAATCCATTTCTTGCCAATTACTTTGACCAGAAGCTAAGAAAAGTGACTAGTTGTGATTTAGATGAGGTGATTTTGGCTTAGAAATCCATTGGCTTTCCAGTCATTAGCTGTGCAAAGCTACCGGCTGATACCTAGTTTTTATTGTTTTTAGATTTCAAGAAAGAACTTAGGTCGCTTAATAGAGAATTGCAGCTGCATATTTTGGAGCTTGCTGATGTACTTGTCGAGAGACCATCGCAATATGCTAGGAGAGTTGAAGACATTTCCCTTATATTCAAGAACTTACATCATCTTCTCAATTCATTGCGCCCTCATCAGGTAAATATTTCGAGTTGTCTTTGTGTTCTTAATTTATGGCCCATGCTTAAAGATGCTGTTTCATCTGAATTTGTTTTTGTCTCCAGGCTAGAGCCACAATAATCCATATTTTAGAGCTTCAGATCCAACGTCGTAAACAAGCAGTGGAGGATATTAAAAGGTAATTGAATGGCCCATATCCGAATGGCATTGTTTCTTTCCAAGGCATCTGATCAAGGTTCCTTTTGATTATTCTTTGACATATGTTAGTTTATGGTTCTTTATGCAGTTTGTTCCGAGTAAAACTGTTTGAGGAATATAATTCTATTGATAATATCAGAATTACTCTGCAGCTTGTCTGGAGAAGAAATTGTTTGATTGGTTTGGTTTTGCTATCAATTCTGTGATTTTTGCGGCTACTGTTTTTTGAGTGCTAAATTTATAGATGATGCGATAAAAATCAAAGCCTAAAGCTTTAAGAGAATAGGACCAGCATTTGCAGCTTTTATGTGTTTTATATGCTAATGATGTTATTGCAGTTTATTGTTCATAAAACATTTATACAGAGCTGGTTGTCCATCACATGCAGGCTTGTGAGAAACTGTTAGATAACAGGCAGCATTGCATATTTTGTTACAAATAGGTTTAGTTTATGTGAATCCTGATGTCTTGAAGCACTCTCCCTGATTGGCTTGTTCATAACATTATAAAGGCTGAGCATAAATAGCAACAGCCTCGGGAGGAAACTGTGAATCTCACTGCCTAGACAAGACCTGACTTCAGAATTTTGTCTTCCATGGAAGCAGGTGGAGCATAATTTATCTGAAGAAAACTGATCATATATATCTAAGTTCTATCAGATCATCATTACACCAGCAAAGCGGATGTGTCATCGATTGCCTATTGTAGCCTAAACTAATAAGGAAAAATAAAAAGCTTGCACAATAAGAGTGTGGTGATCTGTGTTTTCTTACCATATTTTGTTAGTTAAGAAGATTGTTTTAGTGTTTTCACATCATTTAGTGTTGTAAATGTTATATTTGTAGGTAGGATCCTCATGATATATTTATGCTTATTCTGAATATTTTTTTCAATCACTTCACCAGGAGGAGAGAAGAAGCACAGAAACTTCTCAAGGAGGCTCTTGGAACTCTAGATGCACAGTAATGTTCACAGTTTCTCTTTAGTTGCTGTTGTTTCATCTACCAAGTGCTAGTTACAATTTCGGTTGGCATCCCACAAGGGTTCTTACATCGGCAATTTCACTAATTGAGACATGTAATAGGCGAAACTCTTAAAATCCTTTTTCTCCATTCTAAAGAAATCTTTGTGTAGAACCCCAGTGCCATTGCGGTGTTTTTAATTGTTTTCCGTTTGAGCTTTGCATATATGGATTTCGACAATGGCAGTTTAACCTTGTAGAAACAAGGTAAACACACTTATTACTGATAATCGTACAAGCAATGGCCTGTACACACTCTCTCTCTCTCTCTCTCCCTCTCTCATGATACAAGCATTTAAATACAATTACCGATTACATCCCATCAATGCAGGGTTCCAAAATAGCCCCTATAATTTTTCAAATAAAATTGATATGCAAGGAAACGCAGAAAAAGATAATAAATGATCAAACAAATAGAATAAATTTTGTTGGCATCAAACAAAACTATACAGTTGCAGACACATTCACGACAACTCAGCCTCTTTCCTCTTTTCCACCAATGAAATCGAAGAAGCTTACCTTAAGTGAACAATGAAAGGTTAAAGAGATGGCTTTGCTTGTATATAACCCGACTCTTGTAAAGCTAACTATGGTGTACCAGCATTTTCTGGATGGCAGTCCCTAAAGCGAAAAAGAATAAGGGCTAGCCAGTGGCTCTATGCTAAAAACTTAGCCACAATTATACTATATTTTCTACTTTATATGCATTTCCGTCGCTGTTTATTCTATCAAGACGTGAAAAATGATTACGATCCAAGTATGAATGCATGTATCTCAGCCCAACTAGAGATTGTATACAGAGTGCCTGGCTGTGTTTTCCAGTTAGGAGAGCCACCATCCCCAAGTTCCTTCTGTTGCTTCACTGTGCCAGAGAGTAATGGAACAAAAGATATGCCGAAATGATCTCCCAGTTTCCTTAGGCTTGGGCTTGAACCAATCACAATTCCTATATCTGCTTTCAGTAGGCATAACAGGTCGCCCACTGAACCTCCAATGTAGACCGTCAACTGTTGCTCATCTGCGTTGCGATCCTTTAAAATGTCATTGAAAGTTTTTAGCTTTTCCATTGGACACTCTACTGACCGAACAATTTCACCAGTCGAAATATTTCCTTCATAAGCTAACTCATTTGAATGTACTTGCAGCGCATTAATATCCCCTGTTCATTCAAAACAAACTCAAGATTATATTTGGAAGAACAATAAAGAGGAGCCATAACTATCAATAAATTAAACCTTTTTTTCTTTTTTTTTACTTTTAAGAATTACCTGATTGCACACATAAGCGTGAACACACAAATTGCTGAAAACTAAAAATAACAACTGGACAAACCTAACAAGGAATACCTGATGAAAAAGCTGATCTAATGAGATCACCACACCAACAGTATGAAAGGATGTGAACATCAGTTTTTAGATTTTCAAGCCTCACGATATTTTTGAAAAATTCTTTACAACCATCTTGGAAAGCAAGTTGTTGACCAGCGTGTTTTATATCATCAAGATTTAAACCCTTCAAAACTCCTGATTGAATCACTTTTAGATTTGCATTTTTCTCAAAATCAGCAAGTTGTTCAAGAGCTCTACTCAGACCTTCATAACAAAATTCTTCCACTGCAACCAAAGGAAAGCATTCCAAGGAAATGTTTCATTCATTAAGAATTATCACATCAAAGGGACTATGAACAAAACTAAATGATAATCCAACCACAAACTTAACCAACCTGTTTCACTAGGGATGATGCTTTCTATGCATCGATCATGTTCCTCCACGTATTGGGCTGAAATAACACCCCATGTGCTCCTCAGATCAGCTGATGAAATCTTAATGAGCTGAGTTTCAGATTCAATGCCATCACTCTTTGGTGCCGTTATTATCGCAATCTCAGCTAAAATAGCAGAGGAATCAACAGCAGTGCAGGTCATGTCAAAATCACAAAACACAGTGAAGTGGACGTCAGCAGGGCCTAGCACCCGAGAAATAGGCACTATTGTTTGCTGTACAATCGGTTGAGTACAGCAAAAATCTACTTCAAGCTTCATTGCTTGAAGATATAGCTTTTCTAAGACCTCAAGTTCTTCACCAGTCAAAGCGATACTTAGTTCATCCAGCAAGTCCTCTATTTGGTGCGCCGATGCCTGAATTCAGCAAAAGAGAAACATAGGTAACTAGCACTAAAAAATTTACCTAATCAGCTAGAGGAAGTATTTTTTTTCATTGCTCAGAAAATCCAAGAAGAAAGAAATTGCACAATACTGTGACGAACCTCAAAGTTTTCAGAGCAATAATTATCAACCCATTTCTTGTAGGTGTGATTGCCATCATCAGGATCAAGAAGACTGTGTATCTCATTACATATAGAGGCAATGAGTCTCAGGCAAGGTGCCATAGCACCAAGTGTGTAAGCAGCAAGTTTTATCCTCTCAAAAGGAGTAGCAATTTTACCAGGAACTTTTTCTCCTTCAACTTTGCCTGAGGCTGTAGCTAGCAAAAATTCAGTATATTTGGCAGTGGCTGTGATGGAAGTGCTCTCTGCTGGAAGTTCAAAGCCCCATTCCTGTAAAGTAATTTGCTTGAGAATTAATAATGCAAACGATCGCCAACATGCATACATATTCGAATTCAAGGAAATTAGAAAACCATAAGTACGAATAGATTATGTCACCCTAATAACCCAAGCCTCAAATTTCAATTCTAAAAGTCATAATCCCAGTCCCTCAACATAAAAGAACACATCATAATAGGGAACACAAAAACAATCAATAATTGCACTTTTATCATTTGAATCAACTCAAAATCCCAACTAACAAATGTAGGTCCTGCACAAAATTACTTCTACCAATTTTTAGGAAAAAAAAATCAATTAACAAAACTGATAGCTTTGCATATTGAGATGTGATAAATTCTAAACTTTACCCAATATGACAATGTCACATGTGAATTACATAACCACATTCATCATCTTATTCCTAGCAACCTAACAACTTCCACGATGACAGAGGAAAAGGCCAAAAACAAAATCACACTAGTGATTTCCCGAACGAAAAATGATTTAATTAGATGATTATTTTTTTCTTTTTTCTTGTTCGTTTTATTTTTTTTTTTAAGTACTGTACCAAAAAAAAGCACATAAAGCGAAATTAAAGAGAACTTGTAATTGAAATGAATATGATCCAAATGAAAAAGAAAGGGAGAGATTTTATTAGTAAATCATACGCGGACGACAGTATCGTAGTTTTTAAGCCTGTCTTTGACGCGTTTTCTGAGCTTGCGTATTGAGCTTTTATTTTCATCATCATCAGCGCATTCTTCTGCCATTTTGTAACTGAAACACAACAAATTACATCAACAATAATATTAATGATAGTCAAGAAAGCGATTAAACGTGATCAAATTTTTATTTTTTTTAAAGAAAAAAAAAAGAAAAAGAAAGAGAGAAATGCTTACGCCTGAGCAAATGCGGGGAGAAAATGGAGATCTTGAGAGAGAAAGTGAAGGAAAGAGTGAGAATCCAAATTACCAGCAGCCAAGCTTACAAAGAAAGGACTGTAGATAGCAAAAACGAAGTGGCTCTTGGACTTGATCCATAACCTCCTTGCTATACCTTCTTCGTTAACTGCTCCCATATCTGCTTCAAGTACTTCAAACGACGCCGCTTTAGAACAGCACCTCCGATCAAGATCGGCGATGAAGATTACGAATAGGAAGGAAGAAAGAAAGAAAAGAAAGAGTTGGTGAAAGGATCGGTGTTTGTTATGCTTTGGATTAAAGAGACGGAAATGGACTAATATAAAAGAAAACAAAAAGGTCCGTTTGCGGGAAAAATGAGAATATATATATAGAGAGAGAGAGAGAGAAAAAGGGGGGCCGGCGGTCAACGTTAAGGAAAAGGGTGGAAGAAAGAGAAGACTGAGGCGATGGGTAAATGAAGAAATGGTTGGTTGGTGAAGTCAAAAGCTGTGTGAATGCGATGCCGTTTGCTTCAACCCTTGCCCCCCACTCTTTCTTTCTTTCTTTCTTTCACTGCAGTTGATTTAAAATCTAACTAGCATGTATAGTATAGTCTAATTTTTTAACTCAGAAATTCACCGCAGTTAAAATCATATTATATAATTTCATCGAAAATAGTAGTGCATCATTGGATTGAGTAGTAAATAAATTAATAAAAAGAAAAAGTGTGTAGACCTCCAATAGGATTAGTTCTAAGTTCTAACTTCAAAAATAGACAATCATAATCACAACCCTTTAATCATATACCCATTCCATTCACTTTTATTATTTTAAATATAATTAAAAAATATTAATTAAATTTAAATTTAAAAAAAATGAGTTATTTAATATATAAAATTAAATATAATTAATTAAATTTTATTAAAAAAAATTAAATTTTATTAAAAAAAATAAATTGACAGATAAATAAAATTTAAATTTTACTTAAAAATAACACATAAAAAGAGACGAAAAAAGTATATATATATAAATATGGGGTTGAATTATTTATTTAATATTATTTTCAACAACCAAAAGAAAAGGCATTTTACATGCACATTTAGAATGTTCAAAATTTAGTTATTTTGAACATATGATAATTAAACAAAAAAACATAATTGGTCTCATCCAGCATGTAATTAATGTTTTTTATTTTTTTTTTAATTTGGACAATTCCTTGATAAGCATTTCAATTCCTAATTTGCTTACACTTTGAATACAAATATTCCACCACCAAACCTCTCTAATATTTTATTATTTCCAATTTAATCAACCCCCAAAACTAAATAATTATAAAATAAAATCTGTAGATATACATAGATTATTACTATTATATTCATTGGATCTGCTCTCCCTTGGATTTTAAACAACAATTGACTTTTCTGCTCATGAATGCACGTACAAAACATTGTGATTAACATGAAAAAATATAATAAAAAATAAATATAAAAATATAGATTATTTCATATATATATATATATATATAATGTGGAATTGTGGATAGCAGCTGCCCAGTTAAATTAGTTTTTCTTTTATAATTTGTGTTTTTATGAATTTTAAAAGGATTAATTTGGTTGACAAATGAATATAATTCATAATTTCTCATATGCTGAATAGAAATGCCAATCCAACTTGGACCAATTTGCTTATTTATGTATTCCATAAAATTTATTTGCAAATTTTATATTTGAAATTTAAAAAATAGGTTTTAATTTCATGAAATTTAACATAACCACTTCAAATTTTATATATAGATTTGGAAATAATTTTTAAAAAATTATAGAGAAACTTTTTTCTTTCACAAAATACTTTAGAAGAAGTCAACGCTACAAAATTGTTTTTGGTTTACTACTCATGATAATTAATAATAAAAAAATTCCATCATAGAAAGTCGAAATAAAATATCCATTACTATTTTATAGAAATTATGCAAATCCATTCAATAAATTTATTAAGTATGGATTCGAATTTGGAAATTTTCAATACATTAAAATAGTTATTTATATTTAAAAAAAGAAGTTATTTGAATTAATTTGTCTCTTTTTCTTTTTAATGCATCAATTGCTTCTTTTGGACAAACTTGTAGCTGTACAGGTGAATCCTAGGAAGGTATATATATGCATGTAACTGATTACTTTTTTAGTTTCTATTAATTTTATATACTTATCTGACACAGAATATTGGAATTTTTTATTTTTTATTTTTTTTAATTCAACGACCGACAATGGAAACAAAATTCGATTTGTCAAGTCCAAAAAGTTGGAAGCCCTAAGTGGCCAAAAACTATGAAATTTCTCAACCTCAGAAACTTCATTAGAGGAAGTAAAGAAAGAAAATAAGTCTATACAATTAAATTGATAATAATAATACCATTAAATTTATTATTTTATATATATATGTGAAGAAAACGACTCTCAAATTATATATTTCAAAGAGACAAAATAAAAAAAATTCTTTTAATTTCAAAAGTATTACCATGAGTTCCTTATATAAATTTCGCGATATATTAATACGATTAAGTGCTATATATATTATAACTTGACCAATAAGGGAAGCATGGGCGTGAGGTCTGCTAATGCTCACTGACATGACATTTTAAGTGAGTAAGTAGTGCAGAGAGAGGCGGTAGAAGGCAAGCCCGACGAGAGTCCTATCATTTAGAGATGCGGGAATCAGTGGCTTGATTAAGAGAAAATGGGCTCAGTTGTGTTGGGCCTTTTGTAATTGACCAATTGACTTAGGTTTCCCAAGTCTACTAACGATGTGAGGTATTATCGTGTAATTTCCACAAAAGGAATATGCATTTTATTCACTGGTTGACTTAATTTATCATAGACTTTTGAGCCCATATCATTAGGGCTAGAAACAGCCAATCAGTGGGCTTGACGATTCAAAGCTCAAAATAGAAATCTCATAATCAGGCCCATTAATTTTGGCCCAATATGATACGTGCCACGTGTCAAGTAGAGGAGCTTCCACGTATTATGCAAGGTTCAGACAGTGGCTAGCATCTATCTTCTCTGCTACCAATCCTTGAGATACTAAGAATGTCTGGTGCTCCTGATTACACAACATCCCCTTAACTCACATTTTATAAGCAAACCCTTTTTAACCTCACTTTCCCTTTCTTATTCAGTATCTGCTCGATGGCAGCTCTGCAAGTGCAATCCCTTGCATTGGCCTCTCCGTTCTCACATTCTTTGCTGCATCCACGCTCTTCCTCAGGTACCCTTTTTTTTTTTATCTCGCTTCTCTTCTTATTGTTAAGGAAGTGGTATTTACATCTAGATTCATCAGTAAAGTTTAGATTTTTATTTATTTATTTATTTATTTTGATATTAAAGTTTGGAAATTTTTTGTCAGTTGCATATGGGTTCGTTGCATTTTCTTAAATTTTGATTTTTTGCAATGTAAAGTTTTTCTTTTTGCTGTTTTTCCTTTTAATTTGGCAAGTTAATGAGTGGTATGTTTACAATATGTTTGATATCGGAAATTTTAGTGAGAGTCTTATGTTATAGCCAATGTGAGAACTTGACCTCGTAAATTTTAGCTTTTTGTGCATTTTTTGAAGTATTTGAGGAACTTGGTTTGCCCTCTCTCTCTCTTTATATGTATATATTTCTGAAACTGGAAATTTTGATAAGTTTGTGTCTATATAAACTACAAACCCTCGTATAAATTATAACAAGAAACAGAATAAATTATTGTTCGTTACCTTCAATAGCAGTAATGTGTAAGGTAATGCTTTTGCAGAAGAAACAGGATTAGAGTTTTTATTTGATTTCAAACTGACTTCGATAGTTTTGTCATTCTGAAAGTAGGAAACTAAATTCAATTGGTATGGATCTAATTTTAAAAAATGACCCTTTTTCTTTTCACTTATTCCTAATTTTAGTAACCATTACATGTAATACGTGCATGAAACTAGTACAAATTATCTTGTCATCCATTGCCAATTCAATCTATTTTTTCATTTTGCAGGCTCAGTATCTTCACCTGTCCATTGTAGCATGCGATCAGCATTCAATGGCCAATCTTTGCACCTGCCATATCCACAGTTCGCTTCGATTAGGAAGAAAGCATCAAGAATTATTACAATGATGTCCAAACCAACGATTCAATTTATCCAAGGTACTGATGAACAGACCATACCGGATGTAAGGCTAACCAAGTCAAAGGACGGTACAAATGGTGTAGCCATTTTCACCTTCGATGAGCCATCTGTTTTTGACTCTTCCGGCGATCTTGGTGATATAACTGGTTTTTACATGATTGACGAAGAAGGAGTTCTCCAATCAGTTGATGTTAATGCTAAATTCGTAAATGGCAAGCCATCCCGAATTGAGGCAAAATACATCATGCGTTCTCCTCGAGAGTGGGATAGATTCATGAGATTCATGGAGCGATATGCTAATGCAAATGGCTTGCAATTTGTCAAAAGCTGATTCAGTATAGATTCTTTCCTTTTGTTCTGCATTGCTGCTTACCTCTACTTTTAACAAATTTTGCAGTTCTTAGAAATGTACAATTTCCACTCTCCGTTATTAAATGAACAAGTGAAAAGGCTCATGTTCCTCACCTTGTTCTTTTTTCCTGCATTAAAGCTTTTATTATATAGCATGTTTTCTTTTTCTCCTTTTCATGATTGTCAAGTTTGCTTATTGGTCAGTGTATTTTGTTTCATTTAATAGAGAAAAAAATGATCTTGACAAAGTTTGAATTTGATCTGTTATTTTTTGCATCTTGTCACCCTTCATTCATTATGCTTTTTCATTAGAAGGAAAGAGAATAAAACTTTATTACTTCGAAAAAATGTCATTAAGCAGCTGAACTCGGAGTTCAACCATCTTAAACTAGAATGTAGTATCGCAAAGTGAACTGCCTTCACCAAATATGATTTCACCATCAAATCTTCATTGATGAAACTATCAAGGATGCTGTAACTCTGCTACTTATACTTCCATGTTACAGAAATGGGGCTTCTAACCTTATAAAGCTTATTTTGAGAGTGCACCCATGTCAAGTGCCCTTGTCCAAAGCTCACTCCCTCTCTTTGCATTGTCCTCCTTGATATGAACCATACTCTATAGCTCAAACTCTGATTTATCTGTTTGAAAACTAATCTTTGAGGTTTTACTTTGACTCTCACTCCCTCCGGAGCTTTTAATTCCACTGAGTAGATGGAATTAGGACTCCCTACATTCGTTAATCGCCTCGTGATCATCTTGCTTTTCATTCCATGCTTGAAAGTTACAGAAATGGAAGGGTAATTGAGACTGAAACCCTTATTCATATGCAGTAGTTCATTGCAGCTCACATTCCTGTGTGTAATGGTGAAAATTTCTGATCTTGTGTATCCTAGTGTGCATAGATGAGTGACATACTCATCTGGCCTGATATCATATATCAGTCCTGGATTGATTGCTCTTTCCGGGTTTACATGCCCAGAACCGATTGCAAAAAGACCTGCTGGCTTTTTACCGTCCATGATTGGTTTTCCTGAATGGTCAGTTGCTTCTGCAGTTGTCATTATTGCAGATTTTACAGCAGCAGGGGTCCATCTCGGGTAAGCGGAGCGGATCAAAGCAGCAATTCCACTGACATGGGGACAAGCCATGGATGTTCCTGACATGACAGTGAAATTTACCCTTCGATGATCATCTGGAAGGCCGGTGGGGCCTAAGTTTTGCGGCCAAGCTGCAATGATGTTTACTCCTGGTGCAATTACATCTGGTTTGAGAATTGAAGGGTTGGTTAAACTCGGTCCTCTTGCTGAAAACTGAGCTACTGCTGGTGCCCGGGATTTCCCAATGACAGTTCCTCCGAATATGATTCGAGCTTTTGGTTTGCTTGTAGAGTTTATGTAATACTTCAAGCGTACTGCTTCATCAAACCCAATTAATGTTGCAGGCAAGACATGGACATCTACCGAGCCTTCCCCAAGATTGATCTCTGTATTGGCCAAGATCATTGCAGCTCCACCAGCTTCCTTTACAGCTTGGCCTTTTTCTGCTCTTCCGTTGACACCTCTGTCGCAAACCACCATTTTGCCGCGTACTTTAGCCCTTGGGAGGGAGCCTCTGAAGCAAAATTCACTCCCCATGTCCCCACCCGTTACATAAACTAGTTCAAGCTCTTTTACAGTATTTGAAAACTGGTTTCCTGGGTACATGGATTCTCCATAAAGATATCGTCCATTACTCAATTGAACTATGGCAGGAAATTTTCTGTCAAGTGTGCTTGCACCAATGGTAGCTATCCATGGAGCTTCATTGGCAACAGAATTCTGGAGAGGACCATTGTTTCCTGCTGCACATATAACAGAAATTCCATGTTCCATTGCTCGAAAACTGCCAATTGCAATGCTATCTGCAAAAAGTGGTAGCGGAAAACCACCCAAAGAGAGTGACAGGACATCAACTCTATCTCTAATTGCAACGTCCATTGCAGCTAGTATGTCTGAGCTATAGCAGCCATTGACCCAGCAAACTTTGTACACTGCAATATGGGCGCCAGGCGCCATCCCTCGTGCAGTACCAGCTCCAATACCAAGCACACTTGCCATTGGGACTGAAGTTCCTCCAGCTGTGGAGGATGTGTGAGTTCCATGCCCGTGAGAATCTCTCGGGGACAGATATTCCTGAATAGTATTCACCGTTGAAGTGGACGCTACACGGTGACCTTTAGTGAAGAATCTTGCACCAATGAGTTTCTTGTTACAATTTGAAGCATTAAAATCTTGCCCTTCTTGGCAAATTCCTCTCCATTTCATAGGAACCGGAGGCATTCCATGATCATTGAAGCTCGGACTTTCTGGCCAAACTCCAGTGTCGAGAACTCCAATTATTGTTCCACTACCAAATCTAGACTTATACCAAGCATCTTGATCAGCTGTGGGATTAAGTCCCAAGAATTTGTAAGAATAGGTAGTGTGAACTTGGAGCCTCCTATCAGGCCTGATTGCAATAACATCAGGCAGTTTCTGCAATGACTCAACCTCTGATTCGGAGAGCTGAGCTGCAAAACCTTCCAAGGCAGAACGGTAAGAGTAAAGCAGCCGAGAAGAGAAGTCTTCCTCGGAGGATACTGTTCGCTGAAGAAACGAGAGATGCCAACGAAACTTAGAGGTGAAGGAAGAGCTTGTAACGCCATTCGGGTGGAGCTGAACTATGTAAGTTTGGAGAGTGTAAGCATAAAGAAAGACAAAATTGAAGAGAAGAATGCAAAAGAAAAGACATGTCTTGGATTCCATGGAAGATGAAAACAAAGAGTGAATGTGGTTGAAGCTGCAGAATTCGAGCATGGAATTGGAGGGTATTTGAAGGAGGTGGGAAGAATTCAAACTGGGATTTTGGTAGCATTTCTGATCTGAGAAAGAATATGAAACTCGTGAAATATAAGAGCTCTTCATCACGAGGATCCTTTGTTTATAATTTGGAGAGCTGCAAGAATTTGCTTCCTTAAGTTTCACGAGATGTTTTTTCGTAGCTTTTAATACCAAATTTTTATGTGTAGTTTATAGATTCAAGAACAAAACTATGAATATGAATCTGTCTTGTCTTTAGTGTGTAGCAAAGATGGTCCTTGTCGGAATGGAAAATTGTACTAAGAAGAAAAGAGTAATTAAATGCAGTGTTGAAAGTTCATAAATGCATGCGCTCTCTAACAATGGACCAACATGGCTTATGGCTCCCATCTCCCCGTGCAGCTTGTGCTTTCTCTGCATATATTGATTTTCTCACCATCCTTTATTACGCAATCTGCTATTTATGATAATTAATTACCACAACTTTGTTCTTTACAAATGTTAAGGTTCGAAATTCTGATATTTATATATCTAATGTTTTATGTTTTTCCACAATAGACATCTAATATCAATATATATTGTTAGGTTAATTTCATACGTAGTCACAATATTGTGATCACTATTTTTCAATTCGTATCAGTAAAATAAGTCAAGTATAATTTTGTAACAATAAAATTAAATATATCGGAAAAAAATCATTAGGATCTCATTACGTATACATTAATGGTTTAAAATCTGAGTCGGCATTAGATCTCATGATATATGCCACGTCAAATTAATTTTTAATGTCTCCGTATGAAATTAAAAAGTAGTGGCCAACCACTAACACACACACACACAAAATGATATTTTTCGGGCAGTTATAAAATTGTACTTTACTTATTTTATTGTTATGAATTAAAAAATAGTGATCACAACACTATCTTACTGGGACAAAAGTTGAATGATTATGGATGAGATTAACCCTATCTTACTGCCATGAACATAAATTTATTACTAATTGGCACCTTAATATTGTAACTTTGTTGCAAATGAAGCTCTTTTTGTTGGTTGGATTTTCAATTCTGTTACTGGTAAACTTTATAAATTAAAATCGAATCGAATTTTAGTACTAACTAAATTGATAATCGAAATTCTTTTATATCATCAATAGAGACTCAACTAATTAATATTTTAGAGAATTTTATTAGACAAATGACACCATTTTAATTTTTGGTTATTAACTAAACCGATAACTGAAATTAACATATTTTACTAATTTGAACCAAACCGATTAAATGAATAGTCGCACTAAACTGAATTAATTCTATTCCCTCTTCATTTAAAACCGAACCATACTATAAATAAATCTAATGAAATTTCAAGTTTAATTTGTACTCGATCCAACACATGAAATTTACAAGGTTTACAACTCAGTAGGATGAAAAAGAAAAAAGGGTAATAATGCTGAATCTATTAACATTTTTTGAATTTGAACCTCAAATAATTTTATTTAGCGATTTTAGCCATGAACTATCTTTCTTTCTTGTTTTTTTTTTTTAACAAATACTACCCTTCTGCCAGATTTTGCTAATTATAGTTTGTAAAAATTTGAGTTGCCAAAATGATGGACTCCTGCCGGTTTCCCTTTTTTCTTTTTGGGACATAGACTTTCCATCTAAAATTGGATGGAATAAGGATTAAATTGAATTGAATATTAAGATCTGTTTGAGATGGTGGCCCACAGTGTAAGTGGGCCGGGTTGGAGAGTGCGATTGGGCTGGACTTTAATGTGATCCATTTCAAATGTAGACCTAGTTTAATTTCCAAGGAAGAATAGGATGAAAATTTTGTAACAGGGTTTCGAATTTCATAATTATGTGCTAACCATTACTCCACAATAATTCAAATTAAGTTAAAACGAGCTCAACCGCATTATAAACCCTCATTGTTTCTCTTCAATCTTAATTTATCCATCCGTTTATGATTAAGGTTCTACTTTACCTATTTCATCAAAATTAAAAAAAAAAAAAAACTCATTGCTTATTCTAGTATTTTACTAAGTTGCCCTTCCATATATAATGTACTCCCCACTTTAACAATATAGTCAGTATACTTATTGCAGTAAGGACATAACTGGAATAAAATAGCTAAATATACCCTATTTTTTGTAAGTGAGTACTTAATTGTAAATAAAATAGACACTTAATTGTGAATCAAGAGAATATCTTGTTCAAAGCAGGAGGCATCCAGTAAGGGTGGCCCATGGTAGTGGTCCTAACATATCAAATGCCCTGAAGTTTGTATTCATTTTGCCCCCATCACACACAGATCTAGAGGCATAGCACATGACAGCTAATTAAAAGCACCATCTAATATATGATCTTAAAGATGGTTACAAATTTGTGGAGAAACACAAACAACGTGTTGTGCATGAATGCAGGCAGAGGAAGTTCCACTCATGCTTGTTGACACTTGTAGGACAAATCTTACGTGCTGTACGTTCATGTCTCCACTTAAGTTTCCATCCTAATGAAAATTTGTGTCTATCTTTTGTTCTAAAAACATGACTAATTGAGATGCAATTTCCCATGAACTGACTCTGCTCATCAATCCAATCTCCACCACAGTATTTGCATTTTATATTTCTGAATCAATAGAATATCTCAAAATTTCATTATTTTGATCCATCTTTGTACAGATGAGACTAACTTCAATCTTTACCAAACAATTTCCTTATAGAGACAACCCAACAGAATTACAGTATGAATGATTTCAACACTTTTTTTCTTCCACCAAATTGTTCAACTGTTTCAGTACTAAACAAGTTAATAGAGTTTTTAGCTAGTTGCTTAATTGAATAGCTCATCTGTTGACATAGAACAATATAAATGCAAACGGACAAAAAGCACAAAATCTCCATTACATTGATTATTTTTATCGGTTTCTCTTCATGCAATAAATGGAAATGAAACAAAATCATGACACCTCACCTAGAATGCAATACAAAGAATTGCTAACCAAAATACACATAGCAAAATGTGAAAGAAATAAAATTTTTCATTATAGATGTTTACTAGAAGCAGACACTATTAGTCTATCTTCCTTTTCAAACAAGGAACTCGGCCTGTTATATATAACTGTAGTTTCTACAATGTTTTCATTGCTAGGACTTCACAAGGATGCATACCTGAACTAATGAAGCCAAGGTTGTTCTACACCATTATCGCGCATCCGAACTTGCTCAATTTCTGTCACTAAAGCATCACCACTGTCTCATGATTGATTTCTCTGCTCATTCTTCCATGAGTTTTTTGCAGCTTCTGCAGAGGAACCACCAGAATCGCCACCTCCATCCTTCGGTTTTGAGAAGAAAGGATCCCATTCATGAGCTCCCACTTCCCTCTGTCCTTCATCCAGGAATGCATATTTCCAACTGTTCTCCTCCACAAAATTATCATATTCTGTCCGTCCTACAATGATGTTTCTCCTCAACCTAGTCACTTTGTCAATAACTGCCTGTACTGCAACATCAAAGGCATCTCTAAGAGTCTCCAATTTCGAGCGAGGATCAGCATATATAAGCTGTGGAATGAGACTTATAACATTCTCCCTCATGATCTTCACCTGTTCAGGAGAAATCTGCTTGAGCCTATCCTCTATGCTAACATTTCTTTTGCGGATATCATCCTCTGGAATGAATACAGAATAAGTTGTGTAGTTCTTTGGAAGATGCCAAGTATATTGCGTGTAAGCTGATCCCGGATGGAAGAAGACGGGAATGCAACCTGCCAACATCGAGTCAAAAGCTGACCTTCGCGTGTACGAGTCACCCTGAGGTTGTAGACAAAATAAGGAACTCTGAAACATCTGCATTATACTGCTAGGAGAATGACATTTGCTCTCCCCAAAATCACATTCCAACAGCTTGCCCACTTTTGATTTCTTGCACTGATTTATAATCTGCCCTCTAATTGACTTGGGGTTATCGGGACGTGGTGCACCAGCAAAAGAGAAAAGCCATTTTCTTTCTAAATTCCTCATTCGCTTTTGCCAAATAAACACATCGTCATCTTTTGCAGGATGGAAATAAGTTGGGTAAGGAATTCCAAAATCATTGGCATTCCATGGACTTGATTCAACCACAAGCATGGACATATTTTTTGCAGCAGGCAAAAACAGCAGTTTATTGCCCCAATCCGTTTCTTCATCACTCAGCCTCCTAAAATCCCACGTAATCCTCCCTGCTACAAGAAAATGATCCCTGCCTCCCATTATCCCCCATTCCGGACGCTTCATAAGCCAATTGACCAAATCAAGGGAAGCAGCATCCCTCGTTGAGATATTATATCCCCAAAGATACCTTGCAATGTCAAAGCCTGCATAAAATGGCACAAAAATTGCTGCAGCAAGGGAAGAGTCATTGGTCAAGCACTTGTATTGCTTCATCCTATTACTGAATATCACATCCACCGCAAACTGATTCGTGTCGTACCAACCAGTATTGGAAAACACCCCTTCAACATTCTCCAATGGAGGTCCCATCCCAGCATTACTAGTGAACTTACACATATTGGTCCAAAGACTTAAACTCCTACACTCTTTCAACATATCCACATTGAACCTAGAAGGCAAATCATGGACATAAATATACTTTCCTCCACATGGATCACTCTTATTCTCAATAGTCCTCAAAGCCCTCATGAACTGGAAAGTTTCCTTCTTTTCATTACTACTGCTACTGGAAGGATTCTTAATTAAGCCGGGAGTTTTTGATGGGATGTTTGTCAAGCGGGCATCGGTTAAAAAGGTAGGGGTTTGTGATTCTATGTTTAGTGGATGAGACTCTAATTTAACAGATTCATCAACAGTACCACGTCCTAAAACAGCAAAATGAAAGTATAATAGCAAAATCCAGAAAAAGGCAGATAAAGAAGCCAAACAGCAAAGCCGGTTTTGCTGATTCTTTCCTGTCCCCTTATCCATCAGCTCAAAAGGGACAGACGCCGCAGGGCGGCGTCTCATTAGAATCCTAACTCCAAAATCAATCCCACATTACCCAAGAAACCAGTTCCTAAATTGAACACTAGAAATCAAATAAAAACAAAGATCAACCAAAACCCAAATCAGATAGAAAACTTAACTTTAATGGGTAAGCAGTATCTAGCACTCCCGAGCTATGAAAATGGAGTGGAGATCTTAACAGTTTCAGCACTAGAACTTCTGCAGTTAAGCAAGCAAATACGTCGGATAGTTAAAAATGAACTGAATTACGGAAAAAAGAAAAGATTGTGATTTTCGAGAAATAAATTCCAGATTGAATCAGCACGAATCGCGAGGATTCACAGAAATCTTGCAATCAATTACGGATCTTTCTCCGCCAAAAGAGAGAGAGAGAGAGAGAGAGAATGCCTTTGGGAAATAAAAAAGAAACCAACTTGAACAAATGAGAAGACGAAGAAGATAGAGATAAAGAATGGGATAATGATACGAAGTTACAGAGATCAGATGGGGTGTAAAGAAATGGTAGCTGTTGCGAGTCTGTAGCGGAGAAAGAGCTACAGATTGAGAGAGAATAGAAAAAGAGAACAGAACGCGTAAAAATAAGAGAGAGTGACAAAATCAGGTGCACGTTAGCCGCGTGTGCCGGAGATTGTCTGTTGTCGGTAGCCGCTAGGATTTTGCCACGTTGGAATAAGAGTTGACGTGTCGGTCTATGATTATGATGTCAGGTTCCTGGAATTGCGTTGAGTGATATATTTACCGCATTTCTTTTTAATAATAATAATATAAAAAGAAATAGAGAATTAGTTTATGTAATTGGCAGTCTTAGGTGAATAAGACTTTTCAATGATGATATTAATCTAATCAAACCACACTTTTTATGTGTTTTTGACCGTCCACGTGGAGGATTTAAAGAGGCAGATACCTTAAATCAAGCGTTGGATTCAAAATGTGGAATTCATGTTTAAGCCTATGTTTTATAAAATTTAAGATGAAATATAACGCATGTATTCCAATTTTATTTTTGTCATGTTATTGAGAAAACATTGGAAATGTAAGGGGCTGTTTAGTTCTGGAAAATAAAATCAATTCTTAAAAAATTACTTCAAGAAAATTAAAAAATAAAAAATGCTATTTAGTTGTAATATTTTTCAATTTAGAAAATTAGAAAACTATTTTTTGAATTTTTCAAAATTAAATTATTGTATGGAAAACATAAAAATATGTTTTTTTATTTTTCCTTTATTAAAAAAGAGTTCAAATTCAAGTACACTATTTTTTTTTAATTTTTAAAATTGTAAAAAAAATGAAAAATGAAAATACAGATAAAAAAAATAAGCAAACATAATTTTCATTTTTTAATTTTTTATTTTGGAAAATGAAAAAATGAAAAATTAAGAAATGAAAATGAAAATTGGAAAAGGAAAATGGAAAACATTTTCTTGAATTAAATATCCCCTAAACATCTTATTTGAAAATTATGGCATTTTAATTTATTTAATATCATTTTTTACAATATTAAATAAATCAATAATTTATCTTAATATTAGTGAAATCGTGTAAAAATTAACAAATTAATGGGATCGAATATATATATATATATATATATATATATATATATATATATATATATATATATATATATTCTTTTGTAGAAGGTGAAAGAGCGAAAACTCGAATTTAACATCTTTCAGTGTATTAAAATTAATATTTATTACTGAAATATTTTTGTAAAAATAATTAATTGCATTTTTTTTTAATAAAAAGGAAATGAGAGACAGAATTTAAACTCAAAATTTTTCATTAAATAACAAAAGTATTTTAGTAGTAGTACCCCAAGAATAAGGAACAATATAGCTATGAGATAGATAAAAATATCACTAATTATTATCTAAAATCTATAGTTAATTTGGAAATAGGTTAATTTTTTCATTAGAAAAAGGAAATTTGATTTGTTAAAGTGTCGAATTTTGAGCTGGTATCCATTCATGATTTTAACCAATGGCTGCTGGTGTACGTGAAAGCCTTATATTATAATAAAAAGAGTATCTAATACTAATTAAATAAAATTTAGCTTAACCTATGACAAATAAATTTTAGTTGGACGACACTGATATTTTATTGAGAACTATAAGTTTTAAATTTAATTTTCAATCCTCAACCTTATAATAATAACTTAATAGGAATAAAGATTTGCCTTATTTCAATTATAATTATTTTATTCCAAAAGAAAGAATTTAATTAAAAGAACAAACCAACAAAAACATAAAATTCAGCAATTTGAGAACTATTAGACGACAGAAGATTTAGAATAAAAAGGGCATAGGTAAAATTTTGTCCGTATCACTTAAAAGTTTTTTGTCTTTAAAATTAACCGTTTAGGCTTTAATTTACTATTGATATGAATCGATTTGAACATGTGTCACGCATATATTTGAAATGTGTAATTCAAGCGCTGTACACGTATCACTGATATGTCCAATATATGCTCGATATGTGTCCCAATCGATTCATATCAGCAGTCAACTAAAATCTGAACGGTTAACCATTTCGATAATTGATGATATGGATCAATCCCTCTTATTTTTTAAACGTTATGAGTAAATTTATTCTTTATTTAAAAAAAATTATTGGAACAAAAATACAATTTTAACTACTATAATTAAACAAAGGCGTAGATGGTGGGACATTTTTAATAATAATGTGTTTTGAAAACTTATTTTGAGAATTGGGGTGGATTAAAACTTATTTGGGAAAGTGGGGTGAGTTATCTCATTTCCGCAAATATTATTTGCGGAAATGAATCGGGATGCGCGGGTCTGATGGGACGTGAGACAATCCATTTCCGCAAAACTATTTTGCGGAAATGGAGTGTCAGATTCTTGTCCATTTCCGCAGAATAACGTTGCGGAAATGGACAAGAAAGTAGCCATTTCCGCAAAGTCATTTTGCGGAAATGGAACATGTCAGAGCAAGCCCATTTCCGCAAATGACCATTGCGGAAATGATGGTTCCCAACGGTCACCAACCGCCCAACATATCCATAAATTGCCCTCTCCTCTTTCAATTGTTTCGTAAAAAAATCTTTCAATTGTTTCGTAAAAAAATATAAGTTGTGAGTGAAGAGTGAAGTGAAGGTGAAGGTGAATCTGAAGAGTGAAGTGAACGTGAAGGTGAAGGCAAAGATAAGTTAAAATTTTTTAATTGTTAATTCTATTGTTTAAATGAATTTTGTAATATTTATATATAATATTATTTTATCAGATAATTAGTTAAATTTTAAAGATTGGCGTTCAAATATTATTGAGGTAGTGTAAATAATTAGTAAATACACGTATATATATTATATATATGTAAACATATTAATAATTTTTGCTTATTTAGCAATTATTTTAGCATATTTATCGTAAAATTGTATATTGAAGTAGTCCGAAATTTCTGTGACTTGGAAAAAAGAAGGTAAAGTTTTAAAATAATTTAATATAAATGTTGCAAATTAATTCTTGCGGTGTAGTATTTTTTTTTAGTAACAATATCTAATATTAGGACGGTAATATTAGTTTATAACAACAATAAATGACATTGATATATATAACTCTATGTGAAATTTTATGTATTTGAAAAAAAAATTTAGAAATGTAAGTTTTGTAAAATTTGATATTGATACATAAAAATATTTGCGATATTTTATGTAAGTTAAGTTTAGTAAAATTGAAATGTTAATTTATATATTTGTGTATAAATTTATGAATTAATTTATATTATCCTGCAATATAGGTTTTTTAAAAATGGACCGCTTTCAAAACCAGCAATTTGTAAATCCTGGACCAGTTGTAGACGACCTGTTAACTTTAAAAGGAAAACATCGCGCAGAAGCGGTGTGGAGCAATAATGTAATTTTCATTTCAGCATTTATTTACTAGCTATTATAAAAATATACTTGCGTGACAGTTATTTAATATGTATCAGGTTGCCCATGATGTGTTATTTTTGAGGAGAGCTAGTATGGGAGCTCACTATGCAAATATTGACCCCAGAATTATACCATATTTGAGGCGGGCAGGATTTTATGGTGTGGCGCAGATTGGTATAATGAATATAGATGCAAATCTAATTACTGCACTTGTTGAGAGATGGAGGCCGGAGACGCATACATTTCATCTGGCAGTCGGGGAGACGACTGTAACACTGCAAGATATTCAGATTTTGACCGGTTTACCCATTGAAGGACGGCCGGTAACCGGTCATATGCAATATAATTGGCAAAATTTATGCATACAGCTACTATGACAAATGCCACCCGACAATGTTATAAAAGGGCACTCAATAAAAATGACATGGTTGTCTAATGCATTTAATTCCTTACCTCCCGGCGCCGCGGAGTACCAAATACAGTGCTTCACTCGGGCATGGATACTGCGGTGTATCGGTGGGTTGTTGTGTCCCTCACAAGCAAACAATTATATTCATTTGATGTGGCTTCCATTGCTTGAGGATTTAGAGGAAGTTGGTAGTTACAGTTGGGGGTCGGCCACCTTGGCGTGGTTGTATAGAGAGTTATGTCGTGCTACACGTCCTAATGCTCATGGGATTGGTGGGTATCTACTTCTGTTGCAAATGTGGGCATGGGATAGACTTCCGCAATTTCGCCCCACTTTTACGCAGGGATTTGTTCTGGATCAGACTCGACCTTATGGGTTTAGGTAAGTTTGGTTTTTTTACCGCAACTTTTTATTATATTGTTGTTTAATGTTTATAAACTATAAAACTTGTCATTATTTACAAAAAACTTTATTTATTTATTAAGTTATAAATTTAAGAAGGTAGTTATTTATATATTGATGTAAATATTTAATTGTATGTTAAATGCAACTTTTATTTATTTATTGAATTATTTATTTGTTCAATTGAGATATTTTAGTAACACGATAAAGTATTTTGTATTAGATGGAGATCTCCTATCAATTTAAGTATTAATAATGGCAAAGATGTCCATGTTTTTCGAGTTGACCTAGACATCCAGCGTGATACTGAGGTAATGAAATTTGTAATCATTTTCCTTGTATAATAATTTGTATGGATATTTTAGTATATGTCGATAATTAATGTTTTTTTTTTGTAGATGGAGTGGCAGCCGTACAAAGAAATGATGCATCTGTTACCATCTTTCTGCACGAATGGAGAAGGCATTTGCAGAGCTGTTGTTCCGTTGGTATGTTTTCATATAATTGAGTGGCACCACCCCGATCGCTGTCTTCGTCATTTTGGAATGAACCAACCCATTCCTAGCGAACCAATGATCGATGATAGAGTGCACTCGGTTGATTTGAGAGGAAATTATGACCATGATTGGGAAAGAACTTTTGATAATTTCATTATGGAGTGGAATAATCGCCTCAATAGGGTTGTCACTACTGCTTTGATGACGGAACCACTGCATATTCGATCACAATACATGCAGTGGTACTTGTTGAGAACGAGACGATGGATTACACCAGTGGGTGCGGGACTAGGAGCATCGGTATAATTTATATTTTCGAGTTAATCTTTTTTAATATTATAATTTTTTCGTACTAACAATTTAACTTCTATACATGCAGGCTGATGCTGCTGAACATGCATACCATCGTGGTGGAGACCGAGTGCATTCTGAAGCTATTCTAGGTGCTGTGAGTGCAATTGAGAGGACATACGTCGACTATCCACGTCAGCCAGTCCCCGAGATGGTTCAGGTTCCACAAATGAACGTTCGGTACGAGGATTTTCGTCAAACCAGAAGGGCCAGAAGAGGAATGGCAGAAAGACGGACAGCAGTAGCTTCTATTCCTATTCCGCCAGGGGTTAGCCAAGTCCCGCCACCTATGTCATGGCCATATAGTTTTGAGGATAGTAGCATACCATTTGGAATGCCATCGTTCACTCAGCCTCCATTTTTTGATACACAAGCGGGTCCATCTAGAGTTTATGACTATGAGGCCGGTCCATCTAGACTCAACGTGGATTTAAATGTCAGTATATCAGAAGCTGGCACAATTCCACCATTTCACCTAGGTGGAGGTGTGAGTGATACTGCACAGCATGACGTTTTTTTGGATGAGCTTCTGTCAGATCAACAAATGCAAGGTGGAGAATTTAACCAAACATTGCATCCTCATAGCGGACCAGACGACTTCAACTATCAGGGATATAATCAATTTGGTCCTAATTAATATTACATATTTTATTGTATTATGTATGACATTATATAATTAAAGCGGAAAAAAAATATTTCATTACTGAATTGAGTTATTTTACATCATTATTTGAATTTAACAACTCAATTAAATCTTTGTGATGATGATCCTGCACGAGTAGGGCATGTCTTTTTGTTGTGGCCAGCTATGCCGCAAATGCTACAATGAGTAACATTACGACGTTCTCTCCTATCCATTTCATTGCGAATTCGCGAGGTTTTTGGGCGACCTTTCTTCCGTTTGAGCTCCATGTCAGGGACAATTTTGGGACCATCCGCTTGAGGCCAATAATCTCTGTGAGCCATTGGTTGGAATTCTCCTTCATAACATTTTAATGACTGGGCAGTGCTATAACATGAATCAACAAATGAAAACATATCGAGATGCTTGTGCATGCACACAGCAATTGCATGTGAACACGGTATTTTTTTCCCCTGAATGATGGTGATGATGTGGGTCATATACATCATTTGCCTCTCCACTGCCATGAACTGAGGCTACAGGACTAACATGCTGCGTTTCAGATGACTCATGACCATCACCGAAATCCCAGTCATCGCTTTCTGCACTCATATTCGCGATTTCAGCCTCTACGTCGTCATTAGATGACAGATAATCATCGTTCAAGGGCCCATCTTCGTCCTGATCCATTATGCCAACATCTGCTGCAATTTCATTTTCCTCATTCGTACCGAGGACATTAAGAGAAAGACCTGCACTTGCCATACTGTCCATTAAATTTCCATCTCGTCGTTCGAAGTTCGGCTGTGCATCAATGTGACCCGCATTGGCCCGATGTTGAACTGATTGTCTTTGCCCAGATTCCTCTGTTCCTCGATGGGGGTTGCCACCTGCAGGTTGCACAAAGTTCTGCTCATCTCTACGACTTCGTGATCTGCTGCCAAATATGGATTTACTTAAAAAATCCCCAACCCTCCGACTAAAAGACCTCCTCGGCTGACTAATTGAAGAATCACGCATTTGGCTGACTGTCCATCTCTGCTGACTCATAGAAGCATCAGGCACATTAATAATTGACCGTCTAGGCTGACTCATTGGAGCCTGTTGCACATGGCTTATTGACTGTCTACGCCTACCCATACTGGCATCATGAGCATGGCTTGCTGATCGACGTAAACGACCAGGTCCTGAGTTCACATTGTCCCCTCCAAAAAGCAATTCACTATCCCGTCGACCAAAAAATTGATTGTGCTGAATATGACCCACATCATCACCATCATTCTGACAATAATTTGTTTCCTGAAAATTTTCGACATCTTGCCCGCTGACTGAAGGCCAAGGTTGACTGGGGCCAACTTCAGTTACAAATAATTGTTGCGTTTCATGAACATTTTCCACTTGCTGCACATCATTTCTATTTTCATCACCAGCATCATACGTTGCCCTATTAGCTCCGATACCCCCTTCACCCACTATAATTATTAACTCAACCAATGGACTATCATCATGTTGTTTAATATTTTCATAAATCATATCGATGTCACTATTATCTACCAAATCCACGGACGTCCAACTTACTGATCCTCGATTGTACCTTGGACTTCTGTATATAATCCTTTGAATCACATCATTAAGGCCTAAATCCAATTTTACGTGAACTTTATGTATTAATTCAGCAAGAGTTGGCTTATTTCTAAGTCTAAGTCTCCTTGTAATAGCATTTGGACCCGAAACATCATATTCAAAACCTGCGACCCCATAACTTATTTGACCACCCATGTGCAAGTAAAAGTCTACATATGTTGACATCTTCAAATTATCTGTATCTAATAATACAATAATATTACATTAAATTAATATTTATTGTATATCCTACTATGATGTATATATAGACTAAATTATTAACATATGATATTTCAACTAATAATTTATCCCATTTAAATTACTAAAATAAGCGCAGCATCAACAACAACATTTTCAAAATTATAAATAATAGCGAAAAAAAAACTGCAACATTAATTATACTCTACTAAACATATTATTTTGTGCTTATAATTTAATTCTGGCCCTAACTTCCTAATTGTTTTCTCCACTAATTTTTATAACATTTTTTTATTACACATTTTAAATTTTAGGTTTCATATAATCTATTCATACAGTCGTGCAAAACATTTACATTTATTGAAATATAATTATTAACAAAAAAAATATGCAATCTATTGGCAGTTTTTTATTTATCGTTTTACTACTAAGTTCTATAATTTTTTTTTCCTTTTTTTTACTATTACAGTATATAATTCTAAAATATCTATTTTCATTTTTTAGAGTTAAACAAATCATATCATCGACAACGAATAAATACTTTTATTAAAAAAATACCTGTCTCCGCAAATTGTAATATATGTGTTTTCTTGGTATCGTACTTCAATTGATATCTGTGATTTATTAAATTGAAAATAATTTTTTATCAATACTTATACAACACAACTAAAAGTTAAATTGACTAATTCATAGGCCTGTCAAACTTGGCCCAGACCCAAAAACCCCATCCAACCCGCCCAAAAAAAACTGACCCAAACCCAACCCAACTAAAATTCTACCCATCTGGACCCGCCCAAAACTAACCCACTAAAATCTTAACCCGTTCGGGTTTGCCTTCAATGCCCAACGGGCCTATAGGATCTGCCCAAAATTAGTGGTTTTGTTTCTGCCTCTCTCCGTCTCCATCCAGTCCTCCCTGCCCCTTTCCACTCTCTTCACCTCTCTCCCTCTCCACCATCCACTCGTCGCCGGCCACCAACTCGTTAGTCACCATTTGGGATCATGTACTGTACAATCCATCCCCTTCCAATTCGTATCCCTGTCTTTCAGTATCCAATCTCCGAAACATAATCTGCAGAAGAGTAGGCAGAGTACATCACCGGCGATGAAGACGAGGTTGCTAGAGACTGACCGGTGGAATATTTTCCGGAAATCTCTAATCTCTTCAAATCCCATGGAACCCTTGTTGTTGACGCCGATATTATCTCGTGTATGCTCACTTTTCTTTTTTTACCTGTATTTCCATTTCCATTTCTATTGATTCTGTTGAGTTGGCATCTCCTTTTAGATTTCCGTTAGGGAGCAGGCAGTGAGTTTGTTCTTGATCTTATGTCATACGGGTTCTATTTGGGATCTGGATACAGAGTTCAATCTTCCATTGATTGAATTAATTTAGAGTTCATTCTTCAATTAATTGATTGAATAGCTTAGTAATTTCTTATATATATATATATATAGGCCTGTGATGAAAAAACTTTGTAGGTGCCACAGCAAAGAAATGGTAATTATCTTCATATGAGACAGATTTGGATTTCATTATAATTATATTACTGGTGGGTGGTGTAGGTGAAAGGACAAGTCTTTTGTTTTTGTTGTTTTGAGGACTCCTGGCTGCTCACTTTTAGGATATATAGTTAATTGTATAAACTTATACTAAGGATCTGGTAGAATGAAATGGGGACAAAAATGGTTCTGATTCAGCAGATTGTGATGCATCTTTCATATTTTCTGATGATGAATGCTGGAAGATTTTTAGCTAGCAGAAGTTTGTGCATTCATGATTATCTTTGGTGGTATTGGGAGGATTAGGTTGTGGAGTAGTCCTAATCCTTTCCTCAACCGCCTTTCCTGGCTGTGTAAATATGGATATAGGTCTGGCTATGGCTACAGGATAACCAAATGAACCGTGTCGTAAATCCTGTTTTTGATCCCAATGTTTTGTGCTTTAACTGCAATTCTTGTAAGGCTGGGTTGCTGGATAACCTCAAGCGTGACTGGAAAAAAACTGCTGTTGTAAACATTATCTTCCTTGTGTTCCTTGTTATTGTTTACTCTGTTGGATGCTGTGCTTTCAGGAACAACAGAAGGGATAATGCTTACTTTTCTGGATGGAAACAGCAGCCTTGAAATATATATCTGGTATTATTTAGAGTTCAATTTTTTATCTTGTTTGATCATTCTTGATCTTGTTTATTATTAGAATTGATGCAGAGATATTTTAAAGTCATGAATTGATGTAATCTATCCCTAGACTTGCAAAAGCAAAAGAAGATGACTGCAAGTTGTACTTGGTCAATGAGGAAATCTACTTCCACTTACTGCACGACACATGGTATAGTAATTAACTTGCTGTGGACTGGTATGCATTTAATAATGCACTCTCAATCGTATGTATTCTGCTATCCAACTACTTGGCATAAGGATATTGATACAGCATGAATGATGATAACCTGGGACAGAGTTAGATGCTATGTGAATGGGTTTCCCTGGTGTATAATTTTTACATACTACTTTATTATATTGTCTCCATTTATAAATGAATACGTGTATGAATTTGTAAAATCAAATGAAGAAAAGTTTAGTCTGTTTATTTGCTCTATTCATTTATGCTTTGTAAATATCATAAATGAATACTAATTTTAATACCAAGTACATTAGTATTTTATATTAGTCATTTTAATATCATTTTATTATATCAAAAATTATTTTTCATTAAAAATAGATTAAATGTGTTAAATCACATTTCGGCCCGTTTGGGCCACCCAATCCATTTGGGTCAAATTATTTTACATTAGTCACTTTAATACAATTTTATTATATCGAAAATTATTTTTCATTAAAAATGGATTAAATGGGTCAAATCACATTTCGGCCCGTTTGGGTCTCAAGCAGCCCGTTTGGGCCACCCAATCCATTTGGGTCAAATTATTTTACATTAGTCACTTTAATATCATTTTATTATATCGAAAATTATTTTTTATTAAAAATGGATTAAATTGGTCAAATCACATTTCGGCCCGTTTGGGCCACTCAATCCATTTGGGCCAAATTATTTTATATTAGTCACTTTAATATCATTTTATTATATTAAAAATTATTTTTCATTAAAAATGGATTAAAAATATCAAATTACATCTCGGCCCGTTTGGGTCTCAAGCGGCCCATTTGGGCCACTCAATCCGTTTGGACCAAAATCAGACCGTTTGGACCACCCGACTCATTTGCGTATTATTATAAATTTTTTGTATATTCAAAAAATTTTTAGCCCATGGGTTGACCCAACCCGCCCAACCCATTTGGGCATTTAGCCCATTTATAACCCATGTTTTTTTGCCCATTTGTGACCCGCCCATTTATGACCCGCCCATTAATGACCCAACCCAAACCCGCCCAACCCGCCCAATTTGCCACCTCTACTAATTCACATAAATTGAAAATAAAACTTTTTATTGTTGATAAATTATTTTCGATCATAACGTTAACATTAAAATAAAAATACACTTACCTTTAAATGCAGAATCACTTCACTTGCAATGTATTCTAACGCTTGACATTTATTTGTATTTCTCTGCCTTTTGCGACTTCAAAATATAAGGTTTCAATGGCAAATTCACCGGTTCAAGTTCATACATTTATACTACGTTTACATTATTTTTTTTTCACGATGTATCATAATTGCTTGAAAGAAAAGCAAAAAAAGTGCCCATTTCCGCATATAAGTACTGCGGAAATGGAAGTATATTATTGTTCCCGTGTGATTGGCTGTCGGCCAACTAGTTATTTTCGCAATTACTTCTTGCGGAAATGAAAAAGGAGGCGGGACCCACGCTCATTTCCGCAAAAATTCTTTGCGGAAATGGAACGGTAGTGCGGTAATAGGGAAGGGGCCCCACACATCCATCTCCGCAAATAATCCTTGCGGAAATGGTACAATGCCATTCCATTTCCGCAAATATTATTTGCGGAAATGGAAAAGATGAATTTCCATTTCCGCAAATAATATTTGCGGAAATGTAAAAAACTCCAAACCCTCAAATAAGTTTTAATCCACACCAATTCTCAAAATAAGTTTTCAAAACACATTATTATTAAAAATGTCCCTAGATGGTCGCGTGTGGCCATTCTTGTGCAGGCGCCGGACCTTACCATGAGGACTCCTCTGGTTCACCTTGGATTTAGCTTCCATCCAAATTTAATTTCATTATTCCAACACACACCCTATGATTTTTAAAACCTTATTATTAAATTTGATCATCTTCCGATTCATACCGAAATCAAATCGGATTTGCTCGGAGTTATTTTTTAAATTACATGCTAAAATACGTTTAAGTTCTTAAAATAAAAAGAATAACCTTTAGTTTAAATAGTTAAAAATTTAGCTATTCAAAATATCAGTTGACTCTGTTTTACTAAATTTAGGTTTTTAACGCAAGCCAAAATCATTATATTATTAAAATCAGTAATATTATCATTTTCTTTAATCTAACTTTTTTTTTTCCTTTAAAAAAAGAGGCAGAGTAATCAATCGACTGCCTTATCATTGTAATACTATAATTATATAATGACCTTTTTTTGCTTTTCAGTTTGTTCATGGTGGGGTTGTAGAAATAATGAAAACATATATATATATATATTTATATATATAAAATTTCCCTGAAATTAGTGGAAATAGTCACACATACAGCTACTTTTATCAACATCTCATCATCTCATGAGCTTCTGTTTGAATCATTAAAGTCATTTATAATATATAAATGTTATTAATAATGATATATTCATTAAAATTCATTTCAAGAATTAACTACTAAATTCGAAAATACACTGTTATTTATACATATATTTTTTTAAAGGAAAACAACCAATAGCATGCATAATATAATTAGTTAATATTAAGTATTTTTTCCATAAATGAAAATTACAAAAATACATTTGCTTTTTGCAAGTTTTCATGTTTTAATAATGATGATTTCATAATTTTATTATTATTATTATTTTCAGTTGATGCTTTTTCATTGATAATCTCCTAAAAATATATTTTCAAATATACTTTTCTTCTAATCAAATAATCTGCCAATCATTGAAATATTATGTTATACAATAGCCCTTTGAACTGATAGTATAAAAGTTCAAAACTCCAGTTGTGAATTTGTAAAGTAATTAAATTAGGTTGAATTAATTATGCATCTTTAATTTATAAGGGGCCATATTTGATTTTTATACAAATTGAGGTTAAACTGAATTAAGAAAGTATGTTTAATTTTTATTCGATTTGAGATTGATTTAAGTTGAATTAAGAGGGCATGTCCATCGTTAATTTAATTTTAGGTACTAATTTCTAAGTTATAAAAGAATAAGAAGGCAATAATTTAATTTAATTTACTAATTTATAATTTATAAAAACTTAAATTCGAAATTTTTTGCACTTTTAATCCAATAAACCAAATTATCGTAATTAAATTTGAATTATTTTTGTTAACTTAATTAAATTCATAAACAGTTTAATTAATTTTTTAAATGTGATTTTGGGCTGTTGTTCTTATATATGCCTTTCTTTCCACACACTGCTTTTATATACAATTAAATCAACCACTATATATTATATTATACTATATTATATTATATTCAAATACAAAATCAAAGAAAGTGGAAAGTTAGTCTTCCATCTCTAAAGAGAGAATGGAACCAAATCTTCTTTTTAATTAGCTTATTAAAACCTTCAAGAAAAAGGATTATTTAATTTATTGTGATTATTATTCAAATTGCTTGTCCTTTGCAAACTATTGGAGCCTTTGCAAGCTATCAACACGCTCTATCATTTTTCTAATATAAAAATATTTCGAAATTTAGAGGTTAAATTAATTTAAATTTATACCGAACTAATTTGTAAAATGAAATAAAATGCTTTCTTATAATTATTTAAAAATATTTCATATTTAGAATTTAAATTCGACACATTTAATTAAGATAAAAGAGATTCATCATTTCATTCTTTAAAACTTACATGTTTTATTCATTTTGGCCCATTATTTATTTTCAACTACTTAATTAAATTTACTTAAATTGCTTAATTAGTTATTTTTGTGTATCCAAAATGTTTAATGAAAAATAGAATACTCACACTCTTAATATATATATATATATATTTCATAAGATAAATGCTTGAATACTATGAATGAGGTATTCAATCCCAATGTTCTAATTTAACTAACTGTTAGAATATAACAGCATAAATGAAATTTTTCTGTCAATTTGAATTTTAACTTGAATAGTATTTTCAAAAAATATGATAATAATAAGTTTTCTGTGAATTATGGTGGGAGTTTTTTTTTATTATTTTTTTTTTAATTTTCACCTAAATTTTAATGGGTTAAGGATTAAATGAATCCCCCAAATTTAAATTAATCGTTAATTAAATCCTTTATGGATCAATTTTATCCTTAAAAATCAAGATTAGACCTCCTCACATAATTAAAATTAAGTCATATAGGCCTTAATTAAAATACAGTATTTTACTTATTTCTATCATGTTAATATGTTTATGTCATGATTAGCATTTTCAATCTGCCACGAGTTTAATCATAGAGTATTCTATCATTTAAGTTAGACGGATTAAAATTCATTTAGCCCAATTTTGACCCTTTAAGAGTTAAATTGGCTCAATTAAATTATGAAAAAATTATTTGAAAAATAAATTTGAGAGACTTATTTTACCATTCAACCCAATTTAATTAAATTGAAACTCAAAAAACATAGTAATATCAAATCAAAGTTTATTTATATAAGCGAAATGTAATTCAATCAAGCAATTTGATTATGAATTATTTGGGTTGAATTTTGAAAATCAAGTCACTTGTCATTTTACAAAATTTTAATAATTTATATAATTATTTTTCTAGATTTTTTTTTTTTGAAGTTTCCAAATAAGATAAACTTAGCCCTCTAAAATAAATAAATAATACACTGTCGCCGTTCTAGGAACCACCAGATGTGTGGGTTCGAGAAGAGTAGTCAATTATTAGGGTTGAACACACACGTGTAAATGTCTCAAATAATAATTATAAACTTTTACGAAGAGGTCTATTTTTAAACTTAACAACCAAACATGTAGGGAAGAAGGCTATGGTCGATAGACAGGGGTGGTGAATGTAGACTAGTTATCCGGTAAGTGAATAATTTTATCCATCATTCCATTAATTTCGGTTAATTACTATATTGATTTTAATTTTTATTTAATTTTTTCAGATTAGTTTACTGATTTTTTTAATGAATTATACAAATTTTAATGTTATGTTTAATAGTTAAAAATGCTTAAAAAATAAAAAATACAAATCAAACATAATGTCCATTAACAAATAAAAAAAATAAAATTTTCATAAATTATAAATCAAATATATAAAATATAATATATATAAACCGGTTAACCGTTAATTTCTGGACCGGTTGTTCGGTTAACCAAATTTATTTATTTATTTATTTTGCTGCCTCCTAGCAAGAGATACAGAATCTTAAATTTTAATGTTAAAGACAAAAGTGGGTAACCACTAACATGTTTAGAACCACACCACATCAAACTCAAGATAATGTTTGCCACTTTCATTAATTATTTATCAGCATTCAATCTTCATGCACTCTAATTTGAAGAGAAACTGAGATATTATACAAGTTTTAACATATGAGTTCAATCAATTTAATCAACGACTCGAAAGAAAATGATCTAGAAAGAGCATATGCATCAATGAATATAAATATTCTCGATAAAAATGCGTGTACAGGACAATAATTTAGTCCAGGATTAAAATTTATGAAGTTGTTAGAAATAAGAGGAGTAATATGGTAAATGCAATAAAAATGGCAGGAAATCCTACTAGGTTAGAGGCAGAGGTTTCCTTTACTTGTGTGCTCTTCTTCTTCTTGGATTTTGTCCATTTTTTGGGCTTCCCAAAGTTAAAGTCTTCCAAGGATATGCTAACACCAGGATCTCTCATATTCATCTCACTCTCAACCAGGATGGAATTGTTAGCTCCTTGAATGTTGTTATTTACATAAATGTTAATGCAGCAAGCACCTTGATGCTCCCCAGTTATAGCTCCTCCATGGCAGATCGTCATTGCAGCACCAACATTTCTTCCCTTCAAGGTTACGCGATCGAAGGAGCCTAAGCCAGTTTCTGGGTCCATTTGATGTTTGATTTGTGGTGAATGGTTGATAATTGCAAGCTATTGTTGTTGTGAGGGAGGAAAGTTCATCAAGGTTGGTTTTGCAAGAGTCTTGTTTGCTTGCAATCAGGGTTATGTAAACTGAACTATCTTTATTGCTACAGGCGAAAGTTATGTCCTGGAATCGAATGACTTCAAATACAATCAAGTTCTTTTTTTTCCTTTTAGTGTTGATGAAGGAATCACAGAATACATCAATGGCAGTGTTCTAACGGCTCCAGCATGTATTTAGGTTTAAAGCTAAACTCAAGGAATCAGAAAATCCAGCAGTGCTATTTACACGATTTCTACACAGTTGAGCTATAAAGCGACCCTAGTAAACAACCTTTCCTCCCATTCACATATATTTCACCGAAAATATGATTTTAATTAGTTATCATAATTATTGTCTAATAACTTTCTAGTGAATAAATTGGTTTGACTTGACATGCTCAAGAAAAAGGAAATCTTGGAGCCAAAAATCCCTACTTGATAAAGATTTTCAACATAAATAACAGCACTCTCGACAGGTGAATCAAATAACAACCCTACACAGATCCTACAACTGGTCATTATGCACTACTCCATTGAAACAAATTGATGAAAACCATAATCCAAATAGCCACATTAAAGAAATGTTTCAGTTTCCTCTCCATGACATAAGCCCCAGGCCTCGAGGGCCTGTAATAAGAACTCGGTTACCGTTTCTTCATTCTTTCAGGTAATTACAAAAAAATGCACATATTTTGTAACCAATCATACAAATGGTAGATAGTATCATGAAATTATGGACATCAGTACTTGTTCCCAGGTGTTCCCCATGGAAACTGGTTATGCTTTCAAAACCTATGCTGCCAAGGCTAGGAACTTATTAGTAATCCCAAAAAACTCTACATGTATATTATGCAATTATCATAACACAGGCACGTTATTGAGATGAATAATTCCCTCCATCATGACCGTGCATCCTAGATCTTTCCATTCTCTCGAGAAAATGAAGGCATCACCTACACATTCCCGAGATTTCAAACAGGAAATGGATCAAAAACACTTTTTGAAAATGAAAGATCCAAAGATCTTACGGAAAAGAATCCGGAGATATGCTTTCACTAGCAGTGGAACCAAATTGTGGGCCACCCTTCCGATATGAAATAAGAAACTCGATAGGATATCCCTGCAACTTATGTGGCACAATCCCGAGATCATTGAATGTTAAAGCTGCAGGCCAGATCAGAAATAAAAGAACATGAGAACAGATTGAGACAAGGCTGAAGCCAAAACCATTGAAAAGATCACAATGCCTTATTGTGCTAATGTACTGCACTAACCATTGTGTGAAACAACTGTATCCATTGTAAGGGCGTTGATCTCATCCAAATTTAAAATGTTGGGAGTGGGTAATGGAAATGGAACCTTTTTAAGTAATAATTCGCGTGGAGTTGCAATCGCCTGAAACATTCAAAACATGAAAATTAGTTTCAGATTTGAACATTATAATTCTGCCAATTTCTTGATACTAGCAAACACTGCTTATGCACACAGATATTTATTAGCACCCTGAAAAAATTTGGAAGACAATACAGCCTGTGCTTTTCTTTTTGTGCCATTAGAAGATAAGATATTCCATAATTGATGAATCAAGGTTGCATAATGACACTCCTCAGATATATTAGGGAAATAAATCATATAACTGTCTTATTGTATTCTCATGTTTAAATAACCAAGAGCATAATGAATTGTTCATATATTTTTAAAGGGATTTTCTAATTTCAACAGAAAAATTAATTTCCAGAACAGCAGGTCAAACATTTACCTTGGCTATGGGAAAGGGAACTTTGACATAGCGTGGCCATTCACGAATTACATCATACATAAGCTCTGCCTGCAATGCTAATTGCTTCAGTAATATCACCCACCATTGGAGAAATATTAAAGCAAAATGGAAAGTAACTAACCAATTCATGCACAGTAAAGATTTCAGGCCCACCAAGCTCATAAGTTTTTCCCATGCTGGTTCCATCATCCTTCAAGGCTGCTATAAGTGCAGCAGCAACATCGACAACATAAACAGGTTGGATTCTGCACAGAAGACACTGTCAGGAAATATCTACAGGAACTACAGGTATGACGACTTTGCACACATGCAATTGATATAAGACGTACTTGGTAGATCCATCTCCAATCAGAGGAAGGAATGAATATTTTTTTGCAAAATGTGCCCACCGATTCATAATTCGATCCTCTGTACCAATCATCACAGCAGGTTTCATGACTGTGGCCTATAGAAAGTTGGTCTGTGTTAGAAACAATGAAGGAATACTTAATCCAATCTCTTCTCTTATCCATTTGCTCAAGAAGAGAGAAGGAAAGAAGTTCACTCTCCTTTCATATCATCTCCTCCTTTATACTATACACAATATTTGCTAAAGTAAGTGAATCAACATGATCGATCCCTCCAATGCATAATACAGAATGCACAATGTCTACAGAGATTTGAATCCAGTTCAATAGTTGGATTTTAGTTTAACAACTTCATAGTCCATATATCCCTCGAACCCATTATTATCATTTGTACACAAATGTCATTCACATCACTAATTTATCTTGAAAATCATACAGCAGGGAAAAGAGAGAGAGAGAGAGGGGTTGGTGGATCCTATATATTACCTCAGGTATTTCTCTTAACACAGCTTCTTCTCCAGCAGCTTTAGCTCTTAGAAATCTCGATGGAGATGAAGAAGATGCACCTAAGCATGAAACTTGAATAAATCTCATGATACCTCCATGTTCTTTTGCAATCTGCACAGTATAAACCGTAATCATAATATGTCAAAATGCACATTTATGTGCTGATCAGCAAAAGGGAACTCACTAAATGCATCAGGCAGGAGAGCAAAAATTCAATTTGTCTATGTCGACTATAGACCAATAATTATTGCTTATCAGAATGTGTACAATAGGACAAATAAACGCTAATAACTTGAGCAAACCGAACAATATACAAGGCAGTTAAATTCATTTTTTCTATATAGGAAGTTGCCGAACAATGTAGACCATAGACCATCAAGGATTGCTTATCAGAATGTGTACGTTAGGAAATATATACATTAATAACTCAAGTGACAGCAGATCCTCCACCTTTTTAAAATCTCTTCCAAAACAAATTGTCAAGTACATCTAAATATGTGTATGAAGCAGAACCAGCTATATTAATCATTCTGCAATCATCAGCCCAAATATTTAAATATTGATGAAAAGAATATTAGCACAAGTTTTCTCACAATTACCCAACAGAGTCAGGTTACTAATTGCCTTATTGCATGCATTGTCAAAGGAAAGAATATGGATAATTTTCCCTATATCCTTCTCAGCACAGGTTACTATTTCTGAAAGGTCTAAAGATGATGAATCCCCATGGCTTCTCATAGACTGTCCTTAAATCTAACTCTCATATCCTCCATTGTATAACTTTGTACCATGCAATCTTCCAAACTGGAATCTGTAACTCTACATGGGATGCATAAAAACTATCCCAATCAGGCTTCCATAAAGTTATTTCCGCACAAAATTCATTTGCTTATGAATTCACCACAATCCTCAGTTGAGTCCTTTCTTGTTTTTTGACATATTCATGGCCTAATTTGAGCCAAGTTCACTTTAAGGATCTGTTATTTCAGAATCTAACATGCCTTGTATGTCATGCCAAATTACAGTTTTCTAAAATTTCCTCGTGAACTTAAAAGCACTCTCACACTTCTCAGCCTTAAACACCAGGGATTCAATCCTGGGTCTCGTATTTAATTACTAAACATGATTGCCACACAACTTTTCTCTATCTACTCTTGCATTCCTCTTCTCAGTGTTTCCTCATTTTAATGAGTCATAAAGCATATGTTTCAACTTCGGTTAGCTTGAAACCCCTAGACTCTATATTATTTCCCCATCAATAGAGTAGGTTGTTACATTCATAACAACATTGTGCAATAAAACTTTATGCTAGTTGTTACATTCCACATTTTTTTCCTCCTTTATCTATGGTTATAATAGGCTATATCCAGTCCAACAAGAAAAATCTTTCATAAGAAAAGTTAAATGCTAACTTCAAAATACCACAGCATATTTAACTGAACCAACTTCACCATGATCAAGTAAGGCAATAAGATCCATGTATGCAGTTTCAATTTTCTTTTTCCATCATTTCAAACATGGCTACCATCATCTGTTACAGAGGAGCATGAGCTGACTTTAAACTGCTAAATTAGAAAATTTAGTAGTTTAGCTACACCAACTCCAGTTATCAACCTGGGCATTTTACTATAATGAATTAAGTCAGAACCATAAGAAGATGCATACTTGAAGAGTCATTTTTTATACAAAACAACCCAATCATAATTTGGAAGAATGTATTAATAAACTGACAAATCAAATATCAACTAGCACCACATAAAAATCACAAAACCAGCTATAAGTTAATTTATGATGCACAATTGAAATTGAACGAAATTTGCACCAAAATTCTCAGCCAAGTATATTCATCGCTACAGATATTACAACAACCCATCAAATGGTACACAAACAGATAAAATCAAGGCCACAATCAGGGGTTGGCCCTGACTTTACGCAAGTATTCTGGTAATCCATTAAATTACACAAATATAAATATGTATCAAACAAAAAAGTCACAAAATATGTATCTGACGGATTTTTTTTTTCTTTTTCAAATCCGTCAATAATAATATTGACTCATAATACACATTCCAAATAAGTAAAGCACCAAGGCTACCATAACACAAAGAGACTTTCAATGCTCAACAAACCTACCACTGCAAGTTGTTCAGCCATCCCATGGTTCACTTCCTCAAAGCTGTAGTTTCTTGTTTCATATTCCCTTCCTGCCAACATAAAAGTTAGTAGAGGATTATTACATTTGTACTGTTAAATTTTGCTTGGATATGTCACAACTCACAAGTGAAGAAAGTTACCAATAAGATTAATAACAACATTGGCTTTTGCCATAACAGCCTTTATTGAATCTTCATCTCTTGGGTTGTATTTCATTGGTACTATCTGAGCAGAAAAAAGGGAAATTATTCATATTACAAACATACACCACAAACCCTTGCAAAGTAAATAAAGAACTCCACATCAATTCAAGCCGTGTGTCTAGTAAGACACATTTTGAATGATAAAAATATCACTTACCTGACCCAAATCACCCATCAATTTCAAATGGCGATGACAGTCCTCAGACCCTCGGAAAGGAACTAATACTTGAGATCCCATTTTAGCTGGAAAAGGAATTAGAGTATAAGCAGCTTTAAAAACTTTGCATGAATGCACGCACTGACACTTTAGGGAATGAGGAAATAGCAATGCATAAGAGTTAGTATTATTGAAATTAGGTCAATGCTTGCCACCAAATTCTAATCAAAGCATTGGAACACATAAAACTCACCAAGTTGTTGCACAACATAACGACCAAGAAACCCGGTAGCTCCAAAAACGGTAGCAACAATGCCACTGAAAAGAAATGAAAAGGGATAATAAAATTTATGTGTAAATATTTAGTAACAAAACTAGGGGGAAAAACAAGAAGCAAATTAAAAGCTATTTCGTGTTTATTATACAATCCCCCTTCAAAATAAAATTCCCAAACCGACAAGGCAATAAAGTACTTCAACTTATCCAAGCCCCAACGAGAAAGAGATTCAATTAGCAAATGAAACAAAATTTAAGTACTTTTTCTTCCCTACATTTTCAAGAAAAGAGAAAAAAAATGATATTATTAACCTTAGTTTCCAGTCAATCAAACAAAGAGTAACGAGAAATGAAGAAATGGACTTACCTAACCGAAGATCTTCCACCAGTCCCCTTTCGAACAAGATGGCCAACGCCTTTGGGGGTGAGAGTTGATACATATCGAGGATGATCAGCTCCAAAGTCTGTAAAAGGTCAATGCCAATTACAATGCTGATTAAATCTGGAGCATGTAGCAATGCTGATGGATCAAAAATAAAAATAGGAAAAACCTAAAATGAAGAGGAAATGAAGAATTACAGTGATGAGAGAGCGGGTAAACTGATTTGAGAGACGCGATTGAAGGAGGTGGCTTGACAGCCTGGTGCCCTAACCGCCTCGAAATCGCCTGCATCGTTGTAAGTTGAACACAGAGAGAGAAAGGGGAAGAAGTGAAGTAAGGCTTGCAATGGCAGAAAGAGAAATTTGGATTTGGGTCTCTGTATCTGATTGAGAGGTTCCCTATAGGGCTGGGCTGACATCGCTATGGCCCGTTAAAAGAATATACTATATATATGTGTTTTATTTTATTTTAGATAATTAATTTCCCATCCTTCCTAAAGGTTGGCTACCCACCAAAATTGTTTTATCCATATTCGATTTCATTTATTAGTTAAAATATCCAAATTATATTCGTAGTTATTTAAAATTAATATTATATTATTTATATTAAGAGTATTCAACAAAATTCGTTAGACCTGGTTAATCTAAAAACCAAATCGAAACGATTCGAAAAATATATTAACAGAACCGATTTTTGTGGTTAGTATTTTACAAAAATCGATATTGATTGACTTTATTTTCTGCTCATTGATCGATTAACTGAACCGATAACCGATTTATGAACACCTCTATAATTTATTAACTTTATTTCACTCTTTTTTTCTTTTTATTATAATTTTTTTTTCATTATTTTCATATTTAATTATTTATATTCCTTTAATTTTCATTTACTTTAAAATATATTTAAATTTCATTTTAGTTTTTTTAAAGATATTTTAGTTAATTTATTAATTGTTCAATATGTCCATATTTATTATTTCTTGATTTATCAATTTTTTATTAGTGAAAATCAAAATATATTCTAAAAATTATATAATATTAATATATTAACTAAAATTTTCAATAATGTTCAAAAAAAATAAAATTTTTAATATATGCTAAAATAATGTGTGTCAAGTTAAAAAAAAATAAAGGAAAAGAGTTGTTAGCATTAGATGTATTTATTTTAATAGTTTTGTATTTTTTAAGTATTTTTGCTACACTTTTTTTATTATCTTAATTATTTTTAAATTTTTAAATTTTTCTAATTGGCGATTAGTAAGTATAACCGTTTATCTAATTAGATTGATTATGATCTGGTTAATTTATTTACTTATTAAGTTTTAATTCTTAAAAATAAAGTTACTTATATTTATTAAAAAATTTTATTTTAACAATAATAATGTTATATTATAGTGGAGAATTTTTAATTTTTAAATATCTTGAATATTTTAATTTTATTTATGAATACATCTTATAATTATAGTAGTTAATCGAAAAAATATTGGTTAACCGATCCGAAAAATCGAAACCGATAGATTGATTAACCGATTATAACGGATTGGTTAATTATTAGTATTTTGAAAAAACCGATATTATTGGATTAGTTTTTTTTCTCATGAACTAGCTAACCGGTACCTATACACTCCTAATTTGTACTCATTTCAAATTCAATTATTAATATTAATATACCATCCGATATCCATTTAAATATCTATTTATTAATAATTTTTCCAAAGTTCGAAAAAAATCTATACAAAATGAAAAGAAATGCAAATAATAAATTTATAATCAAAGCACGACTCATAGGTGGCAAATGGGTGGGTTGGACGGGTTTGGGTTGGGTCATAAATGGGTCAATACCCAAATGGGTTGGATGGGTTTGGGTCGACCCATTTGATATTTTTTTAATGAAAAATAATTATCGATATAATAACGGGATACTAAAAAAATTATTATAAAAATGTTGGTTCAAATAGGTCGGTGGAGATCCAAACGGATCGGAATATCGGTTGAATTATAGCTGTCCAATTGACTATTCATTTAGTAAAAATTTTGGCAGTATAATGGCTATATATATAACATATCCTTCCTGCAATTCAAACAATCTACAGTCACACACAGGAGCACAACAACACAATAATTCATAAATCAAGTGACTCTTTTTTCATTTTTAAGCCAATTATGTAATCCTAAATTATTTCACTTACTTTCTAAGCTCAATTTCTCCCAAAATTAATTTTATAATTCTTAAAATATATAAATTAGTCTCCCTGCAAAATTTCATCTTAAACAGAGTCTGTTTCTCGATCTGATATATTTAAATCAGTCCGTTTCGATAATTTTCAGTGTTACTAAAAAATTAATTTTTTGCTGTCAAAAATTTCTAAATATTAATCTAAGTCTATATATATCATTAAAACAATTTTTAGAGGTCATTTACTATTTTTATAGGTCTAGTCAAACTTTGGTTAAATCGGCTACCCTTTAAAACGAGCCAGTCTTTTTTTTTTTATTTTTGACTTTTTGAGATCTATTTGACCTCATTTTTTCTTCAAATTTTACCGTCGGGCTCCTTATAACTAGTATTTTCCGATGGTCAAATAAAATATTTTTTTACATTCGGGTGTAATTTTTGTTCCCAATGCACTATTTACCATCAAAAAATATTATTCACGACTAACCCGATAACTCGGCCATTACAAATCTAACCAATAAAATATGCATACACATTACACAATAATAATACAGCGGGACAGTATAATCAAAAAATCTTATTCATTAAGACAAAAATTTTTAATATTCAAGAAATAATGAAAAAAAAAACACTCATTGGGTCAAGGAAGAATGACCCAAATGGATTGTATTTTATATGGGTAAATTTTGGGTGGGTTTAAATTGGTCAATTTTTTAGTTGGGTTGGATTTGGGTCAATTTTTCTTGGGTGGGTTTGGGTGAGTTGTTGGGTTTGGGTTAATTTTGACATGTATACGTCTATATATATATATATATATATATATATAGTAATAAATCAAATTAAATTCAAATATAAAGATAAATCAAATTAAATAAAATAATGTAAAAATTAATATCCACTAAAAAAATAACTTAATTATTACATTTTTTATATTTGGATTTAAGTAATGGATATCAAAAAATTAAATCCGAACCCTACCAATACCCATCGCAGATAGTAAAATAACTATTCTAATTTGTTCTATTAGGTTCGGGTAGAGCAGGTAACCAAAAAAAAGTATATCTGCTGCCATCCTTAATTTCAATTTATAAAATTGAACAAATCAATTCCAATCTTTCGTTAATTTTTCAATCCAAACGACAGAATGCTAAGTTAGTAGCATTTTATAAGGCCCGCTTTTTCTAACTTATCACCAAATTTCAATTGGACCAGACATATAAAACCAAGAGAAAATTACACCCAATGTCATCTTTTTAAATTTTCTTTCAAAAATATACTTAATTTTAAAAAAACTTTCACAAATGTCACTTTTTAAATTTTCATTTTCAAAAATATTACTTCATTCATATCCTATAATTTTACACTTTACATAATTAAATAAAACATCAAATTGATTTAAATCTTTCAACCCCTATTACATTAAAAAAAAAAAAAACTGTTTGGAACTTACATAACTAAAATTAAGTTTTGTAAAATGTGAATTTTTTTTTTAATTTGTTCTCTTATAGCTGAGATATAATTTATTTTTTCTTATGGTATTACTCAACACTTCTAAACTATATTTATTAAGTGATATTATTTCTCATTTTATTACATCCTAATTTTTTACAATTTCAAATTTTTTATTTTATTTCTTCTAAAACATTAAAGAAAAATATTATATAATCCAAAAATTATAAATAAAAACTCCATTTTGAGGGTTTGTAAATTATGTAAAATCATTTTTATTTAATTCAATAAAAACAAAATTTGTTTACATCAATCGAACACGTTTAATTTTTTTTTTAAACAACAGAAATCCAAAAATCACTACAACCCCACATATAATATTAAAAAACTAAAAATAAATAGATGAAATTACCCACAATTCAACTTTATTTATTAGCTGATAGGAAAGAATTGAATTCAAATTCTTTTCAATTCAAAAAATAATTAGATTTTTAATCTTTTGAGTTATATGTGATTTTCGATTTATTAATTTTCTGTTTTTAATCCAATTCTATATAACATAACAATATATAAACGGTGCTGCTTTCGTTTTATTCACATAAAAATTTCTTACCTATTCCAAAGAAAAATCAAATGGCAGTAACTTGGCATCCAAATATCATTCTATGACCTTATAAATTTCAACCACCAAAATCACCAGTTAAATTACATAATCATTGACTAACAACCATGAACTTTTAAATCATTGACCAATAAGAAAAATAAATTTTGTTTCCTGCACCATATATATCATGATTTCCAATCGAAGGAGATCATATTAGCTCAAAACAATACAACCATTAAACATTCCATTCCATGTGTGCAAAAGAAGGTAATTCCAAATCAAAAACCATAACACAACAGTAAATATTTGCAACTCTCCAATGATTAAGATATGATAAGTAACAACCATTACACATTTAACCAAAAATCCTGTTTTGCAAATTTACAAATTTGAAAACAAAACAATCTTTCATAGTCCTTCTAATTCTTATGAGGTGGCTGCAGCAGCTCTACTGTTCTTTGGAGTTGTTTGAGTACCTAGTCAATCAGAAAAATAACATCAATGGTATTGACAAACAGAAAAGGCGAGAGAGAAAAACACAGCAGAAACAGAAAATAATAGAAAACTCCATATAAATGTTTAATAATAAGACAATCACTTATGCATCGGTTTCAGAAAGATAAATCATAGATATTAAACCAAAATGGAGATAGTTTCTTTGTGATTATTAGCAAGGGATGTCCATACAAAAGTAGTTGGTTATTCTACCCAATGCCAAGTTGTTTACACATTACAAAATAAAATCAAACAGCAGCCTTACCTAATGTATCCACCAATCGACATAAAGTTGAGATTTTGAACCCCTTTGAAAAATCAAATTTCTCAATGCCACGCAACAATCCAATCAGACCTTCCTGCATATGAAGAATCGCAAACTTTGCATCTAAGTGGCTTTTTCTCAAAAATCTACATAGTGTTCACTAATTTGTCCAGTGACTAATATATCATCCTAGAAATGAGAAAGAATTTTATCTGAACAAGGTCAGACATTTCAGCCCCCATGTGATCATATCTTTGAGTATAGACATAACTAGACGGACATTGCTCATTGCCGGTTTTCCTCTCACCAAAGAACAAGCTATTATTTTTTACTGTAACTCAACTCGAGAAATCCTCAAGGAAGCTGCAAGCTGTTCATTTAGTATACAAATAATATACGTATAAAACACAACTAATATACACACAATATATATCTAAGATACAAACAATATACATCTAATACACATTTAATATACCTCTAATATAAGTATAATATACATATAATACACAACTAATATACTTCTAATATACATTTAGTATACAAACAATATACATATAATATACACATAATATATATTTAGTATATGCATAATATACATATAACACACATCTAATATGCACATAATATACATCTAATATGCACATAATATACATCTAATACACAACTAATATACGCACAATATACATCTAATATAAAAAAAATATACATCTAATACACATCTAATATATACATAATTTACATCTAATATACACACAATATACATATAATACACAACTAATATACTTGTAATATACATCTAATACACATAATATACATCTTGTATACGCATAATATATATATAATACACATCTAATATACACATAATATATATCTAATATACAAATAATATACATATAATACACAACTAATATACGCACAATATACATTTAACATACAGATAATATACATCTAATATACACTTAATATACATCTAATATACGCATAATATACATATAATATACAATTAATATATTGCTAATATACATTTAATACACATTTAATATACACATAATATACATCTAGTATATACATAATATACATTTAATATACACATAATATATATTTAGTATACAAATAATACACATATAATACACAATTAATATACGCACAATATAATCTAGTACACATTTAGTATATGCAAAATATACAACTAGCACACATTTAGTATATACACAATATACATCTAGTATACGCACAATATACATCTAGTACACTATATTAAATAATAATACAACAATAAAATTAAAAAATAATAAAAAAAAAAGATTATCATGCCTATTTTGTCGAGCAATTTTTTGTTGACTTTACTCGCTAGATAATTACACCTCCACTCCTAAGTCCTTTCAATCAACACTGTCAAAGGAAGCAATATTTACAATGGTTAGAAGCAATTCAATGGAAAATGAAGAATAAAGAACAATTAACAATTGAAGGACAAACAAAATCAAACTCTTCACAAACTGGTTTTTTATTTACAAAAAGTCACTATGCATAAGGGTAAATGACAAGAAAAGAAATAGGATTTACTCCAAGGCTACTAATTTGCGGGCAATTGCTGCAGGAACTGTAGGTAACCCACAAAACATCACTTCATGTATCAATCTGCACATTGAATTCTCTTGGAGGAGAGCCCAGCTTCACTTCGGTAAAACAGAGTCTGAACAGAGCAAAGAAAAAAAATAAAGAACAAAGTCAATGCCAATTAATTAAGCACCGTAGAAAACAACGTTGGTTGATTTTATCTCAAGGAGAGTGAAAAAGAAAAATTAAGCACTGCAGTGATTTTAGAGCCCCCGATCACTAGTGATAAAAGCAAAACAAGAAAAAATAAAAAAAAAAAGGTTAAATACCTTTGGGAAGCCAGGAGGCTTCGACCATGCTCAGTCAGTTGCAATAACTGAAGTGAAGGCATGGCTGAAAATAAGCTTCACCTTACCAATAAATATCAGCAACAGGAAACCTTCTTGATAAAAAAAATAAAATAAAATAAAATAAAAAACTGGAATGTGTTAAATCAAATATCTCACTTAGCAAGCACATTAAAGCCACAACAAAAATGAAAGATATCAAATATATTGCCTTACTGCACACATGCATTGGAAAAAAATGAAAAAGAAAAGGAAAAGACAGAGGCTCATGTGCACATGAATTTGACCGTCTCCCCACACCAAAAGCTTAACTCCAAAGTTAAAGCACACAAGCAGCAACAGAAAGCAAAATGTTGCACTAGATTACTTTTATACTTTTATCGGCAATTTTAACTTTCAGATTCTAACTTAATCCAAAAGTTAAAAAAGTTATTATAACAGGATAGAGCGCCAAAACACATATAGACAGAATCTAATCATATAAGCTTTTTCATTGATTTAGACAAGAGATCATAACCAAGAAAAATCTAAAAGTGGCATTTTTAATTAATTTTAAAAGTTAGATAAAAAATTGATGTTAATCCTTTATTTTAAAGCATTAATGGCATAAGATTTTGCATCATGTATACATAGAAACAGACTTATTTTTTCAAATACATGTATATATATAATATGCATGATTTGAGTTTGATAGAAATTAGAATATAAGAAAGCATATTATTTTGAGGATGGAGATACCAAATTTCCTCTAAAAAGCAAGTGAGTGAAAAATGCAAAATATGAAATTTATAATCAATTTTTTCTTGTGGTTCTCCTTTTTCAGTTCAAAGGGAATAAAGATAGTAACATTTATGCATTTGTTTTGATTATTTAGGTAGTGGAGTGTGTCCCTACCTTTTAAAAATTAAGGCACATTACTAAAGTTGAATCAAAACCAGGGGGCTACATTTCTGGTAATGCTAGTGTCCAGTTGTTTATATGCATAATCATGTACCACTTTTAAGGAATTATCCGACTCAATTGCATATATGATGCTTAACTTGACTTTTAACTATTTTAGCCTCAGGGCTTGTTATCTATCCCTCATCGGTACTACTCTCCACTAAATTCCTAATTTTTCAATTATTACTTTTTTTGTTTTTATTTTTATTTCTGATAGCAAATGCAAAACTGTGGAACTCCAGTTTTGTTTCTTTATTCACTTTCAATATATCAAACTTCCTCACTCTCTGGCATGGCATATGATCTTGAGCTTTTATCACAAACTAACAGTACAACAATTAAAGCTGTAAACATTTTCAGTACATTATACATTACAAAGGGCAATAGACTACATATTCAAAATATTTTTAAAGCTGTAAACATTTTCAGTACATTATAAAAGTGTAAAACGATAGAATAAGCAAATGAGCAAATTATAAATTACAAAGGGCAATAGACTACATTCAAAATATTTTTAAAGAAATGGTTATATATTAATAAATCCAGCATATTGACATACAGAATATATGCACTGAATATTAAGCATAAATGCATTCTCATATCATACCTTTGATTTTTTTGGAATTTGAGTGTCATATTCTAGTGTTTCTTTGCTGTTTCTTCTCCTCTTTGCCTCCTCTATGATTACTATGTATGTGTCAGCATTTGGTTTCATCAACTTGTTCATGAATTGTGAAGTTGTCTTTGGTACAGGAGATGAGTTTGTTCGAGTTTGAACCATTTTTACTTGTTATGTGATCTGTAAATGAATACAGAAATTTACTTATTCGATTTGCAACTAGAAAAATCCAGCAAGCACATCTCGATAAACTATTTGCTGATTAAAGTTCAAAGTAAAAAAATTCCAGAAAAAACCGAATCAATCAAAATTATTTTTCTCAACAATCAAACAGAAAATAGTTCGATTTTAACTATGAAATAGACAGAGGAGTGGAGTAAAAATTTATAAGGGTGACGAAAACTAACCGAAGATGGAAACTGAGCGAGATGAGAATGTCGATGCTCTTTAAGCAAATCGAAGCCTTGGAAGACCGAAGCTCGTCGAGACAGAGGTTAGCGGTGGTCGATAAATTGATCGTAGGTGGTGGAGAATGAGGGATTCGCTAGGGCTAAATCGGAGGAGGAGGGAATCAATAGGGCTCGTCGTCGTCGGAGGGAATCGCTAGGGCAGAGTAGAAAAACGAGAGTGAAAATTTGAAAATAGGGTGAGAAAAGGAATAGTAGTATTTGTGTAAAAGTTTTTGATTAAATTGTTATTAAAGTTTAAAATATGGTATTTTTGTAATATTTGTATTATTGTTTATATTTTTGTTATTTTTATTTTTTTGTGTATATTTATGATGAAAGCCCTAAAACCAAACCTCCTCACACATAGTTTAAACAGTCTTGTAACTGGATTAAGGTGTTGTCAGCGTCAGCCCATGATCGGCCACTTTCAGATTTCAACTATTTCAGAACATTTTGACAGATTGATGAGGAGAAATTTTATTTTTCATAATAATCAATCTTTACAGTGATTGCCACTCAATACATAAACATTTTATATGATAAAAGTCTCAACAACCCTCAACTTTGATAGCATCAACTAAAATTTAGAACTTCCACTTTGAGATCACTAGTCTTAGATTACTTCCCGCCAACCACACTACTAAATTTCAATGAACAAATCATTTTTTAATGAATGATGAGCATATGGAATTTGATTTGGTGTACATGTGCATGATAAAATACACGCAATTCAACGGTCCAAACATATCGCATGCACCATATTACTACTCTAAGTATATAACGCAAGCTACTACAAATGTTTGAAAGAATAATATAACTTGACACCTCATGCACTTTTAACTTGAGTATTGCCCACTAAACCAAAAATTGATAGTTATGCAATAATTTACTTTCATATCACCATTAACCATACAGAAAATGAGAAGAAAATGAAAAAGATATAGTTCTGATGAAGAAAAACAAAATAGGCAAAATTTCTGGCATATACCAAAATTTCTAGTCTAAAACTGAATTATGCCACTAGAAACAAGGGGGAATGGCATTGACTATGTTATCTCTACAGATTTCTAAGAGAAAAATAAAAACATTACAAAAAAAAAAACTGCCTTGATCTAGATACTAATTTATTGCTCATCATTGAACAAATACAAGACTGCCAATTTTTCCTTTCCGTGGAATTATTATCTTCAATTTCACCAACTTATTTTTCTGTTAGCAAGTATGCCAACCATGCCTGAACTTTCCCCTTCTACTTCAAGGTGGTCTATTATTTTCACCTATGGGGATTCGGTGCAAGGATCGACATATTCAGCTTCATCTTTCCAGCTTCTCTTGCTGCTTGCCGAAAGAAGCAGCTGCTGTATCCAGAGCGGTATAAGTTAATTTTCGTGGCTGTTGGTCGGCTCTTACTGCCCCAGAGATGAAGGATTTCTAGGCATGTCCTCTTTATTCAAAAATCTGGAATGCCACTGGATCTTGATGAATACTCTGTTACCAGCTTTAGAAACATGGATGATTTATCCTCTAATAACCGCGTTGGAGTATCAAACTCCGCAACTCTACCTGCAAAATCATTCAAACAAGCATTTTATTCCATGAGAACAATGTGGAAAAGATAGTCCACCTTAAGCGAAGGCAAAGTTGCACTGGACCGTACAACTGCATATGGAAACAAGGACAGAAGACAGTGACAGCACAATTAAATCATTTTGAACACAAGACAGGGAAGCAGATGAGATAATGATGATTATACAGTACTTTTCAAGAGTTAATTGTAATTTTGACACTAATGACCTCCAGCCACATTTTCCGAGTAATTTTTCAAATCATCAGAAAATATATACCACATAAATGTATTGACAATGCTTCAAAACAGTGAAGAGAAAAAACTTCATAATAGTGCTATATGTAACCCTGTTCTACTGCATACTAGCGCCATACATGTAATCATGTTCTCCTGAGAAAAAACTTGACTAATATAGAAGTTAAAACTTTGAAATTTGTACGCACCATCACTGAGTACCAAAACAAGATCACTGTCGATGACAGTTGGAATACGATGGGCAATTGTACACACAGTGCAATTCTTGAATTCTGTGCGGATAATCTTTTGGATAAGATTGTCTGTGGCAGTATCAACTGATGCTGTTGCTTCATCCAGCACAAGAATTCTTGCCTGCTTGAGCAAAGCCCGACCTAATGAAACAAGTTGCCTTTGCCCTACACTCCAATTATCTCCATTTTCTACCACTGCAAATTGTACATTCACACAGACCAATCAATCAGTCACTGAAAGCAACCACACTCTGGGGTTATAAAGAAGAAAACAATAAAATTGTAATTGTCTAATTATACCTAGTGTATCAAGTTTTTGCTCTTTCTGACGGACTACCTCCCCAAGCTGAGATTTATCAAGAGCCTGTGAGAAATAGCTAATTTCTTAGCACATGATTGGAGAAGATTCCATACAGTGAATAATTATTTGTTTAGTCGTAAATCAACAACACTATGTTAAAAGTCGAGGGATGAGAAATTAAGCATTTAATATTGATGATCATTTTAAAATGTAATTCAAGAAAGATTTGAGAATGGATACGTGATTGATTTGCAATAGATGTTTAATTTAATGATCATTTAAAAATGTAATTCAAGAAAGATTTGAGAATGGATACGTGATTGATTTGCAATAGATATTTAAACTTTAGGAATTCATTTAGAAGAAGGCAACAATCTATCTGTAACAACATTCCTAAGGATTTTGGTAACTGTTAGCTCCTTTATATCAATTATGAATTCAAAATATAAAATCTTGTACATTACAAAAGCACATAATCAAAATAAAAATTAAAAATTGAAAAGAAAAGAAGGGGGACTAAAACCTGCCAAATATCTTGATCTGAGTGCTCTTCAAGGGGATCGAGATTGGCCCTAATTGTCCCTTCGAACAAGGTAGGATCCTGAGGTATGATACTTAAACGGCTACGAAGATCATGGAGGCCAATTGTAGATATATCAATGTTGTCTATAATGATTCTCCCTTCAGCAGGTTCAATTAATCGAAATAGCGCTTGGATCAATGTTGATTTACCACTACCAGTTCGCCCAACTATCCCTATTTTCTTTCCCCCAGGAAAGGTGCATGATACCCCATGAAGCACCAAAGGAAGATTCTCGGCATAACGAACCTTCAGAAAGAGTAGGGATAGTTTAATTTTTATGTATGAATAAGAGCCAGCAGGATGGATGAACAACCATGAGAAACTAACAAGCTCATTACCTTCAAATCAATCATATCAATTCTACCATTCTCTGGCCAGGAGTGTGGAGGGCGGGAATCCTCAATAACTGATGGCGCTTCACTTGGAATTTGGCTGTATTGATAGATCCGTTCTATGGAAATAATTTTATTTTCAAGTTTGCAAAAGCTAAGTATCCACCGTGATAGGCGTGCATTTAAATTAAGGCCATAAGTTACTGCAAGGCCTGCCATGCCTGTATAGTTAAAACAAAATGGTCAGGAATAGAGTTCACATATGAAGAAGGTTCTTTTTTTTTTATATAATGTAGGTCGTATCCAACTCTAAAGAATTGCTATCAAATGCTAAATCCATGTCTCAACACTAACTTACAAAATTACAAAGTTAAAACATATGTAAAAATAAAACTTACTTGGATCAATACTTCCATGGGGAAAGCTAACAAGTAAAATCATGCAGAAAGCAAACACAAATGTTGAAAGTAATTCCATGCGTAGGCATAGCCATTCAATAGCAGCAAGACTGCAGAAGAATGGACGAGCAAAACAATCAAGAAGATAAAGGTTCCTCTTCATGAACCTTTTTTCCTGCCCAAAGCCTCTTATTGTAGCCGCTCCAGCAATTGACTCACCAAAAAGATGGATGATAGGAGATTTCTGGATGCTAACAATGCGGACCAGTTCCCTTGATGAAGCCATGTAGTATTTCTACAAATAGGCATACAATAATTAGTTGACATGCCTCTCAATTCTATTCAGCCATATTAACAGATTTTAAGACAGAGTTGATGTCTAAACTCTCAGTTATTTAGACACAGCAGGCCTATCTCAAAACCTAGAGCAAATAACCCCAGATATAATTGTTGAATCAGTTCAAGCTACATGGACATGAACAATGCGGTTTCAAACTCTGAAACATGCATTCCATATTACTATGCTAAAGCAACCTCAACTTTATGTCAAAAAGACGTGTAATGATTTGTATGGTCTTTCCATATGGAGGCAGGTGCAAATATATAGTAGAAAGCAGTAGTAACATACCAGGTAGCATACATTTAAAGCAGTAACATGTTGAATGTCAATCACAATCATAGAAGCATGCAGCAAACACAAAGTTCTGGGAAACATATAAACACACACCAATATACTTTCATCTCATTAATTTTTATCTAAAAACCAAGTCAAACCTTATAAAAAAATAATAATAATAAATAACTAATCACCTGCATCCACAAGCAAGCAACAGCCATAGGAACAACAAGAAGCAAAACTTGCCAGGTAACTTTGGTCATCACACCAACAATTCCAAGAAGCTGTATTGTTGTTGAAGCAAAGCCACCAAGTCTAAAGGGAATATCAAGATCCACAACACTTTGATCTATAGATACCTGTACAGTCATACATAATCGATAATATATGAATATTGAAGAAAAGAGGAGGCAGGTATTTGCTGCACAAACACACATAAATACTGCCGATATGTTGTTCCAGCAAAAAGAAATACTTACACGATTCAGGATCCGTCCAGCTGGAGTAGAGTCAAAGAAAGACATTGGTGCCTGGAACACACTTCTGAGCATCTTTCTGAACAATTTCTGTGCAGCTGCCAGACCAAATGTTGCAACTAGAACAGCCCTCACAAATATAAACCATGAGCTCCCAAAAGCAAGAGCCATATAAACACCAAGGAGGACCATAGGACTCACCCTAGGTTGACCACCTTCAGTTTGGGGATTCGCCCATGCCATCCACCAATTACTGGCTATTTGAAGAAACTGAAATAATGTTTGTGCAAGGATTATCAGTGGAATTAACAATCCTTTATATGCTGCGGCCATATATGACAGGTAAACCTTCATGCTGACTCTCCCTCTCACCCTTTCCTCTTCCTGAACAAGCTGCTTTTTCCTTGACCGTTTTGCTTTCTTTTTCTCTTTGATTGCTTTCTGATCTGAAGCAGATGCACTCTCTTGCACTTCCTTGGCCAAACTGTCAAGGTTACTTCCAGTTGAATCACATTTTTTATTGAATCCAACACATGCATCTAAAAGCAAGTTCTCATCTGAATCATCTGATGAGTGACTTGGGATGTCCATAGCTCCAATCGCTTCATGGTGAGCTGAGACCAAAGTCCTGAAATCAGTTCCTGCTTGTAAAAGATCATCATATTTCCCTGCTTGTATAATCCTCCCTTCCTTAAGAACCTGAAGATATTGAACATAATTATAAACTTCTCTAGGGAAAAGAAAGCCCACGCAAATCAAATCATGCATTGACATTCACATTTTGACTCCAAGAAAAATGTAGCTCCTTAAGTTGATGAAGGTTAAAATTTTATGATATATAAATGTACCTTAAAACCTTAAAACCTTTAACCATTGTTCTTAATTATAACATAATTAATATTACTAGTAGTGGAAGAAGAACAAGAAATTCCACATGAAAGAGAATCAACAAAATAAATGCTTAGCACATTGAAGTTTAAAAAAAAAAAGAAAAAAAAAAAACAGGAGAAGAAGCAGCAGCTTGGCGCACTAGGGAATATCAAAATTGAACTGCAAAGTTGATGAATGCAAGAACAGAATAACTGATGGCTACGACTTGCAATGAAAAAAGTTAACAAAAGGAGCAACCTCCTCATTCAAATGCAAGACATACAGCCCCCAAAAGATTGGCTTGCCATTGAACAAGCAATGCACAAATGTAAACTGCAAAAAGCGATCTCATACCAGTATTAAATCAGCAGCTGGTAAAAATTCAACTTGATGGGTTACAAAAACAACAGTCTTGCTTGCCAGTGCTGTCAATATGTATTCCTGCAGTTCCACACCATATGATCAGCAAAATTACATTCAAATTGAACAGAGAAATTGGACAAACGTAGGGTATGTCTAACCTTGAACAACTCTGAACCAGTGTGTGCATCAACAGCACTGAAAGGATCATCAAGTAAATAAATATCTGCATCTTGATACAGGGCTCTAGCAAGCTGTACACGTTGCTTCTGGCCACCACTCAAATTTATACCTCTATCACCAATGATGGTCTGATCACCATGTGAGAATTGTTCAAAGTCTTTTTTGAGTGAACAAGCATGGATAACATTTTTGTACTTTGCTTTATCCATTGGACTGCCAAAAAGAATGTTTTCTTCAATGTTTCCAGATTGTATCCATGCAGACTGGGAGACATAAGCAGCAGTACCGCAAATTCTTACCTGGGTAAAAAGAGAGAAAAGAGACGGAGAGGCAAAATAAGAGAGAATCATCATAGTTGACAGAATAACATCAATTGTACATAAAAATAGGTCAATAAGCTAACGTACTTCACCAGAGATTTTGGGAATCTCTCCAAGTATGCAAGAAAGAAAGCTTGATTTTCCTGCGCCCACCATGCCACAAACAGCTACACGCATTCCTTTCTGCACCTTCATTTGAATGCCTGATAAAGTAGGCCGTGAAGAAGAAGAAGGATGGTCCCAAGAGAATTCACCATCTTTGATGTCTATAGCCAGGTTTGACATTCCTCGTGGCAAAGCAATAGTTGCATCTTCTTGCAAGTCTTCCTCCTGCAGGAATCCAGAGATTCGATCAAGAGAAACTTTCGTCTGGGCCATCATTGACACTAAATCAGGAAAATTCCTGAGCGGTTCTTGTAGGATTCTGAAAGTGGCCAGGGCAGAAAGGACACCTCCTGCTGTGAGCTGACCACCCAACAATATAGAAGTACCAAAGGTGACAGCTGCAACAAATATGGGAGAGCTCCAGAAGATGAATGTGATAAAAGCTTGTGAATAAAGGGCTTTTCGGAGCCACCTGAACTCCACATGCCGCATTTCCTCCAGCTTCACTCGATACCTTTCCTCCCAAGCTTGTAACTTTAGAATCCTCATATTCCTCAAACACTCAGAAGTTTTCCTCATCCTATCATCCTTGGCAGCCATTAATTTGTCTTGATAGTCTTCTTGGACTTGAGCCAGGGGAACAGTAACAATGATGGAAATAATGGTGGCAATTAAAGTAGCAACAGAAGCAATTCCGACATTCTTATACAAAATTGCAAGTGCAAGAATTATTTGCAGGGGAAGCATCCATATGTCATGTAGATACCAAGAGTAGTCCCCTACTCTCTGGACATCAACTGCCATGTAGTTTACAATTTCTCCACTGGTGTGACTTTGCTTGGCCAAGCTTGATAGCCTGAGTCCTTTCCGGTACACCATTGCTGTCAGAGCTGACCTCACATGCATGCCCAAAATGTCAACACCAAGGTACCATTGCCGAGTTGTTAAAGTTTCCACAAGCTTGGCTGAGAAGAAGATCCCAGCAAGAATATATCCCTCATGAGGGAAAGTCGCCTTTCCTCCCAAGTATTCAACAAAGTAACTAATCATGTATGGACCCACATATGAAACAAGAGTATTTACCAAAGCAAATATGGCATTGCAAGCCGCTTCCTTCCAATATGATTTAAGAATTGCCCAGGCTAAAGAAGGTTGCTTTGAAGGACTTTCTGCCTTCAATTTCTCCCAATTCGAATTCAAAGCTTTATAATTAGTCTTGGCTCGATCTTTGGGAGCAAGAAGGGGAATGTCCTTCAGTTCAAGTGGTCTCTTTGCACCAATAGAGAGAAGTGGGTTTAACCATGAAAGAGTAACCAAGCCAAAGAGCCCAGCATCACTGTATGGAGTGACCTTAAGACACCCTGACTCTTCTTCAAGAAGCAATGGCTCTTGAAGATCAGAATTCCTACAAACTTGTATTCCCGTGACACCTCTAACAGCTACAAAACATAGAAAAGCAAGAGCTGGTGTTGCAGCCAAATTCGCCACAACATGAGAACTCAAATAATTAACACCTTCAATCAAAAAGCTCCTCCCGTCCACATACAAAGTACATAGACAAATTAAAAATGAGAAAAACCACCAAACCCTCAACAATAATGGGAATTTCTCAGACGCCTTAAATTTACAATGAAGAGCTGAAAAGCTCAGCACAAACCAAGCTAAAACTTGTGCAGCAGGTGAGCAAATTATAGACCAATCCACAACCTCCCCACTAACACCCTCTCTAATCAAAGCAACTCCATCAAAACCCAAAATCAAAAATTCTAAAAACAAAACATAGAAACAACAAAACAGGACCAACTTAAACCCAGTACCGATTACAGCAACTGGAATCTCTCCATCGGTACTACCTCGTCTAATTGGGCTTGAATTGGCAACTGAGTTATCATCCTTAAGCAGTCTAATTCTACCCACACACACAAATATCTGTCTGGCGGATATTATAAAGAGAAAGACCAGAAGAAGAGTCAAATTGATGCAAATTGAGGCTAGTTCCAACGTAGAAAGGCCCTGAATTGCCTTTGAAACTGAGAGTGACGATTGTGTGATGGTATCCTTAAACAAGAAGGCGATGCCCATTACTGAAAATGGTGAGTTGGTGATTGACAAGAGTGACTCGCTGGTGATGGTGTTATGATAATACTTAATAATAAGCAGCAACAACAGCAAAATGAAAGATCAAATCGTGCAAGGCAAAGCATTTCACCATCTGGGTAATCAACGGAGAGTATAGCACTCTGGAGATAGAATCTGCAGACACATTGCACATGGGACTCTTATCAACACGAAAAACGAAGAGACAAGGAAAGCGAACGCGAGAAAGAGATAATATGGAGAGATGAAAAAGAAAATTTGTTTTGCGTTTTGCTTTTTGCTTTTGTAGCTTTCTTGCACACACTCTGTGCGTCTCTCTCTATGTTATCTACAAAGAGAAAAACACAAATGGACAAGAAGATGGACGCAAAATCTTAAAATCTGGAAACAACCCAGCTGAGAAAACACCAAAATACACAAAAACCAACCTTGAAAATCGGTTCTTGATGAGCCGGTGGCGATTGCCGAGGACACCTGTGATCGAAAACTACTCTTTTTCTTTATCCCTTATAATTAACCCCACAACACCAAGGCCCCTCTGGGTCCTCTGAAAATCAATTGAAGAACCCAAACTAACTCTGGCGACAATGACCTTAAACCATTAAAATGAAGAATTGTATTAAGAAGAAGAAGAAGAAGAAGAAGAAGAAGGGAAAGAGATCTCTCTCTCTCTCTCTCTGTGGGTTTCTTTAAATATGAATAAAGTTTTTGGCTCTTGGCTTAGCTTGGGCACTTGCCGTGTTGGAGGTGTGTGTATGTGCTGTTCTACGGTGAAATAGGCAGGGCAAAAAAAAAAAAAAAAAAAATAATATTTGATTTATATTATAGCATAGGCTGGTCTTGGCTGCTACTATCATTTATATAAGCGCACACAGCACAGAGTGAAATGCAGCCATGTGTACAGTTTCCAAAGAAAGAAGAGAGAGTAAACGGAGAATATTATTTGGCAATCATAAGAATATTTTTTATTCAACATGTGTATGAAGATTCATGTATTAACTAATTAATGGGCTGATGAGATCTTGATGGCATCTTAGAATGTTTTTTCAATTACGCATATTTAATACAACAAAAGAATTACATTCTTTTATAGGATTACATTTTACTTTTCTTTGTAGCATTTTATGTTTTTTCAGTCATAAATGATTGTGTCACATATTTTCCATGAAGATTATATTGTAAATTTTAAACCTTAACGTTATATTAAGTAGGTTAGAATTTGATATTAATTTTTTATGGTGATATTAAATTTTAGTATGGACACTTTATTTTTTCAAAAAAATTAAATAAGCATTTTAGATTTATATTTTTTTGAATGTAAATTAAATTTTCATTAATATAATAAAAAAATACATTTGTAGAATACAAATAAACTTATAAAAATTCAAAGTACTTATCGCTGAGGTGTTTATAATTCTAAACTCTTGTATCTTATCTCACTGTGTTGGTACCTGTATCACTCTAATGAACAAAAATGTAGGTTTTTTTTTTTAAAAAAAAAGTTAGATCTTGATGGGATCTTAGATTTTTTTTTTTTTTTTTTCAAACAATCACATTTTAAATGTTTATGGGGAAAGAAACATGTTTTTCTTCTAACTCCAATTCCTTCGTCTGCAAATTTCCTTTTTTTTTAAGAAAAACATTATGAGTTGTTTGCAGCCTTTTGTGCTTTTCCTTCATGAATGATTGTGTGACATTATTCATAAAAGATTATTTTGTAAATTACTTAAAAGACTTAACATAACAGTAATAAAACTGACAAATTATTATGTGGTTAATTTTGTAGCTCATTCTGTTACAGTTTATGTGTTTAATTGCTGTCAAACTCTATTGAGTTTTCTGTGTTTATTGTCTATAAATGTTATTTTGCAGAGTAATAAAAAAAATGACAAATTTGTACACAATTTGAAAGGTAGCATGCATGTTAAGTAAATGAATGCATCAAGCTTTTTAAATAGCAAAAACTCATTTTTAAGTTTTCCAACTTTTAAAATAAATAATTTTATAAAAAAAAAATTATTAGATCCCTTACTACCAGGTAACATATAATATTTCATAAATAAAAATGACATACGTATATTTCAAGCGCTATTAAAAAGTGTGTCACTTTTTTTTTAAAGAGATTCAATGTAAAAAATTTAAGAATTCAATCAAAAATTGATTTTACTAGCATGACACGTCATTAATAGCAATTAAAACGTATACGCATTAGTTATATTTATAAAAAAAATTATGTATTATCTTATATTAAAATATTAAAATTTAATAAAAAAATTATAAAAGAATCGAATATAAATTATCTAAATGCTACTGATATTTTTTCTTTTTTTTTTTTAGAAATTGAGAAAAAAATTAATAAAAATAAAAGTTATCATTATAGTGCATGCATATAGGCCCCGTTTGGCATATCTTTTCAAAAGAGAAAAATCTGATTATGGAATAAAAATCTGTTTATGTTAAATGCTGATTTTAGAAAAATCAATTTTCTGAAAAGTGAAAAAATATTTTATTAGAAAAATCTAGAAATTAAAATTTTTCAGAAAAAATGATTTTCAGCTTTTAATAGCAACAAATTTAATATTTTTTTAGACAAAAATATCACATATTTTATTTCATAATTACAATTATATCTAATATAAATTTTTTTTTTTGCTATTTTTCTTATCCTACACCGAAAATCATAATTATGTTTTTTTTTTCTCTTTCTCTTTTTTTATCATCCAAAATAATATATATGATTAATTAAAAAAATAATATATATATTTTAAATTTTTTTATGTTATATTTATGTTTATTTAATTATATATGAAAATATATGATTTTAATAGTTTAGTGAAATACAAAAATTCAAATAAGTGAAAATTAATATTATTTTTAGTGAGATTTTGAATATAATATATTAAAATTTATATATATCATTTTTTATTTTTTTATTCTAAAAAATTATTTTTAATCATATAATTTACTAAACAGTTGACAACTGTTTTTTATTTTATAAGTTATTTTAAATTTTATTTACCAAACAGTTACATATTTTTCGACATATAACTTTTTGGAATACAATTATTTTTCAATTGAAAAAACTGTTTTTATAAGTTCTGCGAAACTGACTCATATACTGTTAGATTAAATGAAAAGATGTATGCGAATGCACTGTGCTTCTAAAACTAAATATTAGGAGAACAACAAACAAGAAAATTATAATATATATAGAAATACTGGAAATGAACAAAAAAAAAATTAAAAAATGGTGACGTGGAGTAAGATGTGACAGGTGTCATGTTTTGGGTGAGGTACATTTGGAAGTGAGAGTATGAGCATGACGCCATAATGGTTAGCTTTTTGATGTCATTATTCTATGAAAGATTAATTAATAAATTTTGTCAATTTTTTTATATTTAAATTCGTTTATACAAAAGTAAAGGAATGAAATACACTAAGCGAGCAAATATAATATATATAAATTTAAACCGTTTAATCAAATAAATGATGATAATTCAATAGTTTCAACGCATGCATATATTAGAAAGTGATGAGCATTCAAAGTAAAATTGATTTGTCATCCCCACCTCCTTAAAAAGATAACAAAAAAAATATGATTATTTATTTTTGATGGGTCATGGAAATGAGTACTTACAATGAAAAGAAAAGAAATAAAATTACTCAGAAATAAAATTGATAATTTCAGTATTTTCTTACTTATGGCTAGACATCAAATTAAATTTTGGTTTTTTTTTAATAAATTTGTATAATTATATTGGGTTGTTAACAATTTAAGATGGTCCATGTATATAAATACATCTGGTAAAAAAATAATAATAATTATAAACAAGTAGAATTACTTAGAATTAAATTATTGTTAATTAATAAGACTACGTGACCATCTTCAATGCTTCATAGCACACATAACCTGGAATTAATTAAGGATATAAGTAACGTACTTTCCTTTTAAGCTTTTTACTTAGAAATGCAATATCGTGGACAACAACTCATAATCCAATTAAATATAATTTTATTAAAGACCATCATTTAATTATTTAAAAAGCTACATCGAAGTGCTTGGGCACAAGGAGGGACCATCAACCCTAATTAAACAGCTTAAAAAGAATGATAATGGATTTAAAAATTCGTTGACATTTTTAGTAATATATTATAATATGAATTGAAGAATAATTTTCGTGAGAATAATAAACTTATGTAATTGAGAAATTAATAAAACTTTCATCATTTTGACACACCTCGCAATTGCATTAATTTTGAGGAAGCCTTTGCTTCCTAGTTTCAAACTACTTATCCTCCATCATTAATTTCAAAGTTGATTAATTTGACTTTGGTATTATTATATCACATGAAATGGTACGGTAGGTCCACTTTTCCTCTATTAAATATTTCGGTTTTCAATTTTAACCATTTTTAACTATTTAATGGAATGATTATTGAGATACGTAAAAACAATATATAAATAATAAGCTAGGAATATGTAACTTTCTTATCATCATTCTGCCTAAGCTTTGCACTACTTTTTTTTTTTTCTTTAAAAAGAAAAAAAAAACCATGAAATTGCTAAAACCAAATCATAAGAAATATGAGATATATAATTTTTTTTTACTTGTTATTGATTTTTTTTAATATATTGATTACGGTTAACAACATTTGAAAATGAAAATTCGATGAATTTTCGGTAAGGAAGATTTCAATAGTCAAGTCAATAAAAAAAATGAATTAAAGAAAAATATGAGTGTATTATCAAAGCTTAAAGATATTTACATAGTGTCTAATCATAGTACATTAAAAAAAAATCAAACTATTAATATTCCATAGTGGCTAGTAATATCCAAATGTTATTAAATAGAAAATATTGGTAATATTTGGACATAATTCAGGTTCTGACCGAATTTAAAGAGTTAAAATATTAATAATGTAACATTCATCAACTACGACTAGTTTTTAATAACGGTAATATTTAGACATAAACTAAGACTGTGAACAAATTTTAAAAAGTTGAAATTATATAGTTAAATTATTGGTTATGAATGAATTTAAAGAATTAAGAATATATATTTCATTTATGTATATAAATGATTGGATTGAAACTTCAACTCAAAATCTTTGACCTTATTTGCAGTTGCTAGAAAGCAGGCCAACCGCAGTACCTCATGGGCACTTATAGCAGATAGTTATAAGCCTTTCTAATTGGGTGGAAAATTGAAAAAATAAGTAGATTAGGAGATTTAGAAATTGAAGTAATTTTAACGGAAAACTCAATTGAATTAACAAAATTAGAATGTATAGCTAAGATACGTTCCTCATCCTCACTCTAAATTTAGCCACAAATAATATTGGTAAAGTTTCAGTGACAAAGCAGCGGACGCAATTTGTGGGGTTAGCATGCGTGAAATGAACATCTAACTACCAATGTTTCAACATCGTTTATTCAAATTCAAAATCTAATTGCCACATTCGTTGACTAACTCTACGGTTGTTTTTTCTTTTTCCTTTTCTTTATTGAATGATATTGTACACATTACACTGATCCACATGTATGTTATATACAGTTACATCAGAAAATAAAAGAAAATTCCACTTTGTGCATATACTTCATAATACTACTCTTAAGGGATAAGAGTTTTCTTTTCACTTAACTTTTTGGAAGGGACTAAAAATGCCCTCAATTTTTTTTTATGGGTTTTTACTCCCTACTCTTAATTGTATAATTACATTTTTTTAGCATTATCCATTCCATCCAACAATTATAAATTAGCAAACACGGTCATTAAAAATACTTTTAACTGTTTAATGTGGATAATATCCATATTACACGGACACTACTAGAGATCCATCTTTATTCTCATGAATTCGATATATTGACAATTTCAAAAAATTGTTCATGCTATAAACATAGTATGTTATGTTGGCTGTTGGGCCCATCATCTCTCTTTACTTCTCATTTCGAGGGCTTCTTCTTCACCCAATATGATATCCTAAGACTGAAAACGGAGATAATTCACATAGAGTGAAAGTTAATGTCGGCTTACTTTCACTTTCACGTACCTCGACAAGTATGATGAATCCTACTCTGTGTGCCAAGCCTTGTTAGCTAATTGACTTAGGCACACAAGCTAACATGATTTAGGATATCTAGTATTAAGCGATATTTGATGGAACGAAACTCGGATATAGAAAATGTCCAATGCTTTTTAGAAGATCTAAAGTAGGGGTGAGTAACGGTCGGTTCGGTTCAATAACCGAACCGAAATAACCAAAAATCGATCTATTAGGATTTAGACAAACCGAACCGATATTTTTTGTCGCTTTGGTTCGGTTAACCGATAAAACCGAATTTTCAAAATTATAATTAAAAGAATTATCTAAAAATTATAAAAAATTTCAAATTATAAAATAAAAATAAAACATACAAATTAAAAAAATGTACATATATTTAATTTGAGTTCAAACCACTTAAATTGAATTAAAATTATAAAAATAAAGTTAATTTTTGTAAAAATTGAAAAAAATAATATATATTAATCATTATTCGGTCGGTTCTGTTATTTTTCGATTTTTGTGTTTCAAAAACGAACCGAACCGAAATTATCGAAATTAATATATTTTCAAATTCAAAATCGAACCAAAAAACCGAATCAAATTAAAAAAATTGATCGATTTGATTCGATTTTTCGATTTAAACCGAAATTTGTTCGCCCCTAATTTGGAGGGAAATAACTTATAGATAGATCTTAATCCACTCTTAGGATAGGGAATAGGTACTTTTTTGACTTCTAGTACTGGTGCATAATCTAATCAATACAGTAGAAAGCCGCTTTCAAGCAAAGAACCAAATTTCATGTCTTAAGATATAAGATTATAAGAACAATTTGTTGAAACCATTCTACTTATATACTACTTCTATTCTTTTTTTTTTTTTTTTTTGAATAAAACCTGAACTTTATAAAGAAGCTCAAAGGCAAGGGGGAAAAACATCCCAAACACAACACAAATTATACAACAGAGAAGCTCTAGCTAACTTATGAGCTTCTTTGTTGTTAGTACGACTAATCCAACACAACTCAATATCAGAGTTCCTAGAAAAGAGAAACTTACAATCCGAAATAATAATACCAAAATCTGAAAAATCATCACAAGAATTACAAAAAGCAAATTTCAGTTCCTGGGCATCAGTATAGATAATACCATTTGTAGGTAAATGTTCTTCAATCCAAAGGAGCACCGAGCGAAGCGCCACACCTTCAGCAACACGCGGGGAGAAAACTCCTGGACAATGACCAGAAATGGCTTTGAGGAAATTACCCTCCGAATCTCTGAAAACAGCTCCAAAACCTGTTCTACCCTCCTCAGCAAAAATTGCAGCATCAATATTGCACCTCCAGGCCCTGTTTCCTCCATTCAAAGGTGAAGAAGTCAGCAAGTTACAACGAATTCCTGGGACCATTATTGTGTTTAAAACATCCTTTGCTGCCCTCCATTCCTCAAGGAAAGAAAGAGCAGAATGCACAACAATATGAGGAGCCATAAACTCGTTGTTCCACAATAATTTATTTCTAACATTCCACATTTGCCACATTATCATACTCATCTCTCCTAACTTATCTTTTCCTATCAAACCAGTTAGTGTAGATAAGATGTCTAGGAAAGGATTATTGATGTCAAAGTTTGGTAGTCTAAAGAAACTCCAAACCTCTTTAGCAAAGGGACAATCAAAGAAAAAATGAGACCTGTCCTCCACCCCATTACAGAGCAGACAATTAGGACTAATTGAGATTCCTTTGCCATCCAATCTAGCCCGAAGAGGCAGAAAATCCTTCAAGGTATGCCATAAAAAATTTTGAACTTTAGGAGGTATAGACAACTGCCAAATAGTCTTCCAAATATTAAAAACCCCAACCGGCTCTGCATTCAAGTTGCCCATAGCCAAACGGTATCCACTTTTCACAGAGTAACAACCTCGTTTATCAAAATGCCAAACAATTCTGTCACAACCATTAAATAATGATAATGGGATATTTAAAATAGCATGAACATCCTCCACACAACAAAATTCAACAAGTCTGTCCATATCCCATTCTTTTCCTCCATTTTTCAAGAAAGCACAAACTCTAGCCTCTTCATCCACAAAATCAGTCCCCTCATTCACATAAAAATTCCCCTCTCTAGGTACCCAAGGATCTTTCATAAATCTAATGGTCTTTCCATCTCCAACACACCATCTGGCCCCCTTTTCCAACAAAGATTTAGCCTGCAAAATACTCTTCCAAGTAAAACTAGGATTATAACCCAGTTGACCATCAAAAAAATCCCCATTTGGGAAATATTTAGCTTTGAAGATACGAAAAATAAGAGTATTCTTGTTGGTTAAGAGACGCCAACCCTGTTTAGCAAGCAAAGCCAGATTAAAAGAATGAAGATCCCTGAATCCCATACCACCAACTTCTTTGCTACAACACATTTTGTCCCAAGCTGCCCAGTGTAAGTTGTTATGCCCATTGTTTTTTTTACCCCACCAAAAAGAATTCATCATTCTCTGCAGCTCCTCACACATAGACACAGGTATCATAAAAACACTCATGCAATAGGTAGGAATAGCCTGAGCAATAGATTTTAACAAAATCTCTTTACCTGCCCTAGATAAGAATTTATTATTCCAAGATGAAATTCTTTGAGCTAAATTACGCTTAAGAAAACCGAAAATAGCTCGCTTACTACGCCCAATTAAAGAGGGTAAGCCCAAGTATCTACCATGATTAAGGGGGGCATCGACACCAAGAATCCTAGAGATCAAATTTCTGTTATGATTAGACACACTGGGACTGAAAAAAATGCCAGATTTTTTATAATTAATCGACTGTCCAGAAGCTTGTTCATATTTAAGCAAGAGTTCCTTAATAGTATTGCTTTCGACAGTCGAAGCCTTGAAGAAGAAGAGAGAATCATCAGCAAAAAATAAATGAGACACCTGAGGGCCTCTCACGCTAGCTCTGCACCCCTCAATAAGACCCCTTCTCTCAGCATCTCTAAATAAAGAAGACAGTCCTTCAGCACAGATAATGAACAGATAAGGTGAAATAGGATCTCCTTGTCGAAGACCTCTCTCCGGGATAAGCTGACCCACCTCTCTCCCATTAAAAAGAAAGGAATACTTCACATTTTTAACACACATCAGCATTAAGTCTACCCATTTTCTGCAAAAACCCAACCCCAGTAACATATTCTCCAAAAAACTCCACTCCACTCTATCATAAGCTTTGCTAATGTCAACCTTAAGAGCTACATGGCCCGGATTACCCACTCTATGGTTCTTCATACTATGGATTAACTCAAAAGCAACCAGGGCATTATCAGTGATGAGCCTACCCTTAATAAAAGCAGATTGGTACTCCGAAATAATCTTTGGTAAAACTCTCTTCAGTCTGTTAGCCAGAACTTTAGAAACAATTTTATAAAGTACATTACACAATGCAATTGGTCTAAAGTCCTTCACACTTTCAGGTTTATCAATTTTAGGAATTAAAACCACCAAAGTGTCAGTAAGAGTGTCAGGGAACATACCATCTGTGATCCAGCGCCGACAGCCAGCCACCACATCTTTACCAATCAGGCTCCAAAATTTTTGATAGAATGCAGGGTTGAGACCGTCTGGACCTGGAGACTTGTCAGGGTGCATCTGGAAAATAGCTTCTCTAAATTCTTCATCTGAAAATGTTTGGAGAAGCATCAAGTTATCATCCTCGGACACTTTCCTCTCAACTAAACTGGCCACCCACTCACAAGAAACTGGTGATTTTTTAAACAACGTACTATAATAATCCAAAACCATCTTACTCAAAATACCATTATCTGTAACCCAGCACCCTTGCTCATCTTTCAAAGTAGAAATGAAGTTTTTCCGTCTTCTAGCATTCACCTGGGAGTGAAAGAATTTTGAGTTTTTGTCCCCGTGTTTTAACCAGAAAATTTTTGCCCTCTGTTTCCATTTTATCTCTTCCTGCTCCAGAATAAGATTTAATTTAGATTTAAGATCCCGAACCTCATCAGCCCCTATCAACGTGATACCCTTTGAATGAAGATTAAGCCGTTGTTCAATAGCTGATTTCTCTTTTTTACCAGCCTTAAGAACATTTGAGCCCCAACTCTGCAGCGTTTTACAACATTCCAGTTTGCGATTCATCAGCTCTGTAGCCCCTGACTGAACCCAACCTCTCTTAACCACCTCAAACACAGTTGGTTCTAATAACCAGCAATTCTCAAATTTAAATCTCCTGGTACTGCCCCAATTCCCCCTTTTATCCAATTCAATCAACAGGGGAGAATGATCCGAAGTAGGGGCAGCCAAGACTTGCAAGTAACAATTAGGAAAGGAAGTTAAAAAAGCAGAGTTGCACATACCTCTATCCAATTTTTCACGGACCCAGTAGTGAGGATTGCGAAACCGTTCCCACGTGAAAATCACCCCATCCGATGGAATATCCGAAACCCCTATATCCTCAATTGCAGACCGAAACCCATCAATGAGATATTGCGGATGAACCCCACCCCCCATTTTCTCGGTTGAGTCAAGCAGATCATTAAAATCCCTACAAATCAGCCATGGGACATCCAAATCTCTACCTCTCCCTAGTTGACGAAGGAGTCGCCAAGAGTCTGCTCTTCTACCTCTTTCAGGAAAATCGTAGAAACCAGTAAACCCCCAAGTCTTCTCATTGGGCCCACACACCAACATATCAATGAAGTTTTGATTAAAGGAATTAAGTTGGACTTCCACAGAATTGGCCCAAAACACAACCAGACCTCCCCCACGTCCCATTCTATCCACACACACACACCCAGTAAAACCCAACAGATGCTTTAATTCTTCCGCCCTCCTATTATGAATTAGAGTCTCCATAAGAAACACTAAATTGGGCTTACAACGAAAGACAGTGTCTTTCAGGTAGCGAACTGTCTGAGGGTTGCCCAAGCCTCGACAGTTCCAACTTAAAATTTTCATTGGGCCCGGCTGGCCTGCTGAGCAGGACCTGCCGATATAGTAGAACCACGGGAAGTAGACTGCGTGGTAGTAATTGCATCTAAATCTGAGTTAGTTGAAATAGATGTAATTGGGTTTTGACGAGGCCTTTTCTTCCCTTCTTCAAAGCATAAGGGTGATTCATCCATCAAAGAGCCCGGCCCATCAACATTTCTCTCCGCCAAATCTAAGTCCATTTCCTTAGAATCAGTTCTTATATTGGCTAACTTCAATCCCCTTTCCTTATCTTCACCCGCTGAATTAGCTACTTTTGAATTTAAAATAGGTAATATCCCACAAATGTTATCCCTGACCCCAAAACCAGCCGAAGATTGCGTCAAAGAAGAACCACTAGCATCCCGCAACCAGTGACTGACGGTGTTAGCATTCCGGCGAGGCTGGACCCTTATACTATCATCCCAGAGCAGAGGCAGAGATAGTCCATCCGGACGAGTTCTCTTCAAACAAAAGCTATCAATATGCCCAAGAACCCCACATAAATAACAGTAAGCTGAGAGTCTTTCATACTTAAACTTCACAAAATGGTCAGCCCCATTAGCTCTTATAATCTTCTTATACCTCATTAAAGGTTTTTTAACATCTAGCATAACTCTTAGTCTCATAAACTGATTGCTTCTTCCTAATATAATTTTTGAATCATACTCCATGAAGGTACCAACCAGGTTTCCAAATTTAATTGCCATTCTCTCATTCATAAAGCCTGAGGGCAACTCATGAACTTGTACCCAAAAAGGACAATGATGAAGTGGGACTGTTACTGGGTCCTCCCCATTTTGTAATCTCTTAAGTAAAAGCAAATGTCTATTGAACGTCCATGGTGATCCGTTAATAATTCTAACTACATCACACTCATAAAATAGACAAAACAGATACCTACCATCTCCCACCTGTGTAATATTAACCCCACCAAGAGGATGCCACAAATCAGCCATCATATTTCGCATCTGATCAAAGCTGATTACTGCATCTGTCAAGAATCTTCCCACCATGTTAAACGTTATCCGTTCTTGGTTATCTCCTCTCAGGTCTTCAATTGTCCACCCTTCCTCCTCTTCTTCTATAATAGTCAGATTGGCTAAATCGTCTTCCATTGTAGAAAACTATCGAAATAGATTTTCAAAAGGACAAGAACTGACACTGGAACAAAAACATAGAGCTACAGAGAGCACAAAAATAACAAAAAATAATGCAACATATACTACTTCTATTCTTTTATAATTGTCACTTTTGTTATTTTTACTGGAATTAAGAAATATTAATTAGTTTTAAATTTAAAAAAAATTGAGTGATTTAATGCATATTGAGTAATTTAATATATAAAAAAAAAAAAACGAATCTAATTGGTCAATTTTTATTGAAAATGAAAATTAACTCGTAAAGATAAAATTAAATTGCATTGGAAATGTAAAAGTGACAGATAACTAAAACTTGAATTTTACTCAAAAGTGACAGATAATAAAGAACGGAATGAGTAATAAATAAACTTTTGTTTTTGACTTGTTATAATTGACAATTCGGGTCTGATGGTTGTGCCTCCTTCTGGACAGAATCGATAAACCTTCTTCTCAATCAAATCCGATAAACAAGAAAGAATGGACGTTGGCTTATAAATTACATGGGATGCCTTTCACCCCTGCCCCAATTCCTAGCTAGCTGCAATCCAAACCTCCCTTGTCTTAAAAAAGGTTTGTTTTTTCTAATAATACTCTCTTCTGAATTGTGATTAAATTTTAATTTGTTTTGATTGGCCTGGAGGAAGGAATTACTATCGTATCAATGTTGAATTGGACCAAATGACTCACTCCATTAATAATTCTAGTTTTCAAAATTGCCGGTGGTTGCTTTTTATGCAATATTCCCCATTTCTGTGCTAATTGTAACTTATATTAATATCATTACATTCTCAATTGCACGTTTTGTAGTCATTATGATAAAGCATTATCAATTTATCGAAAGGAATAGCCAAATCAAATCAACTGGCAGACAAAAGTACGAGATGATTAAGCATTTGATATAATATAGCCTAATTAGCATGGTTATTAAAACCGGACCGGCCGGTTCAACCGGTTGAACCGCAAACCGGTGACCTAGCCGTTTGGTTCAGCTGTAAAAAACCAGTTTGGAAAAAAATCGGATTGAACCGGACAAAACCGGGTTCTAATTTTACATTGCTAATTAGAATTGACAGCAATAACTTTCGAAATTCACGTGATATAAACATCTCTTGAATATTAATTTCCTTTCTGACATAAGTTTAAAATTTCAATTGAGCCCTTATACAGTTTAGAAAATTAAATTTTATTTTAAATAATTGGTAAAATGGAATGAATTAATAATTTACGGCAGTCTTACTACTTTATTTATTTTTTATTTTTACTATTTTTTTATAATATATTTTTGGAGCAGAAAAATATAGGATCCAAACTCTTATCAAACTAGGAGAGCAGTAAAATTTTTAACCGTTTGAACGGCTAATGATTTATCTATTTTTATTATTACTATTAATTTTTGGGTGAAAATGTAAAATTGTCCATCTACTTTTACAAAAATGCAATGTAGTCCTTTTCCTTTTTCCTTTATTTCACTGAAATATTACTTTTAAACTTTCAACATTAGATCAATATTGTCTCCATTACCGGTCCATAAAAGTTGTCAATTTTCGTTAGTTGACGTTAACACTTAGGTTTGCAAAAAATACAATTTAACCCTTATATTTTATTTTTAATTCAAAATTATTTTAAAATTTTTAAAATTAAAACAATATTAAAAATATACTGCACTAAAATAAAATAGAAAAACTATATTTCGCTTTTAGAAAAAATATATATATATTTATATATAAATACTATTTGGCACCATCAGCCTTATCTTTTTCCACAAGAAGATGATGGCTGGTCAATTTCTATCTTTTATAAGATATTGATATTTTATAGTACTTGGGAAAGGAAAATGAAAACAGCCCAGAAAAAAGAAAAAGCCAAAGCCAAAATCCGCAGTAAGATTCGTTGTCGTTTCTGGAAATTAATGGCCGTCTCGGCTGTATCCTACTCATCAAACAATGACGACCTGAATTTTATGTACAAATTTTTTATTTCTTATACAAAATTAATTAATTATATATTGACGGTTGTCGGCTGCTGCTTTTTTCATTTTTATTAGAAAAATGTCGGACGATGAATTCAATTTCTTTAACATTTTCACAAACGTAACCTTATATATATAATATGTCATCACCACTCTGTTAATTATATAATTATAAATTTATAACCAAGATAGCTAGCTATTCTTATCCAGTATTTTATATTTGTATATAATTAATTTGTGATCTTATATTTTACTTATCAATGGGTCACTATTCACCGATGTTTTTTAAACCGGATTGGACATCGACTTGACCTACCAATTAAATTATGAGTCAACTGGTTGAACTGGATTGATTCAGAGTTTTTATTTTTTTTTTAAATATAATTATTTATAAAAAATTAAAAATATGATATACATAAAAAAATACATTCAAATAATCTATTAATTATAAAAAATCAATATAAAAATACTAATTTTAAATCCAATAAAATTTGCAAATATAAAAATTAAATAAATTGTTCAAACATAAATAACAAATATCTAAATAAGTTCATGTAATACAAAAAACAAACATTTAAATATAACAAATATCTAAATAAGTTCATGTAATATAAAAAATAAATATTTAAATAAATTCATTTGACATAATGATAAACAATCATCACTAATCATCAACCTTCGTCCCCATCTTACTCTTTATCTTCGTCTTCGTCTCCATCTCCATTTCCATCTATTCCTCGATTAGTTTCAACTAAACTATGCTTCATAGAATCTAAATTTTTTAAAATAAATATATAATTAAATATAACTATAGACAATTTTCAATATTCTAAAATAAATTAATATTATGTAAAAAAAACAAATCTTGTACACGTGAAACTCCATCGTTTGTTGGATGTCTTCAATCATTCTCACTACAAGGAAATTGATTTTTAACGACCAAAATTTAGCGAATGGATTAAAATCAGGTCGTAAAAATATACCAGTAGCAAAAAGAAATAAATCCGGTCATTAGTTCTTAAATTTTATTACCATTTAACGAAGGGCTTAAAATCCGATCGTTGAAATATTGTAAATCCTGTCGTTACCGGTTTAGGAAAATTGGCGGGACTTCTATAAGGCTTACCTCCAAAATCATTGTTCATTATTTCATAAAAATATAACACAAAACTGCCATACCCACGCAAAACTAAGGTGAAAAACGTCAAAAAACAGCAAACCCAGAAGACGAAAAAACAGCAAAAAAAAACGCAAAACCCTTTTCTTATTTTCCAAACTTAAACTAATCCTAATAGAAATGGCAGTCGTAGTAGAAGCAATCGGTTCGTTTATATTTTGCAAGATCCAGATTTCATCGGTCTAGGATTTAGTTTCATTAGTGATTACAGGTGAGAAACTGAAAAAAACCCTTATTTCTCTTCTCTCTTGATACCAGTTGAATATCTATTTATTTCTAATCTTCTCTTCTTCTCGTTAAATAGGAAAATAGGGCATACCAACTCTGAGATGTTTTGAGGATTTGCATTTCTGCTAGGCTAATCGATCTGTTATAATAGGTAAGTATTTTTTTTGGATATTTTTGATATTCTGATTTTTTGATTTCAAAACTGTATCTGTTACTTTTCTGGGTTTGCATAAATATCTATTTCTTTTTCTTGTTTATGTCTTTGTTGGAAAAAGATTAATTTGATTTGGTGATATGTGAAGTTAGCGACAACGCTATTTAACCAGCATCTCGTTTTGCTTTTGATTCTCGTTCTGCTTTTGATTCTCGTTCTTCTTTTGATTCCAGTTCTGCCTGCTTTTGATTGATTCCCGTTCTGCTATTAAATGATTCTCGTTCTTCTTTTGATTCCAGTTCTGCCTGCTTTTGATTGATTCCCGTTCTGCTATTGAATGATTCTCGTTATTCTTTTGATTCCAGTTTTGCCTGCTTTTGATTGATTCCCGTTCTACTATTGAATAATTCTCGTTCTGTTGTTGAATGATTCTCAAATTTATGTATATCTGATTGTTTTCAGTCTTCAAATTTATTACCAATTTCTTATTAATTTGCAAGGTAAAATTGGGATTTCTTCTTAAATTTTCTTCTTTGACTCAATGTAATTGTTAATTTCCTTCTTTTCTGCTCAATTGTCATATTCTGAAAGCATTAATTTTCATGATATTCATGCTTTCTGTCTGTGGTTTATACGCTCAAACATTCACTTAAGTTTAAGTTTAAGTTTAAGTTGTTGCCATATTTTACTGGATGTTCATGCTTTATATAATTGTTTAAGCCATTGCCATATTTTACTGGAGGCTCAAACATTCTCACGATGTTCATGCTTTATGTCTGTCTGCATATTTTTCATTTGATATCTATTAAAATCTTTTACTTTTGACTTGAAATCCTATATTTTGTCTTTGTACATAATTTATATGAATATTTAGTGAACACTTACTATGAATTGTTGAGTATTTATGTGACCATAATATTATTGAGAACTACTTTGTTACAAATTCAATGCAGAAATTGCAAGATTTATCAATAATCTTGGAAAAAGAAGTTGCATTTGATATTGATGTTGTTTGGCTAAGTTGTTTATTTTGACACTCCGTCTTTTATTCCTGCTTTAGCTGCTTTGATTCTCTTGATTTTAACTTTGTCAGCTTGTTTACGGTCTCTTTATTTGTTTGTCTATCATGAGTGTAAGTTGTATTCTATTTTTTTTATTGTTATAATGCCATTAAACTTACAATTATTTTTTACTTTTTCTTTGCAGCCCTTTTCATTTTTTGGATATTTTGAAGTGTATATACAATTACACTTGTTGGATTTTGGATATTTTGAAATGTATATATAATTACACTTGTTGTGAGATTTTGAATATTTAAGGTAAATGATATTTTAAATTAAAAATATTAAATTATTTGGCCTTTTGATTTATTGCCTTTATGCATGAATTTTAATTATAAATTTATGTTTTAAATTCTACATGTCTTTAAAACAATGGACAATGAAGATATGAGATTCATTATGCATTCTTATAAAAATTCTAGGTGAATAGAAAATAATATAAATAGGGACTGTTTTTATATTTTATACTTGTAACTTGTATATGATAAATACAATGTTAAACAATTTCGAAATATCGATATATTTTGTATCTAAAATTTTGCAATCTATGAAAAAATTATTTATTATAATTTTGGATATATATATGTGTGTGTGAATGATGTGTACAGGTACTATTCAAATAAAATATTTTATTTATTATGAAAATTTAATATTAATTTTTGAATTTTCTTTCAACGATGAAAAATTTGTGACTATTTTTAACTACCAAATATTTTTTCATTGATAGTGAATACAGCGAAGGAAAAAACCTGTTGGTAAAAAGTATTTTTAACAACCGAAAATTCCTTCATTGAAAGCGAATAGAAAATCCGGTTGGTAAAATAGTATTTTTAACGACCGAAAAGGTTGAAAAGTAAATATAATTAGCGAAAGAAAAATTCAGTCGCTAAAAAGTATTTTTAACGACCGAAAATCTCTTTATTGAAAGTGAATACAATTAGCAAAAGAAAAATCCGGTCGCAAAAATGTATTTTTAACGACTGAAAATTCTTTCGTTAAAAGTGAATATAATTAGCGAAGAGAAAATCCGATCGCTAAAAATTACTATTTAACGATCGGAAATATTCCGGTCGTTAAAGACATTAACGACCGGATTCAATATCCGTTCGTCTATACCTTTAACGAATTGGCTTTTACCGATCGGATTTTTCGGTCGTTAAAGGTTTTTAATGACCGAATTTCCCTTCGTTAAAAAATATTTTTCTTGTAGTGTCTCAATCTCATCAAAATCAAGCTCTCCTTCTTCTTCTTCCTTTTCCACAATACAAAATTCGGTTTTCTCAATTGATTCATAATCAATTGGATCATATGCTTTTTTAGAATTTATTAACCTAATAATTATAAGCAACGATAACATTATTTCGAGGCAAAACATAAAATATAAAGATAATTATACGGACTAGAAACAACTCTTTCAATCGCAAGTTGTAGGGAACATAAATAAGATCATTCTATTTTTGATGTTCCAATCTGTTTCTGTTTTAGCGTAGATGCGTTCAAATACATTACAATTGCGCTTACCTCTAGAAGAAGAAGCAGTTTGGCTAAGAATTGATTATAATATATAATCAAATATAACAATACAATATGAAATCTATTTTTCCTGTCCTCTATGATAAAATCAATGTTACTCAAAAATCAGAATTTCTGCCTAAATAAAACACTGAATTTTTGCAACTAATTAAGCCATAATGCATATAACAAGAGAAATTAATTAGTTAAGAAGATGGTGATGATATTTTTCAAAAAAAAAAAAAAAAATCCAAGCGTTTTGTGTAGGATTTTGAAGTTGCTCTTATTCACCATGAAACCGATCATTTCATGGCATACTGCTCTTTCTTTCATGCAAAAACACAGAAAAAGTTGCTTCACTTTGTTTATATTCATCATGAATTCATCCAATATATATTATTTATCCTACTGATATGATAATTAAATAGAATTGGACTATCTAATTTCAATCGTGAGTTTAGGGTTTTAATTACCTATTTAATGGCTATAATTACTATAATCATTCGGATAATTATGAAAAGAAGAAATTAATAGGAAAATCACGAAGGTGGGCGAGGAAGAAAGACGGATATAGCCAAATGACTTCAGAAATAACAAATAATAGAACACCATAATACCACAAAACAAAACCCAATATAACAGACATCATAACAAAATAGAAAAGCATGACGAATTAGAATGGCATAAAAAAACAGATCTGTTAATATTAAGTAAATAATAATAAGAAAAATCATTTATATATTAAATATAAATTGAAAAAATTATTTTTTTTTTTGGCTACTTTTTAACCTAACTATTGCAAGATGTATTTTATTAAAAATGCTACCCAATCTTTTGTTGTTTTATTATATTTTAAATGACATGGTTTTAATTACAAATTGCTCATTAATCAAATATATATTTTATTGTGGCATCGAGTGAGATATTTTATACAGTAAAAAAATTTAAATTTAAATTCGAATTTTCATTTTCTTATTTTTACGTAAAAAATATTTTAAAATTATCATCTAATAAAAAAAATCAAATGTGAAGAATAAAAAAGAAGGCTTACGGCCAGCCAGAGCCAACCGACCTAAGCTATTATTAAAGTATAAAAAGGTCCACATGGACCACACAAAACCTCTCGTTTAACACGTGCCACTTTAGTGATTATATAATAAAAAAGAAAAAGAGAAAACTGTTGCTTTTGATCCGTACGACATAAGTATTTTATAAAAATAATTCAAGCCGCCAGAAAACAAATTCTATAGTAGACATGAGTTATTATCGGACAGCCATCAGCTGATAGGATTATGCTATAAGAAATACTTTAATTATTATAAATATAATTCACAAACAAAATCGTATATTAAGTGTAAGCATATGTATATGTTAGTGATTGTTGTTGGCGGTAGACAAATTGAAACTGGTTTTTGTTCTATCCCGCGTTCAAGCACAGGACAATACATTATTTTATATAGCTTAATTTCATTCATGATTACTGAATTTATACTAAAATAAAAATAATATAATAAAATAATTTTTATTCTCATAAAAATTATCGAACTTAAAATATGTTTACAGGAAAATCACTTTAATTATTTTTTAACGATTTTTTTACCAAAAAGTCCAGCCGGTGCATACGCGTAGCATTTCCGTGCACACATAGCTTGACACGTGCCATACCACATGAAAAAAATGACATATGAGCATGCCACGTGGCATCGCATGGATATTTCGATAAGTCAGTTTATCATATGCCATACTTACATGTCATTTTTTTCACAACATATACCACGTGTCAAGCTATTTATGCATAGAGTACTGAGTGTACACGCCGGCTGGACTTTTTGGCGAAATAATCGTCGAAAAACGATTAAAGTGATTTTTCTATAAATATGTTTTAAGTTTAATGATTTTTATGATAACAAAAATTCTTTTATTATATTAGTGTTATTTGAATATAAGTTCATTGAGTATGGGTGAAATTAACCCTGTTTTATATATATATTATTACAACTAATAAATGTTATTAAAAAATTATATATATATACGAAAATTTTCATATGTTTAATCAGCTGCATACAGATTTAATTTGCGCATTTACCAAATAATTATAGCGGATTTAGGTGTTTTTTAAAATGTTTTTTTTTATCTAAATCAATTTGAGATTATCACATATGGTCCCAATTAATTATCCTTTTGGGAAATCAAATTATTACAAGCCTTTCCACTATAATTGCTATGTGTATATATACACATAAAGAGTTGTATTTGAGCTTAAATTTGATATTAATTAACATCCAATTATCTTAACAATACTGTTAAATTAAATATTATTAGTAATTTACGTAACAATTAGAAGTTAACTATTCAATTAAATCTTCTATCTTTGATAATTTCTTTTTATTTTATTTTTCATTTTCTTTACATAATGAGTAGGATGGTATTTTTCCTTTTCGGCGGCTCATTAGTTGATAAATAGTCAGATTTATTTTCAATTATAGTGACAGAGACTAAAATTTATATAAGATGACGTCAGAAAATTTATATTTCATTTTTTTTGCCATTACTACTACAAATATAATCAACATCCAAAAAAAAAAATTTAAGTAATATTTCATTCAATTAGTATTTGTTTTAATTTAACATAGAATTGATGCAATTAGTAATTCAAAATAAAAATTACAAAATAAATATAATATACTAGCCAAAATTCACGTTCATAAAATTAATAGCTAATATTATAAAATAAATTTGATACTGGTTACAAATTAGCATGTTTAATTTAGAGTCAATTTTTTTTAACAGTATTAAATATTAAAATATAGATTTTAAAACATAAAAAAATGTAATTAAATGCTTTTAAGTAAAATATAAACGCCAATATATATGATAAAAAATAACGTATATAAAAGGTTAACATAATATAATTTAAAGTATTATATAGATTTTATAGAAAATACAAAAAAGTAAGGTATAAAAATAAAAAAATATAATTTAAATGTATTTTAAAATATTACTCTAGGCACACTTTAGAGAGAAATATTTAAAAAAAAAATTAAGGTATAAAAATAAAAATATAATATATATGAACCAGCTAACAGTAAACTAACGGTTAATCGATATTTAAATCACGAAACTGAAAATAATAGTTAAAACGATTGATTATTTTTCAGACCGTGTATCGAGACCAAAAAAATTTAAAATTTATTAATAAAAAATCGAAACTGCCAGTTTGATTAATAAAAAAAATTGATTCGATTTCAGACCGATTTTTTGATTAATCAATTTTTTAGCGCTCGGCCCTAAATTTCCACCTAATCTGGTTCAGAATAAAAGGAAAACTTTCAAAAATTTTACACACTGTTTTAATGTTAATAAAGTAAAATATTTAAAATAAGATTATTTAAATAAATAATTGTTAAATTGAATTAGCTTTCTCCATATTTAAAAAAAAATATTTTAAATATTTATGAATTATCCAATATTAATTGAGCCAATAAATTTGACTAGCAAATTATTATATGGAAGAAAAAAACTACCACTATATATGTGTATATATATTTTAATTTATTGTGGGTAAAGTAAGGAGCAGTCGTAAAAGACAGTGATATTTTGGGTGAGTGCAATTTTGTGTCGGCAGAGCATTGCATTTGGAAAACGTATCTTCTACTGTTAAAAATAAATATTACTAATTTTTATTTTTTAGATTAAAATATTTGAATAGCATTATTGTTTTTTTCTTATTTGGATTAATTTATAGTTTGGTCTCCAAACACTTCTGTGAAATTTAATATATTAAATATTAATTTTTAGGTTAAATTAAATGGCATAAGATTTTAGTTGCATTCATTTATCTTATTCAATTCTTAAAATGCTTTTGTTATTTGTTATTTAATTGCAATTAATATTAATGTTAAATTGCATGATTTACATGTAATTTTTAATATCTATTCATAAATATTTATTGTGAAAAAATTATTTACTTTAGTATAATTAAATTTATACTTCATCTTAAAAGAACATAAACAGTAAATACAATATGGATATGCTTGGTAGGGGTGAGCAAAAAAACCGAGGGACTGGTTAACCGATTGTAATGGACTGGTTAATGGTTAGTGTTTTGAAAAAACCGATATTAATGGACTGGTTAATGGTTTTTGACTCATGTGATTGGTTAACCGAACCGAAACCGAATTTTTAGTTAATTTATTAATTTTTTAATAATTTATAACAATTTATTCTAATTAAAAGTGATCATATACTTTTTTTTCATTATACTAATTATTTTAAAGTTTTAAAGTTTTTTTAATTGAATATTAGTAGGTATAACAATTTATCTAATTAAAAGTAATTATGAACCGGTTAATATATTTACTTATTAAATATTAATTTTTAAAAACAAATTTGCTTATATCCACCAAAATTTTTTATTTTAACAACAATAATGTTATATTATAGCGAAAAATTTTAATTTTTAAGTACCTTCAATATTTTAATTTTATTTATAAATATATTTATAATTATAGTGGTTAACCGAAAAATATTGGGTAACCGATCATAAAATTTGAAACCGATGGACTGGTTAACCGATGGTAATGGACTGGTTAATGGACTGAATTTTCAAAAAATCGATATTAATGGACTGGTTAATAGATTGGGGCTAATGGACCGGTTAACCGACCATGCTCACCCCTAATGCTTGGATTCAGATAAAAAAAAATTGAGATTTAAAAAGGAAAATAAATAAAATGTAGGAAAGTGATGTAAGGTAAGTTGATATGAACATATTCCCAAAAAGATTGGATATGCTAATTTTTACTTTTCTCATAACTAAAGATTTGGATCTTGGAATATGATTAGAATATTTTTCAACTTGAATTCGATTTTCAGATATACGCCATTTTTTAATATCTGAGATAAATTATTTTACATTTTTTATGTATCTGATTATTATGTTTGAACATTATGTTGAATTATTATGTTATATTATGTTTGGTTTCTAATTTTAATTTTTAAGTATCTTGAATATTTTAATTTGTTTATGAATGTATCTTATAATTATAGTGGTTAATAAAAGAAATATTGGTTAATCGGTTTAAAAAATCGAAACAGATGAATTAGTGAAACGGATTAATTAATGGTTAATATTTTTAAAAAATCGATTAATATTTTTGGCTTGTACACCGATTAATTGTTCCATAATTACCCCCTTATATATGGTTGTAATAGGGAAAAAAAAAGTCTTTAATGTTAGCTCAATTAAAGTTATAAAAGTTTAATATTTAATGTATCAAAAAAAAATTCCAGTTGAATAGAATCGAAAAATGTAGAGATCTAAAAAAAATGCATTTTTACAATTAAGCACGTGCAAAATATGCTAAAAGAATTATGGATAAATCAATAATTGGCATAAAAGCCACTGTACCAAAGAATCAGATTCTCTTGCTAAATGCTTTTTGTACAGTTTTCCTCTTCCACAAAAAATAATGAAAATTTTAAAAATATCCAGGGATTTTTTTTTATTTTCCTCTTTGCAAAAAAAAAAAAAGAAAAAGAAAAAAAAAATGTGATTAATGGAATATTTATTTATCCGAGCATAAATATTATATATGAAAAAAATGGCATTCGAAAAATCGCTGTTTTTTCTTAAAAGAAAAATAGATTATTTATTTCTCAGTTGATATTTTTAAATATACTATTAGATGGAGATTTTAAATGAATTATTATATATACTCGTCTAAAGATTTTTTGATTACTTTTATGAATTATGTAATTTCGTCAAATATATACATGATTTATCCTAAACTTTCATCTCTTTAAATTAATTGAATATTAAAACACGTCTGAATTTATTACAAGTGTAAGTAATATTCATACTATTAAAAATGTCAAATTATCTCTAAACTTTTTAAAAATATCATATTACCCTTTTGTCTTTATACGCAAATAATATGATATTTTTAACAAATTGAAAATATATTTTGTTATCCGAGTAGTTTAAGGATAATATGTTAAATAATGAGAGTTTGCGGGAAAAAAAATAATGTATATCTAATCATTATTAATAATTGTTTTTATAAAATTCGACAATTAAATTAGTAATTGGGTAGCATGGATCGAATGTTAAAAGCAAAACAGAATAAAAGCATATAGGGGTGTACACGGGTCTGGATCTTTCTGTACCGAACCGAAATTCCGAAGAAAAAGATCCAGAACCGAATTGTACCGTTGACTTTTTTGACTAGAACCGAACCGAATTGTACCGTTGACTTTTTGACTAGGACCGAACCGAATTGTACTGGAACCGGACTGAGAACCGTATTGAACAATACCGAACTGTTTTGGAACCGAATTGGACCGAAAGAACCGATATGTATTACTTATTATATATAATACTAGCAATTTATATATAAATATTATTTATAATTTATATTATATATTTATTATATAAATTTTGTTTCATAATTATTTGTATTAAATATTTTAATGCATTAAATTAATATAATAAATAGTTAATAAATTAAAATAGATATTTTAATTATTAATTTGATAAATTTAATTACTATATATATATGAATATGCAATTAATTTTATTTATTTTTAGTGTCACTCAACTAATATTTATCTATTTTCGTCACAATTTTTCTATGTGTATGTAAATTAAAAATCTATTTATAAATAAGCATGTATTAAAAATGAAATTTTACCAATTGATGTAAATGTATGGGTATATAATATTAATCACCTTATCAATAATTCAATTTATTTTTAGCATCACTCAACCAATACTCATCTATTTTTGGGATAATATTTATATGAGTAATTGATTATGTATTTTAATAGTATAATTATATACAATTATTGTATCAATGAAATTTTACCAATTAATATAAATATATAAGAATATAATAATCTTACGAATAATTTAATTAGCTTAGTAATTAGTACTATAAAAATGTTGGTTTTTCATTATCACAATATTTTATTTTTTATGAAAATTGTTCTATATATGGATAATTTAATAAAAGAAAATTAAGAAATAAAGTAATTGTTCAATTTTCAATATGTATTATTAATTATATATTATATTAAACTACAAAACCTATAAAAAGATGGCTGCATTTCACATTCACCCTTATAATATAACTATTGACTATAATAGCAATTAACAATCTCTTAACTGTTAAGCCAAATTTAATGAAATTGAATATAATAATTGAGTCAAGATAATAAATGTGAATAAATCCTAAACATAATCATAGTTCATAAAGCCATCTTCTATTCTCTAAATATAACTAGCTAAAGCTATATATATAACTAATTATATGAGTATGTAATTTTCTTATTAATTAATTTGATTTATATTTAATATCACTCAACTAATACCCATTTATATCTAGCACAACATCTAATTATCTATATGAGTAATTGAACACGGATAAAATATTATATTTAGTCAAAAACTCTTATATTTAATATATATGTCAAAATTATAAACATAGTACACATTTTATATATAGTTTAAAGTCTCTATATATCCAAAAAAATAACTAGAATTTACTTCTACTACTATAATATGAATTAATATATGTCAAAACTTTTGCCATTACTATTAAATTTTTATTTTATTTTACTACGCACTTTTTGGTTGACATAATGAAATGTATAAATAATCTACCTCAAGTGTTTCTATATAAATTGCAAACAAAACCAATTTATTTTTATAAATTCATATATTATTGAAGATAATAATATGTATAATTTTTATTATCAGAAACTTAATTAATATATGATTAACACACCAATCATCATCAAGGATTATTAAAAATAATGTCAATAATATTTTAGTTGTAAAGCAATATTATTAAGAATAAAATTTGAAAATTTTATTTTGAGTTTTTGGAGTGAATTAAAATTTAAATTTAAAGAATTGATAATTTTTAAAATATTTTAAAAAACAAATTATTAAAATTATCCGAAATACCGTATTGTATTGTATTGTTTTGTTTTGTACCGAAAGAATCGAAAAACCGAACTGAATTGTACCGAAAATTAAAAAAACCGTACCGAATTGTACCGAAATTTATAAGAACCGAATTGTACCGAAATTTTTAGGAACCGAAATTTCAATACAATACGGAGATTTGGAAATCCCCGAATTGCACCGAACTGTGTACACCCCTAAAAGCATATACACAGTAATATTTTGTTTTACAAGAAATCAAGAATTGAATATTCTTGAGAGAGACTGAGAATCTAATTCCTACAATTTCCTGTGAAGTTGGAGAGGAGAAATGCCAAAAGATGTCTTTGTATATATTCACCAACACATCAATACCCAGAAATTGACTTATTATTATGGATTATGTGGGGAAATAAAAATTAAAGGTAACCTATCCCTTTTTAATGCATTTGAACTCACTCCATAATGGGCTTTTTTTTGAAATTGGTGTGGAAAGGATAAATAATTAGCAAAATGGTGCAACAGTTAACTTATTTGGGATTTTGGGGTGACGGAAACCGGCTGGGTCAGAGGCCGGTTTCCATTTGCCAGAAACCGGCTGCACAGTAAGCCGGTTTCTGGTAGCTTGAAACCGGCTGCACAGTGAGTCGGTTTCTGGCACTTTGCAGCAATCCCACGTGAAGCTGCACAGGAAGCCATGGTTTTTGTTTTTTCCCTTCCCTTCACTGTCTCTACATTCAATTACAATTGATACTTTGCACTCGGAATTGTTTTTGCCATTCACTCTCTCTGCTTTGAAGTATTTATTTATATCAAACTCTCATCCTTCAATCAATTTATTTTCAAGCGATTGTTCACTCTTTTTTACTTGATTAAAAGTAAGTTTATGATAGTTTAATTTTGTTAATTTGTTTATATAAAAGGTTTATTTTGTCATTAACATGATATTATTGTTTAATTTATAGGTACTTAAAATTTTGAAGCCCAAATACCTTCAAACTTTGAGGTAAGACAATTTAGTTTTATTTTGTTATTGAATAATTTGTATTTATTTTGGGGCTTAATTTTAAAGTGGGGTGGAAATCGAAAATATTTAGCAAATTGGTGGTAATTCTGTCTTCCTCTCCTTCAAACACGCCATTTAAAACAGAATTAACAACTCATTACAAGATATTGCAAATCAAATTTTAACACGCGTTGCATTAAAGGTAATGTATGTTTAATTTATCATTCCGTGAAGATAATTCGTTAGTTATATTATATAAATGTTAATGTGCTGGTATGAGTAATTGTGAAAAGTTATATAATTTGGAATTTAAGTGTAATTGTATGTTATAAGTGTTCGTTAATTTAAATAAACAATGTATTTAAGTATTTTTAAGATTAGATAATAAATATGGCAATAAGAATTCATGATATGTGTGCATATGATGCAGGAAAAATGTCAATTCCAACAACTTTTATAATTCATACCGGAGGGCAATCGACGTTTGGCGCATCTGGGTTTAATTATGATGCTTCGAGCCCTTCAGCTAGATCGAGAAGGATGAAATTAAGGTATAAACTGACATTTGCAGAACTTCTTCACAAATTGTCAGTTAAATTGGAATTGGCTGCAGAAGTGAGAATCTGTAGGGTGATATATAAGTGTCCAGTTTACAGTCAGGGAGCGATTTCCTGGGCTACAATGGATATAGTGGATGATGATGATATTGAGCAAATTTATGAAAATTTTAATAATTTTCCTGGATACAGTATTGTGGAGGTAATAGTCATGACGGAAGAAATAGCAATTGGCGATCCCGAAAATGAATTGAATAAGTTTAATCAAATGGGAAGTGGAGGAGAAATAGGAGATGGACCATCTATGGACGAAGTAAATGAGTTGGGTGGTAATACACAGTATCCAACTGTTAGTCAGTCCGAGTTCTGTACACAGTTTGAGGTGCCAACGGAATTTGAAAATATTGATGAAACTGGGACAATAGATGCAAGTCCGATTAGAGAGTTAAGGGTTCCAAATGAAGTAAATTTTGGGCAGTTTGATTGTGTTGCTCGTGCAGAAACAGCAGGTCAAAATACAGATGGACATATCGCCGGAACGACCACTAACGGTTATTTATCTCCAAGTTGCGATCCTGAAGATGACGATGAAGAAATAGATTTAAATGAAGTTGATCAAGGCAATGGGGACGAAGGAGATGACGACATTATTCCAAGCAGTTCAATACATGTGACGGAACGCATACAGAATCTGCAATTAAATGAACAAGGTGGGCGGGTAAGTGGGCAGTCAAACCTTGCACAATTTCAGTTTTCATCAGTTCACCACGCGTCCGTTAATTTTGATGAAGCAGAGATTAACATGTATGGCAATTTTCCAATGATAAGATGGGATGGTGTTTCAGAGTTATGCGAAGGATTGGCCTTCACGTCGAAAGACGAAGTGAAGGCATGTGCGAAAAAGTTCTCAATTCTTAATAATGTGTCGTACAAAGTGGTAGAGTCGAAGCCAACGTACTGGGCGGTATGCTGTACACGCGCTGAAGTAGGTTGTCCGTGGAGATTGCGAGCAATTAAAAAAAGGACCTGTCCCTATTGGAGCATTAGTGTTTATAAGGGACCTCATAACTGTAATGCTTCAGCGGTGTCACAACACCATAGACAGTTTGATTCGCAAATTATTTGTGATTGTATACTTGAAATGGTTAGTGCTGCACCTGATCTTAGGGTCAGCGTAATAATTGCTGATATGAGAAATCGGTTCAATTATGATATCTCTTACAGTAAAGCCTGGTATGCAAAAACTAAGGCTTTTGAGGAGATTTTCGGTAATTATGAGGGTTCTTATGGTAGGTTGCCGGGATACATGAAAGCAATGGAGACATACAATCCTGGAACTGCATATGACTTTATTGTTGACGAAAGTATGAGGCCCAATTGCAAACAATTCAAAAGGCTGTTCTGGGTGTTCAAGCCATGCATTGAGGGACTACCTCACTGTAAGCCAGTGTTACTAATTGATAGAACCTTTTTGACAGGAAAGTTTCATCAAACTTTGTTGATTGCAACGTCCGTAGATGGCAATAATTTCTTATACCCAGTAGCGTTTGCTATTGTCGAGAGCGAGAATAAGTCGAGCTGGTCTTGGTTCATGACGTGCATTAGGCGATACGTGACAAGGCAGTCAGGGATAACTGTTATATCCGACCGGCATGCAGGGATAATGGCCTTATTTCGCGACGATAGTAGCGGTTGGAAGGAGCCATTAGCTTTTTACAGATTTTGTTTCCGTCATTTCGTAAGCAATTACAACACTGCTCACCGGAATTCAGCAATTAAGGACATGTTATATAAGGCCGGTATGTATAAGATATCTTTATTAATTATTACATAATTATGAAATGCTAAGTTAATTGTTAAATTTATTAATATATAATTATTAAATGGATAGTGAATATATGAAAAAAATTTATATATATATATATATAGAATTGTGGAGGAACACGTGACGCTGGGTGTTCCTCCACAACTTTATATATATATATATATAAAGATATTAATATTTGTTAATATTATATATATATATTAATATTTGTTAATATATATATATATATATATATATATATATATATATCTTTATTAATATTTGTTAATATTTATTAAATAACTTGTAATATATAGTTATAGATAACGCCGTTGCACATCAAAAATCGGTACCATACATATATAGTAATTGTGTAATATAAAATAAAGAAGAAAACTTACTGTAGCTCCTCGTCTCGCACCAATTGGGGTTATCCACCGTCTAGTTCTTTGCACGTACCATTGCATGTATTCAGATCGAAAATGCAATGGCCGTCTTCGAAGTTGGCCAACAACAACACGACCATGCCGGTTATTCCATTCATTTATAAAGGCTGCAAACTCTATCGCCCAATTCACCTGAGTTTGTCCACGCATATCAATTGTCTGCAGATTGTCTTGTATAAGTGGGGGCGATGGGATTTGCTAGTCGAAACCGAATTGACGCATGACCCTGTCAGGATGGTGCCACTCTATGATATAGAAACATATCAACGGAACGACAGCCATCCAACTTTGTTGGCCACTCCTACATACATCGGGAAGCAGTTGAATTACATTATGGTACGGCTCCCATTCAAACTGCATAGCAAATTATCACAGATCATCTTAAATATTCATTAAAATTAATTTTTAAGCATAATTTAATCTACCAACATATGTACAAAAATTGCACAAAGTACCTCTTCTAGTCCTTGCGTATCAAATATTTCGCGGTATGTCTATATATCCCTTCTATATGTGACATTCCGATCCAATGCGCCACTCTACCTAATCAAATAAGGTCATCACATATCATATCGCATAATTCAAACAAATATTATTTAAACTTTAATAACACTAAAAATCATAAAAATATTTTTACCTAATTCCGTAAGGTAAAGCTGTGTTTAAAGTTTGAGGATGTAAATGTTCCGGCTTAAACTGTTGAAGTCGCTCCCACGCCCATATCTGAAGAAGTTGTAAATATCCAGCAACTCCTTTAGCATCTGGACGGGTTGCCCGACATAATTCTCTATATAACCAGCCTAAACAAGCCGATCCCCAACTATATTGCCCTACTGAGTCCAAATCCTCCAACAAAGGTAGGAACATTAAGTGCACCGTGCTGAATGATTGAGATGAAAATAACAAACCTCCAAAACACCGTAGTATCCAAGCACGAGCGTGCTGTTGCAATAACTCATGTGTGGCATTTTCGGGAATTTCGCCAAACACACTATCCAACCAAGTCATTTTTATTTTTTCACCACGCATATCTCCAGCGGGAGGAACTACTCCAAGTAAATTATAACATAAAGTCCCCCAATCAAGATTAGTCATTCCCGTTACAGGCCTACCCTCTATCGGTAACCCTGTCAACACTCCCACATCCTGAAGGGTTATTGTCGTCTCACCACATGCGAGGTGAAATGTGTGAGTTTCCGGTCTCCACCTCTCAATAAGTGCAGTAATAAAATTCCAATCAACATTTATCAATCCAATACGGGCTATTCCTAACAACCCTGCTGATGTTATATAGGGTAAAATTCTAGGATTAATCTGTCGGTAATGCTCAACTACACTTCCTCTACGTGTCCTCAAAACGTCTCTTTCAACCTTTGAATTAATTTCAAACACATACCATTAAAGGTCATAAAAAATTAATCATTAATCTACACAATATATAAAATAAAAATTAAAAATTACCGAATTATTTCATATGGCATTCGATCGATGCTTTCCTTGTAATGATAGTAACTCTCCATTAATCGGACCAGGATTTATTCGTGTAGCTCCTAAATGATATGGATCCATGTTCGAACTTGCAATTCAAAAAAAAAAAAACTAACCGTTACCAAATATTTATGCTAAATAATTTTATTTACATAATTCTTTTCTCCATAACTTATACATGTAAACTAATAAACAAATAAATAATAACTGTAAAATTTTACTATTACCATAAAAATTTCCAAACTAATCATTATATACAACATTAAACTATTTGCTTGTAATTAATTTTTTTCCTAACAAATAACGATTACAAATTTGCTATTGTTAAATTTATTTAAATTAACTTAAACATTTTCAAAAAGAATTTAAGTAGCAATATCATACCTATAATGTTGACAATTGGTAATTTTCAGAAATTCCAACACCTAAAATTAACATATAATATCTAATTAATAATAATAACAATATAAATTTTTAATTAATATTACATATAATAATAAATAATATTATCTTACCTGATTGTATTATATCAAAAAGAAGCCGGCACGATTTTTGTTCCTTGGATGCAACATACACTTCCACAGACTGATACAAACAATGCAAATGAAAGAGGTAAAGAAATAGAGAGAAAAGAGCAAAAACTGATACAAACAATGCAGATATGAAGCTCAAACAATGCAAATGAAAGAGGTAAAGAAAAAAAAATAAAAAAAATGGCTCAATTATGCTCTCCCTGCAGCTCCACGTGAAGCTACAGGGGGCTGCAGCCTTGCTGGAAACCGGCGCCATACCCACATGTACCTATACCGGCACCAACAGGTGCCGGTTTTTAGCACCCCAGCCGGCTGAACCGGCTGGGCCCACCCCTGTCAGAAACCGGCACACTGTTGTGCCGGTTTCTGGCACCCCTTTTCCCTAAATTCTTTTACTGTAGCCCCTTTTCCCTAAATACTTTATAATTTCATCCCATTTAAAAAAAAAAACCCCTCCATAATTGCCTTCAACTTAAAATTCCTTTAGATTTTTCTTTTTGTTTTTTTTTTTATCTTTAAAGTTTTAACATAGAAAAAAAAAATTATTTCATTTGATAATTAATTACGTAATACTTCATATCTTCTATTTTAGAGGTAAAATATGTCAATTTTGATAATTTAAAGAATAAAAATTATCTATGTTGAAAACTATAGGGGTAATATCTATCATTTTTGAACCTTAAAGAGTTAAAGAAAATTCAGGGGCAAAATAGCTTTTATGAACAAAAGGAATGATACCTCAGGTATTTTCCAAGAAATTATTTGATTCTATATGGATGTCTGAAGTTGGAAATGAGATCGTCCTATTATAAAGAATATATGCAATCTTGGCTTAAAGAAACCAAGAAAAAGAAAAAAGAAGCTTTTCTTGGCTTAGATTATATCAATATGGACCAGTCTAATACGATGGATCCGATCTTGGTAAGTATTATTAGAAAAATAATGTTAATTCCAGCACATCATAGAAACTACTCTTTGGTACTGAAATTGTCTTTCACTTACAAATATGTCTTGTGGAATCTTTTATCATCGAGCTTGGATATGCCATAGACCTATAGGGTATAATTCGCCATAGGTGTCACCTAAGAATCAAGAAAGACCCATTTGCTTGTGAGTATGAATGACTATATGCTAAAAGAAGAGCCATCATTCAAGATCATTTTCTAAAATTCTAGAGTAATTTTGGTATATATCCATCTAGCTGTAGGCTGTAGCAGGTTCAATATGGGCAATGTATTAACCTCAGCACATTCTTTTCCAAACTTTTTTAGGTTCCTTGGTATTCATACATAAAGGGATAATCTAAAGCCAAGAATGGATAATGTTGTTGCTGTCTATTTCTTCATCAAACAATGACTCTTATCCCCACCAAAACACATTTCTGAGTCCCCAGAACATAATGCCTTCGCTATTGACCCCCTCACTTTTATTTTATTCCATTAGCTCCTCTTAACAATTATTTTAACACACATTGAGTCCAAAATTGGGCTCAACAGTAAAGAAAATGATGGTTCTGTCATTTGCATTCCACAGCACTATTCAAAAATACAACTTCAGCCTCTTCAATGGCTTTCAATAACTATTGGGCAGCTGTCAGTTCCAGCCTGTCAAGTTATGGGCATATTAACTAAGATTGTTACAACTAAGCCCAGGTACCCAATATGCCCTAACTAGTGTTCTGCTAATTTGCTTTTTATTTGCTCAACTGGAGAAAAGCTTTTAAACTCATAGTTCCTTTCTATATTGCAACTCATAGTACATTGTTCTTTAATTGGAAGGTACATCAAGTTGAAGAAAAAAAGTTATCTTGTCATGGAAATATTAACGAATAATGTGTTTGGTAAGGAAATTAATTGAAGCAGAAGGAAAAAGAAATTCCAGTAAATTAATGTCATACTCAATATATATGGTAGTTATCCTAGATTCCCTAGCAAAGCTGAGGCCTCATCTTGCATAACCTTCCATGCTGCAAGTACATGTCTTTCTTCAGTCAACGGTGCTCCAACAGCAAAACGTAATGTATATTTGCCTGATAGAACCTGATTAAATGGTTGTGAACATGAAATTTAGCAAATGGCACCATCAGTAACTAAAAATAAGTAAATGTTTGGAGAGAGTCCAGGAGGAAATGAAAAAGAAAAATGATAACATCCATCAGCATTTCAAATGTTAGGGAAGAACGTTAATGAAATCAATGGCTTACAGTGTGAGATATAAAAGTTTTCCCTGATGAGTTTACTGCATCTAAAAGTTCCTGGTTCAATTTGTTGCCATGATCTTCATTGTTGTCTGGGGGTAGAAGACGAAAACAAACCAACGAAAATATCCGAGGGGTAACAACCTGGCCAGCGACCACATAAATTATTGCAATGTAGAAATCTCATAAATATCACGTGTGTAAAAACATGATGCACGTAAAGCATGAGAATGTCAATAGCACCTTCCAATTACTTCATTTTTCAATTTCTCAGCCCACTTTCAATTTATCAAAAATTGAAAGACCAAAAAAAAAAGATCGGTGAAGAGGGTTACCTTAAACCTATTGTCTTCACTAACGAGCCCTTCAAAACGCATAGCCAAGTTGATATGATTTCGGATGTAGCATTGTAGATTTTCTATACCATATAACCGCAATACCATCCACAGCTTCAGTGACCTGGGAGACAGTGCTACTTTTGTAGTTATTACCTTTGTTACTTAAAAAGTATGTCAGTAGAGGAAAAAACCTCAGATGAATGTAATAAATATGCATTTCAGAGAATATTGTTTCAGTTGCATAGTCTCTTGACCTTAATTCTATTGGAGGTAAAATGCTGAATTCAAGAGTTACCTAAATCGACGTCCAAGAGGAATTTGCCAGTCTTTGTAATCCACAACCATGTTTGCTTGGGAGGCCTGCAATGGCATTACATACAGACGCTGATATACATACTTGAAATATTCAGATAGAACTGAACATGTAATTTAAGCAAATTCCCCAATATATAGAAATTGCCACTTCAGATGCGCAAATACATGGAGTGGAAGCTCCCAATTGCCAAATTATAAAACAACATGATCGCATGTGAGACATGATAGTATAATTAAAATTGCATCACTTGAGAGAGAAGATAGAAAAGAAGATGAAGCAAGAAGGGATTAGTTACATGCCCTCCTAAGATTGTATGATCTTAGAGCCTAGCCTAATTATTCTTTTGTGAAGATATCCACCAAATTATGCAGATCTCATGCACATGAGTAGAATTGCTGAATCGGGACAGCAGGATTTAAGAATTGTTTTAACAGCCTAGATTAATTTGTTTAGTTGTAATTTTTTTTTTTTTGGGTCATAGTAGTTAGCACTAAATAAAGGGCAGCATAAAGATTGTCCCCCCTTGAGTCCTTACCAAATTAGTAACCTTTACATCAACCATCAGTAAAATTTCATGGAGGCAATAAGCAAACTTGTATCTGAATTACATCAACAATACTGGATCTAACTTCTACTAGAAACTGCAGAAATATAGATAAAGGAAGTCTTACTTTGTTTTTCAGAAACTCTGGATTGGTAGAAAGAGACTGAATTAAAGCATTTCTATCCTGTCACATATTAAAAAAAAATGACTATTTAAGCCATTACATTATAAAAGACACTATCAGAGAGAGAGAAAAAAAGCAGCGAAATGAGACATAAAATGTGCAAGAATTACAATAAGTTTTAGCCTATTCTAACCATCAAAGAAAAAGGGAAAAGAAAAAGATTCAAAACCACACTAATGGCACCAAAGTCATCCTACTTGGTAAGCTACCATTTAGGATTCAATAAAATTGAGGATCTAAACATCATAGCCAAACATTTTGGAACAGCCATTATTTATCTGGAATTACATGTGTAACTTAAAATGCAGAGTGCTGTTGGAAATGACTTGGAACTATAAGCAAATATGTTATGCCAAATATCTACTTTATAAAATACAGAAGATTTCTAGTCATGTGAGCTTTTACAGCAGTGTTTTGACCGTCCATAAATGGATTAAACAAAAAATGCAACAGCAATCTAGATTAAATAAGCACATAATACCGAAAATGTCTAGTCATTGGGTGAAAAAGGATTTGTTCAGAATATGATGATACTGAAGAGGACAGTGATATCTGGTCACCTATGTTTCAAGAATTCCAATATAGTTTTGACCAGCAAACTTAGGAATACCATTCCACTACAATTATATTCTGGAAGAAAAAAAAAGGAATACTTTTCAATGATATGATAAACCTAATGCCACTATTTAGTTAGAGAACATAACTCTACACTATCACATTCCTATAGAGAATGGAACTGTACCACAGACGACCAAAAAGGTTCAGATATGCCCACATGGGTGTTTGGAAGAAAGAGAGTGCATAAGGCTCAGGACTTGTAACAAAAAGAATACCAGAAGCAACTATAAAGTAAAGCATCTGGCAAAACGATGTCACACTTAGAGAGCACCACAAACATGAAGATGAGATCATGCCATACCTTCACCCAAAGAGCTGAGCAATCAAAGTTCGTTAGGAACCATTTATGTGCATTCATGTTAAAAGAGTCAGCTTCTTCAACACCATTGATGTAACACCGGTATTCTGGACATACGCATGCACTGCCAGCATAGGCAGCATCCACGTGAAACCACATTCCATTACTCTGCCAAGAAGCAACTTATAACTCATTATTATCAATTAAAAAAATACATCAAATTTGCTAAGAAATCTTTTGAAGGCAATACATAAACTATTTGATCTTCATGAACGTAAGACAAAGTAGTACTCCAAAAAAGGAGTTCCTTCACTTTTTGATGGAGTTCTAAAATATGAGGAATTCTAGAAGTTAAAATCTCATGTTATGTGTCAATTGACATCCTCTGCGTACAATATAGGGAGCATACAATTTCACACAAGGCTATTTTCACCACGTCCCAACACATTCCAAGACTATGGCACATAAAATGAGACAAGGTCCTCTGAAATTAGTGAATTTCATTGTTTAGCATGTAGGCTGGCAACCGCATATTGTGGCTTAGCTTAATGCTATATTGGTAATTCATTTAGGCTGTCCTTCCTCTGCTTTTATAGAAAAGTTTCTGCTTGATGGAAACAAATTCAATATGCAGGATAACAATAGCAATTGCAGTCAGAGCCTATAACAAAAGAAAGTTACATATTTCCTGCTTGTTTCTCTGAGAACTCATTGGAAGGTTACCTTAGCAATCTTCCCCAGTGCAGGTAATGGATCAACAGCTGTTGATGAAGTAGTGCCAACCTGCAAGTGCATTCAAGGTTCTCTGGTCACCAAAAAAAAAAAAAAAAAAATCTACTATTACACTATATAAGCAGGACAAGGATTGTGATCACTGAGAAAAGAGAATATGAATTTTAAAATAAAACAATTGTCAATAAAACACAAATTTTTCAAACACATGAACAGTTCATGATTTGGATATCCCACTAGAAAAGGCACTGTTGCAAAATTGTAACATTCCTGTCTTTTGCAGCCATCTATTTAGACAACACTTAGTCTGCAGATTCGATTTCTACCCTGTCTTCAGCATAGTTCAAATAGTAGCCCCAGCTTCTCCAACATTAAAAGCTACATTGTCAAATGCAACTGTACCAGTTCTGTTATCCAACATTTTCATGTTGCAGCTGTGGGAGCTACCACTTCAATTAAAATTTCTGAAAGACAAAACTTACTTCAGTAAGAGCATAATTAATGGTGGCTTGTTTTACATGTATTTAGATATTTAGCAATTAAACTTATACCACCAACATTATGGTCCCCATTTTACTCTTCCTTTTAAGTAAAGTTGGAACATCTATTTTTTCTTTTTTTGCCCCAGGTCAAATCTAATGATGATGAACCCAATCCTCCAGTAAAACAAAAAGTGCAGACTATGTTTAGTAATTTGTTTTGATAGTTCCAAATCATCAATAGTTGCAACAAAGAAGGCCAGAATGGGCCAGCATTTACAGAAGACCAATGATCACTATGAGATTTTTCACTACCATATCTAAGAAATATGCCATATAACTTCACTTCACTGTGAAGTTGAAAAAGACATATAATTAAACATCTAATTGCATTCAAACCAGCAAGCATTAAAAGAAAACTAAGATAAAAGGAATTGAGAGTTTTCATTTTCTTTAGGGATATCTTACAGTGGCGCACAGAAAGAAGGGAATCAATCCAACAGAAATGTCATGTGAAATTGCTTCTTTAAGTAAATCCGGGCCAAGGGCATAATTGGTGGAGTCGTCTGTTTTTAGCAGCCTGCAATTTTCTGGATAAACACCTGCTATCTGCCATTCAGCCATGAAGATTATGAAGAAATGAAACAAAGCATTGAAGGTGAGAAAAAGGAAGGCATAAATAGGCCTATCAAAGAATTCAATTTGCAGGAAATTTTTTAATTAAATTGCAAAAGAAGATTGTTGTGATATCTGAATGGAAGTTTAAAAGGTTGAATGAGATGAAATTTAAAATGCTGGTCAACCTGCTGTTATGCAACCTCCAGAAACAGATATGATGAGGCACCTGGAATGGCTGAACCATTTATGGCATGCTTGATGTAATCATTCAGAAAGACACTTGACGGCTAGATTCTTTTGTTGAATAAAAATAAAAGTATAAAGAGAAATGCAACTCAACCAATAAGCAATGAAGATCCACTAGAGAGCTCTCTCTGCATTCAGGGGAAAACCTAAGATTTTAGGCTAAGGGTAGTTAAAATCAATATTAAGAGGGTAAATTTTAATTGAAATCATTATTAAGGGGGGGCAAAGAGTTAAAATTACAAGGATAAATATGAACTTTATAAAATATTTTATGGGGGAAAAATTTAGTTTCAAAAAATTTAACTCTACATAGGTCTGCCCCTGTCTGCATTGTATATGATATGTATGATTTGTGAACCATCACAAAAAAATTGGCATCACTTCAGTAATTTTATATGCCTATTTCAAGAATTGTTATTATGCTAAAAACACAATAAATCTACAAATGCACCTGGCAGGCCTTTTGCAAAGCAGAATGTGTTTGATCAGATCCATAAACAACAAGCTTTTTAAGGGCATCTTTTCCAACCCTTCGCAAGAGCTTGTCTCGAGCAGCTAAGAGTACAACAAGAACAGCTTCACTTGCTGTACCCTGTATCACTCCACCTCCTTGTCCTGTGACAAATTACTGCAGGCTTTAGGCATTTCCCATCCACAGAATTAGTGTTATCATTTAAAGAACCCTTATACAATGGCGCTTTGCAGCTAAATTTTCAGTTTCAACACCTTTCAAGAAAGTTCCACGAATTCACACTTCCAAAGAAGTTATTTTAATTTTCAAATATCTTATAGACCACAACTGTTACCTTCTGAGAGAAAGTATTCAGGCAGTTTGAGCATTTTCCCAAGCCAGTCTAGCACAATCATTTCAAGTTCTGTGGCAGCAGGAGAAGTTATCCAGCTGAAACCCACCATATTAACACCAGCACTAAGCATTTCGCCCAGAAATCCCGCAACACTGCTGTTAGAAGGGTAATAGGCAAAATAATTCGGGCTTTGCCAATGTGTCACTCCTGGTAAAATCTTTGCTTGAACATCTGCACATGCATTCGCCCCACGGGGAAGAGAAAAGCATTAAACAAAAAGCAATGCAAAAACAGAGAGATGACAAGAAATTCAGTCTAAATTCACATGACATAGCCATGATTCTGAATTATAATCAGGAGTAATTCATTGATGTGCTTCAGCAAGTTATGAACTTGGACATTCTTTCTTTCAATTATTTGAAGTGTATTGTGATCTGATTAAGTAAATTCACCATCAAGAACGTTTTGCAATGACTCAGGACGATCGGGTGCAGAATCCGGGAGAAGTTTACGAAGATACCCAGGCTGCATAGTCATTACATATTAACCCAAAATTAAAAAAAATAATTGTACTTTAAATAAAAAAAATAGTAATTCAGATAGATACCAATAATCAGAAAGGAACCAAGGAAGAGTAAAAGAGTGAGTAGAGAAATAAAGATAAAGACTTTGTGATTAGTTACCTCAACTTGGCTTAAAACTGGGAAATTCTCTATGGTTTTGTAGTAATCAGCAATAAAATCAACCATCTTGTGTGCACACTCTCTCAGTTGCTCTGAGTCCATGGGTCTTAACTCACCTTCCCTACCCATTATCAAAACAAAAGTAAAGGGTAAGAAAAGAAAGAACAGCACAACTAAAACTGCAAGTAATAACCATTTCATGCAAAAATGCCATAGATAAAGAACTGTGAAACCTACATTTTTCGATTTCTTTCTTTTTCCTGCAGGCAAATGGGAGCGAATGGTATGAAAAGGCGAAGTGAGTATTTGTTCGTTGCGGGTTTTATCGGAGAAAACAATGTGTTTTTGCGTTTTTGGAATTTCTGGGAAGGAGAGCGATATTTTTGTAGAGAATGACAGTCATTATGCTCACTTGAATATTCTCCACTAGTTTTAACTTTGAAGAACCCAAAATTAGAGAATTTGTGTTGTGCCCTTCAATTGAATAAACTAGGGGTGAGAAAAAAACCGATGGACTCGGTTAACCGAAAAAAAACCCGAAATCGAATCGATGGACTGGTTAATCGATTGTAATGGACTGGTTAATGGTTAGTGTTTTGAAAAAACCGATATTAATGGACTGATTAATGGTTTTTGACTCATGTGACCGGTTAACCGAACCGAAACCGAATATTTAGTTAATTTATTAATTTATTAATAATTTATAACAATTTATCCTAATTAAAGGTGATAATGTACTTTTTTTTCATTATACTAATTATTTTAAAGTTTTTAAATTTTTTTAATTGGCTATTAGTAAGTATAACAATTTATCTAATTAAAAGTGATTATGCACCGATTAATATATTTACTTATTAAATATTAATTTTTTAAAACAAATTTGCTTATATCCACCAAATATTTTTATTTTAACAACAATAATGTTATATTATAGTGAAAAAATTTTAATTTTTAAGTATCTTGAACATTTTAATTTTATTTATGAATATATTTATAATTATAATGGTTAACCGAAAAATATTGGGTAACCGAACCAAAAATCCGAAACCGATGGACTGGTTAACCGATGGTAATGGACTGGTTAATGGACTGGAATTTCAAAAAACCGATATTAATGGACTGATTAATGGACTGGGGCTAATGGACCGGTTAACCGACCATGCTCACCCCTAGAATAAACTATTCAAGAGATAAAAGGTTGATTTTTAGATCTTTTTTAAATGAAATTTTTAGTTTTATAACTTTAAATTATTTTTGCTTTTTTTTTAAAAAAAAAAAATTTGTTCTTACAATTTTATTATAAGTATGATTTTATTTTTGTGGATAAAATATATCAAAATAAAAAAATATATGGCAAGATATCCTTTTTAAATAAAAAATTTAATTAAAAATATAAATAAATTAAATTTAATATTAATTCGAGGTGCGTATATTTACGATAGGTAAATTTTATTTTATTTAAATGGATTGATTAAAATTGATATTTTTATTTATTTAAAATTAGGTAAAAATTGATATTTTTATACATTGCATCTTACATTAAAGCATGCAACTCAAATTACAAATTAAAAATATTATATATCTAATTGTATCAGCTTTATTTAGGTAAGAAGATGAATAGAAGAGTATTTAAAATTTATGCAAATGCATATTTTAAATTGAGGTACCAAATGTAAGAATTAATTTAAAAGAGAAATATTAATTTTAATCAATTTATTTACATAAAATTAAAATTATTTGAAAGATAATAATAATACTGATCAATTTAAATATTATTATGTTTAAATTGTATATTTTCGTTAAAATACAATTATTATATTAATATAAATATTATTTTTTTTTGAAACTATTAATATAAATATTATTATGATGCATTTTAAATAGTTTATTATAAAAATTATTATTATTCGAGACGTATCCATGTCTTTGTATTTTTCTCTTTCATAGCATTTTTGTGTCTGCCATGGCTAAACAGAAACTTGAAATGGCGGCTAAGTTACAACTATAAAATCCAACACAAATCAAAAGAACCCAACGGCTCAATTAGTTTCAACGCATCCTTTTATAAACTCAGAAATCAGAATCGGAACTCAGAACAAACGAAAATGGAAGACGAAGCAGAGATTTATGATGGAATTAGAGCCCAATTCCCTCTTACCTTTGGCAAACAATCCAAATCTCAAACCCCACTTGAACTCATCCACAACGCTACCCGCCGGACCACCACCAGCACCACCCCCACCTCCTCTGCATTCGCCGCCGCAGATAAGTCCAGTGCTTTCCCTTCTCTCTCTTCTTCCTCCAAAGAATGGATTCAGTCTCTTCGCTCCTCCAAAACTCCTAACCCTAATGTCTCAATTGGGCCTCCTCGCCCACCTCCGGCCGACGATGGTCAAGGCGACGTCGTTGTTGGACCTCCTCCGCCGCCTGGTGTGGGTAATGAGACTGAAGACGATGATGATGTTATGGTAGGACCGCCGCGTCCGCCACCTGTTGATGACGAGGACGACAGTATGATGATTGGACCTCCGCGTCCGCCGTCGGCGCGAGATTCGGATTCTGAGGAAGATGATGAAGATGTGGAAGAGAATCGGTATCGGATCCCTATGAGTAATGAGATTGTGCTTAAGGGCCACTCTAAAGTAAGTATTAATTTTGATTTTACCTTCATGTGTTTTAGAAAAAGTTAGCAATTTTAAAATCTGTGGAAGAAAAGAAAATTTGATTATTTTCCAGCATTGTTCTATACAAATTATTTAGTCATGTTCCTTTTCATTAACAAAGGAAAAACGGAGAGATTAGGTTATTTAATGTCTGCATTCTTCATATTGTTTGAGGATATCAAGTTAGAGTAATTAAGCTTTTGATTTAATTCCCCTAAAAGCTCAAGGAGAATAATAGCTAGTTCAAAATGAAAGATTAAAAATTTGTAAATATTTGTATATCGGCTTGCTTTGGTCTGTGTGGTTTGGAGTTCAGTTATTGAGGATTTTGTTTGCTGTGGTGGTCAGGTTGTCTCAGCTCTTGCTGTTGATCACACTGGGTCTAGAGTTCTTACTGGCAGTTATGACTATTCAGTACACATGTATGATTTCCAAGGGATGAATTCGCGGTTGCAATCATTTAGGCAACTTGAACCGTTTGAAGGTCATCAAGTTCGCAATTTGAGCTGGAGCCCAACTGCAGACAAATTTTTGTGTGTCACTGGTTCTGCTCAGGCTAAGGTACTTGTACACATTTTCTTTCTTTTTTTGCTTGGAAGCTATAATTGCTGTGGGCCAAGCTCATGTGTGTTTTGCTTTGAACTTCAGATATATGACCGTGATGGACTTACACTTGGTGAGTTTGTAAAAGGGGACATGTATATTCGTGATTTGAAGAATACCAAGGGCCATATTACTGGGTTGACTTGTGGAGAGTGGCATCCTAAAACTAAGGAGACAATTTTAACATCTTCAGAGGATGGATCGCTGCGTATTTGGGATGTAAATGACTTCAAAAGCCAAAAGCAGGTTGTTTATTTGCTCAAATCTGCTTTCTGAATTACGATCTCTCTCTGGATGCATTTTATCATAAAATGAAGCATGGCAATAAATTTCAATCTCTGCATTCAATTAAAAAGATAAAAAGAAAAAAAGAAAAAAATCTGCATGAAGCATCTCTAACATTGACAACCATCTGAATGTGAAGAATAAATAAGGCTATACCTGGTGATTCATCCCTAATCGAGTGGGATTTTTATATTAGCTTCATGGATGACTTTTTGCATAAGTTTAAGTTATCTTTTTTCTTTATATATATATGTGTGTGTGTGTGTGTGTGTGTGTATATATATACACACACACATATATAAATGCGAACATATGATGAATTAAGGGTGAGCTTTAGTTTGACAAAATAGTTGCTCCATTACTGACATTAAAGCTGCATGTTCAAACAATGAAGGAGCCTCCTTGCACTGCAGGAAGTCCATTCAATGAGGCCTGATTAATTATGATGTATTTGGGGTTTTGTTCAACTAGGGAAGAGTGGACTATAAACTGAATGTTGTAACAATTACAGGTCATCAAACCAAAGCTTGCTAGGCCTGGAAGAATTCCAGTTACCACATGTGCTTGGGATCATGAAGGAAAGAGCATTGCTGGTGGCATTGGAGATGGTTCTATACAGGTGTGTTCTCTCTTTATGCCCTAATAACTTGTTTAACCATCTATTGACTAATAGGTAGGATTTAAGCACTTCCTAATGGATAGAATAGATATTTGAACTTGCTGGCAGATAATTGTCTTTCTACAATAAAATTCCTTGCGGTGTGCAACATCTTTATTAATTTTTTCTTATATATGTATTTGCAGATATGGAACCTCAAGCCTGGTTGGGGAAGCAGGCCAGATGTGCATGTTGAGAATGCTCATTCTGATGATATCACCGGTCTTAAATTTTCTAGTGATGGGCGTATTATACTTTCAAGGAGCTTTGATGGCTCGCTTAAGGTTGAAATAAAGCATTTGTTCATTATATTTTTCTGTTTTCCGTTTGTCTTGTCCATTTTCTGTTATCTTGGATAATTATCGTATTCTTTGTATGTCAGGTTTGGGATCTGCGTAAAATGAAGGACTCTCTTCAGGTTTTTGAGGATCTACCGAATAACTATGCTCAAACTAATATTGCATTTAGTCCAGATGAGCAGCTCTTCTTTACTGGAACATCTGTTGAAAGGGAGAGTACAACAGGAGGTTTGTTGTGTTTTTATGATCGGACAAAACTTGAACTTGTTTCCAGGGTTGGTATTTCCCCAACATGCAGTGTTGTGCAGTGCATGTGGCACCCAAAACTAAATCAGGTAAGACCATATGGCGTTTCCTGTATTGAAGTGGACAATTTAAATGGTCTGTGGGGAAACGATTTACTTATAGTTTGTTGCTGTGTGTCTTGGCTAATTTGTTCACCTATGTTATTTTATTAAGCATGCATGAGAAGCATATGCTATTCCACTCTGTTTATCTACTCTCTAGCAAGCATTCTTGCAATAAATATGAAGAAGTCTAACATGCTGTATTTGTTTGAAGATTTTTGCAACATCAGGAGATAAAAGCCAAGGTGGAACTCACATTTTGTATGATCCAACTTTGAGTGAGAGGGGGGCTCTTGTATGTGTTGCCCGTGCACCTCGGAAAAAATCTGTTGATGATTTTGAGGTGCAACCTGTTATTCATAACCCTCATGCACTACCCTTATTTAGAGATCAGCCAAGCCGCAAACGTCAGCGGGAGAAGATATTGAAGGATCCTTTGAAATCCCATAAACCTGAACTTCCAATAACAGGACCAGGTTATGGCGGAAGAGTTGGTGCAAGTAAAGGAAGCTTGCTGACCCAATATCTACTTAAGGTGATGTTTCCACTCACAGAATTTTCTTTCCTTTCTGCTTTTCTTATTAAAAAAGTTCATTTCCTGAAAGACGTAGGGTGTGGAAGAAACTTACATCTGTTGAGTTCTATTACAGCAAGGTGGAATGATCAAGGAGACATGGATGGAGGAAGACCCAAGAGAAGCTATATTGAAGTACGCTGATGTTGCTGCAAAAGATCCCAAGTACATTGCTCCAGCTTATCAACAGACCCAGCCCGAACCAGTTTTTGCAAAATCAGATTCTGAGGATGAGGAGAAATAATTTTATTATCATGGATTGTTCCTTTGCAATTCACCACCCGATAATGGATGTCATGTTATTTTCGCTGCCGTGAACTCAAATCTCCTAAGTTACAGTAATTAAATTTTAAGCATCTACTTAAGGAAGTTCTTCTGGGAAAGGATTGCGATGGTAAATTCTTTTCTGTATTTATTGTAGGTCAGTTCTCTGAACACCATTAATAGAAGCAGAAAAGCTGAAGGCATCATCAATAGCATCATAAGGTTATCAGTTTAAATTAAAGAATTTCTTTGGCTTCTTCAAAGTTCCAACAATGGCAGAGAGCAACATGACATGCCTAAAATTTACGTAGGATTTGGTTTCCTATCTCGTGATTTTGTACCTTATAGTTTGCTAGGCAGAGCTTAAAGAGGTTGGATTTTGTACCTTAAAGTTCTGTAGAACTAAAGTCGACGAGATAATCTTAGGGTAGCATGTGGTTCAATCCCATGTAACGCTGTATAAATTGCAAGTTGATTTTAAATGAAAGATTGGTATGCCTTAATCATAATGCTAAATACTTTCTCTTTAATACCTTATGTTTTACCTTTTTCATTAACTTTTTAATTTACATGCTTTCTACTTTCCCTTTTTTTTTTTCTAAAAGAAATAGTTTTATTATAAAAAATTGAAATATTAAAATTACTTGGCAACATGGCATATTGTTGCTCTCAATATGATAAGAGAAAAATTATTTAACATTATATAATATTCCTTCTTTTTCATCAAATTGTCATTATTTTTTTAGTAAAAAGATTTATATCCTACCAAATTATCAATGCATGCTTCCCAACTTCATATTTTATATAATATCAACAAAACATTCAAGTTAATTTCTCTTTTTTTACGTACTTCACTATATGATAGGTTAAATTTGAAAGCATTTTAGTCTATTTGATATAATTTTTCATAAAATTAATAAAATTATTTTAATGTTGCCTATATGTGTAAAAAGAAATAATTTAGTTCACGAAATGATATATACCTTTAACTATGGTTTTGAATACTTGATTCCAGTTAATTCATTTTTTTTTGGTAGCCACTCGCCAGTTTCCTCAGACGGAGCAAGATGAGTGCTAAGCTCGTGTCTTCTTTCACCTTACCAAGCTTTGTGGCATTGCTTTTCATGCCATGGCCCAATGTCTTAATTTTGAGTCAAAGCTGAAGATGCAAGATCTAAAATTCCATCACTGTATTAATCAGAGATGGACCACCTCAACTTAAAATTCGTATAGGTGATTTCTCGTGGTTTAATCCTTCGGATTTCTTGTATAGGAATACAATAGAATAGTATAATTAAGAAAAGAAATTCCTGCCAAACAAATGTCTATTCAATTCAAAGTCATCCAACTTTAACCTATTACACATGAAATTCCCTTTGGAGAATGTTTTATTAAGCTATTGACATTTACAAGAGCTCTAACTCAGAGACCTTTGACAGACCAAGACCAGAATCCCTGTAAAACAATGGGATTGTGGTCTCTCCTATAAGTCAATTTCTGTTGCCAATACAACACACAACTTTCTGTTAACCATCTGCAATTATTGCTATATCTCTATGTTACAAATTTCCTTTTTCCCCGCCTTCACCAGTTAATAGCTCCATGAGCCAAAAATTCGCAAGTCGACTGGCAGCCGAGCAATTATTCTTCCACCACATTAGTTAATATTTCTCATTTGATGCATTAGACTTGTAAAGGAATGAAGTTAGCTTCCATTCTCAAAGCTCGATAATCGATTGTCCGATAGAACAGCAAATAATTGTGTGTCTACAAAGAACTGCAATGCCAGTGCATAAGCAAATGCAAGCCAGATCACCACCATATAAAAATTAGAAGTGTGGAATCCCCAAAAAGACTGAGATTCCTTTGTGATAAGACTGATATGGTGAGAAACAAGCATGAAAAGTAAAGTCGAATTACCTTAATAAATGGCCGGTCTCTACTAGGAAAGGAATCAATAAAACTATCTTTAAGAAGTAAACATACCTGAAACGAAAAACGAAAACATCCATGTCAAGTAAGTATCTAAACTCGATATTGCTGATAACGTTTTCTCCTAGTAAGATGAAAAATACTAAATCGTGACTTCAATTTTCTCACCCTATCATTGTTTGATTGAACACTAGTTATCGTGTGGAACCTCAAATCTGAACAAATAGACTCCAAGTAATGCTTCATGATGATCAAGAATTTTGTTGCAGCTTCAGCCTGAGAATGAGTAAATCTTGTCAAACAGGATGAGAAATGACATAAATAAAAGACTAGACATGGCTTTCGATGTTTTAAATCATAAAAAGATAATTCCAGTTAAAAAAACAACACTAACAAGAAAATATAGAAAACACGAATTACCACTGAAGACGCTATTCTTCAATTAATAATAATTAGAACCATATAGTAATTTTATTCATTTAAACCTTGGATTTTTTTCGGTTTAAAGTTTATCAAGTCAAGAAACAGCCATGGTAGCAGAAAAATATTGCATTTAGGTACAGCTATGAGTAACACCTGTACTTCATTGCACCTATATACGGGATGCTTTTTAGCGACCGAACTTTCAAAAGAGAGTCTAGCATGAAATGGTGCAAGTCGAGAAACAAGCTCTTTGTACCATGGAAGTGCCGGCAAGTGACACATGTTAGACACCTGAAAATTTAAGGTTAAAAAAAAAAAAAAACAGATCACCAAGTCTATCATTTGGGGAAAATTCAATTCACCACTTCCCAGGTATTTTTCAAAAATCACTCATGTAATGACAGGCAAACCTAAATTTTCCTATTCCACTAAGATGGGATAGTGCTTTTTACAAAAGATGATAATATTCAATTGGTTTACATGCAAACAAGTAAAGGAATATATTAGAAAATGTTTATTTCATGCACTTCTTAATTTGAAGTCCAAGTAAAGATTACACACCAAAAAGGAGTTCATCAAAGTTTCAAGGGAAGATCAACAAGAACCACTTGTTTCAAAGAGGCAAAACAAAAGCCAAAAGCCAAAAAAACCTGATTCTTTAGCACATCCACGTGTACAAGATTAGATGTTTTCATCTTCAAGTCTTCCGGTCTTTGTTGTATGCCAACCTGCAGAATAAATTGAGCCATATCAAAACAATAATAACACTATCTACTATCTAGAAATACTCGGAAGCGCCAATTGAAAGTTCAGCTGCTATGTGTTTCTTTTCAATAAAAAGACAAGCACTTTTTGCAAAGGACACCTCATTTTGAGGTCTTCTTTATTCCCAAAAGAGCCTAAAAGCATAGTGTGATCCGCATAAATTTTCTAGATAATACTTAATATGATCAACTTGAAGCTCCTCATCAAGTACGCAAACATTAACCTACTAAAATTGTGAATCAAAAAAAGAGACTAAATACTTAAAAAAAGAGACTAAACATTAACCTACTAAAATTGTGAATCAAAAAAAGAGACTAAATACTTAAAAATAGAACTTGGAAATATAGAAACCACTAACATAATGATGATTATCTATTGCCTAGTAGGTGACACCCAACAAAAAGTTTCCAACAAAATGATAATCCCCTTATGGGCTTAATTTATATACCACTCGGGGCCATTCCTAGGAACACAGTCCAAGAAATGTCCTAAATCCTCCCATGTCCTATACATTATCCTAATATTGCACTCAAGTTCTATTGGACGATCGTATGCTCACATCTGGATAAGCGTCATCAATGGAAAATGATTTTGGTCTCCCACTACACAGAACATGCTAAGGTTTATTTCTCCACCATGGCTTTTCATTTCCTCAAAATTTGACCGATCACCTAGGCTTTTCATCTCCATGTCCAAATTCACACCTTCAAAATGTGAAATCTTCAAAAGCCTAGCCTTTATCATCTTCATACCAAATTTTATTTCTCCAATGAAATGATATAAAAACTGGATGCTAAGAAATTCGAGCCCTCTCAATGAAATGAACCAACATATTCCAACCATATTAACAGTCTAACAAAACCTGATATAAGGTCCCTCAATAGTATCTTTCAGTCCTTGTAATGGCTTCACTCTACTTCCTTTGAGTATGCCATTATCAAGCCTTCCTACACTATATAGAAGAAAACGAATGCAATTCATATCAGGAAGTAACCTTTTACACAATTGACAAAAGCATCATTCTTGTTGGTCTTAGTCTAAGTTCTAACAGATATTGGCAGTAAAAAAGTTATATCCTCTTTTTAGCACTTTCAATCCTGTTATCGTAGAAAGGATAAAGAGTGGAGAGGCCCAGTTTATGGAAATAAATAAAATAAAGAAGAATAGTGAAAAAAGTAAAGAGATTAAGTTTATGAAAAGAAAAGGTTGTTATAATTGCATGACATATCGTCAACAGAAGGGTGAAACTCACAATAAATGGAACTGGAGCATCAAGAAAATCAAGCATCCTCGCAGGCAGAATCTGCAGCAAAATAGAGAATTTATGATATAAATAAAGTTCAATTTTGGCTGGCCAAAAAAAAATAGAGAATTTATGATACAATTATTTTGACGAAATTCAACAAGAAACCCTTGCATATCAGCCAATTCATATTAATGAGAATTAGTTACCATCAGTCTTAGTGATGTCAAAGTGAGTATACTTCAATAACTCAATAGAAAATCTCAAAGGTTTTAGCTAAATATATGATGTTCTCTGCTGAGCCCAAACAGAAACCACTGCTGTACTATTTAACTTACTGGAAGAAATAAACTCTGCCATTGAAATGGACGAATCATGGGAACAAGAGATAACACTATAGCAGATAGAACACCCTGCATTGATAGAAATGTAAGTCAAGAGTCAAACGCAATAGCCAACAAGGAATTGTGGATAGCTGCAAGGGAATCATTGAACCAAAACAAAAAGAGTCAACTTTGGGTGGGAAGTTGTTTTGGTAACAGTATTAACTCACCAGGTTTGGGCATACAACTACTACTTGTTTTTCTAATAATACTCCTGCCACTATCGTCAAAATCTGAAAGAAAAAATACAAGTCAAGCTTCAAGAAACTTATCTATTAGTAAGATACTACAATTGAGTAACTAGTAATTCCAATGCAACTACTTAGTAAGAATATTACACTTTCAAGTGAAAGAACTCGGCATATAGTTGCAGTTGTCCATACTGAAAGAGCATGAGCTTCCTCGGCAGCAGCTAACTTCACATTGACCTTTTCACCGATATCAAAAGTAGTCAAGAAGCATACTCAACAAGAGGCACATCTCAGGAATAACTAAAGAAGGAAATACCTCAGCATCTTCAAATGAGGAAAGATAATTTTCAGAAAAGCCAAGCTCAGAAGCTGTAGGCCGTCTATACTTGATAGCTTGCAAGTGTTCAAGAGGTTGAAAAACTACTTCACTTTCTCGTTGGGGAAGAGGGACAGAATGGTATCCACAAACTATCTGTAACAAATCATTCTTGTGTGCCTGTTCAAGAGTTCAGGCCCAAAAGAAAATGATCTAATGGTAATTATCATATGACATGTGTGAAAAAAATATATGTTATAAAGAAAGGGGGAACTAGTCTAAACTAACCCTGGCCCATGCCATTATTAAGCCATCATCATAATCCTTTTCACAATATGCAAATAGTTCGTCATCCTCATCCACCGATCCAATGCTTCTAGCTGGACTGCCAAAATATAACAATATATGACTGAAATTGAATGGCGAAGAAGCAAATGTCAAGTTACAGATGACATTTCACCAATGAAATCAAGTTGAAATCAAAGTTGCAGAAGAAGCAGCAAACATTATTCAAACCAAACTGACAAGGATATTTCACCAATGAAAAAGTGCAAGGAATAATGCAGCAATAATGTTTAAAATTTTTTATATTCAGAGCTTAGCAACAAAATTGACAAATGATACTACCTGAATATGGTGTCAAAACTTCCTAGACGCTCCAAAATATGGTTCCTAGAGCCATTGCATATCCCAGCATCTGGAGAGGCCAGGCCATTTTCATAGCTCCCATCCAGTCTTTCCAAAGCATCAGAACGTGCTTCTGATGACTCCGAAGCACAATCATCAAAATAATGCATGTTCTTCCTACCATCCTTATCTACTTCCCTACTTTGACTCAAATCCGACGCATCGCTAGTAGCAACACTTTCAGGAGAATGAGGTTCATATATTTTTGGTGATAAATTTTGGATCTCGTCATCTGATATAATTCCAGCAGCAGCAGCGGTAAGGGCCACTGCGCTGTCAACTGGTATTGCAGAAGCAGTCCAATCAAAATCACACTCTTTATCATTGCAGTCGCCATTTGTATTTGTTTGATCGTGTTGTTTCGGTGCTGAATGAACAGAACTTAGTGACACCTCGCTAACAAATTGCGTTATCCTATTTAAACGCTCCTGTGCAATGATACTGCATCCAAGTAAATTTAGTTAATATACTGAGTCAATGCTGCCAACACTAAAATGTTTGCTTTCGCTTCGCAACTGAGCCACTGATAATTCTTGCATGCCAAATGACATTAACATTCACCTGTTCAACATCTCAAAGTGCAGCTCAAAGAAAGGAACTCTGGTTAGCAAACAGTAGCATCGAGGTGCAGAAACCAAAAAGCGGCAGCCTCGTCCTGATGACGGCTGTAGTGGTGACATGTTGCCCAAAATACCAGGTGGCCTTTGAACAATTTCTGTCACATGTAAGCAAACCCCATAAAGAGTATCATTACCTGCCACCTGATCAAGCAAAGAGAACACATTAGTAATTCCAAATGTACAGTTAAAATTAGTGATTCCTTTTGAGCAATTTCTGGTGCTTCAATTACAAGAAGGAATGGAAACAATTTAAGAAGAAAGAACCAAATATACAAAATTCATTTCGAGAAGAACTGTACAGGTACAAGAGATAGAACCAGAAATTTGGCCCTCATTCAAGCACCATTAAAGGAAACATTATGGTACCCTCACAGACTGCATAGACAGATGAACAACCCGGAAAATTTGTTCTTATGGACCTTAGATTCAAAAGACCACGATAATATTAGGAGACAAATTTGACATCATTTAATCAGGTAGACCAACATATTCATCCGTGATAAAATCATTGCAAAGCCACAATGCATTCCAGTCAAGCACAAGTGATAAGTGAACAAAGGACTACCAAAATCATTGCAAAGCCACACTGCATTCTAGTCAAGGACAAGTGATAAGTGAACAAAGGACTGATTTCAAGATATTGTATATGAAAATAAACAAGAAGATTGAAAGAGTTATTAAAACATAAAATATTCCAGTAATTACAAGCCAAATTAAAGTAGATGTCACACTTTGAAAGTGATAAGATAGATCCAAAACATAACTGAGGCAATTTTGCAAATTTAAATTTTACCTTTAATGAAAAAATGAATGCTAGATCATCCCTGCCCATGTGCTCCTGCATAAATATATGCAATACTGATTTCCTCATAGAAGCTAATTAAAATTAAATGCGAAAAAAGCATATTACACATTTTACATGGAAGATAAAAGAAAATAGAAACCCATTTTACAGAGAAATCATAATTTTTAACCAGTCTCTGAGAAAATGAAAAAATTTCACCATGAGAAATCAAAGAAGGAAAGTACAATTAGAAACGACATCAAAATTGCATTGATCAGTTTCTACTTTCTAAGGAATGAAAACTTCTTCTAGAAGATTCCTTCTGAGGGAGGAAATCCAACTACTCAGAAATCAACTTTTAATCAGTTTCATTGTATGCGAAAAACAAGTGTTGATCAGTTCCCAAGAAATAAGAAGCTTCACTAGAAGATGTCTACTTGACATGGAAAGAAACTACAAGGAAATAACATCCTAAATCTTGAAAACCAGATGAGATAGAATTAAAGCATAAACATGTCAGCCTGGCAATATCAGATATGTAGATTTACCACCAAGCCACCAGTGGCTGTGCTATCATTATGTTTTGCATATTATTTATTCATCAAGGAACTTCCAAAAGCAAAGAAATTCTGCAGGTTATTTATAAGTGTATTTGAAGCTGTAACCCAAGGCAAATAATTTTTGTACCTAGCAATGCTAACAACTTTGAGTTCTTTGGTTCAAATACCATTTAATAACAGTTATCTGCCCTTCAAATATTGCCATGAACTGATGTGGGAATGCAACAGAGAAAGATATTAAAAGAAAAAAAAAGATTTATAGTTTGACATATGTTCCCATAATTGTAGATAATTAGTCAAACTTCGCTAGGAAATTGGATAAAAGTTATTACTAATGCCCTCTACCACATAACAACAAGTGACAACGATCGTGAATTTGTAAGCAGGAATTAATCTTAACCATAAACCATAACACAGTCAAATTAAGGTGTTTGTTTCACATACCTGCCCGTAAACAAGTTCATTTAATTCACTTAAAGATGGAGTCCTCTCTAATAACCGTGTCTGTACAATGAGAATTCACAAATGGAACAATAACTGATAATAAGCATGAGAACAATAATGAAGCACCAAGACATTTAGTGAAAAGCTCCAGTCATTAATGTATTTGGTGAATCAAACCTTAACACCTTCAGGAAAACAGAAGGAACATAGATCCTTTAGGCGCAAACTTAGTCTTTTCCCAGGAGGATATTTGAAAAGTATCTGCAGCAGAGTGAAAAATAACTATAAGAGAAGCTAACATTAAAAAGGAATCAGCTCCATCATGGAAAAAGCAATTAAATATTGGGTATGCCCTACATTATAAAAACCATTGTAATGAGAGCGTGATAACTAGAATGCATATGAGGCAAAGCAATTTACAAAGTATATATCTCTCATAAAACATGAGTATATATTTTGAATTTTTTCGATCAAGAACAACAAATGCCTTGTAGTCTATGAGAACAAAGTAGCATAGCAAGTTGCAAAGTTAAACATATTAAAGTCAAAAAATAATAAAGAAAATTCAGCACCAAAATTTTCCAACCTAAGCACAAATGTCAACAACATTGGGCTATATATGACATAGTTGACAACAGCAAAAGAGCTCTGCTATAGTAGTCAATGGTTAACCTGAGGTTCCATTGAAGGAAATTTAGGCCGCATCATCAGCGGCTTATATGCTATTATATCAGATTTTGATGCCTCAAACTCCCACTTTTTCTTTTTTGCAAAAACATCCTCCACAGCCTCAAGATTGGTGTCCGGATGAAGCCCAGCAATAACAAAGTGTTCATATAGTGAGGTAGGCTCCTTGATTTTTGTATGGACCTACAACAAAAATCTCAAATCCCTCACTTGGATAGCTTAAAAAATTCATATTTCAGTAGTGCAACCATGATATAGCATGAAAAAGAACTCAAATCCAAAACTGCACATGAAATGTCAGAATTAGAAACAAGCAGCAGAAGCAACTTTGGAACAAAGCACAAATCAGAATTTTGCAGTCACATAATCAGCAACTTGACAATACTAAAAACCACCTAAATAGCCAATAATTTTGCAGTCACATCCCTCTTACTATTTTTACTGTACCTTGTTAATCAGAGTGTTCCATCATCCAAGAATCAAGCCAATCAATTCACGCGATAAGAAAAAGATAACCAGAACAAGCAAGGACGGACCAAGGATGAAAGGATGGTGGGGCGAAAAATAATATATGAAAAGTTAAAAAATTTGGGAGGGCCAAGTTATAAGAAAAAAAAAAATCAGGCATCAAAATGTAATTTTACAAATAAAGTTTTTAAAAATAATAATAATAATTTGGCCCCTCCCATACATAACATAGGTCCGTGTCTCTGATAAGAAGCACAAGGTTGTATGATATTTCAATTAACGATCACATTGTTCCACCAATTAAATCAAAAGCAAATAGTGGAAGATAATGCGATGAAGGGGGGAAATTTTAGCAGACAAATGTGTTGCTCAACATAAAAGTAATGCAGCTTAAAACCAAAAATAAAGCTTTTCTGCTAAATTAAAGAGGCGATATGTATCTTGCTCAACTTCAAGTCCTACTCCGGTAGGTTACTTATTAGCTTTTGTTGCAAACCATATTCTAAGGTTGTGTTCACTTCTAGCATCAATGCACATTTAAGCAATTTGACAACTTAACAGTGAAGTCCAAGAGAAAGCGAGAGTGATCTGCATGTCTCTGCAAAACTAAAGGCATAACCACTATTGCACTGAATAAAATAAAGTACCTGACTTTTGGAATGAAGCTGATACCACATACGTTTCTGGTTAGCCAAGACCTCAGGATTGAAATAGTAATCTTGTTCTTTCACATTGCCACCCCATCGCCATGCCTTTTGCATCTGAGTTTTAAGTTTCTGAAAACTACTGCTACGCTTATGGCCAGGGGTCACAATTTCACTCTGACTACGCCTATGTGCTGGAGGTGTGGGCTGAAGTGGTTGATTACCTACATAAGCATTATGAAATGCCTCACCGGCCATTTTATACGCCTCCCCAGATATTTGCTGTAGCACCACATATGGGGATGGTGGCCGGTCGTCTTGTGATTCAGCATCTTCCTTTGCATCCATATTTATCCGAAACTTAGCTCATTGTGTAAAATTCACCATTTCAAGGCATTAAATTTCCCATCCTCCATTAATTTTGGACAGCAAAAGCTCCAACCCAGGATCCCAAATTCACAACCATTTGCAGAATCCAAACATTTATTATTTTCAATTCTTTTCCAAACCCAAAATAAATAACACCAAGATACGAAATGGGTTCACTCTAATAACCGCTCTTAATCCTCAAATCCTAAGAAAGCTTTGAACTTTAAATCATTAAGATATTCAATAAACAAATAGAACCACGAAAGATAATCCCTTGATCATATAAAATTCAAATTCTGAATGTGAAATGAGCTCTTAGATATCTAATAAGAACACCTGCTGCAACCCAAAAAAGCAAAAATTAATCAATTTCAAAGAGTAAAGTACCAAATCAAGAAATATAACTGCTCATTGTCTCTCTATCATTCAAAAGGGGAGAATAAAACAGAAATTAAGAGATGATCCACATATAATTTTTAATTCAAAATGCATGGAAATTGAAGAGTAAAAGAGCAAATATGATTGCAAATACATGCATACCTTGTTTTTCTCTTTTGGTTTATTCAGTTAATTGTTGTTGATCGTGTCGTGCAGGAAGAGAGAAAAATAGTTGCTAAAAATAGAAAAGACTTGAGCAAGAATGGAGAAGAGGCTTACACATAAGAGAAAGAGATGTTTGTGTTTGAGCAAACTATGGTTTTCTTAACAGGAGAATAGGAAAAAGACAACTCGGGTTTCATTTTCTAGTTGAAAAAAATAGTCTTTTTCTTCCAACAATATATATATATATATATTTAAATAAAAAAAATATTATTTTCCATAAAAATTAAGTGATATGATACCAATTAGTATTTTTTAAAAAAAATATATATTATTTTTCTCTTCATAATAATTAATTTCACTTTACTAATATTTTGAGTTCAAAAAAAATTATATTTTATTTCTTATATTTTTTAACACAATCATAATGATTTTTAGATTTTAAAAAGAAGATTTATAGAAATAATAATATCTTCCAAAAAAATTTTTATAATTCACCAGGAAATTAAGGAATCATATACTTTAATCACATACGTTATTTTCATTTTAAAAAAATTATGTTGAAGCCTCTCTTATTAACCACATTAAATAAGATAATTAAGACTCCAATTTAAAAAAGTTTATGAACCAAAAAAAAAAAAAATCAAACACTAACAAAGAAATCGTCAGAATCCCTTGTTGTGAGGGAGATTAATGTTATCTTAATTTTAAAATAATGGAGAATTGCTGAAATTAAATAAATAAAAAAGAATGAAAATAAATTAATTTTAAATAAAAAAAATAGTTGGATTAATAACTTCCACTAACGATAAAGTGGTTTTGACTTTGACGTTCAACGTACCGCGTGCATGAAAAGACCGCAATACTAATAAACCGCTAGATATGCATGTGGGCCCCTACTTCTTATATAAAAGAACTTATTCTGCTGTTCTTAATGTGTACCTCTTCCTCAAATCTAATCCATCCGATTCTCTTTTATTGCCACGTGTTATTTTAGGATAATTCATCATTTCACTTTCGTCTAATAGAGCGTTTATTCTACGCGTTAGACAAATATGAGGTCCACTATTTAGGATTCGGATAAAGTTTTTATATGCACGTAAATACTAATAATAATTATTATTAAATAATATGGCAAATCTTTTGTCCTTTTCATTTTCGCCCTTTCGAAGTGGGCTTAATAATATTATAATTAGTAGGAGTGAGCATGGATCATTTTATAAACTCCAAAAAATTCAGCCAATTAATATCGATTTTTTAAAATTTCAATTTATTAATCAGTCTATTATTATCGATTAACCAATTTATCGGTTTCGGATATTCGGATCGGTTAATCAATATTTTTCGGTTAACCATTATAATTATAAAATGTATTCATAAAAAAATTAAATTGTTAAAAATACTGGGACATTTTTTTAAATAATGTGTTTTGAAAAAAAAATTTGGATTCTAGCATTTCTAGGGTCTTTTGAAACTTAATTTGAAGATTGGGGTGTTGGTGCCATTTCCGCAACACCCTCCTGCGTAAATGGCACCCAATTTTTTTTTTATATAATTTTTCTTGTGTGGCAGCTTTTCCAACTTTTCCAAATGGAAAAGCTGCCCCTTTTCTATTTTTTTTTTCATTTTATTTTTTTTATTTTACATTTTTATTTGATTTATTTTGTTTTGGATTAAAAAAAATTCTTAAATTTATTAATATGTGGAATTTTTTTTATCCAATTTGATAAATATGGCAATCTTTTATTAATATAATTTTTTTATTTTATTCAATTTAAAAAATATGGTAACCTTTTATTAATATTTTATTCAATTTGTACAAAATATTACTAATTTTAAATTTTAATATTAAAATATTATTTATATTTAATTTTCATTATAATTATAATTAAACATGTTTGATTGCATTAAAAAAATCAAATCAGTAATATGAAAATTATCGACTTTGATTTTTCCTACTAATATTTACACTTGTAATTTTATATTATATATATATATATATATATATATATATATATATATATATATATATATGTAATTCGAATTTATTAGTGCCAAAATCACTAAATTAAAAGTTATCCATTTAACAAATTAATGGATAAAAAAATTACAGCCATTTAGTTTGCCATGCTTAATGTTCCTTTTAGTAATGTATCCTAAGTTTAGTCGAAATAACATAAACAACTTATCGACAATAATTTTTTCCTAAAATTTTAAAAAAATGTTTTCTTTATTTTTTATAGTAATATTCAATAAAAAAAAATAAAAACCATAACTCAAGTTAACCAGAGTCTGACTAAATATATCCTAAATTTATTGTTTATTCGTAAATGTAGTTATGATATTTATTAATATTTGAGAATTAACGTAAAGAATTTGAAGCAGAATAAGCAAACACCATATTTATGCAGAACCATTCAGTCGACGTGTATCAATTTTAGTTACATGTATCAATTTTATAAATTACGTTTTACACTTTTAAATTTGATTAAAACAACATAATATTTACTTGAACTCGATGATATGAATACATTACCTTCACGTTAGCAAAAGCATGTTCATTACATTCAAATCTTTTTGTAGGTGTATTTTCTTTATTACATTTAAAAGACAATATGTACATCTTTAAAAATATTACGTGAATTTAATAAAAAAATTAATTGCACTTGCTAAAAGAATTGAAAGGGATAATATGTAATGCATGCATATTATTAAATTCAAATAAACAATATGTTATTTTTATCAATTTCAAATATGTAAATATTAGTAGGAAAAATCAAAGTCGATAATTTTCATATTACTGATTTGATTTTTTTAATGCAATCAAACATGTTTAATTATAATTATAATTAAAATTAAATATAAATAATATTTTAATATTAAAATTTAAAATTAGAAATATTTTGTACAAATTGAATAAAATATTAATAAAAGGTTACCATATTTTTTAAATTGAATAAAATAAAAAAATTATATTAATAAAAGATTGCCATATTTGTCAAATTGGATAAAAAAAATTCCACATATTAATAAATTTAAGAATTTTTTTTAATCCAAAACAAAATAAATCAAATAAAAATATAAAATAAAAAAAATAAAATGAAAAAAAAATAAAAAAGGGGCAGCTTTTCCAAATGGAAAAGCTGCCACACAAGAAAAATTATAAAAAAAAAAAAAAAAAAAAATTGGGTGCCTTTTCCGCATGAGGGTGTTGCGGAAATGGCACCAACACCCCAATCTTCAAATTAAGTTTCAAAAGATCCTAGAATCCAAAATTTTTTTTTAAAACACATTATTTAAAAAAATGTCCCAAAATACTTGAAATTTAAAATTATAAAACAAACAAAATTTAATATAATAATTAAATATGATGTTTAAACATCAAAAATAAATTAAAATATTCAAAAATATTATTTTCACTTATGTTAAAAAAAATTAAAAATTTTAGTTAATATATTAATTTTATATAATTTTTTGAATATATTTTCATTTTAATTAATGAAAAATTGATATATTAGGAAATAATAAGAAATATTAAATATGTACATATTGAGCAATTAATAAATTAACTAAAATGATTTTAAAAAAATTAAAATGAACTTGAAATATTTTAAAGTAAACGAAAATTAAAAGAATATAACTAATTAAATATAAAAATAATAAAATAAAGAAATAGTGAAATAAAATTAATAAAATATAGGAGTTTTCATGTATCGATTTCGGTTCGATTAACCGATTTTTAAGTTAAAAAATAAAAATCAATCCATTAATATCAATTTTTATAAAATACTAACCTTTAACTATAAAAATTGGTTCGATTAACCTATTTTTAAATCGATTTCGATTCGATTTTTAGGTTAATCAAGTCCAATGATTTTTTTACTCACCCCTAATAATTAGAACTACTTGTCGCATATATATATATATAACATTTGTGTTGCAGAATTGAACACAGACAGGTCCTTGCACTTCGCTCTCATAGTCTCATGAACAAATTTATTCAAGGGGATGCTTCAAATATGATGTCTTTATTTTTAGAGAAGTATAGTTATTTAGAATTGAATGGTAATTAAAATTTATATTATAATTTCACAAAATTTATTTAATATTCAATAATTTAATTTAAACTTATTTTGTATTTATAAAATATTGCTCATATAATGTTACTTCCTTTTTTATTTGATGTGTTAGCTTATAATTTGGGTTAATTAAAGATTGATTTTTAAAAAAATAATCGCGAAAATATTAAATAATAGTACCTATTTTTTTTTGCGTAAATGTTTACAAAAATTCTTTTTATTTTTAGTTATTGGCACAACAACACAATAATTCATAAATTAAGTGTCTCTTTTTCCATTTTTAAGCCAATTATGTAATTTTAAATTATTTCACTCACTTTCTAAACTCAATTTCTCTCAAAATTAATTTTATAATTCTTAAAATATATAAATTAGTCTGTCTGCAAAATTTCAGCTCAAACAGAGTTCGTTTCTCGATGTAGTACATTTAAATCAGTCCGTTTCGAAAATTTTCAGTATTACCAAAAAATTAATTTTTCGCTGTCAAAAATTTCTAAATATGAATCTAAGTTTATATATACTATTAAAATAATTTTTAGAGGTCATTTGCTATTTTTAGAAGTTTAGTCAAACTTTGGTCAAACCAGGTAACTTTTAAAACGAGCTCGGCTTTTTTTTATTATTTTTGACTTTTGGAGATTTATTTTAGCTCATTTTTTCTCCAAATTTTACCCTCGGACTCCTTGTAACTACTATTTTCCGATGGTCAAATAAAATATTTTTTACTTCCGGGTATAATTTTTGTCCCCATCCCAGTGCACTATTTACCGTCGAAAAATATTATTTACGACTAACCCGATAACTCGGCCATTATAAATCTAACCAACAAAATATGCATACACATTACACAATAATAATACAGTGGGACAGTTTAAGTAAAAGATGTTGTTCATTAAGGCAAAAGTTTTTAATATTCAAGAAATAATGAAAAAAAAAAAGAATAAAGGAATAAGCACCCATTGAGTATGGGAAGAATGACCCAAATGGGTTGTATTTTATGTGGGTAAATTTTGGATGGGTTTAAATGGGTCAATTTTTTAATTGGGTTGGGTTTAGGTCAATTTTTCTTAGGTGGATTTGGGTGAATTGTTGTGTTTGGGTTAATTTTGACACCTCCAGTTTCACCACTTTTGGTGTCCCAAAAAATCTCACTTCTCGTATTTATTTATAAAATTCAAAAAATTAGAGATCAATTTATACTATAACTCAAACTCTTTTTGATATGTGATTAAATAATTTTTATCATATAAAATTAATAAATATTATCTGGATATGAAACTCCATTCATATTAGAGTCATGGATTAAAAAATTTATGCATTAATTAATATAATAAAAATAATAATGATATGCTAATTTAGAATATATTTATAAAAATTTTGGTTTATTTAATGGGAGCTGTTAAACGTATAGAATTTTTTATACAAAATATAAAAAAAAATATTAAAAGATGTGTGTAATAATTCTTTTATCCTCTAGTTAAAATTATAGTGTTTAAAATTCAAAATTTGAATTTCTTTCTCTTTTCATATATAGTTAATTGATTTCATTGGCTGCACTTGTCAAACAAACAACATGATATGGCATGGTTAATAATATAGTGGAATTTCATTTCCATCAATTACTATCGTAATACGAAGAGAAAGAGAATTGATTAATGATTAATCTATATTATTAATTTAATTTGGCAATTCTCAGTAGCATTTTATTTTATGTTTGTTAAATGTGTATATTAGAAATAAAAAAAATCTGAGCATAATATATTAATGTGTATTAAATGCATAAATGGATTATGGAGGGAAAAAATTAGCAGAAAAATTGATCCACTGTGTCAAGGGTATAAAAGTACTTTCATGTCTTTTGTACAAAATTATGGTAATTGCAAAATGAAAATATCATTAATTAATTAATTATTAATCAAATAAAGAAGAAAATCCATTATTTTTTTGGGGAAGGACGTGGATTAAACGCGCCCAGCAGGAGGAGCGAGAAAAGCGAGTGTACAGTGGGACCATGATTCGCGGGAAACCGTCCAAGGTCGCACATGCTTATTGCCGTCCTTTTTTTTTTTCTCGAGACCTGAATTTTCTTTATATATATTTTTATATATATATATATATATATATTTTTTTTTTTTTGAGGAATTATATATTTATATATTCATATTTTTAATTCTCTTGGATTTTTATACTTTTCTTTGTCCCAGTAAGTAACTTTATGATCAAGATTCTCGTACTGAAAGTTAAGCAGATCGTTTTCTTTTTTCTTCTTTTATGATCATTTTAATTTTAGCATGGTTCAATATATTTAGGTAGAAAAATAAAATTATATACTTGAAAAATATATAAATTTATCTTTATTAAAGAATAAAATAGAAATTCAGTTCTCACACGTATTTACACAATCCAATCGTATGAATTCATTTAATCCGATAGTTCAAATATAAGCACATCACATGTATACGCACCGTATTTCTATCTTTAAAAGTATAAAAAATCATAATAAATTATTAAAACTTTCTTTAAAAAAAAAATTCCAAGTTCTTGAATGGCTTAGTTGTAATGTGAATCGCTTTATTTCAAATACGTGTATCGTTTTAAAAAATTATGGAGTATTAATTTTCTTTTACAAATTTGCTAACTTTCTTAGTATAATCCTAATTATAAAATGTATTTATAGTTATTTCTAGGCATAAAGAAGTATAATATATGTGTTAATAATATTCTAAAGTATATTTGCGCCCAAAAACAATAATCTAAAACATATTAAGCAAGAAAATGCAACTTCAATCCCTTTAAGAGGGTTAATTTACTATTATTAAACTTATATTTTAATAATAATACAGTAATAATTTGTTTTCCATAAAATAACTTAACATTTTAAATATTATAATTAAAACTATTTTGACTGAAAAATTATATGCGTACATAAATATTTTCAATATTTTTTATGAATTGAAAAATGCGGTTTGGGCAGATAGACCAAACCAAGCAATTTGGCATTGGCTAATTTTCATCTAAATTGTGGTTTGTGGATATAATTGGGCAAAATTTTAGAAAGATATACCAATCAGACATTATTTTTCTGACATTTTTAATTAAAAGACCAAATTGGGAATGTTGGTCTACCTCAACTGAAATTAGAATGGTAAGTATAAAAATATGTACCAAGTTGGGCTAATTCTACCAATTTTATTTATTTTTAGCAATTTATCTTACGGTGTTCATGTACTAAATATATTTGCCAAATTTGCATGGACCACTTGGGATTTTTTGCACTAATTTATTTTGGGACCACACTGAAGAGAAAAAGTATCAATTTTTCTAATTGGGCACTAAAAATTTTGTAATTTTCTTTTACAATGCACAATCATCACTTGGCCAGTGCATTATTAGTCTGCCTTGATTATTAGTATATTATAGAGGTGGCAAATTGGGCGGGTTGGGCGGGTTTGGGTTGGGTCATTAATGGGCGGGTCACAAATGGATCAAAAAAGTATGGGTCATAAATGGGTCAAATACCCAAGCGGGTTGGGTCGACCCATGAGTTAAAAATTTGATAATTTTTTTAATAAAAATAATTATCGATATAATAACGGGATATAAAAAAGACTACTAATATTGGCCTAAATGGGTCAGATGATGGCCCAAACGAGCCAAAATGAATCGGGTGATCCAAATGAGTCGAATAGAAATATCATAGAAATACTTTTAAAAAATAATTTTAAATATAATAACAGAATACTATTAAAAACTAAGATGTTAGTCGACATCCATTTAATGATGTGTTTATTTATATGCGAGCTCAAAATCAATTCCATAATTTTCAAAATAATAAATTAAGCCTCAACAAAAATTGAATATATTTAATATGAAACTAATGAATAAATAATTATAATAAAGAAAAAATTTTAATATTTATTTACTAAAATATATATTATAATAATATTTTAGAAAGTCATATATTATAATATTTATAAATTAAAAAAAATTAAGTGTAAAAAATAAAATATAATATATAAATTCTTACTTTTTAAAATAAATATCATAATTCTAAATTTTGAATTAAATTAATTTAAAATGGAATAAATTTTGAATTGATGTTCGGTTAACCAAAAGTTTCTTTTTTTCACACACCCACCCCTACCCTATACCTATATTTTCACTTTAGTTTTCATATGTAGCCCCGTTTCATTTTAATCCCTACCTTTCCACCTCCTTCCCCGGCGGCAACCAGCAAATCACCATTTCCATTTGTCACCACCACCATAAATTAGTCGTCGCCGGTCAGATGTTCAGGTCTCCACTCTTTTTTGCTGAGATTCTATTTCTATCTCTTCGATTTTGATTTCATCTCTTTCTGCCCCCATTCGACATCAATCTCCATTATCTCTTTTGACCATCATTTCGGATCGCATGCATAGAAGCCAGGGCGATAACGAGTGGCCAATCATCATTGAACTGCAATCTCTCTCTCTTTTTTTTCAGTTATCTTTTAAAAGCAAAAAATTGAAGGAAAGCTTCAGTTCATAATGGTATTGGTTTCCTACAAATTGAAGAAAATGGGTCATGCTGGGTTGTTTGTAATTCGATGTTGTAGTTTTGTAATTTGATTTTGTTAAATGAGTTTCAGGCAAACAGAGAAAAAGGGTGAGAGATGAGGGGAGGCAACCCGTTGGGCATAAGTCTAAGACCCGAACGGGTTGAATTCTTGGAGGGTTATTTTTGGACGGGTTGACATGGGTTATATTTTAATTGGGTTGGGTTTGGGTCAAGTTTTGTTGGGCGGGTTATTGGTTTGGGTAAAATTTTACAGGGCTAGCTTTAAGCAATAGAAAAACAATTTATCTTAATTCATCCTCTATTACAATATTATAGGAAAATATGGACTGTTATATTAAAACACCAATGAAATTACATTTATAAAAAAGTGCGGCTAGTACTAATTGACCAATTTATCATTTTTAAATTTCAAGTAAATCATTTACTTTTGGCATGATCAAAGTTAAATTTATTACCTTAATGTAGTGGCACATAATAAATAAGAATAGACATGCATTTTTCTTTTTATATATTCTTAAAAGTGGGACAAAACAAAATAAAGAAAGTGATTAATTAAAATGAGATCGAGAAAATATTGAATAGACTAAAATGTGTAATTAATTAAAATATTAAATATTTTATTGGCATTATATGAAGGGTAAAGTTAAAAAGCATGCATTAAACAATATATTGAATTATCAAAGTAACAATTTAGTGTGATATATATATATATTTTTTTAAGTGACAATTTAGTGGACGGATAGAGTAATATTTAATATTTTAAAGTGTCCAAAATTTAATAAATATGCAACTTCATGTTTTAGCAAATTCAACTTAAAATTTGAGGCATCAATTTTTATTTTGATGTTTTTTACGTGCATTAAACACAATGTCCGAATTACATATTAAATCATAAACATAAATTAAAACATGTAAGAGAGCTTATGCATATGAATTATATTCAATTAATTAATTTAATGGTTCGGTCCGTCGATAACATATTGGACTTGAATTGTTTCCAAAGGATTTATTTATTTATTTATTTGTCTAAAATTAGTAATTTGACTGTAATATATATATTAAATCACTGAATTATCATTTTTTATCCTATTAAGTCTTTATTCAGGCTAAGTGCGTTATGTATGTTATAATAAAAATTAAAGAATTTAATAGAAAATATTTTTTATGAATTTAAACTAAATTGATATCTGAAATCTGATTTAAGAATCACAATCCGTTATATTTATTATATAATAGGTTTAGTTTAACTAGAAACAAATTTTCTTAAAGAATCATGATTTATGATTATCAATAAAGAGAAAATTTGAAAGGTTTTCCAACCCAAACTCAACTCAACTCAACTCAACTCATAACAATAATAATAATAATAATAATAATAATAATAATAAAAGAATAAATAAATAAAGAGAAAATTTGAAACTTGCATAGGAGGTCAGAACTGGCAATTCGCAAGCAAAAGCCCATGGGCCATCCTAACCCCGATAGTAATGAAAAAGCCCAACTTCCGATTTTCCCTCCCTCATAAGTCCCTCGCTTTATAGCGCGCGAAGAGACGAATCAATTATTCTCCGTATTCCATAAATACCCTCAACAATTTCTAAAATACTAATACTATCCCAAATTGACTTGCGTCTTGACCTAATTTGTCGGTAGCCCTCAGTCGCTCATCGCTCGTCACTCATCACTCTCTCTGTTCCATTTTTCATTCTGCTTTTCTGTTTCCTTTTATTCTATATTTCTCTCTAAATTATTATTCCTAATTTATTTTCCACTCATAATTAGCCTCCAAATTTTGAAGATTTATTTGTTTTTATATTTATTTATTTTTCCTTATAGAATTTTCTCGGGAAATTTCATCCGTTTCTGCCAAATAATGGTCCTTTTTTTCTTTTTGTGAACCCCCAATTTCAACGGATTCGAACCCTAAATACCGATTTGGGGGTTTACAATTTCCGCGCAATTCTTCTACTATAAGGAGGTTATTTATCACCCGCATGATAGAGCTGGGGTTTCTTGGCCACTGTCGATACTTTTCATGGACTCGAATCCCATGATTTTTGACATCAGCTCCGATGAGGAGCCGGCCTTTGATGAGGTGAAAATTGGGGATGATGACCACGACTGGTTGACTGAACTCCTCGCGACTGTCGATAGAGAAAAAGCTGATCCCGATGATGTTGTCGTCGTCGGCGAGTATGTGCCTCCTAAACCCAAGTCGAAGTCCAAGTCATCGAAAGTTGAGAAGAATATCGATGATGATGATGATTGTGTTGTTTTGGATGGAGACCCTGATAAACCCGTGGATGTCGTCGATGATCCGGCCGATGATGGCGATGATGTGCTTGTCGTTGGACAAAAGGGACAGGTGTGCACTTGGCTTTTAATTTGGTCTTGTTTTACTTCAAAACTTTTGAGCCATTGGTGAGGTATTTAAGGATTCTGGCTTTTAAGTATATAGGTCCTCTCAATCTTGTTTCGTTTGGTTTTCTTTTGGGGTTACTGTGTAGTTCCATGGTTATGTTTTTAGGATGTTGCTTGTTGCATATTTCTTCACTTCTTCTTTTTTGTCTTTTTTTTTTTTTGTATATTTTCATATGTTTTTCAGCAATGAAGAATTGGACAAATTATTTTAACCGCGTATATGGTTGTTTGAGAATGCGGTTTCTTTTTAGGTAAAGAATTGTGGATGTAATAAGGATGGTATTTACTTGTGCTGAATGCTTTCATAAATGCTTTCCTTTAGCATGGTGTAAAATAATTTAATTATATTTTATTGCAGACTGAAATTAGTGATAGCATTGATTTTAACTATTATACTGATTTATGCCAGCTGGGTTCACTCAGGTAAACATGTGATATAAGTTATCAGAATATCCATTTAGTAAATGTACATTAGATCGTTTAGTTCATACGTTCGCCTTTTTCGTTGTTAATTTCTGTTACTTGATGCTGTCCCCTTCTTTGTTACATTCAAAATTTGTGATCCATAAGGAAGATTTTTTGACAAAATGATATTTTAGGGTTTTCTCATTAACTTTTCTATGTTCACAAGGTTTTTATTTTTTATTTTTTTTAAGATACACTTGTTTTTGTTGTGGGTACGTCTTTCTCTATATTTACACAGCAAGGTTCTGGAAGTTTTTATTCAGCTGAGTCTATCTGCCCCAACTTTTACTGTTGCGTTCCTACCTGAGTCCTTGCTTCTTTTGACTATTGCTTGTTGGCTGCTTGTTTTGAGGAAGAGGATTGTTTTTTGACCTTCCTCTTTCCTTTTGGTTGCTTGCAACATTAATTTGTGCTCTTATGTGCTGCATCCAGATATCAGTGATGATATTTAGCTAGACATTCAGTTTCCATCGGCATGCTAAGCACTTTTAGATCCAGCTCTCATGAACAGGTAGAAATATTGCAATTTATTGGTATTATGGTATGATGTGCTGTTCAAGTTTTGGAGTGCTATATGTTACAGGTTTGTTGTTCTGTCAATTGGTTTATGCATTTTTCTTTAGGCAAACAAACTTGTGTAGGTGTAACTGGTTCCATTCATGGATGAAAAACTCAAAGGATGATTCTTTGCAAGTCTAGATATTTTCCAATGAAGAGGCAAGGAATTTTCCGTTCTTTTGTTGAATTAGGTCACGTGCCCCATTTTTGAAATCGGAAGAGGATGTTTGAAAATCATTCGACTATAGCTTCCTTGCTTTAATTCTTTTCCTCCTTTCCCATCTCTTGTTTGTGGAGTTAAATCCGTTATGTTTCTGATGCTTCTTTATATATATATATATATATATAATTTTTTAATTTTAATTTTATTTTGTTGCAGATAGCATGTAGAGACTATCCTCACCCACGACATCTTTGTGTTAAATTTCCTTTCAGTTCAACTCCACATGAAAGACATTGTGACTTGGTGATGCTCTCTTATGAAACTTGGGTCCTTAGAAGATACGACATTCGCTTACTTCAATGGTTAACATTGTGTTTCTCTAATTTATGTTCTTGTTGAAATGCAGTGCCACTGTTATGTCTGTGACTCGCTTGCACCGTGTGCACATTGGGGTACTGGTTTTTCCACCATTGATCATTGTCATGCCACTGATAAACTGGAGATATGGAAAAGTCAGCGGCAGGAAAGTTTCAGGCTAAAGAAAAATGCTTCATTACGAGTTCCAAAATTCCCCCAAGCTCATTTTCCTCCACTGGCACCTCAACTTAATCAAGTTGCACCTCTTGACATACAATCAACACCTAAACAAACACAGAATCCAGCCTACAGGCCGGCTGCTATTCGTGCTTGCTCGTCAGCCAGGTTTAACTTTCCTAATATTATAAGCCATGGTAGAAACCGACAACCAGTATGTAGGCAGAGTAGAGATGGGTGTTTGCCTCACTCTGTTCCGCAGCAAGCAATCAGCATACATAGTAATGCCATGCTACGAAATACAGGCCAACAATTTGTCTCTCACAATGCAATGTTTAAAAGGCCAGGAATTGCACGGGGTGCTTCAATGAACCCGTTAGAGCATGTCTCCCAAAATCTGAACTGCCCTCCTGCATCACATTATACTAGAAATAATGTTCCAATATCAGCAGGAAACACAAGAAATTCTGCTGGCTGGCAAGATGTTTCACCCAACGCCATTCCAGACTCTTATATGTACCCGAGCCCCTCCCAGCCCAACACAGGCAGTATGTTTTTAAACACAGTAACCCAACCTGAAGTCTACAGTCACCCTATTACTCAGTCAAATGATGATCATAAAGTTGTGCAGTTTGGGAATCAAAGTCGAAATGTTCTGGATTCAGGTTTTCCTGATTTGGACGTTGGTTGGATTATTAACAACTTGGATCAAAGCAATCAGCAAACTTCATCTGAAAACCACCTTCATTCTATGGTGTCTAACAATTCGCCTGCAACCGAGAATCAGTTTACTTCTCAGTTGGCTGGAGTCACAGAACTACATTACAAAGACAATGGATATGAGAGCTGGTTGTTGGGTCAATCAAATGTGGTAGCTTCAGAAGGTTGTGGCCCAGCTGATCTGAGTATCTTTTCTCCTGAACCTGCTGCATTTGATGCAGGTATGCTTTGCTTTGATTTTGAAACTACTTGGAATAGTCTGGCGCAAGTGTAGCTACAGTTGCTAATTATGGTTGTTGATTAGGATAAAAGCTGGTTGATGATGCAGCAATTTGCAAACTGGCAAAAATATCTCGTGGGTTTAAACTTTGAAATCGAGCTTGGTTAGTCTACAATCATTCTAGACGACTAAATGTACAAATTGTCTATGCAATGAATGAATTTGTAAAGAGGCTGCCTTTTTATTTGTTTTCATCTCATGATTATTAGTTATACATTCCGATGTATAATGTTGTCATTAACTTGCTAATGACAATGCTTCCCCTGAGGTATTGCACACAAGGTGATGCAAGTCTTTTATACTTGTTTTCTTGACTGAACCCTAGCCTGTCATTTCTGCAAAATTTCACCTTCAGTATAGACTTTTGTCGCATTTTCATCAAAGCAATCCCCACAAGAAATTCTGAAGGGATCATTTTAAAATGTTTATTTGATGACAACAGCTTTTATTTCCTAAAGGCTAAATAAAGGTATAGATTTGGCTGTAATGGTGGATAAAAAGTACAATTTCTCCTCGGTTCAATAATATTTTTTTTTATTAAATTTTTGATATATGGTATTTAAACAAGTAAATATGTGATTTATTTTTTTTCAAACATGAGGGCAAATTTGCACTTTTAAATAGCATGTTCTGAAAAACAAATGCTAAAAAGTGAAGCCATGTGGTTTTAATAGGTTTGCAATGTGTCTGAATTAATAGGGCTTGGGCCCAATGTCTAAAAGGACCCCAACTAGCCAATTGGTGAAGCTAAGCTCTAAAATGTTGATATTGAATATTTATATCTTTTAATTAAACTATTCATATTAGATTCAATTTTCCAATGAGAACTTAATGTGTAAATAGTTCAAATTTAAGAGTTTAAATTTGCGAAATAAATGTTGGAAGGGATTATAAATACTTTTTACTTAAAATTTAATAAAAAGAATAATTTAAGCTAAATAATAGCATATTATTATAATAAATAATATAAAAATATGAAGATACCAATGTTAAATATCTTTTCAGTAAAATTAATTTCAATTTAGTATAAAGTCTTAGATTCCAACTTCTATTTTCCCATTGCACTAAAATAAAAAATTTTGCCGAAACAAAATTTTATATATTATATATAAATATAGATATAGAATATATTAGTAGTGAGAAAAAAAAATCAAAATTTTGTTTAATCGATATAAAATTGACTGATTTTAGATTAATCAAACCGAAAATTTAAGATTATGATTTTTATTTTTAAAAATCTGCGATTAATCATTGACTAATGGTTAACCGATCTATATAAATTTTATATATTATATTTTAATTTTTATACTTAAATTTTTCAATATTTTTGTAATTTATAAATAGTATGATATATGAATTTTTAAAATATTATTATAATACATATTTTTTTTATAAATAAACATTGAAATTATATTTTTATTACAATTATTCATTCATTATAGATGCATAATTAGCATTTTATTGTTAGTTTCATATTAAATATATTCAATTCTTATAATTAATTATGAAAATTTTATTTTTCTTTTAATTATTTTAATGGGTATTATATTTGATTTGTCTTTTTTATTTTTGAAGCATTTTAACTATTAAAAACAACATTAAAAATTATATAATTTATTATATTTTAATTTTAAATTTTTTTAATGATTAACCAATAAACAAATATAAAAAAAATTGATTAAAAATTAAAATCGATATAACGATTAACTGAAATTAATAGACCAATTAATAAAATTATTAATGAATAGATTATCCCATGATATACAATTCATTAATTAATGGAGAATATTGATTTCATAAGCCGGTAACACTGGGGGAAACCTTTTTCACTCTTTGTGTACAATACAAGTGTACTCAACCTAAATTAAAAGCTCGTAAGCTTCATAGTAATAAAATATAGAGGTAAGTATCATAATAATAAAATATAGAGGTAAGTATGAACCGGTTAACCGGATCATAAAATTAAAAAAAAAATCAGTTTATTACTATCGATTTTTTCAAAATACTAATTATTATCCAGTCCATTACAATCAGTTAACCAGTTCATCGATTTCGATTTTTTGGATCGGTTAATCAATATTTTTCAGTTAACTACTATTATTATAAGATGCATTCATATTTCATAAATAAAATTAAAATGTTTAAAATACTTAAAAATTAAAATATTTTCATTATAATATAATATTATTATTGTTAAAATAAAAGTTTTTGGTGGATATAAGTAATTTTATTTTTAAAAATTAAGATTTAATAAGTAAATAAATTAACCGGTCTATAATCACTTTAATTAGATGGACGGTTATACTTACTAATTGTTAATTAAAAAAAATTAAAAATTTTAAAATAATTAAGATAATGAAAAAAAGTATAGCAAAAATATTTAAAAATATAAAATTATTAAAATAAATTTATCCAATGCTAACAATTTTTTTTCTTTTATTTTTTTTAACTTGACACATTATTTTCACATATATTAAAAATTTTAGTTTATTTTTAAATTATTGAAAATTTTAGTTAATATATTAATGTTATATAATTTTTCGAATATATTTTAATTTTCATTAATAAAAAATTGATAAATCAAGAAATAATAATAAATATTAAATATTGATATATTGAACAATTAATAAATTAACTAAGATATTTTTTTAAAAAAACAAAATAAATTTGAAATATATTTTAAAATAATAAAAATTAAAAGAATATAAATAATAAAATATAAAAATAATGAAATAAAAAAATTAATAAAGTCAATAAATTATAAAAATATTTATATATCGATTATCGATTCAGTTAATCGGTTCACGAGTAAAAAAATAAACCAGTACATTAATATCAATTTTTAAAATATTAATAATAAATCATTAAAATCGATTCGGTTAAAGTTTTTTTTTCCTCACCACTAATAAAATGCAATTCCTATTTGCTAGCAATTGGAATCAGGAAAGTTGTTCTCACTGTCACCATGCTCATTTTCTACCCGTTTCCTGTTTTCCTTCAACAGCTTGGGCCTGGGTTTCATGGGCTTCAAGAACTGGGTCTGTAACCTAACCATCTCCCTCAATACCCCGATCAGTCTCTCTTCAATTTCCGCCCCATTCTCTTCCACTGCGCCCAGCCACCGCGCCACCGCCTCCAATGTGCTCACGCATCCACCGCACGGTTCCTTTCTCAACACCAGTTCTGAGTCATATATGCTCCCTCCTTCCACACTATCATCGAATTCATCCAAACACACCCTCGTCGCAAATTTACTTAAATATCCTTCGCTCGCCGCCACCATCTCCTTGGCATGCTTCCATGTGGCATCAAACACGATGAGAGCTACAGGGGTATTTTCGATACTCCCGATGGATTTTTTAACCTCCGATAGGGTTATGGCAGGCGAGGACAATGTCGGAGGAAAAAGGTAGAAAGTGGCTTGAGGAGGCTGTTGGTCAGAGAGGAAAGGGTGAAGGTGAGGCTTAAGGCTTCTGGCGATGAGAGAGTTGGCGTTGAGGAGGGATTTGGTAAGGAGAGGCGTAGTGTTGAGTTTGTGATGGGACTCATGTGGGTGTTGAATTATAATGATGTTTGTTGCCGTTGGGATTGGTAAGGTCGGGATGACATGGCAGAGACAGACCGGAAGTGGTCGGTTGCAGTTACTGCAGATTGAGCGACGCCGCTGTGATGGCGACAACGGTTCTGGTTCTGGTTCTGGTTCTGATTCTGATTCCATTGAGATTACTCCTGGGCATTGATGGGCTCGATTCAACAATCGAACTGACATAACCGAAAATCAACTCATAAATCAATTATCAAACTAAAGCGGAACTGAACCAAACCAAAAAAAATGGATATCAGTAAGAAGAATCCCATCCAGTAGATGGGTGCATTCTTCACATATTCACACCATTTATAAGATTTCTACTCTGACAAGCAAATATAGGCTGCAGTACACAGAGATTGAGACCAGTAAATTTTAATGCAGAACCCTTATACTTTTATTGATGATACTAAACTCTCAATATCAATAAATCCAACTTAACAAATGAATCTTTAAGCTCCTACAAGGCAACAATAAGCTTAAACTACATATGGCAATGATTATTCGTCAGATAACAAAGTGATCATTGACATGCAAACCAGAACCGTATGCGGCTACAAGATTAAATAGAATTAACCTCTATTAATAAAATACATCTGCATCAATAAAATTAAGCTCTTGATTAAGAGAAGCATGAAATTTGGTGAATAAAGAGAGAGTTAATTTGGTGGTTACCTTCACTTTAATATCTAAAGATCCGTAATAAGTATCAGCATCATGTTCAAAGCAAAGCTTTTTCACATCCGACCACAAAAACAGCAAGAATAGAAATTGACATTAAAGAAAAGAAAAAGCTTCGAGAAAGGTCCTTCCTTTGAGATCAGTAACCCGGAGCCGAGCTTCTCGAGCCGAAAATCAAGATCCGAAACACTCGCCAACAAAAGCTTCAGTGGCCGGCCGGTGAAAGAAAAGAAAACAGAGAGAGCAGGAGGGCTAAAAGTACAGATTTTTATTACAAAACGCACCGTTTTCGTAAAAAAAGTGGTTCACCGTTCACAAAAATGTAAAAATAATTTGGCTCATAGTAAAACCAAGGATAAAAGAAAAGACTACAAATATAAATTTAATATTCTCTCAATTCCACTTTAATCATTTTTGACATTTTAACACAAGTGATTAATTTTTATCAATTTTATAAAATATTTATTTTAATTTATTAAAATATATTCTTTTTAAATGCAATAACTTAAGCAAAATAAAATTAAAATATAAAGTTACTAATATTACAAAGTTTCCACTCAAACGAAAAATTGGGGAGTGGCAAAATATGCCACGTCATTAACACATTAGTGCCATATCAGCACACTTTATATTTTTTTAGCCTAAAATAATATCAATGGTATTTTAGTATTGTGAAAAAAACATTATGGGTATTTTAATATTCTAAAGAAAATGTTAAAGGTATTATAGTATTCTAGATAAAATGTTAATGGCATTTTTATACCCTAAAAAAAATGTTAAGGGCATTTTTCTTTTCTAAATTATCAAATAATGCAATCATTATTTTTCAATTTTAGTACTATAACCAGTAAATAAATTTTAATAGGTAAAATTGGAAATAAATCTAAGAAGTCTAATGAATTTTTTATAAATGGATTCAATTGCTCATCAGTTTATTACACTCTTTAACCACACTTTCAAAATTTATTATCACGTCCATTAAAAAAAATTAATTAGTAAATATTCTTTAAACTATATATTTATTTGTAATTTTCTTCCTTATTACATTTATTAGGAACATGTGTAAGAAGTATGAGATATTAATCAATATTTGTTGATAACAAAAAAAAATATATATTAATTAAGTGTAAATTAATAAATTAATTAATTAATTTTAATTGTCAAATGTTTTATAATGGAAAACAAACAAATAAAAAGAAAAGAGAGATAGGCACAAATTAAAACAAAAAAAATGTAATAATATTTTTCAAAAATATTCTTAACGTTATTTCAAGGTATTAAAGTGTCTTTAAAATTTTCCTTGGAGTATTAAAATGTCTTCAACTTTATTTTGAATTTAAAAAAAAAAATATACGTGACATTAACATGATATATTTTACATGTGTCAACTCTACATCAATGCTATACAACAACACCGTTAACTCAAAATTGACGGGCATTAACTCTAAAGACATTTTAGTATAATTTTAACTAAGTCAAAAACATTTTAGCATATTTTTATTTATATTAGAGATATTTTCATTTTAAAATTAACTATAAGAACATTTTAATATTTTAAAAATAACATCATAAGAATTTTAATACATTTTCTTTTTTATTAAATCCTTATATGTAACCAAATAAAAATTTAAAAATTCAATAAAAAAAATAAATTTAGGAATATGCATGTATTTTTTCTTAAAACATACCATACCATACCATATTAAACCACGGCAAACTCTCTGATCCAGTAGCTGGGTGTTTTTACATATCTGATGGTTTTCTCGAGATAAAATTTCTACTCTGATCAGCAAATATAGCCTATAGCATACAGAGAGTGGAACGAATAAATTTTAATACATAATCCTTACAGTTTTATTATGTAAAATCACACACTCAAAACTGTTGGACTTCAGAAAGAAAAGAAAAGAACAATACCCATCTTTTGCTCATCAAAATTGATAGAAGAAAAATGAAATTGCAGCTTAGTTTTTTTTCTTTTAATGCTATGGTAGCAACAATCATCAAGATTACAATTAAGCCAAAACCTTAGCCCTCACCAAGCTAGCACTTACATATTATACAACCGACTGAATTAACTCGCTCATTTGCTCATTTTCTCCCTTATGCTGTGCTTGCATTAAATACAAATTGGGGAAGAGGAAAATACCCTATAGTTACATTTGTAATTAGTATAGATAGTTCTCTTCCATTTAGACATGGTTGGTACTATATGTCAAGAAGAAAATGGGGATATATAAGGGAAAAAAAGAAAACTAAAATATTGCACAACTAAATGATTCGGAGAATGCTATTGAATTACTTACTCTATACGTGGAGACTATCTATGCTGTAGAAGCCCCTGATCTATAGACTCGAAATCTTTAAGATTTCTTACTACATTTTGGACTTTCTTGGAGAGCTGCTCGCTGTGTTCTTCAACAATTTTCATAAATGCAGTTAACTGTTCTTGATATGTGGCGCATAATCGCTTCTTGTTCCGTAGCTCCATGGTCAATTCTTGAATTTTCTTGTCCTTTTCATCCATTGTTTGACGAGCTTCACGTGGAGCCACTACAAGAGGATGATTGTGTTCTTTCACAAATTTCGTTATCACCCACTTCCCAGATTTATCAAACTTAACATGGATCATTGCTTTACAACCTTCTCTAGTACTAGCCCGCGGCTTTCGAACATTCCCAAACCTGCCTCGAATACTAACACAATAACCCTCCTTATTACAGCCAAGTCGACGGGCAAGTATCCTTCCATCTCTTTCAGAACGACGACATGACATCACGCGCATGACAAATCCTATCCTACGGGCATATTCATCATAAAATATCTTTGCAGCATCTTCAGATTCAAATTCCATACCTTCATATGGTTCTACGATTGAATCACCTTCCTGCATAACTGAATCACTTTCATGGACAATTAAATGACCTTCCTGCATAACTGAGTCGCTTTCATGTCCAACCAACTCGTGTCCAGCAGAGCTATCTGCTATTACAACTCCATCATCTAAATCCATCGAGCCAAGGATGAAGAACGTTGAAAGAGAAGCTAAATTGCAGCTTAGTTGTTCCTGAAAAGATGAAAAATTTAAAGCTATTACAAAATAATACTTTAATTTATGCATCCCTGCCCTTGTAATCATCCCAAATTGGCGCCTAACCCACCCAAAACAAATGAAAGAAAATTATTAGGCAAAAGCACCCTGCTTCATAAAGGCATTTATGAAGTAAATTTGCTGCATTAGGCAAAAGCAAATTTCTAATGTCATAAAGCCATGAAAATTATTCAAAAATGTATTATCATTTTACAAGCTACCCAAATTCTAGAGAATTTGACTTGTTAGGAACTGAAGAAAACAAAGGAACTTTTCTGGAATTATTAGAATTACAAAACATCACTTCTTATTTGAAAATGAAGAATCTATTTTCATCCCTAGGTAAGATTAACTGTAATCAATTGTAATTCTGAAAGCTAATAAGAAAAAAATTAAGATTACCAGGTTAATGGCCTAATGGTGATACTAAACTCTCCATATCAACAACCTAATCTGTATTAATAAAATTAACTAGAATGAAGCTCTTGATTAAAGAAGCATAAAATGTTCTGAAGAGATGGTTACCTTCACTTTAACATCTAAAGCTCCGTAATAAGGATTAGTATCATGTTACAAAGCAAAGCTTCTTCACATCCCACTACAGAAACAGCAAAACCCTGGAGCCGAGCTTCTTCACGATCCCAAACACTCTCCAACAAAAACCTGATCAACGGAGCTTCGGTGGTCGTTTTAGTGAGAGAAAAGAAACAGAAACAGCGGAACACAGACGAAGGATTTAGGGATTAGGGTATTATTTGAATTATCTTTTAAAAGTACAGATTCATAAAAACTCGCCGTTTTGTAAAAAGGGGTTCAGATCCGGTTCACTGGTTCCCGGTTTATTAAGAACTTTCTATATTTATTTTGCGGCGTTCCACTTCCAGCGCTAGACAGTAGAAGATTTCGAGTAATTTCTGCCGCCTTCGAGATACCATTTGTTTCTTGTTTTCTTTGCAAAATCCCAACGAAGAAGAAGTAAAACAAAGACAAACATGGCGCTATTGATGGAACCTGGGTCTCAACCTGAAACAGAAAGCGAGATTGCTGACCTTGATGCTATCACCGCCATTAAAGAATCTGCTGCCCTCGAACTTAAGGTCTTCTCTTTTCTCCCCTTTTCAACTTATTCTTTTCTCACTTCAAATTATCTATTTTTCTCCATTTCTGGGGGAACCAATGCTTTTGGTTTTTCAGTTCTTTAGCTCAACTACCACACTAAAAATTATTTCTTTATGCTGTGGATTTTTTCTGTATTTGGATATCCTTAGTGGGGTTTTCTTTTAAGGTTTGTTATTTGGCTGGGAAAACAAAAAAGATCATAGCTTTTATCCAATTCTCAAGGAATTCAAATTACTTTTTTCTTTTCTTTTCTCTTTTCTCCTAAATGATTAATGTGTTCCCCTTCAGTTTTATGGCCCTTTTGTTTTTTTTCCAATTCTTCTCTGATTTATCTTGCAGGAGGAAGGTAACAAGTATGTCAAGATGGGAAAAAAGCATTATTCTAATGCTATTGATTGTTATACTAGGGCAATAAATCAGAAAGTTCTAAGTGATTCTGAGAATTCAATTCTTTATTCAAATAGAGCTCATGTAAATCTATTGCTTCGAAATTATAGACGTGCTCTAACAGATGCTGAGGAGGCAATTAAGCTTTCCTCAACTAATGTCAAGGTAGTTATTTTGGTCTTCACTTGTTAACCATGTTGATTATTGGAGTTAAAATCTTATGTTCCTTCTGTTTGGTTTAAGTAGGCGGTATACCGGGCTGCCAAAGCATCATTGTCAATAAATTTGTTTTCTGAGGCAAAATCTTATGCTGAAAATGGACTGCAGCAAGATCAAAATAATGAAGAGCTTAAAAAACTTGCTAACCAGATAAGTTCACTGAAGATGGAACAAGATAGGCGTGAGGCTGAAGTTTCCAAGGCTGTGTCAGATGCTAAGGTTTGAATTTGATACTTGCAGTGTGGCAACAAAGATTTGTTTAATAGCAATTTAGAGGTTTACACCTTATCTTTATTGAAACTGTTCAGAGCCTTCTTTCTGCCTTTGAAGATGGAGGCTTGAAGATTGGAAAGTCTATGTTTCGAGAACTTACTGGACTAAGGAAGCCAGTTTTAGATAAAAATAAAATTCTGCACTGGCCAGTTCTGATTCTATATCCTGAAGTTATGTCCAGTGACTTTATTGAAGATTTCTGTGAAATGGACATGTTTTCGGCACATCTGGATATGATATCCATTTTCTTTGTGTAGTTATTTTTGGAGCTTAATTCCTATCTTAAAATTAATTTGACATTTAACGTGCAATGGCCTCGGATTCGTTGTGGATGTGAATGATTTCCTTAGCTTTCAAACATGTTTTCAGAAAGTTCCCCATCATGGGATGAGGAAAAGAAGTATACTCGCGAAGCTATTGAAGTCTACTATGAGGTAAGGTTTTGTGTGTTCTCTGATATCATTCACTAATTGCTTATAGGTTTCCAATTGCTTATAGATATTGTGGAATATGAATATCATATTGTGGAGATGGTAATTTCTGGCTGTCAACTTTTGTATTTACCTGTTTCACCATGGAATTTATGTAAAAATTTCATAATAATCATTATCTTAATGTAGGGAATTGCAAGTGGTAATGTTATTTTGTCATGCTCTAGTTTTGAAGTTTCTGATGCTACTGTTGGTTGCTATCAAGATATAACTTGACTTTGTCCTTCTATTTACTATGTAGCTATGTCGCATAGACTTGGCATAAATATTAAGATGTGGCCTATTGGATTATAGACCATCAAAATTCTCTTTTAATGGAAAATGTAGACATGTCTGGTTGTGGAAGTCCCCAATTTCTTTTATTAAATGACAAACTGGAGTTGAAAAATAGCTAATTGGATTAGTAAGGTTTCATGCACATGATGAACATGTATAATATACAGATCAAGAGATATTATAGAATTAGACCAATTAACTAAATAGTTAAATAATGACCAAGAGACTGACCAAATTGTTGGCCTAATCAGAGAAACAAATAGCGCAAAATTTTAGATTGTTGTTGGCACAGTTGTGTTTTGAAGGGCTAGCATTTACTTGCTTCTAGTGCTTAATCATCGTTTATGCGCATTTCTTTCTCAACTTGTTAAGTCTTGGAAATCCCTTTTACTTTTGTCTGGACCTAAATTGAGTATGCTAAGGCAACCCATAATGATTCATCATGTCAGGAGTATCGTGATGAGCTCTAGCATAATCCAAATTAACAAAGGTGGCTTATATAAATATCATATAACTCTTGGCAACGCCATTATCTACCAGTGCTTTGCCTCTCTATTTTTATTGGTGCATCAATTTTATATGCCTGAATCAATTCTGCCTCCTCAATTCTTGGTTAATTAGGCTAATTCAGGAGTTTGCCTATCCAACTCAAAAGTTCTTCAATATCTACTAGAAGGGACAGCTGGTGCTAGTTTAGAAAGCATTGATGAAAAGAAGCACGCAGGTGATGGGAACATCAACATGGAAGGTAGTGTGTGTGGCTTTTAATATTATCATTATACAACTGTTCATTCATTATTCCACATAGTTATTTATGAGTTCTGAGCATGTTACAGACTCATAATATCTACTGTGAGAAAAGGATTTTTAAATAATGTTTCTGGACAACTCATGGTGTATATTTATTCATCATACTTTGAAAATTTGTTCATGGCTGAACTTGCTGATGTGATATTGTTAGGCAAAAGCTCATCAAAATGGGTGAAGATAAACGAAAAGAGAAAGCTTCAAGGTGTTCTGAAAGAACCGGACTTCATCATCTCGGGAATCCCAGGTATGCCTAAGGTGTTTGTGCGTGCACGAAATGTCTTCTATTTGGCTTACAGGGTGTAGCTGTGTATGCAGTTTTCTACATCATTTCCAAGAACTCGAGCTTTTCTAAAAAGTTCAAAGCTGGTAGCTGGGCAGTTCCCCTATGAGAAGGCTTAGTCCATACACAGAGCAATGGAAAATAACTCTGTTCTGAATAGTCAAGAATATATGAATTGTGATGTTGATGGGCAAGATACATAGATGTAAACCAACCCACTTAGCAGCAGAAGAATCCATGTGCATCAAATCATTTGTTGTTGAGATTCTTTGTTCCATCAAATACCTGATAGGAGCATATGAATCACTTGTTTTGAATTATTGGGTTGTATATGGAAAGATTTATATAGGTCCTAACTGGGGTTAAAATGAGAAAATCAGGAATGGGGTCAACTATTGGTTTAAATTTACATAATTTAAGTTCATAGCAGACTTCAATTTGCATGATTGTAATCTTTTATTTCATATAAAAAAAATGATTTGTCTTTAGATAAATTAAGATTTCAATTTACATAAATTTTACTTTTAACAAATTTTATAATTTTTTATTCATTAAAACAGGCATATATATATCAACTACATTGTAACAAGCATGTTCAATATAATGTAACCCGATAATAATAATATTATTGTTATTATTAATAATAAGCATTTAATTCTTAAAAGAATTAATTTATACATTGTACAAGACCATTTCTCTTTGAATGTAAATATAGCATCTTACATACTGCCCCAGCTAAAAAATATAATTGAAACCCGTTCTAATAATGATTTTAAAAAAAAATAGTTCTGTTAATAGTAATCATAACAGTGAAAAAATAATTATATATAAAAAAATCAAGATACAGTTTAGCGTTTGATATTTCAATCAATATTTGAACTAAATTAACATGCAATTTTTTATTTACAATTATTTTTAGCCTATTTCATTCTAAAGAATATTCAAGCCTTTTTTGCATAATTTAATTAAATTAATCACAAACAAAAGGTTTTATATGTATACATATAGTCAAAAAGAATAATTTTCTGCTTTATCAAAATTCAAAAATGAATTTAATTTAAATTCAAAGTACTAAAATATTTGTTTGAAAAACTAAAATAACTTTCAAAAAAAGAAAAATAAATAAATAATTGGAAAAAGAGTAAAATGCGAGTGAATGAAATTATTTTATATATACAAGGATCAAGCATAAAATAATAATAATAATAATAATATCACCATCATCATCATCAAAAAATAATCTGTTTTTTACCATCGTCTCCGATTGCATATTCATAAGCAAGTCCACCATGGCTAGTCAAGTCCATTCCAGCCATTTCTTCCTCTTCTGTGATCCTCAATAACTTCAACTTATGAAGAACATAAAACACGGTCCCCATACTCGCACTCACCCACCCTACTATCACCACTATCTGCACCAAGTGAGCCGCCAACAATCTTGCTCCGCCGCCCATTAACAGCCCGTAAGGCCTTCCAGGGTGACCAGGATAAACCTCGTTTACATAAGTTTCTTTTGCAAACAATGCAGTGAATATAATCCCCCAAGAACCACAGCCGCCGTGAAGCTGCGCCGCCTCTAATGGATCGTCGTAATGGAGCTTCTCCGCCAGTTTATTGAAGCCCATTAGTACCCATGCGGCCACAAATCCACACACAACCGCAGCCCAAGGATCAACCACCGAGCAACCGCCGGTTATGGCTGCGAATCCACCGAGTAATCCGTTGCAAACATCTGTCAGATTCCAGTGGCCGATTAGCAATCTTTTCCCGAAAAGAGTAGTTAATGCGGCGGTGCAGCCGGCTAAAGTGGTGGTCACGGCGGTTCGACCAACGGCACTCCATTGCCCGTAATATGAACCGGAGCTATTTCCATCATAAGATTTCATTATATTGATGAATGAACCAGGGTTGAACCCGTACCAACCGAACCACAAAAGAAAAGTACCCAAAACCACCAGAGTACCACTATGACCGCGAAGGGTCACGGGTCGGCCAGAATGGTCGAACCGTCCTATTCGAGGACCTTCAATAAGTGCACCCCATAAACCAGCAATAGCACCAACCAAATGGACAACACCAGAGCCAGCAAAATCAATAACCCCAGAGCCGAATAAAAGATTATTATCAGACCGGCCAGGGCTGGCCCAACCATCAGCTGACCAGAACCAATGTGAAACAATGGGATAAACCAAACCGGTCAAAAAAGATGAATAGACCAAATAAGCAACAAACTGGGTTCTTTCTGCAATCGAACCACTTGTGATTCCGGCCGCCGCGATAGCAAAAGCCCATTGAAACAGAAAATTGCCATAATCAAAAGACGGCGTGGGGAAATTACTTAAGCCGAAAACGTGTTGGCCGATGAATCCATTTGACGGCGAACCAAATGCGAAGGCGAAACCAAAGATGTAATAGAAAACGCCGCCGGTGGCAGCGTCGAGAACGTTGGTAAGCATGATGTTCATGGTGTTTTTGGCTCTTACAGAACCAGCACATAGCATAGCGAAACCAAGCTGCATTGCAAATACTAAGTAAGTGGAAAAGAGAAGGTAAGTGTTATCAACTGCATAACCCGTGTCGATGAACTTATCGGAAACGGCATTGAATCGGCCACAGATGTACTCGGCTGCCGCAGTTGCATTGGCGGCTCCGCCCAAGAAAGGGCGGAGGTCTGCAGCGGAGCAGGAGAGTGATGAGGCCATGATCAGGAAATGGAAGGTTGGTGGAAAGAATTATAGAGAAAGAATTGAAGATTCCAGATTCTGAGGATCAGGAAAGATTCTGATTTATGTTCAGAGATTGGCCAATTCGATTATGGCTGTTAAAAGGAATCCTTCTTGTCAAAATTACTTGAAATTCGGATTCTGTTAATTTTTGGATATAATTGAAATTGAGATATTAGGAAAAAATAAAAAATAGAATGCACCTTTTAAAAAAATATATTAAAAAGATTGCGAGTTCATTTCAAATTTAACTGATAATCCTTTTTTCATACATATCTTTCCAGTATAATCCTTTTTCAAGGATTTTGGAGATTTTTATACCAAAAAAAAAAAAAAGAAATCCATTATGCAATTTTTTCTTTTATATTGTTCTAAAAATATGTAAAAAAATAAATGTGATTTTTATTATAATTATTTTTTTTATGTAATATGCATATTTTATTATCTCATTGTTAAGCATGCAATGAAGCGAATTGCGGGAGACTAAAATGTCTTAATCATTAGGCTCAATAATTAATCACCACAATAATTTGAGGCAAATTTATACCTCATCCATTATTTTGCCACTGAAAAGCAGTAGCCTCGGCTACCCACTTAAGCATACAACATAAAAAAATCTAAGAGGGACGAGTGGCATAAAATACATAGTACAAATAATTTAAGTTATTATTATCAATGCAATCATCTATCCCACCAAACCCTTTATCTGTTCAACCATAACCATATAATATATGCTCCAGCTACTTTTTTCAAGTAGGGTAGCTATCATTATCAAGATGAAAAATTTGAGCTTCCATCATAAGATATTCTCCACCATGCTGCACCAGCCGCAGGCTGTGTATGGAGAGCTCACCCTAGCTTTTCATTGTAACTATTAAAGTTTTTATTAACCATTAAAAGTTTTCAGTATGAATCAAAATTATAGCTTGGCCAAGTTTAGGCCTATTGGCTCTCCCCCTCCTTCTGAGACACAATCTCCTTCTGCTAGTGAAAACCGACCTCTAATAAGTTGGGTTAAACCACCAGCTAATTGGATTAAACTTAATGTAGATGCTGCTCTATTCGAACATCTTCATAAATCTGGTTTTGGCTTTGTGGTTCGAAATGATGCAGGTGAATTTTTGTTGGCTGGTTATGGTAACCTTAATGGTGATTTCTCCCCTGCTGTAGCTGAAGCTTTGGCAATAAGAGAAGTGTTAAGTTGGATAAAAATGAAGAACTTAAATCAGGTTATGGTTGAATCTGATTCACAAATGGTTATCTAGGCTATTAACGATAGAACTATAATGGATTCGGACTTGGGCTTAATTATAGAAGATTGTATTAGTCTGTGTAATTCCATAACAAATATTTGTTTTGTTTTTGCTAAAAGGTCAGCGAATTCGGTAGCTCATAAATTAGCCAGAGAATCGAATTCTTGGTCTGATCTTCATATCTGGGAGGTTAATCCACCAGATTTCTTATTACCTGTATTGTTTGCTGATTCTCATTAATACAAGATTTCTTTTTCTTCAAAAAAAAAAAAAAAAGTTTCCAAACTGCAAGAGACGTAGGTAATGGCAACAGGCCTATTTAACAGGTTATTCAATTTAATGCAAAAAGGGGTTATTTAAGCATCACATTACACAAAGACACTTAGGAAGGCTTTAATAGATAACCTATAGACAAAATATAGCAGGCCTTAACAACAAAAGGATAAGATGCATAACACTTATGGAGACGCCTTCATGAACAATCTTAATTCACACTAAGAACACACCTGAGGCAACCTCCATCATGCAACAGATCAAATGCCTCGTTGATCTCCCCAAGAGTCAAATTATGGGTGATGTATTCATCCACCTTAATTTCCTAAAACATGAGTGATATGGGTGAAGTGGGTGAGAAATTTCAACTGATGAAGGATTTAATTGAGTCAGGATTCAAATGAATGGAGGTTACCTTCTTCATATACTTCTCAACAAGCCAAGGCACCTGTGAACGGCTCTTGAACCCACCAAAAGCAGTTCCTTTCCAAACACGGCCAGTCACCAACTGGAATGGACGAGTGGAAATCTCCTGACCTGATGCTGCAACACCCACTATAACGGAGGTCCCCCAGCCCTGAAAAGTTTCAGTTGTATCAAAATTGGATCCCTGGGTCCAAAGTTTTCCCATCATTTCAGGAACTACTTACCTTATGACAACATTCTAAAGCAGACCTCATTACGGAAACATTTCCGATACATTCAAAACTGTAGTCAACACCACCATCTGTGCGATCAACAATGACCTGCTGAATTGGTTTGTCGTGATCCTTTGGATTAATGAATTCAGTAACTCCAAAATCCTTTGCTGCATATTGTGATTTACAAAAGCAAGCAAACAATATAAAGAAATATAAGCAGGAAAAATTATGAATAACACATTGCACACCAACAACAAAAAAATAGAAAATGAAGAAAAAGAAATGGAGTTCCTATAAACATGTAGATTTTAGTCCAAGACACTTAATGCTTGACCTTGACATATCAAGTATACAGCAAGGCAAAAGCAACTTCAACAATAAGTTACTACAGCATCTTAAGCTACTTCGCCATTGTTTAGAAGGTGAAGGGAAATCCCAGCTTTTCAGAAGCAACATACTACATTAACAGCTTGGGCCAAAGATTGGAAGGCTTTACAAATAGAAATTGAAGCTATCTAGAATTCAAAAGCAAAGTTGACAAAAAAAAAAATATCACCACCCAAGGAATAACTTATGCCTACATCAAGAAAGTACCATGAATGCTGATCAGTAAAAAGCCTATTACAGTCAATGACTTCAATAAATATTGATTTCTTCCCCTTCTGATAATGGCTAAGGACAACTTCAGTTTGAACCAATAGCAATCAAAATTGATTTTCATTTTGGTGAGCATTCATCAGTAGCAAAAACTCCTCAATAAAATGACATGCAGATGTAACGATCTATAAAACACACCAACTTCAGCTTAAGATAAAAAGAATTTTTGGGAAAAAAAAGGGCCGCAAAACTTATGTTTGATTGCTGGAGAATATCAAATGCAAGGGAGGACTAAAATGTACCTCTATCAAACTTTTTGCTGTCAATATCTATTCCAATTATACGTGAAGCACCAGCAGTTTTTGCTCCCTCTGCAACCTATAAATTTACAGTCAGTTAATTGTGGAGTACATCAAGTTAGTTCTATTATTAACCAGACACAAACAATACAACCATATATACTGACAGAGAGCAATAGATGTTAAAGAGTCCACAACTTACTGCAAGACCAACTGTCCCAAGGCCAAATATGGCAACGTTTGATCCCGGTTCTACTTTTGCCGTGTTCCAAACTGCTCCAAGACCTAAAAAGAGACCAGCATCATCAAGTTCTACGAAAATATTGGACAAGTTGCTTATGTAGAATCAGTAACTGATAAAAGGAGAAAATGACAACAAAAGGATGAATTAAAAGAGTTGAGAGAAGAGAAGAAATGTACTACATGTTATAATTACATTCTTCTTTCTTTCCCCATGATCATATACATAACAGTTCTAGTAGATATTATTAAAGTACATCCTAGTCACATAATTTAACAGGCTTGACCACCAATTGGTTTCAACCAAAATCAACCATTGAAGGAACAATGTTAAATTAAACCATGAACATGACAAATGACACAGGTGACCAACTTATTAAGAACAGATTCACTATGAGGCTCCAAATTCTCATATTAGCTAGCAATAGCATATCATCAGCCAGAAATAGTATTTCAGAATTGGAATGACCTCAGTGATTTAAGCATGTCCTTACCAGTGGGAACACCACAACCAAGGAGGCATACTTTCTCCAAAGGAGCTTTAGGCTCAATCTTTGCAACACTAACATCATGTACAACAGTGTACTGGCTGAAAGTGGAGGTCCCCATGAAATGGTAGATAGGCTTTCCATTTATTGAGAACCGACTTTTGCGATCATTCATCATGACTCCAGCCCCAGTGGCTGTACGAACCTTGCCACAAAGATTTGTCTTCCCTGACTTGCAAAACTTGCATTCTCTGCATTCTGCTTGATAACAAGGAATGACATGATCACCCGGCTGAACCTCAGTCACCCCTTCACCAACACTTTCTACAATTCTGAGGAAAAAAAAAATCAACAAAATTTACTCTCTACACAAGGATCACATAAACTGCATAGCATCTGATGTGATATGTACGAGACACGTACCCAGCAGCCTCATGACCAAGGATGCAAGGGAAGAGGCCCTCAGGATCCTATAAGGCATATAAAATTAGATAATGTAGCTCGAACATATAGAACTTGAAAAAATCATAGATAATAAAAAGCAAGTAAACCATTATTTTTAATAAAGCAACAACAAAGGTTAAGAAAATTGAAAAACAAATATATCTTTCAGTAAGCTCTCCATAAAAAATGCAACCTAAAATAAAAGAAGAGTAAGATAGTCACTTTCAAGTCAACACCCCCAGTGGAAGACCAGATATTCACCTAATACACTAATATAGTACAATGTATTAGGATTGCAATGGGACATAGATGCAGATTGAGTGCTAAAATGTATCTCAGGAGCATTCAACCACAGATTATAAATAATATCTCACTTAATCAAACTTCAAGGACGTACTTTTTATTTTTCTCCTTTCAATGAAATATAATAATAAAGAACGACTGGTTGATAAACAAGATGCTTGACCTCAGCGAAAGTTCAATAAATCCAAAAGCAATTCCACGTATAAAAAGAAAAATTAGTCGCAATCAAATCAAAGCCAGAATCGCACAAAATCCAATTGTAAAGAACAAAAGCATAAGAGTAAATTACCTTGCCACTCCAGGTGTAAGCATCAGTATGGCAAAGAGCAGTAAAAAGGATCTTGATTCGGACCTCGCCGACCTGAGGAGGAGCTACCTGCACATCCTCTATTACTAATGGCTTGTTGGCTTCCCAAGCAACAGCAGCTATGCCATTTTTCATAATCACCCAAACAGATCGCAAGGTCACAACCATCAATTCCAGGGAATTTCAAAACATTAAAAAAAAAAAGGAAAAAGACAGAAAAATGCAAGAAATGATTACCTTTGCAGGTGATGACCTGGCCCTGAGTAGCCATGGATGATTGATTGATATTGAGAATAAGAGAACAGTGAAGAAGAGATTTATCAGAAAAATGGGAGACGGTAAGGCGTTGGAGTTTGAAAGTGGGGAGTGGTGACGATAACTAAAGGAATTTTTTTATTTTTTTATTGAATAATTGCAGGCTAATTGCAAATATGTTCCTAAAATTTCTCCAATTTTGCATGATTGCCCATATACATATTTATTTTTCCAGGTATGCTACATACGTTTTTTGACTTATCAATCATGCCCTAAACTACGGGACAAAGATATAATTGAAGTTTTTAAGAAAAATATTTTTGAGAATAAGATATTCTCAAAATTATTCTTACAAATTGTGTTTTTTTTACAGTACTGCGGCTCAAGCTGCGGTATTAGCTTGGAGCGCGTAGCAGCAACTAGCTTTTTTTTTTTTTAAATGCCACCGCTCAGAGCTGCGGCATTTACTTTATATATATATATATATATATATATATATATACACATATACACAAGAGCAATAGCAATCTGCTGCTCTTGTTTTTTTTTTATTTTCTTTTAAATAAAATTTTTTTATAAAATATTTATTTTTTTTACTGCAATGTGCTACTAAATTTAATTTATAAAATATCAATTTTTGAAATTGAAATTCTTAATTGAACCAAAAAACTTTAATATTATCATTGTTTTCTACTAGACCATTCCAATAAACATGATTATTGACAAATATCCGTAAAATTCATGCTCTGTCTTTGATTTGGTTAGATTACAATTCTTGAATTTTGAATTTTCATTACTATCATATTTTTGAAATTGAATTTTAGTTTAAAATTAGGTTAAAAAATAACAATAATCATCAATAGAAAACACTACTCGTATCACAATTTAATTATAAAAAAAAAATAAAAATTCATAAAAGTTTTTTAGGAAAAAAAAAGATGTATGTTTTTCAAAATAAAATAAATAAATAAACTAAAACAAGTACATGCCTAATGTATTTATTTAGCGGAAACGTGGACAATCTAAAACAGGTATTATTTTATGCAATAGGTTGCAATTTTTGACTAATAACATAAAAATATTAATTTTATAATTAAATAGTAATACAATTAGTATTTTCTATTGATGATTATTGTTATTTTTTAACCTAATTTAAAAATAAAATTCAATTTAAAAAAATACCTCAATTATAAAAAAAATATCATTTATAAAAATAGTTATGAAAAAACACTTTCTCATAAATATTTTTCTCAAAAACCTCAATTATATCTTTGTCCCAACTATGGCTCAACTTTGATTCTTAAATGGTCATTAGCTCCGGTTGATGTGGCATATTTCTTCAACTGAGATAGTAATAAAATAGTGAGCTCCTCTTAAAATCAAAATTCACACGCTTCAATTAACTTGAATCAGGAAGGGTGAGTCCATTAAAAGATAAAAGTTTTTGAATGCTCATTTTTTTTTATTATCAAGAACTAAATTTATAGAAAAATATATAAAAATATTTTTATTATTTAATTTGGAGCAAAAATATCCTAACATAATAGAATTTGGTATAAAAATATTTTTGTAAGTAATTTTCATCAATTTTAAATAAACAATATTGATGTGGTGCTGAAATAACATTGAGATGTCAAGCAAAAAAAGTCACATCAAAAATACATATTTTAAAATTAATAAATAAATTTTTAATAGGTAAAATTGAAAATGAAAATGATGTAACAGTCATATATTAATTTTTATTTTCACTCTTCTCTATTTCTACTGTTATTATTCTATTTTCTCATATTTATCTTGGATCCGACATTCCAATTCATTTTCCCAAATCTCTCAACTTTTACTATATTTTACTAATTTGCGGTATTCATTGATTTAATTTATTTAAATTTAATAAAAAAAAAAAGTAATATTGAATCCCTAAACCAGACTATTTTTTAGTAAAAGTTTACAAATAAGTTATAATTACAAATATTTTCACAACCTATGGTTTGGATTTCAATTAAGATTATAGTATAAAAAACCGAACAAATTGATTCTGACCTTTCATGATAGTTTCGATCCACTATAAGCATGTGCCAATGCTTAACTGAAATAGTAAATCAAATCAAATGTTGTTAAATCAATATTTCATTAGTATTTTAATGGCTAAATTAATTAGGTAATATATTAAATAAATATTTGTAATTATTCCTTAAAATAAATCCTTAGAAACCAAATAGAATATAATAGAAGTTTAAAAATAAATATTAAAGAAATACAAAATTCATAAACAAGAAATAAAAGGAATACAAAAGCATTATATATATATATATATATGAAAAGGGAATCTTGAATATGAGTACCCGAGAGATGAAATGAGAAGTGGAGAAGAAGACGAAGAAGAAGATAGTGAATAGATTGCAATGCTATCCTTTTATAATTATTATTTTTTTAATCATTTAGCTATGACAATCAAATGACTACATCATGGCGACATCTTTATCACAATTCCAAACTATACATATATATTTTATACCATTTTTAAGCATTAAAAATTTATTATGCAGATTAATTTTCAAGAAATTAGTTTCTTATTCATTAATTAGAAATTTTGAATTCGAGTGCTCAGTTGTGAAAATAAGATAACTTATTTGCTTTATATATATTCTGAAATTTCATTGTAGTTACTAATGAAATTTATTATTTAAAAATTGAGTTGTAAAGCTCTTGAAATTTGATATGTAGTCGGTTCATTGGGATTTAATTGATTTTAAAATTTACAAAATTTTATGACTAAATTTCAAGAACTATTTATAATTTAAACGGTTACGAATCTGTTTTTTTAATTGATTAATATTCAAATTCCATCTTTTCAGTTGCCACCAATAATATAATTGTCAAAAATTTGGGAAAATACGTGGTAATTAACCTTTTTCTTTTTTGCTTATTTTTAAAGGAATATTTTTATTATGATGCATCAATAAATATGGTTAAACAGTTTATTAATTTTAAAATTTAGCAAATTTTACAATACTAATTTTAAAATTTAGAAATTGAGGGAGAGGTTAACCGCTCTGAACTATCGGAATGATCAGATCGGCAGCCTTTTTACAATAGAAAGAGAGAAATATCATAACTGTAAAATTCAAAAAGGACTTCATTATGGTCTATTATATACAAAGGCCAAAAGAATTGAGTTTCCTAAGGGTTATTTACCAAAAATCAAATATTTGAACAAGTCTGGCCCATAGAATGACCCAAAATCAGCCCATGAGAGCCCAAACTGAATACTTTTGGTTTGGGCTTTGGAAATACATACTAATTTAACTCTTGATTTGACAGACTGGCCCATTGGCCTGCTGCCTAATGTTATCCAAGTTGAATTTTCTAACTATCAAGGAGGAGGATTATGAAGATAAAAATAAGATGCAAAATACTCACTTTTTTTCCCCTCCCTTTTTAGGTTTTTTAATTACAAGAACCATTACTAATTTTGAATGCTGAAGATCAGAAAGAGAAATTATTATTAAAAAAAAAAAGAATTATGCATTTTTTTTTTATAAAAATATCATTAAAAGGAATTTAATTCGAGATATTATGTTTATCGAGTACTGACTACCATATATGCTGTACTTCAGGTATATGTGGCAGCAGTCTAACTGCACCACCGTTACCCTAACTGGTCAGCATTATAAAAGGAAATTAAGCGTACTAAGAGTGGTTTAACAGCAATGCTGTTGGTTTGACCAAGCAAGCTTATTAAAGAAACATTAACTAAGAAGGACTGAAATGGAGTAATTAAACAGTGGTGTAGTCAAGTCTAACGGCCTATAAGACTTTGAAGCTGGCTGCTGCTTCTAAAATGAGGCTAGATATAAATTTATATATAAATCAAGCCAATAATATCTATAGTTATGAAAAAAATAATAAAAAAAAGAGTAATCCATGCATTAAATGGATCTTGCCAAATATAATGTTTGCTTCCTGCATGAATAAAATTATATATATAAAAAAAAAATAATAACTTGACAATTCCCGTCATTCGTTTTTTCATCTTTTAAAAAAATCATGAAACTTCAAACAATCAATTTTTGTTATACAATAAATAATTTTTCAAAAAGGTTTGTATACAACTTCTGTCCCATGAACCTCATACTGCTTATATTTACATCACGTGAGAAAAGAACACTGAATGCACAATCCATACATGAAAAACTATGGAAATTACCTTAATAAAGGAATCCCAGACATAATCCTCAGCAGTAACCATTTCTTGATTTTCATCCCAAGAAAAACCATTCAGCTCAAGAAGAAAGTTTATGGAACTGAATTGCCTCCTCAAATGTTCATAATGATTCTTTAGAATTTCTTTTTCATGATATAACCTGAATTTTGCATTGAACAGCCTGATTAAATACCCCTTTCCTCGGCTGCATGAGTAACAACCTATTTATAGGTGCATGAACTCATTCACATAATACATTAAGCCTTAAACATAATGCACAGGCTGACAGCCACATGAATCACTACCATCATAAAAATGAATGTGTCTGTATCATGCAAGCCAACAGTTATAATCCTAAACAAAGATTGACAAACAAATGCCTTTATTTTTAATGACCTGGAAATTATGGATTTATCATGTCAAATATGATGCGCTGAGAAATTAGAGAAAATTCTATTTTCTATCAAAAGATGTATAATATCTTATAAATTTTGGTTGTATAGCATTCTAAATATGAGCCACCAAAGGCAACTTGCTAAAAAAAACACTAAACTCACCAGTCTTGATTTGTATGATGCCATCTTCAAGGTTTTTATTATAGTGCAAAAGATCTTGATGTCCATTGATGACTTGATTTCCATAAATCAAGCTCAAGTCCCGATAGTTCAGTAAGGTCTTCCTTTGGTAAGAATGTGGAATAATATTTACAAAATCTCACAACTCCAGCAAATTCTGAAATTAGAGTTTAACTTCCCCTCCTCCATAAACCAATAAACTTGTAAACTTTTAGCTGAAAACTAAAAAGAAAATCACTGGAATTTAAGCAAGAATTGGGAATCAAGTGTTGCAGAACTTACTAGTAGTTTTAACCATTTGAATTGGAAATCTACAAGTATAGATAAATAAGGCAAACCCATCGCAAATCAATCAACGGATTTTGCATTTCTCGAATTCATGAAGAAACTCAGAATCCTTGAACCCAACTAAAAATTGGGCTACAGCTTCAAGAAACAGAGCACCTTGATAAACATTTAAAGCACCCACTATCTCTGTAATTATACTCCTCCTCAATCGATTCGCATCCATAAAAACACAAACTAATTCCTCCATCTCCGCCTTCATCGCATCCACAAGCTCCACCTTCTCATGTTTTTCTCCGCAATTCACCCAATCCTCTACAACTCTGCCCACAAACCTAATCTGCGCTCTTTTCATTCTATCCATCAAAGCAGGCACCATCAATCTCAATCCACATTCAATCTGCTCAATCTTGAGAATCAATCTCTTTGAGGGGTCTTTCCAAGCCATCATAACATGCGGAGACTCTGATCGTGGCCAGCCAAGGAAGATTCGGTGGTGTTTGTTAGATGAAGGAAATCGGAGCATTTAGCAAAATCCAGTAGAGGGAAGTAACGAAGGAAGAAAGAAGGGAAAATGGCTGAAGAACTGACCCGTTGGGCACAAGAGAAATGCCCAAACGGGTTGACATTTAATCGGGTTATTATTGGGTTTGTCCAATTGGGTATTTCATGGGTTGGGTTGGGTTTGGGTCTATTTTATTGGGCGGGTTTGGGCGGATTAGTTGGGTTGGGCTAAATTTTGCCAGGCCTAGTTAAACTTTAGGAAGCATGTGGTAATTAAGTCTACCGATTACTGATTGTCCAGTAGAATATTTTGAATTTGCAATAATATATTAGAATAAAATCAAAATAAATTTTAATGGATTATTCTAGATTTGATATTATTACTACTGTTATTACTCTATCGATTCTACTTAATACAGCAATTTACAGCATTTTTTATAAATTAAAAAATTATTTGTTATATATGTTATTATAATTTACTAAAATATTTTTTTACTAATTATATGTTTTCATTTTATTAATTATTTAAAAATAAAAATAAAAATATATAATTAATATTTTATAAAATTTAAAAATAACCACTTTAAATAAAATTAAAATATTTTAAAAAATGATAACGATAAATAAAACAAGTAGTAATATTATTAGGTTGGACTTTGTGTATCAGTTGGCGGAAAAGCATTTAATGTGTAAAATTCAATACAAAGTCGGTAAGCAATCAATGGCGAATGGTGGAAGGGCCAGGCCGTTTCATGCTCCTCCATAAAAAAAACTTTAGTTGTTTTTTACACACAAGTTCAATTGCATATTTTTAATTTCGCCATGTCAAAGTTGATATTTATTTTTTATTATTATTATTATTTTTTTGTCCAGGTCAAAGAAAATTTAAAATAATATTCTACTTTTTCAAACGTGAAAAATACATTTTTCATGTTATTGATCGTTTGTTAGTTATTAACCATATTTAATTTATATGAGAAAACAAAAAATTATTTTATTAGCATACCAAACCAAAGATTAACGTGTTCTTAATCTTTAATTTTAAATTTTAATACGCATTCGTCTCAAATAAAAATTTAATAAACCAAAATATGAGAATTTCGGGATTTAATATATACTAAAATAATACTATCATTTTATTTAAAAATACAACCCAATAAAAGTTCTAACTGAAATATGGAAATAATAAATTGAGTAGTAATAAAAATGCATAATTCTCAAAAATTGAAGGGGGGAAAAGTGAGTTGACAGTGGCAATAAGAATTATTAAATAAATCCAACGGCTATAGTTCTTTGAATTATAATCAACACGAGAAACTCCTTTTTCATATACTTCATGTAAATGGTAATGCTACATTTCATCCACAATTTTTCTTTTTTAATATATATATATTATGCGTCTTAATTAATTATCAATCCCTTGCTTTAATAGACATATATAATTTTGAATTATTCCAACTCAATTATTGGACTGCAAATATATATTAACCTATATAAACAAAAATATGATTCAGAAAATATAGCTTTTGAAATTATCAAATCAATATAATTAGGAATTTAATTATAGGAAAAAATAATAATAAGTTGAATCTAGACATAATTGTACATAAGTTGAATTAAAAATTAATAATAATAATTTTAATTTAAGATTTTCTTTAGACAACATTTTTTTGACAATACATTAAATTAAATTATTATGTCAAAAAAATAGAAAGGAGCGTAAAATATTTGTCCTTGATGTTCTAATCCCGATTTTTTCATATCAATCTGGGTTGACAGTAAACCGGATCCGAATGGACGACAATTACTAAATACCTTAAATCTTATTAAAAACCTTAGGGCCTGTTTACTTACAGAAAACTGCTCCAGTTTTCCAGAAAATTTTTTCACAGAAAACAGAAAACAGAGATCGTGTTTATTTTAGTCAATTTTCTAAAATAGAAAATAGAAAATAGATTTTTCAGTTTTCTAAAATAAAGAAAAAATTGGAAAACTAATAAAAGATGTTTTCTAAATTTTCTAAATCATTTTAATACATATATACATGTGTGTATATATTTACACATATATATATACATACATATACATGTATGTGCATACATACATATGTATATGTATATGTATGCATAGACATGTATGTATCTACATGCATACGCATGTACATACATACATATACATATATGTATGTATGTACTTATATACATATGTATGTATATACATACATATACATATATATGCATGTACGTAGACATACGCATACATATGTGTGTATATATATATACATATATATATACATACATATACATGTACATGCACATACTTATACATATAGATACATACATATATATGTGTGTGCGCGCGCGCGCATAAGCATATACATATACACATACATGCATATGCATATACATATACACATACATGCATGTCACATGCATATGCATATATATATATATATATATACATATGCACATGCGCATGCATATGCATATGCATAGATATATATATATGCATGTGCATATGTATATACATATATATATATATACACACACACGCATACATATATATATATACACACACACAAACACATATATTTATATGCATATGCATGTGCATGCTATTCATATATATATATACACATATACATATATATAGAATATAAATACTCTAATTTAGCATTTATTGATATGTATGTGCATATGTATATGCATTTATGTGTATGTATGTACATACATATACATATATATAGAAAATAATTACTCTAATTTTTCATTTATTGATATGCATATGTATATGTATATGTGCATACGTACACATATATATAGAAAATAAATACTCTAATTTTTTATTTTTTGATAAATAAACGCGTTCTCTAAATTTTCTACAGAAAATAAATACTTTAATTTTCTAAGAAAATAGAACACAGAAAACAGAAAACTGTTTTCTGTAAGTAAACAAAATCTCTATATAATCCAAATAATTTTGAAAAATCTAAAAGACGAAGCTTTTAGCTCTTAGAAAAGTGGATTCAAATAGTAATTTTGTGTCTAATTTCAATAATAAATAACTTATATAAGCATGAAAGTAACACAACATTACCTCTTCTTTCACTATCAACCCTCAATCAAATGCATCCAACAACAAGGGGAAAAATATTATTATTATATAAACTAAACATGGCATTTTATTTTATTTTATTTGAAAAAAAAAAGAAATTGAAGAAAGTGATATGACAAATCTGATTCAATCTTAGCACGTGGATTCGCACGTGCAACAATCTAATGGCAGGAGAGGGTGATAAGCATAATTATTGAAACCGGACCGGCCGGTTCAACCGCGAACCGACAGTCTAACCGATCGGTTCAACAGTATAAAATAGGGCTGAAAAAGAACGAGCAAAAACCGGACAGAATTTTATTATATGTTTTTATTTTATTTTATTTTTTGAAAAAATGCTTTTAATTTAAAATAATTAATAAAAATAAGTACTATTTTCATAAAAAAAAATCAAATAATCTAATAAATTTTATTTAGCAAATAATTGATTTTTTTACTATTTAATTACCTTTGGATTTAATAAAAACAATATAATGGTTTAATAATTTAATGAAATACAATAGAATAAAAATTGAATAAATTATTAAATTTGGTTAACTTAAAAATAATTTTTTACCCTTTTCTTTAATTTCACCTAAAGTTATTAAATTATTTAATTTTTAAATTAATCAAGTAATAATTTTTTAAAAAAAAATAAAAAATAAAAAAAATATTATTAATAGTATATTTGTGATATATACTAAATATTTTGATGGACTTTTTTTGTTTGAATAATAATATTTATAAAAATTATACTAATTAATAATATTTTAGAAAATAAAAAAAAATTCGGTCGAAACACGAACCCTCAGCCTTACCTGTTCTATATCGGTCCAATTTTAATAACATTGGTGATAAGACCAAGCAAAAACATCAACTACATTACAAAGATAGATAGATCCAAAGGATGTAATTGAACAAAAAATCTGACAAATCCCTCTGTCGGTATTTTCAACATCAGGATAATCCTGGTCAAACTCTTCCATCATCTGCGTAATTATATACTGCCAGCTGTCCCATATGTCAGATTTTTTTTAAATCCTAGTCAACCTTTTGACAAGGCCATAGCCACATATATTGAAAGAAATTATAAATAAATTAAATTTTATTAAAAGAAAATAAAAATTAATTTTATTAAAAATTTAAAAATAACGTATAAATAAAATTTAAAATTTGTTCCAACACTTAAACCATTCTTTTCGTTTTTTATTATTTGTCATTTTTGAATAAAATTAAAATTTTATTTATCTGTTATTTTTTAATTTTTAATAAAATTTAATTTTTTATTTTATTTTTAATAATAATTAACTAATTAAATTTATTTTTTTACTCACTCAACGTGTATTGAATAACTCAAAATAATAGACGGGGGTAAATGTTATGATTTTTCTCTTTATCTTTTACATCCCGTGACTTCTTTCTCATCTCCGGAAAACACTTTGATATTTTTCACTTAAAAGAATCAAAATCAAACAAAAGCCAAAATTGGGTTTTGGCAATAAGGAGCGGAAGATTTTAAGTTCCAAAATTGGACTCTGACAATAAAGAGATTTCATTCTATCATTGCCGCTATCGATCGTTCATCTTCTTTTGCCTTTTATCGCACTACTTTTCGTTCTATCTGCTCCATCTTTTTCCGATGATCGGTGAACCTTTTTTTCATTCACAGCTACTCTTTTAGAGCCCACAATGTTAGGTCGTCTTCAACTTCTTCACCGCTTATCGTTATTGTTCTTGCATGTCTACTTCACCTCTTTGTGCTTTTTAGCATCCAAAGTTTGAATCGTTTTATGCTCTTGTTAATGTTTTATAGTTAATAACAGTCAATTAGTTATTTGTTTTTCTAACCATTTTGTCAAATGGCAAATGTTAGTGTGATTTCATGAGACATAACAAAATAGCAGAGGAAGATGGGAAGGAACAGTTTTGAAAAACAGAGAAGGGAAGAAGACGAGGAAATGAAAAAAAAATGATTTGGTTTGTGGAGGTACACGCTCCTAAAATATGGTGGATTTCACGCTCTCGTCAATTTTAATAATGCCACGTCGGCTCTTTGTGTTTATAATTAAAAATTTTAACAAGTTGAGGTGCTCAATTTGGACAATCATGAATACAGGGTAGGGTTGGATTGATAAATTGGTGCCAATTTATGTGGTAATTCTAACATTTAAATACTTCTTCCAATTTTAAATGTTGAGTTTTAAGTTAAAACGTAAAAATAGTTATAGTTTTGTTTATACTCTTAAGATGCAATAATAAGTAAGTCTTAATTTTCATACTTTAGAATATAAAAAAAAAAAAAATGAAAAAGAAACATTAAATATCTAGAGATTTTTTTTTTTCTAAAAAAAAAGAAACATATTTTATATGGTGAATAGGGATTCATTCCCTTAATGATGCATAGAAACCACAATATTTAGAAATGGAAGAAAATTTATGAAATTAAGAGAATTTGCATTGTCGGTTTAACCCATTAATTAATATGATTAAGACATAGCATGATGGTAAATAATTAGTCAAAGGGCATACATACAAATCCTTCACTATATATTTTATGTCAAGCTATCTTATCCTTCTCCACTTTCATTTCAATCATATTAAAAACTTCTAAGAACACAAAAAAGATCAAAAAAAGATTCCTCTTCTTCATTACCCACACACATATATATATATATATATATAAACTTTAACAACTCAACAAAATAAAACCTTCTCTTCTTCTAGTTTTGATTTTCTTTAGGCTTGAAGCATTGAAAAGCCATGGATGGGAATCTAAGAATCACAGTAGAAAAGAACGCATCAGAGACTAGACTGAATGAGTTAAACATCAAGTGTTGGCCCAAGTGAGTTTTCTTCTCAATCTCTTTGTTTATGTAAATTTTGTTGGATTTTGTGGCATAGGGTTTTGATCTTTGCTGTTATTATTTTGTGGGTATGGATTAGAAAAGGATTTTGATGCACAAAGTTTTGATCTTTGCTGTTATTATTTTGTGGGTATGGATTAAAAAGGGATTTTGTGGCACAAAGTTTTGATCTTTGCTGCAATTATTTTCTGGGTATGGATTAAAAAAGGATTTTGTGGCACAAAGTTTTGATCTTTGCTGTAATTATTTTGTGGGTATAGATTAAACAAGGATTTTGTGGCATGAAAGCTTTGATCTTTATTGTGATTATTTTGTGGGTATGGATTAAAAAAAAAAAAAAAAGATGGGGTTGCTCTCCAGGGAGATACCAGTTAAAGTTTGATGCAGAAGAGACATGTTATTTGTTGAAAGGGAAGGTGAAAGCATACCCAAAAGGATCATCAGAATTTGTAGAATTTGGAGCAGGAGATCTTGTCATCATTCCTAAAGGACTTAGTTGCACTTGGGACGTATCTGTAGCCGTTGATAAATACTACAAATTTGAGTCAACTAATTCTTCTTCTTCTTCATAGTAAAAGTAGTTTTATATATATATATACACACATAAAATTGCTCTTCTTTTGATAGATCAATTTATTCTTTCAAACTTTGATTACAGTAATTTTAGGATTTTATTGAGATTTTAATGTATTTATTTCTTTCTTTGTTAGTGTTTAGATTCTTCGGAGGAAGAAAATGATGAGTCAAAGAAGGTGAAAACAATTAGTCAATGCATGTCATATTCAAACCTATCTTTATTTTTTGCGTCTTTAATGAAGCTTTTAATGTTTCTTTGACTGGTCAACTCTTTAATTTGTTTTAATCTCGTGATAATAAGGGAAAATTTGAGAAAAGAAAAATAAAAATAAAAGGAAAAAGACACTTTCTTTTTCATTCTTCATCACCTGTCTTTGTTTTATTAATGAGACAAATCAAATCATGTAAAGACTATATTGCCCTTAATCGATGCCACTGATTTCATTTTGTATATGGAGCATATATCTGGGAATATGCCTAATGTGAATTCAGATTAATTTAACAGATATCGAATAGTAGCCCTTTAATTTGTTCTCTATAGCTAAAGGTGACGGAAGTCAATTACAATTGATGCCAACTTAGCAAGGTTTTGAAGAGTTCAACTTCCATGTCAATTCCTGGAGTACTTTGTTTTGTGTAAAAATAAACAATAAATATGATTGTTTTGAGTGAAAGTAACAAACAATCAAACTCACTGTGTTGATGAATTTTTTATATTTTATAACTATAAAAAAGAATTGTTTTAGTGGGGTACCGTTTCTTGTTTGCTTAGCTGTATATATATCTATGGGTTAGGATAGTGAATTATTGATATTAATCATATTGCCATCTGTTTATAATCAAACATGCAATTTTCACTTCGAATTTTATTAAACCTTGATCTAATCTATAATTTGTTGACTGAGGAGACTTGCACGTGTTTACTAGGATTCAGCAACCTGCAAGTACAGATCCTGTTCTTGCAGCTATTAAAAAATAATATACTTCCAGTGCTGACCAAAATGACCACAGATAAAAAAATAATTAGCAGGTGAAGACAATGATGTTAAGCGTTATCTACATATAAACATATTAGGTTAATTTATAATTTGATTAAAGTATAGCTAGACTCATATTTAAATAAATTTGATAGTGTTCTGCCTGATTAATTTATTCTAACGATAACATACATATATATAAACCATTTCTGGAAGGTGACAAAGTAGCAATACCATAGAATTGAGTAGTATGTTTTATTTTTAGATAATTCTTACAAATAGATTAGCATAATCTTATTTGGTTAGCAACAAGCATCTTCCAGTAACATGTTTAATCGTAAAGGCCTCTAAATGCTAAGAACTTGCTCAAGACGAGCACAGTTCCTGTTTCTAAACAAGGAACAATTGAATTCTACCAAAACACACAAAAAAAAAAACCTTCTATGATCAAGAGAAATAAAATTGAAATGGGGGAAAAACCAAGCTTGAATTAGTACATTACTGGAGCGTTATATTTTTACATTTCAGCACATATATTAGAATACATTTCTGAGGCTATAAGCAACTGAGGAACCCAAAAGTTAGTCGCCTCCGATTCGAAACTCCTATCGGGTAGAAGTGCTGCTGATGTTAGGTGATCACATACCATAATGTTAATTTGCAATTCATCCATTAAAGGATCTTCCGTTCTACAAAAAGCAGACAACATAAAAACTTAGGAAAAGCAATGAAAATGATTGGACTTGCATTATCCACATAAATTTAAGGATATAGAATTGTACCTTCCAGAGAGTTTCATGTACACAGAGTTAAATGCAACAAATACTGTTTCTAACCTTCAAGAGCATATGTCTGGACCTGCAATCAAATATAAAAAACAATAACTAAAATATAATATAACGTGTAACTTAAAAGTTGGATAACCTAAACACTCAAGGCAAATGATTAAATTCTCTCATAACATTCTTTTGTGGCATTCAGAAACAAGCTCAATTTGATATTGCAGATCAATCATTGAGTCGTATTTTTATGATGCAAAGAAGACAATTTGCTGCAAGAGGTACCCTAAGGCTAAGCCTCAACATGACTTGGTTGATCCATGAAGGATATCCGAGGGTAGATGTACCCTAAGGCTAAGCCTCAACATGACTTAGTTGATCCATGAAGGATATCCAAGGGTAGAGTTTTAAGTTTGCCAGTGCTAACCAATCACTAACATCATTGATTAAAAATTCACTTTAAAAAATAAAGGCACCTCTGGGAAAGCTTTTACACCAATTCCAACATCAAAAAAATGATACGACGTTTTGGCTTGTCTAAGCATTGTAACCCAATTGTACTGCTAGAAATCTTAGACCAAAATTGAAATAGATAAATGATCCAATGCTACCAATAGTCTATTATGCTTTCCATTTCCATTGCAATTATGGTTAATGATTTGCACCAGACAACAACATACTTCCCCGATCTTCATTTAACTAGCAAAATTAAAGCCACTTTGAAAATCAAATACAATCCATATTTTAATTACCGAGAGATATTACCTTCAGACCATATCTAGGACCATAAGAAGCAACAAACACGTTTGCCCGTGATATAAACACTTAAAGGGGGATTTATCACAAAAGTACCTCTAGGTTACCTCCCTTCTCGTAATTGATATAATCATTTATTATCCATGAAAAAAGCATCCAATATTTTCCTTCTTTCGTTGGTAAGTGTGGTTGTTAATAGATGTTAAGCAACTTTTGACTAGTATACCTCGGCAAAGTTATCCTCTAGAGTATAATTTGATCCACTACAATCCACACCATGAGCACCATCATATTGGAGGACCCTAAGTTTCCCTTCCTGCAATCAACAGAAGAGAGTCATGCTTAGCAGATAAAATATTAAGGTGCGTTCAAAGCGGTTGTGATTTTTGGATTTCTGTTCTATTTTTTTTAAGAAAAAAGCTAAACATATTCGGTTGATGGGAAAGGTTTCCGCTTTTATTAAATTAAATGGAAGTGATTTTATAAAATCCGCAAAACCTCAAAATGGAGTTTTCATTTATAATTTTTTAGATTACTGTAATATTTTTTTTTTGTCAAGCACGGCATATTTAATTTTTTTAAAATGAAAAAAGCTAAACATATTCGGTTGATGGGAAAGGTTTCCGCTTTTATTAAATTAAATGGAAGTTATTTTATAAAATTCGCAAAACCTCAAAATGGAGTTTTCATTTATAATTTTTTAGATTACTGTAATATTTTTTTTTTTGTTGAGCACGGCATATTTAATTTTTTAAAAATATTTTTTAATTCTTTTTTGGCATTTGCTCTAGCAATTATTTTATTATTTTTACAATGGATACTCATAAATATTGATATTTATTATTAATAAAAAAAACTGATATAATAAATAGAAACTAAAAAATTATTTTTTAAATAAAAATTGATATTTCAGTTAGTTTTGGTAGAATTATGAATTTGATATTTGAATATTTTTTTTGTAGTTATTCCAACTATATATATATATATATATAATCAACCTCTAATTTCATGCATATTTATATTTCATGTTCACTTATAACATACTTTTCGCAAATATGTTATTTTTTATATTATATTTTATATACAAACTTATTTTATTAATTTCATGCAAGAACTATCAAATTTATATGTAACAACTTGTTATGGCGAGCTAATACCGAAAAAAAAAGATTGAATATTTATATTTGAATTTTATTTCTAGTGATTTATAATATTAAAATGGAAAAATGTACTATTTTGCCCCTTTGAAAGAAACTTATATGCCCCTATCGTTTTTTTTAGAGCAAAAATGCCCTTCAACTTATAATACGTGAACAAATTTGCCCCTAATGTTAATAAAAATATACTAAATTACCCCTGAATATTTATATTTAATTTTATTTATATTTTTTTATTGCAAACATAAATATTTGTTAATTAGTGATGCTATCCAAATTATCATTTTTTTTTTTGGGCCGAAGTCAAGTTTAGCTCAAGACTCAACAAGAAACATGGAGTTAGAGTCTTAAAAGCACAATGCCTCTAAGGCCTGGCGCGTAAACTCACGGACACATGCAGGAACCAAGGATATGAGGCCAATGGACTGTCCGATCAGATTAAAATGACACTTCCCTCAATAATCCACTAATACACGCTATCTACTTACCTACTTTGATACTGGAGTAGAACACTCAAAAGAGCGTTATGTCGAACTGGCCGTGAACACTCCGAATCTTAAGTAAGACTTATAGAGAGAATAGTAAAAGAAGGTCTCAAATTATGTTACTTGGGTGTAAATAATTTGGTATTTATACGGACGGAACGTCCACTTGAGTGTTCTACTCCAGTGTTAAAATAACTAGATAGGTAGCATGTATCAATGAACTATTGGGGAAAGTGCCCTGTCAACACGATCGGACAGCCCGTTGACCTCATCTCCTTGGTTCCTGCATGCGTCCGTGCGTTTAAGCGCCAAGCCTTAAAGGCATTGGGCTTCTAAAACTCTCAGCCCATACTCCTTATTGGGTCATGGGCTGAGTTTAACTTCGACCCAAAAGAAAAATGATAATTTGGGTATTATCACTAATTAACAAATATGGGCTGAGTTTAACTTCGACTCAAAAGAAAAATGATAATTTGGGTATTATCACTAATTAACAAATATTTATATTTGCAAGAAAAAAATATAAATAAAATTAAATATAAAAAATATAAATATTCAGCAATATTTTAGTATTTTTTTTATTAATATTAGGAGCATTTTTATTCCAAAATTAACTCTAGGGGTATTTTAGTACCCTGAAGACAATTTTAGGGGCATTTTAGTACCATTATCTATTTTGGATTAAAATACACGTGACACTGACGTGGCATATTTTGTTATATGTCAATACCACGTCAGCGCCGTTAATACCCGAGTTAACTGAAGCTAAACAGAGAGGCAAATTTGTCAGGATTTTGTAAGTTGAAGGGGGCATTTTTGCTCTAAAAAAAATAGCAGGGACATATCAGCTCATTTCAAACAAGTTGAGGGGCAAAATACTACCTTTTCCCATATTAAAATTGATCTTTTTGAATATGGTAGAGTTTTAAAATATACTATATATAACAGACTTTTAAAATATAAAATAATTTTCAAAAAACAGAAAACTACACATTAAAAACATATATAGTTTTCAAGAAACAAAAAACTGAAAACACATAAACATTCCGAAGACACTATAAGATTTAGGAAAAGCAAGAACTCTTGAGGTTGTGTACCTTGGTTCCATAAACAAGACCTCCCCCAGCAAAAGGATGAAAACAAGCAACATTGACCTCATCCTCTGCACTAGGAAGAACTCTCACTAGTTCCATATCTGAAACTCTATACACCTGAACAATGGAAACAGAGGATTAAAGGGGTTTGACATAGAAAATGACATACCGGGTAAAATTATGAAGAATTCTTAATTCTCGTATGACACATCTACTGACATATCAACCCTTGTTTGAGTTTTATTATCAACTATGACTTGTTATTACTTGGGGTGGGGTTAATGAAACAAACTATGGAAGAAAGTGAGCTTCGTGACAATGTAGAGAAGAAAAAGGGCAATAAAATGAGTCCACACCTCAAGAACTGTGTAAATAGGAGATGTTGTTTCCCCATCAATGACAATGCTTTTAAGAAGAGATCCATGACGCCGACCATAAGCCAGTAATATATGCTCAGAAGTTGGTGAGAACTGCATGTATAACGTAATTAAGTACCATCGTCAACACAACAAAAGTAAAACTTAGAGGTAAATGATAAAGCACAGCTTGCAAAACACCAGGCATTTTCAAAAGCATAATAAGAAAAAGCCCACATTAGTTCGGCTAATTGCACTAGAATGAGCACTAATAAATAACAGTATCAAAATCTCTCCTGTGTGCTAAATAAAATAGAGCAATGATGGGATAAATGCAATAAATCAGCTTATCGTCCACAATACGATGTAATTAACATTGGCAAAAAAGCAATTGCGAGATCAGAGTAAGATATGGCCATTTATTGTGAAAACATAAAAACAGAATATGCAGACTAGATAATACCACTATAAAGGAGTGATGTCATGCCACATCAAAAAAGGAAATAAATAATTTCGCTCGATCAACGAGACACTGACCTGGATTGAGGTCAAGCAATGGGCAGCTCTAATTGCTCGTGATACCAGAACTAAACCAAAGCTGAGCAAAGAAAATCAGAAATTTATAGATAAGGTAAATCACCCCAACGTCAAAAACAAATAACAGATTATTATATGAGTTGATCTGGAATTTACGTTGCCTCCTCCAGGGAATAAATGCGAAGCTCATACATGACTTGGTGGGCTGAAATTGGGTGTCGAGTGGGTGAAGTTGCTGCACCAGTATCTTGTTGAACTAGGGTTTGTAGTCCAGGGTCTGCTTCCGCATTAGGAAGCATGCAAGCAACACAAGCAGCTAAATATTTTCCACAAGGTGAAAAATGAGCACCCATTTCACTGCAAAACAATTGCATGCCAGAGCTGATAAATTAAACATTACGGAATACCAAAGATGATTGATGACTTCAAACCAAAGTTTATGAAGAGATGCTAAAAAAAAAATATCATGAATCAAGAAACCTACAGAGCACCTCAACAGTATGAAAGCATGCCATAAGATGTAATTCTAATATTAACACAAAGATAATATTGACCTAATAGCCTAGCTAAGAGAGATGGAAATCATAACCTTCTACTTACCTACATAGGACAGCATGAGGAATTGTTAAACGGCATCTTTCAGCATTAAGTAGGGCACAAGGATTTTCTATATCATGTGACCACACCCTGAGCTTTACAGTACAAGGTAACTCTGCAGCAGCAGCAGCCAGTGTTGTGGCAATTTCAGACTGAATTCTGTTAAATACAGGTTGTGTATCAGTTCCATCATGTTGTGTGTCAATGGGGGTTATACTCTCCCCAGAAGTTACGCGGGGCCGTGGAATCTGATGTTGCAAGCCAGACCTCCCAGAAACTCCAGATAGGCCAGAAGCAGTAGGCATTCCTAAGGCAGCTGCTGCAGCCTCTATAGTGTGGTTAGATAGATAAGACATCGAGGATGAACCTGTATACTGGGCTGAATAATCACGACCACCACCATTAAGAGGAAGTGCAGATGGAACACCAGCTTGACTTTGACCCATTAACCATCCTTGCAAAAAGCGTAGCTCCCACCAAGTAGGGTCTCTAGATGGTAAGTGTTGATGAAGTTGCCCAAACTCCATGGACTGCGGCCTAATGGAAATATTTTCAGACACTTCACCCACTGCATCATTACCACCACCAGCAGTTTCTGGGTCATTATAGTTTCCTTGCAAGTTGCCCCCTACAGATGGCATTTCATCAGTCTCCATGGCATCTACTGTAGTTTCAGAAACACCACTTTCCCTTCCAGTATGGAAAGTATTAGTTGCTGTGATGCCTTCTGCATGGGGATATGAACGAGAAGGAACTCCAGGAAAAGTTTCCATAGGAGACACTAAGGTATCATATTTCACTCCTGTACTTCCATCTGTTTGCAACTGCCTTGAAGACTCTTGCATTCCACTTGAACTGGAATGTCTATTACCCGCTGTTCTAGTATCATCCATAGAGAAGGAAGGCATGAACAAGAAAGGCAATGACATGAGAGGCAGTTCAGCTGCCAAGCTAACACGGTCACCGGTCTGAACATTTGCAACAAAAACAGCAGGAGGAGGATATTTTAAGTAACCCGGAGACGTTGCCCGTGTCATCGAGGAATCTGAGGAGTCAAGATCATTGACCTGCATATCAGTCCAATAATGTAATCTATACAATAGGGTGAGTAAAGAATAAATTAAACGCCCTTTTAATTATTCACCTCAGCAGTCAAGAGAAATGGTGCAGCATGGGGGTGAAAATGCACTGCTCGAAGAGAACGCCTTGTCTTCAATACAATGGTTGGTGAAGAAGCCTCTCCTCTCTTATTGTAATGCCATATATACAACTGAAAAATGACATAAAAATACCAATACCAATTTACATTATAAAATAAGATCTCCAATTTCCTATAAAGGGAAGGAAATAAAAAGATTCAAGCATGACTGACTGTAACGGGGAGAGATTCAACACCTTGTGACCAGATGCAACGGCAAGCAGTTCCCCTTCAGCATGGAAAGCAATAGAAGCAATAGGGCGATCTATGAGGAGGAAAAAATCCCACAAGCTCAAGGTCAATAAAGCTATGCATGATTGAACAATAAACATAAAGAAAGAAAAAGTGTGTAAGAGTAACTAAAACATGATTCAGAATAGACATTACAGAAATCACGAGATCCTATACACTCTGATGTGTTTGCATCCCATAACCGAACCTCATAATCCAAGCTCCCGCTTGCTAGAATTTCAGGATGCAATGGATGGAACCTAACCTGTAAGATGAGCACCTTAATATAAACAGATAACTACAGGAAAGTAACTTATCAGCAGGGAAATGCAGAAAATTTGAGATGACATGCAGTCACAGTAAATCTCTAAGTGAAAAAGAAGATGACAAAGAAACCTGCCATAATAGAACTATGATTTTTTTTCCTTACCAGAATAACAGAACTATGATGACATATTGTGAAGAGGAAATAAAGTGCTCTTGGATCTTTTAGACATATTAAGGCATTCATTGAGTATGAACAAAAAAAAAAAAATATTCAGAATCATAATAAATACTATTGTGGTAGCAATTCATTAAACTATTTATACCCACTTTCCAAGTCCAACAATTCATCAGGGCTGTGTTACAAGCTCCAAGTTTTCAGGAAAAAAAAAGGCAAATAGCATATTCAACACCTAATCTTTGTTGACAACTTCACAGACAAAGGAAACTGCCATATCACCAAAAAGAAGCTATTATAAATTTTTTATAGAGGCACTCCCCAGCTAGTAGGATTAGATCAGATGCACTTAAATAAAAGAAGGGGCAAGAAGTTCTGGTAAATATTTAGCATTAGCATAAGCAAGCACACAGGTTGACAACGTGAACAATAAAACATGGTCAAACCAGCCCTAAGGTCTCCTGCCCAAAATGACACCGTGTATCTGCTTAACTTCAAACTATGGCCCAAAACATAGAAACAAAACAAAGTGCTACTAGTTTTTATTTTATTTTGGTTGAAGGGAAAAGAGTAGAGAGACGCATGGAATTGAATATCAACTAATCTGCACCATGAGGCAAATGCCTGACATCACATGCTAGCAAGTCTGAAGGGAGAGAGGACTGAGAAAAAAGGACATGTCCTGCTACTTAAGGCAAGATGTTACCTCAGCGGAGCATATGATTAAAAAATTAATGTTCAGCCCATGTCAAATCATTGAACTAGACCAATCATTACACGAGAAGTTTCCTTCAGCATGTTATGAATAGTTAAATTTAGTTAATCTACTAGTTGCTTAAAAGAAATTTTTCACTTTGCAGAATGTACTGTCCAACTCACCACCCAAGGTGTCCTCCGGTGACCACTCAAGACCTTTAAGCAGTTTCCTGTTTGACAGTCAATTATCTTCACAGTGTGATCACCACTGCAAGAATTGAAAAGCAAGTTAAGTACAATTCAAATTGATAGAATAACAACAAAAAAGTGGGAGTAATAAAACCTACTGAGTAGAAGCAAGTGTTCTCCCATCAGGACTAAATGCTGCTGCAATGGTTGACCTTGGAGGAGGAACCAGTGGACAATATTTTGCAGCTAAATGCCGCAATGACTCTGCCTCAACCCTGAAGCACAAACAGCATAAATATACTAGGAAAACAATAGAAAACCATCAGATGAAACAGTGCAGGTACCATGAAATAAGACCACGTTTTGCATCTCTGGCTGGCTCGCTTTTAGGCACAGATGATGAATTGGAATTCCATTGAGAAACTTCTCCCCAACGCCTTTTCGGTACATGCTTTGTTCTTGGACAAATCTCTCTCCTCACTAACAAACACAATGCGTTTCTACCACTGAAGGGTTTTAAGAGGAAATGAAAATCAACACAAAATCAGACAAAATTCAATCAAATTAGATGGATATGAGAATAATTCAAATTTCCAATCATGCAAGTGTCAAAAATAGAGTAACAATTTCCTTTTTAAACTTATGCCCTTCAAAATACTTCAATTTATCTAGCAAATACTCATTGAGATCAAATCCATTGACAATTAATAAGGAATGACACATTACACAACCGGATACCAAAAACACAACGAAAAATCTCAAAGAAATCCTAATCAAAAGAAGAATTTAAAACAGATCATAAAGCTATAAGATACCTAACCTTCTGAGATGATCACTAGAAGCATGCGATTGGATCGAATTTCGATCGTGCGGCAAGGAACGACCTGTCATTACCTTGTTGTCACAATTGGAGTACATAAAGCTAGGAACAGAGGTTAATTACGAAGGTAAAGATCATGAAAATTATAAATATTGAAGGAAGTGTAGATTTGAAATTAAAAAACCCTAAGTGTTTGGTTTAGATTGAGTCGCCAGAGGAGGAAGACGAAGAAATTGAAAGAGATCGAAGCTAGGTAAAGGAGGAATTGGAATTGAAGTAGCGACAAAACCTAAACCAGAAAGCTTAGCCCAAGATTAATTTTCTTTTAGTTTATCTTATTCTTATCTAATCTTTCATCACTCAGATGCCCTTTCCTTAAGTTAACGTTTTATTTTTATTTTTATTTTTATTTTGCTTTTCAATTAAAATATATTTTTATATTTTAATTACTTTCCTTAAAAAAAAAAAAGAAACTAATTTCATTTCTATTTGGCAATCCCATTAAATCATAATTCCAATTTAGTTAATTTTCAAATAGTTCACATTTTAAATGATGTGGAGTTGAAACTTGAAATCATTAAAAAATGGCTAAAAGCAACTGAGCTTGTAAAAATATATATATATATATATCTTTTTGTCACCCAAATTTTACTAAAAATATATTTGACACTTGAATTTTTATTTTATTCAATTTTTTTAATAGCTCAATTTACGCGTGAATATTTAAATTATAAATAGAGAAAATTAATAGGTTAAAAGCATCAAAAGGGTCTAAACTTGTAAAAAAATAATTATTCTGGTGTCTAAATTTTATTTAAACCATATTTAATACCTAAAATTTTATTATATTCAATTTTTTATATTCTTCTATCAACTTAAATACTGACTAGGATAGCGTGTGTAAAACACGCAATAGATTGAATCAAAATTTATTGTGAAAAATTAATATAATATTATTATTTGTAAAGGTAAAAAAATTAATTTATTTAAATTCCTAACTCGTTAGTAGGGGTGAGCAAATTTCGGTTCAAACCGAAAAATCGAACCAAACCGATCGAATTTTTTTAATTTGGTTCGGTTTCAAAAATAAGCTAATTTTGGTTCGGTTTTGAAAGGCAAAAACCAAAAAAACCGAATCGACCGAACTTGTATTAATATATGTTATTTTTTTTCATTTTTTACAAAAATAAACTTTATTTTTGTATTTTTTAATTCAATATAAAGGGTTTTAACTCAAATTAAATATATGTACATTTTTAATTTGAATTTTTTTATTTTAATTTTATGATTTGTAATTTTATATAATTTTTAGATAATTTTTTTAATTATAATTTTTAAATTTCGGTTTTACCGGTTAACCGAACAAAACCGACCAAAAATATCGGTTCGATTTGAGTTAGGTTATCATAGAATTGCGGTTCGGTTCGGTTTCGTAAAATCTTATAATTTTGATTTTCAGTTATTTCGTTCGGTTCGATTATTGAACCAAACCGACCGTTGCACACCCCTACTCGTTATTCTCTTTCTTCTCATTCTTCTTCTTTTTTTTCTTTTTTTTATGTAAAATTCGTAGTTAAAGCAAATCTTCTTAATCTTCTTTTTTTTCTATAAAATTTTCAATCTTCATAAATATATTTTTTCTGTGATCTATAAGACTGAAAATTTCACATAAGAAGAAAAAGAAAAATAACGAGATTTGCTTGAACTATGAATTTTACATAATAAGAAGAAGAAGAATAAAAAAAATAACAGGTTAGGAATTTTAAAAAAATTGATTTTTTTTACCATTATATGTAAATATAATATTAATATTATATTATTTTTTTGCAATAAACTTTGATTCATGTTGTATACATTGCGTGTTTTATATGGGCTATCTTAGTTAACATTTGAGTTGCTGGATGTGTTTAAAAAATTAAAAATAATAAGACTTCAGGTATTAAATGTGATTTAAATAAAGTTAAGTATCAGAACAATTTTTTTTTTTTATAAGTTCAAAACCCTTTTGATGCTTAGTCAGCATATGTTTTGAATGAAGTGTTAAAAAAGTTGAAAAAAATAAAAGTTTAAGTGTCAAATGTGACTTTAATAAAAATCAGGTACCGAAAAGGCTTTTTATTTTATAAGTTTAAATATTAAATGATGCTTTTAGCTTTAAAAAATAATATAATTAATTTTTATAAATGGACAAAGAGTCAAATATATGTTTAAAATCCGATTCAACAGTCATATTTTGATTGGCTAATTCCTTTCTTAAAAATCAATATTTACATTTTACCTCCACATTAGCATGTTCATGCACCAATCTCCTCTGTAATAAGCTATTTCGATATGCCATAAGTTTAGTCGCTTGAGTGTTACATTAGTTGAGCATGGCATGCCATTATCTTAATGATCTATTTGACCTTATTTTGAATTTGTAAGGATAAAATTGATCTAATAGAATAATAAAATGAATTTGAGGGAGCTATTTAGCACTTCAACTTATATAAATAAAAGGATTGAAATCAACAACTAATTTAAATATATATTCTCGAATATTTTTCTTTTTAAATTCATTCCCACTATATTTTTCATTTAAAAATTAGCCTTTTCAATATAACAACGCTGCTTTTTCATGCATTAGACATTTTCTTTTAGCATTGGTAACGTTGTCCAATTGCCAAAGGTATTAATGTTAAAGCATGTGATTTGAATCGAATAATAATAATAATAATAAAGCATATGATTTGAAACTTAAATGTCACACATAGAATCCTTGGATTCACGTTTGGTGAGAAAAGGGAATATTCGTTAAAGCAAGAGAGAATAGAGATTAGAGACACTTTTATTTACTAGTGAAATTGTTCAAATTTCAATTTTTAGGCCAATTCAAATCAAAATATAATTATTAGTGAATGTTTAATTCTTCTAGCATGAAAAATCTAAAAGATTTCCCTTTATTTATTTTTGTTTAATAGAAAGTAAACACTGCACATTAAAAGTAAGTAATTTTTCTCTTTCTTTTTACCAGCCTCTCAGTCTCAAATGCTAGAAGAAAAAGACAATATATAAATGCAAAAACACAAAATCCAAGCTATTATTGATTATTTCATTACAAAACTACCTTCTCAAGACGTAAAGGCAACTAAAAACTGCATAAAAACCTAGATGGAGTGGAGATTTTCAGGGGAAATCATGCTCCAAAATTGTGAAAGGGGTAACAAGATGCCACCAATTTACAAACCTATAAAAGAATAACACAATCAATGAGAACATAATCTTTACACGTGGTGCCCCTAAAACTGAGCATCTTTGTTTCTTCTCAAATGAGCTTCTCTTGTATGCTCTTGGATTGGCTTGAACCCCATATGCGGATTGTATGATCATCACTTGCAGATGCCAGCATTTGATGCCTTTTAGGGTTCCAGCTCACACAGTTCACTGTCATCAAATGTCCAGATAAAACTGCAATTGGCTTAGAGTTTTTTCGACTCCAGACGTAGACCTGCCAAGACATTTGATCTTGTTTAAATTTTGATTTGCGTTGCCAAATAATGGTTAACTGATTGAAAATGATCAATCAATAGTTGGAATGAGCAGTGAATATTCACCAAATAATATGATCAGAATGCAAATTGATTCTCAATTGCTAAGTGAGTAGTGGACAGGTAAAAATAGAGGCATACCTGTGAATTTTCACTGCCACTGGCAATGAATGAATTATTCAAACCCCCGAAGCAGGACCGAATAACATACTTGTGTTGTTTATGGCCCATATATCTTAATGCCTTCTCCCATTTTCCCGCGACATCCCACAAATGGATCTCTTGACTGTTAAGGTTGACTACAAAGAACTTGCTGTCGAAGGAAACCGAGAGGGATGTGATAGGGTGCTCCTCAGATATGACTCGTTCTGCATTGGTTGCCAAATTGAATAACCTAATGTCTTTCTCAGAAAAAATGCTAATAAGATGCTCCCCATCTGGTGTCACAGCAAGGTCCAAAACCTTAGGCATCCTTGTCCCCCTCCATGCTTTAATCTCGTTCCCATCACAGTCCCACATGCAGATGCCCTTTTCGGGGTCAGAACTGCCACACACAAATCGCTTTGAGTCGGGAAACCAAGCACATGAGCTGACAATGAAGCCATGATCTCCAAATGTATGCCTGCATGTACCTGTTTCCACATCCCATAGCTTGAGAACTTCCGCATTTCCACATGTTAGCAACATTGTGTCATCAGGGCTCCATGCCACAAAGGATACTGGGTTTTGGTGGCTCCGCAATGTGCATCTAAATTCCAGCCTCCCATCTTTCATTACCTAGTAAAAGAAGTTAAAAAGTAAAAGAATTAGAATAATAAACCAAACTTATTTTCAAGTAAGGAACATGTTGAATTTCAACAGCTAAAACTTTTAAATAAATGTGTATGCATTAACCTAAAAATCAACTCAAGAAAACATCACAGGACTTTAGCACTAATTGAATATAACATTATAAAGTTAATCCATTAAGATAATTACTGGCTAAAGACCCATGATTAAGTCGAAGACCATTTGCTGATAGCCACTCAACTTGGGGACACGCGCATTCAATTACTCAGGTTTTCTTTATCATTAGCTCTCTAAAGAATAGACTGCCAGGAGTGCCTATATTTACCAAGAAAATTAATTAAACCCTCTGCTCTCTGAACCAAGCAAGATCAGAGTCAAATGGAAGATTCTAATCTATAACTATAAAATACAACTCTATTGAAATAACAGTGTGAGATAAATTCTGTTTATCTTCAATTTTCTTTTCATCATTCTGGTACTGAGCCAAATTGGAAAACTAAAAGACGGCTTGAAAAAGCATCAGTAAAGGTCTCCAAAAATGCCAAAGCTTTTTTTAGTAGCATTATGCAGCAGTTATCACTTTGGATAATAGAAAAGATAAAGCAATTGAATCCTCTGGACCATTTTAATGATTCATATGCCTATCCAATGAAAAACTGCATGCTATAAACAAAGCAAATAAGCCGGGAAACCAAGCGAGTAAAAAATGTAATTTCAGATATCATTCTTTTCCAGTGTAAAGCAGTAGCAATTTCACATTCGCAAGATTCATTTCGGTAAACTTACATTACAAAGAAACTTCTGCTTCCCCTTCATCTCATCCATTATAAATAAGAAATTTTGTTGGCAAATCACTACTCCGACTTTTAATGATACTTATGTTACAGAATTGATTGTATATAATTGTAGAATATTTAGTTTCCTTGTATAGAAGCAGAATCATAGGCTAACAGATACTAGTTTCCTTAGTTAGCTTTCTAATCTTGTATAAATACCTGTTTTTTCCTTTAATACAAATACAAAAAACATAATTCCTCCATTCTTACAAAAGCTAAAATAAGTCTTTGATATTTCAACTTTCATCCTCAACAAGAAAAATTGATAAAGAAAGATATCTAAAGTGGTTCTCATAGTTCCAATACACAATCTTTATGATGGAGTATAAGTGTACCTCCCATATGATGGCTGTGCAATCACTTGATGAGGAAGCCAAATACTTCCCATTGTTAGAGAATTGTACAAACCACACTTCATTCTCATGCTCAGTCAAAATCTGTAAAATATCAACACCAGACAAGGGTAACGTACAAATTTTGATCATATAAAATAGCAAACTATATGTCGAAGCCAGAAAAATAAGCATCGACACTATCCAAGTGAAGTACTGCAGAGGGAATGCACAGCACTAAACCTTTCTATGGATATAGACCAAACTGAAAAGAACTGAGAAAAGAAATCCGTGTAGTCCATGTATAATTGATTAGTGAGTTATGTAACTGAATATCAATAACATATTTCTTTCTATACTATGATGGGCAGTACAGTAAGAAATACCATACATCCATAAGCACATAAATAAGTCCCAAACTATATGAGGTGTTTAAAGGATACATCAGGTTCAAGGACTAAAAAGGTAACAGAATGAGTATTACAATAATATTCTAGATCTATCAATATCCCAGTACCCATGGCATGTATCATTTTTTTGAAAAATCTAACAACATGCATATCCTCCTGCTACACCCTCCCTAACCCAACCAAATAATAGTAATAAAAAAAAAAAGCTTCCAATCATAAGATGAAATGACCATTCCCGAGTGATTAACTATATGACAGCTAAAACTGCACAACTTTTGTACCAGTGTCACTTTAGTCAGGACATTTATAAGGTCAATAAAGAAGATCCCAACACTCTGAAGGCTATTTGGGAGAGGATTCCATTCATGTGAAATTAACACACTTAGCCAACCCCAATAAATTTTCAAAATCAATGACTTTTACAGTTACCCAAGTCAGTAGTTAGTGCTTACAAGGTATAACAATAAGACCTTGATGAGTTCCTCAGACCATGCAAAAGCTTCTAGCATTGACCAAAACAATCTAAATGTATACAGTGAGGATAGAATATTGTTGCAGCCTTTGGGAGTGCAAGTTATCAGCTGGAAGGGTGACTTTAATTGTAATGTCAGGTTGGCTATCATTGACTTGGAGATTGCAGGTTCAAACTACAGAAAATGCCTCACTGCAGAGGAAGAAGAACAATAGCATACATTTTACTCTTCCCACAGCCTAGAAAGCTGGAAGTCCCATGCATGAGAGATCGGTTAGAAGATTAACCCCGAAAAAAGATCCATTTAGCAGGAAAGATCTCAACTTTCATAATGCTCTCTTTCCTATAAGATGAAACGGCCATCTCCTTCTTAATCACAAAAGCAGTATCTTCAGCCTAGAAATTACGACATGCTAAAACAAGGAAGTTGACAAACTCTGCATACCAACTTTAAGTTTGCAAAAAATGACCAAATTGTGACTTGCCTTCTAGAACTGCATCACGGATTCATAATTCCAAGGACTGAGAGCGTGTCACAAGAATGTATCTTAGGGAAGGTTGAGGCATATTAAGGAATCAAATTTTTAGTGCTCCACATTTTATTCCATGGGTGCAATTTAAATCTAAATTCTAAGAGCTATCCTTTGAATGATTCCATGGTCAAATAGGCTTAAAACAAAAAACAGTGCTGAATATCATGCTATGTGAATTGAATGTTATGGCTTCTTCCCCACTAATATGTATTTCAACATGACAACGATCAAAATATTATCTGACCAAGTTTCATAGATTATATATTGTGATAAATAATTTCAACGCGCAATAATGGAATGGCAAGCAAGCTGAATGCAACCGAATGCTTTCATTTAACAACACCAAGTAACTTAGGTCCATCTGCATAGGAAACCTCGAAACGAAGAGCTCATGTGACACTTTTGAGTTTCAGTTGAAATAAATGATCTGACGTCCATACACAAACAAAACCAAATTTTTGAGAGTGCACTTGAACTAGGTATCGATAAGTTAACAGTCCAAGAAGTTATGACCTATAGCATGAATTTGGAAACAACTTTACCAAACAATGGTCCATATTCAAATTGATCCATTTGACAATTATCAGCTTTTCCTTTCTTTTTTGTTTTTTCGAATAAAAATAAAAGATCATACGTGTGTAATGGTTCTAATAAGAAAAAGTTTGAATGGCAATAAAAAGCACACCTGAACGGTCTCTGTAGGGATCTGTTCTCTAGTACAGCAGTGATCCTCGTAAAGTGAAACTGCCTCCAGTGAATTGTGATACAAGCATGAATCAATTTGAGCCATAACAGCAGTTTCAACCAGGTATTCCAATCTTCTTTCAGGCACTACAATTGGAGGAGGAAGCAACTTTTCCAGCTCAGACAGTAACCTTTTTCTCATTTCAAGTATGGCACCTTCATCTACTTTATCCAAGTCCATCTCCTTCATGTAAAGCAAACAATAAGCAAGATTTCGCATATTCTCCCTGCCTAGTCTTAAAGCAGGAACCTGTTTTCGCAAGACAGCCAGCGCCATGGAATCATTCCCACAACTCAAACACTCCTGTAAACATTGCTTAAACACAAGAAACAAAGCAGAAGCCCGAGTCTCCTCCTCCATCTCTTTTATTGCATTAAGTGTATCTATGCAACCATTCCAATCTCCTTCACATACTTGTGACTCCAGTAACTTGGAATCCAGAGTCTTGTATGAAATCCCAGACTCTGATTCCAAACAAGAAGCAGACCTTCTATAACCCAAAGAATAGAGGCTCTGTATTATAACTCTCACAAATTCATGCCGTTTAACCAGCCCCTTTGGGCCAATAAACGCAACTGAATTCTCCATATTTGCAATCCTATAATCAGTTCTGTCCTTCTATGATCATAAATTTCCATTTCCCCGACTCGCCATGAGTTTTCAGCTTCAGCAGGATCTTAAACAAAAGCAACCGATTCTTCCAATAGTTGGAACCCAAACTTCCCAGGAGAAAGTTAACTACAAAAAACCGAAATTCTACACCAAATGCAGGAACAAACCAATAAACAAATAGACAATAGAAAGACCAAAACTTTAGCAGCAGATATTCATTACAACGAAAACCCACATGCCCTTTGACAAGGGAAACCTTGATTCGAAGAAATTAACAGATGAAGTAAAATAAAAAATGTAACCTTGAACACAGTAGCTAAAAAATCCAACGAAAAACAAAAGGAAGCTAATGGGTATATATAAAAAGCTAAAGAAACGAGAATAAATTCAAGAGTGAACGGACAGTTAAGTGTTAAATAAAGGGTGCAGAGTAAAAGCAAGCGAGAATTCGAGAACAGGAGAGAGTGAGAGATAATGGACAGGTACAAGAGACCTGACAATGAACAGGAATTTGGAGGATAAAAAAGTGAGATTTGTTGCAGACGTTGATGAGTTTAGATTGGGAGTGAAAGTAAGAATCCGTACAGATAAGATGGCTTGTGCTGCGATTGATTCAAAACCCGAATTTTTAGTTGAAATTTTCAGGGAAAAATCTACGGAAGTTGAAATGCGAAGCCGAGATGTAGATTGATCGATAAGAACTATAATAACGCTGTCGTTTTATGCGCTCTGCTCAAGTAACCGGTGTCGTTGCACACTAGTCAGAAAGGCAGGAGAGAGAAATAGCAAAAATATCGTGGAAAGAGAGAGAAATAAAAATGAAAGAATAAGAAAGAGAGAAATGAAGAGAGTATAAGAAATTCATTCGCAAATTTCATCAATTTTGATTGAAATTGAGATATTTATGTTTGAAATTTAATTTTCTCTACATGCCAAATATTAATATTTAGAATTATGAATGAAATTCATAAAATTATATATATGAAATACTGAATTTTACGTGGAGGTGTGCATGTATAGGATAAAATATGGATAATATCAATAAGGAAGTAATTGATTTATTGCTGTACATTACTATATTTATGATATTTTATGTGTTAATTTTCTGGTAAGTAACTTACACATTTATCCTATTTATTAGAAAGAAGAAGAAAAAATTAACACAGAAGTTTTCTTGTCGTGGGTTTTAGCATAAAATGTTGTCCTGAAAAGGTTGGCCACTGCCTTTTGCGAGCAAAGCCGGAGACACAATTTTTTTCTTTGGAGAGCAGCCAAGAAAAGTATATATAGTTAACTAATTTACGGTCTATTTTTTAAAATTCAATTTATTAATATTAATTTTTAAAATTTAAATTTAAGTACAGTTTTTTTTTATTATATAAATATAGTCCATTAACTAATAAACTATTCAATACGATCGATTAATTATTAAAAAAATTTAAATTATACAATTATCATATACTTCATAAAAATATATGCATTCATAAATTCAATTAAAAATTTTAAACGTAAAAATACAAATAATTAAAATTTAATGTTACATAAACATTTCGCAAAGTTTTCATCAATGTTAACAAATGAATTCCTTTAGGTGATTAAAATGTGGAATATACACATATTTACTCTATAAAATGAAAATTTCAATTAATGTGAAAATTACCCTTATATATACTGGATAATCACACATTTAATCTAAATTCAAGTACATTAATCATAATTTTAAAAATTTACGTAAACGATTTTGTTATTTGTTATATATTATACATACAAAATTAGGTAACAAGTATAACCTTTTTTTTTATACAAAATGAAAAAATTTACAAATCAAAAAATAAAAATAAAAGATAAACCACCAATTCGCTTAGTTGATTATTTAAGGTCGAATTATTCATGACTTGACTTTTATTCCAATTTAAAATTTTAAAGTCATTTTAAATTGTATTTATAATTGATTAGAATTCGAGAATTCATTTTTCAAATAGTTTCGAATAATGAAGATAAAAAAAATTTCAGATACACCTCCAAAGTGAAAATTTAATTTTCAGATATTGAAGAAACAAACAACGAATAGAGTACTAGGCAATTCAAAAGAGTGGAGTAATATAATTGTAAATGCTTTTGTTTACACCATTATAAATACATTTAACTTGCTCGTTTATTGTAACGGGAATTTGTGGTTTTATATTCTGTTATTTTCCATTTTAACCTTTTATTTGAAGATAAATTAATAGTATAAAAAATAATAATAAATTAAGGTATTTGATATTAATGCATATAGTCAATTTATTCGCAATTTTTTCATGTTTTATTATGATTAAAATTACAGACTTGTGCCAGTGATAAAACAAAACTAATTAAAAAAACCTAATTTAAAATGCTGCGAATTTGTTCTTAATTTTTGATAAAAAAAAAAATACAATTTTATCTCTAATTTTTTAATTAGTATTATTTGTCATATTTTAAAATTTATAGAATTTTGCTCTTATTGTAATGTCTCTTGATATACGACACTTAAACAAGCAAATATGTGGTAGAAAAATGATAAATTTCTCCCAATTTTAAATATGAAGGATAATATTATATCAATTGAAATATAATAAGAGTAAAATTGCCTTTTTTTAAAAAAAAAATTATGAACAAATTTGCACCTTAAACCAAATTAAAAAGTATTCAAATTTTATAAAAAATAGGCAAAAAGCTTGCAAGCTGCTCATTTTATGAATTTTTGCTATTAAACCTTTGAACATTTATTTTGCAATATTGAGCACCTCAATTTTTATATTTTTATTCCATCTATTTCATTTTATTTGTTACTTGTAAGTAAAATTTAAATTTCATTTATCTGATACTTTTATATTTTCGATGACACTTTTACACTTCCGATAGAATTTAATTTTCTTTTCTCAATTTATTTTTTTTCAATAAAATTTAATCAATTAGATTTAATTTTGTGCATTAAATTACTCAATTTTATTCTAAATTTGATATTAATTAATACTTGTTAATTCTAATAAAAATAATAAAAGTGACACACAAAAAATAACGAAAGAAGTATATATTAAACTCTCATTGCACAGAAAATACGAAATTAAATAGTACATCATGTTTCATGCGGATTTGATATATGCACATTAATATCAATTTGATGTATTTTGTTAATAACTTTTTCAATTTGAATTTGAAATGCTAATAGAGAATGTTGATTGATGTAAAATTAACAAGAAATATATAAAATAACATATCAAATTGAGATGTAAATGTATAAACTAAAGGCATGTCTAATTGAACATATAATTAAATGTCACGTTTTTCATTTATTGAGAGTTTAATGCGTAAAAAAATAAAAATTAAGGGACTCAATATTTAGAAATAAATGATTAGAAATTTAATAATAAAAATAATTATAAAAAAAATCAGACTAATAGGTGCGTTTACCCTCTCTCGTCGTAAATAAAAATTAAGGGACTCAATATTTAGAAATAAATGATTAGAAATTTAATAATAAAAATAATTATAAAAAAAATCAGACTAATAGGTGCGTTTACCCTCTCTCGTCGTAATTTACTAATTTTCTTTCTAAAAGAACATAAACTAATAAACATTATGCGGCGAATGAAATTATTGCGTTAGACCGTAAACTTTGAGAATTCTATTTGTTGAAAAATATAAAGTTGTTTGTTGTGCTATTTCCCATGACACGCCCACCACTATACTCACTCCAAAAATAATTAAATATCCAAAGGTGTAGTCGGACAAGTTAATAATACAAAATTCAGAAAAAAAAAAAGCTAAATAGTACAAAATGTTAGGGGTGAGCATGGTCGGTTAACCGGTCTATAAGCGCCAGTCCATTAACCAGTCCATTAATATCGGTTTTTCGAAATTTCAGTCCATTAACCAGTCCATTGTCATCGGTTAGCCAGTCCATCGGTTTCGGTTTTTCGGATCGGTTACCCAATATTTTTCGGTTAACCATTATAATTATAAATATATTCATAAATAAAATTAAAATGTTCAAGATACTTAAAAATTAAAAATTTTTCATTATAATATAACATTATTGTTGATAAAATAAAAATATTTGGTGGATATAAGCAAATTTATTTTTAAAAATTAATATTTAATAAGTAAATATATTAACTAGTTCATAATCACTTTTAATTAGATAAATTGTTATACTTACAAATAGCCAATTAAAAAACTTAAAAACTTAAAAATAATTAGTATAATGAAAAAAAGTACATGATCACATTTAATTAGGATAAATTGTTATAAATTATTAAAAAATTAATAATTTAACTAAAAATTCGGTTTCGGTTCGGTTAACCAGTCACATGAGTCAAAAACCATTAACCAGTCCATTAATATCGGTTTTTTCAAAACACTAACCATTAACCAGTCAATTACAATCGGTTAACCAGTCCATCGGTTCGGTTTCGGATTTTTTTTTCGGTTAACCAAGTCCATCGGTTTTTTTGCTCACCCCTACAAAATGTAAATTTCATATTTTCAAAAGGTATTTTGGAAACTTTTTTTTATTGATAATTAGGGATGATTATAGGGCAGGAAATCACCCAGCGACAAACTGTCTCGAATGAGGCGAAAAATTCTTAAAAATTTCCCAGTAGAGGTAGGGGCGGGAGAAAAATATTTTCGATTTAGAATTCGGGACGGGAGGAAGGATTGTAGTCCCGCACCGAAATTTAGTAATTATATTTATATAATTTAGTTTTAAATTGTATTTAATTTTAATTTTGTCAATTGTTAAAATTTATATTAATTTGATTTGTGATTAAATTTAGATTTTTCAATTATTAAATATTGTATTTTAATTATAATTAGTTGTTAAATATTATATTTTAGTTATAATTATTATTTTTTAAATAATTTTTTATCTGAAAAGGGAATCTCTGTCGAGACGAGAATGAAGGAATTTTCCCCCGTAATCCTACCGGAAGCGAGGGCCCCACCCCGGCCCCGTGATGATGATAATATATATATATATATATATAAATGAAAATTATTAATCATTATAAAAATTATGCATGGCCCATATATTAAAATTGGGTGGATGAGAAAAAAAAAAAAGTTTTGATTTTAAGGCTTAAGCCTTGCAAAGAGCAGAGGGGCCTATGAATAAGAAAGTGAAGGAGCCATCATGAATTTTGAAATTAAATTAAACACATGTTTATTATAAAAATGATCAACACCAAAAAAGAAATATTATAAAAACGATACAAAAAAAAAAGATTAATTGGCTTATTAAAGTAATCATGAATGATGTCGAGAGAAGCAAAAGATTGGTGGACAACTTGATATTAATGTTTCTATCGAGTCATTTTAATTTTTCCGTTAAAAATTAGCATTAAAGTTTTATTTGCAAAGATTAAGCACATATTTAATTTAATAATTGATAATTAATCCCCATTTTATAAATTAACATTTTTTTATGCACGATATAAACATTAATTTAATATTTCATTTGACCAATCGTTATACTCATATTTAATCATATATATATATTATTTGAATCTAATTCAACAATATTATAAGTGCTAAAAATAAACTTAACTGCAAATTTGGTAAAACAAATTAAAGATGTAAATAAAAATTTAGAGTTGATTATACTTAAAAATTAAAATAGTTGAGTGCTAATAAAATAAGGTAATTAATAATACCTATTATCTTTTATTGGACTTGATTCATCGCGTCGAAGTCAACTGACACGACAGAAGCTTACACATAAGCAAATCCACTATCGGTATTCAAGTAATTTTTTACATTTATTATAAATAGTTTAAAACAATGTACAATTAGATATTAAATCATTGAAATTCAATCTCTTAATATTATTTGTCAAAATTTTACTAACTTAAATTTCAAAGTATTTACATCTGGTCCGACTAAACTTGTTTTATTGTAGATACGGTTGCCTTACTTCTTCGATCGGCTTGTTTAGAACGTGGCTTCATTTTATTTATGATCTTTTAGGAATTATCAATAATAAATCCTTTATTTTCAAAGCAATAAGGATGCTATCTTAAGATTAAAATATACCAAAAATAGGAAGAAATATATATTTTTTAGGGATTAGGTGAATCCAATCCTAATAAGGACCATATCCTAAAGTCATAAATAACAAGTTGCATTTAAAATCTAAAAAAACAGAAATTTTTTTTATCGTATTTCATTATTAATTTATTATGTTAAACAAGTATTGTCATCATTCTTTTCTGAAATAATAATTCCAATATTGTCAAAATTTAGTGACAAAGATTTTATTTTTATTAAATAAAAAAAAATCCAAGCCATTACGTGGGCATTAAATTATTTTTTGGTCCGTCGTTTTCAAAATTTGGCGTTATATACTTATATAGAACGGAAAACGGTTTTCTATTTTATTTTTATTTCTGTCCAAATGAGACGAAAAAATCCAGGAATATTAATTTAATCACACCGTAGAAACCACGCGCATAAGACGTCGCGTGAAGCAGACAGGCATCGCCATTTTCCAAAAGCAGCGTGTATTTGCTATAGCAACACACTACCATACTCACACTAGCAATAAAGGCTCCTCTTCCTTCTCCTCTCTCTTTCTCTCTCCCTCTCTCTCAGCTTCCATTACCGATTTACAGTCTCTCACTAAGCTTTCAATTCAACTTTTCTTCGGATTTCTCTCTCTGTAGCTGTTTCTTATTTTGTTATTTTCAATTTTTCATCTCTAAAACTTACAGTTGTTTTGGTATATTCAGAGATAGAGAGAGGTGGATGTGTTTGGCAATCACGTTTTAGTGTTCAGATCTTTAAGCGCATTTTATGGATCTGTTACTCTACGCACACGCATTGTCTTAATTTTCTCTCTCTTAGGGTTTCTGCTTTTGCTCTTTAGCTATGCAGTCTGTCAATGTGAGTGCAGAATGCTATGGAGTGGTGTTTCGCGGGCTTTTCCGGAACCCTAGGAACTTCCGGTGGATCTCTGACTTCGTTGTTGTTGCCCTTCAGCTTTGACAATGCTGTTTTTGGATTCTTGTTTGACTTGAAGAGTAAAGATGATGATGCCATCCTTCACGATGCCGTTGCTTCTTCTTTACTTGCTTACCTTTCTTTTTTCTTCTTTAGGTACCTTTCGTGTATCTTTTACCTTTTCTCATTCTTATAATTGAGCTTTTCCTGGTTTAATTTTCTGATGTTTCCTTCTGGATTTTTAGGAAATTAGTAATTTTAGTGTGCTTTTGAGGCTCTTCAATAGTTAATCTTAATTTGTTAGTATCAAGCAAGTGCTTTTTAGCTTACTTTTGTTTTATCTGAGCATCTGATTATTTTTCGCGTTCAAAACTTAAGCTAGCAGTAATTAGACAAAAAAGAGTTAGTTAAGTTTTGTACTTTTGTTTACGGCATTCGGTAAAATTCAAATTCAAGAAAAGACAATAGATAAAGTAAACATATTTAGTAAGCACTACTTCATGCGGAAGATACTTCAAATGCTTTAAGAATTATCGCATCAAGAGGGAACAAAATGTTTTGCCTTAATAGGAATTTACTATAGGAACAATCTGTCTTGTCTTCGTATGACTTTACTAGAATTGAAATTGCAGGTTTTCATGCTTTCCTGAAGTAATATTCTGTTTATTGCCTGTTCCGTGATCGAGAAATGATTTAAAACGTATATACACTGTTTATATTGGTTTACAGTTTGTTTATTATGTATTTGTTATATGTGTATTTATGCATATGTGCTTATGATATGGTGCATATAACCCCCTGTATCATTTTCTTACAACTTGTTGAAAAAAGCTGACATTTTCAGTTCTCTACCACTTTCAGGGCATCCTTTACAGCATATACAGTTTTCTCCCTCTTTGCAGCCAAACTGGCAATTATCTATGAAGGAAATTTTAGTGGAACATGGTAAGTTTGCAGAGATTGTTGCTTAATGTAGATGTAACAAAGCTAATTTTCCTGCGCTTTTACTGATTATTTCTTGCTTTTCCTCGGATATAAAGAGCCTAGGGTACTCGAATGAATTTAATCCATATGAGTTCACAGGACGTACTCAACAGATTTGGGGTGTTATGCGCCATATTAGTGTTATGCAACACTTATTCTCGGATAGAGATGAGAAATGCCATCAAAATTTGCTCGTGTTCACAATTACTTGAATTGTGCCGGGCTTTGATGAAGATAGAAGTTGACCTTTTGTCCAACTTTTCCATTTGGGTCATCTCTTAGAACATTGGGGATTTCATAGACAGAAAGTTAAGCATAATACTTAAAAGTGATGAAAGTTTTCTTGCCAAAAAATTAGTTTGATTGAGTAGGTTTTCTTTCTGTTGCCATATCATCTGGTTTACTAATAATAACTCACTAAATAGTTCTACAGTAAGGGCTATCCGGTGGGTGAAACAATAGTCCAAACCTTGCTGGTGCAGGAAAGGGACTCCCATTTTCACAACTAGGCGTTTTTGGATTGTCTTTTCTTGCAGTCTGTCAATGCAACTCAGAAAACCTCCTATGGAATATATAGTTCTATGCTACTATTATCTATTGGTTTAATACACGAGACTACGTTTTGCTTCCAAAATATGAGAGAATAGAAATGTTGCCCAAAATAGTGTTTTGTGCTTGACATCTAACATCAAATCTGATTGGCATTTTTGTGGGAAATGTGGTTTGAATATGAGTGAAAGAAAGATTTAAACAAATGATTTGGTCGGGTGTTTTAAATTAGTAGATAATTAAAATTCAGAAGTTCAAATCAAAGTTTTATTGCTACATTTGAACCTCCTTTGGTTATAGATAGCACATATCGTGAGCTTCTGAGCGTGCCATTGTTTTCCCTCATCTTTCTCAAAGGAAGCTTTAGTTCGCAACTGATAAAATTGTGAATCAAATCGAACAATTAACAATTCTTTTTTCAACCTTGGGAGATCAGTGGAATGTTTGAAAACTTCTCTGCTTTTTTCCTTCTTTTTGCACAGGAGGCAACAGTGTTCTAGGGAGTGTAAGTGTCTCTATTTTGAGGTCTGCCTTTGTGATGGACATCAATTTTACCTTAGACCAATTTTTTGTTGCTTGTTATATCTTCATACTTTTTTGACCAGCAGCTGCATCATTTTCTCTAATCAGTAATAGATTTTTTTTTAAATAACTATGCTTAGAAAATTGCGGCACTTACACAGAATGAATCACCGCATCAATCTTTTATGACCACTGAGCTAATTTTTGTTTAATTCCATTGTACTAATTGTTGCCAATTGATAACATTTGAGGTTACTCTGTTCACAGTAAGGTTGATTTCAATGCGTGTGCAATTTACTAGTGCTCAGCCACTTCAAATGCATGTGGTAAAACCTTCTTTTGGCCCTTCTGCTGCTCCTGCACTCTCTCCGGCTCATCAAGGTATTGAAAGTAACTGATATCTTCCTCAGTCACTAGCTTTTGTTAATGTTATCTCTTTCATTGCAGCATCGGTTTCTGGCCCTGCAAGTGCTCCTTTACCAAGACGTGCTGGACATCATCACCATCGTCATCGTCTGAAACCTGTGGTGGTTGCTCCATCCCCTACAGAAGATCAAGGTAGCATTTGGATGTCAACCTTTTTTCTACATCTCTGCCAGATAACTTTGACTTTGTGATATTGAAGAAAGAATCTTTGGCAGGTTGTGATCAAGTTTGCACTGAGCCACTCACTGCTGCTCCCTTTGGTTCACCTTGTGGTTGTGTTTTTCCTATGAAAGTCAGGCTTCTTTTAGATGTGGCTCCTTATGCTATTTTTCCTGTGATGAATCAGCTAGAGATTGAGGTTGCAGCTGGCACATATTTGGAACAGAGTCAAGTGAAAATAATGGGTGCTAGTGCTGATAGTCAAAACCAAGGGAAAACTGTAGTGGACATAAACTTGGTTCCACTGGGAGAGAAGTTTGATAATACCACTGCAGTGCTAACATATGACAGATTTTGGCATCAGAAGGTTCCTCTAAATAAGACTCTTTTTGGTGATTATGAAGTAATATCCATTAGTTATCCAGGTAAAGACCTCATTTATAACCCAAGTCTGTGCTTATTTACCATTCTTCTACTCGGTCAAGTTTGTGACTTGAGACTGTTTCAGGGATTCCTTCTTCGCCACCTTACCCAGATTACATGGGAAGTGGTCCAAGTGGAAGTGCTGGAGATCTTCCCATCACTGCAAATTTTGTGAGCAAGAGCCAGAAGATGAATCTTAGAACCATAGCCATCATTGCTTTATCTGCATTTGTTGTCTTGCTGGTTTTCATCGGGGCAGTCTTCATTTTCATAAGATGGAGAAAGTTTGGAAGACCATCATCAAGTGCTGTTGGTCCTGCATTTACGTCATCTGTAAACAAAAGATCTGGTATTCATAGTGTCTTACAAGTACATGTTAATACAGATAGATGGCTTGCAAAGTTGCAATATTTCTGTTCCTCGTGTCTGCCTCTTGTATGCCAATCCTTTTAACGCCAAAGTAATTTTTTTGCAATATTTGATGGCTTTATTCTCCACTGTAGAATATAGTGAGAATATGTTTTCACTATCACAGATACGAATCAAATCTAGGTAAATTAAAGCCACATATTTTCCTTGGAACATTTGATGCTAGTGACATCTGCATAACTAACTTTAGATTATTTTTATTCCAGAATTTGATATCTCTGATAACCATTTTTAAATTCTCTGATGATGAATTCTATTCTGAATTACTACATAACCATGTGAAACCATGATCTTCATTTCATGAGGGTCCTGTTATGGATGGGGCAATATTTTTTGAAGTTGTACTTATTTGGATCTATATTATAGGATTTATGGCGTAACTGTTTGGTGTTTCTTCAAAGAAGAATTAATGCATGAATAGAGTTATACCTCAAGTTTGTCATTTTTTGGATCTTCACATGTTTTGTAGGCATTGGATCATTCTTGTCTAGTAGTATTGCAAGTTCAACATCTATGTCCCTCACATCAACCATGGCTGCTTGTATGCTTTCTGTCAAGACATTTCCATATCCTGAGCTTGAAAAGGCAACAGATAAGTTCAGTTCAAAAAGGATTTTGGGTGAAGGGGGATTTGGACGTGTTTATTGTGGGATTCTGGAGGATGGAACTGAGGTTGCAGTTAAACTGCTTACACGAGACACACGAGACAATCAGAATGGAGACCGTGAATTTATTGCAGAAGTTGAGATGTTAAGTCGATTGCATCACCGCAATCTTGTGAAATTGATTGGTATATGCATAGAAGGACGGATACGGTGCTTGGTCTATGAACTTGTTCCCAATGGCAGTCTGGAATCCCACTTGCATGGTACGTTTCCTCAGCAACTTTGAGACATCAGTTGGTTGACAGTGCCATATTATTTTATCATAATCTTTTAGTTGTGAAATTACAAATGAGGAATCATTCTGCAGACAGGAAATGGGATAAGGCCAACCTTGCTGGGAGTGTTAAGGGGAGTGGTGCCCTGTAAGGCTGATGAATCTCCCTCTCCCCACAAAATAAATCCCCTCCCTTCAGAACTGAAGGAAATAGTTTCGTTATTGGAACTTTGGAAGCCCTCTTTTTATTTGTTTTATCAGTAGCTATCTATGATTCTAATTTCTGCATAACAAGCATATGATAAGCTTAAATCTCATGCATACACCTATGTTGTTGTATCAGGCTTAGACAAGAGTAAAGGACCTCTTGACTGGGATGCACGGTTGAAGATTGCCCTTGGAGCGGCTAGAGGATTGGCGTATCTCCATGAAGATTCTAACCCCCGTGTAATTCATCGTGATTTTAAGGCTAGCAATGTTTTACTTGAAGAGGACTTCACACCCAAGGTCTCTGATTTTGGTCTGGCAAGGGAAGCAACTGAAGGAAGTCATCACGTTTCCACAAGGGTCATGGGCACTTTTGGGTAATTCTTCTTTTCAAGTTTTACTTTAGGCAGTCTGTATTCGTAGTTTAGTTTCCTAGAGTTCTTTTTATAGAATGTCAATGTCAATCTTTGAGTTTTTAATTATTTATGAAAAAGGGGTAGGATCTTCGAAACAACCAATGCTTCTTTGAAATTTTTAGTAACAAAAACGTAGAAAATTCACCTTCTTTAATATTGTCTCATGATCTGAGTTTTTCTCCTTGCAGCTATGTTGCCCCTGAATATGCAATGACAGGGCATCTTCTTGTCAAGAGTGATGTTTATAGTTATGGAGTTGTGTTGCTTGAGCTTCTATCTGGAAGAAAACCTGTAGACATGTCCCAACCTCCGGGACAGGAAAATTTAGTGACTTGGGCACGTCCATTGCTAACCAGTAGAGAAGGATTGGAGCAGTTGGCGGACCCTTCTCTGGCAGGAACATCTGATTTTGATGACATGGCTAAGGTGGCCGCTATTGCTTCAATGTGTGTACATCCAGAGGTGACTAATAGACCTTTTATGGGTGAAGTTGTTCAGGCACTAAAGCTCATATACAATGACACAGACGAGACTTGTGGAGACTATTGTAGTCAAAAGGAGTCTTCGGCTTTGGAATCTGACATTAAAGGTGATCTCGCTCCTTCAGATAGTAGTTGGTGGAATGCAGGTGGGATCTCCCCTCGGTTAACTTACGGGCAGGCCTCTTCTTTCATTACAATGGATTACAGTTCAGGTCCACTTGAAGACATGGAAAATAGAGCATTTTCAGCTTCAAGTTTGATTGGGGAACGTTTATCCTTAGCTATTAGGCAGGGGAACAGATCAGGTCCCTTGAGAACAGTGCGAAGCAAACCAGCTTTTTATAGATTAAGAGGGAGCATGAGTGAGCATGGGGGACTCCTTTCAAGGCGAATGTGGAATGATGGATTCTGGGTATGAGGTTTGTTTTGAGAGTGGTTTCCAATTGTACAGATTCGCTCAGTGATTGATTTAGTTTAGGTGTCTGGGATTACAGAATGTTTGGAGAGAGGACTTTGGTTCTGATTTCAACAATCTTGATTCATTATTACACAAAAAATGGAGATGTTAGCTCAACGCTCCCTCCCTGTATTTGTAAATCTGCTCAATTGTTTATTTTGGTCTACGGTTGTATCAAGCTTACAGTGACTTTTGGGTCGTATTAAGCTGGAAATCAATTCTAATTGTTGACGTCTACTTTTCAGTACTATTCATTTTTTGGCTAACAAGTTCTGATCTACTGACTCATTTTTACCACAGCATATTTTTCGCGTAAATTACTCTGTTCATCAGTACTGGTCACTTTTTGATCATTACTCTAAGTGGCAGTTGGATTCCAAAAATAACCTTGCAGGATCAACATTTGAATCTTGATAATTATATGGTTATCTGCTATAAACAGCGTGTCAAATAACCCGGTGAGGGTCTCCTTTGTGTGACCAAAAAGATCTAATTCCAGAAAAGCACATGACTACCCCAATACCAAACACACCGAAAGAAAACGACACATCATCCGCAGCCAAGCTTCAAAGTTTAAAGAAAGTCCCTGTCCAATCCCTTCCGAGGAACACCTGTGTTATTAATAAAAAAAAAAAAAATATTATAGTAACAATAATAAAGATGCTATCCAATGCCGTTTCTCCCAATCTTAGTCTTCTTTCTTCTCATTTATGGCGTCAACGTTCCACTTTCCCTCATGTCCCCACGTCCCCAACAGCAAGCTACGTCTTCTGTTCAAGGTCCATCGCCTGTCTCTCCTTCTACACCATTCATTTCTCTCTATTTAGTGCTAAACCTTCATACTCCAACTAATTTCAGGCTCATCATGTCTTCGCCTGATTCGCTTCCTCCTCTCCCGGAGAATCGCATTATTGTAACTTACTCATTTTCACTTTTCAATTGTTGCTTCTTATTTTCTTTTCCCGTTTCGGTTATTATATTTTGTCTACTCTTGATAATGATACCAGCTAGGTGTTGGCGGAGCATCCGTCGATTTCTTGGCTGCGGTCGCCTCTTATCCTAAGCCGGATGATAAGATCAGAAGTACAAGCTTAGAGGTCACTTTCTTATATTCGTTTGTGGTTTTAATTTCTTAGTAGCGGTGGAGTGAATGCGATTGTGTTGCTCAGGTTCAAGGAGGTGGAAATGCTGGGAACGCTATGACTTGCGCTGCTCGTTTGGGCTTAAAGCCCAGGATTATTTCTAAGGTTTGTCTTTAATGTTGTTGATTTTTTATTTTAGGAACTGAAGGTTTTACAGCCTTTTAAAACTTCTGCTGAGATCGTTTTTTATGGTTTGGAAAATTATTCTTAGATTGCTGATGATAGCCAAGGCAGGAGTATTTTGGAGGAATTTGAGTCTGATGGTGTGGATACTTCTTTTCTTGTGGTGAGCTTCATGTGATAATTTAAAGATATGTGCATGATCATGTTTTGTTTGATTTTCTAGCTATTTAAGAGACTGCCTTCTTGGTGGCTGCTAGGCTGCAAATAAGTTGACTTCAACTTTGTCCAGTTCATCGACAAAGCCTACAATTTTTGCTTTAAAATTGACTTATTTTTTAAACAAACTGAATCAAGTTGAACACCCTGTGCATATATAAGTGAAATTATTAATAATTTAATTTAAGAATACATTTTTTTGGATGTTGTTTATATAATTCATACAAAATTAATTTTGACTAAGCAAAATATTCAAGAAATAAGCATTTGTAAACAAAATTATCTTTCAAACCTTAAATATAATGTATCAATTATAATTATTGATAGCCAAATTCAAATGATATGCTCGAGAGGCTAAAAGTGTTAACAAACTCTCATTCTTGTCAAACTGCTCTGTTTGATTATTACTGAATTCTCAATCTCTCTATGCATTACAGTGTGATGGGTACTGCTGCTGGATATCTCATTTATTCCATTGTTTGTTGACAGATGTTGTTTTCTTTTCTAGGTTTCGGAAGATGGCAATTCACCATTTACCTATATTATTGTCGACAACCAAACGTGAGAGCTCTTGCTTCACAATCTCTCTCTTTCTCTCTACCTGCAATGCAGACTTTTCTCTTGATGCTATCAATATGCAAAATTGCCTGTTAGCTGAAAATAAAGTCTTTTTACATAATTTTCATTTTTAAATTTTCATAGTCAAACGAGTTTCTCGTTCATTAGTTATTTCTCAGGAATTTTGAGGCCAAGAGGCCACTGTTGGAATTTTACTATTATTGGTAATTAAAGGTTGGCAGCTTCTGCATATTGATTAGGCAATTGCACGAAGAACTATAACAAGTCAGTTTATATATGAGCAGACAATCTTGATCATCCGTTCTAAAAAAAAAGTGATGAATGTTCGGGAAGTTTGGGTTTGAGTCAGAATCCTAAATTTGTTGGATAAGAGAATTGTATTGAGGGACTGAAATAAAGCTCGGTCACTTGGGTGACCTGTCAATGCAAGTTGCGTTTTTATTTTAGATTCCTATGATGCTGCTTCCTTGATGCAACTTCTATTTGTATTCCATTTGGGTTTGACTCTTTTTTTGGCAGCATATGATCTTTATTGATGCAGAGAGTTAGACTGTTTTATTTCTGAATTGCCATGGCACTGCTGCAGTGCAGGCCTTAACTCAATAATGTGACATCTGAATAAATAGTTGAAATTAAAATTCTGAAGTTGCTTAGCCTACAGTGAGTATTGTATGTGATATTTTCAGGAAGACACGAACGTGTATCCATACTCCAGGATATCCTCCCATGATACCAGATGATTTACCAGAGTCAAGCATGTTAGCTGCACTGGATGGAGCAAGAGTTGTCTATTCCGATTGCAGGTTGCCTGAAACTGCTCTACTGATTGTGCAAGAGGTAACAGTTTGTTCCCAGTTGATTTACTTTCTGATTCTGTAGAAGTTTCTAAACGGTGGATATGTACATATGTTAAGAATACCCTACATTTGGAATTTCACCCTTCACAATTTCAATTTAATTTCTCATTGTATTTACGTGCAAGTTATTATTTGATTTTCACATTCAAGCTTGTTGTTTCAAGAGTCCTACTTGGAGAAAACATTTAAAGCATAAGCCTAAAAGTTTCAAAAATTTAGCTGTATATCTGAACCATTAAACCATCAAATTGAACTGAATAGAAGAAAAATAATTTGGTCTGGTTGGTTTATTCAGATTTGGGATGAAAAATAAATGACATTACCTTTTGAATTGGGTCTGAATTTTGGATTAAAAAAATATACAAAAATATTTAATAAATACAGTAAAAGATGAATATAAAATTACTTCAGTTAATTTAATTCCTTATTAAAAAAATGAACGGAATCAAAGTATTCAATTTTAGAACTGGATTATCAGGAGCATATCAGTTTGGTAACTCAGTTTAAATGGTATAAAGTTCATCGAGTCACCCTTAACCTTAACAAAATATTTGTCATTCTGGGTTTTATTGAAGGAAATAAGCTTGCTTTTTCATCAATGACTAGGAGACTATGAAATAACCATAATCCATTTCAATCTTTTTCAGTGCAGGCAGCTCGCAAGGGTATACCTGTTTTGATTGATGCAGAACGGAAAAGAGAAAGGTTGGATGATCTTCTGTCATTGGCTAGTTATGCTGTATGCTCTGCAAAATTTCCACAGGCAAGTTGCTTACCGTTTGTTAATAATTTGTTGACAATCGACTCTCTTCACAAGAAATTGTTTGAAAGTTCAGTGCAGGCAATTAAGTGTTCAACCCAATATTTCTTTGTCCTCAGATTGATTTAAAAATATTTAGGGGGATTTTTGTGAAGCTATTATTTGGCTCTGGTCTACCCACAATGTGCACTTGCTTGCTGCTGCTATAGAAAGCTAGCCTCTAAGATATTTTTTGCTGAATATATGTCGACTAATTTTACAGGCTTGGACAGAAGCACCATCCATTCCAAGTGCACTTGTTTCTATGCTTTTAAGATTACCCAATATTAAATTTGTGATTGTTACCTTGGGTGAAGATGGGTGTATAATGCTCCAGAGAAGTACAAGTGGTGAGTTTGTAATTCAATATGCTAGGTCGAGGATGATATTATTCAGGCTCAAACATTCCTTGCAACTTGATATTTGACAGGCCTTTTTTGCTTAATGAAACTGTGTGGTTATTTTAACCCCCTTTTTTTTTCCTGGTAGAGGCTTCTGCATCAGAGGAAGCAGATGTAGATAATTTAATGGAATCATTGAAGCAGAAAAAGGATGATACAATTGCCAAACCAACGTGTTTCTCATCAGTAATTTAATTAATAAATTAAAAAGATGCATTTTTCATGGTTTATCGTTTTGGTCTATTGCAACTAGGGGTGTTCAAAAAAATTGATGAACTTGGTTAACCGGCAAATTGAGCCGAAACTGATCCAAAAAATATGTTAACTGAATCGATTTTTATGGTTAATAGTTAGTAGTTTAATTGAATTTCGGTTTTGCTATTTGGTTCCAAAAAACTGTTGGTATCGGTTAACCGACTGATTTTATATAATTATATATATTTCGGTTTCAGTTTTCAGTTTCAGTTAACTGATCGGTTTTATATAATTTTTCACATGTATTTTTTATTTCGGTTTCGATTTTCAGTTAACCGATTGATTTTGTATAATTTTTTTATATATATAAAGTTAAAAATAAAATAAAATGAAACCCTATATATATATATATATACACGTGCGTGCGTGCGTTTTTCAAATATTTTGGACATTTTTAGTTTATAATTGTAGTTTAAACGTTATATTTAATTACTATATTAAATTATATTTTTTTTCTAATTTTAATTTTTAAGTAATTTGAATATTTTAATTTTTTTATGAATATATTTTATAATTATAGTGGTTAATCGAAAAATATTGGTTAATCGATCCGAAAATTCGAAACCGATTGACTGATTAACCGATAGTAATATGTTGATTTATGGTTAGTGTTTTTAAAAAATTGAATTTAATGGATCGGTTTTTTTTAGTGTTCATGGATCAATTAACGTTAACCGGTTCATAAACACTCCGAATTGCAACAGCTTGGTTTTGGTCTATGGTAACTTTGAATTTTTGGCATCAAAGGAACCACGCTGACCTCAGGTCTCGGTGCATTTGATTTGGCATTTATATAGTTTTGTCTCTTATTTTTTCAGCCATTGACAAAGCTACATGCAAATGGGATAGGAACAGTGAGTGGGAGGTTGTTTGTTGGGACAGCTGAGAAAATACCTCCACAAGAACTTATTGATACCACTGGTGCTGGAGATGCCTTTATTGGTGCAGTCCTCTATGGTACGGCTTATTATTTTTGATAATGAGTGGGTGGTGTATTTCCTTCACTGTACAAGCTCCCACATACCTTTTCCTTAACTTGATTTTCCATATAAAGCTGCTTGTTAAATGCCCCCTATTAAATGTTATCATTTCATATTAGATTCTAGGTGACAACATAGTATCTTTGTTGCTAGTACCATATTCTGGATGTAAATATCAGTTTCAAGATGTTTTTCTTAAGAAAGCATTTCCTTGTTTCATTTATACATACTACTTATGATTGATGCAGCCCTTGAAGAGTTTGGAACTAATTAATGTTCTTTTTTTAGCTATTTGTGCCGACTTGCCACCAGAGAAGATGTTGGCCTTTGCTGCAAAAGTGGTAAGCATTTTTCCAATTAGAGACAGACAATGCTCATTAAAAAAATTATAAATTATAAAAGAATTTAACAAGTTATTCATTACATGTTTGGAGTTGATTGCAGGCAGCTCTTGGCTGCAGAGCCTTAGGAGCTCGAACTGGTCTTCCTCGCCGCTCAGAATTGGCCCCTTTTTTACATTAATAGTTCCTTAATTATATAATGTTATCTTCCTTGGGCTTTTTATGAGCTTAAACTTCAATTGGTATGTACACTATTAGCAATAAATTTCTCTTTCATTTGTCAATTCTGATTTACCGTGATTCGAATCTCCCCATTTTCCGCCAAGAATGTATTATATATTAAAGAACTCTTTTGCTTTTTTCTCTCTCATATAACGTCCTACCAAGCGATTTTTCCATCTTAAAGCTTTGTAGTTGTGAATTACATATTCGCCAAACTCGGAAGCTTCAGTTTTGGGCTTCTTCCACCCACGTATAGTTAAATTGAGGGGTTAAAAAAATTTATTGACAGTATTGAAATTTACCCCTTGTAATCAGCAAATCAGTATAAATGATTTGTAATCGAAATATCATTTAACTATTATTTTATTTCGCATAAAATAAAAATAGTCTAAAAATCATGTGCTTAGATGTTATGCCATGTGAAATTGTGTAGTGCTCTCATGCCTCGTGTTATTGCCGCGTTGACATTCAGTTGGCTTTTGTCGATGTGGCAGTTACATATAGCATAACGTATAATATAGAATTTCCATGTGGTGTGTCACGTAACTACATGATTTGTGGATCATTATCATTTTATTTGAAATAAAATAATAGTTAAATGATTTTTTTTTAATTTCTTATTAAAGGGTTAGAATTTAGTAATGATGAATGTAATTAACCATTAAGTAACTCTCCGTTATATTCAATTAATGTCTTGTTTATCTGTTCAATTAAAGGTACAGCCCACAGGGTTACATTCAATTTTGGAGCAGATATATGCTAGCAATGCTAGTTTTATACAATTTTAAATTTTAAAAATAATAAATTACGTTTACATGCAAGTTGATACAAGTGGTCCAACAAAATCCAAATAAGTTTTCAAAGGTATCCGGACGCAAAACATAACAGAACTTGCAGGTTAACATTACCTAGTCTGCAATTTATTCTTAGGATATGGTTGGTGTTAAAGTATAGTTGACTTTGAGTCTGTCTGTCCTACAACACAAGTACTGGTTCTATCAGTTCAATTTTCAATGAACATGTCATCATATAAATGACAAAGTCAATATATAGCATAATAAAACTAGTATATTACACGTTAAATTGATTCCAAAATAAACACATTACAAAATAACTATCGCAAAACACAAAATCATGAGTCCTATCCTACTATCTTCAAATCTTAATCCTATTACAAGCAAACAATCTACAGCAAACTATCAGCCTTAGCAGGCAACCTCCTAAAGAAATTCAAAGCCTTACAAGGCAATTTGTTCCTGAATCTTGGTGGCCTCAGCATATAAAGTCCCCATAAAGCTACAACAACTCTTATAGGGACAGCATACAATCCAACAGCAGCAAACAAACATAGGATCACAAACAAGAATGTTGCTCTTGGATCTCTCCAACTTAACAATGCTTGAAAACGTTCACCTTGTGTTGCCATATCCCCAACCACTGTTTGAATCCTCCCCGCCACGCTTCTTAGCCTGTCATATCTCACTCTCACTATCTCAGCACTTCGACTCGTGGGGAACGAATCGAATTCCTCGTCTAGCTCGTCTGGATAAACATTCTCAGCATGAGATAGCCTAGTGTCCATGTGGGGCGGGTGGCGTGGCCTTGACCGATATCTCCAAAGCCCCACAACTGCCAAGTGAACTAATATGGCTGGGATAATGAGCTCAGGCATTGCAACTAGCAAGAGGAATGCTAGCAGGAACAGAGTTGAATACACTGGCTTATGCCAATTGCGGATTGACTCCACCCATCGGTATATCGCAACTATACAAGAGAGCACATTTATTAGCCTAGCAAAGTTAGCTTTGCTTCTTCTCATGCTCCACAAATGAGAGTCAAGATCAAGCATGTATTCCACCACTTCTCGCCCCAGCGGTGGTTCTGCCCGGCTAAGCCTTGATGCCACTACATTCATAGCCTGATACCTCAATAGCTCCAATTGATTTACACTCAATGGCTGCACATAATGCATCTTTGGTAGCAATGGCAATGTGTACATGTGAAACATGTTAGCCATATTAGCAGAAGAAAACCTTACTGCTAAATGAAGTTCTCCCATCTTCTTCACACCAGAAGGATGCAGCATGAGGAGGGGATAAGAGTGAGTATACACCCTGTCCGATTCAAGAGTTGATAACCGGATTCTGACTTTCCCAATCCGAGAATCACGACCACCAGCATTGTTGATTGCGTTTTTATCAACACGACAATTATCAAACACCCCAATTGTGATAACTGTGCAAGGATCAAACACTTCCCAAGTGTACTGCTCATTCCATTTCGGCGATAAGCTATCAACAACAGTGCGAGTTCTCACCCATTTCTGACCATACTTAGCAACACAATAAGCATCAGTGGTTTCTCTTTTCCCTTCCTTGAGTTTTCTAGGCATGAGTCCTGATGCTCCCAAAATTCCCATCTCAAGCACACCAATGTGAGGCTTCCAAAGCTGTTTCGCAGTTGGTCTAACATCACTGCTATACATCGTTGCTTCATCAAGCACATGATAGCCCCCATCAAGAGACATTCTAAGGTGAATTCTAGACCCAAATCTTGTTATAATTTTTGACTCAACAGCGTTACCAAAGTGATTTTCAAGATTGAACCACCTAGAAACAACTTGTTTCTCATCGTTACGCCTCTCAATTCCACTTATTGGAAACAAAATTCGGCCAACGGCCTCTTCTCTTCCTAGTCCAACACGATCCTCAACAGAAACCACCAAGTAATCCTCAAATGGCTCAGGAACTACAAACAACAAATCTTCATTCCAATAAGGATTGGAGAAGCTCCTGTTCGGGTTAGGCCCTGCAATTTTAGTCCTCAATACCTGGTTCCCCACCAAAACTTTGGCAAAAAGCTCAGGGAACTTCATAATGGCAGACCCTTTATCCCCAAGAATGATATCTTGTGCTTCAATGACAGACACCCTCAAATACCACAGCTTGGGTGATAGATAAACCTTAGATTTGATAGAGCAAAGCCCATCAAAATGCACATTTGCTGCCTTAGAATGCCAAGCCTCTGCAAAAGCTTCATCAGCTTGAGTTCCAAACCATATTGAAACCATAACTTCACCACCTTTAGCTTTATCCCCTTTCTTGTCCTCCATTCTATACCATTGTGGAGCTAACTGGCTATCAGGTGGCACCCTTCTTGGTACCTCATTTAAATCAAACCACACACGGCCCAGGAAGTCATCTTTATTGCCTTCTTTGACAAAGATCTCCACCATTGATGACTGTATGCAATCTTTAGAAAAGGCAAAAACTTGGCCCCATTCCATATTACTGGAACTTACCCTCTTTGTTATCCCTCTATAGTTCCCTAGTTTCACTTCAACAACTATCTCACCACCACTACCAAACACAGTAAAGTCTTTAGCTTTCACCACTCTTACATAAAGATACTGCATTTGCTCAACAAGATCATAACTTGCACTGGTTTTATCTTTGTTGAAAAGGCCCCCACCAAGGTGAGGACTTGTCTCTTTAAGAGAGAACTCAGTAGAACCATTTGTGTACAAACCAATCCCACCACCACCACCAGACCCAAAAACAACGGGACCAGGACCAGTAGTGATAACAATAGGCTTAATCTCACCTGGGTTTGGCTCCACAGGCTTAGCATTGTTTTGGCCTTGTTGTTGTGTTTGTTGCTTGTTGATGTTATTGTTGATCTCTTGGGCCAACTGCTGCTGTTGCTGCAGTAAAGGTTGAATCTTTTGCTGCTGCTGATGCTGCAACTTCTTGTTCTTCTTTGAAGAAACGGACCCAGACCCAGAAGAAGCAGAGGCAACAACTTCTTTAACATCCTCTTTAGAAGAAACATAAAGCTTCAAACTTAACTCTCCTCTTATATGAGAAAAAAGGCTCCTTTTATCAAGAGTATGCAACTGCACCATCTCTTCACCTTCTTTCGCAATGCTAGAACCAGAGATTCTAACTTTACCCAGAAAGTTTTTACTATTCCCAGATCTTTTTTCATTAAAAACACTAACCTCAATGGTCCTATAAGGAAGATCGGCAGCATCTTTGATGTTAAAAACAAGCTTCTCATTCCAAATGGGGTTCAAGTCTTTGTACTTGACTTGAGTTCTTAGCTTTTGATTCTCAAACTCTACTTCAACGAAGGGCGATGAAGAACCTTCTCCATCTTTAGGCATTAAGTTATGAGCTGCCACCACCTCCACCACAAGCTTCTCTTTGCTGCCTGTGTCCTCCATTGTTAATTAACAAGCTTAATCTGTAGTTCTAAGTTGCAGAGAGACAGAGAGAGAGAGACAGAGAAGAGATGAAAAGAGGGAAAGAGAATGGAGACAGATTGGGAGGCTCAAGGGAAGCTAAAGGAATTGACCAGTGAATCAGAAGGGTGTACAGAGTTATACCGTGCATAGACAGATTTTTCAGAGAGACAGGGTTGTTGAGTTATGGTGATAGAAAAGAAAATCTTTGCTACTGTTTAATGCAGAGCGTGTGGTACACGTACCAATTATCGTCGTGGGGAGTGGGTCATAAGCCAGAGTGGATATAGTGGGACCCACACAAAACATTCTTAACGTTAACCTGGCTTGTTTGTAGTGTTATTTTTGTTCTGTTTAACAAAATACAACAATAAAAAAATGCCTCTTTTTTCATAATTTTTTTTAAATCTATAAAATAAAATAAACAAAGCATTGCTTTCGTGCAAACAATATTTAAATAATTTTTATATTTAAAAATTTAAATTTGAAATATCTAATTAAAAGAAAATAAATCTCAAATAATAATAATAATAAGATAATAGTTTTGAATTAAAAGATAATAATTCGACAATGATTGTTATGATTGATTGTTTCATATCACAATTAATTTTATGTTTTTCTTTAGGTGATTATTATGATAATTTTGAGGTTGATTTTTTCTTGTTTCTTTATTCTTGAGCATAATTTGCTACTCTCTGGCTAATTATAATTCTTGATAAAAATTATAGCAAAATTTACAAATTGGTCTTAAAATATTTTCAATTTGCAATTTAGCCCCTCAAAATTTAAAATCACTCACCTAAATTTGGGTTACGTCTGTGCTTGATCTCCTATTGTTTAGCTAAGTAATGTTACTAAGATAATCTATTTTATTTATTAAATTTGACGTTAATGATATTAAAATATATAAAATAGGACGAAAATTCAATAAATGTAGTAGTTTAAGTATTAAGGGAGAAAGTGATTTATTTTTATTATTATTACTATTATTAAAAAAATCACATATTCCATAAATAAACATGGATGTAGTAGACAAAAGGGTAGCGCGTGCTGAAAAGGTAAAGCTGTTGAAGAGTTTCAAGGAAAGTCAGCCTTTGAAGTAATAGGGTAATAGGGTCAATTGACAGTTTTGTCGGTTCCTAAATGCAATCTCCAGGGACAACTACAATTTTATCAGTTTAATAAATGTCAATAGTAAATTTTTAATTTTTCAAAAATTTAAATTCTTGCTTGCACTTATAATTCTAAATTATTTTTAAAATAAATTTAAATAAAATGAATATGCATAAATAATTATTATTTATAATTAAATAGATAAATAAGATTCGAATAGTAAATATTCAAATACTAAATTCGTATGTTTTATATTGAAATTCTTTAAATTCAAGTTGGTGAAAGTGTTAAGTAGTGAATTTGGGATTATTATAATAATAAAAAGGTGTCTTTGAAAAGGAGTGTAATCCATGGTTTCGAAGTCCGAGGTTTGAATTATTATTCATAAAAATAATTTTGTAGGGTTTTTTGAGTTTTGTTTTTATTGAGAATGTTTTCTTTTTGTCTGATTGAATATTAAATTACTAGTTGTTAATATAAATTAAATTAAATTGTATTGGCGCGTGTAACGCGGTCGCAGGTAGTATTTGTGTTGTAAGCTGAAATGGGTGTCACGTGGGTCCCACTTTCCTCTTCCCTGTCAAATTTTATGGGTCCCACTCTCCCCCACATTATTTGACACGCGTGGTTAATAACTTAATATTGTATGCAGAATCTCTTTGTTTTAAACCCAGAAAGGCAACCTTTTTGAGATTCATAATAATTGATGGCTACGATTCAATCAGTTAATCTTGATTTTGTTTTTCAATTTTTTAAGCAAGTATTGTATTTATATTATATATACTTCTCGGTTTTCGATGAGCGGTATGCTGAATGAATTTTAATTTATATAATTTTTTACCAATTATGGAAGGTATTTTTAAATTCGTACGATATGCATATTAATTTTCGTTTGAGTCGAAATTTTTTTTTTACGGGAGGTAAAACTTTGACTCTAAATTTTAAACGGCGGCGTATACGAATTGTCAAACTCATAATCTTGCTTACGGCAGAGGAATTCCCTGCCAAGTCACCTACACTCCAAAATTATATTACATATACATTTGCCCTATCATATCGCAAATATTTTATGAATTTGATAAGTTAAATTTTCATGCAGTAAATACATGTGAATATCAAATTACATTTTTTTTAAAAATAAAAAATAAAAGAGAATGTTTGATTGGATTTTGGATGATTTCATAAAACATAATAACTTACGTGATGCATCTTCCATATCTTTATCTTCTGTCATTCATTCTTTTTCCTTTCCAACCATTGGATTTCTATTTTCTAAGATTTATATAAACCTTCTTTTTTAATTACATACACATTAAAAAAAAATTATTTGGACCAATACAATCTTTATCTTTATAATTATTGATAAAGTCTGCATACGCGCATAATTTTTGATATGATCCCGAATCCATATAAATGTGAAAATGATTCTGACGACATGAAAGAAATACAAATCTGAAAAGAAATTATACAGATATATAAAAAGTTACGTATCAGATTTTTTAATTAAGGTTTATTTCCTTAATTAAATTGATTTGAAAAGGGTAACTTCCCTTTTCAAATAAATTCATTTCTTACTGTTCATTAATAAGGAGTAACTCCCCTTTTATCATTAATTTCCCATTTGTAACTCCCTTCCTATTTTAGAGAAGATATCTCTATAAATAGGCTTAAGTTTTCTGTAAAAGGTAATAGAAAAATTTCTCCATACCGGAATTATGCCGAATTTTTCTCTTATTTTTTTGGCTCCAAGTGACATTTAGACTGTTGCAAAATTGATGTTATCCCGCACGTGAGTAAAAATTAGGCTAGTGACGCAGAAGGGATCTTTATATATATTTTCGCTAAAATTTTAGCGATACAAGAGGTAGGTACATATATGTATATTTACATATTTGTATGTGTTTTTCTCAACAATTATAAACTTAAAGCTTTTTCCCTATCAACTAGGATCTTATGGGTGATCACAAGGCGGGGAGTGGCTCTCTACCTACTGCCCCGACCAGGGGCGGGGATTCCCCGTCCTCGCCCATGCTGGGGATGCGGGGAAAAAATCCCCCAATTCTCGGCCCGGCGAGAATCCCCGTCCTCGATAAAAATATTCAATTTTAATAAAAAATTTAGACCCGAATCAAAAATATTTTACAAAATTTAATAATTGATAATTTAAAATTAAAAAATATCTCATACAATTTAAATACAAATATTTATAAATATCTCATACAATTAAAATATAAATATTTGTAAATATTCCATACAATTCAAATATTACAAATATTTATATATTATGAATATATATTAATATATTATTAATGTATTATTAACATAAACATATATATATATATATATATATTTTGGGGCGGGGACCCCTTTCCCCGTCCCATCCCCGAATTCAAGGGCGGGAATTTTTTTCCACCCACCCCCGCCCCTGCAGGAGAAAAATTTGGGGATTTTCTACCCCGTTCGGGTCGTGTACCCACCGGGGACGAGGAATCCACGCCCATGATCATCCCTACAATTATTGGATATAAGTGTATCATACGCAATATGATATACTAATTTATGACATAATATTTTATGACGTACTAATTCCATTTGATTAAGAATATGATATAATTATTCCATTTGATTAATTCAACAAGAGTAATCATAATTTTTTATGCCTAGATTGAACTTTAATATAATCTAAATTACTAACTATAGTATAAAAGCAACTATAAAGTCATTAAATTAAGTGATAGTCTTTATAACATGGATGGATTTAAAATTTTAAATTAATGGAAGTAAATTTGGTTAAAATCAATATTAAAGAGACAAATAACTAAAATTAAAATGATAAATTTAATAATTTTTTTAAGAAGAAGTTTATATATATATATATATATATATATTAAAAAAAAGCAAATATTTTTTTATAAAAATGAAAAAAGAATTGGGGTGAGAGAGGCTCGAACTCTCGACCTCAGGATAACTCACTTCAGCTATGAGACCTACGCGCTAGCCAACTGCGCCACCACCCCTCATGTCGTATCTCAGTCACAAAAGTTTCATATAAAGGTAAAAATTGCAAACGCACAGATTCAGAAAGCCCAATCTGTTTGGAAACAAACAAACCCTAGCCCATTCCCTCCTTTCTCATTTCCTCCTTCCCCCCCTCTCTCTGTCTTCCCCTCGCTTTGTGTTTGTTTGGAGTCGAAGCCATAGGCTACTGGAGAGAGAGTTCAGTGTTTATGGATTCAGACGAAGGGAAGCTGTTTATAGGGGGAATAGCATGGGACACCACCGAAGATACTCTTCGAGACCACTTCACTCAGTACGGTGATGTTTCCCAAGTTGTAATTATGCGTGACAAAACCACTGGTCGTCCTCGCGGTTTTGGTTTCGTCGTTTTCTCTGATCCTTCTATTCTCGATCGCGTTCTCGAAGATAAGCACACCATCGATGGCCGTACTGTAATGCCCTCTCTCCTCTTTCTTCATTGACTTTTGCTCAATTTCTATGCTTCCGTTTCTGGGTATTTGTTTTTGTTTGCTCTCTTTGCGAATTTTAGTTTTAAACTATTGGCTACTTCGTATCTTTCTTGTGTTAGGTACATTGGGGTTTATTTGATTTGCTGTTATTTGGCTCTTTTTGTTGGATATTCGTTTGCTAATCCAGTGTAAGCTTTAATAGGTTTATACGTACTTTTTCTTTTTGGGTCTTTGAACCATTATGCTCCAATGGAAATTCGCGGCCTTCAATTGATATTCAAATTACAAAGTTCTTGAGGGGGATTTTAATGAGTTTGATTCTTTTCTAGCTCTTATGCTTGTAGGGGGGTTGGTAGGTTATCCCCATTTCTAAGGGGTGCTGTGCTTGTGTAACGAGATCAGTATTGTTGCGGTTATACCTGTTTATTCCCATCAAAGTGGGTTAATGTTGATGATAATTGTCTTGATGTCCTTCCACGCAGAATTTCTCTTAAGTGAATTTATATTCAAATGAAGCTTATTCTTCTTGAGTGTGGTATTAATCTATTCGCGGGGGATGTACTTTAAGATTATGTATTCTTTATTACTGTGTATTGGAACAAAGTTTTCAATTAACTTATGTAATGCTTGTATATCTATAGTTGTTTGTGTACATGGCAAGTTGTCTAGAGGATTGGAATTTTGACATGCATAACCTTCCCATAACTGATTTACTTTTCTGTACAAACTGAATTCTTGAGAGCATGCCATTGCCTCTTGCAACTTTGTACATGTGTTCATTCAAATGCTTAAATTTTCACTTGGCAACACAGGTAGAGGCTAAAAGGGCTTTATCAAGAGAAGAACAAACCTCCTCTAGATCTGGTAGTTTTAATGGTGGTAGAAACTCTAGTGGTGGTGGAAATTTTAAGACGAAAAAAATATTTGTTGGTGGTTTGCCATCCACCCTTACAGAAGAAGGCTTTCGTCAGTATTTTGAAACTTATGGTCATGTAACTGATGTTGTGATTATGTTTGACCAGCATACTCAAAGGCCTCGTGGTTTTGGGTTTATCACCTTTGATGCTGAAGACTCGGTTGATAGAGTACTCCACAAGGTCTTTCATGAGCTGAATGGTAAACTTGTGGAGGTCAAGCGAGCACTACCGAAAGACGCAAACCCTGGTGGTGGAAGCCGTGGTGGGGGTTATCAGGGATATGGTTCCTTAGGTGCCAATGCAAGTGATGGACGAATGGATGGAAGCAGATATTTGCAGACCCAAACTTCTGCAGGTGGGTATCCACCTTATTCAGGCTATGGCGCGCCAAGTTATGGTTATGGGGCAGCAAACAGTGGAGTCGGTTATGGTGGTTACGGTAGTTATGGTGTTGGTGGTTATGGTGGTGGTCCAACAGGGGCATATGGAATGCCTGGTGCCCTGAAAAATAATTGGGGTGGCCAAGTTCCTTCCAATTATGCTGCACCTGGTTATGGTGCAAATGCTAGTTATGGGGCCACAGCTCAATGGAATGCATCTGGTGGTGGCAATTCTGCTTCAGCTCCGATGGGTCAATCTCAAGGTGCAGCATCTGGGTATGGAGGATATGGTTACAGCAGTTATGGTGGAAGTGATGGTCCTTATGCTGGTGGATATGGAACTGCTGGTGGGCGTGCTGGAAGCACTCCAAGTAACAGTGGAGCTGGTGTAGGAGAGCAACAAGGGACTGGAGTTGGCTACCCAAGTGGTGGTTATGGTGATGCTAATGGGAACTCAGGATACGGAAATGAAGCCTGGAGGTCTGATTCTTCACAAGCATCTGGCGGTTATGGTGGAGGTTATGGTGGTGCTCATTCACGGCAAGCACCGCAGCAGTGATTGATCTTGCCTTCAGTTTTGCAGGAATTCATATTCGGGCATCTATTCATCCTTTCATTGTGGGAGAACCAACATATGATGACAGCAAATCCTGGGAATGGTTGGATTGCTTGAAACCTCAGTAGTAGCTTGCAGTAGTACTCTGCTAGTATATAATGCTAGTAGTTCTCAGTAGTGGCTATATTTTTTTATCTTCTAGTGTTTGCTATCAAATCGCTATTATTAACTTCAAGTTGTTTGTTATTTTATCTTCTTCTTTTCCTTCCCCTCTCTACTGTTCTGGAGTAGTGTTATGAGCATTCTCTATTATTATTGATGGTGTTTATGTGTGTATTTGATTACTGGCTTGATTTGCTAGACTTCTACTGTTGTCTTAACTATCGAATGTATATTTATTTGAGCATGTTGCTTGTATTAGCAGTACTGTGTAGCTGCTATTTTTGGTATTATAGAGATTGCAGAATAGAGAAACCCAAATGTAGAGAAGCTTCATGATAGTATGGTGGATCTCTAGGTACTAGTGTTTATCATTAATTAGCTAGTAGCTGTAGTTATTGTGGTGATAAAATTTGTGTATAGGCATAATCATTTTGTTTCTTTCATTTGCCATTCTTTACAGGAGAGAGGCCACTCGGTTGTGCATCTCAAATATTGATAATTGGAATCTGTGGCTTGGACTGGAATTTAAAGTGTGCTCACCAGGTGATGCCCTGTTCACTTGATCTTTAACGCAGGTTATGGAGTGGGGCAGGACCTGTTCCACTCTGAATAACTGGTATGTGTAAAAGCTGATAGGTGAATCTTTTTTTTTTTTTACTCTTTTTTCATTTTTTTCCCAATTTGGTTTTTATCGCTTTTTATTAATCGAGTCAGTTGTGGGATAAGAAGAAGTAGATGAATAACGTAGCAATCAGAAGTCTTTGTCTTCGTTTCTAGAGTAAAAAGCATTTGCAGTTTCAGTGCAAGAGGCTTAATTTTTGTCCATCAGTCAGTGGGTGTCATAATCTTGATTTCTTAACAGTTTTTTTGTGTTCAATGTTCAATGTCTGATAACAGATCATTCCCCTTTAATCAATGCTGCCTACCGAGCGCATCACCTGACAAGAAGAGTGTACCTGACCATCATTTGTTTCTCTTCGTATGAATCTGTTTTTATTTTGTATTATTGATGAGTTATCTTGTTATTATTCTCAAATAAATCTTCACGCATAAATTCAATATATCATGCACAATGCATCTCCATAAGACTTGTAAATTATTGTGCACGGGATCACTACTGTTGATATTTATTTATTTTAATGTGAAGTTGAACAAAATATGTGTCCATGGCAGGAAATCGTGATTTGTCTTCAAAATTAATACACTTCCTTACTTAAATTTCATTTTCCTTCAATTTATGATATTTTTGTCAATTGTTTATTTTATTTTTAGTGAACATATTTTGTTTACGCATGTATCTCGCGCAAAATAACAATAATATTCATTTTTGGGAATTGTCTTCAATCCAAACGGTGGACTCTCTCAATTCACCGATGATGTAATTATAATAAAAAAAATAATATTCATTTTTCTTATAAAATAATTTGTAAATTTAATTTTAATTGGATTTTGTGAAGGAAAAAAAATAAAAATGAAGAAAAGCTTTTGTCCTATTTTAAGTCGAGGTTTTAACCAATAAGAAAAAGAATAAACCTATTATGAGCCATTTTAGTAATGGTAGAGCATGTTTTTGAAAATAAATCTATACTAGTTCACATGGTTCAGGAACAAATTTCATATTTATCCCTATATTAATATTAATATTGGCTCCTAATCTTGGACTTAAAAATCATGCTAAATTTAATTTGAATTTATTCTTAGGCAACTTTTAAACGGCGAAATCTCAATAAATTTTAACTCAGTATTACTGATTTTATAGCCCCTATAAAATTTCAGTTAAAGTATTTATATAAAAAAAAAGGCAAAAAATATATAAAAATCAAGTGGGGATTGACTTGCCACATTTAAGTTTGAAAAAATTTTACCTTAAAACATAATGGTAATTTTGGAATGATTAAACTAATCAAATGAAACTTATTTATATAGGTGATCAAAATTCTTATTTTCCTTGAATTCTCGATGTGAAATTCTTAAAAATTGTTAACGAATTTTCATTTGTCAACAATGGTGGGTAGTGAGCCACAAATGTTAACAAATCTGTACCTTGGCGAACTTCACATCTTCAAATTTCTCACAAAACTCAATTTTTAGTAATGCTAACAAATTTTTTTCTGATGTGAAAGATCTGAAGATGTAAAGTTCGCTATGGTGGAGATTTGTTGACATTTGTGGCTCACTACCCACCATTGTTGACAAATGAAAATTTGTTAACAATTTTTAGGAATCCCACATCAGGAATTCAAGGGAAATAGGAATTTTGATCACATATATAAACAAACTTCCTTTAATTATTTTAATCATCCCAAAATTGTCATTTTTTCTTAAGGTAAAATTTTTTCTCTATTTTGTAAATATTTCACTTGTATTATTTTTTTTGAAATAATGAAATATAATTTGGTATTGTCCGATAACGTAAGCATAATTGGCCGAATCTCGTTAAATTATGGTATTTTTTATTTGTCTATTTAATAACTAATGTCGGGTATATTATTAGTAAATTATTATGCTGTTAAATTACTTAGAAAAATTCTATCGAAAGAGTTTGGATTTTAAGTGGGATCATTTGTAATTCTTACAGTTTTTTTCTGAAAATTTTACCTTGTGTGGTTTTTCAGTACAATTATTTACGTTTTATTTATCTGTACAATAGTGTTCCAAGTGAATTTGAAGAAAATTAGTTTTCACAACAAACCCTTAACACAAACAGGCTGGATCTTGTAATTCCAAGTTACTAGAGGTGTAACATCAACAATTATCTTCCAAGAATTACGTTCGATGGACTCTACCTCTGCCGGATAATCTTCATACACCCTCAAATCAACTAAGTAAAACGGACTATTTACTAGAGGTGTAAATCCACGGGCCTAATAGGCTTTTTAAATATATTTTTTTTCTTTGCTCAGACCTGCGTAATAAAAGGCAGGCTAGACTCAAGTTGGATGCAGACTGAGCCCAAACCAAAATGTTGAATAAATATTTAAATAGAAAATCATTTTAATATATAAACTATAAAAGGATATATTATTTAAAATTATAAAAATGATTTAATATATTAATAAGTATATAATATTTATTATAAAATCTTATTATTTTGTGTATATTGTTAAATATTTTAGATTATATAATTGATAAAAAAAAAACTATAGAAATATAAAAATAATGAAGTATTATCAATATGGTGCTCCCTAGTTTCTCGCAAGTACAATTGCATGCATCCAAATAAAGCTGGTGGTCGATATGTCCTATATAACAACAACTATAGATTTCGGTGGGTTTGTTGATGTAATTGCTATCATTAAAATAGAGTATTTATCCCGTTCTTGATTGTAATTTGGTTGACAATTTTTTATAATAAATTAATTAAAAGAAATAGACCTCTAATAAAAAAATCCAATTGGATATGGACGATTTAGAAAAGGAAACTTCAAAAAAGTTAATATTTATAATTTTGTGCCGTATTGAATATGCCACCTTACATTGTGTCATGGTTAGGTTAATGTATGATTTGCTAAACCTACATAAGTCGTAAATTATATATATAAAAAAGAGCCTATTTAATTTGTCTACAAATTATATTAAAAATGCTAACGACAAACCCAACATCTTCAGCATGATATACCTAATTATTAAAACACAATAAAATAATATATGACATGACCACCGTGGGTAGGAAAATACTATATAACTGATAAGGAAAGAATAAGATGTTTATGATTAATTTTTCTTTTTTTGAGAAAATGTTTATAATTAATTAATTTTAAAAATTATCTTTCTTCCTGCTTGTTTTGTTATTGGACATTACCATATATAGGGGTGAGAAAAAAAATAAAAAATTTGATTAAATACTAATTTTTTATGAAACCGAATCGTTTTTTAGATTAACTGGTCCTATAGATTCAGTTGCAATTTTTAATTTTAAAATTTTTGGTTTTTGATTTTTATTTTTAAGAATTGGTTAGCTGTTAATCTACTATTAATCAGTTCATATATATATATATATATATATATATATATATATATATATATATATATATATATTTATTTATTTTTATATGTTAATTTTTTTTTAATTTTTCTAGTAATACTTTAAATTATATATTTTTTTTATTTCTTTATAAAATTTATATAATACTCTAAACTATATTTATGTTATTCTTTTTAATTATATAGAGTAATATTTATATAAAATAACCGATTAACTTTTATATCTGTCATTTTTGTATTATATATATTGATATCTATATATATTTTACTTGATAGTATTTAATTACGTTTTCTTATATTTTAGATTATATGTTTTAGCATTTAATTTTGTCTAAAATTTTTCTTTAACTTAGTAAAATATGCTAATTTTTAATAAATATCAAATTCATTTTATAATATTAGCTATTAATTTGTTGAACATGAATTTTATCTAATTTATTTTGTAATTTTTATTTTAAATTACTTTATATATTTGAAATTGAATTGAATTTTGTCTTTTTTTTTTAATAATTGTATGTTATAAATTTTAGTGGTTAACCAAAAAATATTGATTAACTAAATTGAAAAACTGAAACCTAAGTACCAATTAACCAAATATAACAAGCTAGTTAATGGTTAATAATTTTAAAAAACCGATATTAATAAACTGAGTAATTTTGTTTTTTAAATAATGATAATTAATGAATCCATACTCACCTAGTTGTTGCTTTCCATGAATTTTTCCTATTTTTTCTCTACTAATTTGTCCACTTCTTTGCCGCCAGTCACATTGCACCACTGAGCCGATAATTTAAAGGTACCAAGTTAATGTAGCCTATATTGAATTCTAGATATGTAATTCCTAATTTATTCTCAATTTTATTCATTAATTAAAGTGCAAATTAATTTACGAAATAATATTAAAATAATTATATGACCTTATTAATATTAAATTCACTTTATATGTTAGTTCCCAAGCAAAAATGAGTTAGATTATTATTATTATTATTATTATTATTATTATTATTTGTACATGTAAGAATATTAATTAATAGAAGAAGCAAAATGGTTCTTAAACCTCTTTTTTTTTTTTTTTTTTTTGTAAATAGTCAATTTATCAATTATAGAGTTCATTAAGTTCATAAATTTCAATTTACAGTCATTTACTTTTCCAATAAACAATTTTTTTACAAATTTCTTATGTATTTCAAAACTTTCATGCCAAAAAGGCAAACCCCTATTGATATATATTTTTTTATTTTTATAAAATCCTTGTTCATGATGAATTTCAGCCTAACAATGAATTAAGTGAATGGTCAAAGAAAAAATAAAGATGACAAATCTTGTTTTGGAATAAATTAAGACAAAATAACCATAGATTAAAAGTTACATGAAAAATTGATTTTCAGAAAAAAAAATAATTGTAAATAAAAAATTACAGGGACCAAACTGCACTTGTAGCCATATAATAATTGATAGCAATGCTATCCTCCTATTTCACATCGGCTGAAAATAAGTTGGAAGCGGATCTTATAAGGTCATGAACACTTTCTCCCTGCAGAGGTCTTTTGGAGCAAAATCCCAAAAATAAAATCTTGAGGACCCCGACCCAAATCGAACAATATATGCAGTGCACAGTATACTCGATAAAAACGTTTCACGCTTTATCAATAATAATTGTACGTAAATCATAGCATCTATTGCACTTGTAGCTATATAATGGTATATAAACAAAAGCATGTACTGAACATAAGACAAGCACAATTTCCGATATAATATAAAACAAGAGAAAAGGTGAAAAATACACAAACATTATTATAAGGGGAATTTTTTTTTTAATAATGTTTTTTAAAAAAAATATTATAAAATTTGGGCGTATCAGAAAATAATTAAAAATCTGGGGTCTTTTTCGAAAACGCAACGAGTTGTTGCGTTTTCAAATGTGGGTCCCACAATCGGTGTCAGACGACAGTCTGAAAACGCAACGAGATGTTGCGTTTTCAGGTCTGACAACGCAACATCTTGTTGCGTTTTCAGACATCAGTATTTTCAATAAATGTCTTCGACTATCTTCATTCCCCTCCGCTCACATGTATCTGATCACCGACGCAAAAATTATAGCAGCGAGTTATTTTGAAGATCAATAGCATAATTATTTCAGTAATATCAATTGAAAACGGTAAATTTTATATTTATTTGTTTGCAATTTAATGATTATTTATATTGTGTTAATATTTAATTTTGTATATATTTGTTTGGTTGAAATTAGTCGGAAGGCAACGAACTGAGAAAAATACAAGTGAGAAATGGGATTAAATTGAGGTAATTTATCTATTTAAATATATTTTTTTGTTATTGTTTACTATAAAATAAATATTAATAAATTTGTATGAATATCTATGGTTATTAGTGTAATATAGTTTTACGTAATTGTTATTAGTGATGTGTAGTATAATTTACATAATATATTATTTTATTTAAAAATTGTATTTATTGAAATTTTAAAAAAGAAAATGAGAAAAATTAATATTAGTCTGCGTATAATTTACGTAGTGTAAGTTATATAATAAATTGGAACAGTAAAAATAGTTTAAAGGAAATGCAAAAAAATTCGACAACTACAAAATTTGTATGCATATAAATTTTATTAAACTTACAGTCTAGTTTTTTTTGTAACGGACATCATTTATAATTTAATATATGTTATTGGTTGTGCTATAAGTAATATAATGTATGTATATGCTGTTTTTTTCGTATATAGAAACAAAAACCAGTTGAAAATCATCAAGTTGAGGAAAACGAGGTAAAACCAGTTATTGAAGTCAGGTATTATATAAATTATAATATTTTTAAATTTTGGCATATATTATTTTATTAGTTTAATTTAAATGAGAAATAAATGTTGAAAATATAATTATTTATTGATTATAGTTTTATTAATTTTAATTTGTATAATACAATTTTAAAAAAATAAGTCTGTTTTTTTTAACAATATAAATAGAATAAATGTACAATTATAAAAAAAGAATTAAATATTATGTTAGCAAATAATATTATGTAATTTACGTATTTGCGGTAATGAAATTAAAAAATAATTTGTTATTGTAGCGTATTTTGTAATAATAATATTTGTATTGAACTACATGAAATAGTTAAATATGAATTTATGAATTTATCGTAAAATTGTTGACAACTAGTTTTGGAAAAATATCCAAATATTGTTTTTGACTAATAGGAACTAGAAAGATGGCATCATATACGGAATTATATTTGCACACTGGAGGAGAAATTAGTTATGGAGTGTCAGGTTTTTAATATGACATATCCGGTCCGAATGCTATTACCAGGAGATTAAGACTTAAAAATAAGCCTACTTTTGCTGAATTGGTTCATAAAATTCACGTGAAATTGGGTTTAGATAGGAACGATGTGGTTTCGAGAATTATATATAAGAGACCAATGTTCAATGGAGGATCATTATGTTGGACGTCGGTGGATGTACTAGAAGATGACGACGTAGACGCAATATATGAAAATTTAAGAAGATATGAAGGTTATAATTTGGTGGAATTAATCATTGTAATAGCAAAGGGTGATGCAGGCGGTAATGTAGGGGGCAGTCTACATACGCATGGCAACGATTATGAAATGGTGAATGAAGGGGTGCAAGAGGAGAATAATGAGGCTACTGAACAATTATGTGTGAATGATGTAGGTCCTAGTCAGCCAAGGCAGTCTGTCAGTCGACAAGACAATGAAATGTTCTCTCAATTTGATTGTGGTTCACTGCAAAATCTGGAGGTCCATCGACAACAACCATCAAATAGTCACGAAAGAGATCGTCGTCCCAGTGAAGCAAGACAGCATAGCGGTCGACGAGATGGTAATTTGTTAACGAGAGCGGCATCTGTCGGACCAAGGCATGATTATCAACCCACATCCATCAGCCAGATTCATGCTGCTTCTTCGGGTCAACCTAAGCGATCATTGAGTCGAAGGGTTGGTAATTTTCTTAGTAGGTCAATTTTTGGCACAAGATCGGGAAGCCGTTCAGGCGACAGAAATTTGCTCCAGGGAATTGGTATGGCGCACGATACAAGAATTGAACAGGACAATCAACTACATTCTGTTTCTCGCACCCCAGCAGATGTTAGACAAAGAAGTTCAATTTCACATGTCCCAGATGTCAGACGTAGAAGTTCAGTATCGCAGATACAAGATAACAATCAACGTCATTTTGTTTCTCAGATGGCAGATGCTACTCGTAGTCAACCTTGGATGCCTGTGTGTAGGCAAGATGGTGATTTGATCGGAGATCGTATGTCTGGCAGCGCTGCAAATTTGGTGGAAAATGCTGGAATATTTTGCAACCCCACAAGTGTTAATGAAGAAAATGAACCGTCAATTAATTTGAGCGACGAGGATGATAATGTCGTGTTCTCACTGAGCCATGATTATGTTTCACCTAATAATGATGTAGAGGCCGAATGTGCTAATATTTTGGATGAAAGTGCTAGCTCTGAATCAGGAGATGGTCATGATTCCGAAAATACTCAAGACGTCAGTCCATTAGCATCATTGCATCCAAGTGGTGATATAAGTCAAGTTAATTTCATGTTTCAATCTGATCACTATACAGATATGGACTTTGATGCATCCCAGGTTAATGTGTCGGAAGGAATTCGGTATGATACGTGGGATGGTTCCTCAGAGTTGTCGACTGGTTTGGTTTTCACTAGTAAGGATGAAGTAAAATCATGTGTGAAAAAGTACTCGATAATGAAAAATGTTGACTTCAGAGTGATTGAGTTTAAGCCAAACTACTGGGTGGTAAGGTGCGCACAGTCTGATAGTGGGTGCAGGTGGAGGTTAAGAGCAATAAAGAAGGGAGTTAGTCCGTTGTGGGTAATCACAAGATTTCAAGGACCACATTCATGTCCAGGTGGTAATCTTTCAATGGATCACAGGCAATTGGGATCGAAAATTATTCGGAATTGCATTCTGGGCATGGTCAGTAAAAAACCAACCCTTTCTGTCGATGTTATAATTGCTGCTATAAAACAGCAATTTAAGTTTGACGTATCGTACAGTAAGGCATGGTACGGCAAGATGAAAGCTATCGAGTCCATATTTAGCAACTATGTTGAGTCATTTGAGAGGTTGCCAGGTTTTTTACTTGCTTTGCAAGAATATAATTCGGGATTTGTCTATGAGTTTGTGCTACAAGAAACCGCAGATGCCAATGTGAAACAGTTTCAACGCGTTTTTTGGAGCTTCAAACCAGCCATTGATAGGTTTAGTCACTGCAAGCCAATTCTCTTGATTGATGGAACTTTTTTGATTGGCAAATTTCAACAGATACTTCTGATAGCCAGTTCAGTTGATGGTAATGACATGTTGTTCCCAGTTGCATTTGCAGTTGTGGAATCGGAGAATAAATCAAGCTGGGCATGGTTTATATTCATGATTCGAAAGCATGTAACTGTACGTGTTGGGCTAACAGTTATATCTGACAGACATGCTGGTATAATGTCAGTATTCCGGGATGAAAGGTCTGGATGGAAGGAACCTCTGAGCTTTCACAGGTTTTGCTTGCGCCATTTCGTAAGTAATTACAACACCCACCACAGGAATGCTACAATTAAAGATTTACTATACAAGGCTGGTAAGCAATACCATATAATAAAATCTTTATTGCAATTTCTTTACTTAACGACTAATGTTAACGCTTTATTGTAGGCGCACAATTTGAAAGGCGTAAGTTTCAGGAGAAGATGGACCAAATCAAACAGCTTGATCAAGATTCATATAATTGGGCCATGAGGATCTCTTTGGATAAATGGACATTGTCCGAGGATGGTGGGTATCGATATGGTCACACCACGATGAACATTGCAGAAAGTGTTAATAGTGCCCTTAAAGGAGTACGTATGATGCCCATCACCGCAATTGTTGAGCATACCTTTGGGAGGTTGGTCAAGTACTACGAGCAAAGAAGAGGTTTTTACGCAACAAAAATGGCACACGGTTTGCTTTTCACTCCTAAATGCATAGAAGCTATGCAACAGCGATCTAACATTGCACGGTCACATATTGTTATGAGTTATGATAGTCGGTTCAAATTGTTCAGCGTAATTGATCGACGGGCATCGGAGCAGAATGCTTCTCAAGACACCTATATAGTGAGTCTTGAAAGGCGAGACTGTGAGTGCGGTACGTTTCAAGGAACAAAAATGCCATGTTCGCATGCTATCGCAGCCTGCATGAGCAGAAATCTACAAATGTTTCAATTTGTAGATAACTGTTACAGCATTACCGAAGCACTCAAATGTTATGATGGTCAATTTCGACCAATGGCACATAAAGCCTACTAGCCACATTATTATGGTCCAACGATTAAACCTGACATGGAATTAGTGAGGAAGAAAGGTCGGCCACGAACACGTCGCATACGAAACGAGATGGATACTCGTGAACGGGGTAACGTCACTCGCTGTAGCAGGTGTGGAAATGTAGGACACAATAAGAAGACATGCAGAGGTGCAGCTGGCTCATCAAGTCAATATTGTAGGGATTGAAATTATCTTCATTGTAACAATTTGCTATTATATATTTCATAATCTGTTAAGTGTGTTTTTTTTTAATTACATAAATGTAATTGCGCTTCAGTGTGACGATCTTATATTACATATATAAAAATATTCAGTATAAAAATTTTTTACTCAATATTTCATACAATGTGAAGTTTGGTTGAAATGTGTTGCTTAAATCAGTAGGCCAATTCTCATACTATGATATAAAAGATATTAACGTACAACAAAACTTAGAAACGAAATGCAGTACATACAATACTTATTACATACAATCAAAATCTCCTATTATGCGATGATGTACTATGCGACTGAGAATGGGGGTCTGCATCATAAGGGTTTGGATTTTGGGGTAATGTCAATTCCTCATTATAACTACCACTATATAATGGTTGATCAGCCAGACCCTCGATTCCAACCATATTAGGACCACCAAATAGTTCGTTAAAGAAATCATCTTGTGGATCTGAATGGCTACTCTGGCCATAAATGTGGTATGGTGGTACTTCTTCAGATAAACTGACATTTAAATCAACATTAATCCTAGATGGACCAGCTTCAAAGTCATGAAATGTTGAAGGACCACCTACTGTTGTGAAAAATTATTGTTGGTCCACTGGAGGCATACAAAACGAACTGGAGTTACCTTCAAAATTAAAGGGCCATTGTAAAGGTTGAGGAACAGGGTGCAGTCCAGGATGCATAGGTATAGGTGCCACTGTCGAACGTCTGTCAGACATGCCTCGCCTACTACGTCTCGTCTGATGAAAATCTTCATACGGCATTGACAATGGTGGAATCTCAGCCGCATCCGGAACAGGCTGGCTTGGATAATCAGTAGACGTACGGTCAAATGCACCAACGGCACCTAAAATTCCCTCTGACGTTAATCGAATACTTAACCCTTCATTAGATACCTCCGCAATGTTACTGTGGTAAATGCGCTCCGCACCATCAGCCTGCAGGCAAATAAATAAGTTATTTAAAATTCATTATTTAAAGTGTTAATATTTTCGTAACGTAAAATCATACCGCTGCTGCCATTGATGCTCCATGTGGGGTTATCCACCGTCTTGTTCGCGAAATATACCACTGCATATATTGCGATCTCGGATGCAATGGCGCATTGATAACAGGTCCGGTTACTACCCGATTGTGTCGATTAAGCCATTCAAAAATGAAATTTGCAAATTTTAATTCCCAGTTTTGATCAGTATGGCCCCTCAAATCGATGGAATGCACTAAATCATTATTCTGTGGAGCGTACGAAATCGGTTGATCCATCTCGAATTGCCTTAAACACCTATCGGGTTGGTGCCACTCAATAATATGGAAACAAACCAGTGGCACTACAGATCTCCAACATGCGTGTCCACTTGTACAATCATGTGGCAATAAATGCATGACATTCCTGTACGGCTCCCATTCCATCTACAATCAAATCAAAGCATTTAGTTAGTTAATAAATATATATTAATTTACTAATATAACCAAAATCAAAATACGTACCTGATCGTAACGCTGCATGTCTAATTCCTCGCGGTATCTTTGTACATCTTTACTATTATTATTTCTTAAATCCAACGGGGAACGCCACCTAAAATACATCAAAAAATCAGGTTATTAGCAAATTTATGGGAATAAATATTTCTAATGATATGCAACTATGTAACATATTCAATTAAAGTTACCTATATCCGTACGGTCTGCTCTGATCTAGTACAAAATTACCAATAAAGGGCGGTCGAAATTGATTAAGTCTCTCCCACGCCCACATTTGTATTAATTGGTGATAACCACCAAGACCGTTCGCTCTAGGTCGAGTCGCACGACACAACTCTCTGTACAGCCATGCTAAGACGGCTGATCCCCAACTATACTCACTGGCTTGGGCTAAATCCTCTAACAACGGGAGCCACATCAAATGTATGAAATTATTTGTTGTGCCTGGACATAGTAGTCCCCCAATACATCGTAGTATCCAAGCACGCGCAAAACACTGAATGTGGTAGTCCGTTGCACCAGCAGGTAAATGACTATAATTCTGACTTAACCACGTCAGTCTAATTTTAAGTCCTCTAATGGCATCTTCTGGGGGAACTTGCCCCAACAACCGACCACATAAATTCTGCCAATCATGCTGAAAGTGTCCTGTCATAGCACGTCCTTCTACAGGTAGACCGGTCAGAATCTGTATATCCTCCAGTGTTATTGTTGTCTCACCAACAGGAAGGTGGAATGTATGGGTCTCCGGTCTCCATCTCTCGACAAGAGCAGTCATTAAATCCACATTTACATTCATGACACCGATTTGCGAAACTCCATAAAATCCTGCTAATCTCAGATAAGGTATAATCCGTTCATCGATGTTCCTGTAATGACTTTCTACACTGGCTTTCCGTGCAAACAAAATATTATGTTCAACCTAAAAATAAATAAATTATCAGACAAATATATGTACTACTAAATTTGTCAATTAACACAACAACTCATTATGTACTGCAAAAACACTTACAGATCCGGCCCATGCTGCGTCTGCTCGATGCTTGCCACTCAGAGTGAGTAGCTCATCAACATAAGGTCCCGGATTGGTGAATTCTTGATTTCTAATATTTGCCATTACTTAATAACCTAAGTCCCCATACATAACAACATGTGTTATATTTGCATATTTAAATCATATTTGAACCATAACAATAAATAAAAAAATTCTTATAATTAAAATATATCCATCTAATAATATAAAAATAAAATCAATATATCAATTTTTTTGGACATTTTTGTTATCATCATATGTTCATATTTTTATAACATTTAAATATTTTTTTGTGTAATAAATATGAATTTTGATAACATGTAACAATATTTAAATTTTCAATTCATACGAATTATATATTCAATAATTTTCATTATAATATTATAATTTATAGCACCGGTTCGTATAAATTTTTTCAAATTAATGGTATTTTATTTAATGCCAAGACTACATTTTTCATTTTACATTATTCTAATTTGTAATATTCAAAATAATGTATAACAAAATAATAATACAACGATATTACTTACTTTTATATTTTGCGTCTTTGCAACAAATCGTCGTAAATAACCTGCAATTAAAAATATAATAGAGTTAAATATTTTAACAATTACAATAATAAAATACACAAATTTTATATATTATTCTATCGATATCCTTAATTCTTAAATATAATAATAAAATTTACACTTAAATTTTTTTTCCCGTAAAAAAACGAATTTTTTATATTAATGTTCAATTTTTTACTGCTAATTTTTTTTTGCCCTCACAAAATAAATACTTTTTTTGTTATAATTAAAGAAATTAAAAATATATTTTTCACCAAACCAATAATATAACATTTAACCTGAAAAAAATAAAATAAAGATAATATAAACTTTGTTAAAATAAATAAATAAAGTAATTTGGAGCAGTTAACAAACACGAAGTTGAAGTTGAAGTTGAAGAAGTTGAAGAAATTTTCTCTTTGAAATGGGAAGGTGAAAATCAAAGGAATGCACAATGTGTGCATTCCTTCGGCTGAATTTGGGGTATAAATACCCCAAATTCCATGGCCAACGGTCCGGTCAAATTGATTTGACCGGACCTGACTGAAGACGCAGCACAGTGCTGCGTCTTCAGTGTCTGACGCCCATGTGACCGTTGTCACATGGGCGTCTGTAACCGTCTGAAAACGCAGCCAGTGGCTGCGTTTTCAGACGTCATCCTGACATGATGATGCAGCCACGTGCTGCGTCATCGAAACCGACCCCAATTCCCTAATAATTTTTTGACACGCCCCAATTTTATAATATTTTTTTAAAAAAAACATTATTAAAAAAAATTCCCCTATTATAAGTAGACCTAGCAATTCTTAATTCAATTTAAAAATTCAATCCGAATTTGAAAATATTCTGAATAATTTGCGATTCAAAAAATCCTTCTAGAAATAACTAAAATCTAATCTAAATTGGTAATTCTATTTTTTTAATTAAATTTTATTTTATTTCGTATTTATTTATACATTTTATATAGAGAGACAAAAAAAAAAAATGAAACAGCAACCAAAATTAACACAACTTCATTTTAGTTACTATAATCTCTAACATTTCGACACTCTCTTCTCCTTTGTTGTTCATTCCCTTTATTCACCGCCCTCTATGTCTCACTTTATCTTTGTTATCGTCAACCTTTCTAACTCCAGCATCATCTCGTCAGTTATTCTTTCATCGGAAAATCATTTTTTAGCTTCAATTCAAGGTATGTCACGAGAGAAATAGCTCTCACTGTTAAGCGAATTTTTTTAACATGTTTAAATCTGATTAGATCTATTTGTGAGACTAATTTGAGACTTAATCCGGCACACAAACATAAATAAAAAGAAAGAAAAGAGTATGATTAAGTATTTTTATATAAATAAATATATAAAAGACTACCAAAATAATATAATTTTACAAATAGTTCGACAAGTTCGATTTTAGCCGTTGTTAGTTATTGAAAAGTAGATTAATATAATTGAATCTTTATTTTAAAACTAAATCAATTAAATCGATGTCTAGTTCGGAAACTTGATTTGAACCTACCGAAAAAAAAGTGACCCAATACTGACGGCCTAAAAAATCCAAAACCAACAAAAAAAAAATTAGTCCAAAATGACTCGAACCCACCCTATCCAATTGTCAGGTGTAATTAGAAGTTAAAATTATATATATATATATATATATATAAGAGGGAGTTATAATCAAATAGGCTATAGAAAAGCTAGCTCCAAGCAATTCACATGATTCTTTAAGTAGCTAAGGCTACAGGCGACCGTTATTAATGGCAGAATTAGAAGAGAAAGGCCATGGAAATGGAAGAGAAGATTATACAGAAGATGGAACAGTGGACCTTAAAGGCAGACCTATTTTAAGATCAAAAACTGGTAGATGGAGAGCTTGTTGGTTCATTGTTGGTATGTCATCTTCTTCTTCTTTTCCCTTTTTCTTTATGCAAAGGATCTTACTGCAGTTCGAATTCGGGATTTCATAGTTCTGGTCTTCAAACAATTAATTCTTCATTTATTTTTTTATATAACATATATATGTGTGTTGGTTCATTGTTGGTATGTAATTTTTTCCTCTTTTTCTTGTTCTTTCAAAAGATCTGATTGAAGTTGGAACTCGAGATTTTATATTCATGGTCTTAGACATTTAATTCTTCATTTTTTTTTTCTCTTTATATATAACATATATATACATATATGTGATTTGAATTCGGATTATACAGGATATGAAGTGTTTGAGAGAATGTCATATTATGGAATAGCATCAAATTTGGTGTTGTATTTGTCAAGGAAACTGCATGAAGGGACTGTAAATTCCTCAAATAATGTCACAAATTGGGTTGGAACTGTGTGGATGTTGCCCATTTTAGGTGCTTATATTGCTGATGCTCATCTTGGTCGTTTCCGGACTTTTCTTATTGCTTCTGCCATTTATCTCTCGGTAATTATGCTTTTATTTCATTCATTAAGGTTATTTCATGCATTCTTATTTTTGTTTTATATTATCGGGTCATTATTATCATCTAAGCGTGTGATATAGTACACGTATATCTACGCTATCTAATCGCACATGTATATTTTATCGAACAGTACAGATATGCACATGTACCGGATTACCACTCTTATCATCTATATAGAATTCAATTCGCCATGAAACTGAAAATGCACCTGAAATCAAAATTAAAATGGACCAAATTTTAATATGTTCTAAATAGGAGAGGCGGGTTTGATTTTTATTCAATTTTGTAGACGAATTTTTTTTAAAAAAATTTCCCTTTAATACTTGGTTACACCCTTGATTAGTCCGTTCTATGAATAGATAAGTAATTATGAATCTGAACTTTTACGAAAATATATGCTTTCGCTCAAAAATATATGAAATAGTATAAATTTGTCCTTTATTTTTTAAAAAAAAAAATATCTTGCTATTGTTAAAATGACTTACATTTATCTTTATTTGTAATGTTGAAAAAATAAATGTGAGTCAATTACAAATAAATGTAATGTGAGTCAATTTGAAAATGGTAAAGATAGATGTGAACCAATTTGATAATAATATGGATATTTTTTAATTTAAAAAAAAAATTAAGAGCCAATCTATACTATTTTGTATAGAGACATATACATTATATGCATTTTTAAAAGTATATTAGCATTTTAAACTTTTGAGCAGCACTTCATTGCGAACGCGTGCATTTACGTCTTTTGATTACTCGCGTGCCGATACATATATATACATACCACGTGCGCCATTGCATTGTATCACACATCAAACTTTTATTACAAATATATTGTATATATTAAAAAACTTGATTTTAATTTTGTTTTCCAAAATATTTGAACTAAACAGGGAATGACACTATTAACCCTAGCTGTATCATTACGAGCTCTAAGACCAGCATCTTGTGGGGCTAACATAAAAGAAGAAGATTGTGACATAAAAGCCACAACTCTACAAACGGGAATATTCTATTTAGCACTATACATAATAGCAGTCGGCACAGGAGGAACAAAGCCAAACATATCCACCATGGGAGCAGACCAGTTCGATGATTTCCAGCCTAAGGAAAGGCTCCAAAAATTGTCATTTTTTAATTGGTTTATGTTTAGCATTTTCTTTGGGACTTTGTTTTCAAACACTTTCTTGGTTTACATTCAAGATAATGTTGGGTGGACACTTGGCTATGCACTTCCAACTGTGGGCCTTGCTGTCTCTATTGCTGTTTTTGTGGTGGGTAGCCCTATTTATAGACACAAATTGCCTACTTCTGAGAACCCATTTGCCAGGATTACTCAAGTTATTTTTGCTGCTTTAAGGAAGTGTAATGTTAGTGTACCTAATGATCCTAAAGATATTCATGAACTTGGCATTGAGGAATACTCTAAATTAAACAAATTCAGAATTGACCACTCCTCTTCATTAAGGTTTGATTCTTTATCCTTCTTCAAATTATTATTATTATTTTTTCAAAATCATTTTTAAGTGTTTAGAAAAATTCAAGCGTACTTTTCAATAAAAAATTATTTTACCTCTAAAATGAAATGACATAGTATTATGTAATTGATTATAATAAAAGATAATAATATTTTCTCTATTGTAAAATTTTAAGGATAAAAATAACAAAAAAAAATGAATATTTTCTAATTACTTTTAAAAGTTCGAGGTGGAAAAAAATGATTTTATTCCTTTTTTTTAATGGAATGAAAGATGATTTTTAACCCTAAGCTATTTGAAATATAGAGATTTTGCTCCTAAATTATTAAAAAATAAGACATTTTTACTCTTATATGTATACACACACTTGCAGATTCTTTGACAAGGCTGCAGTGAAGAGTGGATCAAGCTCACCATGGATGCTATGTCCAGTAACTCAAGTAGAAGAAACCAAGCAAATGATAAAAATGCTACCAGTTTTGCTCATCACATTCATACCAAGCACCATGTATGCTCAAGTCCACACACTCTTCATAAAACAAGGCACCACTTTAGATAGGCATATGGGGCCTAATTTTGAGATACCACCTGCTTGTCTCACTGCATTTGTTACCATCTTCATGCTCATCAGCATTGTTCTTTATGATCGTTTCTTAGTCCCCTTACTAAGGAAATACACTAAAAATCCAAGAGGAATCACTTTGCTTCAAAGAATGGGAATTGGGTTGGTTTTGCATTTGATTATAATGGTCACTGCTTTCTTTGCTGAAAGGAGAAGACTCCAAGTTGCCAAGGAACATAAGGTTTTTGAAAAAGACGGTATAGTTCCTCTTAGTATTTTCATTCTTCTTCCTCAGTTTGCTTTGATGGGTATTGCTGATGCTTTTGTTGAAGCTGCAAAGCTTGAGTTTTTCTATGATCAAGCACCTGAAGGTATGAAGAGCTTAGGGACTTCATATTTTACTAGTAGTTTGGGAATTGGGAATTTTCTCAGCAGTTTTCTGCTAAAAACAATGGCTAATATCACAAAGAAGAATGGGCATAAAGGGTGGATTTTGGATAATTTAAATGTCTCCCATTTGGACTACTATTATGCTTTCTTGGGAGTCTTGATGTTCATCAACTTTCTGGTTTTCTTGGTTGTGGCTAAGTTCTTTGTTTACAATATTGACGTAGAGTCAAAAAAGGAGTTGCAGGAAGCCATTGATGGGTTACCGGAGAAGGTTTATGCCAAAGATAAGGAAGATTTGTAGGGTGGATTAAGCTGATGAGATGCTCTTGTTTGTATATTTGTTGAAATTTTCATATACAAAACCAATTTATAAAGGGGCAAAGTTTATAATAATTTGGCAAGTTTCTTCTAAATTTGATCTTGTGCCTACTAAATGCCTTGCGCTTTAGTTTTTCTCAACATTTAACTATTGAATCAAATTATCATACAGCTTTCTGTTTATAACCATTTTCTTGTTGCATCTTATTCCATTAGTTAGAGGTTAAACTTCTAGTCCGATTTCATATTAGAATTATTTTGAGATTAACAAAATGAATTCTATTGCACAAAAATACTAAATTAAACTTGTCTATTTATAAGCTTCCATTTAAAACATAAGCCAAATCTATTAAAAAAAAACATTTTTAAATTTCTAAACTTTTACAATTTTCTAAATTAGATTCTTTATAAAAAAAAATTTAATTAAACTTTTATACTTTAATATGAGGTAATACGCTTTCCCTCCTACACGGAACTAATGTGTATATTTTTCAATTGCCATTAAAAGATACATTATTTTTTCTATAAAAGGACACAATATGAAAAACTTTAAAATTCAAGGACTCAATCAAAAACAAATTTTGTCAACATAACACGCTATTAACAACAATTGGAACACACATATATTAGTTTCATTTATGAAAAACTACATGTTACTACATATTAAAATATATAAATTTAATCAATAATTTTTTCTTTTAAGAGATTCAATATAAAAAATTTTAAAAAATCAAAATATTTTGTGAAAAAAAAAAAAAAACATAAAAGGCAAAATTCTTTTTTAAATTCCTTAACTTTTAAAATTTTACGGTCCCTTTAAATTTCCTTTTTTAATTAGACTTATATTTTAATATAAAATAATACGCAATCTCTTATTAACAAAACTAATGTAAATACATTTCAATTGCCATTAAAAAAGTGTTTTTTTTTATAAAGAAATCCAATATGAAAAATTTTAAAAATTCAAAGACCAATGTAAAATTTTAAAAGTTTTAAGATCCAATCAAAAATAAATTTTAACATGTACCGTTTATGAGAGATTATATGATAGTATAAATACCTAATCAATAATTTTTTTTTTTCAGATTCATCTTTGTAATTGTGCTCAGTAAGTAGAATGATTTTGGAATTAAAAGTATAGTCAAAGTCGTTAGAGAATTGATTCAAAATAACAAAATAAACTAGCACCATTTATATTATACATCAGACTAACAAATTATTGGCATCATCAGTACTATGTAAACTGGCAAAAGGCTGCAACTTACATGAAGCAATTGATTCCAATATCCATGTATGACCAATGACCTGGGATCCAAATTTAGCAGCCAGATCTTCTGCTTCATTTAGTCTCTCCCACAAAAGTGTTACTTCTTCTCCTAACTTGCATCCTTGTGGAGGATCCATATTATAGACAATCAATGATCTTGATGGAGCTGCCTGTTCATGGTTTTCTCCTTGTAATTCCTCCTTGCTCTTCAAAACATTACCCCCTGCAGCTATCAACAAAATTTGGACATCGTCTTTGTACCCCGACACAAAGTCTCCAACAAAATAGAAATTGAAGCCATTGAAGAGTTTCGGCGCCTACAAATGAAGCAACCAATGCAATATTTATCACTTCAAATGCAATGGTGACAGAATTTGTAGTTTTTAAAAAGTTTAGAGAGAACAAATAGGAGTGAGAAAATTTATAGGGCAACATCTCAACACTTGAAACATTCATAATGTAGAAACACCAAATATCTTCAATGCTTTTGCCCTCAAGACAATCGCTTTTAGTGTACTTACATTATTCAACACACTGAGCCTGCCAGTTCTAGGGCCATTATGACAGCCATGATTGTCTAGACTAACTTCATAAGCTTCTTCATCTACAGGATGCATAGACTTCATACATGCCTTCACCCCTGCAAATGCAAAATAAATTGAGGCACGAAATCAAGAAGCAGCAATTCAAAAACTAGAAGCAAGGCTAAAATAAACAGAACAGAACACTTGACAACATAATTCTTGTTATCATTTCCAGAGCACAACCTCAATGTTTATCATCACTATAACGTTTGAAACAATCATTTTAATGAAACTTCATTCTGTATTTGGTTTTAAAAATTGTGCTTGATAATTTTGGGTTCACACTAGCTCCAAAATAACCTAAACCATTTTTGAGTTAGCTTACCGACAATTATTAGTCCTTGTCAATTATTTGAGTCCAACATTCTCATTTGCCTAGGCTTTTCTTTGCTCTTGAGCTGTTGGCTTATTTAAGCTTTATCTAAATCTTTCTTCTTCTTGGACCTTAGTGAATCGTGGGCAGTTCTCTTATGACTAATACCATGTAGTTTGCGTGATCCTGAGGAGTTAAACTTGTTAATTGCATATTTACCCTTGATTTAGAATAATAAGCCATTCTTGACTTTTAACTTATCTACAATTTCTGATATGGGATTCTCTTTAATACATATTGTATTCTAGTTCCTATAAAAAGTAACAAGGGACTCCTTTGAATAATCCAGAATAAAGCCTAAGACCATGTTTGAAGCAAAAATGCAGTGCAAATAATAGACCAAATTATTCAACATCAAATGAGACAACAATCAAGTCAAAGAAAAGACAACTCACAATCAATTGTAAGAACCCATTTCCCATTCAAAATAGCCAAGAGAACTTTTAGTGTTCTTGTGCATGCTCCCTTTGTATCTGTGGCTGCAATAAGGTGTGTGACATTTGGCCTCCAGAATTTGGTTATAGGCACGCCAATCATGCTCCCAAACTCAACTAAAAGACACTATACCATAGGCAAAAGACTGCATATCAGCAATTTTATCAACAAAATGAATCATAATGCATGTACAGAAGCAGATTCCAGCAATGTACAGCTATCAATCCCGGTTAACTAAACACTAAAAGGACTCCTTCCGAATGAAACCAACACCAAATGCTATTATTCATTCTCCATCCCACTACATTGTCTTTTAAGTTAATTGCATGAGGATTAGAAAAATGATTAAACAATCTAAATTCTCAAAAATGCTTGTAATTGAGGAAATTATCTTTTTGTCAGTACTTATATTAATTCACATAGATAAGAGTGATGAGAGAAAAAAAAAGTTACAATTGCAGTGAGCATATAGAGCAAGAGAGCATACAACAAGAATGGCAAAGAGAGCATAATTCGAACCATGCATTTTTTATTTTCTATTATACCCCTACATATATATACACAATATCGAAAAAACCAATCAAAACTGCCTGCTATATGAAGCAATACAATACAAAACCAACAAGAACAAACAGCATCCAAGAAATAATGATTCATATCTTTTGACAACTAGGCACGTTAGGCAATTAACAAGTTACTTATATTATAAATAAAGCAATTAAGCTACATTTCAGGACAAATGAAAAAGAAAAGCGCTCCTATAAATCAACCACATTGTAATATGCTGTGGCATCTAGCCATATGTATAAACACAAACATCAACATCATCTACACCAACCTTCTCCTCGGAAGACAAAGCAGATCCACAGAAAACCCATTCTTTTGCTCCATTAATTGATTCTGCCCAAAAATTAGACTCTTGGGGTGCTCTGCACACAGAATGGCAAATGATCATCAGAGTTCATGCCTATTTAAGGAAAAGAACACTGTGGACAACTTTGTCCAAATCAAATATTTGGTGCCTAGTGGGACATCAGCATAAGCTTTAACAAAAATACAAAGCAAACTTACATTTGAGCTGGTACATGACAAAGTTGAGTTGGCAGATGGGTATGCCTTGATTGAGGTTTCTTAGTCTTAGACTTCTTTTCATCTGGAAATCTAACTGAAGTATGAGATGGACAAAGATAAAGAAAATTAACCTGTAAACCAACAAACTGGAGATCATTAGAATCCAAAATTTTAGCTCAGAGCAAAAAAAAAAAAGATATTTAACCAAAAATAATGACAAATACTTTCATACCTAAAGACAACAACAGCAAAAACAAAAAAAATGCTTAACCAAAATACACGAATTTTGATGCAAACACAAATGCTTATTACATTATCCCATCGGCAACCAGTAATTTTCGTTGCACAAATAACATGATAGCTTCTCCGGCAAGATTTTTGATAGCATCCCAGGGCTGCCCCCTTCAGTCCACATCTGCTACACTTCAGTTTTGCACCCCTGGCCAATTCTATGCTCAGATTCTTAACAGTTCCATCACCATCAAAATAGACTTGCGGTGCCCTGCATGTCATTGTATATATCAACATGCAACTAGGAATGATACACTGAACTGCAAAACAATCATTATCACTTTAACACAATCAGTCAAAATACATCAAGGAGGCATACCATTCAATGCATATACTGTGAACGTGTATAGCATTGGATAAAGATGCCTCATCTCCTTCCACCAACTTCCTATCGACAAAGTGCAACATTGGACCAGTATCCTGATAAGCAAAAAGGAGAAGTGTAAAAGGATCAAAGCCAACACTATTTGCAACAAAATATAGCAACTAAACGTAAGGCAAATTTAACCTCAGAGACTTTAGAGGACTGGCAAAATCCACAAACAGTTTTCACAATTGATGAGTCGAGCAGCAATGCAGGAGGTTGTGCTTTACAGGGTGATAGAGAGATAGGTTCTGATTGAGTATCGCAGGTCCCCAAATTGTCAGTTTGGAGACTAATTGGTGCACGACCAACATTATTTGTGCATATATTTAATGAACCATAGTTCAACTTCTTATGCCTCTTTGAGTCCCGTGAATTGACACCCTCAGTTCCAGAGGCAGAACTGCCAGGCCTCTCCTGCCTTGTACTATCATCAGGAGTCCGCTTGACTGATACCAGCACTTTATAATTTTGTGGACTCTGACATAAGCAATGGAATTCTCAAGCAAATTAAAGCAAAAAAAAAAAAAAAGGAGAAAAACTCATTTGCAGAGAAGAGCATGCCCAGTTATCAACATGGTAATATAAGACAGATTACAAATATATGTATGTATGTGAAATTGTGAATATAACAAGCAATATCAACGTGTCAAGAACAAAAGAACAATATTTGTTTAGGCACTTGTAAGTCCAACCTACCACAAGTTAGGTTGATGGATAAAGCAAGTAACAAACAACAAAGACAATGAATCAAGTTGCTCTTGTGGTCGGGAACAAAACATTGACACAGTAAATTGAATACCCATGTTGCATCACAACAACCAAAATAAACTAAACCATATGAGCAATAAAGAGTTCCTAAGCAAAACTTAGAACAAGAAATATATACTGAAACATTAGGTATATAATTGATTAAAAAATGCAAGAAATTAACAGATGAATTCTTACATCACCACCCTGATCATAGCTGTCATTTTCTAAACTCTTAATATCACCAGATGATGGAGGGCTGCCAGCTGACAGTTGATCTACCTGATGAGTGTCAACTTGCATAGTTTCACACTCTTGGACTCCCCCAACTCTTGTCTGGGAAGACATGTGTAGAGAGTTGACACACTGCTTAGCATCACCTTCATCCCCTCCACTCCCAGCCATTTCATAATCATTATTCCTAAAGCCTCTTTGCAAATTGCATTTGTCTGCCATTTCAGTCTTTTGAACCCCATCATGATGTAGTCTCGTGCCTGCTAGTGAGCACACAGACCTGGGACAGCTTGAATTGTCCTTACCAGCAGCTTTAAATGATCCATTGATCAATTTATCAAAGCAATCCACACTTCTTGAAGTGGGGTATGTCTCCAAATTCCTCCCAGAATCTGAGAGTTACAATTAATACCAAATGAACCTTATAATCAAAAGGCCATAACTCAAAAATAAGCAAAGCAAAGAGCATGAAATTAAAGAACAGAAAGAGCTCATACCAGAGGAGGTTGACTGGAACAAGTTGGCACAAAAAGAAGCATCCAAGCTTCTATAGATTGTTACAATGTTTTCAATGGAAGGCATAGGCCTCAGATCTGCAACGTACATAACCATTTTAGTCCATAATAGTTCCAAGGAACCTAACTTTCAGGCGAAAGCCACTTCCAGTAAAGACAAGCCCTAACATTCAAAAACTCAATTATGAGGCTTACTAAAAGTGCAGCAAACTAATATCTTAAATGAATAATCATTGTCCAAGATGATATTTATCCAAGAATAGCATTATTCAGAAGAGTTCATTTATTTTCCCCAAAGAAAGCAGACAATATGCTGGAATAATTTCCAATCCTGAAAATGGACACGCTATAAGTACCTAAAGCAAACAGTGAGCAGGCCATTTATACTAAGGATAGTCTTTAATCTTTGAAGAGATCCTTCCAAATATTTCAACTGAGAAATATAAAGAAATGCCCACCAAAAAATACGTAAATCTATGTACCTCTGTCAACATATTGAGCTTTACAAACGGAGCACTCTGACCCAAACTGCGTCCTTTCAGGTAGACATGAACTGCAATAAATTCAAATGCCCAAATCAAAATTACAGATCCAATTAAGGAAACACCACCCACAAAAGAAAGAAGAACAAGAAAAGTGAAGGCGAAGGATACGCACTTGCAGAAAATGTGATCACAAGGAAGCAGAAACGGTCGCTTTAGTAAGTTTAAACTAGAAAAGACCAAAAAATCAAAAACAAACATCAGAAAATTCCAAGTAGATAAACAAGAAAAATTAAAGTAAAAAACAAAAAAGGAAGGAAAGAAAGTGCACAAACCAGAGCGGACATTTGAGCTCGAGACCCAGTTTCTGAAGATGGAGAACCCATGGATTCATAGACCTAAAATTACAATTCGATTTCATGGAACCGGCCATTTTCACTAACCAACTAAGCTTTGAAAGCCAAATTGCAAAGCGAAGATTTTGAGTATCTGCAAGTTTTCTAACTGCTATGGGTAAAGGGAAGGGAACTTTAAGTTCATAGGTCCGTACAGTAGATTGATAGATGGTCGCGATGAGTGCACGTGGACGGTTAAGATTCTGTGAGTGTCCATAGAAAGAAAAATGAGAAAAAGGAAGCGGTAAAATAAAATTTTTGAGAAGAAAGGGCGTTTGGGTTTGAAGGAAAAGAGCGCGCTTTTTCAGTTATGAGTTCGGGCAACTCCCGCGCCTGTCAAAATTTTTCGTTATTTCCTGGGCTGTCCCCGGTTTAAATTTCTCGGGAGAATCTGATATCTCGTAGATATCGTGATAAGTTGCTGAATCTCCTAACTTTTTTCATCATCCACGAGCGAATTTTTGAGATTTTTTTTCTATCCGTCCAGTTTGTCATACACACTCTTATCAAATATTTTAATTTTATTTCTCTAAAGAAATTGAGACGATGTAATTAGAGTTTTAAACCTCTCGCGGCATATTTGTTCGTCCGATCGCATACACCCAATCGATTTGACGGCAAAATAGACTCGTATCACATCGGTTCTCATGCTTTTTTTTATTTATTTTACCTTTAATTTATTTTTTAAATAATTGCTCACTCAATAATGTTACTCAAAGCGTAAATTTTGGAATTTTAAAAAATAACAATTACATATTTTTCTATATTACCATTAAGTGTGTATTTAAAAAGGGACAAATTTTGATAAAATTGAAAACATAATTAATGAATTGATAATATATAATAGTGGATATTTGATAAAAGAAAACTTGTCAACAAAAATCGTTTGATCACTTAAATTTTAAAAAAGACTATTGATAACACAGTAAAAATCATTTGCTTTAAGTCTCATCCAGTCGGCCCACTTAACTGGTAAGGCTCAAAACCCAATAACCAACAGTAGCAGGCACGATCTCCTAAGCAGCGCATACGCCCGATCGGCTGATGTGACCGCCAGTCACATCAACCACCCGATACAAGGCAGCGCCCATACCTACCTCTTGCTCTTTGCCATGCCGCCGAATACCTACTCTGACAGCCAGTAATCACTCCCCAGGCACTTAAGTGCCCCTCAATCATCTCATATAATAGTCAAGCCAACGATGGCTTCAGGTATTAAATCTCCAGTATTCTCTCTCTAAAAGTACTAATCTCCAGCATTCTCTCTCTAAAAGTACTTTCTCTCTCTAAGCTATTAACTTAAGTTTCGGAGTGCTCACGCCTGGTCCGACCGGGCACTCTTTCTTGCAGGGTTTCTCTCATCCGATCGGTCTCACCTATCCTCTTCAGATAAAAACGATATGTGCTTTATCATTTGGTGCTTTCGTTGAGAGGAATGGCGAACTCGCGATCCAACAAGAATACGACCCCCAGAGATTTCAATCACGAAGGTGGTGCTCGTGCCAGTTTAGCAATCCGTCGCTTCGGCACGAGATATAAAAGAAATGTGTGAAGAGGTCGAGCGTTGGGGCCGCTCCCTCCAGGATGCACAGAATTTTGAAGCAAGCCACGGTCCTCCATCCATTTGGGTGCAGCTGATAAGGAGAGATGACATATCCCTCTACCACGACTATCTCAAAAGCGCTGAAGGGAAAGCGCATTCCTGCATCCAAACTCCAAAGGTGGCAGATGAACCACTCGTTGTTGTGCTCTCCGAAAGGCCCCTCTGTCACTACCATGGAATCCGGGTACGGTGCTATAGAGATGTCATCAGGGAAGCCGTATTTGGCGGGGACTTCAGCCACTTCCTCTCTGGACAGTCGGGAGCACAGCTCAACCGCTGCTTTGTCCCTATACTCATCCAAAAAACCCATGTCCAACGCCTCACCACTGCTAAAAGCCATTTTTAACGAAGAAGGAGGGGAAGATATATGCAAATCCCTAGTTTCTAAGTGGATGAATGCAAGAGGAGAATGAACATAAAAAGCGAGAAAGCAAAAGGGAGGACTTACTTACTTTATAAAAGGGACTTAGGAAATTTGAAAAAGGAGCAAGGAGCGATTGCGGAAATCTGAGAGTTGAGAAATAATTTTGGCAGAGATTCGCTAGAGATTGTAAAAGTAAAGAAGAAATTCTTTTGAAATCCTCTATTTATAAGCCAGAGATTCCGGAGCACGCCAACCGACTCGCCACTTGAAGAATGCCACAAGTTAAAGACATTATGGCTGTACGCAGAATGAAGCGTCACCCTCGGAGCACGCGCAGCATTAAATGGAAACAACTGTCCAGGCAAGCGTGTCTTTTCAGAAAAAACGCCTCACAAATTCAAACATTTCGTCAACGTGCGCCTTCGGATCGGGAAAATTCAGAACTGACTCCATCCGAACGGGACTACAAAAGGCAAGTCCATACCCGATCGGACCTGTTGAGGAGGGACAAGTGATAACACAGCAAAAATCATTTGCTCTAAGGCCCATCCAGTCGGCCCACTTAACTGGCAAGGCCCAATACCTAACAACCAAAAGTAGCAGGCACGAGCTGTAACGACCGGGCCCCCTAATGGTAGTGGGATTCTAAGAATTAAAGGACTTATCCCCAGGTCCTTGGTTCGAATCCCACGAAAGGCAAAAATGCACAAGGGGAGTGTGAAGTTCTGTGAGTAATGGCTGAGACCCAGTTCTGTCTATCCTCCCGACGGGATGTGTTCCGGGGAGTTGATTCTGATCTGTACGGGCCCGATCGTTACACGAGCTCCTAGGCAGCGCACACGCCCGATCGGCTGATGTGACTGCCAGTCCTATCAGCCGCCTGACACAAGGCAGTGCCCATACCTACCTCCTGCTTCTTGTCATGCCGCCGAATACTTACTCTGACAGCCAGTAATCACTTCTCAGGCACTCAAGTGCCCCTCAATCATCTCATATAAATAGCTCAGCCAACGATGGCTTCAGGTATTGAATCTCCAGCATTTTCTCTCTAAAAGCACTTTCTCTCTCTAAGCTACTAACTTAAGTTTCGGAGTGCTTACGCCTGGTCCGATCGAGCACTCTTTCTTGCAGAGTTTCTCTCATCCGATCGGTCCCACCTCTTCTCTTTAGATAAAGACGATCTGTGCTTTATCAACCATATAAGCACCTAAATTTGTTAATTATGTACTCTCTCCGTTCCATAATATCTGTCACTTTTACTGTTTTCGTTAGAATTAAAAAATATTAATTAGGATTAAATTTTAAATTAAATATAATAAATAATAACTAAATTACTCTTATTTTTATTATTTTGAAAATTGTAACTTAAATCTAATTAATTGAATAACATTGAAAATATAATATGAAATTAATATCGTATTGAAAATTAAAAAAAAATTAATATTGTATTGAAAATTAAAAAATGACATTTAAAATGAAATATAAAATTTTATAAAAATTGACAGTTATTAAGAAATAAAAGGAATAACAAATAAACACAGAATAACGAATAAACACAAAATGGCAGTTGATTGAAATATAAATTGTACGTGAAATATATATCAGCTAACGTGAAACATCAACTATATACATTAAGACACGTGTCGATATAAAAAATCTACCCTACACCAAGCAAAACAGTATCGTTTTGCCCTATCATGCTTCATTCACCAGCGAATTTCTCTTTTTTCTCGATTTTTCTCACCAGTTTCGGCCCCTCCCATCTGCGTTTCTTTCTGCCTCTTCTACTTCTGCCCCTCCATCAGCTACCATCAGTTGTCGGCTTCTCCTCCCTCTTTTCTCTTTGCTTTTTTCGTCAGGTTTTCTTTCTAAAGCAGCCTTGGCTGCTCCATTTCTTGTTTTGATTGCAGCCCCAACTCGCCGTTTTCTTATAATTGACCACTAGAGTTTTTTATCGGGACTTTTTTATACATGATATTTTTTAAAAAGTTATTTAGAATTTTGATGTATTTTGAATAATATTTGAAGAACTGGTGTCTTTTCTATTTTCGCAATGGGTTATTGCGGAAATAGCATTCCATTTCCGCAACATACCATTGCGGAAATAGAATGTTATATTTATTTATTTTTTTTATAATGTTGGACTTGCTTTCCATTGCAAGGAATGGAAAGCAAGCACATGACCGGCAGCTTTTCCAAGGAAAAGCTGCCGGTTTTTTTTTATTTTTTTAAATAAAAAATTTAATAATTTTTTTAATAAAAAAATTATATAAAATCTAAATATTTTTTTTATAAATGAAAAAATATAAATAAATTTTGTCTTTTTTATTAATATAAAAGATTAATTTTTTTTACTCAATTTAATAAATGTAATAAAAAAATTATAAATTAATATGCGTGTGTTAAATTAAAATGAAAATATTATTTAAATTTAATCATTTATATAATGAATGTATTATCTTTTATTTTGAAAAAAATTATACGTTAATATACGTGTCTTCGATTAAAACGAAAATATTTTAATATTTTAAAATATTTTCGTTTTAATACAAGATACGTATATTAACGTATAATTTTTTTAAAATAAAAGATAATAATATTAAAATATTTTTGTTTTAATCCAAGACACGTATATTAACGTATAATTTTTTCAAAATAAAAGATAATAATATTAAAATATTTTCGTTTTAATCGAAGACACATATATTAACGTATAATTTTTTCAAAATAAAAGATAATACATTCATTATATAAATGATTAAATTTAAATAATATTTTCATTTTAATTCAACACAAGCATATTAATTTATAATTTTTTATTACATTTATTAAATTGAGTAAAAAAAATTAATTTTTTATATTAATAAAAAAGACAAAATTTATTTATATTTTTCCATTTATAAAAAAAATATTTAGATTTTATATATATATTTTTATTAAAAAAATTATTAAATTTTTTATTTAAAAAAAAAAAGGACAGCTTTTCCTTGGAAAAGCTGCCGGTCATGTGCTTGCTTTCCATTACTTGGATTGGAAAGCAAGCCCAACATTATAAAAATATATATATATATATAACATTCCATTGGTTTGTTGCGGAAATGAAATGCTATTTCTGCAATAACCCATTGCGAAAATGGAAAAGACATCAGTTCTCTAAATATTATTCAAAATACACCAAAAATCTAAATAACTTTTTAAAAAATACTATATATAAAAAAGTCCCGTTTTTATCATCTTTTTCGACCATGACCAATAGCGAGGCGATTGAGATTTCAGTCGCTTGAATCCAAAAACAAAGGGAAATAAAGGGATAAAAATAGAATTTGCCAGCGATTTTAGGTCCTAAATTGAAATTTAAAAATAGATGTTTTTGATGCTACCTTAGGCATGTACACTCTCTATTGATTTCCTATATTGCACGCGTTTGGCCATGCCAACATATGTGCTTATTTGTTGCATAATTAATAAATTTAGATGTTTATATCATCACTTTTAAAGTTTATTTGTTTAAATAGTTTTTGTGGATAAGTTTAAAGTACTGTATATGAATTTATTCTTGATAAAAAAGAAGATTCAATAAATTATAATAAATAATCAATATAATTGATGTTAATTAATTTTTTTTGTTGGTATACGTGAATCTATTAAAAATTGACACTTTGAAATGAATGAACGTATGACATAATAAGCTTAATTGAAATTTATGTACAAAACTGATCAATGTCTATTCGAAAAAGAACAAAATAATTATTTGCAATTTTAAAAGTTTTTAGTAAATTAATTAAGCATAAGCCATTTTTTCCGATTTTATGAATATTTCCTTGTTATCTTTTGGAGGCTTGGAATTTTTTTTTGGATTTTTTAATGAAATTCAAACTCCAATAAAACGGAAAAAAAAAAAAAAAAAATACTCAAACTCAATCGTATGGTAACTATATATGATTTAAACAAAATCTTGAATATTTTAAAAGTCAGCTTTTAGTATTGAAAGGTAGGGTTTTGAGCATTCCATAAAAAGTCAACTTGGAATTTTAATTCCGCATTAGCTATTTATATATTAACGGATGATCACTAGGATAAAGTAGCACCTATTACCTTGTCCGTGGCAAGTTGGCATCACCGATCATTTTCTTCTAGACAAGATTGATGTCTGTTGCACCGTTAATTTCTTCACCAAGGCCAAAAGGTCCTCCACGAGTTTATATAAAAATCAAGTGCGGCTTTTTATATTTCCATCAGATCAATTTAATTCTTAATAATTAAAATCGGATCAAATAAATTCTAATATACAAACGAAATACTCAACGGGGTTTTATTTCTTTAAGGGTGACATTGGCCCTATCGAAATATGAATAGGTTAATGGAGCTTTGAAGCAAACTTAAGGGGCTTATCTATGGCCTCTTCTCAAGGCTCCTAATTAATTTAATCCTCACTTTGCAGGCTGATCACAAATTCCAGGGCTTGCAATCTCTTCAGTGGAAAATCCTGTATCAGAAGCTTCAATTATACCTGCAGGTAACAGCAGGTATTGTAAACTGGTTTCTTCTGTAAAATGAAATCTGTCATATGCTGCACTTTCACGTTCAACATCATCCAAGTCTCCAGAAAAAGAATAACTTTCATCTTTTATAGTATGTAATGAGCATTCCGCATGACCAGCCTCTGCTTCTGTCAATTCTCCTCGCTTCATGGCATCTTCTGATTCCTCTGTGGCTGCAATATCTTCTTCTCTCACTGATGAAACTTCTGAGGAGCTTCTGATATCATCCAGGTCATGGAAAGTTTCACTTGCATTCTCAGGATTCTTTTCAGTTTGTTCTACATTATCATTGACAATCACATGATTTGGATGTGATTCGCTTTTCTCCATCTCTATCAGCCTTTCGATTGCTTGAGTTGCAGCTTTTATAGCCCATCCATCATCATCAACATCTCTGCACATGTTAAGACTTTAACGAATGTCGAAACCTGTACTTTCTGAATGCCTCAAAGCTTAACCAAATTACTGGGAAACATGACGTTTATAACCATTGTTACAAGCATGAAATTATGGACCTTTGACGACGAGATTTGGCATTGTGGACTATTTATGTTGTACAGACCTATTAAGAAACAATTCACATATCAATTGTGTGCATATAGTAAACATCAGAGCAGCAATTACCTTAGAGGAACCAGTCCAGCAGAAATGAAGGCTGATTTCATGAGAGTTGCAGGAACCAAAGGCTGATTGGAAAAGTATTCTCCATACCTTATGACTTCCACCAGAAAATTGACATCTAGAACAAACTGTTGTAGGCACATTGACATGGATGAAATCAATTCAGTATATGCTTATCATCAATGCAACTACTGGTACATGAGAGGATCTCAAAATATTAGAGCAAATATGTATACCTGATTTATAACTTCAGCATTTTGGAAATCTGATTTTTCTTTGTTAGTTTCCCAAATCTTTTTGTTGTTTGAAATCCAAGCAAATATGGCCTCAATGAGCTCCCTCAATAGATCCATCAACCAATCTGTTTCAAAAACATTGTCCTCGGCAAGTTTACCTAATTTCCGCAGTTCTAAAAACAACAACTGATACAAAACAAATTGAAAACTGTATAAGCAGAATGCTGTCAGCAGAAATTAGAAATCAAGGAGACTGATTTATGATGCCTTTTGCACTCTATTTGGAAATATACTTCTAATAGTAAGACTCAGTTCAAAAGATACTATGGTGAGACTATTAAAAAATTAAATTCTTACGTTTCTAGCATTGTAAACACATTAAGATTCTTTTCTCACTTTTACCTAACAACTTGAACAAGTTAAATAACACCATGGGTGAAAAAAATATAAACAAGACAAGAATCCAGGAGAAAAACCAGCAACGCTACAAAATCTAAAGTGAAAAAGAAATATGCTAGAAGTAGAGCCGCAACAGAAAAAAGCTAGAGAACACTTTTAGGGGCACACTGAATTGAGCAATTACTAAGTAACAAGTCATTTCATTACATTATAATTGTAGCAAGTACTTTGTTCTTCCTTCATTTTCTCTCTCTCTCTTTTGGTTTGAACAAAATAGTAATTAATAAGTGTTAAAAATAAAAGGTCATCATATTCCTTTCCATAAGAAGGAAAGAGCACCTGAAAAACAGTGGAGGGCATATGATCATGAACCAGGCTGGAACCAGTCTCACTGTCAACAGACATGACATGGGTAACTTTAGAGCTCTCAAGGGAAAGTACTTTGTATAGAAATTGCCGGTAGAACTGAGCTCTGAGATGAGCGGATGCCTCTTGAATGACCATGACATAATTATCAAGTTCATGCTGCTGAAAATTGAAAGATGCATCTTTTCTTAACTTAGAGTTGATAGAGCTGGTGCCCTTAAAAATACTTATAACTGTGCTAGCTAAAAAATGTTCAAGTGTTGATATGTTTGCCAGAAGAGAAACTTGTTGTGGCACTGATTCTGCCAAAATTATTCCTGAACCATTTTTTGCTGATGAATTATTTTCTGAGGTGATGGCTTTCTCAAGTATAGCTATATACACCATGAAAAGGTTACTGAGTCCTGCTAGGATAGAACCTTCCATTTGAAGGGCAGCCAAAGGAGTAATATCTTTGGTGATGGCCTGAAAAAGAAGGGATAAAGTTTAGTTGCAGTTTCCATATTGAAAATGAGCATGCTTCAACATATTTGTTTCCTTGTTCACCGTTTTATCAAAAGTCTCAAGTCCCTCAGAAAAGGTGCAACAAAACCGTGAGGTGTCAAAGTTTTTGTTTACGTAAGCTGACTAATTCTTCTTTGGAAGCCCACCCAACTCTCTGGCTCAATTTACAAATGTTCTTTAAAGATTTCTCAAAAAAAAAAAAGGAGAGACAGAGAGAGAGGGGGAAAAGAAAAGATCTGACTACCCTTAAAAAAGCTTTAGCCCAGCGTGTATAACAATATCCTAATGTATTTAACAAGCCAATATTTTCTACGACAAAGACAATAGCTTCTTTCTGTGTAGCTCAACGAATTCTCTGATGATTACATAGAAGTTGCAACAGCTGCCTTGATAACACAAAAGGATGAAATTGCAGCATTTAGTTTCCTAGCTAAGGTGAAGGTGTCTTGTTGGTGGTCAATTAATATATTTGGGCAGATGCAGACAAGCACGTGGCAATGCAACTCATACATTTTTTGTTTTCACTCTATTTAGTAGTTCTTCATTAGTTTATACATCAAAAGCAGAGTCAAAAGTAATCAAACGAACCTGCAATAGAGTTACAAACTTCCGGCCACTGTTAGTGAGTAGGCAATATTCTGGTTCTTGCCCAACAATCATATATGAGTAGCCTTCATTAAGAATTCCAGATACAAGATATCTGCCCAAAACCCAAGCATCAGTTGCTGTAAAGATGCTGACAACTTTCTTAAAATGTTCTATATGCATCTCTAGAACATCTTCCATACAAGAGCGAAGATGCTGGATGAGGCATGGCTGCAGCTCCAGTCTTTGAGTATCTAATAAAGAGCAATATGAGATTGCAAACTGCATGCATTCTACTGCTGCTGACAGTCCATTGCCTATCTCTGAGATAGATCTAACATATTTACTAAAAGAAAGAGCAAATGCTTCAATTTCTTCTTCTATCCATTGAATAAGTTCTGAAGCATAGGGAGAAGTTTCTCCATAAAGCATTACAAAACTCCTTGCTGCTTGAGAAATTGCAGAAAAGACAAGTTTTAAAAGTTCCTTAACGTAGATGCTATTTGAAAATGATCTTGAGGTCTGCAAATTATGCATCCCAGTAGCTAAACGAGAATGGTAATACTTGACTAGTAACTGAGTTGCTAGATACCCATCACCCAGTCTGCAAATTCCAACTAGTGCCTTCTGTAATTCTGCTGCAGCAATTCTTGAATTTTCTGCCAACAGGGTTAATTGCAATGTAATCAGGGCCTTCCTCTCAGAAATTGCTGAGTTATATAACATTAAGAGATCCAATGGGGTATCATCTTCAAGCTGCACCTTGAGTAAGTTTTCTTCCTCCATCTCCAAAATTGATATAGCTTCATCAGTTCTGTTTTCTGAAAGAAGCATGTCCAAAGTATCTGAAACATCATTGATGTGCGCCTTCAATCCACTTAGTGGGGGATACTCATCAACTTCGAGTTCTTCTGTGATTGTTTCCATGGTTTCCTCTGATAAAGCCTTAATATATACACCAGAAATTAGTTCTTGCACAACTCTCTTTTGTGTTAAAACATGGCCTCTCAGTTGCATCAATTCCTCTTCCATGTCATTTACTTGCTCAAATATTCTGCAAGAATTATGAAGTGAGCAGACAATACATGGATTATAACCTGAAAAGGGATATTTTTTTTTTCATTAACTAGAAATAAGCATAACCATGCATGTTCAAAAACTAGCCTTTGAACACCCCATAACTAGAGACATTTTCCAACTGTATAAATTTAGTTCAGGCTTTCTCTCTCTATCTTCAAAGTAAGCCTTAACATATCAAAAGATATATTTGAAGAAAAAATATAAGACATGGAAGCTGCATTCAAAGAAGACTAATAATGGATTTACTCATACTAGAACAGTAGCAGTATGCAACTTCCATCTATTGATGTCACTGTTTATTTGACGCTCCCTATTTGCCATTTTAGAATGTGTGTTTTTTTTATAACAATTTGAGCAAACTACAATAATCAAATTTTTTTCACTAAAAAGAAAGATAGAAAGAGTGTGAAAAACTGTACAAAAAGGCAAATAATGAAGAAGAAACATAAAATAAATAAATACCCAACAAAGGCTGAATAATTAGCGGAGATATTTCTATGAAAATCTTCATCAGATGCCTCCTTTATTTCAAGCAATTCCGTGCACAGATGCCTTATTCCCTGAAATCAAACATCAGAAACATTCATACTCTATTACCATGAACTCAAATTCTACTAATTAGCACATTCAACTTACCTTTCCGGTCATGGATTCCAGTTCGGAATTCTCATCTCCGTCGCTAGAAATGGATGATACGTCGGAGCTGGCATCGGACTCGGTCGCATCGTCCGCTTGCCGGAATTCTCTGAACCGGAATCTAGAAGAAGCCGTGGATGATTCCATGGAAACCTATATCTCAGAAAACAAAAGCATCCTTTACTTATTTGATTCAGAAATTCACGGAAAGCTATTTCTTGGAGCTCCCTGTCGTCGTTTTGCGCCATTAGCCGTTCAAAGCTTCGTTTCCTTCGCTAACTAAATGCAAACAAAGCGCCACTTTTCTCTGTCTTCTTCTCCCTCCGCCGTAATTTTCCGTTAATTGGCCCCATTGCTGACGAACTTAAACGGTACCGCTTTGAGAACGAAGACTGCATTAATACGATGCCGTTTGATTAATTGAGATATAAAAAAAAGCGGAGTCAATTTGTCGTTTTATGGCTGCGGGAAAATCCACGTAGGCGTTGCATTTTCAACTCCCAAACAGATAGTCAGAGCGCGACTAGTCCATTATTTTTCTATAATACAAATTCTTTATCTCTCACTATCTCTCTCCAAACAGAAAATGAGATGAATGTGATGTTGATGAGAGGAAGTCTCCTTCGTCTAGGCATCTTCGCGGTGGTTCTGATACTCGGTGGAGGACTCCGGGGAAGCTCCGGTGATGGAGAGTTCAGCGGAGATTACTCGACGGTTTCCGGTATAATAATTCCCGGTTTCGCTTCTACTCAGCTTAGAGCTTGGTCTTTCCTTGACTGTCCGTACTCTCCTCTCGATTTTAATCCTCTTGACCTCGTCTGGCTCGACACCACTAAAGTAACTCTCCATTTTTGCCTCTCTCTTTTGCTTCTGTTTTTTTTTTCCTTTTGAATTTCATTTATTATATGCTAGTTTTGCTGTTCTACAGAATGCTTGAATCTAATTACAGTTTCTGCTTCTGTGAGGAGAGAAACGGAAGCTCATTTTATGTTTATCTGTTACTTTTGAGAGATTATTATGAGATAGTCAATGCTTCTATTGTTATCGGCTAAAATTGGCTACATAAGAAGTGATTCGGGTTTTTCCATATTGTGTTTGCTTCGCCGCATAGCTGTTAGCAAAATTTATGTGTTAGCTTCGAATTTATTAACTTTTGGCTCGTCTATTTAAATTTTCGTTTCTCAGCAGTTAATGGATTAGCAAAAATGCATACTCTAGTTTTGAATTCGTTAGTTGTTTTCTCATCTATACGAATTCTTTATATGCTAGCTTTGTGCTTCGAGGAAGTGGTTTAATCTAAGTTTAGTTTCTGCTGCTGTAATGGAAGGAAAACCGAACTCGTTTTATATTTATTTGTGCATTTTACGTGATTATTATGAAAAAACCATTGCATCTTTCTTTTTGGCTAAGTTTGGACATTCTTTTTTCTGATGTTAATTATAATCTCTGCTTGCTACTTACCAAAAATTGTCGAAATAATTTTCATTTGATAGTGAAGGAGGTAGTCTTTGTTTCTTTGTCATGCAGCTTCTTTCTACTGTAAATTGTTGGCTTAAGTGCTTGATGCTCGACCCTTACAATCAAACAGATCATCCTGAATGCAAGTCGCGACCTGATGAAGGCCTTTCTGCAATTACAGAACTTGATCCTGGCTATATAACAGGTTATTCTCCTAGTTTTTTTTTTTTTAATATTACTCTTCCTGTAAGTTTTGATTACATTTTAATAGGATGGCAAGGAATTCGTAATGAAGTTTTATGCCTTTTAATTTTCAGGTCCTCTTTCTTCAGTGTGGAAAGAATGGATAAAGTGGTGCATTGAGTTTGGAATTGAAGCTAATGCAATTATTGCTGTTCCTTATGATTGGAGGCTGTCCCCATCAATGCTTGAGGAGCGGGATCTTTATTTTCACCGGCTCAAGTATGTATAATGCCTAAACCACTCTTTTAACAATAATATCAACTCAGTGTTTCTTGCATCTCTGGCTATCTGGCTTACAAATTGAGCTAATTAATTTATCAATTTGCATGGTGAGTTCAGTTTGAGAGGACTCTTGCATTTTTATAATTAAGTTACATTTTCAGCGTGTTTTAACTCCTAACTCGACAAGAACTGATTTGGAAACTTAAATATGTATTGTGATTATGGTACTTTGAAATTTATAATGTCAATACACTTGAGAATTTTGATTTTTAGAATTCATGAAATACTAATATTGCCCTGATCGTAGTTGTTGTGTATGGGTTTGGCACTTTTCTTTACTCGGATTAATTTTGTGATTTAACCAATTTCTTTAGATTCCACAAGATAGATAAAGTTGTGGGTTCAAAGGAGTATTTTCTGTAATTGCATGAGTGGCTGCTAATATAGGATTTTTGCTATGAATAAAGTTGCTATTTCACTTGAATGCAACTCAATTATGTTTGAGTTTTGATAAAAAAGAAATGGTGTTTGTAGATTATGTGCTTCCAGAGGGCTAAATATCATGTAGTTCAACTATAACTGATTTTGAAATAAATTGTTAGTTGTACTTAGCATCTTTTAACAGCTTGTCTGACTATTTCGGACCCATTCTATTCTTGTTTAATTTGAACTTATTGGCATATAAAATTGTCAGAAACTAAATCCAGGTTTGATCCAAGGGATTTGAAATTTTGTTGCATTTTCATTTGCAGGTTAACATTTGAAACCGCACTTAAACTTCGTGGAGGACCCTCAATTGTACTTGCACATTCTTTGGGTAACCATGTCTTCCGGTACTTCTTGGAATGGTTAAAGCTAGAAATTGCTCCGAAGCATTACAATGAGTGGCTGGACAAACATATTCATGCCTACTTTGCCGTTGGTATTATATATTTTCCATCAAAATTCATCTGGTAAATTAAGGTTTTCATCTAATCTCATTTTGTTGCTTGATTCCAGGAGCTCCTCTTCTTGGTGCAACTGAGACAGTCAAAGCAACTCTTTTTGGAAACACGTTTGGTCTTCCTGTTGCTGAGGTTATTTACCTTCTTAGTCTGTGTAACCTTTTTTTTTTTTTAACTGGTGGTGTTGTTTGTTAACCAACCTACGCAGGAGGGGTTATAAAACTGCACAAATCTTTAAATTTTTGATAGTAGACATTTATAGTATCTTAAGACTTTTGGTCATATAAATTACGTAGACAATCCTTCTGAGAAAAATGAACTTATATAATCCCCAAAAAGTGTTCACACCATTAAATTTTAAAAAATCTTATAAATTCAGATGCCTGTGGAATTTGTGCTAATAATGGTGACTTGCACTAGGCCATTAACATTTTAGGTATCACTTTTGTTGTTATCTTGTACCCTTGCATATGAATGCCTGTTTTAAGACATCCTTATGGCAATGAACCAGGGAACAGCTCGATTGATGTTCAATTCATTTGCTTCCTCTATATGGATGATGCCGTTTTCAAAGTATTGCACAGCTGATAATCCATATTGGAAGCATATCTCTGGGACATACAGGAAAAGTCATCAGATATATCAATGCGAGGAACAGGAATTTCAATCAAATTACTCTGGATGGCCGACAAATCTTATCAATATTGAAATTCCTTCCAACCGTGGTAAGAACAAACTCAGAGTTTCTTATCACAAAAGCAATGTTTTATTGAGCTTATTTTGCTCTCTTGAAATTTCATATTTGCAGAGTTTTATCCTTATCCATCAGTTGCAGAAGTAGCTGAAGCCAACTTGTCTGGCATTGAATGTGGACTCCCTACTCAGCTATCTTTTTCACCTCGTGAAGTAGCAGACGGGACCTTTTTCAAAGCAATAGAAGACTATGATTCTGATAGCAAGAGGCTCTTATATCACCTAGAGAAGTGGGTATTTCCTTAATAATGCTGAGAGGGCTGTTAGCCCTTTTCTTGGCTTGTTTTGCAATCTGTTCTGAAGTAAATTATCAAGATTGCCTTTTCGATGTGAGATCCAGAATATTGAAAGAATTTTGCTTTGACTTAAAGTTTCCCACTATATTGTCTTGCATTTATAGAACTTGATGTTTGTTTTCAGCAAGTTTTTGGATCATATCTTTCTCACCATGTTAGTCTATCATGTGGTTCTTAATAACATCAATTATTTGTTTGAGGACCCTTAATTTAATATTGCCTTCGAATCATATTTTTCTAATAAAAACCTCTTGTGATTAGTGATTTGACTGAAACAATGTTACGTATAATTATTTCCTTAATATCCATAACTGATTTGAGTGTGACCAGGTCCATGACAAACAACTTGGTGAAGATACTGTGTGCATAGTTTCATTTGTAATAAATCTAAATTTGCAGTACCATGTTGTTTTCAGGTCATATCATGGTGATCCTGTTCTGAATCCGCTTACCCCTTGGGAAAGACCGCCTATCAAAAATGTCTTTTGCATCTACGGAATAGATATGAAGACTGAGGTACAATTTTCTTCTTGAAGTGGATGTGGTAATTTCTGTTTGTTTTGAGTGAACCTATCAAGTGAAATTGCATTTATGTACTGAATCTGGAGTGTTGGGTGCTAATTGTGTTATGGTCATATTATTATTTTGTTCTTGAAACATTCTACAGTGAAATTGTTTTTCTTACTATGCTTAAATAATCTGTTCAAGCGGTTTCCAATCCCATCTCCATCCCCATGGCTGATGGTTACATTATTACGTATTGCACAAGAACCTAGTCTTAAATGTATTGACATGCTATTTTTTCAGTCTGTGAAGATTATTTGGATTGCTGATAGTTTGTTTTCACCCTAAGGTAATTCATTCTCATGACTAGGGATGATGGTTTTGGGTATCTTGGAAATGGAAAACAGGTTGGTTACTATTTTGCTCCAAGTGGCAAGCCTTATCCTGATAATTGGATCATAACAGATGTCATTTATGAGCTTGAAGGATCTCTTGTCTCAAGGTAAGTGCCATCGATACTGTTTCTGCAATAATGTGGACCTTATGTACATGTACATATTTGTGTATTAGTGGATCATACTGATCAATCTATTTCTGGTTATGTTTTTCAAGATGTAATACTAATCTGTCCATTTCTATGAGGAGAAAGTAATTTTTAGATTCTCTTGGTTTGATTGGAAAAAAAAAAATGAATGCCCGAGTGATTACTATGTATTTTGGGTTAGTTAAAATATATAACTTTCATGGAAACAATACTCTCTTTTGAAGCTAGGAGACTAATTTGAGAATATATATATATATATAGATTTTCATTCCTCAGTCATTCTTGTTGTCCTCATGATTAGTTTAATAAGATAAAAAGAAAGAGATTTTGTGAAGACTGGCATGAGGACATGCCTACTTGAGCAAGCATAAAAATACTGTATTTTTTTTGTCCAAGTGATCATCATACTGGTCCCTAAGCTTAAAACATATCTCTCTTTTATTAAATCGAAAATGTGGTGTTTGCTCGTAGAACTTTCTGACCAGAGTAGAAGAGAAAGCTCACTCTTTAGAAGAAACTTCGTATTTTGAACTAAGATGCTGATAGGAACTAAACTGGAAAAGCTCAAAGATGAACTAGAATCTTACTTGGCACAAAGAGTTGGAGGTTTTAAATTTATTACCTCCTAGTCCCAGTAGATTAAGCGGAAAATAAAGGCCAGTATTTAATGTCCCCTTAGGCCTTTTGGTCTTAATTATTACCAATGGCAGAAAGATAATTCCAAAATTTAGAAGTTACTAAATAAGATAGGAAAACATGGCTTCCTTCTCCCAGAAAACAGAACCTGTCTTATGGGACCCTCTCTATGTTGTAAGAGAAAAGACATATGTCCCAGCCCCCTGTCTACTAATTTCAATCCAAAATTAATGTACTCCCCTTTTGTTGTTAAAAAAATTGGTTATTTTAGTGTTGGCTCACTTCATCTGAGAGTATGAGTGCCTCATCCGTCCATCTGTTGCTTTATGTAGACAACCGTGAGGAGTTGAATTGCATTCCTTTATGGTAGATAATCATCAGGAGTTGGCATGCTATTTTCTTCAGCCCAAATATTTTGAAATGCATGTTTATATGGGCTTCAGCTGTCAATATCCCATAAAAACAGATATATCAGTTGTAGTTGTTGCCTGTAGTGTAAATGCTTATCCATTTGTCAAATATACATGAAATCTTTAGCTTCTTCTGGACATTTTAATTTATATTTCACCTTCTTGTAGGTCAGGAAATTTAGTTCAGGGGAATCCTGGAGCTGCTAGCGGGGATGAAACAGTAAGCTTACAAAATATAAGACATGATTGCTTATCTGAAAATTCATGATGGCTTTGACTTCAGTTAATACCTATTTCAGGTAGCATATAACTCTCTCTCTTTGTGCAAGAACTGGCTTGGACCAAAAGTTAACATAACTAGAGCTCCTCAGGTACTTGAAGTTGGTCAATTTAAATTGTCTGTTTGTTTATTCATTTTGAGGTAACTATAGATGCCAAAAAAATGAACTAAAAATCTAAATGTGAATATATGTTGGTCTGGTTCCTTCCTGGATGCAGCAGCAAGTAAACTGCAGCAAGTGGTGATGTTTATGCTCACAGGTGTATATAAATAAATATATGCACACATTAGCATGCATATTTGTGATGGAAGTTCATAAGTTCCAAGAACAAGGAAACACTTTAGAGCTCCAAATTTTTCTTCAAGAAGTGAAATACCTCACATATTGTTATCTTTATTTCCTTCACCCCAATTTTAGGTGTCTTCCTCTTTCTCCCTGTTTATCAAATTGTAGGAGCTTTCTGCTTTATTTTGTTGGTCAGCCATGTTTCTGAAATTTTAGGCAGCTTCTCTAATAGAAATTGGTTTGTTTACATCAAATTGTACTTTAGAAAGATGGAAGTTTAAACTGCAGCAAGTGGTAATGTTTACACTCACAGGTGTATATAAATACATGCACATATTAACATGCATATTTGTGATGGAAATTCATAAGTTTCAAGAACGAGGAAACACTTTAGAGTTCCAAATTTTCCTCCAAGAAAGTGAAATAGCTCATATTGTTTTCTTTGTTTCCTTCACACCAATTTTAGGCGTCTTCCTTTTTCTCCCTGTTTGTCTAAATGTAGGAATTTTCTGCTTTTTTGTTGGTCAGCCATGTTTCTGAAATTTTAGTCAGCTTCTCTAATAGAAATTGGTTTGTTTACATCAAATTGTACATTAGAAAGATGGAAGTTTAAACCTGGTCTCTTGTTGCCATGGTCAAGCTCTTTTACCCACATAACTCCAGACTTTTGCCTTAAGCTTTTCACACTTGTGCTTTGATCCTTGAACAACTATGTCATGCCATGAAGAACTTGAACAATAAAATATGTTGGGGTTTATGCCTTCTAATTACATTAGGTCACTTTTCCCAGTGCACTGTTCAGATAGAACTATTTACTCCAATTATTGAAGTGTCAAAAACAATGAATGGCATGCGGGACCCCACACTCAGGCTTAAAAAATGGTATCTAACAAAACGAGTCAGTTTACAGCGTCTAGGGAGCCTGGTACCTAAACAACAAGTGCAACTATGCTTTAAAATAGAAAAAGTAAATTTTAGTGGAGCAACATCCAGGATCCAAAGACACTCAATATATTCAAGAAGTAATAATATATTTCAGAACAACAGCAGCATGCTTTAGAATGACAAAAAAGGAAGTTCGTGTTCGTGCACCATCATAGTTGGAATAGAGAAAGTACACGTGAAACACCATAGAAATGAAAAATTATATAAAAAAAGAGGGAAGAAGAAGAAGCACCAAAATTCTTGTTACCATATGAATCCCCCTAATAAAACTAAAACATTAAGTGGCAGAATGAGATAAAAGGGAAATTTTTATCTATCCCATTATTATCGGTGGGGCCACAAGAGCATTAAGAAAACAATTTCTTAAAGCTATGCGAATGTTGACCAAATAAATTCACCACGTCTTGCATTGGAGAGTAGACCAGATGACTAACTTTATTATTTGTTTGAAGTATTGAAGGTCATGCCTAAAATTTTACTCTTGTTTACTTGATGGTTAATTGTTTTATTCCTTCAATGGTGAATGATGGCTCATTTTATATCATTGATTTATCAGAAAAATGAACTTATTTTTGTGAACTTGGTTTCTTATGTATTCTTCTGAAAATTGCAGTCAGAGCATGATGGATCTGACGTACAAGTGCAAGTGAATGTTGAACATCATCATGATGTAGATATAGTTCCCAACATGACAAGATCTCCAAAAGTAAACTACATTACATATTATGAAGATTCTGAGAGTGTTCCAGGAAAGAGAACGGCAGTATGGGAACTTGATAGAGGTTTGTGACATTTTCTGTAGGGTCTATGGACTGTAGATGTCAGATGACACTTACGAACTAAAACGGCAATTGTTTAACTTCAAATAATTGACTTGTCAATCTGACATATCTGGGGATTTATAGACCTTCCAGATGAAATCAAATTTGCAGTTCTCACTTCTCACAGACCTGGCCGGATTTTCAAGCATTTTATCTATTTTGTTTAAACTGAAAAAGACCAGAAATATTAGAACTGCTAAATCTTGGGGACATATCTTGAGCACAGTCAAGGCTCTTAGACATGCACGTATGTATTTTTAGGATACTTTTCACAAATACTTGAACCATGACATGGAGATGAACTTTAAATAACACTGAAAAAAGTTTAAATATCGATGCGCTCTCTCTCTCTCTCTCTCTCTCTCTCTCTCCATTTTATTTTGCTTCTTTCTGCTAAATATTTTCTTTGCGAAAATTTGATCTTACATGAATCATGTGCTACTGCATATATTTAGCATCAGCAAGGATTCATTTGTTACAAAATTTAACTGTAAGTTGTCTTCATGTAGCAAATCACAGGAACATCGTTAGATCCCACGTTCTAATGAGAGAGCTGTGGCTTCAGATGTGGCATGATTTCCAATCTGATAGAAAAACAAAATTTGTAACAAAAGGTGAATTTACAGTATTTTTCTCTTCTTATGGCTTTCCTTGAGTATGCTTCCTGATATGTTACCTGTAATAGCTAAACGGGGACCTCTAAGGGATGATGATTGCTATTGGGACTATGGGAAGGCTCGGTGTGCACATCCTGAATACTGTGAATATAGGTTTTCTATTTTCTTCATCAGAAGACTTCATTGTTGACTATAGTTTTCCTCTCTATTCTCCTCGATCTTTTTTATTCGATTTATGTTGCATGCAGGTACCTTTTTGGTGATGTTCACCTTGGGCAGAGTTGTAGGTTGAAGAATTCTTCAGCTCAAGCGCTTTTACAGTACCTATAGAATACAAGGTACCACATTGTCATATCATTCTCAAGCCAACTATAATGAATTGGAAATTTTCTCTACTTATGGCGCCGGTGCTGTTAGAATTTTGTTCATTTTTCCTGAAATTACACGTCGCCATTTCATAGAAACAATGCAATCATGTAATGTAATCTTGGAAATTCAAAAATTTGAAAACATGCCCATATCTTGATTGTAATATGTATCTCATTTTAGAGTGGTGCAGTGTCCCATTTTCCACTTTGTTTCAGCAGAGCCTTTTCCCAGGTTCACCTATATATATATATATACACACACACACACTCACGCTCGCACATAAATCAAAGGTTCACCTGTGTAATATGGCTTTTACATGTCTGCAATTTATATCACCTATCAAGTCTGCGAATTTTATATCTAAAAATTTAGATAAAGCTGTTGTCTCTGTTTTGATTATCTTCACTTGTTTTTTGGTCTCAGATGCCTGTGACACTTGTTCTTGCCAATTGTGGCTGCATGCACAAATGAGACAATCTAGAACGTTGAGAAAAGTTCATGATCTTCACATGCGTTGAAATTCAAACTCGGTATCTCACCTTCCTCCCACCTGCTAGGTGACTAGAAAATTTCTGCGTATTCTCATATTAAAAATGCCTCTGTTCGAACCATCACAACACCAAAGTAGATTCTCGAGTCTGTGTACATAAACATGGATGGGTTGATTGGATGTAAATTGGGGAGTGTATTTTCAAGTAGGAACGATTGATTAAAAGGATAGTTAGAGCATCCATTATTTTTGTTAAATTGTTCGAGAAAATGATTAGCATCGAGGGAAGGAGGAAACCAGAGATATGATTTTTGTAACACGTGGAATTTATATTCTTTTATACAGTAATAATAGGTTCTTATCAATTTATAGCGCTTTAGCTTTGCTCAGAAAGAATTGCTTCGGCTTTTCTGATACAAAAATCATTGCATTTCGGCCAGCCTCGTGAATTTGAAGCAAAGATGCCACCCCACACAAGGAAAACGAAAATCTCGAGCTTCTATCCAGTTAGCTCCTTTTCTTTCATTAAAATTACATTCAAAATATGCTGTTATTCGCAAGTAATTCTTAATTTGCCCTTTCAAGCATCTCTCCTGCTCCTAATACTCTTCAAACATCAGAAGGCCCTCTTTTATATTTTATTACACATAATGAATAAAATTAACTTCTTATCGGAACCCAATCATCTTATAGGGATTCCAAGGTCATCTCAAATCTAAAGTATTTCCGTTGTTCGTCAGCTCTTCGAATAAAATTCATTTGTAGAGTTGCCAAGTATTTATCATGAAAAATGCAAATCAAAATTGGAGTATGGATATTGAAACTTTTTTTTTTTTAATCACCTAACTGCAATTTAAAGTTCTGTAAGGCCAAGAACATCTATGCTTTTTTAAGACAGAAAGAATAGAAACACACAGGACAACAGAACAAACAACGTTTGGGCTAGCTGCTCTTTTTGATTTCGAATGAATATTTGAGCTCCATATGACATCTTTTATCATCATCTTCAAACTGCACCAAAAATAGTAATAAGAAAACAAGTCAAGTTCAGTTCTGATGCAAAAACTAATTCTCCATAATGCATCGCATAGTATTTCCAAATTGTTAGGCCTGTGTGCAGCGGCAGATTGGCAGGCCAGCAAGGGTGTGCCTGCTTGCGCTGTGGCATGAAGGGCTGGCTGCGAATACAACTACCCCTTAATGCCTGGGATAATGAAACCTATGTCACAAGTTCTTAACTCAAGCTTTACCGAATTAGTGAAATTTCGAAAAATTTCCAGGTTGAATGATTCAGAGGTGGAAGAGTGAGCAATCACCTGTTAGAACTTGCATTATCCATAAATAAATAAAAAAGAGCTAAATCAAGAAAACCCCTTATTTCGACTCTTAAAATTATATGATGTTGCATTAGAGATTGTATAGCAAATCAATTGAACTCCAAGCACAGACCAGTTATGGTGACTAGTGAGCATAACCTCTCTTCCGGATCTTAAGCTAAGTAAGAACATGCAGTTGGACTTACCCTGAGCTTTGCAGAGTAAGTTCCCCTTGCCAGCACTCCGGATGGAGTAGTCTCCTCCTCTAAAGTATACACGTATGGTTCCCGCTGAGGAGCAAAAGTACCCAGCATTCCTTTGTTTCGATCAACTGACCAACAATGGGAAATAACCTTAAATACCACCAATACGTAATAACAATGGCTACAAAATTACACATTCTTTGGCAATAGGTAGCACTTTAACTTGGAGCTTTTACATAAACAGCGGAACTAGAAGTTTATATTTGGGGAGCGAAAATAAATGTTATAACGAATATGAACAAAAACACTAATAGTAATATAATGATATAAATACATACACACATTTAGAGACTAAAATTAAACAGCAACTAATATAAATTCTATTTAAGAAAATTTGAGAGATCATAATAAATGTATAGAGAATGTTGAAGAAGCTATAACTAATTTTTTGAAAAAGAATATCATAAAATTCATATGAAAAAAATCTAATTTGAAGTGAATATAAATATTCAATAAGTAGATATATAATGATCATCGTGAAATTCTATATATTCTTTGGGAGTAATTTAATTTCTTGAAAAAAATATAGATCTTCATGAGTAAAATCTAATATCAAAAATTTCAGGATGGCTAATACTAGTTTTTAAATATATATATATATATGTAGAATTTCATGGGTTAATATATAAGTTTAGAAATTTCAAGGGAGGATTTGGCTCTCTTATGCCACCACCTAGTTCCACCCCAGGCGGGGGCAGACAGTAAAAATATATCATGTGATGACACATTTTCAGTAATTGAAGGGACAGAAATTCAAAAGTATGGACCTGCCCATATCAAACAGAACCAGGTTCAGCTAAAGCACTGAGCTTTGCATTTCGATTACTATTGCTATTTCATGATCGTACAACGATATGAGTTTCGGACATTTTTAGCTGCTAATGAAGCAAGAGAAAAGGCTTAAGCGCCGAACTTCAGGTTTGATCGCTAAGTTTCCTGACATGAAAGTCAATAGAAGGCAAAATGAAAAGGGAAAATAGGCCTTCGATTTGTTTCAAATGCATCCTAAACTAAACTGAATAGAGAAAATTATCCCTATAACCTACTCCAACCACCTTGGCATTACTTAATAAGGCTACAAAATTAGGCGATTTAGAAAGCCTTCTATTCCTTTAGAACACAAAGTTAAGAAGTTTAAATCCAAAGAAAATGATTTCCATACCTCGAATTCCCCCCTTCCACACAGTATTCGAGTAGGTTAGGCCAGACACGATGTTGTGCAGAACACTGAATGTTAGCTTAAGCTGATATCGAGATCCCTCTTTGAGAGTGAAAAGAACCCGGCCACTCTGATTTTCATCAATAGGTAAGGGAGTATTTGTTTCTCCAATGTCATCCGATACAATCCCTATGGAATGAAATTTCACTTCAGGTTCCATTTGACCTGACAAAACCAGAAATGTAAACTTGTCAAGAATTTGGCTACAAAGAACTCGGATACAGAACAGAAGATGGTATCCGAAAGCCTCTACTGGACAAACCATTTAACTCGCTTTCAAAACCACCGAGCAGCTTCTCTTTCCATCTTCTTAAGCTATCATCATCCTGAAATGCAATTTCATTCCAAATATACAGAAGCTTAGGTAGCAATAGAATAATGGTGGACAAGTAGCAGTCATTCATCCATTTGTCAACACTCATTGTTTATGCCATTTTTACGGGAAGCTGCATATCTATCCTTATCCATCGGAAATGAATTTTGGTTTCTTAGCCGAATCTGAGAATTGTTCAGCCAGTAAACACTCAGCTGTACTAATTATGAAGGCATAAAAATCACATTCTAAAATTAAGAACTGTAAAAGCTTTTACTTGACATTGTTTACAGCCAAAGATTAAGCAGACTAGTTTATAAATTTCAGTCCAATTAGACAATTAGCCACAAAATTACAGTCACTCAGAGAAGATACACTTCGAAAAGCTCCCAACCAAGAACACAGTTTCTTTTTGTTTTTTTTTTTTTAAAAAAAAACAATTCTTTCATTAGTTGCTACTAAAACAAGGCAAAAGAAGCAAAGACATTTTTGAAAATTGTCGCCAATATTGTCTCGTTTCCCAAATTGAAACACTCAAATACACCAATTTCTGAGAAATTAGGTCCTTTCAGATTCTGATAGCTGACAAATAAACAAAAATTGGATTAAAAGATTTGTGCTACGCCACACTCAAAAGCTTATCACTATCAGTGAATGTATTTTCTGAACAACCAGTTAAAATTTTTTTTTTAAAAAAAAAAAAAAAGAACCTTGTCTTTCTCAATCTGTTCTTTGAGAGAGAGCAAAGGGCCAGGGACATAATCAGCACCAGGAACCTCATTATCTTCATCTTCTTCTTCCTCCTCCTCATCAATATCATCAATAACAGGTTGGGCTGCTGGTTTCTCTGCCATTTCCTCTTTCCTTTCCTGTTTCTCACTAACATTTCCAGCTGTGGATGGCCCAGCAACTGCTTCCATCTCCTCTCTCTCTCTACCAAACCCTTTAAAGGTTTCAACTTTATCTCTCTCTACTGTAAAACCAAGACAAACCCTTTAAAGGTTTCAACTTGAAAAATCCAAAGGCCAAGGGTTTAGGATGCTAAGTTATAACTAAGACCCAAAAAAGAACACAGACACAGGCAGTGATCTTTGCTCTCTCTCTAAAAAACAATACAAGAGTTTGTTTGTCTGATTGTCTTTTTTTCTGTCCAAATCTCAAATTTGTATGAGTTGTGGGGTCAATGCTGGGGAGTGGAGCCGTAAATTAAAATACGCCTTTTTTTTTTCTTGTTTTTGCATTTTGGTCCCTGTAAATTTCCATACATCAAGTATTGAAACATATAGTATATTATTCATAGTGTGATTTTGATTTTAAGAATAAAATAAATAAAATTTCTTGTCATTTCGAAATCTTAGAGAAGAAAATTTCTTGTCTTTAAATATCAAAATCTTAGAGAGTCTAAAAAAAAAATTCAAAAAATAAGATAATCTAGTTTTTAAAGATTTTCAAAGTGCACAATTAATTGATAGGTTTTGGGTAATTATAGTAAAGTTGAATCTATATATGTTAGATTGATGTGTAATTGTAGTTCCCATCTCTTGAAATTTCACTTGCCAACTAATAGTTAATTTTGTTTTATTTTTTAATAAAATTACAATCTCTCAAAAAAATTAATTTTTAAAAAAAAAATATTATTGGAGATATTAATAATTTAAATGACTATTTAACAAAAATATATTATTTAAAATAGCTTTGAATAAAATATGATTCAAGAATAAAGATAGATTTCACCTTTTGCCATGTAAGAACAAGTCAAAAAGTTTGACACTAATAAATAAAATGATGAAGAATTGAAGATGACAATCAACACATTTTTAAGTACTTCTCAAGAAAATATTATGTCTATTTAATGATTTATCTGTTGGGAAACTCAAGCAAACATGAATGAAAAGATTACTTTGAAAAATTAGAAGGTTTTTAATATTTTAATTGTTCAGAAATATATATATATATACATATCTTGATGCTTTTGTAAATATTTTTTTTTATAATTATATCTTTAAGGATAAAAGTCAAAATTGATCAATTAAAAAATTGCCATACCTTCAAGCATTAAGTAATTCTCTTTTTATAAATAAATTAATTTTACAATCAAGTTCTAACGATTCATAATTGCTAATTATAAATAAAATAAAAAAAAAACTTTTCAAATCTAATTTAATCATACTTTTACTTTTCAATACATAGAAAAATGTATATTTTTAATCTTTAATTATTGAATAATCAAATATTGTAAAAAAAAATCTAATATTTTTTTAATAAAATCAACGCCTACTAATAAATAAATAAATAAAAGTTGTAAATTTTAGAGTAAAAATAGTATAAAACTAAATAATTATGGACTCAATGTGCAACGGATTAATAACTTAACTAGAATTATATTTTCAATAACATTTTGAGAAAGGGAAGAAAGGATTAATATGGAAATATTGAGGCAAATCTGGCAATTAGTTGAGGCAAAAGGGCTAAAATGTCACAAAATTTTATATTAAAATAATAAAAAGAAATGCATTTAAAAAATAATTAAAAAGAACAAACGACAAGTGGGTCCACAACTATCAACCAATCTCGCCGCTGATATGTGAATGTCTTTGGCCAATTCTGTTTTGAAATTCTAAGCAAAAGACACGTGACATCTTAAATTCCTTTTCAGAAATTGAATTTCTTATATAATACTCTCTCCGTTACTAAATAGGTATCACTTTTGTTATTTTTATTAAAATTAAGAAATATTAATTAGACTTAAATTTAGGAAAAAATTGAGTGATCCAATGTACATTGAATGTTTCAATGTACAAATTTAAATGTAATTGGTTAATTTGTATTGAAAAAGAAAATTAAATTGAAAAAAAGAAATTAAATTGTATTGAAAATTTAAAAGTGACAGATAAATAAAATTTAAATTTTTGCCAAAAGTGACAGATATTAAGAAACGGAAGAGGTATTAAATAAAAAATAATTAACCCATTCAATTCTCAATTATCTTAATTTTGATTGTAAATTTAAGATTATAATAATTTAAATGTCATACCGATACATTTAAATGTCTCACGCTTTTTTTTATAATAATATAAATTTATATTTATTATTTATAAAATTAATAAATATATATTGAAATGAATTCTTAAATTAAATTCAGACTCTTAGTTTCTTATACCAAAAAGTGACAAATGGGTGTAGTTGAAATATAATGATAGTTTATGGGTTTTTTTTGTTCTAATTTCTTCATTACACACGCTTCCATAGTTCCATCCTCCTATTACATTTATCCAACAAAACAAGGACTTTCCATAGAAAAAAGGAATTTCTAATTATGAAGGCAAAATCCAAACAAAAGATTTTCTCAAACATGCCCTGATAATTTAAAAAAATTGCAGTTTCACCCCTCTGTCGTCACTGCATTGATCACACCAAAGCCTTCCTCGTGAATAAAATATTTTTCACAGCAGCATCGAACGTGACTGCTTTTAGATAAAACCCACACCATCCTATCCTTTTTGCTAAATCATAATTTTATATTTTATTTTATTTATTATAAATTAATTAAATATCAATTATTCGTATCAATTTATTAAAAAAAATTAGATTATTTCCTATAAAAATAGGTTATACATTATAAACAACATATAAAAACTATGAACTTGTAGCCATTAATAGTCATAAAGTATAATATAATATTTTAATAAATTCGAGAATATTTTGTATTATTTTATTAATACAGTCAGGTCAAAAAGGTTTTTTTTTTTTTTTTTTTAAAGAAAGGAAATATGTTAAACCCTGTTAGTTTATAGGAACATTTATGTATTATCCTTATTCAAATTGATTTCAACTTCACATCTCGCAACTCTCACTAGTAGATTTTGTACTACTAAAATAAATTATTTTATAGATTGTAAATGGATCATATCCAGTAAGTTTGGATCCAGTAATGATACATTGAATTATAAACGAATCAGATTATAAACATATTAAAATTTGCGGGTGATAAACAAATTGGTTTGAATTGAATTGGACTACGATCTAAAAACAAATTGGTTTGAATTGAATTGGATTATAATCTAAAAGTACTATTATTTAATGTATCTTAAATGGACCGCGTCTTAAATGAATTAAGCTTTGTGACATTATTTTTCATTAAAAATAAAAAAAAAATGTATACGTATATAACTTTAAGAAACAATCATTTTTATATTCACAATATATAAAAAAAATTATGAAATCACAAAAATATAAACAGATCATAAACATATTATAAACGAATCGAATCATATAAATTACACCGGATTTGTTGGTCAAATGAATTGAGTGAAAAACAAGTCATTAACCAAGTCTTGTTCTTGCAAATTCTAATCTTTCTTTTTTATTTTTTATTTTTTGGCACAATCTATGCTCAAATTCTCAATGCCATCACTTCTTGAATATATAATACCTTGCCTATTTCCTGTAAGAAGCTTATCTTCAGTAATAGTATTTATTTAAGCCGAAGCTATTCCTAAATCTAATAGGCACATCAGAAATAATATTTTCCCTTCTTATTCCGATTGAATTATATACTACAATATACAAAATTCATGTGAAAATACATATTTTACCAAAGAAAAAGATGTATAAACCTTGAAAAGAGCAGAACTTTGTCATCTGAAAGGCTCAACAGGTGCTGTCTCTTCAAGCAATGTTGCAGTCTCAAGGCATTCAGCTGCGTCATGCAAGGAGGATGCGCTGCCCTCGCTTATGTAAAGCAAACCCAGATTATACCACGCAGATGAATTCATTTTGTCAAGCCGAAGAGCTTCCATTAGAAAGCTTCGGATCAATTCGTTTGATTGGATGCCAAGGCGTCTGAGTACCACAGCTGTAGATACCATGCTCGGGACATGAGCGGGATCGATATCTAGTGCAGTGCTGAAGGCTTCTACAGCTGCTTTGTAAAGGCCCTTTTTCTCATAAAGCATACCTGCAATAGAATTTAAATATGAAAGTTTAGGTCCTGAAGCAAACTAAGCTGTGACAGTTGCTGATCTTGTATTTTGCCTTCAGGTAAGAAACAATAAAATAAAATAACCGCATTACCTCCTTTACTAATTTCTATATTCATATTGTAAACCAACTATAGACCAACACTAAATTATGACAATCATAGAGTTTCCATTTTTTGGCTTTAGCCAAGAAACTTAAATCCTGGGCATCAATTAAAGATTTGAAATAAATGCATTGCAAGAATGAACGTTTTCCTTCTTTTTTTGTCATTTCCTCTTTCTTAGGGGACTGTAATTAACATGGTCAAAGAAACTAGATTGTTGATCACTTATAGCTCTTTGGCATTCTCATCATCAATCCCTCATTTTCTATCAGCTTCTCCAAACAAGACACCAAAATTTCAAGTTCTTGATGCGAATGGTTTTTACATGCCAATGCTTGTCATTTCAAATTATTAGACAATGCACTGTGACTGATTTGTGTATAAGATTTAGTAACACCAAAGGTGATAAGGAAATTTACCTGCAATATGATATCTAGAAGCTGAGTAAGAATTGATGGCCTTGGATTTGGAAAGACAAATCTCAGCATCATGCCACTGCGAAAGGCTTATGTAGACAGATGCCAGGTCATGCCAAACTTCTAGTTCCAGACTTCTTGTAGGGTTCTCATTGCCCTGATAAAATTTATGCAAAAAGGTTAAAGAAAAAGTTAAATAATACCGGTCTTGCTTCGAATTTTCACAACAAATTACAGAAGAAAGTAATCAGTATCTTAAATAAGTGTTTTAGGTATATGATCCAGTATTACCACAGTTGTCTAACATAAAGAGAATGATTACCAATCTAATTTATCTATCACTTCTACCCCCACCCTGGTAAGGAACTTTCTTTCCCTTCTCTTCACTGTAACAGCACTCTTGACCGAGAATCGCACACACCCCAACACCCACACACATTATATCCTATGAACCAAGACCCAGGGACAACGCTACATTCCTTAGTAAATAGACAGAATGAAAAACTAATATATGTGAAAATGATTTCATATTGGTCTGACAGCTTAATAAGTTAAATATCATTAATGTTTAAATTAATAATGGTGTCTGGAAAACAAAGGACACACCTTACATGACTTCTTTGCATAGCCAAAGCTCTTATTTTGAACTAGAAGGATACCGAGAAGTCGTCTATATGTCTTAATGGCGATCATCAACTGACCCTGTGCAATTTGAATTTTAGCTTGAGTTCTCAACAGTTCTCCTTGATCCCATTCCACAGTGTGATTCAGGGCAGCTGTGATAATAGTTTCAGCATCAACATATCGTTTCTGAGCTGACAATATCCTGGCCAATAATAACCACCCTTTAATAGTGGATTCATTTTCCACCTTTAACAAGCAGTTTGCATAATAAAGTGCTGTGTCTAGTTTCCTTTGCTCTGCATTTTCCAGGCACAGATTGTAAAGAATATAGGGATCTTGCATCCTTGACGTTTTTAATGCCAAATCTAGGACCTGAAGTGCCTTAGATTGTCTTAATACCCTCTCGGAGTCAGCAACAGCTGATTTTGAATGTAACGAGAGTGAGACACCCAGCAAACAGTTCCCAATACATCCCAATTGCTCACATCCATTTCCCAAGTTTTCAAGGGCTCTGAAAGAATAATTTATTCCTTCTTCTGCACCTTTAGGTATATTTGCACAAACCTTTGAAGCCATTAATAAACCAGGAACATTGTTTGGGTCCTCTGATTTTTGTAACAACTTCCTAAGTAAATTCAGAGCAACAAAATCCTCGCCTGCACCATGATAGCAAAGTGAAAGCATATAATACATTTCTCTCCGATCTATAGTTCCGGGAAGCAACTCCTCGACCTGATTGGCTAGCGCCTTTAAACCTTCTGAAATTGAGAGACCAAAGCAAAGGTGCTCCAAGATTGATTCATCCCATACAATTCTTTTAAGAGAAACTTTCCTCAATAGTATCATTAATAGAAGTATAGCCTCTTCTATATTGTTTCTAGGTACAAATGAACTGTCCATCTGAGAGCGGAGGTCTGGGGGACATGCTTCACCTCCACTATACAGAAGAAAAATGGCAAACTGTTTTTGAATTCTTGCTGTTGTTTCCACATCAAGGTTCCAATTATGAAGGAGAGCCCGCCTGTATGACACGATTGCTTCTCGTGGAGAATCTGCGAGTTTCCATAGTTCTGGAAGCAACTCAACAGCCTTGTTTAGTATCTCCTGCAATTTACAGTCAGCAGCAAAGTTTTCAGGCAAGCCTTCTGGTAATGAAGTTTCAACAATGTCCAGAATAACTTTGCAAGATTGAGCAGCTTCTGCAAGAATATTTTCGAAATACATGTCAGCCACACAAGAATTGATTGTTACGTATCAAAAGATCTGCATGTTTTTCTTATTTTTATATTCTATATTATACAAATGAACAAGTAAGAATGGGCTGTTGCTTGCTTAGAGAGAAGAACTACAGTCATAAGACTTTCTGTACTGCACAGTATATAAACATCCAAAAGGTTTGACATGCTAAGTACCCAGGATATGAAGATGAAATTTAACTCTTAAATTTTCAAATAGGCAAGTGCTTAGAAAGTTGTTAAGTTGTTAATAAAAATAAGTGAAGAAATTTAACTCTTAAATTTTCACATAGTCAAGTGCTTAGAAAGTTACCAAGTTGTTAATAAAAATAAGTCTTTAAAGAAAAAGGAGGCATTAGAGATGAGCCATATATTAAATTCCCTCCACTACACTTAGTTTATCTAATTTCTAGCCAAGCATATAAATGACTTTGTTGTTAGAACAGTTTTGCGCAGGCCAATCTGGCCAGACAGAGATAGGCCAGACTTATATTCATTAATATGGAAAACTATTAAAAAAAAGTGTGAAAAAAATAAAAATGGGTGAGTCAGATCAGGCTTGGGCCAGCTTTTGAAAGTCAGCCCAATGATGGGCGATTCTCTCTTTTTTCAGAAGGAAACCCATGAAACACAGACAAAGATTAGAACAAGAAAAACAGAAAGAAAAGAATATGAGACAACAGTATTGTGCAGTTCAGCAATGCACCTACATAAACATAGCCACCACCTATGATTTCCACTCTTAGTGATAGGTTACAAGAACCTGTTCTAAAAAACTTTCCTTTACATAGTAAGCCAAGGAGAAAACTCAAAATTGAATAAATACCTAGAAACATCCTAGAGGCTAACATATAGTCCATCCCTTTGCGTGGAGCTTCACTGAATACTATCTTCTCAAAATAAATGAACTACACAATCTCAAAATTTCATAATGAAAGGTGCACAAAGTTAAATTTAAAAAAAAAAAAAGCAGCTAAAGTATTAATGAAATAGTAAAATAAAAACAAAAAATAAGTATCTGATAGCAATTCACATATAAAATGTAGAATGGGCAGTACCGTTAAACCTTCCAAGACGTTGTAATGATTTTGCTTTCAGAAAGACTGCTTCAAATAGCAAAGTAACAGCATGTATAGACATTGGTGGGGCAGCAAAATTTTGCGAATGTCTCTTCCGGTGTTCTCCTTTTCTAGCAAGAGTAATTTTCATTTTGGAAGCTACTGCAGCAATATCTATTCCTTCAAATACATGCAAGGCAGCTTCAGTGTTTCCTTTTTGATATTCAATTCTTCCCAGTAATGCTCTTGCTTCCTGTCAATAGCAGACATCTTCATTTACAAACGACAAAACAAAATTAAAACAATATGCATATTTGATTTATTTCGATCACTCATCTTTTACGATACAACTCCAGAAATGTGTCCAGACATTCCATCAACTGAGATATGTAAATCGACATTGACAAATTGAGAAAAGTGAAGAATAATACGTGTTAACTTAGAGTAAGCACAAAATTCTATAAATGTTAAGAAAAAAAAATGCATAATTTAGTGTAGGAACATATTGATACATTTCCATCCATGATGCAAGAATCAATATTGTCCTTCACAAACATGTAAAGAAAGTTTACATATCAAAACTTTGGATTATGCACTTGTTAAGTTTTACTCAAAATAAGTGGCCTTAACAAGAGCAAGCTCTGATCAAATAGGTTTCTTTATAGCTTTTGAAGTGAGTCAAAGTATTCATTATTGTGGGTAAATTAGGTAAAAGTACGATAAAATTATATTCAAGCATGTACTCGCATATGATCCAATTAGAATTAAGCATGTACTTGCATCATCAGTGAAGCATTATTCTTCAAAAGATTGATATGGAGGAAAAAAAATAAAGAACACGTGCTTAAGTTTGTCTTTTGATGCCAACAATGAATCAAAAATAATGAACCAAACAGATCAGTCAATGAACAAGCAAAGTACAAGAACTAGCTAGAAGAAATGAACCTCATAATTTAAAGAACCACGTTCACGAAGAGTATATTCAGCCTCTTCTATATTGCTGATATCTGGTTTTTGGTCAGCTTCACCATTTCTGGAAGAACAACCACCCAATGAAGAATCCTTGTTTTCCAGAGATTCAGAAGAAGGTATCATTTCCTCTGCTGGCCTCATATTCTCCCCCGAGCAGAGGCACTTCATTATCTTCGCTAAATCTTGCCTAACTGTGTCTCTCCTTCGCCTTTTTATCCTAAATTTGCTCTTCATACCGTTTCACCAAACTGAATAACCTTCAAGCACCACCAGCTATTAGAGCCACAATGTAAGATACTAATATACAAACCAAAGAATACAACAAACTTTCACAGTAAACGGGTAGTGAAGCAATTCAAAAGACAACAATCAACCAAACAAAAGCAGAGCAATGAAATTCAAGAACTAGATTATAAAACTGATTAGAGAGTAAAGAAATCCTGACAGAACATGTCAGAATCCGGCATCAGAACATCTATCAGTGCATATAGACTAAAAATACAAGTGAGATATACTTGGACATAATCCAAACCCAACATCCAAAACCAGAGAATTGTCTATCAAAATCTAAAAACCATCAACATCTCAATAACCCCAACCAAAATCCCAAATTCAATCTCAAAACCACCAAAAGAACAAAAATTTGATAAGCGCTTAAACCTCAACAATAATTTCAATTAAAAACACAACCCCTAATTCCCATCCAAATCATTCGATATTATAAGAACGATCAAAAGAAAAGTACTGACCTTTGATTTTTCCAAAAGTTAAAGCGCCAAAGGCCATCAACAGGAAAACCCATATCCTGGACTCCTATGCAATTAAACCCTTTTTCTGTATTTTAATTGAGTTTCTTGAACAAATCAAGAATCAATCAAAACAAAAGCAAATAGCTTCAATCTCCTTTCCTTTTTCTTTTTCCTCTATTTCCTTTTCCTTTCTGTCTCGTTGAATTCTCTTTTTCCCTTTAAGCCCTTTATTAAATCTCGATGAAAGTTTTCTGGGGTTTAATAGTGTTAATGGAACAGGGAACAAGAATTTGAACTGGATCGTGAACGATAAGATTTGGAATCAAAATCAGAAATTTTAATTGGATTAAATTTTAAGTAATACAGTACAGAGATACTGAATTAAATTAAATATGGGGCTTTTTTGCAGAAGAAATTCTGTTCCAGGGACCCACTTTAAAATATTTTACCGCGGTGGCTTAGGCTAAGTTTTTGCCACGTAGGATGGATTTCATGAGTTCTGCGTTGTCGTTTCTAACGGTTATTAACTGGATTCACGGCTGCCCACATAGATCATGCTCTTAAGCTTATTATTATTATTATTATTATTATTTTTATTTGTGGCTTTTTTTTGTTATTATTTTGATTATGATAGATAAATATGCATTTTCATTTTCATTTTATTTTAAAAGCAAATCGTTTTACATATAGTTTGCATTAATATAGATAAAAAATTATTAAATATAATGTCAAAAAAATAGTATAAATGTATTGTAACCAAAAAAATCATATAAATGTATTTAATGATCATTTAATTATTATTAATAAAATTGGCTGAAAATACAAAAACTTTTATTTGATTGTAAGACAATGTTTTGATATGAAAAATAAGTGTACATCAACACGTAATAATCTCACTAAAATCAGCAGCCTGAGTTTTGATAGAAGCATGCAGTAGAAGTAGAAGTAGAGGCATAACGGTTTAGTACTATTTCAGTTTTATCAAGCTCAACAACATTATAGTAGATAGGAGTAATTTATTGTATGAATTCAGTATTTCTGGTCGAAACCGTCAACAGTGGAGTTTTGCTGGAACTGGTGTTTTTCCGACTTCGTGAAGCACAATTTCTTAAAATATATATATATATATTTAAAAATATTAATTTTATCCAAAGAAAAGATGTAAGAAAATAAATTAATCAGTGGAAAATGAAGTTACGTGATGGAAACTTTTGTTAGGTATGGAGTGAAGGTGGTCCTGACTCCTGAGCAGAGCCATGAGGACCAAATTGTGAAAAACTGAAAGTTCTTATTTATGTTTTTTTATTCAATCAGCTCCAATTTTGATGGAGATTATGAAGTTGGGGTCCAGTAATAATGGAGGTATATATAGAAGCATAATGAACAACTTCAATTTATTATAATTGATAACGCAACAAATATCATTTGCCTTCGGGTCCATAAAGTAGGTCCAAATACTGGCAAGGCCCAAGGTCCACAAGGCAAAGCAAACAGGCACAAGCCCCAAGGAGAACCGATCGGACGACGTGACATCCCGTCCCATCAACCGCCTGACACAAGGCAGTGCTCACCTCAATCTCCTGCTTACTGTCATTTCGCCGGATATCCATTCTGACAGCCAGAGATCACCCCCTAGGCACTCAAGTGCCCCTCGACATCTCTTATAAATAGCTCAGCCAGCGATGGTCTCAGGTATTGAACTCTAAGCACACTCTCTCTAAATTTTCTCTCTCTAAAGTCACTGACTTAAGTTTCGAAGTGTTTATGCCCGATCCGACCGGACACTATTTTTTTCAGGTCGCTCTCACCCGATCGGTCGTTTCCTCTCTCTCCAAATAAATACAACTCAAGCTTTATTAATAATAATTAGGTATTTCTTAAATATGAAAAATTCAATGGTCAAAGGTCAACTATTTTTTGCTCCAAATTCAATTTCTCCTCTCTTCTTTGGTTAAAGCGTGTAGTCAATGAAGCAATAACAAATACATAACAGTATATTGTGGATAATAATTTTAAAATTATTGCTAATGAGAGTTTAAATAATGAAAATCGGCTATAAAAGTTATATTTTACAAGTTAAATTCGTTTAATTTTTAAAAAAATATAAGAATAAAATCTTCATATTTAAAGATAAAAATAGATTAAAAAAAAAAAGATGAAATCATTCAATCTCGATCACTTTTTAAAATAGAACACCACTTTTATTTGATCGGCCAGATGTATTATTATTTTGATATAAAAATCGAGTATATATATAATAATACGTCTCATTTCAATCGTTTTATGGTATGGAATAAAAATAATTTAAAATTACAAATTTACAATTAAGATATTTTTGTTTTTGTAACCAATCAATTTTTTATTATCGACCCATAAAGATGTAAATATCAATAAGACGGATTAAAAAACAACTTGTATCAAGAAACATGATTAAACAATAATTAATCAGCAGCCTGAGCTTTAATAGAAGCAGGAGAAGTAGAGGCATCATTGTCTAGTGCTATTTCAGTTTTATTAACCTCAACAACATCATAGTTGGTCGGAGTAATTTGCTGTCTGAATTCAGTATTCTTGGTTGACACTGTCAATAATATACTGTTGATTTGCGGCGGAGTTTTGCCGGAGCTGGTATTTTTCCGACTTCGTGAAGCACATTTTCTAATTCAAAGGTAAACAATCTTAATTAACTTTTAATTATACACTTCAAAATGTTAATTAATTTTATCAAATATATATATATATATATAAAAGAAAATAAAATTGATCATATAGTGGAAAATGAACTTACATGATAGAAGCTTTCGTTTGGTATGGAGTAATGTTAGGCATGCTGAGTACCATTTTTGGAGTGAAGGTGGTGCTGAGCGGAGCCATGAGGACCAAATTGAAAAAAAGTGAAAGTCCTTATTTATTTTTGTATTCAATCAAGTCCGATTTTGATGGTGATTATGAACTCGGGGACCTGTAATGGAAGTATATATAGGCAGAAGGATAATGAAGAATGTCAATTTATTATAATAATTAGGTATTTCTTAAAAATAAAAAATTGATGGGTCAAAGGTCAACCATCGTTTGCTCCAATTATTTTCAATTTCTACGTGCAGTAGTTTTTCTTTTTTTTCTTCGTCAAACCGTGTAATCGAATACTAAATACTTATCACGTTGCTTTTATTTAATCGCAGGCCCCAACTAATGAACTTAGAAATTCTTAACCATTTTAATTTAGTAAACAATATTATTTTAAGGTTTTTATAATTTTAATTGTGTTCTCTAATAATAACGAGTTAATTAAATCTCATAATAAGATAATATAAATAATTAAGTTAGTCTAAAAATATTTTCACAGCATTTCATACTTTTATATACAATATGAACTATTATTATTATTAGGGATGAGCCGTTCTATTAACCATTTTATTAATAAGTTCATTAATTTTGGTTAATACCTATATTGATTTCGATTTTTAATCGATTTTGTTGACCAATTTATTAGTTAACCATTAAAATTTTTTAATGTATAAATTTAGCAAATTATACAATTTGTAAGCTTTTTTTTTTTTTTTTTTTTGAATGCATTTGTAAGCTTTTTTTTAATGGTTAAAAATGTTTTAAAAATAAAAAGTACAAACCAAATATAATATACATTAAAAAATCAAAATAAAAATAAAATTTTCATAATTAATTGTAAAAATTGAATATATTCAACATAAAACTAACACAGAGTGTCCATTATACACATGTAATGAATAAATAATTGTAATAAGAAGATAATTTTAATATTTATTTATTAAAAATATATTATAATAATTGATAAAGCCATTTCTGACTTTATCGGGAGGTACGCCGGGCACTGTGTATATTGTCCGCTGTGGGCCGGAGCCTTCACGGTTTTGAGGGCGCATGACCCACTCGGTCCGCTGAGTATTTTCGTAGCTCAGGGTGAGCACCCGCTTAGATATTGTCCTCTTTGGATCGTCTTGGGGCGCTGTGTCCCTCTAACCCTCAAGGTTTTGTTCTATAGGCCCTTATAAGGGTCAAGGACACCTTCCCTCTGTGTAGGCCTTTTGGGGCAAGGCCCCAGAAACAAAACCGTGAGGGCTCCGGCCTACAGCGGACAATATACACAGTGCCCGGCGTACCTCCCGATAAAGTCAGAAATAACTTTATCATTTGGTGTTTTCGTTGAGAGCCGAGGCCAGCGCTCGAGCGGCAGCGCCCAAAGCGGTCAGTCCCGACAAGCGGCCAGTCCCGTAAGCGGCCAGCGCCGTGGCCCTCTCTCGGGAGGGGGAATAGTGATAGCAATGCTATCCTAATCCCACATCGGCTAGGGATGAGATGGAATAGGCTCTTATAAGGGTCAAAGACACCTTTCCTCTGTGTAGGCCTTTTGGAGCAAGGCTCCAGAAACAAAACCGTGAGGGCTCCGGCCCACAGCGAACAATATACACAGTGCCCGACGTACCTCCCGATAAAGTCAGAAATGACTTTATCAATAATATTTTAAAAAATCACATATCATAATATTTTTGAAGTATAAAAATATTTAAAATTTTAAGTGTAAAAATTAAAATATAAAATATAAAGTGTATATAAATTGGTGTTTTTAAGAATAAAAACTGTAATCTTAGGATGTGTTAGGTAGATTGTATATTATTATTTATTTTTCAAAAACTGTTTTGTTGGATCTTTCAAATAAAACACAAGAGAAAGTAAATTTTATTTATAATTATATTTATTTTTACTTATATACCATCACTACACATTATTTTCTCTGTCCACCATTCTTCTCTCACCAGTCTCCTTCCACAATTCAACGCCACTCTTCTATGCTCCGTGCCTCAGTTGCAAGGAATAAGAACTTTAAATAAAAGAATTATTGGACGAAATACGAACTTTTTGAAAGAACAATAAAATTGCTAAAACAAATTAAAAATTCTTATTACTGTTTTTCATTACACTTGCACACATTGAGCACAAATTTTTTCTCTATTTATAGAGTTAGAAAAGAAATTAACACCACAATTTTTTTTTTAAATGGCAACAATATATTTTTGTCAACTGAATAAATCACTCATGCCTGCTAATTATTTATGTTTTCTTCTTTAACAAATATTGCAGTCAACTACGTGGATTATTTTTCGTCAACTAATTGAACAATATCATGTGCAATTTGTCCACTCATATGTGTCTCATTCTTCTCTTTTCTCATTTTTAATTAATTTCTTAAATTAAGTTTAACTTTTAACGGCCTCTCCCCATTGCATCTTCGTATCTCCCTTTTTCAATCTCCCATTACTAATCATTTTCTTCTCATCATTGTTTTCCTTCTCTTCTTCTTTCTTATTTTTTCCTCTTTGTTTTTTTTTTATTTTTATTTTTATGTTCCATTCTTTGTGCGATTTTCGCCAGAAAGAACAACAACAGTTCCGCATCACTACTACTGGCTTGTACAAAGGTAGATGTTTGATAGGATCATACATTAATTGCTTTCAAAATTATCTACCTTTGTTTGAAAGTTAATGGCGGCACCAGCGGCAACTTGACAAAGAAGGTGAATGGTCTCCGATAATCTGCGGTACTGTTGAAAGAGATTTATATAAGAATAAAATAATAAATAAAATCCTAAAAATCACTTTTTATGATTTAAGGATTTTTTATTTTTTAATCGTAAAACACATTCCGTGTTTTTTTAACAAAAACATAAAATCAAAATTTATACGAACGTGTTTTAATTTTATTTTGAGAAAAAAAATCGAAAATAAAATTGATCATGAACACACTCTTAAATTATTGATTTAATTAATTTAAATTTGATTTGATTTTTTTCTCATCTCTGATTATTACTACTGCACTATTACTTAATCGTTATTATCGGAAAGAAAAAGTTATCAATTAATTGGCATTTTCAGGGATAAGACTTCTCATATAAAAGTAAAAATTTTTTGAACAACATTAATTTAGATAGAAAAGAGTTTTCATCCAATTATATATATATATAATAAGTTAGGAGTTTAAAAAGAATCAGATCATGAAAACTCTTGACCATTAACTTAATAACGGATGTTCTTTTAGCTTTGATTTTTTTTTTTAATTTATAAATAAATTAATAAATCAATTTCATCACAGTATATAAATCCAATAATATACCACTAGTAAATTTATATAGGGCAAGATATAGAAATTATTTAGAAAAGCATCCAAACTTTTGCACATGGTGATCGAAGAAGAAGTATTTCAAAGTTTCAATCATGTGAGCTATTGATCTTATTTAATTTCAAACAGAAAAAGTAATTCAACTTAACATACAACTTGTTTTTACAATCCATTTTTTTTTTATAACAAACATAATTATATGACAATTATAATTAAGTATACTTAATTAATAAGCGTCAGAAGTGGTGGAATTTGAAGCATCATCTTTGATTAGTACTACTTCAGTTTTAGTAACTTCAACCTCAACAACATCGTAGGTGGTCGGAGTAACCTGTTGTATGAATTCAATACTCCTCGACGATACTGTTAATACACTGCTGATTTGCGGCGGAGTCGAACCGGAGCTGGTTGCGCTGCGATTCCGTGAAGCACATTTTCTGATTCAATACAAAAATAGAATTGAATTATGCACAAATGAAAACATATATATATGAATAAGGGATGATTATTTGGAAATCAACTTACATAATAGAAACTTTTCTTTGGTATGGACTGATCTTAGGCATATTAATTACCATCTTCGATGTGAAAGTGGTGGTTACAAGAGCCATTCAAAAACTTTAAACTCGAACTCACTTTATCTGATCTGAAACTTTTTGCAGTGTAAACTCTAGTTTTGATGGTGATGGTAATGCAAACTCCGGTGGAAGTATTTATAGGCAAAAGGGTAACCAAGAGCTTCAATTATTTAGGTATAAAAAAATTAACTAAAATGGACAGTTTGAACAATTATTTGTTTACTTTTATCCCATTAGTTTAAATTCAGCGTGTAATTAGTATAATACACACGTGGTTTTTATTTAATTGCAGGTCAGAACTTGGAACTTAGAGTTCGATAGCCATTTGATTTAAGAATTAGTGGAGTAAACAACAATTAACAAGCTATTAACTTCAAGATGAATGCTGATATTAATAATTGTCTATTTAATATACAACAATCCTATCTTCATAGGATACGTTGACCAATTTTTTTTAAAAAGAACGTGGAAATTATTTATTATAGAAATGTTTCATTAAAAACTGCATTCATCAACCACTAAATGGCTCAGTAGTCAACAGACGCTGAGTATTTTGTGGTGTTGATATTAAGTTCAACTCACACAGATATCCTAATTGGAAGAGTTTAGAAATTTTAAGTGTGACTTAATCTGGAATTCGAATTAATCGGATTGAATAGAATTTCAGATACTTTTTTTTTTTTTTTTTATATTCGAAGGAAACAAAAAAACCAACAAAAGAAACACTAAGAATTGAAACTGAAAGTAGAAGGAACCGAAACATCAAAAGTGTCTAGGTTCAAAAGCTCCTTAATGGCTGTCGGAGGAACATCGAACCAATTGAGACGGGAAACGTTATTTGTGTCTACTTTGGCCAGAGTGTCAGCTGCAAAATTGGCTGTACGCTTGATGTGCAGGATTCTGATTTGCCAATCTCTGTTGATGAGATTTTTAATCTCAGTGACTACATCTGAGAGGTGAGGGTCGGTATCAACATTTCGCTGAATCCTCTTAAAAGCTTCCAGGCAGTCCGTCTGTACTACAACCTTTTTCCACTGCTTAGACCAAGCTAAGCTGAGACCTTGCTTAATTGCCCAGAGTTCAGAGAAGAGACCACCTATGTTGTTGAGCCGAAAGACAAACCCGCCAAGCCAGGAGCCAATATTATCTGGAAAAATGCCACTGGCTGAGCTAAAGCTGAAATTCAGGTTGGCAGACCCGTCTGTGTTTAAGGCTACCCATCCAATATCAGGAGGAGTCCATCTTAGCGACTCTTTATCTACTTTGTTTCTTGAAAAGGCTATGGAATGGAGAGAGGAGCTTGCAAGTATATCAACTTTAGTTTCAGCCAAAATGAATTTTAGTTTGGACTGGATGGGTGTTTGTTTGTTATTAAAGATGGCTTTGTTTCTCCATTTCCAAATATTCCATAGGATAAAACCAAAAAGGATGCTCCAGTTTATCATATATCTGCCATTGAATTTACCTTGTAAATTAGCTGAGAGCCAATCCTTTCTAGTCTTAGTGAAGAAGGCGTGAATGTCCTGTGGGTTTAAGAGCTCCATCCAGACTTCTTTAGCTTTGTCGCAATCTCTTAAGGTATGCATCATATTTTCCTCCCAGTGACCGCAAAGATGGCAGCTGCCGGAAGAAGCTAAGTGCCATTTTGATCTTCTAGCGTTGTTCAGAAGTTTGTTCTGCATGCACAGCCAAAGGAAGCTACGAACTCTTTGTGGGCCATCCCATCTCCAAGCTTGTTTCCACTTGTTGACACTCATCCTCTAAGTTTAGTAATTGAATGTAAGCTGATTTCACTGAGAAGTTACCCGTTGAAGAAGAGCTCCATATAATCACATCAGGTCCCATTTCATCTGAAGGTGGGCTGATTGCTATGATTTGGCGGATCATATTGGTGGAAATAAAGGGTTTAATTTTTTCAGTGTCCCAATTTCCGTCAGCTGTCACGACATCCCTTACTTTCCAGTAAAGAATATCATTGGGGATGGTTTTGATTGCTTGATCTATTACTCTAGTGTTCCCACACCATTTGTCGCTCCAGAAGTTTATGCGATGTCCATTTCTGACCCCACAGTTGATTTTTTGTAGCATCCATGGCCAAAGACGAGTTATAGCTCTCCAGATTGGGGTGCACCTCTTGTTCTGGCAAGTAGTAATGATATTTCCGTAGCAAGGGCCATATTTTCCCACTAGGGCTCGCACCCAAAGGCTATTGGGATTTTTAATCATTCTCCAGCTAAGTTTTAGTATGAAAGCTTGGTTTAAATTGAAAAGTTTCCACAAACCCAGACCTCCTCTGTCCTTTGGTTTACAGATGTTATCCCACTTCACCAGGTGAATCCTCTTTTGGTCTGGATTGGAACCCCAAAGAAAATTGCGACAAATAGCTTCAATTTTGTGGCATACCTCCTTTGGGAAGACCATAGTCTGAAGAGCATAGATCGGGATAGACATGAGGACTGCTTGAACCAGAGTAGTTCTTCCTGCAAAGGACAAGGAATTAGCTTTCCAATTACTAAGCCGGCCCTTGACTTTGTCCATCAGTTTGTCGAAATATTTTGTGTTATTCCTGCCTTGTATGATGGGTATCCCAAGATGACAACCCATATTGTTGCTGTGTGAGAAACCCGACACCTTCATGAGCTTGTCTATCATGTCCTAGCCTACATTATTCGAAACAAAAAAGGAGGTTTTCGATTTGTTCACTCTTAACCCCGAACAGATGCAGAAATCATCCAAGATGTCACAAATGAGAGCAATTGACTCTTCCGAGGCTTCCGTGAAAAGTAGTAAATCATCAGCAAAAAAGAGATGTGAGAGAGCTTCTCCTTTCCGTCCAAGCTTGATTGTTTTCCAATCCCCCTTCACTACTGCATTATTGATTGCTTGTGACAGCCTCTCCATGCAAAGCACAAAGAGGTAGGGGGAGAGAGGATCCCCTTGACGAACTCCTCTAGAAGGTTTGAAAGATTCGGAGGGGCTGCCATTCCATAAGACTCTGAAGCTACTCGATTCCCAGCTGTTTATCAATCCAGTAATAAAAGGGTTTGGGAGACCTGCATCGATCAGGGTGTCATAGATGAAGTTCCATTTGAGCATGTCATAGGCTTTTTCTAAGTCTATCTTGATAAGGACCCAACCTTTCTTTCCCCTCTTGTTATGCATTGAATGAACGACTTCTTGCATGATAATGATATTGTCTATGATCTGGCGACCTGGGACAAAGCTGGATTGCGTATCACTGATGAGTTGTTGAAGGCATGGTTTCAATCTGTTAGTAAGAACTTTCATGAGAGTTTTGAAAACCACTGGTAATAAGCTGATAGGACGGAAGTTGCTGATGCTTAAAGGTCTATTTTTTTTGGGAATTAGTGTGATAACTACTTGACAAATGGATGGGGTGATATGTTTTCCTTTCATGTAGTTTTTGACAAAGGAGCAAAGAGATTCCTTCACTGTATCCCAATTTTGTTGAAAGAAGCCGGCGCAAAATTCGTCATTCCCTGGAGCTTTGAAAGGCGCATACTAAAAAGGGCCTCACATACCTCCAGCTCAGTGACATCCTTTCCAAGGGAATCCAACAAAGTCTCATTTAGCTTGGAGAATTTACCTCGAATGGGGAAGGCTGGAGTGTGGGTGTCTTCATCCTTGAAAAGGTGAACAAAAGAGTTGATTACATGTCCTTTAATCACCTCTTGGTCGGAGCACCAGCTGCCATCCGAAAGTTGGAGGTTGTTCACTTTTGATTTGTTTTTTTTTAACTCGGAATCTATTGTGGAAAAAGCTTGTGTTTTTGTCCCCTTTAGTGAACCAATCTACATTCGACTTCTGCTTCCACAACAATTCTTCTTGATGAACCACATTTTCATATTCTAGTCGAACATCTGCTTCAACCCGCTGTAAATAGGGAGAGTTTTTGGACTCCAAAGCACGCTCAATGCCCCCAAGCCGAGCGAGGAGATGCTTTTTTCTCCAGAAGATGTTTCCAAAAACCTCTTTATTCCAGGTGGCGAGTTTTGCAGCGAGATGGGACATAGCATGGTCAATGTCGCCATCTTTGAGCCAATTCTCCTTAACAAAGGTATGGAGATCTTTGTGAAGGAGCCACGGGGCTAGGAACCGGAAGGGAGGGGGTTAATACTTGATGGTTAATACTTATATCCACGTATGTATAGTATACATGATATTTTGATTTGGTAATGGTCTATCAATGTTGAGGTAGCTTTGATTCTCAATTTCTCTATTTAGTTATTTCGTTTTAATAATTTTAATTTTTGAAGGGTAAACCCATACATAGCCCCCTGAACTTGTCAACAAAAATCATTTGACCACTTAAACTCTAAAACTGACCATACAAGCACCTGAAATTGTTTTTTATGCAATTAATAAACACAAATTTCTAGTAGTTTGAAATTAAAAAGTGCGTGAATTGCAGACGCGCTGAGGTGGCAAATGAACCAATTACATCATGACATATGGCAATTGAAAAAAAAAAAAAAGGTAAGGCAGGCTTGAAAATGGCTTTGAGCAAACTATCTTTCTGATGCAATTATCCAAGCAGAATTAGATGATGTTGCTGAGATTGATGACTCTCCTTGGTCCAACAAGCTTGTGGTAGCCAAACGAAATGAGAACCAATAGAAGAGCTGAAGCATAACATCTCATATTGAACTTCAAGCAGAATGTCCCAACTTTAAAATTCACCATCTCCATTCTCTGATGTATATATAAGAATTGGGTTTGCAATTCAATAAACCTGTTTTTATATCAAATATCATCCTACTTGGACACTTGAACAATAGAAGAGGAATTAGTTAGCTATTAAGCATTGGAACACAAGAAACTAACAGCACAAATATTGCAAAGATCAAAAGTGAAATTCCTCATTGTTTGGTACAAAAGCATCGAGCTATATCAAGTACATGATAGCAATTGCCTAAGCAGCTCTAAGACCAAATTTACACTTGAACTAATGAAAAATTAGCAGAATATAGACAATGACAAAGAAAGACAAGTAATCAAGAGAATGTACCAACTTCAAAATTCACCATCTCTACCCAAGCAGCTCTCGAATTCCATGAACTACTAGCCACTCATTCTAACACAAATCGGGGAAGCAAACTGGAATTTCATTGAGCATCACAATATCCCCAGATTTACTTATTTTAATCCCAGATTTACTTATTTTAATCCCAAATCCTTCCGTATCAGTATCCAAAACCATCCCATCTTCAAAACTAACCATACCTTTCCACATAATCTTGTAGGGCAATACATACCTAAGAAATATCATAGAGTACAAATCCACATAACCATTTATCACCTCATCAATTGGAGTAAAAAGCCACCGCCACCAGTGACTCCACCGAAATTAAGAGAGCATCCAAGATTACCACAGCTGATCTGTTCAATAATATGCACTGAAGCCTTGAATTCAGGATCTAAAAACTTTTTAATCGCAAGAATGACTAAACAACCATCATTGTAAATAGAATTGGTGGTTTTGACGGTGATGTCGTTCTCAAAATAGGAAAAAAGTTAAAGTGAGAGACTGATTGGTAAAATTGTGGGAAATTGGGAATACGAGAGCTACGACGGAGAGATTTGAGGGAATCAAAATGGAAAGAGAGAGAAGACAGGTGGAATTTAAGGAGATAAAGAGAAGGCTGGTTGGAGTTGGAGGAGGAGGAATCAGAGGGAGAGAAAATGGTGAGTGAGGGGGAGCTAGGGATGATTGATTCCGAGATGAGTTGCAGAGTGAGAGCCGTAGAGAGGTAGCTGGAATTGGAGAGGCGGAGAAGGAAATTAAAGAGAGGCAGAGAAGGAAATTAAAGAGAGGCAGGGAAGAGGGAAAAGAGTTTTGGTGGCCATTGCAATAGAGAGAGGACTTTATTTTTTCCTTACCAGAAAGAAGAAGGGAGGTGAAGAAATGTGAGTGTTCACGCTCTTGTAACTGTGTGTAATTCACTCGTTTGACTTGGTCAAATTTTGTGTTTATTTTTTACATAAAAATTAAATTCAAGTATTCATATGATCATTTTAAAAGTTTAAATATTTAAATAATTTTTGTTAACAAGTTTAGGTGTCTGTACATGGGTTTACCCATTTTTGAATTAACAAATACTTATTGCCATCCTTAATTGACCTTAAATACTTATTGCCGACGTTGATTGACCTTCATTAACAGCTGACATTCCGTATAAACACGAGCTTTAAAGTTAATTTTGTACTAAGTTGAAAATTGTTCATTGATATGGGACAATTTTATATTTGAGTGGAAAACCTTCAAATTAAACTCCTAAATTTTTGGGATGTTAACAATTGGACTCTCAATTTTTAAATTTTGACAATTAGCATCTAAAGTTTACCTTTCCATACAATTAACACAATCATTATATTTTCCATTCAAATCCAATAAATTGATGTTGTTACGTGTTGTGTAAAATTCACATTGCTTAAGTCGAAAAAAATAAGAATGTAACTAGTTGCGTGGCTAAATATTCATGGCATGTTATCATAACAATGAAAAAACAATAATATAATTTTAATTGATTTCTCTAATTGTATGAAAAAAAAAACCTTAGGATATTAATTGCTAAAATTTAGAAGTTGAGTGTCTAATTCCCAAACAATTGGGGTTAATTTGAAGTTTTCCTTTAATTCAATATTAGTGTCATATGATCTGTATTTTATTTTCCTCTCATGCGGAGATGGGTATAATTGCATGAAATGACCAAATTATCCCTCTCCCTGTAAATACATCTCTTTCATTTTCTTCACGCTCCTGTTCTTTTCTTTCAACATTTTTCATATTGGTTTTCAATCTTCATCGACGGTCACCTGTCACCAACACTGAACCGACGTATCTGAGCCAACTCCGGTCACCAGCAACCACTTTTAAGGTTAGTTCTATGCCCTAATTGCTTCGAAAGTATAGGGTTTATTGTGAATTTCAATCTTGTATATATGGTTAGTTGATTGTGATTTCAATCATCTAATTCCTTTTTCACTTCATATCTGTCTAATTGTGTACATGTATTCAAGGTATATATATGTATTTTGCTCCAACCATTCACGGTTTCTGTTTAATTAAGATGCCTAAGCATATAGTAATCCCCTCTTTCGCTCTTTCTTTTGTCATTGCTTCTTTTATCATTTGCTTTGATAGTAAAATTGAAACTGGGCCGGTAATAAGTTGCTCCTTTGGTAATGTTTTAAGTTGTTTCTGTGATTTATCAATAAATCAGCTTATTGAACTTATTTTGCTCTTTAAGGTTCAATTTCTGCTCTTTAAATTGTTTGGTGTTGCTTTTGGTGGTTCTGGAGTTTGATTTGAGATTGGGTTTTGGTTGTGTCTTTTCCGATTTGTTTTTTGCAATGTTTAGGAGCTTTCAATGCAGCATTTTTAAGGAAAGTTTAACTTGATTGTTTTATTGGTGAGATTGGTGACTTGATATTACGGGCCTTTTTGGTATGTGATGAAATCAATGATCGTATGCTGCAAAGATACAAGCATGCTGTTGATAAGATTAAATATGGGAATCTGTAGGGAGGGTGATTTTTTTTTTCTTTTTTAACTTGTGGAAATCTTAGGAAATTAACTTTGTTTTAATCATCAAATGTGATAACTAATTTGTCAGTTTCAATTAATTATCAAGCTTGTTTGCATTTGGCCATACTTGTTAGTACTATTGAAGTTTGTTTGTATGGAATATTGGTTGTACTGGACATGACTTTGTTCTCTTGGCTGTTGTTAATCTTGTAAACTGTTTTAATTTTGGATTACATGATAAATGTCAAAAGTGTATAAATAATATCATAAAAGTATAAATGTCAAAATAACGAAATCTAATTTACTTTGTATTTATTTTAGGTTACTCAAACAATGGAAAGGAAACCGGAGAAAATAAAATTTACATTACTCCCATTTTCTCTCATTTTTCCTTATTAAAGTAAATTCAATTTACTCACATCCAAACAAAAGCTAAGAACTCTATCATGCCTGTGATGTACGGTCAAAAAGGCGATTCTGCCCCTCCGTTTTATGCCGGCGGCAAATATTCTGGAGGCACTAGCCATGGAGGTCATGGTGGCAATCGGCTGTTTCCTAACAATAGGTAATGTGCTGTCCTTATAATTTCTTTTCAATTTATCTGTTGATATATCTTCTTCTGAAAGCACATACTGGTGAACCAGCTTTGGTTCTTTCTAGGGATCGTACATGTAGGATTAAGTTGTAATCAAATGATAGCCGACTTTTATTGGATTCTTTGTGGAAATACAAATTTTTAACCATGGCCATTGTTTTCAGAAATGTGTTATATTCAATTCTCTTTACTTAGGTCGGTAACTGTTTTAGGCTGTTCATGGATAATTTCCTGTGTCTGGCGCAACTGTGCTAGGAAATTAGTGATTTGCTATGAAGATCTCTTTTTGGTAATTTAGATTGTAAACTATTTGATTGGCAACAGAGGTGGTATAGGTGGCTATGATGGACGTGATCAGCACAAAGATAATTACAAAGAGGGAGGTTCTGAGTCTTCAGACCTGGACAAGCATTACCATGGTGGAAATCATTCTATGCGAACCGGTACTTTACCCATTTCATTGTGTTCTGTCTTCCATTAAGAACAAATCTGGTCGAGGTTAAAACATTATTTACCAATTGGAAATTTGTTGAGTTATGTGATTATTATTTATTACCATCTTTGAAAAGAAATTCATTATAAATATTTTATTTTCAAATTGATTAGGCTTGGTTGATATGATGTGTTGTCATACAATTGCCTGGTGTTTTTAACTGCAGAGAGTAATGCTATCGTTTTTTCTGCAGAAAGAAGAGAAGAGATTGATATGGAGGGAAGACAAGAAGAGGATTTGACAACAAAAGGAATAAGAATACATGTGGGAGGATTGGGAGAGAGTGTGACAAGTGATGATCTTCGAGGAATATTTTCAAAAATGGGTGTTGAAATTGAAGCAGTGGAAATCATCAGGACCAAAGGCCGTAGTTTCGCCTATATTAACTTCTCACAGCATTCTCAGAATTCCCTCTTGAAGCTGTTTAACACAGTACTCCCTTTTTTTGAGCCTTTTTAACATGACTCGTGGTTCTTTTCTTTCAAAATAATTCTCTTTATTCTTGATTTTGGTGTTTTACTAACATCCTGGTATCTGCAATCATTAATTTGTGCACAGGTTGCTACATTGTCTATATGCACGATCTTTTACTTAAAAATTTTATCATTTTGAGTTTTCTATATCTCAAACTAAAATTGTTTCTTTTAATCTAGATTGATATTTTTTCCATCAAATATTTTATGTTGGGTGTAAAGTACATTTCTTTCTCTTGAGAATTTACATATAGGATTTCATAGAAAATAAATATCAATCCTCATTATTTGTGCTTTGATATTAAAGTTTGAATTATACCAACCTCTGTGATATTTTGGGCATAATTTTTACATATTTTTAGGAAATATTTTTATCTTGCTTATAATAAATCTGTTATATGCAGTACAATGGGTGTGTCTGGAAAGGTGGGAGACTGAGACTTGAGAAGGCTAAAGAACATTATCTTGATTGCCTGAAACGGGAATGGGATGAAGATGCTCAGTTAGTGAATAGTACACCAACTACTAGTGTTGATAGCAATGTAGATAATATGAAGCCTTCAGAAAAGCCCAAGAAAGACATCAGTTTAGAAAAGAAGCAACTGCGGATTTTCTTCCCTGGATTGCAAAAGGTAACCATTGACAACAGTGGATGCCTTTCTTTTATTCTTTGTGTGTGTGTGTTAGTGTGCTGTTATTGTTGTACGATCGGGCCCGTTTTGCTTTCTTACAACTTACAAGTAAGTATCTCTTCAGGTGAAATCAATATCATTTAAGGGAACTGGGAAGCACAAATACAGTTTCAGACGTGTTGAAGTTCCTCTTCTTCCAACATATTTTTGTGATTGTGAAGAACACTATGGTCCTGTGTGTGCTGTTGAAGAAAAACGAACTCCTATCGAGGAAGAACAGGGTGGGGGGATAAACAAGGAAGAAATTGATATGATGAATTCTGTGATGAATAAGCTCTTTGAGATGGAAAATGTTTCTTGCACTGAACGTACTGATGTTCAACTGACAAAGGAAGAAGATTATTCTGTCAAGGAGACTAATGATCTGCAGCTTGATGAGATTGAAGGATATTCTACTGCAGATGAAGATAACCTCATAATAAATGTGGTGAGACGAGGAAACGGAACAGCCCAACCTCATCAGGTATAGCTTAATGCTTAATTGATGGAGTTCATTTTTGTCTATTGTTTTCCTTTAAGGGTTAAACTTGACCTCAATTTACTTTCTCAAATGCCAAGGATTCTAAATTAAATAAAAAGCAAGCTTATAACGATGGACCCGTGATAAAGAAGAGGAAAAGAAACCAAGAGGAGAATACTGCAATCGAACATGTGGCTACTGTTTCTGGAGTCAAGGAGAGTTCACAAACTCAATTGAATGGGTCAGGACTTGTATTTGGAGCCCAACATACTGAAACACAATCAAGTGTCAAACAGTCTGCTCCCAGTGTTTCATGGTTACAGAAGTCTTCCTGGAGAGAACTTGTTGGAGATAAGAGCAATACTTCAATCAAAATCTCAGACATAATGCCTGGCGCTTCATCCAAGAAGAACGAGCAATCCAAATCTTACACAGCACCAAACTCCAATAACAAGAAGAAAAAGAAAATGTCAAGGCATGAAACTCAGAGACATCAATTAGATAAAAAAGCTGAAGAGACTGAGGAAGCTCAACCTACTAAAATGGAATCTGCTTCAGACAAGGGAGGAAGAGATTGCTTAGGCAAAAAGGTAGAGGAGACTGAAGAAGCTGAGCCTACTAAAATGGATTCTGCTTCAGATAAGAGAGGGGGAGATCATTTAGACAAAAACGTGGAAGAGATTGAAGAAGCTCAGCATACGAAAATGGATTCTGCTTTAGACAAGGGAGGAAGAGATTGCTTAGACGAAAATGTAGAGGTGACTGTTGAAGCTCGGCCTACTGAAATGGATTCTGCTTCGGATGAGGGAGGAGATTGTTTAGACAAAAAAGTGGAAGAGACTGAAGAAGCTCAGCAAGTGAAAATGGATTCTGCTTCAGATAAGGGAGGAAGAGATCAATCGGATTCTGCTCCAGGAAGAGGTTCAGCATGGCTCCACAAATCATCATGGACGCAGTTGGTCACTAGCAATAACAGTAGCTCATTCAGCATAACCCAAATCTTGCCAGGTATCACTTTTGACAAGCAAGAGCCTGCAAAACCTGATGGTTCAATCATGGCAGAATCTGGAGGCAATAGGAATGATGAGTTAACCGAAAAGGGGAAAAGTGAATCCATTGCGAGGGACAATGATTTGCAAAGAACTACTGAACCAAGCCTACTTATTGGAGGCAACAACATTGGTTCAGCTCCAACAGCGATCAAATACAATTCAACAATAAAACAAGGACTAACTAGTGAAGTTGCAAATGGTGAGACTTGTAGGTTTAAGAGGACCGATGCATCATTGAAAGAATGGGCAAAAATTAAAGCAGCGTTGGGTGGTTCTCGCAAGAAAACAGGCAAGCAGAAATAGGTGCACAAATCCTTTTACCAAATTTTTGATAGCAAGATGAAAAATCCATGCAAATTAGAGCCAGATAGGGTTTATTTGATAGGAAGCTGCTAATTTTTGAATTTTAGGTGTTGTATGCATAACAGTGAGCATTTTGCTGCGGGCTATATTTTGCTCCTTGTAATTTCCATCACAATCATTCAGGGCTATAAAGAACAATTATAAGAAAAGCACTGAACTTATTATCCAAAAATTAAAGCCCCAAAGCCCAAAGGCCATCACCAGGAAAATCCATGTACTGGACCTTTTCTGAATGTTTTTTAATCTATTTTTTTTAGAGTTATTTTACCTAAATCCGTTTATGAGATTGTTTATGAATCAAGTAAATGATAAAATGCCATAAAAAAAATTAGCATTTTAGTTATGTGATTAATTGTTACACGAGATAAAGAAAAAAATGTCTTATTTTAAATAATTTAGAAATAAAAAAATGATTAAAATAATTAAAATCATCCTATTTCAAATAATTCAAAAGTAAAAAGAAATTATTGAATTGAATCAAATAATGGAGTACATTTCTAGACAAACTATAATCCCCAGTTCCCAGTTCCCACCCATTTTTTGAAAATTCCAGTTGCTGGTACAGATTATTATATCTGTTTTTGGTTTTATACCCCTCTTTGCATTGGTTGGGTATTGGTGATTTTTTTTTTTTTAAACAAAAATTATTGATTTATAAATAAAGAAAAAAATATTTATTCTCTCTCTGTGATTTTATTAATTGTGTAAATAATGAATTCAAATATTTACCTTACGAAAAATAAATATTTTATCTATATCTATACTATATATTAATGTACGAAATGAAGTGAAAACTTCTTTTAGATAGTTATATTATATTGTTAGTCACTTACTAAAAAATTAAATTAATTTAATTTGAATATTTGTTTATAGATTAAATGTTATTTTTTTTCATCTATATATCCAATTTATTCTTATTTTTCACCATAATCATAAATTAAGCACAAAATAACGTTTATTTTTTAAATGCAATTGCAATACAACTATATAAGTGTGTGTGTTTTTTCTTCTTTTCTTTTTATTAATATAAAGTGTAGGTTTAAAAATTGAGATAGTATGGAAATAATTAAGTTGATGGTTGGGTGTAGGCATGTGGTTGGTCCCCCAGCAGATAGCTCTGTGCCTTTTTGGAAGGTGTTGAAATTAAGTTACGTGTATTAATTTTGCCATTAATTTCACATGTTCAATTTAATTTGGCCAAATTATTTATTTCTACAAATTATGAACCAAGCATGTTGCCAAATGCAAATGCAAATAATAATAATAATAATAATAATAATAATGATAATAAAGGGATAAAGCTTGGGGAGGATGTATGGCTCTAGACAAATTAAATGGAGTATTTTGTAATGCAAATAATATATATATATATATATACACTTATCAGTTTCTTTTATGTGTATTTATTCTTTATTGGTAATTTGGCAAGAAATGATTAAGTGTGGAAGCTTTCTCATTTCTTTATAAAAATAAAAATAACAAAAAGGATGGGTTGATTTAACTCACGGTCACTCAACTTATCATTTATAGCGCAAAAGTAACCGACTTTTTTTTTTCTTACTTAAATGTCACTGAACTTTTAACATTTTTTCAAAAAAGTCATTTTAACCGGAATCCGGCAAGCATCCTCGCCGGATTGATAACATGGCATGCCATATCAGAAACTACATGTCGTTTAACAATATCTACAATAAATGTTACATCTAAATCAATTTCACTCACGGTCACTAAACTTATCATTTATCACGCAAAAATAATCAATTTTCTTTTTTTTTTTCTAACTTAAATGTTACTTAATTTTTAACATTTTTACAAAAAAAGTCATATATTTACTATTCGTTGCCACGTGTCATATGCCATGTCATCAATCCGGTAAAGGTTTTCGCCGGATTCCGGTAAATATGACTTTTTTGCAAAAATTTTAGAAATTCAGTGACATTTAAGTAAGAAAAAAAAAGTTGGTTATTTTTGTGCGATAAGTGATAAGTTGAGTGATTATGAGTGAAATTGACCCCAAAAAGGATGTTGAATATTTTTGGTGCACATGCATTCTTAGGTCTTAACAACATTAAATTTATCGCTATAAGAAATTAAATAATTAATATTATTACTTATTATTATTCTCTTCTTTTCACTCATCTTAACAATTTTTTAGAATTTTTTCTTATTCAACTTGAAAATTTTAAAAATATATAATTGTAGAGAATTGATGAAAATATAATATATTTTAGTAAATTACAATTAAAATTTCATAAAATTAATGTTAATTAATTATTTCCTTAGTACATGTAAACAGTTTATTCTGAGTTTCTATAGTCTTATAAAGAAAAACTAGGAATCCATGAGTTTCAATTAATTCGATAAAAGGGTTGTGATGATTGACCTTTTCTGCAAATCTCACGAGTCGATTGAAGTTTGGAATCGGACAGTAGGGACTGCTCAATGAACCACCACTTCAAGAACAGTTGCTGGGTGCTGCTAACTCCTTTGCGAATCCTTTTGCTTGCGGCCAGGGGGCCAGACCATAATTCTTCTTCCTCTCCTATGCTTTCCTCGTATTAGAAAAGGCTATGGCAGCTCAATCTACCTCTTAAAGTCTGTAACTTCCTGTGGCGTGCAGCTCTTGATACTTTACCTGTCAGATTTGTGTTAAATCGACGTATTTCTCAGGTTCCTTCGACTTATACGTGGTGTAGTGCCTCTGAATCTGTGGTGCATTTATTCTGAGATTGTTCAAGGGTGAAGGACGTTTGGGTAACTGCTGATCTTTTTAATTTGGTTTCACTTCAAGGAGCGAATATAGGATAGGGTTGCTATGGAGGAATTGACAAGATTCGGCTCCATATGTTATAGATTCTGGTATGCTGGAAATAGATGGTTGCCGCCTCCTATGGGTCTTCTAAAATTAAACACAGATCCTGGTGTGTTGGGAGAAAATATAGTTGGGCTTTCAGCTGTGTTTCGTGATCATGAAGAACATGTTTTTGCTTATGGTTCTTGATAACCCAGCAAATATCATTTGCTCTGAGGCCCATCCTGTCGGCCCACTCAAACTGGCAAGGCCCAAAACCCATCAGCTAAACGTATCAGACACGAGCTCCTAGGCAGCGCACATGCCCGATCGGCTGATGTGACCGCCAGTCCCATCAGCCGCCTGACACAAGGCAGCGCCCATGTCTACCATCTGCTCCCTGTCATGTCGCCGGATACCTACTCTGACAGCCAGTAATCACTCCCCAGGCACTCAAGTGCCCCTCGACTATCTCATATAAATAGCCCAGCACACGATGGTACCAGGTATTGAATTCACGACATTATCTCTCTAAAGCACATCTTCTCTCTAAGCTACTAACTTAAGCTTCGGAGTGCTCACGCCTGGTCCGACCGGGCTCCTCTTATTGCAGGTTTCTCTCATCCGATCGGATCGTCCTCTCTCCTACAGATAAAGACATTTTTGGATTTATCATTTGGTGCTTTCGTTGAGAGATGGCGAACTCAAGATCCAATGAGAATACGACCCCCATGGACCTCGACCATGACGACAACACCCGTGCCATTTCAGGCACCTCGAGAAGGAGGGAGGCGCCCACTAGGCCCCCCATGAGGACAAACCTCCTTCCCGAATTCGACAATGCCACTACAAGGCAACCAGAGGACACCCCTATCACAGTGAGGGACATGCGCGCCATCCTCAGTGATTTTACTAAAAGCATCGTCCAGACTCTGAAAAAGGGTAAGATGCCCGATGTTTCTGAAAGAGCCCAAGAGGATTTCCTCGCCGGCGAAGACTTCAGAAGAAATAGGAACAAGGGAGTCATTATCAATGAATCCCGAGCTCAGGGAGCCAGGAAAAATGCAACCAGAACTCCAGGCAAGAGCGACAAGGGGAAGCAGATAGTGTCTGCAAGTAGGGCCTCTCCCTACAGCAATAGGTCTGCTACTTTGTCTACGAGGGATGATGTGTCCTACATGTGCACCCCAAGTCGCGGCCAAACAAGAAAGGACAAGGGCGGCGAATCTACCGCCACGACCCTGAGCAAACAGAATCCGTCGAACAAGCAGGACCAGTGGTTTATGCAGAAGCTCAAGCAGTTTGGTGTCCTCGCGCCCAAAAGAGGCACCTTTGAAGGAAATACTTGCGGGAACACTGCCTCTCCCTTCTGCAGAGAGATCACCGATGCTGAGCTCCCCCCCAGGTGGCGAGATGTGGTCATGGAAAGGTACACAGGCAGAACAGATCCTGCCACGCACTTGGCGGAGTACTTGACCAAAGTACAGGTCTATACTTATGACGAAAGAATAGCCTGTAGGGTTTTTCCGACCACTTTGGGTGGGGATGCATTGACATGGTTCCATGAGCTGCCCATGGGATCCGTTACGTCGTTCAGACAGTTAAAGGAGCTGTTCACTATGAGGTTCATTGTGCAAACACGCGCGCCTAAAACGGTGAACGACCTGTGCAATCTTTACCAAAGAACCGATGAAAGTCTTCGAGACTACATCGACAGGTTTCAGGCTACCATGTCTGAAGTAAGAAACGTCAGTGTGGAGATGGCGACTACCGCCTTACAAGGGGGCACCACTGACCGACCGCTTTTCGAGTCGCTTACAACAAGACCCCTATCCAGCTTCGCTGAGCTAATGGAGAGGGCTAGGCAACACATCCAGTTGGATGATGCTCTCAGGTCCAAAAGCAGAGGAAGGACCAGCGTCCTGGACCGCCTACAATACCCGGACAATCGCTCTACTCAAAGAGCCCCCGCTTCCGATCGGACAGCCAAAGGCCAAGATGGAGCTCAAAGTTCCAGAAATTCAGGCCAAGCCAGAGGATCAGGAAGAGACCGGAATCCGCGTCCAGACGACCAGGCAGAGAGGACATACACTCCTCTCAATGCTACCCCGACTGCGGTGCTAATGTGGATCAAAGAGAAGCACCGCAGAGTCAACTGGCCCAGAGACCTCTCCGGAAGAAGTCGGGATGCGAGGGACCCGAGCAAATATTGCGAATTCCACAGAGACGTCGGTCATTTAACCGACGAGTGCACTTCGCTAAAAAAAGAAATTGAAAGGCTGATACGCCGTGGGGCCCTCAGGAGATTCATAGGCCCGGCCAGAGGGGATGAACCCTGCAGACAGCCGAGGCCTAGAAGGGACGATCCTGACTCAGATGACGATGAGCGCAGGAACCCCAGAAATGCTGATCCGGGTAGGCCTTATGCGGGGGTAATAAATGTGATCACCGGAGGGTCATCATACGGAGAGAATCTCCCCAAAAAAGGGAGAGGAAAAGGCGTTTACCTCTCCCGACAGGCAGAGCAGCCTGCCTCAGTCACCATTTCCAGCGAAGACGCACGAGACGTCCTGTTTCCACATGAGGACGCTCTCGTTGTAAGAGCTCGGATAAACAATTTCAATGTAAAAAGAATCTTGGTGGACAATGGCAGTGCTGTCAACGTCCTAACTCTCCAGGCCTACCGAGCCATGGGACTTCCGATCGGAGAGCTGAAGCCGAACGCCACTCCTCTGATCGGCCTGGGCAACGCTACTATCCCCGTGGCGGGCTCTGTAGAGCTTTTTGTCGAGCTCGGCCAAGAAGCGATAGCTCATGCTTGTAAGGTAATTTTCATGGTTGTTGACATGACATTTGCCTACAATGCCATTTTTGGCAGACCACTGCTTTTCCAGACCGGAGCTGTGACCTCCATCCGATACATGGTGATGAAGATTCCGACCTTAGGAGGCGTCGCCATCTTGAGAGGTGACCAGAAAGCATCCAGGGAGGCTTATATCACCATGATAAAGCAGCAGCGAGAAGCGATGGTCGTAGAGCCGGGCCTCGAACAGCCAGAGCAAGCGGAAAGGCCCAGGATGGACCCAGCAGAGGCCACAAAGGCCAGGTCGCTAGATAAAGGTAAAAATGTTCAGGTGGGGACAAGCATGGATAAGGAAACCGAAGAGGCCATTATGCATGTCTTGACCATCAATCAAGCGACCTTCGCCTGGAAGCCAGAAGATATCTCTGGGGTAGACCCCAAAATAATCACCCACAAGTTGAATGTGGACCCGAGCTTCCCTCCGATCCGCCAAAAACTACGAAGGCACGCACCCGATCGGAGGAAGTTCATTTCTGAAGAGGTGGATAAGCTACTCAAGACCGGAACCATCCGAGAGGTAGAATATCCAGAGTGGCTGGCTAACGTGGTGTTAGTCAAAAAGAAGTCTGGCAAGCTGAGGATGTGTGTGGACTTCACAGATCTCAACAAGGCATGTCCCAAAGACAGCTACCCCTTGCCCAGCATAGACCAGTTGGTAGACGCCACGGCATGCCATGCCATTTATTCTCTGCTAGACGCATATGCTGGCTACCACCAAATCCTGATGTGGCTCTTGGATCAGGAAAAAACCAGCTTTATCACAGACGACGGGACGTTCTGCTACAGGATGATGCCGTTCGGACTGAAAAATGCTGGAGCCACATATCAGCGCCTGATGAACAAGATTTTTAAAGACCAAATCGGGCAGAATGTCGAAGTATATGTTGACGACATGATCGTCAAGAGCCGAAGCGCCGAGGAACATCCAGCCGATCTGGCAAAAGTTTTTGACACCCTAAATAAGTTCCAGATGAAGCTCAACCCCGAGAAGTGCGTCTTCGGGGTACCATCAGGAAAATTCTTAGGATTCCTAGTCTCTCAACGAGGGATCGAGGCAAATCCAGAAAAAATAAAGGCCATCCTCGAAATGCAACCCCCCAGGAGCATAAAAGACGTCCAGAAGCTGAATGGAAGAATAACAGCCTTGGGACGATTCATTTCCTCTTCAGCCAAGCGCTGCACGCCTTTTTTCAAGAAGTTAAGGAAGAGCGAAACTTTTGTCTGGGGGGAAGACTGCCAGCAGGCCTTCGAAGAGCTGAAGGCATTCCTCACCAACCCGCCGCTGCTCAGCCGACCGGTACCAGGTGAAAATTTATACCTGTATTTAGCCACCTCTAAGGAAGCTGTTGCAGGTGCTTTGGTCCGAGAAGAAGATACCCAACAGCTACCCGTGTACTACGTAAGTGAAGTACTCAGAGGTGCCGATCTGAGAAAGGGACCGGTTGAGCAGCTCATTATTGCCCTCATGATGTGTGCAAGGAAGTTGAGACCTTACTTCGAGGCGCACACAATCATCGTCCGATCGGGTCATCCTCTAAGAAAGATACTCCAGACGCCCGATCTGGAAGGCAAAATGGTGGGATGGGCGATTAAGCTACAGTCCTGGGATGTCAGATACGAGCCCAGAAAGGCTATAAAAGCCCAAGCTTTGGCAGATTTCATTGCCGAATTTGCGGGTGAGGAACCACCCAGTCAGCCCAAGCCACAAAACTGGGAAATGACAGTGGACGGCGCAGCAAACGACACTCGAGGAGGCGTCGGCATAGTAATAAAAGGCCCTTTGGGCATCACAATAAGGTACGCCATAAAGCTTAATTTTAAAGCTTCTAATAATGTGGCAGAGTACGAGGCGCTCCTTCAAGGGCTGAGACTGCTCCATGCAATCCGACCGGAGTCAGTAGCCATCAGGAGCGACTCCCAGCTGGTCACCAGTCAAGTTCTGGGGACTTTCGAAGCACGTGAGGCCACGATGATCCAGTACCTGGCCAAAGTCAAGACTGCTTTCGCAAAACTGGAAGAGGCTGGATCGGAATGGGTGCTACATAAAGTCCCGAGGGACCAAACTGCAGAGGCCGATCGGCTAGCTAAGATGTCTGCTTCCGCACAAAGTGTCATAGAAGAAAACATTGCCGTTGTAGACCAGACTTCCTCCTCCCTAGACGAACCAGAGATGATGGAAATTGACCAAGAGAATGAAACCTGGATGAGCCCAATTATGCAGTTCCTCCAGACAGGACGACTGCCCGAGGACAAGGACGAAGCTCGAAAGGTATCTCGAAAATCTCTCAATTACTCCATCATTAACGGTGAATTGTACAAAAAAGCTTTCAGTCACCCTTGGCTAAAGTGCGTGTCGGAGGAAGAGGGGGACTACATCCTCAGAGAGCTCCACGAGGGCATATGCGGTGCGCATGAGGCAAGCAGAGGCATGGCAAGAAAAGCCCTTCAGACGGGATATTACTGGCCTAGCATGCTCAAGGATGCCCAGGAGAAAGTAAGGATATGCCCGCAATGCCAAATTCATGGCAGGATTATAAGGCAGCATGGAGCAGACCAGCAGCCGATCGGAATTGCATGGTCATTCGACCAATGGGGAATGGACATCTTGGGACCTTTTCCCCAAGGCAAAAAGCAGATGAAATTCCTCATAGTGGCAGTAGACCACTTCTCCAAGTGGATTGAGGCTGAGCCGGTGGCCACCATCACAGCCGAGAGGGTCAAGAGCTTTACATGGAAGAACATCATCTGCAGGTATGGCTTACCCAATGTTTTTATTGCAGATAATGGCAAGCAGTTCGACAGCTCCATTTTCAGGAACTTTTGCCAAGGCTTGAACATCAAACTAAAGTTCACATCTGTCGCTCATCCCCAAAGCAACGGAATGACTGAGGTCTCCAATCGGACCATCTTAGAGGGATTGAAGAAGCGACTGGGTCAAGCCAAAGGCAACTGGACTGAAGAACTGCAGAGTGTCCTGTGGACATATAGAACGTCCCCCAGGACAGGCACTCATCAGACGCCATTTTTTCTTGTTTACGGCTCCGAAGCAATGATTCCTGTGGAGGTCGGCCTCCCTTCTTACCGATCGGCTCTCTACTCCGAGCGGATGAACACTCAAGAGAGATGCCAAGACTTAGATCTCATCGAAGAGAAGAGGGAGGACGCCTACGCCAGGATCGCTGCCTATAAACAAAGAGTGGCCAGATACCACAATGCTAAAGTAAGGTCTAGAACCTTCAATGTAGGCGATCTGGTACTCAGAAAGGCAGAACTAGGCTTGGGAAACGCCGGAGTGGGAAAGCTAATGCCAAATTGGGAAGGGCCCTATGAGGTATCTAAAGTCCTAAGCCCGAGCACTTATAGGCTCCGAACTGTTGAAGGGCGAGAGCTCCCCAGAAGCTGGAATGTTGAAGTACTCAAGAAATATCACGTCTTATAATGTATCAGAACCTGGCAATTGCCTGATTAATAAAAATGTTCCTTCTTTCATGATCGTTCAATTAATGCATAGTTTAGCGTTCTACGATTAGGCTTGATGCCCGTCTCAAGGTACAAGAGCGAATCTGACGTGATGGAGGATCTTACCTCCCCGAATATTGTCCCTATTATAGAGGATCTAACCTCTCGCGCTCGATTATGCAATTGTTATGCAATATTACGAGTATTCTCGGCTATGCAATTCTCATGCAGCTCTACGAGTATCACTCAACTCGATTTCGCAATAACTATGCGACCCTACGAGTATCATATAGCTCAGTTATGCAACACTTATGCAGCTTTATGAGTATCACTTAGCAAAACGATCGATCACTTAGCTTCGACGCTATTCGAATTCAGGAAGTACTTGTGAAATTTAATGCAAATTTTAATTACGAGTTTTAATTAGCTCGATCATATTGCAAATTTTAGTACAAACTTATGTATACATTGATTTGCAGAAAAATGCAATTTCATTAATAAAAAATGTCTACACTTTACAGTTTGTAAGAGAAAACAGGAGAAAAAGCAAAGCTAATCTAAGCTCCTATGCTAACTATCTATATTTACAATTTCCACCCCGCCAGGTGGATCAGCAGCTTGCTCGGCGTCCGGATCAGCAACGGCTTGAGAAGGGTCGGCAGTAGGCGGTACAGATACTGCCCCCCCTTCAGAGACAGGCCCAGTGGAAGAAGGCGCCACTGGCTCAGCTTCAGGTGCAGGAGGAACCTCCGTTTCGGCTTCAGGGATTGAAGACGCCACAGGCCCCACTTCAGATGGAACCTATTGAATAGTCGGCAGAACTGAGGGACCTTCTCCAGAAGTTCTCTCGATGACTTCCCCCTCGGGAGCGCCTTCATCGTCGTCACTGCTTGGAGGAGCAGGCAATGAGGCCGGGTCATCCATCCATGACAGATCCGCCCCAGGGAAGCGCTGCCCAGCTTCATGAACTAGCCGAGACAACAGCCCCACCTGGGTGTCTGCCAACTCATCGATCAGGCGCTCCTTTTGGTTGGCAAGCTCCATTTCAAGAATCTTCGTATAGGAAGCCTCGTTCTCTGCTGCCGACGTCTTCAAGGACTCCACCTCTGTCTTCAACCTGGCGTTCTCAGCAACCCACTCTCTGCATTCAGCATCCAGTCGGCTTGCATCTGCCTCGAACCGCCTTAGTTGTCCACACTCTGCGGATAAGCGGGCATTTTCGCCCTTCAGCCTGTCGGCCTCGCCCTGCCGAGCTTTCAGCTCCTGAGCACTCTGGTGAGCCTCCTTCCTTAAAGCTACTGTCTCCGACTGAGAAGCAGCATACCGCTCCTCTAGTTTGGCAACCTCGGCTCGAAGGTCGGAAGCTTCCTTTTTAGCAGCCTCGCAGCGCGTGTTGGCCTCCGCCTTGGCCACGGCGCCTGACTCGGCCCTCCCTCTCCACAGATGGGCCATCATATGCAGCCGCTGTGTCCTCCTGGCGGCCTACACCGAATAAAGACTAAAAGGCTTAGACGCAAAGGTGTAAAAAAACACAAAAAACAAGCAGTAAAACACTTACATCTATCAGCTGCTGGCCGATGGCTTGGGTTTCCCTGCTGAGCTGACTAGCGTCGCCAGCATCCCGATGATCGTCCTCCCGGAGAAGACCCCGGCAAATGTAATTGGCCACATGGCCAACCGACCAGTCCTCGCCAAAGTTCTCTTTCAGGACTTCCTTCATCGGGACGACACGCCGATCGGATGAACGCCTTGGAGACTCGCCAAGCTGCGCAGCTTTGCCTCTTGCCGCTAGTCGAGCATCCGACTCGGCGATCAGCTCAGTAGCCCTCTTCTTGGCCGCCTCCTCGGCCCTCTTCTTGGCAGCCTCCTCTGCCCTCCTCTTAGCAGCCTCTTCCACCTCTCGGATAGTAGCACCGATCGGCTGATCGTCTTCGTCTGACTCATCCCGAAGAGTGTGGCGCCGGCGGCGTAAAGGCCGAAGAGAGGCCTCAGTTTGAGGCACATTCACCGATGCAGCAGCTGCGGAGGTCGGCGCGGCGGTGGCAGCAGGAGGTGCCGACGAAATTAGAACAGCCATGATTGCCGGAGTCGTTGTCGAGGTACCGGTCGCCCCCTTTGAAGCTCGAAGATCGGAACTGAGGACCAATTTCCTCCTTTTCCTCTGCTCCTGAGCTTTCTTCTCTGCCTCACGTTTCTGACGGATCCGATCGCCAAGTTGTTGGGCGGCTCCGTTCCCACCAGCCATCTCAGCTGCACGACAGAAAATGAAATAGATAAGTTTTTGACACAAATTCTCTTCATGAAACATTAATAAAGTGCAATAAATGTCATGATGCATGAGTTTGGGTCTTTTTCTGATCCTAACGCTCACGTTCTACGTCCTCAGCGTCCTGAAAGCCGGGAGAACCAAACAGCGAGCGCAAGAGAAATTTGGACTCGTACGGTCCTTCATTCCTGCTGACGACGGCCATTAACTTTTGAATGTCGTTCTCGTAGAATTCCTGACCGGCGGCTAGGTCCTTCAAGATCTCGACCCTGGCCGATCGGGTAAGGCGTACTCCAAACCCGCCTTTCCTGCCCACCAAGAAATATCGTTCCCGGTACCCTTTCATGGAGGTGGGGACGAACATCAATTTCCTCTTCGGGCGGCTTGTAAAGAAGTACTCCGTTCCGTCGCTCCGGCCCGAGATGTAGAAGAAATGGGTGAAAAGCTCCAGGGTCGGTGCCACCACTTCTATTTGGCAAAGGATTTTGAAACACGCCACCGATCTCCAGCCGTTCGGATGTAGTTGATTAGGGGCGAGACCGTACCCCCTCAGTATCGCCGTCTCGAAGGCGCCCAACGGGAACCTCAGGCCCGCGTCCAAGCTCTAGAGATGGCACACGAACCATTCACCGCCGTCTTGGCCGAAAGGCCCCTCAGTCACCGCCATCGATTCAGGGCAAGCCAGCACTGATATCTCATCAGGAAAACCGTATTTGGCTGGGATTTCGGCCACTTCCGCAGCGGTTAGGCGAGAATGCGGCTCAGCGGCTGGTTTATTCTCGTACCATTCCAAAAAAGTTGTGTCTAATGCTTCAGCACTACTTGAGGCCATCTTCAACAGAAAAGAATGAAGAGAAGGCGCAACTCTCTTTTCTAAATGAAATGGGTGTGAGAAGAAAAAGGAAATCGCAAAGAAAGCAAAAAGCAAAAAGTCACTTACTTGATAAAAAGAACTCGAAGGGATTCGAAGAAGAAGTTAAGAGTAGTTGCAGAAATCTGGGAATCAAAGGAAGATTTTGGCAGAGCTTCGCTAGAGATTTCGAAAGTAAAGAAGGAACGATTCACAGAGTCCTCTATTTATAGACGAAAGCTTCTCAAAAACGCCAAACAACGCGCCATTCAGCAAGCGCCACGTGTCAAAGGACATTATGTCTCTGCGAAGAACGAAGCGTCGCCCTCGGAACGCTCACAGCATTAAAAGAGAACAGTTGTCTCAGCAGGCGCGTCGCTTCAGAAAAAGCGCCTCCCAAATTCAAAAAGCGCGCCAGTACGCGTCTTTGGATCGGGAATCTCCATAACTGATTCCATCCGAACGGACCAACAAAGGCAAATCTATGCCCGATCGGACCTGTTGAGGGGGGACAAGTGATAACCCAGCAAATATCATTTGCTCTGAGGCCCATCCTGTCGGCCCACTCAAACTGGCAAGGCCCAAAACCCATCAGCTAAAGGTATCAGACACGAGCTCCTAGGCAGCGCACATGCCCGATCGGCTGATGTGACCGCCAGTCCCATCAGCCGCCTGACACAAGGCAGCGCCCATGTCTACCATCTGCTCCCTGTCATGTCGCCGGATACCTACTCTGACAGCCAGTAATCACTCCCCAGGCACTCAAGTGCCCCTCGACTATCTCATATAAATAGCCCAGCACACGATGGTACCAGGTATTGAATTCACGACATTATCTCTCTAAAGCACATCTTCTCTCTAAGCTACTAACTTAAGCTTCGGAGTGCTCACGCCTGGTCCGACCGGGCTCCTCTTATTGCAGGTTTCTCTCATCCGATCGGATCGTCCTCTCTCCTACAGATAAAGACATTTTTGGATTTATCAGTTCTAAAAGGATTTTGGGCTCTTGGAATTCGTTCACACATCAGAAGCTCTTGCCATTTTCTTTGGTCTTATTAATCTTGCTTAAGATCTTGGTTTTTCAAGGATCATTGTGGAATCTGATTTTAAATACATTATTGAGAAGCTCGAACATCAAGTTCACTTCAGCAATGGCTTGGGTTTTATTCTTGGAGACTGCATTCGATTGAGCAAGAATTTCGCTTCTTGTTCCTGGTGCTTTGTTCATAGATCATGTAACAAGGTTGCACATCACCTTGCCAAGGCTAGTTCTACTTTTGATCTCATTTCTGTTTGGAATGAAGATTTTCCTGTTCTCCTTTCCTCTTTTATTGATGAGGATGTAATAAAGTTTCTTGAGAGTTTACTGTCAAAAAAAATAAAAATAATAAATTTGTTATTTTTTTAAAGTCAACTATGAATAGTAATAAGAAAAATGAGAAATAAGAGAGAAATTTTAAAAGATACAAATTTGTAATTAAAAGAAAAAAATTGTTGTCTTTTTTTTAAAGGGATAAGTGCTAAAATAAATAAAATTAAAAAACCATCTCACACACTTAAACTTAAATTGACTTTAATTATCGGTTTATTACCGATATAAATAGTTTTTTATGGTATTGAAAAAAAAAAGTTAGAATTAATGGGTATAACCATTATTTAAATCGTAACATAACAAGATAGCGTTAAAACTCTTTATTATGTATATTTTTGTTACGGTTGCAAAGACAATAATAAATTAATAGTTGGCGGTATGAATACATCATACAACTTATACAGAATTGATGTGATCCATCTGAGTATAGTAATTTAGTGCGCGTACATTTAGACTTTCGAATTCCTTACGTCAATTTGATTAGATGGTACAGATACATGCGTATAGTATTGACCCATGAATCTCGTGATTTTATTCACAATTAATTAAAAAAATATTGTTTTTTAGCATGCCAATTAGATTTTGAACATAAAAAATTAAATTGCTCGATTTTATCTATATTTAATAAGATGCGATTATGCTATGAACTTTCTATAAAAACCTTAATAAAGCTTTGGATATTAGTTAGGTGAGAAAGTCATAGGTATAGCTCTATTTCGGATCATTTGAAACACGTTAGGCAACAATTAAAACGTTAGCAGTTGAAATTAATGAAAAAATAAGTAAATAAATAAAAATAGTATATTAAAATGATGTGACTTTTATAATTTATGTAATAATAATTAATTAAAAAAATAAAATAAAATCTATGGACGTATTAATTTATATATTTATTTTTAAGTTATTTGCACCATGTTTAAACTGGCTATTCATAATTTTTCTCCATCTATCAATATTTGGAATTTTATGTATCACTACAAGAAAATGATAAATTAGCGACGGAGTCATTTCCGTCGCTAAATAGCGACGGATATTAACTTCCGTCGCTAATTAGCGACGGAATTTAATTTTCGTCGGTAAATAGCGACGGACAATAAAATCCGTCGCTAAAAATGGCGCCAAGATTTCCCACCAAAATTGCCGATCGATATTTGCGACGGTTTTTATGAACCGTCGCTAAAAATAGCGACGGAAATTCTGTTCCGTCGCTGAAAAAAATTAAAAAAAAAAACTTAATTGTATTTTTAGCGACGGAATAAAAATCCGTCGCTAAAATAGCGACGGAGTAAAAAAACCGTCGCTAAAATTAGCGACGGTTTGAATATTTCGTCGCTATTTTTAGCGACGGAATATGCTTTCCGTCGTTAAAGATAAAAAAATTTAATTTTCCTCTATTTTTAGCGACGGTTCCGTCGCTAAAGATAAAAAATTTTCATTCCCTCTCTTTTTTTAGCGACGAAAGATGCTTTCCGTCGCTAAAGTTAAATTAAATTTAACTTTCCCTCTTTTTTCTCTCTCTCTCTCTCTCTCTTCTCTCTCTTTCTCTCTTCTCCCTCTCCTCGCCCCGTCTCTCCTCCCTCTGCCCAGCCGCCGCCGACCACCGCCCCTCCCCCTCCCTCCGGCGCCGATCGGCGCGCCCTCCCTCCCTCTTTTCCCGCTCCTCCTTCCCTTCTCTCTTTCTCTCTCTCTCTCTCTCTTTCTCTCTCCTCCCTCTCCTCTCCCCGTTTCTGCCCTCTGCCCAGTCGCCGCCGACCACTGCCCCTCCCCCTCCCTCCGGCGCCGATCGGCCTCCCCTCCCTCCCTCTTTTCCCGCTCCTCCTTCCCTTCTCTTTCTCTCTCTCTCTCTCTCTCTCTCTCTCTCTTTCTCTCTCCTCCCTCTCCTCTCCCCGTTTCTGCCCTCTGCCCAGTCGCCGCCGACCACCTCTCCTCCTCCTCCGGCGCCAGGTACAGATCTGCCTCTCTCTTTTATTTATTATTATTATTATTATTATTATTATTATTATTATTATTATTATTATTATTGTTAATTGGGTATAATAAGAATTATTATTATTATTAATATTATTATTATTTTATTTATGTTAGATGAATATTGGTAAATTTTAATTATTGTTTAAATTTATATTTCTTAAAACTTTATTGTTATTAAATTTATTAATAGAATTTTTCATATTATGATTATTATTGTTAATTAGTGTTAATTTTAGTTATTATTATTATTCAACATATTATTATTATTAAATTATTATTATTATTATTCAACATGTTATTATTATTATGTTAATTTGTATTGTTATTATTATTATTTATTTATGTTATTTGTATTGTTATTATTATTATTTATTTATAATTTGTATTGTTATTATTATTATTTATTTATGTTAATTGTATTGTTATTATTATTATTTATTTATAATTTGTATTGTTATTATTATTATTTATTTATGTTAATTGTATTGTTATTATTATTATTTATTTATAATTTGTATTGTTATTATTATTATTTATTTATGTTAATTATATTGTTATTATTAATTTTTTTTTAATTTGTAAAATTTCCCGACGGAAATTAAATTTCCGTCGGGAAATTTGCCGACGGAAATCAATTGATTTTCCGTCGGGAATTCCCGACGGAAAAAATTTCCGTCGGTAAATTTACCGACGAAAATTTATTTTCCGTCGGTAAAATTACCGACGGAAATTGAATTTCCGTCGGCAAATTTCCCGACGGAATTTTTTCCGTCGGGAAATTTGCCTACAACTAAATTGCCGACGGAATTAATTTCCGTCGGCAATTTAGTTTCCCGACGGAAATTCCTTATTTTTCCGTCGGGAAATGCTATTTTTCTTGTAGTGTATCTTAATTAATTTGATTGAAGTCAGCCATTTCACGAATTTGTATTTTAATTAAAAATATTTTTTCATGCAAACAATTAAAAAATATCAGTTGTCAAACACATGCTAATGCCATTTTTGAATTAAATCGTTATTTTAATGAGGTAGCGACTTTGTTACAACTTTCTAATCGTAAAATTTCTTCGAACGCATTTGATACTCGCTCTATTTTATATTATGTGTCAATTTAAAGTATTTTACTAGGATTAAAAAAATTATTAATTATTCTTTCAATTTACTAATTTGCCCTTAAAAATGGACTTCATTCATTATTTCAATTTTATTTTCATTAAAGTAAGGATTATATTTGGAACAAATTGTATAAAATTACTTTAATTTTTTGCTAAATTTTGAAATAAAACTTTTTTCCTTAATAGACATTTAATATGGAATGGAGGTAGTATTTTTTACAAATTGAAATTGGAATTGGAATTTGAAGAAAAATAAATAAATTAGCATTATTTAATTTAAAATTAAAAAAAACTTAAATGGAAATTTTATCCACGCTCAAAAATAACCCACAAATAACTTATCATTGATTTATTAATTTATTGTACTCTTTCCGTTTTACTTTAAGTGTTGCTTGAATCAATAGCTTCATGCTAACTTCTGGTGGGGAAATGGGAATGATAAGGGAGTCCATTGAAGAAGCTACCATCGTCTCACAAACCCCAAAGGCTTGGGTGGCCCTAGGTTTCGGGATATGATTAGATTCAACAAGCTCTTTTGACAAAATTAGCATGGAATATTCTACAAAAACCAAACACCCTCATAGTAAAATTTCTAAAGGCAAGATACTTCCAGTCCAGATCTTTTCTTGAAGCAAGTCCTTCTCGAAATCCTTCAAAAGCTTGGGCTAGCATTCTATAGGGGAGGGAAGCGTTAAAAGAAGGGCTCTATTGGAATGTTAGAAGTGGTAATAGTATCAGAATATGGGACTCTCCTTAGGTTCTTCAACTGGAGATTTTTTGTATTCAAACACCAAGACCCCCTAACTGCGAAGTTTTTATGGCAAGGGACCTAATTATTCCCTCATCCAGATTATTGAACAAAGAGCTTATCCTTAGCCTCTTCTCACTGGTCGAGGCTGAATCCATCCAATCCATTACCATTGGCAATGAAAGGAGCACGGACTTGCTTAGATGGAAATGGACCAAGAATGGCGGCTTTTCTGTTAAATCACGTTACTCCCTACTATTAAGGAAAGCAGTAAGTTGTGTGGGCTCTTCAACCTCTCAAGTATGGGCAAGGTTTCTTAGGATTCTTTATAGGTTTATGAGGCAGCTCCAAAGATTTGAAGTTTCCTATGGAGAGTCATGTCTAACAGCCTGGGGTTGCCTTAGTAATCTAGCTAAAAGAGGCACAAAGGTGGATCCTATGTGCAAGTTGTGCAGCAGCGAAATGGAGACCCTAAAGCATCTTTTTTTCTATTGTAGTGTAGCAAGGGCGATTTGGTTCGCTAGCACAGGGTTCCAACCAAATCTCCTTGGCTTTCCTTCGATTCAAGTTTAGTGGGACAACACATGTAAACTCTTAGTGTCCTTAAATGCCAGGATCATAGCCCATATTGCTTATGTCCTCTAGGGGATTTGGGGATGCATAAACAATGTGATCTTTAGGGGTGTCCTAGCTGACCCCCTCCTTGTAGCGCAACGAGCTTCGCTTTTCGGTAAAAAAATGACCTTCGTGGACAGCTGCCAACAACCCCCTCCTCAAGCCATCCCCTAACTACCAGTCACTTGGATCCCTCTTAACCATCGCTTCTTGAAGATAAATTGTGATGCCAGCTTCGACAAGACAAGTAGGACAACATTTTGGGCTCTTAAAGATTTTAGACTTATTGATATAAAGTGCGGCTGTGCACCAGTGATCTACCCCCCCCCCCCCCCCCCCCCCCCCCCCCCCCGATGGCTAAAATCTATTGCCCTTGATCAAGCTGTATGTTTTGCTCATGAAGCTAGGTTCTCAAACTTAGTGTTCGAATCTGATTCCTCCATATTCTAATTAATGTCATCAAACAAGCTTCAGCAGCTCCTTAGGAGATCATGGCCATAATGGATGAGATCACTATGATATCTAAAGTTTTTATCTCTGCTTGTTTCTGTTTTGTTAAATGTGTTGCTAATAAGGCAATCGATTTCTTGTGCAAGTGGTGTATACGGGGGACCTCTTATGTTATCCTCTATTTCCACCACGCGAACATGTTTCTTTATTGGCTTTTGATGCCCTTTAATATCATTCTATCATTTTCGTTCAAAAAAAATGATTTTTTTTTATTGTTTATTTATTTTAATATTCTAAATGCATTTATATATTTATTGTCTTTTTTTATTAATTTTTTTATAAAATATTAAAATATATTAATTATATTTTTAATCCGTGTGCTAAAATTCAAAGCAGCGCGTAAAAAAAAAAATAATTACTATTTAATTTGATTAAGACAGCCACATAAAAGAATTGACTTATATAATGTTTGACTTGATTAGTGAATGAAATTATCCTAGAATTAATTTCTAGCTAGACTAGGAACTAGGAAAGTCATAAAACAAAAAATTAGAATTATAACATCATTGCTCACAACAAAAAGTTTGAATTTTTTTTTGTTTTGGTCAAAGAGGACACTGAACTAATTGATAGGCTGCCCTATGCTTTTAAAAGAAACCATTGAAAATTAATATGCGAAAATGAAATGACAATTTGGATGGATATGCCTACACCTACAATTTGATGCCTTTCAATTATGATAATTACAGTTGCTAATTACTTTATAGTGAGTTTCCCAATAAACAGGAGGAGCATAAAAATTATAGAGGATTTAATTATTTTATAAAAAAATATAAATGACTTTTAAAATATAATAGAACATAAAATGTAAATTAACTATAAGCAATATATTTTTGAAAAAAAAACAGATAAATATGAAAAATTATTTTTAAAGGGCAAAATAACTATTTTTTTGAAAAATATTATAAGGCAAAAATCTCATTCCATGTTAGTATCCGTTTCTCCCTCAAATGGGTAGAGCCTGTTTCTGAAACGGGTAAATTGACCGAAAAAAAAAAAGCAACTTTTCGTGAACTAACGATTTTTAGAGTGGTGCTTTAGTGCTTCCTTCGAGAATGGTATTATGCTAATCCAATTATTAATATTATATGGTATCGGATAAAGCTTGCAATTCAAAATTTTTAGTATTTTTTATTGATTTGGACAGTCCAATTTTATAAGTATGATACAGCTGGATCGGGCAAACAGGATTGGACGGATTCGAGTTTCCATTCGAATCACTTCATATCAGTTTTTTCGAATATGAAAATTTTGGATCACTTTGAGTTGAGTTACTTATTTTTCAGATTAATTTCGAGTCAATGTTAAAAATAAAAAATCGAACTAGCACTTGCTAAATCTAATCGGACTAGACCGAAAGAATTTAATATATTCAGTTTGATTTTAAAATAAAAATTCGATTATATCGATTCTATTTTCAATATTTAAAAACCATTAAAATCGAACTGACCGAACTATTAGCAAAATTTATATCATTTTAATGTCAAAATTTAGAGGTCGACGACGATGGAGATCAAGTGAGACAAATAATGTAGCAGCATGATGAGAATAAGTAATAGAAAAAAAAAAGTCGAGAGATTAGAAATTTGAGATTGTGTCAATATGTATTGATAAATCCAAATATGTCTTTATCTGTAGGAGAGAGGACGATCCGATCGGATGAGAGAAACCTGCAATAAGAGGAGCCCGGTCGGACCAGGCGTGAGCACTCCGAAACTTAAGTTAGTAGCTTAGAGAAGATGTGCTTTAGAGAGATAATGTTGTGAATTCAATACCTGGTGCCATCGTTGGCTGGACTATTTATATGAGATGGTTGAGGGGCACTTGAGTGCCTGGGGAGTGATTACTGGCTGTCAGAGTAGGTATCCGGCGACATGACATGGAGCAGGTGATAGGCATGGGTGCTGCCTTGTGTCAGGCGGCTGACAGGACTGGCGGTCACATCAGCCGATCGGGCATGTGCTTCGCCTAGGAGCTCGTGTCTGATACCTTTTGCTGATGGGCTTTGGGCCCTGCCAGTTAAGTGGGCCGACTGAATGGGCCTTAAGGCAAATGATATTTGCTGTGTTATCACTTGTCCCCCCTCAACAGGTCCGATCGGGCATGGATTTGCCTGTGCATGGTCCGTTCGGATGGGGTCGGCTCTGGAAATTCCCGATCCGAGGACGCGTACTGATGCGCGATTTTGAATTTATCAGGCGCTTTTTCTGAAGCGACGCACCTGCTGAGACAGCTGTTTTCCTTTAATGTTGTGAGTGTACCGAGGGCGACGCTTCGTTCTTCGCAGAGACATAATGTCCTTTGACACGTGGCGCTCTCTGAATGGCGCGTCGTTTGGCGTTTTTGAGAAGCTTCCGTCTATAAGTAGAGGACTTTGTGAATCATTCCTTCTTTACTTTTGAAATCCCTAGCGAAGCTCTGCCAAAATCTTCCTTTGATTCCCAGATTTCTGCAACTATTCTTTACCTCTTCTTCGAAATCCTTCAAGTCTTTTTCATCAAGTAAGTAACTTTTCTTTTTGCTTTCTTTGCGATTTTCCTTTTTCTTCTCACACCCATTTCATTTAGAAAAGAGAGTTGCGCCTTCCTTTCATTCTTTTGTTGAAGATGGCCTCAAGCAGTGCTGTAGCATTGGACACAACTTTTTTGGAGTGGTATGAGAATAAACCAGCCGTCGATTTGCATTCTCGACTAACTGCCGGGGAAGTAGCTGAAATTCCTTCCAAGTATGGCCTTTCTGGAGACATAGCGGTATTAGCCTGCCCAGAATCAATGGCGGTGACGGAGGGACCCTTTGGTCAAGACAATGGGGAATGGTTCATTTGCCATCTTCGTAGCCTGGATGCGGGCCTTAGGATCCCCTTGGGCGCCTTCGAGATGGCGGTGTTGAGGGGGTATGATCTCGCCCCTAACCAACTACATCCGAACGGTTGGAGATCGGTGGCGTGCTTCAGAATTCTTTGCATAACCGAATCGGTAGCGCCAACTCTGGAGCTGTTCACTCACTTCTTCTACATCTCGTGCCGGAGCGACGGAACGGAGTATTTCTTTACAAGTCGCCCAAAGAGGAAATTGATGATCGTCCCCACCTCTATGAAAGGGTACAAAGAACTGTATTTCCTGATGGGGAGGAAAGGTGGATTTGGGGTGCGCCTCACCCGATCGGTCAGGGTCAAGGCTCTGAATGACCTAGCCGTCGGTCAGCCTTCGTACGAGCAGGACATTAAAACGTTAATGACCGCCGTCGCCAGAAATGGGAAACCCTTCGAGTCCAGCTTGCTCTTGACTACCCTGTTCGGGTCTTCCAGTTCTGAAGGCGCTGAGGATGTAGAACGTGAGCATTAGGGCCGTGAAGAAAACATTGCCATTATGCATCATAATGCATTGCATTTTATTTATGCTTTGTGAAGGTAATTTGTGTACGAAAAAAACTTATCTGGCTTATTATTTTTTGTTGTGCAGCTGAGATGGCTGGTGGGAGTGAGGCCTCCAGGCAACTCGGCGATCGGATTCGCCAAAAACGTGAGGCAGAGAAGAAGGCCCAGGAGCAGAGGAAAAGGAGGAAGTTGGTCCCGTCTTCCGAGCTTCAAGCCTCCAAGGGGGCGGTCGGTGCTTCTACGACTACTCCGGCCATCGCTGCTGTACCAATCTCGTCGGCGCCCCCAGCTGCTATTACTGCGCCTGCTTCCACTGTTGTCGTTCCAACGACTGTTCTTCGGGGAGAGGCCCCTGCTCGGCCGTTACGCCGCCGTCGCCACACACTCCGGGACGAGTCGGACGAAGATGATCAGCCGATCGGTCCAACTATCCGAGAGGCGGAAGAGGCTGCCAAGAAGAAGGCAGAGGAGGCGGCCAAAAAGAGGGCTGCTGAGCTAATCGCCGAATCGGATGCACGGCTTGCGGCCAGAGGCAAAGCTGTGCAGCACGGCGAGTCTCCAAGGCGTTCATCCGATCGGCGTGTCGTCCCGATGAAGGAAGTCCTGATAGAGAACTTTGGCGAGGACTGGTCGGTCGGCCATGTGGCCAATTACATTTGCCGGGGTCTTCTCCGGGAGGACGATCATCGGGATGCTGGCGACGCTAGTCAGCTCAACAGGGAAACCCAAGCCATCGGCCAGCAGCTGATAGATGTAAGTGTTTTACTGCCTGTTTTTGGTGCTTTTTTACACCTTTGCGTCTAAGCCTTTTCGTCTTTATTCGGTGTAGGCTGCCAGGAGGACACAGCGGCTGCATATGATGGCCCATCTGTGGAGAGGGAGGGCCGAGTCAGGCGCCGTGGCCAAGGCGGAGGCGAATACACGTTGTGAAGCAGCTAAAAAGGAAGCTTCCGTCCTTCGAGCCGAGGTTGCCAAACTAGAGGAACGGTATGCTGCTTCTCAGTCGGAGACAGTAGCTTTGAGGAAGGAGGCTCACCAGAGTGCTCAGGAGCTGAAAGCTCGGCAGGGCGAGGCCGACAGGCTGAAGGGCGAAGTTGCCCGGCTATCCGCAGATTGTGGACAACTGAGGCGATTCGAGGCAGATGCAAGCCGACTGGATGCCGAATGCAGAGAGTTGGTTGCTGAGAACGCCAGGTTGAAAACAGAGGTGGAGTCCTTGAAGGCGACGGCAGCAGAGAACGAGGCTTCCTATACGAAGATTCTTGAGATAGAGCTTGCTAACCAAAAGGAGCGCCTGATCGATGAGTTGGCAGACACCCAGGTGGGGCTGTTGTCTCGGCTAGTTCATGAAGCTGGGCAGCGCTTCCCTGGGGCGGATCTGTCATGGATGGATGACCCGGCCTCATTGCCTGCTCCTCCAATTAGTGACGACGACGAAGGCGCTCCCGAGGGGGAAGTCATCGAGAGAACTTCTGGAGAAGGTCCCTCAGTTCTGCCGACTATTCAAGAGGATCCATCTGAAGCGGGGCCTATGGCGTCTTCAACCCCTGAAGCCGAAACGGAGGCTCCTCCTGCACCCGAAGCTGAGCCAGTGGCGCCTTCTTCCACTGGGCCTGTCTCTGAAGGGGGGGCAGTATCTGTACCGCCTACTGCCGACCCTTCTCAAGCCGCTGCTGATCCGGACGCCGAGCAAGTTGCTGATCCACCTGGCGGGGTGGAAATCGTAAATATAGATAGTTAGCATAGGAGCTTAGATTAGCTTTGCTTTTTCTCCTTTTTTCTCTTACGAACTGTAAAGTGTAGACATTTTTTATTAATGAAATTGCATTTTTCTGCAAATCGATGTATACATGAGTTTGTACTAAAATTTGCAATATGATCGAGCTAATTAAAACTCGTAATTAAAATTTGCATTAAATTTCACAAGTACTTCCTGAATTCGAATAGCGTCGAAGCTAAGTGATACTCATAAAGTTGCATGAGTGTTGCATAACTGAGCTATATGATACTCGTAGGGTCGCATAGTTATTGCGAAATCGAGTTGAGTGATACTCGTAGAGCTGCATGAGTATTGCATGGCCGAGAATACTCGTAATATTGCATAACAATTGCATAACCGAGCGAGAGAGGTTAGATCCTCTATAATAGGGATAATACTCGGGGAGGTAAGATCCTCCATTTAGATTCGCTTTTGTAGCTTGAGACGGGCATCAAGCCTAATCGTAGAACGCTAAATTATGCATTAATTGAACGAATATGAAAGAATGAACCTTTTTATTAATCAGGCAATTGCCAGGTTCTGATACATTATAAGACATGGTACTTCTTAAGTACTTCAACATTCCAGCTTCTGGGGACTTCTCGCCCTTCAATAGTTCGGAGCCTATAAGTGCTCGGGCTTAGGACTTTAGATACCTCATAGGGCCCTTCCCAATTCGGCATTAGCTTTCCCACTCCGGCGTTTCCCGAGCCTAGTTCTGCCTTTCTGAGTACCAGATCGCCAACATTGAAGGTTCTAGACCTTACTTTAGCATTGTGGTATCTGGCCACTCTTTGTTTATAGGCAGCGATCCTGGCGTAGGCGTCCTCCCTCTTTTCTTCGATGAGATCTAAGTCTTGGAATCTCTCTTGAGTGTTCATCCGCTCGGAGTAGAGAGCCGATCGGTAAGAGGGGAGGCCGACCTCCACAGGAATCATTGCTTCGGAGCCGTAAACAAGAGAAAATGGCGTCTGATGAGTGCCTGTCCTGGGGGACGTTCTATATGTCCACAGGACACTCTGCAGTTCTTCAGTCCAGTTGCCTTTGGCTTGACCCAGTCGCTTCTTCAATCCCTCCAAGATGGTCCGATTGGAGACCTCAGTCATTCCATTGCTTTGGGGATGAGCGACAGATGTGAACTTCAGCTTGATGTTCAAGCCTTGGCAAAAGTTCCTGAAGATGGAGCTGTCGAACTGCTTGCCATTATCTGCAATAAAAACATTGGGTAAGCCATACCTGCAGATGATGTTCTTCCATGTAAAGCTCTTGACTCTCTCGGCTGTGATGGTGGCCACCGGCTCAGCCTCAATCCACTTGGAGAAGTGGTCTACAGCCACTATGAGAAACTTCATCTGCTTTTTGCCTTGGGGAAAAGGTCCCAAGATGTCCATCCCCCATTGGTCGAATGGCCATGCAATTCCGATCGGCTGTTGGTCTGCTCCATGCTGCCTTATGATCCTGCCATGAATTTGGCATTGCGGGCATATCCTTACTTTCTCCTGGGCATCCTTGAGCATGCTAGGCCAGTAATATCCCGTCTGAAGGGCTTTTCTCGCCATGGCTCTGCTTGCCTCATGCGCACCGCATATGCCCTCGTGGAGCTCTCTGAGGATGTAGTCCCCTTCTTCCTCCGACACGCACTTTAGCCAAGGGTGACTGAAAGCTTTTTTGTACAATTCACCGTTAATGATGGAGTAATTGAGAGATTTTCGAGATACCTTTCGAGCTTCGTCCTTGTCGTCGGGCGGTCGTCCTGTCTGGAGGAACTGCCTAATTGGGCTCATCCAGGTTTCATTCTCTTGGTCGATCTCCATCATCTCCGGCTCGTCTAGGGAGGAGGAAGTCTGGTCTACAACGGCAATGTTTTCTTCTATGACGCTTTGTGCGGAAGCAGACATCTTAGCTATCCGATCGGCCTCTGCAGTTTGGTCTCTCGGGACTTTATGTAGCACCCATTCCGATCCAGCCTCTTCCAGTTTTGCGAGGGCAGTCTTGACTTTGGCCAGGTACTGGATCATCGTGGCCTCACGTGCTTCGAAAGTTCCCAGAACTTGACTGGTGACCAGCTGGGAGTCGCTCCTGATGGCTACTGACTCCGGTCGGATTACATGGAGCAGTCTCAGCCCTTGAAGGAGCGCCTCGTACTCTGCCACATTATTAGAAGCTTTAAAATTAAGCTTTATGGCGTACCTTATTGTGATGCCCAAAGGGCCTTTTATTACTATGCCGACGCCTCCTCGAGTGTCGTTTGCCGCGCCGTCCACTGTCATTTCCCAGTTTTGTGGCTTGGGCTGACTCGGTGGTTCCTCACCCGCAAATTCGGCGATGAAATCTGCCAAAGCTTGGGCTTTTATAGCCTTTCTGGGCTCGTATCTGACATCCCAGGACTGTAGCTTAATCGCCCATCCCACCATTTTGCCTTCCAGATCGGGCGTCTGGAGTATCTTTCTTAGAGGGTGACCCGATCGGACGATGATTGTATGTGCCTCGAAGTAAGGTCTCAACTTCCTTGCACACATCATGAGGGCAATAAGTAGCTGCTCAACCGGTCCCTTTCTCAGATCGGCACCTCTGAGTACTTCACTTACGTAGTACACGGGCAGCTGTTGGGTATCTTCTTCTCGGACCAAGGCACCTGCAACAGCTTCCTTAGAGGTGGCTAAATACAGGTATAAATTTTCACCTGGTACCGGTCGGCTGAGCAGCGGCGGGTTGGTGAGGAATGCCTTCAGCTCTTCGAAGGCCTGCTGGCAGTCTTCCCCCCAGACAAAAGTTTCGCTCTTCCTTAACTTCTTGAAAAAAGGCGTGCAGCGCTTGGCTGAAGAGGAAATGAATCGTCCCAAGGCTGTTATTCTTCCATTCAGCTTCTGGACGTCTTTTATGCTCCTGGGAGGTTGCATCTCGAGGATGGCCTTTATTTTTTCTGGATTTGCCTCAATCCCTCGTTGAGAGACTAGGAATCCTAAGAATTTTCCTGATGGTACCCCGAAGACGCACTTCTCGGGGTTGAGCTTCATCTGGAATTTATTTAGGGTGTCAAAAACTTTTGCCAAATCGGCTGGATGTTCCTCGGCGCTTCGGCTCTTGACGATCATGTCGTCAACATATACTTCGACATTCTGCCCGATCTGGTCTTTAAAAATCTTGTTCATCAGGCGCTGATATGTGGCTCCGGCATTTTTCAGTCCGAACGGCATCATCCTGTAGCAGAACGTCCCGTCGTCTGTGATAAAGCTGGTTTTTTCCTGATCCAAGAGCCACATCAGGATTTGGTGGTAGCCAGCATATGCGTCTAGCAGAGAATAAATGGCATGGCATGCCGTGGCGTCTACCAACTGGTCTATGCTGGGCAAGGGGTAGCTGTCTTTGGGACATGCCTTGTTGAGATCGGTGAAGTCCACACACATCCTCAGCTTGCCAGACTTCTTTTTGACTAACACCACGTTAGCCAGCCACTCTAGATATTCTACCTCTCGGATGGTTCCGGTCTTGAGTAGCTTATCCACCTCTTCAGAAATGAACTTCCTCCGATCGGGTGCGTGCCTTCGTAGCTTTTGGCGGATCGGAGGGAAGCTCGGGTCCACATTCAACTTGTGGGTGATTATTTTGGGGTCTACCCCAGAAATATCTTCTGGCCTCCAGGCAAAGGTCGCTTGATTGATGGTCAAGACATGCATAATGGCCTCTTCGGTTTCCTTATCCATGCTTGTCCCCACCTGAACATTTTTGCCTTTATCTAACGACCTGGCCTTTGTGGCCTCTGCTGGGTCCATCCTGGGCCTTTCCGCTTGCTCCTGCTGTTCCAGGCCCGGCTCTACGACAATCGCTTCTCGCTGCTGCTTTATCATGGTGATATAAGCCTCCCTGGATGCTTTCTGGTCACCTCTCAAGATGGCGACGCCTCCTGTGGTCGGAATCTTCATCACCATGTATCGGATGGAGGTTACAGCTCCGGTCTGGAAAAGCAGTGGTCTGCCAAAAATGGCATTGTAGGCAAATGTCATGTCGACAACCATGAAAATTACCTTACAAGCATGAGCTATTGCTTCTTGGCCGAGCTCGACAAAAAGCTCTACAGAGCCCGCCACGGGGATAGTAGCATTGCCCAGGCCGATCAGAGGAGTGGCGTTCGGTTTCAGCTCTCCGATCGGAAGTCCCATGGCTCGGTAGGCCTGGAGAGTTAGGACGTTGACAGCACTGCCATTGTCCACCAAGATTCTTTTTACATTGAAATTGTTTATCCGAGCTCTTACAACGAGAGCGTCCTCATGTGGAAACAGGACGTCTCGTGCGTCTTCGCTGGAAATGGTGACTGAGGCAGGCTGCTCTGCCTGTCGGGAGAGGTAAACGCCTTTTCCTCTCCCTTTCTTGGGGAGATTCTCTCCGTATGATGACCCTCCGGTGATCACATTTATTACCCCCGCATAAGGTCTACCCGGATCAGCATTTCTGGGGTTCCTGCGCTCATCGTCGTCTGAGTCAGGATCGTCCCTTCTAGGCTTCGGCTGTCTGCAGGGTTCATCCCCTCTGGCCGGGCCTACGAATCTCCTGAGGGCCCCACGGCGTATCAGCCTTTCAATTTCTTTTTTTAGCGAAGTGCACTCGTCGGTTAAATGACCGACGTCTCTGTGGAATTCACAGTATTTGCTCGGGTCCCTCGCATCCCGACTTCTTCCGGAGAGGTCTCTGGGCCAGTTGACTCTGCGGTGCTTCTCTTTAATCCACATTAGCACCGCGGTCGGGGTAGCATTGAGAGGAGTGTATGTCCTCTCTGCCTGGTCGTCTGGACGCGGATTCCGGTCTCTTCCTGATCCTCTGGCCTGGCCTGAATTTCTGGAACTTTGAGCTCCATCTTGGCCTTTGGCTGTCCGATCGGAAGCGGAGGCTCTTTGAGTAGAGCGATTGTCCGGATATTGTAGGCGGTCCAGGACGCTGGTCCTGCCTCTGCTTTTGGACCTGAGAGCATCATCCAACTGGATGTGTTGCCTAGCCCTCTCCATTAGCTCAGCGAAGCTGGATGGGGGTCTTGTTGTGAGCGACTCGAAAAGTGGTCGGTCAGTGGTGCCGCCCTGTAAGGCGGTAGTCGCCATCTCCACACTGACGTTTCTCACTTCAGACATGGTGGCCTGAAACCTGTCGATGTAGTCTCGAAGACTTTCATCGGTTCTTTGGTAAAGATTGCACAGGTCGTTCACCGTTTTAGGCGCGCGTGTTTGCACAATGAACCTCATGGTGAACAGCTCTTTTAACTGTCTGAATGACGTAACGGATCCCATGGGCAGCTCATGGAACCACGTCAATGCATCCCCTCCCAGAGTGGTGGGAAAAACCCTACAGGCTATTCTTTCGTCATAAGTATAGACCTGTACCTTGGTCAAGTACTCTGCCAAGTGCGTGGCAGGATCTGTTTTGCCTGTGTACCTTTCCATGACCACATCTCACCACCTGGGGGGGAGCTCAGCATCGGTGATCTCTCTGCAGAAGGGAGAGGCAGTGTTCCCACAAGTATTTCCTTCGAACGTGCCTCTTTTGGGCGCGAGGAGACCAAACTGCTTCAGCTTCTGCATAAACCACTGGTCCTGCTTGTTCGGCTGATTCTGTTTGCTTAGGGTCGTGGCGGTAGATTCCCCGCCCTTGTGCCTTCTCGTTTGGCCGCGACTTGGAGTGCACATGTGGGACACATCATCCCTCGTAGACACAGTAGCAGACCTGTTGCTGTAGGGAGAGGCCCTACTTGTAGACACTATCTGCTTCCCCTTGTCGCTCTTGCCTGGGGTTCTGGTTGCATTTTTCCTGACTCCCTGAACTCGGGATTCATTGATAATTACTCCCTTGTTCCTATTTCTTCTGAAGTCTTCGCCGGCGAGGAAATCCTCTTGGGCTCTTTCAGAAACATCGGGCATCTTACCCTTTTTCAGAGTCTGGACGATGCTTTTAGTAAAATCACTGAGGATGGCACGCATGTCCCTCACCGTGAGAGGGGTGTCCTCTGGTTGCCTTGTAGTGGCATTGTCGAATTCGGGAAGGAGGTTTGTCCTCATGGGGGGCCTAGTGGGCGCCTCCCTCCTTCTCGAGGTGCCTGAAATGGCACGGGTGTTGTCGTCATGGTCGAGGTCCATGGGGGCCGTATTCTCATTGGATCTTGAGTTCGCCATCTCTCAACGAAAGCACCAAATGATAAATCCAAATATGTCTTTATCTGTAGGAGAGAGGACGATCCGATCGGATGAGAGAAACCTGCAATAAGAGGAGCCCGGTCGGACCAGGCGTGAGCACTCCGAAGCTTAAGTTAGTAGCTTAGAGAAGATGTGCTTTAGAGAGATAATGTTGTGAATTCAATACCTGGTGCCATCGTTGGCTGGACTATTTATATGAGATGGTTGAGGGGCACTTGAGTGCCTGGGGAGTGATTACTGGCTGTCAGAGTAGGTATCCGGCGACATGACATGGAGCAGGTGATAGGCATGGGTGCTGCCTTGTGTCAGGCGGCTGACAGGACTGGCGGTCACATCAGCCGATCGGGCATGTGCTTCGCCTAGGAGCTCGTGTCTGATACCTTTTGCTGATGGGCTTTGGGCCCTGCCAGTTAAGTGGGCCGACTGAATGGGCCTTAAGGCAAATGATATTTGCTGTGTTATCATGTATTATATATATATACCAATTTGATTTTAATTTTTTATTTCTTTTATTTTTTATTTACTGTTCAAAATTTAAAATAATTAGATATTTGTTTTTATTTCAATTAAATTTAATTTGTATATAAAAATTGAAATAAAAATATTAATAAAATGGTATATTGTTAATATATATATATAATTTTAGAAAAAATAAATAAATAAATAAATAAAAGGAAGAAGAAGAACCACGGGAAACATGGAGCTGTACCAAAACACATGAAATTGGAAAGTAGATAAATTGATAATACATTTGCTTTAAGTTATAATATACATAAAGATAATAAAGTCAAGAGGCAGAACTTATAATTACCAGTAGAGGCGGCAAATGGGTGGATTGGGCGGGTTTGGGTTGGGTTATAAATGGATTGGATCGTAAATGGGTGGGTCATAAACGGGTCAAAAATATATTGGTCATAAATGGGTCAATACTCAAATGGGTTTGATGGGTTTGGGTCGACCCATTTGATTTTTTTTAATAAAAAATAATTATCGATATAATAACGGAATACTAAAAAAATTATTATAAAAATGTTGGCCTAAATGGATCGGTTGAGATCCAAACGGATGGGGATATCGGTTAACTTATAACTGTCCAATTTACTATTTATTTGGTAAAAATTTTGGTAGTATATATAATATACCCTTCCTGCAATTCAAACAATTCATAGTCACACACAGGGGTGCAACAACACAATAATTCATAAACCAAGTGGCCATTTTTTCATTTTTAAGCCAATTATGTAATCTTAAATTATTTCACTCACTTTCTAAACTCAATTTCTCCCAAAATTAATTTTATAATTCTTAAAATATATAAATTAGTGTCCCTGCAAAATTTCAGCTCAAACAGAGTCCGTTTCTCGATCTGCTACATTTAAATCAGTCAGTTTTGACAATTTTCAGTGTTACCAAAAAATTAATTTTTCGCTGTCAAAAATTTCTAAATATTAATATAAGTCTATATATATCATTAAAATAATTTTTAGAGGTCATTTGCTATTTTTAGAGGTCTAGTTAAATTTTGGTCAAACCGGGTAACTTTTAAAATGAGCCGGGCTTTTTTTTTTATTATTTTTGACTTTTGGAGATCTATTTGAGTTCATTTTTTCTCCACATTTTACCCACAGACTCCTTGTGACTAGTATTTTCCGATGGTCAAATAAAATAATTTTTACTTTCAGGTGTAATTTTTGTTCCCAGTGCACTATTTTCCATCGAAAAATACTATTCACGACTAACCCGATTCCTCGGCCATTACAAATCTAACCAACAAAATACGCATACACATTACAAAATAATAATACAGCGGGACAGTTTAAGTAAAAGATCTTGTTCATTAAGGCAAAAATTTTTAATATTAAAAAAATAATGAAAAAAAAAACACCCATTGGGTCAAGGAACAATGACCCAAATGGATTGTATTTTATGTGGGTAGATTTTAGGTGGGTTTAAATGGGTCAATTTTTTAGTTGAGTTGGATTTGGGTCAATTTTTTTTTGGTGGGTTTGGGTGAGTTGTTGGGTTTGGGTTAATTTTGACACCTCTAATAATCAGCCTTAATTTAATAACTTAAAGGAATTAATTATTTAAAATTAAACTAATTTGGCTGGCAATTTTTAAGGCTTAAATAATAAATCAAATTCTGAGATAAATCAAATATTAGTTAATTCTGAGATAAATCAGTAACTTTCCATAATAAATTGAAAATAAACAAATTGAAGCTTATATCTAAGTTTTAAATTGAATTAAACTTGGTTTCAAAAAAATATTGAATTAAAGTTTTAACCATATCAAATAATAAATTCAATATTATTAAAACCTAAGGGGTTGTTTAGTTCAAGAAAACATTTTTCATTTTCTTTTTCCAGTTTTCATTTTCATTTCTTAGTTTTCCGTTTTGTCATTTTTCAAAATAAAATATTAGAAAATGAAAACTATGTTTGCTTCTCTCCTTTTATCTGTATTTTTATTTTTTATTTTCTTTACAATTTTTTTTAATATTCTGTATATTCTATTAATATAATTACAATAATTATTATTTATATTAATAATATTTTAGGTATTGATAAATAAATATTTAAATTAATCAATGTTTAAAATACTAACACGTATTTATGAAAATTTTAAACAAGCTATAAGTGAACTTAAATAATAAAATTCAGTTAATCAAATAAATTTTTAAAATTTTTTACAAAATGAAAACTATAATTATAGTTTCCCTCTAATAATCATAATAAAATAAAATAAATTTCTAAATTAAATTTATTGTTTCAGTAAGAGATGAACTGTTGTATTAAATTTGTATTAAGTTTCTTTTTTATAAATTAGAAAAGAATGTAGTATAGTTGAATTTGAACTCTCTTTTAATAAAGGAAAAATAAGAAAACATATTTTTTGTATTTTCCATACAATAGTTTAATTTTAAAAAATTTAGAAAATAGTTTTCTAATTTTCTAAATTGAAAAATATTACAACTAAACAGCATTTTTCATTTTCTAATTTTCTTGGAGTAATTTTCTGGAAAATTTTTCAGAACTAAACAGCCCCTAAAATTTTATTATAATCCAAAAACATACAATTTATAAAAAAAAATCAAATTTTTTATAAAAAAATAATTGAATCGATTGAATTAACCGAAAAGACTGAACTGAAATAATCGAAATAGAGTTTAGACGCCACCAGTTCTAAATTTTCAATCCCAATATGTTTATAATTTTTTTGGTCTTGTTTGCATTTTTATCAAATAATAACACAGTCCACATTTAAATGAAATTATATTTTAATTTTCTTTAATCATCCTCTAATTTAAAAAATATAACATATACAATTTACTTCTTAAAATTATGGTGCATAGTTGCATGTGATTATCCTGTGCAACACACTTTGAACTAGATCAGTGACGGAGTCAGAATTCATGGTCAATAAGAGCACATATTATAATTTTATTATAAAAAATTATAATCATACGATTATTATTAAATTAAAATTTGAGAAGAATCGCTTAAAATAAATTATGAGGAACACCGTAATAATTTATATATATATAATTAATAAAATTCTAAAAGTGAGGACGTGCATATGCACACCCTCACTTAAATGTGGCTCCGCCACTGATTTACTAAAATATAATGTCACCGTATAAATAAAAAGAGGCAGATGTTTTTTTAACTATTTTATAATTATTTTTTACTTCGATTTAAATTACTATTTTAAAATATTATTCAATAACGCTTTGATCTCTAAAGGCATTACAAATTACGATTGACTGACATTAACTCTTATTATATAGCAAGTAATATTTACATGAATCATTTTAATTACTTCTACATGAGACGATTTTAATCACATTATACTTCTACATGAGACGATTTTAATCACATTATACTTCTACATGAAAATACATTTGTGTCCCTTCCCTTGTATGCTTGTGATATTTGGTATAACAATACATTCGCTGTCCCTTTTTTAGATAATATATTAATATTTATCATCTGTTTTTTTTTTCGTGATTATATTTTGCTTTTTATTATGAAAGAATAATAATAATAAATTAAACTAATAAAAAAAATTTATGGTCAAATCAATAATAATATCTCTTTACCAAACATATACAATTGTACATGTTAAATATATCAAATTAACATTTATGATGTAACTACTCCATAATAGAAATGGCAACAATTAGTTAGGATAGTAATACACAGCAAAAAAACATCATACCCAAACTTCAACTTATTAAATATATAAATACCTAAATCCATTTTAAGACAATCCATACCCATTTTTCAAATCAATTTACTATTATTCAATAATACTCAAATTAAATTATATAAAATTTAATTAAATTATAAAATCTAATTAATATATAAAATCTAATTAAATTAAATAACCCTATTAATATATAAAATCTAATTAAATTATTGATATATCAAATTAACTCAGTAACAATATATATACTATTGAAATGGCAAAATCATTTTTTTTTTATAAATAATTAAAAATAAACTTAATTTTTATATTTATTTATGTTGGTTCGTTTTTATGAATCAAACAATACACTTGTGTGATTGTGAGCATACCAAAAAATTTAAGCATTATCAAACTATCTAACGGCGAGTGTTTGGGTCTCCTGAATTATTGTTTCAACGAAAAGTTCAAGAAATTCTAAAAGCTGGAGTAAATAAAATAAAAAAAATAATAATAATTGTATTGAATTGAAAACTAGATTACACTGCTAAGAAATGATTAACTAAAGCTGAAATTATAAAAAACTATAAAAATAAAGCAATTGTTATTATGTGTAGGGTTATCAAGAGCCATTCTTTTGTATTCCTCCTCAATTTTTATTCAGGATCGTACTTCTGCTAACTGCCCACGATCTCCACCACTTCACCTTCGGTAACTTCCTCGGTTACTTTCTTTCTCCGGACAAAAATTGACTGTGCCAATTAATTATACAAGGACCAATGATTAATTAAGCCCGATAAATATGTGTGTTTTAGCCAATTAAAATCCAATAAAATGTGTGAAAATATGGGTTAAACAATTTATTAAAATAGTTTTATTGTAGCTATGAGGGGAGTGCAAATGGTCGGTTCGGTTTTGGACCGAACCGAATAGACCGAAAATTGAACTTGAAAATTTTTTAAAACCGAACCACGGACCGGAATTTTTGGACCCGAAACCGAATAAATCGAAATAATTTTAGTCGGTTCGGTTCTTTGCAAATATAGGTTTTTTTTAGATTTTTAACTTATATGGATTCATAAATTAAATTAACTTATATTCAATAAAATAAAACCATTTAAAATAACTAAAAGGAAAAAATATACATAAATTTTTCATATTATGTTCCTAATAAATACTAAGCAAAATTATACTAAAAAAATATACATTAAAAATAAATACAAATTAATTTTTTATTAATAATACATTAAATGTACTTCAATTTTAAAAAAACATACATGTAAATAAATATAACTATAGTGTATATTTAGGTTTAGGTTATATATATATATAAAAGCAAAATGGTGAGTTTAACAAATTTCGGTCGGTTCGGTTCTTTCGATTTTGCAATAATAAAAATCGAACCGAACCAAAATACCAGAAGTTTAATTTCGGTTTAGAACCGAAAAAATCGAACCAAATGGACCAAAATTTATTCGGTTCGGTTCAATTTTCGATTTCGGTTCGGTTTTGTACAGCCCTAGTATGACCTATTTCCTTTTTGTTGGCTTTTGCAAAATTTATGTCAAATTCATTTATTTTATGCTTTTCAAAATATATTAATATCGCTTATTAAATCTTTACATTTTTTTATCTTATTATATTAGCTTCTTTAGTTGTTAAAACAACTTAAATGATTTTATATATGATAATCAATTTATAATTATTATTATTATTATAGATCTAGAACTGAACTCCTTTTATAAATTAATAATAACATCATTTAAGTTTATGTTTTAACAGTTTTTAATTTTTTATTTTAAATAATAGGAATATAAAATAAGTTACCAGCTTATTTGTAAAATAATTAATTGAAGGTTAATTATCATATACGAAATAAAATCAGTTATGATTAAAAATGTCTTTATACCATCTTTATACATCAGAAATTCCTTTATTATTACCTAAATAATACCTAAATTCGTTTAAATGCCTCATTAACAAGTAAAAATCAGTTAAATTATTTATATGTTTAAACTAATAAAAGATTTTATTTAATCCCCATATATCACATAATTCATAAATATTCACCATATTCTAATAAAATACAATAAATTAATAATCAAGTTATATATGTAAGATAGGAGTATACTATACATATGCACGTTATTTTTAATTAATTAATATTTAATTTTATAAACAAGGGGATCTAATGGTTTAAATTTGAACTCCATAGAAATAGTATCAATATTCAAATATATTCCAAATTCATTTAGAAACAACCCGAATTTATATCCTATTAATATTAAGACGGATTGGGTATCCGAAAAAATCCGACCTATTAACATCCTAGCAAGCACCAACCAAAGAGCTAATTTTTCATAACAATCCAATTCTTTTAATTTTGATAATATTCAACGAATAAAGAAATAAGTTAGGTATAAAATAACAACTATAAACCGAGCAATATATTCATTGATGCTAAATAGGAATCTAATTCCATCTCAAGCTCTCAAGCAAAAACCTTAAAATGACCAAAATATATATATAAATTATAAAATAAATAAAGAAGGACATTACCGTAATTTGATGAAAATGGCATTGATGTAATTCTATTATCTTATAAGGATAATTATAGACCACTAGGTCTATAAATACAAACCAATCCCACCTTCCGTTCATTCTCTTTATTGCTCTCTCCTCTCCTCAGCAAAACTTCTCCTCTCCTCTACTCTCTCCCACTAAATTCTTATTTTCTCGCGGATTTAAATCTTTTTTTTTTTAAAAAAATTATATATTTTATTTATTTATTACTTTTTAATAACGACATTTTTGTTTTTTTAATTTCCTTTTTTTCTTTTAGTGAGTAGTTGTTTTCATTGGCCACGAGATTTTTTTTGAAAACTTATTTTTGTAATTGCTTTTTTTTACAATTTCTTGATTAGATATCGAGGTTTTTGTTGCTGACGTGGCATGCATCAATACGTCGAAAATGAATACCAAAACGATGCGTCTTCCTCCACGTCGTGTTTTAACGGCAAATAAACGGAAAGAGAGAGAGGGTTTTGATTTCCTGAAGCCGTCTCCACCAACTCTTCTACAACCATCATCAACAACAAAGTTACTCAAGCCGGCGACTCTACCTCAAGTCGGCTCAGCCAAAGAATCTGTGCCGCTTTCATCTAATCACCTTTTAGCCGGCTATTTAGCCCACGAGTATCTTACTATGGGCACACTCTTCGGCCAACAGTGGGATCCAGCTCGAGCAGAAGCACAACCTGTTGAGGAGTCGAATAAGAAGATTAAGCTGAGCCAGAAAGGTAAAGAAGCCGAGCCGAGTATGGACGACTATCTAAGGTACGTGGAAGTATCCAGTTTGTTAAAAGGAGAAGGGGCCCACTTACCTGGCGTTGTTAACCCAAGCCAGCTTGCTCGCTTCTTACACATGTGAAAGTAGTACACGTGGAGAGAATTGATTGCTTGTTCCATTTTTGCTCCACTAGGACCAATTGCAGTCTAATATTTTATTTTTCTTTTATAATTTTATTCGCAAATTTTTATAATTTTAATTAGAAATTAGAAAAAAATAAAAAAAATTGAAGTTCTCCAGGAAGGTAAGAAGAGATGAGAGAATATCCCAAAGAAAATGAATAGGTAAGGATTTTTGTGTTCTTGAGACATGGATGGATGTACATGTACATCTAATTTTCATCTGTGGATAAATTTCTTTTTTATTTTTAGGTTTAATAATTATTTTTTCAGAAGTTATTTTTCTAATAATTATAGCAATCTAAGACTAAATCGGCGAAATAAAATATTATGTTTGGTTTATAGCGGAATTAGAAGCTGATTTTAATTAAAAGATGTTTTGGATTGAAAATACCCTAAAGTTAAATCGAAATCAATTCAATTTTTGACATTATTTTCATATATATAATTGCAAGTTTGTTCTAAACTTCGCATCAAATTGAGCTTAGCTTCTGGAATTTTTGTTCAAATACTTTGTTTGCAATTATAATTTTTTAATTAATTAATCACAAATTAATTAAAAAATGCAATATATTCGGAATAATATTAGTTTTGTATTACTTAATGTGAGTGTTTAATTTGTGATTTTATTTTATTTTTACAAAATATACTACACTAAAGTATGAATTTGATTGCAATAGATATGATGAATATTCAACAAAATCATTTTATTGGTAAAAAGTAAGTGTGACCGTAGTTTGATTTTAATAAAAATCGAAATAAATTAATTTAATTAGTTCGGTTGGATTAGTAAGATATGTAAATTTTAGTTTTTGATTAAAAATAATCCACAAAATTGCGTTCAATAGTTTATATCATTTTGAAGTAAGACTTAAAATAACGAGATAATTAATGTCTAACTTTATATCTCTGCATTATATGCTTCACTTAAAGTCAAGAAAAATTTCACTTGTCAAATTAATTTATGACAATTTACATTTTTAATAGTACACATTTATTCATTATTTTAATTTTTACAATAATAATTATGTATGGTATAAATGAAGAGCATAATTGATAAATTATTAGTAAAATTATGTCTTATAATTATAATTTTTCTTAAATCGTGTAAAAATAGAAGTGTTTTTATAATTTTTGAATGGCTAAAGGTGCATTTTTGCCCATATCTTTTGCCAAAATGGACAAATTTACTTCTAACGTTTATTTTGAGGGAAATTTGCTCTTAATGTTTGTAAAATGGAAGATTTTTGCCCCTACCGTCAATTGTCGTTAATTTTGACCGTTAATACGTTAGTTGACTGTTAGTGGGACACGTGTTATACATCAATTGGACACATGAATCAAACGTTTGGGTGCCAAAAGTGTATTTTTGTCCTTAACGTTTGTAAAATAAGAAATTTTTGCTCCTACCGTCAATTACTGGTAACTTTGACCGTTAAAAGACGGCGGGAGCAAAAATCTCTAATTTTACAAACGTTAGGGACAAATTTGCTACAAAATAAACGTTGGAGGTAAATTTGTCCATTTTGATAAACTATAGGGGCAAAACTGCACCTTTAACCTTTTTGAATGGAATGAGTATTTAACTTATCTGAATTTTAAGTTCTGCATAGAATGTAACCTAAAAAACTCTCTCTTTCTCTTTCTCTTTCGCTCTCTGGGTTCCATAGCCGCCAAATTGTTAACCTAATTTTGGGGCTGCCGTCACTTCATTTTCTGGCGGCAGCCCCTCATCTTTTTTCTTTTATTTCTATAATAATTTTCAGATCAGTACAGATCTGAATTTTTAATTTTATTCGTTGTTTTTTTGTGTTTTTGAGTGTGTTATTTGTTTTAATAAATTCAGATTTGGGTTTTTTGTGTGTTTTTCTTTCGTTTTTTGGATTATTGTGTTAGATCTGAAACCCTTTGTTTTTTTGTTTCTGTGTTTTTAGTTTCAATAAATACAGATCTGTATAGATCTGATTTAGTTTTTATTTGTTTTTTATTTTTTTGTATTTTTTTGTTTTTATAACCTCAGATCTAAATTTTCTGTGTTTTTATTTCGAGTTTGTTTTTTATCAAATCTAAAATTTTTATTTAGATCTAGTTTTTTAATTAAAATTGAGTGCAATTTAAATTTTTATTATGAAAGTTTGTTCTCCAAATTTGGAGGTTGTGGTCTTCCTTCATGGAAGTTGGATTGTCTTCCGTTATGAAAGTTTGATAGTTTTCTTTTATGGAAGTTTTCCTTTGAACAACAGATGGACGGAGTTTCCCGCTGATAGCCAGATTGCGCACCGCATGTTACCATTATCCACTGTTCTTGTCGAAGAAGTTCAGAGATATAATCCAGTAACTTCATTGATTTCATACATATTATGTACTTTTAACTTTTATAAGTTTATCTGTACTTTACAGATGTATTTTTTATTATATTAATGAAAGTTTAATTTGCATTCAAAAAAAAAACTTATCTTAATTTTTGAAATCTAATTTAAAAAATTAATGACTTATTTTCCCATGTGATTTTGTTCTACTAAAATTCAGACTCCCCAAAGCAAAATGCTTAATGTTAACTAAATTCAAAGTTACAAGACAAAGTGCAAATTTAATTAAAATAATTAATTGAGTAGAACTGAAAAGTTGAAGGGTCTAAAAAAATATTTTACCTTATTTTTATGTTTATTTGATGAATAATCTTAACCCTGACACTACTCCATACCACCTTCCATCTATGATAATAGTATGTTTATTTTAAATCATTTAAAAAAAATGTTAAATTTTAGTACTATAACTTACAAATTAGAAGACATAATTAAAATTAGGGGTGAGCAAAAAATCCAATGGACTCGGTTAACCGAAAAAAAAAATCCGAAACCGAACCGATGGACTGGTTAACCGATTGTAATAGACTGGTTAATGGTTAGTGTTTTGAAAAAACCGATATTAATGGATTGGTTAATGGTTTTTGACTCATGTGACTGGTTAACCGAACCGAAACTGAATTTTTAGTTAACTTATTAATTTTTTAATAATTTATCACAATTTATTCTAATTAAAGGTGATCATGTATTTTTTTTCATTATATTAATTATTTTAAAGTTTTTAAGTTTTTTAGTAAGTATAACAATTTATCTAATTAAAAGTGATTATGGACCGGTTAATATATTTACTTATTAAATATTAATTTTTAAAAATAAATTTGCTTATATCCACCAAATATTTTTATTTTAACAACAATAATGTTATATTATAGTGAAAAAATTTTAATTTTTAAGTATATTGAACATTTTAATTTTATTTATAAATATATTTATAATTATAGTGGTTAACCGAAAAATATTGGGTAACCGATCCGAAAATCCGAAACCGATGGACTGGTTAACCGATGGTAATGGACTGGTTAATGGACTGAAATTTCAAAAAACCGATATTAATGAACTGGTTAATGGACTGGGGCTCATGGACCGGTTAACCGACTATGCTCACCCCTAATTAAAATAATGACTAATATTAGCATACTATAGAAAACGTAAATTGTCATAAATGAATTTGATCCTTACTTTATTAAATATCATGTTTTTTAAATTTTATTTGCAAAATGTATTAAAAATTGAATGAAACTTTATTGATTATTAAAAAAATAAATAAAAGTATAATAGATAATTCACAACTAACCTATATGGTAGAAAGAAATAGCAAGTTGGTTATATTTTGTGAAAAATAAAAGAAAAAAAAGAAAATGAAACTATTATTTTATAATGAATGAAGTATTAATTTGATAATTTCATTTTGAATGATGAAATATCCAAAAACAATTTTTGAGAAAAATGTACGAAAATAAAGGAGAGTAAAAATTAGCTTCATGAAATTATAGTTGCAATCAATCTAGTCGAAAATAATTTCTCAATTAAGAATTTAGAGATAATTTTTATTATGCAGCAAATATGTGCTCAACTAAAGAGGTCAGAATGCCGGACCATAAACAATGAGTTGTCTTCTCTTTGCATATTAAGAATTATATCTCGTCCAGAAAATGATCATAGCATAATAATATAAAAATAGAGATAGTAGGAAATCATAATCATAAAAGAGAAAGAAAGTGTTTAAACAAACATATTTTTATTTCACAACAAATGGTAGTGTCTAATAAACCATTCTCTGCCTTACAACTACAAACCTCATTTCTTTATATAAAGGAAGAAAGCAAAGAGAAATTGTTAAAAGAGTATAATAATACAAGCTACTTTAGACAAGATAAAAAGAAATAAAGCAAACAATAATAATTCACATGACTTTGTCTAGGGATTCTTAAAAGTCGTTTGTCTTATTTCAATTATTTCCGGATAGGTTCATGTGAAAAAAACATGTTGTGATCCTCTAGGTTTTCTGAAAAGCTATCGGGAATATATTCCTCTGTCTCACTATCTTTATCCTTATCTTTTTCTGGTGATTGAGAGTATCCTGCAATAGATGATGATAAGAATCTAATGCTAAGTTGGACTGGGATGGTCCTGATTCAGATGGGCTTGGTTGAGATAGGCCTGGAAAATTCTTAGCCCATTGTTGATAATTCCAGCATTAAAGATTACTCTTGAGATTATTCAAATATCTAGAAGAATAAGTTTTCCATGAGATAAAATCATTTTTCCAATCAGTCCAAATCTTTTTAAGAATCGTACAGTTCTTTTCAAAGAGATGATGCATAAAAGTAGACCATTTATCATGTCTCTTTATGAATTTCTTATCTTCATCTAACTTTTGGATGGGAAAATCAAAAGTATCATAAAGATAAGCAAAGGGAATTGTTTTAAATGAATCATTGAGATAAAGATGGTGCCTGTGAAAGATATAGATTGACTTTTGTTGCCATGAATTTTTCCTTGGTTGATGTGCTTCTCCCATAAGAAATGCTTGCCATCTGGTTAGAGGACGAAATCAGGTGAGAAATGTTTTGAGATGGGGATTTCTCTGTTTACCATCAATGATTTCTTGAAGATGCAAGACCAAATATTTGTTGTTGATCTCAATTGCTATGTGGTGGGGATGACAGTAGTACCACATGAAGAGCTAGAGTTCTTTGGGCCAAATTAATGGATTTTCTTTTGTAAAACTGAGGAAGTTCATGAGTAAAGCTGCAAATGGATATTTTGGATGAATACTCAAATTTTCTAAATAGAACTTTCCATATCTCCTAATCAGAATAGATTGATAGTTGAACAGTTGACCTTTGGAAAATTCTTTCATCTGATGAGCAGTGAGACCTCGTGGAACTTCTGGTGGGGCATGATTCACAAGAAAGTTGGTTTCTTCTTGAAACATGAAAACAAGAGGAACAATGGCATTCTGTGATCTGCTAAGAAGATCTGGAATTAGATTCTTATCTCCTTTTATGTGCTGAACATTAAAATCATATTTGCTGAACCACTCCTTAAGACGAAGTAACTGAGGATTAGGAATTGTTTTTCCTTTAAACTGTAACATCTATGGGAATGATGAACAATCCATGATTACTATGAATCTTTACCAATTAGGTGAAATTCAAACTTTCGAATTTCATACTTAACCGCCGAAATTTCTTTGAAAGTAGAATGGTAATGTAATTCAGATTCTTTGAATGCTCCACTTGCATAAGCACACAACTTTTCTTTTTATGATCTTTTTCAATTAAAATTACTCCCCATAATTTATCACTAGCATATGTCTGTAAGATCATTGGTGCTCCTGAAGGAATTTGCAAAGAAGGTAAATATTGAGTCTGCTTCTTCAATTCTTTGATTGCATTAGTCTGTTCTTTAGACCATGGTGGAGGATCTTTTTTCAACATCTTTGGAAGAGGACTTGCTATATTTGTGAAATTTAAAATAAAATTTCTGAGATAATTAGCTATGCCTATAAATTGTTGAACTTGCTTGTGAGTGGCATTAGCATCGAAAAATTTGAGAAGTTCTGCACCAATATGTTCTCTTGGATGATAAGAACCATTTTTGAAATGCATTCCAAGAAATTCAATTTCTGACTTTGCTACGTACATCTTCGAGAGAGAAAGCATTACACCATTCTACTAAGTAATTTCTTTGAACTTTTGTAACAACTCATAATGTTCTGCTTTTGATGAAGAATATAGCAAAATATCATCAATATAAACCAATATTGAGTTAAGAATTGGTTCATATATTGTAATCATAGCCTTTTGAAAGAGAGAAGGTGTAACCTTTAAACCAAATGGCATTACAGTACATTGGTAATGGTGGTTTGGAATACAAAAGACTGTTTTGTATCTTTCTTCTGGTTTGATGCCCAGTTGCCAGAATTCTCCTTTAAGATCAAACTTGGAAAGTATGGTAGCTTTGGATAAATAGAGAAACATGAAAGAGATTTTCGGAAGGGGGAATTTATCATCCCGAAGGAAATGATTCAGAGGTTGATATTCAATTACTAATCTCTTCTTTCCTCTAATTTATTCAGATCTTTTGTTAACATAAAACGCTTGACATGCTCATTTTGATTTTGTTGATTCAACCAAACTCTGATGGAGAAGTTGATCGCATTCTTCAAGAGCTAATGAAAGATCAAAAGGGTACATTCTAGGATGTGTTGCTTTAGTTGGGTTGATATCTTCATTATGTTTGAAGGGTAAAAAAATTAAGAAATCTAGGTTCTTTTATAGTGGTGAAGAACATTTCTGAAGGAAGTCAATATGAGAATTGGTTGCATATTGTGTAGAAAGTTCTTCTTGAATTTTAGTAAAGGGTAAGTAAAAATCGAATGAAGAGTAAATAAGGATGGTGTTTCTGTAGAAATTTGAAAGTATTTTTTGTAGCAAAGACCGGTAGGACAAATCTATAATCCTTTTATTTGGCATAAAGCATCAAAGCCTAGAATAATATGCCTTTCAGGCAAAGGAGATCCAAGGACTTGAATACACACATAACATCTAGGGAAAAACTGTATTTTTATTTTCTGGATAGACTTCAAAGTAGTAGAAAAGATATCTCCATTAGTTGTTTTGAAATGCTCCACGTGGGGTTTCCAGTATTCCTTAGGAAGGGTGTCTGGATTCATGATAGTTCTACGTGCTCTAGTATCAATGAAGGCAACTGATTTAATGGGTTTAGCATAACTGTCTGGATAAATCTGAACATAAGCGTGAGGGACTAGTTGTGCTTTTATTGCCAGAGTATCAGTAACATTGTAAGAAAACTGGATAGAATCTTCTTCTTCCCAAGTAATAGCAAAAAGGCTTTTGCTTGTAGGTTCATCTTCTTCAAAGAATAATGACTCAAGATCAGCATCTTTTTCATCATCAGATATCTCAGTGATCTGATCAATTTGGTAAAACATCTTTTGAGATTTTTAGGATTTAATGGGACAAGACCTTGCATAGTGCCCTTTCATCCCACAAAGGAAACACCTGGTGGATTTGTGAGTTCCTCGGAATCGCTTCTTCTTGTAATACTTCCATCTTTTTGAAGGGAACTTTTTTCTTTGAGGAAATCTGCCTTTCTTATAGAATTTAAAGAAATGTTTCTTCTTCTTGGTAGGACAATAACACTGATCACCTTGCTTTCCATATTCAATCATCAGATCTGGTCTGTAACAGGCTATTTTGAGTAAAGGGCTCTTGTGTTGGAAGAGTTTCATCATTTGCCTGTTATCACATAGTTGATTGAGAGCTTCTAACATCACTTGTCTGATTTCTCCAAAAAAGTAATCATTTAATTGTCTCTTGGTAGCCTGGAAGATGGCATACATCTTATTGGTCAAAAGTTCAGGGAGTGAGATAATAAAAGCTTGTTTCATATCTGGATTACCTGTTTCATAAAGTTGATAAGCTTTTCGAGACATCTTATCAAAATGTCTTTCCAAATCTCTTCTTTGGAGTGAACAACACTTCATTTGATAATAATCTTTTCTGGTGAGTTCAGCATCATCCTGTATTAATCTATATAATTCTCGATAAATGTAGGCCAATAACTCTCCTTCTGTCTGAAGACTGATAACCTGAGCTTGAGTTACAGTACCTAGACTTTGGTACCAATCTTGTAATCTGCCAACCATTTGAGAGCAAAATTCTACTAGTACGTCTTGTAACCAAGCATCTGGTTTGAGCAATTCAGTTTGGATCCAAGAACTGAACTCTTGGATTCTGTCTCTATACCTTGAGGAAGAAATGTCTTCAAAGGTAAACTGAATACCAGAAACTTTTGGTCTTGGAGGATCAGGTGTTAGCCTGTAGGTGCTCTGAAATTATGTGAATTCTTTTTCATTTGGAACATCTTCTATAGTTGATCAAGGATTTCTATTGGTAGAGGTATTGCCTGGTTCTACCATCAACTGCGTAGGAATATCCTTTTCAGAATTAGAATCAGAATCAAAGCTTGAATCTTCTAACACAGTCTCAATTTCAGATAAGGCTTTATCTATAGCAAAAGAAGGGAAGAAAGTTTTTACATAATCACTTAAAAGATTAGTGATTGGATTTATTATCAGCACATCTTCTTTTTTCTCCTTCTTTGGGTGCACTTCTTTATATGGTTTTTTTATTTTTTGTCAGGTTCATTGGACTCATTTAACGAGGATGAAAGTGGTTGAGTAGTTTTAGTAGGAATTTGAGTGTGAACAAGAAACTTACCTTTCTTTAATTTCCTTAGAAAGGAAGTGTGGGAGGATCCAAAAAACTCCAATTATCCTGGTGGCCACAATTTGAGTCCATAAACAGGAGGTGATGGTGTAAACATGGACGAAATAGGTTAGGTAGGTTTATGGAAAAATTCCATAGGATCTGGAGGCTGTGGTGGTATATAGCTTTGAAGAGTAGGATTGAGGCTTCTTTCTAATTAAACAATCTGATTCTTAAGATTGATAATTTTAGCTTATTTAGAAGTGATATTTGCTAGTCTAGTATTATCATGAAGTAACCTTCTCAACTCTGCAGTACTCTAATTCAGCTGAGCTTGGAGCTCTTTGAGAAGCTTCAGAAAGTAGTCATTCGTGTTGGCTAGCTTTTCAACTCTTACTGATACTTTAACAACGTTATTTTCAATCTTTTTCAAAACTTTATTTTGGACAACAACATTGTCTGTCTGCCAATTAAGAACTGCCTCTCCTTGAGTGATTTGTTTTTGCTGACCATCTAGTCTAATAATTGTCAGTGTTTTTACAAAAGGGGTAACTGAAGTTTGGGTTTGAGTGTTAATATATTCCTTCAGAGGAGGAAAATTGTCCTTATAAGAAACAACTGTTAGGTACATACAAATCTGTGGTAAAGATTGTGGTAGTTGTGGTGGATTAACAGGACTTTATTTTTATTCCACTTTAAAGAATGTTTATAACAGGGTAGAGGTTTCTTTTGAGAAGGTTTGAGAGGTTTTGGAGAAAAAGGTAAGGATTCTCCTGGGGGAAGTGAAGGTTTACAAGGCTTATACAAGGTTGGTGGAGGTGAAAGGGGTTTTCAATTTTCTAGCAGTATGAAGGTTATCAAATAATCATATTTTCCAGACGACTGACCCAAAGGTGCAACATCTGGATCTTCATCATCATACTTCTTCTTGAGGCATCTTTCAGCTTTGCCTCATTTCTTCTCCTTTTTCGCTTTCACGTCACCTTCTAGATTAACAAGATGACAATCATCACAATCACAAAGATCAAAATAACAGTGTCCGTTTCTTCAAAAAGTATGGACAGGTTTGCCTTCCTAGTCAAAATGAACAACTTCTCAGGTTTAATAGGATATATCATAAACTGAGTGGAAAAAACTGGAAAAGACACTTGTTTCAGCTTCTCCTTTTTGAAAATAGTCCTAACTATCCCATCTGGCTGCTTTACATTTGTTGACTGAAATGGCTGAACTAGATCTTTAGATTACTTCAGTACTTCATAATTAGTGAGCCATTCAGGAGGAAACAACTTTAACAATTCTTCCTTCGTTATTTCTGGAAGGATATGGATGCATAAATGAGCATTCCTGGATTCTAATTTAATCAGTAAACTAGAATTCTATCTTGGGAGAGTCAGGTTGAGAGCATGATTCTGTAGTCGATAGGACATCTGATAGTGCAAGGTTGCAATTATAGAATCTGCAAACTAATTTGCTCTTTTGATTTGAACTTGAACTTTCAAAGCATCATGAACATGAGCATCATACAGTGATATGTTGTAATTTGGATAAAAAGTGAAGAATACTGTTCCAGCATTTAAAGAAGTCTCCACGGATCCAATTACTGCATGTTGATACTCAAGATACCTAGTGTCAAGCAAAGTTATTCTTGCATAGACTGGAAGACCTTTCTTTTCATGGTAAGAAAGACCTAGTCTGATAGCTCTGTGATGGATGTGAGTGTACTTCTGTTCTCTTTATTCTTGGAAAAGTTGAGGAGGGATCTCTAGAGTCACGAAATTCTCTGCTTTGTTAGCAGGAATTTGAAATTGGCTGAAACTAGAGGCTTGAACATACTTCTTGAGGGGCATATCAAGCTGTTTGATTGAAGTTCTAATATTTCTAGTCCACTTAGAGTTGGGTGTGGTGAAAGCATCATAAGGGTTCAAGAGAGGAGCATAAGTTTCTCCAATCTTCTGATCTTCAAGTAAGTATTCAAACTCATAAAGGTAATTAGTTTTTTCAAGGGTGGATGGATCAAAGGTAACGGTATTTGAAGTATAGGGAGAGTATTTGTAATTACAAAGGGTTAAAAGGTTGGTGTTTTTCATGGTAGAAAGATTCTCTTTCTCTTCTTATGATTTCAAAATATAGACTAGTTTATGCAACAACGCTCTAATGCCAATTAAAGATGGGAGATAGCTCTTACTATGCAGCAAAAATGTGCTCAACTAAAGAGGTTAGAATGCCGGGCCATTAACAAGAAGTTGTCTTCCCTTTGCATATTAAGAACTATATCTCGTCCAGAAAAGGATCGTAGCATAATAACATAAAGATAAAGATATTAGAAAATCATAATCAGAGAAGAGAAAGAAAGTGTTTAAGTAAACATATTTTTATTTCACAACAAAGGGCAGTGTCTAGTAAACCATTCTCTGCCTTACAACTACAAACTTCTTTCCTTTATATAGAGGAAGAAAGCAAAGAGGAATTATTAAAAGAGCATAATAATACAGGCTACTTTAGATAAGATAAAAAGAAATAAAGCAAATAGTAATAATTCATATGGCTTTGTCTAGGGAATCTTAAAAGTCCTTTGTCTTCTTTCAATTATTTCTGGATAGGTTTATGTGAATGAGACATATTGTGATCATCTGGGTCTTCTGAAAAGCAGTCGATAATATATTCTTCTGTCCCACTATTTTTATCCTTATCTTCTTCTGGTGATTGAGAGTATCCTGCAATAGGATGATGATAAGAATCCAATGCTAAGTTGGATTGGGATGGTCCTGGTTGAGATGGGCTTGGGAAATTCCTAGCCCTTGATAATTCTAGCATTGAAGATCACTCTTGATGTTATTCCAATATCCAGAAAGATAAGTTTCTCATGCGATAAAATTATTTTTCCAATCAGGCCAAATCTTTTTAGGAATCGTATAAAAGCATTTCAAAGTAAATGAATAAAATAAAATAAAATAAAATAAAAAGTAGAAAAAGGTAATACTAATGATGCAAAACTATTTGTTAAAAAGGTGTATATTCTGTACCATTAAGTTTAACTTAATTATTAAGTCCAAAAAAAGTTTAATTTAATTATAATTATTTTATTTCTGTTTGAAGGTCTGAATTTCAAACCATTCCATTTAATAAATAATGATAGAGATTGTACGATTCCTTGAAAAATCCTTTTGGGGACCATTAAGAATCCAAACTCCAAAAGGGTCAAACTCTTCAATAGTATCATTTGATTTTTTATGATATATATATATAAAGTAAATTAAAATTATAAATATACTATTGGTACTTATAAAATTTTGGATTAAATTAGTTTTGCCGAAGTTGACTTGACCCACAAAAAACAATTTAAATCCAAGGAGAAAAGAAGTTATGCCTTGGATAAGCAAAAGCTTTATTCTTTTGTTAGGAAATAATTAAAAAAGTTCAGTATATATATATATATATATATATATATAAAGAATTAAAAAATAAAATTTTCCTTTGATTGAAAAAGCACAGAAGGTGAAACAGAAGAAAATTATGAATACGAATTTCACTTATTAATTTTTTTGTAATATATTAGGCCAGAATTTTTTTATTAGCAGTCAGAACATAATGCATTTATTTAATAATTCGAATATAGAAAGACCATTAATTTAACTTTCAAATTATGGCAAATTATAAAATCAGTCCAATCTTCTTACTTTTGCATCTTCAAAAATCATCTTCCTCATAAATTGCAACAATTAAAAAAATTCATAAACCGCCATAAATTAGTATTTATAATTATAATCAAACATCATACCTCATTTGTTACGGGAAAAAAAAAAGTTATCACTTACATTACAAGTGTCAAGAATATGTTGATTAGTTCATAAGTTACAATTATGGCATTTGATGACATGTCATATTTTGACAATGAAAAATTATCATTGTCTAATAATTTATTTTGAATTAAATATGATTAATTAAAAAAATTTAGTTTAGTGGTATTAATTTGATGTTTAAAATTGTAAAATCAAATTCCATTCTAAAAAAATATATAAAATTATTCTCATTTTCACCAATATTTTGGGGCATTTATAGCACCGCAATTAAAGAGTTCATCTAGAAAATATAAGGTCAATTTCACTCATAGTCACTCAACTCATCACTTATCGCACAAAAGTAACCGATTTTTTTTTTCTTACTTAAATGTCACTGAACTTCTAATATTTTTGCAAAAAAATCATGTAAACCGGAATCCGGCGAAAACTCTTGCCGGATTGATGACATGGCATATGACACGTGGCGACGAATTATAAATACATGACTTTTTTTTTGCAAAAATATTAGAAATTTAGTAACATTTAAGTTGAAAAAAAAATTGGTTACTTTTGTGCGATAAATGATAAGTTTAGTGACCGTGAGTGAAATTGATTTAAATGTAGCGTTTGTGGGAAATATTGTTAAACGACATGTAATTTCTGACATGGCATGCCATGTCATCAATCCAGTGAGAGTTCTCGCCAGATTCCGGTCAACATGACTTTTTGCAAAAATGTTAAAAGTTCAGTGACATTTAAGTAAGAAAAAAAAATCGGTTACTTTTGCACGATAAGTGATAAGTTGAGTGACCGTGGGTGAAATCAACCCAGAAAATATAATAACAAATGAATAGTCATACTCATAACTCACAAGTGATAAAGTGTGCAAAACTAAATCAAATTATCAAAGCATACACAATTCGGTTTATTCAGTCTATTTATTTTTTACTGTTTTATTATTTTGATTTGATTTTTTTTATATTAAAAATTGAATAGATTGAATCGTTAGAACTTTATACACCTTTATATAATTTTTAATATTTATCTTTATAATATATAATTCATTATTTAATTAACTTAGTATGTTATATAAACAAATTACAATCCAATCATAAAACAATTATTTAATTTACTTAAATATTATATAGAATTATAACTATAACTATATTATACATGATACATATTTATTTATTATAATTTTTGTTTTGTGTATGTATTAATTAAAGAACTAATTATAAATATACTGTATAATTACTCTATTATAATTTTTAATATTCAAATTATGGTGTTTACGATTTTTTTCATTGATTTTTTTCATTTAATAATTATTAAAATTTATTATTTTTTTGTTTAAAATATATTTAGGCCCTGTTTATCATTGCTTTTAAGAGGTTAAAAAGCTGATTATCGGATCAAAAACTGATTATAAAATAAAAATATATGTTTGGTAAAGGCTAAGTTTAGAAAAAATAATTTCTTTAAAAGTAAAAAAACATCAAATTAGAAAAAATTAGAAATTGAAATTTTCTGAAAAAATTGATTTTTAACTTTTCAGGAAGCTAACTTTTTTAGCATTTAGACAAATATTCCTTATTTTATTTCGTAATTACAATTAAACTAGCTATATATAGTAGGGATGAGCAAAAAGATCGATGGACTCGGTTAACCGAAAAAAAATTCGAAACCGAACCAATGGACTGGTTAATGGTTAGTGTTTTGAAAAAACCGATATTAATGAACTGGTTAATGGTTTTTGACTCATGTGATTGATTAACTGAACCGAAACCGAATTTTTAGTTAATTTTTTAATAATTTATAATAATTTATCCTAATTAAAGGTGATCATGTACTTTTTTTTTATTATATTAATTATTTTAAAGTTTTTAAGTTTTCTTAATTGGCTATTAGTAAATATAATAATTTATCTAATTAAAAGTGATTATGGACCGGTTAATATATTTACTTATTAAATATTAATTTTTAAAAAAAATTTACTTATATCCACCAAATATTTTTATTTTAACAACAGTCATGTTATATTATAGTGAAAAAATTTTAATTTTTAAATATCTTGAATATTTTAATTTTATTTATGAATATATTTATAATTATAGTGGTTAACCGAAAAATATTGGATAACCGATCCGAAAATCCGAAACCGATGGATTGGTTAACCGATGGTAATGGACTGGTTAATGGACTAAAATTTCAAAAAACCGATATTAATAGACTGATTAATGGACTGAGTCTTATAAACCGGTTAACCGACCATACTCACCCTAATATATCGGAAAATTTTTTTAAATAATGTTTTTTTTAAAAAAAATAGAAAATTGGTGTGTGAGAAACTATTTAGAAAACTGAATTTTTTTACAAAACTGTAGCTACTATTTAAGGTATCAGAAGTGGGATCTGAACATTGGAGACTGAAATTTAGATCTGAAAATGCAACCAACTATTGCAGTATCAGACCTAAAACCGTAACAGTTGGTTGCGTTTTCAGGCTCGTCCGTTGATCCACACGCTCTATATATAATATAATAAAATATATGTACAAAAATATCACATGATATATTTGGTTTAGTGGTAAGTGATCACAATTTTATTTTCATTTATTTTCACTCATAATAATGTTGTTATGGCATATTTGGCTTGGAGGTTTTTGTTTAACCTCGTTTATCCACGTTCAAACCTTCCCTTCCCAGTAGCAATTTTTTTTTTTTTTTTTATTTTCACTCGCATTTTTTTCTTTTTTTCATTTATTTTCACTTATATTTTTTTTTTTATTATCTCATTCCCTATTCAAAATCAACTCATTTTTTTTTAAATTTATTTCCTTTTTTTCATTTTTTTTCACTTATAATTTTTTTATTATCTCATTTTTTATTCAAAACTGACTCATTTTTTTGTGTGTATTAAAACATACTTTGGTAAATGAGATCTAATTTTTAATTTCACAAAGTATACTTTGCTAGTGGTAATTAAATGGTAGCACAAGGTATGGTAGTGCATTGTGTGGATATTAAAATTTCGTTTTGCTTCTAGTAATCAAGTTGGAACTTTGTTGCATGGACCACTAAAATGTCAAACTGGTGAGTTAATTTTTCTTTCTTTACTTTTTAATTTTTTGTTGAGATCTAATTTGAATTCGTCCTACTAATTAAAATTATACAGCTTCAAATTTCGAAGGATGAAATGGGATTCTTCGTTATTAGAATTTTTGAGTTTGAGTTGGGTACAACGTATATTTAAATACTTAAAAGCGAGTTGTTTCTTCTTTTTATGGGTATATCTAGCATTAATTTACATTAATTAGATCAATAGATTTCAGATACAGTATAATTATACTAAAAATATTATATACTTTTGAATATAAGAAAAAATATATAGCTTCAAAAATAATGACTTAGGGCCTGTTTGGCATTATTTTTAAAAGGCCAAAAAGCTTCTTATTTGATAAAAAGCTGATTATGGGATAAAAATAAGTGTTTGGTAAATGTTTATTTTAGAAAAATCAATTTTCTGAAAAGTGAAAAAATCTCGTATTAGAAAAAGCTAAAAATTGAAACTTTTCAGAAAAACTGATTTTCAGCTTTTAAGAGTAGCAGATTTGATATTTAGATAAAAATATCATTTATTTTATTTCATAATAACAATTATATCTAATATAATTTTTTTTTTGCTCTTTGTTTTATCCTACCACCCAAATTATCTGATATTAAAAATAATTATGTTATTTTTTTTTCTTTTCTCTTTTTTTATCATACAAAATAATATATATGATTAATTAAGAAAATAATATATATATATATATATATATAAAATTTTTTTATGCTATATTTATTTTTATTTTTTATTTTTTTATTTAAAAAAATCATTTTTAATCATTTATTTACTAAACAGTTAACAACTATTTTTAATTTTATAAGTCATTTTGAATTTTATTTACCAAACAGTCATCTACTTTTCGACATACAGATTTTTGGAATACAACTTTTTTCAATTGAAAAAACTGTTTTCATAAGTTTTGCCAAACTGACTCTTAGTGAATCTTAATTATTAAATTATTATTGATAAGATTTGAGATTTGCCTACTTAATTGGGATAATCTATTTATTTTTTTTATCAACTTTATTCTTTTATTTAATTGTAAAGCATTTAAATCTGAAATTAGTCTGGTATGTGTGCAGCGTTTGTATTTTATTATAATTTTTTTGTGCAAAACCAGCTTATTTTTTGTGCAAATTTCTTTCATTTATTTTCACTTATAATTTTTTTTTATTATCTCATTTAGCACTAGCAAAGTATACCTTGTGATATTTTAATACACATAAAAAAATGAGTCGTTACCTTGTGATATTTTAATACACATAAAAAAATGAGTCGTTTTGAATAGAAAAAGAGAATAAAAAAAATTATAAGTGAAAATAAATGAAAAAATAAAATAAATTTACAAAAAAATGAGTTGGTTTTGAATAGAGAATGAGATAATTAAAAAAAATTATAAGTGAAAATAAATGAAAAAAAGGAAATAATGCTAGTGAAAATTTGCTATCATGAAGGTTTGAAATCGAATAAGTGAAAGATAAACAAAAACCTCCTTACCACTAAGACAAATATGCCATATGAAAAACCCCCCTTACCACTAAGCCAAATATGGCATATGAACACTATTGTGAGTGAAAATAAATGAATGTTGCTGGGAGGGTTTGAACTCGGATAAGGGAGCATAAACAAAAGCTCACTTATCAGTAAGCCAAATATATCACACGACATATTTGTACATATATTTTATTATATTAAATATAGCGCGCGTGGGTCAACTGATAAGTCTGAAAATGCAACCAACTGTTGCGGTTTTAGGTCTAATACCGCAACAGTTGGTTGCATTTTTAGACCTAAATTTCAGTCTCCAATATTTCAGTCCCACTTCTGATATCGCAAACACTAGTTGCAGTTTTGTAAAAATTCTCAGTTTTTTAAATAGTTTTTGACACACACCAGTTTTCTATTTTTTTTAAAATATAATTTAAAAAAATTCCCCCTATATATACTAATTAAAAATTAGGGAAAAAGAAAAGTCCCTTCTTATTATAGTTTTGGCGTCTCTTGCGTCTCCTCTACGTCTTCTCATCAGCAAACAAGGTAAACTCCAATCCATTACTATTCATCTTTCTTTTTATTTGTTATATTTTTATTGAATTTTTTCTTAATTTATTCTTTTTTCTGGTAATTCTTGCTGGGTTTATTCATCTTGGCATTTCTCGACCTTTCCTCTGCATCTGCTCAGCAAACAAGGTAAACTCTACTCTATGACTCTGCATCTTTCCTTTTATTTGTTATATTTTTATTGAATTTCTTCTTGATTTATTCATGTTTCTGGTAATTCTTGTTGGGTTTATTTATCTTTCCTTTCTCTTGGATCTGTTATTATTGCTGTTAGTTTTTGCTGGTAATTTCTTGTTGGAAAATAGACAATTTAGAGGAAATTATATTATATGCATTCAAAGAAAGAATTTGTTTAGATAATTATACTAGAAATCCAACCCTAGTATTGTTAGGAGAGCGGAAAAGATAGTAACTACATTTCCTCAAACGATGGCCCATCAGTTCTGCGTATACATGCAGGGCTTAACCATTTCAAACTCCCCATACATTTTCTATGTTATAATATTCTTATCAATTGTCACATGTGCAGTTACAACAATAGGAAGTATTATACATCATTTATATATAAGAAACCTTGTATGGTATCTTATCAAACGGGAATCAAATGCTTATTAGAAATTATGCAACGTCATGACAAATGTAGTATTAATATGTTTAAAATGAGAAAAGATATAATATTCCAATTAACATCTAATTTACAATTCAATTATGGACTGAATCATAGTAAAAATATGTCTGTAATTGAGAAAGTATGCATTTGCCTATATATACTTGCTCAAATACCATCTAACAGGAATGCTCAAGAGCGTTCTTAGCATTCAGGTGAAACTATTAGTAAAATTTTTGAAAAAGTATTGTATGTTTTATATCTTTTAGCAAAAGACTTGATAAATCATAAAAACTCTAAATTTCGTGAAATTTCACTAGAAATTCTACATGACGGTAGATACATGCCTTATTTTAAGGTAATATTTTTAAATATTATATTTTTATTTCATAAAATTTCAAAAATGTTATGTGTTTATTTATATATATCTCTTTATATTTTAGGATTGCATAGGAGCTATTGATGGTACACATGTACCAGCGCGTATAAGTTTAGAAAATCAAATACTATTTATAGGAAGGAAGGGATACCAACACAGAATGTCATGGTTGCATGCAATTTTGATATGCAATTTACATTTGTAGTAGCTGGATGAGAAGGAACGACACATGATACACCTATATTCTTTCATGCAATCAACAAAAAATAATTAAATTTTCCAAATTCACCTCAAGGTAATATTCAATTTAATTTATTTTATGTCAATTCATAACAAATTTTTTTTATTGATAATTATAGCTAATACTTTTTTTTAAAAAAAAATATAGACAAATATTATTTGATAAATACGGGTTATCCACAAATGAGAGAATATCTACAACCTTACAAAGGGGTAAAATATCATGTTTCTGAATTTCAGCATAGCGAACCTGTAAAGGGATATGAAGAAATCTTTAATAGTACTCATTCATCACTTAGAAGTTGCATTGAACGAATATTCGGAATTTGAAGTGAAAAATTTTACGTGACAAGCCTTCATTTTCATTTAAAATTCAAATGAATATTGTGGTTGCAATAATGGCATTACATAACTATATTCGACGATATTTTTCAAGTGATTCAGCTTTTACGAGACTCAATGAAAACTCCAATTTTATGACAATTACATAACTATAATTTTGAAAATGTTGATCATACTTTACATTGAGAAAATTATATAAGTGGTTAAACAATTATTTCCATTTATTTCAGCCTTTCCTTAAAAGAAAAAGGGAGTCGTTCAGTTTTAGCTTTGAAAAACGTCAGGGGTTTTTGGGTTTTGCTTACTGGTATCCCATGGGTTTATCTCTTTCAGAGTCTCACTAGCACGCTCTCTTCCAAAATTTTATTATTTTCTGCTCATTTGATGTTGTTCTTGCAATTGGACAATCAGACCAGTAGAAATCACCTGCCAACTTTTCCCCATTGAAAAGCTCACTTCTTTACTCGAGTTTCCAGTTTCCATCCTCACGCTGCTACTTGTTAGAGGTGAAGTAATTTCGCCTTTGGATGTGAAAATTTGCGCCTTTGCTAGCTTTTTTCCTTTAAGTTCGATGTTAATTCCACTTACAAGTAACCCATTATTGATTTTTAAGTAGTAATCTCTATTTAGTTGAGTATGGTTTGTTTTATTATTTTAAGTGCTTTCATTGAGAAATAACAATTCCTGTTTAGTTTGTTTCTCATTTAATTTCTCTCTTGATTGTTATTTTTGTTTTTAATAGGAATTAAGCGGAGGATTATGTGCTAGGTGGGATGGAAGACTGAATTATCATCTGCAGGAAAAAGAATTGAGAGATTTTGTTATTAGATTACAGTATATCTCTTTTAATATTGGAAGCAGAAAAACAGAGATCGAATTGCTTCTGGCATATAGCTTCCCTCCCTTTCAAAGATATTCCCTTTCATCTTTATGTTTTACTGTTTAATATCCTTTTAAAATTTTGCATTCAAATTGTTATCCAGTACTTGTGAGTGAAGCAAAATGTTCTTCCTTCAAAGCATTGCTGTGCCAAAATCCATTTCACGTCTTTGTTGTGTAAATGAAGGACCAAATTTGTTATCCTCTTCATGGTATTTTTATCCAAATCATTTCCGTAATAGGATAAGCACACGTGTCTCTCCTTCTTCTGAATACTGTGCACGCAGTACAGCAACTTTTCCGTGCTTTGCTGCTTCAAGGAGTTCTGATTTAGAGCCTGACTCTGAAACTAGCTCCAAGCCCAAAGATAAAGCTAGAGAAAAGACTCGTCATCCAAAAGCTTTGGATGCTCAAAAGAAAGATGAAAGTGCAGGAACAATCTTCCCAACAACAATTCCACGCAAGCCAAGGCGTGGTCGTAGGAGTGAAGCAGTTGCAGTTGAAGATGTTCTACGCAGCTCACTTGAACAAACATTTGCATCAATTCGACAGCAGAGCCCAGAATTGCTAGAGATTAAAGAAAATATAATGAAGGAAATAATTGATGATGATGTAGATTCTGAAACCAGTGACGAAGATGACAGTGAGGTTGATAATGAAGAACTTGAAGATGGACATGATGCTGGTAAAGTAAAAGGAAAGAAAAAGAAGATGGTGGTGGACGAGGAAAACCCAAATTGGCCATTGGATGCTGATGTGGGCTGGGGAATCAGAGCATCAGAGTATTTTGAGAAGCACCCAATCAAGAATGTCACTGGGGAAGATGGATTGGAGATCGACTGGGAAGGAGAGATAGATGATAATTGGGTCAAGGAGATTAATTGTCTTGAGTGGGAGAGCTTCGCTTTTCATCCTAGTCCCCTAATTGTCCTTGCTTTTGAGAGATACAGCAGGTAACCTTCTTCTATTATTTGTTATTTTATCATCCTAGGATTATTTGTTAAAACAAATGTAGTAGTATAATTTGTTATTACATCATGCAGGTTCTTCACATTCATTTAGAATATCAAATATAAATTTTATATTATTGTTTTCCTATTGGTTGTATGCATCATTGAATGAGTACAAATGGCAGTTTGGAAGGAATTTATGAACTATGAAAGGTGGTTGTCTTATTATTAAATACCTTCATGAGGCAATTACATAAATAGGATGCAGAAACCTACTTATTCCAATATGGAGTTACATGTGCTGAGATAGGTACAGATACTTTCCAGTTTCTAGGCAGGTTGAAATTGTAAACTCTGCATTTTGTTCCAGTGGTACAAATCACTAAATAACAAAGACATATAAGCAAGGTGTGAGTTGGCAGTCCATATGAATGTTTGAAAGTACTAAACAGGCATAATGAATAACTAGGGCATAGTTGAAATTGTTCTGCAGGGCAACTGATAACTGGAACGCGCTGAAAGAGTTAGAGAAGGCAGTGAAGGTGTATTGGAGTGCAAAGAACCGACTGCCTCCTCGGGTAAGTTATTACATCCCACACACACACATTTATGCATATACATACACATGTAAATTCATGCGCACAAACATATATAAGCTGTCTTGGTATTGGAACTTTTCTGTATCTTTCATTCAAATCAGTGTAAATGAATTTTAACATACCTTTCTTAACCCTCTGATCACTGAGGGAATAGTTTGTGCTTCCTGTTGTTTATATTCTTGATCTCCTTTAGAAATATAAAATGCTATTTAGAATCAACTTAATAGAGGTTGTTTTCTTTTAATATGGGGTCTTTACATCGAAATTTGGGATTTGATTCAGATTTATTTTTTGTTCTTGAGTCAGTCACATGGTGATGGCCCTGCATCTTCTAAAATTGTTGACCCATGTAAACAACTGATTGCATTGATTTTTGGAATCTTTCTTAAATCAGTCAGTGAAGATAGATGTAAATATTGAGAAAGATCTGGCATATGCTCTCAAAGTTAAAGAATGTCCTCAAATTTTATTTTTACGGGGAAACAGGATCATTTATCGGGAGAAAGGTAAGATAGTGTTGCTTTCAAAATTACAAAAAGCATGGTTTTGTTCATTTGTTTGGATATAACATATTTTAATTCTTTTTTGATATGTTGCAATCAAACAATGGCCTTTTCAGAGTTCCGAACTGCAGATGAGTTGGTGCAGATGATTGCACATTTCTACTACAATGCAAAGAAGCCTTCATGTGTCAATAATGCAGCTTTTTCTCCGCCTTATTAATGTTTCAAGTACTCGTATAGAATCCAGTGCGAGAGTCTTTACTCCTTGCAATTCCATTGTTGATCTTTAGCTCTGCTCTTATATTGAAAGTTGCTGATGCTGGTGAAGCATGTCAAAACACATTGGTAAGTTGGTAACTGGCTCTTAATGTAATCAGTTCTGTATTTATGGCTACATCTTTACATTGGGAAAAGAAAACACTCAATTCTAGAGCTTTTGCTAATAGTCCATGATTTTTATCAAGATTTTGTGTAAGGTCCCTGCAAGAAAAATCACAACCACAGCAAGAACACAGGGCAACAAGAGAAATGGAATCAAAATAACCAAAATATGGTTACTGTGTATTAATTGAAATCAAGTGGACAATAGTGCAGGAGGATTTCGAGAGCCTCCCTTCTCTCCTCTTAACAGAATTCTCAATCATTGGCTGCCTCACAACTTTCACACCCTCCTTTTTTAAAACCCCAAAAGCCCATATCCCAAAGAGTAACTAACTTCCTAACAGAATCCTGCTTATTGCCACCTGTAATATTCTATCCCATTCTGCCCTTGCGCCTAATGTATGTCTTCGTGATGGGGGGCCTAGCATTTCCCGCGGCCCAAAGATCAACCTTGTCCGCAAGGTTGAAAGCTGAGAATTGGGATGCAATTGTGTTATATGGCTCCCAAGAATCTTCAAAGGGAGGCAGGTCCTTCCATCTGATTAGTACTTCTGATTTAGCGGGGCCAGCAGTAGGAGAGGGCCGGGCTCCACACACCTCCAATGGCTCTACCAGCAGCTCCATGTCGTGAGTCATGGAGGAGGGAAGGGTAGTGGAATATGGATGAGAACCAATTGCCTTCTTGAGCTGTGAGACATGAAAAACATTATGGATGCGGCAGTGAGTGGGGAGGGTAAGAGCATAGGTTACTGTCCCAACACGCTTTTCAACTGGAAAAGGGCCATAATATCGCTGAGCCAACTTTTCATTTTTGCGGACTGCCAGAGTATTTTGCTTGTAAGGCTGGAGTTTAAGGTAGACCAAATCCCCCACTTCAAATTGAACCATACGGCGTTTGACATCAGCATAATGTTTCATCTTTTGTTGTGCCCGGTGTAAGTGCTGTTTCAATTCTTCCAGCATAGCATCCCTGGATGAAAGATGTTGCTCCACCTCATGATTAGTGGCAGAACCCCATTCATGCCTTGCTACAGGGGGAGGAGATCGACCATAGACGGCTTGGAAGGGAGTGAGCCCCAAGGAGGTGTGACTGGCTGTATTATAGTGGTATTCTGCCCACGCTAGCCACGTTGACCATTTGGAGGGATGATCCATGGTGAAGCGACGCAGATAAGTCTCTAATCCCTTGTTTACAATTTCCGATTGCCCGTCTGTTTGGGGATGGTAGGCAGTACTGCGCCTCAATTCTGATCCTTGGAGGCGGAACAATTCACGCCAAAAATAGCTCATGAATATCTTATTCCTGTCAGAGATGATACTCTTTGGTATGCCATGGAGGCGGATCACCTCTTGGAGAAAAACCCGAGCAACACTTGGGGCTGAAAAAGGGTGTTTGAGAGCTATGAAATGTGCATATTTAGTCAAACGATCAACCACCACCAAGATAGAGTCATATCCCTTGGACTTGGGAAGGCCCTTAATGAAATCCATGATGAGATCTTCCCAAACTTTATCTGGGGTCGGTAGGGGCTGAAGTAATCCAGCAGGATCCATAGCCTCATGTTTACTACGTTGGCACACATCACAAGTTGCTACAAAATCCTGAACCTGCTTCTTCATCCCTTTCCAGTAAAATTCAGCAGCGAGTCGTTGGTAGGTACGGCGCATTCCAGCATGGCCACCAATGGGACTAGAATGAAACTCATGTAACAAAAGAGGAATGTAAGGAGAATCAGAGGGTAAAGCCAATCTACCCTTGTAACGGAGCAAGTTCCCTACCACATGGAATTTGGGATAGGCATCCGGTTGTTGCTGGATGCCTGAAGTATGTTGGAGAGGAATGGGTCAGCTGCTGTTTGCATTGGGATGTCATTAAAATCCAGCAATATAGGGGCAGTGAGGGATGAAAGGGAGGGCGATGGTTGAAGATGGGACAAGGCATCAGCAGCGGAATTGGCAGATCCTGGTTTGTACTGGATCTCAAAATTATACCCCATCAACTTCCTTACCCACTTAGTGTAATCCCCTTCCACAATGCGCTGCTCCAGCAAGAATTTTAAACTTTTTTGGTCTGTCCGCACTATAAAACGCTGGCCGAGAAGATATGGGCGCCACTTCTTGATGGCAAATACAATAGCCATTAATTCCCTCTCATAAACCGAAGTGGCTTAGGCAGCTGGACTCAATTTTTGACTGAAAAAAGCAATGGGTCGACCCTGCTGCATCAACACTGCTCCCAGCCCAAAACCTGATGCATCTGTTTCAACGACAAATGGTTGAGAGAAATCAGGCAAAGCCAATACCGGAATTGCAGTCATGGCCTCCTTGAGTTGTTGAAAACCCGTTGGGCTGGAACATCCCAATTAAAAGCGTCTTTGCGTAGCTGTTGCGTCAGAGGCCATGCAATGCGGCTATAATCTTTGACAAAGCGCCGGTAGTAACCTGTGAGCCCCAAAAACCCTCGAAGAGACCTCAAAGTGGTGGGAGTAGGCCAATCTACCATGGCCTGTATCTTTGCTGGGTCAGCTGAAACTCCCGAAGGGTCGATTATATGTCCCAAATACTCTATCCGTGATTGGAAGAACACACATTTTTTCCGATTAGCAAAAAGCTGTTGGGAACGCAAGGTAGCCAAAATTTGCCTCAAGTGCTCCCCATGCTCCTCAATGCTCTTACTGTACACAAGAATATCGTCAAAAAAAACTTGAACGAACTTTCTGAGGTAGGGTTGGAATACCTCATTCATCAATGATTGAAAAGTTGAGGGAGCGTTGGTCAAACCAAAGGGCATGACTCGGAACTCATAGTGGCCATGGTGGGTGCGAAATGCTGTTTTTGGAATGTCCTCAGGGCGCACTCGTATTTGGTAGTACCCCGTCTTGAGGTCTATTTTGGAGAAAATGACTGCCCCATGAAGTTCATCTAACAGTTCCTCAATAACTGGAATGGGAAACTTATCCTGAACGGTCTCCCTATTTAGCACCCGATAATCGACACAAAATCGCCAACTTCGGTCCTTGTTCCGAACCAGCAGTACTGGACTAGAAAACGGGCTATTACTCGGTTGGATGATACCTGCTGCCAGCATTTCCGCCACCAATCTTTCGATCTCTTCTTTTTGAAAATGGGGATACCTGTATGGCCGGACTGAGATGGGTGGTATTCCTTCTTTAAGAGTGATGGTATGGTCCTGTTTTCGTGTTGGTGGAAGACCAGCTGGTAGGTCAAAGACATCCTGGAATTCTTCCAGCAAGTCGGTTGAAATAGGAGCAGGCTCAGTTGTACTTGCCCCTTCCAGTTCCAGGGTGGACTGACCCTGTTGATGGCCTTCCAACAGTATGCAATGACCCTCTCGCTTAACAGTGCGCTCCATGGCATGCAATGACACTTGAGTTCTACATAGAGCTGGGTCCCCTCTTAGAGTCACCTTTTGCTGCCCCACTTCAAACTCCATTGACAACTCTGCCCAATTCATATAAGACGCCTTTATGGATAGTAGCCATTGGTACCCAAGAATCAGGTCTGTGTTACCCAATTGAAGAGGGAAAAAATCGGCTATAACTTCTATATCAGGGAGTTGGGGACAGACTTGCCTGCATAACCCGGTTGAACTAATTTGCTTCCTCGTGCCCAACGTAACTCCAAATTGCTTAGTAGGAGAAACAGGTAAACTAAGCTTAGAAACCAGGGAAGAAGAGATGAAATTGTGAGAAGCACCTGAATCAATAAGGACAACTACATCCCTATTCAAGATTGTACCTCGAAGTTTCATGGTGTGAGGAGTTGCTAACCCGACCAAGGAGGAAAAGGACAGCTCCAGGTTGTACAAATCGCCCATTTCAGTAGATTCTTCGTTGCCAACATCCGCTGGGTGCTCTTCTGTACTAGGCTCGGATTCTTCCACCCACAGGACCTGTAACTCTTTATTCGGGCACCTGTGTCCCGGCCCGAATTTTCCATCACAACGGTAGCAAAGGCCCTTCTCTCTCTTCAATTTCATTTCAGACTCAGTAAGCCGCCTAAATTTGGGGGGTGGCTGGAACGCCGGGCTGGGAGCGTTAACCGAGCCAGCAGTAGAAGAAGAAGATGGAGAAGGAGGCGAGAACGCTCGTGGAGAGAAGGTGATGGATGGTGAAGTCGGGAAAGTTTTGGTAGTGAGAGGCGTACCTGTGAATTGTCGTGATCTACTGTTCAGTCCACTTTGGGTGGGAAGGGCCCTTAATCTGGCAGCTTCATTTTTGTCTTGGATAATTTGGGCCACCTTCATTATTCGGCCCAATCCAGTAGGTTCCCAGAGTCTCAATTCAAATTTAATATCCTCCTGTAACCCATTTATGAAGGTAGTTTCCATCACTGCTTCTGGAAGATCAGGAAATAGCGCCGATAACATCTCGAACTGTTTCCTGTACTCTCCCACTGTTGACTTCTGCCGCAGTGACAAAAGCTGTTCTATCAGATTTCCGACCTGGGTGCTTCGAAAATGCCCCAACAATAACTTCTTGAATTCATCCCACCGATGGAAGCTCCGACGACTGCTCTCGTAATAATACCATGATAATGCTTCCCCTTCTAGGCACACGACGGCTGACCTGAGCTTGTCATCGGGACATTGAGATCAAAGTATCTTTCAGCCCTTAATATCCAACCATCAGGATTTTGTCCATCAAAAATCGGGAGTTCCAACCTATGCGGTAGTCCCTCAGACCTGGCCCAACCCGTAACAGAACTGGAATTTTCTCCGGTTTCCAACCTCACTCCTTGCACTTCTTTGTTTCGTCCTTCCCTATGGTAGACCGAATCCCCTGGAGAGCCCTTGTTAGTCCTTCCCTGAGTTAAAGGTGCCTTCTCCATGCCCTCCAGATTAAGCTTGCGGAGGATGGATCGAACTCCCTCTTCTATCAATGGGAGCTGCACAATCTTATTTTCAATCAATGGCAGGCGCTCCATAGAGTTGTTCAGCGTTTCCACATCTAGTTGTTCTAACCGGTCCAAGTGGGCGATCACTTGTTGAAGATCTGCTTGTAAGGAACCCATCTTCCCTTCCAGATCTTCTACTCTGTTCTCCATTTTCGCATACTGTGTTTCCATGTGTGGATCGATGCTCTGATACCAGATGTAAGGTCCCTGCAAGAAAAATCACAACCACAGCAAGAACACTAGGCAACAAGAGAAATGGAATCAAAATAACCAAAATATGGTTACTGTGTATTAATTGAAATCAAGTGGACAATAGTGCAGGAGGATTTCGAGAGCCTCCCTTCTCTCCTCTTAACAGAATTCTCAATCATTGGCTGCCTCACAACTTTCACACCCTCCTTTTTTAAAACCCCAAAAGCCCATATCCCAAAGAGTAACTAACTTCCTAACAGAATCCTGCTTATTGCCACCTGTAATATTCTATCCCATTCTGCCCTTGCGCCTAATGTATGTCTTCGTGATGGGGGGCCTAGCATTTTGCTCAGCAGTAGACAGGAAAACTTCATAGTCCAAACGTATGTGGTTTAGTAATGCCAATAAGTACTGTACATTTTGTGCTTCATTCACACACACACAAACATATATTTTTTCCAGTCCAAACACAATGGATCTCTCAGAAAATCACATCTGACTTTTGTTTCTGGAAGGGGAGGATTCTTTTATTTCACTTCCAAAGAACCTGAAGTTTTGTTGATTTGACAATTTGCTAAACATTGTCATTTAGTTCTTACTTCCGTGATTTATGGTTTTTGTTTACTACTGACAGTTGAGTAATTAATACTGATAAATGCTTCATTCAGGTTCTAAATACTTGCTTATTACATGGACCAACGACTCATCATGTATTAGTTTCAGTTTCGTGCTGTTCTCTTCTGTTCCTGAATTCCTCGATTTTTGCTTTCTGAACCCTACTTTTAGGTTATGATGCCAGATCACTGGCCTAAGAAAAGGGAAGACCTTCCACTTGCTACATTGAATCATATGTTGATTGCTGCTTTGAATTGTCCCTGGTCACATGTAAAAGTTTTGAATTTTTGAGATATGCCAATTTTCTTTTGAGGACTCAGCCCAGGTTGGGATTGGGTCTAAAACTTCCATATTTGGAACAGGGGTGTAAAATATCTTGATCACCTGAGACAATTTTGAGGATCAAGTAAATGACTTACGTTTGTGATAAGTAGGTGGTGATTACGTATTTAAGTTTGATAAACACTGTGAGATTCCCTATTTCACAAATCTACTAACATATTATTTATAAGGGCGATTCAAAGAATTTGTTCAACACTTATGTGCACATATAACACATAGATGGTATTTTTAAAATCTTGTGGGTAAGATCATATCTCATATGAATCATATAATAGACAAGTTGCTTCATGTTATTGTATTGTATGTATCATCACATGTGAGTCCTCAAATCCTTCATTTACTTGTATAACCATTTTAAGTGACTCATGTATTTATTGCCCTTGATTGGTTATAATATACTCGCTTCATTTCTTATTATTTGTCATTTTTGTTGTTTTTACTAGAATTAAAGAGTATTAATTAGGCTTAAATTTAAGATAAAATTTAGTGATTCAATGTAAAAACTTAAATTTAATTGGTCAATTTGTATTGAAAAATAAAATTAAATTGAAAAAATAAAATTAAATTGTATTGAAAATATAAAAGTGACAGATAAATATAATTTGGATTTTATCCAAAAGCGACAAATAAAAAGGAACGGAGAGAGTATTATTTAGGTCTATTATCAAATCTTGTTTGTTTAGTGATAAGAGGACTAGATTGATGTATTGATGCTTAACCACATTGGATAATAGACAAATATGTGATTAGAGCTGATTTAGTAATGCTTAACCACATTGGATAATCAGATAAATAAGGTAGAAAATCTTGTTGGCAGACCAAAATACTCATGGACCTATAAATAAAGGTAACCAGGCCTGCGGATTTTGCTATAGAGATAGTTGTGAAGAGATGGCAAAACTATCTTCTTCCTGCTTTATCCTTGTCCTCCTCCTCTTAGCTGCAGGTCAATGTCTCCCCTCTTTTTATTTTTCTTATGATTTCCTTTTTTTCATATATATATATATCTTTCAATACGAACTGGGAGATTTTTAGTTCCTTACATGCAGAAACTGAATTTGTATAAACATTTTGAATGTGTTTCAGAACTGAAAAGATAAAAGGATGATGTTTTCCTCTCGTATTCATTTCTCTCCCTTTTAGTAACCCACAAATCGTGGCGAAACTTAGTGTGTATGTGTGTATGTCTTTGAACTAGAGTATGACATGGATTTGGTTTTTGAGGTTGCAGGTGAAGGTGGACTGTGCAAGACAGGAGAGCCTTTCAGGTGTGTGACTAGCTGGGATTGTGTAAACGAGGATACCTGCAAGAAGGATTGCAGCACCAAATATCCTCAAGGTTTTGGATCGTGCACTGGCAATCCTATAGCCTGCTTATGCCTCTACAATTGTCCTCCCTAAAATTATATGCATGTGTGTGAGAGAAGCAACCGCATAAGAAAATTGCAGTTCTTAATGTAATTGAGATTATCCATTATGCTTAAATAAGATATGAATTAATATTATACACATTACTGGTATCAGCAAATTCGTCTTTTCTTTTCTTTGGTTCAAAAAGGAGGAGGTGTGTGGGTGGGTGGGTGTGGGGGGGCGTAGGACACTCAGAATTCTTATCCAGCTTGAGATATGCACTCCCCTGTATAACTAAATTTTATAATTGTGGCAGATACATTGTTGTTGGATATATTCCTTGGATTTAATATATGCCAATATTTTCTATAAATTTTGGCATTAACACTTGATTTTGATTTGGCTTTTCCTCTTTATTCCTTGTTTATTCTTTTGACCTTTATGTCATGTTGTTGAGAATAATTGATTCCCCATATCAACCACAAAGGAGATGACCACTAAATTGGATCTTTTCACTACCAAACAGTTTAGGTAGGCCGTAGGCTGCTCAACTTTTGTTCTTAATTAGTGTTGTTATGTTATTTGGGTGCCTGACCCATTTACAGGTCCAACCGCCCAAGTCAAAAACATATCACTTGATTTTTCAGTCTAACGAATTTACTGCCTGAACTTTATAAACAGAATTTGAAAAAGCCTATTATTTTTTTAAATTTATGACATATTAGTAAACAACACTAATTTGATGGTTAAAAAGAAATTTTAATTCTACACATTTGTTGAAATCTCCATTTCTCTCTTTATCTCAAGTTCTCTCTAATGAAACTTTATCCAATACTTATTTTATTATTGCAGTGCATTTTCCGATTAGGTCTAGACAATGCTTTTTGTTGTTTTTAGCAGTGGCGTGCATGAATTAACCATTTTTATTAACTGATCCATTAATTTCGGTAAACCATTATATCGATTTCGGTTTTTATTCGATTTTTTTAGATCGATTAACCAATGCATTTTGGTTAACCATTAAAAAATTTTAACACATAAATTTAATAAATTATTTAAATTGTAATATTTTTTAGTGGTTAAAAATGCTTCAAAAATAAAAAAAAAATACAAACCAAATATAATATCGATTAAAAAATAAAATTTTCATAATTAAATGTAAAAACTGAATATGTTTTAAATAAAATTAACAATAGATTGTTTAATATACATATATAATGAATAAATGATAGTAATGAAAAGATAATTTCAATGTTTATTTGTATTATAATGTTATTTTAAATAAGTAATGTATCATGTTATTTATAAAATATTAGAAATTTTAAGAAAAAGTCAATTTTTAAAAATAAAAATTATAATTTTAAATTATCGACTTAATTAATAAAAAATAAATTCGATTTTAAATTAATTTTTTTTAAGGTTATTCTCAATCTTTGAAAAGTGTGCTGATCAGGCCTAGTCGGTCTATCTTACTATTAAGTTTATACAACTCTTAGACATTTCTCAACTTATCAATTATTGTTATTATTATTATTATTATTATTATTCTCTTTGCATTTAATAAAAATTAATAAGCTAAAAATGGATTAAATGATCCTAATGTTGTAAATAAATAATTTATGAATGTCTTTCGAACTCTCTAACTCCTCAATTTTCCAACTCTCCAATTCCCCAACTCTTCAACTCATGCATTTAGTTTGTAACTTGTATATTTATATTTTCTTATGTAATTTATGCAATAAACCCTATAAATAGAGGCTTCTTCCATAGAATAAAATGATGGTTGAGTGGGGATAGAATACTTACTTTTCTCTCATTTTTCTATAAACTCATTCCATTGCCTTTATTCGTATAATCTATTCATATACTATTTTATATAGTTTTTTATATTTTATAACACGTTATTAGCACGAATTCGCCTCCCGGTTCGTAGTAAAATATTTTTTCCTTTATTTATTTCTAATTTACTTTATGTCAAATATTACTCAATTTGAGTTTGAGGCTCTTGACATAACTGGCAAAAATTATTTGCCATGAGTTCTCGATACTGAAATTCATCTTGATGCTAAAGGGCTTGGGAATACAATTTTAATTGGAAATGAAGCATCCAAACAAGACAAAGCGAGGGCGATGATGTTTCTTCGTCATCATCTACATGAAGGGTTAAAAGCTGAATATCTGACAGTGAAAGATCCGCTTAAATTGTGGGATAATTTAAAAGAGCGATATGACCACCAACGAACGGTAATATTACCTAAAACTCGTTATGAATGGATACACTTGCAATTTTAAGATTTTAAAACTGTAAGTGAATATAATTATGCTGTTTTTTGAATTAGTTCTCAGTTAAAGCTATGTGGAGAAAAGATTACTGATGAGAATTTATTAGAGAAAACTTTTTCAACATTTCATGCTTCAAATGTGCTCCTGCAGCAGCAATATAGAGAAAAGGGTTTCAAAAAGTATTATGAATTAATCTCATGCTTACTGGTAGCTGAACAAAATAATGAGTTATTAATGAAAAATCATGAGATTTGTCCTACAAGATATGCTCCAGTCCCTGAAGTGAATGTAGCAAAACACAACCATAGCCATAGCCGCGGTCGTAGTCGTGGTAGAGGAAGAGGACGAGGACGAAACAATTACCGTCATTATAGTGGCAATAGTGACAATAATTTTTCCCACCACCTGAAGTGGAACAATAATGGAGAAAAAGGAAAAAATAAGGTCGACCATAATAGTTCTTCAAAAATTAAAGAAAATTCATGTTATCGATGTGAAATGAAAGGCCATTGGTCACGTACCTGTCGTACAGCTGACCATCTTGTTAAATTTTATCAAGCCTCCATTAAAAGAAAAGAAAAAAAAAATGGAAACAAATTCAGTTGACCAAAATAATGATGTTGAGGCAAATTTGGCTTATAATGATGATGACGATTTTGGAGATCTTTCGGATATTACTCATTTGGGTGCTTCAGATTTTTTTCAAGAGTCATGAAGAATAATGAGGAAAATAAAAGATAAGAAAGTTTGAAATTATTATCTTATTTCTATATTTCAATAGTGTGTTTATTTAAGTGTTTTATTTAAGTTTTTTTTTCCTTATTTGAGTGGTTATATATATATATATATATATTTAAATATTTGTCATATTCTAATTATACGTTATGTTTTTTTTTATTCATTTTCAATGAAGGAATGGATGTTTCAAATTCTTTATTTGAGCCCATACTCAATAATGAAGATGTTTGCCTTGTTAATAGTGCTGCAACACATACCATACTAAAAAATAAAAAATATTTCTATCATTTGATATTAAAAGATGCTAATATTAATACAATATCGGGTAATACAAAGTTAATTCAAGGCTCTGGAAGAGCTACTATATTATTACCTGAAGGAACAAAACTTACCATAAATAATGCATTATTTTCTTCCAAGTCTCGAGAAATTTGTTAAGTTTTAAAGATATTCGTTCCAATGGATATCATGTTGAGACTGAAAATGAGAATGATATTGAATATTCATATATTACAAATAATGCATCAGGTAATAAATGTATTTTAGAAAGATTGCCAACATTATCCTCTGGCTTGTATTATACAAAAATTAATACAATTGAGACATATGCTACAGTAAATCAGAAGTTTACTGATCCAAAAATATTTATAATTTGGCATGATCGGTTAGGCCATCTCTGTTCAATAATGATGCGTAAAATCATTGAGAATTCACATGGACATTCATTAAAGAACCAGAAAATTCTTCAATTCAAAGAATTTTCATGTGCTGCTTGTTCTCAAAGAAAATGATTATTAGACCATCACCAGCTAAAATTGGAACTAAATCTCCTGCATTCTTAGAATGTATTCAGGGTGATATTTGTGGGCCCATTCATCCACCATGTGGACCATTTAAGTATTTTATGGTATTAATTGATGTATCTACAAGATGGTCACATGTGTGTTTATTATCAACTCGCAACCTGGCATTTGCAAGGTTGCTTGTTCAAATAATTCGATTGAGAGCACAGTTTTCAGATTACACAATCAAGTCAATTCGTCTTGATAATGCTGGTGAATTTATGTCTCAGGCTTTTAAAAATTATTGCATGTCAATTGGAATAACAATTGAAAGGCCTGTTGCACATGTTCATACACAAAATGGTTTAACAGAATCATTTATTAAACGCCTCTAGTTAATAGTTAGACCATTACTTATGAGAACAAAAATCTCCATTTCTACTTGGGGGCATGCTATTTTACATGCAACAGCACTTGTGCGCATTAGGCCAACAAGTTATCATAAATTCTCGTCAAGAACCTAATATTGCTCATCTTAGAATTTTTGGTTGTACAGTATATGTACCAATTGCTCCACCACAACGCACAAAGATGGGTCCTCAAAGGAGGTTAGAAATATATGTTGGGTATGAATCTCCTTCAATAATTAAATATCTTGAACCATTAACTGGAGATTTATTTACGGCAAGATTTGCCGATTGCCATTTTGACGAAACAATTTTCCCAACATTAGGGGGAAAGAATAAACAGCTGGAAAAAAAGTTATTTGGAATGCATTATCACTATCTCATTTAGATTCTCGAACAAAACAATGTGAACTGAAAGTTTAAAAGATAATACATTTGCAAAATATTGCAAATCAACTGCCAGATGCATTCACTGATTTAAGAAGAGTTACTAAATCTCATATACCAGCTGAAAATGCTCCTATTCGAATTGATGTTCCTGTAAGACAATCTAATACTATAAACACTAACAACCCACGCCTGAAGCGTGGTAGACCAGTCGGTTCCAAAGATAAAAATTCTCAAAAAAGGAAAGGAGCAAATAACCAAGATGGTCATATCATAGAGGCGGACACTCGTGAAGAGACACAAGACATAACTAATCATAAAATCCCAGAAGAGGTCCAGGTACCTGAAAATAATAATGAAGAGATATCCATAAGTTATGTCAACATAGGAAAAAGATAGAACCGAAAAGATATAGTTATCGATAATATTTTTGCATATAATATTGCTAGTGATATTTTAAAAGAAAATGAGGATCTTGAGCCTACATCTATTGAAGAATGTAGAAATAAAAATGATTGGCCAAAATGGAAAGATGCAATTCAAGCAGAATTGAATTCACTTTCAAAGCATGAAGTATTTGGACCTGTAGTCCTAACACCTAAAGGTGTAATGCCAGTGGGGTACAAATGGGTATTTGTGCGAAAACGAAATGAGAAAAATGAAATTGTAAGATATAAGGCGCGATTGGTTGCACAAGAATTTTCGCAAAGACCTGGCATTGATTATGAAGAAATATATTCTCCAGTAATGGATGCAATTACTTTTAGATATCTAATTAACCTGGCAGTTTGTCAAAAACTTGACATGCGTTTAATGGATGTTGTTACAGCCTATTTATATGGCTCACTTGATAGTGAAATTCATATGAAAATCCCTAAAAGATTTAAAATGCCTGAAGCATATAAAGATTCTCGAGAAATTTGTTCAATAAAGTTACAAAAATCATTATATGGATTAAAGCAATCTGGACGAATGTGGTATAATCGTCTTAGTGAATATTTGTTAAAGGAAGGATATAATAATGATCCAATTTGTCCATGTGTATTTATAAAAAGTCAGGATCAGAATTTGTCATAATTGTTGTATATGTTAATGATTTAAATATCATTGGAACTCCTGAAAAGCTTAGAAAAGCAGTAGGTTATTTAAAGAAAAAATTCAAAATGAAAGATCTTGGAAAGACAAAATATTGTTTTGGCCTGCAGATTGAGCATTTAAAAGATGAAATTTTCATTTATCAATCAACTTATACGAAAAAGATCTTAAAGCCATTTTATATGGACAAAGCACATCCATTGAGTACTCCAATGGTTGTAAGTTCATTAGAAGTAAATAAAAATCCATTTCGTCCTCGAGTGAACGAAGAATAACTTCTTGGTCCTGAAGTACCATATTTAAGTGCTATAGGTACATTGATGTATCTTACTAATAATACAAGACCAGATATAGCATTTGCTGTAAATTTACTGGCGAGATTTAGCTCTTATCCGACAAGAAGACATTGGAATGGAATTAAGCATGTTTTTCGATATCTCCAGGGAACAATTGATATGGGTTTATTTTATTCTAATAAATCCAAATCACATTTAATTGGATATGCAGATGTAGAATATTTATCTGATCCACATAAAACTCGATCATAAACAAGCTATCTATTTACTTATGGAAATACAGCCATATCATGGCGATCTACAAAGCAAACTTTAGTTGCTATATCTTCAAATCATGCAGAAATAATTGCAATGCATGAAGTAAGCCGAGAGTGTGTTTGGCTAAGGTCATTGATTCATCATATCCAGAAGATGTGCGGCTTGCATCTTGGAGAAAATATTCCAACAATACTGTATGAAGATAATACAACATGCATATCTCAATTAAAAGGTGGGTTCATCAAAGGAGATAGAACGAAACACATTTCACCAAAATTTTTCTTCACTCATGATCTTCAAAAGAAAGGTGAAATAGATATTCAGCAAATTCATTCAAGTGAGAATTTGGCAGATTTATTTACCAAAACATTACCCACTACAACATTCAAAAAGTTGAGATACGGTATTGGAATGCGTAGACTTAAAGATATGTCTGTATGAGGGGGAGTAATATACAGTGCGTTGTACTCTTTTCTTTTAACCAAAATTTTATCCCACTGGGTTTTCTTGGTAAGGTTTTTAATAAGGCAGTTTACTATGTATATTGTAAATATTGTGTACTCTTTTTCCTTCACTAGATTTTTATCTCATTGAGTTTTTCCTAATAAGGTTTCAACAAGGCACAATTTCTCAATTTTTAGTTTTACGGACATTTAAGGGGGAGTGTTGTAAATAAATAATTTATGAATATCCTTCCAACTCTCCAATTCCTCAATTTTCCAACTCTCCAATTCCCCAACTCTTCAACTCATGTAACTCATGTATTTAGTTTGTAACTTATATATTTATGTTTTTTATGTAATTTATGTCACTAAATCCTATAAATAGAGGCTTATTCCATAGAATAAAATGATGGTTGAATGGAGATAAAATACTTATTTTTCTCTCATTTTTCTATAAACTCATTTCATTGTCTTTATTGGTATAATCTATTCATATACTATTCTATATAGCTTTTCATATTTTATAACACCTAAATCGTTTTTAATATTGTCAAATGTTTTGAGTTATAAGCTAAGAAAATTATTAAGAGGTTCCTAATAGGTAGAAGAGAAAAATAATAGTGTCATATGCACAAATACTAAAAATGTTGGGGTGAACTAGGAATTAAGGAAAAATGAAAAGTCTAGGGTCCGTTTTTCGCACTATTGTTCTTTTTTGGTTCCTTTTCCTTGACCCGATCGCTTCTGAGTCCGGTTATCTTCTCCTCTTTCGTTCTCTCTTTCTGTGGCATTTCTGATCTCTTTGAAGAATCATAATGAGAGGACTTCTAAACAAGCTGGTTTCTCGCTCCCTCTCCGTCGCCGGAAAATGGCAGCAGCAGCAACTCCGCCGTCTCAACATCCATGAGTATCAGGTCCTTTTCCGTTTTCTTCTTCGTAGCAAACTCTTCTGCCTATATGCGTTTTTTATTCTTCTTTGTATTTGTGATTTTCTGTTTGCTTATAGGAATCTAAGGAACGCAAGTACTTGTCTATAGTAACACGAAATTTCAAATCTCTCTCACTTCTAGCAATAGTGAGATGAAAATTATAACGTATAGTTTGCATCATATTTTCACCTCTTTCTATGCTCATAGTGTCTTGTTGTCCATGGAGCATGCCGAATTTTTATTTTTATTTGTTTGTATGGAGTCTGTTAAGTCTTTAGTGTAGTTCTCAATCTCTGCATTTGCGTTGAGTAACACTCATTGCCTTGATTCCAGGTGGTAATGGATGTCTTTTTGTTTTTGGTTTAATAGGGAGCTGATTTGATGAGCAAATATGGGATCAATGTCCCCAAAGGAGTTGCTGTTTCGTCTGCTGATGAGGTTAAAAAGGCAATTAAAGATGTATTTCCTAATGAAAGCGAGGTAATAACTTTTATGCAATGTCATGTGATGAAAATTCTTTCACTGTTTGGTTGCTTAGAAATGTTGAAGCGAAATTTTGCCATGAAAAGATTGCATATGTATTTCGGTTAATGTAAAGATAGAATTAGAAGGAAAAGTAAGAAGCTCAATCTGGCCTGATAGTTATTGTGCAGTATCAGTTTGTGTTTTCTTACTTCAAAATGTTGTATTTTGCAAGTTTGGATTCTAGTGATTCTTGTGAGCATTTTGCTGAAATGAGCTTTGACTCTATTGCAGTTGGTGGTTAAGAGCCAAATTTTGGCTGGTGGACGTGGCCTTGGAAAATTTAAGAATGGCTTTGATGGTGGAGTTCACATTGTTAAAGCTGACAAGGTTGAAGAGACAGCTGGTAATGAAGATTGGATTTGGACTTTCTCTTGGAACTTGATTCTAAGGTTTTCTATTACTGGTTGGCTGTTTATAATTTCTCCTACTATTGAATATAGCTCCAAATCCCATGTACCAATAATGGGATATGCAAATATGACACGAGTTGCTGGTGAAAATGAATCATGGTTATCTAATGGAGTGATGTGCATAATGATTTAATTAGTCAAAGCATGGTTTAGTTGTCTAGGTGTTTGAAATTTTGGCCTTCAAAAACTTCACCAATCCATGGAAATCAAACTTAACAAACTCCAAGTTGGAAAACCTGAGTGTGTTTGGTTCCCAGCATTGTGTTCTTTCTAACTGAAGTACTAACTTTCCCTAACTATGATCTGTGACCCTTGCAATCCAAGTTATTAAGTCTGTTTACCTCAAAGTAAAGAGAAAGGCATCTTTCTGTCTGAGAAGATGTGAACCGCTTTTCAGGTTCTTGTTGAAGTACACGTTAGCTTCATATTATTCTGGTCTGATTGTTTAACATGTTTTTCTTTAATCTATAACTTCCAAATTAAACTTAATCCTTGTGTGTTTGAAATTAGACCTCCAATGCCCAATATTATTTGTTGGTATGATGGTCATTTCTTGTGTGGTATTCTATGATTGCTGTTTGTGGCATTCGTTTATATTGCATGAATATTTTCTCTCAAGAGTTGCTTATTTGAAAATGTTGTTTGATGCATTAGTTCTTATATGTAAATAAGTAAATTGCACCCATTAAAACTATTTTAGGCTATGTTTCACTTCGTAGAGTTGGTCTTTCATTCTTTCTGATATTTTTATTGCATGCAGGAAAGATGCTTGGTCAGATACTTGTTACCAAGCAAACTGGTCCTCAAGGAAAAGTTGTCAGCAAGGTTTAGCATTATTAATTTCTTGGATGTAGAACTTATGTTGACAAATATGTTGGAATACTTTTCTTCATATTAATTGTTTGCATCAGTGCTTTCCTTTGGCAGGTGTACATTTGTCAGAAGTTATCACTCATCAATGAGATGTACTTTGCAATCATGCTTGATCGTCAAACTGCTGGCCCAGTATGTTTTGCTATCTGGGATGATTTTTTTTTCTTGTTTTGCTTTGACTTAGTGATTTAGACTTTCTAGTTTCTACTAGTATATTGTCCATTTTTGCAACTTTATATGGGAATTGTTTGTGCTGAAAAAAGCTGCTTGCATATTGTGTTTTTCAGCTTATTATTGCTTGTAAGAAGGGGGGAACCAGCATTGAGGACCTTGCAGAGAAATTCCCTGACTTGATAATTAAGGTTGTCATACATTTCCCCCCTCATTTTTCAGTATGGCCATCTAGGCAGTCTCCGTATTCATTCTGATTGCTATGGTTCTTGCATAACTAATCCACTTATTGTTTCCAATAGGTGCCTATTGATGTATTTAAAGGAATTACTGATGAAGATGCTGCAAAAGTTGTAGATGGCTTAGCTCCAAAGGCAGCTGACAGAAAAAATTCAATTGATCAAGTGAAGAAATTGTATAAACTTTTTTGCGAGTCTGATTGCACATTGTTGGAAGTGAGTATTATTATCATTTTTCTCATTGTGTTTAAAATCTCAACTCACTCCTCCAACCCTACCTGCATAAATGGATTACAATTTTCTCTTTGCATTATGTGCAGATCAATCCTCTTGCAGAGACTTCTGATAGCCAGTTGGTAGCTGCCGATGCTAAGTTGAATTTCGATGATAATGCTGCTTTTCGACAGAAGGAGATCTTTAATCTCCGTGATCCAACGCAGGAGGATCCTCGAGAGGTTGGTTGCACTAGAATTATAAGAAATGACTCTGTTGGAAAAATAAGATAAAAGATTCTCTTTCTTCGTTTTGTCAGTAAGTAGAGGAAAAGTCTTTTATCTTATTTTTTATTGTTCTCCATAAATTCAGCATAGCGGAGGAAAGTAAGTCATTTAGCTGACATTTTTCAGACTGAGTACGGCTTTAGCTAATTAGTAAACTTAAAAGTATGGTGATACGAAGACCCTTGTACCTACATTAAAAATAAGAATGCTATCCATAGTTTCTGTTTGAGTAGGATGAATATAACCAAAGTGTGTGATATAGTCTGACCGTGAATCAGTTTTTCCTCTTCTTTACTAGGAGAGGTTGAAGATTGACCAGTTGGAAGATAAAATTGGCAATAGGAGAAATAATTTGTAATTATCTTTGTGTTGTATGCTACTATTCTTGGTTCCTTGTGCATGCATCTCTTTCTCTCTTAAGAACACATGCATGCGCATGCTTAATGGTTATGCATTCATTTTTTCTAGCTAAAAATTGGTGAGGAAGTACTTTACTAATACCTCTTATCTCGCGGTTTTTTATTTTAATAGGTTACTGCTGCCGAGGCAGATTTGAATTATATTGGCTTAGATGGAGAAATTGGTTGCATGGTGAATGGTGCTGGGTTAGCTATGGCTACCATGGATATAATTAAGTTGCATGGAGGAACTCCTGCCAATTTCCTAGATGTTGGTGGGAATGCCTCTGAAGGCCAGGTAATGAGATTTAAATGAAGTTTTTTCACTTGTACCGTCTTTTATCATTTATGGATGTGTCTATCCTGCTTGTTGTCCCATGTTGGCCATCTGAGTGATCTGAATGTCTCCAATCATTTCTGCATAATTCGCCTTAGAAAATAAACTCTTACCTAATGTATTTTTAAATTTTAATTTTGCGGAGCAGGTGGTCGAAGCATTTAAAATATTGACTTCTGATGACAAGGTTAAAGCAATTTTAGTGAACATATTTGGAGGAATAATGAAATGTGATGTGATAGCTAGTGGAATTGTTAATGCAGCCAAACAGGTGAGGTTTTTATTAAATTTTGTTTTCAAAATAATTAGCAGTAAAAAGAACAAGTAAAATCATGTCCATTGAAAAGTATCACAACTGAACATTAAAGCTATATTTTTTCCTGGTCCTGTGATCAAGGTTCAACTGAAAGTACCAGTGGTAGTTCGTCTAGAGGGCACTAATGTTGACCAAGGAAAGAGAATCCTCAAGGTAAATTTGAATTTAGGGAATGATATTTATCATCAAATACTGAATCATTATCTTAAGAATTATGAATTTTCAACATAGAAGTTGCTTGTGTTGATCAATTTGTTTGCAGGAAAGTGGAATGACGCTAATCACAGCAGAGGACTTAGATGATGCTGCAGATAAAGCAGTACAAGCAAGTCATTAGTCGAGAAATGAAGACAGGAACCCAAATCATGGTTCTCTCACTCTCTTATTTGATTTTGGTGAATCAATTGTGTTGAATCTTGAAAATAACATAGAAGGAAGAAGGTTATAATTAATCCTTTGGAAATTTTTTCGTTTACAATATCACAGGTTGAGTTTTTGTGGTCAAGAAATTTGTTGTGATCTCTTTGGATATTCCAAGATCACAAGCCTTCATTCTGAAGGATAATTTTTATATCTTGCAATTGGATAATATTAGCAGTATATGGTGCATGACCAGAAAGTAAAATGAAATAAAAGGTGTTGGTTACTCCATCTTATTGTCACTTTGAAATTCACTGTAACCTTAGTGATTGAATTATTTCAATTTTATGAAAAATTATCTATAATATCTGAAAGTCTATGGGCTTTAGATTGATTCAATTCGAACTGGGTCAGTTCACTATGAGCTTTAGTTTTGTGCTAATTTTAATTTTTTTTTTTTAAAAAAAAAGAAAGCGAATATTTCAATTTTTCATTAACTCTTGCATTTTATTAACCACCAAGGGTAAAGTTGAAAGATGTTAAACTAACCTTTTTTTTTTTGTTAATTTTAAATAGTGACAATTTAAGTGGGATAAAAAAAATATTTTCAAGAGTGACAATAGCAATGGGACTAAGGGAGTACCTAAATGCCATGTAATCTGCTATGATTTCAACATTTACGGTTGGTATCATATTTGATATATGGCTCAGTAGTAGAATCAAGAAGGAAAACTAAGATTTGATAACTAAATCTGATTTCCTTATATTTTACTTCTTAAATTACAAAGGCATGAAATTAGCTAGCTATTTCGTTGTTCAAGGATTGAGCTATCTTCTTGGAAATGCTGTATGCTGTGGATTGAATTGTAATCATAGGATTGACTCCAATTGCAGTTGGAAGTACACTTCCATCACACGCATACAACTTGTTTGCTTCCCAGCTTTCCCCATTTTCATCCACTGCACCATCTTCCTCTGTTGCTCCCATTCTGCAACTACCCATCTGATGTGCAGAAAACACCATATTAAACCGCTCCTCCTTCGATTTTAACCCTCCAGACACTGTCACTGTATCCAAAAACTCCTCCAATTCCTCCTCCTTAATCCCTTTACATGCTATCTTTTGACCGTCACTACGGTAGGTGCCTACTTCTACAGCTCCAGCACCAACTAAAATTCTTAAAGCTTGCTTCAAGCCAAGTTTAAGATTGTCCTTATCAGACTGGTTTAAGTGGTATGTAGCTCTACCCTCCCGTTTCACTTCTCCAGAGCCTTGATCCCTTATCAGTGCGAACAGATGGGAGGTTCTTGCATACTTCACCATCTTGTCCTTAAAGCTCTGCCCTGACACCCATGGAGATAATGCTGCAAATGAGGCTGGCCCTAATGCAGGAGTTTCTATAATGGCACAGACCTTGGAATCCTCCGAGACTACTTTGTGGATCGATGTGATAAGCCCTCCCTCGAACATTTTTCCTTTGAAATCTGATTCATCTTCTGGAAAGTATCCCCAAGCCATTATAACTGGGTGGAGATGAAGGTTCCTGCCAATGTTTGGATTCACCAGGCCACTTGAAAGCATTAGAGGTGGTGTCAAGAGAGAACCACATGACGAAATTGTTGCTCTAGCCTCAATCTGCAGCTTCTTAGTGATGTTTATATTTGAACCTCTAGCAATCACTCCCAAACATGTTTTCCTTCTTCTTCCGTTGTTAGCGTCCTCTAATATGAACTTCTCAGCCTTGCACCCTGTTAGGATTGTAGCACCGCATTCTACAGCATCGACTAGCCAGGTAGAATCAGTCCCTTTCTTTTCTCCTGTTCTACAACCATAGCAGCAAGAACCACAATAATGATCAGAAGTGGTATTCCTTGGAACTGAATCAACCCTTAAACCAAGATTCTCACACCCTTTTCGAAGAACTTGATTCTGCAATCCTTCATTGGAACAATTATCCATAACATCAATCCTCTTACACACAGCATCCATTGCATGCTGATAGCCAGGACTCCCATATAGTGGGATCTTATGATCTGCATACCATTCTTTAAGAACAGGATCGGGTGTCTTTATGCAGGCAGACCAGTTTATAGCAGATCCTCCACCTACTGTCGATCCAGCCAATATCATAACCCTGCCATTGAGAGTTGACATAACTCCACCAGCCTCGTATAGTTCATTCATGGAGGGTCCTTCCAAAGAAGAATAATCTTGCGGTGCAAAGTAATTTCCTTTCTCTAATACAAGTACTTTCTGGCCTGAGCTTGCAAGCACTGCAGCTGCAACCCCTCCACCACACCCAGAACCAACAATCACCACATCACATTGGATCTTTAAGGTATTTTGCACTGAATCTTCAGTGACATCCAAGCCTTTTCGAATGAGAGATTGAATAAGAGTTGAATCATCTTCATTTCTGAGCTCTATTATCCCCTTATAAAGAGGCATCTCATGTCTTGGTGTTTCCAACTTTTCTCTTGTGTCTTTATAATACCCAATTGCTTCCCATGCCGGATTTTGTAGATTTTCATCAGTCTGTAACAAATTGAGAAAAACTTTCAGCACTACACTTGTTAAAATGAGCCAACGTTCAACCAGAAATCAAAATTTTAAATTGATTTCTACATACTATGAAGTTCATCATAAGAATGCTATCTATGTACTCAAAATAATAATTTAAAGGCTGCTGTAATTTACTTATAAAAAGAATACTTCCAACCTCAAAAGAATCATAAATAAATAACACCTTTAGCACTGTGTGCGCGATCTTCCGTACAAATTATTTATTTACTTAGTTGAAAGAGTTAATAATAATCTTCACTCTAAACATGGTGTGATAGATAAAGTTCCTAACTTTCCATCGTTGGTTAGCAAATTATCGTCCAAAAATAGAAGAACTTACCCTGGAGAAGTAATTATACAAACAGAAGATTTTGACAACTACAAAGAGCACTCTCAGAACAAAAAAGTACTTATTTTTTGACCAATTCTGCAGAATTTCTTCTCTTTTTTCCAGAGAAATTTGAGAAAACTTATGAATGAAAGGCCAATTCCAATCCAAACACCGAAACCCACAAAGCAAAAGTGTCCCCAATCTGAATGACAGAATTATCAAAAGCAGTTTCACAATTAACAAACTCTCAGGTAAAGCTCTCTTCGCCATAAAATCTGCAACCTACAAACAAAAACACAATCTGGGTAAGATAAAAAAAACACTTGTTTATACAACAATTGAAAAGAAAAACAAGATTGACCTCATCAGGGATTGGTGGGTCTGAGCCAGAAGCTTGATAGAAGGAAGAAACAGCTTGGTGGGTGTGAGATGGAATATTGTCGGGGATGGAATCAATTGGCAATGGAGGAATAAGAGTTTCACAGATAGCAGCGAGTGATTGAATCTGAGATGAAGAAAAACCATGACTGTAACTGTCGAAAGCTTTGGTCTTTCCTTTCAACAATGGATGTATGCTCTCTGGTTTCTCCATTGTCGCTCTGTTATTGCTGGGAGTTATTTGGTGAAGTGTTTATTTATAGGGGTCTGATTGAATAATCAATAATTGGTTTCGGATTTTACTTGCCTAAAATCAGTTAGAAGTTAAAACTTTAGCCAAAAAAACTACATTTTTATTTTGTTCGGTCTAATAATTTGGCATTGGGACTATTTATTTGTCATAATATGTGTTATTATATTATGATCAGAACAAGGAGCAAGTTGGAGTGGGGCCTGGTACTTCGGGATCCCACATCGCTTGTCGATCGTGGTGTGTGTGGATATAAGGATTAACATGCTTTGTTAAAATCGCCATGATTTTAATAAAGGGTGTGTTCCTTCCCTGTCCGTGTGTGTATCACTTTAAAAAAAAAAACAAGGAGCAAGTATATTATGAAATGTGCAATTAATTAAGTCAACATCCAATCACCTTACAAATTCGGCAAAACAAAATCCAATTGGAATTGAAGTCAACATCCTAGTGGTTTACGTCGGAAGTTGGCACTCTGCCACCGACAGAACCCTTGCCATTCTATATCCTATCGTAAGATAACTATACACACACACAAAGTTTGCTCTCTCCGCCTCGTAGCTTCGAAATTTGTTTTCTAGTTTCTACTAGCTCGGTTTTACTCGATACCACAACTTTATCTATCTATAACTATCAAAAAGGTTATTAATTAATATTAATTTTATAAAATATTCATTATAATTTATTAAATATTTTTTTTACTAATTATATATTCTCACCATATTAATTATTTCTGTTTTTTTTCCTATATAAGGGCAACATAGAAAAATACATAATTAATGATTTTTAAAAATAAAAAATTATCACTTTAAATAAAACAAAATATATCTCAAAAATTATCGTAATAGATGAAACAAAAGGGGTATTTTATAACATTCCAATACTAAAGTTAAGAGTGATAGTACTATGTAAATTTAAGGAGGAGTATATTTCAAAATTAATGTAGAGCTAGTAAATTTAAGGATCACTATCAATCAAAATTAATGTAAATCGATTGGATTCAGATGTGGACTTTAATTTTGAAGAATTATGGTTAATATCTTATTAACCGATGTTTTCGGTTGACCAAATTTTATATATTTATGGTTTATAGAAATAATTTTTGCATTTTAATGGACTATATAATGAAAGAGGTACAAAGTCATTTTTCGTTTTAAATTTAGGCAAAATACATTCTCGCATTATTCGAATTTATACAATTTTTTTAATTGAGTTCTTAAAATTTTATTTGGTCACATTGGATTTTTAAATTTTTATTTTCATCTGCATTAAGTTCAAAATTACCAAATTGGATAAAATAATAATATCATTTTAGTATACATTAAGTACTTAAACTCTCATTCTTATTTTACTAAATTTTTATTTGGATTTAATATGTACTAAAATAAAAGTTTAAAAATCCAATGTAACTAAGTAAGTGTTGAGGATTTAATAGTAAAAAAATGTGTAAGTTTGGGGACCAAAGATGCATCTTTCCTCTTAAAAATGACAATAACTTCATGAGACGGTTCTATAATTGTTCATGCTGCCATCTATTTCAAACTGGGCCATGCTTTAGGCCTTTCTGGAAGGACAACTTCAGATACTATTCTAATTCAAAATGGGCCCATTTTGGGCCTATTCGGATGAACGTGGCTCTTACGGGCCCTTATTTGGGCCTTTTTGTTATCCGAAATTGTCACAGCTCTCTGGGCTCTAGGGCAAAATCTTGGAGATAATTTTCTTATTTTGCAAACTCTGGCTCGATTTAAATGATTAAAATTTAAATCATTTTTTTTTCTTTTATCAAAATCTAATAAGGATAAAATTTAATTTTGTGCCTGTATTAGTGTATAATTTTAGCTTTATAGTCAATTTGTTCTAGTTTTTGAGAAATTAATAAAATCGGCCATAGGTTAAATGAATATTTTAGCTCAAAATTAACTTATTATATGAAATATTGCTACAACAAATTTAGTTTAATTTTTGCCAATATTCTCATTTTCTTAATTGAATGAATTAGCTACAAAATTAAGATCATAGTGACAATTACATAATGATAAATTTGTCAAAATTTGACTTGACTCGAATTTTTTGATCCAAATTCGACCTCATCCACTAATGACATGACCTGTTTGATGTGCCAAGTGATTCGGTCCATTATGTAATATATTTGGATCGACCCATTTATGATCAATTTATGTTATGATTTAAGCTGATTCGTTTATGATCTATTTATATTTTTATAATTTATATTTTTTTATATAATGTAAATAGAAAATAATATTTTATAATATATACATACAAAATTTTTTATTTTTATTTGATTCATTTATGATGCAATCCATTTATAATCCAATTCAAATTAACCTGTCTCAACCCATTTGTCACCTATGCAAAATGACGAGGTTGATTTTAAATTACAATGGGTTTCACTCTATATTTGAGTTTTTTTTTTTTTTTAATTTATCAAAGTGGTTAGAGCTCATGACATTTTAAAGTTCCTAGCCTATTTCCTAAACAAAAAAAATGCTAGCCTATTGTGCACATGCATTATAGATGATTATTTATTTTTAAAAATTATTAATTTTATAACAAGATAAAAAAATTATTTAAATTAAATTAGTTGTATAGATCTCCATATTAATATTGCATATGCAACTAAATCTATATGATATTTGTAGAATTAGAATCAATAATACTCACAACTAAATTATATAACTTAAAAAACTGGTTAGATTCAATTCCAAAAAAAAATGATTTAGAGTAATATTATATAATTAGGTTACAAGAGTAAGTTGCAACTTGTAACTTATTTCTTTTATCACGTAAATTAAACTTATAAAAAGGGAAGAAATAAAAATGAAATTCTATTTATAGAGAACATTAATTATTTTAAACCACGAATATAACGCTATTTTTTAAAATTTAATTTATTTCTCTTTAATTATTTATTTTAATTCACATGTAAAATGTTATTTTTGTTAATTCCATTAAAAGATACGTAATTAGCCATAAGGGTATTTTAGTCAAAAAAAATATTTCTTATCTTGATAATTTTATATGTTATTACTTTTTATTAAAATTATGTTACTAGGAACCCGACTTCTTAATTTTTATTTATTATTGTTTTACAATTAGGTTTAAAATTACTAATAAATAGGTTTAATTTAATAATTATTATACAATAAGGCTTATTTTCTGAAATCATGTGAATCAATTTTAAATTAAGGCAAAGGGTGTTATTGTAATTAGAAGCTATGGCATCCACGTAATATATCTGTGAAATAGGGGCAATCATCTAACAGTACCCATATAAATATAGGCTTACACTGCTTTTCTCTTATTCTTTCGTTTTCTTTCTTTCTCTCCTCTAAAACTACTCCTTTTAAATCCTCTCTCTCTCTCTCTCTCTCTCTCTCTCTCTGACTTTTTAATTTGATTTACCTGTATTTACTTTTTATTTTTCTTGCATCTTTTTTACCGCTGTAGTTTTGATTTTTTTTACTGTTTTAATATCTGACGTGGCATGTTGGGGTACGTCCAAAAATGAGTACACAGACAATCCGTGCCCCTCCCCGTCGTGTTTGCACATCTAATAAGCGCAAAGAGAGAGAGGGTTTTGATTCCATAAAACCAGCTCCACCATCACCAACATCAACTACGAAACTGCCCAAGCCGACCATGTATCAGCTCAGCTCAGGGAAACCCTCGGAGGCTATTCCCTCCAATAAGCTCTTAGCCGGATATCTAGCCCACGAATTTCTCACCAAAGGCACACTGTTTGGAAAGCCGTGGGATCCTGATCGAGCCGAAGTTGAGGCTTGTGAGGAGCCGGATACAAGAACCGAAGAAGCTGAGCCGGATAAGGAAAATTACCAAAGATACAAGGAGGTATCAGGCTTGTTAAAAGCAGATGGGGCCCACTTGCCCGGCGTCATCAATCCTTGCCAGCTGTGTCGCTTCTTCCATATGTAAATGTAGTAGGGCTGTTATTTTACCACGTGGAGTAAAATCATTGGATCTATATCTCCATTTTTTTTCTTTTCTTTTTGAATTTTTAATTAGAGGAGAGGGAAATGAGTTTTTTTAGGGTTGATTGATTTATATGAAAATGGAAGACTGATGTTAAAGAAATTTAAATAGGCAGGTATTTGAGTTTGTTGAGGCATGCTTATATTGGTAAATGGTAATTCACGGTTTAAAAATTAAATTAATATATCATTTTTTAACTTAACTGTTTATATTATTTTTTACGTTACATCTAATGTACCGAATAATATATCGGACAGATTCATAATTTATTCAAGAAATAAAAACCTATATTTGGTATTTCTATAAATAGAACATGTCTTACTTTACACCAAATTAATTTAATGGCATCCAATCTCTTGGAGCAAATTAGAAGATCTATTTTGAAATTAATTTACATGTCAACTAATTAACAGTATCTCCATATTTTTCTTTCTAGTGTAATTATTATTATTATTATTATATATATATATATATAAAAATTTTGAGTCCTTTGATTTGATAAATCCAAACGTATTAATCATGTTGCAATTATTGCAATTTGCACATGAAACATGTCGTACTTTAACTTAATTCATTGGTCACACAAATTTATTTACGGATGAATCAATCTATAATTGAATATGTATGACTAAAGTAATTAATTTATAATATAAAATTAAAATATTACCTTTATCTTCTAAACTAAAATATATATTACTGCCCTGAGATGAATGTAAAGTCACTTGAAGCAAATTAGAATAATTGATGTTTGAAATTGTTAGCAGCCTAGTTTAGTGACTTAATGAGGTCATGATTATCTTTAACAAACGGTTCGGTTTGCTTGGTGATGGAAGTAATTTTATGTCGTTGCCACTTTTTTATAAACGAAACCGAATATCAAATGTTTGAAATTTTTATCTTTACATTATTAATACTTTAAACTACTCCAAAACTATTTATATAACAATAATGAATTCAAACTTCCCATTTAAAGAAAAACAACGATCATGACATGTTAGATGACCCTTTTAATAATTGAAGAAATTTGTGAGAGATTGTAATTGGGGTGAATTACTGGTAAAATTACCTCATGAGATCAATGTGCCAAATTATTATTTTTTTTTGTCCCTTCAAAAGATATTCATAGATGTTGCATGCTAAAGAGTTGTAAGCTATTGCTCATAAGTAATGCATAAAAATCATTTAGGTTTTAGGCCCCTTAATATATATATATTATTGTGAATTGGTTGAATCATAATATTAGTATCAAATTTATGTCTTGCCATTCAAATCAAAGATAAATGTCATTATGAGATTAAAAATTTTGTTTCTCTCTACTAAAAACTGTGTACCCAATTTAGCTTCATTAGTTGCTTTCGTGATGCTTCACTCCATGCCCTATAGAAAAAGAAACTAAAAATAAATTAATTTGTGCCACAAATATATGAAAGAGAAAAAAAAAATAGAAATGCTTGCCATGAAATTATATATAATGAAACATCTAATAGACTAAAACGGGTTGAAATATAGTACACTCCTCAATTTGTTCCATCTTGAAAGTTTGGTCTAATTATCTTAAACTATATATTTCAATTATTTTTGGCAACCATTTCATTTTCATTCGAGTTTGAATATTATGAAAGTATATATGTTGGTTTTAATCTTCCCTTAAATTAGTTATTTAAATATAATAATAGTGGAATTATTAATAAATTAGCATAATAAGTCGAGCACATAGCACAAATCAAAGAAAAAGTAGGAATAAATATCAACAAAAAATCTTCAATGATATATCAAATAAATGTAAGGTAAAGCTCACTTCTCACCCTCTATGTCAATAGAGCAAGAAGGCATTCAAGAACTTGGTCAACGAATGAGAGAACTTGAGAAACTCCTTTACCTTGCAAAAATGGAATCTTTTCTTAGAGCAGCCATTCAACTGGTACCAGCCATGCATTTTTTTTTTTTTTCCTCTTAATTTTCTTTCAAATTTTAAGACACTGGCAACAGAAACACTAAAATTTACGTCATAACAATACTTCATTGCTCAAGGAAAAAAAATAGCACTTGGACTTTGTTGTCCAAATGATCTATCATTCCCCAAATACCAGTGTTTGAGAGTTGTTTCTGAGAAATTTCCAGCATCTTCACAGATATTCCAATACCAATTTTTGTTCAATAAACCTATAAAGACGATGCATTTTGCCATTTGGTGCATCAATTTTACAACTCTCATATCTGAAACAATCCACTTTCTGAGATGATGGGAATTTGCACGGAAAATACTAAAGTGCTAAGGAAAGAGGTGCACCAAGATCCTCATCAACCTTACCCTCTTGGCATCTCTTTAGAAGGAGGAGTTGGCGTCGTAGATGCAAAACCTGTCACCCCAAGGAAATTGCAGTTAATACAAAAACAGTCTTTATTAGCATCTTAACACTAGTTCCATTGAGACAGCATGAGACCATCAAAAGTTTTCAATCAGGAAGATTATGTTAAAAACAAGCATGTAATCAACAATGCATCTCAGGAACGGCAAACACTTAAATATACACTAAATGGTAACCTCAAACAATAACACAACTTTGCACATCACTTCTCTCACTCACAACAATTGATATTGTAAACAGATCTGTTCTGCTGTGATCATTAGAAGGTCTTTGGAACAAAACCGAACATTCAGTTTGCCAATTGTCACAGGCCATTACTCTCTCTCCAAAAAACGTATTTTGGGGAGAGAGTAATGGCCCGTGCCAAATGATATCAGAGCCGATCCGAATCCGAATCTGATGTCCACGCCAAACGCCTCGAGGGAATGGAGTAGGCAGAGAGGCCCCACTTGTGACGAGAGCGCCACACTATTGGGTGGGAGAGTATGTCATGGACAAAAAAAATCCCACATCAAATAGGTAAAGGGGAGTTCTTGAACTTATAAGTATGAAAACTGCACACCTCAACAAAACGTCTTTTGAAGAGAGAGTAATGGCCCGTGACAAGTGGTATCGAAGCCAATTCGGACCCGAATTCAATGTCCATGCCAAACACCCTGAGGGAATAGGATAGGCAAGAGGCCCCACCTGTGATGAGGGCATCATAGGATTGGGTGGGGGAGTATGTCATGGACAAAACCTAATGTCCACGCCAAGCTCCCCGAGGGAATGGGGGAGGCAGAGAGGCCCCACCTGTGACGAGAGCGTCACACGATTAGGTGAGAGAGTATGTCATGAACAAAAAAAATCCCACATCGGATAGGTAAAGGGGAGGTCCTGAGTTTATAAGTATAGACACTGCACACCCCAACAAAACGTCTTTTGGAGAGTGAGTAATGGCCCGTGACAAGTGGTATCAAAGCTGATCCGGACCCGAATTGTACATACCTGAACAAAGTCAATAATACAAAGAACACAATTCTTTTTCCATTTTCTAGTTCCAGGTATCCTAGTGAGTAACACTACTTGAAATAATGCGAAGAGCAGAAAACAGATGATGAAGATAACATAATTACCTCTTCTTGAAGTATAACTGGAAGATCTTGAGTAGAAACGAGGGCACTTATTTCTTGCAAAAGTTTCTCATCTCTGATACCTGACCACGTTGTAGTAGGCAAAGAAAGTAAAAGTGCTGTAAGAACATCATTACCGGCTGGATACATCCCAATGGAACTGCTTGGGCCACAGCCGCAGCAACTAAGTTTCATTCCACGCGAAGGAACCAGAACATCAAGCCCTTGCTCATTTTTACCGTCTACAACTGTGCTAGACACCAAAGTAACAGGCTTATCTCCAGTGGTCTTCAAGCTTCTCACACATGTTTCACTACAGCAGTAGCCTCCTGAAGAGCCAGATTTCCCTGCCAAAATCTCTGCTCCTTGACAACAGACCCTTGCAGCAACATGAGGAAGATCATCATCTTTACTTAGAATTTGCATGTTTTCGCAACATGAATTTGTTGAAGACAAAAATTCTGCCACATGTTTATAAAGTCCAGTATCTTGAATCTGTTTTAACACCTCTTCCTGCAAAAATAACATCCTTGTCTTAAAGTGAACATCATAAAAGACATCAATAAAAGTTGCCTAAATAGGTCTGAGCTCTGTAGAACCTTGATGGCAAGCCTTCCTCTTTCCTCTTGGCTTAGACTCATGCTGCCATCCTCCCGTCTCCGAACTTCTGCAACCCACTTAATAAATTCTCCAAAATTTGAAGGGAGTGACTTGAAAACAACAAAGAGCAAATTCCAAATGTCTTTTACATCTTCTGACTTTAAGATAACAGGAACATCATCCATTAAATACTTTGCAATAGTGGCCCAACTCTCATGATTACAGCTCTGTGTTGGAGTAATAGTACGTCATTGAAGAAATGTTCCACCAATGTCCAAATTATTTTGAAGGAGATAGAAGGGGGAAGAATGCAAAATAATAATAATAACCACAACAACAATAATAACAATACATCTGATTCTAACAATAGTATAGGCAAGTCCAGGCATGACGGCAGCCAAAAGAACTGTAAGTTTCTGTTCAAAATTGGTGCTTCAAAGTCCAGACATATTAAAAAAGTAGAGCACAAATTGAGCAGACAAAGGTTGTACTTAACAAGATCTTGTTACTAAGATCGCAAATAAAAAAACTAAACATTTTAGTTGGGCAGAAACAGATAAATAAAGTTTAAGGATTGTTATTGTTGTGTGCGTGTTGAAGAGCCATTTGGCAGTTTGATTAAAATGAAAATTATAAAATAATGTGTCAACTTCAGTGATATTGCCACTTGGCAAACTGTTTTTGAACAAATCCTAAGTCTTAACTTTACATTGCATAGCTATGGAAGGTAAGAAACCACCGAGCATAAAGTCTCTCATGAACCTTAATAGCAGTGCTCTCAGAAATGTACAATCAGGAAAAGGATATCTAAATTCTGACATGATAATATTTAGAATGATAAGACAAAATAACAAAATAGAGTATAGGTGTACTAGATAAAATTATAAGCAATTATACATGAATGTAAGTGCAAGTAAATGCACGTGCAGCTATGAAGATTTGTTATATGTAAAATTAACCGTGATCATACCAGGGTATAAAGCATTCCAGGCTCAGTATGAGGCCTTGATATAAGCATAAACCTGTTGCATAATCAAACTTGAGAGGCAAATAAGCAAACAATATTCTGATCCGAATAAATTCAAAAGATTGTGAAAAAGAATAGTTTAAGTTTTTCCTTTTTATTTTTTTTGGGAGGAGGAGGGGTGGGGTTAAGATAGGGAAGACCTTCCTAGCCATGCAAGTAGATCCCACATTGGAGGACTTTAGTATGATAATTGCCGCACCATCTATTTATATTTCTAAGGTGTAGCATTTACATTTTCTTTGATACTGGTTAATCATTTTCAAAAGCAAGAAGATAACCCATATTGCAAGACAACATGATAGTAGGAGGAAAGATTTCATTTTCATGTTTACAGCCACATACTGAAGAAGGTGCAGTCAGACAGAGAATAAGTTTCACCAGCTAGCCTAGTTGTCAAGTGAAACGTCCCAATATAACCATGTCCAGACTATAACTTTATGGACTAATAAGGAACTATATAACAGGAGTTAAGGTTAGAACAGGTAATGGATTTTGTTGATCATGCAACTGCAACTCTTAACATCATTTATGATCAAGCAATTGAAACATTTCATGGTGCCATTACCACTTTATAAATCTAAATGCCTACCCTCTGCGCTGCCCAGTTGTCTCATCGGTATTATCCATAGCTTCCCAAAGAAGTTTTAGGGGAACCCAATGAGGAGGATACTTAAAACGTGCAACATCCAAAATCAATGCCATGTCTCTTCCAGCATGATAACCGCCAATAGGTGAAAAATGACCAGTTCCTGTCTGCAATGAAAAAATAAAAAAAAATTGAATAAGTAAAAATCCTGATGCCTTTACAAAATCTACAATGCATGAATGAGCAAGGTCACCAACCTTGTTTGTAGAGTTTCACATGCAATATAATTCATTTATAGAGTCAAGTCACTGATTGGTGCCTTTTTTTTTCAATATATATATAAATAAACATAGATATAGAAAATAGAGACAGCCTTTCACCATGAAAGCCACTAAATCTTTGACAACAAGGGCAGCAATTTATTTAGTCTAATTACATAAATCCATTAAACATTCTGGATTCATCAGATTTGAAAACAAGAAATGATTGTGGTTTGAAAGCAAGAAAATTGAAACTCGTTGCACTTATTTTGTCGAATGGATTAGCATCAACAAGTCAGTCCACAACAGGTGAATAAGCAAATTAGTGCCTCTAGAACTAAATGACAAACGGATACTAGTATGCAACATGATGCTTTATCTGTTCAAGAGAATTACCATAACAACCACTGCTACATATGTGAATGAAAGATAATTATTATCACAAGTTTGAACAAATATTAAAATGGAGTTTTGTTCGATTGTGACAAGCTCATTACTGCTGCCCACGAATTTAGATTACAGATCAATTATCCTGGCTATTGTACATCATCAGAAAGTTGATGAATAGGTTCAATCAAAGCTCAAAGAATGTTACCTGTTTAAAAGTTCCTCTATGATACGATGATATCATATGACAGTCATCAGAAGTGGAACATTTAATGACATATTCACGGAAATCATCAATAGTGCTCTGATTAGCTCGGTATGCTTCAACTTTTGCTCCAGCACAGTGAGCTAAACACACAAGCTTTCCAAAGGTGATGCCCTTAGCTTTAACTGTTTCTAGAGGTTCACAGCAATCTAACATGGATTCATCAAACCATCTCCAAGGTCCTGCAAGATGACCAATTAACATATGCTTTCAGCCTTTCTCTACAGCAAAGCAAAAGGAAGGATAAAAAATTGCTTCTGTTACATTACAAATAGTCACTTGTTTCAAAAATAGCTCAAGAGGGAATTGTTATAAGCACGTGAAATCATTTTTCCAACTGAAAAAGCAGCATGGTTCTGTGAAACAATATATGATTAAGATTTGATACAGAGTTCCAACGGCAAGGCGTAAGGGGGCCAGTTTCAACGGTGGGCCAATTGGCAAAGCGATAGGCCCAGAATCAAGCATAAGCATGCAAATAAAATGAAAGTTTGGATCAGCACACAATTTCATAAATAGGTGAAAGACTAGGAAGGTGCGGTGGGTGGAACATAGTGATGTTTCCTTGTGCTGAAGGGAAGATGCTCCTGCAGCTCTTTAGTGAGAACTATGGCATTGGCTCTCCACCACACCTATGCTCAATAAAGGAGCTCCTTAGGCAAATAGGTGACAGGCATTGTACTGTGGTGAGGTAAGAGAGGTTCCTCTATAAGGAAGAAGTCCTGTAGACACTATGGGGCTGAGGAGCCCATAGTGCATGTATGCGCTCTTGTGGCACGCTATTAGGGGGATCGGATACGGTGTATTGGCTTGGTATGGTTATACTCCTAGTGGCTTGCTAGATGCTATGGCATGAGAAATATTTACTTGATGTGAGAAGGCTGACCTAGATTTTGCACAAGCACAGGCACCGCGTGAAGTAATTAGCATGCCAAGGCCTAGCCCTGTGACACAAGGCTGATATCTACCTACTCAACGGACTTGCCACAACAAATGTAGTGATCCTGAATATGTTTTATTCAAGTGCACTATGTTGTCTTGACACTCAACCCCAACCTATGTCAAGACTCGTGACTCAAAAGCATGGCCCAGGCACATAAAATGCAAAGTAAGCAGTACCTAATACATCTACTTGTACCATGTATAGTAAATGCCGGTATATACCTTTCCATTTTCTCCCAGGGTCAATAGCAAGGGCATTCAAGACCACAGAAAGGCTTGCTAAACCACAATATGCAGGTTCTGACTGTGTCTGAAAATGAGAAATCAACCTATAGAATCCTTCCATAGTTCCATTTTGAATGGCTTCCACAAAAAGTTGCTGCAATCACCACCAATTACGCCAGGAAAATTACAAGTTGGAACTATCACGTACGAACCATGCAGAATAAGAAACATTTCAAGAAAGAGAAAATCTAAACATAAAGAGTTTCCCTGTAAAAAAATAGCATAAGGTGTACAAATTCTTCAATCCATACCTTAATTAAAAATGCCTAGCATATCTTGAGAATACTATAAAGCTACCATCACCATCATTCAGTTAAAGGTTCAACTCAGAAAGCAGCATTTTACTAGCCTAATTACTTCATTCTCCATTCGATAACTTAAATTACTATACCAAATTAAAAATCAAAAACAAAACCGATCCACCATATCGAAGTGACACCATAGACGCGCTAAACATGAGAAGATTTTACTTAAAATTGCCGCTAAACTGGCATTTCCAGTCACAGTTTGTTTAAATATCCTCTAAAACCCTAAATCATGAATTCTGCTAATTCAAACTCAAAAACAAAACAAAACAATCAATAAACCGGTGGGAGGATGTGATCGGAGAAATTACCTTTCCTTCAGAGGATGCGAAATCGATAGCCGGAGGAGAAGGAAGGAGTCGACGGTACAATCCAGCCATCGCCATTATTTTATTTTTCTTGACGAAAAATAAATATATAGCGGAGTGTTTATTTTCGTCCCACAGAAAAGGAAATCGTATACATCGATCAAGAACATACCATGGGCAATGAACAGAAATGTGGAAAGCAACTCCACGTATATTGAACGCCGTTACTTTTGTGGTCCCTAGACGGCCATTTCTCCCCCGCGTAAACTTTGACGGTTTTAAAATGGGTCAACCTTCGGTCTTCTCAGTTTTGAAATTTTGATTTTGCCGCTGTGGTTTAAAATATATATATATATATATATATATTTTAAGAATAAAAATAACAATATAAAAGTTTAATAGTATTTTTCAACAACTTTAAAAGATTTTGTAGAAAAAATTAATTGAACTTTTTTATGGTATATGATTTTTTTTGCCTCTAAACTTTTTAAGATTAACATTTTATTTAATTTTCTTAAATGCAGAAAAATGAAGCAATTTCTACATACTTTTTAATATGGTATAATTTAATAAAGTGTTACTTCGTTCACTAACCACAAACAAGTAGAACTGACCAAAATCAACCCGAGAATCAAATAGAATCGAAAAATAATTTGGTGTATTTAGTTTAGTTTATTTAATTCTAAATTTATTAAGTCAATTTTTTTAGCATCCAAAAAACACTAAAATTGATCTGGCTGAAATAAAAAAACCAAATTCTTTAGTCCGATTAAGTTTTAAAACTTATTCAGTTGGATTACATTGTAATTTAAATGAATATTTTAATTTTTTTATTTAATTGATTTAATTCAATCGCAATTTAAAAATATTTCAATTTTTGGTCAAATATTCCAACCCACCCACCAAACTTGTAAGAATCATGCTTATTTCTTGACGAAGAAGATGCCATCTTTCTGTAGCAGAGGATTCTTTTCTTTATTTTTAATCATCCTTTTTTCTCAAACATAAATAAATAAAATTATTCTTCTCCATCTCATAGAGATAGTCCACTTTTCTTTTGTTATCTATCTCAAATTATAGTTGAATTTACTTTTCAAGTTATATTTATTTTGTTAAATGTATAATATTACCAATTTAACATGTCTAGAAACAATAAAAATAAATTATTATTGTTTACTCTATCAATGTGTCCATAATTAATGTACTTATACACTCTATTTATTTCATTTTATGTGTCACTTTTATTATTTTTACTCAAATTAATGAGTATTAATTAGTTTCAAATTTAGGATAAATTTGAATAATTCAATAAATAAATTTAAATATAATTGATTAATTTTAATTGAAAAAAATTAAATTCCATTATAAGTCTAAAATTGTTATAGAAAATCTAAAAATGACAAAAAAAATGTAATTTAAATTTTATTAAAAAATGACACATAAAATAAAATGGAGAGAGTTAAAATTACATTAACTATTTTTTTCTTAATCCATATGAAAAAAATTGACTATTTTCAAAATGGAAGGAATAATTTATTTGAAGCTACCATATTCAACGAAGTGTGCCATTGCTTCCTATCATAAAGAATCTCCACAAATGGCAAAAGAAGCTCAAAAAGGCAATTTTCCTATTAAGAGAGGGAAAAAAAAATAAAAAACTTTTGCATCAAAATAATTTGGTTTTTATATAATGTGAAATTTTTTATTCTTTATTAAATGCTGTCTTAGTGGAGTAGTAATTTATTATGCGTGTACATGTGGGATGCACCTATTTAAACCATCAAATTATACAATTGATAATCGGACGGTGTAAATATGCGCACTACATATGTACACGCATTAAATTATATCTCCTAAATACTGTTCACGAGTTTTTTTTTCATACATTTTCTTTTCTACAAATTTAAGATTTTTTTTATATTAAACCATATTAGATCATATGACCGACATTCAAATTATTGTTAATATTCATATAAATTTCATAATTTTATCAAGTGAAAAGGAAATTAAGTTTTGAGTTAATAAAATAAACTTTTGCAATGAATTAAAATTTAAAATTACAAAAAAGTACACTTTTTTTTTTATATATATAAATTATCCACTTCGAAGTCTAATGGCCTAACTAAACCAATTTTATATTAGGGATCGGATGAGCATTGGCCGGACCGTGTCAAAATACAACCCCGAAAATCCAAACTTCGATTTTTTTTAAAAAAATTATATAAATTCCAAAAAACTTTATTTTAAAAGATAATTAACTGTTTGATAAATAAAATTTAAAATAATTTATAAAATTTAAAATAGTTGTTAACTATTTGATAAATAATATGATTAAAAATAGTTTTTCAGAATAAAAATACAAAAAATAACATATATAAATTTTAATATATTATATTCAAAATTTTACTAAAAAATAATAATAATTTTCACTTATTTGTACTTTTTTATTTTACTAAACTATTTAAACCATATATTTTCATATATAATTAAATAAAAATAAATTTAACATAAAAAATTAAAAAAAAATATATATATATATATATTCATAATTTATCATATATATTATTCTTGGTGATAATAAAAGAGGAAAAAAAAAAGAATCAAGTCGTTTTTAATATTAAATGATTTTGGATTGTAGGATAAGAGAAAAGAGAAAAAAAATTTATATTAGATATAATTATCATTATAAAATAAAATAAGGTGTATTTTTGTCTAAAAAAATACTAAATCTGCTGCACTTAAAAGCTGTAAATCACTATTTCTGAAAGGTTTTAATTTTTAATTTTCTTTAATAAAAATTTTTTTCAATTTTTACAAAATTAATTTTTTTAAAATCAACATTTAACAAATACCTATTTTTATCTTATAATTAACTTTTTATCAAATAAGCAATTTTTTTTGTCTTCCAAAAATAATGTCAAACACAATCATAGGAGCTCGACTTGAATGATTCAAAATTATTCCGGCTAGATTTTTTGGACTGGGCAATCCAAAATTATATTTTATAATTTTTACAAACATCAAATCATTAAATGATAAACTACGTACATTTTAAATTTAAAATTAATTTGAAAATAACTTTAAATTTAGAGCCCAAACATCAAAAATAATTAATAAAAAATATAATCTCTTTGATTTTATCCAAAGTAAACAAAAATTATTGCAATAATATTTCTCTTAAATATTTAATTAAAATATTTACAAATAATATGATAACTAAATTAATTAGACAATTTAAAAAAATAAGTTAAACAATCATAAATAATGAAAAAAACAAATTAATTGAACAAATATAAATTAATAAACAATTATATTCTTAAAAAATACATAGAATAGAGAAAAACTTATTAAGTTATTTGGGTTAACAGAAAACATGAAATTTTCAATCTTAAACTCAGTCTAATTCTATAACATGAATATTTCTATTCAATTTTTAAATGTAATTTAATTTTTTTCTAGTGAAAATTAATTTATTTAAAACTAATTAAATTTAAATTTATATATTAAATAATTTTATTTTATTTTAAATTTAAATATAATTAATAATTTTTTAATTTTAATAAAAATAATAAAAATAACACATAAAGTAAAATTAAAAGATTATTTAATTTGGATTCAGAGTTTGGTCACTCCGATCTCACAGAGGCCTGTTAAAGAGGCAAAGAGTTGTCTAACTTATTTAAACAAAACATTAATTTCATGTAAAGAAAAGCAAAATATTAAATTGATACAAATATTAATTAAACAAAACATTAATTTCATGTAAAGAAAAGCAAAATATTAAATTGATACAAATATTAATTGCAATGCTACAGAAAATATTACTTATAATCTTTCAGTGTCTCTTCAAAGCAGGGCTTCTGATAGAAGAAGTGACACCGCACTGGAAATAGTATTCGCATGCTCTGTCATTTCAAGAAACGATCTACCGTACATTCCACGTGGCAAACACAACCAATATGAGAATGACACGCATACAAACAATTGCCTAGTAGGGGGACCGCTTAAACGTCGTTTTCATGGATTGCAGACAGTAAGTCGGCGGCTGCGGCGCGTCGCTGTTGGCTCCCTGTGTTGCCTCTGTCCGGAGGTTTCGTTGTCGGCTAACGCCGGCTACTTTTTCTACTGTTTCAGCACTTAAAATTAGTCTTTTGGTGTTTGGATTTAAACTTCGATTACTTTAATGGTGGAAAAGCCTGGGATGTGTTCGAGGTTTTACGAGCCTTTTTCAAATATTGGTTAGATGAGGTATCTGCGGTTGTCGGATCATTAGTTCTGGACCAGACAGTATTGTTTCTACATGCGAATTGTGAAGGATGAGGTCTTAGGTCGAATGTCTATAATGCCCCTGTTATCATGAAACATTTATTTGCCATGCCCCTCTTTCATGGATTTCTGTGTAGATTAGGAAATAATTTTGTCTCGTGAAAGACAAAATTATTGTTTTTATTTTTGTAAATTAGTACTATTTCTTGCTCGTGTATTACCTTACTTATTCTCTGTCATTTTTATTATTTTTATTATAATTAAAAAATATTAATTAAACTTAAATTTGAGATAAAATTAGGTATTTTAATACAAAAATTTAAATCTAATTAATTAATTTGTATTGAAAAAAATTAAATTATATTTGAAATTTAAAAGTAAAATTTGAATTCTTTTAAAAAATAATAGATAAAAAAAAAGGAAGAAGTATATTGTCAAAATTTTAAATTATTATTTTTTATTTATGTACGAAAGGAATGTAAAAGGATGGGTTCTTAGATACATGTGGCACACGAACGCACCCAATGACTTCTTATGTAAATGTAGGAATTCGATATTAATTTTAATTAAAAATATTCAATATATTTATATCAATTTTACCTAAAATTGCAAAGTTGATTTGAGAGAATTTGTCAAATCTCATCAATACAATACAATAGTATATGTATGTCTTTAATTTTTACTACAATAAGAGAGCATATGTGTGTTTTTTTTTCTTATTTTTATGGAAGAAAGAACATATTTTAAGGTCATGATATTACGATTAATTAATAATAGACCTACTTTCCAAAGAATTCCCATTCAACTTTTTTTATTGATTTTATTTGAATAATAACATAGGGAAAAAAAACTCCTATGTTGTGCTTCTAAAAGATCGCATTAAAATAAAATAAAAAATAAGGGTATTCTGGTAATTAGACAGTCTGCAACAATAGGCCCACAGCAAGCAAAAAGTACACTCTGCCTAATGACCCTAACCAACTCTTAACGCCAAAATGCTATCGACCAACCCCTCATTGCACCATTCTTTTAACTTCACATAAACCACAAAACCCTCTCATTCTCTTCTTCTCAATCCCACTCCAATGGCTACTTTCCTATCTTTTCCCTCTCTTATCCTCCTCCTTCTCATAACTCTCTCTTCTTCTCAACCTCTCCTCAACTCCGGCGAGCAACATTCACTCTATGAAGTTCTTTCCTCTATCAACTCCGCTATCCCTTGGCGGACACTCTTCCCCGATGACCTCTGCCTCTCAGCTCCACACGGCGTCGTTTGTGACTATTTCTTTGAATCCCCAAACGTCAACGTTTCGCTTTCTGATCCTCCTCTAACCGCTCACATTACCGAGCTCAGTTTTGGGTATGTTTCTGATTTTACTCCGAATCCACCTTGTTCTTCCAATTCCACTCTTAATCCTCTGCTTTTCACCTCCTTTAAGTATCTACGCAAGCTCTTTTTCTACAAGTGCTTCACTGAAACGCCTGTTTTGTTGCCTAACGTTTCTTCGTTAAATTTCGGTGAAAATCTCGAGGAGCTGGTGTTTGTTGAAAACCCAGCTTTGGCTGGGTCTCTCAGTGGCATTATTGGTAATTTTAGTAATCTAAGGAGGTTGGTTTTGACCGGAAACGGGATTCATGGAAATTTGCCTACTGAAATAGGGTATTTGGTGATTTTGGAAGAAATTACACTTTCAAGAAATCAGCTCACAGGTGGGATTCCAGTGGGCTTAGGAAGCTTGAAGAAGTTGAAAGTTCTTGATACGAGTCAAAACCATTTTGACGGAAATGTCCCTGAGTCTTTAGGTAATTTACATCAGCTTCTGAAGCTTGACTTGAGCTCTAATGGGTTTTCTGGTAGAATTCCGGAGAGTTTAGTAAATTTACAAAACTTGGAGTTTTTGGATTTGAGCTTTAATCAATTTGGCAATTTCGGAGTCCCATTGTTTCTTGGAGAAATGCTCAGATTGAGGGAAGTGCATTTGAGTGGGAATTTACTAGGAGGGCATATTCCAGAAATATGGGAAAAACTAGGGGGCATTTCCGGAATAGGATTTTCCAACATGGGTCTGGTTGGTAAAATTCCATCTTCAATAGGAGTATATTTGGGAAATTTAAGTTATTTGAGGCTTGATAACAACAAGCTTGAAGGGGATGTTCCGAAGGAGTTAGGGTTTTTGAAGTCAGTGAATGAGATCAATTTGGAGGACAACAATTTGAGCGGTAAAATTCCATTTTCTGCTAATTTTACGGCCAAGGTTGGTAAAAGGTTGAAGTTAAAGGGAAATTCAAGGCTATGCATAGATGGGAAAAATGAGGGCAATTTGGGGAGATGGAAGCCATGCGGTAAATCAGATGTTACCAAATCTGTCGTTTTTACTCAGGGTAATTCTGTTTCTTCATCATCAATAGTGCAGGCTTTATCTTCTTCACGAAGGTTAATGATTTTGGGGTTTTTCTTGTTTTTGCTTTGGTAATTTGACTGAGACAGGGAAAAATGGCTAACAGAAAGAATAGTTTCTATACTAATTTAACTTTGGATAGGAATTTTTGGATTTTATGTTGGGTAGAAAAGGGTAAAATTGAAGAAAATATGTAATTATGACTTTTGTTTAATGAAATTATATGTATAAATACTGTTAATTGTGGCTGCGTTTATTTTTATTATTTTTCCCTTTTGGTACGAAACAAAATTAATATGAAAACTAAAGACAATAGCATATTCCCCTGCTCCTGCCTACTGGGATCACGGCCTTTATTATTTTTTTCACAGTTAGACCAGTTCATGGGGTCACTGTCCTGTGTGGTCGGGTGCAAATTTATGGGCTGGGACGAGAACTTTGGCATAAATATGGTGAGATTAATCATAAATTAAATAGCTCTTCTTTACAACAACCCGATATATATATATATGGATTATACAAATGATCCATTGAAAAAATTTTAAAGAAGAAAAAAAAAACAAAAGTGAATAACTCTCTTAGAGTTCAAACTAAAAATTTCTAGCTACAATTTAAATATATAAATAATAAAACCAAAACAAATATAAATATCTCAAGAAATTCCAGTATACCCATTTTCTGCATCATCTTCTAAGGCACTTAAATTGGAGCCGCAATTGGAAACGGATCCACAATCCGACCCGCAATCGACATCCGAAGCATTAGCATGTTTGGATCGGGACGATTTAGAGACCGATTTCTTTCTTCTACTCTTGGGTAGAGTGGGCGGGTTAGAGGATGACTCAGTTGAGTCCTTTAGGCGAGATGATCTGCCATCTTTATCTTTGGATCGCCTTTGTTTTTGCCTTTCAATTTTATCCTTAGTGGGTGAGTCGGTTGCTAATCCTCCACTTGTCGAATGCCTTCTTGATGATCTTGGCAATTCTGCTGCGTCCCCATCTAATCCCCTTGACCTTGTAATTCTTCCATTTGCTTTATCTATCATTCAATTCCCATTTCAGACTTTTATTTTCTCTTTATTTTACGAATCCAATGAATTATACATGCTCATAGACATACCTTCAGAAATCCAATGAATTGAATTTTCATCTTGAGGTTCTCCCCTGGAGTTTAAAGGAGCTGATGATGATGAGAATGAATTTCCAGCGGATTTAAACTCGCCCATCTACATAATATATATATATATTGTTCAATCTCATATAGTTTCTCAATTGCTAAATTCTTTTTAAATCTTGAAATAAGTTATAAAATTTTAGGCTTAATGCATATTGTTATTGTATCATATATTCATTTCTTGTATTTTTTTTTTTTTGTAAATTTTTGGATTGTATTTAATCATATGAGTGTAATTGTATTTTTTTAATAATTAAATGTTCATATTTATATGTAATTGTGTTAAAAAAAATAAAAAATAAAAATTACCCAGCTTGGTGAATTAACTGAGGGGCCATCCCATCCTATGTGGGCAACATGCTTTACATCTGTAGGATACCCAATCTGCATTTCAGGCTCTTTCTCATTATCTGCAGTATATATAAGAATAACACCATAAAAAAAAAAAAAAATTAAAAACTGAAAATTGAAAAATATTTTTTTAATTTAATAAGGTTGAGTTGTGACAAAATTCATACCAAAAATTTGGGAAATGTATCTTAGTCCTTTTAAAAGGCCCTTCATCTTATTGTTTGACATTGTGATAGTAGTAATAATAATAATAATAATATTTAGTATTATATGCTTTGGCTTCAGAATTCTTGTCCTACTAGCCTTTTCTGGAAGTGGAATTTGTAAATTGAACTTCAATTCTGAGATAAATAAAAACAAAGAATTTTTTTATTAATTATCTAAATAATAAATATTACTAAATAATGAAAAATAATAAATTAAAAGAAAACCTGAAATCGCCAATATGCAAATGTAGCCTGAAATTCAAACTACATTTCTTGATAAACCAAGCTAATAAAATTTATTTTGTATCAATTTTTTTTTTTGTTTGAGGGGTTTTATTCAACTCAAATAAAAAATAAATCGAAATAAGAGCAAGAAAAATAAAAATTGAAGATCAAAAACATTCAAAATGTTTTTGATAAAAGTGTAAAAAGGTCTGTGGTGATGAGAAAAGGGATGAATTAGCAAAGAAATTGGTGTTTAAAGCAAATCTTACGTATAAATTTCATGGCCAACAATAAAAAAACCAAAAATGGGTCGAATTTTCCGGTGTGTGAATAGAGAAGGAAACTTTAATTTTCAATTACTAAATTTAGTCATCTTTTAACAGGTCTTCTAATTTTATTTTTATGGTCCTCTATGCTTCTGGGCTTAATAATGCTGCTTAATTAATTAATAATCTATTTATAAATTATTAGTTGTAGTTTTATCATAGACTATTGGAGAGCAACCTTCCACTAAAATTGTGCAAATAATGGAATGCAAAAGTTAGGAAGTTTATATCTAAATTATTTTATTTTTTTATAATCTCATAATCTATATTCCTTCCTTATTTTATAGAAATTTTTGTATATACTTTTAATCTTACTTATAACTCTATATGGCCACTTTTATAAACATTTTGTGCCTTTTACAAGTTGACCACGGTTAGCATAGAAAGTGATTAGGATATATGTAATGTAGTGTTTGAAAACAATTGACTCCAAAAAATTATTTATATAATTCTTTCTATAATTTAACTAATTTCTGCATTAAATGAGTAAGATTATTAATGCTAGATAATAATCGGCTATTTATTAATAACAGAACATTTGTAAATTGTGATTTGGCTCTTAATTAAATGATAATAGTATTCTAATAACTCAGTCATATTTGAGTTTAGAAAGTACAGCTATATCATTATCGGTTATTAGAAGTCACGATTGAAACGATTTGATAAACAAGAGTTAAAACAAAAAGGTTTCAATTCAGATAGCTTCATTTTTGTAAGTAAATTTTCAGTCAAAAAATAACTTGAATTTAATTTTTTTCTTAGTTGAATGGACTAATTTTAAAAAACTTTAAAATTATGAGGTGTGTTTTTTTTTTTTTTGTCTTAGTTGATGAAGTGAATTGACTCACTTAATAAGAGCAAGAGAAACCTCTAAATTGGCCTATTGGTTAATAGTAATACTTTGTTAAAAGTATTTTTCTATTGCGGTTATAATTATATTTAGGCTTAAGGTGCATTTTTGCCTTGATCATTTTTTCAAAAGTGCACTTTTACTTTTAACGTTTAGTTTGAGACAAAAAAGCTCATAACATTTGCAAAATGCAGCAAATTTGCGCCCACCGTCAGTTGGCGTTAAGTTTGACCAAAATTCCATTAATTGACTGATGACGTTGCACTGGTGGGACACGTGTCGCCTTGCCTTGCTACTGGATATGTCAGCGCCAACGTGAAAGCGTAGCAAGACGACACGTGTTTCATCAATGCCACGTCATCAGTCAACTAACGAAATTTTGGTCAAATTTAACGACAACTGACGGTTGGGACAAATTCGCTCCATTTTGCATACGTAGGGACTTTTTTTACTCAAGTTAAACGTTAAAGATAAAAGTGCACTTCTGAAAAAACGATCGGAGCAAAAATACACGTTATGCCTTATATTTATAACTATAAGTTATAATGTTCTTGTAAGAATAAGTAGAAGAAAGAGCCGGCACATGTCTAATACTGTTATCAAAGCAGAGCACGTTGCATTAAGCATGCAATTCTCTACAATAATCTCGATCAATTTCATTCTCACACTTTCAATTTAATAACGAGGTGAATCTGAACTTTCAAAATTGGAGTAATACTGTCTGTTAAAAATTTATTAGGTTAACACATGGCATTTGACTCATTAATAAATAATACATTTAACACGTGGCATATATATGCATAACATATGGAAAAAAAAATAGTAAATGACAAATTATCTATCCAATTAAATTCTCTCCAACTTAATTTAAAAGAAATTTATCTTAGTGAAAACTTTTGGACTTTACTAATAGAGGTCGAGAACCAAGAATCAAAAACGAAAAAAACAAAATCATTTAATTAATGGCTAGAAAATATCAAAAATAATTTAATTTCTTAAAATAAATAAATTTTATGTGTTAGCAGATAACGAAATTTTAATTTTTCTTTTATTTTAATTTCTTGGGTGATTGTGCAAATTAGAGCTAAGTCATGTTTAAGTATGTGCAAATTAGAATTAAGTCACATTTTATATATACTTAAATAACGAGTCAGATGCCAAAAATAAATGGACAAAAATTGGTCTATTTTAATAAACTTTTAATGGATAGATAATATTATTTTAATTTTAAAAGTTCAGGCACAATATTGTAGCGGAAGTAAAGTTCAATCATTAGCCGCAGCAGCAGTTCTTCAAGCTTTCATGTTATCCAGTCCAACACTAGCCTGCAAAGATTTCAAAAAATAAATAACAAGCTGAAAACATATATACATTTATAGAAAAGCATAGCACTATATTGCATTTATATATCTAAATATGTTGGGTACACATTGAAGATTAATGTGATATAAAAGCTATTTATAAGTGTATTATGGTACGAGACATTCTGAGAAAAATCATGGGGACTTGGGTCTAAAGAGTATGCTATCATGACTGGAAAAGAATTTTTGCCCAATAAGTGGTATCAAAGCTGATGGTTCAGCAGAACTGAGTATAAAAATGTTGGTAGGGAATGACTCTTGTGCCTGTACTTCATGAAGAGCCAGCAAGCTAAATGGAGTGAGCGTGGAACTGATTTACTGTGTGGGCCTATGGTTAGAAATTTGTAGGATATTTGAGTGAAAAAAATGTTACCAAGAATTTATGATTCTCTTGAAGAAAAGGTGAAAATTTGGAGCAGAATGTTTCCATGTCAGGATTAACATCACCATTCCCACCTATTACTTCCATAAATTTCTTCCTATCTGGTGCAAGCTTCATGGCCACCTACATTTCCAATTAAAATTTATAAATTTAATTCAATAAAAAAAACCCAACACCTAAAAGTTAATTTACTTACCGAAAAACTTGAGCTTGCAAGCCAACTATGCCATTTCTTTAGAGTCTTGTTGTATGAATCAGTGGAAACTTGTGACATTGTCCACTCTGGATGTGCGTGTAAGTTGCCAAATAGTTCCACCAAGAACTCGTTCGCTCTGCACATCAACCCAACCACTTCATTTCATCTGCATATAATAGTTTCGGTACATGTACTCTGTTTCATCATTTTAGTTGTTTTTAGAGAGAAAATATCCCTATAATTGTTGAAATTTTAGCTAAAATGTTTCAATGTTTGCTATCTAATACGGTCTACGATAGACCATTGAAAAATACCATGCTTATAGATTTTGTGTATCTTATCTAAACTGAGTTTAGACAAGAAAAATATCTATTGCTGATCGGATCTAGATAAGAATTTTCCGTGAAAAACAACTTACCTTGTTAGCCATAGTAAAGCATTTGTGCAGCTTGATGAACCTTTGGCTGATTTAGCTTCTATCTCCGACCTTACTATACTATATAGGAGGTTATATTCTGTTGGATTGGATGCATACTTGTTCTCCAATCTCTACACAACAAAATCCCATAATTAATTTCTTATGTTAACAAAATTTACCTTCTAAGTAATTATCGCTGTAATTTGAATTTCGATGAATTAGATCATATGTGAATAAAGGAATTATATTTCATTATTAAGATATACATTTCAGGTTAACAGAAAAAACCTTGTTTTATGGTGACACAATTAAGCAAAGATCACTTACTGATATATTGCCACCAATATCAGATTTTACAATGGTCATGGCTGATCCAAATTTATCTGAAAAACCATATAAAAAGGAATAAATAATGTGATACCCATTAATTAATTGTCATGATCTTAACAAAATAAATAAATAAATACCTAAAACAGGTAAAATTGTTTTGCATAAATCCAAGAAAGGCTGAGTTAAAATTGCGCCATCTTGAGATTTAACATGTTCAATCTTTTCAAGAGAGGCAGTGAAAACAGTTCCGTCCATTACTGCATCAAAATTATAACTTCAAATCTTGTTTAATTTTACCAAATAATAAAATTATATAATAAAAAGGAAAGAAAAGAAAATCAAAGTAATAAGAATATTAAAAATAATAATAATAATAAAAAAAGAAATGAAAAAACCTGCGAAGGAGAGATGAAAATTGTTGCAGAAAATTGGTAAATGTTTATTTTTATTTAATTGAGTTAAAGAACATGAAATTATGGTATGCAATTGTTTGTCTGTTGCGGGGTGATGCAGAAACAATCAAAGTAATTGTTTTAGTTAAGCGTTAATTAACTAATTACCCGTATACTTCGTTAAAAAAATTATGATAAATAAATAAAAGTCATTTTCAAGGTTTTATTTTTCTTTTTAACAATTATTGAATTTACTTAAATGCCCCTCTAATTGAAATGTGTAATTTATAAAAGAAAAAAGAAAACTGTTGAAATGGACCGACTTAAAAACCGAACCAAATAAATTAAAACCAAATCAAACTGATCTAAGCATGGTGATAAACCAAATTAGTTGATCTATTGGTTCAGTTAGATTAGATAGTTTGAACTTAATTTAGGGCCATTTTTTACCACTAATAATCCAACTGAACAACATAACAAAAAAAAATAATTTACAATTTATAGATTTTGCTACGTAATTAAAATGTTACTACTTTTTAGCTAAAGGTGCATTTTTCACCATAACGTTTTTTCAAATGTGTAAATTTGCTCTTGACGTTTATTTTGAAATAAATTTGCCTCTAACGTTCGAGAAATGAGAGATTTTTGTTTACGTCGTCAATTGCCGTTAATTTTGACCGTTAATACGTTAGTTGACTGTTAGTGAAATATTTATCACGAATCTATTGGACACATTAATCAAACGTTTGAGTAAGAAATGTGCATTTTTGTTTTTGACGTTTTTCTAAACGTGCAAATTTGTCACATAACGTTTGTAAAATAAGGAATTTTTACCCATACCGTCAATTACTAATAACTTTGACCATTAATATGTTAGTTGACCGCTGACGGCGAAAACAAAAATGTATTATTTTATAAACGTTAAAAGTAAATTTATTTTAAAATAAACATTAGGAATAAATTTATATATTTAGAGAAACGCTAAAGGCAAAAATACATTTTTGACCTTCTTTTTAAACGTTGCTTTTGACTATTAGTAATAAATATATTATAAATACATCTCAATATTATAATAAATATTAGCAATTAACTATATTATCTTTTCATTAATTAATATAGAAAAAAATAAAAACAAACATATAAATACTTTTAAAATATTAAGACTGAGATAAAATTAAAAGTATAGATTAAATATTTTCTTGAATTATGAAAAATGTATTAAATTACTTTTTGAATTTTGAAAAACTCAAAAATGACGCTTAGGAAGGAAGGTAGTATTTTCCTTTTGTCATTTGCCTGTAAGTTCAATTGAATAAATGAACATTATATTGCTTCTTTAGTTCATCACATTCTAATTCTAATTAATGAAATTTTAATAATAACTATATCATATAAACCGATCAACATGTATGCTCACACCTTCATGGCCAAACTTCGCAAAGAATTCCCATTTCTGGGGAGTAAAATTCGGGACAAATGAAAGAGTCCGTATAGGATCATTCACAAGAAAACTGAAACCTACACAATACACTGACCTCTTTCATCTTCCAAAATATCATAGGAAAAAGAAAACATAAATGAATTATTAATTAGAAGAAAATAAAGGAGCACTATGACTAAGAGAGACGATGGAGATTTTATAAAAACACCATGTCCTTGGCCAATTGCTTGCGTTGCAGATGCCATCCATCAATATTTCTACGACTTTTTCGCCTGCAAGTTATGTGTAAATCCAGATTATATAACATTGCTTCATGCATGCATATACCAAAGAAGAATGATCTCAACTGTATCTTTATTTGAGTTGCATGTTCATGCTGTTTATAGTTTTTCCTTTTTCCTTCTTTTTGTTATTTTCAAGACAATACGAATCCAGCCTACCTTGCTCAGGTACTTTTTGTGTAACTTCAACGCCTCATTACAAACCTTTCTAGCATCCATATTTCCAGTAATATCAGCCACTATCTGGAGAAAAAGGGTCCTTGTAAGATGATAACAGATACAATAATGATCACACATGCAAAGTATGGCATAGGCACGGAGATAGAGAGAGGGGGAAAGAGATGACCTGGACAACATCATCAAGACCCTTAGCTTCCTTCAAAATTCGTTTGTTCTTAGTCTCGAGAATACTCGCAACAAGAAAAATGGCGAGTGCACTGTTTTGATCCGCACATCCAGTCTTCATATTTTTCCTCTCAAATTTGCCACACTGCTTTAGTAGCTTGCTATTTAACATAGGTGCATTACTCTTATCTGAGTTAGAACCAGGTTCCTCAAATAGGGAGAAGATTTTGGGGTTGTACTCCATGGCAAACATCAGCTGAAACCAAGCTAGATTGTCTTAAACTAAGATTGACTACAAACAGTGACAAAATAGACTTCAACAAATCAAGGATTCTAGGTTGACACCATAAATTTTTTGCCCAAATTCCAGCAAAAGAGATTTTGAAATCTCAATACTAGTCAATCTTAGGCATTTTTACCTGTTGGGATTTTGAAATTTATATCTATTGTTTAAGAATCCAAATGATCTGTATGACAATCTCATATGATTAATTTACATATTTACCAAAGAAGTTACAATGATCTGCACAAACTTACTACTGCAGAAGTTACAGAACAAGTATTAAATGGCAGCATAAGCAAGGATAAGCTGTGAATGAAATACAACCACGAGTTTTGAGCAACATGAAAGCTCATTAACTTGTTCAGTAGACATCAGTATAATAATCAATTTGCAACTTTATGACAGTCAATTAAAACTATTTGTAATTTGAAATATCATCACAACTTGTCTAAAAGATAATGATATACTTCAAAACACATGAAATGTTAATTCCATCTTCTGAATTGCTGGCAAAGAACTAGCCCTCAATGAACTATTGGATAATTTCAACTGAGTACATTAATGCTTCCTTACCTCCCAAAGATACAGTGAATCCATAAAGGTTAATTCTCTTCGAAAAAGTACCATCAACATGCGAAATGCAAACAAATATTCACCAGCATCAAGCTCCTCTGCCAAATTAAAAATCAGATTTTAGTTTATTGATAAAGCATCTTTTGGCACAAATGCATCAGTGTTTATGGCTTGTTGCTGCCACTTTATTAAATGGCCATAATATTTAATTTAATTGAGCTTCCAACACTACCACCAAATTCTTCTGGCCATCTCTCTTAGAATATATAGGTTATCAATGTAATATCAAACAACACAGCAATGTGCCAAAGAATTATGACATTAAATATAGCTCAAACAATAAAAAATTGTACAAAGTGGAACATATACCAAGGTGTTGATGAAGCTTCGGATCAACAGTTTTAATTACTTGTGCGAGTGTACTAAGCTGAGTTTGAACCCCCATTGATGTTGCAGTGCTCCTGAAGTTTTCTTTCTGTTTTGAAACAGAAGAAAAAGGTTATCTGAAATTTAACAGATGCGAATGGACAAAAAGAAAAGGTAACAATGAAACTCTACTCCAGATGTTCATCGCACAAACAAAAATATCCACAAACTATGATCCAAAATTATCATCAATATTTTAGCTTGTGCCATATTGGAAAAGCGAACAAGATCTCATTAACAAACACATGAGCACAAAGAACATACATTATCTGAATAGTCAAAAAATTTTCAGGTGCATAATGTCATGCGCACTCCAAGTTTCACATGAACGAGGTTGCCTTAGATTCAATTTTGGAAAATGAAATCCCAGCTTTGTTTCCCATTCTACTTTAGGTTTCTTGATTATGTAGGACAACAAGGTATCCAGGGGTAGAACTAGAAATTTATATTTGGAGGACGAAAAATAAATGTGAAGTACTTTTTATATGGAAAAATCTAATTTTAAGTGTGTTAGTAAGTAGGTAGTAGGTAGCTGTAAAGTTAGTAGTAGGTAGAGCAAATTAAGGAGCTAATTAAGGAATTAAGTATTGTATAAATATGTAATGTAATCTAAGGTTTTAATTAATTGAATACAGAAAATTCAATTCATGTTTTCTCACATGGTATCAGAGCCTTAGGCTCGTTTGGAAAATCAGGTATTTCTGGGTTTTCTGGGCTCTGTTCTTCTTTTCCGTGTTCTTCATCATTCTGCCCACCTAGGTCACTAAGTTCCGGTGACCTATTCTCCTCACCACCGACTTCAGAAGGAGCGCCGGTAGATTTCCGGCCGTCGCACGAAGTCCGGTGACCAGAAGACCGGCGAGTGGTCCTCACGCGCCTCCACAAGAATCTGGTTCCGTCTTCACGCGCCGGCGCGTGGGAGTGCGTCCGGCGTCCGACGGTCTTCCGATTCCTTCTCCGGCGTCGCCTTGTCATCCCCGGTCAGTATCCGGTGTCTTCGTGGGGTGATTTCCTCTAGTTGATGGTGTTTGATCCTCTGGAATTCTTCGTCAGCCTCTGTTCTCCACGTTCGGCTCTTTGTCCATTTTCCGTTGATCTCTGACACCTTCTCCGACGTCGCCCTTTCATTTCCGGTCAGGTGCCGGTGTCCTCTTGAGGTGGTTTACTTTGTTGATGGTTCTTCAAGTTCCGATCTTCAGACTCTGCTCTCTGTTCTCCAGCTCTCTGTTCTCCAGTGAATATTGATTGAATTTGTTCTCTCCACAAAAGGTTCTGTCCTTACCTCTTTTAGTTGCTGAGTATGTTATTTAAGAAAAATATTTGGGTGTTTTGGCATTAGAAGTGTTGGAAGTTTATGTTGAGGTGATACTGCAATTAAGGCTTGGAGGCTTGGTGGTTGTTTTAATAATCAAGATCTTAAGTTGCTGCTTGGTTGGATTTGTTTAAGAAAATTGTTCTTTGCAGGCGTGTTGTTGTTATTGCCAATAGTACTTGTGTATTGGTTTACTGATTGAATATTTGTTAGGTGATATTTTTTTGTTACTCGGTATTATTTAATATGAGTTGGGACAAAAATATGATCTGCTATTATTGCCATGAACTTGGTCATATAAAAAGGTTCTTTAGAAAATTACATAACCAAAAGCCCAAATTAGCAAACATTGCTACGACCAGTACCTCTGGAAAGTATGTTATGATTTCTGCAGATGAGTATGCAAAATTTATTCAGTATCGGAATTTTTTGAAAATTTCTTCGACCACAACTATTACTGGGGTAAAGAATTCAAATACATGTTTTTTTTCTTCCTCATCTCAGTGGGTCATTGATTCTGGTGCTACAGATCATATAACAGGCAATCAAAATGCATTTTCTACTTGTCAGTCTCATGCATCTTCTTCTACAGTTACAATGGCAGATGGATCACTCTCTCATGTAAACGGTTTTGGTACGGTTAACCTAACTTCGTCAATTTCTATGGATTCAGTTCTACATATACCGAAGCTTGCTTTTAACTTGGTTTCTGTAAGTAAACTTACACGTGATCTTAATTGTTGTATTTCCTTCTTCCCTGATCACTGTGTCTTTCAAGATCTTGTAACAAAACAGATCATTGGTGAAGGTTACGTCTCAGGAGGTCTTTATATTCTTGATAGAAAAATACCAAGGCCAGTTGCTTGTTCCAGTGTTTTGTCTCATTTTGAAGCACACTGTCGGTTGGGACATCCTTCTTTGTCAACTCTGAAGAAACTTTGTCCTCAATTTTCTGGTATTTCTTCTCTTGATTGTGAGTCATGTCAGTATGCGAAGCACCACCGTGGCTCTTTGAGTCCTCGGATTAATAAATGAGCCGATTTTGCATTTGAATTGGTTCATTCAGATGTTTGGGGACCATGTTCTGTGACAGCCAAACCTAGGTTCAGGTATTTTGTAACATTTGTGGATGATTACTCCCGTCTGACTCGGACATATTTTATGAAAAGTCGGTCTGAACTATTCACTCATTTTTGTGCTTTTTGTGCTGAAGTCAAAACTCAATTTAATGCTTCTGTTCGCATTTTGAGAAGTGATAATGCAAAAGAATATTTTTCAGATACTTTTCAGACATACATGACTCAGAATGGTATACTTCATCAATCATCATGTATAGACACACCGTCCCAAAATGGAGTCGCTGAGAGGAAAAACAGACATTTGCTGGAGACAACACGGGCCCTTTTATTTCAGACGAAAGTTCCTAAACAATTTTGGGCCGATGCGGTGTCTACTGCTTGTTTCCTGATTAATCGCATGCCCTCGTCAGTGCTTGCTGGTGAGACTCCCTACTCTGTTCTTTTTCCATCTAAACCGTTGTTTCCTATATTATCACGAATATTTGGGAGCACTTGTTTTGTTCGTGATGTACGGCCTCATATCACTAAATTGGATCCAAAGTCACTGAAGTGCGTCTTTTTGGGTATTCTCGTTTGCAAAAGGGGTACAGATGCTATTGCCCATAACTTAACAGGTATCTTGTGTCTATTGATGTTACTTTCTGGGAACATAAACCATTCTTCCCAGCTTCTGATTCTACAAGCCAGGGGGAGGATGATCATTGGTTAGTCTACAATGTTACTACACGGCCATCAAATGATCCCGTTCCTATTATGCCAAGTGATTCTGTTCCCCCTACTCCAAGTGATCTTGTTCCTATTTCAGATGATTCAGCTCCACCTGCCTCCGATCTGGCTCCAGCAAAGCCACCTATTGTACAGGTCTATTCTCGGAAACATGGAACCTTCAGTACAATGCCTGAATCAGATTCATCATCAGATCCAGTCTTAAGTGATCTTGATATTCCCATTGCCTTACGGAAAGGCAAACGCCAGTGTGCTTATCCTATTAGCAACTTTGTCTCCTATAATAATTTATCTCAATCTACATGTTCTTTTATTGCTTCTTTTGACTCAATCTCTATTCCTCGAACTGTTAAAGAAGCATTGTCTCACCCCGGTTGGCGTAATGCAATGATAGAAGAACTAAATGCTCTGGATGGAAATCACACTTGGGATTTGGTTGATCTGCCTAAAGGGAAGAAGGTTGTGGGATGCAAATGGGTTTTTGCCGTTAAAGTTAATCCAGATGGTTCTGTAGCTAGACTTAAAGCCAGGCTTGTTGCAAAAGGGTATGCTCAAACATATGGGGTGGATTATTCAGAAACCTTCTCTCCAGTGGCTAAATTTACTTCTGTTAGAATGTTTATCTCTATAGCTGCTTCGCAGCACTGGCCCTTATATCAGTTGGACATTAAGAATGCTTTTCTTCATGGAGACCTTCAGGAAGAAGTGTATATGGAGCAACCACCTGGGTTTGTTGCTCAGGGGGAGTATGGGAAAGTGTGTCTTTTGAAGAAATCTTTATATGGTTTGAAGCAAAGTCCCTGTGCTTGGTTTGGCAAGTTTAGTATGGCAGTTCAAGAATTTGGACTGAATAAAAGCAAGTGTGATCACTCAGTCTTCTACAGACAATCATCAACAGGTATCATCCTTTTTATTGTTTATGTTGATGATATTATTATTACTGGAGACGACAATACAGGTATTGCATCACTTAAATCATTTCTACATGCCAAGTTTTATACAAAAGACTTGGGCGAACTGAAATATTTTTTTGGGAATAGAAGTGATGAGAAGTAAGAAAGGAATTTTCTTATCTCAAAGGAAGTATGTCCTCGATCTACTTAAGGAAACTGGAAAGATAGGAACCAAGCCATACAGCATGCCGATGGATGCTAATGCACAGTGGCGTAGCCACCTTCTAATTCAATTATAAAAATTTCAAAATTACTCATATAATTTTAATTTTTTTTAAAAAAATGACCCCATTTAATTATTAAAAAATTAAAAATAGCTCTATAAGTTTATTTTTTTTTAAATTGACCCCACTAAAATATTTAAATTAATTTCTTATTTTTTAATGATAAAGTCTAAATTTATATTTAAATTATTAAAAATAGTACATATTTGTCTCTAAAATTTATTTATTTTTTAAATAAAAACCTTTCAAGTTCTTTAATGTTACAAATTTGCTGTTATTCAATACTTTGACGGGCAAATAGAAATTATTTCAATAATTTAAAATAAATACGAACCATATTTTCATATACGCCATCAATAAAAATATTCATATTTACTTTCGTAAAAGCAAATATGTATAATTTTTAATATTTTAACACATTTAAAAAAAATAAATTTGAATAACAAATTTGTACCGATTTAATATTTTGAAAAAAAAATTTGCACTTATTTATATTTTTATGTAAATAAATTTTTATAAACTATTGTAATTTTTGACCCCACTGGACTGAATTTCTAGCTACGCCACTGCTAATGCACGTCTTACAAAAGATGATGGGGACCTCTTTGATGATCCAGAGATGTACAGGAGATTAGTTGGAAAACTAAACTACCTCACAGTGACTCGTCCAGATATTTCTTTTGCAGTCAGTATTGTTAGTCAGTTTATGTCTGCTCCTACAGTCAAACATTGGGCAGCTCTAGAACAAATATTGCGCTACTTGAAAGGAGCTCCAGGACGTGGCATATTGTATAGCGATCATGGGCACACTCACATTGAATGTTTTGTAGATGCTGATTGGGCTGGATCTAAAATTGATAGAAGGTCTACTACTGGCTATTGTGTCTTTGTTGGTGGAAACTTGGTATCATGGAAAAGCAAGAAGCAGGGGGTTGTATCTCGGTCCAGTGCAGAATCCGAGTATAGAGCCATGGCACAATCCACATGTGAAATAGTGTGGATCCAACATCTATTGGCTGAAATTGGATTGAAATATTTGTCACCTGCAAAACTATGGTGTGATAATCAAGCTGCTATTCATATTGCCTCGAATCCAGTATATCATGAAAGAACCAAGCATATCGAGGTTGATTGTCACTTTATTCGTGAAAAGATTGAAGAAAATCTGATTTCTACTGGTTACGTAAAAACAGGAGAGCAATTAGGTGATTTATTCACAAAAGCTTTGAACGGGACTCGGGTGAAATATCTGTGTAACAAGCTGGGCATGATTAACATCTATGCTCCAGCTTGAGGGAGAGTGTTAGTAAGTAGGTAGTAGATAGCTGTAAAGTTAGTAGTAGGTAGAGCAAATTAAGGAGCTAATTAAGGAATTAAGTATTGTATAAATATGTAATGTAATCTAAGGTTTTAATTAATTGAATACAGAAAATTCAATTCATGTTTTCTCACAAAGTGAACATATATATATATTGTGAAAGTGAGAGTTTATTCACTTGATTCAAATGGAAAATATACTAATATTTATACAATGTACTAGGGCTAAAATAGGAAAGAATCTAATCCCTATAATATTTCTACAGTTATATTAGCTGTATAGATATCTTAACACTCCCTCTCAATCTAAAGTATAGATATTAATTATACCCAACTTGCTACAAATGTAGTCAATTCGATTCTCAGGTATATTTTTAGTGAATACATCAGCTAATTGACTCTCTATTCTGACATATGAAGTTGAGATTGATCCATCTTCTAACTTTTTCCGAGTAAAATAACAGTCGACTTCTATATGTTTGATTCTCTCATAAAACACATGATTATTTGTAATATAAATAGCTGCTTGGTTATCACACCGTAAGTTCATTGGTTTAGACTGAACAAACCCAATCTCCCTAAGCAAATGACGTAGCCTTATAAGTTCACAAGTAGTTTGTGCTATAACTCTATATTCGGATTCTACACTTGATTGGGATACAACACTCTGTTTCTTAGTCTTCCAAGAAACAAGATTCAGTAACCAGTGGTAAAACGCCTGTCTGAAAAATCCCCTGCATAATCTGCATCCGTGAAACCTTCTATAGTGTGGTGACCATGATTTCGATATAAGATGCCACGCCCTGGTGCATTTTTTAGATATCTCAAAACATGTACAACAGCATCCCAGTGTGAGGTTCTAAGAGATGACATAAACTGACTAACAACACTTACTGAAAAAGCAATGTCAGGACAAGTGATAGTAAGATAGTTCAATTTTCCCACAACCTTCCTATATTTTTCAGGATTCTCAAACAAGTCTCCATCTTCAGCTTTCAGCTTCACATTTCGTATCATAGGCGCATCGCATGCTTTTGCCTCAATAAAACCAGTACCATTTAATAAATTCAGGCAATATTTTCTCTGAGATAGATAAATCCCCTTATTACTGCGAGAAACTTCAATCCCTAGGAAATATTTCAATGGTCCTAAATCTTTTGTTTGGAAGTGAGTCCCAAGGAAAGCTTTCAACCTCGTGATCCCAGCTTAATCACTTCCAGTTATCACTATATCATCCACATACACAACCAACAAAATGCACCCAGAACTAGATGACATAAAGAACACTGAGTGATCATATGTACTTTTATGTAGGCCAAACTCAATCACAACGGTACTGAATCTCCCTGTTAAGATATTTGTTAGTTAGATTGATATCTTTTAGTTAGATTATATAGCTGTAAAGTAGAGTAATTTTAGGGATTTGTTTTTCTATTTTCAACTCTAGTATATCTGTATAAATACCTGTATATTTTCCAAATTAAATATGAAAAAAGATTCTCACTTTTACATGATATCAAAGCCTGTTGAATTTCTGGGTTTCGAGTCATTGTTGCCTAGTTGAATTTCTGGGTTTTCGGGTCACGGTTTGTGGGTGTCTTTGGGTCAGTAACGTGGGAGAATCAGATCACCATTTTGTGATTGTCCCTCTGTCTCACCGCCACCACAGGGAGGAGCGCCTCCATCAGATCGGCCGATCAACCTGTTTCTGGCGACCATCGGAGCCGTGAGTGGCCCTCACGCGCCGTTCCCATCTCACCACTTTTCTTCACGCGCCAGCGCGTGGGAGTGCGTCCGGCCTCCGACGGTCTTCCGATTCCGTCTCCGGCGTCGCCTTGTTATCCCCGGTCAGTATCCGGTGTCTTTGTGGGGTGATTTCCTGTGGTTGATGGTGTTTGATCCTCTGGATTTCTTCGTCAGCCTTTGTTCTCCAAGTTCTGCTCTTTGTCTATTTTCCGTTGGACCTCTGACTCCTCCTGCGTCGCCTGTCATCTACGGTCAGAGTCCAACGTCCTCTTGAGGTAGTTTCTTCTGTTGATAGTGTCTTGACTCTCTTGGTGTTGGTCTGTTCTTTGCCCAACCTGTGTTTGTTTTGTTTTGGGTGATCAGTTGAGGGAAGTGGATATTCGTTGAGATTTAGTATAATGGAATTCTGTTTCTTTCGAAGTAGCTGAGGAGTTTAGCTATTTATACGAGGTGTTTTGAATACATGTTGTCTGTTCTATAATTGTTTGGGATTGTTTTAAATGGCGGAGACTAGTGATAAGAAAACAGTCACCGAAATTATGCTGGGTTCATCTAAAATTACCGATCGAAAGTTAACTTGAAGTACTAATTATGCGCAATGGAAGAGAACTATTCACAGATTTGTGACTAGTGTAGATTTAGAAGACCACTTAACTAATAATCCACCACCTAAGGATGAGGCTAATGCTAGAAAGAAATGGTTAATGAAGGATTATAAATTATTTAATCAAATTCAGAATAAATTAGATCCTGCTGTTGATGATGTTGTGAACCATTGTGAGAGTGTCAAAGAATTGTGGGAATATTTGGAATTCTTATATGCTTGCAAACAAGATATATCTCGTGTTCATGACCTTTTGTTAAAGATTTATTGAGCAGAACAAAAAGGTCGCTCCCTATTCCAATATTATACTGAAGTGAAACAAGCGTTTGAAGAAAAGCGGGCTATGTTTCCTATTATTGCTGACATAAAACAAATGCAAGAACAAGAGGAGCAAATTGTGGTACAGTGTTTTTTGGCAGGATTGGGGTCTGAATATGATGTGGCACGCACATAATTGTTAACTAGTGAGTCTCTCCCTTCTTTTACTGAAGTTTATGCCCGTCTGCTTCGAGTTTGTAAAGACGGTGATTTGCCTTCTGGTATGGTGCCCAATGATATAGTGGCCCACTCGCGGCTCCGATGGTCACCGAAAAAAGGTGGAACAGCCGGACTGATGGAGGCGCACCTCCCTGTGGCGGCGGTGAGTCAAAAGAAGAGTCACAAACAGGTGACCTAAACTCACTCACGTTACTAACCCAAACCCAGGAAGAAGAACAGCCCCAAGCAGTGACCCAATCTCAATCACGTTGCTGACCCTCACTCAAGAAACCCAGAAACTCGACTAGGCTCTAATACCATGTGAAAGTGAGAGTTTATTCACTTGATTCAAATGGAAAATATACCAGTATTTATACAATGTACTAGGGCTAAAATAGGAAAGAATCTAATCCCTATAATTATGCTATTCTACAGTTATATTAGCTGTACAGATATCTTAACATATATATATATATATATATATTAAGTAAATATATAATAGTTATAATGAAATTCTATATAATTTTGGGGACTAATTCTAACTTTCTTGAAAAAAATATAGAACTTCATGAATAAAAATATAATATCATTTCAGGAGGGCTAATACTAATTTTTCTGGAAAAAAAATCAAATTTCATTGGCCAGTGGCCCCCCTCAGGCCACCATGTAGTTCCGCCGCTGAAGGTATCCAAAGTGTGGAATGAAGTTTGGGCCTGATTGGTACCAATTTAAGTTTTTTGTTTCATATTCTTCTAAGCAATAAACTATTTATTATTTTTTTTTTATTAAAAAAACAAATGTTGTTTTTAGGTGACCAGGATTAAAAGAGAGTGGAAGAGAAAAAATAGGAAAAAGGAGAAAAAGAAGGTTGAGGAAAAATAGGAAAGAGAAGAAAAAGTGAAAAAAGAACTTGTGAATCCACATTATATACTCCTTAAAAAGTAATTTAATGTTTTTAAAAATGTTTCATGATAAGTATAAAAGAAAAACATAAAAGTGATTCTAACAAATATGTTTCTATTATTTTTCCAAAAAATAAACAAAAAAACCGAAAACCAAAAACCAAAACGATACCAACATGCTTTTAACATTTTTAGTTGGTTTTATCTACCATTAACATAAACTACGTGATGATAGATTGCATACCAGTTTCCGCATTGCACGATCAAAGCACCAAAAAGCATCTGCTTCATTTTCAAGAAGAATTATCATTGGAGAACAAATATCATTCATTCCTGCATAGGAAAATATATGGCTAAGCATCAAAACTAATTCGGTTTGACAGTAAAATAATATAAAATCACTCCACTTCACCTTGGACATAACCAATATCATTATCCACCCATGTATAAATTCCAAGAACATCCCAAAGTTTTGCCTGGTTACTCTCTGCCTCATAAAAGACAAGTGTTCGATCTGTACGAGCAACATCCAAACCTACACGAAAAAATTTAACTAGTATCAAGCTCTTTCAGAATTTACAAAAGATATTGTAATAATTTGACTCCAATAATGTGACATATACGATATTAAGTTAAGCATGTCTATGACACTGCTTTAGAAAGCAAAACCTTGGCAGCCCTGGGAGAGCCTGTTTGCACGCGCGCGCGCGCACACACAAAAAAAAAAGAAGCTATGTTTTGTTACAAAGCAATTGACAAATTGTTTTTTCTTACAAACAGTGCTTTTAAAGGTATGAACAAGCAATGAACTAAACAGAAAATCCACTCCAAAGTAGAGTTTAAAGCATTTTTATACCAATTTGATGCAAGGCAAGCATCCACTGCATCACTTTCTTATCTGAAATAGTGCTTTTAAATTCCCCTCCTTGATCATTGTGCGGATCAATTATTGGTTGGCCATCATCAGTAATAATAGGTGTTGTGATAAACTTTCCACTACCAATGACCGGAACCATACTTTGACATTCAGCTTTCCATCTGCTATACTGCTCCCTATGAGCCAACATGATTAAATAAATGACTTGTTTGAATTAAGAAAGCATAAAAGTCTTTCTTTAAAAAGAACTGAGATGTTCATAGTCAGAAGCAAGGCATTACTAACAAATAAGGGGCTACGTGCAGGTATTAACTAAACCAACCTCAGGCCACAAGGGGAGAACAAAACACTTTAATGTCTTCTATGAGACTATGCTTCTGACTTAAACTGGGTGCCTGAGTTTTAGAAAACAAGCATTCATTGGAAACTAGCTCAACAAATTGATTTATGATAGAAAAAACATGTGGTTTAGGAGGATAAGGGGGGTGTCAAAGAGCGAGGTTCATTGTGATTGAATATATTTTGGATCTGAAGGATGCAGCTTTTGTATATTGAAAACTGGCTTTCAAATAACAGTATTCGATGTGGTAGCAAACTGCACAAACCAGCAGCATTTCTTTTTCTTTTTTTTTTTTGAAACTAGCAAAATGACTCAAATTCATTTCTTAACACATATCAACTGAAAAAACACAATATGATTATGCTCAAAGTTCAAAACAACTATATGTTCAGATTAAACTATAAGAGCACAAATTCAGTAGACTATTTGGTACAAGAATCATAAATTTTACATGAATGGGTAGAAGTCCTTTTCTGCAAAATGTAGATATAAAAATTGTCATGAATTGGAATTGCTTCCAATTTCAAATTTATTATGTAAATGCACTTTCAATGACAAAACAAATCAAAGTTAATGCCAAAACATACTTGAGAGGAGGAAGAAGAAAACATACAAGAAATAGGGAGGAAAAAGCACTGGGCAACAAATAAGCTCTACCAATAAGTTGTCTAACAAGAAATGACAACATAAATATTCACAGATAATGTACGTACAAGAAAAAACTATTATTGATATAGGGTCAAAACTTTCTTAGATAAAACAGTTAACTATTTTTATAAGCTTGACACAATGAAAACATTACCTTCTGTGTTGCCTGAGCTGATTCCGTTCGTCAAATGTGCTATTAGGATCATAACATCCTACCAAGAACTCCCAGACTAATCCTTTAATAGTAGGATGAACACCCTAACATTAAAAACCAATTAAAGAGAAAAGCTCACAGTAAATATATCTGCTCTATATTATTTTTTCAGAGAACAAAAAAAACCACATCATTTAAACAGTGGCTATTGTAAATGAAGGATGAAGAAAATGGCAGTAAGAAGAGTAAAGTCAACAACAGGTAATATCAAAAAGCACCATATGAAAATGATGTCACTGCTGAGAGCATGTTCCTTTTCAATACAATTATTAAGCATCTCTAGATCTAGAACTAGTGTCCTTACGCGGCAAAAACAAGCATACCCCTCTTTGGATCCGTCTAAGCACTTTTGCAATATCCAAACGACCTTCTTCGGAGAATGCTGCATGCCACCTTCTTGCACTTAGAGTTTTCCCAGCCTGTAAAAATAGTTTGTTTAGAACTACAACAAAAATTTCAGTCAGAAGATACCCTATCCTACCAAAACACAGGGGAGGGTGAAGGTATTGAAAATATAAGAGGCACATATCTACTATAACCTAGCTATTCAATCACTAAAAATGTCTAACAAGGACCCTATAGCTCTCAACATGCCAAGTACCACAACTGCCAACTTATTGGTCTTCTACCAGACAATCATATAACAAAGGAGAGGGTTTTTTTCAATTTAAACCCAAATATAAAAGGGGTTTCTCTCCAAACTTCCCCATTTCAATAATTAAAAAACTAAAAGCTGAAATGACAAAGCAACCAACCTACATTACAAAGTCAATATACTACATAGTACAAAATATAATATTAGCTCAGGTCACAAAATAAATGACAATAAACGATCAATATTGAAAAGGAGAGAAAAAAGATTACCCTGGGCTTAAAACGAGGCTTCGGAACATCAGCTTGGCATTCGGGTCTGACTGGATAGAAAGCCTCAAAATCTTCACTTTCTTTTGAGTTCTTCATTAATACACTTTTCAATCCGGCACAACCAATCATCCAATCCAATTCAATTACTTCCTCTCTGTTACAGCAAACAAAATCAATTTGCGAACAATTCCTGTCCCGATCAACGTATAACATCCATTTGCTACAGAAAACCGAGATTTTTGAAATGACAAATCAAATATTGATCAAATAACGAACAACCCAGAAAAATTTTCGAACAAAGCATTCAGAATTTCAGATAATGAACCAAAACATAAGGAAAAATACAGCAATCAGATATAAAGATCTTCACTTTTATAATCTGCCATGAAAATTCAGAGAAGATTTGAACTTTATATACCTTATCAAAGAAGGATTTACATATATTCGACAAAGAGAATCAAAATTGTACCATTCAGGGAGAGGCTTGGTGGTTCAAAGCAAAGCATTGGTGGATACTACAAACGATATTGATGCATATTTCTTTATGCATATTTCTTAAAAATGAGGGAAAGAATGACATAGAAAGGGAGAAAATGAACAGGGGAGGCATTGCAGCATATTGATATTCATAAGTAATAATTATAAGACAGAAAGAAAGTTGATTCTTTTTTAACGGTATGCTTGCTGTTTATGGACAGAAGTTTGAAATTTTGAAAATGGAAATGCGTTTCTTCTTTCCTCAAACACGGAGGACGGAACGGAAGATACTCAGGTGGAGTCCTGACTGGGTTCCCCTATGGTGCGGTATGGTACGCGCCATCAGATTTCTCAAGAATATATCACAGCCGCTCAATTCTTTGTAATTCCTTAAAAACCACTGCTTAAATAAAAAGAAAATACCCCTCCATTTTATATTAATGTCTTATTGCTAGTTACTAGCTAGGGCTGAAAAAATTGAAAATTAACATCAAATTCAAACCAGTATATTCGATTAAACCATTTCAATTAGATGCAAACACATATTTTAATTTTTAAAAATTTTGATTAATGTAAACTTAAACATAGTGACTATTTAATGAGTAATTAACTATTAATTGGATTTTATATGTAATTTTTCATACATATATATTGCTTTTACTTTTATTATTCATGTTTTTATGATAGATGCTAATTTTAAATTTTTTTAAATGTCTTATATAGCCATTTTATATCACCGAAAATCATTAACTTGTTATTATTGATGAGTGATAAATTAAATTATTTATATATTTTTTATTGTTTTGACATAAAATTTTTGTGACTTTTATTTTTATTTATGATTTGCATTTTTTTATTTAAAAGTTTTAGCATTTTTGTTTTAATCTTATAAATAGATTTTTTTATTTATTACGTGCTTCATAGTTATTGTATGTGTTAAATTTTTTTAATGGTTAATCATTATAAATAATTAATTGATCGAATTAACGATTAATTGATTAGCAGTACATCGATTATTAATGAACTAAATTTAAATATTAATTTTAAAAAATTGATATTAATTAGCTAATTTAAAAAATAAAATATGGACTGACTAATCAGCCCATACTTATCCTTACTTATTGCATCATAATTTTTTTTAAAAAAATATACTTCATTGCAATCCAACAATCCAACTACCACCACCATCAAGCAATAAAATAATAAAATTAAACAAATAAAATAAAAGTCAATTGTTTTAGGATAATTTTTATCCATTTTTTATGTGAGAGAAATAATTTTTATCCATTTGGAATTTCATATGTTGGCTATTGTAGTTTTTTAGTTTGCGCTTTTTTATATTTTTTTTCTTAAAATTAGTTAAAAAAAAAAACTTTTACATATTTAAACTTCATAAATTATCTCCTAAAATGATAAATTACAAAGCAATATTTTGTTTCAAGCATTTAAACAAAATGAAAAACACCAAAATTCGCATGTTTTTTTATTTCTTATTCTTTTAGATCTTTTTTTTTTTTTCCATTAACTCTATCCCTTCATTTTTTGTTTTTTTTTTTTCTCTTGACAACAATAATTTTAATGATTGATTAAAAATAGTATGTTTATTTCAAGACTCATATGTATTAATTTTTATTTAATTAGGAGAAATCGGTGTATTTTTGTCAAATTCAAGTGTATTATAGGATATTTGCAAGTTTAAAGGGAAAAATATGTTTAAGCCAAAGAAAAAATAAATCAAAACCCATTTTTAAGTTTATAAACTTTTGAAATTTTTTACTTTAAAGTTCATTTATTAAAAAAAATTATTGATTAGATCCTATACTCTAATATGAGTTAATATACAATTTTTTATAAAATGAAACTAACGGGCACGTGTTTCAATTATTATTAAAAGGCGAGTTATTTTTTTTAAAGGGATTTAATATGAAAATTTTTAATAATTTAGAAATTCAATGTATAAGTTTTAAAATTTAAGGATCAAATCGAAAATAAATTTTATCAGTATAACACATCATTAATAATTGTTTATGAAAAATTATGTGTTATTTCGTATTAAATACAGAAATCTAATCTTATTTTTTTTAATGTAGAAAATTTTAAAAATTGAAAATGTGTTTTGCTTTATTCAGTTTACCTGAAATTGTTTATGTGGGGATCTTCAAGATATCCAATTAATAAATAACACGTGTATGTAGTAAGCTAAACTCAGCCGCAGCAACTCAGCGCCTAGGACTAAAACCCTAAAACTCCCAGAGTTAATATTTCATACGTTGCGCTTCTCTCCAACCGTTGCCTCTTTCATCTGTTCTCGATTCTTGGCCAATCTATAGAAAATGGTGAGAAGCCCTCTTCTTTATATACCTAATTGTAAATGCTTTTTTTTTTGCTCTTTCAATTTCATCGCCAATTTTTGTAAGAATTTAAGTCATGGAAATTAAAAAGATTTTGTCTTTTGAGTGAAGCCTTTCAAGAGGTATGTGGAGATAGGGAGAGTGGCTCTCGTTAACTACGGCAAAGAATACGGGAAGCTTGTCGTCATCGTCGATGTTATCGATCAGAACAGGGTATTTGTTTATTGTTTTCATGTTCTTTTCATTCACACATTTTACAGTTTTGTTTTATTTGCATGAATCGTTCACTATCATTTGAATTTAGTATAAATTTTCAAATGATTAGTTGTTCAGTGATTTTATAAATTGTTTATTTTGGAATGCAACACTTGCATTCTTGTAGCAATAGCTGCCTTTACCCCGAGAAAATGGCCCAAAAAAAAAAAATCAAGAGTCTCTTCATTCTCGGCTTTCTGTAGATTTTTGAACTATTTATTAACTAAAATTACCCTTGCAAGTCTAATTTTCAGTTATCAGTTGATTGCTAATTTTTCTTTTTTTTTTTTTTGGTTGTATAAATCGATAATGTTATTAATGCATTTTAAATTGGAAGCCATACACGGTTTTGTTAGGCTGATTTTATTTTTGCCTGAATAAAATTATGCTGATGGAGTTGTTTGAAAGTATTATGCACAATTCGCCTCTTGTCAATTAATTCCCAGCCAGTTTTTTCTTAGATTTATTTTCCGACCTTATGTGGGTATTTGGCGATGCTACATGTTTAACATTCATATTTTAATTCTCTGTTATGAAGGCTCTTGTTGATGCTCCTGATATGGTTAGGAGTCAAATGAACTTCAAGAGGTTATCACTAACTGACATTAAGATTGATATTAAAAGAGTTCCTAAGAAGAAAACTCTAATTGAGGCCATGGAGAAAGCTGGTTGGTGTCAAGTGGTTAGAACTATTCTGCTTCTAGTTTTCATAAGTTCTCTGGATCTAAATTTTAATTCTTGATTACAGATGTGAAAAACAAATGGGATAACAGTTCGTGGGGCAGGAAGCTGATTGTGCAGAAGAGAAGGACCTCGCTCAATGATTTTGATAGGTTCAAGCTCATGTTGGCAAAGATTAAGGTATCTGAAACTTTGTTATTCCAACACTGCCAGTGTCCAGTTCCTCAAGGACCCTAAGTGTCCAACTTATCTGTGATATTGCATTCCATGAAGCCAACTCCACAGACTTATCAAACGTTTTTCCACTTGTGCATAACTTGCCTGATATCGGAGGATTCTGAGTCTTGGCATTTCTCTTGACTGTGTTTCTTAAGAGGTGTATTAGAAACGTTCACGGCTGTGAACAAGAGAATCAAAGTAGTTTTATTCTATGAATCAGATGCTAGTTTGATCCTTATTTATTTAAAAAAATAACAGAAGCACGGAGTAAGTCCACCACTTTGGTTTCTGCTCTACTCCTAGCTTTTGCTTTGTGATATGATATTACAAGCATATACTTATACAAACTTAGGCACAGTAATCCTTGCGTGGGAATTTATGAACCATTATGTATTTCTGAGCTTAATGTTTTGCCATTGTTTCTGCAGAGAGGAGGAATCATCAGGCAGGAACTTTCCAAACTTAAAAAGGAGACGGCTTAGAATTTGTTTGTGAGCTTTTCAATTTTCATTTTTTTTTCTTCATAAGTTTGAACAGCCTTTAGGATATATTTGGATATTCATTCATGTATTAGCTGTGGAAATTATCATTAGCCTTTTGCAATGCATTAGTGCTAGTTCATGCACAATTTTTCTAACCCAACATTTAGTAAGATAATCACACGATATGAGCTATTGATTCTTACTTGAATTGACTTGTAAATATGTTGATAAATATGTTGAGCTCAGGAAAGAGGATTTAGTTTGGTTCATTCTTTGTTAGTCAAGACATGATGAATGCAACTGCTTACATGTACTCTTTGTTGGAGAGACTACCAACAATGTTGTGGAGCCATGTCTTATGGATATGTTCACTGATATCAAACGCCCATATTTGTGACAATTTTGTGGAGCTGTGTCTCATTGATAGCCTGTTCACTGATCTCTAACGCCCTTATTTGTGATATTTGTGGACTTGATTTGAATTTTAAGAACCTTGTATGAGTTTTTAATCGAGTTGTCATTCGCAATCAGATAGGGTTGGTTCTTGCTCATGTCCTTTTTTTTTTTCTTTGGTTACCTTTCAATGGCCTAGCTCCTTCAACTTCCAGTGTTCCTTTTGCGGGCACACTGAAGTATTAGCCCCTCAAACTGTTAGGTCAACCTTCTGAAGCCTGTGTTTATTCATAACATGTTGCAAATGTCAAGCAAGCTTAACTTCTTGCTAGAAGGGGTATGTTCTAGACACCGAAAATGTCATTTTCTCGTATATAATTTTCAGCCCAAGAGAACAGAAAAAGAAAGATGTTAAAGAGTCTACTGGCCAATCCACACAACCGCCATAAAAGAAAATTTATGTTTCAACTACTACCTTTTCCAACTACCGCCCCTTTTTTGTCATCAATCCAACAAATAGAGCATATAAGCATCAACTGCCAATAAAATCTGAAACTGAAGAAAAGAGTATGATGAAGGGAATCATTGTCTAAGGAACAAACCTAGCCACACCAACCTTACTGGAAAAGGGCAGACACCAGCTACCATCCCCACAAAGAAGCACGAGAAAAAAAATGAACCAAAAATGTATGTAGCTGATAGCTTGGCTAGCTGATAACTACTGTGAGAGTGCCTGGGTGATGATCCATCACCAGACAGCAGCCATCTTTCATTTGAGAGTAGTAGAGAACTGCCCAGCGACTCTTGAAATTGATCTGGGAGCGCAGCTTAATTGAATTGCAAGAGGGCTAAGCTCATTTTCCCTCTTGGAACAATATGTCGGAAGTCATATCCAATGTTGAAATATATAGCTGATCTTGCATATATCTCAATGAGCTACACTCTTTTGATGCCGAAATTTGATGAAGCAACAATTGACATTACATAGGCTGCTACCCAGATACGAAGATCATGAAACTGAGATTGAACTGCAAATAACATTACAAGACATACTAGTAAAGATCCATTATCTATCAATGAACAAGAAACTTCTACCACCATATTTATCATTCAAGAAATCAATTTTCAAAAAACACAACACTTTTGTTGATATTTCAAACGAGCCAAGTGACACAAAAACTGGTCATAATTTTGCATGTCTTTCTAGTTAAGTGCACATATCATTCTTGACCTATGGAAAAATTTACCTCATTGAGTCAAAAAGGAGCCTCAAGCGATTCATCCCAAACATCTGCGCTTCCATTCGAGGCATTCTCAACGTCTTCTTCCATTGAAAGCCTGATGTACTCCCTATGTGCAAAACGATCCCACTCTGTCAAAGTTGGATCCTCCCTTTCCTTTCAAAACCAAAACAACACAAATCAGGGTGTTGCAAAGTCATAAAAGACTAATTCTTCAACCCCTTACAGGTGATCATGTAATAACTAGGAAACTGAATGTTTCGCAAAGTACTAATACCTGGCGAATTAGAAATGGATCACGGCTTTCAAAAGCCATGAACTTATTAAGATTGAAAAGAATATTGAAAACATTTCCTGAAAGCTTGCTTCCTTTCAAGTCACGCAGTGTGATGAAATCTTCTCTCTGCAAATAAAATGACATTGTTATGAAAAAAAAAAAAAGATTTTGGAGTAATAGAATGAAATATGTTTTCACCTCTGGTGCAATCATATCAACAATTTGACACAAGATATCCTCGAATAGTACAGTCTCCTGGGCCATGCATTCCATCCGATGCAGCTGCTCCTCATAGAAGAATTGCATTTCATTGGGCGTTAGAACACCATTGCCATCTAAATCTACACACTTGAACCTGCAAACTCAACTTGCTGAGAAAAGGCATGCCCAAGTTATACAAACAGAAAGAAACTCAAGATGGTAGAACATCTTCAAGTAGTACTTTGGTGCAGGCAGAGACAAATTTCAAACAGTAGAGTACCTCAAAGTGGTCCTTCAGAGTGGGGCTCAACTCTAGACATCCTTATTTCGATTTATTGATAATAAAAACATGGACTTTACAAAGGAGAACAGCAACCTTGCCATTGATGAAGAACTTAAGAATCAACAAATTGCACTTTTGACACAGTCAACAAGTTTGCTTTCCACCACAGAAGCAACTTTAATGCAATGCATTATAATAGACACCTTTCCAAACTAAGTCTTAAGGGAAGACCAAGACACTTTTTAATGGCAACGGTTCTGGTTAACGTGGGTTGCAACTAACATCAAAGGCATAAGTCTTAAGGTGTCGAATATTACTTTGTTTGGGATTCCCAAAAGGTGTGATGTGGCCGAAACAAGAAGATGAAAAAGAAATTGGTGTGCCTCAATATAGTAAGAGTTACTATTAGCCCTTTGAGGATAGAATCAAAACTGAGGGGTACCTTGACTTTTTAACTGACTGAGTCAAAATATCAAAAGCAGAATAACCAGGAGTTAGCACCATGAAGTTTAATCATAAAGCAAAGATTATGTCAGGCAAAAACACCATGAGAGTCAACCAATGCTAACGAAGTTTCAAGTGATAATGATACTATGCCAACAAATCAAACATTAAGAGTTTAACTTTTCAGCTTAACATCAACTTCAAATGATACCATTCAGAAACAACTTGTGCATATTCATAAAGATATTGTTCTAAGACACACCCTTGGGAAAGGAAGGTCAAGTAAGAAATTCAAATGTTTTTCTACTTCCACTGGTATGCCAAAACCAAACAGAAACCAATCACACTAGCTGTTCTGACAGAAGATATCACAAAACATAGCTAACTAAAGCAGCACACAGGATTTGGTATCAATCATGCAAGATAACAATTGGGTCACTAACATCTAATGGTGCTCTTACAAAGATTACCAAAAAAATATTCCGAGCTTCCTTTCTTGGTAGGTGGGGGAATCAAATAAACTAGGCCGAGCACTAAAGAATGGAGATGGTCATGCAATATGATCTATTTAAAAATTAAAATTTCCAAGCCAAAAAAAGAAGATCAACAAGGAACAAAGAAATAAAAACCTACCAATATTCAAGGCTAGGCTCGGCCGATTTGTCTTCTTCTGAGAGCATAAAATAAACAAAATCTTCATATCCCATCTTTCCTTCAACATTGCTAGTAAACTTTCTTGGTATCTGACACGAAATTAGATCACAAAAAGCCAAAGGTATTTGCTTTGTTCAGCTGAATTGTCCCTTACAGTTTTAAAACTAAAGTTAATTTGACACAGCTTAGAGATGAAAGTTATATGTGAAACTAACCTGTGAAAATATCCTATCAACAATTCTGTAGGTAAGGGAATGGTTACCATATCTGATAAGGTTCTCCTTGTCAATCAAGAAATCATGGTCTGTATCTAGCTCCCAAAACTTGCAGTATATAACATAGAAATGCTCATAAGAAAAGTACCTGAAATGAATGGAAACACATCTATATCAAAATTGTGTAAACTGAAGTTAACATTGATGCAGCTGCATCAAGATTCCAAGTCAAACTAGGATTTCCAATCTCATTTCTTTTCCAAATTCTATTTTTACTTTTGCTTGTTTATTTACGGTTCTTATTTAGTAAAATAAACAAGACTACTTTTTTTTTTTCCCCTCTTCATCTCAAAATAGGATTCCTATCCTTCAAGAATTAGGATTGCCCTAACTAGTATAAATAGGACAGCTTTATTTAGTTTATATACCATTCTTACATCTCAACTCAGACCATTAGTATATCTTGTGTTAAGTTGTGTTGTCAAAATCAATTTGGTGGTCAGATCAATGTTTTACAGCTCCACTGGTGATGTATACTCAAATGGACAGTAAGTAAAAACAGAGGTATGCTGTGTAGTTATATTGAAATCAAAATGTAAACCCTTCACTGTATTTGTTGACAATATCGATGGTTAACAATCCTTCAAACAATACTAATATAAGATTTTGATGGAATACCAACCTTATGACTTTATTAATGTCCTCCTCCTCATCTGTGTGATGCATGGCAGCAATAAGATTACTACGATTCAGCTCCCTAAGGGTAAGTCGGCCATTTCCCGATCTATTAATGTAGTAGAATATTCTGTATATGACAGTTTCAGCTGGCAATAAAATCAATATTCAGAAGATATTAATTTGTGAAAAAAAAAATAATGATGGTGAAAGAGTATAAAAAATCTACAAATATGTCTAACCCAAAATGTTTGGCTTGATAATGCAAATTTTTCTTATATCATTATCAGTTTTATATTACGCTGATCTAATTGGATTAAGAAATGCATTGTTTGGCCTCATTTCTTAAGCCATCAACTCAATCAGCTATCATCAAAATTCAAACATCCAATTTATCTTCTAAATATAAAAAAGACCTATGTGATTGATATGTATTATGGGCATAAGGTGATATGTATAAGCTTTCACCATAATGCAACTCTCGCTATCGAATTCTTTTAATATCACACTGCATGCAAGTGAATGCAAGTCAAACATATACTGGGTGCAAATATACTCTTTTATCTCAATTCCATCAACAATAACTAAATTTATCTGAACTTTATATCTTATTGGAAAAACATCTTTGTACCTGTGCCTTTGGCAAGATAATGAGATAACTCAACAATTCACCTACAAACAAACTCATATCATGCCCATTGTTGAAAGGCCATATAACTTTCCACCATCTGAAGCTCCAAAGTTTATGATCAGACTAAGGTTCACAAATCATCTATATTTCTAATTGTTTCCTTTCATAAAAGAGCGAAATCCTTCGAGTTATTTCCAATTTCAAAAAGTAAAAGCAAAAATCATGCATTGGATAAATAAAAACAGAAAGATCTGAAAGACCCATGCATGTGACAGTCTGTTTCAGTCCACCAAAATGGGAGTTCCCAAATCCAACATATTAACCATGTAATTAGGTTAAAAAGAGCCTCCACAAAATGGCAGTTCAGTGTTTCATATACAATCTGTGTTTATTCATTTCAAAACATGTATATCCTCATGCACACCAAGAGGTTGGAAGGTTCATGGCAAAAGGAGAGACAAAAAGAATTAAATTCTGCCCAACACATTATTTGTGGAAGGGGAAGAAAACCATTGAACCAAGGACCAAAGATTCAATTTTATTATTGAAATTTTATACATCACATCAATAGTTTAGCCGATGAAAAATTTAAGAACCAATTGATAAGAGGGTACCGTATCTTTCTTGAAATTCAGGTGTGCTCTGTAAGAATTCCAACCCTGGATGTGTTGCCAATAGTTCTTGAAGAACAGGCTTGAGGTCGGTCTGTTCAAATGCCAAAAAAAAAGGAATGATGATGAGTCCACCAATTGACACACACCTAGCAATATTATCATTTTAAATCATGACAATGAAGCAATACACAACAAGCCAACATGAGTAACAAAAAAATTAAAGGGTGCTTGCAAGACAAACCTTTGTGAGGTATTTGCTCTGTGGCTGCTTTAAGATGTTGAATATACAAGTTGCTTTATCCATTGCTAGCATATTGCCATCCACCCAATACTTAATGAAGGAATCCCTGAAAAAAAATGAATAACTGAAAACGTAACCAATTTCTGTTCAATTATTCAATTAAAATGAACAGAAAAGATCATAAAATAGGCGAAAAAGTAACTCTACGTTCTCAAAATGCAGCAGATATGTCGAAACAATAAACCTAACCCCTGTCACTCGGCAGCAAAGCCTACTACAATGCAGCCAACACCATACCAAATTCATGAGAAGTGACATATTTAGTCAGATTCTATGTGAGATCTCCACTTCCTATCAAACAACTCTAAACAGGAAGATCTTTCAGTTATTAGTGATTTATTGGGTTGCATTTATTATTTATTTGTTGCATTTATTGGGTTCCAGCTTGCCAAAGGATTTAAAAAATACTTGTATCCGCCTAAAAAGTGTAACTTTGGAGAAGTTATGGTGCACATGGTATATTGTGGAACTAACTAATATAATGCTCTGGAATGGAGAGAAAAGAGAGAGAGAGAAAAAAAAAGGAACCTACGAGTTTGTTATATAAGTGGGCACAAAATAAACAAAGCAAACCATATGCATGTTGCTAGTGCTATATGTCATCCTAGTAAACTAAATAGAATAAAAGGTAGCTCGCAATTTCCAAATGCTGAAAAGGAGATGAGAATGAATTACAAAGAACAATTTCTCAGTGATATATCTAGGATAAAACCCTGTTACAAAAAGATGCTTGCGGATGGCCCTCTGTAGAGAAAATCAACAAGTGCCTACCTTGTCACTATCCCTCTGCAGTCGACATCTATCTTTCTAAAAAGCACAGAGGAAATACAAGATGGTAGCTTGCAGAGTTCCTTTGTCACAGGCTTAAATTCTACAAAACAAAAGAAAAAATGTTAAGTCCCATTGATTTTGTACCTTCTCCTCTATACTGGCAACAAAGTAGCATATAAGCACAAGAAAAGGAGATAAGAAATATAAATTGATTATTGTTCTAACCATCTATTTGTAATCCGTCCGGATGATTACTGAAAAATTGATTAATTCTAGAGAGGCATTGTTCTTTCAGTTCATTTGCTGCTGGTCGACCATTTTGAAAATAAAACTGCAAGCACACAAAACTTGATACTCAGCCTTACTCAGAGATAAAACTTAAATTCTCAATCCAGTGATTGACTCTTAATTATACTGTATCTTACAACAGAAGCTGTCAGGAGTAGGTGCAACCTGAGGTATGAGTTCTCGTGCTGGTTCACGAACTAATTTTAATGGAGAACCCATTGAAGAAGGACTTGTCTTGTGCTTAGACATGCGTGGAGAACCTGACGAACTTCTTGGCGAAAGTGGAGGTGCACTGCCAGAAGGAAACATTGAGGGCAGGGAATTGCCTCCACCACCACTAGCAGCAACAGAGATCCCGAACACATTAATGGAGTTTCCGGCTTTTCCATCGTCAATTAAGGATTTCACCTAAACTCAAATGAAACAAGTTTAGAAGAAGATCAGAGAAAAATACTCAAATGTATTTTCCAAAAGGCTAGTTACTCTAGTATAATTCTTATAATTCTCCAACCCCAACCGCAACCCCAAAACAAAGGCGGTAGCCACAAATTAGTATTTGCAAGGGAATTCTCACAAGTTATCCAGCATATCAAACTAAAACAACATTACAATGAAATACTACTAATGGGAAGAGAAAGGGGCACAGACAGAAATGAAATGAATCACATATTACAACAGCATAACTTAGTTCATACCCAATTTCATTACTTATCAGCATCAATTGGCTACAGCGCAAAAATCTTATGACCTACTGAAAGTTTATTACGTTCCGGGGATAGTTTCAAAAACAAGAAAAGTACCAGTCGACAGGTATCTGGAAGTGAGAGCCACTGAGAGAACAATTCTTCAGCAAGCTGAGGACTGGCTTTAAGTACATAAGGAGACAATTCAGGGAGCTGCAACAACTCAGGGTCCAAATAAGGAGTATCCCCACTGCCCACTGTATCAATATCCATCACATACACTTAAGCCCTATAATCAATTTTCAAAAACGAAGTAATAACTAACGACCAATAAACCCTCGTTTTGAATTCCTCAAATCACCTACTGCAAGTCAAAACAGAATTCCCCAAAGTCAAAATCGACCATTTTCTATCAAGGAAAGTCCTCACTCCGTCTCAGAAGAAAAACCAAAGGCAAGTTCTCCAATGCTTCCTGAAATTCAATCTCTTCCGAAAACGAAAAAATCCAAAGCTCAAGAAAGTGTCAAAACTTCTTGCACTGAAGCCCTAGAAATTGAGATAGAGAATTGCTCAACGGCATATGCTGAATGTGAAAAAAGAGAGTAGGGAAATGGAGAAAGAGAAGGAGATAAGAAAGGGGTTAAGGGAGTGATAGGATGAGAAGCAAAGGAGTAATAATTGGAATGAATAATTCAGAATTGTATAATAAGGGGAAAGTTTGAAGTATTAACAAGTAGTAGCCATAGCAGAGCAGAAGAGAGAGAGAAGCACTTATGGTTAAACCGAAACCGCCCTAGAGAGTAGAGAATGCAGAAGCTGTTCAGCTTTGTAACTTGTACGAATTTTATACGGTGACCTTATAGTTATACGGTCCACCTAGGGCTTTTCGATGACTTTATTTTATTTTAAAAAAATAAATTAAATTTTACGTAAATATCAAATAATTTATTTTGGGACTTAAAAAAAAAAAAAAAAAAAAAGAAAAGGCCAAGTCATGAAGTTCGGTGGATTTCTGAGATTTGTTATTTTAGGTATATATAAGAAAAAATCATAAGGTTAACATAATTAGGGGTGAGCATAGTCGATTAATCGGTTTATGATGACTAATTCATTAATCAGTTCATTAATATCGATTTTTTGAAATTTTAATCCATTACCATCGGTTAACCAGTCTATCGGTTTCGAATTTTCGGATCGGTTACCAAATATTTTTCGGTTAACCACTATAATTATAAATATATTCATAAATAAAATTAAAATACTTAAAATACTTAAAAATTAAAATTTTTTTCACTATAATATAACATTATTGTTGTTAAAATAAAAATATTTAGTGGATATAAGCAAATTTGTTTTTAAAAATTAATATTTAATAAGTAAATATATTAACCGGTCCATAATCACTTTTAATTAGATAAATTGTTATATTTACTAATAGCCAATTAAAAAAAGTTAAAAACTATAAAATAATTAGTATAATGAAAAAAAAAAATACATGATTACTTTTAATTAGGATAAATTGTTATCAATTATTAAAAAATTAATAAATTAACTAAAAATTCGGTTTCGGTTCGGTTAACCAATCACATGAGTCAAAAACCATTAACTAGTCCGTTAATATTGGTTTTTTCAAAACACTAAACATTAACCAGTCAATTACAATCGGTTAACCAGTCAATCGGTTCGGTTTCAGATTTTTTTCGATTAACCGAATCCATCGATTTTTTTTCCCGCCCCTAAACATAATGCTTTTGTTTTTTAAAGAAAAATGTTATATATATATAGATATGGTTTTTTTTTTTCCGAGTATTAAGCTTCAATTTACTCTATAAATGTATTTTTATCAATCTAAATGAAATTCTTGCCTAACATTTATGTTATTAAATAGTGACGGAGTTTTATGGAGACATGTAGGAATCATATGGCCTTTTTTTTCCTGAATATATATATGATGTAATGTATATGATTATTACTAGAGCCACATTCAAGTTTACACCCTTACTTTTAGAATTTTTTTAATTATAAATATAAATTATTATAATGATTTTCCTAATTTATTTTACATGCTCCTTTTTAAATTTTAATTCAATAATAATTATATAATTTTAATTTTTAATAATAAATTATAATGTATGCTCTCACTAACATGAAATATCGATTCCGTCACTACTTGTGTTATTTTCAAAAAAATCTCACACAATATATATATGCATTTTCCCTCAAAAAAAAAAAAAGTGCATATATGCATTTCAAATAGTAATGAATCCAATTTTGCTTACCTTTGTTTTTGAACTCAATTCCGCTTACCTAATAATTTACTATATATGCTCTTCTCTTAATTGATTTTTATTTTTATTTTTTTTATTTCCAATTTTATAATTTTAAATTATTTCCAATTAACTTGTTAATTTTAATAATTTTGTTTTTTTTTTGAATTTTTATTTCACCCGCGTGCAACGCAAACATTTTCTAATTACTTAGGCTATGTTTGGTAAGAGGGATTGCATTGTAATGTAATTGGAGACGTAATGGATTAAATAGTGTATTGTAATGTAATGTAATTATGATTACATTACTATGTTTGGTTGAATTAGTATTGTAATGTAAATATAAATACATTCCTATGTTTGGTTACATTATATATATGTATTGAAATATAATTATATTTATAATTACCAATTAATTTTTTTATATAATTATTTTATTTTTTTATAATTATTTTATATATTTATTATATTATGATCTCATATAAAAAATACAATTATACTAAATTATACCGATTCATATTAAATTTTAAATTTATTATTTAAAGTAAAATTAATATAACAATCATAGCTATAAAATATCAAATAAATTAACATAACAATAGCAACTATAAAATAAATCTCAAGAAAAAATCATTAGTATAACTTTTTCTCAAATAATAAGAGTTAATATATGTTGATACCACACAATATAATTGAAAAACCCAACTTATTACATTTAGAAAGTCTAACCATTGTGACAATATTACTAATTTCCTTCTCTTTATCAACTTCCTTGTGGCCAAAACTAGGGGAGCCATTTCTCTTTAACTGTACATAAAAAAAAAAAAATTGAAAATTAGAAATCTACTTTCGGGTAAAAATCAGAACATAGCCAAATGAAAATTTATTTGACATTTATAAAAACAGAGAAAAGTTCATAGCATGATCTGTTTATAGCTTGACATTTATAAAATTTTTGAAAGATGGCAAAAGCGATGGTAACAGAAGGATTGAAATGTGCACCAGAAATATGACCAATTGAATAAACCATAACCATAACAATTAAACCCCAAACTACACAAATTCCTAGAAATGTAACTGATCCATAATATGGAAGAAAACCAATTAAAGCTTAAGCCCTCATCATCATTGCTGTTAATGGAAATTTCAATTCTACACAACTATAGGAAACAAGCTGACAGAAGATAATAGTCTCACATGCAAAAGGGTTGAAGAAATTACATTTAAAAAGCACAGGAGAGAACCAACCAATGAACCTCCAATAGCAAGAAGCGCCAAGAACTAAAAATCAAAAATAATCTGTCAATGATGAACATGAAGAATATCATAATCAGGACTTGATTCTGCAGTAAAAAATCTAAAAGCATCATTGGTTATATAGAATCACTGCACAATCTATATACAGACAGGCACTATTATTTCCATTCAGTAGAAAGAGACAATAGAAAGAATCAGTGCACCAATTACTAATTTCAAATCAATTTAATCACTAGAATTTGCTAAACATTTTAACAATAATTTGGAATCAAAAGATTGGGCTCTCTGCCTAACTTCAAAAGATTTGTGCTTTTGATCTTCCACATTTTTGTCCCAAATTTAAAAATTTCTCCATCACATAATTTTTATCTGTCATTATTTTCCTCTTGAGGAAACTTTTCATATCTAATATCAACACAAAAGATCAACTAACATATTGAAATATCCAAAAGAATTTCAGCAAGAAAGTGAAAGAATTTAGTACCCTCTCAATATTTGACTCGGTAAAGCGAACAAATCGAACAACTGGGTTGCCACCGGATGGGTTAGCCAGGGCATAGTTGAAGCTTGAATCATGGGGTTTAGAAGAACTATGAGATGTACCTGCTGGTGGTGCTGATTCTGGAGAAGATGATGAACTTAGAGTAGCTAAAGGACATAACATCCGCCGTCTAATTGTTATCGGCCGGCAAACTAGGGTTGATATTGAGAGAGGAGAAGTGGAGATTGAAGCAAACAGAGCCATGGTATAAAAACAAAAAGCCTACCCTGCTACTAAGTTCCTAAAAAGTGGGATAACTTAAATAAATTAAAATTATGAAGATCTTTAAACTGGACTTCAGCTTAAATCATAGATATGTCTTCATTGAAAAGGAAATCGTGGTTCAAAAATTACAACATCAAATTGAAATTGGAACTTCTCAAAATTGCAAAATCCAAAGAACCACAACAATGAAATAATTCAGAGAAACCATCACTAGAAATTCAAGTATAGCAAGTTCAAATCCATAAAGTAACTAAAACTTCATCTCAACAATGCAGCATTAAGATTACCTATCAGAGAAAACAGAGAAGATCAGCAAATCCACCGACAGAGTAAACCAATTAGGGCATCGCCAATGGGTCTCTTTCTCTTAGGATTGTGATGGCGACTGCGACGGCGCGGGCGCGAGATGAGAACGAAAGAGACGGCAGCAGCGACGGCACGAGGTGAGAAGGAAAGAGACGGTAGCAGCGACGGAGAGAGTGAGATAGAGGAGACACAGGCTGAGAGAGGGAGAGAATGAGTGTGTAATGCTAAATACAACCCAATATTAACGTATTCAAAAATGCTTTAGTAAACGTATTAAAGAAAACCTTTGTATTTAACATTACATTACACTTAATTTTATTAAGGTTAACAAACAAAGGAATAATTACATAATAGATTACATTTCAATCCAATGCAGTCTACCAAACATAGCCTTAATCCATGTAATGTGTATCATCATTCTCCCAAGTCTTTCTCATAAGGCAAACTATTGCAATTTCAAAGCAAACCAATTTACAATATTTGAAATCCACAATGTCAGTCGCGAGTCTGATCTCTCCGCTCCCATCTCTTCTCTACACACTCTCCCTAAAATATAAGGAAGGCCCCCTTCAACCACCACAACACCGTTAAAATAAAAATATTAAAATATAAAATCAGATCGAATTAAATCATAAACAAATCGAAATACAAACCATCATTACATGCATATAATAAATGAATTATATTGTAAACATGTCAATTAAATTTTAGATCGACCTATCAATTGATCCAAAAATATAGTTTAACCTTTTATTTTTCAGTGATTCATTTGAAGGGTTTTCTTAGTATTTCTTACCTAAATTCCGACTATACACAACATATGGACCGTTATCTCTTCCTTTCCTTTTGCTTGTCTCTATCCTTAACAGAATCGTTAGAAGAAACAAATCCCAGACCTTCCTTATCAGTTCTCTTATGATATTGTTTCACTTTAACATCTTCCTTGGCATTCTTACCAATTCCTCTTCCTTCATGCCAACCATAACCAGCAAGCAGGGCCGCACCAAATCCTTCTACAGGAACATCCCTAAACTCCTCAAACCCTTGATCTTCTGGCAACCGTTGAAGATCGTACCTCAACTTCTCCAGCAAGACATTCTCAGTACTTTCAGGTTTCTGCTGAACTTTTGCTCTTGCTCCCTCATCGTCTCCATTGGGGTTACTTTGTTGTCGGAGATTAAGACCATAAGACATGCTCTTATCATCCCCTTCATCAGCATCAGCTGCAACCTCAAAGCAGAGGCCTTCCCCATCAGATTGCAGAGTAGGAAGGACGTCAATGTTCTTCATATGCTTGTGAGGCCGCCATTCATTCTCCTTAGGTGGGATTATGAGTTTCTGATTGGAACTGGCTGCAATTTTTGAAGGATCAAATTCTGTCACATATTCTCTAGTGCCATTATTTTCACCCCTGCTGTACATTTCATTGGAGGGTTTAGGTTTAGCTGAGGATTTTGATGCTGATTTTGCTGGAATTGAGAAGGAAAGCTTCATTGTAGTTCAATTCCAAGGGCAAAGCCTGACTTCTTTTTTTCCTGGGCTATTGATGTCCCTTGGTACTTGACACCTTCCTAGGCTTCAGCTTCTGATTAAGAAGTTGAATACACAAATCATTTTATTATTTTACCTCAAATAATCATTATATATAATAATGAAAAAAAAAATACAGTATTAATCTAAGACTAAAACTAACAAGGTAGAGCCACAATCTTCCCCAAAAAAATCAGAATTTAGGCCTCCTTAAGAGCATTCTCTCATTGATAGTGAACCAAAAAAAGCATTTCAAACTCCTCTTTTTCTGTTTTTTTAGTCTTTACTCATGAGCAAATGACACAATTTTTCGACCATCACCAATTAACCTAGTTTCTAAACGATAAAAAAAATACAGAACTCGTTGTAATTCTGACAAGAGATAACTATCTCTGGAGATGCTCACGGGGCGGGGCGGGGAATAGCTCCCCACCCACGTCCCCGCACTGGGGCAGGGATTCCCCGTCCCCGCACTGGGGCAGGGAAGGCAGGGGAGGAACTGGCCCCGCCCCCGCCCCCGATGGAGTATTCCACATTGGGGCAGGGATCCCCGTCCCCGATGGGGATCCCCGACCCGAATTAAAAAAAATAAATAAAATTTAATTAATAATTTAAAATTTAAAAAATCCCATACAACTTAAATACAAAAATGTATCCAATACAATTCTAAAATATCAAGTTAGAAAAATGGCTGGTGGTGAGTATAATCATCAATTATAAATACTGTGTTTTACAATATATATATTGCAATTAGGAGGTCTACATCTTTGCACTTTATAATCGCAAATTGAACATTTTTTACATTATGATTCACAATTACCTAATAATTTATATATATTCTTTTTGTCAGAGAGAAGAGCACAAGACAAATGATATTATGCTTTACAATTTACAAATAATTAATATGCCAAAATTATATTTGCTAAACCAAATAATTAAACAAAAAGACAGTAGTACAGGTACAAATGGTTTTATTTGCAATCTATAAATGGAATACTAAATCATATTCAGAAAATTAAAAAAAATAAAATAAAACCAATTTACAAATGGCAAATACTAAAATGATCAAACAAACACAACCAATCTATAAGGAATAATCAAAATAATTTGAATTATTAACTGAAAAACAGCTATTATCTTTCTTGAATTCATCCTATTCCCACTTCAGAATTGGTCACAGTGAAAGTTGAAATTCAATATTTCACAAATTAGCTTGAGAATTATTGTCACTAAACCGAAGTTTATTCACTTATGGCTGCAACAAATTTTCTTAAAGCCTAATTTATATCCTAACAGCATAATTTGAACTAAATAATTTTCTTACAGCTAATTAATATCCTAACAGCATAATTTTCTTAATGCTTAATGCTTGCCCAGAATCCACTTTCTACAATTCAAATAACAACAAATTTTGGTTGCCGAAGGCAGAATAGACCAAGAAGGAAAAGGGGCAAATGAGATTAAAAAAATGATCAATGGTTATCAGAAATCACTTACCACCTTGCGATCTCCGATCAACAGCTGGCGTATTGGAATGACGAAATTGGCGTTCCAAATTGAAAACCAAGCTTAAAGGAAATTCCCAGAGAGTGAACAGCTTGATATTGAAGAAGACGACGAAGCAAATGCAAAGGAACACAATGAATCACTAAATTTATACAAAAACAAACAGGCATTTTGTGAAAAATAGCTAAAGTTCATAGAGATTTACCGAACAGAGGGAGATTGAGGTCTGCTGCGCTGTGTGTCGCCTGAGGGAGATCGAATGGGGATTGGCGGCAGAACAGACAGAGAGTGAAAGAGACAGGGAGAGCGGCTGAGTGAGACTAAAGAGAGGTATGGAGATCGGAGGCTGGGTGAGACCGTGAGGGAGGAAGGGAGGGCGGCGGCTGGGTGAGTGAGAGTGGCTGCGTGCGTGAGAGTTTCAGAGGCAAGGAAATAATATTAGGGATTGGAAGAAAAATGTTATATATATATAGATATGGTTTTTTTTTTTCCGAGTATTAAGCTTCAATTTACTCTATAAATGTATTTTTATCAATCTAAATGAAATTCTTGCCTAACATTTATGTTATTAAATAGTGACGGAGTTTTATGGAGACATGTAGGAATCATATGGCCTTTTTTTTCCTGAATATATATATGATGTAATGTATATGATTATTACTAGAGCCACATTCAAGTTTACACCCTTACTTTTAGAATTTTTTTAATTATAAATATAAATTATTATAATGATTTTCCTAATTTATTTTACATGCTCCTTTTTAAATTTTAATTCAATAATAATTATATAATTTTAATTTTTAATAATAAATTATAATGTATGCTCTCACTAACATGAAATATCGATTCCGTCACTATTTGTGTTATTTTCAAAAAAATCTCACACAATATATATATATGTTAAATTTCATTTATAAAATTATTTTTACGGATTGAGTCACCAAATATGTTAGTTAAGCTAAGTTTTTAAAGTTATATATGCATTTTCCCTAAAAAAAAAAAAAAAAAAAAAGTTCATATATGCATTTCAAATAGTAATGAATCCAATTTTGCTTACCTTTGTTTTTGAACTCAATTCCGCTTACCTAATAATTACTATATATGCTCTTCTTTTAATTGATTTTTATTTCCAATTTTATAATTTTAAATTATTTCCAATTAACTTGTTAATTTCAATAAATTTTTTTTTTTTTGAATTTTTATTTTACCCGCGTGCAACGCAGACATTTTCTAATTACTTAATCCATGTGATGTGTATCATCATTCTCCCAGGTCTTTCTCAGAAGGCAAACTATTGCAATTTCAAAGCAAACCAATTTACAATATTTCAAATCCTCAATGTCAGTAGCGAGTCTGATCTCTCCACTCCCATCTCTTCTCTATACACTCCCTAAAATATAAGAAAGGCCCCCTCCAACCACCGCAACACCATTAAAATAAAAATATTAAAGTATAAAGTATCGAATTAAATCATAAACAAATCGAAATACAAACCATCATTATATGCAAAAAATAAATGAATTATATTGTAAACATGTCAATTAAATCTTAGATCGACCTATCAATTGATCCAAAAATATCGTTTAACCTTTTCTTTTTCAATGATTCATTTGAAGGGTTTTCTTAATATTTCTTACCTAAATTCCGACTATACACAACATATGGACCTTTTCTAATGAATAGTTGTTGTTTCACACCTAAAATATGTCGCCCAACATTTCTTATTATCGGACAAAATGGGTCTAATAAGCATCCAGGTACAAAGCCAAAAAAAGAGAAGTACTGCCATCATTACTAAAGAATGAAAATTCATAGCATTTTCTATGCAAATGATAAGCTGATTGCAGAATTGAAGACAGAAGTGAAGTAACTTGCTCCATACTTTCTATGCAAATGGTAAGCATGACCAAATAAAAACTCAGATCTTACAATGCACACTACGTATCATGAAAAGACGACACCATGAGTTTACATTGCATAGCATTTCAGTAGCAATTCCAAACATTGGGCAAAACATTTTCGTAAAGAAATAGCATTTCCAAACATTTCGGTGAAGAATATTCTTTAAGAAACAACTAAACACATGAATTGAATACCAAGAATCTATATATCTAATTGATGCACTCTTGAAATACGAAATTACAACAAATCTTGATCTGTTCTATCAGATTTTTCCATGTACAAACAAATCATTCTTTGATTCAGCAGACCCAAAATCTTCAACATATCATTGGAAATAATGTCTTAATGACCAAAAATGTTATCCAGCAGCACAAGTAACTGCCCAGGATCTTCCTTACCGTTCCCAATTAAGCAGCAGAAAAAAGGTTTGAAATTAAAAACTAATGGAGAAATATTATATTAAGGCTTCTTTCTTCCTGTTGAGTAAAATAATTATAAGATCAACAAGAACAGAAACCCTGACTTGGTTCTTCAATCTACTCACCTTCTTGATGCATTGTTCTGCAACATAATTTATCAGTTTCAATATCAGAATTATACTTGAACTGCATATAACCATCAATTAATTAATGCCAGAATTATGCTTAAACTGCAAATAATTATGAACAACATAAACTTCACCAAATAAATTAAGCGGTCACTTATTCTACTCAATAAACATGTGATTGCTACTAAAACAGAATAAAAATTAGCTCCAAGAAGAACATAAAACAGAATAAACATTTGTTTTTCTCCCCCATGGTAAGCCAGGATTTGTAGAGCACTTAACTAGCAAAAAAATCCCCAGCTCACAGCATTCAATACCAGATGAACTTAGCAATAACAAGTTTTTCAATAATCATAATAAGCACGAGAACAAACTCATCAACTACCAAAAGAGAACGATATAGCAATTAAAACAATAAATATATAATTAACTAGTTGACCGCACAGCTTATTGTCATTATCTGTCCAGCAGTTCCAGTGACAGGATAAAATTCTCCCATTTTGAACATAGCAGAAGCAAAATCACAGCTGAAAGTTTTAGAATTTCTGATGTACTCAGTTACAATGGCATCAGTAGAATCCCAGCTGAAAAGAATTTGATCAGATTCAAGAAGGCCTTTCGTTTGGATCAAGTTCTTGAAGTAATTGTTATCAAAAGAATTTGGTGTGACTGAATCAAGTGGAGCTAAATTTCCATCATCACCACTGGCAGGATAGCAACAGCAGCGAGTGCTTGCAAATCCATTGGTGCAGATTCTGTCACGAAAGATAAAGCATTGAGCTTGGCCTAGAGTGTGAAAGCCTGATAAAATAACCATGTCCTTGCACTTAGTCCTTTGCTTTGACACATCGATATAATTCTGTCCAGCCCATCCTTAAGACTAGGTAGCTTGCTGCTGGCTAAGCTCCTGCTTGCAGCAGTTGAATCTCTTCTACCCAGCTTCACTGTCCGAGATGGACCACCCACCTGATGGTAAAATTGTTGAAAATATATCATAAAATTGATAACCAAAAAAAAGAAAGAAGTTGGATTTAAAATTACAAGATTGAAAAAATTAAAAAAAAAAAGTTGATAAAAAACTTGCATATGCAGATGTGTCCCTTGCTGCTACACCCAAAATATCAAAACATGAAACAATTCTTGGGCATATCTTCCCTACTTGAGATTTGGCTTTGTCTATTATTTCATAACCTATTGCAGAATCCTTATTAGACCATAAAATTTTTACTTTGTCTTTTCAATTGATAAGCAAGGAGAGGCATAAAGTCTAAATCAAGATACAGATCAAAACCACAGCAGAGGGTGGATAACCTTATTAAAACAATTATCTGGAAGATTACTGAGATCAGTGAAGCCTACAGAACTGCACAATAGCAATTATGTCTGTTCTTAATCATAGGCATCCTCTAGTCAATTCAAGAACTAGAATTTTTTTTCCCAGATAAATATAAAGTTTTTACCTTTTATTTTAAATTGGTAAAAAATAAAAGTGTACATGAAGATTTAGATCATACAGCATCCTCAGAAGAGAATGGATAAACTCATTCCAGCAAGAAAACAAACACATTAATCAAGAATGACAAACTCATTCTGGAAAACATCACCAAATATTAATCAGGAATGATATAAACTATGCTCAAATTCGAAGACAACAGAAAATCTTAAAATTCATAATAAAATGAAGAAATTTGAGGGGGAAAAAAAATCAAGTCACAACACTATAAGATATCTAATCTTCTCAGTTGGTCACTGGAAGCAGTTGATTGGATCAAATTTCAACTGAGCAGCAAGGAGAGCCCCATCATTATCTTGTTCTTGCAATTGAAGTTCATAAAGTTATACATTGAGGTTATTATAACAGTAAAATGGTAGGGAAATGGTAAGAGTAGTATACTGACTTGCTTGAGGAAGACGAAGACCAAGAAAAAGAAAATAGAGTGCGTCTGAAACCCTTTGAAATTAATTTTACATACCTGTAACTGCAAAATTAATTGCTTTGCATGGCATATTACTGCATCTCACCCGTAAATGCAAAATTAATTTCACAAAACTTGTAAGTGATGAAGTATGGTGATAAGCCAAGGATGGGGGAAAGCAAAAGTAGGAATTTTGGAGAATGAAAACAATTTTGGAAAGCCACACATACAACACCCAGAACATACGCCAATTGAAATGAACATACTTGCAGGAGAAATTACTATTGCAATGTCTGAGCAACTCAATCACCTACTCCCAATCCAATTCCAACTTTGCTTTTAAAGTAACAAACTAGTCAGTAAAGCAATCAGAGTATAATGATCTCCGTGGAAAAAGTGCCATATATCATATTAAGCAGTGGATACAATAACCAAAATGAGGCAGAACAGAACATCACAGTTTTATCCACTAAAATATCAACTTAAACAGTTAAAAGAAAAAAAAATCCCATCAAGTATCAAATTAGCAACTATAGAAATAACAACATTATAAAAAGTAATTTCCTTTGGATGGATGACCCTAAAGTATCAGTTGGAAGAATGAAACCAAGCATCAATATCCAATGTAGCTGGGATCGCCAACATACTCGGCAACTTGTTCCAGTTTGACATTATGCAGCTCATGAGTATCTATATCTTGCACAACCCCAATTTCTTGGTCCAAATCCTTTTGCACCAAATTTCCACAAACCCCTTTATGTTTCCCATATAGAACAAGAACACGGCCCCCTCGACGTGGTAATGCAGTCTCAAGAAGGTCCTGATCCACTCCTTGTACCAGCTCCTTAGTCTCATCCATGGATATATCACAAACATATGGACCAACCACATCAACCACCTCCCCCTTCTTCAAATAAAATCTACCCTCTTTCAAGTCCCTACTGATTATCCTGACCCTAATGTGATTCCTGAGCCACCTCTTTCTGTCATCTTTCACATGCTCACTATATCTTCTCACACTCTTCCTGCTTTCTTTACTTGATTCAGTAATGGGCGTGTCACTGTCCCTATCTATTGATTGCTTGGTTTCTATCTCTAAAGCCTTCAACTTCCTCAAGCATTTTTCCTCTTCTTTAGAACCCAAATCTGCAATATCAGAAATCTGCAGTTTGAGCTCCTCATTTCTTTCTACAAGCTTCAAAACAACCCAATCAGCATTTAGTCTCTCCAAAATTCTACCCTTTGAGCCCAAAATCTCTCTTCTACCAGCAATTACTCTCACATCTTTACCAATTAAGAAACCATCGTCATGGGCATCTTGGCGTCTTTCTCTCTTCCTTTCCTTTTGCTCGTCTCTATCCTTAACAGAATCGTTAGAAGAAACAAATCCCAGACCTTCCTTATCAGTTCTCTTATGATATTGTTTCACTTTAACATCTTCCTTGGCATTCTTACCAATTCCTCTTCCTTCATGCCAACCATAACCAGCAAGCAGAGCCGCACCAAATCCTTCTACAGGAACATCCCTAAACTCCTCAAACCCTTGATCTTCTGGCAACCGTTGAAGATCGTACCTCAACTTCTCCAGCAAGACATTCTCAGTACTTTCAGGTTTCTGCTGAACTTTTGCTCTTGCTCCCTCATCGTCTCCATTGGGGTTACTTTGTTGTCGGAGATTAAGACCATAAGACATGCTCTTATCATCCCCTTCATCAGCATCAGCTGCAACCTCAAAGCAGAGGCCTTCCCCATCAGATTGCAGAGTAGGAAGGACGTCAATGTTCTTCATACGCTTGTGAGGCCGCCATTCATTCTCCTTAGGTGGGATTATGAGTTTCTGATTGGAACTGGCTGCAATTTTTGAAGGATCAAATTCTGTCACATATTCTCTAGTGCCATTATTTTCACCCCTGCTGTACGTTTCATTGGAGGGTTTAGGTTTAGCTGAGGATTTTGATGCTGATTTTGCTGGAATTGAGAAGGAAAGCTTCATTGTAGTTCAATTCCAAGGACGAAGACCCTGACTTCTTTTTTTCCTGGGCTACTGGTGTCCCTTGGTACTTGACACCTTCCTAGGCTTCAGCTTCTGATTAAGAAGTTGAATACACAAATCATTTTATTATTTTACCTCAAATAATCATTATATATAATAATGAAAAAAAAAATACAGTATTAATCTAAGACTAAAACTAACAAGGTAGAGCCACAATCTTCCCCAAAAAAATCAGAATTTAGGCCTCCTTAAGAGCATTCTCTCATTGATAGTGAACCAAAAAAAGCATTTCAAACTCCTCTTTTTCTGTTTTTTTAGTCTTTACTCATGAGCAAATGACACAATTTTTCGACCGTCACCAATTAACCTAGTTTCTAAGCGATAAAAAAAATACAGAACTCGTTGTAATTCTGACAAGAGATAACTATCTCTCATGCACCATGGCTTGGAAGTTATTGCAAGGAATTGTGGAGATTGAACAAGTTCTATAATATCTGTAACTAAACCCTAAGATTTTTTAGAAAATAAAAAACAGAGCAATAAGAACTTGAACCTGCGAAGGCACAGTTCAATAAATTATAACTAAATCTTACTTGCTTGACGTGAATCCTAAATCAGATTACTGTGGGCGATTGCTGGTGGTCGTGGAGAAGCTTCAAACCGGCGATGTAAAACGGAATGCTGTCGAAGAGCTATGTGCAACGGAGACTGGAAAGTAGCTGCTATGGAACTAAGAATCGCAAAGGCAAATCGATTGGTCAACGGAGAAAGAGGCAGAGATAGAGCAGTGCCGTGAACGGAGAAAGAGGAATGGATGAATGCAATTTCTGGTTACGGATGATAACAATGTCGTTTTTCTGGTCTTTCTCTACCAAATTCCAACAAAACTACGCCGTTTCAGTTGAACCCGATTTGTCCGGGTTAACTGGTCAGCCGGTTTCCCATGTCAAATTAAATAATTAAATAAGCATATATTTTTATTATATAATAAAAGAGTGAAGAAAGCTGCGAACTTTTTTTTTATTTTCTCCCAATTTTCGAGCCAAAAACCAAAATCTCTCTCTGTATCTGATTTTCTTCTTCTTCCTCTCCGTTAAGGAATCTCTAGCACTTTCCGAAAAACCAAACCGGAGCTCAAAAAACAAACAAAAATGAATATCTTCAGCAAGAAACCTAGTCCAAGAGGTTTTTTTTTTTCTTAATTTTGATGCGACATCCGTATTTATCAGATTTTATCCTTGAATTTTGAAAAAAAATGCTGTCTTTGATTTAAAATTTGTGCTTTTTGCTTCCGTTTTGGATAAATATGGCTATTTTTTTCCCTGAATTTCAGTGTTGTTAGTTACAATTTTTTGATTGATCGTTAATTTTGATTGCAGAGGTCCTTCGAGAAAGTAAAAGAGAAATGCAACATGCTACTAGAGGTATTATCAATCTTGGGTTTACTGATTTTCAGCATTGGAGTTGCAGAACCCTTGACAAATCTCTATCTCTATCTTTGTTGTGGGTTACATTTGAGATCATATGAATTTGACATCTGTTTTAATTTTGGGTACTGTGGTTTTTATAGGATAAGAAAACGTTTATTGTGGACATTATTATCCAAGAAATCAAAGCGTGATGATTCAGCATTTATACATAAAAGGATATTTTATTTTGCTGCCTTAGTTTCATTTTTATTTATATAGAACTTAGTGTGATGATTCTAGTGTATGATGACAATCGAAAGCGTTTTGGTCGGCAAAGTTGTCAGCTTAAATTGTTATATTTATTGACCAGTAAATGCAGTATGTTATTTTCATATCTGCAAAATAAGCTTGTTGTTGTAGTTATACCCAAAAAGGTCAACCCCATGCTTCATATGCTCCAAGAAGCCTCCTTTGCCTAGAATTTGGTCCCTATTTGCTTCAAATTTATTTTGTGTATCTGGGAGAAAAATTGTATTTAGAAATCAAGACTTCAGCATTTCACATTTTTGAGTTCCTTTTGTGTGATTGTGCAAGAGATACTTGTGAAACCAAGACACCAGTAAAGGATCCTTGTTTACCCATAATCCCCTTTAAGGCCTTGTCAACCTTAAACTTGAAAATAACGCGGAAAGCCTTTTTTCAATAGCAATGTACATTTTAGGATTCACTCTTGTCGAGTCTTCTCCAGAGCACTTTTTCTTGTCAATGCTGATTTTCTTCATTGAAGAGATCTTGCCTTGACTTTTTGGCTTGTCTGGGACCATTTAATGCATGGGGCTATTGGTCTTGCCTTTTTCCTTTGCTGAATTTTTGGTTTGATTTTTTTTTTTTTTTTAACTTGATGTTTTTGTTGTGTTTTAACCTGATTCAGGTATAGAGAAGGAAATCGGGGCACTGCAATCAGAGGTATGTCAATAGTTAACAATGATGGTCCTGTTTTCTGAATATTTGATATTTCATCTAATAGATTTACCGTCATTTCAGGAAAAGAAGCTTGTTGCTGAGATAAAAAGAACAGCTAAGACAGGAAATGAGGTATATCATATATTTTGATTCAAGTTGGATTCTTGTCAGCTCTAGAAAACTGAGTTATTTTGGTGTAGGAGGAGTTAACTTTTTCTAGAGCTTTTTAATCCTTGGGTTGAAGGGACTCGCCACTTGAATGCGAGGGATAATTGATATTTTTTGTTCCAATAGTCTTATGGTTATGCCTATTTAGGTGAATTCATTGGAAGTTCTCTGCTTTCCAAGTTTTGAACTTGGTTATATTCTTTATTTATATCTTTGTAACAGCATTTAGTGGGTGACTAAAATTCGTGCACAGAACTACAACATTTCTTTTCCATATTTCTTTCTTTAAAAGGTCCCATTCGCATGTATTCTGTAGGCAGCAACTAAAATTTTGGCTCGGCAGCTAGTCAGGCTTAGGCAACAGATAGCTAGCTTACAAGGGAGTCGCGCTCAAATGAGAGGGATAGCAACTCATACACAGGTATGCGCATACATGTACTGCGAGATGATCTGCTTTCTCTGTTCTCTTCTCTGTTTCTCTTGTAAACTCATGTGCAGTGTGCTCTTAAATGTATATACCCACTCCACAGGCAATGCATGCTCAATCTTCAGTTGCTGTTGGTTTGAAGGGTGCCACAAAAGCAATGACATCCATGAATAAGGTATATATAAATAGTACAGACTGGATATTAGATGAATATTCAAATATTTCAACTGCATGAGTAATTGCTGATTTAAGCTTTACTCTAACAGCGGTTACATGATGGCAGCATCAGTTCCTTTTAAATTTAATGTTTGTTATTATTTAGAATTAAAACCCAGAATCACACACGTGCATTTTTTCCCCAGCAAATGGCTCCTGCAAAGCAAGCAAAGGTTATAAGGGAATTTCAGCAGCAGTCTGCACAGATGGATATGAGTGTAAGTTCACAGTCTGCTTCTAGATTAATATGGAACAATATTTATCCTTTTCCTCTCACTTGCATATTTGTGGTGGTTATTGGTTTTGAACTTGTGCTTGCAGACGGAAATGATGTCAGAAGCTATAGACGATGCCTTGGATGATGATGAGGCCGAAGAGGAGACTGACGAGTTGACAAATCAAGTAGGCTACTCTCTCAGGATCTTTTTTTATTCTTCTTCTACTACTACTACTACTACTAAAACAATAGGTTTATAGTTGGATGGCTTGATTATTTTTAAGTCTTGTATTTGTTAATACTGGAATGCCATAGACTTCATGGATACATACAAGGAATTATTCCCTATGCATAAATTTTAATGGATTTAAAGCAAGTAATATATATATTAATCATTCTTGTCACAGGTGCTAGACGAAATTGGTGTTGATGTTGCCTCACAGGTTAGTAGTAAATTCATTTTCAAAAACTTTGCTTTCAGTTGATGTTTTCTTTTCACATAATTCTGACGTCGTGAAATTCATACAGTTGTCAACTGCACCAAAAGGTAAAATTGCAGGGAAGAATAAAGAAGATGTCGGCAGGTATTCTTCTTTCTTATACATTTCTGATTTTGACATGTTTCCATATACAATAAAATGAACGTCCAGCTAGCCAAGTTCGCATGATGTTCAAGTAGGGAGTAATTAACTAAAAGGATCACTTTCAGAATCAGAATACTGATCAATCTGTTGCTTTTTCAGCTAACCTCGCCTTTTTGTCTTGCAGTTCGGGTGTTGACGAGCTAGAGAAGAGGCTAGCAGCTTTGAGAAACCCTTGAACCGATGACTGAAAATCCAAGACGGTGTCACGCTCTCAGCTTAGAGCTCTGCCATATAAGTCAATTCTTGGAGGCATTATCTGCTGTAGATATTCTCTTCTCCATCCATGTTTTCACTGAAATGTTTAGATTGCAACTTTACTGATTCTGACTGCACTCTTCCATTGGATCGAATTTGTGTGCGGCATCACATTGCCTTCTCAAGTCAAGTACAGAGTTAAAGATAATGACTTGAGCAGTAGATGCATGTATTCTTGGGGTTGATGTGATTAGTGTGTGATTTTCTTGGCGTTGGCATTGAGACACACCAACTAACGAGATGGGAAAATGGGAAATAAGTTTGCACTGCTTGTCCTTGGGACTGTAATTTCCCAAGTTATTCAGAGGTTGATGGCTCCATTAAATTTAAATTGAACTCATGTTTATTTTAACGGTTGATCAGATAAACAAGTCAATTTTTTGCTAAATAAACCTTTTTTTTTGGAGTTTGAGCTAAATAAACTTCAGAGCTACTAACAGACGAGTACTTGCTTGAATTCATTTGCTGAAATAGACAGTAAGTTCCCAAATTGATTGCATATTTTTTGTAGTATAGCACTTCAAAATAATACAATACGTCTATGGCTATCATATTGAGTATATAAAAAGAATAAATGGAACTTTTTTTTTTCCTTTTTGCCAAGAAAAAGAAATAAACGTAACCAACGTCACTAACATATTTTAAATAAATATTTAATATTTAATAAACTGATAACTGATTCAAATTGTATTTGGAATACTAATACACAATCACGCTGACTCAATAAAGAAGCCTTACAAAGGACATGTCTAAGTCTGATATATTGGAGGATATAAAGTGTCATTCATGAATCGAATCTTGAATTTTCTCTCTAAATCGTTACAACAGTCAAACTCTTGCGAGGGAAAGAACAAAAAGAAAAAAAAGGAGCAGGAACAGAGATAGGCGATGAGTTCTTAAAGATGTGAAAGCGTCAGCTAGGGCCTTGATCCCAGGGATATCCCATATACAGAGGCAATATTATAAATTCAAAACATTGCTCCATAATTGACATTGAATAAGTAGGTTTCTTTTCCATGCTTTCGCAAATCTTCTCACTAACATCAATACACTCGTCATTTCCTGATCGAGAGAAGCTCAAAACTACGGAAAGTATCCTCACGAGTGCTTTTAGAAGCCACGCGAGCATGAGATGACTTTGCCTCATACCCAGGTTGGATTCTCTGTGAAGAAGTCAGCCGGCCACTACCTGAGAGTAATCTGCTGGAACGATTTTCACTTGGTTCACCAGAGGAACTTGGCCGACTGCTCGAGACGACAGCCCTTCTCGTGTTGCTGCCATACCGAGAAGAGCTGCGCCCTTTCTCAGGCTCAGGTTGCTGAATCTGCTAAGCCAGAAAAAAATTGACATTGGTAAGGATTTTTCAACAGAGAAAAAGATCTTCAAATGCATTGCCACTGCTATGACTCGAAACAGATTTTGTGTATAGAGCAAAAGTAGAAAGAACAGGCCATGTCCTTGTATCATAAACAAGAGAAAAAAACAGGTTTTTAGTTCAATTTCCTCGTCCACTAATCATAGAAATGGCAATTCCACCCTGCAACATCCCAAATATTTCCCTAACTTCAGCTAGACCATAGATAATGCATATAGGATACTAACATATATATATATATATATATATATATATATATATATATATATATATATATATATATATATATATATAACAATAAATTTCTGATGCTCCGAATCATGATGCCGCAAATGCAGAATATACTTATGAAAATAAGATACAGAAAATAAATAGTATGTATGATTTTTCAACAATTTATAAATTAGAAAAAAAAAATTAATGATGGTAAAGCTAATATCTCGATGTACAAGATCATCTAGAATTTAAAATCAATAAAATGTCTTGCAAGATTATGTTTGAACCCCCAAGTCATGTAAGCAAGGGATGGGATTGGCTATTTAGCCCCTCCCTCGCTCCTCATTGGAAACTTTATTTTCAGTTTTATATAGAATATATATTTGTTTTGGACTCCAATGGTAGAAAACTTATTGTTACTGACAAGTGGCTGATTTTCAAAGAGCTTTAAGCAGAATGACGAGTAAAGAAATTCCATTGACCATAATTTTTCAAATGCACCAGAAGATGCTTTTTTTCTTTTACTTTGAAATTAACCAACACCAGGATGAGCTTACATTATCTGAAGATCTGGTTCGGAAGTTGTCATGTGGACTAGAGCTGGAGACCTTTCTTGTAGAAAATGCTTCAACTGCACCAGACAATCTATCGCGTATCTCTTTCCCAACTGGATGCAAATGTTGTATAACAGGTATTAACCATCAAGAGAATTATGAAAATAAACAAATAAATATGGGGAAAAGGATATCAGATATAAACAATAAATTGGGAAAAATTTGAGCACTCCTGCATGATGCAAGCCACAAAAAATAAAAAGAAAAATTACATATTCCAAGGTTCTAGCCATCCGTTGGATGTATCAGTCTGGTTATGAAATAGAGAGTAAGGTAATCTTTTTTAACCATTTCCAAGAGCATTGACATATGCTGAACAATTCATTATGATTGAGGATTTTATAAGTTTCTTTACAAATACAAACTTCACTCTTGTTTAGATTATACCTGAGACCTTTTCCACGGGTCTTTCTGCAGATGGTCCTGCATGACCTGTTTTCCCAGTGGTAATCTGAAAAGGAGTCAAAGAGTTAAGTACACATTCTGCAGAGGATGAAATCTAGGCCTAGCAGTTCACCAGTACTCACCCGCCCTCTAGAGCTGGAACTAATCTGAGGATACTTCAATACCGTCCAGTCAAAAACATAATCAAACTGATAACCTAGAGTGGCAGCAAAGCCAATATCCAACTTATTAATAAAACATCTAGATGTTAACTGCTTTAAGTAAACCAGGAAAAGGTTAACAAAAGCTTGGACAGAATATAAGAAATCAGAAGCAATCAACGTGAACATAATTTTTTAAATCGTAGAGAAGATAGTTATTCCTGGCAGTTTACCTTCTCGAATAAATAAATCTCGAAAAAGCCTCTTCAAATAGGAATAGTCTGGTTTGTCTTCAAACCGCAAAGATCGGCAATAGTGGAAGTATGATACAAACTCAGAAGGGTACGATTTACAGAGGACCTGTTGTGAATTTGCATTATATTTAATGACATCAATGTGAATAAGAACAAATTGCTAACAGAAGAAAAAAGTAGACAAGAAAAAGACTTTGACGCAAAAAGAAAAGGAATGAGCTGAGCAATACATATTCCTGAACACAAATGAATGAACCAACTGGAACATACAAAACATGTTCATTCATTGTTCAAGATTCAAACTGAACTGTTTTATAAATGCTTTAAGTATATGAATCCAGCCCAATCAGTACTTAAGAGAAGCCAAAGAATTCAAAGGCTGTTTTTGCCTAACTAGCATGCATTAGTTCTTCCGTCCAGATAACAGTACTGCAATGGCATTAACTTTGAACCCTGATACTTGATCACTTTTGCGAGGCCTCTCTTTGTAATGATGATATGCAATGAGGGAAGTCATCATACCTCTATGGGTGTTGAAACTTTCTTCTCACTGATCTTATCATATTTTTGCTTTTTTGTGCCAGCCTTTAATCCCTGCCAGGGAAGACTGGAAGGAAAAACCAAACAAAAAAAGTGCATAAAATGAAGCAAGCTCCTTGGAGAATATACCAAGCCTAAAAAGTAAATAACAAGGGGGAAATATATTATGTCCATGGCTTCAATAAACTCTACCTTCCTCTCAGGAAATACATAAGAACATAACCAAGAGACTCCAAATCATCTCGTCTGCTTTGTTCTGCCAGTAAAATAAGACCATTCCCATCAAATTGTGCACAATGAATTTAAAGAATATAATAGCCAATTCCACCTAATATTTGGAAACTCATGATCACATGCAACATCACTCACCAACTCCAAGGTGAGTATTGACACTTGCATATCGAGCTGTTCCTGTGAGGTTCTTGTTTTCTCTGTGAACAAAAACCTCAATGAGTTTCACATGAGAAAAACCATCAATCATCAATTGCCAGCAAACTAAAAATAAGTAAAATGTGAAAAAACAAAGCAAAAAAGAGATTAAATTTGATTAAAAATTTATATGTGTTGGTAACAAGGGGAAGTGGCAAAGGTAAAGACAAATGAGTGGTGAAATAGAATGGCCTTAATCAAGTCTGGTACCAGTTAACCAAAAAAGAAAAGGAGAAGAGAGAATAGATAAGCAGGGTATACATACGAAATATAGCTTTACAAGGTCTACTTGAAAACTAAGAAAAATAGAAGTGGAAACAAAGAGAAGGTAGAAAAGATATACATCAGATTTACGTTCAATCAAATTAGATAGCAGCTTTCCTGCTCAGCCATGACAACCATCATAATTAACCAGGAAGCCCATTTTGTACACCAAGAAAGACATAAACGTATTCACAACAGTTATATCTGTACATGTATGTAAAGCCATATCCAGCTTCATTGGTGCATACAAGCAAACACCGGAAGCTCAGCACCTTTATCTTTCTTGTCAGAATAATTTGAACTAATTTTTTTAGTGGGAAGTAAAACATGAAAAAGAATGAAAATTTTGAAGACAATAGGGGGGAATCTCATAATATTTAATTCCCCAAACTCTAGAAAATTGTTGTTAGCAGATATAATGGAAATCATTTTTCTAATACCGCCTCACAAGAGTTCACTTGATACAATTTTGTATTTTAGAGTGCAGAGCTTTTGTTACTTCCTTTAGCAGTAATATAGGTGAATATTTGATAAATCAAGCAACCCTTAGCTGCATCCAAACACTATAGAAAATTGAGCAAACTTTAGGGCCAAAAAAATATAGGTCACACCATTCCAGTTTTAACTTCATCCAACTCTAATTCAAACTCATACTTTAATTCATATAAGATAAAAATAAAAATGCAACATTCTAGAATCATTTTGCATTGACTTCATATCTTTCTTTGTAGTCTACAATGGAGAAAAAACATTTTACACGCCTAATTGAATTTGCTTCCATCTAAAGTGGAAAAATCTTATGGCCAAATTGAGCCCCCAATACATTCTAAGAGAGGGTGCCTATGCAAAAAGAAATAATATAATGCCCTATGTTACAGTTCTAGGGTAAAGCATAATTTATTAATTGCAATGTGTAAAACTAGTGAACTTACCTATATGGTATGTGTTTGTGAGTCTGAAGGTCCCTATACTTCTTTGCAAGACCAAAATCAATGACGTACACCTGTGACAAAAGGGATTCCAAGAAGTTTAAAGCAGGAACAAGTTGGCATGATAATCGAATGTACTTTTCCTTACTTAGTAAGCATCCTATAACCAATCAAATTCTCTCAAAATTGAAAAGACTTAACATACAGAAACAGTGATAGTATTGTGATGCAAGAAGAGGCCAAACAAGACTGAAATGCAGTAAGATGCGCATTGGTTTAATTTACTGAGGTAACAACCCACAATTTTACAGGAACAATTACCTGATTTGCTTTGCGGCCTAGGCCCATCAAAAAGTTGTCAGGTTTGATGTCACGGTGAAGAAAACCTCTTGAATGCATGTACTCAACTCTGTTGATCTGTGGGAGCAGAAACGGTGACAACATTAGATTCACAGCTTGAGACATGTCCTTTTAACAATAAGAGGTCATGTGATCTTACAAGTTGATCTGCAAGCATCAGTACTGTTTTCAATGTAAACTTCCTGTTGCAGTAGTTGAATAAATCTTCCAGGCTTGGTCCGAGAAGATCAATAACCATGACATTGTAGTCTGCCTCAACTCCAAACCATTTAAGATGTGGAATTCCAGCTTTAACAGAGGAAAATGCAAAAAAATTATTTACAAAAAATTATTATTGTTTCAGACCTTTTCCCCATTTGGTGGTTTAGAGGAAATTCATAAAGAACAATTGCGATGAAACATATTTAAATGGAATTAGAACTTATAAAACCAGAAAAAGGTAGCTTAACAAAACCATAATGTTCTGTCATAAATCTTCAAAATGTGACTTCAAACATCTTCTAACTTGGTCTCAAATGTGCACATGTGGCTGCATGTGTGTTTTATATATATATATATATATATATATATATATAGAGAGAGAGAGAGAGAGAGAGAGAGAGAGAGAGAGAGATGGCACTTACTCCCTCCCTGAAGAAGCATATACAACTTGGATTCATAGTGAAGCTGTGGATGCTTGGTCTTCACAGATTCCTAATATTTGGAATAGAAAACAAAACTCGAGAATCAGCAAAGAGGATTGTCAGGTCATTAGTAAGTCCTTTATAAACAAGAAGATGTAAGGCTTATCTTATTAAATTCTTATGCGTAAATTTGCTTCTTTTTGGATAAAAACAAAAATACCAGTTGCATTACTTTAATTTACAACAACTCGAAATAGACAACCAGTAGCACTTGGGTAAGGCTAAATAATTATTCAGAAACAACTCATCCAAACTGCCATTCCTACTACTCACATTAAGACTGGATAAAAGCAGTACTTTTTATAGAGTATATGCCATATTAAGAACGAACAGAGAGCACCAAGCAGTTATACTAGCTGTAATTTCAAAGAGGTTTTATCTAAACCTTTGAATTAACACGGAATCGTTTAAATTAGAAACACACTGAAAAAAATCATATTTAAATGGGCTTCATAGATAGTCCAAAAAGGTCGCCACCCAATCACAGGAGAGGGGGAAAAAAAAAAAAGCAAAATTCAATTGTTTAACTGGATTGATGGAGCACCACATAAAGAAGGAACTATAGATGAATGTGATAAACAACAGAAGAACATCACATCAAAATTTTAAACACTATCCATCTCATAATATGCATGCCAAAACACACAAAAAGAATACTCATAACCTATAACATTTGCTATGAAATTCAACTTGAACATCTCTTAAAAGTTTTATCAGAAATTAGATCACGCACCAGCTTAACAGCAACCTCTTCTCCAGTTTGCACATTTACACCTGACAATTCAAGTCAAATACCATATAATAAACTTTCAGACAAACACAATAACGACAACAGTACAATGCTGTTCCTGAACTGCTAGAATTAAAGAATAAATGAAAAGGTAATAGAAATTGAAAATCAAGCATACCCAGATAGAGCTCCCCAAAAGATCCACTGCCAATCTTTCTTCCAAGCCTAAACTTGCCCCCAACACTATGCTCAATCTTAGATTTCTCCATTTTCAAACAAACAAACCTAAAAAATGGAACTTGCTAAATTCACTTAGATTTTTGTCCAATTACCTTTCCCTATAAATAAATCCCCCACCCACCAAACACACACACACCCCCCTCAAAACAACCGATTTACCAAATTGTAAGGCTCACAAGTTCTCTCCTCTCCTCTTGATAAATGGAAGAGCTTAGTTCTTCACAATCTAGAAATTTTAACTAGCGTGAACTGGACAACAATGGAAGCCCAGAAAGATAAAACTGACTGTAAGAATCAAAATAATCGGAAACACAATTGAATTTCAAGGAAAAAAAATCGAGCTTTTTTCCTTTCATTTAAAAGGAAGAAGAAAAAAGAGATCTTTCTGATCACATGCTTTAATTACAAAGAAAATCTCCGAATCTTGAATTAAAAATTAGGAATCAAAACCCTAATCTCGACAAGAACATCAACCTACATTGACCAGAAAAATCAAATGCAAATAGAAACTGTAAACCAAAACACAAAAAAAAAGTATATCTTGTAGATCGAAAAAACTTGCTCTTTATGATTGATTAAGAAATTAACAGGAAAAGGAAAGGAGACCCAGAAGAAAGAAGCAAAATAGGAAGAAAAGAGAGAGAGGGGAAGATGGGTTTGTGCTTGATGGGAGGAAAAGTAATGTGAGAAACGAGGAAAGGATAGATAGGAGAAGAAAAGAAAATGAACTGGTAAGAAAGTTTTTATTTTTATTATTTATTTCTTTTTTTATTATTTTTATGCTTTGTTTTTTAATTAATGCAAATTATTTTTAATTAAGGGTAAAAATAGGTAGTTAAAATTTAATTTAAATTGATTTATATAATTGACCGGTTCGTTTATTTAATTGTTGGATGGTTAATAGACTTGAATTTTAATATTTGATTAACATGCCTTTATATATATATATATATATATATATATATATATATAATTTTTGTATTTTAATTATTATTATTTTACTCTACATAAATATGAGTATATTTTATATCTTAATTAATGAGAGTTATCTACTTTACAGTATTAATGAATAATAAATTACAAATTAGTATTGAATTATTTTTTTATTGTCTAACAAGACGTTTATATATATTTTTTATTACATTACTATTAAATTTTAATGATTTATATTTTTATTTGCACTTTTTATATTTAAAATTTTTAAAATTTATATTATAACTTTATAAATTCATATCTTTTGTGAAGCATAAAATAATTATAGATTTATTTTTTAATGATTAATGATTAATTGATATTCAGTTAACTGATTATTAATGTACTGTATTTTAACTTTAATTCTAAAAAATTGATATTAATAAATTGAATTTAAAAAAATAAAATGTCGATTCGTTAACTAGTGCATGTCTACCATTATTTTTAATTAATATAAAATTTATTTTATTTTAGTGTAAAAATAGATAAAATATTTGAAGGGTGAAGCGAGACCTTCTCCGTTTACCCATAGACCTAACGCGTTTGAGCAGCCAGCAGCCAGCTTTTTTTATTCAATTTAATTTAATTTATTTTTTATTTTGTAAACGTGCCTTCTCCTTTCTTTCTTCCTTCAACTACTTACTCTTCCAGTTTAAAAAAAAAAAAAATCTACATTTTTTAATAATTATTAAAAAATTAATATAATTGAATAATATATTTTTAATATACTTCTACATTAATTATAATTAGATTGAGCCGCGATGAATATAAGTGTGCATCACATATGAATAGTTAGATCAAAATTGATCAACTGCTCATGTACGGTGCACATTTAATACACATGTATACCGAATTATTATTCATTATAATTATATTAGTAAAATGAAAAATAATTATTTTATTAATTTATATCTCTTAATTAATTCTTATGTGCATTTAAATATGGACATATAAGAACATTTAACCGATTAGCTATAATGTTAAAAATGAAATTAGACTATAATGTAACACAAATAAAAAAGAAATAATGGACTATTTTCTTTAAACAAAGGGCATAATTTTTTTTTTTAATAAAAATAAAATTTATATTACCTCTAGCATTTACATGTGTTTTTTATTCTAACTTTCTAAATTTCAAAGTAAGAAAAATTTGAATCATGAAAAAAAGATAAATTTTATTTAATATTTTACAATATTTGAGGAATTATTTATGGATTTTTTATTTCAATTTTCAGTTTTTTTTTTATAGAATTTGCATTAAAATTATTTTCTTATTTATGATTTATGCCAAATAAATAAATTTAGACTTAAATGTTATTTTCTTTAATTTATATAATTGAAGAAAAAGTTGAAGATGTGGATGAAAAATAAATAAATGGCAGTTTTATATAACAAGAAATGGCAGTTCTAATTCTGGTAAGTGGTTAGTTTAGTTACAAATGAATCATCAACTGTTAACATTGAAAATCTTGAATTATTTGAACTTTGTCTGAATTTGAATCTGGACAATTTATTTTTGGACAACAAAGTACATAAATAATACCCATATCATATGATTTTACTGTTCCCTTTGTTTTCTTATTAATTTTTTCTTTAATTAGGTTGAATTATTTCTCATCATTGGCTCTTTACTTAAAAAGAGCCTTTTATTTGACACCCACCTTTCTTAAAGTTAATTATTCCCTCCATCAATTTTTTTTTTTTAAAGAAAATTAGTCATTTCACTCCAAATTAATAGTACCATTTTTATTTTATTTTTTACACTGTCTGAAAATTTAAATTTTATTATTATATTGTACCAGTTATGCCATTATTATCATTGTAAAAATCCAAATAATAATTAATATTAGCATATAATATTGAAAATGTAAATTGCCATAAATTATTTCGACTGGAGAGATGTAAAATTAAGGTGTTAAATATCAAATTATATTTTATTTTTTTTGTCAAAAAATAATATAAAGAATTAAATAAAAAATTATTGATTATAGGTAATTAACATAACTACTATAGGTTAGAAATAGTATTTACTATGTAGTCTATATTTTATAACAAGCTATAAAGAAAAGTAAAACTTATTTTGAGACGAATCTTGTACGATATTACGAAAAGAAAATAAAAAATAGCTTAGCAATCATCATATAAGATCACTAATTAATGATCCTATTCTTATTTTCATAATTACATCATAATAATGTTTAATGTTTATGTTAAAGCATATGAAAACACATTTATGAGGTCCATGAATTATTTAAATTTTTTTATATTAAGTAAGTTCTTATACTTTAATTTTTATCAATAGGTTCTTAAACTTTGATTTTAATTCTTCACTTCTATTTTCTGAATATTTTAAATTTTAAATTTTATCCCAACTCACTTTTTTTTCCTCTCAAAACTACATTTAAAACCTATAAAATTAATTCGAAACTGTGATAATTTTTAAGAATTCTACCATTCATATATAATTATATATCTTCTAATATTGAAAGTGCTGTGTAAAAATTGTGTATACTAGATTTTACCAATAGCAATCATGTATTATATTTTAAAAGTAAACTAATATCCTATGGTCGGAAAATTATTGAAATACATATAGTTAATCATAACAAATATCGTGATTGCATAAAATGTGTAAGAACTTTAGCTTTGTTTAATATTATTATTAAATTTTTAGATAAACTGTTAATGCAATCAGATAATTTTTTATGCTTAGTAATTGTCAAATTTTTAATTGTTTCCATCTTCACGTGGTAGATAAGGATCCAATAATAGAATTATTAAATATTATTGTTTATCATATTAATTTTTTAAATGATATTTTTAAAAAATTCAAAATTTTTGTAGAAATTTTTTTAAGTCGTTCAAAAGAATTGGTTTTAAAATAAAGCGAGTTTAAAAACTATTTTCTTAAGAGAGCGATTGGACTATCTTGCAAGTTTTCGGTATTTTAATAAATGTAAAAATTTGAGAAAAGTCGAAAATGTTTGAAGTTAAATGTCAAAATAATATTAAAAAATTCTTGAATAACTCTATAATTCTATTGAGGTAAGGTAAAATTCATATTATAGATCATGCTTACTTTGAATGATATGAGAGTTTTAACTAAAAATTTTAGAGTAATTTATAGATATTGGAAGTATTTTGAAAGGAGAAATAAGTTTAGAGAAATATGTAGAAAATGAATTTAGGCAAAATTAAAAATTTTAAAAATTTAGAGAAAATGTGGGAATTTAATAAAATTTAAAATCAAAGATGTAATATAGAGAATTCAAATAGCTCAGATATCCTATAAAGTATTTTTCCTAGAAAATATCAATTGTGGACAAATCATAACCTTTGTATTAAAAAAGATCTGCCTAATCACATAGTTAAACAAAGGGACACCATTGAGTATAGTTTAGGAGTGGATATGTATATAAATTATTTTTTAAATTCGGTTCATTACCATCGTTTTTTTAAAATTAATATTTAAATTCAATTTATTAATAATTAATCGTTAATTGTGCAAAAAAAAGGACCTAAACCTAATCCAATTCAAAAAAATTAATTTTATGAGATGAAAATTGTCCAAACTTTTATATGGATTATTTAATTCTTATAACTAATCAATATAGAATACTTAAACACACTTTCTTCAGTTTTAGAGCTGAACACCTACAGAAAATTTAGAGCAAGAATTTGACATATACACAAGTAGCCCCACATCTCAGAATTGATAGTTCCGATATCATGCAAAAAAAAATAATTTGGATCTAATCAAACCTTAAAAATTTAAAAATTCACAAATCGGCCAACCACTAAGGAAAGTTTTTGTTTTCCATTTTTTATTTTTTTCGTTCGCTAAATTTTTTCATTTCGCTTTTTGCAAAAATTTAAAAAATTAATTTTCACATTTAAAAGAGAAGCTAAAAAACTTCAAAATATAGTTTTTAAAATTTTGTTAATTTATCCTTATTATTACCGCCATCGTCATCACCATCATACCGCTACCATCATTGTCGCCGCTACTGCTATCACCATGCTTCCGCCACCGCCGCACCTCCGCTGCCACCCCTCCGCCACGCCACTGCAGCCGCCACCGTCGCTATTGCCGCTGCCATTGCCATGCCACCGCCACCGCCACCGCCATGCCACTGCAGTCGCCACCGCCGCTGCTGCCTCCACCACACCTTCACCACCACCGCTGCCACCATCACGCCTCCGCCATCGCCGCTGCCACACTGCTACCGTCACCATCACAATCACACTGCTACCGCCGCCGCCATTACTACAACTACACCGCCACCGCCGCCACCACCACACCGCTACCGTCTTCACCACCACCACGCAGCCACCGCCGCCACCGCCACACTGCTGCCGTCTCCACTACCACTACCACCATGCCGCAGCCGCCACCACCACCACTACGGCCACCACACTGCCACCTCTACCACCACAATCATACCACCGTCACTTCGACTGCTACCACACCGCCGCCACCACCACATTGTATCTGCTGCCACTGTCACCATCAAAATTATTATTATAATATACATAAATAATTAAAAAAATATATGAATAATTAAAAAATATAATAAAATTTTTAAATATATAAAACAGTTTTTAAAAAATAAATAACAAAAACTAAAAATAATTTTTAGATTTTAAAAATAAAAAACTAAAAACTTACAATTTTACCGAACACACCCTAAATTCGATCTGTTAACCATTAAAAAATTCAACGCATACTATTAATCTATGAAGTATAACATGAAAAGGTATAAAAAGGTATTCATGCATAAGATTAAAACATAAATTTCATAAAATTTAAATCATAAATAAAAATATAAGTGTATAAATTGGACTATTTCTTCATACACTTAAAATATGCAGCGAATTACTATATTAGTGTATTGCATTACATACACATATAACTAGCTTGTTAAACATATAATGGCAGACCAAGACAATAAAGCATATATCATCCGGGAGTTTTTTTTTTTTAAAAAAGAAAAAATAAACTAGTGAAATTATAAAGTGAGTATTATTAAGATAATATACATTTCCCTAGATATCTAGTTGGATTAACACGTGATCATGAACTAATCCCACATGCAAGAAAAAAGAAAGAAAGGACTATCTAGAAGCAAGTGAAGTCCAAGAAGAAGCAGTGAACAAGCTAGTGTCTTTCCATCCAAGCTTCAAAGTTCCATCTGCTTGAACAAGGCTATATCCATGTGCAGGAGGGAACATGTTCAATATCAATTGTGCTTGAGCCATTGAATTCCCACTCATGGGTACTTGCATATAACAATTTGATGTTGCTAGTTCACTTCTCCAATTCCTAAACTTGTCTTCTCCACTTCTTGCTGGCCCTCCTATGGCTAACACATTGTTAATTTCCCTATAAAATAGGCAATGCTCAACTTTATGTCTATTACTATCATCATAAGCTAAGTATGCACCAACTGAATCAAACAATGCTGAGTAGTAATGAAGAGAAGCAACAAATCTATCTAAGAATGATCCACAATGGTAAAGATCTTGCTCAACTATTGTCACAATTCTTGGTGCTACTTGTTCAAGTAGTCTCACTGTTTTCCAATCAGGGCCAGTTGCATCATAGAGTGAGTGTTGTAGCCAATGCACAGCTATGGTTTCACCTCTCCTTAATTGCAACATACTCACATCAATTTCCCCAAATTTCTTGGCAATTGGTTGGAATTCAAGTGCCAATCCCAGTCTTTTAGCAAACATAGAGAGTTGTTTGCCTGTCTCTACTAAAACCTCCATTGAAGTTCCCATCCCTGTCATTCTAACATGGGGTGGACCTTCCATTCTTGTAGCCAAGATGTGGAATAGGGCTGGCCATTGTAGTCCTTGCATTATATCAAGGTCTATTATATGAACCCTTTCGCGGCGTTGAAAGGCTTCAAGAATTGCTTGATTTGAAGTGAAGTGAGAAAATTTGATGAAAGGGGAGAGATTGTTGAAGAGTTGAAAAGAAGAATGAATAGTCTTGTGATCGATTAAAGGTGAACAAATGCCTAACCAGGCGTTGATAACTCTACTTGACATAGCCTTAGCAAAATAGGCAACAACTCTTTCAGCACAAGAAGGGCCATAAGGAGAAGCCATTTGGGTTAGCTCAAGTAACATTCTATGAGCTTCACCAAGATTATCAACTGATATAGCAACTGCACATTCTAAAAGTAGGGTTATTAAGTTCAGCCCTTGCTCATCTAACCTACTCAAACTCTCAGTGTCACAACCGTTCGATGAATTGCTCCAATGAAACTCTTGGGTTTTTGTAGCTTTTCTTTGCTGAAATTCAGCAACTAAGATTGATGGGTTTTGGGAGAACGTTGATGGGTCTGGTTGGAAACTTTCACTGGTCTCAGGCATGTCATCAATGAGTTGCTTGGTGACATGTTCTACCCATTCAGAGAGCTCATGGGATCTCTCAAAATTCAATAATGGCTTAGAATTTGGAGCTTGAAACCCTAAATTTGAGGAATAATCCCACGGTTCATGGGGCTGTATCATATCAATTGCCCCATTAACCACTTCATATCCTCCTTTCATGATTGAAGAATATGTGAAATTTTGTGTGACAGAGAAGAAAAGATTGGAGGGTGTTAAAGAGAGTTGAGGATGACTTTTAAAGGGTAGAAATCAAAGAAACGGTCTACAATATGAATATGATATAACAGAAGATAGAAGTGTTTGCAGTTAGTTTAATGCAATAGCATGGCCGGCATAGCCAGACGTTTAGATAAAGTTAAGTTACTTGCAGCCAAAAACATACACGTTGGTTTGGTAGTGATTTTCTACTTTTATTTATTGTTTTAGAATTCATTATTATCATTATCATTTTTTCTTTTTCTTTCTTTCTATACTCAAAATAGAATTAATATTTGCTTAAATCCAAGCAATAATTTTATTTTTATTCATGTAAACAAATTCTATCATTAGCTAAATATGCAAACAATTTATAAAAAGTTTGCATTAAGATAAATTGCAATTAATTAACACACAATTATGAAAAGAGAAAAGAAAAAAGCAATCTATACAAGAATTTAACAAGGTTTGGTCTATGTGTTTGCGATACATATATTCGATTTCCAAATTTTCAAAATTCTATCGACTTCTGCTATCAACATAAATTCTCATTTTCCTTCAATTCGGAATTCACTGAAGGGAATAACTACTCACATAAAATAATTGTAAATTAAATGATGATAGCCGGAGAGAAAGAATAATTACCCACATAAAACAATTGAAAAATCAAATGATGGATCATATGTAGATGTAAATTAGAGTTTTTTTAATAAACTTAACTAATAATGAAACTACTGGACTGGATAGAATTGATTTTGTTTTCCATTTTAATTAATTTATCACCTTAATTGATTATAATAATTATTCCCATCCATGTTTAATTAATTAAGATGAAATGATTAATTTTTTAGCATTTATTTTTTATTAATTTAAGGAAGATGATTGCACCAGTGGACGAGCTATATATATATATAATTAATGACATTTCCAAAAAAATAATTTAAATAATTTTGTAAGTTTTATTGGTGATTGGGACAAAGATGGATGTCTCCTTGACATAGACATGGTATAAGCAATGGTGCTAATCAAGTTGGAACACACTTTTTATGCCAAAATGACACTTATAATAATTAAATGCTTGGAATTATCAAACGATTAACAACAAAGATCCCCATAATAATTAATTCCTAATTACTAATATTGATTAATCTAATATATATATATATATATATGTTAATTGCACATAGATGTAGCTAGAAAGATAAGTGTATATATATGTATATATGTAAACATCAAATTCATCTGCAACAACCCCAAAGAGATGATATATTATAATATATTATATAGGTGATAACACAGCAAATATCATCTGCATTCAGACTCATAGAGTCGGCCCAAACGTTGGCAAGGCCCAAAGTCCACGAGGCGAATCAAACAGGCACGAGCCCCAAGGAGGACTGATCGGGCAACGTGACATCCCGTCCCATCAGCCGCTTGACATGAGGCAGTGCTCACCTCAACCTCCTGCTCGCTGTCACTTCGCCGGATACCTACTCTGACAGCCAGAGATCACCCCCCTAGGCACTCAAGTGCCGCTCAACATCTCTTATAAATAACCCAGCCAACGATGGTCTCAGGTATTGAATCTTGAGCACTCTCTCTCTACAAATTTTTTCTCTCTAAAATTGCCGATTTAAGCTTTGGAGTGCTTACGCCTGGTCCGACCGGGCATTTTTCTTTTCAGGTCGTTCTTACCGGATCGGTCGTTTCCTCCTTCTCCAGATAAAGACAATTCAGGCTTTATCAATAGGAATAGGAGTTTGAGTTTGATTTATGGATTTAAAATATTTTTAAATATTATGAATCTACCTAATACGAATTCGAATTAATCGGATAAATAGATTTTGAATATTGGAAATAAAAAAAAAATCATCTGAAGTGGAAATGGGTTTGTCGACATTAGTTAGGATTTATGTTTTATAAAATTTCCTCCCGAACAGTATATGCAAGACAGATATGAAATGAATGTAGAAGGAGAGGAGGGAAAGCTAAATTACAATAAAAAGACAATTAATGTGACCAATTGGATGAGTTGGATTGTAATATATAGACACATAGATGGGTTAATTACGTCTGTAGTTATCGAATTTTGTTACTTATAACCAAATGGTCATAATAAAATAATTTATAACATAAAAGTTATCAAACTTTTATTTTTTTTCAATTAAGGTAAAAATAACCGAAAAATTAATTTTTCGTCACCGAAAGGTTACACAAATATGCCAATATGACCCGTCTACATGGAAGAATTAACACGTTAGTAAGTACACGTCAGTAAAACTTTTTTTTTCTTTTTGTACAGGTTGACATAACACGTGTACTTGCTGACATGTCAATTTCTCAATGTAAACGGGTTATATCGCATGCTGACTGGACACGTTCTAGAAAATTACTGATGAAGTAGCATATTTGCGTGGCCCTCCGGTGACGAAAAATTAATTTTTCGGTTATTTTTACCTTAATTGAAAAAAAATAAAAGTTTGATGACTTTTATGTTAAAAATTATTTTATTATGACAATTTGCTTATAAGCACCAAAATTCGATGATAATAGACGTAATTAACCCCACATAGATTGATGACATAATTGAAAATTTATTATCACTCCCCACATTTTGCTTATATTTAGAATTTATATATATATATATATATTTAACTTTAATTATCTACATTATTTAATATTAAGAAATAATATATATATATATACATGGAATATTTCGTAAAAGAATTGGTGGAAAAGGTCCAGCTACAGTACACAAATCGGGGCCTGCTTGGAGTTGTTTTCGGCTGCTTTATTTTTATAAAACCATTAATTGGAAGAAACAATTGAAATAAAAATAATAACAATAAGTAAACTCCATTCATTTCCAACTTATAAAATGCTCGTAAATGATTTTTTTTTTTTTTTTTGGGAAATTTAACTGAATTTTCAAAAGCCAGTTTTAGTTATTAATTTAACTGAAATAATTGAGCAATATTTGACCTGTTCATGAAAAAACAAAACTAAGAAAATTCGGAAAGGCGGCTTTATTGTTGAATTGCGTCTCTTGAAGGATTCTTCTCGGATTGGGAAGAATTACCAGTCAAACCGTCAAAAGTTGGTTAAAGAATTAGTTATTTTAATTGTACAATGGACCCCTAACTTGTCCATTAAATATTTAAATGTATATTGACTGGGAATGAATATGCATCATTTGCTGCCAGATGGAGCATTTAGGGCTTCCAATACCATTCCGATTTTTATAATTATAATATTTTCAACTCATTTAAAATCAATTTTTATACCATGTCTCAAATTATGAACATCTCAATGTTAAAAATGCAATTCCATGTCGCAGGGAAACAACACTTTTACGGAATAGAAGAAAAACTTCTATTGCGGGCCAAAACTTTAAGTTGGCTTAACACCAATACCAACCGATTAATATTACTTCTATAATTATTCAAGTTTTGGAGTTTTAGTATTATGGTTATAAAAAAATTCGTAATAATGAATATTTTAAAGTTTTTATAAAATGTCAAGTTAATGTCACATGGCTTGAAATTATAGTCCGCCACATAAAATTATTATTTTTCCTGATATTAACAAAAACTTGAACTATTTTATAGTTATAATTTTTTTTATAACTACAACGTTAAAATCCCAAAACTTTTATGACCATATAAGTAATTAATTCTAATATCTAAAGTAATCCAATCCAATTGAATACATTATGTAACCCATATGACTTCTCCATTTTTGACATGTTTATATTAAGTGTGATTTTATTAGCTTTTTATATAATATAAATATAAAAATAATGATTTTTATAGGTTATAAATACATGATTATTTTTTAAATTTTTAATGAATTTAAAAAAATTAATGTCATACTTGATAAAACCATTTCTGACTTTATCGGGAGCGTCGGACACTGTGGATATTGTCCGCTTTGGACCGAAGCTCTCACGGCTTTGTTTCTGAGCCTTTGACCCAAAACGCGTCCACAGGGATGAGATGTCCATGGCCTTATAAGGTCCACAGGGGTGTTGTCAATACTTGTCATGTTTAATAATCATCTATTCGGACCAAAATTCAACCTAATTTATTTATAATCTATAAAATTTTAATCCATTTGCAATTCAAACATGTATCACTCAACCTGTTACGACCCGACACAAATTCACCTGAACCATTTGCAACATATACCTTTACCTACTTGTGCAAAAAAAATTTGCGGAATTTTGATATGAAATCTTACTCAATTTAGAGCATAAAAAAGGGAAGGTAGAAGACATAGGGAGACAGAAAGTGACAAGTATAGGTGCAAATTTAAGTAGAAGCCCGACATGTACAAATTATGAAGCTGTTTTTTCACTATCATTAATTAAAGGCACATGTATTAATATACATTGTATGAGTTAAAGGCTGTATTTGTACAACATTTTGAAGCCAGCAAAGTCATTACAAATTAATAAATTTTACATTCCACCCAGTAAATCTGTAATAATCTTATCTACTCTCTGACATGTATTTGCTTTTGTTTCTATATCTGATAACTTTGTGGAACAATTCCACCAAGCAGGGTTAAGCCAAATAGTTGCTTCAAAACCCTGCATTTCCTTGTCTCAAACTTTGCACAAATGCCGTTAGAGCAACAAATCCAAATGCTAAACACAACATTAGGATCCAAATCTAAAAACTTAAATGTTAAAAAAAAATGTGGTTTAAAGAGATGGGCATTGTCAAATGGGATCCTTCTGCTTTTCAGATACCTCTAGTTGGGGAGGCAAAAGGTTTAGAAAGCTCCCCTGAACAGATTGTTCGCTAGTTGTATCCGATGACTCTGAGGTCTCCGATTCTACTTCTGCAATAAGGGAAGGCAGAGAGGGTTCAAGGAGCTTAGTTAAATTCCCATCAGACACCTCTAGTTGGGGAGGCAAAAGGTTTAGAAAAATTGGTATGCTTAGTTAAATCCCCATCAGAGACAATAGATAATAAAGACAACAATGCACACTCTTGGGAAAGATTATAGGGAACTTGGCCTACCAAATAGTGTCTTGACGGATGGCCTCTTTGGTTTGGTGCTTTTCTTCTTCAAGTCAGCTGAGAGGGCAAAGGAAAGAGAGATCAATCATCATGATAAATCTAAAAGCAAAGAACTTAAACACCACTACCCAGCAAAGATTAATTCAAGATTAATTAAAGACAAAGATCAAATTAAATAAAGCGGAAACACTTAGAGATTCAAGTATTTTATGTAGATCCTCCTTATTCCTCCTTTGCCAAGAACTATTGCCTATGGATGCAATCTATTGAATAAATTTAAATACAGCAGGGCTTCGTTATTTGGAACAGATCATTTTTCACATCTCCAAAAGAGCAGAAAACAGAAAACCGGTCATGGTGCTCCAACAATCTACAGAGAACTGCTTCTGTAACCACTTTGACTTGCACAGTTAGCCAAAATGTTTACAAGTGAAACATAAGGCTCTTTTTGACAGCACATAATCTCCTAACATACAATATGAAGATAGCATGTTCAAATCCAGAATGCATGTAGCAGATACAGGTCACCTAATAAAGCTTTATTCCTGAACAGATGAAAACAATTTTCCAACCTTTTGTAGCTCATACATAGGTCTCACATACATATCATATGCATAACAAATTCACATACGTATGACGAAATTATAAAAATTAAAGAGGGGAAAAAAACTGAACCTACTCATGCATGTAAAGGTATTCTCATATGCATATCAGAGAGAAAAATTACCCATTCCAGGCACTTGATAGTCGTTCACAATTTCAAAGTTCTTGTATGTGTAGCCCACAAAATTTAAGTCCTTAGACGAGAGCATCTGCATAAAAGTGAGTAAGAGCATAAGGAGAAAAACAAATGAAATTAAAAAGAATGGTTTGAAGCACAAATCAGAATTCATGACTACCCAGAAACCAAATAGTGACAAGATTACGCAATAACCACAATACTTGAGGCGGAAAAGTTGATGCTTCATTGGCATAGCGAGTGAAAAACTAACACTAACATCACCTATAATGCATAAAGGCAAGGAAAACATTCTTAAAAAGGAATACATGTGAAAACTTAATCCAGAGTATATCAAACAAAAGCAGAGCTCTTAAACCCGTAGAGATAGGTGATACCCCCAGCAAAGCACATCAAACAAAAGCAGAGCTCTTAAACCCATAGAGATAGGTGATACCCGCAGCAAAGCACATTACAGCATCATGCCTCAACCTAGCATTAAAAAGGCATTTACAAATTTAATATATATTAATGTGAATTATATACTGACCTTCCTCCATGGACCTGTCTTTGTTGTAGTTTGAGTTTGATTATCAGACTGGAAAAAATAGCAGAACAAAAACAGTTAGGATGAGAAAGAATCAACCATAAGAATAATAAATAAAAATTAATGTTGATACCTCTTCAAACTTCTCAAAATTTTGCGTATCCAGCTCATCCTTGACCTCAGGAATAAATGCAGCTTCCATCTGATAAAGCCTATCCCATTCAGTACCATTAAACCATGGATGAGCCTGCAAAAGAAAAATATAAGGTAATTCCTTATTTTTGCTACTATATTAACTGCAACATCGACATATTTAGAAAAGGACACACCATACAACACCTTTATTTCATCTGCGCCATTTGTTCCCAATCTCTGGGCAACATTACACAAGAGTTTGCTAATCAGATCTTTTGCCTCTGGAGATAATTTTGCTTCTTCTGGAAATTTCAAATGGGTTCTCCAATTCACTATCTGCATAAAAAAGCATTTATATAAGAATACCAGTTAGGACCAAACCATAAGTTTCTCTTTTAAAATTTCCTTTTTTTTTTTAAAAAAAAAAAAACATATTTTAAGAAGCAGGGATGGAGCATTGAAAAACAAAGGCACCCAAGCATATCTGGCTTCAATCAAGCTAACATCTGTAATTCACTAGAGGACATAAAAGGAGAATCCAGCATGAAACATTAAGAAAGCCAATAAAATTTATCTCAAGGCACCAGCTTGACACTTACATTGTTAACAAAGAAGATGAATAAAAGTAAACATGCGACGGGAATACAATTTACTCGCATAGGTGAATTTACTCATAATTTATTCACGTAGAGGGGTGCAAGGACCCTCCAAGAAAGGAAAAAAACAGGAATGGAAGGTCATTATGTAGGTTTATAAAAGTTCAATATTCTGCCAAACACTAAAAAGGTCTGTACTCTATACCTCTTATATAATGTGAGAGAATGAAATAAATGAAAACTTCTTGTGTCCCAGAATGTTTTTAACCTTTTAAAAACTTTTGAAATCCAGCTTAACTATATGTAACATTAGGAATTCAAATTAGCCACAAATAACAGCAATCAGGTGTTATTAACTTTTAAGCAACCATACAGGAACGAGGCAGTAGGACAAGGTTTAAGTATCAAACAAATAAGAAAAGTACAAGGTAAGAATCTATTAAAGCAAGCTTAACCCCAAAGTGGTCCTGTCTGGTGCAATAAAGGCAACTTTTTCACAAACCCTACCTGTCAAAGCTAACAACAATTCTCCATTGAGGTACAGAAATAATCTAGGAACTTGTTCAATTCTGAATTAAAAATCAACAGATGTGTATAAATCAATAGCAGAAAATAATGCAGACAGATTTCAACTTGACATTCAAAATGACTTGTGGGCTTGAAATTATTAAATAAATGCCATGAGATATTGGGAGATAGAGACAATGAAATCGGCAATGTTTCTTAACTATAGAGACAATGAAATCGGCAATGCGTCTTAACTACCTTCCTACAGGTTGACATTGGATCATCCGAGTAAAAAGGTGGGTATCCCACAAGCATTTCATACATGATAGCACCAAGTGACCACCTGCAATTCATTACAAACATTAGTACAGAGTTCGCATTTCTGAAAACAAAATTGGCAATCACTAATAAATATTTAACTGTTTCTATTCTGTTGCCGAGAACAATAAAACACAGTTTTAGGAGCACAAATGTCATTATATTACTGCATATGAATTTAATAGCAAAACATACAACTGCAGCATAAAATTTTTATAGAAGTAATTGACATGTCACACTCAGATGCCCCATCAGTATCTAATCCATGAGCACTCACCAATCACACTCCATCCCGTAACCTTTCTTCAGCAGTACTTCTGGAGCAATATAGTCAGGCGTACCAACAGTGGAATAAGCCTGCAATGGCCACAAGCTGACGATTATCCAAATGAATTGAGGGGGCGAGAGTACAAGAAAAAGGAGGGAGGGGGGGAAATCAAAATAAAGCCAGTGCTCCATTTTAAACAATCAGAAAATGAGCCATTGTCATTTTAAAATTTTCCAGCAAAACTGTATGGGCATTCATTCTTCATTGAGTAAACAATACAATGCACTTTTCATTGTCAGATGACATATCCTTCAAATAATCTACAGAAATATGTGGTAACTCAGATGCCTACATCACACTAATGGACAATCAAGCACACTTGAGAAAGTAATTCAAGTGGACAAATGCACAAAGAACTTAGATGCATGACTGCCTACGACTTACGAGCATCCTCCTGTTCTTCTGCCAATGTTGAAGTTGCTCTTGTTGTGTGCGCTTTGGAGCTGCTGGGCGTTCTTCATTCTGTGTAGTCCCATTAAAGCTGCTGTTCACTGAAAAATCCCCTTCCTGGATGGTGCTGCAATCTAATGGTTTACATAAACCAAAATCAGACAGCCGCAAGTGTCCATATCTATCAAGAAGCAAGTTGTCTGGCTTGATATCCCTGTAATGCATAACCGCACAAAACAATTGCCAATGGAAAAATGAATCAAAGTTTTCCAGCCCAATATAATCATTTTTTGTAGAATATAAAATATTACCGCTGGCACATTATTATCTTTCACTGCATACCTGTGAATATAATTGTGTCTATGGATAGATTCAATAGCTAAAACTGTTTCTGCAACATAAAATCTAGCTTCATCCTCTGTCAAGGTATCTTTTCTCATTAATAAAGTCATCATATCTCCACCAGGCAAGTATTCCATGATAAGGTACAGGAACTCATCATCTTGAAAAGAGCAATATAATTTTACAATGCAATTGCTGTCAACCTCTGCAAGTAGATTCCTTTCAGCTTTCACATGCTCAACCTAGAAAATATTTCAAAGTATTCTAGTGATAAATATATCCTGTCATAACTTGATTGCTACCATCAAGCAGGGTACATAAATGAATACCTGGCCTCTGCGAAGCATCTCTGATTTTTTAAGTTTCTTCATAGCATACACATGATCTGTTGTCTTTTCCCTACAAACTCTAACCTGCCCAGAAATTAAAATTTAATAAATCATAAACCTATTGCTAAAAGAGAGAATGACTGAGAAATTGTTGACAAAAAATGAAACTAGAGCTACTCAGTACCATTACTAATTTTTTATTAACTAGCAAAAAGAAGATGGAAAAGCAAAACACTCAAATTTCGTTTCACAATAACATCTTTTTTCTGTATAAGTACTAGGATGCACTTGAAGGATGCGACTTACAAAATCACAAGTGCCAATTACATTAAAACATATTTACAAGACAGAAGCATAACAAATTTAGTCTAATAAACACACTTCACAAGTAGATGAATTATATGACTTTTTCCAAGTGAAAAATTCTATCAGTAAATGTAAACATGCTAATGTAACGGTAAGGCATAAAGAGCTCCATAAAAAAGGCTCAATCAATATCTAATAAACCTCATTAACAAATTGTCAAACATATCAAATGCTACAACTGAATAGAACCTAAATTTGACAAAGAATAACTGGAGCTAACAGGAAAATAATTCAACAGGAACAATACATTAGCCTATCACAAAGCATCCATTACTAAGCCAAAAAGGATCGAATTCGAATGCAATTGAGGACAAGATCAAAACAACAGGATCTGCAATAGAAAAAAAGACACTATTGCGTACCACTCAAAACAAAAGGATGAAAAATGGTTACCTCCCCAAATGCACCCTTGCCGATCATTGTCAATAATTCGAAGTCATCAACCCCCATTTTATGCCTCTGAAGGCGCATGTATTCAGTTTCTTTCTTCTCCAAAAACTTAAGTAAATTGTTCTGATCTTCCTCGGAAACATCAGCATCGGCCAATTTCTTTTCCAATATATTCCGCCTAAGAAAACCAAAATCACAATTAAATAAGAAAACCAAAATCAGAATTAAATGAGAAACCAACAAATAAAGAAAAGATCGATCTACAAACCGCTCCCTTCTCTCCTGGAGATTCTTCATTTGCTCCTTGTAATGATTCTCGATGTACTGCTTGGCGGCGGCAACTTTCTGCTTGGTAGTATTAGACATAGCATCATCATCTTCGGGTGATTTGGTCTCATGAAAAGAGTCATCAGAAGGATCTTTCTTCCTAGTGTAAGAGCGGAGCTTGTCTCTGGGCTGAAACTTTTGAAACCAACTCCTAGCCGAATCCATTTGAAAACCTAGCACACCATTAACAAACTATCTATCTTCTCCCCTCAACCATCTCCGCCCTCCCTATTCAAAATGAAATGTAGGCAAGACAGAAATGGAATGTGCAGAGAGAAGGCCAAGAATTGAGATCAAAATGTAAAAGGAAAAAAAAAATGAAAGTGAGGTTGAAGGAAACCCTAATAAGGCTAAGGAAGAAGAGAATTAAAAAGCAGAGAAATCGGATTACCGCGAAATGAGAGTCGGTTAAGAAAGAGCGGGGATTTCGGTTTCTGGGGTTTCTATTTATGAATGTTGGATAATGAAGAGAGATTAATTAATTATCATTAATGATTAATGATTAATGATTAGTGATTAATGAGAAATTTGTTCTGTGGAATTGTGCGTGATTCTCTCTCTGGTCATGTGACGTGTGAAGGTTGAAGCCTGCATGTACGGAACCAGCTGCACCTTCCATTTTATGTTTACTTTTATTATTCTTGGTGTTGGTGTTAATTATTAGTAATATTTATTAGATATTTATATAATTATTTTCCCCAAACTAAAATTATTTAGTATATTACTTCTCTAAATTAATAGAATATCATATTATTTCTTAAAATTTTTGCATAACATATGACTAATAGCATATTAAATCATTTAGTATATTACTTCTCTAAATTAATAGAATATCATATTATTTCTTAAAATTTTTGCATAATATAACGAATAGCATATTAAATCATGTAAATGTAGCACGTGCATAGTAATGAAGGGTAATTTGACTTTTTTAATAGATTTAAAGGCATTTTATATAATTTTTAATATTATAGAGGATATTATTTAGCTTTTAATAAATTAATAAGAATAATATGACATTCGATTAATTTATGAATAATTTATTAAACGATAATAATTTATAAGAAAATTTGTGTATTATTATTTCAATTATAATCAAACCATAAAGTAATTGAAACTTAAACTTTTGTAAAAATTATAAATTAAAATCGAACTAAATTTTAGTATTAATTGAACCGAAATGAATCTATTAGAAAAATAAGAAGTTATTTTGAACATTTTAATGTTTTTTAAATTTTTTATTATTAATCGAATTGATAAATTAAAATTTATATATTTTATTAATAAAAATCCAACCCATTATTCGAATAATCGAATCCAACTATGAATTATAACAGTTGAAGCAAACTTCTATATAAAAGGCCGTTATCATTAGATTATTATTATTGGGTAAATTGAAATTCAGAGATTCAGTAACTTGAAAAAAAAGGGGTGTGCGTTCACTGTACAGTGCACGGGATCTGAGGGAGGGATAAAATTTTGATCCGATAAGATTCGCTGGGCGGCTGCTTTGTTGAAATAAACCTGGAATGGGGCAACCCACTTTTCACTTACCCAAAAGCCACCGACCACCTTTTTTTTTCAAACAATTTTTAGTTTTTTTTTTTTTAATTCGTTCGTAATAATAATAGTATTTTTAAGAAATAAATGTAATTTTTACTTTTAAATTATTTAAAATATATTAATTTTAAATTTAAATTTTTATTATCAATTTTTCTATTATAATGTTAAAAATATGCAAGTTTGTACCTATTTCGTATAATAAGCAATCACATAACTATTCAATTTATTTGTAAAATATGTTCGATAAATTTATAAATAAAAATTATCTCTTTTGAAAATGTATAGAAGCGAAATTTCTTCCCTTCAAATATTATTGAGATAAAAAGCAATATGAAATTATAAGAGTAAAATTACTTTAAGATAAAATTAGCTTAAATTCATGAAGTTTAATGAATATTCTTAACAAATTGAATTGTAGCTTCTGCTATATTCCTTGGGAATTGTTATAAACTAAAAATGTAAAAATCTATTGATAAAACCGAAAAAAAAAATCTATATCAGCCAATATTGGTAATTTTCATTAGCATAGCAGTTACCAAATTAATCCATTTTAATGAAAAATTATAAAATAAAATTTTATAATAGAAAAATATTTAAATTTAAAAAAATATTTTAACTGAATTTCAAAAAACAATTTTACCAAAAATTTTTATTGGCATATGCTATTTTTAATTTAATCTTTTAAAATCATATATGCATTTGTAGCAAATTTATCATGGATTAATAATATTTGTCTATTACAAATGACTTTAATTATTATAATGTCTCATCCATAAGTTCAATAAACTGACTTTATAGAAGTCTGACCAGAGTAGCAGGTCATGACCAAAGAAGACATAGTTGAGGTTTCTTGCAGTAAGAGCATTAATATGGGACCGTAGTTAGTGAATGGAGCGGACAGCAACAACTTAGAGAGAAAAAGATAATCATATTATAAACAATCTTTTTTTTTTAATATTATTTTTGTTATGAACCCTTCCGTATCTAAAATTCCGTAATTAAACTAATTCGGATTTGCATCAAATAAGTTTATAAATGGATTTATCACCCATTTTTAAATATTTAAAAAAATTTCATACTCATAGGTTATATTTGAGACCTTTTGTTTTAATTCACGGTATATAAACACTACAGCCAATAAGCACTGAGATTTTCAGTATTGCAGTTTATGCTTAGTAGTGATAACTAATTAGGATTAGTAATGGAGATCCAAAGTGCATAAGTTTGTTCAATAATTAAGAGCTTGATTACCGTTGGCTTTAAGGTACCTAAATCTCTGGAACTAATTTCCCTACATAATCAGAAGAGATTTGACACCAACATCATGAAATGGACAATATTCTAAACCAATTTAATATCAAAATCATATTCTTAATATTTCTCAAGGAAGAAAAACAATAAAAAAAATTTACATATCTAGCAAATCTAAATGCATTTTTTATATTATAGACTAATATTAGTGTGGTGAAGGAATTTATATTTAATAAAATAAAATACTTGATATTATGATGCAAGAAAAAAAAAACATACAATTTAGGTAATATTGCGTCACAATAATGATATATATGAATCTTGAAGAGTATGGGGGTAGTTGAATGGAAGTTGGAGAGACGTAGACATCATGATAAAGCCCATTTCAACTTAATAGTTTTTGCTTTCGCCATCCAATTCACTGGTTCTTATACTTGCAAACAGTCTACTTTTTAGAACATAATCCCCATATTTCTATATGTTTATATTTTGGAATGTCTTGTTTAAATCGTAAATATGTATAAACAACATGTAATTATTAGAAAATCTAACTCTTGTTTTACAATATGGAACTGATTGTATAAATAAATTTTTACAGTAGCCGTTAGAATTTGATATGGTAGTTGATGATAATTCGTTATGAGTCAATATCAATTTAAAGCCGATAGATATTAAAGACTCAGAGTCACAAAATTCTACGTGTGACAATCAGACATCCAATGAGCCAAAAAAGTTGGCGGTACATACAATCGAACTAATAAGGCACGTTTTCTCTTAGTCCACTAACACAAGCCAAAAATCCACGCTTTCTATCTGTTTCTTGTCATTTTGATATCAGAGCAGACCTACTTATGATATTCAATTGGTGTCTTACATTTACTGTAAATAGTCAAAGTTACTGTAGAATTAGATAACGAATATTTGATACTCTTTATATTATTTTTGTAAAAGTATTACTGACTTAAATTTCAGAGTATTTACGACTGATCCGACCGAATTTATCTTATTTCAGCTAGCATAGTTTTGCTAATCCGAGCGGCTTGCTCACACTTACCATCCGGTCTCATTCAGCTTTCGATATTCATCAACATGGAGAGGTATTTAACTTATTTTTTGTAGTGCCATTTAATTAAAGTTATAATTAGATATTATAACAATCTTATAAGAAAAACTTTAAATATTTTCCTAAATATTAGCCTTCGAAATTGGGATTATGTTTAAAGTTTAAGGTGGAGTATAAATGTATAATCAATTATTTTTTCTTTAAGAAAAAAAGAAAATTAAAAGTATAACTACTCCAACCTAACTTAACTTGGAGATCATTGCTAGCAGTTATCTTTGTCGCATCAAACTTGACCATTTAATAACGTCCTTCTGCTGTAATCTTCAAATATTATTCTCTACCAATTTATTTACCCAAAACTCTGCTAAATTACTGAATATTAATACTATGACTGCAAGATCATTAGAACCATTTCTATCATTTCTGGCAAAGCATTTGAATGAGAAGAAGTTTGGATTATGCTCTTAGAATAGAAAGTAATATTACCAACCTATAATTTAATATAAAATAATATACATTTACAACTCATTCCTATTTTTCATTTGCGCAATGTGAGCAAAGCAATCTGATTATGTTCTTTATTCCTTCGTTTTATAATTGAGCATACACGTCCTATTAAATAAAGGATGCAGAAGAAGAAATCTTTTCACATTTTATTGGAAGAGAGTAATTTCAAGTACAATAGTCCCTGTAACTGTAAGTAAAGAACTCACATCTAATTTATTGATCTAGTTGATTAAGTACAGACAACATGGGCTCAACTCAAGGTACATAATATCAAAACCAAATCTAGGTATCCTTAATAAATTACCATTTATCCCCAATTATGCTGACAACTTCCCCAAAAGAGAATTTTTGCATACTTGGAACAATCAACTAGTATACAAAAGGGCATAAAAAATGAATGAGAAGCAAGATTTTTCATCTATACGGTTGGGGAGACATGGCCTCGCAGGTTTATGTGGTTTTCCAATAACATCTGCAATGGTGCTTTCACTGTTCTGTTTCCTGACATACATGAATAATTGGCAATGAATTTGAAACTGGTTGCAGAGAAGATTAAATTGAGAATGGTTATCGATAGTACGCCATGTGTCTGGATGACATAAAAGGAGAAGAACTGAATGGAGATGCCTTTTGGTTTTGAGCAGGTACATTGGTGGGTTTCTTTTTCTCACGTTTCGTTTCAGAACGGAGCCAGGACTCAACAATAGAAAGCAGGTTTGCAGAACTTCTTAACTCATTAACCTCTGTCAACTTCTCAGCCCTCCTCAGCTCACCATCCTGTATATATGCCAGATGTGTTGCCCATGTTTCCAACCCGTCAAAAATATGAGTTGCATACACAATTGTAGCTCCTCTCTGCAATCAGAAAAAATAGTGTCAGTCAGACCATATGAATTCTGTGTTCATGAGTGACGATAGTTTCCAGCAGGCACTTCTCAATAACGAACACAGGCAAAACAGAAATATGCAAAATTGCAGATTTGAACTATGTATGCAGTTCATGTTCTATAAAAAATGCCAAAGACAAAGAAAATGAAGATAGCTTTCCATCAATTATGTTTATTCAAGAAAGCAGAACAATGTCTAATATTTGCAATCGACATTTCATATGTTTCCCTCTTGGCTAAAATTCCAAGCGGGAACATTTGTTGGTATCTCATGCAAATTGCAACAGTGATGCTCTCCAGTCCTTCAATCAGATCTAGTTATCATGCAAATGTGGATACTGTGACAAAATTAGGTCGTTGTACCTGCTCACATTCTTCCTTAAAGAACTGGAGCAAATCCATCCTGGCAACAACATCCAGGTCTACTGTGACTTCATCCAATAAAAGAACCTGGAAAAGAAAATTTTGGCTCTTATTAAGGAACAAATGTTGAAATGAAATCCTAAGATGATTCAGCAACACTGCATCACATGAGGACTCAAGAGCAAATTGAAACATTAAAATGCATAGACGTGTAACTCTGTCTTTCTTGGATTAAAATAGATGACGGGCTGGTGCCCAAGACAAACCAATTTCACTAGTAGGTGGTCCAACACTTGCAAGTTGAACTCTTGATCAGTTAGATAGGCAAACCAGAAAGAGAGTCGAAATTATTTTTTGAATGCAAGTGTTATTGCTGACGTAACGCTTGAAAAGTGAAAACACAATGGTTCAGAATAAAATCCATAGAATTTGTTTTGCCCCCCCCCCCCCCCTAGATAGCAAATTTGATTTTGTTGAACTTCAGAAAGCTGAGTTTGAAGTTGCTCAATGCACTCTCACAGAAAATGAAAAATCTGGATTTGCATAATTATGTAGTACCTTAAATGGAATAAGAAGACCCATACAGATCTGGACTCGACGTCGCTGTCCATCAGACACCTTATGCATACGCCACTGCAGATCAATATCAAGCAAGTCAATCAACCTTTCTCTCCTAGCAGGATCAATCCCTTCAACTGCTCATAAAAGGTAATAAGGGAACTTTCAATTTCAATTTGTTTGAAACTAGGTGTGATTAGAAATGGAGAAGATAATGAAGGTAGAAAATGCAACATAATCACAAACTGTAAAAGAAAGAAAAATACTAAAAACAACTCATTGATTACCTCCAAATATCATATGCTCTGCAGAAAAGTCTCCCTGGAGTGGAATTTCTCCCTGGAAATTTGCAATTTGGAATGAAAGTATGCAGAGTTTTGGAATGCATTAGATGGGGAAGACAAAAAAGTGAAACCAGAAATCAACATTGGAAAAATTCTATCTTTAAGATTATTTCTGATAATATGATAACAACTGAGAAGAATAATTCACAGGATTCATCCAACTTGTACCTCGAGGGCGAAAAGCCTACAATAACGGATCCTATTTTTTATAACTTTTATCACCGTCAGGCAAACAATTGTGATTATGAACAAATTCATTACACTAACCCTTAATATTTATTTGATACAATCTAATTGTATAGATATTTTTTTCTATGAAACACAAAGAAAACCCCATTTAAAATAAACAAAATTATACACAAATGTACATGTTTATGTACCATAAACTGATAAACACAGTAGACAAAATCTGATGCCATCACTGCATAAGTAACACTCCAAGCAATACATGCATAATATTTCTATTGCTACCGCACTTATAAGAAAACTAAAACTCATGCAGGATATCAATATTCATTTTCAGTATTCTAGATGACAAAGCACGCAACAGTATTAGAGGTTTTATAGCAATTTTAGGTACACACTGCGAGCTTCTAATGCAGGCAAATAGCTATTTAAACAATAAGCAGATACATTCAGTTCCCCGAATTGATGAATGAATATACTACAACCAAAAAGGTACACAAAAAGAATTCATAATTTCCATGATCATGGCATTCACACTGCCGAATTACATAAGTTGATGTCATTTACTATGTGATATTTAAATTTGACACAATATTAGTAAAAAACCATCCCATGTCATCTAATTAGTTGGTATTTTACTATTGCAAGAACAATGAACTTTTTTTAACTTGGAAAAGAAATTCTAATGCTGATATTGCTAACTAAATTCCAGGAAAATTTTGATAACATAGTCCAGCGTTGCAGACAATCCATCACTAACTTTGAGTTATGATCTAAGCAGCAAGAATTATCATGTACTCTAAATAAAAGGAGCTAAATAACTCACAGCAGAACCGACGGTTTTACTCCAAGAACCACCTAAATAGGCCAATTCTCCACTACAAACCAGCTGAGTATCATGAAAAGCCGAACGGGTTAGCACTTGCACTACATCTCGTCCTCCAACCATGTGCTTACCCGCCAGAATCTTCAACAAAGTGGTTTTTCCTGCAACACACAAGTATAGCGGTCACTGCCGACTAAAAAAACCTCCAGAAAGAAAAGGCAAGAAGAACTGAAGCAATTTGTATGCCAAAGTGGTCTACTCCGGAGTACCAGATCCATTAGCGCCGACGAGAAGACAGCGAGATCCAGGAGAAATGTTGAGATTGAAATCGTAGAAGAGAGGGTTCTGATAATCGTATGCGAATTGCATGCCGCGCACGTTGATATTGTTTTCCTCCTTATTTTCCGCCATTTTCCTCCTCTGCCTAGATAGGGGCGGTTTGTACGGAGACGATAGAGTTCCGTCGGTGAACTTATAAACGTTCCCGGCTTTCGATTTAGCCAGTAGGTTTTCGACGCGTCAGTAGGGGTTTGGTTTACAGAACACGTGGCGATTTCTTATACTGCCACATGACCTCATTCTGTCCATGTTGCAGCCAGTAAAGTAATAATAAAAAAAAATTAATTTTATTTTCCAAAACGACGCCGTATTAAGACTCTTTCGTCTCGTATCCTTGCCGGGGAAGGAAATGGCACCGTTAGAGAAGAGAAATGAGACCAGAAAACCATAGAGAGAGAAGAGACAAGGAAAACCGCGAATCTAGGTTTGGGATAGATTGAATTTAGTATTCTGGATTTTATTTTTGGGATATGTATCTAAGTAAGAGAGATTGGAGCTGGGGTTAAAGAAGAATCAGAACTTCTTTAGGTATGTCAATGGAGTTTCATTCTTCAAGATCTTCTCCTCAATTACCTTCTTTGTCAAGGGTTTCTCTCGCTTCTTCTTTCTTTGGAATTTTGTCATTAAATCCTAGCAATCGAATAGTTTGACCTGTTCATTGAATTTTCAGAACAGAAGAAGAGAGCTTGAGTATTTTTAATTTATCTTGCACTGTGTCTGGTCTTCGGAGCGTACAATTCCTCATATTTGTGGTGATTTTTAGGGTTGGCTTCTATGTTGTTCGCTAATAAGTGCGTTAGAGCTAAAGAGTTGTAGCTCTGTATCAGTAGTGTAAGAGGAAATTTTGATTTTTTGGGGATGTTGGAGTTGAATCATGTTTTAGATTGTACATGTGGTTTGGTGGAAAAGCTTAATACGTGCATGTGGATAATCTGTTATTCGTTTTGCTGTATGCTGATTTTCTTTGGTTACGGGCACAATTCTTTAAGAAGAAAGGGAAAGTTAATCCTCTTTTTTGATTTGGCCTTTTTCCCCTTATTCTGATTGTTGGCTTATCTTTTCTCCATCATGGTGTTTCAGCAGTGTGATCTGTAACCATGGAGGAAGATGAGGACAAAGCTCTGCTCAGTACTTTGGGTGTAACATCTGCCAAACCGGAAGACATTGAGCGTGATATTTTAGCAGAGGTATGAAATTGGATTCTTGTTGATAAGTGATGTTTCATCTCATGCATTGGTATTGATCATTATGACCGAGTCATGTTAGTGGGCTTTAGGATGGTGTATCCTATACAAATTTGTTTTTGGACTGTTAAAAATGGTATTGCACTAGGCAAAATCATGATGAAGTGATTTGTTAAATGCTAGGAGCATGGAAGGATGGTCCAAAAACTTCTGATATTTCATTTTATTATATTTAAATTTTAGTGTTCCTTGCTGGACCTTATGGATATGACTTTTTCCTTGATACTAGTTGGAAGGTTGCTATTTGACAAAAAGTAACTTCTATATGTCAGGCGAGAATCAATGGTGAGCATGATGGTGAAGCTGGAAGGCACACTGAGGAGGAACCCCCTAACAAGTCAAAAAGCTTAGATCCATCAGCTCACAACCAAGCAAAACTCTATAACAGATTGAGGGCTGTAGAATTTGAAATAGATGCGGTTGCATCCACTTTTGAGCAGGCACAGAATGTTGGCAGCAGCAAAAACCATGCTTTTGATGATGACGACTACAATAATAAAGCAGAGCATGGGGATACAAAGGCTGAGGAAAATGTAGTTCAGGTTTCTCCAAATGATTTCACCCTTCAGCAAGCCCTAGCTGCTGATCGGCTAAGAAGTCTTAAGAGAACTAGGGCTCAACTTGAGAAAGAACTTTCAGGTATTCACAAGGATGACACTACCAAGGGTGTGGGTTATGGAAAACTGTTGGCAGACGTGGTGAAGGAAGAGACTAGACAGAAGGGAAAGTCAAAGGAAGTTAAGAAACTGGGGCAAGTGAAGGATAATAGTAAAAGAAAAGTTTCAATCAGTGACGATGCTGATTTTGACTCAATACTAGATGCAGCATCAACTGGATTTGTTGAAACGGTGAGTTAAAAATTGCTTCGGTTTTCTCGCCACGAGTTGCTTAATCTGATTTACAGTAGGGTAGGAAAGATAAAATTACTTCTATGCATGCTTAAGTGATATAAGTTATGGGGTTTCTAACTGTATGCTGTTCATTCCCAGGAAAGGGATGAATTAGTGAGGAAAGGAATTTTAACTCCTTTCCATAAGCTCAAGGGCTTTGAACGCCGGCTTCAGCAACCAGGGTCATCAAATGGGTTCAATGTATCCCAGGAGGTGGACAGGAGTGATGATTTGGCTTCTGACAGTATAGCTAGGGCTGCCCAGTCAATGTTAGAGGCTGCAAAAGCTCGCCCAGTGACTAAACTCCTTGATTCAGATGCTTTGCCAAAGCTTGATGCACCCACTCACTCTTTTCAGAGGCTGAAAGCACCTCTGCAAGTTCCTCAGTCTCCTGAAAGTGACGCAGATAAAAGAAAGAATTTAAAAAGGAAAAGGAAACGGCCTTTGCCTGGTCAGAAATGGAGGAAGCGCATTTCACTTGAGGAAAACCACTTGGGAGAAAGTGGTATGTCCAATAACTTCCTCGCTTAAGGTATTTGAAAATTGCATTGGTATAGTATGTTTCTAAACCATGGGAATTATTCTCATCTCCTGTTAGTATTTTGCATTTGTGTGTATATATCAATTTTGACCTACACTCTTTGCTGCAGCCAAGTGCGTAAATTTTATCCCGGATGATACTTTGGATATGTCTGTTCAAATAATTTTGTCATTATGGAATTTGTATCTTAGCTTATATGTACTATCAATTAATGGTTTAATTTATCTAGCATAATTGTTTTACTTATTTATTTATTACAGAAGATGCAAGGGCTGACTCATTTGCATCCAGTTATGAAGACGAGAAGCTAGAAGATGGTGAAGATGGTGATGATGATTCCTCATTTGTAACACTTGAAGGTGGGCTGAAAATCCCAGACTCCATTTTTAGCAAACTTTTTGATTACCAGAAAGTGGGAGTTCAATGGTTATGGGAATTACATTGCCAAAGAGCTGGTGGTATTATTGGCGATGAGATGGGTCTTGGTAAGACAATCCAGGTCATATCATTTCTTGGAGCATTGCATTTCAGTAATATGTACAAACCAAGCATTGTTGTCTGCCCAGTCACACTCTTGCGACAATGGAAAAGGGAAGCACAGAAGTGGTACCCACACTTTCATGTGGAACTACTGCATGATTCGGCGCAAGATCTTCGTCGTAGGAAGAGGCGAGCCAAATCTTCTGACAGTGATGATGAAAGTGAAGGTTCACTTGACAGTGATTATGAGGGAAATTTATCTTCAAAAAATGCTAATAAATGGGATTCCTTGATAAATCGAGTTTTGAAATCAGAATCTGGATTACTTATTACAACATATGAGCAACTTAGGTTGCTAGGTGAAAAATTGCTTGACATCGAGTGGGGCTATGCGGTTTTGGATGAAGGACATCGAATTCGTAATCCAAATGCTGAAATTACTATAGTTTGCAAACAGCTTCAGACAGTTCACCGCATAATAATGACTGGAGCGCCGATTCAGAACAAATTGAGCGAATTATGGTCTTTGTTTGATTTTGTTTTTCCTGGAAAGTTGGGGGTACTGCCTGTATTTGAGGCAGAATTTGCTGTTCCTATTTCTGTTGGTGGCTATGCCAATGCCTCTCCACTGCAAGTGTCTACAGCCTACAGGTACTAATTGTTATAGGTCTGATATCTTTGGGGGTCTAGAGTTTGCATGAACTTTGCAATTTTCTATTTCTGTCTTGTTTCTTAACAAATATCTTAAGCATTTATAACACTAATCAATCCTTGATCCTTAATTTGTCTTGCTACAGGTGTGCCGTGGTCCTGCGTGACTTGATAATGCCTTATCTTCTCCGACGTATGAAGGTTGATGTAAGTGCACATCTTACCAAGAAAACTGAACATGTCCTCTTTTGCAGCCTTACAGTGGAGCAGCGTTCTGTATATAGAGCATTTCTTGCTAGCACGGAGGTGGAACAAATACTTGATGGAAGTAGGAATTCCTTATATGGAATAGATGTGATGCGTAAGATATGTAACCACCCTGATCTGCTTGAAAGAGAACATTCAAGTCAGAATCCAGATTATGGGAACCCTGAACGCAGTGGAAAGATGAAAGTTGTGGCACAAGTGCTTAAGGTTTGGCAGGAGCAGGGACATCGTGTCCTTCTATTTGCTCAAACTCAACAAATGCTTGACATTCTTGAAAGTTTCTTAAACTCTGGTGGTTATAGCTACCGAAGAATGGATGGTCTGACACCCGTAAAGCAGAGAATGGCCTTAATAGATGAATTTAACAGCTCAAATGATGTCTTTGTTTTCATCTTAACTACTAAGGTTGGTGGATTAGGGACTAATCTAACTGGTGCAAACAGAGTGATTATCTTTGACCCAGATTGGAACCCCTCAACTGACATGCAGGTATTCCCCAGCTTATGAAGGTTTCATGTTATATCTTAGTGCTAGAATCCCGTTTTTTCTTAATCCAGTTCGTCCATCATTGCAAACTCCAGTAATATATATGTGTGTTCGTGTACATTTTCCACTTTTGCATGCTAGCCATTGCAATGGTGATAGTATTGCTTATAAAAATAATTTCCTGCATGCACATAATAACTTTGTGAAATCTGAAGAGATTATAGATGGACTCTGCTTACCTCGAGTTCAGCCTTACAATTACTTCTGTTTTTCTAGGACTCTGCTTACCTCGAGTTCAGCCTTACAATTACTTCTGTTTTTCTAGATATTGAGGATAATTGTTGCTTCTAACAGGCCAGGGAACGTGCTTGGCGTATTGGTCAGAAACGTGATGTTACTGTATATAGATTGATCACAAGGGGGACTATTGAGGAGAAAGTGTATCACCGGCAGATTTACAAGCATTTTCTTACTAATAAGATATTGAAAAACCCGCAACAGAGAAGGTTTTTCAAAGCTCGAGACATGAAGGACCTTTTCACTTTGAACGATGATGCAGAAGGTGGGTTAACTGAAACATCTAATATTTTTAGTCAGTTAGCAGAAGATGTAAATGTTGTTGGTGTAAAGGAAGCTAAGCAGGACAAGCAGAAACATCGTAAAGGAATGGCATCACATGCTGATAATGCTGTGGTTGGCAAAGAGAAGTGCCCTGAGATTGGAACCTCCCAGAAGAGAGGAAAAGAAAAAGCCAGGCACAGTGACGGGGAAGTAGATGAAGAAACAAATATTCTGAAAAGTCTTTTTGATGCTCATGGATTACATGTAAGTTTCAGCTTTGTTAATGTTTCGATTGTTCACGTTGTAATATTTGATATCATGTTTCAATGTATCTTATATTTTCCTATCATTTGGAATGTTTGCTGTTTCACATTTTCACAATTGTCTTGTACTGGAAACACCAGACCTTGTACAGCACATGTTACTGTGTATGTTGATTAATAATCCTGTACCCAGTCTGAAATACATGCACTTTACACAAACACCCTGACTTCAACTGTCTTTTTCTTCAGAGTGCTGTGGACCATGATGCTATAATGAATGCGCATGATGAAGATAAAATAAGGCTTGAGGAGCAAGCTTCTCAAGTTGCACAAAGGGCAGCAGAAGCATTACGTCAATCACGAATGCTTCGTAGTCGTGATAGCATATCTGTCCCGACATGGACAGGGAAATCAGGGGCTGCTGGTGCACCGCCATCTGTTCGCCAGAAGTTTGGATCAACTGTGAACTCTCAGCTAGTCAGATCATCTGACGAGTCACTGAACAATAAAAAAAGCAGTTTGAATGGGTTAGCAGCTGGAGCTTCTGCTGGGAAGGCATTATCATCAGCTGAACTGCTTGCTAGAATTCGAGGAAATCAAGAAAGAGCTGTAGGTGCGGGGCTTGAACAACACTTTCTATCTGCAAAAAATTCTTCAAACACAACATGGACAGAGAATAATGGAGTATCCAGGCCAGCTCAGAATATAACTAGTGTTCAGCCGGAAGTACTGATTCGGAAGATCTGTACATTCATACAACAAAGGGGCGGAAGCACAGATTCTGCAAGCATAGTGCAGCACTTTAAAGATAGAATACCTTCAAAGGACCTGCCCTTATTTAAGAATTTGTTGAAGGAGATAGCCAATCTAGAGATAGAGCCAAATGGAAAACTCTGGGTTCTGAAACCTGAATATCAGCAGTTTTAGTTGCTTGTCCTAGCTGTAATATATAAAAATTTTGTTTGTCCTAGCGGTAATATATAAAAATTTGTTCGACATGGCAGACCATGCAAGCATGTCGCATTGTCTGCTGTGGGCGTAATCCATTTTTTGCAAGCAAAGCATTCTGGAAAACCCAGTTTTTCTTGGGACGATTGATTAATAGCAGATTTCTTGCTATAGCTGAAGGGTACCAATTTTCTTCTTTCTTTTGTTCTTTTTGCAGTTTTAGTAACCATTTTTAGTCGTTTACGGTTGTAACATAATTTTCATTTCAAATGTCAATATTTTGAAGAGATACATGTGAAACAAAAATCTCAAATTTGAGGTCAATTTTAAATTCAAATTTCTTCTGCCTAAATTATGTGTTCTAGAACCTCAAAATACACGTCCTCAAGGGATGAACACTTCTCTATGGAGCATCTGTTTCGACAATTCCTCTCATGCATTGTGTGTAGAATTGATCATCGGAACTAGCCCTGTGCATCGGTCGGTTCGGTTCAATAACCGAAAACCGAAATTTTAATATTTCGACGAACCGAACCGATATAATACAATAACCGAATTCAAACCGAACCGATATTTAAAATAATTCTCTAAAAATTATAAAAAATTACAAATTATAAAATTCAAATTAAAAAATTCAAATTAAAAAATATATATATATGTTTAATTTGAGCTAAATCCACTTATATTAAATTAAAAAAATACAAAAATATTGTTTATTTTAGTAAAAAATGAAAAAAAAAATATATAATCAAAAGTTCGGTCGGTTCGGTTTTTTTTTATCGGTTTTTACCTTTTAAAACCGAACCGAAAAACCGAAATTACATTATTTTGGAAACCGAAACCGAACCGAATTAAAAATTTCGGTCGGTTTGGTTCGATTTTTCGGTTTAAACCGAAATTTGCTCACCCCTAATCGGAACTGACAGAGGTAGGCTGGTTCTATGTCGCTGTGCCAATTATCACTTGAATGAAATAAAAACCATCGGTCAGATTAGTGTCTGATAACTCCCCCAAAATTCATTTTGGAGATTGATGTTACAACATGAAAACGACCAAGAAGGTTAATTAGATATGTTTAATGCCATTGTTGTCATATTCCAAATTTTTTTTTCAATGCATTTATACTGGCTGTGTTGTTAACAGGGTAGTGGCAACCCACCTTCATGCATGTAGTGCTTGCTTTACTATCTGCTGTATGGCTCAATTGGCTAATCTATCCACATTTAACTTGGCTAGTCCACTAAGAGGTAAATAAACGCATGGTCTTTCACCGAAAGAAAACAAAGGCCTCAAAACAACGGGCAAAAACCAAACCATGGTGATTAAGCTCAATGTATGCTGTGAAGCTTTGCAAATGTGAAATATAGGTTGCATGTCAATTTGAGAAATTATACAACTGTCAACTAGAAAAGAAACATAATTCGCTTCTCTCTTATATATAAAAATTACCTTCAAAGTTCATGTTGGGGAGAACATTAAGCATTACTTTCCACACATGAACTTATTTGGCTGTGTTTTTCTTACTTTTCTTAATTACATTGTCCACTTTCAACCACAGGATCCATACTCAATAAACGCTGCCACAGAACTAAAAAGCTGCCCACCCTGATTCACTTGTCTTTGTTGATCCTGACGTTGCTGAAGGAAGACTCATCTGCAAATAAACATACCAATAAGCTACCAAGTATATGCATTCAAGAAAGTATCTATCAACAGATTATTATATATCATATATGAAATCCATCATGATTCTCAATCACACAATGCAGGACCACTGCCCTAAGTAGCAACAACCAGGTGATCTTCTTATCCATTTGCATTATAAGACAAAAAATATGGAATTCTGGAATCTTAAAGACTATAACAATGTTTGAGCAGTCAGTAAAATATATTATGCTGTGGGCAAGGAAACAATTTAGAAATAAACTAAAGAGGCATACCTCAAGCGGAGAAAGATCTGATAAAGGATCAGATGAATGCTTTGTATTTTCTTTAGGTCCTTTAATACCGAAATTGTGATTTGTAGCAGTCATTCGGGCAGCAGCTGGATCATTCGGAGGGGGAGGGAGTGGCGACCTTATTTTTCCTGCTCCGCTTGGTGGTGGAGCAATGCCTAAAGTTTTAGTCTTTCCAGTTCCAGATACACCCCCTGAGAGCCCAGCAGCCGAAAGCATTCCAGTTCCACTGGATGGTTTAGGCTTCACTTTTATTCGGATTGTTTCACCTTCCTACATTTCATCCACATAAAAATACTCACACCCATATATATGTACTGACCAGCTGATCATTATCGCAGAACAGCATATCAAACAGAATATAACACTAAGACTCATCTAACTGCTGGATCATCAATTAAAACAATACAAACATAAGAAAATAATTAATTTGCAGATCAACCTTGTAACTCAAAAAGCCAACAAACCAGTGAAATTAAAGTTCACAATAAAGAAATCTCCAATTCTCCCACTGTTTAAATCATGAAGCCAATCAATCAATCAATTGGTGATTTGTCAACCCAATCCAACTCAAAACATTCCAATTTCAAAAATGCAGCGCAAATAAAATGACTATCAGGGTTTTAAACTATTGTGATGGATTGAATCTTAAGAAAAAAAGTTTAAAGATCATACCTTTAATCTATGATTAACAGCAGGATGTATATCAATGTGAGTATCACTCTCGCTCGTTTCACCACTCTCCTTCTCATGTTCTCTTCTAATATATTTCTCATGATCTGATAAAGCCACATTGAAATCAAAAGCCTCATTCCTCTCATTAAACCCTAACCCGATGAATGCGTGCTTCCCTCTCCCGTCCTCAATCTTAAGCACGAAATATCGGGACGAGTCAAGAACTGTCTCGACCGAGTTCTCGCGCTGACCCGGATACACAAAACAGGCCGCGAAGAGCTCGGCGGAGTTGGGATCCTCCAGCCGGATCTCGCATCTGTCCTTACACGACACAACTCGGAGCCTACCGGACCAGATCTTATCGGACTGCAACCATTCGCCGCATTTGTAGCCGCCGGAGGTGGAACGGGGAGGGATTTTGTAGACGGAAACCTCACGTACTACGAGGAGCGTGTGCTCCATGGATTCCTCATCTTCCTCAAACGACATGTCGTTTAACTCGCTGATTTTTTTCTTTTACCGTAATTGCAGGCGAATGTGGAGAGATCTTGTGCTGGATTTTGTAAGAGAAAGTTTGAAACTTTGAAAGGTAAAATGATGGTATCAAATGCGAAGGAGGAAGATGAGTGATAGAGATAGAAAAAGAATGAGTTGCAGAGACGTGGGTTCGAAGAGTGATTGGTTGGTCAACTGCAACTCAGAGAGAGAAAGAGAGATTTATTCAATTACTGATTTGCCCTTTAAGCCTTTCTCTTTTAGCCCATTCAATATATGGGCTGGGCTAATACTTGACCCTATAAAAGTAAAAAACCATAAACCCTAATCCTCTTCTGCTTAACTCCTTCTGCATCAATCGTCATCGTCTCTCTGATTCGGTAATGGTCTTTTGCCTCCACACTAACTTATTTGGTGCAAGATTTTATTTTTCTTTTCTTTCTACGAAATCAGATTTTAGGTTTTTCGTTCTGGGTTTCAATTGCGTCAAAAATAAATCTGTTTTTTGAAGATTTTTTAGTTGTGAATTTAAAGTTTGACACTTTTGAACGTTGGTTTTCGATTGAATTAGGTTGAAGAGAAGTTAACAATGTATCTTCAGTTTTACATAAACGAGAAGGGTGACAAGGTGTATACCACCAAGGTATGTCGTTTTGATTTTTGTTTATGACTTTCAGCAAGCCTGGAAATTCTCTTTCTAGTTTCTTAAATTGCATCTTATTTCCTTTTGAAAGTGATTGAACTTCGTTGTTAGCTGTTGAAGAAAGCATATTGAGCTCAATTTTATCATCAGTAGCATAATGTTTTTCACAGACTTATTGGAGATCATTGTGTATTGTTTTCCATTTGCTCTACTAATCCCCGGCCTGCATAAGTCTCTTATCAACTCACGTGCTTTATTTTTAAGTCTCTCAATCACAAAGCCATGTATGAGATGGTTTCCTGAAGTCTAACAATTATGTTGATTCGTGGCATATGCAATTATGAGTATAAACAGTTCTTCTTTTTAGCTTGTGCTGGCTTCTATTATGTTGATTAAAGTGTATGATGCTCTTGCTTATTTTTTGTTTATTTTGCTGTGTTTACATTGTATTGGGATTTTGCATGCAGAAGGAGTCCCCTCTTGGGCTGCCTACTCAATCTGCTCATCCAGGTAATGCATCTTAATCTAGGTTATACTGAGGTTGTCTAGTTGGATGTTTGATCCGTAATGTGAATGCATCTATTAACAATCATGTTAATTTGAGCTAATGAGTAAATTATGCCATTGACTGTGTAATTAATTTCAGACCAACATTTGTTTTTTGTATAAGTTGAAGAACAATAATTTTTGGTCTATTTGTTTCTTTTAAAGCGTCTACATTTATTTAACGAATTTTATTAACTAGGAAATTAAAAAAAGAAAACTTTGGTACTTGTGTAGAACTATATCATTCATATTCAGTGTCTGAAATGTATGTCTTCACTTAAAGATATCACAGATTCTGTGTGTGACTGTCTGGAATTTGGTTTCCTGATATTGTTTTCGCAACTTGAATGAATTGGTCATTGTTACTTTTTCTTTAAAGCTTTTTGTGAGAATTTTCACTATCTAAGGGTTACCTTTGCCTGCATAAATGATTGGAAAATTCGTTAATCCTTTCAGAGTTGGAATGTTTGCGTTTGACTCGTTTGGTGAAAATCGAAAATGGTTTGGTAGGCAGTTGGTGAATTCAGCTATTTTCGTTCTTTCGTGCCTGTTATCTGAACTATTATGCCCTGCATTTGTCTGCTCTGATTTGCACAGCAGAACTTCACCTAGAACTTATCTGTTAATTAATGGGGACATTAAAACTTCAAAGAGAACAACACAATAACACACAAATGTTTCATTGAAGCTTTAGCTTTAGGAGAACAGAAATAATTATTGCTTCTGTAGCTGTAGGCTATTGTCTCCTTTCTGCATATTACAGTATTAAAATTGGTCTATTTTCCTTCTGTTCTTGCAGCTCGCTTCTCTCCGGATGACAAATACTCTAGGCAAAGAGTTCTTCTAAAGAAGCGCTTCGGATTGTTGCCAACCCAGCATCCCCCTCCAAAGTACTGATTTTATTGTAGGCTTTGTGCTGTACCATGTAGAATCATTAGCTAATATGGAGCTTTCCTTCTCAAATGCCAAACTGTTTTCTAATTTGCAAGCTATTAAATGTTACCAGTGTTGTTGGATGGATGGACTGCATCAGACTTGTAGAACTAAAATTAAATTTTAGATATTAAGAAGAAAATGCTCAACTGATAAACCAAATTGGTCAAAATCCACCTTAAACAATTAACAGATAAATGGTTAACCAGTGTTAAGGGTTAATGGTTTGGCTAATCGAGCTGTGTGCTCCTAGCTCAGATTGGGTTTAGAGCAAGTTCCAATTCTTAACAAGTTTAATTTAAAACATTTTAATACCATTTTTGAAAATAATTTGAATTTGCTTAAAATATAATTTGATGGGTAAAATGAATCTCCTGAATAAATTTGCAAGAGAAAATGCACGGAAAATCATATAATGGAGATTATTCAAATTTAGAGAAATTAATATGGTATAATACAATAATATGATCCGACTAACATAACTAGTAGATCACCACACAATTACAAAATTAGACTTCTACATTCATACGGCATGTCGTTGGCATAAGAAATGAAAATTCTACGGAATGTCCTTTGAAGTTAGATCGATAAGCTTTGAAAAAGAAAAAGCAACGGCGAAAAGAAGCGCGAACGGACAAAATCTGTTATTAAAATTAGGGATTCCGTTTGCTCAAAGTTTTGCAAAGGGAAACATGAATCAGATTTCAGAATCATCAAAAGGTAAAAAACGCATTCGTCAAGAAGACGATGAAGCTCAAACTAACGCCTCTCATCAAACTCTATCACTTGGTAGATTCTCTTCTTCATCTAATGTTATTTGGATTTCGCGATTATTGCTTCTCAACTAATTGAGTCTTTTGGGTATTAATTTCCACCAAATGAAGAGGAAAGCCTAACATTCAGTGATACTTTGGTGGCACTACGCATAATGCGAGCTCAGTTTCCCCATATTGACAAGGTTTGTTTCTCTCAGTTCTCTCAAATTTGTTATATATCATTCCTTTTTTTTTCCTTTAGTTTTCAACTATTGCGGAGCTCTGAGTTATAAATTTAGTTGGATTAGACTTGGTTAATTAGCTTAATTGAGTTGATTATCAGTACAAATACACAAATGCTGCCGTCTATGAAGCAATTTCTATTTCATGTTCTTTGTTATTTTATTTTTGTCTCTCGTTTTTTATTTCAGGTATCAATTAAACCATTCATTTTACGCTCACAACTGTATAGCAGTGTGAAGGACAGAACACAAGTGGATAGAGAATTGGAGGTATGGCTCTTTGTATGTGATAGAGTTTCTTTGATTATCAAGAGCAGAATGATGCAACTTGGAGCTCCCTTACATATTTGAAACCTCATTTTTATTTCTGTTTAAATTCAACATGCTTTTCACATTTTTTGTTTGCTTCAAAGTGCTATTTTGATATATGCATCTAGCTCTCCAGTAACTGGAGTTTTTTTTTTTTGTATCTTTTGTCCCATTACTTTAGTTTTTTCAATGTAATCTTGTCTACTATGATCTATTTTAGTACCCTCACTTGTTGTTTCAGTTAAATATTGTGCATCCTAGCTGTGATTTATGCTTATTTATTCCTTTTTTTCAGTCTTTGAGGAGGGAGAAACTATTGCGTATTTTCAAACTAAACACAGGACAAGATGATCATGCTATAATGTTTTTGGATGACTATCTAAGCCAGGTTGGTTGATTGTGGTGTTTATAACCTGCAGATTTTGTAGGATGCATTACATAGGCCTTGTGATTATTTTTCCTTGAAGCATTTGTTAATTTTATTTTTCATCTGCCGCTGAAAGGGGGTCTTTGCTACTTGTTATATTTTCTACCTCTATTGTTGAATATAAATGTAATAACGCCATATGCCATTTTTAAAATTGGCTTATTTTTTTTTTCTTGTGAGTTGACTCTATCACATGTTTTACGTGCAGATAGATCATGTTGTTAAAAGAATGAAAAACAAAAAGCAAAGTGATCTTGAAGTTTTTGAGTGGTTTAGAACTCATGTAATTGATGTGAAGCTAGAACCTAGCATTGACCATCAAGAGCTTGTAAGTGTTGTAATTTATGAACGGAATTCTACCTGTACTGTTCATTCTATGTGTCCTCTGCTCGTTTTAGGTTCAACATGTTAAGAACCATTATATTACCAGCTCTATGCCCTCTAGCTCATTTTTTACTTCTATTTCGATATTGTGATCCTATTTTAGGATAAGATGAAAAAAGTCTTACAATATAGTGGTCAATGTTGATATTGATAGTGGGATCCAAGGAGATTTTAACTTGAAATTGTGCACATTTCTCTTTTGTGCATATGTGTGTGTATTATGATGCAAATGATTTTCTTTTATTCTATTTTATTTTTTTATCCGTACTAGCAGAATTGTCATGTAGATATAGCGATCAGCATTGACGCATTTCATGTTTTGGTGCATGGATGTTCATAACTCTTATCTTCAATGCATAACTTACTTTTAACCAGCTTCTCTACTCTCCATTGCAGTGGTTACTCTTATCCCATGGTGGAAAGGTGAAGGATGAACACATCTCCCTTTTGATCAATGCTGGTGTCCTTGTAAGCAAACTTTGAAAATTCATTTATCCTTTTCTATTCTTGCACTTTGTTGGGACAAAGGGTGTAATATGAGTTATCGATACTGATAAAAATAGTATGACAAGATTTGCAATATATATTTTTTTTCCAACAATTAAAATCCTTTATGCCCATGTCCATGAACTGAAGCTTAAACCTTGTCAACCTCATCTTTGCTGGAGCCTAGCTGTTTACCTAAACAGGCCTAGAATTGTGTTATTAAGATGTGTTTGATGTGAAGCACAACAAATTGCTTATTTATTTGCTATGGTTGGTCCTTCAAAAGATAAAATATTGAAGGGTTCTCTTTATTGAATCCTTGTTCTGTCAGTTACAGTTGCTCACAATTGAGGAAAGGTAAGAAATTTAGATTTTCTTCTAATTTTAACCTATATTTTACAATAAATATGCCCCATCACTAGAGCTCAAACTACGGAATCCAAATGATCATTAATCAAAGGATTAGATCATGGGATCTCAAACAAAAGATTGAAGCATGTCTGAATGGTTTTCTTATCTTGAAATATCAATAAATTGGAATCTTTGACTTAATTTGACCAATTTTTGCTTGTTTTAAGAAATTAGAGCTTAAAATATTTCAACAAAAAGAAAGAAAGTATAGCTTGAACATGGCAACAAATAGCCTGCCACTAATGTTTACATCGAACACACAAGAATAAGCTGTGAAGATGCATATTTGCAAAAGCAAGGTGGAGACCCTATGAATATTATGATGTTTTTGATATTTCTGCAATTGGTACTGCTATGAATTGAGTGAAACTGGATTCTTGGTCTTTTTATTTGATTTGATTTTATTTTTTGGGATTCTGTTGTTATTCATATCTATTGGGTTGTCTGTCTGCTGAAGTTTCTGACTACCCCAATTCGCTTCTAACTTCTACGTTCACTTTTTAGACTCGGCAGCTGATAGATCCAAACATGTACTGGTTTGCGATTCCAAATATTGGTTCAGTACTTAAGGGCCTTTCTCAGGTACAAAAATGTTTAGAATTCTCTATTGTTTTGAATTGTTTCAGGTTCGAAGAAATCTGAAAATACCATAGAAACTAATGTTGATCTTAATATGGAGTCATATGACCAAGAATCATTAATTTATTTTTGATAAAAATTTAGTATTTAGAGAAATTTAAATTGAATTTTGACTTTCATGTTAAAATGTGCAAAGAAATATTGGTTTTGTATAAAAGATTTTATTTCCTTTTTAAAAAAATAGTCAATTGATCTGTGGAGTATAGAGTTTAATCTGATTTATCCGTTCTGGTGGGCAATCCAGATTAATACTTACGACAAATTTTCTCACATAGGATCATGCAAGCTATTAAAATAACACATGAAGGTTTTTACATGTTTATATTCAATGTTCATCTACTTTTTAACTGAAAATGCCTTATGTTGAAACTAAATTTCCAGGATTTGTTATTTTAATAATTTACATATACTAATTGGAGACTTAAGAAGGCAGTGAAATAAGTACTAGTAGTAGTTTGCTTGTTAATGCTTTGGAATTCTATTGTGATTTAAAAAATATCCAATGTTTAAATTGTCATCTGAACTAGAAATGAATTTCATCTATGTATTTGCAGGGAAGAAAAGAGCTCTTTTCTCTTTTAAACCGCAGAAGATATAAAGAAATGATGTTGGCACCTTTGGAGAAGAAGATTCTCCGACTGTCTCCACTTGATATGAGATTTCATCTTCGTGATCTGATTGGTTCAGGTCACCTCCAAACTCTCAGTACTCCCACTGGCATAGTTGTTCGGCTTTCAAAGGATTAGAACTCACAACTTTCAAATATAAGTGGGTTCGTATAACATTTGCAACTTTCCTGTGTCAGTTGTGAATCATCAACGAAAGGTTCCATTGTCTTATTCCTAAGTTCTCAGTTTTTTTATGCTTTTATGTTGTTATCATTTGTCAGTGACATGAATAATATGTAACCAGGTTAGAGTGAAAAGAAAATTGGCTTGCATAATGCAAGATATTCGGCAGGTCTTCTCCACCAGGTCTGTATTTTCAGTCTCTCGTTATCCACAGCATCATTTTCTTTTTTAATTTTTTTTTTATCATTCATTGAATAACTGTAAGTTATTAGATTGGTTAATCTCAAACATTTCCATGCAAAAGCATGAGAAAATTCTCTGCTATTATCTAGTTAAGAATTTGATTCTGGGATAGTTAATGTTTGCAGTAGAATTTTGTTCAGTCACCACTAAGTATCTCATCTTCTTTACTTTACTGAACTCTGAATAAAAGAACAATGAAAATTTCTAGAAATCACATACTCCGAAACATACTTTTTCATCTAATTTTTTCCTTTTTTCACTCAGGTTCTACATAGTTTAATTAATTTCCTTTCGCTTTTTAACATTCATCACAATTACCATTTTCTACATTATTGTTGTAAATAAATGCTTATTCAAAGCTTTCATGGGTTTAGATAAAATTGACCATTCCAGACATTATTGATCAGGAATTGTACACATATTGAGACAGGAGAAAATGTGTATTGAAAATTTTTAACGTTCCTAAAACATTTGGCAAATGGATTGAAGTTTTTTTTTTTTTTGACAAATACGAAGCAAATTGATTATTACTGTGACCATAGGATCTGTGATTTATCATTGAGAAGAGGTTATACTGATTTACAGTTTCAAATAATGCTGCACATCTAATTGCCATCTTTGCATATAATATATGGAAGAGCAACTATAGATACTGCATAAATATATTTGTATATGTGCGTGTACATACATAAATATATGCATCCTTGGTTTCCTTCTGCTTTATGTAGGTAATGAGAGCCATTTTAAACCACTGGTCATAATTATTTAACTTAAAAAGTTGTAAAGTGTAGGATTAGTATTATTTATGCTTTGCAAGAAAGTGATTATGTGATTTTATAATGAAATTTCAGCCATGCTTTTGAACTTAAATCACTGAATAGCTATTGTTAGCTGATCTTTAATATTTCTTTTTCCCTCTAATTGAATTTACAGAGGTCATTTCTGTTAAATGGACTTCTATACCAACTCTAACTAGTTTAACCCTGAACATTTATGCCTTGCTCGACATCCGAGTTTGAGTATTGTATTATTCAGGCAAGATAAATCCCCAAGCTAGTAATCTTCTTTTATTAGGAAAGTCTACAAGAACTTGGGCACAGTGCTCCCATAACTTGGGCACAAACGGGTTACAGGCATGCGGTTCGAGGAGCAACGTGGCTCCTGAACCTTTTGTTATGATAATTAATTTGTTCATATTAACTTTTAAATTAAATTGCAAGATGATTTTTAATTTAATATCATTTTAATTTTTATCCAGTTTCATCTCAAAAGACACTCTCTACCTTCTTTTGGTTTATATTTGCACAATTGACCATATGATTTCAATCAAAATTCATGGTAGATAAAGAATTTTGTGAAAGAAGTTCTAGGATTAAATAATCCAAAATGATTGTAAGTTGAAAGTCAGATATTCATATTGAATTGGTTCAAAAGCATTATTGGAGTAAATTGGTCATTGAGGTTCATTTTCATGTCTGGCTAAGGGGTAGTAGTAATGATTTCATTTTGTTGTAGTCCAGTTTGGAACTGGATATCATTCCATTTTGTTGTTTTGTGGAGGTATTAGGTAAGGATTGTTTGATTGAATCATTTAATATATAGGTACTATGATATTATAACCTCTAACAACCAAAGCAAGAAGATGTAATGATTATTTAAAGTAATAGAATGACTGTTGTTGATAGTTTCATGGGATATGAGTTGGTGGGCTTCTTGTACACTAAACTAACACTAGGACAGGGCTTCTTCTTGTCATCACTCTTTCCCTCCAACATGAAGACATACTTTTTCAGGTAGATCCTATGCTTAAGTTCCACGGTTTGACCATTTTTAAGGATTTCCTTTTTCCTCATCTAAACCTATACCTTTTCAGGATTTGTTCTATTCATTTGTTTTTATCTTTCTTACTCGTAGCACACTTTTAGGTTCCAACAATATATGTTTATATTTACCCTCAATGAATGAGATAAAATGGTAAGAGTGGTAAGAGTCCTTTCTCTTTTAACTAGAAATTTTGATTCTGAGTTTTGAGTATATATATAGAGCATTTTAAGTACTTGTGAGGAGTGGCTTGTCTTCTTTTGTTGGCTTTCGACACAAATCAAGATCAGTCGAGCCAATAAATTTTAGATATGAAATGGTTTTAAAATTATAGACATATATATATATATATATATATATATATATATATATATATATATATATATATATAGAATTTTAATTTTGTTTTCCTAAATCAACGAATTTGAATATTTGATTGTCAGTGAGAAAAAAATAATAATAATAATAAGCTATATCCACTCTCTGAAATGCTGCATAGTTTTATTTTTGTGAACGAAAACAAAAAACACAAACAAATATTTTATTTCTGAATTATAATAACAAATTAAGCCAGCATTTTCTCTCCCATTTTTCTTCTGGCTTTCTATGATTTTGGAAAAAAATAATTATTAACGACAAATATGTATACATAATGTTCAGTGGCACTTTAGTTTCTGATAACATTGTTTCTATTATTTAAAGCCAATAATAAATTTTTGTAGGGTTAGGAATAAGAAAATAAAAAAGGAATAATAAATGAAGAACTAAGAGCTTAGAGCTTGTTTGGTATTGTTTTGGTTTCTTATTTAATACTTTGAGAAAAAAAAAATAGAAACGTGTTTGTTTATTTTATTTTATTTTTGTTTTTTTCTTTAATACTTATCAAGAAATATTTAAAATAAAAATTACTTTTTTGAAAAAATACATATGAAAAAAAAATAGATTCAGGTTTAATTCAATATCAAAAGTTAGCTTTTAAAGTTATTACTCAAATTTTTACAAGAAGTATTTAGTTTTTACAATCAGTTAATGCGGAATATTTAACACACATCTTTCACGTTTATGGCTGAATACATACGGAAAAATTTAGAGTGTAAAGCTTGCCGGACTAAATATTTGTAGGTGGCTCAATATGAAGGAGTGATGGCTCTAATACTATGTGAAAATAATAAATTTAAGTCTAATTTAACTTTAAAAGTTAGTTTATAAAGTGAGAATTGTTAAAACATTTATAATGAGTATTTAGTTTTTATAATAAACATATTTGTGAAATACTTAACACCACATAATGTGATTTTACAATGTTTTTCATTTTTTTTCTTCCTTTTTTTTTTTTTACTCCCCCTTCTTCTTCACTTTCTTCTAAACTTATTGAGTCAATAAAACAGTTTTTAAAATTATTAAACAAATAATACTAAAGAATTTATATTAATATTTGTTGGTTTAAATAGTTTTGTACTTATTTTTTTCAAGTAAAGTTTCGAGTTCAAATTTTATAAATGGTAATATCATACCAAGAGAATTCTACTTTTACAATTGGACTCGAATTGCATGCTTCAAGTAATTATTAAAAAAATTATTAAACATTTTATTGTTTTTAAAAAATAAAAAATCAAAATAATACCATTAAGTCCCTAATGAGTACTAACTCGGTATGGGTGCATATGGTGTGTACATTTAAATCATCAAATTGTATGCATCTTAGCACTTGAACGAATTTAAATGTACGCATATTACATGTGCATGGATATAAATCACATCCCACCCTAACACATAAAGAGGCAGAGGGAATCTCTGAGAGTGATATTTAAAAAAGAAGCATAAAAGAATATCATAAAAATTTAAATAAAGTTAGACCTTTTACATCATAAATATCATACATAATCTTCTATTAATATTAAATTAAGGTTTCTTTTAAGGCCTCAAAAAAAAAAATACTTTAGAATATTCATTACAATCAAAAGAATTAGAGATGAAATCATCAGGTAATTGATTAGACCAATGTCCTAGTTTATCTGTTAATCTCACAAGCCCTTATTTAATTAGCACAGTTAGTCATACAAGAAAAAAAATTATATTATATTCTTATAATTAAAAAAATGTATTATTGGATAATATATATGGTTTGATAGTAATAGCATTGTTAGTGACATGTATTTGTTTTTATACATTTCTTGTATGGTAAGGAGTGTGATTTTAAGCATATAATAATTATGCAATTGCAAGCAAATGTAACTAAAAATAAAATAAAATAAAACTCTCATAATATATATATATATAATATATTCTTACTCTCTTTCCATAATCTTTCATGCATATGCACAAGTAACTAAGGTACTAATAAATTAATAAATAAAAATCTAATTAAGAGAAGAGAACAAAAAAATACCTGGCATGTGATTTCCCTTTAAGCAAATGATTTGTATAGGAATTAAACAGACTTCAGATTGTATCAACTGGCCAAATTATAAAAACAAACTTCACATGTTTGCCCATTAAAGTTAAGCACATTGACATCATTTTACCAGTTGTATTGGGGCTAATTGATGATGTATACTGCACTTTTTGGCTGTGATAGGCTCATCATTAACATATATATATATATATTCTCATGGTCCAACAACATTATTCTTATTAAAAATTTACTTATAATGATTAAAATTTATTGATGATATACTGTTACTTAACATTAATAATTCAACTCATTTAATATAATGTAATTTTTATAGTCTTTCAACCGCATAAAGTATATAAGCTCTCTAAAATTTCAAAAATTTAGATTTTCTTTACCCTTTCTATCTCAATATATTAATTTTATTGTTCAAATTTATTTTGCCGAAAATCTATAAGTGACCGTAACTTAATATTAATGGTTTAACTCATTTAACACATCATATATACACTTTTTAAAGTCTCTCTGGAATCATGGCAGTCATTAAATATATATAAAATGAAATTTCAATTATTTACGAATAATGAAACTGTAAATTTAATGATGATATTATGCATATATGTATGCAATATTTAAATTATGGCACGAGGCAAACCCATCCCAAAACCAACAATATCAATATGAAATTTGACTACCGACTCAAATAGGATTTTAGGATCATAAAGAGTTTGACATTTAATATATTTTACTAGTGAAATCTTTTTTATAAATAAAAAATAAATAAAAATGAGAAACATAGATACAGATTACCCACAATCAGCAAACTCAACCTATGTAATTATAGAATTTCAGTTGGGAAAATAACAACTATAGAAAAACAAGTCTCACATATATATATATATAATATTCCTGGCATGTGATCGCACAATTCATAATTTGATAATGATGTAAATTTAGCCTTATTAGTTAATATTATTCCTTCATAATTATTAATTCTTTATAAATTCTCAAACTTATTTCATTTATTCTTCTGAGAATCCATAGGCACAACCAAAAGTATAATTAAGAACAACTCTAATCTTTATTTTTATTTTCATAGGCAGCTATTTGATTCCACATAATCAAACCTGTAGCTTGGTCACCAAATTTAATTAATATTTTCTATTTAATTACAGAATAATAGCTTACAAAATAAGTTATTTTCTCTTTTTTTTTTATTAAATATGTTTGCTTTTTAATATTTTGTTCATTATAATTATATATGATCAATTTATTTTTTTTTATATTTAAATTGATTAAATATCTAAACGACTGAAGCTCAACTGAATAAAACTCACAAAAAATCATACTAAATGAAGTTTAGTTAATATATTCCATTAATAAGTAAATAAAATATTAGAATATTTATAAACTCTGGGAGGAGTAATGATTAAGTATAATAAATGCATCCTCCTTAGGAGGGACAAACATGAATGAATATTAGTACTACTAATGTAAGTTAGTTAGCATCATACATAAATTGTATGTTCTGTTAGACATTAATGGGAGCTTATCTCCCTCAAGACGCCAATTCTAAATTGGTGATGCTAATGCTACCCACCATTCATACCGTGTAGCATAAATGTTCTTACTAATAATTTAGGTTTTTGGATTACAACATGTGGGTCCCATTTGCCAAATCAACACTCCAATCAAAACCCAGCATGTTTTATTTTTTAATTATAACCTATAGTTTGCCAACTCTCTTCTTCCAAATTAATATGTATTTGATTGAATTATAGAGGGGAGGATATATGATTGCATGGTAGGCCATTTCATATAGAATCTTAGGTTGATATTGAAGTAGACTTGTGATTGATAAATTGATTTATACCCTTCTGAATATAAATTGTTCTTTGTCAATATTTGTTTACAACTAACAATAATGGACATGTGTCCTTTTAGTCTCATTTTCATCTTCTAATTGTTAAATATGTCATTATGAAAATAGACTGTCAAACAAATCATTAAGTTGATTTAGCGATTGTAAAATTAATTGTTGAAATTAATATAAATAGTAGTAATTTATATATTAATTAGTCGATCTAGAATATTTTTATAAGTATTCTACGTCGGTTAGTTAGTTATAAGAATGAAATATTATTCTTTTATGGTTTGAATAATTCTCAAATCATGAGCCACCGGTCTTGCGATATTGAGCCATCTGCAGATATTTGTTTTCCTATGTTCCATGCTTTTCGCATGTATTTTGTCCTAAACATAAAGATAATAAGTATTTTATATCGGCGAATTATAACAACTAAGTGTTACTTATAATAACTTGGATAATATTCACTTTATAATCGTGCTAGCTTTTGATTTTGGAAATGAGTTAAGCTCGAATTCTACTCAAAGCTAAAAACAAGAGAAAAATTTGAAGCATGAAAATTGCGGAACTAAATATTTTCAGGTAACCTAATATCACAAGATTGAGGAGTCTAATTATAGTATGTTAAAGAAAATACACTCAAACCTAAGTTGATATTAAAAGCTAACTAATTAGATGATAATTGTGAAGCTATTACAAGAGCATGTCTTTGGATATTGGAGCTCTTTCAAGTGTACGTACGAACTAATATCCTTTCGTTTTTACTTAAGGATCACGATTTCGAATATATAATATGATAGCAACCATTTACTTATATTTAAATATTTATAATAAGAGATTCACTCTCTCTATTATTGGAAGGTGAAATATTAGTATATATATAGTAAGAAAGAACAATGAAAATTAGTGAGAAAAACTTCATTTAGGAGCCAAGGAATTGATATATATATTAAAGATTTTCTTTGCGGATTATTAATTTTTTTTTTTAAAAAAATAGAAAATAGGAGATTAATTAGAAGAATGGTAAGTTGAAAGATAGCTTTCCAGGACCAAAATTGAATTGAAATTAATAGTGATAACTCATTGGAAGGCAGACAGGTACGTGCCTGTTATAGTTTGTTTTTTGATAATTAAATTTGTGGATTATTAAACGGAATAATGACAGGATAAATGTTGATCCACGTAAATGCCAATTTTTGGAAGCTGTATATATATTATCATGCAGGAACTGACAAGATGTGGGGCTTGAATAAATTTGTTATTGCAAATTGAAATTGCTCATGTGATTGTCATGAAATGCATATTGCTAGCTCCAATTTTGTAGGGGACAAAGTATCTGAAAATGCCTTTTTTCATTCCTTTCTCTAACTGGAATGTAACTTAATTCGAAGTTTGCCAGCAGATTTTCTCCATCGGCAAGAAGAAAAATATATTCTATCGTAATTTTGGATAATTCATCTTTTTTTAAATTTGTCTGATGGAAAAACCGCACTAACATTTTTTTAGAAATGTTTAAAAATAATGAATTACAGTTACCGACGGATTTTGCCGTCGTTAATTTTTAAAAAATTCGCAGGAAATTTTCATCTTAGATTTGAAATATATATATATATATGCTATTTTTTTATTATATCCAAAATCCTAAATAAATTCGTCACTGATGATTTGTTGCTTTCAATTTTTATCACAATTTTCCTTTAAAAATTAAAAAAAAAAATTACTAATACATAGAATGAGTTAATCGAGATATAATTGAATTCTTTTCCCTCAAATTGTTTGCAATTTCTCCATAGAAGGTTACAAAATTTATGAAATTTTTATTCAGCAACAAAGCAAAATTAATGACATATCAATTCATAATTAGTAAAAAGAAAATTATCAGGATTTGCTTTAAAATATTTAAATAACTTAAGTATCAAATTGCAATATTTTAATGATTAGAACTTTATTTGTATATATTGTAAAAAGTTCATATAATTATATAAAAAAGATCCATACATAATTATTGTTTTCTATTCGATTAATCAACACTAATTACTCCAGTGGCGATGGGTGCAATTTTATCAAATCCAAGTGTGTAATAGGACTCTGAAAAGTTTGAGTGTGCCATAAATTTCCTTGCAAATTTTGGAGTATAAAATATGCATTATATCAAGTGCTAGGGGTGAGAAAAAAATCATTGGCCTTAGTTAATGGAGAAATCGAATCGAAATCAATCCAAAAAATAGGTTAATTGAACCGATTTTAATGGTTAACGGTTAGTGTTTTAAAAAAATCGATATTAATATATTGTTTATTTTTTTTGCTCATGATCCGGTTAATCAAACTGATAATCGATACATAATACTCTTATAATATATATATATATATATATATATATATATATATATTACAATTTTTTTATTTCATTATTTTTATATTTAATTATTTATATTTCTTTAATTTTCATTACTTTAAAATATATTTCAAATTTATTTTAATTTTTTTAAAAAGAATATTTTAGTTAATTTATTAATTGTTCAATATATCCATATTTAGTATTTATTATTATTTCTTAATTTATCAATTTTCTTTTTGTCCTAATTATTTTGAAATTTTTAAGTTTTTATTTTAATTGACGATTAATAAGTGTAACCATCCATCTAATCAGGGTGATCATGCACCAGTTAATTTATTTACTTATTAAGTTTTAATTTTTAAAAATAAAATTACTTATATCCACCAAAAATTTTTATTTTAACAACAATAATGTTATATTATAGTGGAGAAATTTTAATTTTTAACTATTTTGAACATTTTAATTTTATTTATGAATGTATCTTATAATTATAGTTGTTAACTGAAAAATATTGGTTAATCAATCAGAATAACCGAAACAGATGGATTGATTATTCGATTGTAACGGACCGATTAATAGTTAGTGTTTTGAAAAAACTGATATTAATGAACTGATTTTTTTGGTGACTCATGGACCGGTCCATGCTCACCCCTATGAAGTGCATGTCTTACGCGTATGTCACTTAATTTGCAGATGTCTTTTTAGGAGTGGCAATGAGTATAGTTTTACAGAGTTTCAGTGTGTAATACGAAGCTCAAAAAATATAAGTGTGTAAAAGGATTTTATTTTTATTTATTTATTTTTGCAAATGTTGGTGTAAATTATGTATTGCCAATGCAATTAGCTCTTATCAGTATTGCGTGGTTACATCCACAAAGGATATTTACATCAATAATTTATATTTTGTTTATATATACATGAAATATCATATCAACAACTAAAAACAAAAAGGAATAAAAGGAAAGATAAGGAGATCTAGTTGCACTTACCCCCACTGGCCCATTATATTTAGATGACTCCCACTCAAAAAAAATTAAGTTTTACCCTCACTACTTTCATAAAATGTAAATTATACAAATTTATATCATTAAAATTATATTTATTACTCAATTGTCACACACAAAAAATATCAATAAAATTATGTATTATTTTTATTATAGACCCTAAAGCTTTCACACAAAATCTAAGCTTTATGAATTGCCCTCAAAAATTATGAGTTTTACCAAATTGTCCCCCCTCCTAAAATTTTAATCTAGATTCGTCTCTATACTCAGCTCTATCCGATCATAATAGGATGGATTAAAATGGTTAATAAATGGATTTTGGTAGTTATTTTACTACCCGTGACGAGTACAGGTAGGGTTCAGAGTTAGCTTTTTGAGTATCCATTACCCGAGTTCAAGTATAAAAATTATAATTTTTCAATAGATATTGATTTTTATCATAATTGCATTTAATTTAATTTATCTCTATATTTGGATTTAATTTGATTTATCTCGATGTTTATAAATATTGTTTGAATATAAATTTATTGTTTGTGTTTTTTTATTATTTTATATTTCTTTTTGGAAGAATATTAATAAATGGGCATTTAATTGGATATGACACAGGTACGGATAGTGTAATGTTAATTTTAAATAGATGCAAAAATGATTCAAATATCCCAACTAATAAACGAACTTATACGTCAATTTTCGTAAATATTCTACTTGTTGCCAATCCTACTTATATGGGTTAGTGTTTTTTTTTTAACTCTATTCGCTCTTTCTAAAAATAAAGTCTTAAATAATCTAAAAATGATTTTTTTTTTCCTTTTATATCGGAGGGTAAAAGAAAAAGTAAATTTATGAGATATTACCATCGTCCAAATTTTATCTATATTTATATTTTTTAGGAGCGTACAAATTTTATTTATTTTAATTATCAGATGTAGCAAGAATATGAAATTCCAGTGCACCATTGCAAATAATAAAAAGAATAGAGGAGTCTACCTTTTGAGCGACGAAACTCCCTCTTATAGTGGAAACTCGAGTTAATTTTCACCAAATTTACCTCCAATACTATTGAACAGGTGAATAAAGCGTAAACGATTGTACTGAAAAATCACACAAGATAAAATTTTCAGGAAAAACTGGAGGGGTCACAAATGGTTCCACTTAAAACCCAATCTCCTTAGACAGAATTTTGCTAAGTAATTTAATAGTACAATAATTTACTAGCAATATACCCGACAATAGCTATTAAATAGATAAATAAAGAACACCAGAATTTAACGAGATTCGGCCAATTATGTCTACGTTCTCGAACACTACCAAATTATATTTCACTATTTTAAAAAAATAATACAAGTGAAATATTTAGTAAAAAGAGAAAAAAATTTTGCCTTAAAAAAGATTGTTAATTTTGGGATGATTACAATTAGGAAATAAGGGCTATATTTATAACTTAAACACATCCCCTTTCCTTTAATGTTTACAATGTGGGATTGTTTAAAAAAACTATTCTTAGTCAACAAGTGGGTGAGCCACAAATGTTGACAATCTCCACCTTGACGAACTCCGCAATTTCAAATCTCTCACAAAACTCAATTTTAGTAGTGTCACCAAATGCGCTTCAAAGCGCCCAACTTCAACTTTTAATAATATTAATCAAGTCCAAACAATGTTGCAACTTGACCACAGTCACCACTTTTGTGAACATATCAGCACGATTTTCAGCGGTCATAATCTTCTGGATTGTTACTCCACCTTCTTCCAGAACCTTTCTTACAAAGTGATAACGAACATCGATATGCTTCGTTCTTGCATGGTAAACTTGGTTTTTTGCCAAAAAAATAGCACTTTGACTATCATAATGTACTTTGATGTGCTTCTGTTGAACCCCTAATTCACCAAACAACCCATGAAGCCAAATTGCCTCCTTCACAGTTTCTGTAACTGCTATATACTCTACCTCCGTAGTGGACAAAGCAACTGTTGACTAAAGCAGACTTTCAACTAACTGGTGTTTTCGCAAGAGTAAATATATAACCAGTAGTTGATCGCCGTTTGTCCGAATCACTAGCATAGTCGGAATCACAATATCCAACTACACATTGACCATCTCGCTGAAATACCAAACCAACATCTACGGTGTTCAGAATGTACCGCAGAATCCATTTCACAGCTTGCCAGTGCTTCTTTCCAGGATCATGCATATACTTGCTCACAACCCCAACTGCTTGTGAAATATCGGGTCTTGTACACACCATAGCATACATCAAGCTACCAACAGTATTTGCATATGGTACTTTTGCCATGTATTCTCGTTCTGCTTTATTGTTTGGAGACAAATATGCACTGAGCTTGAAATGAGGAGCAAGAGGAGTACTAACAGGTTTTGACTTTTCATTCATGCCAAAACGTTTTAGTACCTTTCTCAGATACTGTTTCTGAGTCAAACAAAGTCTCCCCAATTCCCTATCTCTGCTTATCTCCATACCGAGAATCTTCTTGGCTTCACCTAGATCCTTCATTTCAAACTTCCTGTTCAACTGAGTCTTTAATTTCTCAATCTCTATCAGACTCTTGGAAGCTATCAACATATCATCAACATAAAGAAGAAGATATATGTAGGATCCGTCTTGTAGCTTGCACAAATACACATAATGATCATATTTGCTTCTTGTGTACTTTTACCCCATTATAAACTTGTCAAATCATTTGTACCACTGCCTCGGAGATTGCTTCAATCCGTACAATGATTTTTCAAGCTTGCACACCATATTCTCTTTTCCAGTAACTTTAAATCCTTCGGGCTGAACCATATAGATTTTCTCTTCCAAGTCTCCATGTAAAAATGCAATTTTTACATCCAACTGAACTAGTTCCATATCCAATTGTGCTACCAAAGCCAACAAAATTCGAATGGAGGAATGCTTTACAACTGGAGAAAATTTTTTATTATAGTCAATTTCCTCCGTTTGAGCATAGCCTTTAGCCACCAACCTTGCTTTATAGCGCACATCATCATTGTCAGGAAATTCATCTTTCTTTGCATATACCCATTTGCATCCAATTGCCTTCTTTCCCTTCGGGAGACTAGCTAGCTTCCACGTATGATTCTTATGAAGGACTGCATTTCATTATTCATGGCTTTCCTCCACTTCTCTACTTCTGAACTTTTGACTGCTTCATTATAAGTGATAGGAATGTCATCATTTCCAATTTAGAATGCGTAAGCCACCAGATCAACATAGCGAGCAGGCCTTTTGATTGTCCTCTTTGGCTTTCTTAATGCAATTGATTCAGGTTGCTGTGGAGTTTCTTGGGTTAAAACCTCTTCTTCATCTGACTCCTCATCTATCATAGGAGTTTCTGCATCTGCTTTATCATTTGCTGGACTAACAATTTTTCTTTCAAACTCCACCTGTTTTGGAGTACCAACTGTCTACTTAACACTTTCATTTGTCACCTTTCTCAACATGATAGATTCATCAAAGGTAACATCCCTGCTGAAAATTATTTTCTTTGACTCTGGGCACCAAAGTCGATATCCTTTCACACCAGAGGTGATCCCCATGAAAATTGCTATCTTTGCACGTAGATCCAATTTCGATTCCTTAATGTGATATTATGTAGTGGAACTAAACACATGTAAGGAATTATAATCTGTAGCAGGTTTTCCAAACCATTTCTCCAATGGAGTTTTACCACCAATAGCACTAGATGGTAGGCGATTAATGAGATGGCAAGCATATGTAATAGTTTCAGTCCAAAATTCTCTGCCCAATCCAGCATTGGACAACATACACCGAACTTTCTCCAGCAATGTCCGGTTCATACGTTATGCTACCTTATTCTGTTGTGGTGTATTTCTGACTTTAAAGTGTCTGACAATGCCTTCATCTTCACACACTTTCATAAATTGATCACTTCTGTATTCCCCGCCATTATCTGTACGGAGAGAATTGATCCTTCGGCCTGTTTGAGTTTCCATCATCTTTTTCCATTTGAGGAAAACTCCTAGCACCTCATCCTTAGTCTTCATAGTATACACCCAAACTCTCCGAAAAAAATCATCAACAAAGGTCACACAGTAGTGTTTTCCTCCCAAAGAAGCCGTCTTGGAAGGTCCCCACACATCAGAATGAACATAGTCTAAAATACCCTTGGTATCGTGGATTGCTATTCCAAATTTAACCCTTGTCTTTTTCCCTTTGACACAATGCTCGCAAAAATCTAATTTACAAGTCTGAACTCCTTTCAATAATCCTTGTTTCATCAGAAGATTCAAGAATTTTTCACCTGTATACCCTAAGTGCATATGCCATAACTTGATTGCTTCTAACTCCTTTTCATCAATAGAAGCCACTGCTATTGTACCAATAATAGTAGTACCTTGGTAATGTTATAATCTGTTATTCTTTTGAATTTCCTTCAACACCACAAGTACACCAGAGATTATCTTCATTACTCCGCCTTTTGCTCGTACCTCGAAACCCTTTTTTTCTAGAGCTCCTACAAAAATAAGATTTTTTGACAAACTGGGCACATAACGAACATTCTTCAGGATTCTGATTGATCCATCATGATTTTTCAAACGAATGGAACCAATTCCATGTGTGGTGTATAAACAACTCCATCTTCTAGTTCTCTAAATTCATAAAACCAATCCCGATTGGGACACATATGATAACTGCAGACTGAATCAAGCAGTCATACACTAGAAGAGCTAGTTGACGATGTAACAGCAAGTGAGAAATCTGAGTCTTCATCATTACACTCAGCTACATTTGAATCTGCAACAGCCTTTCCCTTATCAGGTTTGCCCTTATACTTCAACTTAGGACAATCTTTCTTTCAGTGCCCTTTTTCTCGACAAAAAGCACATTCGACTTTGCCCAATTTGGGCCTCGACTTAGATCTCCAATTCTTTCCTTTAGTCCGGCTCTGCGGCCGACCTCTCACTAGTAGAGCTTCTCTAACTCCACTTGTGCTTTCTTTCTTGTCTTTTTTTCTCAGTTCATAACTATACAAGGTAGCATAAACTTCACTGAGAGTCACAGCAGCCTTCCCATGAAGTAAAGTCATTTCAAGACACTCAAACTCCTTAGAAAGGGATCCCAACAACATCAAAACTAGATCTTCATCTTCAAATATTACATCCATATTCAATAAATCAGCGACTAACTAATTAAAACTGGTGATGTGATCATTTAATGTGGTACCCAAAATATAATTGAAACGAAACAGTCTTTTCTTCATGTGCAGCTTATTCTGACTGCTTTTTTCAAGAATTTTTTCTCCAGTGCCTTCAATTTACTTGTAGAAGTTTCTTTCGAGAAAGCATACTTTTGCTCTCTAAAAAGGCACGATCGAATTGTACCACATGCTAAACGATTAAGTTTATTCCATTCTTTCTCATCAACATCATTTGATTTCTTTTCTTCAAGGGCAATGTCTAAACCTTGCTGAAAGAGAGCGTTTAGAACCTCACTTTGCCACATGCCAAAATGACCCGTACCATCAAAAATTTTCATCGCAACTCTTACATTTGCCATCAAATTGGACGAGGAAGAAGCAGTGGATGGATTTGTTATTTCTGCTACAATTACTATTTAATAGCTGTCGATGCGAAATGCAAATAGGTCAAGAAAAAATCTTTGCTGATATGGAAGATCAGACTACGCTGCAACCACAGAGCATACTAAGAAAGAACTTAGGCTCTGATACCAATTGTTGTGGAAACTCGAGTTAATTTTCACTAAATTCACCTTCAACACTATTGAGCAGGTGAATAAAGCGTAAACGATTATACTGAAAAATCACACAAGGTAAAATTTCCAGAAAATACTGGAGGGGTCACAAATGGTCCCACTTAAAACACAATCTCGTTAAACATAATTTTTCTAAATAATTTAATAGCACAATAATTTACTAGCAATATACCCGGAAATAGTTACTAAATAGACAAATAAAAAATATCAGAATTTAACGAGGTTCGGGCAATTATGCCTACGTTTTCGGACACTACCAAATTATATTTCATTATTTCAAAGAAATAATACAAGTGAAATATTTACTAAAAAGAGAAAGAATTTTTGCTTTAGGAAAACTTGGCAATTTTGGGATGATTACAATTAGAAAATGGGGACTATATTTATAACTTAAACAAATCCCTTTTCCTTTAATATTTACGATGTGGGATTGTTTAAAAAAAAACTATTCTTAGTCAACAAGTGGGTGAGCCACAAATGTTGACACCTCTAAATAGCATGAATTAATAAAAATGTTAAAAATATAATCCATGAATAAATTTATGGATAAAACCAATAAAAGAATGCCATATAAGATAGTTACTAATCTCATGTGTCCATATATTATAAACTCAATTCATGAAATTTTAATAAATTAAATTTATACAAGAATTGTACATTAAAGAATGGTGGGTAAATAGTTACTAATCTCATGTGTCCATATATTATAAACTCAATTCATGAAATTTTAATAAATTAAATTTATACAAGAATTGTACATTAAAGAAAAAGATTTAACCAAAACATTTTTTTTGACACGAGAGGAAGGAAAGTTAAGGTTCGAACTCGAAACTTTTCGATACATCAGAATTACAATTATTAAAATATGTGTTTAAAAGTACTTAACCAGAACTTAACTATGATGGTATGCTAGTTGTTAAGTTAAGATTGAATTTTAAAAATATAAAAGTAAAAATCTACAAATTAAACAATTGACGAAATCTAAAAACCTAAACTCTTTGGTAATAAAAACTTTAAATGATAGTGATGAAAATGGGAGTAGATATCCAACAAATAACTTCCAATCTTTAATAATTTTGTTTTTTGCCCTTTATCGTTCTTGTGTGGGGCCGTCTTTCAAAGCTATTTGCGGCGCAGAACATTTGATTGGCTTAGAAATATAGTTTTTTTAATTATGTATTTATTGAAAGCTAAAAAAGTAGAAAAAATAAATTAAAATATAATATTAGTGCAAAAACGAAATTGGCTTCAACATCCAATCCAAGACACGCTTTCTTGCTACTTAACATAACCTCACATAGTAAGCCAGCTGTCGCCTCTGCATTCCTCCATTTTTCACATATTATTGTCTACGTGTCACATCCCTTTCATGTCCCATTTCTTTAATCATTCAATTTACAGTAATACCAGTATTAGCCGACATTAAAAAGTTCCACCATCAGAATTTTTATAAAATAATTTTACTTATTTTTTTACATAATATACTTTTAGGCGTTAAAGTTATGATCAAATAAAAAATAGTTATATTTTTAACCATTTAATTTATTATATTAATATAATTAAAAGATTTAAATAGTTTACAAATTACCATGTTTACATATTTATAATTTAAAGTTTATTTACCAAAACACTTTTAGTGTTTCATTTAGGTTTCAATTAGATCCCAAACTAAAATTTAGAACAAATGAAATTTCGTGTGTGTATATATATATACACATATATGTAAGGTTTTAATTAAATCCCTTCATTAATAATATTTTAGGTTTCTAATTAACTAAATGAAAACTGCTTAAAAAAAAAAAGAATTTGATATTATACATATATATATATATATATATATATTATTGTAGATTTCCCTTATGGTTCATCAAGTGCAGCATATGATCATCAAGGGATGCTTATACTTGTAGTAAACAATTTCCCATATTTCCAAGCCATCAACCGAATCTTTTGATGTTGTTACATTTGGAAAATTAAATTAAATTGAATTTTTTTTATATTATTTGAAAATGACATAAAGCTTTAATTTTGAAATGTGTCTGGCTAGGAGTGTTTCCACGTAATTGAGTGTCCCATTTAATTCCAAATCAGCTTTCAAATGTACTGTTCTAAAATTCCTTCTTTTAATAATAAATCGCCTCAAAATTAGGATTAAATTATTAGATAAATCCTATGTATAGTAGCTATAGCTTTGTTGACAAAAGAGGTGTCTAGCTACTTATTCTTTGGCTATGATCTTAAAGATAAAACTGACCAAATCTCTGTATATAATATATAATGGTTGGGATTAATTGGATAATTATAATTATGTCATTATCTTCTTGACAATTAGTAAAACAATTAGCATGAAAAACTTGCATGGAAGGTGCATATATGTCTCCTTTATTCCTTTGTGAAAAGTTATTTCCTTTGAAATTTTTAAAGTTGGAAATGGTGCCGATCCATCATAAAAGAAACTTTTTACACGTATCTCTCTTTAAATTTTCAACTATTTTATATATATTTATTATTACTATTATTATTATTAAGGAAAACACGGATAACCAAACTATTCAATCTAAATTCTCTTTTATTTGAACATTATATTATATTAATTGAGAAATTATTTTATTTATAATAAATTGTGACTTAATATTAATGACTCAACTCATTTAATATAACTATATTCGATACGTACACTCTTCAAGCTTTCTAAGCTAAAAATAAAACTATTTTTTTCTATATTTTCTTTTAAATTAATCACTTATTTAACCCTCAGAGTTTTGCATGTATTCATCCTTTTTTAAGTCCACTTATGTTAAAGCAATCTTCAATGAAACATTTAAAAATTTAAAATCGATCCCAAAATTGGTATATATCAAAAGTGGTTAACTAATAAGTTAAATAATAATAATTAACCTTATAATGACGCGTGATTTGTAACAAGAATGGACATAATTAAAACTGTTACGAAAAGAAGGATGTATTAGATCATGTTGTATGAGTTCCATTAATATACATGATGACAACAAAGGGATTTTGAGATGAAGAATAAGTGGATAATATGATAATAATTAATAAGCATATCACTGATCATACGATTCTCTATACTACTTTCCAACCTTTAGCACTCGATTAAAAATGCTAGAAGGATTTAATTCAATTTTTTCTAAACATATTATTTAGTATTATAATTAGATATTATTGTCTCTTTTTTATAAAATAAAAAGATGACATATTATTAAAAGTATAACTAATCAAGTAGGAAATGATACGCAGTTAATCGATTAAAAGTTTAATTATCTTTTTGAATTTAACAGAGTTTAAAATTTATTTTCATATGATTGGAAGATATAATTATAAAATATAGAGAGAGAGCACGTACAATTATTTATTTTTTTTAAAAAAATTTAGTTTCCTAAGGAGTCACCAACAATATCTCTTCACATAACACAATTTTCAAAAGTGCAATAAAGTTTGTCGAGAGCTTTTCTTTTGAAAAGGATTACTATATGAATGAGATATGGAATCAAAATTATGAATAATAATAATTAAAAAAAGGTGCCTGCTCTTAATGGTGATAAAAAGAAAATAAAAAATAAAAAAAAGTTATCTCTTCCATAAATCTTCCACTTTTTCATGCTTCATCTTTTGAAGCAGTTTTAAGAATCTCTCTATCTTGTCGTCTATGCATTCGTATACACATATTTATATGTAATATTACGTGTGTATTTTATACATACATACATCATACATATATTTTATATATATATATATATATATATATATATATTAACGTGGGCCATGCAATTCCTTTGAATTATTCATTTCATATATATAATAGTTCTCACTTTGACAACTATGTGTGAAAAATAAAAATAATAAAGTATTTATATGGTGCTTTTCTTATGATTCTTTTTATAATTATTTTCTTGATGATCATGTGAGAAATTAGTACTATGTATCTTTTCATAGAAGCTTTCGTTCCGTTCGAGTTGGCAAATAAAAAAATAAGAAAAAGAAAAGAGAAAGACAATATAAATATTCCTTTCTTGTGCTGCTTACATTGTTGACTAAATAAAAAAAAAAATTATCGATTATTAATTTATGAATATGGCTTAATTTCTGAGTGTTGTTAAGTAAACTAATAATCAGCAATCGTGAGATATAAAATATGGCTGAAATAAGCATTGTCAAACTTAATTGCTATGCAAATCATAGGAATAAATTAAGTTATATATAGGATAACCATTGAAATAATTAATATTTATTATTAATTATCACTATTCATAGTTATAGATATTTATTTATAAATTTTACATCAAAAATCAAATCCTCCTATTTGTAGGCCACATAAGAAATGATTTGGATAACAACGTTACCAATTAAGAGCAACTTCCCAAAGAACATTAAAGAATGCCACCTGCTCTTCCTTCATTAATTATACTCTCATTTCAATTTACCAGGATTTTGATAGGGCAGTGTTGCATTACCTCATGAAATCCATTTTCTTAATTAGGACCATTTATATATTATTGTTATTATTATTATCAATTACAAATTCAAAATCACATAAATTATTTTGACTATTTAAGAGTAAGAATAAATTAAAGAGTTTGAATTAAAGTAAACATTAATCATGAGAAATGATACACCGAGCACTGCAGATATTGTCCGCTTTGGACCTGCGCTTTTACGACTTTAAAATGCGTCTACAGGGGAAAGTGTCTATGGCCTTTATAAGGTCCACTTTCAGCTCTTCGCCAGCCGATGTGGGATAGGAAGATAGCGTGCTATCACTATTCCTCCTCCCGAGAAGAGGTTTTCGGAACTGGCCGCTCGGGACTAGCCGTTTTGGGCGCTGCCCTCGTCTCCCAACGAAAGTACCAAATAATACACCGGGCACTGCAGATATTGTTTGCTTTAGGTCTGAGCTCTTACGACTTTAAAACGCGTCTAAGGGGTTAGAGAGTGTAGGACCCACTCGATCCGTTGAGTACTTTCGTAACTCAGGGTGAGCACCCGCTTAGAAATTGTCGTTTTCGGACATTGCCCTTTAACTTTCAAGGTTTTGTTTTTTGGAACGCGTCTATAGGGGAAATTTTTTTTTGCGACATAATTAGAGGTATGCAGGATTTAGTTTTGGTTATAAATCCAATCAAAAATTGAAACTTGGTAAAAAGAACTTTAATATTAACCAGATAAACCCGAACCATTAAATATTTTAGAAATTTTATTAGGCAAAAAAATGATGTCATATTAAATTTATTTACGATTTATTTCTGTTATTAATCGAACCAAATCAACATAAATTAAAATTTATGTATTTTATTAATTAAAATTGAAGGAGACTAACCGAATTAGGTTGCTTGTATTTTGGATTAAAATCCAACTATTCTAACTCCTAAATAAAATTATGTTGAATTCAAAATCAAAGAGGCAATACGTGGAGCATGAAGATGCCATAACTTATAGAAGTAAACTAAGTAAAACAGGAGACTAAGTATATATTGTTTATAAGGTTTGAAAATGATAATGAAATTATTGATCACTTTCTCTCACTATTTGGACAGAGAAATAGAGAGAGAGAGAGAGTAAGAAGAGAAGAATGTTAAGCCGTCACTCTTTCTATAACATCATTTAAAAAAGAAAAAAGAAAAAACCTAACAAAAATTCCCACCTTAGCAAAAACCCTAACCCTAAAACTAACATTCATTTGTATACATTCCTTGGTTTAGACAGTCATGATTTTATATTGTATTTAGAATGATTCATACGTCACTTTTCCTCTGACGTGTTCTTTCCTTTGTGGTCTCTCATGTCTTACGCCGCATTTGCCTCCCGTTAATTTAGGCTCCAATCATATTTCATTTATTTTATTATTCATTAATCATCTTCATTAATATCTCTCCCATCATTCTTCTATACATCCACTTAATAATTTAGGTTTTTTTTTTTTTATAATATTTTCATTACATTAATTTCATTTATAGATAAAATAATTAATTATCTATTAATCAAAATTTACTGAATCTTATATGAATTATAACTCCAATATTCCATATGTTCTATTTGTTAATAAATTATAGTAACACATAATTATCCTATTAATTACTCGTTAATTCTATGTGTTTTTTCCGACAAGATCATAACCAACCAAATTAAGAATAACTGTCGTTCCCTATTGCCTCACAAGGTATAACATCTCATTAATCATTGTTAAATGGCGAAAATGACCCATCGTCTCCAAATACGGACTTCTCTTTCTTGACATGTTGTGCAAGTATCCCAGTTGAAATTGAAAGGGCATTTTTGACTTTCTGTTGACGACATATCCATACAAAATTCACTTAAATTTAGTCCCATACGTACAATCTCTAATTACTTAAATTACGTTAATTAATATATATATGTATATATATTGATGAATAAATTAATTATAATATACAAATAATTTTTACAATCAAATTATTTAATTATTTTTAATAAAAAATAGTAGGTTTTGATTTATTAATAAAATTTGATGTGGAAATAGAAGTGAAAATGAAAAATTATGAGTTGTATTATTGTTAGATACCCCAGTCCAGTCATCATCTACTATGTAGCATACTAATTATTATCATCAGATGATCCATATTATGACAAACACCTTTTTGTCCATATTTATATTATTATTATTATTTCCTTTGCAGCGTTACTCATCAAAAAAACAAAATAAAATTCTAAAAATAATTAGATAAGCTCCACAATATTATTATTAAATGTATAAAAATAAAAATTGACGATATATGTGGGGGCCAATTTTCCTTCATCATTAGTGGGTCCCACATCTAAGGGGACAGTCTGGGTGGGCCACTTTTCCGCATCAATCCAAAATTAGTCTTCTGTGATCAAAAATTGAACAGATGGATGGGACTCTCAAGCTATATATGGATGTTCATGATTAACACATATAATGTATATATATATATATTGAATTTAATTCTCTCTCAATTTTATTTTTGTTTATTTTAATTTTCCAGCTATTTAATTTTTGATTTTTTCTTGAGCTGTCCATATTTTAGATCTTAGATAGATCACACAATGGTTCACGTGCGTGGGACATTTTGTTCTTGGGAATTTTGTTGAAGGAATGGACCCATTGATGCAATGATCCAACCAATTAATTATTAAACTCATGAGTTCATGTAATTAAATAGCTATGATCCATCTTGGATTTAATGACAACTCTCTATTTTAATAATATGCCCTAATTCCCATTAAAACAAGTATATATCTACCCGGCATCATATTATAGACATCATACAATATGTATTGAATGTCGCGTGCTGTTCAGTTATTGTATATGAATGAACGGAGCGTGAATTTACAGTCCATAAACTTTTGAACTACAAAAATTCTTTTTTTTTAATAAAAAAAAATCTTTCTTGTATTTTTTTATTTTTTTTAATTTTTTGGGCACATCGAATGTTTCTTGATATGATGAATTTTTCTCAATTTCATTTTAAGCATTGAGTTTATCACTTGGCATACAGATTAAAATATATTTGTAAATTGTAAATGACTAAATTGTCCTTCAACTAACATAAGAAAATATGATAAAATAATATAAATGCATTAGAATACTAAAATAAGGATAAAATAAAAAAAAATATAATAATTTTTCTTTTAAAATTTGAAAATAGACACTTAAAATGAAAATGAAAAAAAAAAAGCTACTTTTATTCAAGACAATGAGAAAAAATGTCGCACCTACAAAAAATAATTAAAATAACTAATAGTTGCATAATCTAAATTAATTATCCGAAGTTGTGTTATTATTATAAAATAAACTGTAGAAAATGATAATTTAATTGAATAAAATATAGCATCTAAATAATTGGCCACCAAATATTTGTACGCGTAATCTACTATTTAAAAGTAGCATTTATTGTTATTTAGTATCTTTTAATATAATTAAATTAATTCTAAAAAGAAAATATTGTAGAAAAAGCATATATATAGCAAGAAGAGCCATGGGATTCCCTCATGATTTAACAATTGAGATAACATAATGACGCAAAGAGAGGACTTTGAGAGGAAAATAATATGAAGCCTTCCATAAAGTAAAATCAATGGCCAATAATAATAATAAGTTAATACAAATAATATAATCCATTGAAGAATATACACATTGGATGGATTTGATTGCTTGATGATATATATCAATTATTTCTTTCAGTAGTGGCAACGTGTGGAGCACGTGATTTTTCATAAATATTAATTACCCCCAACTCACATCTTATATATAATTACAAAAAATTTATTTGTTTTCAGTTAAATTAGTTATAATTCCTATTCTGTTATTTTTTTTTTTATATAAACATAAATATATTGAGAAACAAATATTTCAAGATATTATAAATTCAAGACTCGAATCAAATAAGACCATTGATTAAGGAAAAAATGACTTATATATGAATTATATAATTAGTGAGTCATTAGACCTTTTTTCAACTTAATAATACTAGTAAATAATTTTTTTTTACTAATATTTATTATTTTCTGATACTTAATACGTATATAACTTATATTAAAAAACCAGGTGTTTAAATATTAAAAATTTAATATCATAATTAAGATAGATGGTAATTTATTAAACGTTCAAAAATTCAAATATATATAGATGTTTGATATCTATAAGGTTAAAAAATACGTATGTATATATAAGAGTTACAGTTCATAAAGAGAAGGCAAGGCTGAGTATATATATATATATTTGGCATAATTATATTCATAAGTTTAATTGTAATTATGTAGAAATAATGAATAGAAAATAATTAAGGGGAGAATTAAATGAAATAAAAAAGGGGTGTTTTGGAAGGTTTCTAAAATAAATAAATTTGGAATTTTGTCCATTATATGTGTAGCATCAATTACTTTTAAATTAATTTCACAAAACCCCAAGAAGATTTCTTGTAGCTTTGGTTTTTCTTGAAACTTCCCAATTATAACTAACTAGTTACACAAGCATGGACCCTTGCTACAATAATATTATAAGAAATTCTAACCAGCAAATCCACCTCTATATAACTATATATTTATATTGATACCAACCCCTTTCTTCTTCCTATATTTCTATTCTTATCAACCCCAAACTAAGAAACAAACCTTTTTAAATTCTCTATTATTTTCTTTCCAAATTTCCTACAAATAAAAAGGAAATCATGGGTTTAAGAGACATTGGAGCAAGTTTGCCTCCTGGGTTTAGGTTTTACCCAAGTGATGAAGAGCTTGTCTGCCATTATCTTTATAAGAAGATCACTAATGAACAAGTTTTAAAGGGTACTTTGGTTGAAATTGATTTGCATACTTGTGAGCCATGGCAGCTTCCTGGTATGTTTCTTCTTCTTCTTCTTCTTCTTTTATTTCTTTTTTCTTTTATCTTTTTTAATCTGATCATTATTATCTTCTTCTTCTTCTTGTTCACTCTTAACTTAGTTAATTAATTTGTTAGGTTTATTTAAAAAAAAAAAATACATTTCAAAAGAATAGCATGCTCTTCTATTCCATACCAGAGAACAGAACTTAGAAATCTTGATTCTTGTTTTTATTTTTTATTTTTTCTTGAAGTGAAAGACTAAGAGAAGAAGTAAAGAAGAAATTTCTTGGACCTTACTTTGCTCCTCAATTTCATGAAAAAATTACACCTGAAATCATTTTAATGGGTAATAATTAATAATTGATTAGCGTCAAAATCATAGGAAAAGGTTTATTATTTTCACAATTATATCACTGGTCTTCTCAGCCGTCAAATATTTTCTTTATTATTATTATATAAGTAAGCATGATACGGTAATTAATATATATCTATCTTTTCTGGAGCCCTGTCAAATTAATATCTCTAAAATAAATATCTATATGATCAAGTATAAGGATATACATGTCATCTTAATTTTAAACAAAATTCAAAATACAATGTTTATTTCTTCTTCTTCGTCTTCTTTTTCTTGATTCCTATTGGACTAGCAATAGTTCATGCCATGTTCTTCATCCATCGAGAATTTGCTTTCATGCCAAGTCGCTTATGCTCAAAACCGCGTATTCTCCATTATACGTACAGAATGCTTCCTTTTTTTTTTCTTTTTTTTTTTAATCTATTTTTCACCTTATAATGAATATTTATATTTTTATGAAAGTGTATAATGATAAAAACCGATTATCTGAGAGAAATTATTCTATGTCAAAAAGATTTTATTTCTTTTTAAAGAGTCATATTAAAATTTAAGTTCGAGTTATCATAGTTTTAGAACAAGACTAGTAAAGCTAATTTATTTATTTATTTATTTATTTTTTCCATACTAACACTAATTTTAAACTTAAAATGATAACGAGCTAATTATTGGCTATTTCCAAGCCTATATTTGGTAAGTGCTCCTTCACTGAAACTCCAAAAAAATTCCAAATATTACAGCTAATTAAGTTGACATATATACATGGTTCGATTTGGCAGCAAATTCTTACTACTTTCCCATTTTTTTCTTCTAATTTGACTTCTAGTTCTTTCTTTTTTGGGGTGAAATTAAGTTCCATCCATATCGTTAGCTTGCAAAGAAATTCAGAAGATAATAGTAATAGTAACAATAAATTAATTAAAAGGTTATATTCTGTTAAAGAGAAGCCTTAAAATAGGTGACTTCACTATCTTATGCTTCAAGAATTATCTTCTTAATCCGTGTATCTTCTCTTCTCTTGCCACCCCAGGAGTCAAACAATGGGCCAATGCATGTTTCTACCAATTATCCAACGTGATAAATATATATATATATATTATTTATTTACCTTTTTTTTAAATTATTTCTTTTATTTACCAGTTAAAGATTAATTTTAAGTTATAAGTTAACCAGATTAATTTAAATAAATATAACAAAGAAAATAAAAAATATCTGAATGAAATTTTATCTGAAACTTGTAAAAGTTTTTCTTTTTTCTGTTTTTGAGAAAAAATTGTAAAAGTTAAAATAATCTAATTTATTATTACAAAACGTTCTAACCATATGTCAATCTAAATTTAAAAAGAACTCTCGAATTCAAATCTCTTCATCGAAGTTGAAAAGTACTTCTTGTATAATATAAAAATCATAAAAGTTGATTTTTTTTTTTTTTTTTGCGGTAAACTCTTGAAAAGCTTTATTAAGAAGATAAAGAGTTTACATTCTCTAAAACAAGACAGGAAAGAAAAACAGGAAGTCTTAATCTAATCTGTCTGGATTGAAGAGTTGATAATCTAATCTAAAATTTCAGTAAATAAGAAAAAAAAAAATGATAGAGCTAATAATCTTTCTTAACTCGCTACTAGAAACTCTTATCTTTTCTTGGCAGCCTTGATTTGTTTAAGAATGATAGTACCTTAAAAAAAAAAGCTAGGTTTCTTAAATAAAACGCATCATATCATGACATAGACTCATCATCATTATTTCTGCATATATATATATTAACAATAATTCTACTAAGGAAATAATAATTGCTTAATTAGTCAAAATACATAATAATAGTTAAGAATAAAAGTAAATTAAAGTTGATAAATGTAACTTTCAGCTCAAAATTTTGTTGCAGAAAATAAATATCACCAACCTAATTTCTGTACATATAGAGAGACATGAGTTATGTTCATGAAAGCTTTGTTTTATCTAACTAATTTAAATTTTATTTTCAGAGGTGGCTAAGCTCAATGCAAATGAGTGGTACTTTTTCAGTTTCCGGGACCGGAAGTACGCAACTGGATTCCGAACAAATCGGGCAACGACATCTGGATATTGGAAAGCTACAGGGAAAGATCGTACTGTTGTGGACCCTGCAACTCGTGAGATCGTAGGGATGAGAAAAACCTTAGTGTTCTATAGGAACAGAGCTCCTAATGGTATTAAGACTGGTTGGATCATGCATGAATTTCGGCTTGAGACCCCACATATGCCTCCTAAGGTGTCTAGTTCTTCACTACTATCATTTTTTTTTCCTAATTTGAACTCATCTCAAATTTTTTCTTACAAATTTGACTCTTAATTTTTACTTACTTTCATTTAAAACCTTATGTATATTTTTTTAAAGTTATTGGTTTATGGTTTAGGTTAGTTGTCCATCTTGCCTCTCACCTAGCTATAGGGGATACCTAAACTTGAATGGAATAATGAATTTTGCAGTCTGTTAAAAAAAATAATCTGAATTAATTAGTGATTAATGTGAAAAATTACAGGAAGACTGGGTATTATGTAGAGTATTTCACAAAAGCAAAGGATCAGATGAGAACAACAGCAACAAATTTCACTCAGAAGAATTCATGTTTGAGACCACAGCAAGTGCTCCTAATCAACCATTATGTATGCCTAATTGTGGATATCTATCATCATCATCATCAACACCATCCCATCATCATCATCAACACCATCCCCAACATGATCAAAACTCGTTGCTCAATCTTCTTCAACTTTCTCAGGACAGAAACAACTCTTCCAATAATAATAGTAATCCCATCACTATCACTGCTACTACTGATCTCAGCTCAAAATGTGATAATAATAACGATGACGATTATGGATTCTTATGGGATGATATGAATTTGGAAGATGGAGGAGCTTCATGCTTGGAGAATATCAGATTTGATCAGATGGGCAATAATAGCATGGTTTTTCTATGAAATTATTTATCATATATATTATTTTCTTAATTTCAAATTTATCTATCTATATATATCCAATTTGTTGATTTAAAATGATGTGATTTGTGGTGTTTGGATTTGAGGAACAACTCAAGGTTTGATTGCAAAACATGTTGCTAGGAAGACTGTATTAATTAGTTTAATTCTCTGCTAGGTTTTTTTTTAATTTCTTTTTTCTTTTTTGTATACAATATTTGGCATTTGTACAAAGTTTATATATATTTGTATTATATATTAATCATGAATATTATTCTTTATATTAGCATCAAGATGTTCTTTATTCCACTTCTCTAACCACGTGACATTAGGTTCTTTTGGTTAAGATTCCATGCTGCTAATTAATATATATACTAAAATTATTTCCTTCAAAAGTTATTATTATTAGATTCCATCAATATTTTTATTTATAGATCATATTAATTTAACATATTAGTGTAGGAATTTTCTTTTCTGGATTATGTATGATGTGAATTAAGCCAATCAGAAAATGTTATATGTATTACATACAAATTTACTTGATCTATAGGGACATATGGTCAAGATAAGTTTTTTTCATTAGTATAAAAGATAAAAATGAAAAAAAAATTACTTTTTATATGATTAAATAAATATTATTAAATGATTAAAAATACAAATTATTAGTCTTTTGTTTTTCTTACAAATCATTAGTCTTGTTAGGTCCTATTGCCAAGAGGTCTATAGGGTCTATTAATATTGATGTTAAATTATTTTGATTATTCCTTATAGATTGGTTGTGTTTGTTTGATCATTTTAGTATTTGCCATTTGTAAATTGGTTTTATTTTATTTTTTTATTTTCTGAATATAATTTAGTATTCCATTTATAGATTGCAAACAAAACCATTTGTAATTATACTACTGTCTTTTTGTTTAATTATTTTGTTTAGCAAATATAATTTTGGCATATTAATTATTTGTAAATTGTAAAGCATAATATCATTTGTCTTGTGCTCTTGTCTCTGATAAAAAGAATAAATATAAAGAATAAGAATATGTATTTACAGGAAATCGAAATATCAAATATTATTTACAGAAAAATTATGGGATATTAATTATTTATAAATTGTAAATCATAATATAAAAAATGTTATATTTGCGATAATAAATTGCAAAGATGTAGACCTTCTAATTGCAAAAAATATATATGTATATGTTTATATACGATCTCATAATTTGAATCTAATTTAATCTCAAAAATTAGATTATAATGTGAAAATTGACAAATTTTTTATAAAAAATATTAGTAACTAATTAATTCTTCTTTCCAATTCATCATCGACTGTTTCTTTTTCTTATTGACTACGATTGCATTTCAAATTACAAAGCCAGTTATAAAACAAAACAATGATAAACAAGAAGAGTTTTTTTTTTTTTGTGAAAAATGAAAAAATTTAGAAAAATGGAGCTACAGTAAAAATATTTAGCAAAATAGGGTATAAAAAAACGGCAACTTAGGTTGCCATTTTCTGACTGGATGGGTTCCACATGAAATGGGGTATGGATTGTCAGAAAACCGCAACCAAGGTTGCCGTTTTATGGCTTATTTTATTTTTTTCCGTCCCAGGCGCAAAACGGTGCCGTTTTGCACCTGAATTGAGAGACCGGTAGTGGAACCCACCTGTCAGAAAACGACAATCAAAATTGCCGTTTTTTGATCAAAATAATTTTTTTTATTCAAGTAAAAGGCTGCAGTGCACAGTAGTTACTGTGCGTGGCAGCCACATAGTAAGGAGACTCGTGCCTTGAAGAAGGCACGGGTCTGATGCTAAAATAATTAATTTTTTTTTTCAAATTTGGACTATAAAAGGGCACATTCCTCCCGTATTTAATTTCTTCCCTCTCACTCTCTTGCCATTTGCTTATATATCCTTTTATTTTTTACTTTCAGCTCTTTCATTTTTTTTCACTCTCATTTTCTGTTTCCATAATTGTATTCTTTTACATATTCAATTTTATTTTATTTATTATATAATTAAAATAATATCTTTTTGTGGTTTCACGGTTAGAAAAAAAGTATTGTTATAAATAAATTATAAATTAATTTTGTTAATAAGATTTTATTGTGTACCTAATTTTTTTTGTCATTTTTAAATTGCAGGTATTATTAAAATTGTAATATAATTATGATCAATATTGTAAGAGGTAAATTATTAGTATTTATTTTATTTATGAAAAATAAATTTTGTTTAAATTAAATAAAGACAATTATTGAGCACATGTTTTTTTTAGTTAATTTAGATAAATTATAATTGTCAATATTTGTGGAGTAATTAGTTGTCCGAATTTAGTTATATGCATTTAATTTTATAGTGTAATTGTCTAATGTATATGAATATATGGAAAAATATAGGTATGTGAAATTACTATTTATAGTTTTAAATAATGAATTTAAATTAATTTTGAGAAGTGAATTAATTAAAATATTAATTTAGTAGATTAAAAGAGTAATCAGTTTAAAAAGCTAAAATATTTATGAATAAGTAAATTTGTAGTCCATATATATAATATTATATTGCGAACCTAGAAATAAAAAATTATTTGAAGGAGTTAAGAATTGAAATAAAATTTTAATTTGAAGAGAATAGTGAACTAATTAGTTGAAAATATTTTCATGAAATATATTTGTTAAAGGATTTTTTTTTTAAAAATACTTGCATAAAATGTTTTAATTTACCAATGATTTTAAAATATGTGGAAAGAAGAGGAATGCACTTACGAAAATCCAAGGAGAGAGAACAAATATCTTGCAAGTAGGGGTGAGCATGGTCGGTTAACCGGTCCATTAGCCCCAGTCCATTAACCAGTCCATTAATGTCGGTTTTTTGAAATTTCAGTCCATTAACCAGTCCATTACCATCGGTTAACCAGTCCATCGGTTTCGGATTTTCGGTTCGGTTACCCAATATTTTTCGGTTAACCACTATAATTATAAATATATTCATAAATAAAATTAAAATATTCAAGATACTTAAAAATTAAAGTTTTTTCACTATAATATAACATTATTGTTGTTAAAATAAAAATTTTTAGTGAATATAAGCAAATTTGTTTTTGAAAATTAATATTTAATAAGTAAATATATTAATCGTCCATAATTACTTTTTATTAGATAAATTATTATACTTACTAATAGCCAATTAAAAAACTTAAAAACTTTAAAATAATTAGTATAATGAAAAAAAGTATATCATCACCTTTAATTAGGATAAATTATTATATAAATTGTTAAAAATTATTAAAAAAATAATAAATTAACTAAAAATTCGGTTTCGGTTCGGTTAACCAGTTATAAGAGTCAAAAACCATTAACCAGTCCATTAGTATCGGTTTTTTCAAAACACTAACCATTAACCAGTCCATTACAATCGGTTAACCAGTCCATCGGTTCGGTTTCGGATTTTTTTTCCGGTTAACCAAGTCCATCGGTTTTTTTGCTCACCCCTACTTGCAAGTAATCGAGAGAGCAATAATAAGAAAGGAGTTGCCCTTTTATAGGCCAAATTTAAAAAAAAATAATTATTAATTTAGCATTAGACCCGTGCCTTCTACAAGGCACGGGTCTACTTACTATGTGGCTGCAGCGCACAGTAACTACTGTGCACTGCAGCCTTTTACTTGAATAAAACAAAATAAATTATTTTGGTCAGAAAACGGCAACCTTGGTTGCCGTTTTCTGATAGGTGGATCCCACTGTCCGGTCTCCCAATCCAGACACAAAACGACACCATTTTGCGCCTGAAACAGAAAAAAAAAATAAGCCAGAAAACGACAATATTGGTTGCCTTTTTTGGCAACCCATACCCCATTCCATGTGGGGTCCACCCAGTCAAAAAACGGCAACCTAAATTACCATTTTCTGATACCCTATTTTGCTAAATACTTTTACTGTAGTCTCATTTCTCTAAATTTTTTCATTTTTCACACCAAAATAAAAAAAAAAAAAAAAAAAAAAAAAAAACGAAACAAGAATTCCAATTATCACTTATTATTTTATTTTTTGAAGCACAATGTTCTTTTATAACTTTGAAACTATAGGTTATATATATTATTTAAATTCCTTATTTGAGAACTTTGAGCTATGAAAGGTTTGATTAAACAAAAAACATTTTTTGTTCGGCACATATATGGAGTTGCAACCCATCTCTTGACCTATTTTAATTTTCTAATAAAGTTTGATAAAGAGTTATGAATTTTGTTTCTCCATATATTGAAAGTTTATAAGCTTTTAAATTTTCTATACCTCATTTAATTAGTTTGTAGACGAATTAATAATTTTGAATATTGGATAAAATATAATTTGAATCTAGCAAAAATTACTTTTAAGGGGTGTGAAATTTAATATTATATAAAATCTTTGATTTGATTCTCGCCAATAAAATGAACTATGAAGTCCCTGCTCCCTACCCATTTGTGGGCAATAAAAAATTAAAAGTGCGAGAATCTCTGTAAATGCTTCCTAAAAGGGCTACCGTATCAGGCAATAATAATAATTCAAAGAGGAGATAAAGGGACAAAGACTTTAATAAGTGCTTAAATATTCCCCATTTTTAAGAATCATTTTCCCAATAAAAACAAGAAAATATCTCAAAATTTGACTCCAATATGCAGATTGGTTCCAGTTTAATTGGTTTTGTTGTTAAACGGATTAAATCATAAACCAATCAAATTTTATAATATAATTTTTCTATATTTTTATTTTTCATTAAAAATAAAACATTATGCGTGTATAAATTATGAAAATAATTATTTTTATAGTCATATTATATAAAAAAATATGAAATCACAAGTAATATAAACGGATAATTGACCAATCAAATCGAATTTGAATCATATTGTTATGAAAAAATTGAATTGAATTTATGGGTGGGGTCAAAATTTGACACATTTACTTAGGGACATAGCTAGACTTTGTTTAGTGGGATCTATTCACCTCACTCAATTGAGATTTTTTTTTTTTAAATATATATACTCCATCCGTTCCTTATTAGCTGTTATTTTTGTTATTTTCACTGCAATTAAGAAATATTAATTATACTTAAATGTGAAATAAAATTGAGTGTTTCAACGTAAACATTTAAATTCAGGATACCATTCAAGCTTGTGGTCTCTATGATATGGGTTATTCTGGTTACCAATATACTTGGGAAAGGTCAAGGGGTTCTCTTGGTTGGATACGTGAAAGATTCGATAGGAGGCTTGCTAATGATGATTGGTTTAATGTCTTCCCTGATAGTCGTATCATGCATGTTGGGATGATTAACTCTGATCATATGGGCTTGCTGCTAAATACCTCCTCTAGCCGTGTTGCTTTTAATAAGAGATTCCAATTTGAAAATGTCTGGCTTCAAAACAGTGATTTTAAAGATACTTTTGCTATTTGTTGGACTGCATCTGGGATGTTAGCTATTATCCAACGCTTAGCATATTGTTCTAATGTCTTAAGCAGCTGGGGTCAAGAGTCTAGACGTAGATTTGCTGATGAAATTTCTGCTTGTAAGGAGGAGCTGAACGTTCTTAGGCCTAGATCAGATGTTATGTCTGTGGCTAGGTTCAAGCAAGCTAAAGAAAAGTTAGCTGGGCTCTTATGTCAGAAAAATGTTTATTGGAAGCAGCGTGCTAAAATACAATGGCTTAAGGAAGGTGATTTGAACTCTAAATTTTTTCATGCTTTTGCTTCTAACAGAAGGAAAAAGAATAGAATTACTCACTTGTTTAATGTGGATGGGACTAAATTAGAGCGGAATTCTGGGCTTCAGGAGCATATCCATCAGTACTTTGATAACATATTTAAGGCTACGAATGGTAGCTCTATGGATCTTCTTGCTCTTGTTAATCCTTGTGTTTCTGCTGCTCAAAATGAAGAGCTGATCCGGCCTTTTGATATAGGGGATGTTAAAGAGGCTCTCTTTTCCATGCATCCGGATAAAGCTCCAGGACCGGACGGTTTTAATCCAGGTTTCTTTCAATCGCAATGGGACTTAGTTGGGCCTGATATTTCTAATTTTATTTTGAATATCCTTAACTCTATTGACATGCCTGCTGCTCTCAATGAGACTATTATTGTTCTTATCCCTAAGATCAAATCTCCTAAGGCTATTGTGCATGGATTATAGACCGATTGCCTTGTGCAATGTTATCTATAAAATTTTGGCTAAAATGTTAGCTAACCGTATGAAGTTTCTACTGAATGATGTCATTTCTGAAAACCAAAGTGTTTTTATACCTGGAAGGCTCATCACTGACAATGTGTTGGTAGCATATAAGGTTGGTCATTATCTTCATAATCAGGCCAGGGGTGTTAATGGGTCTATTGCGCTAAAGCTAGACATGGCGAAGGCTTATGACAAAATGGAGTGGTCCTACTTGAGAAATATTATGTCTAAAATGGGATTTCATGATTGGTGGATCAAGCTTATAATGATGTGCGTTTCTTCCATTTCGTATACTGTTTGCTCCAGTGGGTTTTCTATTGGCCTTATTGTTCCTGGAAGGGGACTTAGACAAGGGGATCCTCTTTCCCCCTACCTTTTTATTCTGTGCTCTCAAGGCCTCACGACTGCTCTTCAAAGTCTAGAACAAAGGGGTGTTATTCATGGTATTAAGATCGCAAGGGGTGCCCCTTCTATCAGCCATCTCTTATTTGCAGATGATTCTTACCTGTTTTTCAGAGCCAATCTTTGTGAAGCTCTGGCTATCAAGGACTGTTTGCATATGTATGAGGTAGCTTCTGGTCAAACAGTGAATTTTCATAAATCTTCGTTGGGTTTTAGCAAAAGCATTGCTTTTATGCGCCGTATATTTTGTAACCTTTTGGGTATTTCTGCCTCTCTTCATGTAGATTCTTATCTTGGTGTGCCCATGTTTGTTGGGCGAAATAAAATTCAGGCTTTTCATTTTATTAAAGATAGAATTTGGAAGAGATTGAATAACTGGAGAAATAAGTTTCTTTCTTGGGGTGGCAAGGAGGTTCTAATTAAGTCAGTTCTTCAAGCTATCCCAACTTATCTCATGAACTTGTTTCTACTCCCTCAAGGCATTTGTGATTCTATCCACAGAATGCTCAATAGTTTCTGGTGGAGAAATAAAGGTAACTCTAGTGGTGGTGTTAACTGGCTTCGTTGGGAAGCTCTCTGTGTTCCCAAAAAAATGGGCGGCCTTGGCTTTCGTAATGTGCGTGACTTTAACTTAGCTCTTCTGAGTAAGAAAGTTTGGAGGCTCCTTTCCCGTGGTGATTCCCTTATTGCGAAGGTGTTTAAGGCTAAGTATTATCCTGATGGTAATATTGCCCAAGCTCAGTTAGGTAGTCATCCCAGCTACACCTGGCGTAGTATAATGGCTGCTAAGGATGTGGTTCTTCATAATTTCAGATGGAAGGTTGGGGATGGTTCTAATATTAATATTTATAATGAAGCTTGGCTCCCTGATAATGCTTATCCCAAACTCTCTTCTGTTCCAACGATTGACCTGCAAAACGCAAAAGTGTCTTCGTTGATGTCCAGCACTGGAGATGGGTGGGATTTGTCTGTGCTTCAAGCTAATTTTAATAGCAGGGATATTGAGCTTATTCTGTAGATTCCTCTCAGGCGTGCTTCAATGGATGCTGTTTACTGGCCGCTTGAACCTCATGGTCAGTATTCAGTAAAGAGTGCAAATCGGGTTATTCAAGGTTCGGTCTTCCCCTTAGCCGGGTTCGATTTTCCTTGGAATTCTCTCTGGAACTTGCCTATTCCTGCTAAAATTCGTATTTTCTTGTGGAAATGTGTTATGAATGTCCTCCCCACTAGACTTAACTTGTTTTACAGGCATGCGGTGGATCTCTCTGTGTGCCCCTTCTGTTCTCCATTAGCATCTGAATCTGTTCACCATGTCTTCTTTGGGTGTCCCTCTACTAAGGCCATTTGGCAAGCTTGCTCTTTGGGGATTTGCTTTGAGGTCGGTCATTCTGTTGAAGATATTCTGAAAGCATGGTTTATTTCTCTCCCCCGTGATGAACTTTATCTGGCTTTTTTTGTTCTTTGGGCCATTTGGTACAGAAGAAACACCTTTGTTTGGCAACAAGGTAGAATGAGTTCTAAAGCTGTGGTTAGGTTGGCGACCAGCTACTTGAATCAATGGCTGGTAGTTCAAAGTAAAGATCCTGTGTTTAATCCTTCATCGGTACCATTAATTTTAGATACTTGGTCTCCGCCTTCGTCCGATTTTATTAAATGTAATATTGATGCTGCTCTTTTTAAGGAGGAGAATAGGGTCGGGTTTGGGTGGATTTGCCGAAATTCCAGGAGGAGCTTTGTTCTAGCTGGGCATGGGACTCTCTTATGTCCCTTAGATCCCTTAATAGCCGAAGCTATGTCGATGAAGGAGGCCCTGGGTTGGTTGAAGAATGCTGGGTTTCACAATATAATCTTGGAGACGTATTGCTTTACTTTATTTCATGCTCTTACTAAGCCGTTTAATTCCATCTCCCCCTTTGGTTGTATTGTTAAAGATTGCATTGCTATGAGTCACTACTTTAATAAGTGTTTGTTTTCTTTTGTCAGAAGATCTGGAAACGATCTTACCCATATTTTAGCTAGGATCTCTGTTGTTGTTTCGGGAGTTAGTTATTCTTCTCCCCCTCAGTGTATTCAGCAGTTACTTTAATGATAAGGTCCTTTTTTCTCAAAAAAAAAAAATTAATTGGTCAACTTGTATTAAAAAAAATTAAATTAGAAAAAAAATTAAATTATATTGAAAATCAAAAAATGACATATAAACGAAATTTGAATTTTTTTTAAATGTGACAGATAAAAAGAAACTAAAAGAGTAGTTTTTAAGTGATTTCCTTATTTTTATGCGAACATATTTTTTTATTAGTCATTGTAATTTTTGAGTCTGTTAACCCAAATTTCGGACTAACTACCTCTACTCACAAGACTAACATTATTCATTATGAAACTTTAATATAATCTTGATTTTGTATATTTTCATAGATAAATTGCATTAATTATTTATTGTCATTTTTTTTATTGAAATTGTCATAAAAGTTATTTTTTTTATGGAAAGCATAAAAAGTTTTTAGAATTAGTTTTGCAGTCAATAATTAATAAAGTCAGTCTTAACTTTTTTTATTTATTTATTTATTTACCAAAGTATTATTAACTTCATTAATCAACGATACATAAATCTAATGTAAACCAAAAAGTTTCATTAATAATTAAGCCTAAATATGATCTAATGGATATCATAATCTCCAAAATTAGTGGAGATTGAAAAACAAGGATTGAGAAAATATTTTCTCAGAAGCCCTTAAATTAAGCCCAATTCAGCTAAGCTTGATACGAGCCAGTCCGAACCCGTAACCGGTTTGGGCGAGAGGGGTACCATGGTAATTTAGAACTCTTGCGACCATGAAAGATGAAAGTTTATGGAGTCACATGGTTCATGTCCGTATGCCATTCGATCTCCTTTTGGTGTGTGTTCTTTTTATATATATATATATATATATATATATATTTTTTTTTTTTTTCAACATTTTGACTGTTTGTTGATGTTATTTCTGTTAAAATGCTTGCGATTTCCCTTCAACCATGAAAATTGAAGTAAACCCATTAATCTCTGGCCCAAATTTTTACACGGGGTAGAGAGATTTTGTTTCTTCTCCATGTTTCGAAGATGCTATTTTCGATTGGTTGTAAATTGGTTAGTCTCGTATGCTTGTTTTATGGTATTGAAAATTTTAAATTGAACTGCTATGGAGGTATGGATGTCACCTGCAATCTTGAGAAACTGGTATAGAATTTAGTATGAAACAATTTACCAGAGTGAAGGAGCTGGAATGTTTCTCAGTGATATAATCTTGGTTTCTTGATTTTCAGAATAATGCAAAAGTACTGAATTTTGTTAATACATTGTGTTTGAAATTTAAGTGAATGCTAGTAGCCAACTAATCCTGTTTTCACGAGTTGATTTGTTTGATTGTTTATTCTTATGAAATGGTATACTTTTTGGTTTGTTGCAAGAAATTGTTTGGCTGACATAAACTTAGGAACCCTAGAAATTTTTTCAGTCTTTTTTCCCCTTTGCTGTCCTCATTCTCTCTTATGTGACTAAATTAATGAATCTGGTCCCTAGTTAAGACAAAGAATCGTGGATTTTAATTTCTAATAAAGTGTGGCTTCAATTTAGTATCTGTGATTGGATTCAAAGTCAAATTCTTTGCTCATACAGTTGTCTCCCCATTTTAATGTAAGTATCGGAGTAGAATGAGTGCAGGAGATGGATTGGTAAACTATAACCTTGTAAGCCTTGAACCAAATTAGAGTTGAAAAACAATACTTGAGTTTACTTATGAGAAAACTCTCACTACAACAGACATCACAAAATATCTTGTTGGTTAGTCTTTATCAAATTTTACAATCATTATGAGAATGTATTTCTATCTTGCTCTTTTGTATATGGTCTTACTAAAAGCCAAAACTTATCCATACCATGGATTTTCTCTAGCAGATAAAATTGCTAGCTTCTCCTCTGAGAAAGTGGAGGAATAGTGGTGCAGAATGTTAAGAAATTGTTGTGCAGAGGTTGAGCAGTTTAGTCATTTAGTGAACTGATGGGGCTAAAGCGCACAAGTACAGTTCTTCCAAATGCAGATGCAGACAAGCATTCAGCCCCACCAGGTTTTACATCTCGGACATCCTTTAGGTTGGGGAAAGTAAAAAATTGCAAACCAACAAGTGGCTCCTCTGCATTCAAAGGACATCCAGTCCTGATGGACTCGACATTCGATGAGATTGAGGTCGCATCATTGGAGAAATCTTTTAAGCACCGACCATGGATGCTTGACTGTCAGCATTGGTGCAAAGAGCAATCTGATTCTGAACAAGTTATTATGGTACAATATCCATTCTTATCTTTTTCTTGTTTTCCTTTATTCCTCACCTTTATGCATATAATGTTTATTAAATTGCTTTACAACGTGGAAGAAAATTGGGACATTGAAGCATTGTTAATAAGAAGGAAATAATTGATTGATAAACTTCTTTCCTTTTGTGCTTGCTCATATACTCAGTAGCAAGTAAGCCGGGTGCTTATGGTTTGAATGAGTTAAAGATGTCGCCTCCATAAAATGGGTAAAATTTAAAAGAGTGGGTAGCCTATCTTATGAATGGTCAGGGGATTGGTATCAAAATACGGCGAAGACAGGATTTCTACAGCTGGCCTCTATAGAGGTTATTACGTTCTGTAGTTTAATAAATGGGTTTTGGTTTATTGATATATTTAGAAGGGTTTGATAGAATTGATTATTATGATGAGAGGAATGCTGGCATACACTGTCCTGTCTTATGCTTTTTATTAAGCACACTTACATGGGTTGATGCTTCCGTGCTAACACATGTAAACCTCTTATATATTGTTTTCAGAAATTATACAGTTCACAATATGTGAATTTTATATGAAATTACATGATTTATGTTAATTTTTGATGATGAAATTTTACCTTCACAACACAAGAGCACTTCCTATGCCTATGATGTAAATGTCTGTAGGACAATGACAAGATTTGTGGGACTTGAGGGGTTTTTTTTTTTCCTCTCCTTTTTGGCTCTTAGTAACTGAAATGACATTTTAAACTTTTTCCTCACAGGATCCGCCTTCAAGAACCTTCCTTCCTAAAGGTGTTCAACGAGGATGCCCAGATTGTAGTAATTGTTTGAAGGTTGATAGTCATCATTGATATATTGTTCCTTGCAATTATGTTGTAAAACGCCTCATCTTTCATGCTCATTTTTTGAGTCGTGGAACAGGTAATGGCAAGATGGCGTCCAGAAGATGCTAGAAGGCATGTCCTTGAGGAGGCTCCTGTTTTTTGTCCTACTGAACAGGTCCTGCTTATCAAACTGTATAGAGAGAGAGAGAGAGAGAGAGAGAAAAGGGAAAAGAAAAAACCATGCATTTCTCTGGCTCTGCTTTTGTGTGTATGTTCGTAATATTTTTAGTAAATTTCAGAGTGCATTAGCTTGTAGAAAGCTCAATTTTTAAAGAAGCATGGATTTGCACTGCAGGAATTTAAAGACACATTAAAATATATTGCAAGTATACGTACCAAAGTGGAGGCATATGGAATTTGTCGTATCGTGCCTCCATCTTCTTGGGATCCGCCTCGCCTTATTAGGAAAAAGGACATGTGGGAAACATCTTCGTTTGTTATGCAAACTCAACAGATAGATGGGCATAAAGAGCATCATCTAGAAAGTAAAATGGCTAGAACTTATGAAAATGGAAACTGTTCCAGAAAGGATTTGGAGCAAGGAGTTGGTGATGGATGCTCTGAATGCGAAAGCTTTGAATCAAAAGTTGGTCCCAAATTTACCCTTGAAACTTTCAAGAGATTTGCTGATGATTTCAAGAGTCAATACTTCTGTGCCAGAAGTAATAATGCGGATGAGGATGTGCATGGTGCCATGCATAAGGAGAGCTGGGAACCATCACTGGATGATATCGAGGGTGAGTATAATAGAATTATTGAGAATCCAACTGAAGAAATTGAGGTAAGCACATCTAATAACTTTTGCTATAGTTTCTTATCTTTTATTGGACTATAGTATTATCGTTTTGGCATGCTATTATAGGTGCTTTATGGTGCGGACATGAGCTTTGGCAGTGGATTTCCTACAAATGTCAGTTTGTCAAAAACATCTGAAGTTCATGAATGTTACTCAGGCTGGAACTTAAATATTACACCTAGGCTTCCGGTTTCTCTTCTTTCCTTTGAGAACCTTACAAATCCTGGTCTTTTATTGCCTAAACAAAAAATAGGAATGTGCTTCTCATCCTTTTCTTGGGTAAGATTTAAAGATTTTTCATTGCCTGGGGATAAGTCTGCTTCTCACGATTTTCATGTTTTCTTTTTCTGCATACTGTGTGTAACTACTAGTAGTTTTAATCTACATTGGATTATATAGAGATCTGCCAGCTGCTTATGTTTTTAATTATAGTGTTTTTGTTCATTTACTTATTTTTTAAAAACAGAAAGTTGAAGATCACCACTTATACTCTCTCTGTTTCTTGCACTTGGGTGCCCCTAAAATATGGTATAGCATCCCAGGGAGATACAATATCGAGTTTGAGGCTGTCATGAAACGAAATATGCCAGATTTGTTAGTGGAAGAACCTTGTTTGCGCAATAGGTTGGTATGTAATGATAACCCTCTATTTAGCTGCATCATGCTGGAGAAACAAGTTTTCTTTTTAAAAGACCCATAAGCCTCAGCTTTCTTACTCTGCAATAATATATCTATAGAGGTATCTTTCAAAAAGCTTGTGAGAAGTCAAAATTTCACTAGTCATGTCTTTTTATGTGAAAAAATTATTTTAGTTAAGCTTTTAAGTCATTTAGCTTCGCTGGTGTGAAGAAAATAAAATGGACTAATGCATTTTTTGGCCCATTAACTATCTATTTGTAGTCTATTTGAGCACTTAAAAGTTTTTTTTCTCATTCGGATTAAACCCAGTAATATTATTTTGTCTCAATTAACCCTTAAACTTTGACATTATCTAGTCAATCGAGCATTTATTCTAACTAAATTAGGGCTTAATCTTGACAAAAGTAAAAATTGAAGGCTTAATAGATAAAACACATGGTTTGGGGGCTAAAATGAATGTCTTTCCCAAGTATAGTTCTGTTTATTATTTCTGCTGCAGGTATCAAATCTATCCCCATCTACATTGAAGTCTAAGGGCATACCCGTTTATCGTTGTGTTCAATACCCTGGGGAATTTGTGCTTGTCCTTCCAGGAGCATATTATTCAGGATTTGATTGCGGCTTTAATTGTGCTGAAGCAGTAAATGTTGCTCCAATTGAGTGGTTGCCACATGGACAGTATGCGGTAGACCTCTACAGTGAAAAGAGGATAAAGACATCAATCTCCCATGATAAGCTGTTACTAGGTGCAGCTAGCAAAGCTGTAAAGGCACAGTGGGAAATTTCGCTGTTGAGGAAGGAAACTTCAGATAATTTAATATGGAAAGATGCTTGTGGAAAGTATGGTGTATTAGCAAAAGCCCTCAAGGTATGCGTACGCTCCCTTCACATTTCCTCTCCAAACTTTGGTGCATCCACAAGCTTGATATCTTCTATTTTTGTTATTAAGGATCTTAACTGATGTTTTAACTCAAGTATCCCTTAGTCTTAGGACAAAACCAGTACCGCTAAACTAGAGTTTATTAATGGCTTGATATATTCTCACTTTATCCTACATGTGCAGTCACGTATCAGGTTGGAAGCCAACAGAAGGAAATACCTTTGCAACTCCTCACGGTCACAGAAGATGGACCAAGATTTTGATGCCACAACCAAAAGGGAGTGCTGCATATGTTGCTATGATCTACACCTTTCTGCAGCTTGGTGTTTGTGTTCTCCTGATATATACTCGTGTCTTAATCATTCAAAACAGCTGTGTTCTTGTGCTTGGAGTGAAAGGATCTTCCTATTCCGTTACGAAATGAGTGAATTGAAGATTCTGCTCGAAGCTGTGGAAGGAAAACTAGGTGCAGTTTACAAATGGGCCAGAGAAGTTCTAAAACTGTCTCTTTTCGGCTCTTACTCTGAAGATGGTCCACAAATACCAAGACATGTAGATGGCCCGGATTCTCGCATCAAGAAACCAGAAGAGGAAAAGGACAAGTCCCAATGTGCAGCAACTCCCAGCAGTACTGTTTCGAGCATCAGGGAAGAATTGAAGGCAAGGCTGCAAGAAGCAAAATATTTAAGTTTAAAACTGAAGCAGAACATAGCAGAATCTACATTCAAGACAAGTGCTGCTGCACAATCTGCAATCAACACAAGTGCAGCTGCAGATGATCCTTTATTGGGATCAATCTCTGAAAGTATAAGCATCTCAAGTTCCTCAGAATCAGAGACATCAGATAGTTGCTAGTAGTTCGCGAGAATGGATGCTTCTTTCTGCTGCAATTTGTAACGTTCCCGAAATTATTTCAAAAAGGAAGCCTCACCATTTCAATATCCGCAAGGTACCTCTAGCAGGGACCCCATTCCAGTTCAAAGCCTTGCTTATGGGTTAATTAACAAGTGTACCATCAAAGCCTTGCTTGGCATACCAGTGTGGATTGAGTTATGCTAATGAGAAATGATCGGCATTTCTCCTTGTAATTATTTTACACTGCTGCTGTTTGATATTATTGTAGAGCTTTCAATATTTCAGTTCTTATTTCTGTCCTTGACAATCTATGATAATTATGATATCATGTCTAGTCTCTTTGTCCTTCCAATTGTTTATAGCATTTTCCATCCTTTGATTCATAGGTTGCAAAATCTGGGGCAACTCGTAGAAACCATATTGTTTTAAGCGCCTACAATGTATTGGTCGTCAAATTCAAATTCTTGACTTGCAGGTGGGGCAAAAACAAGTTTTATTAAAGGAAATCACTATTTATGGGGCCCCCTGCCCATTTGTCTAATTTGTTAGAAGGCATCCATTTTCAAAAGGACCAAGCTGTGTCACAATTAAAGTATCTCCAATAATGCCACACTAGGTGGCAGCTATGGTTTGAAATTAGGCCTCAACAGTGTTCCACTTATCCTGATTTCCTTAAATGTTCCACCATAAAGGAGATGTATCATCGAATCCATCTATTTCGAGTAATAGTAATAAATGCCATTATCTTGTCACAAGTAACAAAACGCCCCTCCTGAATGAAATAATATTCTTCACTACAAATACAGAATCCATAATCTTCTAAACATAATATAATAATAGTACAAACGATTCCCACTGATGGGTAACTTCAAGTTTTGCAGCTATAAAAGAATCAAACTCAGAAAAATAATTGGTACATAATCACGAAAAATAAATTGACATTTTCAGATCAAAGACCTGCTGAAACTAATCCATGAAGTGTAACAATGCCGATCAAGATATTTTGATGATCAATTACAGGCAAAAACTGTACAGGAGATGGTGGTGATTCCATCTTCTTCATGGCTTCCACTGCCATGGCATCTTGACTGATCGTTCTTGGGTGCCTGCAAGAACCAAAAATGTACTCAAGAGTATGCAATAATTACCATAATTCCTCCTCCATATTATCCCCTCGAATCTATTTTACATGATAATTTACCAGGATAGGCACAGAAATGGAAAAAGAAACAAACTTGGAACACTAAACCTTACTTAAGCTATGGCAGACGAAGTTTCTTCCCTACCAATTCCTACTTTAAGAATGAAATTCAAGCCAAGCTTGGGTTTAACAATATAGCATTCAAACGAAGAAATCAAAATCAATGTTACTGTTTAGTTTCTTCTACCTGTTGCACATTTCCCCCACGGTGAGCTTAAAAATGGCTTCCCCACTAGCTTTGAGTGTGCGCCGAAGATCACCATCTGTAAATGTTCCAATCAGGCGATATTCTTCATCTATGACAAGCAAGCAACCACATCCTTTACTTGTTAGCTCAACTAGCTGATCCATTATCAAATCTCCTTCTTTGCAGACTGGAAGCTCATCTTGCTTCTTCATAACATCTTTCACCTACATATATATAATTACTCAGCAACTTTGTACTTTTCACAGGATAGTTATATAGCAACAACAATTTCAAACTTTTAGCAACATAGGCTAGTTATATGGCTGGTTATAAATGAAGCATCGCCAAGAATGAGATAAATTTAGCAATATTATTCTGTTCATATCCTGATGTAAGGAGGAAAAAGAATTTGAAGAAATTCCTCTGAATTCCAAAACTAATTCTAGCTATTTCTGCGTTTACATTGTCAGAATTTAAGCCTATATTTCAAATCTTAAGAATATCAACTTAAAATTTGTATATTTTAACTCAGATTAAGAAAGCGTGATCAGATCAGCCACACAAGCAACAAATATATATTCACATCAGAAAGAAGATCTATTCATAATCACTACAAATTGAAGAATTCATATATATATATATATATATTATTGAACAGACCTTAAATATCAAGCTCTTCCCTATCCTTCCGGCGGGATGATTAGCGGCGTACTCATCCTTAGTCAAATTCCTAGCTCCCATAAGCGCAATCGCAACCGTATCTCCGAAAACCATCTGTATAGCAGTAGAAGTTACAGGAGCCAAATCGAACGGACACAATTCTCTCTCCAAAGGTAAATGCACATTCATGTCGCAAACAGCCGCAAGCGCATTGCCTTCCATAGAGGTCACCGAAACAAGAAAAGCACCCTTGGCCTTCGCACAAGGCACCAATCGCAACAACTCTTCGGTATTTCCAGACTTACTAAACAACACGAGAACATCATTCGCCGTGAGAATGCCAATGTCGCCGTGGAGAGCATCAACTGGAGAAAGAAAACCGGCGCGAATGCCGAGCGAGATTAGGGTTTGAGATATCTTGTTAGCGACGAACCCGGACTTCCCGACGCCAGAGAAGAAGATAGTGCCGCGTGAATTGAGGAGTGTTTCGGTGAAGGAGAGCGTTTGGGAGAGATCGAGATTTTGAAAGAAGTAATTGAGATGATTTTGTTGAGATTTGAAGAGGTTGAGAAGTGTTGTTTTGTCTATTGGTTGTTGCGATTTCGGTTCGGAGATCGCAGACGGCAAGCCCAGGGAGCCCATTTTGGATTTCCGGCTAGATCCAGAGGCGGAGATGTGATTTTAAATGATCGGTGTTTGGGATTTTAAAGCCTTTTTATATGCAGACTTTGGATATTAGACGCGGGAGCTGTCCCTGTGATTCTTTTGCCGAAAACCGTTAATATTTTCGCGGTAAGAAACTGACTGATCAAAGTCCTTCTGTCGGTGGACTTGATTTTGTACTCTGCCCCCACGCAATATTACATTTACATCCTTCAATTTTTTAAAATATTTTAATACTCTATGCTATCTGCCAAGTTATCACTTATTGAGTAAATTACTAATTTTAAAATGATAATTATTTTTATTAATTTTTACGTAAAATTATATTAAATAAACTAAAATACCTATTTTAATATATATTATTATAGTAAATTGTGTTAAAAATAGGCACGTTAAGATATTAAATATTTTATTGATATCATATGATGATAAAGTTGGAAATGATGCATTTAATGTTATTTTGAGATTACCAAAATAACTAGTGAGACTCTAAATTTATTGCTCCATCTGTCTTATATAAACATACTTTTTATTTCACTATAATTAAGAAAATGTACGTAATATTCTTAAAATAATACTATAATTTATTTGTAGTTTTACTAATTTATTTTTATATTTATTAAATGTATATGTAAAAAGTATGAAATAACATTTAATATTTATTGATAACAATGATATTAAATAAAAATAAATTAGAGAATTGAACAATTAACTATAGTATTAAATAAATGAAGTGGGTTATTATTTGTGAGAAATGAAAAATAAATATGCTTGTCTATTTAGGACGGAGAGGGTAGATTTTTTATTCTATTTAATTTAAACTTTATTTATTAACTTTTATCAATGATCGATTTCATGTGTAGAAGAAGAAATCAAGTGGAATTCTATTATACCTAATCACTTATAGTTAATATATATAACCCTCTTCCCCATATCTCTACGTTTTTGTGCATCCCTTCCATTTTTTTTTCTTATTTTTTATTTTACTTTTCTTTTTTTATTCTATATATCATGAACTCTCCTCACTTCTCTTTTGTATTTTACTTTAGTTTATTTTTAATGATTTTATTGCATAGATATGAGTATATTTTTTTAAAAAATTATATTATGTGTTTAATTATCATTATTATGGTATATTTCATATTTCTAGTTCAATTGTTATAGTTTTTTTTACTAATAATTTGTATTTTTTGGTATCAATTAAAATCTTCGATTACATGCAAATAAGTGAACATAAATGGATATCATTTTTAGGCAAAAAAATTTCATAATATTTTTATTTTTATTTTTATTTGCTAAATTTGTAATGATTAGGTAGAGTTCTTGAAATTTAAATTTAATTTATTTAAATAAATATAAATTATATATTATTGCTGGAAATATTAAATTTTTATAATAAAAATACTAATGAAATCTTTTTACAACCGCGTGCAGTGCGGCCTGCTACAAGCTAGCGTCTGTATATATATCAGCATCAACAACTAAAAATTTTCAAGTGGGACATTTAGTGCTAGGTTGTGTTCTGAATATAAATAGATCCATTTTGGGCCCATGGGCCTTAATACATTCAGCTTTTTACTTTACATTCTACTCCTAACTCAATTTAGGAATAAAATTACGAATCTATTTAGAACAAGTTTAGTTTAATAAGATGAACATAAAAATGTTGCTCGACACCACTGGCTTACAAAAGCCATAAAAGGAGTTTTAAAAAGATATATACCATAAAGAAAGTCAGCATCTGTATTCCGATTCTGCCTAAAGGGCCGGGAGCCATGTGAACGAATAAATGCAAGTATGACTAACACACACTGGCGGCATGCAAAAGCCATAAAACAACCCTGCCTCTCAGCATCAATATTCTTTCATAGTGCCTCAAATTGGAGTGCTTCGAAAGGGAGCAAAGACGAGGAGCTTTTCGGTTCAATCGGCTTATAAGAATATTGCTAGAAATGGGTGGAACAATGAAGATAGGAAATGGAGTGTGGTGTGGAAGTGGAAGTGGTCGGGCCACAAAAAAATCAGACTCTTCATCTGGGCGATAATAAAGAACAGTTGATAACCAACGACAAGCGAGCGCATTGACAATTCGCAGATGACCTTAACTGCAAATGGTGTGGAGCTGTGAAAAAGGACCATATCCATATTCTGAGAGATTGTAGCAAGGCAAGAGCAATCTGGTCATCCCTTCTCCCGGCTAACTTGAGGAATTGGGTCTGGAGTACTAGCTGCGAGAATTGGATTCTTCTTTATCTCCAATGGTTTGACAGGTATGGTGTTCATATCCCTTGAACTATAACTTTTATAATTGCTTGTTGGAAGCTCCGAATAGCAAGGAACAACTTTATTTTTGAAAGCCAACATATTCCTGCGTGTGTTATCATATGAGAAATTTTTTGCATGGCCAGAGATTATGAAAGAGCAGCAGGCTAGACTCCACCTCCAGAAAGTTAGGCGAAGCTTAATGCAGAGGGATGGTTGAAATGAGGTTTTGGTGAGGCTTAGTATAAGGACTGATTAGAGATCATTATGGAAAATGGTTATGTTGCTTTGCCAAAAATCTAGGTTGTTGCAGTTGGGTAGAAGCAAAACTATACATGGGCTGCCTATGAAGGTATTAAGTTGTAGTAGGAAGCTGGATTCAGGAAACTTCTAACGGACTTGATATAGCAAGACATCAACTAGTCTAATCAACAAGAAGAATGGTAAATGAAGTTGGGCCAATCTCATCCGCAGCATTGATGAACGGTGAAATATTCAGATCAAACATGTCTACAGGGAGTTTAAGCAAAGTGCTGATTCGTTAGCAAGCTATGCCCATAGCTTACATTTGGGTTGACAAATTTTGAATGGGCCCATTCAAGGCTTAAAAGAGTTGTTGCTTAATGATCAAATTGGATTCGTTTAGACTAGATTTATTTTCTATCGTTAATTATTTCATTCTCACTTTATATGTATTTAGCGTTTATTTTACTTTATTTTAAATAATAATACTAATATTCTCTCAGTTCCAATTTTACTATTTAATTTTGTCCCATTTTAAGTTTTGCTTTAGAAATTTAAAAATAAAATTTATATATTTATCCATATTTATTAAGCACTACTATGCTTAATATAGTGATAAATTTAGTTTTAATCACTTAAAAGTTAAATGAAATGAAGTACTTGAAACTAAAAAGAGCAATTTAGTTAATGGCTAATATATTTTCATAAAATCAAAATTTTCAATTATTTTCTTAATTGTCATGTTAAGGTAAAATTGATCATTTAAAGTGGGACAGATAGAGTAATAATAATAATAATAATAATAATAATAATAATAATAAGAACTCACTTCCCTTGTATTTAGCTTTTGTTGTACTTTATTTTAAATAATAATAATAATAACAACAACTCACTTTATTTGTATTTAGCTTTTTCTGTATTTTATTTTAATTAATAATTATTATTATTATTATTTTGAGATGATGGTGGTGAATATCGAATGTTGAATTTCATCATTATAAAATGCTGGATGTATATATTAATATATGTAAAACCTGGTCCAATCTATTGAGCAACGTGTTCCAGTAGCCCACCCCGAACTATAAGTTAAGAATTAGGCCCATTTTCATGTGGAAGATTCATAATTTAAAGATATACAATAGCATTCATTGAGAATAAAATATAGTAATAATGTAATTCCTGGTTTCAAAATAAAAATAAAAATAAAAAACAAAAATAATAATATAATCCCCATAATTATATTAATACCCCTTAAATACAATATCTACTTAAATTTTCAATGAATTTTGAAAAAATAAATAAAAAAAAAAGGAATGAGAAAGAAATGGAGATTTTCTGGGTTAAGTTTGCCTCTGAGTTACAAATCACAGTTAAAGACAAATCACAACCCGAAATTTCCGGACTTCTGATTAATAATATAGTGATTAGTGAGCCCCTTATTATTATTCTTTTCTCTGCAAGAAAAACAGAGTTAAAGACAAAAGCCTTAGTCTATCTTTCTTCTTTCTCACCCTTAATTTTCTTTGGCCAAAATTTCAAAATTTAAAAAGAAAAAAACACCATCCCATCTCATCTCATCTATTTGCAAAAGAAAAAGTGTTTTGGAATTTTTTTCATTTAAGATGTGATAGTGTGCGTGCGCATCTATACCGTCCAATTGAGCGCACGACGTCGAGCGCACGGGATTGCTGCTCCCAAATTAATTTTATGCTCACATGAATATCATATTTTAATTCATTTCTCCTCTTAATTCTGTGTCCACTGTTGTTTACCATATTCCAAAAACAACCAGCAATGTTCTCCATGCATATTCGAAATTTTTTTATTCTTACAAAAAAATGGAAAAAAAAAATCTTAATTACTTCATAAATGCAAAATTAATTGTAAGAAATATTTTATTATTATAACACGTGAATATATATTTGTTGGGTGTATTATATGAATGAATATATAAACAGAATCTAGATTCTAGACCCTGTCTGAATAAATATATATGGAGTGGAATTAGGTTGAAAAAACAATGATTTACTAGTTAGTATGGATACTGGGGACAGGCCTAGCTATATTTTAAAGTGATGCAAAAGTCAGGTGAAAAAATTGAGTGATTTGAGCAGAAGTTGCACTGTTGGATTTACCCAATTACATAGTAAACTAGAAAGCTATATTCATATATAGGGTGGGGTTGAATTCAAATTGATGTGTAGATACACTATTACCAATTTAACTCTTTCTTGATGTGAAAAACCCTAAAAGTTATCTAGGTTGAGGACCACCCACTATATCTTGTTTTTGTAGTCAAAATCGATCCATGCACGAGCCTTTTCTTTTTCATAACTTTCGTCTTCTTATACTTATCTTCAAAATGTATGACTCATGTGAAACAAGATCGTAAAGGCCTTGCCTTTTCAGATTGCTTATGTGAAACAAGATCAGGTTGTAAAGGTTATGATTTACTGGGAGATTTGGTTTTAGAAACTAAAAACAAAATTATAATAATATTATTTAGGAAAATAACCAAGTAGCAGTAAGTTTTTCTTAGATAGGGTTTTTTTTGCTCTGAAGTTTCAGCTGGTGATATGACAGTAACTGGTGAAAGAGCAAAAGCTGCAAAATTAAGATTATGAGATGCATATATGATCTTCTCCTTCAAATCTTCCTCTTGTTTGTTTTCAACTATTAATTTTAAATAATTCCAATGCTGATAACAACCCTTCAGGCTTCATGTATATATATATATGACATGTCAATTAATTAATTAATTATAATGGGAGGCCCCTATCTACATTAATCTATTAGATCATAGCGTAAATCTCGGCTTCTTGCATATAATATATATATAACATGGAAAACAGGAGAGCAGGCCCTACCTAGCTTTTCCCCTAAAAGAAACAAGAAAATATATTTTTGGTGCTAATTAATTGATTCTATCTATCCAAATAATTGTTGTAATTTCTTAATCATGAACAAACTAGCTATGACAATGATTCTCATAAAAATTAAAGGCAAACAATAAAACATATGCATGAGAAAAAATAATAATAATACAAAGTTTTCATTAGATTTCGAATTTGATCAGATTTCACAGCTTTAATAAAATAAATTATTACCTTTATTGAAGAAAAAAAAATTATAATAAAATAATATTCCTTTAAATGTCGCTTTTAACTTTAGAGAAATATACGTAATCAAATAAATTAGCATTTTATTGATTAATATAAAGAAAACCGGTAAAAAAACATTAAGAAAACTAAAATAAGAGTAACACGAGAAATTAACGTGTTATACAACATTTTCTAAATTCTGAAAAATAAGATTTAAAGTGAAACAACTCTAAAAAATAAGTATTGAAGTGGAATGGATAGAGAGTAAGAAACAATATGCAAATTTCTTTAAGCTAAACTTGAATCAAAAAAAAAAAAAAATTAATGAATATATAGATTATATGAAGCTACAAATGATATCAGAAGCAATTCTTTAAGCTAAATTTGAATGAAAAAAGAAAAAAAAATAATGAATATATAGATTATATGAAGCTACAAATGATATCAGAAGCAATATTTTCCTTGTTTGACAAGTAGCTATATATATATATATATATATATATATATATTCCAAAGTGTGGTAGCGTGCAATGCACTTTGAGAAGCATATTTCTCAACTATATAACAAAAATATTTTGATACGATGTTTTGAATTTTGATGAAGAAAGTCCTTTCATTTTCCTTCATATCTCTCCTATATATTCAAATTAATTGAATTTCTCCAATTATTTAAAAATGAAATCTAAAAATATTTTGAATTTTTTGTGGACATATTTTTCACATTGCAAAAATGATTTGATTGATTCAAGTTCAATCAAAGTCTCAGGGTTAGTGAATATTCTTTTATGTTTAATGTCTTCATCCTTTTTATTTTTTCACTGTTAGTTTTTTTTTTTTAATATGTTTCCTTATAGAATTTTTTTTTTCATCGACGCTATAAAAGAAGAAAATTTTCACTAAAATTATAAAATTCATAATTAAATGAAAAATAGCGACGGAAATAAAGCGGTAGCTCACACTTTTGCTACTGATTTTTTTTTTGTCCATAGCAAAAGTAATTTTCATAGCATTGAATTTATTTCCTTAAGTTAGCCCACAGAATATTTTTAAATTAGTTTTAACTTTGATTTTAATTGTTATTTATAATTAAATAAATTATTTCAATGTTTTTTTCAAACTAAGTGATTAATAATTAAAAATATTTTTCGATACAAGAACTCTAATTATAACCTCGACCTTCTTCTGCGATCTCTGTGAAGTGTCCCACCTCATCTTATCTCATCATAGCAAATATGAGAAGATCTACGTTGACGCTGAACTAAAGAATGCAATAAGATACACGGAATGAAAATTGCTATGACGTGGGACCCAAAACAGAATCTCAGCGTAGTTATAAAACTACAGTTCATTCAAAACGACAAGACCACTCCTTCATAATATAAATTACCTATTTTTTATTTTCTTTTCGAGAAACGTAAAATTCCCTCTTGATCCAAGTCGAGGAGTGTCTGTCTGTACCCCAAAGTCTAATCTAACCGCTATGCTGAAAATGGCATGGGCCCCAGCAAGGCTCTTTCACGTCTAAGATTTTTCACTAACGGGGACCCACCCTAGGAATTTTGAAAATACGAAGGGCTGTGATCGAGACGCGACAGCTAAACTGTACGGTGAACGCGAATCTAGGAATCATGGGATCCTCCTCTGTGAAGATGACACGTGGCAAAATGCATGTATGTGGACTGGGAGTTTTTATGTCAAACTGTAGCCGACATACACATCAGGTACGCACGTGGGATTCCACTTTTGTGGGTCCCATTGTGTGTCCAGTTATTTTTCTTAGTTTTATATAGATAAATATTAAAAAAAATAATGGACGTCTAATCTGATTGACCATAGATTGCAGGATTCTTGCGAGTGCTATGACTTCAGTGGATCACTATCTCTCCTCCCCCACTGCAATTTCTTTTTTTTTTTTTTTCTTTTTAATTATATGTCAAATCACTCTGTGCGTAATGTATATTTTACATTTCTAAGTAAAGAATAATTGAATATGAATGGTAATTTAGAGAGGTGTTAATTTGCATAATTACGGTTTTTCCTTTTGTAGGAAATGGCTTATGTTACTATTACAAGAAATATGTGTGATTTGGGTTACGTCATTTCTGCTTTATTAGCAAAGATTTGTTATCACATCTGGTGATGCCAGAACAGCACGTTACGTTGACTCTTTCAAATTTATTTTTCTCAGTTCTTCAAAAATCAACACAGAAAGGAGAATTAACTCAATTAGGTCATTAGTAGTGTCTCCATCTAAGAAAGAAAAAGTCATTTCCAATGTCTACATTTTTCAAATTATTATGAGGATAACACCACATATATATATTCATATTGTTTTTTTATTTATTAAAAGACTCTTCAAATAATTAATATTTGATCTAGTTGCAATTTAAACCTCTCACCTAAATAATTAATAAATTATATTCCTTTCATTCTATAATTTTTGTCCGCTTTTATTTTTCACACATATTAAAAAATTGTAGTTATTTATTATGATTAATAGATAAATTTTTTCTTATGACTTTCCTTTTATACCTATTCTAAATATAAAATGAGTAATTAAATATTATTAAAACTATAAATATTATGGTTACATGAGAAATTTAAATTGCAATTAATAAGATAACATTAAATAAAGGTATAATGGATAATTTATAAATTAATTATAATGTAAAAAAGAAAAATAGATAATATTTTAGAACAGATTAAAAAAATATTGACAAAAATTATGGGACAAATTGAGCAATAAGTTTTTTTTTTTCCTAATAAATTATAATAAGTTGATTTTACGTTTACCTGTAAGAATTCCGTATTAGTGATCTAACTCTGTCTATACGTTAAGGCCTCGGCCGACATATATTTATGCATATTTGGTCCCGATTTTTATATCTAGTGAATTAAAAATCTATAGCATTAAGAGAATTAGAAAAAAAAAATTGATAATATACTGAAAAACTATAAAAGCAATAAATTTATGTTCATTTAATTCAATAAGTCTCTCAAATTTCATTTTCTTATAATTAGAAATAATAATGAAAATTAAAATATATAATAAAAAGTCTATTTTTCTGATAAAAATAAAATGAAAGGTCAATTACTAAAATCCCCTAACCTATTAATTAGGTTTTATTTTGGCCTCCAAATTTTCAAACAGCCCAAATCGATCCCTAATATTTCATGCATATCAAATTGAACCTTCCATTAATTATTTTTACCGTCCATAACTAACAAAATATTCAAGGAATATTTATAAATATCTTCCAAATTTCATTTAGACTCTCAATATATAAAATTTAGCAATTTAACCCCTCACACAATGTTTTCAATTCAACATTTGATTAGTTATGACTTAGGAACATTGAATTGAAATTGTGACATAAGATAATTTTGTTAGCGTATCTGTCACCTGTCATAATGAATGGACACTCATTCCAAAATCACACAAATCAAACAAAAATAAAATGTAAGAAATTATAGTCTCAATGAGTGGCAGTTCCACGGATTTCCAGCAAAATGTAGACAGTGTAAGTCGATGAACAAATGGTAATCGTAGAAACGAGCATTAATTCTTGGAGCTTAATTTAATGAAAAGCCAATTTCGTATTTCGAGATTATTTTTTTTATAGCAAAAGAAAGAGTGAATGATCAAATTTGAGATTTATGATCATCATATTGAAACTAGTTTTACCGTTAAAATATCTCATTTGAGACATGGTAAATTATTGAATTTATGATACTACTGTCGTGTTATGATTAAGATTGAGAATGAGAATGAATAATTGGACTTGTATTAAGTATATTTTATTAGAGAATTACAGCCTATATAAGGAGATGTGTTCTATAGGTTAAGTGCTTGGTAAAAAATCAGATATTTGATCATGAGACTAATGAATTTCATGTGCAACAATTTATTCTTCACTTGATCACACACACAGCCACAGGGAAATTTGTTATTAACGTCATCATGCATAAACTGAAACTTGATCTCCATATGCCTGATGCGGTGACCAAACATCATATTAATTAGCAGTCAAATGCGTGGCACTCAAACTATCCCACCATAGAGGAGACGCCAATTTAATCGAAAACCCAATCTCTTGCAACAAAAGACAAACCCACATTATCTCATAAGCTGTCGTTGCAAAGTTTGTATTCGGCTTAAGTAGAATTCAAAATAATCCGATTTAAATTCGACCAATCTGACCCGTTTCGCACTTCTCAAGAACCACTAAGTATTTAATAGATTGCAGAACCAAACCTTAATCCCGATTGGGCAACATCAATTTGATTATTGCACCTGCTTGTCCTTAATTCTATTCTTCAACATCATATATATTTCTTCCTAAAGGTGCAATGATTTCTTTTTTCGTATTTAATTAAACCCAATCAATACGGGTAGAGTTTGTTTGTTTTTTTTTTTTTTTTTCCTTTTTTAAAGAAAAAAAAAGGGGTGAAACTTAGAGATGACAGTGGATAGAATTTTTTCGAATATCTAATTTTATTCAATTCCAATAAAATGAATTACAATAGTAAATAAATGGGTTTGATACTAATTTCATTATCTGTAATAGGTACAGATAGAGTTCGGATTTGGATTTGTTTTCATTATTGAATTTAATTTAGTTTATCTATATGATTATTTGATTTTTTTAATTTATTTTTTGAAAAATATTGATAAATGAATTTTTAAACGAGTATAAGATAATATACAGGTATTAATAAACGGGTTCAAGAATAGTTATGACAACTTTTGCAGGTAACTAACTTCTAGTAATAACTTTTTATATAATTATTTTATACATGGCAATTTAATTATTATTATATGGAGACGTGATTTTACTAATCAATATAGTGTATACAATATATATATATATATATTCCGCTTAATGTATAGTTTATTGTTATTCAATTTTCCATATTATCCTCCTGTATTAACCCACGATTTAAATTAATTAATACCTGAAGATGTTGTACAAATAATATATAAAAGATTATAATCCTTCATCAAAAAAGGAAAAAAAAATAAAATATTAAAATCCAATTCTTCAGGTATATGCTATAATTTCTTTCCCAGTTGGTGAATTGGGGGAATTAATTTTGTCCACTATTATTGAATTTTACTAACGAGTTCTGTATAATATAATATGATAATTTTTTGTGGATACTTAGCTCGTTTTCTGAGCTGCACACTGTCTAAATCGCACCAAAATTTTTCTTCTGCTGAGCAGCTTTAGTTTTCAATTTTTTTTATAATTAAAGTCGATTAATTTTATTTATAAATTTTAAAATTGTTGAAATAATTTTATGCAAATTGAGAATGATTACCTCTGGATCAAATACAATTGATTTCCACTTTATTTTGCAGTTCTGCAGAGTCACACTGCCAAAAGATTGGGGAATCCTAGTGGCTTCTTTATTATTTGGGCAATAATAATGATTTTGAACATGAACAATTATTTAAAAAAATAAAATATTTCATCATTGATTGGATTAATTATCAATCTCTAGTCATTCCAAAGATTCTTTAATCTGTTGCTAACTGCTTTTCCATTGCATAAAAGCCCAACTTTTACTAATATGATGACCATTTTTTATAATAATAATTTATTTTCTCTTCCACTTTTATTTTTCCATGTAAATAACCTCAATAATACTAATCTTATTTTTCATACTATTCACTTTTATAATACTGCAAAATGACATCATTCGCTTTGGGAAATAGTTTCACCCTTTAAGAACTATCCTTTTCTAAATTCTTTTTCATGTACTAAATGTCATTTATATATATTATTTATTATTACTTTTTTTTTTCAATTAGTTTATTTTACATGATAATTTTTTATTAATTTAGTTCATAAAATTTAAATAAATCTGATTTAATAAGACTTTTCAGATATATAAAAGCATAACTCTCTAAATAAGCCTTCACATCGTAGTTACAATTTCATAATACTTTAAATTTAAGGAAATTCAATAATTTGAGCAACGTGTAGCTTAATTCCTCAACCCTAATTTCTTAATTTGAGATTAAACAATTCCAGATTTTCATTTTTTTTTAAACGTAAATTAGTAAATGTAGACAAAAAGAAATCTGAAATCAGGTTTAGGCCAAATAAATGAATATATTTCATAATAAGAACAGTTAAAATGTGTAGTGAGGTACTCAATTTAGAAGAAGGAAAAACTGGAGAGAAAGCATAGAATTCAAGAACCAAAGTGCTTATTAATTAAAGGATGAATTAATTTTGAGCCTAATATATAGAAGAAATTAAAGAAAAATCTATGAAAGAATTTCAAGATACAAACTATAAAGATCAAACATTACTATTTAACATTTAGTGTCAACATTATAAATCAGAAGATTCGTTTCACTAAAGAAAAACCAATATATATAATTTTTCAATGCACATAAGAGTTCCTGTCTAACACAAACATATAAAATCTATGCTTATCAAATTCAGCAATAATAGAGAAATGAAGAATATAAGAGCATGAAATGATGAATTATATTAATCATAACATCCACATTAAGATATTAATAATGTGATTCTTTGATCAGCAAGAATTCTTATTTATGCTATTATTACTAATCCATTGGGTCCATTTCATGAAATTTATGAATAATTTATGCTATTGCTATCAAATGCTAAAACCCTAAATCTACATATATCTATATATACTATACTAGGATTAGCTAATATTAGTATCTAAACATAGAATAATTCTGCTAATACTAACTTAAACAAAAATTATAATATATATATATATACGTACAAAAGAGAAGGACCCAATTATTAGTGAAATGCTGTCGGCCAAAGTTATTAACAAAACTTTTCTCGAATATTTATGCATAGTTTCTCTAATCATCGTTAATTAAAATTCAAACTGTGTATTATTTAACAGTGATTTAGCATAAATAACCGGAAAATTTTTGAGATGTAGACTTTTTGTCTCTTGTCTTAGTTTTAACCATAATTTTAATTTCCTTTCCTTTTGATTATACCTCAAACTGTGCCTAGATACCACTGTTCATAGCTCTTGCCCTCAAATTAAATTTCTTTAGTGCTTCTTTGAGAAAGTTAAGTTTGAGACTAATTAACAAGGGAAATAAGGAGAAACTTTACTAATTAAAGATATCAAATTATTAGAGAATTAATGAATGCAATTAAGCTTATAGATTAAGATATCTTAATCTATGAATAGTTTGCATTTGTCTGCCATTATTAATTCCATAATTGAATTGAAATGACACCACTAATCAACCCCTTCCCCGAGATTCATAACCCTTTAAGTTACTGAAAAAACAGTGAACTTTACATATATAGTACTACGTCAACAATATAGCATGTATATAAAACTTAGTAAATCAGAAAAAGTTAGAAACAGAATAGAGTTGGAAATTGAATAGTAGTGGGGAAAAGTCAGATATAAAGGCTAGCAGAAATCAAAAATCACTGACCAAATTCATCTCTGCAACTCCAACAATCGATCAACAAGTGTGTATACATATATAGAGTACTACTGAATTGCAAACAACACAAAATTTGGACTAGAATTTTGAATCAAAAACTCAAAATATAATATAAGGTCTGCAAATCTATGGATTGGCATACATGAATAATATTCTAGTACAATTTATATGTTGTGAGCAATTAGATGCTCTTTAATTAGGTGAAAGTACAATCACTTGTATACAGTACTACTGTTACTACTACCACTCCCACTACTAGTCATACTATCACTGTTTGCATCAAAAGCAGATCTAAACATTGTTTCTCCCAGAGCAAACACAAACAAAATACCCATAAATTTTTCGATTTCAATTACTAACCCTAAAAATGCCATACCATGAACTAATTAAAAAACCAACAAAAGCACCCATATATAGTTTTTATTTTTTTTGAAATTGTATTAATTTAATTAACCTGGTGGTGGTAGCTGCGGAGGAGGACGCTTTCTCTTCTTTTTCTCGTAGCTAATTCCTCTTGCTTTTGATTGCAAATCACGAACTTCACGAAGATAAAGCCTTACTGCACGAGCCCCAAATGGATTGGCTTCTGGTTTTCCTCCATTTTCTTCAAAGGCTGCTCGGAGCCGTCCGATGAGAGCATCAAGGCTGCCCCAGGCTTGCCGGAGAGGACATGGACAAGGAGCTGGAGGATTTGGGTGTCCATAAAAAGGGCAGATTGGTGTGTGTACCTTAGTTTTTCCGAATTGGTCTAAGTACCTTAGGAATTCTAGTACATGAGCTCCACTGCATCTTGACAATGAAAGTGGTGGCCGGTGGTTCTTTAGATACTGCCCGAAAGTGTTCCAGTCCCGGCGTTTTTGATTCTCGTACCGGCTTGGAGTGGTGGAGGACGACGGTGATGATGATGATGATGTAGGCACCGCTGATATGGCGCTTGCTGTGGTGATGGTGGTGTTGAAGCTGTTGGTTTCGGAGTTTGAACAGTCCATCTCTGGGATTGAATCCATCGAAGTTGCAATCTTTTTTAATGGGATCTTAGTAAAATGGGAAAAAGATGCTAACTTTGATGTTGGTTTTCGATTCTGCAAATGGGTTGTTTTAGGGTTCCTCTCTCAATATTAGAATTGAAATGGGAGACATGAAAACCTAATAGATCTGTTGCTACGAATCAGACAAGAGCAGCGGATGATGATTGCTTGTACATAAAATTGAGGGAAATAGAGGAAAAATAGCACAACAACAAAGCAAAAAGTGATAATTGAGTGATGATATTACAGAATTTCCATTTTTGAAGAGAGAGAAGGAGAGAGTATGGCTGGAAATGGAGCAGCAATTGTTGGATATATAATTAAAGAGGAAAGAGAGAGAAGAGAAGAAGATGATGATGCTGAAGAGACTGATGGAATTGTTTCTTACTTTGAGCAAAATACTAGAAGAAATGCTGTTGAGTATAAGTGGTGCATCATATATATATATATATATATTATGTGTATTTTTTTTCCCTAAAAAACATGGAACAATTAAGCTCTTATTGGTTAATGGATTAATAAATTAATGTTGTTGATGAAAAAATACATTAAAATAAAAATATATAGTAATATTCTTGATTCTTAAAGTTGTAAGAAATATAGGAGAGAGAGAAAGGTAGAGTGGAAAAAAAGATTAGGGAAGTAGGGTTAATGGGGACAGGAAGACGGTGAAAATTTTAGGGGAATAACATTGTTTCTGTTTTCTTTGAATTCCTGCAGTCTTGAATGACAGTTCGTTTTTAAATTACCATAATACCCTCTGATTTTTCTTTTATATAAAAAAAAATAAAATAAAATGTAGTTTCTGACATTTTTATTTTTGGCCCCATCTCACCTTTAAAAGACTTGGAATATTTGCCCATACAAAGTGCTTCTTCTCTTCAAAATAATAATAATAATAATAATTTCTTTTTTATTTGTTGAATGTTGAGCAAACACAGTTTTATGAAAGAAATATAAATTCAATTTTTATTCTTTTGAATTTATTTGTCCTTCTTTAATCTATATATAAATTTGCTGATGAAGTTAATATTTAAGATAGTAGATTTATGCTTTTCTTAATAACAAGTGAATCAGATAGTATATATATGTTCCAAACAAAAAGAAATGACTAGAAATATAAAAAAATCATGGAGTTAATAATTCGATGGTCGAATGTCTGCTCGTTATACGAGAAGTCAAAACTAGTTGACGTGATTAGGGATGAAAATTAAACAGAAATTAGTATGATTGTATATATCAAAATAATATTTAAGTAATATTACATACTTGAATATTAAATTATTGATCCAAAATCAATACTGGGTGATTATTTATAACATATATGTCTCTAACAATCCTTGCTTAAAGTTACTCCCTTCGTTCCTTAATATATGTCATTTTTATTGTTTTCACTAGAATTAAATAATATTAATTAGATTTAAATTTAAGAAAAAATTGAGTGATTAAATGTACATTGAGTGATTCAATGAACATATTTAAATTTAATTAGTCAATTTTTATTAGAAAAAAAAAATTAAATTGAAAAAAAAAATAAATTACATTAAAAATATAAAAGTGACAAATAAATAAAATTTAAATTTTACTCAAAAGTGACACGTAAAAAGGAACGGAGGGAGTAATTTTTTATATAACAATAACAATTAATTACATGTCAAATTAATTATGAGAGAAAAAAAGTAATTTTCTCAAGATCCCTTGCACATATTAAATTTCACAAATCTTATATATATATATTATAAATAAAAATATAATGGAATAGAAACCTTTTTCAGTCAATGGATAATTACTTAAAGATGTTTCTTACAGTGTAGACCAAAAACTGTTGCTATAATGCATTTGTTTTCTTATGATAACTCAAAGCCACATAAGTATTTAAGAGTACTTATTCTCCAATATCAAAATATTAACTAATTCGAAACTAGTTGAATCCCTGCAATTAAATTGATTTGTGAGTCAAAACTACTATTATTGCTTGAAATTGAAAATTAAATGATATAACAACTTCTAAAAACAATATTCAGACCAACTAATATTTGACTATTTTCATTTATGCACAGTCAATTTACATGTGCTTGATAATAGAGGAGGATTCCTTCATGATGTGTCAGGAGATTATCCGATTAATACTCACAGGAACTTTTATTTTTTTAATTATCCACATTCCTTTTTTTTTTTTTTAATTTCTAAATTAATTTTTAAAAATTAAAGAAAATGATACATTTAGAGATGACAGAAGGTCACGTATTCTAGATACTCTACCCGTTTCACTCTGTTTATTGCGGATATGTGTATTTATAAATAGGTTTGTGATAGATTGAGTATGAAAAATAGAATTTATAGCGGATTTGAATTGAATATGAGTTTAGTATCTCAGATACCTGTTATTTGAATACATTTATATATTTAATAGTAGGTAATGGGTACACATTTAAAATTATATATGTGAGTGAGAATTTAAATTCTTATCCTTCTAAAGTTATGTATAATTAACTTGTTTGTTAGTAAGATTTTTGATAAATGCTATCTTGAACTTTACAAATGATAAGTGTGATTTTTATGAAGAATATTTAGAAGTTCAGAATTGAAACTTATTGAACTTCAATTATATAACTTTTTTTTTTCAATAGAAAGTTTCACCTAATTTTTTTGCAAAATAATTTATGTACAATTTTTAATTTATAAATTTAGATTTTTTTAATGCAATTCTTACTTACATATTGGATAATGAATCTACTAATTTTTTTAATGTTTTGTTTCAAAACATTCTCAACAGGTTTCAAGTTAGAAAATAAGCGGTTGAAATTTAAAATAGCCAAATGGATGGCTGCCTACTTAGTGATGCATGATGCGCCAAACGCATTAAAGATTACTCCTAATAGAGTTGTCTTTTTCTTCCCTAAAGATTATTCTTTTCTTTAAGAATTGTTTTCACTGTAAGTTTTTTATTTCATCCATTCCACTGTATGTGTCATATTTAGCAAAATTCAAATTTTATTTATCAGACGTTTTTAGATTTTTAATGAAATTTAATTAGTTTTTCAATTAAAGTCAATTTATTTATAACCAATTAAATTTAAGTTTATGAATTAAATCACTCAATTTTTATTATAAATTTAAGTCTAATTAATAACTTATTAATTCTAATGAAAACAATAAAAACATCACATATAATGGAATGAAAGGAATGCCGATTAAATAATTCAATTATCAATGAGCCAAAAGAAAAAATAAATAAATAAATAAAAGAAACAATTTAAACATGAATATTGCAGTTCCAAAAAATAGGTAAAATAATAAATGGGAATTGTGTTGAGGGTTGAGCAAACAATGAGTGTGGTCTGTCTTCTTTGTAAGTGGGATATGACAATTCAATGCTCTGTCCTCTTGCAACTATAACTATGCAATGCATTTTTGTCTACCCACATCAACATGCATGCTAATCCAAACTTATCATATTATTTATTTCTCAAGCTTAATTACTTGCCTAACAGTGAAGAGGATAGATTTATAACTAATCCAATTTTTTAAAATTCACCAAGTTCAAAAAAAAAAAAAACATTAGAGCTTAAAATTTATAAAACTAAATATCCACGAATAAAAAATTATCTGTAATTCAAACAGCCGCAAAACTAGCTATTATTTGAATAAACTCATTAGTAAGACAGTATTTTCCAAATCATTACACAAGGCACTTCATTCTTATAATAAAATTGGATAAATTGATTAATTATTATTTTTTTAATGTTTCTTTTAACGAGTCACATGCCCAACAACACCTCCAAAGCCCAAAAATCAGATACTGCTTCACTGTCTGCTTTTCACATAGTTAATTGCAGCCCACCCTCTGTCAAAATATTATCAACTAAATAAATAAATAATTCTTCGGATACTGTTTATATTGAATTTAGTAATTAAAAAATTATATAAATATCTCTAATTCAATCTCTCCACGATTTGCTTTATAAAAACAATAAACTTTACGTTCTCGCTATTGTAAAGTAACTCCAACATATTTGAAAGATGTTAATCCCCATCTCACAATTGAGATTATTTGAAATTTTTTTGTCAACTTATTTTGGTTAGAAAACTTAACAATGCGATCAGAGTTTTAAAAAAAATAAGTTACAATAAAAATCTAAAATAAAAAATTATACTTCATCTGTTTCTCTTTAAGCATCATTTTTATTTTTGGCATACAGATTAAGAAAATAATTAATATGTCTCCATATTATAAAAAATATTAGTAACTATATTATTTTTTCTTTAATTAACGTAAAAATGACAAAAAAATTGTGATAATCATCGTGATATCAGAATGAGGAATATAGCACGAGCCGATCGGATCAGCAAGGGACCTATAACATGCAATAAGGTTAGCCCGGTTAGATCGGATATTAGCACTCCAAAACTTAAGTCCGTGAAAGACTTAAAGAAAAAATGTAGAGAGAGAGAGAGAGTCTTAAGAGTTTAATACCCACAGTTCTTAAAGAATTGAGTTATTTATAAATTCGAAGAGAGAGAATCACACTACCAGTAGAGGTACTCGAGTGCAGTAAAGAGTATGGGCATATAGTGGTTAGACTACCCATACCCTATTGAGTGTACCGGTATAATTGACAGAGTATAGCTCGTGAGTTTAATCGGATTGGTTAAGTGGCCGGCAGGTCTGATTTAACAGGCTCTACATGTCCGCTGGGACCTGTCTCTTGTGAACTGTTAGACTTTATGAAATGGATCTTAGGATTTAAAATGATACGGGTCAGAAATGATAAATAGGAAAAGTGTATCAAATTTTTTCTTAAATTTTGAAAAATACATTGAATTTTAAAAAGCGATGCTTGAAGTAAAACTAAAAAATTTCTAAGATCGATACTTAATAAGGAACGAAGTGATTTGAGTATAAGCAAAGAAATAAGTGTATACTTAAAATTTTGGTACAACATCTTCAATACATAGAAAGATATATTATTGATTTTAGAGTTTAATAACAAATGACAGAAAAGAGAAATGAAAGATTCCAACCAAATATAAAAAGCAAATAAATGAAATTAAGCAAACAAATACACTCAATTATAAATAAACATGCCTTATCTTTTGGTGTGGTCTCCAAACAAGAAATGGAAGATAAAAACATGTACCATTTTTCAAGCATAAGTTTTTCTTTTATATGGATCCATTCCATATGGATTTTTTGTGCCTAAATGCATGATTTTGTAGTCAAGCAGGTGATGTGAAGGAAGTTTTTAGGTTTGAGGTCTTTCATCTTCCAAAATAATTAATCATATTTAATTGCATTAAATGAATCTTATTTAATAAGGTGATCAGCTAATGAAAGTTAAAACTTCAAATTAGAAATAAAAAGAATAATTATAAATTCCATTCATTTAATAGAAAAAAAAATATATTTTTTTCTAAAAATTGATAAAGGCAAATACTTAATAATTATAGTCTTTCTTTTTAAAGAAGGTGCCAAGTCATCATTCAAATTTTTTGAAGATTCAACTTTATTATATTTATAGATTTGAATTTAATTTAATTTATACTTTATAATTTAATTTATACGTTGATCTATAAATAATCGATAAATGTTTCAATAAATAAATAAATAATTGATAAAAAATGATCGCTATATATATATATTCTCATTTATATGATTTTTTTTAAAAAAAAAAAAAGGAAATGAGTAGGTAAGATTTGAATATCTAACATTGCAACATATTGATAAAACAATTACAAAGCCAAATAAAGAATTATTTATGATTGAAACGACTACATTTTCATTTAACCAAAATTCAAATCTTACCATTTTTTGTCCTAAAAATGTATTATAAAAAAAATAGTAGTAATAATAACAAAAACAACTTAATGAATATCGAAAAAAATTACTTAAATTGTATTCATGAATAAATTTATGGGTCAAATTAATAGTAAAATGTCATATTAAATAAAGAGTATGAAAATATTGTGGGTAAGTAGTTACTAATCATATAATCAATTTACTATTAGCTTAGTTTATAAAAAAATTCTTTAATCGGGTTTAAAAAAATAATTTTCAATGAAGGTCATATACCACCCACAATTATATCTCTAGCTATTAACTATGAAAAATTCTTATACAAACTCGTTTTAGATAAAAATACCTTTCAAGGTAACATAAACCCCATGCAAATAAAATATAATTCTTTAAACATAATTTCAATATATCCATTTAGAAAGTTCAAATAATAAAAATTATTTCATAGGATCTTAATTTTTCACTTGAGAGTTTGAAAGATTTGCTAAGAGTGTGCGTTTGGCAATTAAGTTAGAAATTAGGGTCAAAATAAATTTAGAAAGAAATAAATTAAAAATATGTTTAGGTTATATATATATATATAAATTAAAAAAAAAATTCCACATTCTTGCGTGTAAAATTTGTGTCGACAAATTAAACTATTCTGATGGCAATTATTTCGGATATACATCGCAATCTCATTATATAGAATGTAGAATCTTATTTGGGCCCTGCAATTGTAATTATTTGATAATAGTAATAATAATGCACAGTGATCCGAATAAAAAGTCATTTTCATTCTAAAAAAAAATCATTTTCATATGTCAAGAGTTCATTATCAGTATAATTGGTTGGAAGGAGGAAAACTCGAATCTAATGCCATGTGTTTACTTTCTTTTGCCTGCCCAATATGCTATGTGTAATTTAATTTCTATATCAGAATCGTTCTTATATGTAAGATTGAATAATGTCCATAAAAATAAAAATAAAAAGATTGAATTAATCGCTTGTAGATCGCAAACTGGTCAGATTAGCTGCATTTAGGTCGCATCATGTAGGCATGTAGTCAAGATTTTCTTCACTTGGATCAAAATTTTATACATCTTTTGCTATCAATAAAGATTTCTTTGAAAATTTCATTTAAATTGCACCGTCAAATTTTCGAATCCTAAAATAATAAAACAAAGTTCAATAAGAATTGTTAAAATTTGAATGATTATAATGGATACCGAAAATGAAAAAGTAACCGAAATCTTAAAATCAAAACATATTTATTGAAAATATAAAAATTAATTAAATTAATAAGAGAATGGTTAGGAAATTAATTAGTTCTTGATTTTAAGTTTCAAGTTAGATTCTTTTCAGGGATTTTATTCCACAGGAATAATCCATTCAATGTGAGTTTTGATTTAATAGAAAAATTTCAAATATTAATTGGTTAAATAATATAAAAGAAATGGCTACTCACTTTTTTATTTTTGCTGAAAATTAAAGGGTCTCTACAATCTTAAAGTCCATCTACTTCAATTTTTAAAGAATTATATATAATTTAATTAAATAGGATAAATATATTTAAAAATTCACTTTTTTGGACTTTAATTTCTTTTAATTTTCTCTCTTTCATAATATAAAGTTCAAAAATTACATATAATATAAAATTGATTATAAATAAATTGGATTATATACAGGTCACATAATGAATTGAATTGAATGGGATCATATTTTTTTCCGAATTGAATTGAATTTTTTTATGAATATATTATATCTAATTCATGGGTTAGGTGAAAAATTGTGAAATTCACCAACCACTCGGGTTAATTTCATCAATGATTATTGAACTTTTACTTAAATAACACTAATATAATGAAAGAATTTTTGTTTTCATAAAAATCACCGAATTTAGAATATCACTACAAGAAAATCAGCATTTACCGACGGAAATTTAGCGACGAAAAATGTACCGTCGCTATTTAGCGACGGAATATTTTTTCCGTCGCTAATTAGCGACGGAAAATAATTCCGTCGCTAATATAGCGACGGAAAATATAACCGTCGGTAAATTGGGCGCGTAAATTTGGCGGCATAAATTGCTACGGAAATTCCCGACGGAAATTAGATTCCGTCGCTAATTTTAGCGACAGAATTTAATTTCCGTCGGGAATTAGCGACGGAAATTTAATTCCGTCGCTAAAAATATTTTAACTAATTTATTTTATATATTTTAGCGACGGATATTAAATCCGTCGCTAAAATTAGCGACGGAATTCAATTTCCGTCGGGAATTAGCGACGGATATTAAATTCCGTCGCTAAAAATATTTTAATTAATTTATTTTATATATTTTAGCGACGGAAATTACAACCGTCGCTAAAAATAAAATAAAATATTTATTTTTTTAGCGACGGTTTGAATAACCGTCGCTAAAAATTTTATATTAAAAATAGTTTTCTGGCTTTTCTTTTCTTCCCTCCTCCTTTATTTCTTTCTCTCTCTCGCGAGCTGACCCAGGTCGCCCCAGCCCTCGCCCCAGCCGCCCTCGCCCCCGCCCGCCCCTCAGCCGCCCTCGCCGCCGCCTGCCCCACCCTGCCCCCTCCGCCCCTCTCTCTCGCGCGCCCCTCTCTCTCTCGCTCGCCTTAGCAGCAGCCGCCGCCGCCCCCATGGTCCCAGCCGCCCACTCCGCCGCCTTCCCTCCCTCCTCGTCTCAGCGGCCCACTTCGTCGCCTTCCCCGCACCCCTCCGCCTCCCTGGCTCACCAGATCTGTTCTGCCTTCCTTGCTCGCGTCAGATCTACTCCACCTCCTTCGTGCGACAGATCTGCTCCGCCTCCCTCACTCGTCGCCGATCCTCACTCGCCGGTCGCCGATCCTCACTCGCCGTCAGTGCTTCAACCATCAGGTATCAGCATTCCAGTTATTATTATTATTATTATTATTATTATTATTATTATTATTAGTAACTAAATGGGAAAATGCGAACATCATATATAGTTCTATTTCCGTTTTCAGCGTTCTAGTTTGATCTATATTCTGTTTCTATAATTTGCATTAAGAATGTTTTAAATTTTGCTTATGGTGATCTGCAGTCAATCTTTCCGGGACTGTGGCTAACAGAAGTGACACCAGATGCATATAAGGTTCCTGAAGTACCGGAGTCATGAGAGGTGATGACCTTTATTCTTATTATTGTGCTTTCCTTCTCTGTTCTTGAAGTCATCATGGTTGTTTGTTGCTTTTTCAGTTTCCTTCAATCTTTTCTATGGAGATTGTTTGAATTCTTATATGTAAACTGGTTTTGCAGGAGTAGAAATAAAGGTGTAGCAGTTTTCTGGAGAATTTATTTTTTTCTGCTTTCTAACATTGGTGCATATGACCCCAATAAATGGTAAAACTGCACCATCTTTGTAAATTCCAAATTTTATCGAATTAATAAAATTTGAAATGGAGATTTCTTTTGTTCATTCTTTGAGATAAATAATCATTGCTTAATTCCTCTTCGGCATGAGCTGTTGCTCTATGTTTGTATGGTTGAAGTTCATAGATGTAGTTCACACTTCACACAGGTATCTGTACTACATTTTGATTTAAAAAATGACATTTCTGAATCTTGCAAGTACATCCATATCACATAGTCATGTTGCTGGGAAAAGAAGTCCGCATCACTCTACAACAAGATAGATATCTAATGTGCTAATATGGTTCAAAAAAAGCTGAGTGATTTCTACTTTTAGATGTCTAATTTTAGATGACTGCTCCGGCCTGTAGTTTAAGCTGCCTCAACTTATTCAGTTGATCCACTGCTGTTAATATCTGTCTATGTGTTAATGTTCATATATCAGATGCTGTGGAACATGTTGGATTGTTGCATTTTCTGGAGATAATTGTATATATAAAGGGAAGTTTTATTAATAGAATTTTTCATATTATGATTATTATTGTTAATTGGGTATATGCTAATTGGAATTGTTATTAGTGTTATTAGTAGTTGTGTTAATTATTATTATTATTTAATTGGTATGTTAAGTAGATATATTATTAGTATTTGTTATTATTTCTATTAAGAAGTTGTGTTAATTATTATTATTATTATTATTTAATGGGTATGTTAAGTAGATATATTATTAGTATTTGTTATTATTTCTATTAAGAAGTTGTGTTAATTTTAGTTATTATTATTATTATTATTATTCAACATGTTATAATTATTAAATTAAAATCAATAAAATTTGTACCTTAATTATTATTATTATTATTATGTTAATTTGTATTGTTATTATTATTATTTATTTATGTTAATTTGTTATTAATTTTTTTTTAATTTGTAAAATTTACCGACGGAAATTCAATTTCCGTCGGTAAATTTACCGACGGAAAAAATTTCCGTCGGCAAAATTTACCGACGGAAATTTTTTGCCGTCGGTAAATTTCCCGACGGAAAAAATTCCGTCGGGAAATTTTTCCTACGACTAAATTGCCGACGGAAAAAATTCCGTCGGCAATTTAGTTTCCCGACGGAAATTCCTTATTTTCCGTCGGGAATTTCCGTCGGGAAATGCATTTTTTCTTGTAGTGTATGTTTACAGGAAAATCACTTTAACCGTTTTCTGACGATTTTTTCGTCGAAAAATTTAGCCGGAGCGTACATTCAGCACCCCCATTCATACATGGTTTGACACGTGGCATACCATGTGAAATAAATGATATGTGAGCATGCCATGTGGTATGCCAATAGACATTTTGACAAGTCAGTTTGTCATGTGGCGTACTTATATGTCATTTTTTCCGCAAGACATGCCATGTGTCAAGCCACTTGTGCATACGAATACTGAGTGTATGCGCTAACTGTAATTTTTAGCGGTTTTTTCATCGAAAAATTATTGAAGTGATTTTTCTGTAAACATATTTTAAGTTTAGTGATTTTTATGAGAACAAATTTTTTTTCATTATATTAGTGTTATTTAAGTATAACTTCAGTGACCATGAGTGAAATTAACCTCCAACCACTCAATATAAGTTGAAATGTCTCAATGTAGTACGTTCAGAAAACCTATTAAATCCTTAAATTCGTAAATTCAGAGATTTTTGAACACTTGTTTTATTTTATGTGCTTATAAAATTTAATCAAAGTTTTATTATATAAAAGTGACTGAATTTAAAAGGTTCAAATTAATTAATGTCTAATAAAATTTTCAAAAACTTCAAGAAATCATAAAATGTTAAATATTAGATCGTAATGAAGAAACATAATCGAATCTACAGATATTAATTTATTTTGGAATCATTTCAAAAATTATGAAATATTGCAACATAATCAAGAAATTAAGAAAATATAATACTAACAATCTTAAATATATATTAAAAAGAACAGAAAATTAGAAATATTTTTAATTAAATAAAAAGAAAACAAGATGTGATTTATGAGGCCCCAATTTAACATCACAAATTGGATCCAATTTTTGGACAGACTTGAAATATTTAAAGAGGTCTTTGACTAATAAATAAATAAATTTAACGTGGCAGCATTAGATCAAACCCCACAGGCCCTATCTCTAAATATTTTTACTCCAACTTTGAATGTGGATAATATTATTTGCTATTCTTATTATTTATTTGCATATATGTAAATGTATAAAAATTTACGTGCAAAAAAAAAAAGTACAAATGAGCTAAAATGCCAATTTTATTCCTCTATATTTTAGTTTTAAAAATTTATCCCATTTTCCTCCACAATATATTTATTTTAATAATTCATATCTCAATCCTTTCAAAAAAAAAAATAATAATTCATATCTCACCAATATATGTGGCAAATGAATAAGATCCGGTGATTTGGAATTGGGTCGTAATGGATTGTGTCATAAATTGACCGAATTATAAACGTATCAAAATTTTTCATTTCATAAATAAATTATATCATGATCTAATAAGTAATTATTAAACGAACTGAATTTTAAATGGATCGGATCATAAACGGATCAAATTTTGTGATATTATTTTTTATATTTTAATTTTTTATTAAAATAAAGAATTATGCATAACTTATAGAAATGATTATTTTATATTTATATTATATAAAAAATGAAATCACAAATAATATAAATAGGTCACAAGTGGACATAAGTGAGTTAGCTCTTACGAAATCACATAATCGGTCGGATAAGTTTATTCTTTTTGTAGGTGAAATAGGTTGTTTATATACGGATCATTGGCTAATTGAATAGAATTTAAATCGCATTTATATGGAGGCATTGAATCAAATTTGCAAATTACTTTTATAAAAAAGAAAAAAAAAATTGTTTCAGCTAAATTATCACTTTATAAAATAAGGATAATTAATTAATTAATTAATTTTTTTCAATTTTAATTTTATTATTAAAAATAAGAAGTAAAATAGTAAAAGTTAATAAAAAATTATAATGGCATTTGAAAAGATTGTAATCCATGGTAGTAATTTTTGATAGACTTAAAATAATTCAATTGTCATTTTAATATCTAAAAGAAAAAAAAAATGAATCTTATCATGAGACAGGAATTGAGTAAAAGAAAGTTTGGTTGGTGAGAAGGATTATCGTACTTGAAAAGCAAACATTGAATGTGGGAACTTTGTATTAGGCCCATTTAATGCCTATTTCTCTCGTGGACCAAAGCCTGCCTCCTATGGATGCCTATTGCCATTTTTTTTTATTTTTTTTTTCTTTTTTTTTTTTTAAATAAACTCTATAAATATGTCTTTCTAAAGTAACGATAATGACTCAAAATAATTAGTCCATTTGGATCATGATTTTTCGTTCTTCATTGATGTATCATACATCGTAGAATCATGTCTCATACTAAACAAGGGCCGATAGCCATTTATGAATGACTAATTCAATGCTAGCGGCTTTAATATTCCTCCATCCGACGAACAAACTCGAATTAGCTATTCGAGTAGAATTATTCAGAGTGTTAGGATTGAATCTTCAAAAATTTGAATTAAGTTAAAACTTTCAAAATCCGAATCCGACCGAAAAAACTATATAACCCTTTTTTTATAAATATATTTTTTTTTCAGTTGTCCCCGATCTCTTCCTCTCCCTCTGCCTCTCCCTCTTCCCCGATCTCTCCCTCTACCCTCTCTCTCCCTATCTGTAACGATTCGGCTCCTCCTCCTCTTTCTCCGTCACCGCCAATTCTGGTTTCCTCTCTTTCTTCTTCTTCTATCGAATTTTTCTCTCTTTTCCTTCTTCTTCTTATTTGATCTATCTTCTCTCTCTTATTTTTCTTTTTCTTTAATCGATCTGCTTCATTTTTCTCCTCCTGAGTTGCTGCTTCTTCGTTTTCCTCTTCCACATATTGACGGCTCCACCTCTCTCTCTAGTCTCTCTTATTGTTGTTCTAAAATTGAATTTTTTCCTTTTTTTCATTAGATTTGAGTAAGATATGATTTTAATGGATTTGTGTTTATTTGTGATAGATTTGTATTTGATTTTGTTGAAAAGTTACAGAAAAAGAAAAGGAGATATGCGAAAAGGCAGGAGAGGTTGATATGTTATTTCGGTTCAAGACCCTACTAATATATAGGGTCCGTTCCGTTTGAGGTATAAGGTATATTTCGATTTTTGGATTGGTCGGGTTTGGTTTGAGTTGATCCGAATCCGACCGATGCACACCTCTATTCCTCCATAGTAAATCGTAGCAATTTCTAGAATCGAATCAACATTTTAAATCATTTAACAAAAACGATAAACTAAATAGTAGGGAGAGTTTTAAGAAGACATCGCCAATTATTGAATCATAATTTTGTTTTTTTATTATACCTACTATTTTATAGTAATTGAAAGTATTTATCTTATTTTAGTGCAAAGTATAATATAATACAATCAAATTAAATAAAAACAAATTATAAAATTACAAAAAATATTCCCAAACATCATATGATTCTATTTGCGGAAAAACTAAATTGTGTTCTGCATATCCACATGTCTAATTGTTATTCGACATAAACCCACCCACTCTGTTTTGCTAAATCAGTTAGTTCAGTTAGCTCATACAGCTACTGTACGACTTGATTGCTAAACAAGTACAACTGCAACGGCTTAAATCACAAAGAAATGGTTGGAGGACTAAGCTAGTAAACGCACAGAACATGAACAAGAAGATTGTCATCGCATAGTCCACATCAGAATTGCAGAATACCCATACCCTCTATATTTATTGATTTCACATGAGATCACATGCCAAAATAATAATAATCACTTTATGATCAAAGTCCAGTGCCAAAAGGGGTGAATTGTCTATATCAATGCACAAGCAAGAACAAAAATATTAAAAAACTGAAAGATTTACGCATGAATATACCATTGAAATTCATTTGTTTTATTGTATAGGATACTGCAAGAGTTGAAAAAGACGTATATATACATGATATGTACATTACCTTTAACATCCAACCAGTTCACCATTCTTCTATTCTAAACCACCAAACCAAATCAACATGCCTCACTCAAATCTTTATGAATACTAAAATCTAATCACTTCACTAGTTCCTACTTTAAAAAGAAAAAAAAAGAATAATAAATCAATACTAAACACATCATATATAACCAAACTGAAAAATATAAATAGGAAAAAATAAAAGAGCAAATGCATTACAAAAAGAATTGATAAACAAAAACTCTCTTCTCCTGATTAACTCTTTCCCATGCTACCCTCTCTCTGATTACGGAAATGACTGAGAAGCTGCTGTGCCTGCAAACCACAACATATGTAAAATTATATATGATCTGAGGAATTTAAATCAAGTACAAGCTTCTGGTATGGCAACGCGCAGTAGAACCTAAAACTATGATAGCTGCAGCCCATTTTCCCAGGCAATACAAATGTGCTGGAAGATTTCAAGGCTCAAGTGAAGTGCTTTCTACCAAATACCATATGTGAATACGAGAGCTGATAATAATTCAAAACATACCTTTTCCTTTGCTCTTGGCGTGCCGCATTGGGACAAGGCAACAAGGGGAGGAATTGCTCCTTCTTGCAAAACAAGCGTACAAAACTTGGGATTACTAAGGCACAATTGCATCAATACAGAAGCAGCATTTTCCTTTCCCCTTGGAGATCCAGATTCAACAATCTCGACTAGTGAAGGAATGCCTCCAGCACGCACAATTGCCATGCGCCCTTCCCCAGTCGTTGACAGGTTTGAAAGAAGAGCAACTGCCTTGTCAACCATTCCACTGGCAGGATCCATCAACTCGACAAGATACTTCACAGCTCCAGCTTGAACTATACGAGCCTTGTTTTCGTGAAGGATTGAAAGGTTAAACAATGCAGTAGCAGCATCCTTTTTTCCTCTCAGAGTCCCCAAGGCTAAAAGATCCACCAAGGCTTTGACTGCACCAGAACGCCCAATTTTTGCCTTGTATTCCTCTAACACAGAAAGGCTGAACAAGGATGCTGCAGAATTCTCTTTAGCTCCATCATTTCCTGATTTTAAAACATGAATAAGTGGTTCTATTGCTCCTGCTTCAGCAATCATGGCTTTGATGTCTTCATTGATTGATAGGTTTAACAGGGCTGTAACAGCATGCTCCTGAGTTAGCTTCACATCTGAGTAGAGCAGTGAAAGCAATGGCACAATTGCACCAGAACGGCCTATTATGGTGCGATTTTCCGTCTCGTTCTTTGCAAGAAGCCGTAATTCCGCTGCGGCAGCTGTCTGAACTGTATTTGTTTGACTTTTAAGATCTTCAATCAATTTCTTGACATGTGAAGCCATAGATGAATCATCAGAAGCTGAGTCCATTAAGGGAACCAAGTGTGCTCTGCCATGACTATGGTTTCCATTACCCTCCCCATTTGATTTTGCTTTACTAATATGAATTTGATTTCCAAATAGGCCAGGAGAAAATCCTGATTCTTTATTTGGCAAAGCAGCTGGGGATGCAGACGTGATCTCTCCTGACAAGTCATTTGTTTTTTCATGCTTCATGGATATCATTGATACATCATTTGATACTGGAGGCACATATTCAATGCTCGATATGGCACTTGCGGTTGATTCACTCCTGCTGTGAATACAAAACAGACCATTGGATTGGCGTTCAAAGCTTTCAGCCTTCCTGATTTCATATCCATTGGATTCTTCTTCATTGGATTTAGGTGACAAATCAACCCCATGCTTCTCAAATCCATTTCCAACATCGAGAGATGATTTTGATGTGGAATTGGTAGTTCGCAGAGAGCAATTGAAACTATCGGAGCACAATAAAGCATGATCTGGGGTCAAGGCTGAGGTATGATTAGTTTGCTTAGTGTCGCTGGAAAAATTGATATGGTTTTCCTCGCACCAACTAGCTATCATAGCCTTTACAGTGTAATTGGGAATGAGATTTGTGTGAGATAGTGTTTGTCGGGTCTTTGGACAAATGGTTAACCCATTATCAAGCCATTTCTGAATGGATGCCTTCTCATAAGTTTGACCAGAAGCCACAATCACAGGATCCAACATGAGTTCTAATGACAAAGGACAACGGAAGTATGAAGGAATTGGGACCCCACTATTTGGTTCAATGCACTCAGATTTAAGCAAATAGCGACGTATTTCAGATATAAGATCCACAATTTGGTTGATTTGATCCAACTCCCCTTTCATTTTATTAACTTGACTATTCATTCTATCCTTCTCCACAGCCACAGTTTCTTTTAAGAACTCCCTGTCTGATGTCAAACTTAGTGATTCAATTATCTTCTTGAGTTGATCAGTGAAAGTGACATCATCATCTCTTCTGCTTCTTATAGCCTCCTCAATATGTTCAGTAATCATTTCTGGCTCCAGACACTGAATCTCCTTCATACAGTGCTGAAAAATTCTATCTGAAGTCAGTCACATACTAGGCATGGTCAAGTAAATGACTAAGGAAGAGATTGAATCAATAAGATTAAACTACAATAGAAAGAAAACAAGAAAATCATTCACAATAAATATAATAAGGAATCAGAACTCTTCCTTATTAGGAACTGTTCGATTAACCAGAGATTGCAAGAAACTATTCCAACTATGCACACACCTGAATGCTGGTTAAGCCTGAAGTAGATAGAGAAGATTGGAGCAAGCTAGATGATATTTGACAAATCTTTAATGAAGATGTTCGGATTTTCACAAACAGTCCTTCGCACTGCCAAACCTATAAGTAGAAGAAAAGGTATAAATTAAGAGTTCTATACCATATAGATGAAACCAGAGGTCAATTTTGTTAAAAATCCTATAATGCTCCACTTATTGCATAAAAATAGGAAAAAAAAATATTGCAGTACTAGAAGTTGAATCATAGCTTTGAGTCATTTAGCTGCAGCAAAGCTACAAAAAAAATTTATGTAACTCATTTTCTTGAGCATGGGTTACAAAGAAATTAATACGACTAAGAACAACATCCAATAATAGGACATTACTATTGTCATGATGAAATTGTGTTTCAAGCAAACTAGCAATCTTCATGGTGAAAAACTAGGAAAGAAAATCATGAGGATTTTTTTGTTGTTGGGGGAATTTTTTGGAAAGGTTTTCACCAAGGCAAATGTGATATCCTAATTAAAAATTCACTTACACTACAAATCTTGCTCATATGCAAAGACCAGTTCTCCAAAAATTCTCGAGCCTCATTAGTAGCCAAATCAAGTTCTTCACATTCTTTACATAGGATTTCATCTGAAGATATTCTGTAGTCAGCAATTTCGTCAAGCACTGGCTTCAAATGTTTTAAAACCATAACCATGTTCCTATAATCCTTTTGAACAGGCACAGGTTTCCTGGTCTGGCATGAAACTAGAAGAATGAATCGAGAAATACTGTTGATAAGACATCTTACAGATGTGTCCATCAGACTGTTCAGCACAGAAACATACAGAAAACGTCAATGTGCAAATTATATTTCAAACATATGGTCAGAAACACATTACAATTAAGAGAGTGCCCTTGTAAAAGACATTTTTTCATCAGCAATGTGGCAGGTTTCTGGTTTTAAAGGAAAGCATTGCTTATTAGAATGGTGAGACTTTGTATATTAAGGAATGCGCACTTTCATCTAAAGATGAGAGCCAAAAGTTAATTTAAAAGACCCTTGATATGCTATGAAAGACTAAAGATTACATGAAGAAATTACTATAGGACCGTCATAACGCTCAACATAAACAAATATGGATGAAAGAGGAAATCATCTTAGAATATCTCTTAGAAGTTTTGAAATACAGAGAAGGAATGCTAAATAAATAGGTTGAAGCAGTCGGTCTTCCACGAATAGAAAGAAGCCTGATTGGGCATGCCCAAGCAGTATAGACAAGTTAATGACGCTAAAGGTTTATATAAATCACGAGGAAACACTGGCTCCAAGGGACATGTTTCAATGATAAGATACAGCCAGTCTCGCAAATTTCTCAGTTCAAAAAAAAAAAACACAAAGGAATCAGCGACCAAGGTAAAAAAGCATCACATGCTATTACGCTTTTCCCAATATCAATGAGTTATCTTCATTGCTAATAATACTAGAATGCATTTTTGAGCCCAGTGATAAAGGCTGAAACATCAAAAATGATTTTGGAGGACTGTTCTTAGAATCCCACTATCACCAGGTGGCTGCTCATGGGCATGGATTGTGCAGCTCATTTAATGAAAGTGAACTGTTAACCCGCAGCTAGCTCTACATCAAGACAATCAATGCGTGAAGTCACGACTCAAGAGAAAATCATTAAGAAAAAGGGAGTTATCCCATACTAAATGCCAACTGAGGCACGCGGTGTCAAGTTGCATCTTCCAAAGTGTAACCTCTGGTTTAGTTGAACATGTGTACTATCCGTAGAATGAATTTACAATCAAATAGAGCATTGAAGAACCAATTTGCAGACAAATTAGACACCAAAGTGTGGCATTCTTACATATCCAACTCTAGTTTAAGAAGGATATGATGAGACCCCAGTGCCTTTGGGGGGGAAAAAAATCAGTGGCACAATGAAACCATGTTGCTCAGACTCACTGATGCGCAATATAGGAATTTTGGCTATGAATTAAACCACGTATGAAATTTTGCACTTTGCACGTCTCCTTTGTCCTGCCTACTTGAGGTTTCTTAGAAGCAAAAGAGAGATAAGTTTGCTGGAAATTTGAGTATCCCAAACTTAGATTTAATCTTCTCCACAAAAGGTTAAAGGGAAAATTTTGAATTTAAGAGCATTAATTACAGAACCTACACGTTTTATGAATCCGATACCACCATGTGACCAAGTTAATAGAATAGAATCCGCATTCATTATTTGGAAAACCAAGATCACTTGAGATCCAAATTTACATTTTTCTCTGCTCAGTTCCCTTCGGAACCACAAGAGATGGCACTTGAATTCGCTCAACTGAATTCGTTTTTGAACTCAATAGATGAAATCACAGTAATATAAGAACAATCCTAATGACAATTGATCAGATAAATCACATTTTCGAATCTCACTAAACCTGTTTCTTTAATCAAACCCGCAAAAATTCACTCAAACCCAGAAGAGCCACAGAGCTTCAATCATCTCACCCACAAAAAAAATAAAATAAAAAAAAAAAAGAGAGAGCGAGAGAGAACAACCCAATTTCTACCCATCAACATATGATGAAGGACACACAAAAACTGAATTGGAAAATTAAAAAAGTTAACATTTTGAGAGAACAAAACCAGATAGTTGTAAAATCAAAACAATACCTTTCTATAAGAGCGGCTCAAGCAGGTGAGTTAAGGCAAAAAGAACAGATCTTGATGAACATTTAAGATGTAATTTCTGCGAAACTTACAAAAGATTTGTCCTTTAAGTGAAAAAACTGTTACCCAGCTTTGATTACATGGCTGCATGAGAGAGAGAAAGAGAGTGAAATAGCTGAACAGAAGAACTATGAATAAAACTGAGGAAAAATAAAATAATAGGTGAAAAATGGTAGGGCCCTTTTGTAAGGTTTGTTGCAGATTTGTTGGGGTTTGTGGAGAGGAAAAATTAATTAAGAATCATCATGAACAGTAGTAAATGAATTTTAGATTACAGATGTAAATTTGTAATCAATGATTAGATTAAAAGAGGAGAATTAAAAAAAAAACTAAAATGAGAGGAATTGAAGAACTTTTTTTTTAATTATTATTATTATATTATTAGGTGTTCTTTGATGGCAAAATGGAATTTTATCCAAAGATAGATTACAGAGAGAAGTACTATGTTTCTGTTCCCAGCATATCTCCAAAAAAAAATATTATCTGAAATGACAAATATGCCCCTATCTTTTTTTTTTCCTTGTTTACTTATTTGTTTTTGCCCAACTAATAAATAAAATATGGTATAAGTAGTATGTTATTTCTTTTCCATTTTTTTATAATCATGGAGAGAGTTGAGTTGAATAAAGCTGTTAAAAATTGTTAGTTTTACATATTCAGCATACCAAAACAATTAATTTACCCCAAATATATATATATATATATATATATATATATATATATATATATATATATATATATATATATATATATTCTTTTTTAGTTAAAAAATTCGAATTTAAATTTTAAAAATATAATATCTTTAAATATTTAAAATGAAAAGAAGTATTTTGTCTCTTTTATGAGAATGCTCTATGCAAATTTAAATTAATTAATCGATAAATTTCTGATAATAAATGTTTATATACATAAAAAAAAAAGAATTAATTTAAAAAATATGGTTAGGTATATACTGTACGAAAGATTAAAAAGAAATTGGAGTTACATTTAGTATCCAAAAATATTAATTTTGCATAATACCTAACTTATATATATATATATTTAATAATTTATATTTTATAAAAGGAAATGACATTTTAAAGGTTAAATTTTGTTTTTTTAAACAAAACATAAGCATGAGTTGAAGGTGAAGATTAATGAGAAATTTTCCATCTTGAAGAGTGAAAAGAAATAATTAATTAAATAAAAATAAAGAAACAATCCAGAAGGGGATAGATGAATAAATGACAGACAAAAAGAGGAGGTCCACTCCTAATTTACCAATTTAATTAAAAATATATATATGATTAAGATTTGACACGTGAGCTAAAGGAAAAAGTGTTACAGTGTTTTATTTAAATTGGCAATGATTTATTGTCCTAGTTATTTTGGTACTTGGCACAACTATTTATAGTTAATTTTGGTTATTGTGTATATATTTTTAAATAACTACTACTATTACTATACCATTGCACTCTAACTCAACACAATAATATTAATATTACATCAACTTCTATGTTTCTTTAATTACCAATTGCAGCCCTCGACTGACTAATTCGTTATGTTTAGTTAAATAAACAATTATTTATTTCAAATTAAATTGTCAGACCTAATTAGAGCACAGTAAGAAGCAAATATTTGATTATAAACCTATGATATAAAAATTAGTGTTTAAATTATTTTGTTTAATAATTGATTTAATTACAAGTAATTTCTATATTGTTGGACAACTTTTTGCCTCAATTAAGTTGAAACCATTAAAAAATTGCACTGTAGTTATCCAACGCCAGCTATGAATATGATTTTAGGGATAAGCTAATTTTAGTTCATTTTTAATAAATTAATGTAAAGTCCACAATTTAATTTTAACGTTTTTACACATTATGTATGTATGTTTTAAAAATTATATTAATTTTAATATATTTATATATTGAATTTCTATACTTTCAAAATTATATATTGAATATCTGAACTTATTTATTAGAACACATTAAATACAAACGGACGGTAAATATAACAGTATTCCATTAAAATACACGCGATTTTAAATAAACTTGTAGAGCCAATTTTGAATTTAATATATTTTTCTCGAAAAATTTGAATACTCGATATATAATTTTGAAAATATAAAGATCTAATATATAAAATCATTAAAATACGAAGAATAAAGTATACGTTTTTCCGTATATCAATAATAACAATGGGTGATATGGCTAAAGCTTCAACATGCTTCATCATTAATTTTCACATCATTTTAAGGGCATTACCTTTCCCTTCCAGTAAAATTCCTAATTTTATTTTATTTTTATTTTTATTCAAACATGTACATTTTATAATGCATTATTGAATGGCCAACAGAATCATGTTTAGCACACAAAATCACCATCTGATTTTTATTTTTCTAATAATTAAAGAAAAAAAAAAGCAATTAGGGGATGGTTTCTGTTTGTGATTTTCAATCCAATTTGTTTCTCGTGAAACTAACAAATCTGCTCATATTTTAGCATGGCAAGCTTTTTATGATGATTTTGTCTCTGATATTGCACCTATTTTAGTTTTATCTCTTGTAATTTTCATCCTCTTTTATAATAATACTATCTTTTCAAGAAAAAAAGAATTAGAGATGGTCAAAATATTCTGAATGAAACACTTGTCCGTCAATATTTTCAGAGTCGGATCGATCGATCATGTCAAGTCGGCGTCCAGTATTTCTGAAAACATTGCTTGTCATATCGGACATAGCTTATTAGAACAAACAAATTTGTAGATTAGATCCTAGTAATTATTGCTTTTAATAAATTGGCCGTATACGCCGTGTTGGCTGTCAATAAAAAACAGGACAGGCCAGATTCATTATCCCCGAAGTGGGGAAGGGGAATGGAGCTACCAACAAAATCTTTATCACCCATTTGGAGTCTACTGCACTCTCAAATCTTGCTCTACTTATATACTAATTTATTACAAATTCATTTGCTTCTTACATGGTTAATCGACCAAATTAATAATGAATAAAACATGTATATCATTATACTTTTACGTTTATTTGGTAACTCTATTTTGCTATTAATTTTATATCATAATAACGACTTCATTAAAAATTATATTATAAAAATATTTTAATGTTTAAAATATTATAACTAAAGTCATTTTAACTAAAAAATTCACAAATCTAATTCTGTATTGATGACGTAACAAGTCATATTAATTTGAAAAATTCTAAAAATATTATAAAAAAACCTTTTAAAATATGTTACGTGAATGTTTCGAATTACAAAAATATTTTAACTTCAAAAATAATTTAAATAGAGGTCTAACACAAATGTCAAGTGTAAAATAATATAACTTTTCGTAATAAATTGCAAATTAAAATCCATTTTTCTTATTGTTTTATTTTATAAATACATGAATTCCATCTTAAAGAAGTTACAATAAACATTTTGAAACTTTCACCAAGACTAGAGGATTTTCTGTAAGTAGCATGGGAGTATACAAACGGGTGAGCAGGTTCTTCCACTTGTAAAGGGTAAAGAAGAGGGAAGTTTTCCATGCAATGCATCATTAAAGCTGAACATTTATACTCATACATGTGCCCCATTTGCTTTAGGGGGCAGTCTATATGACATATTATATAGCACAATATTTTGGTCCTTGTGGGAAGAATTTGCTATTTCTATGGTTATAAATAAGATCCTCAAAGCAATGACTGTATTTACTGAATTCAACAGTCTAAATTAATCAAAAATACATCTCGTCACACCAATCTTTTCCGATATTAACCCTTTGATTCACATTGAGAACCATATTACCATTCTATTTCAGATTTTCATTCCAGCATTCACCTAATTTACTGAATGAAGCTCGGTTAGCTTTATATATATATACTTGTCAAATTGCTTAGTTGGGATAAGCTTTTGAAAGAAGCTAGAAATCTAAATTCCTTCAAAATTTAGAAACAGGTTGAAAAGAAGAGTAGCAGCGCTCCAACACAATGTCAAACTAGCCTTGAGTGGCTTGGTAACGCAATGCTGATAATATTTCTACAATTTGTTAATATTTGATTTGTTCTAAAAACTAATTTGTCATTATGCAATCAAATATGATAGTTTTATGATACAGTGTCACAATATCTACTCAAGCAACCACTTGTGCAACCATCATTAGACAAGAAGCTCCTGCAGAATATATATACTGTGCTTCTTTCTTTATAAGAAATGTTCATTAACATCGAAACATAAATTAATGTATATATGACATGATCCGACATACAAAGGCTGACACTTCAACTCTAAGAATGTGGGATGCCAATTCCATAGTGTGTCACAGGATTCTTCTCCCATTTTTGTGTTGTTGTGGTATCACTGGAAGTATACGCCTCGAAATCACAGTTGCATTAACATAGTCCATGCTTTTCTTGCTTTTCTGTTGACTATCAATGACCTAGTTTTTCATCTTCACATTCTAATGCCAATGAAATCCTTACAAACAAACCACAGGTCCAGTGCAATTGGGTAATCAGACAGCATAGACCCTTATCACCTGGTTTATTTTGGCTCGGCAAATGGGGCAAACGCCTTTCTTTCCTTTGATCTCATTCAAACAGGCCATGCAACCGACCATGTGACCACAGGGAATGCACGCACCTTCAACCGGAGCTTCCCAACATATTATACACGAGGAAGAGCCATTTCCATCTGTCATGTCACTTTTTACAGAAGCTCCATGCTCTATAGGGGAAACAGATGAATCCACATCTGTCATGTCACTTTTTACAGAAGCTCCATGCTCTATAGGGGAAACAGATGAATCCACTGGACTAAAATCAATTGAAGGGTAACGGATTGGACCTTCACTTAAAGCCTCTTCAGGAATTGGAGGAGCTGATGGAGCCAATGGAGCAAACCCAGGGATCGTGCCACCTGCATGAACAGTACTATCATGGGTGTCTACATGACCCTGATTGTGAATTGGCCTAGAGTTAGGCACTCCCCATCCACTATAGTCTTCTTTTTCTCCCTTATTCATCCATCCGCTGCTGCTTGCCTCTGATTGTGTGGAAGCAACAGTTGGGCCCCATCCATTATGACTGTCACGTTGAACAGAATTTTCCCAGCTGTTTGCATTAATTGCTTCAGAGCTTTGACGAGTTCCTGGAATTGCTGGCCTTTCTTCTGCTGCAGACTGAATGGAAGCACTAATTGCCATTGCCAAGTCCAGAGCTTCTGCAGACATTTGTTGTCTGATTTCTGGAACTGCGGTTTGAGTAGTGTTGCTAATTGGGGGAGGAATAACCTGAAACACATGAAAAATGAAAAATTACCCGGTGGTTGCATGACCAAATATGAAACAAGAATTGCAAGAAAATGCCATTAGTTGGCAAAAATGCATTGGCTGGAATTAGACATGTGAAATAAACTTTCCAAGCCACTCTTCCTAACAACTTTTTTCCTTGGAATGAACTGTCCCATAAGCACCAGCTAAACCAAGCTAAGCCTGTTTACTCCATAGCCAATCTTTTATTTTTTCTCTTCACTATGGAAACCATTAAAGTTGGGAGAAACTGCACACAAGACTAAAATGCAGAAAGGATAGATTCAGGTACAAACTCAGAACTACACTTCTTTTTCCTTAACAAGGAATTCCAGCTTCAGCACCAAAAGCATCAAAGTAGTCTGGCTCTGACTAATCACTGGAATTTAGATGTCAGTCTGCGTATAGGTGTGCAAGTCAAAGCACAACCAAATATGGGAATAGTATTCAATACTTTCTAATTGCAAATACCAGCCTGCTCATCTTATGTCCTACTCTGTGAATAAAGTCTCTACAATGAAATTTACTTGAATGCACAGATAAATTTGAACTACTTTAGGGCTAATAAAGATAGTACATATTTTCATAAAAAATCATATTATATATGAGCTACAGTGTTAAAAATGACTACCACACTTTATTTAATGTTCTGAATGATGGCAAGCATAACTTTTTTTTTCCAAATCCATAATTACCTACATGAATCAAGTCTAAAGATACACGAAATACAGGTAAACTGATGATATATATAAGCAGCAGAAAATGAATGATGGTATACATGAGGAATTCCTCTGCATGCATCATAAAACCTGTGAAGCTGCTGTTTGTCACCCTCATTGGCTGATGCAAATTTGTATCTAGTTTCTGTTGCAAAAATAAAAAATCTTCAGCTCAGAAGTTTTAATGGAAACTGAACACATGTGAGAAACACCATCATAAAAATACACAAGTAATATGACATGATCCACTGTTCACAAGTTGAATTATCAAATCAATTGTCTGCCAAGAATCCAATTTTTTCTATAAAAATAAAGGGCAACCAAAGGTCCTCAAGTCTCAACATAACAAGTATTATCCAAACACTGGTCAGACATTTAAAAGTTCCTAGAAAGCATTTAACACACCCGTTGGAACATCTTGTTATCTGGACCATAAACCTGAATAATAGTAGTCAATCCATGTAATCACACAATTAAATTCGAGAAGACCAAGGTGCGAAACCTTCCACCACTGTTGTAATAAGGGCTTATATCCGAATTGGTATAATATATGTTATAAGCACCTCGGACTCATTCTACATTGTCAGATGACAATGACTATTTGGAATCACCTCTTAGCATCACCGAGAATCTTTTGGCAAGTCATCTTCCAACCTTTTTTGTTTAAAAGTTGAGAAGCTATGTTGGCAGCAAAGATATCCTTAATACTGTGCTATTTTGGTGTGTCATATAAAGCATTTAGATGGAAATAAAAAATGCACAGCTTCAAAGGTCAATTGTTCTTAATTTTGTTGTGAGACAAGTTTGTGCTTTTCCTATGAATGCACATCCTCCTATAGCTTTTAGTTTAGGGGAGCTGCTTTGTATGTTATACACTTGAAAGGAGGACATCACTTCTTTAGTTTTTTTTTTTTTTTCCTTTCAGGTTTTGAGTTTTATAAGGATAATCCCTGTCCTCTGGAATGTCCTTTCCTTTCTCAAGACAAACAGAATCTTCCCTCATATCCATGTGTATCTTGCCATATTACTAGTTACTCAATTCTATGATCCTCAAATGCATGTGTGAAGCAACTACACGAGGATCATGTTTCACTGATACAAAATGCAAAAAGTTTGAGAGAAACTAATACTAACCAAGGAATATATTATATATGAGTTATACGTTAAAGACAATGTTAAAAGAGGAACGTTGCACATGCAAGTTATACCTCTCCCTACTTTCCACCACCCTCTTCTCCTTCATTAGATATTGGATGATGACATGGTTTGGTTAAGATTGAGAATTCATGCAAGATGAACAAAGTATATTTGTGGTAAACTCAGGTCCAAACACTATAATTATCGAACATGAAGCAACAATAATGACAAAATTAGAAAACTGAGCACAAGATAAAGCAGAACAACTTACTTGTAGAATTGTCGAATATGGTGAGTATTGGATCCGCGTGATGAAATTTTGGCTCCTCAATTTTTGCCTTCCAAAGAGCAATAACAGTACGAGGTTGAGCATCCTGTTATCAATAAAGATCACAATAGAAAGTTCCACAGATTACTGAATGCATATATACCTGAATAAGACAGTAAGTGAGAGGATTTGGTATGTCAATATTGAAGTTTAAAGTATATTATGTTCAGAACAGAACAGAACAGAAAGATCAAATAAGATAGGTTGTAAAATCAGTGCCTGCTCCAATGGTGGAGTCCGGCTTTAGTCTTTAACACCCAGAAGAGGTACAACATATGGAATAAAAGAACCAATGGCAAACATGAATACGTTGTATATTAAGGCAGGAAAGTGGCAACTCAACCGAAAAACAACAAGAGGACTTTGTCCATTTTGCAAGAATATGGAGCTGCAGAATGTCAAAAAGAACTGTGATCCACCCAACAACTTAAAACTATTGTCAAACATGTATAGTTTCACACAATCATCATCCTTAATTGGAAGTAATTTATTTCGTAAGTAAATGTATATTACACTTATAGCTAAAAAATATCATGTTATGTATTTCTCATTTGCTTTGGTTTTCGGAACCAGTCATCTGGTAGGATTTGACAAGGCCAAGCATAAACCATGGCAATTTCCATATGAACATAGTTATCTGAAACAAATAGCAAGAAGCTCGGAGATCTTCAGATATATTTTCTACAATAATGTTCATAGGCACTTGGAAGAGCACAACAGATATTGATTGAGCAAATTAAACACTCAGAACTACCATACCTGTAAGGTAACATAAATGGCAAGCTCCAACCTGGCAGGTTTCATGGGATTAGCGGAACCACAAGGTATAACAGCAACCCAGCTGAAAGCAATAAGTGTCCGTCAGCTATTTGATTAGATGCTTTTCTAAAATGGTGGAAAAAAATTGCCAAGTTAAGGCCTTAAAAAAGGAGGCAAGCTCATAACAAAATACAACCAGCATCATTGAAGTTTCACCCCCATGGCAACTTGATAAATCAAAATTGGATTGTGGAAATACATTATTTCAAAATAAAAATAGCACAATTCAAAACCAAAGAAAGAGAATGAAAAAAATGCATTAAAAATTAAGAAGAAAATGGACATACATTTTTCTTGATAATAATTGAGGAGCTAATGCTTCAAGAAAGCTTGGACCATGAAACTCGCGCAGCCATCCAGAGAAATAGCCAATATGATTCTAAACCCAAAAACAAGTTAAAAGTTAGGACATTCAACACATAATTACTTCTAGTACCCATGGAGAAAATAGGAAAATTTGCAATTTTCAAACTCATCAAGCATACCTCAATCACACGTACAACATTTGTATGGCCCTTTATTCTAGCAACATCCAGAGCAGTGTGACAGTCATCATTCCTCACCAGAGCATTTGCTGAAATATTAACAAAAGAACTAAAACCCATTATATTTTAGACCAATACTGGAATATTGAACAGAACCAATATTCTAGGTCCATTGCACTAAAGACAACTTAAATGAATTAACAAAGAAGAAATGCCTCCGTTAGAGAGAAGTAAAAGAACAGTTTGCTCCAGGCCTCGTTTAGCTGAGTGATGTAAAGGAGTGCCAGCGTGCCGTCCTGCAGAGCAGCAATGTGCATTTGCATTATTAGCTGGTTAGAGCACACCAAGTGCCCCCAGTCATTGCATAAATGATTGATAAACCAAAGTAATGTGAAGTAACAGAGCATAAAACAACTTTGCATTATAGTCTAAGCATAGAAACAAACCAGGACGATAAGCATTTAGATTAGCTCCCATTTCAATCAAAGTTTTAGCAACATTGAACAATCCAGAATCCAAGCAAGCCACAATAAGAGGAGTTTTTCCTTCTTTATCAATCCACTGCACCCATGAAGGAACTTAAAGTCCACAACTTTCTCCAAAGAATAGCATTTACACATCCAAAATTTCTATTGCATAAAATCAAACTATCCATTACCCAATAATAAAATAACAACAGTACTTATACACAGAATGTTGAATGCAGTAAAAGCGCCAAAATTTTAAAAACTTAAAGCAGCAAATAAAGGAAAAACAGCAAAAAAAGTAAGAATATGGTTTTATATACCTCGAGATTAGCACCTTCTCTGCAAAGGTCTTTAATGGCCTCCACATTTCCAGTATTAACCAGCTGATACAATTTGGATTGGTTTTGGGTCATTGAATCAAGACTTTGACCCATAACTATAAGGCTCTTTCACCTCTTTTTTTGTTCTTTTTTTTTCTTTCTCTACACGAAATCAAGCAATAAGAACCCAAGAAATGATGATGATGCCCCAGATTGCCAATAAATTAAAGAATGATGAGATTTATGAATGCGGGAAGAGAGAAAGAGAGCGCGCTGAGTCTGGAACTTGGAAATTGGAATGAAATCTTAGCAATTAAGGGAGGCCAGCCAAATAATTTTCGCGGCGGATGACCCACAAAATGAATAATTTTCACGGCGGAAACTTCCCATCAAACTTTAATCATTTGCATTTTATTATTTATTAGTTTCTTTCTAGCGTGTAAATATAATAAAGGAAACGCCAAAATCTAATCCATTGAGCTTTCTCATAATTTAATGGAGCCAATTTCAATGTTTAAAATTAAAATTTGATTATTTTTTCTATCCAATAAAAAAAAGTTTTAATTTAATAATTCACACAATATTCCACTATTAAATTTAGGGACTTTTTTTTATTAAAAATGCATTTGGAAAGAATATTTGAATTTTTGAGTAATAGAAACAAACAAATTTAACTGCATAAAATATTAAAATTATTATTATATTATATGTGTAAAATATTTTATTACATAAAAATTTTATGATAAAATATTAGAATAAAATATCATAAACAGAAAATTAACTATATATTTATTAAAACAAATATCTAATTGCATAAAATACTAAAATAATTATATTATATGTAGTAAAATATTTTACTACATTAAATATTTAAATATAATATGTCAAATATATAATTTATTCATACATATATATAACTTTACTCACATTAAATTTTGCCTGATAAAATAACAATTTCAACTAATAATTAGAATTATTATGAAATACCTCAAAAATGCCGAGTACCTCTTGCTTGCGAGAACTGCTAGAGCAACAACTGAGAAGGTGGTTTGATTTGAATAAAAAATATAACATTCTAAGGGATTCATCGATATCGGTCATCAACACAGGAGATTGGAGCAGTGTTCACGCGTGAGAGTGGAAGGCAGGAGGCGACCTATTTCCGCAGCTAAACTCTGCGGAATCAGTTTTTGATTCCGTAGGGTCCAATTGCAGAAATGGGTGGTCTTCTAACCATCGTTTCTTGTGCGGTTAATGCATTGTTTCGTGGCATGTACTCCAACTCTAATGCCGCGGATACTATTTGCGAAAATAAGAAAAATACTCCACTTTATTAAAAGTAATCGATAAAAAAAATTATAACATAAAATATTATTGCGTCAGAAATAAATAAAGTATTTCATTTCAAATATAATCTATTTTTTAACTCAATTTTAATATTTTAAAAATTTATCAGTATAAATTTCAAATATGATATATTTTTTAACTCAATTTTAATATTTTAAAAATTTATCAGTCTAAATTTGATTATAAAATTTATCCAACTAAATTATAAGGTACTTACTTGATTATTGAGATAAATCTAAAGCGCCAAGATAAATCTAAGGATGGATACATATATATATATAATTGTATATCGGATTCTGTAATTTTTAAAATTTATGTTCTGAACTTCATAAACTTATTAAACTTTTACAAATTCTTTTTATTTTCTATTTTCCTTTTAAGTGCAAAAATATATCAAAAAGACTTAATCACTGGCCGGTATTCGAAGTTCTTATGATAGCTTATAATTATTATAGCACAGTTTATCAGTGGAATACTGTTTTGCAGAGGAGAAAAAAAAATTGGAAAAGATAAAGAATTATCTATTTCCGCTGTTACCTTGGTTGGTTTCCACAAAATCTCTTTTAACATATGAGAGAATTAAAAGGGTTTAAATACAACCTGAAATCAAAGACCAACAACAAATCTAAATTACGATGAAACAAAAAAGAGCTACTAAAAACTGAAACTGTTTAAAATGAGGTCTGCTGTCATGGCTATCTTTTCTGCTTCAATTATCAGGCTGAATTGCTACTAAGCAGCTCCACTAGCTCACCTTTCTTCATCTTTGAAAACCCTTTTATGCCGCGAGACTTTGCAAGTGCCCTAAGCTCTGGTAGCTTCAATGAACTAAAATCCTCCTGCACAAGTGGTTGTTTATCATTGTCCTCATCAGTGTTTTCAGTATCTGAAGATTCATCTTTAGATAATTCATCAAACACATCGCCATCAGGATAAGAGGATGACTCCTGCTCCTGCTCCAATTCCAACTCTGGCTCCTCTGCCTCCAATTCAGGCTGATCACCATTGTCAGGCAGCACCTCGAATCTCTCCTTCTCCAAGGTTGTATCCAAATAAGAGGTGGAATTAACAGGGCCCTCATTTGAATAAATGGGCTGGAATTTCATTCGAGGAACTGGAGATTTGCGTCGGAAATTTGATGGTGGTCTATTGGGAGAAGTGTTGGCTTCTGCAATGCCACTCCTTTCTTTGTTATTTGGATTAATGAAGCTTGAGCTTCTATTCTCACTTTGCGTTCCACTCTGTTCTGGCTGGTCCAAAGCAAGGTCGCCACTTCTGACAGTGCTCACTTTTTTCTTACCTTGCTCAATTGAGTGTTTCCTCAGCAGCTTAAGGAGGGAGTCCACAGTTTCACTGTCTTTACCTTTTCCTTTAGAGGCTTCAACCTTTTTCTCTTCTTTGAAAGCAGCTCTTTCACGCAGTTGAGCTTGCACCTTCCTGAATAGCTCAACAATCTCCTTCTCCCTTGGCCCTGGGGCTGCAGTGGCCTGAAACTTTGGAGTATTTGAGAGGGAGAGTAATGGCCCATTCTTCGATGTTAACAAATCAGATTCATCAAGATTTTCAAAATTGTCTTTTTCTTCATTGTGTCTGTTCCTGTTTCGGGAGAATCCCTGCCTGCTTTGCTTGGAAAAGTCAGAGTTTCTTCTAGGGCCACCAGAACTTGCTCTGCACACAAAAGATGCTGCCCCAGAAGCACATTTCAACAATCCAATATTGACCTGTGAGTAAGTTCTGTTGTTACTGCAAGAAGAACGAGACCACACAGCAACTGATTTCACAGAAATTCTGGAATGAGGCACACACCTGCCTTCTGAAGGTCCATAACCTACAAGGAGCAACACATCAATCCATAGAAAAAGGAAGATCATTTGGGACTTTTTAGTATAATTTTGCTGTCTTTATTTCATGAGGAAAAAAAAATAAAAAATCTGCGCATCAAATGCTTGACTCTCGCTCTTAGGAAAACAAATAAATTAAATAAAAATAAAGGTTTTGAGGCTGTCTAACGGCATATATTACGCATAAATAAAAACATCTTGATTTTGCAGATCGGTCACCAGAAGCAAACCTACACTCTCTTTAGGTTGCATGCATAGAGCTATCCATTTTACCTATGTCTTTCACAAACACACACACATTTATGTTTTATTCCATCTGCTTTATGAACTTCAGTAATAGATTAAAAAGAAAAAGAACAACATCCCACTTATATGTGAATAACAATCATGAAACCATCACCACTACACATCTCAAAGCCCATGCAGGCAACCTTACGTTTATATTGTGAAGTCAAACAAGAAGCTGAACTTAGACCAGCACATCTTAGATATAGAAAATTTTTCTTCCTTTCCAGCACCTTTCAAACGGAAGTAACAAAAATGCTCAATGATTGTAAATGCAGCCTCTGACAGTCTACTATATCTCGAGTCCTTGACACACAAATCCCCACTAGCCAACTATTTGGAGCTCATCAGAATAAATGTAACCAAAACATTGCATGTCTAGCTCGAGCCCTGCTTTCACTAATGCAGTTTTCAGCATTACCTACCACAGTACCACATAAGTGGCAACACAATTTCCAAAATACAAATCTTTTGTCAAATATTGGCTAAATTAGAGGAGTTCCTAGCTCAAAAGGGTTTCAGCTCAAAAGAATAGCCATGAAGGACTATATCCCAACTCATGCAATGATATCTAATTAGACTAGGCAGAAGTTCAAAACGGAGAACAGCTCATAAGAACCCACCAACCAAACCCAGAGGACCAATGCAATTAAGACAGTGGCCATAAAGTGAATACTCAATTTCGAGATAAATCACACCAACCGAAAACACAACACATAAGCCTGTCTTTCCACGGAGAGGGTAGGGGGCTAAAGCATTTCATCAAACAGATGGTGGGCAATCTCAACTATTACAAGTTACGAAAATACGCGTATACAAAATTGAAAAGTGCCATTAAGGTTCCAGAAATACACCCATCAATCCAAAGAAATGCTTAGGGAGCTTCGCGGAAAAGATCCACATGCATAAATAGACAAATAAGCACATCCTTGCGTTTGGAAAAAAGTTTAAGACATTTAGCTGAATAAAAAGCTAAACTTTTTAGTTAAGAACAATTCATCTAAGGAGCACAAGTGAAACCAATCTGTATAGCTAAAGAATAAAAGCACTGTAGCACGATGGCCTTTCCATATGAATTACCAAAAATTTAAACTTTTGGTATTTACGAACTGCAGGAAGAGAAAAGACGAAACCGGACGTAGATTCTTTCAAAATCCATTTCGAAATAACTTCAAAAGAGTCACGAGATTGTTCCTTTTCCACTTAGATTTCCAGCAACCAAACAGAGCCAAGAAAACTCGAAGGAGGAAGTAAATGTAAATGGGATTGAGAATGAAAAAGTATACCTGGAACGTTCTTAGTAATGAGATGGACTGTTTGCGACATTGCACTCGAGGTTGAGCACGGTATTAATAGCGGCTTTGCATTTTATGGAATTCTCTTCGTCTGTCGTGATTTTGAAGCAGTGATTTCTATTCTGAGATGTATTAGCGAATTAAATCAAATTATATAGCCATTGATAGGGGAGCTTTTGGGTATTGAGGGATTATGTTAGGGGTAAATGCGGGTGGGGAATGGCCTGTTCATATGAGGGCGGGGCCGGCAACGTGTCGGGTCGGTTCTTGTTGGACACTGGAGCATTCGGGTTTGGCTGTAGAATAATTTTTATAAACTTGATTGTTGATAATTCGCTTATTTTTATAATTTTTTTACAAAAATGGAGAGATCAAGCTGCCACTTAAATCTCACTTATTATTATAACACCCTCTTATCGATTTTCAATAATTATATATTCTCACGACATTAATTACCTCTTTTTAAGACATATATATAAATAAAATAAAAATATATAATTTTTAATTTTTAAAATTTAATATTTGACACTTACATTAAAGTAAAAAACTTTAAAAGTGGACTCGTTGAGTGGAAAGAATATATATATATATATATATATATAATTAGGAATTCACATTAGAATGTCAATCACTTGACAGAATATTGAATACACACTACATTCACAAGAAATCTTGAACCTGTCTGCCAAATGTGTATCTAAGCAGCACTTGTTAAAGAGAGCTTCATCGAAGTATGGAGTTGCAACACCGCAATTTATTTTTAAAATCAAGGCTGTGGTAAAGAAAAATATTCACAACTAGAAATAACACATATGTGGCTATGAAGGCTCCAACACAGGCAATCAGGCAATCACAAATAGGCAGCAGAAAGATTCAGTTTTCCTCTTTTCCCGGTCTAGATGTTCAGATTACAATCCTGTTCCAATAAAATGTTTAATAAAGTTGAAACTCAAACTCAGACTGCCTTCAAGCTTTCCAGTCGCGGGACCTGAAAGAAACCATAGTAAACATGCAAATCAAAACGATTATTCTATGTTTCTTCTGTGATTCAAATGAAAACAGCAATTGGCAAATAAAATGTGGGAAGGGAAAAAGAGAAAACAAAATAAGACATATACGAACCAAATGTTAGTTGGAGCTTTTGATCTGCGTAATCTATGCTTTGTGATTTTTTGCCAACTCCTCTACGTCCAGTTCCACTTCCAACACTGGCAAATCCCGGCGCATGCTCAAATAACTGGTTGAGAAACATATGAATTTAGTTGTCCTTCAAATATCACCTATTTTACAGTATGAAAAAAAAGTTTTCAACAAACTGGACTCCAGGAGCTCACCTGTTCTCAACAGGACCATGATCCACAGCAGTTCGTAGACTATATATTACGCGGCCATTGATATCCGACACTGGAACTGGACCAAAATTTCTACTGTCATTGGCTTCCTGTGCACCCGGAAAAAGAGGAAAAAGAAAAGACAAATCAGTATTTGCCTAGGTTTTCAAGAACTAAATGGCACGTAAGCTACATTTACAATCCATCTTAGTTATTCTGCACTATAAAGAAAAGATGATTGGTGATGATTATGGAGGACAGATGCATATAAATTAATCTTTGAACAATTTATAGATCAATTACAACAAGTAAGCGTTAACCCATACTAGATGGGGTTTGAATAATTTAAAGATCAATGAAAAAAAAAAATGATGTATAAGAATTCAGAATCAACACAAGTTTGACAGCTCCTCAGCTGTTTTCTTTGTTCCATCTCTTTGCTGAAGTAAAACAAAAGATACCAAGATATTTTGTCAAAACTGAAGCTAGGAATCTGGACAATTGTATCTTTGCGAAAACAACAAGTCTCATAAGCTCAAATATATATCTGACAAGAAAATAAACAGGATTTTCTTGAACTCTCAGTTTCTGCTTAAATCAATTTTACGTGATCTCACCAAACATAATTATAAATTCTCTCCACCTCACTACGACACCTACACAAAGTTTAGTAGTGTTGGAAGATTATAAGGTGAAAATAGTAACATTAAAGACCATTAGTGTTCACACATTTTGGGAATAAAACTCAAATTCGGCTACCTATGTTAAAAAAAATGCATAGAAATGTAAAGGTTTGATAAAAACATGTCTCATTTACTGATTGGATCCGGTATTTGCAAAACAACACATACCTTGGCCTTCAAATTCCCATTGTCAGCCAAAACCCAACATTGATCATTCTCAAGAACAAAAGGTTCATCTTTTTCATCTGTGGACACCATTTCATACCCAGTAGTGGCAGCTACTCTTCTGACTAAATAATTGTCAGAATTCACAGGATCCTTCAAAACCACTACATCTCCAACATTAACAGGCCTGTCAAGGAATTATAATGTAGTCAGGTATCACAACTTTTTATACCAAAAGAAATAGAGTATTTCGGAAATATTTTAAGATTGCCAAAAACACATAAAGCACAGAAAGGGATCCTAGTGTCCAATAAATAAGAAGACTGCAACTCAAATTACATTAAGTATGTAGGCTACAATCCACCATAATAAGCACTTCAGAATAGTTTAGCTAGCCAATTCTCAAGAAAAACACGCAGGTTGCTTCAATCCTCCCTTATGAATCCAAAAGCACCTAAACACCCAAATCAATTAGATATGAGAGGACCTGAACTCCACATGTTTAAACATAAAAATATCCACTGAAAAAGACAATCCACAAAATCTAAAATGAAAAATGACCAAAATAAATTTTCCATTCAACAAAAAACTGTAAAGTACAAAACCCTACTCTAAATGCTCAGCTTCATGTTATATTTGCTCCTAAAACACTTAATATCCAAGAGCAACGTACACCATCATTGGACGCCACAACTGTCTCACTCACTTGCAAATTAAATAACTTAGAAAATGGAATATGAATAAAATAGCGTACTCTAATTTGTTTATTCTGCTATACTAAATCATACACACCTCTAACCGACAGCCCAATCATCCAGAGACAAGATATAATGAATCGCAAAGTTATGAGGCATCATATCTGTCCCTTGCTTAAACAGGTATTGCCTAATATTCTCTGTAAACTTTAGATGTCTGATATACTATTATATGAAGCACAGCACGTAGGTTAAAGATTAAGGAGTATATAAAAGCATCAAAAGTTTGAACTAAAACTGGATATAACTTTTGGGATTCATAAACATATCAAAATTACTAACAAAACAAGATATCGCATTCCTACTGTCAGGAACAACATTAATCAAGCAATAATGTTATCCCCAATAATTGAGAAATCAAAGAATTTTTTATTAACTGAAGACGATATAGAAGTGTTCCATTTAGGAAGGGAGCCATAGAATTACCCTGGATCATCAGTGGGTAATTTCCGAACCAGAAGAGTTGCCAGTCCGTCTCCTATCATTGGTGCCATTTCTGGTCCTTTATTCCGGTGTATATATGTCAACCTCCCCTGGAATACATGTTTCCAAACTCTGTCGATGTCATAACTGATTTGACCACTCAGGTTGCTCTGCATCACATTGGAGAACAAAAATTATGCCAAAACAATCAATTAACTAGAGCTCTACACAGCACTTACCTCAACCATAGGCACATAAAAAGCGGCATGTTACAGTTAGCATACTGATCACCTTATAAGTTTGAACCTTAAACCATGAAATATATGTAGAAGACTGATGAACTTCAGGCATTGACATGAACCAACAATCCTAATGGTTGCTCTAGTTTGCACTTGAAGACTTAAAGCTTCATTTGACAGAAACTGCCAAATTTTGATTTCGAAATGCCGGCAATAACTTCTTGCAATTAAATTATACAGACATGCCTCTCCCAGTTTTAAATATTTAAAAATTATCCAAAAGTGAATTATATAGCACCAAAAAAAAGGAGAGAGAGAGAGAGAGACAATAGAAATGCATATCAACAATGTTAATTAAGTGCACTGGATGGTTCTTTATGTAACTTAAGGAAACAACAAGGGTGCTTACAGTAATTTATTGAGAAAGTTTAAGATCTAGAGTTGTTCATGTATCATAGAACTTCCCAAACTCCGTCTAATCATTAGTCAAGGACTAAAAGTTTGACACCACACCAAAAGGGGATAATTCAAATAACACATCGAGGGCTGCAAACAATTTTGAGCAATTACTCTATGCTATTCTGTCAAAAACCAGACCAGTAAGATCACTCTTTTCCAGTCTGCTGGCAATTATTAAACAGGCACACAGGTTATATCTCTGGCAAACCCATTATATCAAGTAAAAATGCATTGCGCCTTAAACTACCAATTTATTTAGAGAGGGCTTCCACTAACGAGAACTGAAATGAACATTTCCCATCAGAAGAAACAAAAAACGACAGCCATCATCAACTGAATCACTAATATCAGCAGAGCCACCAATACCCAAAAACCCCAAATCCAAAAAGTTATAGATTTTGCAATAAAGTCTAGCCATTTAAACTTGCACAAGCCCACCAATACTGAACAAAAAACCCAAAAGCAAATTGCAGAGTCAAAATCACAAAGACAGCCATAAACATCAAATCCTTTTGTATTAATCCTGTCTGGGTGCAAGAAAATCCGCGAAATTGAGCCAAAGGAATGTTCATATATTATTTAAAATAAGAAACAAACAACTCATGAGACGGGCAAGGCAAAGAGAAGAACCTTTCGGTTCGCGGAAGCGAAGTATAACAATTTGTGGCCAAAGTATCGGAACCAAGTCGAGAAAGAAACCATTTGGAGCTGTACTACTGTAACAAGGCTTGTAGCGAGAAATTGGCCACGCCCAGCATGCCCTTTTTGCCTAAAACCCCTGTAGAGAGAGAGAGAGAGCCCAGACGAGTTCCCTGGTCCGTTGTGATTTTTTACTTTAGTTTCCTTCACCGATCCGTTGTGGTAGTTTTCCCCTTCCCGTCTCTGTTAACTATTACGGATCCGGTTCGGGTCGGTTCGCCCGGAATAACAAAAAAGAAGTAAGGGTTTTTCACAAATCACAAAGAATCCGTCCAGGGATGATCACGCGGCAGGGCGGGGCGGGGAGTGGGGAGACCTACTGCCCCGAGCAGGGGCGGGGATTCCCCGTCCCCGTCCCCGCTGGGGATTCGAGGAGAAAATGCTCCCCGTCCCCGCTCCGCGGGGATCCCCGTCCCCACTAAAACTATCCATTTTTAATGAAAAATTTCAATTTCGATAGAAATTACCAACTCGAATAAAAAATATTTTACAGTATTTATCTTAAAAAATTTAATAATTGATAACTTAAAATTAAAAATATTTCATACAATTTAAATACAAATATAATACAAATATTTATAAACATTTCATACAATTAAAATAAAAATATTTGTAAATATTTCATATAATTCAAATATTAATAATATCACTTGAACAATTTATACACCAATAAATATCAATTTAAAAAAATTTAATATATATATATATATATATATATATATATATATATATATAATTATAAAATATTAATATCTTTTTCGAGGCAGGGACTCCTTTTCCCGTCCTCGCCCCGAATTCAAAGGCGGGGATTTTTTTCTCCCCGACCCCGCCCCCGCGGGAAAAAAATTCGGGAATTTTCCGCCCCGTTCGGGTCAGGTCCCCGTCGAGGACGAGGAATTTCCGGCCCATGATCATCCCTACGTTTGGTGAACGTGACAAATGATTTTAATTATTTTTTCATATTTTTATTTACTAGTTTAATTATACGGTTTGGTAGGTTGTGATGTATGTGGAGAGATGTGCAGTTGGTCACTTCAATTTCCAATCAAATCAAATTTCTTTAATTTTAAAAATTAAGTTGAATTTTTAAGAAAAACGTACTGAACCAAATTATATTAGATCCAATCCATTAAATTCTTCACGGATCTTCGTACAGAATAGAAACCAGCTCCCATGGTGGATCAAAGTAATAGTGAGGACCCAGCTACAGCCGTAGAGCAAAATTTGCCATTTTGTTGAATTCCATAAACAGGTTGAACAGATTACCATTAAATCTGATAATGACTTTAATCGGGCGGTGCGCATTTAGCACAGGGATTGCAGGGGAGTAGGGGTTCTAACGCAACACACTTGAAAATGTTAATAGTTCCATACGAACTCCACAAGTAGAACATCTTTTGAAGTTTATTAAATTTTGAATCCCTCTTACCATGAACGAGTCTCTTCATAATACAATTATTCTTTCAACATTGAAATGCTGGAATTCATTCCAAAAACAAAGATATAAAGGGAAGAAAAACATTCCCAACTGTTAAATTCATCTATGGCAATGAAGACTGCAACAATGCCATCCACAAACAGGCTGCACAAATATCCAATCCAAATTTTCTTCTCTTCCCTGTCCAGATTTCCAGATACAATGTCAAATAAAGTTCAAATTTCAATTGAACTACAACTGCCTTCTAGCTTTTCCCTTGCCAAGACAATAACCAGTTGATGGTCGCTGCACCTGGCCAAAGTAAACCGTGAACATGCAAACCTAAACACTCCATTTTTCCTTTAAGATCCGAGAATAAGACAAACATCTATTGAAGAAAATAGGAACAGAAGAGTAAATGTACAAACCAAAGTTAGCAGGAGCTTTTCATGTGCACGGTCTATGCTTTGTGATTTTTCGCCAACTCAGAAACATCCAGTTCCACTTCCAATACCGGAGAATCCTTGTCTGCACTGGAATGACTGAATAAGGAACAAGAATTCAGCTACAATTCCAATATATCACCTATTTTATAGCCAAAAATGAAGTACCCAGTCAAGTCCATCAGCTCACCTGTTCTGCACAGGACCGTGATCTACAGCATTTCGTAGGCAATATATTACTCGCCCATGTATACTTGATGCAGGAACTGGACCAAATGTTCTACTGTCATTAGCTTCCTATGCACCAAAAAAATGAAGAAAATGAAAAGATGGATCAGTTTTTGCCAAGGTTTTATGCAAGTCAAGCAGATCCATAGATTGTAGAGCCAATTTTAATTATGCCAAACTATAAAGGTCCATAAATTGCATGAATACTAATCCTTGAGTTTGGTTAATAGAACAAGAAGAGCACATACGATTTATATAGAGCTGTTCATAATACATAAGCAAACAAAACTGCGCACATATCAAAATAAAAATAAATACTCATATAGAAAGAGAATAAATCATCAAGCTAATATTGACATTTGAACTTTTCGAATTGGATATTTTGCAACTCATTTTTCACTTGAAAAATCAACTGAAAGGAAAACAAATGGATATAAGAATCCAGAATGAACACAATGTATCAGAACTCTTTTAGTTGTTTTATTTGTTCTTTCTTTGCTATATATATATATATCAAGTTATTTATTAAAAAAAATGGACCTACAAATCTGAACAACACAAATTGAATGCTCCTTGAAAACGGACTACATGACTTGAAAGCTCAAATGCATCCGTCATGAAAATAAACTGCTTTTATTGCACTCAATTTCTTTTTACCAATTTCCAAGTAATCCCGCCATGCAAGAACGTAAATCCTCTATACCTTCTAGGCATGATACCAGCAAACAGTTCAGTAATGTTGAGATATTATATGGTGAAAACAGTAACATAACAAAATAGCACTAAAAGTAAAAATTCATTTACTGTCGCAAGTTTTAGGAAAAGAATCAGATTTGACTGCTATAAAATCCGGAATTTTGTAAATGTTTTTTTTTTTTAAAAATGCATGGAAATGCAATGGATCTAATAAAGAAATGTTTGCATTTACTGATTGGATCTGATATTTGTAAAACAGCACATACCTTGGGCTTCAACTCCTCATTGTCAGCCAAAACCCAACACTGATCATCCTCAAGAATAAAAGGTTCATCATTTTCATCCGCAGATACCATTTCATGCCCTTCAGTAGCGGCTACTCTTCTGACCAAATAGTTCTTTGAATTCCCAGGATCCCTCAAAACCACAACATCTCCAACAAAAACAGACCTGTCAAAGAGTAATGATGCAGTCAGAAATCAGAATTTTCAGTAATATATATATATTATTAAGATTTTCAGTAACAAATGAAGAACACGGAGGATCCTAGTTTGAAATAAACAAGAATGCCACAACAGTGGACCTGAATGATGTGAAACTTGTTTTTGTTAAGAGTAAAAGTAGCTTTATCTTAAATTTGGTAAGTAAGAATACTACAGTAGTAGCTTTGAGTGAGACGGATTATTTACTATATTCGTTTGCCTTTTTATGTTGCAGTGCCATGCTCTAGGCCGATTTTCTATTGCCATCAACAAGTTAGTTGTGGCTGGTTGTATGCAAAATCTAGCAGGGTATTGTATGGTATAAGGCCTCTCCACCTACTAAATGGAGCTTTTAGAATTGAAGCTCTAACATTCAAGCGATTAAGTAGGCATCAGCAGGAAGACCCACTGTATTGAAAAATTTGGATTTAGTTGACCTGTCAAATTGGGCATAACCCTTGCAGATAAAATTGCTGAGAAGCAGTCTGAAAGAAATTAGACCAAATTCCATATTGTACTTCCTCAATTCTACTTCTATCATTAGAACACCCATCCAAATTCGAACCCAGTTCATAGTTACCATTGTATATTATGTTAAGAAAACTATCAAGGAATGGACTGATTCATATTCAGCACCATCTTGACCTGGAAACTTAAATAATATTCCGTGCTTAAAGCCCCAAAACTCCCATCTAGCAAGCAGACCAGCATGAACTGTCCACTGCCCAAAGCATTAACCTACAGATTTTTGTATTACTACCTTACCGGACCTGAACTCCACTAAAAGAAGATTACCCATGAAATCTAAAAACTTATCCAAAAATGTTTCCACACATTCAAAAGCCCTCGAATTAACACATATAGGACATTCAAAATACCTCAATATACTCACATCAAAGTGCTATGCTCCATTTTACACTTCCTTCTAAACCATTTAGTTTCCAAGAGCTACACACACGGATAAACCACTGTATTCTAATATTTTTCTTCTGCTATTCTAGATGATGCACAATCCTAATCCCCTACCCAATCAACCCTAGAAAGGATTCATGCATCACAAATATATAAAGCATCATATCCATCCCTTGCCTGAACAGCTATTGTCCAAAATTCTCTCTAACTTTTGGATATCTAATAAACTGCGTCCTATGCATTAAACAAGGCAAGGATCTCATAGGTTCAATAACCAGAGTCAATAAAAGCATCATAATTTTAAAGTTTGTTCTAAAGCTGGATGTCACCAACACCAGCCAAATCCAGCGAGGATTAACAAATCTATACAATTAACTAGCAAGAACAATATCTCATTCCTACTGTCAGCTACAACATTAATCTAACAATAAGGTTCTTGGCAATAATTGAGAAATCGAAGGAAGCCCTGTTAACTGTTCTTGGCAATAATGTAGAAGTGTTTCTTTTAGAAAGGTAGCAGTAGAATGACCTTGGATCATCGGGTGGTAATTTTCGAACAAGAAGAGTTCCCCCTTGGTCTCCTAACATCGGTGCCATTTCTTGTCCTTTATTCCAGTGTAAATATGTCAACCTCCCCATGAATAGATGTTTGCAAATTGATTCATAAGCTTCTCTGGCATTGATTTGACCACTCATAAAGCTCTGCACCACATAGGAGAACAAAACTTAAGCCATAAAATAAATTAATTAATAAATCTTATGAGATCTAAAGCTGTTTATGTATCATTGAACTTCCCAGAGTCTTCTCAATCATTAGTCAAGGACTAAAAGTCTGACATCTAACCAAAAGAAGATATATTCAAATAAATTATGGGGGGGTACAAAAAACTGTTTGCAATGGATCTATGCTATTCTGTCAAAAACAATATGAGAGAGATCATGTAACGCTCCAATGCCCCTTGGGAGGACAAGGGAGCGCTACACGACAAACACGCTATAGTTAAATTCAATTAACATCACTAATCCACTTATCATCCTTTAGTCAATATTATTAACATTATGTCCGATAATTATTTACTTTCACTACCACTATATGATCACTATACCATACACTAGCACTTGTTCACTATTGGTTAATGTTTAGGTTGCAAATTGCATATTACAATACAGAATTAAATGTGCACAACTATTTACTCATACAAAATCGGAATTACAATAACATATTATCATTACAATACCATAACCTACTGACAACTCCCAGCTCTTATAGTGGCCTGCAGATACGCCTCCAAACACGATCTCCATGCTATAGACCTACACGGGAGACAAGCATCCGTGCTAAGCGATAACGCTTAGTGGGGATTCACAAAACATATAGACCTCTAACAAAATCACTAGATCATACATCCTGCATATCACTAATTCATATACTTATTATGCCTTAACATTTCAATATCAATAGTCCCAAAACAACATATAACTATACCACTACAATGATCATGCTTATTAAACAGGTTCACATAATAAACGATAGCTAACTTACCATGAGGCATAGCATTGATATCACTCAATATGGCATAGCCAACAATAGCTTTATTTAATATTAGCACTGTCATGTTACATGTAAATTCAATATTAGCACTAAGTATACAATATCATTCTTTTGGTTGATAGCCTGAGTCATTATACAGAACAACAGAGCATACTTTTACTATACAGTATACCATACAATAGCAATTCAACAATATCTCAATAACATGCCAATATTCAATAATCCATAATATACGATACCAACATTCAATAGTTCACTAGATAGTCAATAATACGATAGCATGCCGATATTCCATAGTTCATATTAAACAAAATATCATACAATACTCAATACACTATGTCAACAAAAGACTTCACTATCAAGATCACTAGTTCACTTAGCATCACCGAAAGTCATGCAATAACTATAAGTCGATAATCACATGCCCATGCTCAATACCTCATCCTTTACCATGCCAGTAATCACTACACTATGCCAGCGGATGGCTTCACTAACAAGATCACTAGTTCATTTAGCATGGCATGGATATTACACAACCAATAAGAGTAATATTATCAATACATATAAAGAACACAATCATATTATAACACAACATCATAATCAATCACTCACATGCATTTATTCTTAATAGCCTGAATCGTTTTAGAGGTGGATACGGGTACACTATTCAATAAACACTAGAGACCGAGGTCTCGAACACTATATCACTAGAGACAGAAGTTTCGAACACTATATCACTGGATACCCGTCGGTATCAATCACTAGACACCCGTCAGTGTCACACTAGCAGCCACAAATCACTAGCCCTTCATAAGTATGCTTATTTATCCACGACTCGACTACAGGCTTATAAGCGTATTCATTCATTCGTTACACATGCATAATCATGGCATCACTCATTCACATGTCATTGTTCAATCTCATAATATTACTCACTCGCATGCATAAATCCAAGCACATAAGTTACTTACCACATTTAGTTATTTCGCATAGTGATGCAATCAAGCTTCGTTAGGCTAATCATGCATCTCTAGTTTACATTTAGATAAACTCACATACTGATGCAATCAAGCTTAGTTAGGCTATCATGCATCTATAATTCGCATAGTCATCTTAGTTGTATGCATATAAACTTCATTTAACATTGATATAATGCTCATACAATAAAGTCCTCAATCATGGATATAGTTTCATCAAATACACACATATATGTCGATCCATTTGCTAACCTTCACATACTTATATACTGCTACTTTATTAGTTAAATTACCAATCTTAATCATACTCATAAGTTTTTCCCAATAATAACTACTTTTATATTCATTTAATAGCCCTAATCATGCATAATAAGTTGAGGGAAAAGTAGGGAACTGATCCATACCAACCATGGGCTCAAAATTAAGAAGAAAATGCTTTATACATGTTGTTCTGTCGCGAGGTCGCGACTCTGTCGCGATCACGACAGTAACTCCCCTCAGGTGCCTTACGAGACTGGTTTTCACTTCAGAATTGCATCGCAAAAACTGACCTCTAGACCTCATTTTTGGGCAAAGAGTCTTTCATAACATTTGTTCCTCTATGTCTTATCTTTCAAATGGGACAAGTTTCAGGTCAATCGAATTTAAAATGAAGGAGTTATGGTCAAAAGAACACAACTGGTTTCAGAAGCCCTCCTACAGAATTCCATCTACAATTATGGTCAATTTTGAAGACCTTAGAGTCCTCAAATCAACAGATATATTTCTAGGACATTTAAAGACACGGATCATATGGTTCTAATCCAATTGGTCTCACTCCTTTTGGAGTTTTCAAACTCCAGATATGACCAAAACACTTCACGGAGGTCTAGTGACATATAAGCAGAATTTTTGCTTAACACTAGGGTTCATACTTGATCACATACAATACTCATGGCAATTCACTTAACACTTCAATACACATCCATTTTGCATTTAATCTATATCAAACATCAATTAACACATATAGTTTCAAGACACATTAAACATGCATTAATTCAAATACAATCCCAAACCTCTTGGAGCACTCCTTCCTTTACTCTTCTATATCACTTTCTCTTTACCTTTGGCAGCTCTACTTGCCTCTTCAACTCACATACACATACAATACATATACAAGTTCATTAGACTTTACTCATAATCTTAATAATCCAAATCAGAATTAGAAGAAGATGAAGGAGATACACTACATACTACATACCTTTCTAGTCAATACCCTTATTCTAAACTATCACTATCCACTCTTAGGACTCCATGATCAAAGAACAATTAAAAGAGAGAGACAAAAGGAAGGTAAACTTTTTGAGAGAGAGGGCCGGATCAAGGGATCAAAATGGCTGAATCAAGGAACAAAAGACAGGTTTACTCACTAATCCACCTCATGCTTGCATGTAAGTGTGAGGTGTCAAGTTCTCACTCTCCCTGCACAAGGTGGCTGGCTCACACACTAACACATGGAGTCCACTAACATCCAGCTAAATCCACTAACATACAGCTGATCCCACTAACTTTTGATTAACTTAATTAACAGCCATTACACTAATTAATCTTCATTTGCTAGTTAATCATGCAAAGTACAATTCAGCCACTACAATACTTTATTTCTTTTCAATTAAGTCCCTCATTTCACCTTTTTCAATTAGGTCCAATGCTGTAAACCCTAATTATCATGTACACTTTTACACTAATAACACTCATTTCTACTAGGGCACTTTCGGGGTGTTACAGATCATTCCTTTCTAGCCAGAATTGCTGGTTAGCTAGCAATCATTAAACTGATACAGAGCTTATATCTCTGAGAATAAATAAATACCACAAGGAGCATTAAATACATCTGCTGTTCCCCATTTCATACGGAATAAAGCATAGTTCCTTCAAGTACATTTTCTCAAACAGAGATGAAGTGACATCTACAATTTCATTCAAAATAATTAAACTGAAAATTTCCTATCAGAAGCAAGAAAAAAAACAAATGGCAGAGAAAACCCGTCAATCCGTCATCAACTGATCACTAATATCGACAGAGCCAACAATACCCAAAAATTTGAAATCTAAACACAGATGATTACTATAAGAAAGTCGGGGCATTTATACTTGCATTTGACCAAACCATTGCTAAACGAGAATCCCCGAAAAGCAGCCATTACCCTTTGCATTAATCCTATCTGGGTGCGGGAGAATCGACGAAATTAAGCCAAAAGGTTGCTCTTACATCACTTTTAAAGCAAAATCAGAACCAAAAAAGGACAAATAATTAGTTGCTGAGTGAGAGAATTGAAAAGCGAGAAAAAGAAAGAACCTTGCGGCTGACAGAGAAGGAGTATTCGACTTTGTGGCCTAAGTATCGGAACCAACTCGAAAGAGAAACCATTCTGCAACAACACTTCTAGTATGGAGTTTGCCACGCCCAGCATTCCCTTAACCCCTAGAGAGAGGGGGAGCACACCAATTTTATTTTTTTTTTATTTTTTTATTTTTTTTGGTGAAGTTTCAAGTTTTTACCCACTGACGGGCCTGATCCATGGTGCATTTCCAACTTTGTTTATTTTGGACCCGCTTCGAATCCAACGGGTGCAAAGATAACTATATTTCCTTTGACGAAGGAATTGAGAAAGAATTAAAAAAAAAAAGGAATTTTACACAAAATATTTTTTTTGGTTGTGATTTGGTGCTCAAGCACCATCTGGACCTTCGGATCTCGCACTTCAACACGTACCGAATTATTATTCCTTTTTTTAGTTTATTTTTTAAAAATGCAATAATAGATTTTGAAGTTTTTAAAATACTTTTTTCTAATTTTATGTTTTTAAAGGTACTTTTTTTCTTTTAGCCCCAAATATATCATTTACTAATTGGAAATTGGAAATTTCACGACATTCTTACTTTTTTTTCTTTTGTTATTATTGTCCATGTGAATTAAAAGATCAAGGAAAAATGTACTATTTTGTCTATCAACTTATTTAGAATGAGCTGATATATCTTTATCATTTTTTTAGAGCAAAAATGCCTCTCAACTTATAAAATTCGGACATATTTGTCTCTTCATTTAGTTCCAGTTAACTCTGGTGTTAACAGCGTTGACGTGGCATTGACAAGTGGCAAAATATACCACGTTAGCGCCACGTGTATTTTAATCCAAAATAAACAAAGTACTAAAATACCCATGAAGTTATCTTCAGGGTACTAAAATGTCCTTATAGTTAATTTTGTAACAAAAATACTCCTGATATTATTAAAAAGATAATAAAATACCCCTGAATATTTATATTTTTTATATTTAATTTTGTTTATTTATATTTTTTTAACATAAATATTTATTAATTAGTGATAATATCCAAATTATCATTTTTCTTTTGGGTCGAAGTCAAACTCAGCCCAACACCCAATAAGTAGCATGGGCTAAGAGTTTTAGAAACCCAATGCCTCTAAAGCCTGGAGCGTGAATGCACTGACGCACCTATGAACCAAGGAGATTAGGCCAACGGGCTGTCCGATCGAATTGACAGGGCAATTCTCCCAATAGTCCACTGATACACGCTCTTTGCCTACCTACTATCATAAACGGCCTCATCTCTTTTTAAAAAATTCAGGATCTATTAATTAGAATATTTTAGCTAAGTAATAGTATTTAATTTAGTTTAAATATCCAATAAATATAAATTTAACATATTATCTAACATTACAACATTAGGGGTATTTTAGTATATTTTTATTAAGATTATGTGCATTTTTGTTCTATAATTAATTATAGAGGCATTTTAGTACCCTGTAGACAAATTAAGGGGCATTTTAGTATCCTTGAAACAATTTCAGAAGTATTTTAGTACCTTTGTCTATTTTGAATTAAAATATATGTGGCACTGACATGGCATATTTTGCCACGTGTCAATGCCACATCAACGCCGTTAACACCTGAGTTAACTGGAGTTAAACGAATGAGCATATTTGTTCGGTTTTGTAAGTTGAAGGTTATTTTTGCTCTAAAAAAAAGATAGGGGTATATAAGCTCCCTTCAAACAAGTTAAGGGGAAAAATATTACATTTTCTCAAAGATCAATCATTTAATAAAGTAAGAATGGAATCCGATACATGCAATAATCTATTGCCTATAACTCCACTGGCTTCATCACTGGGTCAATTTCACTCATGGTCACTCAACTTATCACTTATCGCGCAAAAGTAACCGACTTTTTTTTTCTTACTTAAATGTCACTGAACTTTTAACATTATTGCACAAAAGTCATGTTGACCGGAATCCGGCGACGACCCTTGCCGGATTGATGACTTTTTTGCAAAAATGTTAAAAGTTCAGTAACATTTAAGTTGAAAAAAAAAAGTTAATTACTTTTGCGAGATAAATGATAAGTCTAGTGACCGTGAGTGAAATTAATTTAAATGTATCATTTGTTGAACTTATCAATCCGGCAAGAGTCGTCGCCAGATTCCGGTCAACATGACTTTTGTGCAATAATGTTAAAAGTTCAGTGACATTTAAGTAAGAAAAAAAAAGTCGGTTACTTTTGCGCGATAAGTGATAAGTTGAGTGACCATGGGTGAAATCAACCCCTTCATCACTATGCTTCATAACTCCCGATAAAAGGGAATATACTTGTTAGAAATGTAGAAGGATGGGTCACTGGGCCAAAGACTGCTTAAGCAAAACCTGTAGGAAATTATTGTTTTCCAGCCATGGTTTTAATTTGTCGCTGATTCCATATCCTTGTAATGAAGACGCTTATCAAGTTTCAATTTCTACCACACTAATTGTAAATTGGGAGTCCAACGCGATGTGGGAAAGGAGAAGAAGACAATGGTGATCAACAAGATGTGGAAGAAGAAAACGAAGAAGAATTAGAAAAAGTGGAGAAACCTTCAAATTAGAAAACTCAATCGGCATGAGAATTTGATGATGCATAAAATGTGGAAATTTTTCCTGATTGTGAGAAAGTAATAATTGATGCTTTATACTATTACAAATCATGCTTCTTAATTATAGTGCAAGAAAGGTTTTTATTTAAAAACCTATGTACAAGAGTAACATTATTATTTTTTATTTACTTATTATCTTTATAATGATGTTTATTTTTCAATAAGTTTTCTATCTTAATTTTCTGTTTTTACTCTCAAATAAATTCCATGTTACTATGCAATTTATATTTAACTCACATTTTCATGCTTGCATAAAATGGTCTTTCTTTCGGTATTCTTTTTTGAATTTATGTTTTTGTTTGATAGTTCATTTGATTGTCACTGATCTGAGGTTTGATGTGTTATGTGCAAGAATTGTGAAGTATTATTCTTTGAAAAGATTTGCAAAAATGGGTGGTAAGTTATCAAATGAATGAAGCTATGTGCATGATGGCTCTACGTTTTATTACTCATCTTGTTTTCAAGTTGTTATGTTGGCTGTTGGGATTTGTGTGAAAGTGTTTTTGGGTTTGGAAAATCGACTTCAGCCAAGCACCATTACACTACAAGAAAAATAGTGTTTCCCGACGGAAATTCCCGACGGAAAATAAGGAATTTCCGTCGGGAATCGAAATTGCCGACGGAAATTCATTCCGTCGGCAATTTAGTCGTAGGCAAATTTCCCGACGGAAAATATTCCGTCGGGAAATTTCCCGACGGAAATTGAATTTCCGTCGGGAAATTTACCGACGGAAAACAAATTTCCGTCGGTAAAATTACCGACGGAAATTTAATTTCCGTCGGGAATTACCGACGGAAATTCAATTTCCGTCGGCAATTACCGACGGAAAATAATTTTCCGTCGGTAATTCCCGACGGAAATTAAATTTCCGTCGGGAAATTTTACAAATTAAAAAAAAAATTAATAAATAATAATAATAACAATACAATTAACATAAATAAATAATAATAATAACAATACAAATTATAAATAATAATAATAATAACAATACAATTAACATAAATAAATAATAATAATAACAATACAAATTATAAATAAATAATAATAATAACAATACAATTAACATAAATAAATAATAATAATAATAACAATACAAATTAACATAATAATAATAACATGTTGAATAATAATAATAATAATTTAATAATAATAATATGTTGAATAATAATAATAACTAAAATTAACACTAATTAACAATAATAATCATAATATGAAAAATTCTATTAATAAATTTAATAACAATAAAGTATTAAGAAATATAAATTTAAACAATAATTAAAATTTACCAATATTCATCTAACATAAAAAAAATAATAATAATATTAATAATAATAATAATTCTTATTATACCCAATTAACCAATAATAATAATAATAATAATAATAATAATAATAATAATAATAATAAATAAAAGAGAGGCAGATCTGTACCTGGCGCCGGAGGAGGAGGAGAGGTGGTCGGCGGTGGTCGGCGGCGACTGGGCAGAGGGCAGAAACGGGGAGAGGAGAGGGAGAAGAGAGAAAGAGAGAGAGAGAGAGAGAGAGAGAGAGAGAAAGAGAGAAGGGAAGGAGAAGCGGGAAAAGAGGGAGGGAGGGGAGGCCGATCGGCGCCGGAGGGAGGGGGAGGGGCGGTGGTCGGCGGCCGGCGGCGGCTGGGCAGAGGGAGGAGAGACGGGGTGAGGAGAGGGAGAAGAGAGAAAGAGAGAGAAGAGAGAGAGAGAGAGAGGGAAAAAAAAGAGGGAAAATAAATTTAATTTAACTTTAGCGACGGAAAGCATCTTCCGTCGCTAAAAAAAGAGGGAAACGAAATTTTTTAACTTTAGCGACGGAAAGCATATTCCGTCGCTAAAAAGAGAGGGAAATTCAATTTTTTTATTTTTAACGACGGAATCTCAAACCGTCGCTAATTTTAGCGACGGTTTTTTTTACTCCGTCGCTATTTTAGCGACGGATTTTATATCCGTCGCTAAAAATATAATTAAGTTTTTTTTTATATTTTTTTTAGCGACGGAAAGAATTTCCGTCGCTATTTTTAGCGACGGTTCCTAAAAACCGTCGCAAATATTGGTCGGCAATTTTGGTGGGAAATCTTGGCGCCATTTTTAGCGACGGAAATTAAATTCCGTCGCTATTTACCGACGGAAATTAAATTCCGTCGCTAATTAGCGACGGAAATTTAATTCCGTCGGTAAATAGCGACGGAATTTAATTTCCGTCGCAATTTAGCGACGGAAATGACTCCGTCGCTAAATTTCCGTCGCTATTTCATCATTTTCTTGTAGTGTTACCATACTAATCAAAAGATTGAACTTATATTGTATGATTATGAGGTTGAGTATGATTTTTATTATGATTTGATGAACAACTCATTTGCTATATATACCATTCATTTCAAACATGTTCAAGTTCTCTATTTTGGTAATTTATCAACGAAAACTCTACTCTTTTCCACTTGGATAGATTATTTCTGAGTAAGTAGAATTTGTTTTGAAAATTGAATCTTTAGGTAGTGCTTGGAACAAATTGGAACAAATGAATTTTATAAAATTTTATAAAATTTATTTGTAATTTCTATTTTTCATACTTGTAATGCCAAAAAAAAAATTACGAATTGAATTTTATGAAATTCATCATACTTTCACCAAATTCTACTAAAATAAGTGAAATTTATAAATGAATTCTATATTTTTAAGAGTTAAATTTGAAAATATTATAATATCCTATTGATCATTTGTTAAAAATAAATTATTTTTATACAGCTAACGTAGTATGTTATTATTTCTCCGTATTATTGTTCTTTTTCCTCTTCTACCACTATTTTTCTCTCACCTAAAGCCACCACGCTTCCATTGAATCTTCACCAACTAGCTTCATTAGTTGTCGGTATGTATAGCTTTTTTTTCGTTTTATTTTCTATTTTTTCTAAATTATGACTGAAAAAGCAGTCATATCAATTTTTATAAAATGCTATTAATTACTTTATTTAAATTTTAATAGTAGATTTTTAGATATTGATTAATCATCAATATTGCTTATAGGTTCTAGCCATCATATTCAATTAAAGATCGAATCATTAATTTTAAGAAGTAAGATGAAATAATTACATTGTTTTTCTTTCTTATATGTCGTTATTTAAAAAGCGTTCAATTTAATTGTTTCAATAAATATTGAATATGAATATTATTGCATATATATATATACACACACACACACATATATATACATGTATACACACACACATATATATATTATTTTTTTTTAAAATTAAGTTGTCATTGATTCGGTATTTGTCGAAAATTTTAAAATGATGATTAATGGTTATTAATTTTTTTTATTAGAAGTAGTTGGAATAATGCATCAAAATTGACATTAAGAATATTTTAGAAAATAAAATAAAAATTAATTCTTTTATTCATTTATTCAAAGTATAAAAATAAAAAGTTCATTTTCAATTCTATATTTTAGTAATTTTATTCGAAGTATAGGAATTTATTTACAAATGAATTCTATAATTTAGATTCATTTATTTTAAGCGGAGCTTTATTATTGTTGTGAATATAACATTTTCCACAAAACAATCAATCAAAAGGAATACAAATATATATATAGATTAAAACTCCGTTTGAAACAAATGAATTTCATAAAATTTTATGAAATTCATTTGTAATTCCTATTTTTTATACTTGGTATGGAATTCATCATTTTTTCATCAAATTTCACCAAAATAGGTAGAATTTACATATGAATTTCATATTTTTAAGGGTTGAATTTAAAAAAACTATAATACCCTATTGATCATTTGTTAAAAATAAATTATGCTTATACAGTTAACATAGTCTGTCGTTCTTCCTTCCCCACGACTGTTCTTTTCTATCTCCTACCACTATTATGCACTGAATGTTAATATATATGACTTTTTAAAAAAAAAAAATATGTTATAATTGATTCAGTATTTGTCGAAAATTTTAAAATGATGATTAATAATTGTTAATTTTTTTATTGTAAATAATTGGAAGAAAACATCAAAATTGGCATTGAGAATATTTTAGGAAATAAAATGGAAATGAATTTTTTTATTAATGTATTCTAAGCATAAAAATAAAGAATTCATTTTTAATTCTATATTTTAGTAATTTTATTTCAAGTATAGGAATTTATTTACAAATAAATTTAATATGAAATTCATTTTTAAATAAATTTCTATACTTGAAATAAAATTACTAAAATATAAAATTATAAATGAATTGTACAATTTAAATTTATTTATTTCAATTAGAGTCTAAAATATTTCCTCGAACATGATTACACTTTGAACTAAAAGTTATTGTTTATAGGAAATAAACTCAACACTAATTTTTTAAAAAATATCTCTTAAGATATGATTTATGAACCTTATATTAGAAGTTGTCTTTTTTGGAATTCCTTATCTAGATTTTGGTATATCAAATTTCACATTTAAAATTCTTTTTTTATATTTTGGCATACTGAGGTATGCTAAATTCTAAATTTGAATTTTTTTTCTGAATTTTGGTATGCCTACTAATAAATATTGATACAGTTTGTTTTGGCATGAAGTTGAAGTTGAGGAATTTTAACCGCTATGTGAAGTATAAAGTGATAAAAGCAATTATTAAAATTACAAGTGGTTACAAAGAGAAAGTTACTTAAATCTTGTATGTTCTTTGAAATATTGTAAATGTGAGAAATTACTTTTATTAATTGTCAAGTTTCAAAATTAATTAAATACTAAATATAAACCTATATATAATAATAATAATAATAATAATAATAATAATAATAATATCTCAATTAAAATATCAATGTTCAAGTCTAAAGGGCAAAAAATTCTTTTTGACATTTTCACGAACACCTTTTAAGCTAGGGGTGAGCAAAATTCGGTTAAAACCAAAACAAATCGATCGATATTTTTATTTCGGTTCGGTTTTTCGGTTCGGTTTCAGTTTTGAATTTATAAGTAAATCGGTTATTCCGGTTCGATTTTGAAAGGCAAAAATCGAAAAAAATCGAACGACCGAAATTTTAAATTTATATATTATTTTATCCAATTTTTACATAAAAAAGTTATTTTTGTATTTTTTTTATCAATTTAAGGGGCTTGAACTTAAATTATATATATATATATATTTCAATTTTTTTTTTTAATTTTAGTTTTATGACTTATAATTTTGTATAATTTTTTTAATTATAATTTTCGATTTTCGATTTTTCGGTTAACCGAACCAAACCGACCGAAAATTTCGATTCAATTTTAGTTTTGTTTTCATATAATTACAGTTCGGTTTAGTTTATATAAATTATAATATTTCGATTTTTCGGTTCGGTTCGATTATTGAACCGAACCAACCGTTGCACACCCCATACTTTAAGCAACAACAAAAAAAAAAAACTGATAATTACCAATAAACAAAATAATATAACAAATTTCTTAAATTTGCACAATAACACTAAAAAAAATAGAAAATTAGCGACGAAAATTTCCGTCGCTAATTGGACAATTTTCGTCGCTAATTGATTTTAGCGATGCGACAACTAACTGTCGCAAATAACTCTGTCACAAAAAATTTTACGACTAAAATATAAAACAGTCGCTAAAAATAGCGACGAAAAAAACAGTCGCTAAAATTAAAAAAAAATTAATCGCTAAATAATTCCTAAAACTAATCGCTTGAAAAAATTAAAAAATATTAACGACGGATAATCCGTTGCTAAAAATATTAAATATGAATTTCCAATTATTATTATTATTATTATTATTATTATTATTATTATTACATCAAAAATTTAATTTATGTAAATAATAATTATGCAATATTATTAACGATACTATAAATTTAAAAAATATAATATCATAAACTCAAAATATCTGAATTTCTTTAATAAAATAAAAAATTAATTTACAAATAATTAAAACCATATTAAATAATATACACTCATATCCATCATCATAAAATATTTAAAAATTACAACAAAAACACTTCATAAAATCTTGAAATATCCATAGAACGCCACCCCTTTGGATCTTTAATTATTTCACGAACCACCTAATTTATAAATTATGAGAAAAAATAAAACTAAAGTTAACAACAGAGAGATCTTTGTCCAGCTCCAAAGTGATGTTTGTCAAGAAATAGAAACAGTTAATAAACCAGAAAATAAATTAAAGTTAACACTTGTTTTTTACTAGCCTGTACAACTATGCAATTATCGTATTCATCATAAAAGAATTAGATCACTCAACCAAATTAGAAGCATAGTAAATAAATTAAACAGACCATACATCATTAGATCATGCACTATCTAACATACATCTAAAAAGTAAGATAATTAAATTAATTAAATACTAATGAAAAAGCACAATACCAGGATATTAGCCATTAACACCCTCAAGATATTTCTAATAAGAACTTTAAAGAAATGAACATGCTGGATCTTCAATTATAAGAAATGAAAAATAAATACATAAAATACATTGTCCAGATGCACTTAAACCTGTATGAACTCAAAGGATCACTGTATGACCTCCAGAGACCCTGTATGATGTACTGATAACTCTGTGCAGTTATAGGACTTGAAAATCCACCATCAAGATCATTTGTGCATTTGATCATTTAATCCTTAACTTCACCCGATAAATAATTCAAATTTGTATATATAAAATCATAACCTAGCATACAACTTTGTGCATATAAATTACTTAAAAGATTTGCAACCTAGGCTTATAAACTACAACTATTTATCTGACACTGCATTCACAAACCTTATTAAGTGGATCTGATCAAGCCATTAATGTATTATTTTAACAGGCCAGAATATTTCATTCCCAATCATAATACCAACAGGCAAAACATTGATAAAGCACTTAAAAATAAGCATAGAGATAATAAAAACAATTTGCGATCACACATCTAGACAATATAACATCCATTTAGAAAGTATTTCATTCCAAATCAAAATAGCAACAGCAAAGCAGTCACAAATATGGATAGACATAATCACAAGAATTTTCAATCGCACATCTAGACAATATGACATCAATTGGTAATCTCTACTCTTCATGGCATTATCATATTTAAATTATCCATCCCACATATAAATCATGTCAATCATCATCATAGTCGCGAGCAAATCATCATCATAGACAATATGACATCTTGTATAATGGATTCATCTAGCTACCTGTAAAAGAATATTAAAAGATAAACAAGAAAATAAAACCCATACTCAAAAATTAAGTACACTAATTTCCTAACTGCAACTATTCCTGTCATCAAAATTGAAAAAACAAAATAAAGCTATCCACCCCATTATATAACCAATTAATAGTTTAAATTACACTAAAAAATTTAATTAGGGAGAACTGATTCTTTTTACCTATTAATATAGTAAACCTTCCAGCTTAAAACGAGATCTAATGGCTTGAGATTGTCATCTATACAGAAAGTGAGGCCTAATAATTAACAGATCACGAAGTTAAAGCATTAGCTAGGCCAATTACAAATGAAAATCCAGGAACAAAGTGAGGAAAAAGAGAAAGATCTTTACATTTTATGAGAATCTCTTCTTCATTATCTAGCGTGAACCCACTTTTGATGAATTCTTCTTTATTATTCTCTTCCATGTCGCTGCTTGTCTTTCTCTAGGGTTTCTTTCCAGCTGCAGAAATCCAACTGCAAAAGTAATCAATTCCCAATAATCTTAACGTTAAGATTCTTAACAGTGCCTCTTCAGAGAAGCACATCCACTCAAAAATATAGGCATCAATCAGGAAAAAAAATTACCAAATGTAAATTCATCTGTGCTCAAGCCTGAGGCTAAAAGAGCAGCTACTGCAGCTGAAGGTCTAGGAATAGGAATAACAGGAATATTTTCATCCACACTTTGCCTGCAGATAGATTTCAAAGGGAAGAGAACACTGACCGGTGCGAGAGAGGGGCGATGGCGGCGAACTAAAATCTTTTCTTAAGTTTATGCTTTCCATTAATTCCACAAATTTATCCATAAACAAAAATTGCTTGATTCCCTAAAGGCAAGCTACGGATTCATATCAGATATGACTTAGACATTTTTATTGAAGCAGTTTCAGCTCTTTTGCAAGATTTTCTTGATCCTACACTCGCTGAACCTGCGGGCGTATGAGAATTTGTTCTATAGGTTCAATCAAAAAAGCTCTCGTGTTATAGTCAGTGCTAGAAGAAGAAGAAACATGAAAGGGAATAGAATGTTTCAAATAGGAGTTTATGTGAGAGTAAAAGATTTAAAAATGATATTTTTAGAAATGGTGTATTTAAAAAATATTAAAAAGGAGTATTTTTAAAAGGAAAAAATAAAGAGATATTTTTTAAGAGTATTTTATTTTTTGAAGCATTTTTGTAAAAGTCCCAAAAAAAAAAAACAAATATAGTAATTTTGCTCCTTGGTTAATGGTGAGATTGATTAATTCCATATGTGGCAGTTGAATTTATACCTTAGAGATCACTCTCAGTCAGGGGTGAGCAAAAAAACCGATGGACTCGGTTAACCGAAAAAAAAATCCGAAACCGAACCGATAGACTGGTTAACCGATTGTAATGGACTGGTTAATAGTTAGTGTTTTGAAAAAACCGATATTAATGGACTGGTTAATGGTTTTTGACTCATGTGACTGGTTAACCGAACCGAAACCGAATTTTTAGTTAATTTATTAATTTTTTAATAATTTATAACAATTTATATAATAATTTATCCTAATTAAAGGTGATCATGTACTTTTTTTTTCATTATACTAATTATTTTAAAGTTTTTAAGTTTTTTTAATTGGCTATTAGTAAATATAACAATTTATCTAATTGATTATGGACCGGTTAATATATTTACTTATTAAATATTAATTTTTAAAAACAAATTTGCTTATATCCACCAAATATTTTTATTTTAACAACAATAATATTATATTATAATGAAAAAATTTTAATTTTTAAGTATCTTGAACATTTTAATTTTATTTATGAATATATTTATAATTATAGTGGTTAACCGAAAAATATTAGGTAACCGATCCGAAAATCCGAAACCGATAGACTGGTTAACCGATGGTAATGGACTGAAATTTCAAAAAACCGATATTAATGGACTGATTAATGGACTGGGGATTATGGACCGGTTAACCGACCATGCTCACCCAGTACTAAAAAAAAATACATAATACAAAAATATTTCAACTTTCTACAAATATTAGAAAAGATATTATACTAAAATCCAGTTCCAAAATTCAATGTGGTATGCACTATGTTAACCGGTCCATTAATTTTGGTTAACCGCTATATCGATTTCGATTTTAATTAATTTTTTCAGATCAATTTACTGGTTAACCATTAAAAAAATTTAACATATAAATTTAATAAATTATATAATTTGTAAAGTTGTTTTTAAAAGTTAAAAATACTTCGAAAATGAAAAATACAAATAAAACATAATATCTATTAAAAGAATCAAAAGAAAAATAAAAATTTCATAACTAATTATAAGAATTGAATATATTTAATATGAAACTAATAATAGAGTGTTAATTATACATATGAAAAAAAAATATCATTGTTATTTTTTTACAATTCAGCAATTCAAGTGTAGATATAATAAAATTCATACAACACTTTGAAATAAAATAACAAGTATAATATAAACTTGTAAACACATACCTTTTGCATGTCACTTGTGATTGTTAAGCCTTTTGAATCTTGTAAGACTAAGTTATGTATATTAGTAGTAGGGGTGAGTAAAAAAACTATTGGACTTGATTAATCGAGAAATCGAAACCAAAATCGATCCGAAAAATAGATTAACCGAACCGATTTTTATGGTTAACGGTTATTATTTTATAAAAACCAATATTAATGGACTGATTTTTATTTTTTAGCTTAAAATCGGTTAACCGAACCGAAATCGATACATGAATATCCCTATATTTTATTAATTTTATTTTACTCTTTCTTTATTTTTATTATAATTTTTTATTTCATTATTTTCATATTTAATTATTTATATCCTTTTAATTTTTATTTACTTTAAAATATTTCAATTTCATTTTAGTTTTTTTGAAGTCATTTTAGTTAGTTTATTAATTGTTCAATATATACATATTTAATATTTTTTATTATTTCCTAATATATCAATTTTTTATTAATTAAAATTAAAATATATTTGAAAAATTATTTAAAATTAATATATTAACTAAAATTTTCAAAAAAAAAATTAATATATGTGAAAATAATATTTTTTAATATTTTTAGTTTATGTTTGTTGTTTGGACATCATATTTAATTATGTTTATTTTTTAATTTTAAATTTTAAATATCTTCAACAATTTAATTTTTTATGAATATATTTTATAATTATAGTGGTTAACCGAAAAATATTGGTTAACTGATCCGAAAATCCGAAACCGATAGACTGATTAACCGATACTAATGGACTTGAATTTCAAAAAACCGATATTAATGAATTGGTTTATTTTTGGGGCTCATGGACCGGTTAACCAGTTCATGCTCACCCCTAATTGGTAGTCTCAAAAACCAATACCACGTTTTCTTTGTTTTATTATGAACTGCTACCCAAGCCACTGGATACTTGTTACCATCATTTGAAATTGAACTCAATTCACTATCCATTTTAAAAAACTTCAATCAAAATCTATAATTTTCATACAACCCTTTTTCCATCATTTTTTTAATGCTCCTAAACACAAGCAAAATCCAATAAATGAATTATTGCCTTGTTGACTTTTAGTGTCATACTTAATAATACAAGTATTGTTAGGATTAATCTCTCTGATTCTGTCTCCATAATCCAACAGTATAGCAAACTTCTCTTTGTAATCCCTATTGAATTTACCCATTATCTTCAGCTTAGCTTTTCTGGAAATTGTCTTCCTTACAAATATCCCATACATTTATCCAACCAGCTCCCACATATGCCATATATAAATGGTAGGCTGCTGAATAATCTTATCCTTTAATTTCCTCACTAAGAAAGTTGTGTTGCAAGCCTTGTTTTTATTTGTCATGTAACACCTGTGAAATGGCCAATATGCATTGACAGTAAAATCATTTGTCCCACTGTCAATGCTTGCAAAACAAACCCAATTGCATCCAGCCTTACATTTTGCCCTAACTATATGTCTTTCATTATGATAAAGAGCTAAATCAAACCCATTTGTATTGCATAAGCCCTCATTTCCTCTCTAAAATGAATGACATCTTCGAAAATCATGCCAATTTAAAAGAAACTATCTTGGCTGGTTGGACCACTTTTCTTTTCCTCATTGCTGATAGATCTGGCTGTGCACAATTAGAATATTCTTCTTCTTCTGTAGTAGCCTCACTTTTTTATATTTGAACTGTCAAAATAGGGTTCATCTCCCCCTAATTGACCTACGTGCCTATTTCTCCTGTCCCTTAAAGTGTCTTCAAAACTTGGATCTGCCCCAGTCTCACCAAGTGGTATATCTTCAGTCCCATGAGTTCTTGACTTTTTTTTTGTTGACCTTATGATTTCGTAACTCTTCTATTGTAGCTCTAAGTTCATAATTTAAATCACTACACTCCTTTTCAAAGTCCTTATCTGAATCATACAAAGAGGAGTATGCGTCACTACTATATATCTGCCTCAACTTCATAGCCAACCTCAAACTTTTATACCTCACTACTATCTATCTCTACTTCATACCCCAACCCTACATTACCTGCAAAACTAAATTCTTCTTTTATAAGACCAGGTTGTCCCATAAGTTCTTTGCCTTTTTTCTTTTATTAGCAGCAACAGAAACTTCCATTTCCATTATGAGCTTTTTCCTTACCTTTAATATCCCTCTCATTTTTGCCCTACTAGTAACCCTACCTGATAAGACGTAGAATGTCTTTATCTAGAAAAGAGAAAGAGAGCCGGTCGGACGGATGAGGCCTGCAAGAAAGAATGTCCGGTCAGATCAGGCGTGAGCACTCTGAAGCTTAAGTTAGTAGCTTTCTAGAGAGAGAATACTTAGAAAGAGACTCTTAGAGATTCGATACCTGGTGCCTCTATTTGTTAGGCTATTTATAAGAGATAGGAGAGGTGCACTTGAGTGCTTGGGGCGTGATAACTGGCAGTCAGAGCAGGTGAGCGGCGAAGTGACAGGGAGCAGGTGAAAGGCATGGGCGCTGCCTTGTATCAGTGGACCAATGGGACTTACGGTCACATCAGTCTAATCGGACGTGGGCGCTGCCTTCAAGCTCACGCCTAATGCTCTTTGCTGATGGGCTTGGGGCCTTGCCAGGTGGATTAGGCCGACTGAATGGGCATTTTAGTAGATATCATTTATGTGGTTATCACTTGTCACCCCTCAAAAGGGTCCGACCGGGAGACATCCGTTGGCGAGTTTTTTGAATTTTTAAAAGCGCTTATCTGAAGAGGCGCATCTATTCAGACAGCTGTCCTATTTAATGCTACGCGTGCACCGAGGGTGATGCTTCGTTCTTCGTATAGAAATGATGCTTTTAGAACACATGGCGAGCATCCTGTGGTGAGACGATTGGCTTGCCCAGGAAGTTTTTTCCTATAAATAGGTAACTTCAGGGCGATTTTTCTTCACTTTTCAGCAATCCTTGGAGAGATTCTGCCAAAATTTCTTCTCGCCTCTTTCGTACTTCGGCGATTCTCGCTTTCTGTTCCTTGAAATTTTTTAAAGTAACTACAATCAAGTAAGTAATCCCTTCTCGCTTGCTTTTGATCGATTTTCCCCTCATTTTTCTATTGAGCCACTGCATTCATCTTAGTTCATCCCAGTAGCGAGCAGAAGCTACTGTGTTTCTCCCTCCTTTGTGTTGAAGATGGCTTCCAGCAGTGGTCAGTTAGCAGATAGGAGTTTTATAGAGAAGTACAGGGACAAGCCGGCGGCTAAGCATTTTTTTAGATTGAGCCCTCGGGAAGTAGCTGAGAATCCTTCTCAATATGGCCTTCCTGACGATGTGTTTGTGATGCCCTGCCCCGAATCCATGACGATGACGGAGGAGCCTTTTGGGAAGGAGCAGAATGAGTGGTTCATCTGCCATCTCTGGAGCTTGGATGTAGGGATGCGGTTTCCATTTAGCACATTTGAGATTGCTATGTTAGAAGGTTATGGGATTGCCCCAAACCAATTACATCCGAACGGGTGAAGATCGGTGGCCTGCTTTAAGATTTTGTGTAAGATAGAGGGAGTGGCCCCGACTCTGGATCTCTTCACCCACTTCTTCTACATATCGGGTCGGAGTGATGGGACAAAGTATTTCTTCACCAGCCAACCAAGGAAGAAGCTTTTCAACATTCCCTCCTCCATGAAAGGGTTCAAGGAGAGGTTCTTTCTAGTGGGGATGATTGGTGGGTTTGGGGTGCGCCTTACCAGTCGGGAGGAGCTAATATTTTGAGAGACCAAGCTGTCGGGCAACCCCTGTATGAGGCCGATAGCAAGAAGTTGATGGACGTTGTGGCGACGCGAGGAGGACCCTATGAGTCCAACTACCTCTTGGGGACGTTGTTCAGGTCTTCTAGCTCCGAAGCTGGTGAAAAAGCAGAACGTGAGCTTTAGGTTCGGAGTAGAGAGAGCAGCATAAGTTGATAATCATGCATTGCATGTGTACTGAGTATTAATTTTTCTGAAAAGAATACTTATTTTATTTGTCTTTGTGATGCAGCTGAGATGTCTGGAGGAGATGATATGACAAAGCAGCTTACCGATCGGGCCAAGGCCAAGAGGGAGGCCGATCGAGCTGTGAGGGAGGAGAAGAAAACGAAAAAGAGGAGGATCTTACCTGCCTCAGAAGTCCATGCTTCACGTGGTCCGGCGGGTGCTCCTTCCACCGCTGCCCCAATTGCTGCTGTCCCTGCCTCTCATCCAGCCTTGGTTATCTCAGGGCCTACGACCTCCCAATCTGGTACAGAGGGTTGGCGTCCATCCAGGCGACTGCTGCTGAGGGAGGAATCTGATTTCGAGGAAGCGCAGCCAGCACCATTCCTCCAAATATTCAACTTTTGAGGGAGATCGCTCAAACGAAGGCTGCTGAGCTGGTGGCTGCTTTAGACACTCGGTTTGCAGCGAGAGGCAAGGCGCCAATCCAAGGCGAGTCAGCCCGACGAGCTGCAGGGGGAGCCCCTGAGAGGCAAACTGTGCCCTTTAAGGACGTGCTGAGGGAGAACTTCGGCGATAATTGGTCAGTGGGCAATAAAGTAGTTGCCAGTTACCTTTGTCAGGGTATTCTTCAGGACAATGACTTCAAGGACATGGGTAATCCCAGTTTGCTCATCCGGGAGAGCAGCATGTTCAATCAGCAGAGCCTGGAGGTGAGGTTTAGCCAGCTTGTATCACGATGTCTAGAAATTAATGCTACCTTCCTTTACTGATGTTTTTATTTTTGTTGTTGTTTTTTAGCTAATCAAGAGGGGCCTGCGCATGCATGGCATGGCGAGATTCTTGAAGGCAAGGTCGGAGGATGCTGCCAAGGTGAAGGGGGAGGCAAATGCTCAGTGCGATGCTGCCCAGAAAGAGGCCTTTGCCCTTCGCTTGGAGGTGGCAGACCTGAAGAAGGAGGCCTCTCAGCATGCCCAGGAGTTGAAGACTCGGCTAGGTGAGGTCGATCGGCTGAAAAAATAAGTTGCACGCCTGACAGCCGATAGTGCTCAATGCCAGAAATTTGAGGTGGAGGCGGCCAGACTGAGCGCTGAGTGCAAGCTGCTGGGTGCTGAGAGTGCCAAGGCCAAAGAGGAGAAGGGTAAAGCTCTGGCAGAGTGTGACCAGCTTCGCGCTGAGTGAAACTCACTGAAGGTCACTTTAGAGGACAAGGAGACCGCCTGGAGGAAGAGGCTTGAAAAGGAGCTTGCCTCTCAAAAGGAGCAGCTTCTTGATCAACTGGGTGAGGCTCAAGGGAAGTTGCTGTCTCGATTGATTTTCGAGGTCGGGAAGCGCTTTCCTGAGGCTAAGCTCAACTGGATGGAGGACCCAGGAGTTCTACCCGACCCTCCGTCTAGTGATGATGATGAGGAGGCTCCTAGAGAGGAGGCGACCAAAGGAGCATCCGGGGAAAACATCTTGTCATCTGAAATTTCGCCAGATGTGCCTTCCGGAGCTGGAGTTGGTGCCTCTTTGCCAGCAGAGCCTATCTCTGAGGCTGCAGCTGAGTCTTCGCAACCTCCTGTCGAGCCGAGTGCAGAGCCTGCTACTGATCCGGTCTCGGCTTCTGCTGATGTAGAGATTATAAATATAGAAACTTAGATTAGATTTTCGATTGTATACCTTTATTTTTTGTATTGATTCTTGTAAACTATACAGTTTATCGTTTCTTCAATAAATTGCAACTTTTGTGTAAACTGCAAACTTCAACAATTATGGATTGTCATTTTTCAATAACTTGTATAATCATATATGATTTACTAATATGATCGACTGATTACTCATAGATACTTCCTGAATTTGAAGAAGTTTCAGAATCAATAACTTTTAAGGCCAGTGATTGATTTGTCCGATCTGATTGGAAATCATAATCAGTCGATCATCTGGCGCGAGTTATGAATTAGACTTTTAGAGATTGGGCACTATAACGTCAAGCATAGCGAATGACCACTTAGCCTTGCGTTAGCTTGGAATTGGGCAAACAGTTTCGTACATCGAGTTAGCGTTTTTAATTTGCATTATGATCTGTGACCGTTGCACAACACTTAACTCGGGAGAAACTGTTTGTCTAGTTTGACCCTCGCATCTTCGATTCGGGATCAACGTCGAACCTAGCGGATGAGCCAATGGGAGTTACACGATTTCTGTATCTTCGGATCGGGAATATCGTCGATCCTAACGGATGAGCCGAGGGGCGTAAAGCGATTTTCGTATCTTCGGATAGGGAATATCGTCGATCCTAACAGATAAGTTGGACCTGCAAATGGACTCCAACTTTTGCATTTTCGGCTTGGGATGAGTATCAAGCCTAGCATATGAGTTGTACCATACATGCTTTTCATAGAGATGAAGAAGAATTTCTTTATTTATTGAATTGATTCCTGAAACATTATTACAAGTGGTACTTCTTGAGTACTTCAAAATTCCAGCTCCTGGGGATGTCTTCCCCTTCTATTGTTTGAAGCTTGTATGTGCTGGGCTTAAGAATTTGGATACTTCATAAGGCCCTTCCAAGTTTGTCATTAGCTTCCCGACTCCTGCATTTCCCAAGCCTATGTCTGCCTTTCTGAGTACCAGATCACCAACGCTGAAAGCTCTAGACTTCACCTTCGTATTATGGTATCTGGCGACCCTTTGCTTGTAGGCAGCGATTTTAGCTTAGGCGTCCTCTCTCCTTTCCTCTATCAAGTCTAGGTCCTGGCATCTTTCATGGATGTTCATCCGTTTGGAATAGAATGTTGACCGATAGGATGGGAGGCCGATCTCTACAGATATCATTGCTTCGGAGCCATAGACAAGAGAAAATGGCATTTGGTGAGTGCCCGTCCTTGGTGAAGTTCTGTAAGACCATAGGACACTCTGCAGTTCTTCAGTCCAATTGCCCTTCGCTTCTCCCAGTCATTTTTTCAGCCCTTCTAGGATGGCCCGATTAGAGATCTCTGTCATCCCGTTGCTTTGAGGGTGAGTGACTGAGGTGAATCTCAGGCTGATGTTCAAGCCTTGGCAAAAATTTCTGAAGGTTGAGCTGTCGAACTACTTGCCATTATCTGTAATGAAAATGTTAGGTAAGCCACACCTGCAAATGATGTTCTTCCATGCAAAGTTTTTGACCCTCTCTGCTGTGATCATTGCCAGAGGCTCTGGTTCGATCCATTTGGAGAAGTGGTCGACTGCTACAATGAGAAACTTCATCTACCTTTTTCCTTGAGGGAAAGGTCCCAGGATGTCCAAGCCCCATTGGTCAAATGGCCATGCGATTTCGATCGGCTGTTGGTCTACTCCGAGCTATCTTTATGACCCTTCCATGAATCTGGCATTGCTGGCATCTTCTTACTTTCTCCTGGGTATCTCTAAAAATGCTTGGCCAAAAGTATTTGGTCTGGAGTACTTTTCTTACCATGGCCCTGCGAGCTTCGTGTGCCCCACAAATGCCTTCATGGACCTCTCTCATGATATAGTCTCCTTCTTCCTCCGTTACGCATTTGAGCCAGGGATGACTGAAAGCTTTTTTTACAAATCACTGTTAATAATGGAGTAATTGAGGGATTTGCGTGATACCTTTCGGGCTTTGACCTTGTCCTCCGGTAGTTGCCTTGTTTGCAGGTACCGCTTGATCAGGCTCATCCAGGTTTCATCCCCTTGATCAATCTCCATCATTTCCGGCTCGTCTAAGGAGGAGGAGGCTTGGTCAATGACAGTAATGTTTTCTTCTATTACTTCCTGTTCGGAGGCAGACATTTTTGCAAGCCGATCGGCATCTGAAGTTTGGTCCATTGGCACCTTCTGGAGATTCTAGTCTGATCTAGATTCTTCGAGTATTTTAAATACGGCCTTGAATTTCGCCAGGTACTGGATCATGTTGGTTTCGCTGTCTTCAAAGGTGCCCAAGACTTGGCTTGTTACGAGCTGGGAGTTACTCTTAATGGTTACTGACTCCGATCGGATGGCATGGAGCAGTCTCAACCCTTGAAGAAGCGCCTCATACTCTGCTGCATTATTAGAAGCTTTGAAGCTAAGTTTTATTGCGTATCTTATTATAATGCCCAATGGGCCTGTTATTACAATGCCCACGCCTCCTCGGGTGTCGTTTGCCGCTCCATCCACAATCATTTTCCATTTTTGATATTTGGGTTGACTGTCAAGCTCTTCACCGGCGAACTCAGTAACAAAATCTGCTAGAGCCTGGGCTTTTATTGCCGCTCTAGGCTCGTACCTCACATCCTACGACTATAGTTTGATTGCCTATCCCACAATTTTACCTTCAAGGTCGGGGTCTGGAGAATTTTCCTGATTGGGTGACCTGTGTGCCTCAAAATATTGTCTTAGCTTTCTTGTGCACATCATGAGGGCAATGATAAGCTGCTTGACCGGCCCCTTTTTCAATTCTGCACCCCTGAGCACCTGGCTCACATAGTATACAGGCATCTGTTGGCTTCCTTCTTCCCTGACTAGGACACCTGCAACGGCCTCACCAGAGGTGGATAAGTAAAGATACAAGTTTTCACCTGGGATCGGTCGACTGAGCAGTGGCGGGTTGGTGAGAAATTTTTTTAACTCTTCAAAAACTTGCTGGCAGTTTGCTCCCCAGCTGAAAGTCTCATTCTTCTTCAGCTTCTTGAAGAAAGGAGTGCATCGCTTGGCTGAGGAGGAGATGAATCTTCCAAGGGCAGTGATTCTCGCTTCTGAACATCTTTTATGCTTTTAGGGGGTTGCATCTCAATGATGGCCTTTATTTTCTCTGGATTGGCTTCAATCCCCCTTTGAGAAACCATAAAGCCCAAGAATTTTCCCGAAGGGACCCCAAAGACGCATTTCTCGGGGTTGAGCTTCATCTGAAATTTATTCAATGTGCAAAAAACTTTTGCCAGATCGGCAGGGTGTTCTTCAGGGCTCTTGCTCTTAACGATCATATCGTCCACATATACTTCCATATTTTTGGTCTTTAAAAATTTTGTTCATAAGATGCTGATACGTGGCACCTGCATTATTTAGACCGAACGGCATCACCTTGTAGCAGAAGGTTCCGTCGTCTGTAATAAAACTGGTCTTTTCCTGATTCGCGAGCCACATCAGGATTTGGTGGTAGCCAACGTATGTGTCGAGGAGGAAGTACATTGTATGGCCTGCAGTGGCATCCATCAGCTGGTCTATGCTTGGCAGGGGGTAGCTGTCTTTTGGACATGCTTTGTTGAGGTCCGTAAAGTCTACGCACATCCGCAGCTTTCCTGTCTTCTTTTTTACCAGGACCACATTGGCGAGCCACTCTGGATAATCTATCTCTCGGATCGTCCCGTCTTTAGTAGCTTATCAATCTCCTCGGATATAAACTTCCTCCGATCGGGAGCGTGCCTACGCAACTTTTGTCTGACCGGAGGGTGAGTTGGGTCCACATTGAGTTTGTGGGTGATCACTGTGGGATCAATTCCAGGGATGTCTTCTGGCTTCCAGGTAAAGGATGCCTGGTTGATCATCAAGACCTGTATGATGGCATCCTCTACTTCTGTATTCATGCTGGTTCCGATCTGGACGTTTTGGCCCTTCGACAATGCCCTTGTTTTTATTTCTTCAGCAGGATCCATCCTTGGCCTCTCTACCTGCTTAGAGCATTCCATCCTTGGTTCCACTATCATGGCCTCTCTCTGCTGCCTGACCATAGTGACATATGCCTCACGGGATGCCTCCTGGTTGCCCCTTATAATGGCAACTCCCCCTTTAGTTGGGATTTTCATTACCATGTATCGTATGCTTGTGACAGCTCCGGTTTGAAAGAGTAATGGCCTGCCAAAAATGGCGTTATAGGTAAAAATCATGTCAATTACCATGAAAGTTACCTTGCAGGCGTGGGCAAGTGCCTCTTGGCCAAGCTCGACGAAGAGTTCAATAGATCCCACCACCGGGACAGTAGCGTTTCCAAGCCCGATCAGCGGAGTGGCATTCGACTTTAACTCTTCGACCGGGAGTCCCATGGCTCGGTAAGCTTGAAGGGTGAGCACATTGATATCGCTGCCATTATCCACCAAAATTCTTTTAACATTAAAATTGTTAATTCGAGCTCTGACAACGAGAGTGTCCTCATGAGTGAACATCACGTCTCGCGCGTCCTCACTGGATATGGTGACCGGAGTAAGCTGTTTGGCCTGGTGGGAGAGATAGACACATTTTCCCTTCTTTTTTCTGGATAAGTCCTCTTCATAAGATGATCCTCCAGTGATCATATTTATTACCTCGGCATATGGTCTGCGCGGGTCGGTGTTTCTTGGATTTCTGTGCTCGTCGTCATCAAACGAGCCAGAGTCATCCTTCCTGAGGTTCGGCTGTCGATAGGGACTTTTCCCTCTAGCCGGACCTATAAATTTTTTGAGGGACCCCTTCTGTATGAGCCACTCGATCTCCTTCTTGAGCGAGTAACACTCGTCGGTTGTGTGACCGACGTCTCGGTGAAACTCACAATACTTGCTTTGGTCCCTCTCATTTCTGTGCCGCTCGGACAGTTTTCTGGGCCAGTAAACTTTTCTGTGCTTTTCCTTAATCCACATCAACACCTGAGCTGGGTTGGTGTTAAGCGAAGTAAAGGTTATGGCCGGCTGGTCATCTGAGCGATCGGATCTTTCCCTTCTGGCTTCTTTTCGCTTGCCCATATTTTTTGAAGTTATAGCTCTGTTCGGGCTTCTCGCTGTCCGTTCGGACGCGGGAGCTCTTTTGAATGATCGTCTTTCTGGATGCTGTAGTCGGTCCATGACGTTGGTCCTTCTTCCCCTGCTTGACCTCAGGGCATCATCCAGCTGGATGTGCTGTCTGGCCCTTTCTATCAGATCGAAAAAATTGACCGGTGGTCTTGTTGTTATTGACTCGAACAGTGGGCGATCCATGATGCCCTCGGCCAAGGCGGTCGTCGCCATCTCCACACTCACGTTCCTCACTTCAGACATTGTGGCTTGGAACCTATCGACGTAGTCTCTAAGACTTTCATCAGCTCTCTGGTAGAGATTGCATAGGTCACTCACCGACTTTGGAGCACGTGTCTGCATAATGAACCGCGTGGTGAACAGCTCTTTAAGTTATCTGAAGGAGGTGATTGATTCCTATGGCAGCTCATGGAACCAATTCAGAGCATCTCCTCCCAGGGTGGTGGGAAAGATTCTGCAGGCTATCGTTTCATCATAGGTGTAGACCTGCACTTTGGTAAAGTATTATGCTAAATGAGTGGTGGGATTAGTTTTACCTGTATACTTGTCCATCACTACGTCTCTCCACCTGGGAGGCAGCTCGGACTCCGTTATTTTCCTGCAAAATGGGGAGGCAGTGTTCTTGCAAGTGTTCCCTTTAAATGTACCTTTCTTGGGACCCGTCAAGCCAAACTGTCTGAGCTTTTGTTTGAACCACTTGTCTTCTCTGCGCATGGCCGTGGAGATAGACTCATTTTTCTGCCTTCTAGAGTGGTTGCGATTGGGTGTGCACATGAAGGACAGATCATCCCCAATGGATGTGGTGGAAGATCTGCTGGGGAAGTAAGTAGAGTCCCTACTTGAGGACATCATCCCTTTCCCCTTGTTATATCTTCCTGGGGTCCTGATAATGCCTCTTCCGCTGTCATGAGCTCGTGGCTCGTTGATGGAGTTTCCCTTATTTCTCCTCCTTCTGAAGTCTTCGTCCATGAAGTAGTCTTTATGGTCTCTTTCAGAAGTTCTAGACATCTTGCCCTTCTTAATTGTTTGGACTATACTCTTAGTGAAGTCACTAAGAAGGGCACGCATGTCCTTGACTGTGATAGGAGTATTTTCTGGTTGTCGTAGAATGGCATCGTTAAATTCTGGAAGAAGATTACCCCTGGCTGGGGACCTGGGAGATCTCTCTCTTCTTCCCGAGGGCCTAGACCTGCCCTGACTATTGCCATTGCTATTATGCTCTCCAGAAGATGTGTGCTCGTTTGATCTTGAACTTGCCATAACTCTCAACGAAAGCACCAACTGATAAGACGTAGAATGTCTTTATTTAGAAGAGAGAAAGAGAGCCAGTCGGACGGATGAGACCTGCAAGAAAGAATGCCCGGTCGGACCAGGCGTGAGCATTTCGAAACTTAAATTAGTAGCTTTCTAGAGAGAGAATACTTAGAGAGAGTTTCAGAGATTCGATACCTGATGTCACTGTTTGTTGGGATATTTATAAGAGACATGAGAGGTGCACTTGAGTGCTTGGGGCGTGATAACTGGAAGTCAGAGCAGGTGAGCGGCGAAGTGACAGGAAGCAGGTGAAGGGCATGGGCACTGCCTTGTGTCAGTGGACCGATGGGACTTGCGGTCACATCAGTCCGATCGGACGTGGGCGCTGCCTTCAAGTTCACGCCTAGTGCTCTTTGCTGATGGGTTTTGGGCCCTGCCATGTGGATTGGACCGACTGAATGGGTATTTTAGTAGATGTCATTTATGTGGTTATCACTACCCATTGAGTTAATTTCTATATTTGCCTCCTTTTGACCAACAGTTGGTTCCATATTCTCTCGTTACTCTCTTTGTCATATGGAGAGCTATTAATTGTGGGGGCATCAGCTATATGCACAAAATATACATCAACATCATCTTCAGTAGAGGTGAGCAAAATTCAGGTAAAACCGAAAAATCGAACCGATCGATTTTTTAAATTCAGTTCGTTTTGAAATTATATGAAAATCGGTTAATTCGGTTCGGTTCGATTTTGAAAGGTAAAAATCAAAGAAAAATCGAACCGACCGAAATTTTAATATTGTATATTATTTTATCTAATTTTTACATAAAAAAATATTTTTGTATTTTTTTATCAATTTAAGGGGTTTGAACTCAAATTATATATGTACATTTTTCAATTTGGATATTTTTATTTTAGTTTTATAATTTGTAAATTTGTATGATTTTTTAGATAGTTTTTTTTTAATTATAATTTTGGATTTTCGGTTACCCGAACCGAACCGACCGAAAATATCAGTTCGGTTTGAGTTCGGTTACTACATGTTAATCGGTTCGTTTTGCTTAAATACCAATATTTCGGTTATCGATTTTTCGGTTCGATTATTGAACCGAACCGAACTTAGTACACTCCTAATCTTCAGGCAAGTCTTCGCCTGTCTAGACCAATAAATATACTATAATTATTGTCAGTATATCTACATCATGCCTAAATACACTTTTATCAAACCCACCAATATATCTCACTTCTAGTTCAACCATTAATTTACCCCGTGATACAACCGAAAATTAATATTAAAATGCACAATTTTCAAACTAAAGAAAAAGCACTGTCAGATGCAAGTTGGCAATTTACATTCAAATAAATACAACAATACAAAGAAAAGCTATGCACAGTTATGAACAAACCCCACAGCTAGCAATTGGAATAAAACAACTCATGATTTCCAAACAAATATCAAAAATACCATTCTAATGTTAAAATAACAAAAAAAGCCCTAATTTTTAAATGGCAATCACAGAACAACCTCTTTGTAAAAAAATTAAATGAGAAAAACATGAAAATATAATTCTAACCTCTTAATCTTCTTTGCCTATTCGAAAACCAGAAATCCAACTTGATTCCACTCCAAAAAATGCTAATTTACAGCCATGATCTTCTCATGCGATTCAATTTCCCAATTCTTCTCTATCCTCAAATGCTTTCAGGCGATTTTGTAATAGATAATCAATCATTTCTTTTTGATTTAATCTCAGGGTTTACAACAACGGCAACAAGAGGGAGAAATTTACTGTTTTCCATAATTTAGAAAAATAAAATTATTTTACATGTATCATCCATGCAAGGGCTAATAACTAGGTCAACAATGCATATTTTACATGCATAATTATAGTTAATATTTGAGTTAATGAAAGCATTTAAAAAATTAAAAATAATAAATTTTTAGTATTAAATGTGGTTTAAAAAAAATTTAGATATAGAAACAACTATAATTTACCAGTTCAAGGCTCCTTTATGCTTTTATAAAAAAAAAAAAAAACAAGAGAAAGGGTAATAATCAATATATATTTCTATTACAGTATCTATTAAAACTTAATAAAGCAGATTGGACGGTTAGGATTCCATCATCGCCCACTTTTCGCTAGGACAGCGAGAGATTTTATAATTTATTCCACAGAAGTATAGTATCGATTTCCTTGGCAAAGGTGCATGATTCAACTGTCATTTACAGTGTTACCGGGGTCCACTTTATCTACGTGGCCGTTAATTAAGCCACGCGTATCTCTGACTTGACTTTTCCCCCCTCTCTCTCTTTCCCCATCGTTTTCTCTCACCGGCTAACCACTGAATCGTCGATTCCCTCTCAGATTATGCTCTAATTGCACTTGCAAATCTACGAGTTACTAGCAGCAGAGCTCAGGTTTTCCGGATTTTCACTTTTATCTTTTATTATTACTTGCTGCTCTTGTTTGGTTACCCATAAAGTAAAGGAAAGTTTACCTATAATATTGAATGTTCAAAGTAATTTCATTACTCAAGGTTTTCTCAGATCTTGGATTGAATTTTCGATCTCTTCTTTTTGCTTAATTTTTGTTTTCTTTATTGTTACTTGGGCATAACTCTGCGGAATTTTCCCCCTTCATTTCGCTATTATTATTATTATTATTATTATTTTTGGCTGTGGTATGAGCTAAACGGCTGCAGTGAAAAATTGCATACATATTTCTTATGATTTTTCTCTTTGAAAGAAACCATTTTATCCGCTGATGATTTGTTTTTCACGGAAAAAATAGGAGGTAAATAAGCTAACCATTATCTTACTAATTACTTTCTGAAGAAACAACGGTAAGAAAATATCAGATAAAGGATTTTTTTTTTTGCTTTGTTTTAACTTCCAATAATCAGTTGTGTGCCAAGTTTATTTTATGTGGTGTATTCAAATTTATGCTGTATTTTTTTATTATTTTACTTGATGAAAGCTCAATCCTCGTTGTTGTTTGCAAAGTTGGCATTTTGGATAAATTAAAGAAATGGACATGTCGAAATTATCTCAATGGAGCGAACGGTTGAAGACTGGTGGGGCTCAAATGAGTCGCATTGTGACTGATAAGGTGAAGGAAGTGAAGGAAATGCTACAAACCCCGACACCTGAATCTAAGATGGTTGATGAGGCCACAGCAGAGACGCTAGAGGAACCAAACTGGGGTTTGAATTTGAGGATTTGTGCATTGATCAACAGCGAAGAGTTTAATGGCACTGAAATAGTGAGGGCCATAAAAAAGAAGCTTGCGGGCAAGGCTTGGGTAAGCCAAAGGCTGAGTCTTGATTTGTTAGAGGCATGCACTATGAATTGTGAGAAGGTTTTCTCAGAAGTGGCATCAGAGAAGGTGTTGGATGAGATGGTTAAGATGATTGAGAATCCGCAAACAGATCAAGGAAATAGAGATAGGGCTGCTCAATTGATTCGGGCTTGGGGACAGTCTGTGGATCTAGAATATCTGCCAGTCTTTCGCCAAACATATATGGTATATCCTCTACCCGATTCATTTGCTCCTGTTGCTCTAAATTAGGCTAGTTGTCTTAATACCTAAATGAGGTAGCATCTCTATTGGCTAGTGAGCTAGTTGCTACTAGAGTTCTTAAAGCGTTCGCGTGCAAATCATTAGGCTTATTGTTTGTGCTCTGTAATATGCGTGAACAGTTGCAAATAAATTGGTGTAATGTACCACAGCTCTGTAATTCAATTGCAGCTTTGGTTTTTCTGTGCTTCAAAATCAGTGTGAGAAGTTACTCGTTCTTCTGCAACAGTCATGTTTCCTTTAAGAAAAAAATAGAGTTTTGCAAAATTCTAGCATGATGTTATATTTGAATATAAGTTCTCAATCACATCTTTGACCTTACTTATCTTCTAATTAAAGAAAGTGCCAAGGGAGTACCACTCGGCATCTTTCCTTACTGACCAGTAAATTGGGTCCTTCACTGGCCTTTCAAATGATGAATTTGTTTACTTATTCTCATCTCCCCTCTGTTGTTTTCAAATGATGAGCGTACTAGAATTATAGTGATCTTTCTTTGCAATTTCTGTCATCCAATACATACATGTTGGTGCCTTAATTCTGTTGATCACAACATTGATTGGTGATTTCAATCTCTGTTGTGATGCACTAACCACCACATTTTGTTTTTTGTTTTTTGTTTCTTCGAAAAAAAATTCTTAAATGATGCTAAGCTCTCAATTGGTCCCCCTTTTTATCAATCTTCTTTTGCTGTCATTGGCAGAGTTTGCAAGGAAGAAATTTGCCCCGGGCAGCAGAAGATGGAGATTCACCTCCCATGCAACATTCCTTGGAGTCATATCTAAATCAGCCACCGGTATCTCCTCCTCAAAGATATCCTATTCCTGATACAGGATACAATGATGCGAATAGTACCTTTTCCAATAGTACCTTTTCGGGATATATCGATGGGAGCCTATCTGTTGAAGAAAAGAATGAATGCCTTGTAACAACTCGGAACAGTATTGAACTTCTCTCTAGCATTTTGAATGCTGAAACCGAACCAAAGCCAATTAAGGTAATTCATCTGGTGCTCTTCCATCTACGATCCATACGGTGTGCATGTGACGTGTGTCTAGTTTGTAGTGTTCTATAAATCTATACTTTTTTCCTTCTGCATTTTTACCAGCTTTTAATCTTTGGTTTACTTCTTTTCATGTACCTCAAGGTAGAAACCTTCTTTGTTCTCTTTTCTTTAAAGAAAATTGATTCAATATTGTTGAAATCCACTGAGAGTAAGTTATTGATTGTTTCAGGATTGGAAACCAGGATATAAATTTCGTATTTCAAATTGTCCTGGAGTGATAATTTTTCTTTTTCAATATTGCATCCGTATTTTAATTTGAATAGTTAGTCATGTATCTCCTGGCAGGAGGTCATTAGTTTCTGACTTTTAATCCACATTGTCCAATCTGGAGATGCGATTAATGTCTTTATATTTAACTAAAACTAGAAAGGGAGAGTTGAATCATTAAAATTGCATGAGGTTAACTGACTGCAACTACTATATATTGGTGCAGGAGGATCTGACAGTGAGCCTACTGGAGAAGTGTAAGCAATCACAACCTGTCATCCAAGGAATCATACAAAGCACAACGGATGAAGCAATGCTGTTTGAGGCACTCAATCTCAATGATGAGCTTCAACAGGTGCTCTCCAGATATGAGGAGCTGGAAGCTGGTCTAGAATCCAGAGAGCAGCTGCCTGAGAATTCTGATGCTACTCAGAATAATGTTCCCATTCATGTTGAGCATGATAATGAAGTGAAGCTGGAGGCCAGTCTAAAATCCAGAGAGCAGCTGCCTGAGAATTCTGATGCTAAAGGTAATCTGTCTAATGGGGTTGGGCATGATAATGAAGTGAAGCCAGAAGATTCCTTGAAAGGATTGAGTATTGATGAATCTAGCAACACTAAGAGAGATGGATCTAGCAACAAGAAGAGTGATGATGAATGAAAAGTTAGGATTTTGAAGGTTGTATTGTGTATGCAGTCATTTTCAGATTGTACTTTTTTCTTTTTAATCCCTAATTTGTCACAAACTGATGTGCTCTTTTTTTTTCAGTGCAATGATAATAATTGGTCTGTTGTAATTAGCTATTGACTTTCTATAATATAGGTTCTGGCTCCTATATTTTTGCCTGCCAGCAATGGTTCTTACTTTTCTGATGCGGGACCTCTTTGGTTGTAAATTGCATGATTGGATTTTCTTGTGTGATTAGAACAATTATGATTGCAAACTTTGAAGATCATTAATTGATAAATTGTCTCTTAATAATTTTTTCCCAAAACTATAACAATCATCCTTTGTGTTGGTTCAAATTAATTATATTTTTTTTAAATAATTTTGATGATAGTGCACCACCGTCTAATCGGCAGTTTATAAAATCTCGGCGGAGGAAGAGGCTGAGTGAGAAAAGTTTAAAGTGCAGGGTAAAACTGTAATAAATGGTAAGTCCATGGAAAATTATAATAATAATAAAAAAGCCCAAAAGAAAACTTTCAGTTCATTTTTCCCCTAAAATCGAAAATGGAAGCCCACCCGCTCTAAAAAGATCTTCCAAAAAGAAAAAAATTTCCTCCCGCCAATTCCATATCTTCACCAAGCAAACTCTCTTCTTCTTCACTAACATCGCGAAAAATCGGCATTTCTACTTTGTTAAACCCTAACTTCCTTGTCCCCTTTCTATCTCCTCGGATAAAAATTTATCACTCCCAAAAAAAAAACCCTAATTATCACCGTCTGTTTCATTAATCATGCCTTCCATGATTTCTTCTGGGAAAATTCTCAGATTAGAGATGGAGAATTTCAAGTCTTACAAGGGCCTTCAAGCAATTGGCCCTTTTAAGGACTTTACCGCCATAATTGGTCCTAATGGGGCTGGCAAGTCTAATTTAATGGACGCTATTAGTTTCGTTCTTGGTGTTCGTACAGGTCAGCTTCGTGGAGCTCAGCTTAAGGATCTTATCTATGCGTATGATGACCGTGAGAAGGAGCAGAAAGGTCGTAGAGCTTTTGTGCGATTGGTTTATTTGTTGGCTACTGGGTCTGAACTCCACTTTACGCGCACTATTACGAGTGCCGGGAGTAGTGAATACCGGATTGATGGGAAGATTGTTAATTGGGATGAGTATAATGGGAGATTAAGGTCGTTGGGAATTCTTGTTAAGGCTAGGAATTTCTTGGTGTTTCAGGTGATTATATTTTAATTTTTTGATTTTCTTTTTCTGTTTGGACTTTTCGGAGTGTACTATGGTTCTTTAAGTTTGTGCTATTTTGAGTGAGTTTATTTGGCGCTGTATTCTGTATGCTTGGTATATGTGCTGTTTTAGTCTTTTCTGTTCTTGGTTGACTTTATTAATTCTATTGCTTTAGCAGTTAATCATTGGTCCAGAAACTGCCTGAGCTTTCTTGAGAATATTTGAACTTTAGTTATAGATTAACAATATCGTTATTTGAATGCTGAATGACAATGAAATCGAGTATGAAAATTGTATATAACTTATTAAGTGGAGTCTAAATATGGAAAAAAATAAAGTTTCACCTACTTTAAGCAGAGTTATGCCTTATCTGAGTTGAATCACCCTTGAGTAGTGCACTCTATTCGCCTACTTGGATTGTTCACAACACATACTCCAGTCATCATATTTGTTCTTATTATTCTCATTTTGAGATCCTTTGTGATTACACTTCTAGTGTTTTGCACATTGGGCTTTGTCAGGTTTCTTCTCCCAAATGTTGTTCTTTACATAGTCTTGTCCCATATTTACTTATACTTTCAATGCTGTGTGCTATTGGGACTTTAACATTCCGCGCTTAAATAATTTTCTTGTATCTTAGTTATGTTAAAGTGTAAGTGTCACCTGGTTTTATCAAATAGCCACACAAAAGCAGAATTCTTCTGGTCAAATTCAGTGACTTGTCAACTTGATTGAAAGAAACACCTGGAATTCTTTTTAGCCAGTATGATGGATGCGATAACTAAATTTTCTAGATTTTAAGCTTATTTCTGGTAGTTATTTCATCCTTATATGCAGGGTGATGTGGAGTCCATTGCATCTAAAAACCCAAAAGAACTGACTGCACTGCTGGAGCAGATTTCTGGGTCTGAGGAGCTCAAGAGAGAATATGAGGAGTTGGAAGAGAAGAAAGCGATGGCTGAAGAAACATCAGCTCTGGCTTATCAGAAAAAAAGAACAGTAGTTATGGAGAGGAAGCAAAAAAAAGAGCAGAAGGAAGAAGCAGAAAAGCATATTCGCTTGCAAGATCAACTGGTATAACCTCTAACATTTCTATGCTTATTGTCATGCCATCTTTGTATAATGGGATGCTGAAATTTTCCCATGCATTGTGCAAATGACTTATTTGTCCTCTCAATGAAAGTAATTGCTTTTATATCCTTTTTTTTTAAATTTTTATCTACAGAAAACTTTAAAGAAAGAACACTTCTTATGGGAACTGTATATTATAGATAAGGATACGGCGAAAACAACTGATGAGCTTGAAGGTGAAAAGAGAAATCGTGAAGGTGTCATGCAGGAACTAGAGAAGTTTGAATTTGAAGCAAGTAAGAAGAAGAAAGAACAGGCCAAGTACCTGAAAGAGATTGCACAGTACGAGAAGAAGATTTCAGAGAGAAGTTCCAAACTTGGAAAGAATGTGAGTTTTGTTTGGCATTTGTTATGTTGACAACAGTTCTTTTTGGTGCTTTTAGGTCCTTAAACGCAGATTTTTCATTTGAGGGCATTAAAAGGCACCAACTTAAATAGGGTGGGGACATGCTATCTCAATGCGCATGTGCAGATGTTGTGAATTACAATGTATTTCAAATGAGATTGGATCACAACTTTGTCTAGTTAATTGCGGACTAACAATGAAGTGACCTGTTTGTTTGTTTGGGAAAATGTTAAAAATTTTTGCTTGGGCAATTTTAATGCTTTTGTAAAGAAAGGTCAACTGTTAGAGTTTTTTTTTTTTGTTTTGGAAGTGGTACTTAATTGTAATATGTTTGGACAAAAATATTTTTAACTTTTACTTGGAAACTTTTCACAGATGGTTCTAGGGGTGAATGGGGGATACTGGTTTAAGTTTTCTGAGGGCCTTATTATCCTTTTACTTGTATTTTTATTTCTTTATTAATAAATACATTTTAAGTGAAAAAGTTTAGTATTACATGATAATTCATGAAGCATTATGTATGTGTGCATTATCTTTATACACATGTATTTGGGGGCTGAAAAAAGTACTTCATGTTTGTTTTTCTCTTATTTATTCACAGCAACCAGAACTTCTGAAATTGAACGAGGCAATGACACGCATAAATTCAAAACTTAAGAGTAACCGTAAAGAGCTTGATAAAAAAAGAGAAGAAAAGAGGAAACATGCTGATGAGATAGATGAGTTACAGAAAGGCATCCAGGACCTGACAGCAAAATTAGAAGATCTGCATGAAAAAAGTCGAGATAGTGGTGAAAAGCTCCCCCTGGTTGATAGTCAGTTAACTGAATATTTTCGGATGTAAGTTTCATATGGGAAGTTTTTATTAAAATATAAGCCTAATTGAAGCAATATGCAAGAAGCTTCCATTTTTATGTCGGAAGAATATCAATTTATGGTACATCAATACTGGAAAACTAAAGAGTTGAAGCAACCATAATTGGAGTACTAGGGTCGATGAATCTTGAAATGAGACGTGTACCATAGCAAACAAAGAAAACTAGGTTGTTGAGTTAAAAATAGATGGTTGCTTGACTAGCTGGTTGTGAATGAGTTAGGAGATAATTCCAGTGGACATTTGTAAGAGTTTTTGCCTATGTTTTGTTCTATGAAAATGATGTGCTATGGCCATTTGTTTATGATAGCAAGTGTTATTCCTATTTTACTGTTCTAATTTTCAGAGTTTTATCCATGATTATAGTTACTGAGGTTCTACTCAAATAGAATGGTGAATAGGTCAACTCCTTTTATTTAGGACCTGTAATTGTTGTCGTATGCATAGCATTCAGTACCATATAGAGTTTTCATGTTGAATAATCAATTGGTTTATGATGGTTGTGGCAGTCATCAAGCATGGGATTAAGGCTTAGTTGTTGTTGATGTTGTAGCTAATAGCTGAAGCTTGATAAGTTAAGATTAGAGGATACCTTCACTAGTGGATGTTCTGGTCAATCTTGCTATTGCATCCTAGTCTTTCTATGCTTCCTTTCTAACTGGGATTTTAATGCTGCAGTAAGGAGGACGCTGGTATGAAAACTGTCAAGCTAAGAGATGAAAAAGAGGTTCTGGATAGGCAACAGCATGCTGACATGGAAGCTCAAAAAAATTTGGAAGAAAACCTCCAACAATTGAAAAACCGCGAGAATGAACTGGATGCTCAGGAGGCACAACTGCGAGCAAGACAAGAAAAGATTCATGATGCTTCCACGAAGAATAAGAAGGAATTGACAGATTTGAAAAAGGAATTGCGGGAGATGCAAGATAAACACCGGGATTCCAGGTATTTAGGTTATTTGTTATGCACCTTTTGGACTAGTAGTTACATGTGTATCTAAGGTTGACTGCACTGAAGTTGTGGGATGATATGAAGTGAGGAAACTGAGAGGAGGAAGAAGAAGAATTGACAAGATGGGGCAGTCTCTGCTCCTCTCTAACTAACAGAAGTAGAAATGGGATGATGTAAATGTGGATTGTGAGATACGATTTTGGGAGGGCCATAGTTCTATGTGAAGATGTAGCCCTAAATCAAGTGGACTGGTGAATACCTATCATTTAGCCTATCCCAACTAGTTTATGATTAAGGCTTAGTGAGAGTTCAAGAATTTCACCTCATCAACATTCCTTTTTTTTTTGTCTTAGGTTTTGATATGTGGGTGGGTTTTTGTGACAGCTTGTTCTCATGTCTGTATTTATTTAGATTTGTTCAATGATTTTTTTTCCATTTTTTTATTACTTATAATTGGTAAAATCAAAATTATACATCTTGAAAAGAGAGTATTTCAATTATTAGGAATAAATATGAAAATCTGAAGTCTAGAATTGGTGAAGTGGAAATCCAACTACGTGAAGTGAAAGCTGATAGATATGAGAATGAGAGGGATGCTCGGTTGTCTCAAGCAGTTGAGACTCTCAAACGCCTGTTTCAAGGAGTTCATGGGCGGATGACTGATCTCTGTAGGCCAACCCAGAAGAAATACAATCTTGCTGTCACTGTAGCTATGGGTAAATTCATGGATGCAGTAGTGGTTGAAGATGAGAATACTGGAAAAGAGTGCATTAAGGTAGTACTTCTTTTAATCCACTTCTAACGTTTTAGCATGTTTTTCTTAATTTAGTTAAATTATGTTCATTTTTTTTTCTTTACTTTGGATTGCATTTGTATATATTATTGAATTCCAGATTCATTGCTTAATTTTGATTGGGGAGGTTCTGAGATTAGTTCAATTTGTTTTGTGCAGTATTTGAAAGAACAAAGGCTTCCTCCTCAGACTTTTATACCCCTCAAGTCAGTTCGTGTGAAGCCAATCATTGAAAGGTTGCGTACCTTAGGTGGCACTGCAAAGTTGGTCTTTGATGTGATCCAATATCCTTTACAAGATTCGTCGATTTTCATCTTTTGGTTCTGATTTGAGCAAAAATATCTAATATCACATAGCATCAAGTCGCTGAATAGCCAGCTAAGTGCTGAAATTCAGCTTCTCATTTGATTGATTTTGAAGTTGATCCATTTTAACAGGCTTTATGTTAATAAATGACAGGCTTTATCCAAAATTAGATAGCTTGTAATAGGAGCATCTTTATGCCTGACACTGTCGATTTGGTGAACCTGTTTAATATTTTACTAAAGATGTGCCGGTTCTTTGTTCTTTAAGATGAACATAACTGCATGAAGTGATAATTTGTATATGCATATAGTCAGTTTCAATATTCCCAATGATTGAATTTGTTAGACATCTTCATTTGTACAATTTGCTTTTTCTGTGTTATGTTTTCCCTGTACTTGTTTTTATGACCAAGACAAACCTTTTTAGTGCCTTTAAGAGTAGTTATAGTTTTGTAATTGGGTAGTTTTGTCTTGCTTTTGAAACTCATAGTATCTTAACTCTAGTATTGTAACTGGGTAGTTTCCATAGGCAAGAAAAACTTAGTGCTTTTAAGATTAATTCTAGTTTTGTCTTGATTTCAAAACTTGTGGTACCTTAAGTTTTAAGGTAAGCTTTAAGTTTTAATGGTAAGGAATTTTCATTCCTAGATTCACCTCTTGTGACTAGTACCTCTCTGCAGATTGTAGTATGGCTTTGATGAGAGAAATTGAAGGATAGTTTTAAGTGAATTGTTATTTAATAATTTCTATCGTGAATGGCGATTTTAGAATACAAAAAGAGCAGATTTTATACTCTGATTTAATTTTTCCATCTGTGTCCTCTTTTTGTATGGAATGTTACTTTTTGTGTGAACTAAGGGAGGAATTCAAGGGGCAAAATAAATTAAATGGTTTAGGTTTGTGGACTTAACTGTTGCACATTTGATCCAGCACTGGAGAAAGCAATTCTCTTTGCTGTTGGAAATACTCTAGTTTGTGATGATCTGGATGAAGCAAAGGTTCTTAGCTGGAGCGGGGAGAGGTTTAAAGGTAAATACTGCCTTTCTCAGTTATACATACTTTGCATCTTTTAATGTTTTGTTATGCAATTAACTATAGCTTCTTTTTCTTTTCTTCACATATTTGCATTAGTTGTAACTGTTGATGGGATTCTACTCACAAAGTCGGGCACGATGACTGGTGGCACTAGTGGTGGAATGGAAGCAAGGTCAAAACAGTGGGATGATAAAAAAGTTGAAGAATCCATTCTGAGTAAGCTCTGTACTTTCTTTCATTCTCTTTGTCTACATCATTGTTTTGCAATACTAATCATTGATGCTCTACAGAGCTAAAAAAGAAGAAGGAGCAACTTGAGAAAGAGTTGGACGAGCTTGGCTCAATCAGAGATATGCGTCTAAAAGAATCTGAAGCATCTGGTAAAATTAGTGGTCTAGAAAAGAAGATTCAGTATGCAGAGATTGAGAAGGTTGGTGTCCTTTTTTTTTTTTTCCCCTTCCTTCCTTGCAATATTGTGTTCAAGTCCTTTCTTGTTTTAATATGTAACTTTCCTTCTTGAATTTTCAAATTCGTCTTTAGAAAGATATATCTGAGGTTTTCTGGCATTTTACAAGCCCCAGTTCTATTGATAAGGAGTCTTGAAAACAATACTTGTGAGCTAAAGTATTTGAGATATTTGAGGTGGTACCTAATAAAACCAGAATATGCAACTTACAGTTAATTTGTTATGTATGAGTGCAAGGGATAAAGTCTGATTCATGTTATGCATGGTTGGAGGAAAGTGGAAGAACTTTTGATAAATGAGTGACGGGATTAAAAAAAGGAAAAAAAAAAAATAGAGAAAGCTGGTTGCTGGTCCCAAATGAATAGCATGAGAGTGATGATTGCCCATCCAGATGATTTCAGACATGAATTTTTCTTGATGCCCTACTGTGTTTCTATTGACTGATTCTGCTTCTGCTGTTTTTGTTGCAGCGAAGTATCAAGGACAAACTTGAAAACTTGAAAAGGGAAAAGGAGATTATTAAAGAGGAAATTGATCGTATGAAGCCTGAACTCCGTAAGGTAATGAGTGATCATGAATGTGCTAGTCCCCAACTTTATTTTTCTATATCTAGTGACCGATTCGGTTCACACTCTTACTGCTTGCAGTTAAAAGAGGCTATTGATAAGAGGGCTACTGAAATCAGGAAGTTGGAGAAGAGAATCAATGAGATTGTTGACCGAATATACAAAGATTTTAGTAGGAGTGTTGGGGTAGCAAATATCCGTGAGTATGAAGAAAACCATGTCAAGGCTGCCCAACATGTTGCTGAAGAAAGGCTTAGCTTGAGCAATCAGCTGGCAAAGTTGAAGTACCAGTATGTCTCTTTTATTGTTCCTATTGTCTATATTTATGTCTTGTGTTTGCAAATTCTGTGTTTCTATGAGGATGCATGATTGCTATTGTTGGAACATAGGGACCAACAATCTCTTTCTTGCAGCCTTTTTCAATATTTTACTGATGTTTTTAAGCAGATAAGAGGAAAACCTAGAATTAGCTGTGAACTTATAAATTTGGACCTGCAGTCTAGTTGTTTTCTATTGGTCTTTTCTTTAAGGATTCTTAATCATCATTGATGTTGATGTTCCTGCTGTACCTCTGGTGATGTCAATATCCTAGAGATAATTCGTCCATATGAAGTTGCATATCCACCCTTGATTGATAGTGATATCCAATGCTGAGGATTTTGACCTGGCTGTTGCATTAACATATTTGCTGATTTTCCTTTTTTAGCCATTTAGATTTGTTTGTGGTTTGTTCTTGTAATGTTGATGTATTTAATCATGCATTACAAAATCAATCCATTTTTAAGTTATGGTGCCACCAGGAATTGTATACAAGCATCTTTCTCCTAATGCAGGTTAAACAGATAAGGTCATGAATAAATTTGTTACTTTGATTCTTTCATGAACTGGAGAGCGTTTGAATACATGCTTGTTGATGTTTTATAAAATTAGAAGCTACCCTGCTTTATGCATTGGTCTTTGTTTAGCTACTTCATTTGGTAAGCATTGTACTGTAAATCTATTATATTGTTTCTGATGAACTGGATTTAGGTATTTTCTGCTGGCCACCTCTTTTCCATTTAGTCTTCGATTAGGATGTTTCTTTTTAGGTACTGTTATTATGGTATAATATAATCACAAAGGCAATGGAAGTCTACTGTTTATTCATGTTGATAAGTCTACTTCTAGCATATGTATTACCCTCAACTTGGAGAAAGCCTATTAGATAATATGGTATGTAAGGAATGGATCTTGTCCTCTCAACTTCATATTAGTTTTCTGGCTTACTTTCGAATGTGATTTTCTCTAAACCAAATTGTGATTTTCCATTATTCACAACTAGATGTACATATTATTGTAGTCACTTGATTTTGATAAATATGAGTTAGAATCCCAGGGATCTTGCATCAGGGGTAGATATGACATGAGCTAGAGAGAAGGGGAAGGGAATTCACATCCTGTTCCTATATTCAAGTTTTGATTCTGGTGTTTATAGAATGGAGAGTTTGTGTCATAGCCCTTGTTCTTATACCATCCTTTACCAATATATCACAATGTTATTCTTGATATTTAGTGGTCGACTGGATGTATCTGCTAATATAAGAGCTCTCTTCTATACTTGTTGGTCACTTTATCATATTGGTGAAATGATGCTTACAACTTCGTCCACTATTGTTATCATTTTCTTTGAGATTGACCTGTTGGCTTTCTGTAACTTGAAGGGAGTGAATATTGTATATAATGTTCCTCTGTCACCTCCTCTCTTTCTTTTCAGGTTGGAATATGAGCAAAAGCGAGACATGGATTCCCGAATTAGGAAGTTGGAAACTTCTATCAGTTCTTTAGAAAATGAACTGAAGCAAGTTCAGAAAAAAGAGGCAGAAGTAAAATCAGGAGCAGAGAAAGCTACTGGTGACATTGATAGATGGAAGGAAGAAGTACAAGGTATAATCTAGTTCTTCATTTGTTCATGCAAAGCTATGTTTCCCTTCTGGAGTATTGGGTCTAGAAGCCCAAATGTGCGACTCCCTGGGTTAGACTCCTGATTAATGTTGTGGCTTCATTTTATTAAATGCTTGCATGTAATTTAAGTATTTACAAAATTGATTTTTTATTATGAAATACTGAACTATGGGCATGTCTGTTATAACGTGATTAAAAAAAATTATGTAGAATAATTAACTGAAAATTCAAGTTCTTGACGTTATCCACTGTGGTGTACCAAACTCAAAAATTTAACGGCATCAGTTGCTTTGGTTCCCCAGCTGGCTACAGGTTCAATTGTGTAGCAAGATTATGTTTTGGAAAGCAACAAAGATCAATCCTCTAAAAAAATCATAAAATACTATGGTGTTGGCAGTACTTGTGAAGATCAGTATTGGGAGAAATTTGAAAACAAGATTTAATTAAAAAGATGCAGTAGTTCTTCCTTCTTTTTGGTTCAGTAACACCTTAGTTTTAAAATAAAAGTGTGCACTTTTATAAATTTATTTCTTATTACCTTGTTTTAAAATAAAATTCTTCTTTAATAAGCTGTTTTTTAGAAACACAGATGACTGTTTAGTTGCCTTGGAAGAATGTACTTCTAAAAGCTAATCATTAGGTTGCTCTGTAGAACTAACATGGGATATCGGAACTGTAGCTACCATCATGCTTTGGGAGCTGCTATGGGATATATTGTAATATCCATCGTGCTGCTGTAGCTAAGCATTCTATTGACCCTGGCCTGGGTTGCATTGCCTCTCCATGAGTTCACTATCAATTATAACATGGTCTGTATGGCTCTTTCAGAGTGTTGATCTGTGTGCATAGGATTGGTGTGGGGAAATCGCGAGTGTAAGCTGGTTGTTGGGGAAGCATAAGGCTTTATTTACCTGCTCCAAATTTCCAATATAACCTGTGTTGGATCTTGAAATTAGCGCATGTGCAGGCTAAAAATGGTGTCGAGTGTAAAATACTGGATTGACAACATATGCAAAAGAAAAAGAAGAAAATGATTATTTAGTCAACTTAAACTTTTTTGGAGCTGTACTATAGACTTGATTCGGTTTAGTTGTAATTAAAAAAGATGACAATGTGAGTGAGAAATGCCATTCTAATTATACTCGGAAAAAAGAAAAGGAAAACAAAAAAAAGGGGTTGAAAGAATTCTATGGTTTATGCTCTTTGATGTTTTCTTAGATAACTTTATTCTATTGTTAAATTTTGTAAGTAAGGTGCTCGTGGTGGTTCATGGTCGAGGTTTGTGTTGAACTATATGATAATGTAAAACCATTTCCCAGGCAAGTGGCTTGGGATTCCTTAGGCTTCTTATTATGCTTCAGAATGCTCAATATTGTCTTCAAGATCTCTTCTTTAAATAGATGCTTTCATGTTTCTATTCTATGATTTTCATGTTTTACTCTTATAGAGTGGAAATCCAAATCGGAGGAGTGTGAGAAGGAAATGCTTGAATGGAAGAAGCAGGCTTCTGCAGCTGCAACAAGCATATCAAAGCTTAACCGCCAGATAAACTCAAAGGTCAGGGGTTAATTTCTTCTTTCAGAATCCTCCTTACTAGAAGATTCTATGAGTGGCATGGGAGAAGACAGCTGAAATGTAATGTACCAAACTGCTTTTGATATACTTTTCCTTGCTTTACAGGAGGGACAGATTGAGCAACTATTGTCTCGGAAGCAAGATATAGTTGAGAAGTGTGAATTAGAACATATCAACCTCCCCACTGTTCCAGATCCCATGGAAATTGACTCTGCCGCTCCAGGCCCATATTTTGATTTTAGCCAACTGAATAGATCTCTTCTTCAGGATAGGAGACCTTCCGACAGGGAAAAGATTGAGACAGATTTTAAGCAAAAAATGGATGCTATAATATCAGAAATTGAAAAAACTGCTCCAAATTTGAAGGCTCTGGATCAGTATGAGGCTTTGCAAGAGAGGGAAAGAGTAGTGACTGAAGAATTTGAATCAGCGAGAAAGGAGGAGAAACAAATAGCTGATGCTTTCAATTCAGTTAAGCAGAGAAGGTGATAATTACAATTTTTTTTTCCTCTTCTGTAGCAAGCTACTTCATAAGAAACAATCAGGGAAAACAGCATAAACTGGCATTGTAAATTTTTGTTCAGACAATTGAGACAAATAGAAGGAAATGGAAATAGGAACAGAATACCACTTCTAGAAATCCTTACTGCTCGTTGCACATACATCTTACTTTCTATGATAAACTGGCATTATAATTACATTTTGTTATTGATGTTAATCTTTGTTTCTTTGTGTTTGTGTATTCTGTTATTGTGTATTATACCAAAAATATAATAAATGCAATTGTTATTTCTTTTTATCAGCAACGCTTCCTGATTTCTTTTTTGTTTATGTAGATATGAGCTGTTCATGGAAGCTTTTAACCACATATCAAATAACATTGACAAGATCTACAAACAATTAACAAAGAGTAACACACACCCTCTGGGTGGGACAGCATATTTAAACTTGGAAAATGAGGATGACCCTTACTTACATGGTATCAAATTCACTGCAATGCCCCCAACAAAACGTTTCCGAGACATGGAACAGCTGTCTGGTGGGGAGAAAACTGTAGCAGCTTTGGCATTACTCTTCTCTATCCACAGGTATGCCTTTATAGTTTAGAGGAATTGCTTTTTTAAACATCTCTGAGATATTGACTAGACTGCTGGATTGGTGTGGCCTTTTCTTTTTGTTGTCAAGGAGTCAGCTGTCTGAGTGAGAGCTCTGTGTTCTTCTCAGAAAGCAGATGTTGCTTGGCTTTACTACCTGTACATCTCTCTTTTTGTGATTTTGTGGTGTCTTTTGTTGCAAGCAAAACCTTCAATTCAAAAATCTATACTATTCACTTGCTTTTCCTTCTTATTAATTACCTCTGTATTTGGCTTTCTTCTAATGTGATAAGTTGCCCTTGGGTCTTCCTCCTTTTTCTGTGTGTGTGTGAAGATGAGTGTTGTTCCTCACCGGGGATAGCAGTTTTGCTTATTGAAATAATTAGATGCATTGCAATAGATCATCCAACGATCAGATAAAGCGAGCTAGTTATTGTAGGGATCACGAGTAGGATAGCAAATTTAATTTGCACTCACTGTCAATCTTTTGAGGGATTTCAGCTATCGACCTTCGCCATTTTTCATATTGGATGAAGTGGATGCTGCATTGGATAATTTAAATGTTGCAAAGGTTGCTGGATTTATTCGCACAAAATCATGTGAGGGAGCCTGGACTAATCAAGATGTCGATGGTGGCTGCGGTTTTCAGAGTATTGTGATATCTCTGAAGGATACCTTTTATGACAAGGCTGAAGCTTTGGTTGGGGTTTACAGGGACGCAGAGAGAAGGTGAGAGTCTTACTATCCTTTTCTTAAAAATTTTATTATATTTTCTGCTGTTTTACTACCACAGAATTTAATACGTGATAATTGTTTTATTTGTCCTGCAGTTGCTCGAGAACTCTGACATTCAATTTGTCTGCGTATAAAGATTCTTGAGGATTGAAATTCTTGCACTACTTATTTTGGTATATTGTGAATGCCTTAGTTCCTAATGCTAACATCATTACAATTACGGGTTGTAAATATAAAAAGATGACATGTTTGATGATTTTATCATGTTAGGCAGTGTGATAATCCGAATCAACTGGTTCTGGTATTTACGGATCCGAAAACAAAATTGCAAACTAGAAAATCAACAGCCCATGTAAATAGAAAGACAGTTCATAATTATGTGCTATGTTTGCAGTTTTCGTTTCTTGGATTAGATGAAGTCACAATTTCAGGTGAATTTTACTTCAATTATATTGAGTCTCTAAGATTATAGTAATACGGTATGCATGTCTTAAGACCGTTATATCAAGATTTAGTATTATTTTATTATTGATCTATTGGTTCAGAATCAGTATGCACCAAATACATCTCCGTAGCAGTGCAGTCTATATAATTACATTATATATATATATATATATAGAAATTGAAAAACATTATTATATATCTTATGTAATCTATATCAGCTTTCAAGTTCTTTGGAGTATTTATTATTTAATAGAGTTGTTATTGATCAAATTGGAACCTTGCAGTTCTTAAGTCCACCTAAATTTTACTAATTCTTCCTCAAACTGACTTGATCAATATGTGTAAATGAATTACTGGCATTTTTTTAACTGTATATTATTTTTATGTGTTTGTTGTTATTTCTTTTAGTAGGATTAAGTTTCGTTTTCTAAGTATGGGAAGGGATAAATTTTATTATTGATACTTGATGAATAGTAGTTGGCATTATTTACTTGCATACTCCACCAAAAGATTCTAAAAATAACTTCAAACAGCAAAAAATTTATTGATTATCCATAAATTCCGATCCGCCAAAACGACCACCAAAACAACTACAAGAAAAAACTCCACAAAATGTCACCCGTCCCTAAATTTGGCACTTTAGAGGAATTGGGAAAAACAACCCAAAACCTTCCTTTCTACAAATAAACATATTTATTTGTTGCTTAGATTCATCACAGATCGATTAGAAAATTAGAAATTTTTATTATTATTACGAAAAAGATTTCCCTTTCTTTTTCTGTCAGTGATTAAATTCCCAACTCAAGCTCTTCTGAATATTCCAAATTTGGGAATAATGAAGGAGATAATTGAGAAAATCAATAAAGGTTGTGAAGATGAAGGAGGTTACAATGATGAAGAAGAAGAAGAAGAAGAAAGGGAAATCTTGGAATGGTTTGAAACCAGCTTTGTAGAAATGGAATCAAGAAATCAAGAAAGTGAAAGAAAAGAAATGAAGCTAAGGAAAAAGAAAGCTTTGTTAGATCTGAGGTGCAAGGTAGAAGATGCAATTCTTGATAATTATATTCTTGATCCAAACCCTAAATCAGAAAATAATTCCAAGAATGAGATAAAAAAGAACAGGAAAGGACAACAAAGAGACATTAATTTATGGGGTATCCCTCTATTACCAAGCAAAGGCCATGAAGGCACAGACATTGTTCTATTAAAATTCTTGAAAGCCAAAGATTTCAAAGTTGAAGAAGCCTTTGATATGCTAAGAAAGACTTTGAATTGGAGAAGAGAATTCAAGATAGATGCAATTCTTGAAGAGAACTTGCATTTTGATCTTGATCATGTTTTGTACATGAATAGTGTAGATAAACAAGGCCACCCTTTGTATTATGCTGTGTACGGTGCATTCAAAGATAAAGAATTGTATTCAAAAGTTTTAGGAACAGAACAAGATCGAGAGAAGTTCTTGAGATGGAGAGTTCAACTCATGGAGAAAAATATAAAGAAGCTTAGCTTCAAAGCAGGAGGGGCTGATTCTATACTTCAAGTTACGGATTTCAAGAACAATAGACCAGGTCCAGAAATGAAAGAGTTGCGTTCTGTTATCAAGAAAGTTTTCTTACTTGTTTCAAATAATTATCCTGAGATTGTTCATAAGAATGTAAGTGCAAAGTTTTTTTTTTTTATATTTGATTTTTTTTTCATTATGAAATAGAAATTATTTATATCTTTTTTATTCAAGAACATATTAATTGAATAATTAATAACGTTTTAATTGTTTTACAGATATTGATAAATGTTCCATTCTGGTATTACACGTCTCATTTAGTATCATCTAAGCTGTTGAGCTCAAGAAGTAAAAGTAAATTCATTGTTGCTAGGCCATCAAAAGTCACTCACACCCTTTTAAAGTAAGACCCCTTAATTATATATTTTTCAAATCATTTGTAATAGTTAATCCAGTGAGTGATCCTGTAATTTACATTAAAAAGAGGAAAAATGTATACTATTTTGCCCTCGATCGATCGGATGTTGAGCTCTATTTACCTCATCAAGTTACTTTTGGAGCTCTATAAAATGCTTACATATATAATTGTTGAAAATGATAAAAAATAACCCTATATATAGTTATTGAAAGGAGTGCTAAAATGGAGCATTTCAGCTACAAAAACAATACATTAAGCATGCATGTGATATGGTGAAAATTCTGAAGAAATTAATATTGGTTGAAAAAATGAAGGTACATAACACCAGAAAATCTCCCAGTTGAGTATGGAGGTTTAAGAAGAGAGAATGATGTTGAATTTTCAGCAGAGGACAAAGCTTCAGAGCTAATTGTGAGAGCAAATTCATCTGCCTGCATCAAAATTCCAGTCTCTGAGGTACAAAGATATATTTTATTTAATTATTTAGTTATTAATATATATAGTTAGTTTTAAATTAAATTAAAAAATGTAAAAAATAATCAGGGAGGAGTGACAATGGTATGGGACTTCACTGTGGTGGGATGGGAAGTGACATGCAAAGAAGAGTTCATTCCAGATGATGAAGGTTCATACAGAGTTCTGCTAAGAAAATACAAAGAAAAGAAAATGGGAGAAAGTATTAGAAATTCTTTTTATATTTATGAACCTGGAAAATTACTCATTACTCTTGATAACACTTCTCTTAAGAAGAAAAGAGTTTTTTATAGATCTAAGACCAAACCCTATCTTCCCACTTACATTCTTAATCACAAATAGCTTCATTTTCTCTATATATATTTTTTTATTATTATTATTACTATTATTATTATTATTTCTATTTCATGTTCTTACCTTTATTTTTTTTGATTTCTCAATTTTATAGAGAGGCATTCATCCATTTCTTGCCCTATCTATTCCATATAGATTCCAAATTAACGTTATTAATATAGTGAAAAATGGATTTTATAGAGAGGCATTCATCCATTTCTTGCCCTATCTATTCCATATAGATTCTAAATTAACGTTATTAATATAGTAAAAAATGGATTGATTCGGATTATAAATATATTAAAATTTTATAAATTATAAATAGATCAAATTTAACTAAATTTATTATAATCATAAACGAATTATCATAAAAGATATATTATATAAATTTTTAAAAAAATATCTATAAACTTTTAGCATAATACAATATTTAATATTTAGATGGAAAAAGATACACGTTTTATTAATACAAGTACAACTCAAAAAAAGGCATATAAAGCCTATTTTCCGTCATTAAACTTACATTTATTTTGGGACAGAAAAGAAAAGAAAAGAAAAAAAACCTTAGATTTATTTAATTATGACATTATTATATTTTCAGCCTTTTCTAGAACTTTCTTAGCAGCCTCAACCCACCTTCTACGACTTGACGTTGACCTACTCATCCCCAAAGTCGTCTCCTGCCTTTCATACTTTATCCTCCTCGCTTCCTCCACCGATATCTGAAACGCGTTCGCTAGAACCTCCTCCGGCATGCCGCGAATGGCGGACGTCTTCCCGGCAAGGTCATGTGTCATCGTGTTGTCGTTGGTCTTGAACGCCACATATTCGAATCTCTCACTCTCCGCGCGTATCGTCACCACGAAATTCTGTGGCACTGTCAGCACCTGCCCTTCCGTTACCATCCCGTCGAACACGGTGTTTCCGTTTTCATTCACCACTTGAACCCTTGCTCTCCCCTCTACCGCATACATTATGCTGTGTGCGTTCATATTCCAATGCGGTAGTCTCATAGCATCCTGCATCATTCACAACATATTTTCGTTATTTATCCAGAAAATTCGGAAGAACTTCACGCGCAGCCGTGAGAGGGAATGGTTGACTTACACTGCGGAGAACGACATGGGAAGCACTCATTTGGAGCTGCCGAAGAATGGGAAGATTGTTGCTATTAACGGTGCTAACACGGCCAACTTCCGGTACATAGACATCGGCGCGTGAAGGATCCGCAATATTCTCTCTGATTCTCATTGTGCAGAAAGTCTCCTCGACGCCATTATTGTAATGTCCTCCTCTTCGTGGGCTATATTGTCTCTCATTTTCGGATCTCCGTGGCTGGACAACCTCAAGTTCGCCTTCCACTCTGACAATGCTGCCCCTGTAATCGTTCTCGCATTGAAGTCTCCTGGCCAACCCTTCGTCTACATTGAAAACTTCAGCTAACAACCTGGAGTCCAACCCACAGAACAAATTGTTGCAAGATCCCCGCTGTTCACGGCTCCTAGTCCGGGGGCCGTATGGCTGCCGCCGACGGCCGTAATCACCACGGCTGGTCTCATATTGTTGCGGGAACTCATCTTCTGGGTTACCAGCCAGATAGAAGAGCTGTAGCACATATTAATATAATTAGAATATACAAACGTTAAAATTTAGTATTTATTCAGTGTATACATATAGAAATCTTACTCTAGGATTATTATCAAGCTGGTTGTCTTTGTTTTCGGTATCGAAGAGAGTAACAGCAACAACAGGTTCATTGCCGTCGTTGTAGACCCAGTGGGCAACTCCGGCAGGCAAAGCAATGATGTCACCTCGCCGGAAACGAATAATTTTCTGGTGGTCATCTTGCTCTCCATAACTGCCGCCTTCAGATTCTTGAGACTCCTGGAATGTTTCAGGGCATCCAGGGAACAAATTCCCAGTAATACCCTTCCCTGATGAAATTAAAATACAAAACTATATCAACTTTTTATATATATTAAATGGAAATGAAAATCTTGGGTCCCAATGTTGGATTCTAGATTAGTCGGTTGCGTTGGTCTAAAAAAACTGGACAGAATACCCAGTCCTCAGATATTACCTTGGACAATGTAGACTAGACGAGGAGCATTGCTATATTCAGGCAATAAAAGGCCTCTAGGCTCAATTGTACGGCGAATAAGAGCAACACCGGCGCACCTTAACTGGTCGTGGTTAGGGTTCCAAGTCTCAACTACACCAGCTTCGCAATCGATCGTGTCGTCTGGTCCTATTGCATTTATCCTATCCAGCACACACTCGTCTTGCCGCTCATGTTTCTGGCTAGCTACTAACCCATGAAAGATGAATACAGCACAGAGAAAAACAACAAAACCTAACTTAGCCATATTGCTATACTGTAGAAGAAGAAATGGCCAACTTAGCCTGTGGATTGAAGAGAGTGTGTGTGGTGATTGGTATTTATAGTACAAAGAGGAGGATAAGATTATGACACGTAAGATTAGCCACTCTTCGCTTTGCATGCCTCCTTGCCTTCCTTTTATTACACATCATTATAGAGTACGCAGGTGTCTTTGTTTTTCTGTGAAAATTTACTCTGAAATGCATGCATAGGGTGAAATAAGTTTCCTTTTCTTTTGTTTTCAGTGTAGGTTTGTATGTTTTCCACTGTTAATTCAGGCTATGAGAGCTGTCATTGTTGCTTAGAGTACGCAGTTTTTATATAAAAGGAACATGCAGTTAATGAATTTTTTGATTGTTTGATCATAAAATGAAGCTTGTTAATATTAAGATAAAAATAGTTGACTTGGAAAATAAGTTAATTCACTCTCTTTCGTAAATCATTCTAATTTTGCAACAAATATTTGATTCCGAGGTAAGTCATAGAATTAAATATTATGATTTGATTAGTTTATTTTTGTTTTAATAATTACTCATATTATTTAATTCGATTCAGTTTGGCACATTATAAACATATAAAAACTCTCACAATATTAATATTTTCGCCATTTATAATATTCGAATTCGAAACCTTAATTAGAGATATTATTTATGAAAACTGCTAACGGGTGTATATAGAGTTACTAGACATACATACGTTTTAGACTTAACGTTCAAACAAACAGAAAGAAGAACAAAGGGGTTATGGCAATGTTAAGCAAGATGCATGCATATCCATTGGCAATCATAATATATAAATGAATGTTTAGAATTAAAGGTGCCAAATTTAATTATATTTCCAGAATTTGATCTAATATGTCCTTAATATTTCAATTTGTAGGTGATCCGTTGATGACTTGACTATTCGATCCATAATTTTTTACATTGATTTGAGTCGATCTGCAATAGCCATCTAAATATATAGATGTTTAACATGGCAAAACTAATAGCGTCAATACCATTATGTGAAAGAAAATCAAATTAACACTTTATACTTTTCACTATATATATATATATATATATGTTTCTGCTAAGCCCATAATTCAGTACTTTTTTTTTTCAATTATTTTATTTAAGGTGAACTCTATTGCTAATTTGATTCATAATTACTGTGGAGTTCGAATTTTACTTTTGCAAGCATTTGTAAGTTATAACTAAGTTAAGACAAAAAGACAAAGCAAGTAAGGATACCACATGATAAGTAGAGTATGTGGCGCGACGAACAGAAACCGTAGGTAGAACTGCTATGTCTTGCAACTCATCACTAGTGGATACGGACATCTGGATAAGCGTGCTCTCTTTGTCATCCTATTTTGTTCCTTGTCTTAACATTGTTTACAATTAAGAAATATGTAAAAGAAAAATAAACAACACATTAATTGTAAAAAACAGGAAAACATTGTAGGATTAAATTAGTTCTTTGATTTTAATAAACTTTGGTTTCAGATCCCATAAATACAGTATAATTGTCTGCCTTTTAAGGATTGTGAAACGGGCTAAGAAAACACTAAAATTTTCGAAGAATGAGATAAAATAATAGTACTCAATTCTTTCTTTATTAAAAATTTATATTATAGAGTATTTTTAAATATATGGAATAAAAGAAAGTATTTTTATCCCTTTTACAGTGCAAATTTAAATTAAGCTAATAAATAAATTTCGAATTGCGGATAGTTACCTATTCACATTCACAAAGTCATCTTGATATAAATGTAAATACGTCATTAAAAAAAAAAAAGTTGAGATAAAAAAAGGAGAAGAAAAAAGTTCGACACGATTAGACAAATAAGCAGTTTATAAGTCGATTCACTTCATTGTTTTGCTATAAAGTCATGATTCGCTTCATTAATTGTCACAAAAGAACAAAAATCTAAAATAAAAAAAAAAAATAAAAGGAAAACCTCAAGAACTTGTACAAATTTGCTGGCTATTATTTATACTTGTTTCATTGGGCAGTTGTTATAAGTCTCAAGTAGTAGGACACCTGCCGTAGGTGAGTGATGAGGTGTCAGCCACTAGGCCTAAATAGCCATGCAGACAAAACAATGCACCATTTTGTGTATCTTCCCCTCCTTCTACCTATAAATAGTAATACCAAAACCTGTTTACTTACCAATCCATAATCAATAACACAATGGCTAAGCCTAATTCATTGCTCTCTCTTTCTCTCTGCCTTCTTCTATTCCATGGCTGCTTAGCTCGCCCCGATTTACAGCAAAGAAACGAGTGCCAACTCGATAATCTGAATGCCATGGAACCTGATCACCGTATGGAATGTGAAGCTGGGATGGTGGAGTCCTGGGATCCTAACCGCGATGAGTTTCAGTGCTCCGGTGTGGCTGTTGTTAGGCGTACTATTGAACCTAATGGCCTTCTCTTACCATCCTACAGCAATTCTCCTCAACTCATGTACATTGTTCAAGGTTAATTCTATTCTTTTGTTTGTGATAATTTTAAATTTGAATACCTAGTCTGAATCTGATTTATTATGCAGGTAGGGGTATGACCGGTGTTATGTTTCCTGGGTGCCCTGAAACATTCCAAGAATCTCAAGAATCAGGTGGCAGCAGCCGCGTTCAGGATCAACACCAGAAGATTCGCCGTTTCCAACGTGGTGATATCCTTACTTTACCTGCCGGAGTTGCTCATTGGTGCTATAACGACGGCAATGAACCTGTTATTGCCGTTTCTGTTCTTGACACCTCCAATTTTAACAACCAGCTCGACGATAATCCCAGAGTAAGAAAATTAATTACGCTTTAGATGTATAATTGTGATTAATTAAGCTCGGTTTTAATTAATATTTATTGTGTCACAGCATTTCTATCTTGCCGGTAACCCACAAGATGAGTTCCAGATGCAACAATCAGAGCGCCGCCGCAGTCCGTCGGAGAGGACACGACTTGCAGGCCGTCGTGGAGAGCAGCAAGGACAGCGATCTTGCAACAATATGTTCTGTGGATTGGACTCAAAAGTGCTAGCTGAAGCATTCAACATCGACGAGCAACTGGCAAGGAGACTACAGTGCGAGAATGACTTCAGAGGCAGCATTGTGAGAGTAGAAGGTGGGCTTTCGGTTGTCAGGCCACCAAGAACCCGACAAGAGATCCAAGAGAGAGAGCAACAACGTATTAACGGCGTCGAGGAGACTTTCTGCACCATGAGAATGAAAGAGAACATCGCTGATCCCTCACGCGCCGACGTCTTCGTCCCTGAAGTTGGCCGTGTCAGCACCGTCAACAGCCACAACCTCCCTATTCTTCAGTGGCTCAAACTCAGCGCCTCCCACGTCGTTCTCCACAGCGTAAGTGAATTTCCACCTGCGGAGCGTCAAGACAGGCGCTTCCAATCATCTTAACATAATTACAGAAATTAACAGGTTTTGCTAATATTTACAGGGGGCAATGAGATTACCGCACTGGCACATGAACGCTCACAGCATAGTATACGCAATAAGAGGTCAATGTAGGTGTCAGATGGTGGATGAGAATGGAAACACCGTCTTTGACGGCACGTTAAGCGAAGGTCAGGTCTTAGTGGTGCCGCAGAATTTTGTGGTGATGAAGAGGGCTCAGAGTGAAAGATTCGAATACGTTGCCTTCAAAACCAACGAAAACGCAATGACGGCTGATCTTGCTGGCCGGACCTCAGCCATGCGTGCGATGCCGGTGGAGGTAATCGCCAATGCATTCCAAGTATCGAGGTCAGAGGCTGCAAGAATCAAGTTTGGAGCAGAAGAGACTACATTTGCTATGTCAGAAAGGAGGGCTGATGCGTAATTATGGAATTGAAATTATTATGTTAATGTAAATTAAGAGTGGCAGGCACTTAGCCTTTTTTATTTTGTTTTGCTTTGTTTTAATGTTCTGTTTTAGTTTATTGCATGGATAATGTATGAATAAATAAGACTTGGATCGGATGATCTCGATCGTATGTAAGTAGAAAGAGCTTCTACTTGTCAATAAAGGTTTCCTTTTTCTAATTACGTATTATGTCTATTGATTATTTTTTGGCTTTTTTAATCAAATAAAAACCATTCGTCCGTTTTCTATAACATATATATAATTAGATGTTTGGATCTACACAATTACTTTCCCAGGCCATTCATCAAACAAATCATTGTATTTTTTTTGGCATTGATTAAACAATTCTATTATATTCATACATTATCCATGCAGATAAAATAATAACTTAAAATTGCAAGGGTGTAGTTCCATTTCCTTTCCATCATTTCAGCTCAATTTTGATGTTTCTTAAATTTTGATGAAATCTTGGGAGACAATTAGTCTGATGGAGGAAAAAAAGCATTGTATAATTTAGAAAATTATATAATTCCCCACAAGTCTGCCGTATTGATTTATTATTCGTTTTATTTATTTATTTATTTTTTATAGAGGGGAAAACAATTAGAGGAGTTTCGTTCTCAGCTATAAGAATTCAAAAGCCTGCGCAAGCTATGGTTGCAGAGTTTGAGTCCACAGCCAAGCTCATGCATGTCAGTCTGCTTCTTGTTCACCAGTCTCAACCCCTTTCATCAGACACTCAAAATTTCATTAAATTAGTTCGCAATTGATTGTAAGTTATGATTAATATATTCTAATTTGAGCTAAGAAATTTTGGACAAAGCTAAATGTCAAATTGGAGTGCTAAAAGAACTCTACAACCAACTCGCTTGAATTTTAGTAATTTCTATTTTTTTAATTTTTTTTTTTATGCAGGTATCATAGCAGTCGGAGGGGTGAAAATCAAATGGTGTGGGTTAATTTCATTTATGTTGATTCAATTTTGGCTATTGTAACGCTATAATTACAGCTCTATGATTTTGTAACAAAAAAAAATAAAAAAAATTACCGAAAAAAAGACATTTCGATAATCGGCGGGTGTTTTTTATGACTATTCAATTGGACACGTCATTCAACATGTACCATAAGCCAATAAATGAAACTCACATGACGTAAGGGAAAATTAAAAAAAAAAAAAAAAAAGAAAACATACGTAACCGTCTTACTCTTCCTCTTCCTCTAGAAATTCACCCCCTGATGTTTTTACTCTCACTCACCTCCATCACAATCTTGCTCTTCCTCCTCCTCATCCTCATTTTGTATCTCAACATTCACACCATATTCTCCCCAAATTCCTCCACACAAATCGTTACTCTTTATCTTTTCTATTAATCTTAATGGACCAATCTTGAGGCTTTAGACCGAAAACAACTCCTCTACCAAGTTGAAGAGGAGTCTGCGATGACCCATGGCGGGCACGACCCGTTTCCCTATGTGGGTAAGGTTTTTTGCCACTGCCTCTAATCTCTACTCGGGTAAGGGTTGAAGTTGTGCCATGGCGCTTGTTCTGTTGGTTGGTGATGATGGCCCGGTGAATGACGGGTTTTTTTTTTTGGTGTTAAAATTCAAAATAGTTAAAAAAGTAGGGCTACAGTAAAAGTAATTAGCCAAATAGGGTGTCAGAAAACGGCAACTTAGGTTGCCGTTTTCTGACTGGGTGGGTCCCACCCAGATTTGACTCTGAGTTGCCAGAAAACGATAACCAATTTATTTATTTTTTTAATATCCTTCAAAGGCTGCAGCGCACAGATGTTACTGTGCGCTGCAGCCCAGCAGACCCGTGCTTCACGGGTCTGCATTCTAAAAATATAATTTTTTTTCTTTTTTCTTTTTCCTTTAAAATGGCATACATCCGAGCCATTTTATTTCTTCTTTTTCATTTTCTTTACCATTAGCTTATATTTTCCTTTCTCTTTTACCTTCAACTCTCTCATTTTCTTTTCACTCCGTTATTGTATTCTTTTGCATATTAATTTTTATTTTATTTATTATATAAAATAAACAATATCTTATTGTTGTCTTCATGGGACAAAAAAGGTATTGTTACGTAAATAAAATATAAATTAATTTTGTTAATGAGATTTGAATATGTAGCTAACTTTTTTTTGTCATTTTTAAATTGCAGGTGTTATTAAATTTGTAATATAATTACGATCAATATTTGAAGAGGTAAGTTATTAGTATTTATTTTATTTATGAAAAATAAATTTTGTTTAAATAAGTTGAGATAATTATTGAGCACATGTTTTTTTATAGTTAATTTAGATAAATTATAATCGTCAATATTTGTAGAGTTATTAGGTGTCAGAATTTAGTTACATTTATTTAACTTTATAGTGTAATTTTCTAATGTATATGAATATATGGAAAAATATATGTAAGTGAATGTACTATTTATAGATTTAAATAATGAATTTAAAATAATTTTTAGAAGTGAATTAATTAAAATATTAATCTTGTAGATTAAAAGAGTAATTAGTTTAAAAAGTTAAAATATTTATGAAGAAGTAAATTTGTATATAATATTATATTATAAACCTGGAAGGGAAAAATTATTTTTAAGGAGTTAAGAATTGAAATAAAATTTTAATTTGGAGAAATAATGAACTAATTAGTAAAAAATATTTGCATGCAATAAATTTGTTAAATGATTAAAAATTTTTAAAAATAGTTGCATGAAATGTTTTAATTTACAAAAGATTTTAAAATTTGTGGAAGGTATGTAAATTTCGATAATATTAAATTATGCATTAATTATAAATATTTACATTAAATGTAGGAGTAAGAAAATGCCGATTCCAGCAATATTTATAATTCATACTGGAGGACAGTCAATATGGGAATACCCGGTTATCAGTATGATACTTCAAGCTCCTCAGAACGTTCGAGGAGATTGAATCTCAGAAACAAATCGACATTTGCAGAACTTTTTCATAAGATATCAGTTAAATTGGATTTAACTGTGAATGTGAGGGTTAGTAGAGTAATATATAAGTGTCCTATAAATAGTCAGGGGTCGTATTCTTGGGCACTTATGGATGTAACTGATGACAATGACATTGATCAAATATATGAAAATTTTCTTACATTTCCTGGATATACTATTGCGGAGCTAATTGTTGATACTGAACAAATTGTAATTGGAGACGAACAAAATGTGTTGAATAATGTTGATCAGTTGAATACCAATATTGCTGGAGATTCCATACAGATGGTGGATGAGAGAAATATATTTCTCGATAATTTGAATTTTGCAAGCAAAATTCGGACCGATTTTGGTACACAGTTTGAGGATCCAGCATAATGTGAAGGGGTTGATGATTTGGAAACTATACAAGTAAGTCCAATAAGAGAGTTTAGAGGGCAAGTAGAAATGAATTTTCCCTCGGGTTCGAGGGTTGAATGTAGCGACGTTGCATGTCATGATATCAATCATATAAATAACGGGTACATTTCTCCAAGTTTAGATCCAGATGAGGATGATGAAGAGATTGACTTGAATGAAGCTGTTGAGGAAACCGGTATTGGAAAAGATGACCAATTTGTTCCAAGGAGCTCAACCCATGTGACAGTAGACCTTCAGAATCTGAACATGAATGATATCAGAGATGATGTGGGTGGATAGCATGAGATTTCACAATTTTAATTTTTATCAGTGCACTATGTATGAATATTAATTTTGCAGAAACTGAGATTAACATGTTGAATGAGTCCCCAATGATAAGATGGGATGGTGTATTTGAATTATGCGAAGGCTTGGCATTCACATCAAAGGATGAAGTGAAGGCATGTGTAAAAAAATTTTCGATTCTGAATAATATTTCTTATAAAGTTATCGAATTGAAGCCATCATATTGGGTTGTTTGTTGCTTGTGAGCTGATGAAATAGGTTATCCGTGGAGACTACGAGCCATGAAAAAAATAACATCTCCATACTAGATTATCAGTGTGTACAAGGCATCCCACAATTATACAACATCACTGGTTTCTCAACAGCATAGACAATTAGATACGCAGATCATTTGTGATTGCATATTGGAGATGGTTAGTGTAGCCCCTGATCTAAAAGTTAGTGTTATAATGGCTGACATCGGGAATCGTTTCAACTATGACGTATCGTACAGTAAGGCTTGATATGCAAAGATTAAGGCACTAGAAGAAATATTTGGCAACTATGAGGATTCGTATGTGAAATTGCCTTTTTATCTCAAAGCTATGGAGAGGTACAATCCGGGTTTTTGCTATGAATTTGTTGTTGATGACAGTGCAAAATAAAATTGTAGGCAATTCAGAAGGCTATTTTGGGTGTTCAAGCCAAGTATAAATGGACTATCACACTGCAAGCCAGTATTGCTGATATATGGTACGTTCATGACAGGCAAGTTCCATCAGACTCTTTTGATTGCAAGTGCTATTGATGGTAATAATTACTTGTACCCGGTAGCATTTGCTGTGGTTGAAGGCAAAAATAAATTAAGTTAGGGATGGTTCATGACATGCATCAAGCGGTATGTGACTAATCAGTCAGGTATAATAGTTATTTCTAACCAGCATGCGGCCATTCTGGCATTATTTCGTGATGAAAATAGTGGCTGGAAGGAGCCATTAGCGTTTCATCGTTATTGCCTGCGCCATTTTGTCAGCAACTATAATACCACCCATAAAAATTCCAAAATCAAGGACATGTTGTATAAGCCGGTATGTGTATTATAACTTTTTTTTATAATGAAATATAGGTTTATATGTTAAAGTTTGAGAACTTTATTAATATACATGATATTAATTATTGGTAGGAAACAATTTCCAACTCAGAAAGTTTTTTAAATGAATGGAAGAAATTAAGGAGCTTGATGTTGACTCCTACAATTGGGCCATGCAAAATAATTTGGAAAAATGGACATTGTCCCATGATAATGGGCAGATATGGCAAAACTACTACGAACATTGCTGAAAGTGTAAAGAGTGCATTAAAAGGTGTAAAGATGATGCTTTTTTGTAGTGTAGTTAAGTACATTTATGCACGGCTGGTAAAATATTTTGATGATAAAAGGTGCATGTATCGGGTTCAGATAGCTGCTGGTAACACTTACACTCAAAAATGTATGAAAGAGATGGGAAAGCGTGCTCAAAAGGCTACTGGTCATAGAGTTGAAAGTTTTGATCCACGTAGTGGGCTTTTCACCATACAGACGAAAAATTAGAAGAGCAAGCGAAAAGGCAATAACACATAAGCTGTTAATTTGGATTGCCGTAATTGTGAATGTGAAAAGTTCCAAGGGACCAAAATGCCGTGTTCACATGCTATTGCAGCTTGCATGCATGTACGTGTTGACATGTGGACATACGTTGACAAATGCTACAAACTATCCGAGGCATTGAGCTATTACCAGTTTTTTTTTCAGCCGCTAGCACATCGTGATTATTGGGAGCTATATGTTGGTCCGACTTTGATTCCGAACCCGGAACTCATAAGAAAAAAGGGTGGACCGTGAACCTCTAGATATCGAAATGAAATGGATAGAAGAGACCGCAATAGGCCTAATCGATGTGCACTATGTAGAAATGAAGGCCACAACAGAAAGACATGCCCAAACTTGGCTCGTCTGTCCGAATATACATCAAGCTATCCTTGAATTATGTAGTTTAACATACCTGAAATAAATTTTCCGTTGTCCGAATTTTGTAATATATGAAACTATATTGGCATGTAACATTGTATATGGACATATTATTTAATTTAATAATAATAATAATAATACGTGTATTAATAATAATAATAATAATAATAATAATAATAATAATAATAATAATATTACGTGTAATAATAATAATAATAACAACAACAACAATAATAATAATAATAATAATATTACGTGTAATAATAATAATAATAATACATTCAACTTCATACTAATTAGTACAAAAAGTGCATATGTACTTGTAGGTATTAACAAAATAAATAAAGATTTTTAAGCATGATAGCTAATGGAAAAAATGTGATCCTATACCACATCTAATCGGCCTTTTACATCGACCAGGATACTTTCGGTGTGGTTGATCATCTTGTGCATCGCTTGTTCCTTCACCACCTAACTCATGGTCATCCCCAGATCTAGCTGAAACAGTGTGTTTGGACCGTCCCTCACTCGATCTTGAATCACCACTAAATACATCATTGTAGAAATCAGAAAATAATGGCATTTTATTGGTTCAAGGCCATATTCTAATTTTGATGATAATCAAATCTTAAATAAACTCTATTGTAAATTCTTTTCTAAGCAAATTTCTGCAGAAGTTTTCTACATATTTCTCTGATGCAAAACAACAAATTCTGGAGATCAAGTTATATCAAGCATGGACTTAAGATGTCAATTTGGTGAGATGACTTAGTTTGTTAGGAATTAGGATATTAAAATAGAAAATCAAATTGAGGTAAATTATTCCTACTCATGCATACACATTATAGCTTTAAAATTGCACAAAAATATTTTTAAGTTAGAAAATGAACTTTTGATCAAAACTAGTTTTCGTCAGAAAATGGTTTTTTAGAAAATAAATTTCTGTCTGCATCAATTTTCTAGCTGAATTTCTGTAAGTATTATATTTCTGGATAAAACTCAGAATTTCACTATACAACAAAAATAACGGCTAGTTGGAATCTGTTTTTTCTGTTTTGCCCTCCAACAGCTAGAAATGGCTAGTTTGTATTTCAAACATCTAAAACTGATTTTTTGAGTATAAATACATGTTTTTTCACTCATTAGAAGGTTAGAGAAAAGTTGGAAAGAATTTCTACCTCTTAAGAGAAAAGTTTAATTTGTTCATCTCACTTTTCACATCTTTTGCACTTCATTCTTTATATATTTTTCTCAATTTGATTATAACTTTTTGTTGTAATTATTTGTGAGGAAATTCTTTTGTAAAAGATTGTGAGTTGGGTTGGCTAGAATCTAAGAGAAAAAATCTAGTAAGTATTTTTAATTTTTTACTTTGGGAAAAAGATTGTGAGTAGATATACAAATCTAGGATTATATATTGGCTTTGACTCTTGCCCTTAAAAGAGTTAAGAGTGGAGAGAAAAGTTCAAGAAGTGAATCTTGAGGAGTGGATGTAGGCAAGTTGGCCGAACCACTATAAACTCTGTGTGTTAGCTTTTCTGTCCTCTTTTCTGATACCCTGCATTTCTACAACTCTGTTTTTGAAATTCCGATAATCGTAATTTCAAAATTGTTTCTTAAAATTATTCTAAAATTTTTCACATACAGTTTCAAAGTTATTTTTTGAGTTTTTGATTGTAAAAGAACTTGCAAAAAATCTGGATATTGCTTGCATTGCAGTTCTGTATTTAAAGTCAGAAATCTGTATTTCTCTACATTTCAGTTCTATTAGAAAAATTAGCCAGAAAAGTTTGAGATACTCAATTCACCCCTCTCTTGTGTGTCTTTGGGACCTACACGTTTGTCCTTCGTTTCCTTGTATGTTAGGTTCTTCATTTCTACCAAATATACTTTCGAAGAAATCTTATTGATGTACAGTAAGTGATGATTAAGGATCAGTATTGAATACTGGTACACGGTAATCACTAGGTGTCTGAGTGAAATCAGAAGATATGGGCATCCCTGTATGTTGATAGCTTGAACCACCTGCATCAGCCTGATTATGACTCGTTGACCCAACTTCGTAGGATGACACATTTAGGCTTGGCGTTTCTGTCGCGCATTATTCGTGCGAAGACTGAATGTCATGAAAAGGCCATGATATGGGTGCTAGAATCTGCGTTACATTTGGATCGTAATATCTATATGTAACACTCGCACGCCTATCAATCATTCCCCTCTGACGTCGTTGTGTCCGGAAGTCTTCAAACTGGGTTTGTATAGGTGGTATGCTGATTGGATTTGGACCGGGCTACATTGGATAATCAGTTAATAATCGATCGTCATGACCGATTACACCAATTATGCTTCCATTATCCTTCTATTCGTTAAGACATCACCTTCATCATGTACTAATCTTTTGGCACCATCAGCCTAAAATAAATAAATTTATAATTAAAAGCTAAAAATATGACATACAATTTGAGAAATTCTATTTTACAAAATAAAATAATCATGAATGAAATACTTACAGTTGCTGCACAGGACGTTCCACTGGGGGTTATCCAACGTCTCATGCGTTGTACGTACCACTGCATGTATTCTGATCGATAACTTAATTGATGCCTAGGCTCTTGGCCAACAACAACCCGGTTGTGATGGTTGTTCCACTCATTTATGAATGCCAAAAATTCTGTAACCCAATTCAACAGATTTTGATCCCGTAAGTCTATTTAAATGTAAGTTATCTTGTGCCATGGGTGGAAAAGGAATTGGTTGGTTAAAACCAAACTGTCTCATCACTCTATCTGGATGGTGCCACTCAATTATATGGAAGCAGATGAGTGGAACAATCGACATCCAGCAGGACTGACCACTTGTGTAATAATCTGGGAGCAAATGAATTATATTCTGATAAGGCTCCCACTCAAACTGCAAAACAAAAATGATACTAATTATTATCTACTCAATAATAGATAGCTGTAGACTAAACGTATTATGTATAATATTTTACTACTAACCTGTTCAGTAGACTGCATATCTAAAATTTCTCAATATGTATTCATGTCCATCCTATGGATGTGGATATTACGCATGTCCAATTATTGTGCCCACCTAATATAACATCAAGTTCATAAAACGGTTATTTAAAGTATAAATTAATTTTAATTAAATTATTTTATTTTTAATATGGTAGTGATACCTGAATTCGTAAGGCATGCTTTGGTTTATCGTGTATGGATGCATATGAGTCATCCTAAATTGGGGAAGTCTTTTCCACGCCCACATTTGCAAGAGTTGCTGATATCCAGAAACTCCTTTTGTATTGGGACGCGTGGCCCTGCAAAAATTTCTATACAACCAAGCTATACAGGCTGACCCCCAACTGTATTGTCCAATGGATTCCAAATCTGCTAGAATAGGTAGGAACATTAGATGGACCAATGATGAATTTTGTGATACAAATAACATTCCACCAAAACATCTCAGCATCCACGCACGAGCATGCTGTCGTATGACTTCAGGTGTTGCATTTTCAGGCACTTCACTAAAGGTTGCATCCAACCATGTCAATTTTACTTTTCCTCCACGCATATCATTCTCAGGAGGAACTGCTCTAAGTAAATTATGACAAATTGATGGCTAATCCATATTTGTTCTTCCGTTCATAGGTTCACCATCAATTGGTAAACCTGTCAAAATTCCAACATCTTGAAGGGTAATTGTCGTTTCACCACATGTCAGATGAAATGTGTACGTTTCAGGTCTCCACCTCTCAACAAATGACGTGATTAAATGCCAATCTAAATATGTCACACTTATATTGACTACTCCAATTAAACTAGCTGCCCTTATATAAGGTAAAATTTTTTGGTCAATAGATGTATAGTGTTCATCTACACTACACTTTCTTGTCCTCAAAAATCCCTCTCAACCTTTAGTATAAATAAAACAAGTCAAATCATAAAGTAAACATAAATAAATAAATTAAAACTTCTTATTCAATATAAATTTATAACTAAAAAATTACTAATTATTCTATATTACGTCAGATCGATGTCTTCCTTGAAGTGCAAGCAATTCTCTATTAATAGGACCCGGATTTATTCTTGCAACTCCCATATGTCGATCCATGTCAGAACCTGGATCAATTTTTACATCATATGTTTTAAATGAGTTTAAATGAGTTATTAAATTTTATTTATTTGATTATCTTATGTTTGTTCATACTAATTTTATTTGTAGTTATAGTTATTTTAAATTATTCTATATGTACAAGACTGCAATATTTTATTATACAACTTTCAACTATATATTATATTTTATTTTGTAAATTATTACGTAATACAAATAAAAAAGATGACATCATTTCTTAAAATAATTAACATTGCTAATTAATATAAAACACTTAAAATAACAACAAAATTATAAATTTAACACCAAATACATTTTTATTCATACATGCCTAATTTCATTTTACATTCTAATGAACATAATGTTTAGGCCATCTATTATAATTATACCACCAACAATAAGTTCTTTGGGACACTGGCATTGTATCCCTAACTTTTAAAAAAAAATTTCACTAATTCCGTACATATCTTTTAAAAATATGAGAACTAATTCCTCATATTTTGTCACATGAGACATATTCCAAAATTTCATGATTGGTACCAAAAAAATTATTGCCACTGTCATCCAATTTGCCTCAACCTTCTTTGTCTCCGTCATAGGATATCCATCCATAATAATATTTTGTAATTTTTTATTAATTTGGATGATATGCTCGCACATTGTCATTCCATATTCGATTTGGCTGTTGTACAATTCATCCCATTTTCTCTTCACTATTGCCTTTGCCAAATCACTTATCATTGCTTTTGGAGCTAAATACATGTGGACCATCTATAATATGAAATTCATGTTAATAAATGTTATATAAAAGTTATATTTTACGTTTTCAAGGAAATTTTACGATTTATAGTGTCATAAAATGTATAAATCGATTAAATAAACCCACATTAGAAATTTATTAAACATTGCATAAACAAATTTTATTTTTTAAATTAAATCAAATAATAAAAACTTACCTTCAAAATGCTGATCGAAATTATATTTTTCAATTAACACCTCCTGCAATGTAAAAATGAAAATCAAGTTAATCATAAAATAAATTTTCATTTACACTCTATTAACATACTAATACATTTGATTTTAACTATATTAACATAATAATATATTTACTTTAGCCTAGAACAAAATAATGACCTAATAGCTAATTTATGTAAGAACTAAAATGAGAATACGTAAACGAAATTTGCAAAATTTTAAGGAAATGAAGAAAAAAATGAAGAAGGAAATGAAATAAGAGAGAACAATTATATAATAAAATGAAAAAAAGAGCCAACTTTGCAAGGAAATGAAAACAACTTCCTCCGAAAATGTTATTTGGCCTTTTAAAGCCAAATGTTTAAAAAAAGAAAAAAATTAATTACTAAAAAGACTCGTGAGGCACTTTGTTTACTGTGTGACTGCAGCTCACAGTAACAACTGTGCGCTGCAGCCTTTTACAGAAATAAAAAAAAATTATTGTTGAAGCTGCCATTTTTCTTAGAAGCTTTGTGAGCTTAGAGTGAGAGAGAGAGAGAAGCATAGAGAAGAAAGAAAGAGAAGTGGGGGCTGGTGTTTTCGATTTTTTTTTTTTTTTAAATTTGTTGTAGAATGATTCAAATTTGTTTAAAAAAATTGATCACATTTTTTCATATGTTTTTAGACTTAGTATTTGGTTGTTCCATTTTTGTTCATTAATTTACTGATAGTTGGCAGTTTGATTAGTGGCTAAAATATCTATTTTTCAGTTCAGCATTTGCTGGGATATTTTGTATTTGTAAGCCTATATACAGGCCTTCTTGCGATTGAATAATATTAAAAAATATAACGTAATGTAATGTAATTATAATTACATTACTATGTTTGGTTGTATTGGTAATGTAATGTAAATATTAATACATTTCTATATTTGGTTATATTATATATATGTATTGAAATATAATTATATTTATAATTATAAACTAATTTTTTATATAATTATTTTATATATTTATTATATTATGATCTCACATAAAAATACAATTATACTAAATTGTATCATTGTTTTTCCCTTATATATATATTTCATAAAAAAAAAATATTACTCCCGTGCAATAGTACTTATTAGTATACAGTGTTGGATTTAAAATTAAATCACAATTTAAAAAAATATGAATAGATTTTAATTTAGTTAAATTGATATAAAAATTAAAATAATAATATTGAATTTAAATTTCAGTATAATTCTTTATTTAAAAAAAATAGAAATTAAGCTGGGTAGGGAGAAAATCAAAATTTAAAGAGAAATATTTTAATGGGATAGTTAAGAGTTCAAAACCCAAAAAATTAAATCACATGTAATGAGAAATACAATACAATTTTAAGGGATTAAAAAATACACCAATGAATGTATTCAATATTACTAATGTATTTACCATTACAATACAATATAAAAATTTTACATTAACAAACATAGAATTAATTACTAAACTGATTAGATTACAATGCAATACTTCCTACTAAACATGGCCTTTTAGTTTTATTTTTACCTAAACTCTTTCCTACGAAATAATTTTGTATCTTCTATTAAAAAAACCAACATAATTTTCTCTTATGGCACGTGGACTTCATTTATTGGCTTACGTGGCATGTTGAATGAAGTGTCCTATTGAGTCATAGTGAAAAATATGCACCGATCATTGGAATGCCTTTTTTCAACATTTTTAATTTTTTATTACAAAATAATAGTGGTATTATTTTTTTAAAATAATAAAATAGTGATCATAGCATTATAATAGCTAAAACTAAGTGATTACTTATGAAATTAATTTTGATTTCTGTTAGAAATGGGAAATCTTTGAAGAAAAATTTGGATGAATGTCCATAATTTCGTTATATCAGTGAAGAAAAGATTTGGTCTTTTCTCGGTCGTCAAACATTTTTAACATATTGAATTTGAATTCGGTGGTTTACATTTTTAACTGCAGAATTTTGAACGATTGGCGACTGTCCAAATTTACTGATTGTTATAGATTTTTAACGATAAAATTTGAACTTCGAGCGTCCAAATTTTTCTTGACTAAAGAGCATTTTTCTTGTAGTCTCGACCTAGCAGGCATTTTATCTGTCTGATCAACACAAAATATACCCTGTAAACTCGGCTCGGCTATTCTTCTTTTAGGAATAACGATGAATGGAATCACACTTTCCAATGCGTGTGTGGTAAGCATGAGCCTTACCATGGATGGTGATTCTTTCCGCAAGTTTCAAACCTTCAGAGAACTTAGCAGCAAGAGGTGTGAAGTTGGGCAGCAGGTGTGGTACTACGTGTACTGGGGGGGCAATTTTCTTTATAAAAAAATTACATGCAAATAAAATGAACTTTAATATCCTTCCTATCGTTTCCGATAAAAATTTCCCAATATCGCCGCCGGTAATATGTAGGATATCCAAAATCATATACAGTAAATACTAGTGTAACAAAAACTCTACTAGATTTAACGTAAACTAATCAATAGAAATAAATTTATTAGTTCCACTGTAAATAAGACAATTATGCCGGTTTACTATTACTTAAGTTATACTCGCAACCTTGTGAATAAAACAGCAGAATTAAATCAAAACTTATTGATTCTACTGAACAACTCTAAATTAAAAAATGTTTATTGTATAATTTTTATGTTATTTTAATGTTTTTGCTTTTATCTTCTAATCAAATGCAGATAATTTTACTGAGGTCTCACCTTCAATTTAAGATCGAAATTTCTTTTCAACAATTCCAATTTCTCAAATTTTGAAGTGAATATCAATTTAATTTGGCCCTATCTTTCCAAGTCCACTTTCAACTCAGGTAGAGCATATATTAATAATGAATTAATATAATTATGAAGCATGGAAAAAAAAAATCAGACAATTACCATAACTCATAATTTCCAGTAAAAGGAAATATTTATTACCAAGTTTAGCTCATCTGCTTGCAGAACTAATTAAAAACACTACTCATCGCCAGAGACCACCAAAGTCTCTTTTATTTAAGGAGTAGTTTCACTATTTTAACTAAACCATAATTATCATATTCAAAAAAGAGGCTAATTAAGTGCTTAACGCTCTTAATTTACTTTAATTATATGTTATTATTTCAAGTCCATAATTACGCATCAGCCCTCCTTTCTGACATAGCAAATGTAGTCTCTTCTGTTCCAAACTTGATTCTTGCAGCCTCTGACCTCGATACTTGGAATGCATTGGCGATTACTTCCACCGGCATCGCACGCATGGCTGAGGTCCGGCCAGCAAGATCAGCCGTCATTGCGTTTTCGTTGGTTTTGAAGGCAACATATTCGAATCTTTCACTCTGAGCCCTCTTCATCACCACAAAATTCTGCGGCACCACTAAGACCTGACCTTCGCTTAACGTGCCGTCAAAGACGGTGTTTCCATTCTCATCCACCACCTGACACCTACATTGACCTCTTATTGCGTATACTACGCTGTGAGCGTTCATGTGCCAGTGCGGTAATCTCATTGCCCCCTGTAAATATTAGCAAAACCTGTTAATTTCTGTAAATATGTTAAGATGAGTGGAAGCGCCTGTCTTGACGCTCCGTAGGTGGAAATTCACTTACGCTGTGGAGAACGACGTGGGAGGCGCTGAGTTTGAGCCACTGAAGAATGGGGAGGTTGTGGCTGTTGACGGTGCTGACACGGCCAACTTCAGGGACGAAGACGTCGGCGCGTGAGGGATCAGCGATGTTCTCTTTCGTTCTCATGGTGCAGAAAGTCTCCTCGAGGCCGTTAATACGTTGTTGCTCTCTCTCTTGGAACTCTTGTTGGGTTCTTGGTGGCCTGACAACCGCAAGCTCACCTTCTACTCTCACAATGCTGCCTCTGAAGTCATTCTCGCTCTGTAGTCTCCTTGCCAATTGCTCGTCGATGTTGAATGCTTCAGCTATCAATTTTGAGTCCAATCCACAGAACATATTGTTGCAAGATCCACGGCGGCCTAGAGATCGTCTCCCCCACGGATCGCGGCTGCGCTTTGATTGTTGCATCTGGAACTCATCTTGTGGGTTACCGGCCAGATAGAATTGCTGTGACACCCAAAGTTTAATTAAAACCAGGGTATAATTTTTATTAATTAATCACCCAATTATATATATAAATTGATAATCAAGCCAGTGTATATTATTAATTAATTTTCTCACTCTAGGATTATTGTCGAGCTGATTGTTAACATTAGTGGTATCAAGAACAGTAACGGTAACAACAGGTTCATTGCCGTCGTTATAGCACCAATGGGCAACTCCGGCAGGCAGAGTAAGGACATCTCCTTGACGGAAATGGCTAATCTTCTGGTGCTGATCCTGAACGCTGCTGCTACCACCTGATTCTTGAGATTCTTGGAATGTTTCAGGGCATCCAGGAAACAACGTTCCACACATGCCCCTACCTGTTTTTATTTACATAAAAGAATCAGAATCAAATCAAGAAATATTTTAAATATTTATTATCTCAGAAAGATAGAATGTAATATATATGGAATGGAACCTTGAACAACGTAAACAAGCTGAGGAGAATTGCTGTAGGATGGTAATAAAAGGCCATTGGATTCAATAGTACGCCTAACAACAGCCACACCAGAGCAGTTAAACTCATCGCGGTTAGGATCCCAAGCCTCCACCACACCAGCTTCACATTCAATACGGCGATCAGGTTCCATGGCATTCAGATTACGGAGTTGGCACTCATTTCTTTGCTGTAAATCGGGGCGAGCTAAGCAGCCATGGAATAGAAGAAGGCAGAGAGAAAGAGAGAGCAGTGAATTAGGCTTAGCCATTGTGTTATTGATTATGGATTGGTAAGTAAACAAGTTTTGGTATTTATAGAAGGATAGCCTAAATGCACAAGGCAGGTTTGCATGGCTTCTTAGAACCAGTTTCTTACACCTCATGTAGCTCTGTATGGCATGTGTCTTAAAACTTCAGTCTCTAGTGCTAAGCGTGTCCCTCGAATGTCGAAGAAAACAAATACGACCTACTTCACACAAAAATCTAAAATTAAGGAATATTCTATGGGTTAATTCTACTTTTGTAATGATTTTCCATAATTAATGTTGTTTCATATCGTGGGAAACGCTAAATCTAATAAATAGGTGTTAAGGATTATTCTTTTGATGTTTCATTGCAATTCTGAACTAGCTCAAACCAACAAGAAAGCCTGATTCCAGTCTTCTTCAATTCATCCCTTTTTCTTATTAATCGAAAATCCAAGTCCTCGCATGTACTAATTATGGATTAATTTAGTTATTAGTACTTGACTAAAAATGGATTAATTGGGTTTTGATGTTTTAATATGGTTGATTGCTAAACTTGCTCGATAAATGCCTTCGTTGATAGAAATATTCCAAATTTCCAAATCAGCATTCATATATATATATATATATATATATATATATATATATATATTTAATTTGATTAGAAAAGATATTTGGTAAGTGTATGATGATATGTCGACGCGTGATTGTTTGTCGTTAATTTCATTTGTCAGTTAAATTTTTCGCCCTTATTTTCATTCATTAAAATGATTTTAAAGATAAAAACCGATAAAAAAAAGTTTAAAAGTATTTTCACGTGTTTTTCCATAATTTAAGTTCCAAAGAAATCATTTATCCTTTTTTTTAATACCATGAAATGATTATTGCTGCAGTGCCCACGTATAACAGTGAATGTACATGTTCGGCGTAAAATTAAAAAAATAATTATTAGATAATATTAAACAGAAAATACTAAATATTTAAAAGTGATAATCTTATGCACACGAGCGAATGTGTAGATGGCTCACATCTATCCAATCGAACTAAATATTTAATTGTTTCTAATAATAATAATAATAAAACTAAAAACAATGCCAATCAGGTAAGAAAAAGTCTTAGGTTAGATTTGGTATAGATAAAATTTATATATCAATGCAATAATAAAATAATATTTATAAAATTAATCGAAAAAAATAAAATAAAAATTAATATTCAAAAATATCAAAATTAGTTACTATTACTATTAGGCAATGAATTTAAAATGGTATGCCTTACGGAAAAGGGCAATATTGTCCAAAGGCGTAAAAAATTTAAAAAACGATAGTTTTCGAATTACGAAGCCAGGTCACAAATACTTCCACCACCACCTCTCCTCCGAGCTTTGGACTCTGTTCTGTACCCATTTTTCTTTTTTAATACTGAAGAAGAGGCATTCTTCTGTAATCTTTATCTCTTCTTTTCAAATCAGATCCCAAATTCAAAAATCCATAGCTTAAAAATGGAAGCTTAGTCTTCGAATCAAATCAATCCAACAAACATGAACGCCTCTTTCATTCTAATCATTCTCTTTCTCGCTTTCTTTGCAGCTTCAACAACATCAGCTTCGCGACCTTCATTTCTCTTCACCAGAACCAGAGGAAGATGCACTCCCCAGTAAGTTCTCTCTGTCTCTCTCTCTCTTGCAAGTATGTGAAACGCAGTTGAGTGACGAGTTAACTCAAGTGCCCGAGTTGATTCAGGTACTGGAGCAGCAGGACAGAGGCATGGCCAAGGATGGTCCCCCAGACGTCTACAGTTTCTAATGTGTTTGGATCCAGAACTTTTGAACGGTATAGATCTGGTTTGACTCTACTAGAATCGACTGCTAGGAATGACGATCACAACGCTTTTGTTGGGTTGTTGAGGCAGGCCATTGCAGCGCTTCTCAATTCTTATTCTAGAAATGGTTTTCTGTATTCTGCTTGGGAAGTAAAGACTCTACTTATACAAGGATTGGTCTCGGAGGAAGCTGCCGCCAAACAAGCCAAACAGTTGTTTCTTGCCAACGAGGCTTGTAATTAATTACCAAACAACTCCTTTTTTTGGATTGCTGGTTCTTGTTTAATCTTTGTGGTTTTCAATTGCTGGTGAAAATATTACAATTTGTTAATTAATTAGCAGAGAGGAATTCTAATGGATATATTTGATCATTAATTTTATTTTTCTTGTCTGCTAGTACAAGTCTAATGAATGTTTAAATAATTTTAATTTCTATTACAAATTTTTAGAGCTCGAGGCATTTCACTTCAGTAGCTGCTATATCCATTGCTGTAACATTTTATATGTTAGTTAGTAGCCATAATCAAATCATAAACAGAGCTAGGCACTGAACCTCTTTCGTATTAGCAAAGCAAATTTGGAATTAGAGGGGGGGATTTAAGAACTTTTGCAACGATTCTGAGTTCTTTCCTCTTTAAGAAGTAATGGGGGATAGGTTTATGTGATTGGTTTCCCTGTATTCCAACAAAAATAGGTGTGAGCATAGGCTGTTTCGATAACTGTTGAAGTTGAACATAATAGATAAAACAATTGAACTTTTTAAAATGAAATGTTTCGATTAAATTTTTTCTTTATAAGATTAAAGTTCATTATGATTTTAATTAAATTTTATAAATAAATAAAATTAACATATTTTGGAAACTTAAGAAAATCGTATATTAATAACATAATTATATGCGCAATAAAAAAACAGAATTTAAACTAATAAAAACATTAGATGTTGAGCAAAAAATACAAAAATGTGAATGTAATCCTCAAATTTAGACAAGTTGAATTATATAATAAAAATATACATATATATATATATATATATATATTTTAAAATTTGGTCAGTTAAATTATTTTGTGATCTTTTCTAGCTATTGGCATTTGAAATCTATTAGCCTTAATTTTAGGTTAGGTTGGTTTAGTATTTTGTACTGATTTTCTCCATGAAAAAGATACAAATTTAAAACCTTATTTTAAAAATATAAAGTATGATAAAATAAAAAAATTAAAAAGTTTAATATTGGCAAAAACTTATTTTTGGTGATTATATATTTTTGGAAGCGGAAAAGACGAGATTTTAATTTTAATTAAAATTTAAATTCTGATTAAACGAGAAAATAGTTAAATTCTTATGAGCTCGAAGTTTATAAAAGTCCAATCAAATTCTGGTATTTGTATGGCCTCGAAATTGTGCTTACAGCCCAACTGACAAATTGGAACCCGCTTGCGTAGCCCTAGGATTCGTTTGGTTTCACATTATTCTTTATCTTAGACATGGTTATCCCTCTTCAACTTTGTCAATCGTAAAGCTGATATTTCGGGGATAGGAAGGCCGTAATCCGACCAGGGTTTCCCAAATGCCTACTCCGTTGTGAACTTATCCAGTTAACCAAACAAGTCACTTCTCTCCTTGCTGCGGGAACGTTAGGGCATTAGTCCCTATTGCTTGTTTGTTTGCCACGAAAACTACACATTCTCCTCCTTTCAGTGGGAGGAAACTCTGTTTATAAACTACCTCTGAAAATCATTTCCAAATAAAAACCCCTAATTTTTCAAGAAAATTTGGCCTTCTAATGGCAAGTAGGAAGTTGGTTCGAGACTTGTTCTTTTCTAGGCAGCGATTCTTTCTTCACCTAACGTCTCAGCAGGTTCTTACCTTAACCTACGCTCTACAATTCGACAAAAGTTGCTGTTTTGTACGTATTTTTTTTTTTTGTATTTTGGTTGCTTTGGTTTATTAGATGGCGTTTTTCCGGTAGGGCTCAAGCACGAGATTGCGATTGCCGCCAACAAATGGATACTCTGGTTATCGTCGATTTGGTGTATTTAATGAGTTCTCCAAGAAAGTTAAAGGAGAGGTCTCTAGGTATTTGGCTAATCTTCCTTTCAGTCTCTCTCTTTTGCTATTTATTAATGATTGGTACTGTGCTGCCGTGATTTATTTAAGAGTTAAATCTCTGTACTCCTAATATTTTCCTTATTAAGCTTTATGGTGAAATTTTGCAAGTCAAGCTCTAAGATTGCCAATATCTTTAATTTTTTTTTATGAGCCTTTCTCGGTTTCAAAACAATATTTTGCTTATGGTATTAATTCAATTGCCATTTGATAAACTGAAGAAATCAAGAATTCCAACAGTCAGTCAAGGAGCTAAAGGAGAAAGCTGAGGAACTGAAGGGCGTGAAAGAAGATCTGAAAGTTAGGTAATCCCTTGCCATTATGCTAATCTGCAATGCAACTTTAGCTTTATTAGTTAATAGGCTGAGACATACTGTTGTATGTCAAGGGAGGGCCTGAGATGGTGAAATGGCGAATGCAGAACGAAGCAGACAACTGAGCAGCTGTACAAGCATGTGGATGGTGTTTGGACAGAGGCTGAAGCTACTGCAAAAAAGGTGGGCTATATCTTATTTGGATTTTATTTTATTTTTTATGCTCATCAACCATGCAAGTAGATTATTCATATTCTATATTTGTTCCTTGAACACAAAATCTGCACATAAGGGGTAATGCCTTTTTTCTTGTCATATTCACAGTGCTCTTATGAAGTAAATATACGCAACATAAACAACAGATAGAAATACGCAGAAGCTTGTTCATTAATTTATGACTTTATTGCTGCATTCACACAACTGCATCTACCTCTGCTTTCAATTTTTCCATCCTTTACTGTGCCATGCTTGTAAACAGCTTGTTCTTCCTGGCAAATTTATCTGGTTTACTATAGTTCTATTATAGCCATTCCAGTTATGTTCTTGCACATACATGTAGCAAGTTCTGGGAAATTGTTAGCTAATCACTTTTCATAGGATTAATGAATTTGCACTTATAATATAGAATTTAACTTTATGGGTATTATCTTTGCAGGTTTCTGACAATGTTAAAGAGAAGATTTCAGCAGCCAAAGAAGAGGTCTGTTCGCTGTTTGTTTGGAGAGTGCTTTTGCTGAGTTGCTTCTACAATTTTGACATTATCACCTATCATTATTATTGCATTTTATGGAATCCAGGTCAAAGAAACTTTAAACAAGGGGAAGCAAGAGTCTTCCGGGTCCTCTAACAGTACAGATAATGATGGTGCTGATGCAAAAGAAGGCGGTAAGAAAGCTTCATCTGCTGAAGATGCAGACAAGCAAACTGGTAGCAGTGATAAGTCGGAAACAATTTTTGGAAAATTTAGGTCGAGCATACCTTCCTCCAAAGTGTCTTCAGCCTTCCATAGATTGAAGGAAGCAAAAGTATCTGACTTTGTAAAGAAGGGTTATGATGTTGTGAAGGATGAATTATATGGTAACCCTACTAAAAGAAAGCACCTGGAATATACCCCTCCTCCCTCCTTCAAAGGTGAAACAAGTACAAGAACGGACATAGTTGTGCTTCCCTCAAAGCAGTCTAGATGGAGCAAAACATGGGGGGCTTTCAGAGAAAAGGTTAGTTTTTGTTGACAATATGGCACTTAGTGCCATCAAAAGAAACGCATGTAAAACTTATTCTAATTAGCTATTTCTCCTATTGAATGAATCTCTTCTTTATAAAAAGATGCGAGGCCATCCTTACTTCAAGCGTTTTGCTGGCTTTAGTGAACCTGTGGTGACAAAGAGTCAAGAGGTTAGTCCATTTCTGTTGTGTGTTTGACAAATTCTCTCTCTTGGTCAGTGCATTAACTTCTGTTTTGGCTGGTAATCACAGATTGCAGAGGACATGCGTGAAAGATGGGAGACCAGTGATAATCCTATTGTTCACAAAATTCAGGAGTATGCTTCTCTCTCTCTCTCTCTCTCTCTCATACACACACGCGAGCGAGTGCGCGCACATTCTTGTTACATGGATTTTCTAAAGTGTTATTGAGGCAACATTTTCTTGCCACAACAGTGTCGGTGATACAATCTTTCGAGAAACTGATGCTGCTGCATCAATCAAAGAGATAACTCGTCGAGATCCGTATGGTCACAAGCACCTTATGTCAAAGTTTTTTCCTTGAAATTTCTAAAATATTAATAGTCATCCACTTCCTCCCATTTGATCTGTTTTTTTTTTTTTTTTTTAAATGTCAGATCATTCTCTATGATGGACTTTGTGGCTGAAGTTCAAGAAACTGTTAGACCTGTCCTTAATGCTTACATGAAGGTGAGTGCTAAGGTCATGTCTGAGTGCCATGATCTTCTTCACTCTGAGTGCCATGATGTTCTTCACTTTATCTTATTGTCTTACACACAACACACACACACACAGAGTTTCATTTGACAGTCATTCATGTTTCCTATTTGTCGTAATAGATGTTTCCATGTGCAGGGAGACTTAGAAGCTTTGAAGAAGCATTGTACCCCTGAAGTTATTACTCGGTGTGAGGCAGAGCATAAGGCTTTTCAGAGTCATGGTATATTTTTTGATAACAAGGTAACCACTTTCGCCTTGGAATGCTCAGTGCTTTTGTTCTCTTTGATCCATTGTATTTTGAGAGGATTGCAGTACTCTGTTTAGGTTCTCATAACAGTGGATCTCTATTTCAGAGAGCATTCACTTTGTTTGGATGACAGAAATGTCTCTTTTTCCTCATTACGATGGTAGCTAAATCTTTTCATGTTTTCAGCTTGTTCCACTATTTAAGCCAAAAAACTTTGCCCATGGTTGCTTATTGTTCTCTTACATTGCTGGTCTTCATAGTATTTCAAAATATTGCTAATATTCCATTGATATTGCCTTAAAGCTGGAAGCATAGAGAATTGTCAATACTTGGTGACATGCTAGCATTCGCGATGCAGAATATGCATTATGCATAAATTGAATAATGGAAATGATTTTAAACTGTCTTGTGATTTTTTTTTTCATTTTAAAATTTAGAAAAAACCATGCTTTTAACATTCTACCTTGAAATTATAAAAGTGGAATACATGGCATTATTGTCCTAGTCTCATTCAATTCATTGTTGCAGATGCTAGGACTAGGCATTGGCAGATGGAAATTAGTTTCTGTTGTTGCCTTAATATGACTTAGTTACTTAGTGTCCTTTATGATGAGCTGGTGAGCTTAGGTCTTGTTTTGATGCAGATTCTACATATATCTGAGGTGGAATTAAGAGAGATCAAAATGATGGGAACTTCCCCAATAATCATCGTGGTGGTATGAATCCTCTTTTTATTTGCTTTGCTTTGCTAATACTTTGATTTAAGACTTCACAACACTTTCTATTAATTAATGGCTCTGGATTTTCAAAATAATTTTGCAGTTCCAAACTCAGCAAGTCCACTGTGTTCGTGATCAAAATGGTGCAATTACAGAAGGGGGCCAGGTATATATGAATCTTATATCAAGTTTTCTGACCATTTGGTCAATCTCCAAAAGAATTTCAACATGTGCTGACCTAGGCCTGCATATTTAGTTTCTAGTTGGTTGTTTATCATTTGTTGATTTCCGTGAGGTATTGTAAATCAAGCCATCACTACCAGTTAACCATTTTTCATACTAATGACTAAATTTAATTTGATCAATTTATTTGTAATTTTTTAGATTGATTAATTTAGTTTGCATGAATAAAATTTTGCAAAATGGTCATTTTTTGTTTGTCGACTTTGGTCCTCTCAGTAGAAGTAAATATGAATGAATATAAAAGACATTATGGTATGAAAATTTGGTTCTTAAGGAATGTTTATACTTAATATAGTACGGCATGTATATTCTCTTGTGGCTTGTTTTGGTTGACTACCAGGATATTGAAATGTTCAGGAAATCAATTCCGGATAATTTATTTCCGGAATAGTTTTTGTGGTTTTCTGTTAGCAGTCTAGGGTTTTTGATTTGTGCTGTCCACCCCCTATTATTAACAATTACAAAGGGCACATAGGAAATTGATACCACAAAACATTCAAGTGTAGTGCATTAATCTTATACAGCATCTTGAGTGCCAAACAGCCTTCTGTTATACTTCTGAGAATGAAGTTTAACTTGAACATAGTTTATGCTTGCACATGAACCATTTCTGCAAAGATTCGGAATATGTTTATAAGAGAATTTTGGTGCGCTTAGGATACAATCCATACTGTATACTATGCATGGGCGATGCAACAAATAGATCCAGAAGAACTTGGAGAAGGTGCTATCTACCCTATATGGAAGCTCAGAGAGATTCAGCAACTTGGGATCCAAGCCCTCATCTAGGCTTTTGTTTGTCACAATTGACTCACAGAGATGTACACCATTAGATTACTCTGTTTCACATCTTTTTCTCTTTGTTATTTGTTTTGTACCCTGCTCTTCTCTGGGTTTTGTCACTCCAGGGAAAGCTTTGGTTGATATCTCTTTGTTAATTTTATTAAATAAAGAAATATTGGATAGTTCGCAAAATTTGTAGTAGTTTTTCTAAATGGCAGCATAGGGCCCATATTCAATTCAATTAAAGTGATATCTTACTGGAGATTGCATTATCCTTTTTTTTCTTTTTTCCATATTTGGATTTAGAAGAATATTTGCTATTGCTGGAGTGATGATTGTTGAAAGCTAAGTTACGTTGGCTTAGAAATTGCTTTGAAGGTGACCCCTACCAACTCCATGTAATGTTGAAACATCTGTGGTTACCAGTATTCATGCATCAAGTTTTGTTCTTTTTATCAGTTTTCCTTCTGTGCCAGTAAAACTGCAAAGAGCCAACCCTTTTTTAATGATCAAAGTGGACACCATTTAAAGTAAAGATTTAACACGTTGAAAATGACAGTTCTATACTTAGTAGTAAAAAATTGGTAATGAAATATGGACAGTTGCACCATAATCGCGTAGAAAAACTTTTCTGTACGAGAGCAATATAATTTAAAGAGATGGAAGAATTAAATTGTCATATGTAGGGATTATTATTATTATTATTATTATTTAATGATGTAGGTAAGATATGTCCTTCAGTAAATCCTACGTATGACAATGTGATTTTAGAGTGGGTTACAAGGGAACCAGTGCATGAAAACAAAAAGGAAGCCAAATATTAATTGATTCCGTTAGAAAAGGTTTTACATCTCACACTCTAAACCTCTACAATACTATACCAACTTGATGGATACTTCTCGAAGTTCACAAGAAGGAATTTATCGACGTGGCCTTGCCTGCCTTAGCTACTAGCAGCTACACCAGTGGCATACGCATGGTGCTATATAATTAGCTATTTTATACACCATTTGAACAGAACATAAAATCCTATTATTCAAGACTTCAAGTTGAGATTCTTGGAGGAAAGAGCATAGACTGTGGATCCCTGTTCATTTTGAGTTGTTGAGCTTCGCTTGGAGAAATCTGATAGGAATTAACAAGAACTTCCACAGGCATTGCCCTCATCAATGATGTTGATCCAGCCATTGGATTATTCATTGGGAGGCTACTTGTCTTGAATGAAATATACTCACATCCATTATTTCCTGCTCTTGCAAATAAAACATAGAATTGTGGGATCACAAACATATCACCTTCATTCACTACTTGGTCCATTACTGTGTTTCCATTGTCATCCACCATCTGCACTCCCATGTCTCCTCTTATTGCATACACTACTCCCCTGTCTGTCATTGAGCTATGTGGTGTATGCATTTCATTCTACCATTCAAACAAATCGTGTCAGCAAAATGCGTCTAAAAGTAACAAAATTGACAAGTCTAAGTGTCCGTATATGTAGTAAGCAGACGTTTTAGAAGCGTGCTCACTGGCATGAGAATGCCTCTCTCAGCGCTCATATCAAACAAGGATAGGATAGGAATGGTTTGTTGGTTGACAATGTTGATTTTGCCAGCTTTTCTAGTGTACGAATCAGCATCTCTCGTGGTGTCAACATTTTGTTTGATTTTGGAAGAGCAAAAAGTTTCTTCAAGTCCGTTAATAACCCTCCCACTCCCACCATGGCTGTACCCTTCTCTTTCTCTTCTTCCTGAGGCCGAAGCATCTGCATTTGTTCATTACACATCACAATTGTACCTCTATTATCTCCTTGCTTCATCCTCCTTATAATGTTCACAGGAGCATTGAATGACTCTGCCAAAACGTCATCGGCTAGAGCGCGGAGAACGTTCTGGAATGTGTCCTGAACAGTTTGTGATCCCCTCCGTGATTGCGATCCTCCAGTTCTTCGGATCATTCTCTCGGATCTCGGTTGGCCGCCTGCTAGCATAATTGCCTTCACCAAATCAGAAGTGTTCCCCTGTTAGTTAGTTTCACCACAATCATAAGCTCTTATTATTTATTTCCAAGAATTACCCGGAAGCTTTGGTCGAGCTGATTTTCCCTGTTGTTGAGATCAAAAACAGAGACAGAAACAAGCTCCTCATTACCGTCGTTGTAGCACCTGTTGGAATGATAACAACATCTCCTCGGCTAACCCTGTGGAGTTTCTGGTGTCGCTCTTGTCTTCCTTCTCCCGTACCGGTTTGGCCTCCTGCTGTTGTTTGCTCTGAATGGTATGTCTCTGGGCATCCTGGATAGCTTATTCCTAGAACTCCCCTTCCTGCACCGTTTCCCATCCCAACATAATTCATAAATTTCACCTCAATTCTTGGTGTCTACATACAGGGCTGAAGCCAAGATTAAATATTGAGGGAAATTTAAACTACTCAGTGTAGTTTGGTTGAAAACAAAAACAAATTTAAATTTAATTAGCACACATTCAAGTCAAAATTAAAAAATTAAAGGAGAAATTAAAATTTGTAGAAATCTTTTGCTTGCCAATATATATATATATATAGTAGCATAATGTAAAAATGACATTGAAAAGAAATTCAAGAATTCAAGACTTTCTAAATTTGATGCATATTTTTATTTTGGATAAAATTAAATGAAAAGCCGAATTAAAATATTATAAAAATATAACTTTTTTAATATTAATTTTTATCATTTATAAAATTTGATTTATAAGATTTAAATTTAAAAGAATAAATATCAAAAATATAACTATTTTTAATATTAATTTTTGTCATTTATAAAATTCGATTTATAAGATTTAAATTTAAAACAATAAATATTAAACTGGTTGAATCAATCAATATAATATGTGAAAAACTACTTGAACCCTATTAATATTATTATAATTATAAAAAAAAATTGACAAGATGAATGCATTTAAATTGACAAGATAATGCATTTTCAATTATGTCGTAGCCAACATGTCAACTCATCTAAATAACTTTCGTAGTCAAAATATTAAATGTATGGGCATACAAAGAAAAAAAAAAGTAGATGTATGTGTGGGCAATTAACCTTGGACAATATAAAGCATGCGAGGAGAAGGGAAAAACTTGGGCAAGGAGAGGCCCTTAGGGCTAATGGTAGTTCTCATGGCGGCGACACCAGCACACTCGAATTGCTCATCCGAAGGATCCCAAATCGCAGTGGTTCCTCCTTCAGACTCCATCCTCTGAGAAGGTTGAGTTGTTGTGATCCTTCCTAGATGGCATTGCTGTGCCTCCCTTAGCCTGGCCAGCCTCCTGCTTTCTGAGGATGACGATTCCCTTCTTACAGCAGCTGCAAAAGCTATCCAAGAAAGAAGAAATAGTAAAACAAGCTTAGTAGTAGCCATGGCCAAGTGGTTATTGCAAGAAAGAAGGAGATGGGCTAGCTATCAAATAGAAGAGAAACTCCATTTTTATAATGGGGTTAAGGTATTGGATTATCTGCATGGAAGCATTGTCTCGATGCTAAGAGGGAGTCGCCACCTTATAGTTTGAGGTGGTCAGGTGAATATAGTATGTGGGTGAAGTGAAGTGTTGCACCCACCACTTGTCTTCTCTTGCCTCTTCATTCACTGTAAACTCTCACTCTTATAATTATACTATTAATTACTATTTTTGTTTCGCAAAGCCTATCCTCGTCTCCTCAATTCACTATTGTTCTAGGGATGATAAGGTGTGCAATAATAGTGCATAACATACTGTTTAATTGTATACTAAAAATAAAAAATAATTTTATTTTTTATTTAACATACATACTGTTTAATTATAAACTAAAAATAAAAAATAATTTTATTTTTTATTCAACTGTGTACACTATAGGACATATCAATACTAACATTCATTATTTTTTTAGTTTTTAAAATTTTATTTTAACACATATTGAATTTAAATAATTTTTTTTTTAAAAAAAAAGAGTTCTAAAATTCATTCAATGTATACTAAAATAATACTCTTATTTTATTTAAATTTGATAAAATTAAATTCAAGTAGAATGATATAAAAAAGTGTAAGAATTATATGGACTTGAATATTTAAAGAAGTAGAAAGAAAAAATATGAGGCTAAAAATCTTTTTACTTTTGTTTAGATAAATTTCATGAATCAGTTTATTAATATATTATATTGTCATTTATATATAAATAGAGTAATGATTAATATATATAGATGACAATACATTATTGATATAGTTCATGAAACTTGTCTGACTTAACCTGGGCAAAAACTCATGGGTCTATTTAATTTCAATGTTAAACTATGGTTTGAAATACTCAATTTATTCCACTATTTAATTATTAAATTCTTTTTAATTGACGCTTCCACTATTTAATTTATTCTCCTATCTGGCCTTAGGATTTGATTTCCCATCCCGAATAAGATGCCTGGTCCGAAAGAATTAAGTGCTTGCTAGCTCTTGGCATTCATCTCTTATTGAAAAAAAATCATTATTTAATTGTTCAAAATCAATGTAATGTAAGTGTGTTTTCACAAAATAAAATAATTATTAATTGTTTTTGTTTTCGACTTCATCTTTCATTATTGGTACTTTTACTGTAATTCATATCTAGTTTATCATTTTTTTTTCCAGTTTAATTATTAAGAGAATTTTTTTTATATATAATTATTTATATTATCCAATTCGAGTCGGATTGATCCATTATGAAAATAAAATTCTTTTAATATTAATTTTTGTCATTTATAAAATTCGAGTTCCAGACACTTAAATATAGATCAACAAAAATCAGTACAAAATGCATAATTCAGCAGTGTATTAATAATGATTTTTTAAATAGCTAAAAAGAACAAATGACCAACATGAATATTTATTTATTTTTGGTTACATAACGTCTCGTCTCATAGTTTGAACTTGAGATCTCACATGTTCAAAACAAAACAGTACTACTGATTAAGCTAAAAAATTAGAAAACAAAGATGGAGATTATAATTTTTATGTCCTTATTTAAAGTGAGTGCAGCTGATTCAAAGGCTTCGTCGTCAGCCAAATTAATTTGCAGAGCCATCAACACAAAGCCATTGACCAACGAAGATAGCAGTGCAGTTGATATTGGGATTGATTGTATCAAAAAACTGAGTAGTCAAATTGAACATCTGCGCAACTGCAAAGCATGTGTCCCCTTTTGCTACTCCATACACCGTTTCACACTCTGCCTTGGCTGCCTTTCCTATCAATCCAACTGATGCACATACATTTACATATTAAGTAATACCAAATTCACACCCTCCAATTCACCCTATTTGTCAATGCGCTTTATATATATATATATAAATGGACCAAAATATACTTACTCTGAAGAATAGATCTGCTTTCAGCAATGGAGGCAATGAAGAGAAAAGAGAGCACTACAACCAAGTACAGAAACATTACAGGTTTGGTGGTGCACTTAGCCATTTCTATCTTCTTTCTTTAAAATCTTTTAGAATTTTAGAATCTCTTTGATTTCCTGAAGAGCAATTCTCTTAATCGCTTTATATTTATAGTGAAAATTATGATCAAGAAATGATCTGTTGCAATCTGAGTTCAACAAGAGGCCGGCCGGCTACTGTATTAAAACTTTTTTGCTTCATTGTTGCAGTCTGCACGGTAATTTCTATGATTATTGAGGCGGATTACACTATACCCTAAAATCCTCTCCTAATAATTTTGTAATACTCATATCCAATATTATGAAGAATCAACTGTCAATTCCAAGTTTAGAATTGCAATCTTTGTTATCAGAGAATTAACTTTTAATAATATTAACTCCAATATTAAAATGCCTAATTTGCTTTCATTACCAAACAATTAGCTTGAAAATTAAGTCAGCCCATGCAGAGTTTCTTTTTCACCCACTACCATACCATAATCTTGCGTAAACACTAAGCCATGCCCAGTCCTCAAATTACCAAAAAAACCGAATACGAATCCTTAACATAAAACAAAACCAAGTGCACAATAGAATCTAATGTTCGATATAACTCACTGTCATGTAATAACTCAAAACGTCAAGAAGTTCCCATTTCTATAAAAAAAAAAAACCCATTTTATGGCCTTCGCACCCACAAAAATCTCTCTTTCTCTTATCTCTTTTACCTACCTATGATGTCTTGCATAAACCTGAGGCTTCCTCCAGCTAAGAAGGCATGGCAGAGCTTCACTTCCAAGCTTCAAAACAAGCTTCACAAGCTCAACAAATCCAAGAACATGAAGAAAACTAAGTCTGTTACTGTTAAGCCTGTTGTCTTGTTTGATCATAATAATAGAAGAAGACGCAAGCTTTTCAATCCTTTTAAACGTCGACGTAGAAGCAAAAACCTGCAGAGAAAGACTGCCCCTGCCCCTGTTTACATCGATAAGCTGTTTCGAGAGGCTGTGGGTGATGACGAGGTGGTGGTGGTGGCGAAGCCTCCATTGGCCACCTCTATGAAATTTGTGGGCAATCAGGCTGTGAAAGTAGCAGAATCAGCACGCAAATTGGCAAGTGATGGAAGAGATTGCCAAGCAGATGAGATGTGGGAATCTTTGGGATTTGCCTCTCCCCAAATGAGAGGAATTGATGAAAGAGCTGAGCAATTCATTGCAAGTTTCAGAGCAGAGATGGAGGTTCAGGAGTTGATGGACTGTGATTTACATATAGAGAATGGTAGCTCGTTGTCATAGTCCTTTTTGTTCTTTTTCTTTGATTTTGCCTTTAATTGGAATTTACATGTAGCCCCCTGTAAATACTTGCAAAATAAAATTAAATATTAAAATGTTTATTCACTGGTCCTTGTACATGATTCTTATCCGTTAAGATTGCAGAATAAGTAAGCTTACAATTTCAGAAATTTTAATTATCTTAATTTGTAGTTCTGTTTCAGCAATCTCGCTTATGAAACACCATTCAATTGATGGGTCGATATTATTTAGAGACTATACTTTGATTTATAATTTTGATGAGTTTAATACAAAGTAGAATTTGGTAAAACGACCCATTGGATGATAGGCGAATATAGCTCTGGCCTCACTTGTTTGAATATATACATCTACCAAATCGTTCGCAAACTCCTCCTAATATATAATATATTAACATCCATTTCAGATAGACCACATGATATTCTCTCGCAACGTCTCTAATTCATGAACACAATCTGGTTGACCTGAAAATTACAAACAGAAACTTGTAGATCTATTCCTTGTAGCTATCACAAAGATAAAAACCCTTTTTATAGGAATAAAACTGTGTTATCTGCATTAACAGAATACTCTCTTCAACTAAGATCATCACATGAATTAAACCAGCAAACATAACCTCCATGACTGCCGTAGGAGTAAACTCCGGCAGATACTCTGGACTCACAAAACTGCACCATAGATACTCTTGACTCGCGAAAATGCATCATACTTAGCTTCACCGATGCAGCTTGCAGGAGAAACTGCAGGCCTCAAGGAATCCATTTTATCCTTGAGCCAATCTGAATTTAGTGGAGGAAATTTTTCATTGGATCATCATGGTGTACTCTCGTCATCCTATATGCTTCCATCTCCTCAGGAGTAACCTGCGATTGTCAAGACATTGGTGAGATAAACCTATAAGAAGGCATCAGAAATAATTCACCACTGAAAAGCCAATCAAAAGAAGTAACCAATCATACCTCATCGTTCCATGTAACATTATACTTGCGCTTCCTTTCATCTTTCTCGACTCTCTTTCTATCAGTTTCCTGTACAAAGAAACATATCCCGTCATCAAGTGGGACAGAATTTCTCAAAATATTTTAAACATTAAAATGCACTCTGTTGCTGTTACCTATTCCTATAAAATGTTATTACGATTATTAGGAACTCAACTCCCCTATCACAGAAGATTAAAGACAACTTTGCTCACTTCAGTTGGAACATCTCAGAAATGAATGCCTAAAACTCACATATTTACTTTCTAAAAAGAAAGTCAAGCAATTTCAGGTATTAAATAGATCTCAACACCAGCCTTCAAAATTGCCCACACAAGGAGGAAAACATAAAAAAGGACATCGCAATACGGGAATAAAGAATTGAGTTTGGACCCCAGGCTCACCTTTTTAAGTGCTTCAGCCAGGAGTTTCTCATCCAAGACCAGATCATCTGGAACCTCAGTACCCCAAGTAGCAAGCCTTTTCTCCTCTACTGGAGCTGGATTCTCTGTTTCAAGTTTACAATATAAGCATATTAACAATAAGAACATCTTGTTACTGATAACAGCACAAAATAACTATTCTATTTCAATAATAGGGTAGGTTGATACAAACCTTCAGTTGCCTCTTTGCGAGCAATGTTAGCCTTCATAAGGTCTGTTGCAGCTTCAGCAGCCTTGATTCCAGCAGCGCCTGTACAATAGCTGTTCCGAATTGTCTGCTTGCAGCACTTGTAGCCCCATTGATGATCTTTCCACCATGAACCCCACACATATGTATGGTTGTTTATGAAAACGTCTTCTTCATACTTACTTCTGGGAAGTACAGTCTCCTATAAACAGCATGAGATAGCAGAAATTAGGATACTGAAGCAATTACAACACTAACTTATCTGAAACACATTTAGAAAATGACTTAGCCAATCTAACCTGTCCCTTTATGACCCGTCCAGCACGATCATATTCGACTTGTCTTTCACTTTGTCCAAGCAGAAGCTCTCTTGGAAGTTCTTCTTCACTTGCAGCATTCCCATACTTCTCCATGATTGTATCTTTTGTTCGTGTTTTCAGTTTCTCCTTTATGACCTTGTAATTCTTATACAGCAACTCAGCTTGGGATGGAGCAGCTTGCATGTGAATATCTTGTCCCTTGTCAAAAGCTTCCCATGCATGAATATTCAGATGCTTGAACTCCAAAGCTTGACCACTATTCCTGTATTGATTATCTCCCTCATAGAACTTCTCATTGGGATCTGCATCTGGAAGAGGATCCTCACGCATAGACCGGGTTTTGGGGTCATAATGAGCAGAGTTGACATCAAGATTCAAAAGATATTTTGCTGTATCCTCTCTTATACGCAAATTCCTAACAGTTCCTGTGCTCCCACCACCAGTTGTTCTCACACGCTTCTCTACCTTTGCAAAATCCATCTGTTTGCTCTCGTCAACCTTGGCTTCATCGACCCTCAAATCATCCTCATCATTGTCCTCATCACTCGCCCCATCCTCAGAATTTTGGTTACTATTTTTCTCCTCCAATTTCTGAAGCTGCTGTTCCTTGAGGAATTTCCTTCGTGCGGCATCCCGTGCTTCGTATCGCTCAACAACATGGGCATAGTTTGAGGTATCGTACCCATTCCATCGATCACGTTTCCCATCATAATCAAGCTCAAAGGACTCTATTTTTTCATCAGGGGCAATGTACTTACTAGTCCACTTTGCCCCCACTTTCCTAGGCCTTTCCATGCATGACTTGGAATCATGAGTCATGGCTCCACAGCTGTAGCAAACAGGCAACAAGAAATAATCATAATTTTGATATTGTACACAAATATGAATACTTATTGCAAGTAGCAAGTGCTCTCTCCACATAACCTAAAGGGTGAAATTCACATACCACAATAATTCATTGGAAAGGCCCAATCAACAAGGAGCAACATGAGTATTATTTGCAGTTTAATCCTCAAGACCAGGAAGTGCAAAACACAGAGAGAGATAGATGGACATAAAGGTATAGAAAGAGAGCTTACTTACTTCATACAGGCACCCTTCCTGTACTTTTCAGCTTGAAAAACTTTTGCACCTCTATCATACCATGATTTTGTATATTCAGGATCTGATTTCCATTTCCTTTGATGTTTCAAGCTCTGGTAAAAATAACAACGGATAGGGTAAGTCGAGATTCATCCTTCTGGCAAAAACAAGGGCAATTCTTAACACAAAAAAGGAGAGAGAGCGCTAGAAAGTTACAGGTTTCTCGGCATTAAGGTACCAAGGAGCAGAGGACATATACTGAGGAATATGAGGATTAATTTCCTTTCCATCCTCATCAACCTCAGCTGGTGCAAGTCCCGCTTTTCTGGCTTCTTCCAATTCAATTTGCTTCCTATGGTCTTCCCTAGACTTAAATGCAACTGCAAGATCACAATAACACAACTAGTTAGCTCCTCAGACCTCCAAAACACTCCCAAAACATCTTGATTTAATTTTTTTTTTAAAAGATCATATTATTTCAAAAAGATTTGCTTTTTCCCCCTTGGCAGACTCTCAAATTTCTCCCTTTGCGCAGCAAATAAAATATTGATCTTCGTGATTTAAAAACAAAAGAACTACCCAATCAAAACTAGATTTTTAGAAAAAAAAAATCCAAATATGAGAAAGAACGAACGGATTAAGCAAACGAAATTAAAAAACCGATTACACAGAAAAAATAATAATAATAATAAAAAAACCCTAATCTGACATGCCTGATGCGGTGGCCATGGTCGTGAATCACCCGAGAATTGGAGGTTTGTATCAAAATTGAGATGAGAAAACCAAAAAGAATCGATACTACTCCACCACGAATGTTAATCCGCTGCGACAGTAGAGAGCTTAAGGGCGTTCAACGTCTAATCCTTACAATTTTTATACAGGCAACCAAATAAGTCGGTTTATCCAGAAAGCAAATACAATTTAAGACTGTTAATAGTTGGACCCAATTGAGACGGGCTGGCAATTGTATGTAAAATTATTATTGGGCGGGCCTGATGGCTAAATATTGGGCCTAGATAAAGAAAGATAGTTTCATAAATACCATTTCCAAATACACAAATAACTCTCATATTTCTGTATTGTAGACAAAAACGTATTATGATACGCAAACTAGGACAACTAAATAAAGATGAACAAATTTTTTTTTTTTTTCTGAAGGAACCTTCTATTCTACTATTAATATAAATAAATAAATAAAGAGATTAGGATTGGCTAAATAGATATTAATTTTGGGAGTTTTTTTATTTTATAATATATTAATAGAGTAATATTCGAACTCTGATTAATTTAGAAAGTAATCAGACACTTAACCGTTTAAATGTGGTTATAAAATCTGCGAGATGAGAAAATCTGTGGATCCGAGCTTGACTGGATGACTCCTTCAAATGGCGTGACTTATTCGGATGGCCAAGAAGTTATTGTCGCTAATTTAATGGTGATAATGAAATTCTTTGATCTTGGTTTAGTGATGCAAGATTGCGCGGACATTCTATATGGAAGGATAAACATCTCGTCTAGATGGACTATAATTAAGACAACCTAGTTTCCAAACTGACTTTCCTGTTGTTTTGATTAATTTGATTTAATGAAGTTATTTTCTCACTACAAGAAAATTAAGGTTTCCCGACGGAAACTCTCGACGAAAAATCAAGAATTTTCGTCGATAAATTAAATTCTGTCGGCATTGTGACTGTAGGCAAAATTGCCAACGGAATAAATTTTCGTCGACAATTTTTTCGACAGAATAGTAATTTCCGTCGGAAAATTACCGACGAAAAATTCATTTCCGTCGGTAAAATTGCCGACAGAATATTAAATTCCGTCGGTAAAATTGCCGACGTAAATGAATATTCCGTCGGTAATTTCCAGAGGAAAATTACTATTTCGTCGAGAAAATTTTGAATTTTTTTATTTTTACCGACGGAATTTTCTGTAGGTAATTTAAAAAAAGCTAATAAAAAAAAATTCACATTTCTCATATTCCACTGGTTTGCTATTTAATTTAAATTTCCATATACATTTAACATGCAAAACTTCACAAACCAGTTCATGCATATACATAAATTCACATAATATTCGTATCTATTTTTAAAATCATTTATTCAAATATAACCCACATTTCATTTAATTTTCATAAAATACATACATATAATCATGTCATTGAGTTAAAATAAAATCATTATACATGAAATTACACAACATTTACCTTCATAATATTAATATAATATACCGATTAACTACATAATTCACTAAAAAAAAATAAAAATTCAAAGCATACCTCTCAATGTCATCAAGCTGAGGCCAATCATTGATTCAGCTGAGGCCTACAAAATATGAAAATTAAAACTTCAGAAGGGAAATTAAAATTTCAGAATATTAAAGCTATTTTACATAAATTCAAAAATAATATACACAATTCAAAAATAATATTCACAAATTCAAAGTTATTTTACACAACAATTCAAAAATAATAGTCACAAATTCAAAAATAATATACACAATTCAAAAATAATATTCACAAATTCAAAGCTATTTTACACAACAATTCAAAAATAATATACACAATTCAAAAATAATATTCACAAATTCAAAGCTATTTTACACAACAATTAAAAAATTACACAACAAAAGCTAGCTCTTTAATAAAATATCAGACCATATATCAAATTATGATTATATTTTAATATTTGTTATAATCAATTGAAGTTAAATTTTCAAAATAATGTTTAATTAACATAGATAGCAATTATTCTAACAACAACAATCCACATTAACAACAATAATATTAACAAACAACTTAATTTTCAATATATTCGCATTTTATTATTACTCAACAATATTAACACTACTAATATCCTCAAATAAATTATTAATTTTATTATTTTCTAATAATACTAACACTAATAAATATTCCATTTAATTATTTAACAATAATCTAACTAATAATAATAATACTAATAATAATATATTCTTCAAAATTATTTTCATACTATTATTAAACAATAATGAAATGTTTAATTAACATAAATAAAAATTAAAAATTCTAACAACAATAAGACTAATAAATAATTCAGAATTTTATTTAACCTTTTAAATAATAATAATAATAATAATAATAATATTTATTAATTAATTAAATAAATAAGTAAATAAATAAAAATAACAAAACACAGCATCTATCTTACCTCACGCCGCTAGAGGAGGAGGGAAGGCAAGGGAGGGCGCCAGAGCTGTATGGCCGACCACCACGCCGGAGCAGCAACCGCCGACGCCAGAGGAAATGTAGCCACGCGTGGAGGAGGAGAGGTGGAGCGGGAAAGGAAGGGGAGAGGGAGGGGAGGGAGAGAGAGAGGCCGACCGTGGGTAGAAGGGGTCAGATCGGCGCCGGAAGGCGGTGGGTAGGCCGAATCTGGCCTGTGGAGGCACGCCAGAGGTGGGCAGCGGTGCAGAGGAGCTGGGATCGGGAGGGAGGGCTGAGGGGGGAGAGAGAGGAGAGAGGGGCGAGAGAAAATGTTAGATATTTATAGGGAACTTTTAGCGACGGAATTTGCTAAAAATATAAATTATTATTTTTAAATAATATTAGCGACGGCAATTGAAATTCCGTCACTACATTTAGCGACGGAATTTCAATTTTCGTTGCTAATAATATAAATTATTATTTTTAAATAATCTTAGCGACGGAAATTCAATTTAGCGATAATATAAATCATTATTTTTAAATAATTTTAGCGACGAAAATTCAATTTTCGTCCCTAAATTTAGCGACGAAAATTGAAATTTTGTCGCTAATAATATAAATTATTATTTTTAAATAATCTTAGCGACGGAATTTCAATTTTCGTCGCAAATTTTAGCTACGGATATTAATATCCGTCGCTATTTGGGTCGTTAAAACTAATGGGAAATTACGCCCGCCATTTTTTGCGACGAATTTTTTAATTAGGGACGGAATTATTTTTCGTCTCTAATTAGCGACCGGATTGTTTTTCCATCGCTAATTAGCGACGGAATTCTTTTTCCGTCGCAAATTAGCTATGGAATTTATTCCATCACTAAATTTCCCTCCCGAAAACCTCATTTTGTTGTAGTGTCTCCTATAAAAACAATTTGAATTGATCATCAAGTATATCAACATCCACTTAATTATCCATATACATAAAATGAAAATGACGAGTCCAAGTTGAGGAATATTACCCAGAAAAAACCTACTTCTCACCTAACTTTTACAACTTTGCTTGTACATAAAGATACCAGCAAATTAACATGTTCTTGAACCCTTATATTTAAATTTACTGCAATATTCATTCCACGTAAAAAGAGGAAAATTGCTATTTTTGGATTAAAATTTTCTCCTAAACAAATTAACTCCTTTGTGCAAAATTTAATAATCTGATTTCAGCTAAAATGCTAATACGACATATAGTGCTAATCATACAAATTGTGCAATAAAAAATAATAATTTTTTAATCATACAGTTAGCCAACTAAACTCTGTGGGTAATTTATTTATTTATGAGAACAAGTGCATTGCACATAATAAATTAATGACATGTTGTAGCTTCTTAATTTGCGTACTTCTTCTTTTGGGCTCAGTGGGTATTCCATGTGCAATCTCTTGCCTATCCTACCTCTCCATCTTACTACAACTGTTTAGATTATCTTACTCATTTTTCAATTTAAATTTATATATATATGTGTTATTTTACCATTAGTTTAGTCCATAATTTTTTTTAGATCGGGTCTAGAAAAGAGGGCTTTTTTTAATTTTGGTGTAATTTTAAAAAATATTTAGATAAATGGTGTTACAGTAAACAATTTTACAATTTTGGGGTGTTAAAAACCGGCACAAGTACGTGCCGGTTTTTGTCAGAGTGGGACCAGCCGGTCTGACCGGCTGGTGTGTCAGAAACCGGCACCTTTGTGTGCCGGTTTCTAACAAATTTTATTCTTTTTATTAAATATTTTGCCAGAAACCGGCACTCCTCACTGCCGGTTTCTGGCAATTGTAATTTTTTTTTAATCAAAAGGCTGCAGCTCTCACGGAGCTGCAGCCTTTTGCAATTGCAAGTCACAATTGCAATTCACAATGTGAATTGCAATTGTGAATTGCAAAATTTCTTATTTTTTTTAATTAATTTTTTTATAATTATTCTTTTTATTTTCTTACTTTTAATATATCATTTTTTCACCTTTATTTTTTTTATTATAATATTTTTTAATTTTATTTGAAAATTTTTTAAATAAAATATTAAAATAAAAATACAAGTTATACAATAATAATATTTGTTATTTTCTATTTTTGCATTAATATTTAGTTATTTACTTCTCGGATTCCCTTTTAAATAAATCCCATTTGTATAAAATGCAAGTTTCATTGATTTTTTTTTGTTCAAATAATCAAATTAAAATTGCAAATAAAATTAATTGTAATGCTATTAAATTAATATAGCTTAGCTCAATAAGTAAAATAATTAAAAAAAAAATTCATATCTAATATTAGATAATGGCGTCGATTTGATTTTACCTATAGTCACCGACAAAAATTATAAACATGACAATAAAATTAACCAACAAATTAATTGTCTTGAATAATAACAAATTAAACAATATTTTTTAAACTGATATAATTTGTTAATGTCAGTATTCAAGACAATTAATTTGTTGGTTAATTTTATTGTCATGTTTATAATTTTTGTCGGTGACTATAGGTAAAATCAAATCGACGCCATTATCTAATATTAGATATGAATTTTTTTTTTAATTATTTTACTTATTGAGCTAAGCTATATTAATTTAATAGCATTACAATTAATTTTATTTGCAATTTTAATTTGATTATTTGAACAAAAAAAAATCAATGAAACTTGCATTTTATACAAATGGGATTTATTTAAAAGGGAATCCGAGAAGTAAATAACTAAATATTAATGCAAAAATAGAAAATAACAAATATTATTATTGTATAACTTGTATTTTTATTTTAATATTTTATTTAAAAAATTTTCAAATAAAATTAAAAAATATTATAATAAAGAAAAAAATAAAGGTGAAAAAAATAATATATCAAAGATAAGAAAATAAAAAGAATAATTATAAAAAAATTAATTAAAAAAAATAAGAAATTTTGCAATTCACATTGTGAATTGCAATTGTGACTTGCAATTGCAAAAGGCTGCAGCTCCGTGAGAGCTGCAGCCTTTTGATTAAAAAAAAAATTACAATTGCCAGAAACCGGCAGTGAGGAGTGCCGGTTTCTGGCAAAATATTTAATAAAAAGAATAAAATTTGTTAGAAACCGGCACACAAAGGTGCCGGTTTCTGACACACCAGCCGGTCAGACCGGCTGGTCCCACTCTGACAAAAACCGGCACGTACTTGTGCCGGTTTTTAACACCCCAAAATTGTAAAATTGTTTACTGTAACACCATTTATCTAAATATTTTTTAAAAGTACACCAAAATTAAAAAAAGCCCTAGAAAAGATTTAGTCTTCAACTTTGACTTGTTTTCTCCATTTCGATTTCACTTTTCATATCCCTAAATTTTTAACAACATAATTGTAATTAATATTATTATACATCTCTTAACTATACTGCAAGCTTTTAATAACCCTATTTTAGGGATGAGTGGAGATTATTTTTGTGCATAATATATATATAGGCCAAATAAGTAATTAGTGGTTAGGCTCATAATCAATTTTTTTTTTTTTAAAAGATTGATTTAGGTGATAATAGTTGATCATACACGTGACTTGATAGCAAATCCTTGAAATAATACTAAAATAGTAAGATGTGTTTATTTAAACAGTCAAACAACCAATAATGTGATTGAAGTGATAATTATGATGGCAAAAATATATAATAGAGTAGTGGAAAATAATTTAATTAAAGCAATCAAACACTTTTACAAATCAAATATTGATGATGGACCATACAAATCTTTTGGAGATTTCGAAAGCTTAATTATAATATATGTTTTAGAAAAGGTTAGAGTAGAATCTCCCTCTCCCTCGAATAATTAAAAAGTTTAGAGAAAAATATTACATCAAATTAATAATTAAAGAAAATAGAAAGAATTTATAATTATGGTAAAATTAACATTAAATGCGGAATTTAGGAAGTATACATAGAATAATCGATGATCAACCACCAATATTACATGAAATAAAAGAAATTTACAATAATCTTAGTGAGGATATACATCAAATAAAAGAAATTTCATATTTTAATGCAAGGTTGGTAAGTTCAAATCTGATTTTATTTACACCAAAAGAATAAAAGAGAAATGAAGTGCTGTGATGAGGAGTCGATAAGGGAATTTTCAATTTTTAATTGTAATAAATTAATTAATTTTATATATATATATATATATATATATATATATATATATATATATATATATATATCTTTCCAATTTTTTTAATACCACGTGGTTCTTATTTTAATCTTATATCTTTCCAATTTTTTTTTATTACCACGTGGTTTTTATTTTAATCGCTTTAATTTTGTGAGTGTATATATATATAGATTGAGATGGTTCTAGTTTTTATGGAACTAAGTTAGTGTTTCCAACAAGTAGTGGCCAAATCATTCTATGTCACATAACCGACTAACTGGTCGAATTGGATGAATTCGGATCGAGTCATTTTAGTTACTGGATCAATTTTTTTTTAAAAAAATACATTTTTTTAATAATCAAAATGTTGCAAAAGTTCATAATTTAATTTAAAAAATAAATTAAAAAAGTTTCATTGTCATCATTGTTGTATAAATGGATAAAAGAATAATTTCATCGTAAGTAACTCTGAACTTAAATCTATGACACTTATGCTAATTTCTGAAAAGTATTAAAATATATTAGGTTCATTTATTAATAATATTAAAGGAAATTTCATCGAGATTCTTTTTTATAATGGGAAATTTAAATTTTTTATTTTGTCAGAAATAGGAAATGTATTTTTATTTTCTATTTTAACCAAAAATTGAATTATAGAATTTATAATAGATATTATTTTAAAACATGATCTATTTATAATTTAAGCAATTAATTTCTGAATGAAAATTTGATAACTTTAAACTTTATGGCTTGTTTGAGTCATTTTGGATTAATTATTCATATTTGATTTTAAAATTTTTGGATCCTTTCGAATTAGATTATTTTAAATTTTCTCTCGAATAGGCTGGGATCAATGTTTTTCGGACAGGTTCGAATCAAGTCAAAAAATTTCAAATCTAGTCACATATAAGATTTTTTTTTTCATGTTAAAAAACGTTTTTTAAGAAATTATAACATATAATTTTTCTTTTAAGCAAATACATATATAGTCAATCAAGTTGGTGCAATGTGTGAGTGTGATGATTAATATATTTAATTTATTTCTGTTTATGTTACTATCAAAAATAGAATACTTTATAATAGTCCAATCTCAAAGGGCCATGATCGTTGTACATATTCTTTGTTTTTATCCACGTTTATTTGCCTGAATAATTTTATATCAAGCCGACAAACGTTGAATCTTGGGTCCAAAAATCAGAGAAATCAAGTTGAAAATTACATCTAACTTCTCTTCTCCTCTATGAAAATTACAAGACGGACAGCAATATCTTATAATCATTTGCCATCTATAAATTTGAAGAAAAAAAAATCCAATCATGTAAATTATTGAATCAAATTTCTGGTAATTCTAGTGATTCCCCAGCTGTAGTAAAAAGGTTATACCAAAAGTCCATACTATCATACATACTTGAATTACATGCAAATTGGACCGACTCCATGGAATTTCCTACCGGAGAGAAGGGAATTTGAAACTGTGAATCACCGGAAACTGCCACCGGAAAATCACCGGAAGAGCTTGAATCATCACTTGACAAAACTTCTGACCAGAAATTCTCATCCATTTCTGGAAAATCATCGGACGACTGTATTTTCATGGATGTGTAATTGTTATTAGCATCATCATTTGTGGTCAAAGATGAAATCTCACTTGAACATTGTTGAGGAGAAATAGGCCTATAATCCATGTCATCACCATCATTATTATTGATAAATTTTGATTCTTGATTATTATTAATTCTTGATATATCATCAATGGCCTGTGTTTTAATTTCTGGGCCGGTATTTGTAGCTTGATCTTTCTTCAATCTTTTCTTCAAGTGGGTATGCCACACATTCTTTATTTCATTGTCTGTTCGTCCTGGCAATCTTGCTGCAATTGCTGACCATCTGGCCAAATAAAATTAAATAAATCCTATCAGAATTTTGGACTAATGTAATTAAATCTGGTCGTGCATTTAATGCGCATGTATTAAACATAACCGATACGCACATTATATTATTAAAAAAATAATATTTTTATATTTTTCATTAAACTGAGCATATTTGATACATTAAATATATCTAAAAAATGTGAGTCGGTGTGAATTTTATTTATATTTTTGATATATGATAGCACATGGGATAGTCACGGAGGAGAATCTTTCAAGATTTCCAAAGTTTCACATGTTTGCAAGATCAAGAAATAGTTTGGACAAAAAAGGAAAAGATGAAGTAATAATACTGCAATTCACAAGATAATTTCGTGATTTTCTGAGCAGAAATTTCTTGTATTTAGGTTGGTTAAACTAAATTAGGAGAAGCTGTTAATTAATGATAATTAATTAAAACATACCTATTTCCAAGCATTTCATGCAATTGGATAATGGTGTCCTCTTCTTCTCTGGTAAAATTTCCTCTTTTAATATCTGGTCTCAAGTAATTCGTCCATCTTAGTCTGCAACTCTTTCCACATCTTAATAAACCTGAGAAACAAATTCAAAATTAAAAGAATATTCATCTACTGTATAATTAATAGTCTTGAAGAGGTAGCTCATAATGAAGAAGAAGAAGAAGAAGAAGAATACCAGCTTGTTTAGGAAGAGCTCTCCAGTTGCTATGGCCATGTTGGTGAATGTAATTAATAAGAATATGATCTTCTTCAGGAGTCCATGGACCTTTCTTTAATCCCATCTTTTCACAGCAAGGAGCTCTCACCATTTTCTTTAAGTAATCTCTCTCTCTCTCTCTCTCTCTGATCACTCTTAAAGTAATTAACTGTCTGATGATGAGATAGAGATATAATATGGATTCTTATTGAGGAGGATTCTGAGTGAAGGCTATATATACACAGATATAATATATATATATATATATATAAACAAAAGAATTTTATAATTAATTATATGATTATTATAAAAAGGGCAGTATATATATAGTATAGTGAGGACACAGCTTCTGGGAAATGTCGCTTTGTGGCTCGTGGGATGCAGTGATGTGATTGGTTTGGTCAAATAAAACGTGGATATATGCCTAAAAATTGGTTATTTATTTATTCAAAATAATATTTAATCAGTGCAAGTGCATAATGTTTTTTTCATTCTACTATGACTATCTGCAATTTGAGTTTTAGGAGACACACACAGATGGACTGACAGCTACCTTTGTTATATTATTATTATTATTATTATTGTTCTTTGTTTCTTAATATTTGTCACTTCTCTTATTTTTATTAAGATTAAAAAATATTTATTAGGTATAAATTTAAGATAAAATTGAATAATTCAATACACAAATTTAAATTTAATTGGTTAATTTTCATTGTAAAATAAAATTTAATTGAAAAGAAAAAGTTAAATTGCATTAAAAGTTTAAAAATAAAAGATAAATGAAATTTAAATTTTACTAAAAAGTAACAGATATTATAGAAAGGAGGGAGTAAAAAATAAATGAACAATTTTCTTGGTCAAAATTGAACATCATGTTATAATTTCCTTAAGTTTGTATTCTTTCAAACGATTACATATTTAAATTTTATCTGGTGCATAAAAAAATATGTTATTGAGAGTAGTGTTTCTAATTAAGGGTTTGATAATTTTCAACTTTGAATTAGACAATTTCATAGATTTAAAAAAGTCAGATGGATACTGCTAAGTCATAGAAAAAAAAAAGATAAGATCAATGTCTAAATTCAAATTATATTAATTTTTATATGGTTTTTAAATCGCATATGAGATTTATATTCAAAATGTTTTTGGAAGTTATTTCAACATTATATATTTTTATATTGGAAAGATAAGATTTGAATTCAAAGTTATTCGGATTATATATACATTTTACTGTAAATATAGTATTGATTTGAATTCATAATTATTTTGTCGTTATAAACTTTGATATTACATAATGTGGAAATGTAAGAGTGAAATGCTTTTTATTATTATTTAAATTTGAACTTTGAATTAAGTGTGTATATATATATAGTTGGCATGATTTATAATTGAATACGAGTGTGAAAGGAAGTCAAATAAAGAGGCTAGTGCCTTATCAGAGCCATCAGCTGGAAAAATTGCTTTCGGGTCTGGCCATCCCATTAGGTTAAATCAAAGAATGTTAATTATTACTATTTAATTTCTAACTAAGGTTGTCTTAAGTAAACGCAAAGGGGTAGACAAGTCAAATCCAAAGTGACTTTGTCGTATCTCTGACATATCTTTAGGGTTTTGTCATTTTATAATAATAATAATAATAAATAATTTACCCAAGCCAATTAGATATGTACTACTGTACTAGTAAGTACTAGTAATATCTAATTTTGTGAAGTAGCTGAGTTTCGCTCATATTCTCCAGCAAAGATTTTCCTAAGATACGTTAATTAGATTAATATCAATTTCAAAGAGATTAGTTGAACGGATAAGTTGAGAAGTTCGGTTTATTTCGTGCCGGCAAAGTTTTGATTTTACAGTAAAATGTCTGGAGATTGTTATTTTTTTAATGCATCAAATAAATGTAAATTGCCTGAACTAGTAAAAGAATTAATTATAAAAATTAAATTGATTTAACTGATAATCCAAAACTTGTTTTGAATGTAAAATTTAAAGTTTTTATAAGATTTTGTGTTTGAATTTTGTCAATTCATTATATGATATATTTAAACATTACGCCTCCGCTTGGAATAAATGAATTTTATAAAATTTTATGGAATTTATTTGTAATTCTAATTTTTCATACTTGGAATGAAAAAAAAAAAGAAATTGAATTCATATAATTCAATTCCATGTAATTCATTATATTTTCACCAAATCCTATTAAAATAGGTGAAATTTACAAATAAATTTCATATTTTTAAGAGGTAAAATTGAAAAGACTATAATAACATTTGAATTATTTGTTATAAGTAAATTATTTTTATACAGTTAACGTAATCTGTTATTATTTCTCCTTCATCACTGTTCTTCTTCTTCTCCTATCATCCAAATCCACCATCACCGGATTTTGATTAAATTCCGTTGAATTTTTACTGACTAATTTTATTCGGTATGTACGCTTTTTTTTATTAGAAGTAATCGAAATTGAAAGAAGACATCAAAATTTAAAATAATTAAAATTGAAATAATACATCAAAATTGAGAGTAATTAAATTAATAATAAATACAAATTGAATTCATTTGTTTCAATCAGAATTTACGTATACTTCACAACACATATATCATATTTAACGAATTTTTTTATAAATTTATCTAGTATAAATCTGAATTAATTTAATAGATGTATTTTAAATATCAGAAAAAAGAATAAATAGTCTGCTCAAATCAAAGGCAATAGGAGATAAGAGCTGTAAACTGATTATGAGCCAAAATTTCTTAGTGATGATGTCATTAATTAGGTATAAAAAAAAAAAAGAGTTGCATGGTTCAATCCCACTAACTAATTAAGAATCCAATTCAATCTTTTTCTTTGGACCCATTCTTTACCCTTTTCAAAATAAGATTGTCAATAATATTGACTTTTGTGTTACTTTTTATGTTCTTTAAATATCGGTTTTTTTTTTATACATAAATTAAAAAAAAATTATTTTTTTTTAAGAAAATATGTATTGAATAGAATCTCCAAAAAGCATATAAGATAGAGATGGAAGTGGGCAAGCCTACTCTCCACAAACGGACTCAAAATTAACTGCTCTAACTAATTTATGGAAAATCAAATTTGTTATTCGTTTAATAAAAGTAATCGAAAAATCGTCTAAAACTTTTAATAAAATATTACAATCAGTAATAATATCAATAAAATTAATTAATATAATTTAAAGATAACATTTTGTCTATATTTTTTTTATATACTCTAAATTAATATTTATTCATTTATTAATGTATGTTATATAAATCAATGTAATTATTAATTGAATAATGTGAATATAGAGTTGATAACTTGTTCACTTTCTTACTCATAGTTGTACGGGAATTATAAGAAAAATGTACTTGTAGGTCAACTAATTTAAGATATTTTATGCTTCATCTTTTTCAATAACGTGATAACTTTTAACTCTTTATATAGATTAACAAAAATTATTATTAATATCAATTATATAAAATTTTTATTATAATTTATTAAAATATCATTTTATTAATTCTCTATAATTATATATTTATGGGATGGAGGGTGTATTATTTATTAAATTGTTCATTTTATGCGACATTACTTTATCTTATACATATAGGGAAAAATGGTATATTATCCAAACTCCTATTAGATCTTAATAACCCAAAAAAAAAAAGAAAAAAAAACAGAAATTCCTGCTAAATATTATTATGTTGATTGAACAAAATAATTGAAATTAATGGGAAAAAAACATATGGATGAAAAAAAAAATTCAAAGTATACAAATTCATTTGTAAATTGTAAATTGATGTTGTGAAAAATAAAATCATTTGTAAATTGTAAATTGATGTTGTGAAAAATAAAATTATCATGTCAATTGTGCGAACACTAAAAAAATGTGCAAGCATTTTGTTCTACCACGCAAACAAACTATATATGAAAATATTTCAAAAGAGTCGGTGGAAATGAAAGAGAAAGAGATTATTAACAAAGTAAATCTGATGGAACAAATAACCTTTATTTCCTTTCCTTGTATATGAAGTGACCTTTTAATCAAATAACCTTTCGATCCAATGAATCCAATTCTTCAAAAGTAAAACCAATTAGATAAATAGACACGTTTCCATAGCTGTGATCAACGTCAAATTTGACTTCTGACAACATACTCATCACTTAACATTCTATTTTGTGATTAAAATTAATTTAATATTTAATTTATTTTATTTTACCTCAGATTGATATCTCGTACTTTATTAATCTACGTCGAACAAACTTATTGATTAAAAGTGAAAAGAGACACTAGAAAGAGTTAAAACATTACATTGATTGCTGAACTACTAGCTTAATATATAGTTCCTATAACACTTTTATGTAATACATAATAATTAAGAAATAAAATTCTTGAATAAAATAATGTTTGATTATATAAGTTTAACAATTAAAATGAGTTTAACAAATAAATTTTTTGAAATAATGTTGGATTAAATAAGCTAAACTACTAGCTTTATAGTTCTATTTAACTAATGTAGGATTAAATAAGTTTATTAATTACTCTATGTTTTGAACTTTATTAAGATCGATCTATTACTGAGTTTATATGATATTAATGTTATTGAATGTCTCGTCCAAAATATTTTAAGCAAGACTAACAATTATTTAATTTCATATATCTTACACCTGATGAAATTTTAATAATATTTCATATTGCATGCATGCATGCAATTGCCTTTTGAAAAATAAACTATTTTATACAAGAAAAAGAGGAACCTTATAATTTTACATTCCTTTTTGGCTATTTGGTCTATTTATTTTATTTATTTTTTACTTTTCGCGTTGCCTTTACGTTTACTATATTGAAACTTTAACGATATCACTATCTAGTTAGATCCTTTCATCTCTACTGTTTGTAAAAGAAACTTTTGCTTCACTCCCTTCGACAATACAATTACAATTACAATTTTTTATTAGAATTTTGTTAGATTTTAAGCATTTCATACTGACTAATTATAATTGTATAAAATGGTTATTATAGTTGCTTAATTTTTATATTATTATAAGTCAGATTCAAGTCCATTTTTCAACAAAAAATAGAAAAGAATAACTAAAATTATGATTTTCAATTATGTTGTTTTTTTTTTTTCCAATTAAAAGAAATGAGCCCACAAGCAATACTAGGTCAAATTCGTGATCTATAGCCTACCGACATTGGATATGGCAAATGTGAAAGGAATATGTATACTTAATTTTTAGTGTTTAATGAGTTTGAAATTGCGATTAGTAGTTGTCCTTAGTTTGTACCTGGTTGAAAAAGATCCTCATGTCACCATTCTTAATCAAGTTTCATATTATTTTATGAGATAATACAGGATTACAATTTTGCTTTTTGCGCATGGTGATCGAAACCATGTTATACCAGAAAAGAAAAATCTTTAGCTTATATATTCATGATTATTATCATTCTGCTACCTAGTGGATGGCAACTCTTAATTTAATCTTTGATAAAGTTACAATTCTTGAATTTTGTGATCATTATGAATTAATTATGACGATATCAGTTGATTTTGTAGATATACCATAATATTTTATATTTCAAGTCCTTTAATTTCTCCTTAAATTTGTTCGGATTAATACATTTTTACAAGAATTCGATCCAATATCTCCTTTAAATTTGTTCGAATTAGTATTCTGCACGTGTTCGTCAAGTTCTTTTTGTTTTAAAAGAGAAGTTTATATAGCCCAATGCTAAAAAATGCAATTTACTGATGGATTTTAGCCATGGAATAACAACCATAGCTAATTAGTTATGAACAATAACTATGGATTTTTAAGGTATTAGCGATGAGTCTTTCGTTACTAAAATTATTTTATTGTTTTTGGTGCAAGTGATAATTACAAGTGTCAAAATTAGAAATTAAAATCAAGATTTCAATTATGGTTTGCACTTGCTATTATTAATTAACTATAAAGTTATTATCAAAAGCAAACAAGTAAAGCAAGTAAATCTACTTCAGCTAGTGACAAGGAAACATATGATATATATATGGACAACGAAAAATTTTCCTTTCCTTTCTTAGAATTTCAATTAAAAATGCCCTAAAAAATTATGAATATTTAATAGATTCGCACGCTGTTAAGTGCTTAAAATCTACATAAATACGTATTTAAACTTGAATTATATACTTATAAAAAGATAACGATATAATATATATATATAGGATACATAAAGTAATTTATACAGCATTCACTCGTTAATTTGGTATATATCATATACATAATAAGTTAATAATCCAAATATGTAATCTTTCTTTTATATGATTACCATTTAATAATGTTGAAATTTTCATTTAATAAGTTTAAAATTTAAAATGGGTACATTATATATATATATAAAATTCTAATCTAATTCCAAAAATAACTATTTCTGTTTGTGTTGCACAAGTTTAATTCAAAGGTTTTTTTTCAAAATATTTTTTTTTCTAAAAAGGAATTTTGAATTATGGCGCTATTCTAAACTTATTTAGAAAAATAGAGTTGTTGAAAATCGGCACTGGGAATGCCGGTTTCTGACACAAATGAGACCCATAAAATACTGAATTTTTGCATTAAAATCATTACTGATTTTAATGTAAAATCAGGTCAGACCGGTTATTGTTTGTCAGGTCATAAATCGGCAGTGTCATCACCGGTTTTTGATTGCCAAAAACAGACTCTGACATTGCCGATTTTTGGACTCATTAAATTTAAAATTTCTGCATTTTATCTATTTTTTTCTTTTTTTTTTTCTCCTCAGTTTGAGGGTAATGAATAAATAGGAATTGGAATCCAATATTATAGATAGAAGGAAATACGCATAAGGCAAAAAAATAAATGGCTTTGTAATAAAGTTTAAGAGAAAAAATAAATTTCCATCAAGCAAAATTACAATACTTTACAATTATATAAGAAAAAAAATCACCATCAAGCAAAAAATTCGAGAAATTATCATAAAACAAAATTAAATTTATTTGTATGCACATTACAGCTCTAACTAACAAAAAAATCAAGAAATTAGGATAATTAAATTATAAGATTTGTCAATTATATAAGAAAAAAATTTAAATCACAATCAAACAAAAAAAATCAAGAAATTGCCATAATTAATTCACAACTTTTTTTTTTAACTTATAATAAATTCAATTAGACTAATTTATGAAGAACAACAAAGATTGCGAATTGTATAGTTCAAAATTAACTAATATGAAGTATTTGAAATATTCAAAATTAAATAAAGTAGTAAAGTTTCATTATAGATATATTTATTTTTCATTATTGATAGCAATGCTATCATGAATCCCACATCGACTGAAGACGAGGTTGAAGTGGACCTTATAAGGCCATGGACATCTCACCCCTGTGTACGCGTTTTGGGTCAAAGGCCCAGAAACAAAACCGTGAGTGCTCCGGCCCATAGCGAACAATATACACAGTGCCCGGCGTACCTCCCGATAAAGTCAGAAATGGCTTTATCATTTGGTGTTTTCGTTAAGAGACGAGGGGTACGAGGGCCAGCGCCCGATCAGCAGCGCCCAAAGCGGCCAGTCCCGACAAGCGGCCAGCGCCCGAAGACGCCCTGAAGACCTCTTCGGGAGGGGGAATAGTGATAGCAATGTTATCATGAATCGCACATCGGCTGTAGATGAGGTCGAAGTGGACCTTATAAGGCCATGGCCATCTCACCCCTGTGTACGCGTTTTGGGTCAAAGGCCCAGAAACAAAATCGTGAGGGCTCCGGCCCACAGCGGACAATATACACAGTGCCCGGCGTACCTTTCGATAAAGTCAGAAATGGCTTTATCACACACCATGAGAAACAAATGAAATTTGATAGAAGTTTAAATGCAAGCCTGTCCATTCTGTTTATTAGTTTCAGTTTGATTAATCCAAATAAACTTAATCAAGTAATTAGTGACGTTTCGTAATAATCAGCAACTAATAAGCAAAATCTTATGCAACTTTAACTTCCTTTACTAATTCTTGACAAAAAGGAAAAAAAAAAAAAAGATTATCATTTAGGCTGACTTGCTGCATGGATGGTTGAATTCATATTGCTAATTATGATACAATTAATTAATAATTACTTTCCACCTTTGTTATAATGAGATTTTGGTAGGTATATTTCAACACTTTATAATTAATCCATTAACTATATATAGTAATAAAAAAGAAAAAAGAAATTGAAATACTTCAATTACGAAAAAAACAGAAACTTATTAGTTTCATGATTTATATTAAATATTATAAATCGGCTAGCTATAAAAATAAAATACGTTTTATAAAATTTTGGACAATCCTTACTAACGAGCTAACTTTTGAGGTTGAGTTAAACTCAAATCATTTCTTTTTCACAATGTTTAATCTTCTTATGAAGTGAGGCCTCTTTAATAATAAATCTCTTGCCACAAAGAAATTAATTACGCACATCTCTATCTAAAGATTTGTAATTGGTCATCTTTGTCTCACACCCAGCACAACCATTATCGTAATGGTTGTCAAATTCTTCATACTTTTCTTTGTTGGCCAAAACGGTTGTACTAAATTCCAATTAGTTAAATATGGAAAAAGATAATAAGTTGAGTTCTGATGGAATTGCCCGTTTTAATTCTAATTATGAATTATGTTTTTCTTGGGATAACTGTGAAATTTGTTCCTAAACTCTGCTAAATGGTACCGATTTATTTTTAAACTTTTTTTAATTCAAAAATATATTTAAATTATACGAAAAGTCTCGTATTTGTCCTTATTTATTATGACGAGTAAAATATAAGGTCAAACATAAACTAATTTAATAACTACAATAATAAATGAGAGTCAGCTTGGCAATGATAAGGGTAAATATAAGCTAATTTGATAATAACATGAAATTTTTTAAATCAAAACGAACAAATTTGCACAATTTTACATAATTTATAAACAAATTTGGCAATAATGTTATGCATTTTTTGTATTTTCTTTTGTGATGACTGATGCATATAATTCAATTGAATACTAAAAGAAATCTTGCTGAATGCAATCCGGCTGCTAAGTTTATTTGTAATAAATTTTAACAATGATGAAGGAGAAAGCAAAAGGGCTGCTGCGTCCAACCGCACTTGTGCTTAGACTTTCTGCAGTGGAAGGTGATTAAGGCAATTTTGACCTCAAAGTTGAAAAAAGTAAAACTATACTTTATGAGGAAGAATAATTCAATTCCATATTGGGATGTATTTATATGTAATAAAAATAGTGAAGCAATAGCATCCCACAATAAGTCAAATAATTAGCGTTGTGGACCTCTTGCATTGTTGCACTCTCTTTCGACTAACGTCGAACCTTCTACATTTGGTTGAATTTAGTTGGTGTTTTCATCTTCTACTCCCCCACTTATCGCTTGATTATGATGCACATACAATAAACGACCAATAAGTTTTAATAACTTAATAATATCCATCGTTACATGAAAATGGAAATTATGCATATTTGTGCATTATTGTGTATTTTTGTCAAGAAACTTGATTCATAATCCACCAAATATCAAACTGTACTTTTAAGTTCTAAATAAACAATTAAACTGCACCAACATATTTTTCCAAAGCAATTTGGAGCCATGGCTTTCTACCAACAAATTTACACGAAAACTAACTCTAACCACCATCATCAGCCCAACTAGTTGAAAAAGTCTCAAATACCACGGTGTGGGGATAATGGTTCTATTGATCTGCAAAATGCTACTTCTCTGAAAGTGTACAATGCCATTATATAACCTGCTGCCCGACTCGGTTAAAACAAATAATCCTCCTTTCTTCAAGGAGCAAGCTTTTGGCCAAATCTAGAAAATGCTACCATGCAAAACGGCCTCCCGTTCCATCCAAAAAGCGGTCAGTGTGCCATCCTTTGGACTGCAACTCAGACAAAAATGAATCGAATGTGCTATTCATTTTTGCGTAAGCATCCTGCAAGATAACAGAGCTAGACTTGTAGGCAGATTTCTCCATTTTTGCAGCATATGCAGCAACCAGCCATCCCCTTAATGCATCTTCGCCTGAAGCATTTTGCTCTAGTACTATGTCAGTCCATTTATCCCCACGATTCAAAAGAAACTTCTCCTCTGGGAATAAATCTTTCAATTCGTGGAGTTTTGAAGGTGTAAAAACTTTGTGGATAGGCTGTCCTACTTTTACATTTCCAGCATCTTCTATAAGTCTTCCAGGAAATAGAAGATCTTCACAATATCTTAGATCAGCAGGACTTGATATTTTTCCTTTCTGGTTTGCATTGCAGTTGTAAAGATTAGGCTCGAAATATAGAGCAAGAACATAGTTCTGAGTTTTTGAAACAATACCGTGACAAAATCAGCCACAACCATTGCTGTCCTCTGTGGATTCAGTGTATTGACAGGAGCAGCTCGCATTTCTTCAACAACACTACAAACATGTATGACAGAGAGAAGAGGGCCAACGACCAACTGCAAGAAACTTTTCAGCTATAAGAGCATAATTGCATAAGGTTTTCACAGATCCATTTAATTTTCTCTGGCAGATAGCTAAGAAACAAAGAATTGAACAATTATATTATGTGTACATGAGAAAATATATTAGTTGATCAAACTGAGATGCGCCAGTTTAAAAAGTCATGTAAGATCAAACTAATGCTCTTCACTACATGAGAAAGAAAAAGGACTTTCAATTTCAAGAAAACATAATGCACCAAACAATCCAACACCCAATATCAGATAGTGAAAAACCTCATACTTTGCCCTGCATTGACGAACAAACAGTAGATGCCAACTGAATCCCTGCTCCCAATCCTAGAACATTGAAAAGTGTTGAAATGGCCTCCCCTTTTGCAAATAGGTCACTAAGATTGCCTTCTTTGGCAAATGATGAATATATAGGTAGCCTGGTTGCTCTTGCTGCAACTACTGCCATTCCCTACCAAACTCAAGAAAGGAACAAACAAAGTCAACAGAAAGGAAAGGGTAACAAACTAGTGATGAAGTGCTGAAATACACATTCACAGTAACCATGGAGCCATTAATAATGGAAAAGAACAACAACAACAACAATAAGAAGAAAAACCCAAGAAATTGCAAATTAGATACCTTAACATTTTTATGCAGATAAGTTGCTAGAAACAGACCTTTGCAAAATTACCAAGGCCTGCGACCTCAAGGAAAAGCTGAGGACATAAGGGAGAAAGAACTTCTAAGCCAGTGCCCAAGTCATAAAGCACATCCGCTGCAATATGGGTAGCTCCTTTGAGTTAGAGAGCAAGTAATAACACATGGCACAAAGCCAAATAGGCAAAGTTGAATAAAATGTGAAACTTGAGAGCATATATATATATATATATATATATATATATATATATATATATATACACGCACACACCTAGTATTCTCCAGCGTTTTGGCTCCGAATCCATTCTAGCACCCAAATTGCTACATATTAGCTTTCCCACATGTTGCATTCCATCCTTCAATACCTGCCCATTTGAAAATGAACAAAAAGAATTCAAAAGATCCAGTGTATTAGGTACTTGCTTATTATTTAGTAAAAGATAACTTACCCAACTCACAGCTGTTGCTTGTGCAGGTGTAGGACGTAACCCTGCAGCAAATAGTAGTGACTGCAAAGCAGTAAGATATAGAGAAATAATCCACACATTATAATTGTCATTTCATGTGACAAAAACTGATGAATCATGGAACTTGCTAAAGAGCTTCTTCTGAAGAATTAACCAAGATTGGCATTCAGCAATCCATACAGAGAAATATTTAAACAGGAGGATCACAAATTAAACATAATGATTTGAGACAGTGATGATTTAAATTATTCTCCCAGTAATCTGCAGATTTTTTTTTTCTTGTTGGCATTGAAAGAAGACCTGAGTTGACAGCACAGACAATGCTGCACTGGAAAAATGCTGCAACGCCCGAAATTGTGTGTATCTAAGGTATCCCTCGTTCACGCTGCACTAGTAAAATACCAGAAACTAAGCAAAGGAAAGTATCTATCCAGCTTTTTGTCTTCATATCATGCAGACATTAGTATCAAACAACTCACCTGTATGGATATCCTGAGGGAAAAAACTTATTCAGGAAGGATTCAACCACCCGATGGAATATTGATCTTTCATCGTCAATTAGTTTCATCTTTTATCAGCATCGTTCACAGGAAAAAGAATAACAAAAAGAAAGAAAGAAAAATATAAATCAGCCATCCAAACACTGCAATAGAAGCAGATGATATATTCAACAAGTAAATTTCAAGAACGATCTTAAATAGTAAAGCTCAAGAACCGAATAATTTGAAAAATATGGGAACATACTTTAACGATCTCTCCAATGTGAAAGTCAGCACGATTAGAAAATTAGTTACCAGACATGGAAGATGAGATACTGGCTGTGACCTCAAACAAGTGCTTAGTTCAGGAGAACAGTGAACATTTGAGAACAGATAAAAGGCTATTGCCCACTTAGTGAAGTTCAAACTTGAAGCAGAGAAATCAAGTGAAACGAATCCCTGGCTAGAGGAAAGCAATAGATATTGCATTTATTATCAGTTCATTGCTTCTCCACATGTATTATACAGGTAGCCCAAAAGCAAAATTTCCCTTAGCATTCCCACATTTCCCAATCATGCAGTACCCACAAAGTAGCCCAAAAAGTACAACCAAGATAAAAAAAGTAAGAAGCTAATAGTTCCGTGTTACCACCATATCTCTCTTTTCCTACATGACTAGAATTTATATCCAAATGTTAGAAATTAAACATACATTTCCAAAGCTGAAAACTTTATGATGATTGCGGCATGTTAAAACAAAATTGAAGCAACCCATTGTTATAAATCTATTAACAATCACGCACACCAGCTGTTCGTGAAATTGGGTATGAAAAAAACATGATTTTATATATAAAAAAGTTGGTAAAAACTAAAAAGACTCACAGAGAGGTGACCGTCGGGCTGAAATTGGAAGTGACGAGAGACAGAATCAGAAGTTTCGATCCAGTAGAGTGGAACTTTGGGTGATGGTGGTGCCTTGTCGGGCTCCTTCTTCTGCATCGTAATCTTGTTCTAGTTGTAAATAAAAGGGAAGAGGTTCAGTAGAGAAAGGGAACACAAAAGATTAGTAAAGAACTGTTTGGTATGGTTAATAAATTGGTACCAGTAAGTTCATGACTGCGAAATGGAAGCCACTAGCAGACCCAGATAAGATTCAAGCTCTGCGAGGTTCGAATCTTTGCCTCCAAGCTGGGAAGGTAGACTGTAGGCGTTAAACTCTAGGAAAAAGCGCCGAGGTATGCTGGGGAGAGAATAAATTGGAAGTTAAACTATGACGTTTCTCTTTTAAACAGGATGAATGCCATTAGACTTTTTTAGTTCGTTTTACCTATCGCGATCATTTTTATTTTTTTATTTAATATAATAATTTTTAAATTTTAAAAAATATTAATTATATATATTTTTTTATTTTATCTTCATGCAAAATAATAATTAATAAAATGAAATTATATAACTATAAACTATATGTGAAAAGATATTTTAATAAATTATAATGAAAATTAATCGAATTTGATTTTAATTAATATAAATTGTGTCATTATTGAATCTAATTCTCAAGTCATCGTGTTAACACTCGTTTTAAAGTTTTATTTAAGATCCGATTTGCATCTGATGATTGTATTAGTTTATATTATTTTTTAATAAATGTCAAGTTTGTTTTTGCTAAAAAATTAGAGAATTGAAGCAAAACATAAGAGAAAAAGGAAGAAGAACAATCGGACCAAGAAGAAGAAAGAAATGAGAGAGAAACTGAGACAAAGGAGAGAAAAAGACTTGAGATCAGAGTTATTCAGTTCTGTGCTTTTACTGGATGACCGGTTATCTAATGGTGCGTCGCGCCAAGAATAGAATACCCATGAAGAGCCCCCAACCAACTCAAGTCCGATTCATAAAATACACAAAATATTGCTATATTTATTGTATTTGTAGCTTATAGGCTTATAATTTTTATTCAAATCAAACTTTTTAAACAATATTTTAATATAATTGGCAGAGATAAAATTACCTTTTATTTTATAAAAAAGTAACTTTCCGTAGATAGATTAGAATATATTTTTTATTAATTATATTTTATTTTTAGAATACTAATGATTTTGTTTAAAAATAAAAAATAAAAATCATATTTTAACTTTATAATTTCTTGTTACATAAACATTATTGAGATGAAGATTATTAAAAAGCCAATTTAATATAAATAATTTTGATTTTTTTTCTAATTTTTTTATCACTAATCAATAATAAAAAAAAGATAAGAATTTATATGCTGATTATACAAATATTTTGTGAAATTGACTAAGATGAAGATTCAAAAGCTAATTTAATATAAATAAATTTGACTAGGTTTTCAATTTTCATCACCAATCAATAATAAACAAAATACACTTAAAATTTTCAAACTAATAATTATAATTTTACTTTAAAATTTATATTTTATAATATTTCATTCCATCCCTATTATTTATTTATTTATTTATTTTCAAATCCAAATGAGAGAATATTTACCTAAACTAGTGAGACCAAAAACAAAATTCAAATGGTACATGCAAAATAACAGTTGTTTAAGAAGTGCTAATTACTTGCTATCTTCCATTTGTTCCTCGCCAGACCTTATCTTACACCTTTTCCTTCTACTTTAATAAGAAATTTGTATAAGATTCTTAAACTTTTCATGTCATGAAATGATCAACGTGCAAATTTTCATACGACGCGTACATTTGTAAGCAATCATAGCATATTTAACCTAAATGTAACAGTTTAAATCATTCATATTAAACAAATGAATAACAATCTTTCCTAATGCAACGTTCGAGCATCCTCAAAGTCAGACAATAGACTGGGTTCTGTTTGCTTCAACATTTGATCAAAAACAAAAAAGATATTAACAAATGCAAACAGAAGGCCAAGAAACTGCTCCCTATCTGTCTATCATACAATTACAGAGTCAGAGACTAACCACCTATTGATCCCATCATCTGCTGAAAGCAATTTCAAAGGGTCAAATCAGGATCATCATCATAATCAAAATCTGGATCCGCTGAAGGCCTAATTCTCTTGGCTTCTCTTGGTCCACCTCTTCCTTTCTTTGGTTTTCCTCTGGCAAAATTAATTGTTCATACACGTATGTTTCAAGTTACTCCTCAAGAAGTTATTAATTTTTGCAACGCACTACGCAGATTTGTTTAAATTACAGAACTTACTGCCCGTTTGAGTATATTCCTGCTCCCTTAGGACGACCGACACCATATTCTGATCTCCCATCTGCGATGAGCACAAACGATAACTAAAAAACAGTGAAAAGAACCAAAGGAAAGATGCCTATACATCTGCTGCATATATGAGCTCACCATCTCGTCCAGCTGCTTGCTCTTCAGCCTGACAATAGGAAAAGAAGAGAGAGAATTTTGAAATAAAATTATCTTAGTAGCCTAGCTAAAAACATCTTTGATACCTAAAGACTTTGTTAGTACAATCTATCAAATATTAAAACTCTTGCAAATTTTGTTTTGGTGTGTGTCGGGGGGGGGGGGGGGGGGTTGGTAGGTGCGCGCGTGCAGAACATGAATCTAAAAATAAAACGTGACAAAAAAAAAAATAAAGAACGCAGAAATATTGACATACAACGTACAACTGCAAAGCTATAATTGCTCTTGATCAAAATGAAATATTTGTTTTGTAGAGTTAATTCATCCTTCTCAAAATACATAGAGATCTTTGTCGGCAATTTTCATTTGCTTAAATGGCTTTTATACCTATTATACTGCATCTATCTTAGTAAAGATTTAGATAATGATTGCATAAGATGGTACAAATGACATTTCCATTTCAGCGAACATGGCATGCCATTACTATTCTGCAAGCTACATCAGAAGTGGCACATTTCAATAGAGGAAGCATCCCATTGACAGTTACACAACTACTCTTTTTATACTCGTCTCTGAAAACTCTTCATTTATAGAGATTTGATTCTTAAATTGTCTCAGAACATCCAAAGGGAAAATTAAGTAATATGACCTCACCTCATCTTTCGTGTGAGAAAGTATATCCAACTTCAATTCTCTTTAAATTCAACCAAAACCACTAAAATGATTGCATATCATTCCTGAAACATTTCACTCGAGATATGCATTCATAGTAAAACCTTCAAAACCTAGAACGTATATGGTACTGTAGAAAAAGAAGAAAAGAAAAAAAAAATCCTTTGAACTGATTAAACTTTTAAAAATAGCAATGCCATGGGTCCCCTGAATTTGGGAAAAAAGGTAAGAATTGTACTCAGCATAGCATACTTTCATAACCAATAAAATAGTATACAAGGGAAAGCAATAACCAGGTTAAAATAGACCTTTATGTTGCAACAAGGTAGATCATGTCATGACTGCTTCCAAGTATAGTTATTACGCACAAACTCTCAGACAAAACCAGCTACCTCCCCTTTCCTGTTCTCAAATTTTCAGTTACAGAAAGGTTTAAAAAATCCCAGATAAACCATTTGTTCCCTTTGATGTTTAGATAAACTCAAGTAACTGAGGATAAATAACACCACTTTTGGATGTCAACCTATTGTAAGGAGAACCAAATAGCTAGCGGACATATCCAGGCCATTTTTTAGCATTTTTATCATCTGAATTATATTCAAAGGCGTGACTTGCTTTATCTATCACTGATATTTACCCTGATTTCTCCTTTGAGGGACAGATTAAAACGGAAAAAAAGATGAATAATGGGTGTACAGAAATGAAAGTGCTGCCACTTCATGATGTATAATTCAGAGCACTTACTGCTGGTGATGTGACTGATGATAATGAAAAGAGCCTATCTTCAGGCTGGAATTTCCTGGACCGCTTCAAGCTGCATCATTAAGTTTGTAGAAACTCAGGTAAGTTTTATATTGATCCTATTGAATTTAACCCCAAAAATTCAGATCTGTATGTGTGCTATATGCAGACCATGGAGTCTGTGCTACTGTATAGCTGGAACTGGCTACTATAGTGAACATTTTATCTACCTTGTAGTGAATTTAACGTATACAGTCTACCATTATAAAAGTTGTCTGCACTTAGAAGCTTCTATTATTTGCATATGTAACCAAATTGTGTTACTCTCAAGCAACAAGAGTTGTAGTGGATTTAATATATTTATCAGTGCAAGTACATGTGATATAGCACCTACAACTTGCAGAAAACAAGAATATACCAATAAAATAAGGGGAAGAAGCAAGAGTCAGATTATAATTTAACATATAGAGAGATATTGCAATGCAACTATTTTCATCAAAGAGGCAAACAAAGGAAATATATAGTAACTACTCCATACAATGCAGTGTTCTTAGATGAAGATAGGAACCCTTCGAAGCCTTTCAATACATTGCCACATTGACTTGGATCTTGTAAGTAATTTGTCTCCATATCATAGACCTGCAATCAAGGAAAAATATTAGTTGATTTTTTGATTCGAATACTGTCCGCTTGAACCATCGAGATTTAAATAGTCGAATTTAAAAATCAAATTATTGTAATCCCTAGTTCGCCGTTAGCAAAATGGACAACATAAACTAATGACAATAACCTTCTCCAACCCCGCCCCCCCCCCCCCCCCCCCCCCCCCCCCCCCCCACACACACACACACACACAAGGCTAAAGAAAATACACTAAGTTACCAACTGAAAATATACTTAGGCGCACAGTCTCTCCTTACATGTGCAGACTGACAGAGGGCAACATAATCCTCAGATATCCTAAAACTCCTGCAAGGTAACACTTCCATTCTTAGATGACCTTCCGACATTGAGTCATAACAGTATTTCTATATCCCAAAAAAAAAAAAAAAAGCCACCCTGACATTCACCTAAATGCTAGAATAACCGAACTTTATAAGCAATGTGACATGATTTAACTAAATTTCTAAATCACCAACACACAGAAATGGGAAATAACCCCATAACCACATACAATAATCAAGAGATCAAAAAGAAGAAAATTTCAAAACAAAGTAAAATAAACCTGTTTCTCGATATTTCGAAGCTCCTCATGAAGCTTAGCTCTTTTGCTGAGAAGAGAAGCGAGCATTGCAGAAGGGTTTGAAGATCCTCGTTGCCCTAGTAGTCGTCAAAGAAAACAGAATTCATAAATAAAGCAACAAGAACCGCAAAATCGATTCACAAAGCAGTTAATCAACGGTTACCTTCATGATCCATTTTTCGCGCGAAAATTTGAACAAACAGAGATCAATAATTTTCGATCATTACAACCCTAAAACTCGAAAATAGGATTAGATAAAAATTAGAAACCAATTGATCATCCCTCAATCAAAAAAATTAACGTTAATCCCTTTCTATTTTTAACTGTGTAAAAGTAAATATATCCTACATTATTGTTTACTATTACTCAATAAGACCAACCAATGGTCTTCCGTCACGTAGTCACTCGTTTGTTCCAAATTACAGATTTGGAGCTTGACCCGTCAACTTTGCAAGCAATAAATTACGCGGCGACAAGATAGCGTCTTTCACTTAAACTGGGGCCGGAAATGCACGTGCCAAGAATAGAGGGTGCAATGCATTTCGGCTTTTTATCCGTTACGGTACGGCGGTGCATCAGACGGATCAGATAAAAATCCGATCCGATTGACCTGAAACTCAAATTTAATATTTAATATTTAATATTATTTACGTATCAAAGTAAAGATTGAGATTTTATGACTTTTGTTGTTTTTTTTTTTTTGTCTTTTTTAAGAAAAATGGCTATTTTATGTAGGGGTGTGCAAAACCGAACCGGAACCGAAAACCGAACCGAACCAAATAGATTTTGGTCCATTTGGTTCGGTTTTATCGGTTTTCGGTTCTTTCGGTTCTGAACCGAATTTAAAGTTCGGGTACTTCGGTTCTGTAAATTGAAATACCGAAGGAACCGAACCGACCGAAGTTTATAAAACACACCGTTTTGTACTTAGTGTAGATATATGTATATGTAAACCTAAATTTATTTCTTTTTCTTCCTTACCTGCTGCGCAGCCACTGGTTTATCTTCTTCTCCTCTTCCTTCGCCAATTCCCGTTAGGTTTCTCTTCTTCTCGTCTTCCTTCGCCAGCCCCCACTGTATTTATCCTCTTCTCCTCTTCATTCGCCAGCCCCCAGTGGATTTATCTTCTTCTCCTCTTCCTTCGATTCTCCATCTCCATATCAGTCTGAGCTTTTCTCCATCTTCGTATCAGTTTGAGCTTCTCGCAACTATGGTAAGTAGCTTGTTAATTATTTAATTTTTTGTTGGTTTAATCTATTTGAGAGCTTGAATTGATCTTCACTTCTTCCTTCGATTATCCATGAAACAAATAACCAGATCCATTACTCGATCATCTCCTCTGTTCTGTTTGGTCTTCTTTTTTTATTTGTTTTTATTTTTTTTCCTTCTACTCTTCTGTTTGGTGCTCTTATACTCATTGATTCATCTTGCAAATATGGGTGTATAGATTTTGTTTTTGAGGGGCCTGCGTCACTGCTTTGGTAGATTATGGAAGCCAATTTATGATTTTTGATTTAATGCTCTGGTCCTGCTTATATGTTTGCTCTGCCTTTTATGCTTTGGTCCTGCTTATATGTTTGAGCTTTTTTTTTATATTCCTCTTCTGTTTGGTGCTCTTAGATTCTCCATCTTCGTACCACTGCTTATATGTTTGCTTTGCACTTAAGTTCTACATCCAAAATAATCAGAATATGTACGAAATTTAGAGGTTTGTTAAACTACTTCCAAAATAAATTGTCAATTAAACTTAATTAATGAATCAATTTTCTGGTATTAGTTATCCATGAGACCTTTGAAATTCTGCATCTTTTAATATAATTTCTTAAACTGAGCAGGAAATAGACAAGCCTAGTTAGAATATTAAGAAAGGATAGCAGTGATCTCAATTTCTTAAACTGAGCCAAATTGTTGTAAGAATTATATATTATGGAAATTTCTAATAGATGGCATCATTAAATTAATAGCAAATGGCAATGATCTCGTATATAGAAATTATATATGAATGGAATACCCTTAGAATTTAGACATCACATAGGAAATGGCAGTGATCTCGTATATAGAAATTGTATATGAATGGAATACCCTTAGAATTTAGAATCACATAGGAAATGCAATTTACTATTTTAGTTTTTAACTTACATATATGGGATGGGTGATAAGGATTCCAATTTCCAAATATACATTTTTTTATAAATAGAATGGCGAACCATGGAAAATCAAGGCTCTATAGTAGGAATTACAAAACCTGGGTTCATACCACACCCCTTTTGGTTTAATTCATTTTAGTGTTTAGTAAAATTATATAAAGTTGTTTTTAATATATTGTAAAATTACCAATACATATATAATTCATTTTCCGGAAACTCATGTTTGGATTAGAATTATTTGCAGCAATATTTTATAAGTTTATACTATATTATATGATCCGACATGCCAAGACCTTGCTTATTTTTATTTTTATTTTTATATTTATTTTAGACTTCTATTCAAGATGAAACTCAAACTCCTATCACTCAAGGTGAGACGCAAACTCCCAATACGGAAGATCTTTTTCAAACGCAGTCCGATACTAATCAACCTACGAAATCAGAGGCAACATCTAAGAATTTAAAGAGGAAAGCTATTAGACCAAGGTCGGAGGTTTGGGATCACTTTAGCAAATTCACAAATGCAGAAGGCAATATAAAAGGCAAGTGCAATTATTGCTTTAAAGAATTTTTTTGTGATCCTAGGAAAAATGGTACAACTGCACTTAAAAAACACATTAATGTTTGTAAGAAACGCCCTGAGACACAAGATACACAATCACAATTGAGTTTTAGGGTTGACAATGAAGTTGGGGGTCTTGCTAATTGGAAATTTGACCAGGAATCTATAAGAAAGGCTTTAGCTGAATTGGTGATTTCAAGTGAATTACCTTTAAGTTTTGTGGAAAATAAAGCATTTAGGAAATATATGGCTCTTGTGCAACCTAAATTTAGGATGCCATCTAGATTCACAATGTCTAGAGATTGTTTTCAGATTTATGTTGATGAAAAGGCTAAACTTAAGCAATATATTGAGATTAAAAAACAAAGAATTTGCCTCACTACAGACACTTGGACATCAATTCAACAAATCAATTATATGTGTCTAACATGTCATTGGATTGATGATGAGTGGAAATTGCGTAAAAGGATCTTGAACTTTTGTCCTATATCTAGTCACAAAGGTAGAGAGTTAGGAATTGAAATTGAAAAATGTTTGAATGATTGGGGAATTGAGCGTGTTTTCACTATTACTGTGGATAATCATGCTCCAAATGAGCTTGCCATAAATTATTTGCAGGAGAAATTTAATGATTGGGGTCATAGTATTTTGGAGGGAAAGTGGTTGCATATGAGGTGTGCCGCTCATATAGTAAATTTGATTGTGCAAGATGGTTTAAAAGAAATAGGGAATTCAGTTAAAAGGGTTAGGGCAGCTGTGCGTTATGTGAGGTCATCTTGTAGCAGAATTAGAAAGTTCAAAGAAAGTTGTGAGTATGAAAAAATTCAGTGCAAGCAGATGTTGTCTCTTGATGTCCCAACTAGGTGGAACTCCACTTACCTTATGTTAGACACGGCCCAAAAATTTGAAAAGGCTTTCAAGCGGTTAGATGATGTAGATCCCTACTTTAAAATTGATTTGGAAGGAGTGAATGAGTGGTCGGGTGTGCCTGATAAAAGTGATTGGGATAATGTGAGAAGAATGCTTACTTTTTTGAACCATTTTTATGAGCTTACTTTAAAAATTTATGGTTCAAAATATGTGACGTGCAGTACTTTTTTTTATGAACTTTATGTGATGTATCGTTTATTGGAAGAGTGGAAAAAAAATAGTGACTTTCAGTTGTCATTGATGGCTACAAAAATGAAAGTGAAGTATGATAAGTATTGGGGAGATCCATCAAAAGTTAATCATGTAATTTATCTTGGTGTTATTTTGGATCCTCGATATAAGCTTCAATGGCTTAACTTTGCTTTCAAAAGGATGTTTGGGTCACAAGATGGTGATTTGATGGTATTTCGAATTAAAGATTTGTTAGATAGATTGTATGAAAAATACAAGGAAAAAGATTCAAGTTCAACAAGCCAGAAAGAGTCCATGGAACAAGATGATTCTATCATTTTGATGCAATTGGATGAAACTGAGAAGTTGAAGAGAATTGTTGAATCAGAATATAAGAGTGAAGTGTTAGGTGGGAATTCGAGTAAGAGAACTGATATTGATAAGTATTTGAGTGAGCAAATTGAGTATGATGATAAGAAGAGTTTTGACATTTTAGAATGGTGGAAAGTAAACAGCCCTAGATTTCCTGTTCTGAGTAAGGTAGTTCGTGATGTATTGGCTGTTCCCATCTCTACTGTACCGTCGGAGGCCACATTTAGCTCGGGTGGAAGACTACTTGATGCATTTAGGAGTTCATTGACTCCTAAAATTGTGCAAGCTCTTATTTGTGCTCAAGATTGGCTTCTTGAATCGGATGTACTCGAAAGAGCAATTGAAGAAGATGATGTGATCCAAATAGAGACAGGTATATATATATATATATATGTATATATATATATATATATATATATATATGTGTATATATATATATATGTGTATATATATGTGTATGTATATATATATATATAAAATCTTAGTTCTTTGTTTTAATTATTTTACTTAGTTCTTATAAAAATAATTATCTATTTTTTTATCTGCAGATTTTCAAAAAATACATATGGAGACCACTGTTGATGCAGTAAAATATTTTTGCATTTTTCAATTGTTTTATATTGTGTTTTGAATATTTAATTGAATTTATTTAATAATTATTTTTTTTATGGAATGCAGGTTTAAGAGGACTTGATTGGAGTTGTTGTGCTATGCATATGAAGTTATGCTATATTTTATTTACATGTATTTTTTTTAATTAAAGGACATTGAATGTATTATTAATTAGAATTTATGTTGTATTTATTTTTAATGTGTGTTTTTTTAGCATATATTAGAAACATAATATGAAAAATTTATTTATGTTTTTTTTCCCTTTTAGTTATTTTAAATGGTTTTATTTTGTTGAATATGAGTTATTTTAATTTATGGATCCATATAAATTAAAAATAATAATAAAAAAAACTTATATTTGTGTGAGAACCGATTGGACCGAACCGAACCGACCGAAATTATTTCGGTTTGTTCGGTTTCGGTCCAAATAAGTTCGGTTCGCGGTTCGATTCTGAAAAATACTAAACTTCGGTTTTCGGTTTGTTCGGTTCGGTCCAAAACCGAACCGAACCGACCATTTGCACACCCCTAATTTTATGTATTAAGTTTGAATAAAAGGAAACAAATTGGTGATGGTGGGCGGGGGCCACAGATTGAGCTGATTCTTGGTCCCCTAAACAGTAAATCGGAGTCAATGTCGATGGCGAAGTGGGAATAATGTAAAGTACTGGAAGCGTTAATACGACGCACCGCCTGCACCCACTCCCATTCGTTTCGCCTTATTTCTGCTTTGTGGTGGACCTACTTTTCCTTGTTCTCTTCTATCTATATCTCTAATTTTAAATTCCCATTTTTATCATTTTCAGTTTTATGATCCTTTTGCCTTTTCGTCCAAAAATTGGCCACCGGTACCACCCTCTTTTATAATAGTTGCATCAGCTATTCTTGCTCAATTCAAGCCTGCTTCTTTCAGTTCTCAGCTGTTCTACTCTTCTTGCCGTTAATCTTTAGCACCCATGTTTACCAGGGGAGTAACCCGGGTATTCTTCTACTCCTGTTGCCGTTAATCTTTTAAGTCAATTTAGCTTGTTTTGTGTTTAAAGTTCTTATCTTTTTTTGTCTTAAGTTGATTTGTGATAGACCCAGTTCTTTTTATAATGATCTGTGCTAATTTTTCATATTTTCTTGTTAGCCAACCTAAGTAGGCGAAGTAAAGTTTTGATCTTTTGATGCTTTGCATGTGAACCCATTTGTGATTAACTGTAAGGAAAAGTTCTTGATTTGATTAATTTGAATTTTCAGCCCAATGCTACCTCGGGGATGGGGGTTGCTGATCACAGCGTAAGCACATTCACGGAGCTGCAGAGAAAGAAAGTCCACCGCTATGTAGTGTTTAAAATTGATGAGAAAAAGAAGGAAGTTGTAGTTGAGAAAACTGGGGGTCCTGCTGAAAGCTATGAGGATTTTACTGCCTCCTTGCCTGACAATGATTGCCGATATGCCGTTTATGATTTTGATTTTGTGACTTCTGAGAATTGTCAGAAGAGCAAAATCTTCTTCATTGCATGGTTAGATTTTGCAATTCATTCCCTTAATTTTGTGATTTTGATTCATTGGTTTTGATTGCTTCGTTTGCTGACCATTGAGTAATAGTATTCTAGATAATTATCTTCATGGCAAGATCTTCTTCATTGCATGGTTAGATTTTGCATTTCATTCCTTAATTTTGTGTTTTTGATTCATTGGTTTTGATTGCTTTCTTTGCTGATCATTGAGTGTTTTATAATAGTATTCTAGATAATTGTACTTGCTTTATCATCGAGATAATCAGCTTTAACATCAAGATTATTGAGGATTTTCTTGATCTATTACCCTATAATTGTAGTTTACCAGTGGTTCCCGGCTATAAGACCTTTATATTGTTCACTTAGGTATTTGGTTTTGGAATTCTGAGCTTGTGTTTATCCTGTCAATTTTTTCCCGGAGGAAGGAAAGAACATTTGGCTCTTCTATTTTGTCAATTGGAATGTGTTTTCTCCTATATATGTATATATGTATTCTATTTTCGTGTTTGAAGTAGTAATCTCACAGTCTTACCATTGATCCAAAGTTCATTGACCCTTTCTTGTGTTGAAGAAAATGTTTACAGTTGTAGATAAGCTCATATTTGGGCAATGACTTCTTTGAGCACTTGCCCTGTCCCGTAAAAGGTGCAGCATCATCTCGGTTGTGTTAGTCGATGATTCCTGATTTGTAATTTGTAGAACTCTGCATATTTAAGGGATGAGACTGTGGTCCTTGTATCTGCAATTATCTATATTCCCATTTATGCATCCCTTGTTCCTTGCCGAATGTAATGACACCCCTTGAACTTTTATAGTTGAAAAGCATTTGTCTTTAAGATCTTAATCTGAGTTGATGGCATGACTTTATCAGGTCTCCTTCAACTGCTCGAATCCGTGCCAAGATGCTCTATGCTACATCTAAAGACAGGTTTCGGCGTCAGCTGGATGGAATCCACTACGAGATTCAGGCTACTGACCCTACCGAAATGGATCTTGAAGTGCTCAGGGATCGTGCAAATTAAACCGTCTCTGCAACTCAAAGGTTTCTTCCTCGAGGTAGAGATGAATCTGCTATGCTTTTGCCAATTTAAGAATTATGCCTCTAGCTCCATTAAGCCACCTGCACAATCCTTTATAGAACAGGATAAAAATGGCATCATCTCCTTGAAATAACGAGAGGCTGATTATTAAGAAGCTCCGTTACTCTTTGGTCCTTGCTACTGGCCAGATGAACAGAATGCTGTTATGTACCTTAAGAATTTTAAAATATGTTGTCCTATAAATTATGCAGTAAATGATATTTTTTGATCTCTGTTTTCTTCTTTTGCTTTTCCTTGTTTATTTTGATCCTATAGCACGAAGGTAAAAAAAATGGAATGTTGTTTGGTGAACCATGTGGGATAGATCACTGCCCTTGCTTGAGAAGCTAAAAGAATATGAGAAAGCTACTTTAAAATGAACTAATAGTAGAATTGATGAATCTATGAAACAAGAACAATAAGCAACCAAGAACTGGATGATTATGTAACTTTTCCCTCTAGTTTCTTTATTACTTTCTAGCTAATATGGCTAAAAATATAAATGTAGAAGAAGAGCCAAGAAATTTTGAACCTCATGGTAGAGGATGAAGAAGACTTGTGGCATTTTTAATCTAAACTGGATCCATCCAGTTATTGTACAATTCTTGCTGATTCATTGTAATTCTCATTTTCACCTGAAATTTCCTCCAAGGATTTACCCTTTGATTCTGGGCACCAAGAAACTGAACAACACGCCCAAGAAATTCACAACGCCTAACAAAATAAGGGAATTCTTCACACCAATTCCAGCTGGGTGCCCTGGATCTGCCTTGGCCTGGTCCTGGTTCTTTGCCAAATATAAGAACCCGAATGCTCAAGCGATAGCCCCAACCTTACCTGATGCTGCTGATATTCCATGGCATGTAGACCTTAACCTTGCGAGAAATATCTCAGCTGGCAAAACAAATGTTGTTGCATTAGGTCCAAAATTGGTGAAGGAGGTTAACGAGTACATCCCCACGAATCCGATTTGATTATCCTTATGTGTCCAGTGATCATAAGGAATTGCCAAGGCAAACATGAAAGCTGTCGTGAAAAAGGATCCCAGTGGCTGTTTGGCAAGCCTTCCCATTTTGTGGATGAATGCTACTGTGAACCAGTAGCCTGGAACAGTACCACATATATCAATGAGCCTGCCCAAGCAATTTTTCAAACTTCTTCAATATCATTCATAGTGTTAGCAGGAGGAATCCACCCGATTGTGCTAAAGATATCCTTTTGAAAGAATTGGATTCAACCTGAGAAATCTGCTGGTCTGTTGGCTCTTCTGCTTCAATCTCAGACTGAAGAACTTTAGACATATCAGAAGCAGCCTTTGTTGCATTCTTAGCAACAAGGGCAGTGTAACGAGCAGTTTCGGGCATCTTCATCCGCCAATAGTACGTAAGAGCAGCAGGCAATGCTCCTACCATTACAATTATACGCCAAACATAGTCTGCTTGCGGGACAGTTGAGGCTACTGCATTATCCTCATAAGCAGGAGCATTAAACTTGGCTTCAAAGGCAGAGGATACAATTATTCCGAATCCCTGCATAGCGAAAACAGCAGCAATAAATGCGCCACGAGTCTTCTTGTTTGTGAACTCAGACATAATAGTCGCAGAAAGTGGATAATCACCACCGATACCAAATCCAAGCCAGAAGCAAAGAGTTGCTATAACACCCTTATGACCGTGCCCAAAAGAAAGACCCGAAGCAATTCAGCATATAACCATTAGCATGAATGTCATGCCATAAACTTTCTTCCTTCCAAGCTTGTCGCCAAGCCAACCGAAGAATAGCTGGTCCGAAAGAGCTCCACAGAATGCTACATCATTAACAGCAGCTGATGCATTATTAATTGTTTTCTCCTTAAATAGAAAGAGGGGTTATATTATATTATTATAACTCATATTTTTCTCATAGTGAAAAAAAAAAAAGAAAGAGGAGGAAAAGTCAAAAAATTGGAAGCCGGAGCCAACAAATGGTAAGTGAAGTTCACTTTGAAAGCTGCAGGCACAAAGTCAATTTTGGAGGATGAAAATTGCTTTTTCCAGCAATTTTTACCTCCACACCGCCATAATTGGCAGTGTTCTTTTCGTGGAAATTAAAAACAAAGGCAATTAACATTGATAAGTTTGTTTAGTGTCGATTTTCCAGCGGCCCGACAGAGATACAAGCAACAGTGTTAGCAAGAAAGAAAGAATGGTGTGAATATTGATTGACTCAATCAAATTTTCAAGTGAGAGATTGTTCTTATTTTTTACGTGTAAAAAAAAAAGAGTAAAAGTCAAAAAATTGGAAGCGGGAGCCCGCAAATGGTACGTGAAGTTCACCTTGAAAGCTGCTGGCACAAAGTCAATTTTGAAGAATGGAAATTACTTTTTTCAGCAATTTTCACCTATACACCGCCATAATTGGCGGTGTCTCCTACCTGTATAAGGCAGGTGTTTAGTATCCTTTTAATATATAGAAGTGAGAGCTTTTAAAAGTTTAGAAAGTTTGGGAATTGTGAGAGAATAGAGAGTTAGTTAAAATATATTATTTAAGTGTTCTCCTATTTAATAGAGATAGTTTATTAATTATTTTTCACCTTAAATAGTGAGAGGTTATATTGTTGTAACTTTTATTTTTCTCATAGTAAAAATTCTTCTCTCCTCGCCCATATTTCGATATTTAATTATTATTTTTTCAAGTTCAATTTAGCTGCGATTTTGATCTATTCAGGTGTTTATTCCTACAACAGAATGCTAAATCATTAACAGCAGCTGATACATTAGGTGGCGGAGTTCTTGGCTTGCTAGCACCATCGACATGATAGTATGCGGCCTAGCAACTTGGTGACAAGAGATATATGCAGAATAGATCATATGCGTCGGTGAAAAAGCCCGTTCCGGCGATGATAAATGCTGTGAAATGATACTGTTGTATTTTTGCTGCATCAAGGGCATCAAGAATCCTTGGCCATAGCTGCTTTAGTTCACTTCAGTCTCTCTGTTTTCTCTGCAAAGATTGACAAAAGAAAGCAAAAAATGAACCTCGTACCAATATATCACTCTCTCCAAACCCAATAAAATTGACTTCCACATACAGATTATGCCAATTGTCTGATTTCCCATATCGTACACTAGTCATAAGAGCAAAAGAGCATAAAATTATAATTTTTTTATGACAAATTATGCAAACACAGACAAGAAAAACGAATTCCTTGAAAGAATGAACAAGCACAAATTCCTTGAAAGAATGAACAAGTAGTTACTCGACAAATCATTTTATATATACAAAATATTGTCTTCATTCGTCTTTCAACAAGATTTATAATCATAGAACTATAGGAAATGATAACATTTTTCCATTCTCTCAAGTCCAAATCTCTTAGTTTTCAACTCTATCTCATATTCTTCAATTTTCTTAGTATTTGCTAGTGTAAGTTGTTCCTTTAAAATTATTATAAAGATGACGATGAAACTAAACTATAAAAAAATTGAACATATGAACATTGTGCATTATACTTTAAGCATTATTATTTTCATTTTTTTTTATAAATATTGTAATATGAAACATGTTAAAATTCATATTTTAATTGATATTATTACTAAAGGGTTTAACTCCGATAATGCCACGATTGAACTTTTAATCCATAAATTTCTATTTTCGCCGAATCCTATTCGGTACCGTTCTAATTTTCTTAAACATGCTTTGGAGACAATTCCAATGTTTTATTTAAAGATTATATGTGACTATGATATCTGCCTTTATTATTTCCATCAAATTTGTGGCTGGCGGAGAATATGAGTTTCCGTACAAAGAATTTAATTAGCAATAAAGATTCCGAAACTCTTGTGGAGCAAAAGGGTCTGGTCTGGTCTGGTTCAGGACAAGACAAGCATATATAGCTGGCTGTTTCTACACAGAGAATATAATCTAAAGGGTGTGAAAATTTTAAGATTATTTTAACCTCCCGCATACATCTTAGAATACTTTATTCTGAAAAACTCATGTATAACTAAACAACTGGAAAATTCGATCCGACAAACATTGACTGTTTAAGTGGAAAATAAATAACAAACATTGATTGTTTTAAGTGGTTATTATGGACTGTAACGTGGTGAGTTGGAAATTATATGTAATCGAAAGGCAAAGAAGATGCAAACTCTCTATAACATTTTCTTGAAATCCAGGCATAGAAAAGATACAAAACTCCAAGATAGTAAGAGAAACTTATCTTGCCAAAAAAAAAAGCATTATGTACTACTACCACAACATTAATTATTCTAGAAAAATTTGACTGACAGATAAATATTTAAACTGGAACGGTTCTTTTACTATGAGATCCTGACTCCTCATCTTCATTTTCACCTGAAATTTCCTCCAAAGATTTCCCCTTTGATTCAGGCACCAAGAAAGTAAACAACAAACCTAAGAAATTAATGCAACCCAACACAAGCAGTGAATTCTTCACTCCAATTCCAGCAGGGTACCCTGCATCTGCCTTTGCCTTGTCTTTGTTTTGAGCCAAATATAAGAACCCGAAAGCTCCCACTATGGCCCCGAGCTTTCCTGATGCTGCTGATATTCCATGACAAGTAGACCTTAACCTTGCTGGAAATATCTCAGCAGGCACAACAAATGTGGTTGCATTAGGTCCAAAATTGGCAAAGAAGAAGGTTAGTGAATACATCGCCACAAATCCGATTCTATTGTCCTTGTGTGTCCAGTGATCGTAAGGAATTGCCAAGGCGAACATAAATACTGTCATGAAAAAGAATCCCATTATTTGTATGGCAAATCTTCCGATTCTGTCGATCAATGCTACTGTGAACCAGTAACCTGGCACAGTGCTGCATAGAGCAATAAGTGTTTGAGCCCTTGCAATTTTATAAACTTCTTCAATAGCATTCATTGTCTTGGCAGCAGGGATCCACCCGATCGCGCTGAAGATGTCCTTTTGGAATAGATTTTGGCTGTAGAATGCAATGTCAAGCAAGAACCAAGTCGTAGCTGTTCCAAGCAAATGTAGTCCATGGCGCCTAAGAAACTCTTTCGAAAACAGACCGAAAGAATTGGATTCAACCTGAGAAATCTGCTGGTCTTTTGGCTCTTCTGCTTCAATCTCAGACTGAAGAACTTTAGACATATCAGAAGCAGCCTTTGTTGCATTCTTAGCAACAAGGGCAGTGTAACGAGCAGTTTCGGGCATCTTCATCCGCCAGTAGTACGTAAGAGCAGCAGGCAATGCTCCTACCATTACAATTATACGCCAAACATAGTCGGCTTGCGGGACAGTTGAGGCTACTGCATTATCCTCATAAGCAGGAGCACTAAACTTGGCTTCAAAGGCAGAGGATATAATTATAGCAAACATACCTCCTGCCAAAATTCCGAATCCCTGCATAGCGAAAACAGCAGCAATAAACGCGCCACGAGTCTTCTTGTTTGCGTACTCAGACATAATAGTGGCAGAAAGTGGATAATCACCACCGATACCAAATCCAAGCCAGAACCTGAAGAAGCAAAGAGTTGCCATAACACCCTTAGGATCGTGCCCGAAAGAAAGACCCGAAGCAATTGAGCATATAACCATTAGCATGAGAGTCATGCCATAAACTTTCTTCCTGCCAAGCTTGTCGCCAAGCCAACCGAAGAATAACTGGCCCGAAAGAGTTCCACAGAATGCTACACCATTAACAGCAGCTGATACATTTGGTGGCAGAGTTCCTGGCTTGCTAGCACCATCGACATGATAGTATATGCGGCCTAGCAACTTGGTGACAAGAGATATGCAGAATAGATCATATGCGTCGGTGAAAAAGCCCATTCCGGCGATGACAACTGCCGTGAAATGATACCATTGTGTTTTTGCTACATCAAGAGCATTAAGAACATGTAATTCTTTCGCCATAGCTATTTATGGCAGGCTAGAATTCACAAGCTGTCTCTGTTTTGTCTGCAAGAATTGGCAATCAGAAGTGAGAACATGCAACTCTACCTAATTGCAATAACATCTTGAATAAAATACTTGCATAAATAGAGTGAAGCAACGCCATTAATTTTTCTACAGAACAGTCAATTTAAGAAACAAAATAGATATGGTAGGTGCAACTACTCCGTGATTTCTGAATCACTTTTGACAATATGGAAAATTGGAATGGGTAAATTCGCTTGAAGGCAAATTAAAGAAAAAAAAAATGCATTATTGGGATGTAATTATTGATACAACTCAGGCTCAAGCTATTGATTGGGTGTTAGATATCTTGAATTAAGTAGAAAATTTTCTAGGGGGAGGGGGTGAAAAGGTCCATGACTACAGAAAAGTAGAGTAATGGACAAGAAAAATCTCAACGTAAACCAAGAAAATTGACTTCCACATAAAAAAATCGCCTATGGAAAAAGACAAGCAGGTCGCTTAATTTCCATAACCTATAATAGTACTAGTACTAGCAAAAAGACAATTAATTTCAGATAAAGACTACGTAGGAAAAAGTAAAAATTTTCAAAAGTTAAAATGATCAACAAATTCAATTTGTGTTATATTCTTAATATTAGGACAACAGTAATAAAATATATCCTAAACGAGTAAATGTGTTATGTTAAGAGGAAAAAGAAAATATATTTGCAGAAAGAAAAAACCAGAGAGGTAATTAAGGGAAAATACTTCATTGCAGGAAAAAGCAAGAAAAGTTGCACCAAACTTGGAAAAACATATGAATGAATGAAGGGAGATTTGTGTATTACATAGAAATTAATAATAATAATTAAAAAAAAAAAAGGGTGAGATCCTAGAATCAGGGAGCTAGATCATTACATTGATTTATCAAACCTTAAACAAAAAACAACAATGTTTTTATCTTTACAATATGAAAAAGAACAGGAATAGAAAGTAGAAGAGTTGAGAAGTGTAAGAGACACTGACCTGTTATTTGCTTGCTTAGAATTGGCGAGGTGGTAAATGAAGGAGAAAGAAGAAGGGAGTTTAGTTTAGAAATTAGTGAAAGGCTTGGTTGGCTATTTATACGCAATGACCTAATGCCAACCGTGTATTATGGAGCCTAAAAAAAGTAAATAATAATAATAATATTCGAATGGCATATGCTTTCTACTTATTAATAACTTTCCTTCTTCACTCTTCCACACATACCGCTTTTGCTGCTATCCTTTCTACACCTGCCTTCTTACTTTTTCATTTCTCTCCTTTTACATCCGCCTCTCTGCTTCTTACTGTAATTTGCTTTTATTTTTTTAAATTTTAAAATTAATTACTCCCTTTATTTATTTTTATTTTTCACTTTTATTATTTTCACTTAAATTAAACTTTTAAAAAATATTAATTAAATTTAAATTTAGGTTAAAATATAGTGATTTAATACACAAATTTAAATTTAATTGTTCAACTTTTATCGAAAAAAATAAACTGAAAAAAAAAATTATTAAAAATTTAAAAGTAACAAATAAAAAAAATGAAAGGAATATTATTTTTTTTACATATCAAACTTTCATTTTAGAATTAGAACCAGTATTTAATTAATAGGTAGGAAATGATTTTATTTCAATATTTTTAAAAAATAATTTCTTCCTCTTAATTTTTGCTTATTTTTAGGATATATTAAAGAATTAACTGTAAAAATCATTTTATTTGTGGTAAAATTTTTAACAAAAAATAGATATTGGTTTCAAGTTTAAAATCAGATATTGGAAAAAAGAGTTGTTTTAAAAATATGATAAAATTATTTTTACACTCCAATAATAGACCAAAAAAAAATATAGAAGGATTGATTTTCAAATAATAATTCTGCAGACAAATTAATGGATCCTTTGCCCAATTAGCTGGCTAGATGCCACCCTTAAAGTGAACTACCTATACTGGGCTTACTACCAATTTTTTTTTTTAAAAAAAAAAAAAGAAAATTCACTTTTCTTATAATAATGATGATTAAATTTAAATTTTCAATCATTAAAAAAAAATCCAGGTAATTAGTATATGAGTATGAGGTTTAGGAATTGGTCAATTAGAAAATAAACCATCAAATCAAATTAACTGTTAATAAAACCATAATTAACAGCTGCAAAATAAACAAAATTAGAAAATTTAACTGTTGGGATACAACTCCGAAAGCTGTTGACACCTGGACATAAGGTTAGCATCTAAACCACTAATTTCTGCTTTAATGCAATGACAGTCAAACTTCTGTTGACCTGTCTGGAAGGGCAATTAGGTCATTCCCTTATTTATAATATGATTTGCCAATTTCCAACCCACTATGCTTCAGTCAACGGTTTTCAATTAAAAAAGATATCATTTCAAATTGAAACTCGTAATGTACGTGACTTTTTTATTATTTTTATTAAAATTAAAATTTTAAAATTATATTTAAATTTAAAATAAAATTATATAGTTTAATATATAAATTTAAATTTAAATGATATAAATAAATCAATTTTTATTAGAAAATTTAAAAATATTGAATTTAAATTTTGCTAAAAAAAACATATACAATGGAATTTTTGAAGTAAAAACAAAATACTCTTCAATTTTTTTTCTAAATCTATGAATTACAACAAAAATTTTAAGAATGATAAGTACTTCATTTAAAAAATTGATAATTAATATATTCTCCACTATAATAAATTAATAAAAAAAATGGAGATGCTTTGAGAAAAGCATATTAATTAGAAGATAAGAAGTAAAATCGAATTCGGTATCTTACTTGTGCCTTCTATTTTTTTTTTTTTAGCCAATATAAATCTTAAATTATAGTTCTCGTTCTCCCTATTATCACATTAGTAGATTTACAAATATTAACAATATATTCACGACAATGAAATGTAATTAAGTGGATTGACTATATATATAGATTAATTTGGACCGTCTTCCGTTTTGTGCATGTGATCTCATATAATAGAAAATGGACACGATGATGATATAAAATGTAACAAAGTGATAAAAATTTGGTATAGAAATTTCCTCTTTATTCCCAAATGATAAAAAGCAATAACAAAAACTCAATTTGTCAAAATAAGTGAGCTTCATATGCGTATATATGTAATGTAATGTATGTTCGTTGGTGGTGGTCCATGAATTGATTTAATTAGCACATTAAAAATATTTAAATAAATTATGCTGCTTTTTGCTTAATGTCAATTTCGTAGTTTGAATTTGGAAGTTGCTTATTGGCTGCCCATATTTTTTCCTTGACTTGCCCCAGTTGAGGTCTCCTTGCCCATCCAATTAATTTCGATTGTTTGACTTCAACTTCTAATTTTTTATTTTTTATTTTTTTTTCCAGAAGGAAACGCGGCTTGCTATATCATTTAATCCCAAAAATTCTATTATTGCTTACTTTTTTTTATTAAAAGGAATATATTTGATTTTTATCCAATATTTTAATAAAAATTCCCATATTATACAAGTGGATCCCCTGGCTGTTGCCGCTCTAATGTGGTCACCATCTTGGAACCTTGGTCGTATTTTGCTAACCTCATGACCTGTATATTGCTTTACCCAAATGTATTCATATTCAATTCTTTATTTTATTTTTCTTTTTTGCATTCATGTCCTCCTAGGTCTGAACTCAATTTTTTCTTTCATGTTTTCTCTATTATTTTTGCTGGATTGGATTCCAAACGGTCTAAATATTTCCAAAAGTACGTTAAGATAAAATACTTTTGCTATTATATAAAAGAAAAGGGAGATGACTTGTGTTATGTTATTTCAATACCATGAAATCATTCAACAAACTTTAGGAGTGGGCAAATTTTTATTCAATCTCAATTAATTCGTTCATAAAAATATAATTTAGATCTAATTTTTTATGCATAATTTATAAAATAATTCAATTCAGTTCGATCCATTTTATAATCCATATGACCACATAATCCATTTATGAATTATATATATATATATATTATGATTTATAACTTTTTTATATAAGTTTTTTTTTTTTGTTCAAAATGTGAAATTAGAATTTGAGAACTCTCACCATATCGGAAATAGCATTACCGTAAAAAAATAATATCATACAACTAAATCCATTTACGATTTGATCCGTTTATTATTCATTTAACAATAATATGTTTAAATTATGACCTAATTTGACATGTCACAATCCATTTATGACAGTAAAAATTTAACCCATTTATGATCAATTTGTCATAATCCAACTCAAATCAATCCAAACAAATCAATTTGATGCCTCTACCTAAAACCACACTTTAAGTTATTTTGGAAAAATATCATATGGAATTAATGTTGCAATCCGATTTGGATTGTCACATGAGTACTTTGTTGAATTCATAATTTTTTTATTAAATTTATTTTAATTGTAGTATTTAAAGGGTTTAGTGTTTTTTGAGGGTTAATTACAATATATATATATATATATATATATATATATATATATATATATATATATATATATATATATATATATTGAGGGCTAATTACAATATATATATATAACTTTTCATATATTTCAATTCAACACTAAATGTTTAAATTTTATTTTTACTATTTGGATATTAATATTTTGGTGCTCTTTCAATTAAAAGACTGTTCTTTTAATTTAAATAACAAAATTTGGACAATTTCTTTAATTTGCTATTTTTATTTAAATATATAGCTAATATATTTTTAAAAAATATCATGAAATAAAAAGTAAGTTTTTTTTTTTTAATTTGCTCATAATTAAAAAAAATATATTTTAAACAATTAGATATATGTTTATATAAGAGTAGTAAATTTAAAGAAAGTATCCCAATTTAATTATTAAAATTAATAAAACTTATTACTTCTTCCCGTCTTAAAATAATAGTCACATTTTTTTCTTTTTATTAGTACCAAAATATCGTCTACTTTCTATTTTTATTTTAATTCTATAATTAATTTTTAAATTGTCTATAATACCCTCAATTAATTATCTAAAAATAAATGAATTTTTAATTAATTGCATGATTCTATTTTCCAATTTGTGTAATTTAACGTTAAACATTTGCGTTTATGTGGGTAAGATAATTGACAGGTATAGGTGGCAAATGGGTGGGTTGGGCGGGTTTGGGTTGGGTCATAAATGAGTCAAAAATATATTCAATACCCAAATGGGTTGGGTGGGTTTGGGTCGACCCATTTGATATTTTTTTAATGAAAAATAATTATCGATATAATAACAGGATACTAAAAAAATTATTATAAAAATGTTGGTTCAAATGGGTCGGTGGAGATCCAAACGGATCGGGATATCAGTTGAATTATAGCTGTCCAATTTACTATTCATTTGGTAAAAATTTTGGCAGTATAATGGTTATATATATAACATACGCTTCCTGCAATTCAAACAATCTACAGTCACATACAGAGGCACAACAACACAATAATTCATAAACCAAGTGACTCTTTTTTCATTTTTAAGCCAATTATGTAATCCTAAATTATTTCACTTACTTTCTAAGCTCAATTTCTCCCAAAATTAATTTTATAATTCTTAAAATATATAAATTAGTCTCCCTGCAAAGTTTCAGCTTAAACAGAGTCCGTTTCTCGATCTGATATATTTAAATCAGTCCGTTTCGATAATTTTCAGTATTACCAAAAAATTAATTTTTTGCTGTCAAAAATTTTTAAATATTAATCTAAGTTTATATATACCATTAAAACAATTTTTAGAGGTTATTTGCTATTTTTAGAGATCTAGTCAAACTTTGGTTAAACCGGCTACCTTTTAAAACGAGCCGGCCATTTTTTTTTTGACTTTTGGAGATTTATTTTACCTCATTTTTTCTCCAAATTTTACCGTCGGGCTCCTTATGACTAGTATTTTCCGATGGTCAAATAAAATATTTTTTTACCTCCTGGTGTAATTTTTGTTCCCAGTGCACTATTTACCATCAAAAAATACTATTAACGACTAACCCGATAACTCGGCCATTATAAATCTAACCAACAAAATATGCATACACATTACACAATAATAATACAGCGGGACAGTATAATCAAAAAATTTTGTTCATTAAGACAAAAATTTTTAATATTCAAGAAATAATGAAAAAAAACACCCATTGGGTCAAGGAAGAATGATCCAAATGGGTTGTATTTTATGTGGGTAGATTTTGGGTGGGTTTAAATGAGTCAATTTTTTAGTTGGGTTGGGTTTGAATCAATTTTTTTTTGCTGGGTTTGGGTTAATTTTGACATGTATATTGACAAGTGAGTGGATATTTCTTTTAAAAAAAATTGCCACTTTGCCAATTGAATTTGGCTCTGCTATTAGTAAAGAACCCATCATCTGAAAAAGTTTGCAATTCCAATATAATTAAAGATTTAGTAAATTTATAATTATATTTTTATTAAAATGAAGTTTTCATTTCTAAATTAGAAGTACTATTAATGTTATTAATGCTTAACATTATGAAAGAATTAATGAATAAAATAGATAAACAATGAGAAAAAATATGTTATAAAACTATAAAAAATAATATATTTTAATGTGCGTAAATAAATATAATGTGGACTATTATATTAAAAAATTCTAATTTTCGTTATTTTTAATAGAAAAGTTAACGGAACCCTTCAATTGAAAGAGATAAAAAAATTTATGTCTAAACAGTAAGAGTTTAAATGTTGGGTACTGAATAAAAATATAGATAAAATATTGGAATTTTTTAATTAGCCTTTTTATTAATGAATTGTTTTTTAATCCCATGATTATTAAGGTATTATATTCAGCGACGTAGTTGAAATTAAGCCGACAAATTACGACATGTATCAATATTTAATACAAAATTACGAATCATTGAGATCAATGATTGTTTGTTAGTATTATAAAACTATAAAGTAGACATGGATTAGTTTCCGCCGTTGCTAAGAAAAGCTGAAAAGAAGTAACAGAAGTAGTTGAGAAAAGGCAGTCGCAATCTACGGTCAACGTTGTCCGTCGCCACTCCTTGATTTTCATTACATTCTCTTATTAGTTGACAAGAAAGTCGCTGATGGCCAGCTGACAAGGAAAGTCGCTCATGTAAAATACATATAATAATGGCTCGCTGCATCATTACGTTCCCATTGCTGAACTGACCAAACTTGTAGACTTACTATACTTTTCTTTCGTGTTTTAAGAAGACATAAACTAATGCTTTGTTTGGGTGGAAGTGCATTGAATTTACTTTAATGAGAAAAAATGAAGGGAAATGAGAGTAACGTAAATTATATTTCTTTTGATTTTTTTCCCGTCGTTTGGAAAAGTAAATTTAAACAAAAAGTAAATTTAATTTCTTTCTTAATAGTGTATATTATTTTTACCTTTATACTCCTTATATGAGACGTGACGGTTTGCAAGAGAAGCTGCTGATGTGCAAGAAATGCGACTCGTGAAGACCAGCGAGAGTCGAACATCAAAGCACGACTCGTGAAGATGATCACGAGTCGGTCACCAGGAAGAGAAAAAAAGAGAAATAGAAGAGCGGCTTTCTGTCGTGAGCGCGACAGGCATTGCGCTCGCGACAGAGACATTCGTTGGCTGCATTTATGTTGAGAATACAAACAATAGCATCTGTCCCTTTTATATGAGCCCTATATAACAATTTACATAAATAGAAAATATATAACTGATATATAAACAAATTTAATCAGTATCATTACATCAAAGTCACTTAATGATTGCATTTACATATTGTGATACATAAATATTTATAAAAAAATTAAACAAGCTGCCATAATAATACCATTTGACAGTGCTTGTTTGGAATATATATGAGCCAAAGAATAATGTTTGCTGGTAAACCAAAATATACCAGATTTACAAAAAATTAAGGCTATAATAACTTTGCATTGATCTAAAAGTCATAAGCATTTTGCATCAAATGCAATAAGTAATCTTTGCGCTCATAATCGGGACAACCAAAAAACCTTCTGATTCTGGTTTGATTTGCCGTAATGAAATCATAAGCCTTATAACGAAAAGAAGCATCAAATCCTATTTTCATCAGCTCAGCATACACTTCTTCCTCTGAATAAACACGTTGGCGTGTTCTTTCAATTATAGCATTTCCTTCCTTAAGAACCTTGGCTACATTATCAATAGCTGTTCTTATCTCACTATCTTCTTCATCTTTTACACTCTTTCTTTTCCTTTTCCTTTTTTGGGGTGATGTTACAGGAGCTTCTTCAAAATTAGAATTAGAATCAGCAGTACCTGGAACTGTGGAACGAGCAGTTGGACTACCATCATCATGATTAGTATCACAGCTTTCTAAGGATACGATATTTGAAGCCAATAAATCATCAATATGGTTGATCGTATCCGTATTACTACTTGCATATTTGCGTGCTCTCTCATTTGGAGTAAAAATGACATCACCAGTTGCTCGATCTTTACCAAATAATATCAGCAAATCCTCATAACGGTGAATTTCAGTACACTTCCACTTCTTCGCACCTGGATGTGCCTGTATTTCATAAAACAAGTCACATTATATATAATATTCAATTGATCTAATTTTCAGGTATGTTTATTCTATTTATTCAAATAATACATATAATAATATTTAATAAAAACCTGTATCAATGCCTCCCATACTTCTGGTTCTGCATCGAACATTTTTGTTATTGGACTCCAAGCAATACCGCTAGAGTGCTTAAAAAGATCATAACACTTGCTGAAATTGCTTTTTATAGATTTCATTCTATTCTTCACTCTATCTTTATTAATGTTCGTAAGTCCAGTTTTTTCACGAATCTCTTCAACCACTTGATTCAATGCATGTGTTGTAAAAGTGCCATCTACTCTATTTCCAACAGTATGTTGGTACAAGAGTGCAGTAATGAGTATGTCATCCATATTTTCAGTCCAACGAAGCATTGGACTCCTTTCTTTTTCCAATTTTTTAGACATTTTGCCACCCTCTTTTGTTGTCTCATTTGCCATCTGTATAGTTTGTTTTAATGAAAATATTGTCTGAACATAAACCGAGCCCATTAGGTTCTTCTTAAAACCAAAACAAGTACAAGATTGGCAATCAAATATCCATTCAATCAAGTATCAAACTATGTAACATATATTGAAGAAAATTTTAATAAGATTCTAAATATTACAAAACATGAATGGAAAACAATTGAAACATACAAAGTATATTTAATCATCTCTTATTTGAAACATAATCAAACCACATTGCAGTAGCAATATTATCCCTTAATTCAGCACCTAATACAACATCCTCATTATCTCCAATGCGTGCATTCACTTCCTCTCTATTTCTTAGCTCGGCATCTACTTCATTAATCAATTGATCATCGGGATCCATTCCCATTAAAAAATTGTGTAAGATTGCACATGCTAGAACAATTTCGCATTGGACTTCAAATGAATAAGTTTTTTCATTTGAACTTCCAATAATTGGAAATCGCTTCTTTAAAACTCCAAATGCCCTTTCAATTGTATTACGCAATGTAGCGTGTTGCAAATTAAAAAGTTCTTTTGCATTTTCAGGGCCTCGAGACGAGTATTCTTTTAGGTGATATCGCACGTCTCTATAAGGACCAATGAGACAGCTCCTAAGCATAAATCCCGCATTAACAAGGTAATACTTTCCTAAAATTCAACAAGATGCTTTTAGTATAATATTCCTATCAGATAAAAAACTAAGAAGCTAAAATCCAAATGTTACCTGCTAAAATTTTTAAATTGTCTTCTCTAGTTAAAGCATTTTTAATAATTCTAGAATCAGAAGCTGATCCTTCCCATCCAGCCAAAATGTATGTAAATTTTAAATCAAATGAACATGCAGCTAGGATATTTTGTGTTGGGTAATCCTTTCTACCACGAAATCTTGGTGCATCTGCATGTAAAACCTTAACTCGAATATGAGTTCCATCAAGTGCACCGATACAATCCTGTATCAATGTCATTATTAACATTCAAGAATAATAATTGTATTATTATATTCATTAGGCATTTTAGTTACCTTGAAATATGGGATCCATCTGTTACTGAGGCGAATCTCAAGCGGGACCTCAGAACCATCGGGTTGTTTTAGATATTCATCTTCAAGTGATATCATAGCACATAATACCGAATGAAAATGTCTAAAGATAGTTTCGATAGAACGACGGAAAAAACATGACATAGTTCGTAGTTTGAAATTATGGGCAATGATAGTAAAAAATGTGATAACTTTCTCCTCAACAGATGCATATACACTGTCTTTCAGTCTACTCCTATTTCGAAGTTTATCACATAAAAATAAAAACGTTTATGGTTTCATACGAAGCAAATTATGACAATCTACATCACTATTTCTCAAATGATGTAATATTTCTTTCCGCACTTTTTCTCTGTTTTGAGCTATTGAGTTTTTTTTCCGTAATGGATCGGGGAATTTTGTTTGGACGAAGGTGAAAATAATGGGCAATATGACAAACTAGTTGAACAACTGCTAGTTTTCTTATTCTATCCCATTCTTCCAATTCATCATTAGACTCATCTTCTTGAAAGGATTGAGAGGCCAAATTATCCATATCATTCACCCTAATATCACATATAACAATATAATTTTCACCTACATAAATTACTGCACATTGGTAAATTGCTACTGAAAAAACTAAGAACATCACATACATTACCAAAATAAGAATAATTTTCATTATAATGTCGAGCATTAAAAAATAAGTGAGAATAACACTGCATACAATGAATTATTTTGACATTATGCAATATCCTGTGAGCTATGATTTGCTATTGAGTGTTAATCAAAACAAACACAAAATGTATAATTCAATTGTCGTTAATTTTACAGTTTTCTATACTAATGCTTCATCTTATTTAATAAATAGTAACTAAATAATAGATAAAGAGTGAAAAATAACTAACCGGAGATCAAATTATTGCAAGAAAAAATAAATAGCAATTAAAAAAAGGAAATTCCACACAAAGAAAAGAGGGTAAAAAAAAGAGATACACATACCAGGTATCAAAGAGAGATGAACGATGGCAGAATAGGAGAGGATGAACAGTAAAAAAGAACAGATGACGGGAGACACGAACAATGGGCGGGAGAGGAGAATAGAGGGCGGGAGAGGAGAGGGAGCGACGTTTTACTCAAATTGAAGACAAATAAAACTTTACTTATAGAATAGGGTATTTTGGTCAATTCACAGAGTTACAATCTTTTGCCTCCCACTTGCCTCCGTTTCTTTCCAAATTGGGGAGAAATGAAATTGATGAAATAAGGGGAATTGAAAATTCTAATTTCCTTCACGTTCCTTCCCCTTCTTTTGCTATTTTAACATCCAAACAAGGAAAAATAAGGTTAATTAGACTTACTTTCCCTTTATTTCCATCCAGATTCCCCCAATCCAAACAAGCTGTAATAGATAATATCAACTATATCAAATGCTTAAAAGTTTGGTTATTTTCATATTTAATTAGAATTTAAATTTTATTTTCTTTCATCTTTAAAAATATATTATGATAACTAAAAAAATACCGAGTCGTTATTTCGAAATATTTCATTTAAAAATATTTTTTATCAGCAAGTAGCTTATTCATTTTTATCGGTTATCGGTCATTGTCAATCTTTATCAACCATCAATTAGCATGAATTATATTGTTTCATGTGTTATAAGAAAAATATGCATATTAATTGAAATCAAGATTTAGAAATTGTTTGGTTTAAAAAATTTGAGCTGATAATTATTTTAAAGTTACTGTTTAGTAATATTTTTCAATCAACCCTTGTTCTGTTTTTTATATCACTCACGTACGCATATAAATAATTCACATGTACAATTAAATTATGTCATTCATAGTAATTTGACATATAAATAACAACCATTAGTAACGCTTAAAATATTTTTTCTATCAGTTATCAGCAATCATTATTGACTAGTAGTTATCACGATCTACCAAACTAAATGAATCCTTAATCTTTTAGCCATTACTTAATTAAGTGTATAGAAAATTTCGAATTGAAGTCTTCCTTCCAACAATATGATAGTTGGACTATGTATTGCCATTTTCTTGTGTAAAAAAATAATAATAATAATAAAAGAAAACATGCATATTAATCATCCTTTTGGTAAGCAGGTCAATAATTCCACAAAACTTGCTTCAAATTGAAGTCTTATGCTATCTTTAAACAAATATAGCAATCATATTTGATATCTTAGTGTTTTTTTCTTAATGGGTGTGTGTGTGGGAAAAAAATCACCAACCTTCCTCACCACCTTCGTTTCATATTCATCCACTAAATAAGTGCACACGTGAATTGTTTTTTTTTTCTTTTTAAATGTTAGCATTTAAAAATGGCAGTCCATTCTCTAAGGCCATAATTCAAAGTGGAAGAGCCTCGATCTTTCTCATCGCTCATTCCCTCAATATTTCTTGTAAATTATAAAATTAATGCATCTACAGCAAAAAGTCTACCACTTTCACACAATAAAAAATCCACAAAAATTGATAATGTGGTCGGATATTATTGCTGCTATGAAGTCTTTGAATTTCTCATGTTCAGTGCTGAATATTAATTCATGGACTCACCCAACTTATATAATTGCTGAAAATATACAATTATAAGATATATGTATAATAAGATGGATTTTACTTTTTAGAAATAGAATCATAAAAAAGGAAAAATAATTACATTTGGAGAGGAGAATATTCTCGAAGATATTCTATAGATTCCTTTTTTTGGAATATTCGAAAGATTCTAAAATAAAGAACTCTTCGTTTTCTTTTAATAAATAGTTGAAGACATGTGAATATTCACTTTCTAATCGGTTCCTGATTTTTAATTTTTTTTCCTTTTTCCTTTTTCTTCACATTCTTTAGGAGTTAATTCATAGAGATACCTAAATTAATTTAGTTCAAGAGAGAATCCAAAAATGAACTAGACGACAATTTTTGGAGAATTAAGTGGACTCATCTAGATAAGCAAATAATCAAAATAATTACTATAGGCCAGAGCATACCAGCTTCAATTAGTTAAAAAAAAAAAAAACTTTCATTGAAAAAATTACTTTCTGCATTTTATTTTATGTGTCAATTTTGTTATTTTTATTAAAATTAAAGAGGATTAATTAAATTTAAATTTATGATAAAATTAAGTGATTTAATGTATAAATTTAAATTTAATTGATCAACTTTTATTAAAAAAGAAAATTAAATTATATTGAAAGTTTTAAAATATCGTATAAATAGAATTTTAATTTTACTTAAAAGTAATACATAAAATGAACTTTTATTAAAAAAAAAATTAAATTATATTGAAAATTTAAAAATATCATATAAATAGAATTTTAATTTTAATTAAAAATAATACATAAAATGAAACGGAAAGAGTATTATTTTTATTAAAAAAAATTAATCATATTAAATCTTATCCATTGAACGAAACTTTTGAAAAGTACAGAAATTAGTGTGGATTTTTTTAAAGTGGGCAGTGGAAAGTTCCTAAGTAAGTTTTATTTGCGCAATGTGGAAGACGATTATTTCAAAAACCATTGATAATCTTGTGGAATGAAAAGGACAAATATAATGAATTTAACATGGAAAAGTAGTTAAGTGTCTTATATTGATGCATGCTCAAGCATCACTTTGATTAAAACAAATTAAAAAAGTGGGATTAAATTTCAAAAATGTCCACCACAAAATTAATTTGATTGCAGTGCAGCACTCCATTAACAGTACGAAAATTTTTGAATTTGGTTTTTTATAATGATATTTATACTTATAATTAGACATTATATCAAAAATTTCATAAATTTTCCTAATCTATTAAAAATATTTTTATAGTATTATTTTTTCATCTAATTAATATGTTCTAATTAGCCCAATTATATTTTTATTAACCAACATATCCTTATTGACCTAAACATAATTATGTGCTTCAAAAGCGCCTCTAATCCATTAACAATAGCACAAAAGTATCTCTTATAATGAAATATTTGGGCCATTCATACTAGCTCAATAGGATATTTGCACGAGAAAATAATAAAAGCATAGTTTATAGGCATTTTTGAATCTTAACCCAAAAGAATTATTACCTGAAATTACATAAAAAAAAAAAATCTTAGGCAGTTGAGCTCTAAACATATCTTTGAAACCAAATATACTCTCAACAGTTTGATATCAAGGAAAATATATCTTGTTAATTTTATGCGGTGTCATTAAATTTATACTTTTTTTTTAATATATATATATATATATATATATTCGCATCGAATAGGTCTATAAGCAAAACTTTCCTTTCAAGTATTAATAATGATTTTCAAGTATTAAAAAAAAAAAGTTATCCCACAAATTATCTCAATTTTGTAAAGATTATAATTAAAATGTTTATCCGAAAAATTATATGGATATGATCCTAAAATACTGATATGGCAAATTATATTAATTTAAAATATATACGTTACATTTTCTAAACTGATTCACGTGGCATTTTTTAGGACATTTTAAGGTGAACAGTTTTATCCCAGTTCGGGAACCAAACAACGTGCGAAAGAAAACACAAATAAGATGATAAAAAGAGTGACAGCACTTAAAATGGTGGATAGAATTGATACTGTTAAACAAAACAGACATTGTCCTATGGAGGTACATGTTGATGGTGGCCCAACATCGGCTGATATTGTTATCCAGATAAATATGGATTGTCTTTGTCAATCCCAGGCTATTGGTTGATGTTGATCCCAACACTGTTTTCCATTACTTAGAGTAGGTTTCTATCAAAATTGAGATGGCAATACCAATATCATTGATAATAATCCATCACTGTCACATTATATTTATTTCTTTTCTATTCTATTTATTTTCCTTTTATTTCTATTCTATTCTATCTATACTTGAAAAAAAAATAAACGAAAATTATAATCATTATTGTTAAGATTAATTTTACTAAAATTAATGCAAAGAAAATGAAGAACTTCAAAATTGGAGTGAACTTAGGTAGGTCTCGTCTCTCCAATTTTGGGATTTTTCTTTGTTTTTTATCGGATACTCAACTTTCCTTTTTTTTTTTCCCCAATATTTGTATGGTATATATTTATATAATTGGATTTGAATATTCAAGTAGAGAATTGGGCTAAATATATATAAGTGGTTGGATGATTAAATAGATAATTGGGCTCAAAATTAAAAAATTATTGTAGAAGCCCATAATTTGGTCATGCTCTAAATAAATTGGGTGGAGGAATTTAACATATAGACACATCCAGTGTGTACGCACATATGGAGTGTTAGATCAAACCGACATGTGCGATCAGACAGTTTGAATTCGTACGTACACTAAATTACTATTCCGTTTATAGTGTGCAATGTGGATTTTTTTTTTTAAATTTTCGTATTTTTAAAAAAAATTTAAAAAAATGAGACAGTTAAAATGTTTGAGTTTTTAGAGTGTCGAAAACCGGCACATGCGTGTACCGTTTTGTGTCAAAGTGGAGCCTACACTGTCCAGCTGATGGAGTGCCAGAAACCCAACACTAGAGGGTGCCGGTTTCTGGCACCTCTCTTCCTCCTCCAGCAGGAGATTTATCTCAATTTCGAATGGTCACACTACAAGAAATTTGACTTTTTATGACGCAAAAAATTGTCATGAAAAATTCATTTTTCGTCGCTGAAAAGATAAGGTGACGATTTTTTATCGTCACAGAGAACGTAACGGTAGGCGCGTAACATTAAAGTTTACGTGACGATTTACTTTTTTGTCACCGTAAGTATATTTTTTGTGACGAAAATGATTATCGTCATCTTTAGTTCTTACTTTTCATGACAAAAATTATGTCATAAATAAAATTATATTTCGTCACATTATATTGTTTATCGTCACTAAAGATTGGTATTTTTTATGACAAATTAAAAATTCGTCACGAAATTAAATATTTTTAATGACGAAACTCTGCTTCTGATTAAAACCATTAAGTATTGGTTACGTAATTATCGTCATAAATAAATATAATTTTCGTCATAAAATATTTAATTTCGTCACTAAATCTAATACTTTAAGTGACGAAAAATGATTTCGTCATTAAAATAATGTGTATTAACGATGAATATAAATCGTCATATTACGTTACATTTTAGTGACATAAATAGGGATAAAAAAAATTGTCACAAAAAATAGTTTTAGTGACAATTTTTTATTGTCATTAAATTATATTTTTTTATTACAATATTAATATCGTATTTATAAACATTATATCGTTATTTATGAACTAATAAGTCGACAAATTATGATAAATATACTTATTATATATGCATTGTAGTAAAAATGACACATTTTAAATTTAATGTCATACAATCAATTAAATTTCTAAAGAAAATCTAATATAATGTATTTATTCAAATAAAAGGTTAATTAAAAAAAAACATACTGTCTAATACAAAAAATTAAATTTGCATCCTAATTAAGAAATAAAATATGTTGAAACTTCAAAATTTGCATCCTGTTCCTGCAAAAAAAAAAATCTTATATTAGATAAAAAAAATACATTTTCATGAAAATTATATTTCGTTGATGTATTAATTCTCTTTCCAATATTGAAAAAAATACAATGTAGAATATCTCCTTACATTGTTAAATATGAATGGTTAAATATGCCAAGGAGAGAAGGGCATAACAAGGTTTAATCGAACCAAAATAAAATCACTTATACATTGTTCAAATAGATGCAGGAATATGTAGATTTTTTTTTCGTAACGTGAATATGTAGAATTTGAAGAGGTGGATAAAACACTAAATCTATTTTCTTACCAGCACAACCAGAATTCATAACTTCAAGAACCATTACATGTATAGTTATTATGCATGGCATAATAAATCTGAACATATTTAACTGTAAGAATCACGCATGAAGACCACTCACAATTAAGGAACTTTGTAATGGCATAATAAATCTTAATATATTTAACTGTAAGAAGCACGCATGAATACAACTCACAATTAAGGAACTTTGTAATGGCCTAAAGGCTTCTGAAGGCAGTTCTTCAAAATCTCTTTGTACCTAAGACCAGGAAGACAAAATATATACAAGCTTCACTCACTCAAACATAAAATGACATAGAAAGTGAGATAATATAGCAACATGTCAAAACAGGGATCAAATCAAAAATTAAATTTTTACAGGCCATGTTAAGTCAACAGCTAATTTATTGATTAAAGGTGCCTTGTAGAAAGGCCTTTTGTGAAAACCAATAAGGCTCTTTGAATTACCAACAAAACTAGGTAACAACTTACCCATTTTCACTAAGGCGCTTTCAATTACCAAGAGTAAAGTACATATTACCAAAAACAAAAAAGCTAGTTTTTTAAGCACAGGTTCAATGTAAGTTCGAAGAAATTATTTGCCATCGTGACAGTGAAAATGATAAAGATCAAAACCAAAAATAAAAAGTTATACAGCAACAGGGAATTACTGCAATCTCAATATCAAAAGAAACTTACGGTTTCCTCCCAAATTGTATTATCTACTCATCATTCTCATACCAAGGTATTTCATAGTTCCCATCAGTCAGACGAATGCTATCTTCAATATCCATCTGCAGCCATTCTCTGTCTTCTGGAGACATAAAATCCCTCGATATTATATGGCCTTCAGCACGCATCTTTGCTTCAAGCCTTTAGGGAGGATAATAAGAAAGTCAATTTAATTTACATGTTAATGATTGCATGGACTATAACTGCTGAATACATCTATGGTGATAAAGAGATAGAGATCATGAACATACTTGGAACTCGGCACAGGTTTTATATCAGGTACATCAACTTCAACAACTCCATGGCCTTCCATGTTAAATAGAATATGGCTCGAAACATATTAAAAGATAATATGGCTCAAAACATATTAAATTTTAATTTCAAAATTTTTCAGTTAGATAGAATATATGAAAATAAGACCAGTTAGATAGAATATATGCAAATAAGACCAGTCCCTTTGTGGTATAATGAGTACTTACAGTTTGAGGATTTGGATCCAAAATCAAATGCAAAGTTAAGATACAAACCTGTCTTCAATGATGGCGGCGAGTGACGCGGCAGCAGGGCAAGGCAGAGGAGCGGCGGCAAGGCGAGGACGACGCGACACGAGGCGATCCAGCGGCAGCAAGGCGAGGGTGACGCGACGCGAGGCGATGCAACGGTGGCTAGGATAGGCAGACGCGACGCACGATAGGGGCGAGGCAAGGCAGCTCGGCGGCGAGGCAAGGCCGACGCGACGAGAGGCGAGGCGGCAGCGACTAGGCGAGTCAGACGCGATGCAGACGTGACCCGCGACGGCTACGAGGCAGTGCGGCGGCGAGGCGATGCGGCGATCCAGGCACAAGGGGCACCGTCCACTGTGAGAGACAAAGTGTGCAAATTGGAAAAGGGGATGGGTGGTTTGTACGCAAATCGGAAAAGGGGATGGGTGATTTTAACTTTTAGGGTTCTATTTACCTATATTTTATTTTGGAGGTAAAGATAAATCCCGCCAATTACTTTACACCATTAATCACAGGATTTTATTCTTTGAACGACCGAATTTAATCCATTCGCTATATAATAATAAAATTTAAAAATTAACGACCGGATTAATTTCTCTTCGTTATTTGTATATTTTAACGACCGAATTTTTATTATTTTAACGACCGGATTTAATTCTCTCGTTATATAACAATAAAATTTAAGAACTAACGACCGGATTAATTTTCCTTCGTTATTTGTATATTTTAACGACTGAATTTTTATCCTTTCGTTAAATTTTGGTCGTTAAAAGTCAATTTTCTTGTAGTTTTATATATAATTTAGTTATTTTTCACAAAATATAAAAGACAAACTAATTTTTTAACATATTTATTTAACATAGATAATATTATTGTGACGAAATAATTTTATCGTCACTAATTCATTAAACTGTGACAAAAATAATTAACGTCACAAAAAAATAATTATTTCATGACGAATTTATATGTTGCAAATAGTAAATTTTTTCGTTATATTTTTTTTCTCCAAAAGAAAAAAGATTAGAAATTATTCTTTCATATCAAATGTGACGAAATTGTAACTCGTCACGGTATATTAATTTTTTGTGATAAATTTATTTGTCATAAATATAATATTTATTTATATCGATATGTTATTCGTGACAAAATGATTTTATTATCACTAATTTATTTAATTATGACAAAAATAATTCGTCACAAATTTATTTAATTATGACAAAAAAAATTCGTCACGAAAAATAAATATTTTGTGACGATTATATACGTTGCAATAAGTTATTATTTTGTCATTAAATTTTTTCCCTCCAAAAAAATGGTGGGAAATTATCCCTCTTAAATAAATCATGACGAAATATAATTTTTCGTCACCAAATTAATCTTTTAGTGACGATAATTAAAAGATAAAATGACGCAAGATAATTTCGTCACAATAATAAATATTATGGTGACGTTTTAAAAAATTTGTCGTTGTAAGTTACAATTAGTGACGAAATTTCATGTGTCATTAAAAAATTCGTCACAAAAAGTCAAATTTCTTGTAGTGTCATGCATAATCAACAACTGAAGTATACATGTTTATTGACATTTCTTGGCTTTGATCTGGCTGGTTAAGATGCTGGATTTGTATATTGAGTTATCATTGTTTTTGATGAGGTGACTGGGGCAAGCTTGACCTTTATGGGCCTCCATTCTATAGTTTTTTTTTTGTTTGTTTGTTAAAAAATTTACTGTTTTTTTTTTGGCAGGAGCAAAAACTCAATAAATTAGTCATTGATACCAGCAGTGCTAAAGATTTTGAAAGGCCATTCAAGTTAAATCCCAAATCAAAGGAGTTTGTAGAACAAAGCCCCTCTAGCAATCAAGCAGGGGATCCAAAGTCTCCAAATTCAGATTCTGCCCAAAATTCCTTTAACAGCAACTCATCCTCAGGGGAAATGCAGAAACCATAAGCTAGTTTTTGCATTTTGAAGATATTGGCGCCATTTATCTTATGTTGCAGCAAGGTGAGTTGTGACCATATACAAGTTCTGGATAATGAGCTTGAAGTGGAGATATCACTGTCATGTAAGCTTACTCCATTTGTTAAGTTGTAAAGCATAAGGTTGGTAGTGAATATAGTACCGATGCTCCTTTTATATTGTTCTTCAAAAATCAGTAAGCATACCCATGAAATACTCGGTTTCTTTTTTGTTCTTATATCATTAATCTAACAACAAGATCAACAAACACAAACTTTACACACACACAAAGGTATTACCCATAGGTTCAATATGTTGCTTCTTGTTGGTTGAACCAAGAGGTCTGCCTGTGGCCTTCTTAATCCCAGTTGGCGAGGCTGACCCTCCTGAACGAGCAGATCAGGGGCACCACCACCACCAGCAGCGGCTGCTGGAGGAGGAGGAGAGGTGCCGGAAACCGGCACAAAAAAGTGCCAGTTGCTGGCACTCCATCAGCTAGATAGCATGGCCCCACTCTGACACAAATTGGCACATGCATGTGCCTGTTTTTGATACCCAAAAAAACAAATATTTTAACTGTAGTATAATTTTTTTAAAAAAATATGCCAATTTTAACAAAACTCCATGCAATATTATAACATAATTTTTTTTATTATTATTTATTAGGAATATTAATAAATGGATAATGAATAATTAATGATCAGAAATTAAGAATTGAAATTAATGAGCAATAAAATTTCTATGTTGCACATGTAAATCAGTTGTAAAAGTTATTATTTTTTTACACGAAAATATGTGATTGTTCGGTTAATGAATAAATATATAAAACAAAGTTTAAACAAGTAAAATATAAAAAGTATGAGACAATTAACAAATGATTTTGCATTTTGCTAGCTAATGCTGTTGGTCCCAAAGACACTCAAGAGGGGGGTGAATTGGGTGTCTCACAATTTTTCGCTCAATTTCCGTCTCAGCAGAATAGAGTAGTTCTGCTAAAATTATTTAGGTTCAAACAGAACAGGTGACTGTGATTTTAATCAAAACAGAAAGTGATGATTAACAGAGTACACACTAAATTCTTTTGCAAATCAGTTTTGGATTATGCAGAAAATCTCTTCTTAATGACAGATTAAAAACTTAAGGATTTTCTTTGAACAGAAAATAGAATAGTTAAAATCCTTTTTGAAACAGAATAAAGAAGAGAGGAAAGAAAATAGATCAACACAACAGATTTATAGTGGTTCGGCTCAACAGCCTACATCCACTCCCCAAGACACCGTCTTGAGCTTGACTTTCACTAATAATTCTTTTTAAAGGGCAAGAATTAAGCCAATATACAATCTAGTATATTTTCTACCCACAATCTTTTTCCCAAGTAAAAGATGTAAACACTTACTAGAAATTCTAAGGTTCTAGCCAACCCTTTTGTTACTATCTTTTACAGAAAATACCTCACACAAGAATTACAACAGAAATGCTATAATCTAATTGAGGAGGATGATAATAATGAAGTGCAAGATGTGGAAATTAGATTGAAAAAGATAAAAGCTTGAATCTCAAGAGATATAATTGTTTTCCAACTTCTCTAACCTCTTTGAAATCAAAAACAACTTCAATTTATAGCCAAAAATACATTATAGCCGTTACAGATCAAAATATGGCCGTTAGAGAGAAGACAGACTGATTGTTTTGAAAAACTAGCCGTTATTTTGTCTTTTAGTGAAAACAGAAATTGTTGTTCTGTCTGTTTTGTTCTGTTGCGATAGATCAAAGGAATATTTTCTTTTCTGTTCTGTTGGTAAGAACTTCTGCTTCTGTTATCAACAGAACTTATATTATGTTCTCGATAGAACATAAAAATTTTTATGCAAGAAAAACTTTTATAAATCATGAATATGTATGCAATGCTCCTCAAAAGATCTTACAGAAATTAATACCCTATCTTCCAATGACATTCAGTATCTTCAATGTCTTTAGATATATTGACTTGAACAATTTACTTGGATCTTGCTTTTCACAGAGTAGAATTAGCTGAAATGAAACTAGATGAATAGAATTTATACAAAGTTTATTCAAGGTTTGATTATCATCAAAATTGAGATGTAGCCTTGAGCCAACAATCTCCCCCTTTTTGATGATGACAAAACCTTGATAAACTTTGACTAAAAAAATATATCTGGGTTAGTATAAATATGCTCCCCCTTACTCTATGCCAGGGAGATAAATACAAGTATAATTCCAATCAAATCTTATAAGATAGAAGGTGTATAACACAATTTTAAACCTCCTATCAATAGAACAGTTCTGGCACAAAAACTTATCATCAATTTAGTTCAACAGAACTGTCAAGCAAGCAACCTGTAACAGATAGATAAGCTTCCAACATATTTCCAGAATATCCAATGTAAAAAAAAACTAAGTAACAATATCGCATAATATCCAATGTTAATAAAAGGCTAATATCCAATCCAAGCATAATCCAATAACATACAGCATAATCCACATTCATTCTCCCCCTTTTTGTCATCAGCAAAAAGAGAAGCAAAGATTAGTTCAAAAGTATCCAAAAAAAATTAGTTTAACTGAAGGAAACATATAACATAACTAAGCAGAACAACTATGGAGATGTCAATTTGCGACGGAGCAGTGCAGCTATCTGCTGTTGGACGGATGCGGTTTCAGCGAGACAGGCAGCCAACTTTTCATGCAATTCAACCAATTCATGATCAAAAAGTGAAGAAGAAACAACAGAAATAGGTACCTCAGGTGGTGCTGTTGCTGTTGCTCTGGGTGGAGCTGCAGGTGGAGGTACTGGCGCAGGAGGTTTCTCAGATTCACTTTCAGTAGCAGAAGTATCCTCAGTACTAGAATCAGCACTCTCATCTGTTCCACTAGAATCTTCAGAATCACTACTAGATTTGGCAGAGGCAACAGCACTGGATTTTGGTTCTTTCTCTGCAGATGAATCCTCAGACGATCTAGAAGATTCACTCTGTTCTGAATCACTAGATTTAACGCCCTCTTCTTCAGATTTTACAACTTCCTCTTCTTCTGATTTCGCAGTCTCCTCATCTTTTTCAGAACTTTCCATGATAACCTGTGTCTCTTCCTTGTCATCAGCATAGTGAGAAACAAGTTTCTCATCACCAGATTCACTAATCTTGGCTTCTTGAATGATTAGGGACAGGTTTTTGGCTAAATAGGAGGCAATATCTGGAGGGAAGACCTTGAGTTTTTCAGTAAGAGCCTGAGAGGAGGATTCTTGAGGAGGTGGTGGTTGTGGGGTGCTGCGGGTTCTTTTGGCAACTGGCTGAACAGGAGGTTGAACAGGAGGCTCAACTTTCCGTTTGCCTAAGGCTTTGGTCCTAGCAATGGAATCCTCAAAGAATTTTCGAGATATCAAGTGCCATTTTTTCAATAATTCCACATTTTCAGCAGACAAATCCACTTTCCAAAATACAAACAACTCATTTAGCAGCAAAGCATATGGCAATCTAGATTTTGACTTATTATCACACATATTTTTGAACAATAAAACAGGCAAATTCAGGGATTTCTTTTTCAAAAAATGCCAGAGGATGCAATCATCCACAGTGGCCAAAAAAGTAGCACTACCCGATCTAGGTAACAGAAAATCACAAATATATTTGTGGAGAGCTCTAAACTTTGGGGCCATACAAGTGGAAGGAGGATTGGTTCCAGGGTTTTCAAGCCCAGTGGTGGCTTTCAAAAAATTTTCCCGATTAAAGTTTTGAATGACAGTGGTACCAATCTTCCTATCAGTTTTAGTGCCAACCAGTGGAAGAGAAAATACCTGAGAGAGGAGCGAAGGAGAGACGTCGAAGGTTTTCTCCCTAAAAACGACTTGAAAACTGTTAGCCGTGATGTTCTTCATAGACCCATAAAATTTTTTTACCAAATCCGGATAAAAGAACGGGCTAGTGAAGGTAATGAACCGTTTCCAGCCTTGATCTTCCATCCATTTCGCTAAATCTGGAGCGAACTCCACTGTTGCGTCCCAATCAATGGTTTTCGGAGGAATAATGACGGCTTTGGAATTTTTTGCCGGTGAAGAGATGATTTTGGGTTTCTCGGGTGTTGCGGTTTTGGTAGACGATTCATCTGGATTGGGGATTTTGGAGGTTTCGGCTTTGGGAGGCTTGCGATTTGCTTTGGTCTTGAATCGCGCCATGATTGAGAGAGGAATTTAGGGTTTACAACGAGATTTACAGGGATTATAAGGAAGAAGAGAAATATAACCCGAAAGAAAAAACAAAGCAACTGGGTAGAGAGTTTTAGGAAAGATAAAAGCAAATCTCTGTGATGGAGAGTCAGGATATGAAAAGACACACCATTTAATGCCAGTTATCCTTCCCAAGGAGATAAACATTATTTTTTCAAAGGTAAAGATAACTGTTCCCACTCTTTTTCTCTGAAAATCTTACATCAATATACTGAGTATAACACAGAAACACGATTTTAAGCGGGAAGAAACAAATTAAAAAAGACTTTGACTCTGACAGTTATGACACGGAAAGAACATAAAAGGACTATTTTGTCTTTTTGTAAATATAAAATTTTTAAGATTAAAGCACAAGGACAACGAGTTTTTTTAAGGAAAAATATAGATATATTAAATAATTTTAAAGCACACATGTATTAAATTAGTATTGAGATTTTGAAACAAAAACACGCACCTTTCCCTTTTTCTCAAAGACTAAGATATTTTTATTTCCAGGTAACTTATTCTGCTGTAGAACCCACGCCCAACTTTCTTCTAATTTGACAAAATTGATCTTCCTTTAGAGGTTTAGTGAAGATATCAGCCAACTGTTGTTCTGTTGGAACAAATTCTAGCACAATGTCACCCCGTTGAACATGATCTCTAATAAAGTGATGTCTGATTTCTATGTGTTTGGTTCTAGAATGCAGAATAGGATTTTTGGTAAGATTGATTGCACTAGTGTTGTCACAGAAGATTGGAACTTGATTGACCTCAATTCCATAATCCTTTAATTGTTGTCTAATCCATAGAACTTGTGCAACACTTCCTCCAGCTGCAATGTATTCTGCTTCCGCTGTAGATAGAGCCACTGAATTTTGTTTTCTGCTAGACCAAGTAATTAAAGAATTTCCAAGAAAATGACAGGCACCAGAGGTACTCTTTCTGTCAATTCTGCATCCAGCATAGTCTGCATCAGAATATCCAATAAGGTCTAGAGAACCATTCTTGAGATACCATAACCCCAATTCTGGAGTTCCAACTAAGTAACATAATATTCTCTTTACTGCAGACAAATGTGACTCTTTTGGAGCAGATTGAAATCTAGCACACAGACACACACTGAAATGAATATCAGGCCTGCTTGCAGTCAAGTAGAGCAATGATCCGATCATGCCTCTGTAAATCTTTTCATCAACGCTTTTGCCTTTTTCATCTTTTTCTAGCTTGATTGAGGGACTCATAGGTGTACTGGCAGATTTAGATTCCGACATTTTGAACTTCTTAATAAGCTCCTTTGTATACTTTACCTGACTTATGAAAATTCCATTTTACATTGTTTGATTTGCAATCCCAGAAAGAATGTGAGTTCTCCCATTAAACTCATTTCAAATTCCTGCTTCATAATAAATTCAAATTCTTTGCACATAGAAACATTAGTAGATCCGAAAACAATATCATCAACATAAATTTGTACTAATAGAATATGAGATGAACTGTGTTTAGTAAAAAGTGTATTATCAACTTTTCCTCTATTAAAACCGTGAGCAAGAAGAAAACAACTCAATCTTTCATACCAAGCTCTAGGAGCCTGTTTCAAACCATATAAAGCCTTTTTGAGTTTGTAAACATATTCTGGATGTTCTGAATTTTCAAAACCAGGAGGTTGGGATACATAAACTTCTTCATTTAGAAATCCATTTAAAAACGCACTTTTAACATCCATTTGATAAAGTTTGAAATTCTTAAAACATGCATATGCACATAAAATTCTAATGGCTTCTAATCTAGCTACAGGTGCAAAAGTTTCATCGAAGTCAATACCTTCTTCTTGGTTGTAGCCTTGAGCAACTAATCTTGCTTTGTTTCTTACAACATTTCCTTGTTCATCAAGCTTATTTCTAAAAACCCATTTGGTACCAATGATTGAATGATTTGATGGTTTAGGAACAAGATACCAAACTTTATTTCTCTCAAACTGATTTAATTCTTCTTGCATAGCAAGAATCCAATTTACATCATTTTGAGCATCCATAAAATTTTTGGGTTCTAGTTGAGAAACGAAAGCTACATTACCACAGTATTCTCGTATTGCTCTTCTGGTCATCATTCTTTCTGATGGTTCTGTCAGCAAATTATCTTTTGGATGATATCTATGAAACTTCCAGTCTTTTGGTAATTCTGCTGGCTGTTGCATGTTTTGCTGATCTTCTAATCTTTCCAACGACTGTTCTGTCTGGTTTTCTTCTTGTTGATCTGATTGCCTCTCTGTTAACTGATCTTCTTCTATCTGACCAGATCCATTTCTAGATCTGTCATCTCGGTCTGCTTCCCGTCTAGGATACTTTTCCGAATTATCTTTTTCTCCAGCCTTTTTGTTTATTTCGAACATTTCTACATCTGTATCATCATCAGAAAAACTCCTTTCTCGAGTGTAGATGTCAGCATAATCAAATTTTACATTTATAGATTCTTCTACTACTAATGTTCGTCTATTAAAAACTCTATATGCTTTACTATTTAAAGAATAACCAAGAAAAATACCTTCATCTGATTTAGCATCAAATTTACCAAGATTACTCTTATCATTAAAAATAAAACACTTACAGCCAAATGGTTGGAAATAGCTGATATTTGGCTTTCTGTTCTTCCAAAGCTCATATGGAGTCTTGTTTAGAACTGATCTGACAAGTGTTCTGTTCAGAATATAACATGCAGTGCTTACCGCTTCTGCCCAGAAGTACTTTGGAAGGTTATTTTCGTTGATCATTGTTCTGGCCATCTCCTGAAGTGTTCTGTTTTTCCTTTCTACTACACCGTTCTGTTGAGGTGTTCTGGCAGCTGAAAAACTATGATGAATTCTAGAACTGTTGCAAAATTCTTCAAAACTTGCATTTTCAAATTCTCCTCCATGATCACTTCTTATGCTTGAAATCATATACCCTTTCTCATTTTGTAACTTTTTGCTTAATTTTTCAAGAGCTTTAAATGCTTCACTTTTGTGTGCAAGAAACATCGTCCAAGTATATCTTGTGTAATCATCCACAATAACAAATACGTACGCTTTTCCACCAATACTAGAAGGACTTATTGGTCCAAATAGATCTAAGTGCAAAAGCTCCAATGCTTTCTTGGATGAAATTTCTCCTTTGAGTTTGTGAGAAGATCTGGTCTGTTTTCCAAGTTGACAAGCCTTGCAAACATAATCCTTTTCAAAATTCATCTTTGGCAATCCTCTAACTAGATTTTTCTTAGCTAGTTTTTCCATGGTATGAATACTAGCATGACCAAGCTTCTTGTGCCATAATACACTCAAATTTTCTTGTGATATCAAACATGTTAGATTACTTTCTTGAAGCTCTTCTAAATTTACTTGATAAATATTTCCTGATCTGTGTCCAGTTAGAACCGTCTGATCTGTCTCGACTTCTTCTACTCTGCAATGATCTTTTTCAAATATCACTCTTCTGTTTTTATCACAGATTTGACTGATGCTTAGCAGATTGAACTTTAATCCAGCAACAAGAGAAACATCTTCTATCTTTGGATTAGAACCGATAGTTCCCATTCCAATGATTTTTCCTTTTCTGTTATCTCCAAAACTAACTTTCCCACCATCTTTCATGGTTAATTTTGTGAACTTTGATTTGTTCCCTGTCATGTGCCTAGAGCATCCACTATCCAAGTACCATTTTTCTGATCTGGAGCTCTTCAGGCAGATCTGCAAGAAAATTATACAGATTTAGGTACCCAATCTTTCTTGGGTCCTTGTGGGTTAGGTACAGTATGCACATTATTTTTGACAACCCATATCTGTTTTCCAGAACTGAAATTTTTCTTGTAATAGCAGAATTTAGACACATGGCCTTTTCTGCTGCAGTAAAAACAGGTGATAGAATTGCTAACAGAATTATTCATGTAAATATTTTTATATTCCTTTTTATGAACATGCTTCCTTTTATAGTTAAACTTGGATGTGCTAGCATGCAAATTTTTGTTATCACATGAGCAGACTTTCTTTCCTTTACATTTTTCTTGTAAAACCATGTATTTCTTTTCTAAGTCTGAAAATTCATTTTTCATGTTAACTTCTTTTTGTTTTGCATGTTCCAATTCTTGTCTCAATACATCATGCTGTTTTCTTAATGCAATATGATTTGTTTTAAGCATGCGATATTTATGATGAACTTTTTCAAAGCATAACATCATATTTTCATATTCATCCCCATTTGCATATGAACTAGAATCAGAGTCAGAACAGGTTACCTCGTTAGACTCATCTTCAGCTTCTAGTTGACTCTTGTTCCGCTCATCTGCAGTTTGATTTTCCTGATCTGTCTTAGTGGAGATGCTTTGTACTTCGTCATCAGAAATCGCCATCAGACCAGCTTCATCTGAGTCTGCATCTGATTCTTCCACGCTGTTGCTTGAATCTTCGCTATTACTCCATGTGGCCTTCATTGCCTTCTTCTTATACTTCTTCTCCTTTCTCTTTAGATTCGGACATTTGGATTTTATATGTCCTGGCTTCTTACATTCATAGCAAACTACTTCTCCAGCAGATCTGGAATTACCTTCTGCTTTGTGGTGAGAGTACTTCTGCTGCTGTCTTCTGTTGAATTTCTTACCTTTTCGATATAGCTTCTTGAACTTCTTTGTAATGAGTGCAATCTCGTCATCACCGGTAGAGTAGTCACTTCCATACTCAGCTTTGAGAGCAAGAGCTTTTAATTTCCTTTCTTTTTCTTTTTCAGCATCTTGTGACTTAATGTAAAGCTCATGAGAGATTAGTGAACCACAAACAGTATCAAAATTTAGAGTGCTAGGATCTTTATCTAACAGAATAGAAGCTTTAGCTTCCCATCTAGGAGTTAGACCCCTAACGAGTTTAGCAATCTTATTTTCTTCAATAAGTTTGTGACCAAGAGCTTTAATTTCATTTGTTAACTTAACATACCTGTTAATTACCTCAGCCACAGTCTCTTCTGGCTTCATTTTGAAAGCTTCGTAGTCCACCATTAGCACATGTAGCCTAGATCCTTTTACCTCATGGGTTCCATCATATGTGGCTTCAAGCTTATCCCATATTTCTTTTGCTGTATCACAACCAGAAACTCTATTAAATTCATTAGTATGTAAAGAACAGAATAGAATGCTCATTGCTTTAGAATTTAATTGAACTCTTCTCTTTTCTTCTTCTGTGAGCTCCTTTCTGGTTTTCTGAACAGTAATGCTTGTTCCTCCAGTTTGTTCAACTATTTTTGTTGGAGCTTGATATCCTTCTTCTATTATTTCCCAGCAATCCATATCTTGAGATTGGATAAAGTGTCGCATTACTACTTTCCAGAATGGATAGTTATCTCCGCAGAACATGGGTGGTCTATGAACAGAATGACCTTCCTTGAATGGAGTAGCAACAGGAGGATTTTCAGAATTCGATGCCATATTACGGATCACTCAAGATTGTTAAATCTTAGGAGAATGAGATCTGCTCTGATACCAATTGTTGGTCCCAAAGACACTCAAGAGGGGGGTGAATTGGGTGTCTCACAATTTTTTGCTCAATTTCTGTCTCAGCAGAATAGAGTAGTTCTGCTAAAATTATTTAGGTTCAAACAGAACAGGTGACTGTGATTTTAATCAAAACAGAAAGTGATGATTAACAGAGTACACACTAAATTCTTTTGCAAATCAGTTTTGGATTATGCAGAAAATCTCTTCTTAATGACAGATTAAAAACTTAAGGATTTTCTTTGAACAGAAAATAGAATAGTTAAAATCCTTTTTGAAACAGAATAAAGAAGAGAGGAAAGAAAATAGATCAACACAACAGATTTATAGTGGTTCGGCTCAACAGCCTACATCCACTCCCCAAGACACCGTCTTGAGCTTGACTTTCACTAATAATTCTTTTTAAAGGGCAAGAATTAAGCCAATATACAATCTAGTATATTTTCTACCCACAATCTTTTTCCCAAGTAAAAGATGTAAACACTTACTAGAAATTCTAAGGTTCTAGCCAACCCTTTTGTTACTATCTTTTACAGAAAATACCTCACACAAGAATTACAACAGAAATGCTATAATCTAATTGAGGAGGATGATAATAATGAAGTGCAAGATGTGGAAATTAGATTGAAAAAGATAAAAGCTTGAATCTCAAGAGATATAATTGTTTTCCAACTTCTCTAACCTCTTTGAAATCAAAAACAACTTCAATTTATAGCCAAAAATACATTATAGCCGTTACAGATCAAAATATGGCCGTTAGAGAGAAGACAGACTGATTGTTTTGAAAAACTAGCCGTTATTTTGTCCTTTAGTGAAAACAGAAATTGTTGTTCTGTCTGTTTTGTTCTGTTGCGATAGATCAAAGGAATATTTTCTTTTCTGTTCTGTTGGTAAGAACTTCTGCTTCTGTTATCAACAGAACTTATATTATGTTCTCGATAGAACATAAAAATTTTTATGCAAGAAAAACTTTTATAAATCATGAATATGTATGCAATGCTCCTCAAAAGATCTTACAGAAATTAATACCCTATCTTCCAATGACCTTCAGTATCTTCAATGTCTTTAGATATATTGACTTGAACAATTTACTTGGATCTTGCTTTTCACAGAGTAGAATTAGCTGAAATGAAACTAGATGAATAGAATTTATACAAAGTTTATTCAAGGTTTGATTATCATCAAAATTGAGATGTAGCCTTGAGCCAACAAATGCATCTTGTTACTATTTTCATCAATATTCCTGCCCTAACATCATCACTTGCCTTGTGATATTTTCTTTATTTTGAGAAAAGGATTTAAGGGCAGAAGGGTCATTAGGAGGCATATTACATGGAAATTTAGCACTAGGAGAAATTACAATTGAGTCCTCCATGAACTTTCTTCTTTTGCCATTTTGAGAGCATAACATTGATTCTGGACAAACCTGTATGGCTCCTTGAGGAATTTTAGGCTTAAATTTGAGGAGTTTAGCATACTCATTCAACAAATGAAACATATATGAATATACATATTCCATTTTCAAATTTTCCTTCATGAATTTGCTTCCTCCCTTGCCTATTGCTTCCGCCTGATTTTCAAAAATGCATGTAAATTGAATTATATGAAGTATTTATTAAATTCTATCATGTATATTAATCCACAAATTTATTTATAAATACAAGATTTAATTAAGAGAGATTGTTGGCAGTATACCTCAAGAGGGTGTTTATTGCCCCAATCGACAGCAAATTTGATTTCTTTGCATGTATTTATCTTACTAATGGGCCAATAATGCTGCAGTGGCACCATACTTCTCATGAAGAAATCATGGTATTCTGGCTCCACGAGCAAAGTCATAGAATCACATGCTATTATATACTTTCCACTCACTGACCATGATCTTCCTTCTACATAAATTTTGTATCTTTCAAATCATATATTCAAATTTTCTATCAGCAATAATAATAATAAGTAAATAAATCAATAAATAAAGAAAATTTAAACGTGGGATTGGCATTTATATACCTGTGTTTGCATTGGTCTTCTACATTGGAACTTTTATATCCTTGTTTTATTTCTTTGCTCCAATCCTGGAGATGGACAACGAAAATCTCAAAATCTTAATACCAATATTGATGAAGGAGTCAGAGTTGGAATAATTAAAAACTGGATTCTAAACCTATATTTTTTAAAACCATCATATGTACACATTTCAAAATGATTTGAACATTAATTTGATATGGAACGTCAGCATGATTAATTTGAATTCATGTCAAGTGAATATACTTAAAAAGATAAAGCATTCATTACGAATATTTAAAAGCAAATGTAAAGATAAAGAGAACTAGCCTGTGAATAAAGTCGAGCATTCCAGTCTCGGTTGCGAGAGACGTTGCACTTCATCAAGTGCATCCTACTTGAACTTGCGCCAGAGTTTCCTTTCCAATAGGCGTAGGGTGCCCTCTTTTTCCACTTCATCCTCTTGCTCTCATTTATTATTCCTTCTACCATTCTTTCCCATGGTTTTATATTCACCCCTGGCCTGCCACGACCATGCTAAACACCCTATTACTATTATAATTTATTACTCCAATCATCAACTAAAACTCGATTTAGAAAAGAAAAATCTATGAAAGATAAACATCTCTCTTGCAATCTAAACAATGTTATTGTTGAATGTATGTAAGCACTTTAAACCCTGTCAGTCTTTTATATATATATATATAACAATCTAAACATTATTTATAAATTAAAAATAAAAAAAAAGGACTGGGAAAGATAAAAAGGAAAAAAATGTTACTATTATTTATTACAGATGCACTAAGAGTTGTTATAGAAAAATGAGAAAATTCCACAAGTTGAAGGAATGAAAGAGAGCATTACCAACCCCAAAAGGACCAATCAGGAAATATGATGGTGAGTGCAGAGTCGTGTCCACAATATTGAAATACAGGTGGCAACGTGGCATCAGGTCCTTGATAGTCACGTTTTCTGATGACAGGGAAGTCGCCACATTTAAACATGAGCTCCAAGTCTGGTACCCTGCCGGGGTACAACCTTAGAAGCTGTAAAATGCCCCATAATGTAAACAAGTCCCTTGCTGCATATGCATTTCTATATTTCTCCACATAAGCTTTTCCATTCACAATCACCAATTTAAAATTCACAACTTCCCTTGCTTTTTCCAGTGCATCTCTCGAGATTCCTGAACTCTTCCAGGGCCGTAGATCTTCATGGATCCACCGAAAGTGGTTTGGACAAGCTGCATCTGATAAATCACTAGGTTCAAATGCCACAGGATAATTGACCTGGCATCTTTTTGCTATGGTTTCGTTGGAACACTTTACTGGGAACTCATTTGGAATTTTGAGTCTTGATTCACTTATAACAAACTTATTTCTGATTTCAGTCTGAAATTCAACAACAATTAAACAAAATTATATCAAACTTTTTTTTTTATCTTAAAAAAAAAAAAAAACTTACAATTCCAATGTTGAAAATGGAGGATCCAGCAAGGAGTATGATGAAGAAAATGATGACAGAAGCCGAATTCAGTCTCTTTGCTGTGGAAAAGTGTGAAAGTATTTGAAAATTATGAGAATTAGAATCAAGTTTATCTGCCATTATTGGAGATTATGATATCAGAAACAATGTAGGTCCAAACCCCATGATTTATATCATTCAATTTGTGGATATTTAACAATTTAATATAGTATTATATTAATACTGAGATATATGGAGTTTTATTTTTTTTTATAGTAAGGCCATAGTTGACTTATAAATATATATATATATATATGGCCATCGTTATTCCTTTGTGGAGAATCAATCGCAACTACGAGGCAAACGTAAGAGATATTCATTATCCCATCAGATCTCCCACAACATTTAATAATATTAAATTTTGGATTAATTGATCCTGTATGCTTAAAATTAGATCGAATATCGAGAGCTCATCGACTAAATATTCGTTTAACTTTTGTTATTGATTGTATAAAAGCAAAATTGCTTTTTTTTATTTTTTTTCAAGTAAAAGGAAAGTTGTTGCCCACGTTTTTCATGACAATGACCAAACCGATAATTTAAAGTAATTTTTATAAAATAAAAGTTATTTTTATTTTATAGGACACCGTATTATTTGCTCAACCTATAAAATAATGTGGTAAAAAAATTGATTCTATTATATATAACTAGCTAAATGCCAGTCCAAACCGATTGAACAATCAATGTGTGTGTGTGTGTATATATATATATATATATATATAATCGTTACTATTTTAATTTTTACTCTTTGTATTTTATTTTATGTGTCATTTTTAGGTAAAATCTAAATAACATTTATTCGAAACTTTTAAATTTACAATATAATTTATTTTTTTTTCAATAAAAATTAACCAATTAGATTTAAATTTGTGCATTTAATTATTTAATTTTATCTTAAATTTGAATCTAATTAATATTACCTAATTCTAGTGAAAATAATAAAAGCGACACATAAAATTGCATGGAATGAATATAACTTTAACCTAATATCATAAAATATTGATTCCATAGGTCCTGGAAATTCTTTAATTACACTTAAATATTAAAATTATCTTCCACTTTTAAGTTTTCACCGCCAACATTTTAATGAATTGAAGCTTTGTAAGTCTATATTATACTTTTCGTGTATTCGTTCTGTCTCTAATTATCTGTTGTTTAAAATTTTGTTTACACATATTAATAAATCTTATTAATAGCTTAAATTTCAGATAAATTTGTAATGCTTTATCAAAAATATCATTATTTAATTTATTATTAACCATTTAATTAAAAGAGAGATAATGTGTGAAGTGAAAGAGAATTTAAAAAATTAAAAAGATGATTAATGATGGTAGAACTGAAAAAAGACATTTAATACTTTCTTAAATTTCTAATATATTCCCTCCATTCTATAATATTTGTCACTTTTATTATTTTTATTATGATTAAGTAGTATTAATTAGGTTTAAATTAATTGAAAAAGAAAATTAAATTAAAAAAAATTAAATTGTATTGAAATTCTAAAAATGACAAATAAATGTAATTTGAATTTTACTTAAAAATGACAGATAAATATTATAAACCGGAGGGAGTATATTTTTATATAATCAAAACTTAATTTATCATTTAATTAAATATAGTAGTACAATAATAAATAAAGACATATATATAGTTTTTTTAAAAAAAAATTCAAAAAAATATTGAAAGTAAAATAAATAAAAAATTACTGAATCCGTTATTTTTTATTTGTCATTTTTGAGTAAAATCTAAATTTCATTTATTTGTTACTTTTAAATTTTCAATGCAATTTATTTTTTTTCTAATGAAAGTTGATCAATTAGATTTAAATTTGTATATTGAGTTAATAAATTTTATCTAAAATTTAAAGATAATTAATACTTTTTAATCCTAATCAAAATAACAAAAGTAACAAATAATAAAGAATGGAGTAATATATTACTTAAAGCGGAAAAGAATAAGTATATATATATACATATATATATATATACACACACAAATTCCTACCTCTTAGATTGATGAATTCTCGTTAATCTTATGGTTGACCTTCGGGCTATTAAATTGCTTCACAAATTTTTAAGTCATTCAAATGAATCTTGAAATAATCTAATACCGTACCCTATACTTTTCTTTTTCATTTTTAGTAGGGGTGAGCATAGAATGGTTAATCGGTTCATAAGCTCCTAAAAAAAAAATCAGTCTATTAATATCGATTTTTTGAAATTTCAGTCCATTACTATCGGTTAACTAATTCATCGGTTTTGAATTTTCGGACCGGTTAACCAATATTTTTCGATTAATTACTACAAGAAAAAGAGAAAATAGAGACGAAAATTTAAAGACGGAAAGATTTCCGTCTCTAAATAGAGACAGAAATTGATTTTCGTCTCTAAATAGAGACGGAATTTAATTTCCGTCTCTAAATAGAGACGGAAATAATATTCCATCTCTAATTAGAGACGAAAATTATATTCCGTCTCTAAATTTAGAGACAAAATGACTTTTTCGTCTCTATTTAGAGACGAAAAAATTTTTTATCTCTAAATTTCGGGGTATTTTAAACCCCTTTCCTTTTCCATTTTCTCTCTCCCTTTCTTCTTTCCCCCCCTTTTCCCCTCCCCTCTTCGGCAGATCCCTTACCTTCCCCTCCGCCAACCGACGCCTTCCCTCTCCCCCCGCCCTGCCGCTGCACAATACGCCTCCGCTGAGCGTCCTGTGCGCTGTCCGCGATCGTTCCTTCTCCTCTGCCGCCACTGGAGCGCGTTGCTTGCTTCCCCGCCGCCGTTGGTCCTCGTGGTGCCTTCCGCAGCCTGTGAAGCTTCTTCTCTGGCGAGATCCTTCGCAGGTAATTTTTTTTTTCTGGATTTTTATATTTTTTATTACTTTAATGTAGTATTTTATTTATGTTTTATATTTATGTATTTTGTTTATTTGAATTTGTTGGTTAATGTTTTATATTTATTTTGTATTATTTTAATTAATTTATATTAGTTAATTTAATTTATTTTAATTTTTCATTATTATATTTATGTATTATTTTAATATTGTATTATTTTGTTTAATATTTTAATATAGTGTTATATTTGGGTGTATTAGTGTTATATAGTGTTATATTTATGTATTAGTTGGGTGTATTATTTTGTTTATTATTTTAATATAGTGTTATAGTTGGTTAATGTTTATTATTTATGTTTCATTTGCTGTGTATTATTATTTTTTGTAATAGTATTTGAATGTGGTATTTAATTATTTGAATATATAGTTATGTCCAATTTGTGTATGTATATTGAATTGTAACGTATATTGAGGTGTAATTGAGCATGTTGTTATATTTTGTGTATTTAGTTATTATTTGTAGTGTTGTTTAAAATTACTGTATATTGAGGTGTATGTATATTGTTTGTGTATATGTTGTTAATTCGGTTTTTATGAATTTATGTGCAGTGCGTTGTGTCTACATATATATTATATCGTATCAAAACGTTTATTATGTTTACATATATTTTTTTTTAAATTGTGGCCTATAACCAAATTTTTTATATTTTTAATTTGGTTAAATCTATTATTTTCGTGTATATATATATTCTATTATATTGTATTAATTTTGGGGTTTATTTGTGCATGTATTTTATTGTTTGTATTGTGTATAATGTTATTAACTATAATAAATTTGTTGTGTAATTGTTATTATTTGTAGTGATGTTTAAATTTAAAAAAATTATGTTTATTTTTTTTAATTTTTTTATATGAATATAATTTTTATTTTTAAGTTTATATTACGAATGTGTCATACATAACTAAAAGTTAATATTTATAAATTATAATTTACTTTTTATTGCATGTACCCGCCACCACCTCATCTGGATCCGCGTTAACCTGTCCCATGCGCCGAACCATCACAGCTTACCGTTTGCTTTAGTTGAGGTAAGTTTGTTATGTATTAAAATTACTTTGTTAATACCATGTATATGTTTGAGATATGTTGTTTTAATTAGATAATAATGTTGACATATTTAGTGTTATGGGTATATGCTTTTTGTGACCATGTTGTAATTTGATTGTAATGACTGAGCTATTAATATTGATATTGTAATAACGCCATATGGTGATTTGGTGTGATGCTTAAATGAAATTAAAAATCTAGTAGTTGTATAGTTACTTATACTTAGTTGCTTGTTTTGGATATTGTATGACTTGGAAGGATAAATTCACAACTGTTGGTGAATTTATCCCCTTTATTTGCATGTTTGAGGCGGATGGGAAAATTTGATAATGCATTGGTGTTGTTATGGAGTTGAAATGTGTTGATGCATATAGAAGTGTTAAATTTGCTACTGTTTGACAGGGGGATAGGGACCCGTATAGGAAAAATTTTATCCCTTTTTTCGCAAATTTTTTATGATTTTAATTTAGTAAATTAAATGGATTTAAATATTAATTGAATTTCATATACAAAAAATAATCGAGTGGGTTTTCATTCGATATATGCCCCTTACTGGTTTTGTGAATAGATATCAATGTTATAATTTTTATAACATTGATATTATTTATTACGTTAATAAGTAGGTAAAATTAATTAGGAAACAAAGTGAAATTGTAGGATAGAGAATTGAATTGAAATAAAATATGATAATTGCCACATGATGGTACTAACTACTACATTACATTCAAATAATTTTTATTACAGGAGCGAGTAGTAGAAAGTCTTCAGAGTCAGCAGGCGGACAGCGATAATGTTGATCATGCTCGAGTATATTATGAGGCTATTGGCGGTAGGGACTGCCGTGGACGGGTCTTCGATTTGGGCTTCTATGCGAATGTTTGTTATTCGCATGCGTTATCCTCCTCCACTACAAAAAATTACACCTTTTATGACGTAAAAAATTGTCATGAAAAATTCATTTTTCGTCGCTGAAAAGATAAGGTGACGAATTTTTATCGTCACAGAGAACGTAACGGTAGGCGCGTAACATAAAAGTTTACGTGACAATTTAGTTATTTGTCACCGTAAGTATATTTTTTGTGACGAAAATAATTATCGTCATGTTTATTTATTACTTTTCATGACAAAAATTATGTCACAAATAAAATTATATTTCGTCACATTATATTGTTTATCGTCACAAAAAATTGGCATTTTTTATGACAAATTTAAAATTCGTCACGAAATTAAATATTTTTAATGACGAAATTCTGCTTCTAGTTAAAACCATTAAGTATTAGTTACGTAATTATCGTCACAAATAAATATAATTTATGTCATAAAATATTTAATGTCGTCATTAAATCTAATACTTTAAGTGACGAAAAATGATTTCGTCATTAAATTAATGTATATTAATGATGAATATAAATCGTCATATTATTTTACAAATTAGTGACATAAATACGGACAAAAATAATTGTCACAAAAAATAGTTTTAGTGACAATTTTTTATTGTCATTAAATTATATTTTTTATTACAATATTAATATCATAATTGTAAACATTATATCGTAATTTATGAACTAACAAGTCGACAAATTATGACAAATATACTTGTCATATATGTATTATATTAAAAATGGCACATGTTAAATTTAATGTTATACAATCAATTAAATTTGTAAAAGAAATTGTCAATCAACTAATATAAAGTATTTATTTAAACAAAAGGTCAATTAAATATAAAAATACTACATAATGCAAAAAATTAAAATATCCTAATCCATAATTCAGAAATAAACTCTGTTGAAACTTCAAAATATGCATCTTGTTCCTACAAAAAAAAACATATATTAGATAAAAAAAAAAACTCTACCATATGCAAAGCATTAGAACAAAAACAATATAATAGTATGACACAAGAATATCAATCTGTCACCTAAGTAAAAGCATTCAACTGTTACAAACTCAATTTGAAGGCTGTCATGCCTAGGTTCAAATATATCTTTTATATCAACAGAATTGCAAGGTATGGGCAAAACTATTAGAATTTAGCGAGAAAACATAATTTTGTTTTACAAGCTATAACAGCTTAAACAAGATCACAAAATATCAGTTCAACCTAGAAATATGCAGTTGCAGCAAAAATCCACCTTTTGGAAGAACAATAGAGTTGTACTTTCAAGTACATTCCAATGGCAATCGTGCTTTCTTTAAAATAAAAGTACTTAAAGACATAATGCTTACCTTCCCCAATACTGGTGCCATTCCCATTATAACTGAAGCCAATGCAGAACGAACATGTTGAGATGAATCAGTGGACAATTCCTATAGCAGACAATCTTAAAAAGCTGAAGTATCAACTAAGGTTTGGCACCTAAGCACTACCAATTGATCATAACTACATAAGACGAGACTTGCTTGAAATAGGTTAACTGATTCATAAATATGAATACCTTTAGACGAGGAAGAATACGCTGGACTGCAAGTTCTGGACTCAAAATTCGGCAAAATTTAGTAACTTTGCCTGCAGCAGCTATACGTACTTCAGCTTCATTATCACAAAGTAGCCGAACATATGCAGGAACAAGATCGGACCTAAAATAGACCAATGAGAAACCAGCAAATTGGGATGCAAGCAACAAATTCATAAACAATCGGAATAATAAATTATCAATTAAAAAGCAGAAGCATCTATTAAAATAACTAAAGTCCAAGATCTTCATGCCAGCAAGTATTTTTGGAATAACATGAGATAAAACAAGTGCAACAGAAAACTCAAATGATTTGTCCATTATTAATAGGATAAATGCAGCAAAAGAAAAAAGAGGACCATTTGCATCAAATGCTTAGAACAATAAAACAAGAAAACATAAAAACTAATGTAAAAAAAACTGCAACTAATTGTAAATATTTTCAACTATTTTCATGTTCAACTGAGGTACTCAAACTTTGATTGAAAAGAAATAGAAGGTTAGACACTGTGTAGATCTGAAGTATTATATAAAGTCAAAGTCAATCAATTAGTCAACTAACTTTCGCTGAGAGAATGACAACAATAATACTGTCAGTGCTACTGGCTGCTGAGAGCCTGAAACCAGAGTCTAGATCTGTTTGAAGTTTATTGTGCTATTTAAAACCTGGAGTCACTAAATGTCATCAATTCAGTAAAAAGTTCAGTTCAGTTTGAGTCAATAATTTTAAATCAAAACTTAATCTCGTATTCTCATTTTTATACTCCCCTAAGGAGATCCAACTGGAAGGTCTTAGCTTAGAATCTCAGCAAGATACATTTATGTCAGAGAACCTCACTACATTGCATATTGCAGGGAAACAAAATGGACACTATTAATAAAATCAATATATATGTGTGTGTGTGAGCGCACAAGGGCAAGTGTGCTTTGTATTTATATAAAATGAAAAAAAAAAAAGAAGCTAGAGGACCTACATATTTGCTAATTCCCTTCGCATCTAACTTCCATCCAAATCAAGAATATGATCAATGCATGAATCTAACGATCTATTAAATCTCCACAATCCAATTACAGCAGTAGCTCCTGGAAGAATTTACAGCAGCAACAGTTTTTGCCATATACTTTTGACTCTTTAAATTTCAAGTATAAAATAAACAATAATTTAAGCTATGACAAACCTCTATAAACAAATTAAGCTATGGCAAACCTCCATAAACAAACTACATGTAAAAAATTGAAAGCAAATATTACGTCAAAGATTAAGCATACCTTTGACATGGATGCAAGCCAATTTCTGTCTCTTGAAGATTAAAGGAACAAATCAATCTTTCAAGCTAATATACTATAACCGAAGCAATACTACAGTGGAATTGTTCTGGATATGCTATTTACTATTAGACTAATTTAAACAAATCTAAAGCTGGTGCAACTACCAAAATCTCTTAAATAAATAATTAAAACATAAAAGGAGGATTGCTAATTTAACTACTCTTTAAATTTCCATTTTATTTAACATGCTGTTAGATATTACACTAAAATGAACAAATCTAAATTTGGCAGACATTTCAAAATTTCAATTCAGTATTTTACAAATCCAGATTATTAAGTGAAAATACAAGGGATTCATCTATTTTAATACTAAATAAACAAATCAACAAAAGAAATAAGAAAATCCAACCATTATTAACAAAATAAACAATCAACCGACAGATTTTGGCAAGGGTTTTCTACAAACATGCAACAACCCAAAAAAATTAATAATAAATAAAAATAACAAAAATAAATAACATATCTCTCGGCCGTGTACTTGGAATCACAGGTCGTCGTCCTCTTTTCGATCACCAGAAATGCAGAGCGAGAGAAAGATGGCAGGGTGGGTGGCGGCGACGTTGGACAGCTAGCAGCCCTGGTGGAAGAAGACGGATGAGAGAGAGAGAAATCACGTAAAATGAAGGCAGAGATGGAGGCTGAACGGAGGGAAGAAGACGGCAGAGTTCTCTCTCTGATTTTCGATCTCCCTCCACCCTCTCTGTTCTCTCCCTCTTTCTTTCTTTTCCCATTTTTTCCTTTTTTATTTTCTTCCTCTCTTTCTTATTCTTTTATGTGTCAAGGTAAATCTAGGCTTAGGATATTTTTATTTATAATTTATTAATCTCTCTCTATATATATATATATATATATATATATATATATATAATGTACATTCTAAAGAAAATTTCAAGGTTTTCGAGCCAATAGTTAACCTTCAATAAATTTTTGACCTACCAAATTATTATTCACAATACCAAAATATTTAAAACGTTACAAAATTTATGTGTGGCAAATAATTATCGTTTTCGTTATATTTTTTCTTTCAAAAAAAAAGTTAAAAATTCTCCTTTCATATTAAATGCGACGAAATTGTATCTCATCACAATATATTCATTTTTGTGACACATTTATTTGTCATAAATTTAATTATTTTTTATGACATAATTTATTTATCATATATTAACATTATAACTAATTGTGACAAATATTATTATTGTCATAAATTGATTGTACTGGTGACGAAATTGTATTTCGTCATAATATATTTATTTTTTGTGACGAAATAATTTTATTGTCACTAATTCATTAAATTGTGACAAAATTAATTTACGTCACAAAAAAAAAATGTATTTCATGATAGACTTTATGTGTCACAAATAATTATTTTTTCTTTAATTTTTTCCTTCCAAAAAAAAAAGCTGGAAATTTTCCCTTCATATCAAAGGTGATAAAATTGTATCTCGTCAAAATTTATTCATTTTTGTGACACATTTATTTGTCATATATAAAATTATTTTTGAAACTAAAATTTTTTTAAAAAAATAATTATAAATTTTTTTTATCTCCATATCTTATTTGTGACAAAATGATTTTATCGTCACTAATTTATTTAATTATGACAAAAATAATTCGTCACAAAAAATATCTATTTTGTGATGAATTTATACGTTGCAGTAAGTTATTATTTCGTCATTAAATTTTTTTCCCTCCAAAAAAAAGGTGGAAAATGTTTACTCCTAAAAAAATTATGACGAAATATATTTTTCGTCACAAAATTAATCTATTAGTGACGAAAATTAAAATATAAACTGACGCAAGACAATTTTGTCACAGTAATAAATAGTATGGTGACATTTTAAAAAATTCGTCATTGTAAGTTATAATTAGTGACGAAATTTTATGCGTCATTAAAAAATTTGTCACAAAAAGTCAAAGTTCTTGTAGTGCTCTACGGTTACGGCTAGTAGGCTTGCGGCAACTACTAATGAGGTCATTGAGTTTCGCAGCACAGTCGACGTACTAATGAACCGTATTAATAGGTTAGAGGACTTTATTAGCCGTAGATTACCTGCTGATACGTAAGAACCGTCTGCTGATCATCCGCATTCACCTCCACCTTAGTTATTTATTTTTAGATTTGTTATCTTTGTTTATTTGTAATGTCACTAAATTTTTTATATACATTAATACATTATAAAATATAATTTTTTAAATCTATTTATTGTTTATTTAATGTTTTTTTCATTATATAAATTAAGGAAATTTTAAATTTAATATTATTTATTATTTATATATTTTAAAAAAAACCATTAAAAATTAGAGAAGGAAATTGTCTTTTCGTCTCTAATAATAGAGACGGACATCGTTATTCCATCTCTATTTTTAGAGACAAAAAGCAATTTTCCGTCTCTAGAACGTTTTCGTTTCTAATTTTTAGCAACCGACCAAATAAAGACGAAAAATTTTCGTCTCTATTTTTGATTAGAGATGGAATTCCGTCTCTAATTTCGGCCTCTAGTTCCCAGATTTCTTATAGTGAATCAATATAATTATAAAATACATTTATAAAAAAATTAAATTGTTGAAGATACTTAAAATTTAAAATTAGAAAACAAACATAATTCAACATAATAATTAAATATGATGTTCAAACAACAAATATAAACTAAAAATATTCAAAAATATTATTTTTATGTATATTAAAAATTTTAGTTAATATATTAATTTTATATAAATTTTTGAATATATTTTGATTTTAATTAATGAAAAATTGATATATCAGAAAATAATAAGAAATACTAAATATATACATATTGAACAATTAATAAATTAACTAAAATGACTTTAAAAAAAGTAAAATGAAATTGAAATATTTTAAAGTAAATGAAAATTAAAAGTATACAAATAATTAAATATGAAAATAATGAAATAAAAAATTATAATAAAAATAAAAAAAGAGTGAAATAAAATTAATAAAATATAGGGATACTCATATATCGGTTTTGGTTCGGTTAACCGATTCGTAAGCTAAAAATTAAAATCAGTCCATTAATATCGGTTTTTGTAAAATACTAACCGTTAACCATAAAAATCGGTTTGGTTAACCTATTTTTCGGATCGATTTCGGTTCGATTTCTCGATTAATCAAGTCTAAACGGTTTTTTTGCTCACCCCTAATTTTTAGGGTTATGATCATAATTAAATATATGAAGTCAACTATCCATTTTCTTTTTCAAATTTGAATTTTCTCTCAATATATATAAATCCATCATTTTGGTTAGTTTTTTCCTCCACAACACTCAAAGCAACAACTTTCAATTTTTCATATAAAAAAATCACTCTTTTTTTTTGAATGCAAATTAAAACTTTCATTAATATAATAAAAAATACATCTGAACAGTACAAAAAAACTTATAAAAGTTAAAAGTACATAAAATATATGAAATAAATGAATTTGTTGGATTATATCTCTGAACTTTTTCGACGAAAACAATGGATAATGATAATATGCGGTGTGCAATCTGGCTTTCAGCGGAGAACTCCATCCATCTGTTGTTCAAAGGAAAACTTCCATAAAAAAAGACAACCAAACTTCCATAACGAAAGACAATCAAACTTCCATAAAAGAAGACAACAACCTCTAAATTTGGAGAACAAACTTTCATTATAAAAATTTGAAGTGCATTGAATTTTAATTAAAAAGAAATAGATCTAAATAAAAATTTTAGATTTGATAAAAAATCAAAACTCGAAAACAAAAACATAGAACACTACAAAAAAATGGGCAATTAGCAACTGAAATTAGCGACTAAAATTGAATTCAGTCGCAATATCGTAATTTATGGGTTAGAATTCACATTTAGCGACTAAATAGCGAGGGATAAATATCATTAGTCGCTAAAATTTGGCGCGAAATTGGCACTTTTTTTTTGTGACTAAATTTGCGACTAAAAGTTTAGTCGCTAAATTTTAGCGACTGAAGATTTGTCGCTAATATTTTTTTACGTATTTGCGACTAAATAGTGACGAAACATTTCAGTTGCAATTTGTCACGAACTTAGCGACTGAATTAAATGGGGTTGTCTGTGAAGGAGTTGTAAGTTTTTTTAATGAAATAGCGACCAAATATGGTAGTCGCTAATTTTCGATTTACATACAGAAAGAATATAACTTAAACCCCCAAATTGTCTATCTCTCAAAAACCGCACAAACCGAAAATAAAATATACCCTTTTTCGGCCAACCCCCCGCCACCGGTGTGGACGGCCATTGTCGCCGGCTGTCTTATTGGCATTTACTACTCCGGCTGCATTTACGGTGTGAGAGGTAAGCGAAATACTGCTTTTTGCTCTTCTAAAACAAATTGGGGGTTGGGTGAATTGTTGATGTATAAATCTTCTTGTATGTTGAGGTTTCTGAGGAGATTTGGTTGGGCGAAAGGAAGAGGAAGGAGAACCGAGCGTGTTTTCTGCCATCCGATCCAACTCCGGTGAAGTTAAACGAACAAAAAAGGTATGTTCCAGTTGAATAGATGTGGATTTTGTTAGGTTTTAAGACTTGATTCTGAATATAGAAGTCTTTATTGTGAATCTATGTGTTTTATTCCTTCTATTGTGACATTTTCTGTATTAGATCTATTGTTCCTAATGGATAGGATTCGTGTTTTGTGATGAATGTTCTTGTTTGGATTTTGTTTTGAATTATGGAAAATAGTTGTGTTCTGCCAATGATAGAAAGGGATTCACGTGTAATGAAAAGGAAGAATTAATTCCAAATGTACAAAAGATGTATAATGTAGGAACTTCTTAAATTGTAATTCTAGAGAATAACCCAGTATTCTTCTAAATCTTTGATTCTCACCGTATTAGAAGCCTTTAATATCTTTCTACAGGCTGATTTTTGTTTAGTTTTTAGTTGGGAAATGAGAAAGGATTTCAAGGAACACAAAAAGCCTCCGAATATTCTAGGATTTAAATTAGCAAATCTAATTTTGAAGTGGAATATTAAAAAGGGTGTCAAAGAACATAAAAAGCCTCTGTAATAGATTTTAAACCAACAATATCCATTTTAGTATTTTGGTCAACTTTGATTATATAGAGAAGAAAAGATACAAGGAAATATTTAGGAAATTCTCTATTCACAAATAAGTATTTAATAATTTTAATTTATTATTAAAAAGTTATTTAGAAAGACATAGTTTTCAATTGGACATTTTTATTGATGAGAAAACTCGGATATATATTTTTCACGAGATATATCTAAAATTAAAAGAAAACTCCAATAAATCTACCAGTTAATGGCGATAATTAGAGTTGTTAGACAGCCATCAAGAAATATATAATTACTGTCCGTATATACCCAAAGATGGTGCTTCTACTACAAATTCTAATGCATTCTAAGTTGATGAAGTTACAGTGCATGATATAACATTGGATACCGGTAATGAGGATGATATTGACTTGCGTGACCCTTCGGGAGTTGTCATTGAACTTGATAACATTGATGAAGTGGTTCCAGAACTTGAAGTGGACGAGGATGAGGACGAATTTTCTGATTATGATAGCAATAAGGATGAGGATGAGGAATTTCAAAATTCATCAGATAGTTGCTAATTGATCAAATGTAATTTTTATAGTATCATGTGTTAAATTGTAAATGTGCAAAAACGATTTACATCTTTGAAATTATAAGTTATAAATGTTAAACACATACATGTAAAGTTTATCATTGTCTAGGTATGGGTCGTGATAGAGGACAGGGATTTATAGGTCGAGGTCGACGGGGAGGACGATCTAGGGGGGGGGATTTAATCACTCCACCATTTGGAGACATGCCACATATACCGGGAGACCCTTCATCCGAGAATGCACCATCGCCTCCTGTTACATTTGCACCATCTTCATCAACTCCATCTCCCCACACAGCCCATAGTAGTACATCGACTACATGTGAAGTTTCAAGTGAAAATAATAGTCGATTGCACATTACAGTGAACCAAACGGGCATGTGAGTATTTACCAATACAAATTGAGATTAAGTGATAATAACATGTTTAACCACATTATTTTTATATTATATACTTTACAGGCTGGAACCTTCCTCACAATGCTCTAGAGTTATAACCAGCATCTTCCACCAGCAGATAGACATCAATGGAGTTAGTTGGAAGGAGGTTTCTAGAGAAATTAAGGAGTTTTATTGGGGAGAATTCAAGGTACATCTTCATTTTTATTTGAATATTAATGAAACTTTCTCATTACAAATTTTAGTCTTCAAATTAATTGTATTATTGTATGATTATATTTACTAATGAATCTCTTGAAATATATATACAGAAAAGGTGCTACTGGGATGCTGCTGTCAATGCTATGGTTAGGGCAGGATGGGAAATAAAGGCTACTCAGAGGTACAAAGATTTTGTGTATCACATAAAGACCGCCAAGCAAAAGCCGAGGGACTTTCCAAAATCTGTATGGGTTAGGTGGAATGAGATTTTTAATCTTCCTCCTCGCCTTTAGGTTTCTGCTCAGAAAAAATCAATCGTTATGGAGGGTCTGAAGGTAAGGCTCCTGGATCGTACACCGGAGGTACCATTTCTATTGGTGAGCATATATCGCGATTGGAAAGTAACTTAATTATAACAGAAATTGCACTTTTCTATTAGAGAATCTCAATTATCATAATTTTCGCAAATTGATTTGTTCAAATCAATACTTTTGAAATAGTTAGCCGTTTCAATTTGGATTATATAGAACCAGTGAGATATTCAATTTCAAAGACATGCAATAGGGGTGGGCAAAAACTGAACCGACCCGAATAACCCGAACCGAAATATTAATTCGGGTAAGGTTATTTGGATAATTCGATTCGGTTCGGGTTGGAAGATTTGCCAAAATTCGGGTTCGGGTCGGTTCGGGTGAAAATAAGATAAAACCGAACCACCCGACTCTGCAGCACCCTTAGAAGAAAAAAACCGGTTTGGCCATCATTTATCTATTCCTTTCCAGTTTCACTTCACGCACTAAATCCCTAGAATCCATTTCTCCTTCTGCCCTGCCACTCTTCTCCTCCACCGCCGTCGCCGCTCAGCTCCTTCGTCGTTGTCACTGTCGCCGCTTGTATTCGTCGCCGGTAGCCTCAACGAAAGTAAGTTCTTCTTCTTCTTCTTCTTCTGTTATCTTTATGCTTTGTTTCTTTATGTTTTGTTTTAGATCCATGCACCTTGCGTAAGTTTTAGTTGACACCATTACAAGCTTGTTCTCTATTAGGTTAATTTGTAAGTTTCAATCAAGAGAAATTAACTTTCAGATTTCAGAACACTGCTCTTCTTCTTGAAAGGATATTTGGTATAGTTTTCTCGGTCAAAACACTGCTCTTCTTCTTGAAATATCGGCTGATGTCTGAAGTTTGGTTCAAATCTTCACTTTTTATATAAGAATCTTATGGATGAAACAAAATCCAAAAAGAACAGATACTTCCTTTTTCTATATACTTGTGAACGGGAATTATGTGGTCAATCTAAATTTATTTCAATATTCAGGATATATAATTAAGTTCTAATTAGTCATAAGTATAAATATGTTACTTTAAAATTTTCTTATTGTGCAATTAATTAGGTAGTTGGAAGTGGTAGATTTACATACCTGCACGATTCCTTCTATAAACAATTGCAATAACATTTAAAAAATAAAATAAGAGAAAAAGATGCAATAGCTTAATAATTTAATTTATATTTGAAACTTTATAGAGTGGGTTTGGTTTTGCTTATGCTTTGTACAGACACGAATCAAGCCAACATTATTAGATTATTTCATAGGAATTATGAGTTTATAAAATGGCAGACCATAAAGCAATTGTATTTAATCTTTATATACTAAGTTTAGTCGATGTCAACAATCAACATGATTAACACAAGTGATTCCTGTATATCAAAGATCATAACATTAAAATTCACTTCTCTATCATGTTATTATATAATTTTTATGTAAAATATATTGAATAAATTAAAATGTCCTCTTAATTTAAATTGTCATCCTTTGAAAAGTACAAATTAGATCATCATATGAAAGGACTATATACTTTGCATCATCAGCCAACAGAAAATAATGAAGTATGCTTCACTTTGAATTTGTTGGGTCCATTGCTTATAATGGTGTTTGATGCATGCTTGTGAAGTTGTTGGGTCCATTACTGCTAATTTTCTTATTTCTGATGCAATATGAATATCAGTGAGTACATATTTGCCACTTTTTGGTTAATTTGTTCATTTAATTTACACCATTACAAGCTTGTTCTCTATTAGGTTGCAAAAATTTTATTTGCCATTATATTTATTTATTTTTAGTTTAAGCATACTGTAGACACCGGGTCCCGAACCCCGGCATAAAATGAAAATGGTGATTTTTAATCTTTGATTATTCCCTCCGAAAAAATAAAAAAAATATATAAATAAAAAAATATATATATATATATATATATATAAATATGTGTGTGTGAAATTAGGTAATTAATTAGTTGATGTTGTCAGTTAATTAAGTGGTTAATATTATTGTGTTAATTAAAATGCATGTAAAATTAAAGTGTAATGTTTAATTAATTAGATAAATTATATATATAATATATATATAGATTAATTGTATTAAGATGTGATTAATTAATGTAATGTTTAATTATATTATGTAATTGTTTAATTAACATGTATGTAGGTGTGTTAATTTAATTAAATTGTGTGTGTATGTATTAATTAAAGGAAAATGAGGGAAATAATTGAGTGGAGGAAATGACCATTATAACCCTTAGCCCTAATTTGAGTGTATAAAAAGAACAAGATGAGCAAAAATAGGGAGCTCTCTCATTCGGCTGGAACAAAAAAAAAGAAAAGAACAGAGGGGAGCCGGCCAAAGATCAAAGGAGAAAGCCAAAGAAAGCCATAGAAAGAAGAAACCGAAGAAAAAATAAAAGAGAGAGCAGAGAAAACAAAACCAAAGATCAAAGAGACAAATCCAAAAAGCCAAACAAAAGAGAAATCAAAGAAGAAATAAAAGGTGACGCGCGCCGGAACCAGCAAGGCCCTCTTTCGGGAATCCACTTTTAGGATTCGAGGAATTGGTTTGCGTCTTTTCCGATCTTAGGTGTTATGAGATATTTTCGGCACCTCCTTTCACAATAGAACATTGAAAAGGACCATCCATCGCCATAACACCCTTAGGCACTTTTGAGATATTTTGGAGTCGCCACCCAATTTATAAGAAATTGGGAAAGTTTAACCTCTTATCGGTCTAAACCAGAAATGGTGTCCGGAACTTCACACTTATTGGTGCCTTGGTTAATTATAAATGGGTTTTTGAATTACAAAATTTCATTTTTCATCTCACGCGATTAATGCATTGAATTTAAAGCACACATCATTCACATATGTAAAGCGGTAAATAAAATTTAAAATAAAGACAAAATTAAATTACAACAAAATTAGAGACGGAATACAACCCCATCGTAAATAAAATATAAATCATACATAAAACGGGGTATTTATTAATGTTGAGGACGTTGGTCCTCTCATGCACAATTAAAGAAAATCATTTTAAAGTGACAATTTATTTTGGATGGAAAACTAGGATCTTGGTCCCATTTTATTAGAAAACCCAAGTTTATTTGTAAAAATATTTTTGTGTGATTTTTGATTAAGCGTACCAAAAATAAATGGTTTAATTAATTATTACATGCCAAATAACTCAATAAAACAGACAAAGGAAAAATAACAAGCACAATGAAAAATAACAACTCCTTGGATCTCCTCCTTCATTCGCACGGGTGCTCAAACGGGAGAACACAAGTATTTGACACCGACAACAAACACAAATAAATTCAACATTAGTAATCGATAAAATTACATAACCATAGAACTCAATAATAATAATAATAATAATATTAAATAATAATAATAATTATAATAATATTAATAAACAGAAATCAAATAAATAAATATATAATAATAATGATAATAGTAATAATAATAAAAATAAATATGAAAATGACAATAATAGATAATAAAAATAATATTAAAATAGAATAATAAGTAAATATAAATAAATATATTAATAATAAAAATTCAAAAATTAAATAAATATATAATAATAATAATAATACAGAAATTAAATAAATAATATATAATAATAATAATAATAATAATAATATAAAATATAAAAGAAATAGGGATTTACCTCGCCGGAAGAGAGGTGGTCGACACCACCTATGCCGGAAGATAGATCGGCGCCCGAGGATCTCGCCGGAGCTGGTCACGCACCGGAAGGAAGTCGGTCGTCGCCGGAAATCGCGTCGGAGCGTTGCGGGCTTCTCCTCGCCGATCTCCTCCACGCGCCGTCTGCCGGAGTCCGATGGAGGAACGGTGGCGTCGCCTGAAGCGTCTGGATGCGGTGGTTCTCCCGGTGTGGCGCGTGCGGCGATCGGCGGCCGCGGCTGGCCGGCGGAGGCAACGCCTCCTCCTCCCCTTTTTTTTCTTTTCCTTCTTCTCTCCGGCACACCTGGTCTGTGCTCCGTTTGGCTCCTCTCCTCTCTTCTGTTTCTTGCTCTCTTATTTCCTTATTACTCACTCTTTCACTCTCTCTTTTCTTTCTATTTTCCTTTTCTCACTTGCTTGCTCTCAGTTCTCTCTTGTTCTCTCTTTTCCGGCTCCTCTTGCTCTCTGTTTCTTTCTATTTTCTTTTCTTTTTTTGTTCCAGCCGAATGAGAGAGCCCCCCTATTTTTGCTCATCTTGTTCTTTTTATACACTCAAATTAGGGCTAAGGGTTATAATGGTCATTTTCTCCACTCAATTATTTCCCTCATTTTCCTTTAATTAATACATACACACACAATTTAATTAAATTAACACACCTACATACATGTTAATTAAACAATTACATAATATAATTAAACATTACATTAATTAGTCACATCTTAATACAATTAATCTATATATATATTATATATATAATTTATCTAATTAATTAAACATTACACTTTAATTTTACATGCATTTTAATTAACACAATAATATTAACCACTTAATTAACTGACAACATCAACTAATTAATTACCTAATTTCACACACACATATTTATATATATATATATATATATATTTTTTATTTTTTATTTTTTATTTTTTATTTTTTATTTATATATATTTTTTATTTTTTCGGAGGGAATAATCAAAGATCAAAAATCACCATTTTCATTTTATGCCGGGGTTCGGGACCCGGTGTCTACACATACTAAAATTTTATTTGCATGAACCTGTAGATGTCTTCATCAAATGAAATTGAATTAGAGGAAGAGATCGCATCAGTCGGACCATTTAAGGTTCCTGAACAGCCGGGCAATACTCGTGAGGTAGAAAGCACACCAGTAGCTAGCACTGCTGCAGCAGCCTCAAAAAAAAGAAAGGCAATGGCAAAGAGATCTGTTGTTTGGGAACATTTCATGCAGATTTATGATGTGCAAGGCGTCAGAAAAGGCAAGTGTATTCACTGTAGTAAAGAATTTTATTGCGATCCCAAAAAACATGGTACTACTTCACTTAAGAACCACATGAACAATTGTAAAATGCACCCACATAGTGTGGAAACAAAACAATCACAATTGTCTTTACAACTAGCTTCTACTGTTGATGGTAGCTCTAGTGCATCACTAACTAATTGGAAATTTGATTAAGAACACAGTAGGAAATGTCTTGCTTTGATGATTATTCTTGATGAACTTCCATTTAGTTTTGTCGAGGGGGAAGGATTTAGAAAGTTTGTTGCTAGTTTATGTCCTTGGTTCAAAATGCCATCTAGACGGACTGTGACACGTGATGTGGGTCAACTGTTTAGTGAAGAGAAAAAAATTTTGAAAGCATTTATTAGAGAGCATGCACAGTCTGTTTGTATAACTACTGATACATGGACCTCAATTCAGAATATCAATTACATGTGTGTCACTGTTCATTTTCTTGATAATGATTGGAAGTTGCAGAAAAAAATTTTGAATTTTTGTCCAGTGGGTAGTCATAGGGGTGACATGCTTGCTCTAGATTTAGAAAAATGCTTGAAGGAGTGGGGGATTCATGATAAAGTATTTTGCATTACAGCTGATAATGCAAAAACAAATGATAAGATGATTACAACTTTAAAGAATAAATTCAATGCAAAAGGAGTTTTTGTTGCAGAAGGGAAATACATTCATGTGAGATGCATTGCTCACATACTTAATATTGTTGTGCAAGATGGTTTGAAAGATATTGATATTGCTGTGAAAAGAGTCAGAAATGCATGTAAATTCATTAGATTATCGCCTGCTAGATTGAAAAGATTTAAGGAATGTTGTGTTGCTGAGGGAATTGAGATTTCAAAGTCATTGTGTTTAGATGTGGCAACAAGATGGAATTCTACATATTTGATGTTAAGCACTGCACTTCAATATGAATTTTTTTTTTGATATTTATGAGACTGTGGATCCATTTTTTAAAATTGAATTGGACTCAAATTTGCATCTTGGTTTTGGTGGTGTACCAACATGGGTTGATTGGCGAGTGGTAGAGAGAATTACAAACATGTTGAAACAATTTTATCTTGCTACTTTGCGCATTTCTGGTTCGCATTATGTCACATCTAACACATATTGGACTGAAATCAGTGATTTGTATGCTAAATTGTTTGATTGGAAATCAAGCATTGATGTTGAGTTAATGGAAATGGGGGTGAAAATGCAATGCAAATTTGACAAGTATTGGGGAGATTTTGATAAGATGAATAAGCTTATTTACATGGCTTCTGTACTTGATCCTAGAGAAAAATTTGAATATATACTAGATGTTTTTGTTTCAATTTATGGTGAGCAAAAGGGGAAGCATTTATTTGAAGGTGTCAAAATTGCATTGACTGAGTTGTTTGACGAATATAAGAAAAAATTGCAACCTGAGGGTAGTTCTGGAGTTGATAGTCGAGTAACCTCGATTTCAGTTAGATCCGACTCTGAGGAAAGAGACATTTTCAAACAAAGAATTAAGCGTGCAAGAGTCGAAAGTGGAGTTTTAGGAGACAGAAAAAGTGAGTTGGACTTGTACTTAAATGAAGTCGTGATTGATGACGAAAAGGGAAATTTTGACTTGTTAAAATGGTGGAAGTTGAATTCTGAGCGATTTCCTATCCTTTCTCGCATGGCTAGAGATATTTTAGCGGTTCCAATTTCTACAGTCGCCTCAGAGTCTGCATTTAGCACTGGTGGGAGAGTGCTTGATCCATTTAGGAGTTCATTAACTCCTAAAATTGTTGAAACTTTGATATGCACGCAAGATTGGCTTCAAGGATCTAATAAACCAATAAAGATCGAGGAAGATTTAGATGTCATTGAGAAGCTTGAGGATGGTACGCAAATTATTTCTTTTTATAATATCTTATATTAATGTAATTTTTTTGTTCATTTCATAATTGTTTATTCATTTTATAGAGTTGGAAAAATTTAATCAACGTGAAGTTCAAGCTAGTCAAGAGACTTCATCAACTGCAGAAACACCAAGAAATTTAGAGAGTATAAACATAGAAGATTGAGTACTTTATATTATGGTAAATTTAATTTAGTACAATTTAAATTTTATTTAATTATCTACTTGTCAATTTCATGTTTTATTATTTCTCATTATTTATATAAAATAGGTGGTTCGTGGAGCAAGTACAGTGGTTCGTGGAGCAACTAAAGATCAAAGATGGTGGCATTTTGTGAACAATTTAATTTTAATGTTGTTGTTAATTAAACATTAAGAATGTTGTTAATTTGTTGTAATTTTTAGATATTTTATGATGGTGAACAAGTTAATTAGGTATTTAATTAATATTTTTCATATTATATGGTAATTAGGTATTGAATAGTTTTAATATTATTGTTTAATTAGTTTTAACTTTAAAAAAAAAAGAATTGAAATACGGGTTATTCGGTTCGGGACCCGAAATTTTTCAGGTTATTCAGTTCGGGGCCCTATTATAATTTAGGGTCGGTTCGGGTGATAAAATATGCCATATTTCGGGTTTCGGGTTATTCGGGTTCGGGTCGGGTTGACCCGAACTCGACATTTGCCCACCCCTAACATGCACCTTGTTTGACAATTTATTGATTGATATATACATTGGAGGATGGAAAAATTGTGTTGGAGTTTGTTGAGGAGATTGGAGAAAATTTGTGCTTTTAAGAAGTGTAAAGTGAATTTTTATTTACAGGAGGATGTCAATAATATAGGGGAGGTTATGCCAAAATTTTTATTGATTTCTTAAAATTTTTTGACTTCATACATTACAGTGAAATAACATTAATACGATAAATAATGCAAGTGCATGTTTTAATAATACGGCAAAATTCTATATTTATAACTCATTTTCTTTTTTTCCAATAACTACTTTCTACTACGCATGATAGGGGAAGGAGTTGGGCCGCCCACCGACAATTCCCGAGCTTATCTGGACACACATACTATAAATCATGATGGAAAGACTTATGTGATGGATCGTAGCAGGGAAGTGCATGTAAGTCAGATGTACTTTAATTGTTGATAATATTTTCAGTTATTAAAATGCTTAGTTGTTATTAAATATGATTTGTTACTATATTTACGCTTATTAAACATTGTTGTCATTTAACAGGAGAGATATGAGCAACTCCGATCTGAAAGATCGCAAGAGCAGTCATTCGTCGATGAGTCGGAGTTGTTTATCGAGGCCGCACGATGCAATAAAAGGAAAGCGATATACGGTCTTGGCTCATATATGCCTCCTGGTGTTTATTCATCCGGACCATCTTGTACTGCTGGTGCAAGCACTGCCTCCCATTCTGGTGGTGCCTGCTTGACAAAGGAAGATGTCGAGGAGATTGTCGCACGGACTATTCGTTCGTTGCTTCTTCACTTGGCCCCTCAGCCACCAGTCACTCAGCCCAATCCCACCACTACATCACCTGCACCACATGAGGATGTCGGACCTTCATGTCCGCACGGTCCTGATCCGCCTGATGGTTCTCATTTTGGTAGTGGCGGCCTTACCTGAACATGAATCTCCATTTCTTTTTTTTATATGACATTATTATTAGTACACTTTATTATTTAGTAAGACATTATATCGCACGGCAAATTTATTATTTTTATTCACTTTTCACGTATTTTAAATTAGATATATACTATGTACGTACGAATATTAATTATATATGTTTAGGATTATATGTTTATAAACTTGATTATAATTTACATTTATATTCACAATTATTTATTTTTATTTCATAATGATATGAGAATTTAAAAAAAAATAAATTTTAAAAAATTTAGCGACGGAATTGCGAGAGAAATATCCATCGCTGGACAATAATACGCATTATTAGAGACTGAAATATATTAGTCGCTAATATTTAGCGACTGAAATTTATGGCGACTTCCAGTCGCAAAATAATAGCGACTATATTCAGCAGCAGAACTTCAGTCGCTAATTAATTATGGCGACTAAATATGTTTTTCTATTAGCGACGAAAATTTAAATTTAGCGACTGTTTTTAGGTTTAGTCGCTAAAATGCTTGCGACGGCTCTATTTGCGACGCTCCGTTGTACAGTCGCTATATGTAAATAGCGACTAAAATCCTCAAATTAGCGACTGAATTTTTCGTCGCTAATTACGATTTTTTTTGTAGTGGAAAGTTTCAGATCTGAGATTATAGCAACAAAAAATACAAGAAAATTCAAAAACAAATAAAAACTAACTCAGAAATATACAAATCTGTATTTATTGAAACCAAAAATACAAAAACAAAATACAAAAGATTTCAGATTTGACACGCAAATCTAAAAACGAAAAAAAATACAAAAAATTTCAAATTTGAGTTTATTGAAATATAAAAAAAAAATTACTCTTATTCTTTCAATATAGACAAATCCATCATTTGAGCTACTTTCTTCACCCGCAATATTTCAAGCGACAATTTTCAATTTTTTATATTAAAAAAATTACTCTCTCTGTCACAGGTTAATATTTTTTTTTCATTCAGATATTAAAGTAACAACTAATTTTTTTAATTTATTAAAAAATACTTTAAAAATGCTATAATATCTTCTCTTACATTTAATGAAGATGGAGAAAATGTGTAAAAATAAAATGTTACAATAAAAATATTAATGTAGTGTTGATACCAAGAAAAATGGTAAAATTGAAATATATCTTGATTTACCAAGTTACAATTTAAATGGAACAATTTTTTCTCAAAAAAAGTGACAATTGACTTGGGATTGGGACTGATGGAGTACTTCCTTTATTCTTTTTTATTTGTCACTTTAATTATTTTCACAATAATTAAAAAGTATTAATTTTATTAAATTTAGGATAAAATTGGGTGATTAAATGTATAAATTTAAATTTAATTAGTGAATTTCTATTGAAAAAAATTAAATTGAAAAAATAATTTATTGAAAGTATAAAAATGATAGATAAATAAAATTTAAATTTTATTTAGACAAATAAAAAGAAATAGAGAGAATATTTTTTTAACTGAATTTTTTTCAACGCCATGGGAGAAGTTTGACAAATTAATTAATTTTAGTTACGCAAAGATACAATAAAAAAATCACAAATGTAATGTGTGAGGGAGCAAGAACTGGACAACTTGTCTGCCAAGAATTTTTCAATAAATATTACTCCCTCCGTTTCTTAATATGTGTCACTTTTGTTGTTTTCACTAAAATTAAAAAATATTAATTAAACTTAAATTTAGAAAAAAATTGAGTGATTGAATGCACAAATTTAAATTTAATTAGTTAATTTTTATTGAAAAAATAAATAAATTGAAAAGAAAAAATTAAATTGTATTCAAAATATAAAAGTGACACATAAATAAAATTTGAATTTTATTTAAAAGTGACACATAAGTATTTTTTAGAGAGAAAAAAAAAAGTGGGAATTCAAAATTAATTTTTTTTTAATACATTAGAATCAAAATTTATCATTGAAATGTACACTTGAAATTTATTTTATATATATATTATCAAATTTTGTTATCAATCTAAACGTCCACTAACTAATAATAAGTCGTTGCTTAACTATTTTATTAATATTATTATTATTATTATTATGAAGAAGGAGAAGAAAGTTTCAAAATAAAATAGAACCATCGACGAAATTATTCACGAATGATAAACTGAAAGTAAATAATACTTCTCATCACATTACTAAACAACAAATCATATTCGGATAGCATTACATTTACAACCCATAATCTACCGATAAACAATAATTATTTATTTATAGGCCAAAAAAAAGCCATTTATAAGTCCCTAATATTTTTTTTGTTTTTACTATTAAACACTGAATATTTATTTTGTAACATTGAACTCTTAATATTTTTTTTACATATTAAATTCTCAATGAACGAAAAAAGTGAAAATAAATAGTATATCTTGTTTCATGCTTTCACGCGCCATTAATATATGTACTTTAACCTCAATTAGATGTGTTGAATTTAATATACTTGTCAATTTGTGGTTGAAATACTAATAGAAAATTGTAATTAACTTAAAATTGATTAGAAAATCCAGAATATATCGAATTGAGTTGTGGATAACAACACTAAAAGGCGTGTGGGACATATAATTCAATTTCATAATTTCTGTTTACTATATGCTTAATGTATAAAAAAATAAAAATTTAGGAGTTCAATGTCATGAAATAAATGTTCAAGGGTAAAATTCAAAAAGTTCAGGAGCTAATTTTAATAATGAGGAAAAAGAATAAATTTGCCTTTAAATTATGCAAAATAATACAAAATTGCTCTTGAACTATATTTTGGTTCAAAAAAACTCTTATCTTTATCAATTTGGCTAACTTTTGCCCTTGCTAATACCATATTAATTATCTCATATTAATTCACATTTGCCTTTATTTGCGATTAAAAAATTATTTATATTTGCTATCACCATATATAAATAATGAAAAATGTAAATCATTTTAATAATAATAGGAGGGGCATTTTTGAAAAAAAAAAGATTAATAAGGTTTTTGCATAATTGAGGAAGAAATTTTAATTAAATATTACACTTAATTAATAAAAGATTCAACATTTGCCTAATTATTAGAAAATGAACACTTTTATTCAAAATTTATATATATATATATATATATATATATATATATATATATATAAAAGAAAAACTGAAAATCAATCTTGAAAAAACTCAATCCTGATGCCACCAATTCTAACAAGACCCTTACCATACCTAGGCACCAAAGTTATAACCAAACTATCATCTTCTTCAGCACCTAAATCCTCCAACAAATCACTAATCCCTAATCTCAGACCAGTCTTCATTTTCTTTCCATGCTTATGCTTATGAGGCACATTCACAAAGCTTCCAGCAAACTCGCTCGACTCAGGTCCACCAGGCGAATCATGCTCATCATTAACATACACATCAAACTTCACAACTGTGTCTCTCTCAAACTCAATCTCATCTATCACCAACACTTCCTCTTCCTCTTCTTTCTCCTTCTCGCTTCTCGACTTCCTCGGCCGCAAAACCAGGCAGCTTATTACCTTATCCAGCACTAATGGGAATGATCTTATTGGTGTCAAATTCTTTGCTTCAACTGCAGCTGCTGCTTCACCATGGTTATGGTGAAAGACCTTGCTCACTTTCTTGAACAATTTTCTTGGTTTCGGCTTCGATTTGAGCCAAGGAATATCAACATCTTGATAAACATATCCAAGTCTTTTAGTATCAATACAATCACGAACTTTAACTCGGACAAGATTTGCATTCTCATCATAGAAAACCAAGCTCGACTCGAGCCAATCCGGGTCAGAGAATTCGGTCCTTTTGCCTCCTAACCTCTTCCATATCGTCCACATTCGATCAACATTAGAATGATGAGAAAAAAAGAGTGGATCTCTCCCAGCTGAGTAGAAATTCCCCATGTCTTCAAGATTTGGCTGTGTTTTATCTCCGGTCCATAAATGAATCGGACCGTGTGGGATATTCTCAAGCGAACCAGCACCCGGGTCTGATTCATCACCTTCACGGTATGCACTTCCAAGGAAAAGCTTAGCAGTCTTGCCATTAGACACCATTTGTCTATACATGATGGTAAGATTGCTCGAAACCCGATTTGGGTTCGATTCGGTTGAGTCGGTTCCATTATAATCAAGATCAAGAATGGTTGGTGGCTGGTGACTCTTGTTTCTGTATTGATCATAAAGTGGTGATTTAGGGTTAGCATAGATAGCTGGCAAAGACATTCCATCAGGTGAATCCCAATTCCAAAAAGGCAAGGCAAAAGATGGATCATCAATTAATTTCCCCAAGATTTTTTCATAGAAGTAAAGATAGTATCTATGGAAAGGAAAGAAAAGCCAAGAATTATGAACTTGAAAATCTAAATTTGGAAACCCTAATTGTTGATAAGCACCATCACAATAAGCACAATGGATATTAGCTTGTTGGTTAAAGCTACGTGGATCATCATCAGGTAAGGCTTTCATGAGTTCAATGGCTTTAGTATATTTGGCTATACAAGCATCATCAGCTAAATGAGCTGCAGGCCTAATTCGAAGAGGGGAATTCGAAGAAGGTAGCTTGAAATCTAAGATCTTTATTGAAGGTGGAGGGCAACAATTTGTGGGTTTAGCACTGGCTGGCAAATCTGGTTTGCCACATTTGGTTAGATCAGGAGCTGAAAGTGGCTTAGCAGAGGCAAATGGATCTTGGTGAAAAAGAGTTGTACCACCATAGAATCCTCCTAGACCAATTAGAACTTCTCTTCTAGTTGTTGGGTTATGATTATTTTGATCATCATTTGTGGCTTTGCATGAAATTACCCTAAATTGACGACAATTTCTTGTTTTGGTTATGGTGATTTGGGATGTATTGGGGATTGAAAAGGAGGAAATTGTTGTAGAAGTGGTGTTGATTGAAGGAGAGAAAGCAGCCATGGTATAGTTTAGGTGTTTTTGGACAAAGATTAATATTAAACTGAACTTGCATGTGGTTTTATAATGATATTTTTGGACTTGGATTTTAGACCTTTTTTTTTTTTTTTTTTAAGCTTTGAATTTATCAATGCATAAGAACTAGTTTTCAAACACGTAATTTAAAATATACTAAAATATTAAATCAAAAGTCGTTGCCAAAAAAAAAAGCTGATGGTATTATTAACTGTTTTATATTTGCACGTTGCCAACTACTCCTAATTTCCAAGTTGACAAAGATTAACAATGGCAAATCCACATACTTTTCATATATGTAAATCAAATCGATACTATCGGATCATCAAAATAATTTTCACAATTAGTTCTGTTGTAAAAATAAAAATAAATTTTTTATTCTCTCTATCCCATTTTATGTGTCACTTTTAAGTAAAATACAAATTTTATTTATATGATATTTTTAAACTTTCAAAGAAATTTTTTTTCCCAGTTTATTTTTTTTTTCAATTAAAATTAACTAATTAGATTTAAATTTATACGTTAAATTACTTATTTATATAACACTTTTAGATTTACAATAATTTTTTTTTTCAATTTAGTTTTTTTCAATAAAAGTTGATTAATTAAATTTAAGTTTATGAATTGAATTACTCAATTTTATTATAAATTTAAGTCTAATTAATATTTTTTAATCTTAATAAAAACAACAAAAGTGACATAAAAAGAAATTGAGAGAATAATATCAAAGTATACATATACACAGAACTAACCAGTGCAATAAATTTACTTTTTCATAGTTGCAATTCTCAAATGAGGAAAGTAGAAACCTTTTGTTTTAAAAAAAATAATAATAATAAAAGTGAAATGGGTCTGTATAAGGTCAGGATCAGACCGACGTTTCTCTATTAGAAATTTTCGGATAACAATCTTAATATATAGCTGGAAAATATAATTTAAGGATTTGTTTCACCAAATCCATTACTTAATTAGTCTAATATTTAATGTCAGAAAGAAAAGTTTGTTTAATCAATTTCACCAATTAAATTGACAATATAACAACAAACACTATGGGGTTGCTTTATTTTTAACCTTATTATTCAAATTAATTATAAACAGCATCAACAGATAAATTTCATAATTTCACGTCATTTAACTAAATATTAGTATATTCTTGACTTTTATCTTTAGGAAAAATGAACCATTAGTAGCTCCGAAATCCAAATTTCTCAAACTGGCTGTTCGTTAAGTCAATTTGCATTTTTTTCTTTTTTCCTGTTTCGATTTTTCAAGAACAAGTTTTAAAGATTTTTATTTTCTTTTTCTTTTACGAAATGCTGATAGTAAGCACTACAAGTCTATAAGTAAGGTTTCAAATACAGCAACAACGAACTTATTGCATTTGATTTTTCTATACTAAAGTTCGTCTAATAGTGTATTGATATTTAAAAATTTCTAAGTGTCAATATATCATTAAATTGGTATACTATGCACTAAATTCAGCTAAAAAATTTATTTTTTTTAATAATAAGGCTCAACTGGCATTGAATTATACATAATATAAATTATTATTATTATCATTTTTTTAAGTTACCTCACATTTTTTAGTTCCTAGGGACTAGGATGATAATTTCTGGCCTCATTTTGCGCTTTTCTTAATTATACTTTTCAATTTATTTAGCGCAATGAACTATTAAATATATGAATAGCTTAAAATGAGTTCGGTAAACCAAAACTCTGAAGTTGAGTATTCTATTTGACTACGTAAATTAAATGCAGAAACTTGAATTTAAGATTTGCGCTGATCTCACCCTTCAAATTTTCTCATTATTTATTTATTACTCTTAATTAATACTTTTTAATTCAAGTGAAAATAATAAAAATAACATATCATAAAAAATGAAGGGATTATTGTTATTATTATTATTATTGTTGTCGTTGTCGTATAGTTAAAAAAATTGAGCCCTAAAAATTGAAAATTAACAAAGAAAATTTTAACTAACGTAGGTAATTACGATTAATTATCAAATTTCAATTATTTATGCCAAATTCAAAGATAAGAGGCATGCATTCTGAATATTGGACTCATTCTTATGCACTAATCCTTATGAGTTTTGAGTTAAAAGGAAAAAGAAATAATATTGGAAGAACTTTATTCTCCTATTAAGCTAACCTATCTTAAACTAAATTACATATAAACTGTAACACCCCGATACCCACAAATACATATACATATACTCAATCAAGCTAAAAGCAAATACATTTAATCAAAAAATAACAGATCCATATATAAATAATATATCATATCGTTTTACAAAAAGGTTCGTAAACATTTAACATATACAAAATCGTTCCTTTACAAAAATTACATTTCCAAAATCATAATCCATAAACAAAACTTATAGCGGAAGACAAAAATAACTTCAACTATAGACTTCTAGTGGCTGACCTGCAAATATCCGACTCCAAACTGAACCTGCCACCTATACGGGAAAACAACCCGTGCTAAGCGATAACGCTTAGTGGGGAGGAACAAAACATGCATATACATATAATTGCAATAACAATATACGAGCTTAACAAGAAATAAAGCATATAAACGTATACTACTCATGCTTATAACAAGTATTCATCACACACATGTATATAGGAATGTAACCATTGCTTATTCATCAGATGCATATTCACAAGATAAAGGAATTAATCATTTATATCCAAGTAATCAATCTTCATATGCATCTTCACAATATAAACATTTAGCCATTCATATCCAACTACAAGTATCACATTTTATCTTGTCTTATCGCATGTACATAAACGTGTAACATATATCCATTTCCCTATCATTGGGAATACATATCATAGTCATATATAAGAGCCGCATTTACAAATCTCATGTAATAGCCTAATTACTCACTAACTAGTGGATACGGGTACTAATGATACTGATAGGACACAGTATCCAAGCATATAGAAATAAGAGTCTCGAATCATGTGTAAACATGTATACCCGAAGGTACACCGGAGATCGAAGTCTCAAATCATATAAACCCAAACGGGGTCAACATGTAACGTGTAACATATAGTAGCTGCACTCACACTCTAACCCTTGCTAAGCGCTTATCTATCCACTACTATGACTATCAGGCTCAAATACCAACTCAGTTATGCTCTAGTATAATTATCATATAATAGAGAATAAATAAAGTATAATCACATCATTTCATGTATACATGTATATTGACCAATTTCGAAGACATAAATTATATACTGGCTTTATTATGGACATATAACTCATAATTAAGTTATCCATATACATATAAATCATGAACATATAACTTATAATTAAATAACCCATAATAATACACATGCATAAGCCAAATCATGTACCATGTAGTAAACCCATGTAAGAGAAGCTTGAAAACCATTTTCAAAAAACAGGGTAGGCAGGCAGATGGGTTACTGTCACGCTTGCGGCAATAAGTCGCGCTCGCGACAGTAACCAAGAAAGCACCGAGGGAGAAACAGACCAGCACGAGTCGTGCATAACATCACGACTCGTGCTCGGCCAAGCATCCAACGTCATGATTCGGATGCCTCCCTCCGAGTTGTGCATGCCACGCCGAGCGGAGCCTTCCTGCCGAACGGGCTCCCACGCCGAGCGGCTCTCATTCCGAACGGGCTATCTTCACGACTCGTGAAGAACTTCACGTGTCGTGAAGAGTACCCTGCCAAGTGGCTCAAACAGAACGAGCTATTCTTCACGACTCGTGAAGAATTGCAAGCCGAATGGATCTTCTAAGAGAGAATGGAAGACCTGATTCTGTCGTGCTCGCGACAAAATTATGTTTTTCTATTCTCAGGGAAAATGCAGAAAACAGAGCTTGTAGAAACCAATGTCCAATCTTTACCCACAACCAAATATCATGCAAAATCATGTAAAAACTTACCTTCAATGCCTTCAAAACATGCTTATAGCAATAACAACTCATTTATACAATTTTAACACACATCTAAACAACATAAAAAGGGGTTGCAAAACCCAGAAATCCATCTCATATTCATGTACATGCTCTTCAAAATTGACATGCAAACCATTATAACTCTAACATTTCAGATCATATACACAAATTTATCAAACACATGCATTTTCATGTATCAAAACATACAAATTCCAGTACAATCAAACTCAATATCCGATCCGAACTGAGAAGGGAAAAAACCTCTGTCTTTTCTCCTCTCTTCAGATTCTTGCATATAATCGAAACAAATGTTCAGATACCCACTCAATCAAAACCATATACCCATAATCAACCCAAAGGAAGAAGAAGATGAAGCAACCTCATATGAAATTCTAACTATTTACTTCTTAGAACAACTCTTGATCACAAAACCCTAGCTCAAACGTGAAGAACAATGTAGGAAAGAGTAGAGAGCAGAAAAATGAGAGAGATGAGGGAGTGAGAGAACAAGAAAAGCAAGAAAGAGGAGCAGCTGGTGGCTTCCACGGGAAGCAACTCTTTTCTGCTCTCCCTCTCTCTTTACTCTTTCAAATCTCCATTAATGCACTCACCTACCAAGCCACATGTCCATCTCTTATTGGACCCCTTATTCCATTACCTTGATTTTCTTTCTTTTCTTTTTGTCCTCAATAAAACTCTTATAAATCCTTAATTCATATCCAATACTAATTATAAAATACCAAAATACCCTCAATAAATCCAATTAACATGCAATTTTTGACTAGGCCATTTTTGGGATGTTACAATTCTCTCCTCCTTAAGAAATTTCGTCCTCGAAATTTTCCCGCTAGCCATTTACATTCCAAATACCAAAATCGAACTCATATGAAAACTTAACAAATTAACACTTACTAGAAGGACCTGCGGGCTCTAGAGTATCCTCTCTAATCATCGCGTAGACCCTTGGCTGAACATAATCTCCTTCAGTCGGGATCCGATGCACAGTTTCCGATGGCGCCTGAGGAGCTCTACTTCTATCCCGATTGCTTCTAGTTGCATTGGATTTACCTGTACCAGTTTTACTCTCTTGTTGGCTCTTATTCTCCCTCCGGTTGGGATAATTAGCAAATCGATGCTCCATGCTACCGCATTTGAAGCACGCTCCTGTGATATTACAACATGAATCCCAATGCTGTCTTTGGCAATGTTCACACTCTGGTGCTCGACTTCTCCTACTAGCAAGCGGTGCCACACTTCCCACTTCCAAAGGCACTTAAGCAGCCCCTCTAGTCACTTGTTCGATCAGAACACCTTTAGGCTTCTTATTACCGATAACTCCACTATTCGATGCTTTCCTCTTCTGCTCTATTCTTTGTTTCACCATCTCAGATTCTTCTAACTTAATTGCCGCTGCCACTAACTGATTATACCCAACTGGTTGCATAACCGCCATAGCCGACAACGGACCTCTAATCACTTCTCTTAACCCGTCTTGAAAATGCTGACACTTAAAATTCTCAGTCAACAATGTAGTAGGCACATACTTACCCAGGCGACTGAACTCTTTCTCATAGTCGCTGACCGACATATTTCTTTGCTTCAGACTTATAAATTCCTTCCACTTTGCCTCTCGGTAGGCCTTGGTAACATACTTTTTCTCAAACTCTTGCACGAAAAACTCCCATGTAAACTCAGCTAGTCTCTATGGATTGAGAAGCACAAGCTTCCACCAATCATATGCCGATCCTTACAAAAGCAATACGGCACAAATAACTCGTTGATGCTGAGGGCAAGCTATCTCTTATAGAATCCGATCAATTCTCTCTAACCAGAATTTTGCCACATCCGATTGGTCCAAGGAGGTTCCATAGAACTCTTTTGCTCCCCTTTTCCTCATAAGCTCAGAAGGAGCCTTGGGAGCAGTTAGTTTATCCACTAGTTGCAATAGCCCTTGTACCAATGCCGGATTCTCAAACCCAAAACTCGGACCTTCTGCTGGTGCACGCTCACGTGCAGGTATATCCTATCCGATCGGATTACTTTCGATCGGATTAACACTTTCCATTGTATCGCCCATATACTCACTCGGATTCAACTCCCTCTAGATACTACACAAGATAACATCTGTATTAAGCCACGACACAAAACTGACTTACCGACTCGCATGCAATGACTCTATACTCAAACAATCAAACACCAGAACCGCCTAAACCGGTGCTCTGATACCAAACTGTAACACCCCGATAACCCCTTTTGGAAGGATACCGGAGTGCTACGCGCACAAATACATATATGTATACTTAATCAAGCTAAAAACAAATACATTTAATCGAAAGATAATAGATCCATATATAAATAATCATATCGTTTTACAAAAAGGTTCGTAAATATTTAACATATACAAAATCGTTCCTTTACAAAAATTACATTTCCAAAATCATAATCCATAAACAAAACTTATAGCGAAAGACAAAAAGAACTCCAACTATAGACTTCTAGTGGCCGACCTGCAGATGTCTGACTCCAAACTGAACCTGCTGCCTACACGGGAAAATAACCCGTGCTAAGCGATAACGCTTAGTGGGGAGGAACAAAACATGCATATATATATAATTGCAATAACAATATATGAGCTTAACAAGAAATAAAGCATATAAACGTATACTACTCATGCTTATAATAAGTATTCATCACACACATGTATATAGGAATGTAACCATTGCTTATTCATCATATGCGTATTCACAAGATAAAGGAATTAATCATTTATATCCAAGTAATCAATCTTCATATGCATCTTCACAATATAAACATTTAGCCATTCATATCCAACTACAAGTATCACATTTTATCTTGTCTTATCGCATGTACATAAACATGCAATATATATCCATTTCCCTATCATTGGGAACACATATCATAGTCATATATAATAGCCGCATATACAAATCTCGTATAATAGCCTGATTACTCACTAACTAGTGGATACGGGTACTAATGATACTGATAGGACACAGTATCCAAGCATATAGAGACAAGAGTCTCGAATCATGTGTAAACATGTATACCCGAAGGTACACCGGAGACTGAAGTCTCAAATCATATAAACCCAGACGGGGTCAACATGTAACGTGTAACATATAGCAGCTGCACTCACACTCTAACCCTTGATAAGTGCTTATCTATCACTACAAAAAAAATCCAAATTAGTGACGAAAATTTTTTCATCGCTAATTAGCGACTGATTTGCGACGGAATTAAAAATTAGTCATGAAAAACTATTTTTTTCACTTTTAGCGACTGAATAGTGACGGAACAAAGAAACCGTTGCTAAATTTTGGCGGCAATTTATGGCGCCTTGTTTTGCGACTAATTTAGCGACTAAAATAGTAGTTGCTAATTTTGCGACTAATTTAGCGACTAAAACAGCTGTCGTTAAAATAGCGATGGTAATATCCGTCGCTAAATTTAGAGGCTATTTTAGTGATTTTGTTTGCGACCGATTTAGCGAATGAATTTTTTGTCACTAAACATAATTAAATTAGCGACGAAAAAATCTGTCGCTAAAAAGTTTTCAAATTTTTTAAATATGAAAATAATTTTTGGAATAATTTAGCAACGGAATAATCCGTAACTATTTCGCCGGTAAAATTGATTATAATATTAATAAAAGTATTCGTACATACTCATGGTTATAAATTATTTTTAATATTTTTGCTTTATACATAAATTTTAATTTATCTAAAATAAATTTTATTTTAATTTTTAATTTGTCTAAAATAAATTTTTTATTATTCAATTATTTAAAAATTTAATGAAAATATTAGATGGGTGAACTGAAATTAATATTAATAAAGAAATTTATTAAAAAATATGTGTTTATATTATTTTTGAATTTTAAATTAATAATTTTGACTAATTAGTCAAAATTATTAATTTAAAATTCAAAAATAATATAAACACATATTTTTTAATAAATTTCTTTATTAATATTAATTTCTTATAAAACCACAAAACCCTAAATCACTCATCCATTCTGCCTCTCTTCTCTTTCTGTCGAAGTTTGCCTCCCCTCATCAGCCGCCACACCTCATCTGGATCCCCCTCTTTCTTTCGAAAACCACCGATCTGGCTCTCCCTCTTTCTTTCGAAACTCGTCTCTGCTGATCAACAGCCGCCACCCCTTATCTGCCTCTCCCTATTTCTTTCAAAATTAGTCTTCCCTCTACTTCTCCCTCTTTCTTTTAAAACCTGTCTCCCCAGTCAGCAGCTCTCCTGTCATCAGCAGCCGCCTAATTTCGGTGTTCCTTTTCCTCTTCACCCCTCGTCAGCAGCCGCCACCCCCAATTGGAGCTCAAGGTACCGATGAGTAAGTTTCTTTTGTTTGTTAAGTGTTTGTATTTTCTATTCTGTGTTGTTCAAAGAGTTTTATGGCTTTTAGATTTTAGTTCTTTAACTCAAGGAAATGTACATTGCTGAGCGTGGACCGAAGGCAACAAACTGATGAACAAAAATAATTAAAAATCACATAACTTTTATAATAATCACAGCCTAAATATACATGTTCTTTTTTTTTTAATACAAAAGCTAGGTTGGGAATGATGTTATCTTTCCATTTGGATGTTTATATTAATTAACTATAACTAAACTTTAAGTAGTGGAAGTTCTTCAACCAATTATTTTCAATTTTGGAATGAATAGAAATTAGAAAAACTATGAATTTGAGAAAAATGAGATTGGGTTCTTAACTTTATAATAACTGCTGAATTAGCCACAAACAATCTTCATTAATGTTGCTTTCGAAGATTCATTAGCAATAGGCAAATTCCGCATTAATTAGCGAGAATCTATTATTAGCTATTTTTTTAATTATGTTATCAGCTAATTTCTATTTTTGGAATTCTGTTATCATGTAATTTTTGTTTTGGAAATCTGTTCTTAGATAATTTTTGTTCTAAAAATCTGTTATTAGATAATTTTTGTTCTGAAAATCTATAATTTTTGTTCTGCACTCTTCATGATAGCAGAATCAGTCCCTTTTAATTTATTTGGAATTTATAGCAGTGATTTGAATATTTTAAAGTGTAATATTGTATTATGTTGTATTGGAAATGGTAGACTATGTTATATTTAAATGAATTTATGGCATAATTGATATTATAATTGTAAAGTAAGTGGATTGGAATTGATTGAGTGGAAAAAAGGTTTAACAGAGGTGGATTTCTTATGTAGGCAGAATGGTATACTAAAGTGATTAATAATGTGAATTTAATTTAAGTTAAGAATTTAGTGGAAATTAAATATATTGGTTTCCTACTGTCTTGATAGCATCCGTTTTATTAATTGTGCAGGATCATAGGTATGGTTCACTCTCTTTACTTTCATTTATCAAAATATAGTTTTCATGGGTGAGGAAATGGTACAGGTTTGATGCTTTTCTTCTAACTTTTACTTAAAAATCATGTATAATTTATATGCTCTTTAGTTTTGCAACCAATTATTATTATTTTTTATGGGTGCATCAATGAACTTATTTGACTTCTCTTATTGTGCGCTGAGAAAATTCATGCCCATGTGGTTTTAATTGATGAGTCCTAGTGATGCAAATGAAACAAAACAATGGCGACTTATTGGCGGAGCTTTTGCTTGATAAAGCCATTCTTGAAATCACATATTAACCTAACAATGCAGAACTTTTAGAACCATTTTGATAAACTAGCCAAATTTGATCATATAGCTAAGCTAAATGCATTCAATAGAAATCTTGAAATGGCTTAATCTCATAAAATTGATTGAAGAAAGGATTATCTACTGGCTATGAGAAGTGACTTTTAATGATTAACTAGGCACTAGTTTGTTAAGAAAGGCAGTATGCTTCATATGAATTTGACATTTTCTATTAAAAGCGGATTTAAATGGTTTTCATCTTTTTTATATTTGCTTTCTCCTGTTTGAGTGAAATTTGCATTTTCCCAACTTATATATATGTTGACTGATGTCTAATTGAGCAAAAACCAGAATCCTGAAGGCTTGCTTGCCAAACTATTGTCAGAAATAAGGAAAACTCTGGCAAGGTATGCCTATTTACTGACCAAATTGGTTTCAAACAATTTGTATTCTTATTCATTTAGATGCTCTCATTCTCTTAAAACTTTCTAACACTACTGTCTTATAAATTATTCAAACACATTCTGCATTTAAAGCATCAAATGGACACCTGCTGTTTGTGATTTTAACAGGTTGTGGTTCAGAGATTGCCCCAGTGGAAGAAACGATAATGAGAATAGACAAACTTAGCAGGAAGGTAGATAACAATTATCAAAGAAATAGTAAACTTATACAAAATTTATTTCCTTATCATGCTAATTTATATTATCTGTATTTATCATGTGCTACCTGTAATAAAAAAAAAATGCATTGTCTAGCAGTTGAATGTGAATATTGTGATATCATCTGTGTACAAGTTGATAACATATTCTACTGCAGCTTTTACTACAAAGGTATCTTAGAACTTGTATGATGAAACTCCATCTGATATCACTCTCGGTTATTCCGATTCTTTTTTGAAATAGAGATATGCTGATTGCCGTGTGTTTGTTTATATGTTACTCCAATAACACAAGTTATGACTTTTTATGTTTACATGTTGGAAAGAAAGAAACGTATTTTCGAGTTATGACCTTTTATGTTTACAATCAATCTTTCTTATTTTGATTTTTAATTCATTAATTTTGATATGTATTAATTTGAAAATTTTACTGGTGGCTTGTAGGTACTGAAATTTAATGGGATGCAACTAAAGATAATAAGAACATGTACTTTTAATTTAAGTATTGTACAATTTAATATACTTTTATTATATTTGAATTATTATGAATTTATTGTACAAAATTATTGTGAACTTATTGTACAAAATTATTGTGAACTTCTATATATTTCTAATTAGCACTGTTTAGTTTGAATTGGTGTTTTTTACAGTATTTTTTAAATATTGTACAGTTTAATCTACTTTTTTAATATCATATTTTTTAAATTAATAGTAATATCAAAAATATTGTTCAATTATTATTTACATAAATTAAATTAAATTTTTGATGTAATAATAGTAATAATAATAATAATAATTTAAATTGAAAATTACAATAAAAAATTAAATTAAAAATAATATTAAAAATTATAATATGTTTAGCAACGAAATAGCGACGGATTTTCTGTTGCTAATATTTTTTTAAATATTTATAACGATTAATTTTAGAAGTTATTTAGCGACAGAAATTTTATTTTTAGCGACGGAATTGGCTGTCGCTATTTTTAGCGATTGTTTTATATTTTAGTCGCAAAATTTTTGCGACGGAGCAAATAGCGACGGTCAGTCGCTCAGTCGCTAAAAGTTATTAGCGACAGAAATAGCACAATTAGTGACGAAAATGTCCATCGCTAATTCTTGATTTTTTTGTAGTGTATCCACTACTATGGCTATCAGGCTCAAATACCAACTCAGTTATGCTCTAGTATAATTATCATATAATAGAGAATAAATAAAGTATAATCACATCATTTCATATACATATGTATATTGACCAATTTCGAAGACATATAAATCATATACTGGCTTTATTATGGACATATAACTCATAATTAAGTTATCCATATACATATAAATCATGAACATATAACTTATAATTAAATAACCCATAATAATACACATGCATAAGCCAAATCATGCACCATGTAGTAAACCCATGTAAGAGAAGCTTGAAAACCATTTTCGAAAAATAGGGTAGGCAAGCAGATGGGTTACTGTCGCGCTTGCGGCAATAAGTCGCGCTCGCGACAGTAACCAAGAAAGCACTGAGGGAGAAACAGACCAGCACGAGTCGTGCATAACATCATGACTCGTGCTCGGCCAAGCATCCAACGTCACGAGTCGGACGCCTCCCTCCGATTCGTGCACGCCACGTCGAACGGAGCCTTCCTACTGAACGGGCTCCCACGCCGAGCGGCTCTCATTCAGAACGGGCTATCTTCACGACTCGTGAAGAACTTCACGTGTCATAAAGAGTACCCTGCCAAGCGGCTCAAACCAAACGGGCTATTCTTCATGACTCGTGAAGAACTTCACGTGTCGTGAAGAATTGCAAGCCGAACGGATCTTCTACGAGAGAACGGAAGACCTGGTTCTGTCGCACTCGCAATAGAATCGTGTTTTTCTATTCTCAAGAAAAATGCAAAAAACAGAGCTTGTAGAAACCAATGTCCAATCTTTACCCACAACCAAATATCATGCAAAATCATGTAAAAACTTACCTCCAGTGCCTTCAAAACATGCTTATAGCAATAACAACTCATTTATACAATTTTAACACGCATCTAAACAATATAAACAGGGGTTGCAAAACCCAGAAATCCATCTTATATTCATGTACATGCTCTTCAAAATTGACATGCAAACCATTATAACTCTAACATTTCAGATCATATACACAAATCTATCAAACACATGCATTTTCATGTATCAAAATATACAAATTCCAGTACAATCAAACTCAATATTCGATCCGAACTGAGAAGGGAAAAAACACTCTCAAACCAAAATAAAAACTCCCAAACCTAGAATTGGAGCTTCAATCACTATCTTCAAGATACCATTTTTCCTTTTCCTTTGTCTTTTCTCCTCTCTTCAGATTCTTGCATATAACCGAAATAAATGTTCAGATACCCACTCAATCAAAACCATATACCCATAATCAACCCAAAGGAAGAAGAAGATGAAGCAACCTCATATAAAATTCCAACTACTTACCTCTTGGAACAACTATTGATCACAAAACCCTAACTCAAACGTGAAGAACAATGTAGGAAAGAGTAGAGAGCAGAAAAATGAGAGAGATGAGGGAGTGAGAGAACGGGAAAAGCAAGAAAGAGAAGCAGCTGGTGGCTTCCATGGGAAGCAACTCTTTTCTGCTTTCCCTCTCTCCATTAATGCACTCACCTACCAAGCCACATGTCCATCTCTTATTGGACCCCTTATTCCATTACCTTGACTTTCTTTCTTTTCTTTTTGTCCTCAATAAAACTCTTATAAATCCTTAATTCATATCCAATGCTAATTACAAAATACCAAAATACCCTCAATAAATCCAATTAACATGCAATTTCCGACTAGGTCATTTTTTGGATGTTACATAAACTGTTAGATAAAATAAATAACGGCTAAATTTGTCTCTAAACTATATGAAATAATACAGATACAATGAATAAAGGCTAAACTTTTTTTTAGGCTTAATATATTAAAATCCCTCTGTATTTGTATTTAATTTTAAAATTGATACCTAAGTTTTAACCGTTTTTAATTTGCTACCAGAACTTTGTAAAAACCATAATAATTTACCACCTGAAATAGAAATCACAGTTGAATAGGTTTGCGTGAAACACACATGCTGCTGATGTGTAAAGGGACCAATACATGGTTGACACATGGCAAAATATTTTAAAATTGATACCTAAACTATAACCATTTTTAATTCACTATCCGAACTTTGAAAAGCCATAATAATTTACCACATGAAATAGAATCACAGTTAATGAATTTTGTGTGAAACACACGTGCCACTGATGTGTAAAGGGACTAATGTATGATTGACACGTGGCAAAATAGAAAAGAAAATCATCTTCTTCCTTTCCTTCTTCGTGCATTTACCACCTCCTTTCCTCCATCTTTTCCTTTTCTGTTTAAAAAATCCAGATCCACCTTAGTCTCTTTCTCTCACCACGTCTTTTCAAACCGAGCTCTAATCCTTTGTTTTAGATCTCGGCTTCATTTCAGATCTCGATTTCTTCTTTTGTTCAAAAAACCCAGATCTGCTGTCTATGTTTTCAATACTGGGCATTAAAAAGGTCATTTTTTCATGTATCACGCTCTCTCATTTCACGCATTTCACTCTCCAGTCCATGTTAGCAGTTAGGTGGTAAATTATTGGCAACATCATTGAGTTAAATGGTAAATTATTACACTTTTTAAAGTTCAGGTGGTGAATTAAAAACTTAAAAAGTTCAGGTATCAATTTTGAAATTAAATACAAGTACAAGTGGCATTTAAAAAGGTCATTTTTCCATGTCTCATGCTCACTCATTGCGTGCATTTCACTCACCGGTTCACGTCAGCAGCAAGGTTGTAAATTATTAGCAAAATCATTAAGTTAGGTGGTAAATTATTACACTTTTTAAAGTTTGGATAGTGAATTAAAAACTTAAAAAGTTCATATATCAATTTTAAAATTAAATACAAGTACAAGAGATTTAATATATTAAGCTTTTATTTTTTTCAAAAATATTTTTGCCATTATCAAACTGACTCATATTTTTTCTTAATTGACGAGTACAAATATAATTTTTTTTTTACACTTGCCGTTAGTAAAATGATTTATATTTGTCTTTTCCATTAAATAAGGATAAATGTAAATCATTTTGATATTTTGAAAAGAAAAAAAATTAAGGGCAAATTAAGTGCAAAAACTTAAATTTCAAGATTTGCCCTAACTCCTCCTTCACAATGACAATTACTCATTTATTATCATTGTTGCTATTGTTGTTTTTCTAGTTTAGAAATTGAGCCTAAAAATTGAAAATTAACACAAAATTTTTTAACTACAAGATGTTTTAGGTTGAACATAGGTAATTGGGGTCGACTATCAAATTTAATAGAAAATGATTTATGCTTTCAATGATTAGAGCCACATACACTTTCATCTAACGTTATGAATGGAATCATTCCTATTTCACTAATTCTTGAAAAAAAAATGGCATGGAAATTTCAATATTGAAAAGGACCAAACAGAGGATGAATCATGTAATGTAACTATATTAGGAATACCCTGTATGACATAATGGTCTCTCAAACTCTCATAACTATATTGGAAATCAAGCCTTACATATTATATTGGGCCTGATGTTGAATTCGGCTCGTAGGCCTAGGTCAGCCTATGGAGTACGGGCCTTGTTCTGCTTGGACTAAATTAGGCCTACAGTGGAATTAGCTGAATGTAAGCGTTATAAAGCAAAAAAAAATAAGTTGTCTTCAATTAGACGTTCTAACAGTAAAGTTGGTTCAAAATAATGAAAAATCTTATAATCGGGCCCCAGTTCCCTATAAAAAAACAAAAACAAGTTACAGCATAATTGAATGCCTAATTAATTAAAATAAACGCATTTGTTTAGTAATTACCGACAAATTTTTAAAATAAATCGTATAAATTGTTTTGACTAAAAGGTATACAGTTACAATTCATTTCTAGAACTTTATTTCATTAATTAGGTTATTTAAATAACTATACTTAACATATTCAGGATACATAAATATTGATTTGAACAAGATTTGAGATGTTTAATTCTATGAATTTATATGAACCTATATGAAGATTTATTATATTTTTTCCTTTAATAATGTTTTCGGTTTGATCGAATTACAAATTATTATCATTTAAAATGTGTATGTGGAATACAGAATTTATCCAAAAAAAAAAGTTCAGTACAGAAGTCATTTGCAAAATTATAGTCAAAAGCCCTCTTCCAAATTCAGCGTATACAAAAGAAAAAAAAAAAGTTTATTTTATAATTCCTTGAATTTGAGACATCTTGCTATATAGAGAGTCAAAGCATATTGGTACAAAGATCTCCTTTGATTCTGTAATAACAATTTGTTTCTTGCTTTTATATCATCGATCCGAAAAAGATAGATGTATAAGAAAGGAAAGTTGATTAGTTCTTGCCGATCGATCACTGCAATTGCTGCTTGATGATATTTATCCAAGCGGCATTGACACAAATCCAACTAATAAATAAATAATAATTGTTCTTTAATTATAAAACAGTTCCTGTCAAGAGGTTGTACTTTTTTCATTAAATTAAGAAAAAAAACTAATTATAATTAACATATATCATGTATTTATGCCTAGTATTTCAACAACTCAAATCAAAATTATAGAGTTATTGTGCCCGGAATCATGTTAATGGTTAAAACATTTAAAGTGGTCAGGAAGGATTAAAATGCATTTTCAACTGGGAAATCCGAAAAATAGGGTTTGATCTTACAAATCCACACAAAGACTGCCTTCCTGTGGCCGCAGGGTATGAATAATTGGTGAACATATAAGATACATACATAGCCTTTTTTGTTTTTCATATTACAGAGAACCAAAAGCAAGATTAAATACAGAAAGAGGAAAGAAAATCAAGAATTAAGATCTGAAAAACAAACATAAATTCACCAAGAACTAATAAAATTTCATTATTGGCATGAAGAACTCAAAAGCTCTTCCAAATATTCAGAACCTAAATCCTGGAATACAAACACATTATCGTCTTCACAATTAATTACCTGTTTTCCTTTACTTTTGGAATTTCTTCTTCTGATAGAGTGTTTCTCCTTTAATGCCATCACCGGAGAACATCCATCTTCCAATAGATGCTTGATATCATGGAGAGAATCTCTTACAATTTCTTCAGGAAAATTAAGAACAGCCATAGAACCTTTCATGGAGAAAGCAGCTTGATCGTATGCTAAAGCAGCTTCTTCAGCAGTATCGAAAGTTCCTAACCAAACACGAACTCCATTTCTTGTTGAATCTCTTATCTCCGCCGCGTACTTCCCCCATGGCCTCTTCCTCACTCCTCTGTATGATTTCTCTTTTGCTGTAACTTCGATTTTTGATTCTTTATTCTCTTTTTTTTCTTCTGAATGAATTGCTTCTAGATTAAAGTCCAAAGAGGGCTTGGGTTTTGGATATTCAAAAAAGAAAGATGTTTCCATTATGAGAATTTTTTTTTTTCGGTTGTTGAATAGCAAAGTTTGTGTTTTATAAGATCTCTTGACAGAATTCGATCCCTTTAATTATATGCAGGAAGAGAGAATAAAATTATTTTTATACACATATTATGAGGTAAACAAAATATTAGATTAAGTTAAAGACGGTGAAGGTCGAACTTATGTTTAGTCAATTTCTTAATTACTTAAAGGCATCTCTACATTTATATTGGATTCAATGTTCTCAGGCTATTGCCCCTATAAGCTATCCGAGTCGTAGTCAAAATGATAACACTGTATTTCCCCCAGCTTATTAGATGAAAGTTCATCTATATAATTTGCAAACAATATTTCAAAAGATAATTTCTCTTCTTTTAGCTTCTGTTTCCAATAACCCTAATTTACACCCAATTTGTTAAGTTTAGTTTGTTCATATTCAATAGGTTTTGAGTTTGAGAAATTCTGGGTCGTGCTTATTTACCTCTAAATAGTTTCTTTATGATAAAACTTAAATGCGAATCAATTTATATTCACTTTTTTCTCTGCTGAAAACACACATACATAACAATCTTGTAAAGACAGACTCGTAAATTTGGAGTATATAAGTTGAATGTGAATTTATGATGTAAGAATAGACGCAAAAAGAATTCCTGACTAATTAAATAAGAATATAGAAGCAAATTAGAAGGAATATATAAGTGAACAAAACTAAAGCTGAAGTTGAAAATGGTCACTATGTCGTTCGAATTAACCATTGGCCAAATATAAGTGACTATCTTCTGATGTTCGTCATTAAGACTGCCCCTAATGACTAGCATATATTGCCGGCCAATGTCGAGTATTGCCCATAAATTTTGACGAATTTGGACTGATTTCCTATACCAGTATTGCATGGCTTGGACTGATTTCCAGGCTGCAAACTGATTTGAAGCAATAGCTAAATGAAAACATAATATAATATCATAAGTCCAACTACCAATTTTGCCATTTTAACTCAATAAAGCGTACGATTCTGCAACAACTAGAATTTACCAGCACTCAATTAAAGTACGTAAACCCTTGGTTTTGATTTCTTTTACTGAAATTTTGTAGTTGCAGTGTGGCTATGAGTCTCACGCCTGTAACATGAAGAGTTGAGTTCTAGTTGTACTTATTGTAATAATGTATATATGAGATAGTTATTTTATTTTATTTTTATTACTTTGTAACTGTTACTTATAATTTTGAGTTATAAGGTTAATGTTACACTCCCGAGTTTGCTATCTGTCAAACACAAACTAATGCTACAATGAGAGAAAACAAAATTTTGGTTTTGAGAAATATCATACTTACCACAATATATGTGTTGATACTGCTTGGACTGGAACCAAATCAATATAGTTCAATAATATTAATAATAATAATAATTAAACCACTTGTATGTGGATAAATATTCATAAGCTTACAATGTTTTGCCCCTATACATGCTAGCTCAATACAAAATATAATATAATATTGAATCAATTCAATTTTTAAATAAATAAATGTAAGTTGAATCTGACTCAGTCTATAAAATAAATTTCTAATTTCACTCTAAAATTATATAATATATAATATCGTATTGAATAACTTTAATATTCGAATAAATAAATGTAAGTTGAATTTGATTCAATCTGTAAAGTGGTTAAGATTATATACTTAATAATATTATTTGAAAAATAGTGGAGATTGGGAATGTATAATTTCTGTACCTATTAGTTGGAGGAATAATATTGAATATTAAAACAAATTAAGCTAAATAAAAATCATCCTAAATGTATATATGAGTTTGACATAAAAAAAAATGTGAATAATTAATTGAAAAAAACTCTCTAGTCTCTTCCCACTTATGAGGCTAAGCAATTCTTTAAGTGGCTGAATTTGGTTGAGCAGTAAATATTAAAAAAAAAAAAAGGTGAAAAGGAACAATCAACAATAGCACAACCATTACATATTGAACAAACTGCTAACATATATATATATTGCTGGCCAGTTTCGTAAGTATTGCCCATAAATTTTGATGAATTTGGACTGATTTCCTGTGCGAGTACTGAATGGCTTGGAGGCTTCAACTGATCATATGAAGCAATAGGTAAATGAAACTATAATATGATATCATAAGTCAAACCAGCAATACAACCATTTTACCTCAATAAGATGTTCGCTTCTGCAACCACTGGAATTTAGCTTGGTAATTAAAAATGCAGAACGTCTCGGTTTTAATTTATGATTTTTTACCGACATTTGTAGTTGCAACGAGTTTCTAAGTCTCTTGCCTATATATATATATATATGACAGTTTTTTTTTTTTTGAAGCCGTGTATATATGAGATAGTTATTTTTTAGCGATTGTATATAACTAGTTAATGTTAATGTTACACTCCAAGGTTTGCTATCAATCAGAATGTTAGACATATACTACTGCTTATAAAAATTTAGACAATTCTCACCTTACAAACTAGTTTTTGTAGTTGAGTTAGACATAAATTTATTTTTTTGATAAATCCTTGATATTGGATAATTTTTTTGATAAATCATTGATATTGGGCGACTTGCAAATATCCAGTTCAACAAATTTTACGTTCACACTCCTTAAGTATCCCGCATACAAATATATAACATTTTTTAAATATTTCATATCAGTATCACATATCGGATAATTACAAATATATAATATTTTTTAAATATTTTACATTATAAATAATTGGACAATTCTCACCTTCACAAACTAATTTTTGAGTTGAGTTAGACCCAAACCCTTCTTTTGGACACAAACACAAACTAAAGCTAAAATGAGAGAAAACAAAATTTTGGTTTTCACAATATCATACTTATCATACCAACTTAATATAAGTTCAACTAATAATGAAATCTTGTTGGTGCGAATATATAATCGAATAAGTGAATAGATTCAATCTCTAAATAAACAAATGTTAGTTAAATTTGATTCAGTCTGTAAAGCGAATTTATAATTTTACTTTAAAATTATATTATATAAATAATATAAATTAAATCTCTTAATAAATAAATATAAGTTAAATCTGTTTTAATCTGTAAAGTAATTAAAATTATATACCTAACAATTAGTTGAGCAACAATGGAGAGTGGGAATTTATAATTTTTAAAACTATTAGTTGGAGGAATAATATTAAATATTAAAACAAATTTATATATGTGTATATATATATATATATATATATATATGAGTTTGACTTAAAAATGTGAATAATTAATTTACAAACTCTCTCATCCCTCTTATGAAGGTAAGTCGCTCTTTAAATTTAGCTTTTTATCATAATGTTGAATTTGGTGCTGTGAGTTGAGCAGTAAGGTAAAAAAAAAGGGTCCGATAACAGATGTGACTCAATATGCTTGCCTGCCACATAATTACTATAAATACTGAATTAATTATAAAAACACAGAATTATTCCCTATCCTAAGAATAATAAAATAAAAAGATATATAAAGAAGCCATATGCAGGAAAATCAAAGAGAGTAAAAAAGAAAAAGAGAAACACTTACCTTGTTGTAAAGGATGAAGAATAGCTGCAAATTAATCCACAGAGAATTCCATAGAGAGAATAGCTGCAAATGAATCAATGTATTCCTACGTATATTAAGCATGTCTCACAGTTGCTAAAATTAGCTTACAAATAGAAAAATAAAAAAGAAGCTCAGCAGTATAAAGCACTCATTCCCGCTTAGCTCACTAACACTCCAAACAACACACTGCAGAAGAGGTTTAGTAACCCTTAAGTTATATCTAATCTGGATAATGTGTATACAGAAATTTAGGAAATAAGGAAGCTGAAGCTAAAACATTGCTAAAAATTAAGAGATGAAAAAGTGGGGAACAGCCCAACATGTACTGTTAATTAATTATTTTTTTCTCAAAGATAATTAGGGCACTTTCATGTGTCAATATGTAAAAAATAATATTTTATCTCTTTTCTCGGTACTGTGATCAATATTGGGTAGATTCAATGATCAAATAAATAAATATAAATTGAATCTGACCTAGCATGTGAAATGAAAAAAAAACATTCAATATTATTTGAAAAGCAAAGAGTAAGAATGAATTTGTAATTTTTAAAACTACTGGTAGAAATAATATTGTTTAATATATATATATATATATATATATATATATATATATATATATATATATATATATATATATATATATATATATATATATATATATATATACACATTCAAACATTAAGCTGAATAGCATATATGAATTTGAATTTTTTTAAAAATGTAAATAATATTAATTAGAAACCTAAAAAATTCTTTTAAGAACAAATTAATACACTGCAGAAAACCTGATAAGAATCATAAGAAAATAAATTTCCAGCAGCAAATCGAACATCAGATCGGAACATGAAGAACTAAAAACTGAAAAATGTTAACTAATTTAGAAATCATTTCAAGAATCAGATAGTAGAGGAGGAGTAATGGTTGAAGAAATCTTACCATTGTTTCTGGTTGCTCTCTTCTCCTCAAAGGATCTGATAATTATAAAGACAATAGGTGCTGCCTAACACCCTCAAAAAAGTTGGAAATCTTTAAAATTGCAGTGCAAATTATGCAAAGCTATAACTATATTAGTATGTATATCATTGTATTATAAATTGTAATACTGTAAAAAGGCTTTATAATTAAATTAGAATACACATGTATGCGCATGCATTCAAGGTTAGGGGTGACCTCGGTTATAGTTCAAATCGAAATCAAATATAAATTGAACCGGTCAAAATTAAATTCGAAAAATGGTTCATGGTTCTGAACTGTAATCAAAATGAGATTGTTACATTATAATTACATATTTTAAAAATTGAAATCAAACAGTAAAATGTATATATTATATGTATTTATTTTTTTGTTATATATATATATATATATATATATATATATATATATATATATATATGTATGATTTTTTATGTCTTTACTCACAAATTAATGAAAGAATAATTTAAATTTTGTAAATTAAATAATATGAGGAAAAAAATTCTAAAAGAAGTACCTACTCGTTTAAAATAATTTTTAAATAAAAAAATAATTTTTTTTTGGTTTCAAACTAAAAACGAAACCGTCCAAGACTGTTTCCATTCAATTTCTGTTTCAGTTTCACCATTCATAAAATCAAAACCAACAATATATTTGGAACCGTAATCAGGTATTGATTAGAACTTTACTGCTTCTATAAAAGTATATGCTTGTGAAGGAAATTAGTACAATTTTTTTTCCATCTTTCCTTTTAATTTTTTTTAATAAAAAGATAATCGGGAAAGGGGGATAGAGAGACTCAAACCCGAAATCTATTCTTAGAGACAACCTAATTTCTTTCATTTTTCTTTTGAACATTTCTTTCTACTAGCTAAGTCCAAAATGTTTCATTACATCTAATAAGCATGGAAATGATTTAAAGTTCTATATCCAGTAAGCTATATGACATATCCGTGACAGCTATAAATTTCAAATCTGCATATTTGAACAACTCTTACGGTTTACACATATCAAAACATTGAGAGTCTTCTTCTCTTATGGATCCGCAGGTGTTTAAGCCTTCAAGGGACAAAAATAATTAAGTTGAGATTTTTCTCTCATCTAATTTGATTTATATCAAGAGTCCACCCCTGATATAAAAATAATACTCCATCTATTTCTTTTTATCTGTCACTTTTGAGAAAAATCCAAATTTTATTTATCTGTTATTTTTATATTTTAAATACAATTTAATTTTTTTTCCGATTTAATTTTATTTTTCAATGCAAGTTGACAAATTAAATTTAAGTTTGTATCTCGAAACATTCAATTTTATTTCAAATTTAAGTCTAATTAATATTTTTTAATTATAGTAAAAATGACAGATAATAAAAAATGGAGGAAGTAGTAATTATTCTTCTCAATAATGTTAAGAGGTATGAAAATTAATTGTTTCCTTCTATCCCATGCTAAGAGTCATATTTTTGGCTCTTACATACATATTAAAATAATAATTGGATTGTGATGAACTGTAATACTCTTTTACAATCTCTTTTCCAATGCCATCATTAATTTTCAACTAACTTGCTACTATCTTAATGATAAGAGTAAAATTAGAAAAAATTAATTAATTATTTCTTGATTTTATAAAGTGGCAGTTTAAGTAGGAATTGTTTTTTAAGAGTGACTCTTACCATAGGAAGTATATTTTATTGAAAAATATTGTATATAATTGGTTTTGTTTTGAAAATGCATGAACATTAACAAGCCTTATTAGAAGAAACTCGGTTAGTCTCAACGGGTAAGATTATTTTTTTTAAAAAAACACTTAGCTGGTAAGATGATTAACATCATTATTGATAAGCCTGAAAATAACAGAAAATGAAGGGACCCTTTAGGGAATCGGATCTTTTTAGAAGATTGACTCTTTTTGGCCGATAGAATTTTTTAAAAAAATTGGAATCTTTTCATAGGCCAGATTGGGATATCGGACTCATTTTAAGAGATTGGATTATAATTCTAAAAAAGAAATAAGATGAGCGTTCCAGTAAAAGTTAAGTTATTCCAGATACCAAGCATAATGTTCTCTTAGAAAGAATATAATTAATAGTAGAGAAAAACATAATTTGAGAGTTCTTATGATCCTTTTATTAATAGGCATTTGAGTGTCTTTGACTATAGGCATAAGAGTCAAGTGACAAAAGGACTTAATTGCTTGTGGGGTTTGACTTATGGCCCTATTCAATGGATTTATGGTCTTTTGGCCTTGGGTTCGAGTCCTTCGCCGCATAGATGATATGTGAGATAATGTGACTATTATCAATTATTAATAAAACTAATATTATTAAGAAAATAGTATATATCATTGTATTTGTGCGTTGATATGTGATTTGGAACATAAGAATCCTTTATATCGATTGGTCCTTTTTCTATAGTATGAATTAGTTTTACAAATTGTTAATTAAATATCTATCTTCTTGTATATATTAGTAATATTACAATTTACAAAGTACTAATTAAAATCTCAGTTTATCATCATAGATAATAATAATCTAACCTCTTGTTTATGTACAAAAATACTAAGGTTTCAATTTCATTAACTCTTTTATCTATTAGGCGAGAATTTGGAGCAGGCAAAATTCGCAGGAATTTTATGAAAAAAAAAAAAAAACCAGAGAGACAGACTTGGTTGGGCTCATCATCAGGTTTTATATCAATTCTATGCTCTAACATTGGTAGAGTCTCTATCGCCTCAAACAAAGTTAGACTTAATAATTGTGATGAATAATACATAATTAATCATCAGAAAAATTTATATCTATGTAATTGAATAACTTAAACATAGAGTATTTATAAATTTAGATATCCTCATTTAGGAAGTAGAAGACACTTAACTAAATTGCAGAAAGTTCAGATCTAGAATATTATGTGTGCAAATATATGATTAACACATAAGATATATATATGTATTTATTAATGTTTTAGAGTACGTAATAGCCTAATAAACATACTTAAGATATTATAATAAGGATTCACATAATTTTTCTATTCATGCTACGCTTCATATAACAAACAATATTCAAACACCATTATATAAATTGAATTTAAGCCAGTCTGTGAAGTGATTAAGTCTAAATTTGCAACTAATATTTAAAAAAGATTAATCAACGGAGAGAGTTTATAATTTTTAAAACTATTAGTTGGAGTAAAAAACTAATAATGTCTGTTTTTAAAACAAATTAAGTTACATAACATTCTAGATGCATAAATGACTTTGATTTTTTTTTTAAGAAAAAAAAAATTTGGTTGACAGACTTTATGGAGATCTGTCTCCTCCTCCTCTTTGTGAGGCTAAACTATATGCTTTAGTGCATCATTCCATTCTAGAATTGTATGAATTAGAAACCTTGAAAATCTTCACATTCTCATGAACAAATTAATACACTGCAGAAACTTTTTAAAAAAGAATGAAATGAAATAAACCATGGTGGTTTCAATAAAAAAAAAAATTAAAAAGAAATTAATTAAGCATGGTAGAATGAAATTAAAGAGAAAATACTTACCATTTTATATTCAGCTTTTTCATGGCCTTGAGATAATATATTTGATAGATGAAACCATTTTACCACAGGAATTGAAAACAAATTAATTTTGCTGCTGCTCTAAATTAGTATCTGATGTAGGAGAAACTGGGAAAATGTTGGTCAAATGCAACATAAACTGATCTAAATATATATGACTTTTCCATCTCTGCTTTTTTACTTTTATATATTTATTTCCATCATATACAGTTCTAAAATTATTTTATTTTCAAGCACGAAAAATGAAAGAAAAGAAAAAGTTAGATATCCTATGCCTAACACTACAAGACAAAACTCCGACGGCTATTAAAATTTAAACTGAAAAATTTATATGATAGAACTTTTAAATTCAATATATATAATATATATATGTGTGTCTCAATTAACCCGAACTCGCAATTACATTCACTTTCTCAATCATTTTTTTAAGTCTTAGTCATTCGCTGTTTATTGCTATCTATGGTTCATCCACCGGTTTGTATTTTCGCACCTATTTAATTATATTTTTTTTTCATTAAATCATTATATCTTAAATTTATAAAAGATATTATTTTCTTTCTCAAGTAAAACTTTTATTCTAATTACTATTCCTAAATTTAATCTAATTCATGTTTTTTTCTAGGGATTAAGAGAGCTGAGAGACGAGATACAAACAGAAAGAAAAAGAAAAAAAATAATAGAATTAACGATTTTTATATAAATAAATATATAAAATGATACAAAACAACATTATTTTACTAATGGTTTAGTTATAGTGGTTTTTGAATATTAAAAACAGAACCGATATAACTAAATTTTTTTTTTAAGATCAAACCGATTAAATCGGAAATTGAGCCAAATATAATCAATTACTTATAGTTTGGTTCGATTTTTCAGTTCTAAATATTACAGAGACTCAATTAGTCTCTATCCGAAAAAAAAAAAAAAAAAGCCAATCCTAAAATAACGATCTAAAATCGAAAAACTGATCCAAACTCACCGGACGCAATTATTCGGTCTACCATTAATTGTTCGCATAAACATATATTATAATAAAAGTGTACATATAAAGATATAGGTTTAGCTTACCAATTTGGAGAAAGTTATTTAAAAAATTGATTTCTTTTTTTTTTTTTTTTATCAAGTGCTATTCAATATATAATGTGAAATAGAACTCAATGAACAGAAATTGAAATTTTTGTTTTCTCAAAATTTTTAACTATATATTGAGATTTCAGCATGTTAATTAATATTTTAGAGCAAATGCAATTTTGCAACCAGCATTAAATTAATTTTTTTCTTAAAAACAGAGAAGAAGAGAAAACTAACTTTTGTTGACAAATTAACACAAAAAAACCGAAGAGATGCAAAGCAGTCAAATTAATATACATATTTCCACCTTGTCTTGTTCAATTAATTTAAAACACATCAATATATGAGGACGTCATTATTTATTCTTTTAGAAAAATTTTCCATGATTCTTGTGCTGTCCTTTTATTAATTTTTTTTAACGTTTCAAAATCTGGAACTTAGGAATTGTATATTTTATATTTACTAGGTACGGTAAGGTAGGTGTAAAATCATTATATATTCAAGCATAGGCTAAAGAAGAAATTCAGATGTAAATTGAGGATATGTGACAAAACACTAACCGACAAATCTGTGGCGACTACTAAAAGACAAATATATTTAGGAAATTTGACAGGAGAGCTCATGTATATGGACCGGTTAACCGGTACATGAACCAAAAAAATTAGTACATTAATATCGATTTTTTCAAAATACTAATCATTAATCAGTCCGTTATAATCGGTTAATTAACTTATCGGTTTCGATTTTTCGGATCAGTTAACCATTATTTTTTCAGTTAACCACTAAAATTATAAAATGCATTCATAACTAAAATTAAAATGTTCAAAGTAGTGAAGGTGATGTCGTTCTGACACACCATTATGCTGGGGAGTATGTAGAGGTGTGGTTAGGTGAGCAATTCCATTTGTGGTTAAAAAGGATTTCAAAGCAATGAATTCTCCACCATTATCAGAGTATAAAGTCTTAATGGTGTGGTCAAAATGTTTTTCAACAATATGTTTGAATCGTATGAAAACATCTTTGACATCCGATTTTTGTTTGAGGGGACAAAACCAGACATACTTAGTGTAGTGATCTACCAATATTACGTAATATTTAAAACCATCAATAGACAAGATCGGGGACGTCCAGACATCTGTATATATAACTTGAAGGGGGTGAGAGGATGTAATTGTAGATTTGGAAAATGGAAATCTATGACTTTTATTAGAAAAACACGCATTACAATGAACTTCAGAAGATGAAGAAGATAAACTTAAATTATTTGTTGATGTTATTTGTTTTAGAATGGATAAAGAAGGGTGTCCTAATCTCTTATGCCAATCAAAAACAGTGGTCTTGATACTGGAAAAGTTTATGACATGATTGGATTGAGGCCACTCATACACGCCATCTTTAGTGTTGCCCCTTAGCAGTGTTCTGCCGGTGCTGTGTTCCTTCACAAGAAAACTATTTGGTAAGAATTCAATTGAAGCATTATTTGAAGAGCAAAATTGCGAAATGGAAATTAAATTTCTTTTCATGTTAGGAACACAAAGCACATTATTTAAGTGAAAAATTTTGGATGGGGTGGTAAGAGTGGTAGAACTAGTATGTGTTATTGGTAATTCTGTTCCATCTCCAATCATCATGTCATCTCTACCGTTGTATGGATTGTGAAGCAAGAGATTGTCCATGTAGCGCCCTATACCCGTATGTGATACGGATACCGGATGCTACAACACTGAACTGACATACACTCTAATACTTTACATTCCGATTACTTAACTGTTCATTTTAATCCGGTTAACCTAATTAAGACTAATCAAATTATTAAATAGACAATTAATTAAAACCGGTTTTTTTTAATAGTACCGTATACGTAAATAGTATCGTATGTACGAATAGTACCGTATGTATAATACTGTATGAATAGTACTATATGAATAGTCAACTTACTTAAGTCTATTAATACTTATTAATTAATTATCAAACTTAATATTTACTATTTTTAATTAATTGTCTATTTAATAACTTGATTAGTCTTAATTAGGTTAACCGGATTAAAATGAACAGTTAAGTAATCGGAATGTAAAGTATTAGAGTGTATGTCAGTTCAGTGTTGTAGCATCCGGTATCTGTATCACATACGGGTATAGGGCGCTACAAGTTAAATGGTATCAGAGCTCCGATTTAGGTGGTTCTAAGATCGGAGTGGGTCAATGGGATTAGTATAAGTACATGTACATACCAACTAATTTTTGGACAGTATAGTTATTTGAGGCTAATGTATGCTTGCTCCTTATGTTAGATCGCGAGTATGGCGTCAAATGAAGGTCATCGTGATAGTGATGTGGAGAGTGCCGCATCAGTTAGTATGAGTCGATCGAGGTCGCCTCGTCATCAGACTACTCCGTCGATTGTTCCTCCTCCTCAGTAGCAGCCTGAGTTCATGAACATGATGGCAAATTTCTACCAATTTATGCAATCGCAGCAACAACCTCAAGGTCCTGTACAACAGCTAGCTCCACCTAGATGGAGACCTATTCTGGAACAGATTAAGAGGTTAGGAGCTGAAGATTTCTACGGTCGAGATCCTTTGACTCCAGTCCAAGCGGAGGAGTGGATGTTTAAGTTAAAGAGGATGTTCGAGACAACTCAGAGTCTGCCGGATGAGATGCTTCAGGGAGCAGTGGCTCTGCTTCAGGGTCCTACTTATACATGGTGGAGTTCAGTTCGTAAGCACACTCCAGCGGATCAGGTTACTTGGGGGTTCTTGCAGACTCATTTTGAGAAGAAATACATCGGGTCTGAGTATAAATCTGCTATGCAAGATGCCTTTTAGAGGCTTAGACAGGGGAACAAGTCAGTTGCTGAGTACGAGAGAGAGTTTGAGCGGCTCAGTGCCTACCTAGATGATGAGTCCATGATTGAGCAGAAATTATGCCACAGGTTTGAAAGAGGTCTGAATAATAACATTAGATTGGCTTTGGGTTCTCAGAGGCATATAGATATGAGGTCCTTGGTTGAAGAAGCCCTTAGATTAGAGACTATTATTTCAGAGGAGGCTGATAGACAATCCCGGTTCAAGCAAAAGAGGAAATCGGGTCAGTTTTCTGGTGTAGCTGGTCAGAGTAAGAAGTTTAGAGGGCCTCCTCATTCACAGAGCCGTGCATCAGCAGCACCTGTTACTATTCGGAGGGACCCAGTCGGCAACAGTGCCCCAGTCACATCAGTAGCCAGTGTACCCAGGAGTAGAGTACGAGATCCAGTTCCACAGTGCCTTCATTGTAAGAAGTTTCATCTGGGCGAGTGCAGATATATGAACAGGGCTTGTTTCAGATGTGGGTCCCGGGAACACCAGATCAGAGATTGTCCTGAGGCCCAACCGTCCATTGCAGTATCACCAGCTGTGGGTGGAGGGTCAGCCCCTCAGAGAGGACGTGGTAGGGGAGCAGCTCCTCCACAGGCAGTTTTAGGCCCCTCAGTACGGCCACCTCAGGGTCGTACCACTGGACATGCATATGCTGTTAGAGCCCGTGAATAGGATGATGCTCCAGACGTCATTGTTGGTAAATTCTCACTGCTTTCTCATTTAGTTTATGCCTTGATTGATCCTGGTTCTATGCATTCCTATATTAGTACTGCTATTGCTCGGGATAAAGGGTTGCATGACAGTCAGTTAGACCAGGATATTTTAGTGGGTAATCCTTTGGGGCATAGTGTAGTAGTGAACAAGGTTTATAGAGATTGTTCGGTTAGTGCTCAGAATTTTATGTTTTCTGCTGATTTAATTGATCTTCCGTTCCGAGAGTTTGATGTGATTTTGGGTATAGACTGGTTATCCACTCACCAGGCCACTGTTGACTGTAAGAGGAAACGAGTGACTTTAAGAATTGCAGACGATCAGGAGATTGTTATTGTGGGTGAAAGATCAGATTTTCTTTCTGATGTGATTTCAGCTACTGCAGCTAAGAGATTTATCAGAAAAGGGTGTGTTGCCTACTTGTGCTATGCAATGGAAACTAAAAAGGATGAACTTAAGGCTTCAGATGTGCCTACTGTTCGAGAGTTTCAGGATGTTTTTCCTAAAGAACTTTCAGGTTTACCACCTGATAGAGAGTTAGAGTTTACTATTGATTTAGTACCTGGTACTGCACCTATCTCTATTGCTCCTTATAGAATGGCGCCTTCAGAACTGAGAGAATTGAAAACTCAGTTGCAAGAATTAATTGATAAAGGCTTCATCAGACCGAGTGTTTCACCTTGGGGAGCGCCAGTTCTCTTTGTGAAAAAGAAGGATGGGTCACTTCGATTATGTATTGATTATAGACAGCTGAATAAAGTCACCAAAAAGAACAAGTATCCACTACCTCGGATTGATGATTTGTTTGATCAGTTGAAAGGTGCGGGCGTGTTTTCCAAGATTGACTTAAGATCTGGCTACCATCAGTTAAAGATTAAAGACTCAGATGTGCCTAAGACAGCTTTTCGCACCAGGTATGGTCATTATGAGTTCATGGTCATGCCCTTCGGATTGACAAATGCTCCTGCAGCTTTTATGGATCTGATGAATAGGGTTTTCCACCCTTACTTGGACCAGTTTGTGGTTATTTTCATTGATGATATTTTGGTGTATTCGAAGACTCCCGAGGAGCATGATGAGCATTTGAGGATTGTTTACAGACTCTGCGAGATAAGCAGCTTTATGCCAAGTTCAGTAAATGTGAATTTTGGCTGGATGAGGTATCATTTTTGGGTCACGTGGTATCAACAGAGGGTATTAAAGTTGATCCTAAAAAGATTGAAGCGATCCTTTAGTGGAAGCCACCCAGGAGTGTTATCGAGGTTAGGAGTTTTCTTGGCTTGGCCAGTTACTATAGAAGATTCGTGAAGGGTTTCTCTTCGATTGCAACTCCTTTGACTCGATTGTTACAAAAGAATGTCAAGTTTGAATGGTCAGATAAATGTCAGGAGAGTTTTGAGAAACTTAAATGTATGCTGACTGAAGCTCCAGTGTTAGTGCAACCTGAATCTGATAAAGATTTTGTGGTCTTCAGTGATGCTTCCAGAAATGGATTGGGTTGTGTATTGATGCAGGAAGGTAAGGTGATTGCTTATGCCTCCCGACAGCTTAGGACTCATGAGAAGAATTACCCTACTCATGATCTTGAGTTGGCAGCAATTGTATTTACATTAAAAATCTGGAGACATTATCTCTATGGTGAGAAATGCTACATCTACACTGATCATAAGAGTCTGAAGTATTTGCTTACTTAGAAGGAGCTTAACTTGAGGCAGAGACGTTGGCTTGAATTGATCAAAGACTATAAGTGCTTTATTGACTATCATCCTGGTAAAGCTAACATCGTAGCTGATGCTGTCAGTAGGAAGTTCATGGCTTCTCTACAAGCTATGAATGTTAGTCTGGACTTATCAGATGATGGAGCTTTGATTGCAAAAATGCAAGTTAAGCCAGATTTTCTCCAGCAAGTGAAAGATGCTCAGAAGCAAGATGATCGGTTGTCTACCATTATGTCTCAGGTGAAAGATGGCCATGTCAGTGAGTACTCATTGGGTTCAGATGGTAGATTGTATTACAAACAGAGATTGTGCGTTCCTGATCAAGCTGATTTGAGAAGGAATATTTTATCAGAAGTTCATCACAGCAGCTTTGTTATGCATCCTGGTTGTAACAAGATGTATCAGGATTTGAAGATGCTCTATTGGTGGCCAGGCATGAAACGTGAAGTGACAGAATTTGTGGGTAAGTGTCTGATTTGTCAGCAAGTCAAGGCAGAACATCAAGTTACTTCAGGTTTACTTCAGCCTATTGTCATTCCTGAATGGAAATGGGATAGAGTAACCATGGATTTTGTGTCAGGATTTCCTCTCTCAAGAAAGAAACATGATGCAGTTTGGGTAATTGTTGATCGACTCACTAAATCAGCTCACTTTTTGCCTATCAGAATGGATTATTCGTTGTCCAAGCTGGCAGAGTTGTACATTAGTGAGATTGTAAGACTACATGGAGTTCCTTCCTCCATCATTTCAGATCATGATCCTAGATTTACTTCTCAGTTTTGGAAGAGACTTCAGGAAGCTTTGGGAACCAGATTACATTGCAGCACAGCTTTCCACCCTCAGACTGATGGACAATCTGAACGTGTAATTCAGATTCTGGAAGATATGTTGAGATGTTGTATACTTGAGTTGGTAACCGTTGGGAGCGGTATTTGCCTTTAGCAGAATTCGCCTACAACAACAGTTATCAGACTAGTATCAAGATGGCTCCTTATGAAGTTTTATATGGTAGAAAGCGCAGAACTCCTCTTTGTTGGACAGAGCTCAGTGAGAGCAAGATTGTGGGGTCAGATCTGATTAAAAAAACGGAAGAAAAGGTTCGAGTGATTAAAGACAGACTAAAAGAAGCCATGGATCGACAAAAGTCCTATGCAAATCTGAAGAGGAAAGATATAGAGTTTCAAATGGGAGATAAAGTATTTTTGAAAGTTTCTCCATGGAAGAAGATCTTGAGATTTGGAAATAAAGGCAAGCTAAGTCCTATATTCATTGGCCCGTATGAGATTATTCAGCGGATTGGACCAGTAGCTTATAGATTGAAGCTTCCACAAGAGTTAGAGAAGATTCATGACGTCTTTCACGTCTCTATGCTTCGAAGGTACCGTTCAGACCACAGTCATGTTACCAGACCTGAGGAAGTTTGAATTCAGCCAGACATGACTTATGAAGAATATCCAGTGAAGATTTTGGCCAGAGAAGTGAAGCAGCTCAGAAATAAACAGATTCCACTGGTGCAGATTCTCTGGAATCACCACAACATCGAGGAAGCGACGTGGGAACCAGAAGAAACCATGAGACAACAGTATCTCCAGCTCTTCAATTCAGGTAAATTTTGAGAACGAAATTTTTAATTGGTAGGGGAGATTGTAATAGCCCCAATACCGAGTTAGTCGTAAATAATATTTTTCTAGAGTAAATAGTATTTCCGGGGTGAATAGTACTTCCCAGAATCGAAAAATATTTTATTGAACTATTGGATAGAGCTCGTCAATACGAGTCCGTAGGCGTAAATTTCGTGTCAATCGGAGGTCAAACGAGTTCGGAATAGCCGAAACAGTAAGCAAAAATATTTACTTCAATGTAAGGTGGGACCCACTGAAGAGTGAAAAGTGGGCCCAAGTTGGACCCACTGAAGAGTGAAAAGTGGGCCCAAGTGGGACCCACTGAATAGTAAATATGGGACCATGATGACATCAGCGATGACATCATCAATGTAATGATAATAAATAATAACTATGTCCCCTAAAGTGGAACATCATCATTTGGTTGTAAACATAATCATTTGGTTAGGAACATCATTATTGACTGGGTCCCATTGAATAGTGACAGTATCTTTGACTGGTCTTTAAATAGTAACTTCGGGTTCGTGAATAGTAACTGTGCGGCCCACAAAATAGTGACTCCGGAATGAATAGTACCCGAAAATATTTTTTTAACCATCAGAAAGAGAATGAAAAATGTAGTTTGATGGTGTAATTTTGGTGTAAAAACGAGATCATATAGGCTTCCGAAATTCAGTCTGAAGTTTCTCTGGTTCGGTTCAATTGAACCAAGGTATGACTGAACTTTGACCGAATTTTTATAAATAGTTAGAGTGGATAAAATGGTCTACTATAAGAGGATAAAAGTCTTATAATAATTTTTATAAATTTTTTACAGTATTAGAATTGTATTTTACGGCAGTACCGGATTGAACCGAATTAGACCGGTTTAAGTGAACCGGACCCCAAACGGATTCTGATTGAGCTGAAATTTTTAAGGGAGACTAATTTTAATATTATAAGAATTATGGAAGTGGTTTGGAGTGAAAATAAATTCGGAAACATTTAATTTCACCAAAACAGTGGAAAATGACCCGAAAAGTGGAAATCGAACCAAATCGGCTCAACCACTTTGGTTGGACCTGGTTGGGTCCGATTGGACCCATATAAAAGCATTCAAATTTCTGGAAATCCCTTGGATTCCCTTTTGTTTCAGCCTCCCTCTTCTTCCTCTCTTGGCCGAATGATTTTTCCTCTCCTTCTCACCATTTTTCTTTCATTTTTTCTCCATCTCACCTCAAGATCAAGCCTCTCTAACATAATACAGCCCCTCTAGAATCCATCGGTGGTCTCAAAATTTCGTTTGGAGGTGTGAAAGTGGGTGAAATCTAGACTTGAAGTTTAGGTGTAAAATTAAGGTAAGTGATTTAAGAGTTCTTAATTTGGTTTTAAGGTTCCTAAGGGTACTCTTGGATGTTATTAAGACGTTTATGAAGTTTAATTTTTGAAAGGAACCTTGGATTTGATTAAATCTTAATTTTTGTGTTTGGACATAATTATGTCCAATAGGTGAAGGAACTTCTAAGCAAGCTAAGGGTAAGGAAAAGGTTAATTGAGAAGTATAATACACGGATTTGAGGTTTGTGAGTGCAAATTCCATTTAATTCCATGGTAAAATCATGAATTTAGGTTATATTTGTGAAGAAAGTATGTGATTTATGCATGTTTAATTAAAATTAACGTGATATTCATGCTTAGAGATGTTAAAAATGATGGTATGGATGATTAAATTGAAGAAATAAATTTTGTGTGAAAAGTTCCTTCTTTAGCCGGATGGTATTCATGTGAATTTTATGTGTTTACATGATGTTTTATGTATAATTATGATGGATCTATAGTATTTGGCATGTGAAATAATGAATGGTATGTGTTGGAGCATGTGAAAACATCATATGGTATGTGATGTATGTATGGCCGAATGTATATCATGTGTAAAGTCATGATTTTGATGTGTTTTCATGGTAATTGATGGTATGGTGATGTTATAAATCATGAAATTGGCCTAAATAAATGATAAAATTGATAAAAATAATTAATGTGAATAAATTGGTATGTGGGCCGTATGCATGTATGTATGTATGCATGTGTACCATGATGAAATAATAAGTTTACATGACATGTGATGATGTAATGATGATAATCACATGTGAAATGATGAAATGGTATGAAAAAGAATAATATATTATGGTGATATACCATGAAAAAAATATGTATATCACATTAATAATATGAAAAATAAAATAATATTGCCCTGTATAGTAATCTGGTAGTCAAGTTTAGTTCAAGATATATTGGCATGCCATACGGACATAAGACCGCGGGTGTGAGCATAGCGTCTCACTTTTTAGTAGGCCAATGATGGTCCTACTTCTGTATCTGAATATCTGAATATCTGAAATATATTGTTCTGTATTAAAAGACAGTGGTGGTCCCACAGGACTCCTCTGGTATTTCTGTGTGAACTTCTGGAGTTCACGTCTCGTTTATCCTGTATATATAGTCTGTCAGTGTGTTACAGGGGTATAATTGTAAAAATAAAATTAAAATGGTTAAAATGTGATTAAAATAATATTTATGTGGAAAAATGACATAAATATTATTATATAAACAGTTTGAGGGCAAGATTGTAATTTTGTGCATATGTGTGTTAAGAATAATTAATAAGGCTAAAAATATAAATAAATGGTTAAATATGAAAATTGGCCACTTTATATGGGTAAAAATGTAATTTGGCATGAAAATAATAATTAGAGGGTAAAACTGTAAATTGGCATATAAATCAATGATAAAATTGTAATGTTAGTGAAATTAATTAAAATAGTGGCAAAATTGTAATTTTAGTAAAAATAATTGAACTAGTGGCATAATGGTAATATAATGAAATTAAAATGAACTAATGACATTTTTGTCATTTTGAAAAAGTTTAAGGGTATAAATGAATTATTACCATAAGTTAAGGGTAAAATGGTAATAAGATTATTTATGTGAATTAATTGTGTAATTGCCCAATTGCAAAATTGAAAAATAATTACATGTAATATTGCATGCCTAGTTGAAAATTAAATTAAATATGTTTATTTATGAATATTAAATGATATTATTTATGTGAATATTATTATGCATGAAAAATTAAATTTAAGTGGAAATTTATGGAATTGCAATCACCACTAGGCATATTTAATACTCAGCACGTAGTTTTATTTGACTGCGTGTAGGTACTCTGTAGGAGTTTCGGAGTAGAGCATACCTCACACTTGGAAAGTGGTATTGAAGAGTATTATTTGGAATAATTAAGTATGTTAAGATTTTGGCATGTATGTGTCTTATAATATTACTACTTTTAGGTTTTGGTCTGTAATAAACTATTAAAACTGTCTCTAGTATATTGTGATTGGCATGCCTATGGTAGAAATTAAGTTAATACCATTGGTAAAATAAAAATATATGATTTCAAGTTTAAGGAAAAATTGACTAAATAAATAGTAATTTACACAGTTTTAGGTCAATCGGCATAGTTAATAATGAATTAAAAATAGTAAATATTAAGTTTGATAATTAATTAATAAGTATTAATAGACTTAAGTAAGTTGACTATTCATATAGTACTATTCATACAGTACTATACATATGGTACTATTCGTACATACGATACTATTCAAATATACGGTACTATTCAAAAAAAAATCGGTTTTAATTAATTGCCTATTTAATAACTTGATTAGTCTTAATTAGGTTAACCGGATTAAGATGAACAGTTAAGTAATCGGAATGTAAAGTATTAGAGTGTATGTCAGTTCAGTGTTGTAGCATCCGATATCCATATCACATACGGGTATAGGGCGCTACAAGTTAATTAAATAGACAATTAATTAAAACCGTTTTTTTTTAATAGTACAGTATACGTGAATAGTATCGTATGTACGAATAGTACCTTATGTATAATACTGTATGAATAGTACTATATGAATAGTCAACTTACTTAAGTCTATTAATACTTATTAATTAATTATCAAACTTAATATTTATTATTTTTAATTCATTATTAACTATGCCGATTGACCTAAAACTGTGTAAATTACTATTTATTTAGTCAATTTTTCCTTTAACTTGAAATTATATATTTTTATTTTACCAATAGTATTAACTTAATTTATACCAATTATTAGGTATGCCAATCACAATATACTAGAGACCAAAACCCAAAAGTAGTAATATTATAAGACACATACATGGCAAAATCTTAACATACTTAATTATTCCAAATAATATTCTTCAATACCATTTTCCAAGTGTGAGGTATGCTCTGCTCCCAAACTCCTACGGATTACTTACACGCAGTCAAATAAAACTACGTGTTGAACATTAAATATGCCCAGTGGTGATTGCAATTCCATAAATTTTCACTTAAATTTAATTTTTCATGCATAATAATATTCACATAAATAATATTATTTAATATTCATAAATAAATATATTTAATTTAATTTTCAACTAGGCTTGCAATAGTACATGTAATTATTTTTCAATTTCGCAATTGGGCAATTACACAATTAATTCACATAAATAATCTTATTACCATTTTACCCTTAACTTATGGTAATAATTCATTTATACCCTTAAACTTTTTCAAAATTACAAAAATGTCATTAGTTCATTTTAATTTCATTATATTACCATTATGCCACTAGTTCAATTATTTTTACTAAAATTACAATTTTACTACTATTTTAATTAATTTCACTAACATTACAATTTTATCATTGATGTATATGCCAATTTACAGTTTTACCCTCCAATTATTATTTTCATGCCAAATTACATTTTTACCCATATAAAGTGGCCAATTTTCATATTTAACCATTTATTTATATTTTTAGCCTTATTAATTATTCTTAACACACATATGCACAAAATTACAATCTTGCCCTCAAACTTTTTATATAATAATATTTATGTCATTTTTCCACATAAATATTATTTTAATCACATTTTAACCATTTTAATTTTATTTTTACAATTATGCCCCTGTAACATACTGGCAGACTCTATATACAGGATAAACGAGACGTGAACTCCAGAAATTCACACAGAAATACCAGAGGAGTCCTGTGGGACCACCATTGTCTTTTAATACAGAACAGTACATTTCAGATATTCAGATATTCAGATACAGAAGTAGGACCATCATTGGCCTACTAAAAAGTGAGACGCCATGCTCACACCCGCGGTCTTATGTCCCTATGGCATGCCAACATATCTTGAACTAGACTTGACTATCAGATTACTACACAGGGTAATATTATTTTATTTTTCATATTATTAATGTGATATACATATTTTTTTTCATGGTATATCACCATAATATATTATTCTTTTTCATACCATTTCATCATTTCACATGTGATTATTATCATTACATCATCACATGTCATGTAAACTTATTATTTCATCATGGTACACATGCATACATACATACATGCATACGGCCCACATACCAATTTATTCACATTAATTATTTTTATCAATTTTATCATTTATTTAGGCCAATTTCATGATTTATAACATCACCATACCATCAATTACCATGAAAGCACATCAAAATCATGACTTTACACATGATATACATTCGGCCATACATACATCACATACCATATGATGTTTTCACATGCTCCAACACATACCATTCATTATTTCACATGCCAAATACCATAGATTCATCATAATTATACATAAAACATCATGTAAACACATAAAATTCACATGAATACCATTCGGCTAAAGAAGGAACTTTTCACACAAAATTTATTTTTTCAATTTAATCATCCATACCATCATTTTTAACATCCCTAAGCATGAATATCATGTTAATTTTAATTAAACATGCATAAATCACATACTTTCTTCACAAACATAACCTAAATTCATGATTTTACCATGGAATTAAATGGAATTTGCAATCACAAATCTCAAATCTGTGTATTATACTTCTCAATTAACCTTTTCCTTGCCCTTAGCTTGCTTAGAAGTTCCTTCACCTATTGGACATAATTATGTCCAAACACAAAAATTAAGATTTAATCAAATCCGAGGCTCCTTTCAAAAATCAAACTTCATAAACGTCATAATAACATCCAAGAGTACCCTTAGGAACCTTAAAACCAAATTAAGAACTCTTAAATCACTTACCTTAATTTTACACCTAAACTTCAAGTCTAGATTTCACCCACTTTTACACCTCCAAACGAAATTTTGAGACCACCGATGGATTCTAGAGGGGCTTTATTTTGTTAGAGAGGCTTGATCTTGAGGTTAGATGAAGAAAAAATGAAAGAAAAATGGTGAGAAAGAGAGGAAAAACCATTCGGCCAAGAGAGGAAGAAGAGGGAGGCTGAAACAAAATGGAATCCAAGGGATTTCCAGAAATTTGAATGCTTTTATATGGGTCCAATCGGACCCAACCAGGTCCAACCAAACTGGTTGAGCCTATTTGGCTCGATTTCCACTTTTCGAGTCATTTTCCACTATTTTGGTGAAATTAAATGCTCCCGAATTCATTTTCACTCAAAACCACTTCCATAATTCTTATAATATTAAAATTAGTCTCCCTTCAAAATTTTAGCTCAATCGGAATCCGTTTGGGGTCCGGTTCACTTAAACCGGTCTAATTCGGTTCAATCTGTAACTGCCGTAAAATACAATTTTAAGTCTGTCAAAAATTTCTAAAAATTATTCTAAGACTTTTATCCTCTTACAGTAGACCATTTTATCCACTCTAACTATTTATAAAAATTCGGTCAAAGTTCAGTCAAACCTTGGTTCAATTGAACCGAACCAGAGAAACTTCAGACTGGATTTCGGAAGCCTATATGATCTTGTTTTTACACCAAAATTACACCATCAAATTACATTTTTCATTCTCTTTCTGATGGTTAAAAAAATATTTTTGGGTACTATTCATTCCGGAGTCATTATTTTGTGGGCCCCACAGTTACTATTCAAAGACCAGTCAAATATGCTATCACTATTCAATGGGACCCAATCATTGATGATGTTTCTAACCAAATGATTATGTTTTCAACCAAATGATTATGTTCCACTTTAGGGGACATAGTTATTATTCATCATCATTACATTGATGATGTCATCGCTGATGTCATCATGGTCCCATATTTACTATTCAGTGGGTTCCACCTGCGCCCACTTTTACTTTTCAGTGGGTCCCACTTGGGCCCACTTTTCACTCTTTAGTGGGTCTCACTTGGGCCCACTTTTCACTCTTCAGTGGGTCCCACCTGAGCCCACTTTCCATCGAAGTAAATACTTTTGCTTACTGTTTCGGCTATTCCGGACTCGTTTGACTTCCAATTAACACGAAATTTACACCTACGGACTTGTATTGACGAGCTCTATCCAATGGTTCAATAAAATATTTTTCGATTCCGGGAAGTACTATTCACCCCGGAAATACTATTTATTCTAGAAAAGTACTATTTACGACTAACCCGGTATTGGGGCTATTACAGTCCAAGTCTTTGGTCACATGATGTGATGCACCGCTGTCCAAAAGCCAAGTGGAATTGTTGTTTGTTGTGGCTGCATAGTTGGCTCTGGGTTGCCAAGGTGTCATTGAGTTATTGCCGTTTGATTGAACAGGTTGAAGCTTGAAGAAGGCACACTTTTTGGCTGTGTGTCCTTGGATTCGACACAATTGGCAATAACCCAAGTACGGTCGCTGTTGGCGCTGGTTGTTGTTATTGCTTTGCGGGTTGGTATTGTTGCGATTGAGATTGAAGGTGTTGGGAGTGGAATTGCACCAGTTAGAATTTATCTTGGTCGTGACATGAGCTGTAATTGGAAACATAGTATCAGGTTTGGTACCATTGAGAGATGCTTCAAAACTCAGTAATTTTTCATGCAGCTCATCAAAGCTAATTGGATTATCTCTGGCTTGAACTGCTCTAACCAGCTCTTTGTAATCGTCTCTAAGCGCATCAAGGATCTTATCCGTGAGATCTTCTGCATCAAAAGGCGAACTAATTGGAGAGCAAGTTCATCAGCTTGTACCTTGATTGTTTGCATGAACTCAGTGATGGATTCTGCCCCTTTGGTTAAATGTTTGATTTGGTTTTTGATTTGCTTAATACGTCCACGTGATGGTTTAGCATACGTATTAGCCAGGGTATCCCAAGCTTCTTTTCAATTTTTTGAGCTAGCAACAAATGGGATTATTGTGGGTGAGAGGGAGCCAATAACAGCTGGTCTTGTTTAATCCATAGATTATAATTGGGATTGGGACTTGTGGTGTCGTTGTTTGTTATGGTTTGTGGTGGGCATGTTTTGGTACCATCAACATAACCAAGTAAGTCATAACCGATAAACAAGGTTTGGAACTGTAATTTTCAAGAAAATAGTTTGTGGAGGTGAGCTTTAGAGGTGTTTGGGCAGCAACGTTTATGGTAATAAGAGTGTTGCTAGGGTCATTGGTATTACGGATAGTTGGATTGACATGGTTGGTAGCCATAGCTTGGAGAAAGTAAACTAAAAAAAAAAGGGGAGAGAGAGAAAAAAATATGTTGCACAGGATCGAGAGCTAGTGATGCTCTGATATCATGATAATGTTTGAAGAGATATGTGAGAGAATTTAATTATCTTTATTAATGTAAAGAACATATTTATACAGTAAAAAGAGTAATTGCAATTGGAACAAATTAATTTAAATTGTAGAATTCATTTACAAATGAATTCCATATGAAATTCATTTGTAAATGACTTCCTATACTTGGAATAAAATTACTAAAATATAAAATTAAAAATGAATTCTTTATTTTTATACTTGGAATAAATGAATAAACAAATTCATTTCTATTTTATTTCCTAAAATATCCTCAATGTCAATTTTGATGCATTATTCCGATGATTTAAAATAAAAAAATTAATAGCAATTAGTCATCATTTTAAAATTTTCGACAAATACTGAATCAATAATAACATAATTAAAAAAAAAAGTCATATACATATATTAACATTCAGTGCAAAATAATGGTATGAGATGGAGAAGAACAGTGGTAAGAAAGTAATAAGAACAGACTACCTTACCTGCATAAAAATAATTTATTTTTAACAAATAATCAAAAGAGTATTATAGTTTTTTTTTTTAAATTTAACCCTTAAAAATATGGAATTAATTTGTAAATTTCACCTATTTTGATGGAATTTGGTGAAAGTATGATAAATTCCATCATTTTTTTTTTGTATTTCAAGCATAAAACATAAAAATTATAAATGAATTTTATAAAATTTTATACAATTCATTTGTTTCAAGCGGAGTTTAAAGGAAAGTTACAACAGGAAATATTATGTACAACCCAAATGAGTTTGAATAAATCAGTTCCTATCTTTGAGGAGTGTAATCCTATGTTACTAACAACTATTTTCCTTTATTTTTTTTTAACTTGACACATATTATTTTCACATATATTAAAACTTTTAATTTTATTTTAAAAAAATTATTAAAAATTTTAGTTAATATATTAATGTTATATAACTTTTCAAATATATTTTAATTTTCATTAATAAAAAATTGTTAAATCAAGAAATAATAATAAATACTAAATATTGACGTATTAAACAATTAATAAATTAACTAAAAAGTCTTTAAAAAAAACTAAAATGAAATTGAAATATATTTTAAATTAAATGAAATTTAAAAAAATATAAATAATTAAATATGAAAATAATGAAATAATATCGATTTTTTTAAAATACTAACCATTAACCATAAAAGTCGATTCGGTTAATCTATTTTTCGAATCTATTTTAGTTCGATTTTTCGGTTAATCGGGTCCAACTGTTTTGAACACCTCTGGAATTTGAGTGCCCAAAATGAAATTTGAAAACTTAATTTAAACAACATCATTTATTACTAATATTAAATATATTTAAATTTTATATATTAATTGGATATTTAAATGGGTGTGGATAGTATTTAAATAATTTTAATTGGATTTAGAACGGATTACGATATATATAACATCAAGTTTGGATATGTTTCTTTTTGCAGGTAGCCAATCCTAAAATTTTGATCCATTTGGTTATCTCATGTACCATACCCGTTAATTATATATATTACTAAAAAAATGTAAATACAAAATTAGTTTTGGAAAAAATTATAAATTGATGCATCTAAGAAATTTACTAATTAAGTAACGGTGGTAAAACGTGCCTCTAAATCTTTGGAATTTTCGAATTTTTGCTATTAATTTTTCACACATTTATTTATTATTAAATCTTTAAACTTTTATTTCTCATTTGATTCAGTTTCTATGTATTTTTTTTTTTATTTTTCAAAGTTATGCTTTTACTCTTTCTCAAATATTATTTTTTTCTTTTATAAATCATTCAAAATTTATAAAATTATTTCAAAATACTCCAAACTAAACTCTATACTAATCAGGGCCAGTTTGGCAAAACTTATGAAAACAGCTTTTTCAATTGAAAAAAGTTGTATTCCAAAAAGCTTTATGTCGAAAAGTAGATGACTGTTTGGTAAATAAAATTCAAAATGACTTATAAAATTAAAAATAGTTGTTAACTGTTTGGTAAATGATATGATTAAAAATGACTTTTTAGAATAAAAAAATAAAAAATAATAATTTTGAGTGGTAGGATAAGAGAAAAAATAAAAAAAAAATATTATCTTAGATATAATTGTAATTATGAAATAAAATAAAGGATATTTTTGTCTAAAAAAAATATTAAATCTGCTGCCCTTAAAAGCTGAAAATCAGCTTTTCTGAAAAGCTTCAATTTCTAGCTTTTTCTAATAGGAGGTTTTTTCATTTTTCAGAAAATTGATTTTTCTAAAATTAGCATTTACCAAACACTTATTTTTATACCATAATCAGCTTTTTATCAAATAAGCAGTTTTTTGGCCTTCCAAAAGCAATGCCAAACAGGCCCTCAATCTCTATACTATATTTTTTTTAAGAATTTTCTGACCATGCTAGCTGGGGATTTTGAAAATTATTTTGAATTTTTTAAGAACTATTTAGGTATTTTGAAATTATTTTGGAGATTACACTCTTTTGAATAATCATAAACAAAATCTCCTCTAGAGTAATTATTAAAGTCTTTTCATTTTAGGATTTGATTTGGATTTTTTTGGGATTTACTAGCACTTTGTGAAAATAATTTTAGTTTCTAAAATAAATTGAAAATTTCTAACTCTATATTTTAACCTATGATACTCAGAAAATCCTTAATATAAAGTATGCTCGCTTTGATTGAAATTAAAGTTTCGCTAGATGTATTTCGAAGTGATTTTCTAAATTATGGATGAACTTAAAAAAATAAATTAATCTCAAATAAAAATGTAATTTTAAAAAATAAAGTGAATACACCGAAATAAATCAGATGAAAAATAGAAGTCATCAAATAAATATACATAGGCTCAATAGCAAAAAATTGGAAAAGTTGGAGAGTTTGGAGGTAAGTTTTGCCTTAATTAAATTACTATAAAGAAGGTTCAGGGTTGCTGCATCCCAGCCTCCTTAATTAAATTACTATAAAGAAGGTTCAGGGTTGCTGCATCCCAGCCTCCTTAATTAAATTACTATAAAGAAGGTTCAGGGTTGCTGCATCCCAGCCTCCTTGTAGCGTGAGATATAATTTTTTTTTCCCCTTCCATTTTTGTATGGATTGTGGAACCATATTTGACCAAATGTCTCCAGCGAATGCTTCCTGTTATGGCTCTTTTTGTTTCAATTCTATAAGCAGAATTATTTTCACTTGCTTAAAAAATGAAAAAAAAAACAGAAAAATATATATATATAAAAAAGACAAATGAAAGACAATTTCTGACAGGATTTATATGTTAGGTATGTGGGTTCCTTCAACATGTGGGGCTCATATCATTGAAAAAGAAAAAAAAAGGAATTGGCAAGACGCCGCAAAGAAAGAATTGAATTCTTTTTTTTGCGGCTGGACAGCTTATTGAAAGCTGTCCAAAACGCGTAATTAACGGGTATAGTCGCTTATAAATAGGCCTTATTTCATTTCAGTTTTTCATATCAAACTTTCAGAAGTTTGTGAGAGAGAGAAGAAAAAGAAAAATATTTGGGATATTTTTCTAAAAGATGAGTGATAAAATAGTGAGTTTGGAAAACACTTGTGTGCTACTATTTTGGTTTTATCTCAAAATTATTGTATTGTCTTTCTCTCTTATACCCATTAATTTTATTAGTGAAAAAAATATTTTTCGAAATTTATCCCGTAGACGTAACCCAAATTAAAGGGTGAACCACGTTAAATTACTGGTATCGATATTTTTACTCTGCTAATTTATTTTAATTTATCGGCTGTACCCAACAACTGGTATTAGAGTTAAGGTTATTTCTTAGTATACTCTATGGTTGCAACGTATACTGATCTTTCACATCAGAAAATATTTTTCCTTGGTTACTGTTTACGTATACACGGCACTGTTCAGATATATGGTACTGTTCACGTATATGAATACTATTCACTGTCAGGAAATTTTTTAGATCGAAGAAGTCCATCGAATTTTGATCTAAATGGAGGCAAAAATTAGCAGAATGATCTACTTAAATGGCTCAAACTACTACATCTGGAGTAAAAAGATGAAAGATCTTCTAGTTGTGACGAAGATACATTTGCCGGTGTTTGCCGCAGCTAAACCCAAAGGTAAAACCGATGAGGAGTGAAAGTTTGGCCATGAGTATGTGTGCAGTTTTATCCGATAATTTGTCGAAGATAATGTGTTTAATCACATCTGTAATGAGATAGATGCCGGAATACTGTGAAATAAGCTCGAGACATTGTATTCTTCAAAGACGGAAAATAATAAATTATTTTATTTGACCAAGTTGGTGCAAGTAAGATATAAAGAAGGAACTTTCTTGCCAGACCACTTGAATGAGATGGAAGGGATCCAGGATCAGCTAAACAGAATGGGAGTAAAACTGGATGATGAAGTATTTGCTTTATTAGTGTTCTCTCTGCCACAGTCCTGGGAGACTTTGAAAATATCCATCACCAACACTGCACCCAATGGTGTGGTAAACATGGAAATTGTAAAAAGTAGTATCCTGAATGAAGAAATGAGAAGGAGATCACAGGCCTCATCTTATTCATCACAATCAGATGTTCTAGTTGCAGAATCCAGAGGAAGGAGACAGTTTAGGGAGCAAAATCCTAGAGGCAAGAGCAGAGAAAAGTCAAACAAATATGTCAATATTGAATGCCATCACTGTAAAAAGAAAGGCCACATTAAAAAGTTCCGTAGAAAGTTCAAAAAAGAACAAGAGAATCGAAGCAGGGCTGTGAAAAAAGACGACAGCAGTGATGATGAGCAGACTAATATCGTAAATGAATTCAATATCATTTATGATGAAGATATTGTTAATCTTGTATCTCAGGAGTCCAGTTGGGTGCTTGATAGTGGTGCTACCATTCATGCTACATCCCGTAGAGAATTCTTCTCATCATACACACCTGGAGATTTTGGTGTTGTTAGAATGAAAAATGAAGGCCTGTCAAAGGTTATTGGTAGAGGAGATGTTTGCTTGGAAACAGAGAATGGTGCCAGACTAATTCTAAAGGATGTCAGGCATATTCCAGACATGTGCCTGAATTTGATCTCTGTACACAAACTTGGAAATGAGGAATATTGTAGCTCCTTCATTTATGACAAATGGAAACTTACAAAAGGCTCCTTAGTAGTGGCTAGAGGTGAAAATCATACAACTCTATATGTGATGGAAGCAAAGTTCTCTACTGACATAGTAGCTGCCATGGAGAAAGATAGTGCAATTGAACGGTGGTATCGAAAACTTGGCCACATGGGTGAAAAAGCAATGAAAAGCCTATCCAAGAAGAAAATGTTGCCTAGTATGGATGAAGTACACTTAGATAAATGTGTTGATTGTCTATTTGGAAAGCAAAATAGAGTTGCTTTTAAAAGTTCCCCTCCTTCCAGAATGAAGAATGTGTTAGATCTGATTCACTCAGATTTGTGTGGACCAATGCCAAAGTCACTTGGTGGTGCTTAGTATTTTGTGACTTTCATTAATGATCATTCGAGGAAGACATGGGTATATCTTCTGAAGATAAAAGATCAGGTGCTAGATGTCTTCAAAGAATTTTATGGCTCAGTTGAGAGACAGACTGGAAAGAAGTTAAAAAGCATCCGGACGGATAATGGTGGAGAATACACTGGACAATTTCATGTTTACTGCAAAGAGCATGGTATCCGGCATCAGATGATACCTCCAAAGATACCGCAGTTGAATGGCTTAGTTGAGAGGATGAACAGAACTTTGATAGAGAGAGTCAGATGTATACTCTCACATGCAAAGTTGCCTAAAATTTTTTGGGGTGAAGCTATACTCACAGTTGCACATGTGTTGAATCTTTCACCTTGTACTCCTCTCAAAATGGATGTTCCAGAAAGAGTATGGTCAGGAAAAGATGTTTCCTATGATCATCTGCGGGTGTTTGGTTATAAAGCATTTGTTCATATCCCTAAGGATGAGAGGTCCAAACTTGATGCCAAGACAAGACAGTATATTTTTATTGGCTATGGTTAAGATCAATTTGGCTATAGATTTTTTGATCCTATTTAGAAGAAACTTGTCAGGAGTCATGATGTTATATTTATTGAAGATGAGACCATTGAAGATATTGACAAAATGAAGAAGGATGTTCCTGATTCCAATGACGACTTATCAGATTTAAAATTAATTCCTCCAATACTGGTGTCAAGAGAAGTTGGAGATGAAGATCAGGTTTATCCACCTGACGATGATGATGCTCCTATAGAAGTTGGTTCTGAAGACGACGATGATGATGATGATGATCGTGATGATTTTGCAGCACCAACACCTATGGCTTCTTCGGTTCCATTGAGAAGAGGAACACCACCTCCACAAAGGAGAAGTGAAAGAACAAAATGGCCATCTTCTAGATATCCTCGTGACCAGTATGTGACTATTACTGAAGGAGAAGAACCTGAAAGTTATCAAGAAGCCATAGATGATGAATCCAAGCAGAAATGGATTGAGGCCATACAAGATAAGATGAAGTCCCTACATGAGAACAAAACTTTTGAACTGGTGAAATTGCCCAAAGGTAAAAGGACCTTGAAAAACAAATGGGTGTTCAGGATAAAGCATGAAGAACACAGTTTCAATCCACGTTACAAAGCCAGACTGGTTGTCAAGGGATTCAGTCAAAGAAAAGGAGTTGACTTTGATGAGATTTTCTCACCGGTTGTAAAAATGGCATCCATTCGAACTGTGCTAGGATTAGCAGCAAGTATTGACATGGAGGTTGAACAAATGGATGTCAAAACTGCCTTCCTGGATGGTGATTTGAAAGAAAAGATATATATGGAGCAGCCAGAGGGGTTCAAAGAAAGAGGAAAAGAGAATTATGTCTGCAAGTTGAAGAAAAGCCTCTACGGCTTAAAACAGGCACCGAGACAATGGTACAAGAAGTTTGAGTCTGTTATGGGGGAGTAAGGCTACAAAAAGACTACTTCAGGCCATTGTATTTTTGTGCAAAAAATTTCTGATGATGATTTCATTATCCTTTTGCTCTATATGGATGATATATTGATTGTTGGCCAGAATGTTTCTAGAATTAATAATTTGAAAAAGCAGTTGAGTAAGTCTTTTGCTATGAAAAACTTGGGACTAGTAAAGCAGATTTTTGGCATGAATATTATCAGAGACAAAGGCGCCAAGAAATTGTGGCTGTCAAAAGAGAGGTATATTGAGAAAATACTTCAGAGATTTAATATGGATAAGACTAAAGTGGTTAGTTGTCCTCTTGCTAATCACTTTTAAGATGAGTTCTAAACAAAACCCTTCTACAGACAAAGAGAATGAAGAGATGGATAAAGTTCCATATGTTTCAGCAGTCGAAAGTTTGATGTATGTTATGGCGTGCACACGGCTAGATATCGTTTATGCAGTTGGAGTTGTGAGTAGATTCCTTTCAAATCCTGAAAAGGAACATTGGGCTGCAGTAAAATGAATTTTTAGGTATCTTCAAGAAACTTCCAAAATATGTCTATGTTTTGGAAATGACAAACCTGTGTTAGCTGGATACACAGATGCAGATATGGTTGGCGGTGTGAATTTCAGAAAATCCACTTCTGGTTACCTGATTACTTTTACAGGGGAAGCTGTATCACAGTCAAAGTTAAAGAAGTGTGTTGCACTTTCTACTTCTGAATCAGAGTTTATAGCAACAATCGAAGTTTGTAAAGAGTTGCTATGAATGAAGAAGTTCTTAAAAGAACTTGATTTACAGCAAGACAGATATCAGTTATTCTGTGATAATCAAAGTGCTATTCATCTTGAAAAGAATGCCTCCTTCCATTTGAGATCAAAACATATTGATGTGAGATGTCATTGGATAAGGGATGTGATGGAGAATAACCTACTACAACTTAAGAAGATCCATACGGAGGAAAATGGATCGGACATGTTGACAAAAATTCTACCAAGATAGAATTTTGAGTATTGTCGGCTAGCTGCATGATTAGCGGAGCCCCCCACCATGTAGTCGGAAGGGAGAGAATTGTTAGGTATGTGGGTTCCTCCAACATGTGGGGCCCACATCATTGGAAAAAAAAAGGGAATTGGCAAGACGCCGCAAAGAAAGAATTGAAAGCTGGTTAAAAGCTGTCCAAAATGCGTAATTAACGCGTATAGTCGCCTATAAATAGGCTTTATTTCATTTCAGTTTTTCATATCAAACTTTCAGAAGTTTGTGAGAGAGAGAAAAAAAATTATTTGGGATATTTTTCTAAAATGTGAGTGACAAAATAGTGAATTTGACAAACACTTGTGTGCTACTATTTTGGGTTTGATCTCAAAATTATTGTATTACCTTTCTCTCTTACCCATTAATTTTATTAGTGGAAAAAATATTTTTCGGAGTTTGTCCCGTTGACGTAACTCAAATTAAAGGGTGAACCACGTTAAATTGCTGGTGTCGATATTATTACTCTGCTAATTTATTTTAATTTATCCACTATGCCCAACATTATATTCGAGGAGAAAACTTTAATTAGTCTCATTAATAAGTTAGTGATATTAAGCATATATTATAATAAGGGAAAATGGAAAAAAAAAAAATCTCTATATTACTCTATCTCTTCCGAGTGGCGCCTCATCCTCGTTTCTCACTCTCATTCCCAAAGTAGTGGGGGCAGATAAACTCAAAGATTTTCGTCCAATTAGCTTAATCGGTAGTATGTACAAAATAATAGCAAAAATGCTGGCTAACCGATTAAAGAAGGTGGTGGGAGAAATTATTTCTGAAGAACAGTGTGCGTTCATCAAGGGCAGACAAATTCTAGATGGTGTCCTGATAGCAAATGAGATTATCCACTCCTTAAAATGCTATAATAGAAGTGGGGTCATCTTTAAAGTAGATTTTCACAAGGCTTTTGATTATGTGAACTGGGATTATCTTAGTTCAGTACTGGATCTCATGAACTTCGGATCTAAGTGGAGATCATGGATCCAGACCTGCATAGGCTCTGCAAAGGTGTCAGGTCTGAATCAAAAATCGAAGTTACTTCAAAAGATCAGAGATCATACAGAGGAGTGAGAAGGAGACCATGGGGGAAGTACGCAGCGGAGATAAGAGATTCAACGAGAAATGGAGTTCGTGTTTGGTTAGGAACTTTCGATACTGCTGAAGAAGCTGCTTTAGCATATGATCAAGCAGCTTTCTCCATGAAAGGTTCTGTAGCTGTTCTTAATTATCCTGAAGAAATTGTAAGAGATTCTCTTCATGATATCAAGCATCAATTGGAAGATGGATGTTCTCCGGTGATGGCTTTAAAGGAGAAACACTCTATCAGAAGAAGAATTTCAAAAAGTAATGGAAAACAGGAAATTAACAGGAAAACACTAAATTATAATTATAGTTAAAATAATGATAAAACTAATAGATTCACTTTAATAATTTATTCTCACCATTTTTATATTAATAATAAAAAAAAGAGATAAATTTTAAAGATACAAAATTATACTTAGAAAAATATTACCTCAAAGAGATGCAAATTAAGAATATTTTTATACCACTTGCCTTATTATTGTAAATTAAGAAACATAGTATTACCAATTAAAACTTAGTCATTATGCATTTAATTTTTTTTTTATAAGCCTAGTTGACCATATATGGTATAGAAAGCCCACTTGCAATCAATGATATCAAAATAATTTACTACTTTTTTAGTATTACGTACTATTTTTTTTATATAATAATTAGTTAGGTGTTAAAGCAAAGATAAATAAATAAATAAAACCATAATTAATAACTTCCTATTATTCCATCTCAAAAAAAGGAAAAAGAAAAACTTCCTATTATTCCCTCCTTTCATCTTTACAGGTTGGAAGTTATACTCACTTTTTAATTAACATAAAATACAAATAAAAATGAACCTGGATTTATCACAGATTCTGAGTCTCCTTACATTTTTTGATATCATGGCATGAAGAACTCAGAAGCTCATCTAAATAATCCGATCCTAAATCCTCAAATACAAACACATTATCATCTTCACAATTAATTACCTGTTTTCCACTACTTTTGGAATTTCTTCTTCTGATAGAGTGTTTCTCCTTTAAAGCCATCACCGGAGAACATCCATCTTCCAATTGATGCTTGATATCATGAAGAGAATCTCTTACAATTTCTTCAGGATAATTAAGAACAGCTACAGAACCTTTCATGGAGAAAGCTGCTTGATCATATGCTAAAGCAGCTTCTTCAGCAGTATCGAAAGTTCCTAACCAAACACGAACTCCATTTCTCGTTGAATCTCTTATCTCCGCTGCGTACTTCCCCCATGGTCTCCTTCTCACTCCTCTGTATGATCTCTGATCTTTTGAAGTAACTTCGATTTTTGATTCTTTATTATGTGTTTTATGATCGAAATGAATCATTTTCTGATCATTAGGTTCATTACAAGAACTGCAATCGGAAAGATCAAAGGAAGCATCCCAACAAATATAATGTGAAGAATCCATGCTTTGGATTTGAAGGTCCTGCTCCATATATATTTTTGGTTGCGGATATGAGTTCTTATATCAATGAAAAATTGGAAGAATACGACAAATAAGGTATATATATATATATATATATATATTGGACTACACATAGTTCATTGAATTTCCCCCTTTTTTCCATCTGGTCAACCACGTACTACAATATTTTTTATCTACAACATCAAATTTATCATAGCTAAAAGTACTTATCCATACTGTTAAATACATTGATAACAAGAACATAGCTGAAAGTTCGTTATATCATTTATAGTTCTGACTCAAATACAAATTACCAGAAAGAATCTAATCCAAAATTTTTTGCCCTTTTAATTAAATGCTGGCATAAAATTAATTTCTGATGGTTCAAAAAAGTTTACTTTTTAATATCACATATTCATAATCTTTCTATCAACAGACTGCAGTTCAACAAAATGCCTATGCATATTTAAGGGATTCTATTAGCTGATAAGCAAATGCAACTTGTATTCTTTTGTTTTATCTAATGATAAACGTTATGTATGCCCCTGGTTAATTGTTAACATTTGAAAGTTTTTGGATGGTGGAACCTATTTTTTATTTTTTATTTTAAAAAAAAAAATTATAAGCTTCACCATTAAACAATTATTCAAGCAACAATCGGTACTGATAATTACTAATTAGTTTATTAATATCAATTTTTAAGAATTATTAACTATAAATTTAACTATTTACTTCAATTTAATTTTAATTTTCGTGGTTTACTTAACCGTAATTTTTTGTTATTAACCAACTCAAATTTTAGTCATATAAACATTAACAATATTCTACAATCTCATTTTAATTATGTACAATACGATTCAAAATATACAAATTAACTAAACTACAAATAATTATTGAAATGATTTCAATGCGTATGATCTGTCCATTCATATAAGAAAATGCATTTTCTCTCTCTATACAATGCTAGCTCAATCATATAACATATAATATCATATTTTATTGAATAGATTCAAATTTTGAATAAATAAATGTAAATTGAATCCAATTCTATCCATAAAATGAATTCATAATTTCACTTTAAAATTATATAACATATGATATCATATTAAATAGATATATATAATTTCTGAATAAATAAATAAAAGTTAAATCTGAGCTAAAGTGATTAACATTATCTGTATAACAATCATTTGAAAAATAACATGGGAGAGTGGAAATTTATTATAATATCTAAAACTATTAGTTGGAATAATAATATTGAATATTGGAGCAAACTAAGCTAAATAAATATCATCCAAGATGTATATATGAATTTGAGTTAAAAAAAATTATAATAATTAATTGAAAAACTCTCTCTTCCCCCTTATGATGAGGCTAAGTGATTTTAGCTTTCTAATTCTATTCTAAAACTATTTTAAGTGGCTAAATTTGATGTTGTGGGTTGAGCATTAAATTAAAAAAAAAAAATGTAAAATTGATAAATCAAAAACAACACAACCACATGAGCATGACATTCTGAACAAAATATCTGATGTGAGCAGTTGTGACACAAATGCATCCCAGCAATAGAATTAGTAGAAATAGTGAATTAATTAATTTGGACAATTTTCACCCCACAAATTAACTTTTAAAGTTGAGTTAGATCCAAATCTTTTTTCTTGACACAAACACAAACTTAAGCTAAAATGAGAGAACAAATTTTTGGTTTTCACAATATCATACTTACAACTGTATCAGTCTAACTTAATATAAGTTCAACTAATAATGAAACCTTGTTGGTGCAAATATATAATCGAATAAGTGAATATATTCAATCTTCTAAATAAACAAATGTTAGTTAAATTTGATTAGGTATCTATAGTAAATTTATAAGTTTACTTTAAAATTATATTATATATATGATATACATTTAATCTCTCCGAATAAATAAATGTAAGTTGAATCCGATTCAATCTGTGAAGTAATTAAAATTATATACCTAACAATTATTTGAACCACAATGGAGAGTGGAAATTTATAATTTTTAAAACTATTAGTTGGAGGAATAATATTAAATATTAAAACAAATTAAGCTAAATAAATGTCATCCAACATATATATATATATATATGAGTTTGACTTAAAAATGTGAATAATTAATTTACAAACTCTCTCATCCCTCTTATGAAGGCAAGTCGCTCTTTAAATTTAGCTTTTTATCATAATGTTGAATTTGGTGCTGTGAGTTGAGCAGTAAGGTAAAAAAAAAAGGGTCCGATAACAGATGTGACTCAATATGCTTGCCTGCCACATAATTACTATAAATACTGAATTATAATTAGAAAAACACAGAATTATTCCCTATCCTAAGAATAATAAAATAAAAAGATATATAATTAAAGAAACCATATCCAGTAAAATCAAAGAGTGAAAGAAGAAAAAGAAACACTTACCTCATTATAAAGGATGAAACAATAGCTGCAAAATCCACAGAGAATTCCATAGAGAGAATCAAAGTAAAAAATGAATCAATGTATTCCTACATATATTAAGGGGTTTTTTTTTAATTTGGTGTTAAATTTAAAAAAATTTGAAGAAATGGTGCTACAGTAAAAAATATTGGGTAAATGGGGTGTCAAAAACCGGCATGATCAGTGCCGGTTTTAGTCATGTGGGCCCAATCAGCAGACTGACTGGGCCATGACAGAAACCGGCACATAGTTTGCCGGTTTCTGTACTAATGCTTTCACTGTTTCTATTATTTTATTTTACATTCTTGGACCTTACAAATGCTTTCCCGTTTCCATATAGCAAATCATTCAACACGTTTTTGTTTGTTTTCCTCTCATGGTCAATTTCAAATTCCTTTTATCATTTAAGTTGCAAACTCTTCCTTTCAAATATTTACATTTCTTTTATTTCCAATTTACTTATAATTTGTTGGTGATGATAATTTTTGAGGTAATATTTAAATATTGTGTAGTATAATTTTATTTCGTTAAGAAAATATTATATTTTTATTAATATTATTTTTATATTTTTTTTATAGATAGTGTTGATTTTTGAGAAAATTTGATTTGAGTATTGTGTAGTATAAATTTATTTGGTTAGGAAAAAAATTATATTATCATTAACATTATTTTTATATTTTATTTGTAGTTGGTAAAATTTTTTAAAGTATATCTAATTACAACAAAGGTAAAGGTAAATTATATTTATTTGAAAAAATTACTAAATTATTTTATATTACATCGGATCGATATTTTTCTTAAATTATTAATAACTTCCCATAAATATGACCCGTGTTAATTCGTACTGTTCTTAAATGATAATAATACATATTGAAACCTGCATTTAATTAAAAATAAAACATCGAGAAATCCAAAAATAATTCATGTGTCTATACTATACAATAAACCATAAAAAACATGTACAATTTTATTATTTTAACTTAAAATAAAGCTATTTATAAAATCTGTAAAATAAAATAATAATAACTTACTATTAATTTAACTAGCATTTACAAATTAAAGTTATTTTTTAAAATAAATAAAATAATAATAACATACCTTTAAAAATATTAATGGAATTATATTACAAATTTAACGCCTACGATTTAAAAGTAATAATAAAATTAGTCTGGCAATTGTGAAGACCCATGCTTGCTGCACAAGCATGGGTCTGCAAGGTAACAATTATATATATATATATATATATATATATATATATATATATATATATATATATATATATATATATATATAAATGTGTGCATTTAAAACCCCTTCCCCTGACCTTACCCTTTTGCCCTAATTTCCTAATTATTCTTTCTTTCTTCCCTCTTCTAATGTCTATTTCAATATTTAACTTGTAGGAAATTTTATTGAAGTTACAAAAAAAAAATGTAATATTATGTGTACAGTATAAATTTATTTTATTATTTTTAAATTGTAGGTGTTAAATTTGTAATATAATTCCATTAATATTTTTAAAGGTATGTTATTATTATTTTATTTATTTTAAAAAATAACTTTAATTTTTAAATGCTAGTTAAATTAATAGTAAGTTATTATTATTTTATTTTATAGATTTTAATAAATTGCTTTATTTTAAGTTAAAATAATAAAATTGTACATGTTTTTTTATGGTTTATTGTATAGTATAGACACAAGAATTATTTTTGGATTTTTTGATGTTTTATTTTTAATTAAATGCAGGTTTCAATATATATTATTATCATTTAGAAGCTGTACGAATTAACACGGGTCATATTTATGGGAAGTTATTAATAATTTAAGAAAAATATCGATCCGATGTAATATAAAATAATTTAGTAATTTTTTCAAATAAATATAATTTACCTTTATCTTTGTTGTAATTAGATATACTTTAAAAAATTTTACCAACTACAAATAAAATATAAAAATAATGTTAATGATAATATAATTTTTTTCCTAACCAAATAAATTTATACTACACAATACTCAAATCAAATTTTAAATCAAATTTTCTCAAAAATCAACACTAGCTATAAAAAAAATATAAAAATAATATTAATAAAAATATAATATTTTCTTAACGAAATAAAATTATACTACACAATATTTAAATATTACCTCAAAAATTATCATCACCAACAAATTATAAGTAAATTGGAAATAAAAGAAATGTAAATATTTGAAAGGAATCTCACAGTTGCTAAAATTAGCTTACAAATAGAAAATAAAAAAGAAGCTCAGCAGTCTAAAGCACTCATTACCAGCTTAGCTCACTAACACTCCAAACAACACAATGCAGAACATAACTTCCCTTACAATTACTTACAAATATATCAACTTTGCTTACTGCAGAAAAGACCAATTCGTGCATTTGAATAACTTAAGATTTAGAGAACTTTCATGTGGCAATATGTAATTGACAGAAAATAAACATATATTAATGCGTTATTTATCTAATAAATATATGCCTACATTAATTAACAAATATTTTAATATCTCATTTCTCTTTGCAGTACTGTGATCAATATTATATTTAAAATCATATTGAATAAATTCAAAAATAAAATAAATAAAAGTAAGTTGAATCTGACCTAATCTGTACAATGACAAAAATTATTATATATGCAATAAATATTTCAAAAGCATTGAGAGTTAGAATGAATTTATAATTTTATAAAACAAATGGTTGAAATTATTTTTTCAAACAAACAAACAAATTAAGCTGAATAGCATGTATGAGTTTGAATTAAAAAAAAAAAAGAAATAATATTAATTAGAAACCTAAGAAATCTCTCTTTTAAAAACAAATACAATGCAGAAAACCTGATAAGAAATCCTAAGAAAATAAATTTCCAGCAGCAGTAAAACATCAGATCAGGACACGAGGAAATAAAAACTAAAAAATCATCATTGATTTAGAAATCAAGAATCAGATATACGTAGAGGAGTAAAGGTATGAAGAAATCTTACCATTGTTTCTGGTTGCTCTCTTCTCCTCGAAGGAATTGATGAGCAGGTGCCGGCTTATCTTCTTACAGTGAAGATGGAGGACACAAAATATTAAATATATACAGACCTAAACTAAAACCCTAATTTCATTTTGTTTCTATTTAATTACTTTTTGTTTTTATATCTGCTTTTGAACTTCAATACCTAATTTCTTTCCACTGTTTTGATTCATACACTATAGAGTTCAAATTTGCGGTTTTGAACAACTCAAATCTAGGGTTTTCAAATATCTAAACATATCTACACGATTACTAACTTATAAACCATTCATTTATGTGTGTGTAATTTTATATTTGCAATTTATGGTGAATATGCTTATTGTTATTGTTATTATTATTATTGTTATTGAGGTTTAGTGGGCCTTGATCACTACATAATGGGGGTGCCCCTCTTCCTTGTTCAGACCCACCATTTTACAGTTAGTATTAATTACTAAGATCTCTAGTTTTACATTTTACAAATCCCATTGATATGAATTCACATACTCTCATTCAGGCAGCAAACAATACATAATTAAACCACAGAAAAATCTACATATATTTAATTGAATAACTTAAATTTAAAGCTTTTATAAATTCGGCAGAAGACACTAAACCAAATAACAGAAAGTCCAAATCTAGAACATTATTTGTGCAAATATATAGATATGTGTATTTCTACTAACTTTTCAACTTAATAAACATATTTGAAATATTATAATAAGAGCTCATGTTGTTTCTTTATTTACGCTACGATCTACATAACAAATAATATTCAATTATGACTATATAAATAAATGTAAGTTGAATGTAAGCCAGTCTGTAAAGTAATTAGATTTAAATTTACAATTAATATTTAAAAAAACATTGGACGGTGGATGGCAGTTTATAATTTTTAAGATTATTAGCTGGAGTAATAAACTAATAATGCCATCTTCTACTGGCTTAGATTTAAGAGAGAGGTCTCAAGTTTGAGTCTGTCCATCCTCTTTGCGTACGCCCCACATGCACCGGATTATAACCCTTTCCACAAATCCCTTTATAAAAATAATAATAATAATAATAATAATGCCAAAACAAATTAAACTAAATAGGATTCAAGATGTATAAATGAGTTTGATTTTAAAAAGAAAAAAAAAATAGGCTGACAAACTTTATTGAGATCTATCTCCTCCTTGTGAGGCTAAACTATATACTTTAGTGTAGCTTTCCATTCTAGAATTGTATGAATTAGAAACCTGGAAAATCTTCACATTTTCATGAACAAAATAATACATGCAGAAACTTTTTAAAAGAAGAATGAAATGAAATTAACCATGGTGGTTTCAATAAAAAATTAAAAAGAAATTAATTAAGCATGGTAGAATGAAATTAAAGAGAAAATACTTACCATTTTATAATCAGCTTTTTCATGGACATGAGATAATATTTGATAGATGAAACCATTTTACCACAGGAATTGAACACAAATTAATTTTACTGCTGCTCTAAATTAGGATCTGATGTAGGAGAAACTGGGAAAATGTTGATGAAATGCAACGCAAACTGATCTTCCATGTCTGCTTTTTACTTTCCAATTTTATATATTTATTTCCATTTTCAGGCACGAAAAATAAAAGAAAAGAAAAAGTTAGATATCCTATGCCTAACACTACAAGACAAAACTCCGACGGCTATTAAAATTTAAACTGAAAAATTCATATGATAGAACTTTTAAATTCAATATTTATAATCTATGTGACTTTTAGCATAAATATAAGTTATAATATAAATGTGCATATAAAAATATAGTTTTTGTTACCAATTAGGAGAAAGTTATTAAAATTTGAGATTTTTTATCTAATGGTATTCAACGTTACATGTAAATATAATATTGAATATAATTCAACGAACAGAAATTGCTATTTGGAATTGATTTTTTGCTTTAACTTTTTTTTTTTTTTTTATATATAACATTTCAAATTCTGGAGCTTAGGAATTGTATAATTTAGTATTACCGTGTTAGGTAAAATTAAAATCATAATATATTCAAGCATGTGCTAAAGCAGAAATTCAGATGTAAATTGAGGACGTGTGACCAAACACTAAGCGACAAATCTATGGCGGCTACTAAAAGCCAAATCTATTTATGGAATTTGAGTGCTCAAAATAAAACTTGAAAAAAAATTAATTTAAACATTATAAAAAGATGGACATTTATTTATGGACGAGGGAGTATAAAGAATTGAATAAAAATTTATTGATTTTACAAAATTAAATAAAAATAGGCAATTAATTCACAAACTAACTGTACGATGTAAATAGAAAGTTTATTTATTTTGCAATAGACAGAAAAAAAATTGAGAGATAAAATAATCGACAATAAACTCAAAAAGATGGATTATTAGTAATGTTGGCATGCATAATTATTAAGACAAACTCAATTATTTTTTGATTTAACTTTTCCTAGTATGTAATGATAGGAAACTAATAATAGAACACTAAAACATGGCAGAATACATAAATTATATGCATTTCAGGCTATTAAAGCTGAAAATTGTTGTGAATCACAATGTGTGATCATGGCAAAAGCCATATTTTAATCATATATTGAATAAAACCTCACTAAACAAACATTCATTTTGTGACTTGTCAGCTGATGCGCTTCTTGCAATACTTGTTTTTTTTAAAAACAAAAGTTCTTTCATTAACACAAATCAGCTTCAAGAGCGGAGAACAACCAAGGAGGAGGAGTATCCATCCAAATAACAAGGCCTGACAGAGAACGAGAACCCCTAGCTAACCTATGGGCGATCGAATTCGCTGACCTCTTAACAAAACCAAACTTAATGTTTGAAGAAAAAGAACTAAGACTTAGGCAATCATCGACAATTAGTCTTAGACTCGAACCATATTTAGACTTGGAACACAAAGCTTGTATTATGATTTTCGAATCAGACTCAATAATGACTCGCGAAATATCTTGAGATTTAATCCAACTTAAGACTTCACGAATTGCTAAGCATTATGACAAACTAGGAGAGTTTGAGTAAGGCAACGGACCCTACCCTGCTGCCAAGAAATGGCCTAAATCAGATCTCAAAATAAACCCAAAATCCGCTTTTTTCTCAGCAGCAAACAAAGCTGCATCAACATTGAGCTTAAACCAGGTTAGGGGAGGAGCTTGCCACCTGCAAATGATGTTCGTTGCTGAATTACTAGGAGCTACAGCCATTGACTGAAGAGAATTGATGGCCAAACATAATACCAAATTCATGTATCATGTATCCAAATTTGACTATCATAGAATTATTTTCTATTTAAATTCTAACATACAAATTAAGAGAATAAAAAATAAATTTAGACATATTCTTCCCATTATTATCTTTTTATTTGTGCCTCCAAATTGTTTTGTTTAATTTATGTTGATGACATTTTGGTCATGGGTTCTAATTCTAGCTTTGGTTGCTAGGTTGATTGGTTGCACCTAGGACTTCCCTGTGATTGATCTTATTTTCAGGTAGGCATGTAAACAAATACTAATATATGTATTCTTGATATTTTACTCATTCATACACAATGAATTTTGATGAAAAAAAATAAAGTACTTGAATAATGAGTATACTAACCTGCCAAGTGCTAACCTAATCACTACAAGAAAAACGTATTTTCCCGACGGAAATTACCGACGGAAAACATGTAATTTCCGTCGGAAAATAAAAATGCCGACGGAAAATGATTCCGTCGGCATATTATTTTCCATTGGAAAATTTCCCGACGGAAATTTTTCCATTGGAAAATTTACCGATGGAAAAGGTATTTTCGTCGGTAATTTACCGACGGAAAACAAATTTTCGTCGGAACAATTACCGACGGAAATTCCCTTTCCGTCGATAATTTTCCCGACGGCATAATAATTTCGTCGGAAAGTTACCGACAGAAAAGGTATTTCTGTTGGTAATTTACCGACAGAATTGCGCAGTCCGTCGGTAAAATTTACCGACGAAAATTGGTTTTCTGTCGGTAAATTCCCGACGGAAATACCTTTTCCGTCGATAATTTTCAAGAAAATTTAAAAATTAGATTTTTTTTATTTTGTTTTTATGCAGATATAACCTGTAAAATTAATTGCAAAATAATGAAAAAATAAAAATAATATCTAAATTTTAATATCCAATAATAATCGAATTTAATAATTGTGCTAATTATAAAGTTAGTAATTATTTAACAAAATAATATCCATATATGTCTAATACAAAATGATAACTAAGCTGATCGCAGCGGCTGAGAAGTACGATCAGACTGATGCGATAACGAGGCAAACATACCCTTCAAATTTGCCATCTCATTGCGTAGCTCAGATATGTAGTCGAGAGATTGTCGCCATCGAGCCTCTGAGTCTTGCCATTGAGTCTGTGACTGTTGCAATTCCGATCTCAGCTCACTTACAGTATTCCGAAGTTCAAGTACTTTTCTGGATGCAGACCGTCTATTAGATGCGGTAGTACTTGAACTTGAGGAATGCGAGTAACAGGATTTGGCCAAAAAACCTGAGCCAAATACCCGTCCTCGCTGGTCTTTACCACCAGCCACTTCATAATAGATCTGATTTGCATCAATATGATCAGAAGTCTGTGAGCATTGCTGAATTGCATCTTGAACTTGTTCCTGTCGTAGGACAAATATTTTATAATAAGTAACGATTAATAAGAACTAATCTTTAAAATTTGTAAAATATAGTAATTTGGACATACATGTAAAATCCTTGACCGAGAATTGATAAACGTTTGACCATCATGCTTGTTGGTGTCGGTGTGTAAGAATACCTCAGCGTGGGTAGCCAGTCAACCCGTCAATGCTCCCTGCAAACATAAAAAGAATTAAAGGTGAACTATAATTTATTGACTATTCGTACAAGTTTTTACTAAAATTTCGGCAGAGGTTCCCCTATATTTGAAGCATACCTCCTGTATACAAAGACAGAAAAACACTTCAAATTTCGAGATTATGCTACCATCCAACATTCAACAACAATGCAAACTCCTCACACAAGTAACATTCCCATCCTCCTCTATGGTAACGAGATAAATTTTAGACATTCTAACCATTAATTACAGTAGTAACAGTAATATTTTGTAATACTTACAAGTCTATCTGCATGTTCCCGATGGGGCATCGACCCTCCAGTGTGCAAGCATGAACTGAGTCCATCAGGTCCTCCCCGTCTGTTACTAGAATTCCTCTCTGAAATGGAAATGGCTTCAGGGGTCGCCCAATACTGTCTCCAATGTGCCCATAAATCTTCGATCATGTAGCGAGGTCGGACACCACCATCCTTTAACAAGCAGACTAAATCTCTGTAACATGCCCACGCACGAATCTCCCACACAGAATACATGATCTCGTCAAACGCCGGGTCCCAATAACATTTTTTCTTATGAGACAGACAGAACAAAAAACAAAATGTAAGCAAGAGTAAAATATAATTTGTTATGTAATAAAGTTTATCATAAATTTTTTACCTTGAATTCTTCGAAATAAAAATTTTTTATTTCCTCTGACACATTCTTCCAGACAAACCCATCGTATTCAATTCTGTTTTTGAAAGAGGTTGTCATTATGCGTGAGCACTTTCCTGAAGGATTCAATCTAAGATACAACAATGTGAATAATGTCAGTACAAGTAATAAATGTCATTAAAATCATAATGAAGTGAAATATTAATCACTTACTCCTCAGCTGTGATGTTGATGTACATTCTTCCATCAACTCCAATCGAGCCAGGCGTAGGCTCCTCCGCTTGTTTTGTTCCTGACACTTGAAGTGGCATAGAATCAGGGTGTACCGTATGAGTGGATTCAGTGGAAGGAGTGGTAGATAGTGCAACAGTTGGGATGGTCGGTGATACGGCAGCCTCAGTGCTGGCATTGAGCCCATGCGATGGGGATCCTCCATCACCAGTACTGTCATCGCCATCATGCAACCTGAGTCGTGGAGGAATCCCTGTTCTCTTCTTTCACTTAAACATTCTTCAACCTGATATTATAAGGAAAATGCATATTGTCAGATAATAGAAAATAATTACATTGTAATAAGCATATTAAACTAAAAACCAAGTCAGTGCAATATTAATTGTTCTCACGTGATAAGCAAGTAGGTAAATAAATTATTCGCTATCGTCACTAAGCTGTAAATCGTAATTCAAATCATCCTCATTTTTCGATGTATAAGAGGAAAATTCTGGCTCCTTATCAGATCCATCGCCAACCAAAGTTTCCTCATCATCCTCACAGTCAATGTCAACAAATTCATTGTCCACATAGTTCAATGGTTCGTTATCTTCAAAATTCAGAGAGTTATTAATTTCATGAACTTCCGGTTCTTCCTCTTGAAATGCATCATTATTTTCAGAATGTGCACTTTGTCCGGAGCCTTTCCTTTCATAAATGCCTCTTGGTTTTACTTTGCATGCTGCTAACCATTCCGATCTGTCTCGATTTACGCTTGGATAAGAGACATAATATACCTGGCCCACTTGCATTGCCAACACAAATGGTTCAAAATTCCTCAATCTTCTACGCTGGTTCACATCAACTAAATTGTATTTGGTATGTATTTTTGTTCCAACGTTAATAGTTGGATCATACCATTCACACTTGAATAATACATAGCGCTTTATTGGCAACGCGGGATACTCAACTTCAATTATATCAACAATTTGCCCATAATAATCCATCAGCTCTCCTTGAATGCAAACCCCACTGTTTACCCTTTTTTTGTTATGACCATGACTCTGCGTATGAAATTTATATCCATTCACGAAATACACCGGAAATGATTTAACATATCACAAAGGTCCTTTTGCAAGATCAATGATGTACTTGTTGTCAATTGCATTTGTTGATGCCTACATATTCCAATAAGCTAACATCATTTAAATCATATATTTCATATATAATTGTATGTATGGATTTGTATGGTGAAAATCACAACTTACATATGTCTTGAACCAATGATGAAAGTGCTTTTCGACTTCCTTGTTCACCTCATTTTCATTTTTTTCAGGCATTAGCTTCCATATCCATTCCTCATATAATCTAAAATGCCAAATTACAGCGTATATATTACACTCTTGATATAGTAAAACAAATAAACAATTTAGCGTATATATTAAACTTACCTCACAAAAGGCCGAACTTCCTCGCAATTCAATAAAATATAACTATGGGCCGCTATTAATTCATCCTCTATTAGCATTTTCCTTATTGACCGGCCATGTAAACGCCCAGGATATATGTAAAAATGGATCAGTTTCCGTCCTGATTACTTGATTCCCTGCTATCATCATTACGTGATACTTTCCGCTGTCTCGTGACTATATGAGGCTCAAAATAATGCGAACAAAAAGTACTTGCTTCTTCGACCAAATAAGTATTACATATTGAACCTTTAACTCTAGCTTTATTTTTTACATTTTTCTTCAAGTGAAACAAATACCTACATGAAATATCTTAATGCCATTAATTAGCATACAAAGGTATAATATAATTGCAATTGAAGGTCATAGATAGTTACCGCTCAAATGGATACATCCAACGATATTGAACAGGACCAGCGAGTTTCGCCTCATGTGCTAAATGCACGGGTAGATGCTCCATACAGTCGAAAAAGCTTGGAGAAAAAATTGCTTCAAGTTTGGACAGGATTACTGGAATTTCTATTTCCAATCTTGCCATATCTGCCGCATTTATCTCGCATGACGTTAATGTTCTGAAGAACATACTTAGCTCTATTATAGCTTCCCATACTTTTGTCGGCAATAACTCTCGAAATGCTATTGGGAGTAGCCTCTGCATAAAAACGTGACAATCATGACTTTTCATACCGAATAGTTTGTACTTTCTCATGTCGACGCACCTTGCCAAGCTGGAGACGTAACCATCCGGAAACTTTAGTCCTTTTAACCAATCACACAATACTTCCTTTTGTTTTTTATCCAAAGTGTAGCATGCTTTGAGATATTTTTCGGTTAAGTAATCTTTATCTAACTCAGGCCTCCTACATAACAATTTCAAATCTGCTCGTGATTTTGCATTGTTCTTGGTCTTCCCTTCTATATTCATAATGGTGTTGAACACATTATCAAAAATATTTTTTTCAATGTGCATCACATCTAGATTATGCCGTAACAAATTAGTCTTCCAATACGGCAAATCCCAAAAAATGCTTCTTTTCTTCCAACCAAAGTTTTTGTTGATTCTTCCATTAACTTCATCAGCATCAAGTTCTGTTACCTTAAGTAAACCCAACTTATCAATATCTTGTAAAATTTGCTCACTGCTTCTGATAACTGGAGGACTAACAAGAACAACTCTATTCTTAATAAATTTGTTCTTGTTCCGTCGGAACAGGTGATCAGGTGGAAGGAATTTCCTGTGGTTATCAAACCAAGAAGTTTTGCACCCATGTTGAAGATAAAATGCATTTGAATCATTGCCACAGTAAGGACATGCTAGTTTTTTAGCCGTGATAGGCAGGGAAGTCACTGACTGTCCACATTAATGCCGCTTTCATCATGAAATTTTGTTTAAGTAATGCATCATATGTTTCAACACCGACATCCCAAAACTGTTGCAACTCATAAATCAACAGTTGCAAATATACATCAATTCTGTGCTTCGAATTTCTAGGTCCTGGAATAATAATTGTCAAGAACATATATGCCTCATTCATACACATCCATGGAGGCAAATTATAAGGAGTAATTATGATTGGCCATGATGAATATTGTTGCCCTGATTGACCAAAAGGTTGAAATCCTTCAGTGCTTAAACATAGCCGAACATTTCGAGATTCAGCAGCAAAATCAGGATGGGTGTTATTGAAATATTTTCATGCAACTACATCAGATGGATGGCTCATTATTCCACCTGTACTTTTGTGCTCATCATGCCATCTCATGTGAGGTGCAATAACTTCGGACGCATATAGTTTTTGAAGCCTGGGAGTCAATGGAAAAAAATACATACGTTTCCATGGTACCAATTTCTGCTGATTACCACCACTTTTAGATTTGTACCTAAGTTGACTACAAAATTTGCACTCTTGTAAATTGATGTCATCCCTCCAAAACAACATACATCCCAACCGACAACAGTCAATTTTCTCGACAAGCAAACCTAAACCACTGATCAGTTTCTTCACATTATACAAATTATCAATCATTTTATGGTCAGGAGGCAATGATTCATTGTACCAAGCAAGTATTTGGTCAAAACTTTAATCCAAAATATGGCCTTCTGATTTTATATTCAATATCCGAGCTACAGAAGATAACTGAGTCATGTTATCGCAGCCTGGCCATAACTCCTGATCTGCTGAATTTAGCAAATCATAAAATTTTGTTGCATTTTCGTTAGGTTCTTCCAGCATTGGTGTACTTTCCCTAAAATCATGGCCAGCTGCATCATAAACCATTTGAACGTATGGATTATCAGTCATCCCTATATCATCGGCTCCAAATTCCCCTTCTCTTTCAAATTCACCCTCAGTTGTCGACATATTACCCACATTTCCCATCGATGTACTGCAGATTGATGGTTCTCCATGTCGTGTCCACTCAAAATAATTTGGAACAAATCCCTTTCGTAACAGGTGGAAATACACTTCATCGACTAACAGATAACTCAGGTGTTGGCACTTTTTGCATGGACATCTTATTTTAGCCCTATCCATATGTGCAGGTTGAGAACTGGCATATTCAATAAACGACTGAACCCCTTCTACAAATTCAGGATTAATGTAACCATCCCTTGTTTTCTGTCTATACATCCAAGATCTATCTACGTTACACATAATTAATTCCAAAACTGATACATGAACAAGAAGACATCTCAATTACAATTATAAAAATCTAATTCCGAAAAAAATAACTTAATATATTAGACAATAAAACTACTAACAACATGAAGAATACTATTAACACCTTTAATAGTATCATTTAAATTAATAAACTCATCAAAAAGAAAATATATATATATACAATAAAAACAAAAAAAAATAAATTTCTCATGGTTGCTTTTTTTGTTTTTCTATTTTTTATGTAGGAATTTTAATTTTTGTCTACTGTTATTACTTTCGGATATTTTATGTTTGATACAATGTTAATTTTTTGTGTACTCCTCCTTAACAATATGAATGTTATATTTGAATTTAATTGTATTCTACAATGATTCATAACAAATTTATTTCAATTACTTTTATTTTTTAATATTGTTTCAGTGAATTGTTTTATTAAATATTTTATTTTATGGTTGAGTATAGGTTGATATGTAATAATCTAAACAATTTTTCCATAAAACAGTCGATCTTTAACAAAATGAGGGAAATGCATTAAATTTCTTGTAACTTATCTGCACTGTTTGAAATGGTAGTAGAATAATTTTGAAATAAGAAGTGCTTTTTCATATAATTGATTTGGATATGGAATATTAGGAAAATTTTCAATTACTAATTTCTTTTTTTGAAAAATTCAATTATTAATTTTTTATTAATTTTGAGGTTATGTAATTGTGATAATTAATATATCTGATATAAGAAAAATGTGGCAGTATGATTTATGTTTTTGGTCCATACGAGTCATGATCCTTTAACTTAATATTTATAACCAATTATCATAACAGTCAGGCAAATATATATATATATATACTAATTTTAATTAACCATAATCCTACTAATAGTAATAGCACTAACAATCATCTATGTCAACAAATGTTTAACATTCTAACAACAATTAACACTAATTAATTCATTGTATTATTTAACATAAATAATTTAAATTAATTCTAACAACAATTAACACTAATTAAAAATTAATTTCTCATTCAAACAATATTTAATACTTCATATTTAACAATGTCTAATTAAGTTAAATAAATTAATAATAATAAAAATAATAATAACAAAATTTCCTAATAATAATAATAATAATAATAATAATAATAATAATAATAATAATAATAATAATTAAAAAAAATTAACAGAGAGGGGAGAGATCGGCTTACCTGATGTCGGAGGAGAGGAGGAGGAGGAGGAGGAGGGAGGAGGACGAGGCGGAGGAGGAGAGGCGGCCCATGCCGGAGCAACGGCGGTCAACGCCGGCGGAGAGGAGATGGCGCACGGGGGGAGGGACAGAAGAGGGAAGAACGGAGCGGGAAAAGAGGGAAGAGAGGAGGAGGAGGAGGGGAGGGGACCGGCGATCGGAGGGGAGGGGCAGATCGGCAGCAGGGGGCATTGGTAGGCGACGTGAGGGGAGGGGAGCAGAAACCAGAGGGCTGAGTGAGGGGAGAGGGAGGAGAGAGAGAGGATCAGGGGGAGGGGATAGTGGGTAATTTTAATTTCATTTTCCCGACGGAATGAGTTTTCCGTCGCTACAAATAGCGACGGAATAGTATTTTCGTCGCTAAAAATATTCTACTTATTATAATTAATTTTTTTTACCGACGGAATCACATTTTCGTCGCTAAAAATAGCGACGAAATTAGATTCCGTCGCTATTTTTAGAGACGGAACAAATTTCCGTCGCGAAACGTAAATTAATTTTTTTTCTTTTTTTTTACCGACGAAATTATATTTTCGTTGCTAAATTCTGGAGGAAAAGTTTGGCACCATTTTTAGCGACGGAAAATAATTTCCGTCGCTATTTACCGACGAAATATCTATAGCGACGGTATCAATTCCGTCGGTAAATTTTCATCGCCATTTATCCAATTTCTTATAGTGAATAAATCTACCACAAAATAAAAATAATAACCGAAAGAAAGGCAAGAAAACACGAATTTGATGGAACAAGTCGTTTTGGCATGTGGTAAAATGAGGTTCTAGACGCTATCTTCCAGTAAGTTCTAGACATTGTCCTTGAAGAAAAGAAACTAGATGATATTGATGAGATAGAATGGAAGCGCCTTAATCGTTTGACATGTGGTACAATTCAATCGTGCCTTTCTAGAGAGTAAAAGTATGCTTTCTCGAAAGAAACTTCTGCAAGTAAATTGATGAAGGTACTGGAGAAAAAATTCTTGAAAAAACAGTCAGAATAAGCTCCACATGAAGAAAAGACTGTTTCATTTTAATTATATTTCGGGTACCATAATAAATGATCATATCACCAGTTTTAATCAGTTAGTCACCGATTTATTAAATATTGATGTGACATTTGAACATGAAGATCTGGATTTGATGTCATTGGGATCCCTTCCTGAGAAGTTTGAGTTTCTTGAAATGACTCTACTTCATGGGAAGGCTGCTGTGACTCTCAGTGAAGTTTGTGCTGCCTTGTATAGTTATGAACTGAGAAAGAAGGATAAGAAAGAAAGCACTAGTGGAGCTATAGAAGCTCTAATAGTAAAAGGTCAGTCGCAGAGCCAGACTAAAGGCAAGAAAGGGAGATCGAAGTCGAGGATCAAATTGGGCAAAGACGAATGTTCTTTTTATCGGGAAAAAGGGTACGAGAAGAAAGATTGTCCTAAGCTGAATAATAAAGGCAAACCTGATAAGGGAAAGACTGTTGCAGATTCAAATGTAGCTGAGTGTAATGATGAAGACTCAGATTTTTTACTTGTTATTACATCGTCAACTAGCTCTTCTAGTGTATGGCTGCTTGATTCATGCTGCAGTTATCATATGTGTCCCAATCGGGATTGGTTCTATGAATTTAGAGAACTAGAATATGGAGTTATTTATACAGCAAATGATATCCCTCTCACCACACATAGGATTGGTTCTATTCGTTTGAAAAATCATGATGGATCAATCAGAATCTTGAAGGATGTTCATTATGTGCCCAGTTTGTCAAAGAATCTCATCTCCATAGGGGCTCTAGAAGAAAAAGATTTCGAGGTGCGAGCAAAATATGGAGTAATGAAGATAATGTCTGGTGCACTTGTAATGTTAAAGGAAATTCGAAAGAATAACAGATTGTACCACTACCAAGGTACTACTATTGTTGGTATAGCAGCAGTGACTTCTACTAATGAAAAAGAGTTAGAAGCAACCACGTTATGGCATATGCGCTTAGGGCATGCAGGTGAAAATCCTTGAATCTCCTGGTGAAACAAGGATTGTTGAAAGGAGTTCAAACTTGCAAATTGGATTTTTGCGAGCATTTTGTCAAAGGGAAAAAGACAAGGGTGAAATTTGGAATAGCAATCTATGATACTAAGGGTATTTTGGACTATATTCATTCTGATGTTTGGGAACCTTCCAAGACGGCTTATTTGGGAGGAAAACACTACTATGTGACCTTTGTTGATTATTTTTCCTGGAGAGTTTAGGTGTATACTATGAAAACTAAGGATGAAGTGCTAGGAGTTTTCTTCAAATGGAAAAAGATGATAGAAACTCACACAGGCCGAAAGATCAAGCATCTTCGTACAGATAATGGCGGAGAATACAGGAGTGATCCATTTATGAAGGTGTGTGAAGATGAAGGCATTGTCAGACATCTTACAGTTAGAAAAATACCACAACAGAATGGGGTGGCAGAACACATGAACCGGACATTACTGGAGAAAGTTCGGTGTATGTTGTCCAATGCTGGGTTGGACAGAGAATTTTGGGTTAAAACTGTTACATATGCTTGTCATCTCATTAATCGCTTACCATCTAGTGCTATTGGTGGTAAAACTATAACTCCAAAAAGGGGTCTAGTAGGATTTGCATAGTTAATTAGATATGTATGGAATGGATTTAATTAAGGACCAATTGATGAGTAAAATAAAGTTTTAAAGGAAAGAAATTTATTAAGTGAGTGATTGGTAATTGAACAATGATCAAATTGAGATAAGCCAAGAACTTTATAAGTTGGACCAATTGGAGATTGACACATGGCAAGAGTAGTTAGGGGGAATTAAATGAGGAAATAAAAGGAGGGGAGAGGGCAGATTTTTTTGCTTGGCTTCCCATTGCTCTCTCTTCCTGCGTAAGCCTCTTCCTTTCTTCTTCTTCATTTCATTTCTTTCTTCTTTTTCTTTTCTTGGTTGATCCTCAAGGTTGAAGCTTGGGTTTTATGAGTTTAAGAGATGGTTTCAAAAAGGTAAGTTGGTTTAAAAGGTTTTTTCTTCTTTCCTTCAGTTTGATTGAGTTTATGGATTTTTGATTCAAGTGGTTTGGTTAGTTTGATTGCAAGAATCTGAAGATAAGAAGAAGAGCAAGGGTAAAGAGAAGGTTGGGTCTTGATCAAGAGTGGATTAGAGCTGCAATTTTGAGGTTTGGGAGTTTATGTGCATCTGATGTGCTTGGTTTTAGTTTGAATTTCTGGAAATTTGAGTGGTCTAGTGTGTGGTTTGATGAATGTGTTTAGTTGAGTTTTGTTATTGATATGATTTGTTAGATGTGTATTTTAGTATATGAAAGTTGAATTGAGGATTTGCATAAGTTAGAACCAAATTCTGGATTTAATACTTTGATGTGAATTCTTGCCAACTTAATTGTCTTAGTTAACATAAATTGCTATGTATTTGATTATAAGCATGTTTTAAAGTGAATTTGATGTTTTGGTTGAGTGGTGTGCTTGAAGATTGAGTTTTGGATGATTTTGGTTTGAGGGAGAGGAGTGTAGATTAGCAGTAGGGGTGAGGAGCTCGTCTCTGTCGCGAGTGCGACCTCGGTCGCGAGCGCGACAGAGAGTTCGGTAGTCGAGCCCCTGCCTGGCCAGGCTGTCTCGCGAGCCCACTTCCGTGGGCGAGTATGAGGCCGACCTGCCGCCCTCTGTCTTGAGCACGACAGAGGCCTGTTGGCTGTCTTTCGTGAATGTAGAGCTGTCGCGAGCGCGACCCTCCCCTGTATTTCAAAAATGTTTTGTTTTGTTAGGCTTTGCATGGTTTCTCACTCATGTTTCTTTATGATCATAATTATCATTAGCTAATATTGGTATTGTTCATCAGCTTATTATAATTTTTTTTATTATGATTAGTGATGGGATTCTTCGGTATTGTAAAGTTTGATAGATATGGTAGAGTGTGTTGTATAAGCCTGAATGGTCATAGTAGTGGATAGATAAACATGCTTATAAAGGGTTTAAGTGCAGCTTCTTCTGTTGACCCCGTTTGGTTCTTACGTCGATCCCATTTGGGTCTTAGTGAATTATTTTAGAGACTTCGGTCTTTTTTGCTACCTTCGGGTATAAAATGTTTTGGGACTTATGTCTTTTATGTGTTAAGATATTGTGTCCTATCAGTATCTTCTGTACCCGAATCCACTGTTGATGGGAACTCAGGCTAAAATATGTTATGTGTGCTAGTACTTGAGTATACCGTTGAGTGTAGTGAATTATTATTTTGTTGTGACATCGTTGTGCTTTAGAAATGCTTATGTAGTTAAATGTGTTGGTAATGCATAGCTATGTTAATGCATTTTGTTCTTTACAATTCATACTATAGTTTCTGTTTATTTTATATTATATTTTATTTTATTGTTCTAGTTATTTGTGACTTCGTCAGAAGTCTTTTATCTCTGTTTCTCCCCACTAAGCGTTATCGCTTAGCACGGGTATTTTTTCATGTACGTGGCAAGTTGATTATTCGGTATGGAGCATCTGCAGGTCAACCACTAGAAGTTAGAGTGGATTTCTTTTGTACTTTTCTCCTGTGTTTTTTTTTTTTTTTGTATAGGCTTTTATATAGAATATTATTTTGAATATGTAAAAGAATGGTACATGTTTTGTAAAAGGATGTTTTTGTAATCTTGATTAATTTTATATATATGATTAATGGACCTTTATATTGTTTGAGTTGCATGCTTTTGTTTCAGAATGTATGTATATATGTTTTTGTCCTATGTGTAAGTGTGGCTTCTCGGTATCCTCCCAAGGAGTATTGGGGTGTTACAAAAATGCCATTGGAGAAATGGTTTGAAAAACCTACTACAAATTATAATTCCTTACATATATTTGGTTCCACTGTATACTATCATATTAAGGAATCAAAGTTGCATCCACGTATAAAGATAGCAATTTTCATAGGGATCACCTCTGGTGTGAAAAGATATCAAATTTGGTGCCCAGAGTCAAAGAAAATAATTTTCAGCAGGGATGTTACCTTTGATGAATCTACCATGTTGAGAAAGGTGACAAATGAAAGTGTTAATCAGACAGATGGTACTCCAAAACAGGTGGAGTTTGAAAGAAAAATTGTTAGCCCGGCAAATGATGAAGCAAATGCAGAAACTCCTATGGTAGATGAGGAGTCAGATGAAAAAGAGATTTTAATCCAAGAACTTCTACAGCAACCTGAATCAATTGTATTAAGTAAGCCAAAGAGGACAATCAAAAGGCCCGCTCGTTATGTTGATATGGTAGCTTACGCATTTCAAATTGCAATTGATGACATTCCTATCACTTATAATGAAACAATCAAAAGTTCAAAAGTATAAAAGTGGAGGAAAGCCATAAATGATGAAATGCAGTCCCTTCATAAGAATGATATGTGGAAGCTAGCTAATCTCCCAAAGGGAAAGAAGGCAATTTGGTGCAAATGGATATATTCAAAGAAAGATGAATTTCCTGACAAGGATAATATTCGCTACAAAGTAAGGCTGGTAGCTAAAGGCTACGCTCAGACGGAGGGAATTGACTATAATGAAGTTTTTTCTCTAGTTGTAAAACATTCCTCCATTCAAATTTTATTGTCTTTGGTAGCACAATTGGATATGAAACTAATTCAGTTAGATGTAAAAACTGCATTTTTACATAGAGATTTGGAGGAGAAAATCTATATGGTTCAACCCGAAGGATTTAAAGTTGTTGGAAAAGAAAATATATTGAAAAATCATTATACAGATTGAAGCAATCTCCGAGACAGTGGTACAAACGATTTGATAAGTTTATGATGGGGCAAAAGTATACAAGAAGCAAATATGATCATTGTGTGTATTTGCGCAAGCTACAAGACGGATCCTACACATATCTTCTTCTTTATGTCGATGATATGTTGATAGCTTCCAAGAGTCTGATAGAGATTGAGAAGTTAAAGACTCAGTTGTACAGGAAGTTTGAAATGAACGATCTAGGTAAAGCCAAAAAGATTCTCGGTATGGAGACAAGCAAAGATAGGGAATTGGGGAGATTTTGTTTGACTCAGAAACAGTATTCAAGAAAGGTGCTAAAATGTTTTGGCATGAATGAAAAGTCAAAACCTGTTAGTACCCCTCTTGCTCCTCATTTCAAGCTCAGTGCATCTTTGTCTCCAAAGAATGAAGCAGAACGAGAATACATGGCAAAAGTATCGTATGCAAATACTATCGGTAGCTTGATGTATGCTATGGTGTGTACAAGGCCGGATATTTCACAGGCAATTGGGGTTGTGAGCAGATATATGCATAATCCTGGAAATGAGCACTGGCAAGCTGTGAAATGGATTTTGCGGTATATTCTGAACACCATAGATGTTGGTTTGGTATTTCAGCGGGATGATCAAGATGGTCAATGTGTAGTTGGATATTGTGATTCCGACTATGCTAATGATTTGGACAAACGACGATCAACTACTGGTTATGTGTTTACTCTTACGAATGCACCAGTTAGTTGGAAGTCTACTTTATAGTCAATAGTTGCTTTGTCCACTACGGAGGCAGAGTATATGGCAGTTACAGAGGCTGGGAATGAGGCAATTTGGTTTCAATGGTTACTTGGTGAATTAGGGGTTCAACAGAAGCACATCAAAGTGCATTGTGATAGTCAGAGTGATATTCTTTTGGCAAATAACCAAGTTTATCATGCAAGAACGAAGCATATCGATGTTCGTTATCATTTTGTACGAGAGGTTCTGGAAGAAGATGGAGTAACAATCCAGAAGATTAGGAGCACTGAGAATCCTGATGATATGTTGACAAAAGTGGTGACTGCGATCAAATTGTAACATTGTTTGGACTTCATCAATATTGTTAAAAGTTGAAGTTGGGCGCTTTGAAGCGCATTTGGCGACACTACTAAAATTAAGTTTTGTGGGAGATTTGAAAATGTGAATTGCGCTAAGATGGAGGTTTGTTGAAAAGTCAATAAAAGTGGCTTATTCACATATCCTACATCGAGAAAATGAAGGAAAATAAAAAGTTTGATCACCTATATAAATAAGCTTCCTTTGATTAGTTTAATCATCCCAAAATTGTCATTTTTAACTAAAGGCAAAATTCTTTCTCTTTTTTGTAAATATTGAACTTGTATTATTTTTTTTGAAATACTGAAATATAATTTGGTAGTATCCGATTACGTAGGCATAACTGAGTGAATTTCGCTAAATTCTGGTGTTTTTTATTTGTCTATTTAATAGTTATTGTCGGATATATTGTTAGTAAATTATTGTGCTGTTAAATTACTTAGAAAAATTCTATTTAAAAAGATTGGATTTTAAGTGTGATCGTTTGTGACTCCTCCAGTTTTTTCTGAAAATTTTATCTTGTATATTTTTTCAGTACAATCGTTTATATTTTATTCATATGCACAATAGTATTTGAGTTGAATTTGATAAAAATTAACTTGAGTTTCCGTGACAAGATCTATATTCCGCCCACTGTTTTTCCATTAGGAACAGATAAGCTTCCTAAGCGGAGGAAATTAAGGAAACCGGAGAAAATAAAATAAAGAAATATTTTTACTCACTTTCCCATGAACATGATAGATCTGTGATTCTGACATCTCCAAATTAAGAAACATAGTATTACTAAATAAAGTAGCGTAGACATCAATTATGCATTTAATTAATTTTCTTTTTTTTATAAGCTTTTTTTTTTTTATGAGCCTAGTTGCTCATATATATATATATATATATATATAGTTTTCTAAAAGAAAGCCTACTTGTCAATGATATCAAAATAATTTACTTTCCTAGTATTACTTTTTTATTATTATTATTAACTAGATGTAGATGCAAAGATTTAAAAAATAATAATAATAACTTCCTGTTGTTCCATCCTTTTCATCTTTTCGTGGAAATGGGATTGCGTTGAACTTTGAGCAAATTAATTAATTAAAAAGCTAAATTTATTTTTTAAAATATTCATTGCTTTCTTTTTCACTTTGATCTTTCAATTTTTTTTCTTCCGCCACTGCCAAGCTATACTCATTTATAACACCAAAAGAAGAAGAAGAAAATGAAGCTTAATTGCGATTTATGACAGTCTCGTTGCATTATTTTTTTTTCCCTTATCAAACTAGGCATTAAAAAACGTAGTAACAATATAAGTACTTACACCAAAAAATCTAAACTTAATATATAGTTTTTCCCTGAAAGTTTACCCAAAAACTTTTTGCTCATCTAAACGTTATAAGTACCAAAACTATAACACACTAAACTTGACAAAAATACATCTATATATTTCTCTACCTTAATTAATCAGACATTATGGCGGCATTACTCTAAGCAACCTCCTTCAACTTTCTTCTTCTTGCTGGTTTATTAATTTATTACGCCATTAACTACTCAATTCAACTCTTTCATGGCCGCAAGGTCGGAGGCACCACCTGTTTCTTCTAGAAGACAGCGATCTTCTAACGTTTGACACTGTCCAAATACCTACACATTCTCGTTTTCTTTCACTTGTATTTTTTGAACCCGTGGCTCATCACTACAAAACTTGGATATTCAGAACTTTGTTTTTTTTTTTTTTCTTTTTAAACACTAGCTTCACTTGTTATTTTAATCTATCATTAGAGTCTAAACATATATCTTTTTAGGGCTATGAATATAAATGTCATAAAACTAATACAATTGAATCTTAATTAGGGGACAAAACAAACATGATTTGCAGATGATAAAGATATATTAAGTTCTATATTGACTAGAATATAGTATTATAAATTCAGTACTTTGTGGTTATCAACTTGTTTTATCAATCCGCTCTTCCCCTGATAGGTTGTGTTTATATCTATATTGAAGGACAAATCTAGTAAAAATTTGTACTTTTTTATATTTGTCTCCACTAAAAATATTGTTTTGTCACTACGACTTTTTTAATCTATATATTTTATTCATGTGTTGTGTAAAACATAATATAGTATAATAAATTTATTCCGTCTGAAATTAAATTTTGAATTCGTCTTTTACAATATTTGTCTTGAAAAATCGAGTTTGACTATTGTGGGCTCAAGATATATAGGTTCTATGCAATTTTTGGAGTTAATTTGACTAAATTATAAGGTTTTATTGTCACATATTGCCTGAATTTGTGACCAATTAATATTAAAGTCAAAACAAAATTCTAACAGTAAAATGCTTGAATTAAGATTTCTTTTCGGTCAAAGTAACTTTTACTTGAAAATGAAATGTAAACGTATAAACTCCATCCTATCAATACATATAGGACACAAATTGGCACGTGTTTATTCAGATCTCCATCCAATAAAATACCATGTCACTCAAATTGACATGTAAAATTAAGTAAAATAATTTTTTTTCTTTTGTGTCATATTAGACGCCATATATACTGCTAACGTGGCTTTTCTTTTAACTGAGTGTTAATGTAAATTGTTGATTTATACCCTATGTGCATTGTTAGAGTGAATTTCAGCATCTACTTTTATTTTTTGGGTGATGGTTACTTGTGTTGTAAAAAATCTCAGTTAAAATATTTTATCATTATAATTTTTTTTATAACTTTAATGTTAATCGGTAATAAGCCTGTTTATCAAATCAATCCGGTTTACTGGTTGCCTTAAGCTTTATGAAATTCTTGTGATAGAGTGTTTGGTCTTTATAAACATGATTACCTGTAGAGCATCCATCTTCTAATTGGTAAGTTGATACCTTGAAGAGACTGTCTTAATTATGATTTCTTTAGGAATATAATGATCATCAAATAATATGAGTTTCACCATTGACTTCTTGTAAAACATGTTGACTCCATCAGAGGTAAGCTACGTCAGCGGAGGAAAATAAGGAAAACGAAGAAAATAAAATAAACAAATATCCTAAGTCACATTCCCATGATAGATCCTTGATTCTGACATCTCCAAATTATCTAATTCAGAAGCATAGTATTACCCATTGGAAAGTAGACATTATGCATTTAATTATGTTTTTTTATATAAGCCTAGTTATATATATATATATAGTTTGCTACAGATGCCCACTTGTGAATCAATGATATCAAAATAATTTACTTTTTTAGTATTACTCAATTTTTCTTTGTTCTTTTCTATTGGGCAGATGTTGATGCAAAGATTTAAAAAAAAAAACATAATTAGTTAATAACTTCATATTATTCCACAAACAATTAAGCCTTAATTCCATACTAAATGGGATATAGGCAGGGCTGAGAAAAAAATCAGTTGAATCGGTTAATTGAAAAATCGGTCCGAAATCAAATTGATTTTTCAATTAACCAAACTGATCGGTTCGATTTATGGTTAATAATATTTTGATTTTTTTGTTTCAGTTTACTGTTTGAAAAAACCAATTTTTTTCAGTTTTGTGATATGATGTACCGGTTAACCGATTCATATTTACATTATATTTTTATTTTTATGCTTTAAAATTTTTTGTTTTTTTAATTTCTCTTTACAACTTACATAGAGTAACATTTTAATGTAAATTTAAATTATATTTTCTATCTTCAGTTCCCTCTTTCCAAAGCCATATCCTTGGCATGAAGAATTCAAAGCTCATCTAGATAATCAGATCCTAAATCCTCAAATACAAACACATCATTATCTTCACATTTAGTTGCCTGTTTTCCATTTGATCCTAAATATAATACGATGTGATAAGTCCAACCAGCAATGTAACCATTTTTCCTCGGTAAAAAATGCAGGATTTTGATTACAATATTACTATTCCTCTGGATGAGGATCTGCATGCCTTGGAACGAATGGGAACAAAATGTTAGATTTTGTAATCACTATGTTTAATTTGATGACTAGCAGTCAATTAAAAGCAAATTACAAATGTCTTTTCTGAAAAAAAAAACTTTGAAGATTAAAACGCAATTACAATTGCGAAAATACGAAAAACAAGGTTTGATCTTACAAAACCACACAAAGACTGCCTTCCTATGGTAGCAGGGTATTAGTAATTGGTGCATATACAAGACATATACACAGCCATTTCTTTTTCATATAACCGAACCAAAAGCAAGATTAAATCCAGAAAGAGGAAGGAAAATCAAGAATTAAGATCTGGAAAACAAACGCAAATTCACCAAGAACTACTAAAATTTCAATATTGGCATGAAGAACTCAGAAGCTCTTCCAAATACTCAGAACCTAAATCCTGAAATACAAACACATTATCGTCTTCACAATTAATTTCCTGTTTCCCATTACTTTTTGAAATTCTTCTTCTGATAGAGTGTTTCTCCTTTAAAGCCATCACCGGAGAACATCCATCTTCCAATCGATGCTTGACATCGTGGAGAGAATCTCTTACAATTTCTTCAGGAAAATTAAGAACAGCCATAGAACCTTTCATGGAGAAAGCAGCTTGATCATATGCTAAAGCAGCTTCTTCAGCAGTATCGAAAGTTCCTAACCAAACACGAACTCCATTTCTCGTTGAATCTCTTATCTCCGCTGCGTACTTCCCCCATGGCCTCCTTCTGACTCCTCTGTATGATTTCTGATGGGATGAACTACATTTCCCATTAATTATCTCTTGTTTAGATTCGTGTTTTCCATGGTAATGTTCATCAAAATAAATGATTTTCTGATTTGGATTATTGAAATGAAAGGAGGAAAAAGAGAGCTCCATGTCGTTAATGATTAGTACCAACTACCAACCAAAATGTGTTGTGCTTGGCTTCAAAAAATTACTTTACGAACTGCTATTTACACAGATCAAAGACCAATAAACATTCAGATCAACAAATATAGAATTGGCCATGGCTGTCTAACTGTCTCTTTTCGTCGCAGCACTAACCATACAAACTCCATTTAAAAAGTTTAGAGACATACAGTACCTAAATGAGTTTGTATTAGATAGTTAAGCTATTAATACAGAAATAACATGTTATAGCGGCCTATCATTAATTAATAGTATCTTTTGATTATGAATAGGACAAATATTAAATAATAAATGGTGGGATGACTACATGAGCTTATTACCATGATGCCAAATTACCATTCATGTCTAAAAGAAAAAAAAAAGTTTGAAAATTCACAATCTTAAATATGGATTAAAGGATACCAATCTTTCAGTTTCGGAAAGAAAAGTAAATTAGAATATATATATATAGAAAATAACATTCGTGTTAACCATGATCAAACCTTCATCAGTTTATGTTTGTAAATAATTCTAGTCGGATAAGTATCGTTTTAATTATTTAATTGATAACAAATTAATAATATATATATATATATATATTATGTTAATTTAAAAAAAAAGTCAGGTATTTGCTTATCTGTTAAGCACATGCCAGATTAAGTCATTTAACATTCGAGTCTGGCGCCAGTTTTTTTTGTATCCCGACATTATAATTAACAAAACGTTTCTAGTGTTTTCAAACAAAACAAAACATTTAAAATAATAGTTTTTTTAAAAAAAAAAAAAAAAAACCCATTTACAATAATAAGGCAAGTGGCTATTTATACACTACTGAGGTTATAAATAAAAATATCCTTTGAGGTAATATTCTTTTCATGGATTAACTTGTATGATTATGTCGACTGAAGTAAAAATTACAAAAAAAATTATTTACTCATCTTTAATAATAAAAATATTAGAATTATATTACGGAAACAAAATTAACTCCAACTCAATTTTTTTTATCAGAAACTCTAAATTTTATACAAAACATATATAATTAATACATTCTTAACATGTAAATGCAAATTCAAACTTAAAGATAATATGAAAAAAAGACTTGCTATTTCCATTATATAACAAAGTTAACTTGTTTGCACTTGTTTTTTTCTCAAAAATGTGGCTAAATGGGTCATATAATTTTAAATTTGACAACAGTTTTTAATATGAGCATATTATTTTAAAAAAAAATAAAAATTATAAATATACTAAGGATGTTTCGCTGGTAAATAATAGTCTTTATTTTTTTAATAATTTAATTTTAAATTAAAATAATTTTATATATGAAACATACAATCACATCTCTTTCACTAATTTAACCAATTCTTGATTCTAGAATAGCAAATCCAGTTACATCATGCATCATAAGAAAATATGAATGACATGAAAATAGCTGCAGCAATAAAACCAGTTAATAATGTAGGCTTTATAATTGATTCCCCAATTTGTGTAAATAAATCAAAACGTGATGCGGACGAGTTGATCTTTCAGTATTTGGAGCGAGTCGAACGGGCCATTCAGTCATAACTTTTGCTACGGATGTCCGATTGCTTATTATAATATATTTTCGAAAAACTCGTTTTGAGCCAGGAGCATTTTACTAGGGCATAGCCCCCCGTAACAGCCATTTCGGGCTTTTAAAAACTTCGTTTAGAATTTCGTTTTTCAATTTGAAGTTATATTCGTAATTTTGTTAATTTCTTTAATATAAATTGTTTGTTACCCTATTTTGAAAGGGATTTTTTTTATTTTAAATATAATTATACTTTTCTGGATACTTTCGCTGCGTCAAAACATCATTGAAAAACAAACATAAGATTCTTTTCAAATAAGTTTTGTCTAAATTTGATATAATTAAATTTTATAAATCAAACCAATGATAAATTATCATTTGTATAAAATTGGTTGAAAAAGATGTGAAATGATGGTTAGCATAATAGCATGTATAAATGTCAATACAGATTGTTTATTTCATAAAATTTACCTAAAGAGGATTTAGACAAAAAAAAAATCGATTCTCAAAGTTCATAACAATTTACCATAGATTATTACCATTACTGACGCGGATCTAATTTAAAAAGAAAGCAATATAGTTTTTCATTTTCCCTTATTAAAATATGCTTCTAGTGACATTAACATATTGTTAGTGAGACTAATTAATTAAGTTTTCTCCTCGAATATAAATCCTGTTAGAAATTGTCTTTCATTTTGTATTTTTTTTGTCTTGTTTTTTCAATTCTTTAAGCAAGTGAAAATAATTCTCTTCTTATTATATAGAATCGAAACAAGAAGACCCAGAACAGGTGGTCAATATGAATCCACAATCCAAGCAAAAATAGAGTATATCTCAGGCTACAAGGAGGCTGGGATGCAGCAACCCTGAACCTTCTTAGCAATTTAATTAATTAGGAAAATCTTTTACGTAAATTGGTTTGTAATCTTTTACAAAACCAATTTGGTGTTTACTTTTTTTTTATACTGATAACTGGTAGCAAAATTTCAGTCACTTGAAAATAACACTTGCATGGATTTTCAGCAAAATAGATTTTGATTGTAAAGTTAATAAAAAAAAATTAGGTTAAAAAGATATTCTGAAAAATAAAGTTTAAAGAGTTTATATGGTATTTGTCCTAATAGCATCAAAACAAGTCAGACTATTAAAACAGTTAGTAACAGTCAATTACTTATAACAGAACGCCTAAACTCATTAAATGCAGTTCTTAAATTTTATAATGTTTAGACAGTTTTTGTATCATTTACTTCATCCATTTCTTTTTATTTGTTTTGTTTTCACTAATATTAAAAAGTATTAATCTCAAAAAAAAAATATATTAATTAATTAAATTTAAATTTTAGACAATATTAAATGATTCAATGCACAAAATCTTTTAAAAAAATTGCTTTATAATCTTTTACAAAACTAAATTGGTATTTATTTATTTATTTATTTTTTACTGATGACTAGTAGCAAAATTTCGGTCACCTGAAAATAACACTTCGATGAATTTTCGACAAAATAGATTCCAGTTGTAAAGTTAATAAGAAAATTAGGTTAAAATGGTATTCTGAAAAACAAAGTTTAGAGAGTTTATATGGTATTTGTCCTACTAGTATCAAAACAAGTCGGACAATTAAAACTAATTAACAGTCAGTAACGATCAATTATTAATAACATAATGCAAAAATTCTTTAATTGTAGTTCTTAAATGTTTATAATGTTCAGACAATTTGGACCCATTTCCGAACTTAGAAGAAACCGATTACACATTTCAGTTATCATTTGGTAACGTAATTTAAGGTTAATTAACTCACGATCACTCAACTTATTACTTATCGCGCAAAATTAATCAACTTTTTTTTTCGACTTAAATGTTACTGAATTTCTAATATTTTTGCAAAAAAGTTATGTACCGACTATTCGTCGTCACGTGTCATATGCCGTGTCATCAATCTAGTAAGCGTACTCTCCGAATTCCGGTTTACATGGCATTTTTGTAAAAATATTAGAAATTCAGTGACATTTAAATCGAAAAAAATAATTCTGTTACTTTTTCGCGATAAATGATAAGTTGAGTAACCGTTAGTGAAATTTAACGTGTAATTTATATCACTCTCATGAAGCTACCAAATTGATCATAACTTATTTCAGATCAGAATTCTGAATCTTTATTCTTAATTAAAACAAACAGAAGCCTTTTTTGAATTCAAAGGGTCAAATTTTCCTCCTCTTTTAATTGGTTCTTATTTTCTGACTTGAGTTTGAATGCCGCTTCGTTTATTTCTTCTAGAACAGAAAAACAAAGGAATTATTAAATTTCCATAGATATTATTTTATTATATAAAAAAAATACAGCTTGAAAATTAAAAAAAAATGATAATAGATATCTAAGCGCATAATTCCAAGTCAGGCTCACACTGGGCTTGCAAAAGTTTTAACCCAGTTGATTATAACTCGTTACGAGTTTTTTTGGGTGTTTATAAAAAAAATGAGATTAATAATTTTAATTTATGGTACTAGAATTGAAAAAATATATTGATAATCGATTTTTGTTCTTCATATCATGTTGCCTTATGTTTCAAGTTGATGATTTTATATGTTCTTCAGGACTAGATTTTGATATTAGTTTTGGATCTACTAATATTACATATAATCATTGTTTTCTGACCAGCTAAAATGGAGGCAAGTATAGGTTAATGAATCTGTTAGGATCTAATTGAATCATACCAAATAAATCATAAATAAATTAAGTTATAAACAGTCGGATCACAAATATCATAAATGAGTTGAGTTATAAACAGTCAGATCACAAATAAGTTAAGTTTTATTGTACTATCCTTTATTTTTTCGAAAAAAGAATTAATTAAAAACAATAATTTTTATAATCACGTTATATATAAAAGAATAAAAGTTATAAATTATAAAAAAGTATAAACAGGTGATAAACGGTTAGATCAAACCTGGTCACAAATCGAATGGGCTGGATTGAGTCATTTTGTAAGTCAAAGATATTGTTGGGGTACAACCCAAGTCCCACACCGAAAAATTAAGGAAAGAATACCTTGAATATAAAGAGTTCACCTAACTCTATTAGTACGAGACCTTTTGGGAGGAACCCAAAAATAAATCCGTGCGGATTTAGCCCAAATCGGACAATATCATACTAATATGGAGTTAAGTGACGTTTGGCAGTACTAGCAAGTGGTATCAAAGCCGTGATTTGGAGACGATCCGGAATAGTGGACTGCGTTGCGTGGAAGACCCTCGCACTACAAGAAAAAAGTATTTTCCCGACAAAAATTACCGACGGAAAACATGTAATTTTCGTCGGGAAATAAAAATGCCGACGGAAAATGATTCCATCGGCATATTAGGCGTAGGGAAATGTCTCGACGAAAATTTTTCCGTCGGGAAAATTACCAACGAAAAAGGTATTTTCGTCGGTAATTTACCAACGGAAAACCAATTTCCGTCGGTAAATGTTCCCGATGGACAGAGAATTCCGTCGAAAAATTATCGACGAAAAAGGTATTTTCATCGGTAATTTACCGACGGAATAATATTTCCGTCGGTAATATACCGACGAAAAAGGTATTTTCGTCGGTAAATTACCGACGAAAATACCATTTTCGTCGGTAAATTACCGACGGAATTCCGCTGTCCATCGGGAACATTTACCGACGGAAATAGCTTTTCCGTCGGTAATTTTAAAGAAAATTTAAAAATTAGATTTTTTTTATTTTGTTTTTATGTAGATATAACCTGTAAAATTAATTGCAAAATAATGAAAAAATGAAGATAATATCTAAATTTTAATAACCAATAATAGTCGAATTTAATAATTGTGCTAATTATAAAGTTAGTAATTATTTAAAAACATAATATCCATATATGTCTAATACAAAATGATAACTAAGCTGATGGCGGCGGCGGCTGAGAAGTACGATCAGACTGATGCAATGACGAGGCAAACATACCCTTCAAATTTGCCATCTCATTGCGTAGCTCAGATATGTAGTCGAGAGATTGTTGCAATCGAACCTCTGAGTCTTGCCATCGAGTCTGTGACTGTTGCAATTCCGATCTCAGCTCACTTACAGTATTCTGAAGTTCAAGTACTTGTCTGGATGCAGACCGTCTATTAGATGCGGCAGTACTTGAACTTGAGGAATGCGAGTAACAGGATTTGGCCAAAGAACCTAAGCCAAATACCCATCCTCGCTGGTCTCTACCACCAGCCACTTCATAATAGATCCGATTTGCATCAAAATGATCAGAAGTCTGTGAGCGTTGCTGAATTGCATCTTGAACTTGTTCCTTTCGTAGGACAAATGTTTTACAATAAGTAACGATTAATAATATCAAATCTTTAAAATTTGTAAAATATAATAATTTGGACATACATGTAAAATTCTTGACCGAGAATTGACGAACGTTTGACCATCATGCTTGTTGGTGTGGGTGTGTAAGAATACCTCAGCATGGGTAGCCGGTCAACCCATCGATGCTCCCTGCAAACATAAAAAGAATTAAAGGCGAACTATAATTTATTGACTATTCGTACAAGTTTTTACTAAAATTTCGGCAGAGTTTCCCCTATATTTGGAGCATACCTCCTGTATACAAAGACAGAAAAACACTTCAAATTTCGAGACTATGCTACCATCCAACATTCCACAACAATGCAAACTTCTCACACAAATAACATTACCATCCTCCTCTATGGTAATGAGATAAATTTTAGACATTCTAACCTATAATTACAGTGGTAACAGTAATATTTTGTAATACTTACAAGTCTATCTGCATGTTCCAGATGGGACATCGACCCTCCAGTGTGCGAGCATGAACTGAGTCCATCAGGTCCTCCCCGTCTGTTACTAGAATTCCACTTTGAAATGGAAATGGCTTCAGGGGTCGCCCAATACTGTCTCCAATGTGCCCATAAATCTTCGGTCATGTAGCGAGGTCGGACACCACCATCCTCTAACAAGCAGACTAAATCTCTGTAACGTGCCCGCGCACGAGTCTCCCACACAGAATACGTGATCTCGTCAAACGCCGAGTCCCAATAACATTTTTTCTTATGAGACAGACAGAATAAAAAATAAAATGTAAGCAAGAGTAAAATATAATTTGTTATGTAACAAAATATATCATAAATTTTTTACCTTAAATTCTTCGAAATAAAAATTCTTTGTTTCCTCTGACAAATTCTTCCAGACAAACCCATCGTATTCAATTCTGTTTTTGAAAGAGGTTGTCATTATGCGTGAGCACTTTCCTGAAGGATTCAATCTAAGATACAACAATGTGAATAATGTTAGTACAACTAATAACTGTCATTGAAATCATAATGAAGTGAAATATTAATCACTTACTCCTCAGCTGTGATATTAATGCACATTCTTCCATCAACTCCAATTGAGCCAGGCGTAGGCTCTTCCGCTTGTTCTGTTCCTGACCCCTGAGGTGGCATAGATTCAGGCATAGATTCAGGGTGTGCCATAGGAGTGGAATCAGTGGAAGGAATTGTAGATAGTGCAACAATTGGGATGGTCGGTGATGCGCCAGCCTCAGTGCTGGCATTGAGCCCATGCGATGGGGATCCTCCATCAACAGTACTGTCATCACCATCATGCAACCTAAGACGTGGAGGAATCACTGTTCTCTTCTTTCGCTTAAACATTTTTCAACCTGACATTATAAGGAAAATACATATTGTCAGATAATAGAAAATAATTACATTGTAATAAGCGTATTAAATTAATATCCAAGTCAGTGCAATATTAATTGTTCTCACATGATAAGCAAGTAGGTAAACAAATTATTCGCTATCGTCACTAAGCTGTAAATCGTAATTCAAATCATCCTCATTTTCCGATGTATAAGAGGAAAATTCTGGCTCGTCATCAGATCAATCGCCAACCAAAGTTTCCTCATCATCCTCACCATCAATGTCAACAAATTCATTGTCTGCATAGTTCAATGGTTCGTTATCTTCAAAATTCAGAGAGTTATTGATTTTATGAACTTTCGGTTCTTCCTCTTGAAATGCATCATTATTTTCAGAATGTTCACTTTTTCCGGCACCTTTCCTTTCATAAATGCCTCTTGGTTTTACTTTGCACGCTGCAAACCATTCCGATCTGTCTCGCTTTACGCTTGGATAAGAGACATAGTATACCTAGCCCACTTGCATTGCCAACACAAATGGTTCAAAGTTCCTCAATCTTTTACGCTCGTTAACTTCAACTAAATTGTATCTGGTATGTATTTTTGTTCCCACGTTAATAGTTGGATCATACCATTCGCACTTGAATAATACACAACATTTTATTGGCAACGCGGGACACTTGACTTCAATTATATCAACAATTTGCCCATAATAATCCATCAACTCTCCTTGAATGCAAACCCCACTGTTTACCGTTTCTTTGTTATGACCATGACTCTGTGTATGAAATTTATATCCATTCACGAAATACACCGGAAATGATTTAACATATCGCAAAGGTCCTTTTGCAAGATCAATGATGTACTTGTTGTCAATTGCATTTGTTGATGCCTACATATTCCAATAAGCTAACATCATTTAAATCATATATTTCATATATAATTGTATGTATGGACATATATGGTGAAAATCACAACTTACATATGTCTTGAACTAATGATGAAAGTGCTTTTCGACTTCCTTATTCACCTCATTTTCATTTTTTTCAGGCATTAGCTCCCGTATCCATTCCTCAAATAATCTAAAATGCCAAAATCAATTTATATATTACACTCTTAACATAGTAAAACAAATGAACACTTTAGCGTATATATTAAACTTACCTCACATAAGGACGAACTTCATCGCAATTCAATAAAATATAACTATGGGCCGCTATTAATTCATCCTCTATTAGCATTTTCCTTATTGAACGACCATGTAAACGCCCAGGATATGTAAAAATGGATAAGTTTTCGTCCTGATTACTTGATTCCCCGCTATCATCATTACGTGGTACTTTCCGCTGTCTCGTGTGTATATGAGGCTCAAAATAATGCGAACAAAAATTACTTGCTTGTTCGACCAAATAAGCATTACATATTGAACCTTCAACTCTAGCTTTATTTTTTACATTTTTCTTCAAGTGAAACAAATACCTACATGATATATTTTAATGCCATTAATTAGCATACAAAGGTATAATATAATTGCAATTGAAGGTCATAGATAGTTACCGCTCAAATGGATACATCCAACGATATTGAACCGGACCAGCGAGTTTCGACTCATGTGCTAAATACACGCGAAGATGCTCCATACAGTCGAAAAAACTTGGAGGAAAAATTGTTTCAAGTTTGCACAGGATTACTGGAATTTCTATTTCCAATCTTTCCATATTTGCCGCATTTATCTCGCATGACGTTAATATTCTGAAGAACATACTTAGCTCTGTTATAACTTCCCACACTTTTGTCGGCAACAACTGTCGAAATGCTATTGGAAGTAGCCTCTGCATAAAACGTGACAATCATGACTTTTCATACCGAATAATTTGTACTTTCTCATGTCGACGCACCTTGCCAAATTGGAGACGTAACCATCCGGAAACTTTAGTCCTTTTAACCAATCACACAAGACTTCCTTTTGTTTTTTGTCCAAAGTGTAGCATGCTTTGGGATATTTTTCGGTTAAGTAATCTTTATCTAACTCGGGCCTTCTACATAACAACTTTAAATCTGCTCGTGATTTTGCATTGTCCTTGGTCTTTCCTTCTATATTCATAATGGTGTTGAACACATTATCAAAAAAAAAAAATTTTAATGTGCATCACATCTAGATTATGCCATAACAAATTAGTCTTCCAATACGGCAAATCCCAAAAAATGCTTCTTTTCCTCCAACCAAAGTTTTTGTTGATTCTTCTATTAACTATATCAGCATCAAGTTCTGTTACCTTAAGTAAACCCAACTCATTAATGTCTTGTAAAATTTGCTCACTGCTTCTGATAACAGGAGGACTAGCAAGAACAACTCTATTCTTAATAAATTTATTCTTGTTCCGTCGGAACGGGTGATCAGGTGGAAGGAATTTCTTGTGGTTGTCAAACCAAGAAGTTTTGCACCCATGTTGAAGATAAAACGCATTTGAATCGTCGCCACAGTAAGGACATGCTAGTTTTCTAGCCATGCTCCAACCCGACAACATAGCATAGGCAGGGAAGTCACTGACTGTCCACATTAATGCCGCTTTCATCATGAAATTCTGTTTAAGTGATGCATCATATGTTTCAACACCAACATCCCAAAGCTATCGCAACTCATAAATCAACGGCTGCAAATATACATCAATTCTGTGCTTCGAATTTCTAGGTCCTGGAATAATAACTGACAAGAACATATATGCCTCATTCATACACATCAATGGAGGCAAATTATATGGAGTAATTATGATTGGCCATGACGAATATTGTTGCCCTAATTGACCAAAAGGTTGAAATCCGTTAGTGCTCAAACACAGCCGAACATTTCGAGATTCAGCAGCAAAATCAGGATGGGTGTTATTGAAATATTTCCATGCAACTGCATCGGATCGATGGCTCATTATTCCACCTGTACTTTCATGCTCATCATGCCATCTCATGTGAGGTGCAGTAACTTCGGATGCATATAGTCTTTGAAGCCTGGGAGTCAATGGAAAAAAATACATACGTTTTCAAGGTACCAATTTCTGCTGATTACCACCACTTTTAGATTTGTACCTAGGTTGACTAGAAAATTTGCACTCTTACAAATTGATGTCATCCCTCCAAAATAACATACATCCTAACCGACAACAGTCAAGTTTCTCAACAGGCAAACCTAAACCACTGATCAGTTTCTTCACATTGTACAAATTATCAACCATTTTATGGTCAGGAGGCAATGATTCATTGTACCAAGCAAGAATTTGGTCAAAACTTCGATCCGAAATATGGCCTTCCGATTTTATATTCAATATCCGAGGTACAGAAGATAACTGAGTCATGTTATCACAGCCTGGCCATAACTCCTGGTCTGCTGAATTTAGCAAATCATAAAATTTTGTTGCATTTTCGTTAGGTTCTTCCAGCATTGGTGTACTTTCCCTAAAATCATGGACAGCTGCATCGTAAACCATTTGAACGTATGGATTATCAGTCACCCCTACATCATCAGCTCCAAATTCCCGCTCTCTTTCAAATTCACCCTCAGTTGTCGACATGTTACCCACATTTCCCATCGATGTACTACAGATTGATGGTTCTCCGTGTCGTGTCAACTCAAAATAATTTTCAACAAATCCCTTTTTTAATAGGTGAAAATACACTTCATCGACTGACAGATAACTAAAGTGTTGGCACTTTTTGCATGGACATCTTATTTTAGCCCCGTCCATATATGCAGGTTGAGAACTGGCATATTCAATAAACGACTGAACCCCTTTCACAAATTCAGGATTAATATAACCATCCCTTGTTTTTCGTCTATACATCCAAGATCTATCTACGTTACTCATAATTAATTCCAAAACTGTTACATGAACAATGAGACATCTCAAATAGAATTATAAAAATCTAATTCAAAAAAAAAACTTAATATATTAGACAATAATGCTAGAAACTCAAAATATAACTACTTTTATGAAAAATATATGATTAATTACGACAATTGCTAGTCATTTAAACAAAAGTTATACGGATTATTATGCTAAAAACAGGAAAAATACAAATTTATCATATTACAGTCATTAACCTAGATAATAATACTAATTAAAAAAATAACTTTACAAGAATATTATACTCAATAACCTATATTATAATAGTGATAATAATAATAATAATAATAATAATAATAATAATAATAATAATAATAATAATAATAATAATAATAATTTTTTTAATTATATCAAATTAAAATGAGTTTGGTTCACATAATAAAAATGAGTATAACTCAAATTATTATTTTAATTATGTTTCAGAATTCACAATTTCAAGAAAGGGAAATTATTATTATTATTATTATTATTATTATTATTATTATTATTATTATTATTATTTACATATCCAAACATATTTTTATGAGAATTGGTGTTTTCAAACTTTTGGCGCTACATAATTTATCGGAATATCATATTATAATTTCTTTATCATTTCATCACCTAAAATATATATATATTTTTTATTTTTGCACAAAAAAATTATCTTTAATTATATAATGAATGGTGTAAGAATGACATATAAATGATGAAAGTTGTGGTGTTCTACATGGCATGGGTCAAATTGTCTATAAATTAAAGTTGCATTCTCGTTTGATCCAAAAGTTGCTTTCTGAGTTAACAAATTTTCTATAAATTTTATTTCGTACTAATTTATAACTATTTTGCTATTTACTGAATTTTTTATTTCTTAATGACAAAATATACGTTATCAGTATGTCAATCCAATAAAGAGCATAACTTTAACGTATTACATAACTAATAAAAAGAATTTTAAGTATATGTGAACAAACTTTGGTACAGTTTTGATTTTAAAAGTTATAGTACATTCTATATGTAATTTCAATACACCAATTCAGTTCACATCTAACTCACCTTTTATTTACGTGAATTAAATTGGATTTGTGCGAGAAAAATAAAATTTTAAAAGTCCTTGATTCAAATTCGATTCAGCCCAATTAAATTCATACCGATTTGAACTCAATTCAATCAAGCCGAGTCCACCTTCTATTTTATGCATACTTTTACAGAGCTTGTGCAAACAAAAATTAAAAGTCCAGTTAAATCCGATCTTCTTCATATCCCCTTTTAAAGGGTGAAATTTTCACTAATTAAAAATTAATTCTAACACCAATTAACACTAATTAAAAATTTATATTTTCATCAAACAATATTTAACATTAACAATGCCTAACTAACATAAATAAATTAATAATAATAATTACAATAATAATAATAATATTAACTTAATTTAATAATAATAATATTAATATTAACTTAATTAATTTAACAGAAAAAAAAAACAAATAATCAAAGGAGCAGATCTTGCCATACCTGTCGCCGGAGGAGAGGAGGAGGAGGAGTGGAGGGAGGAGGAGGAGGCGGAGGAGGAGACCAAGACCCGCAGCAGGCGGATCGAAGGGGAGGACGCCGGCGATGGCACGCGGAGGGAGGGAAAGAAGGGGAAGATCGGAGCTGGAAGAGGGAAGGAAGAGGAGGAGGGGAGGGGACGGCGATTGGAGGGAAGCGGACCAACGATCGGAGGGGATGGGCGGACCGGCAGCAAGGGGGCGGTGGCCGGCGGCGTGAGGGCAGCGGGCAGAAACCGGAGGGGAGAGGGGAGGGGAGGGGAGAGGGAGGAGAGAGAGTGGGGATCGGGGGGAGGGGATTTAAAACTGGATTTTACATTTAGCAACGGAAAGTTTTACTCCGTCGCTAAAATTACCGACGGTTTATTCAATCCGTCGCTAATTTTAGCAACGGTTTGGACTTTCGTCGCTAATTAAAAAATTATTAGCGACGGATTCAAAATTCCGTCTCTAAATAAAATATATTTTATTTTATTTTTTATTTAGCGACGGTTTTAATTAACCGTCACTATTTTTAGCGACGGTTTTAATTAACCGTCGCTAAATACTGTCGTAGAATTTGGTGGGAAAAATTGGCGCCATTTTTAGCGACGGATTTTATTTTTCGTCGCCAATTAGCGGCGGCTAATAAAAACCGTCGGCATTTAGCGACGGAAAGAGTTCCGTCGCTAAAATTCCGTCGGCATTTAGCGACGGAAAGAGTTCCGTCGCTAAAATTCCGTCGGTATTTCATTGTTTTCTTGTAGTGTCGTTATGACCTCGCGATTGGAGATTCGTGTTTGGTGTCTTGTGTCGAAAATCTTCCTGATATTGTGGTGGTCAAGCAAGGTGTCCCGTTGGTTGATAGCGGCGATACAAAATAATTTGACAAATCAAATGGATTATCGCTCGAGTGGAGAACATAAGTTGTGTGGTCATTGGTTTGAGGGGAGGATTGTTGAGGTACAACCCAAGTCTCACATCGAAAAACTAAGGAATGAATACCTTGAATATAAAAAGTTCACCTAACTCCATTAGTATGAGGACTTTTGGGATGAGCCTAAAAACAAATTTGTGCGAGTTTAGCGCAAAGCGGACAATATCATACTTATGTGGAGTTAAGTGACGTTTGGCAGTCCTAACAGATATGTGAGTCAAGATTTCGAAATTTTTTTTTTTGCTTTTGTTAAAGATTTTTAACACAAATAGTTCATCTAATTTTAAGATTTTAGATTTAGCCTGGGCTTTCTCTAGTAAAATTGACATTAAAATTCAATATTACAATTACGATAATATGAATTTAAATTATTCTGTAAAAATATAGGATAATTATGCGTAATTTAGTGTTCAATAAATTATGGATTTTTTTTTCGCATTACATCAAGAGAAGGGAGGTATCATAAAATACAGAAGACAGATTAGGTTGAAGTTAACATCTCGAAAAAGACATATTTTGATGTATTAAATTCAATATTATTATAACTATGATATTATGAATTTAAATTATTCTAAACCAATATAGGATAATTATAAGTAATTCAGAGTTCAATAAATTATGGATTTTTTTTTTTTGAAAGAGAAGTGAGGTATTATAAAATGCAGAAGATGGATGACTTCGATGTTAAAATTTGGGGTTATATCATTCGCAGATATCAGATTTTTATAAAAAGAAATTAATGAACATGTAAAAAAAAAAAAGTGCAATGCAAAAATATTTAAATTCTAAAAAGCTATATTAAAAAGTCATTTTTGTGATAATCAATTATGAAAACTACCGAAAATTACAGTTGACATTTCAGTTCAATGCAATAGTTTACCGTAACTATACACGTCATCAAGTCATATATGATATGTATCACATCAGACTGACATATTGAATAATGATTGTATTAAAATGACACATGAAACTGACACGCGAAACATATCATACAACTCTTTTTAAGCGCAAACTCTGGCATTGAGTCATGGTAATACGGAGCACCAGCTCGAATTTTTGGTGATTTTTATATAATTAATTTGCATATGAATGACTTTTGATAATAATTCTTTAAAATTTAGATATTTTTATATTATAAATTTTTTATTATTAACGATAAACTAGAATTGAGTGAAATGAACCTTAACCAAAACATAGCTATTGCCACCATTAATAAAAACAACACGATCTTATTCACCTTGAGGCTTCAGTTTTGGCCTTGATGGGATATGTTAAATATTTGTCAAAAGGCTGAGTAATGAAAAACGAAAAGATAGGGAAAGTTTGGTACCCAAAACGACAATTTTGTGGCAGCTATTAAACGACAAAACGGTATTTATGACCATTGCCAAAATTACAAACATCCAGTTAGGGGTGAGTATGATCGGTTAATCGGTTCATAAGATCCAGTCCATTAATATGGATTTTTGAAATTTCAGTCAATTAACCAGTCCATTACCATCGGTTAACCAGTCCATCGATTTCGAATTTTCGGATCAATTATCCAATATTTTTCGGTTAACCAATATAATTATAAATATATTAATAAATAAAATTAAAAGGTTCAAAATACTTAAAAATTAAAATTTTTTCACTATAATATAACATTATTGTTGTTAAAATAAAAATATTTGGTGGTTATAAGCAAATTTATTTTTAAAAATTAATATTTAATAAGTAAATATATTAACCGGTCCATAATCACTTTTAATTAGATAAATTGTTATACTTACTAATAGCCAATTAAAAAAATTTGAAAACTTTAAAATAATTAGTATAATGAAAAAAAAGTACATAATCACCTTTAATTATGATAAATTGTTATATAAATTATTAAAAAATTAATAAATTAATTAACTAAAAATTCGGTTTTAGTTCGGTTAACCAGTCACATGAGTCAAAAACCATTAACCAGTCCATTAATATCGGTTTTTTCAAAACACTAACCATTAATCAGTTCATTACAATCGGTTAACCAGTCCATCGGTTCGGTTTCAGATTTTTTTTTTCGGTTAATCGAGTTCATCGATTTTTTTGCTCACCCCTACCTCCAGTATTCGGGTATAAGTGATTACACACTTTATTTTATCAAAATATTTGAATCTATTTACCTTAGGCTTCCTAGAGAAAAGAATATGTAAATTTGTCTGATTTTGTCAATTAAATTTCTAGACTTCTGAAAAACTTAATTTTACACTTGAATTTATTAATTTAAGCACCTTTTATATCTTAATATATTGATCTGAACTAAGAAAATCTGATATAGCACTACAAAAAAACAGCGTTTTAGCGACTAAATAAATGTAGTCGCTAATTTGCGACTAAATTATGACTAAATTAGAATTCAGTCGCGAAATCAAATTTTTTTGGTTTAAATTGCAATTTAGCGACTAAATAGCGACTGAATGTGAAATTAGTCGCTAAAAATTGGCGCTAAGTAATCCCGCCTTTTTTTGCGACTAACTTAGCGACATAAAATTTAGTCGCTAAATATTAGCGACTAAAAATTAATCGCTAAATAGAACTAAAAAATTTGCGACTAAATAGCGACTGAAAATGCAGTCGCTATATATCTGATATATATATTATATATATAAAATCAAAAAACTCTTAACTTGTTTCTGTCTCCCTCACCCTTCCCTCCCCCCACCCTCTCTCTCTCTCTCTCGGTCACCGTCGTCTCGCCCTCCCCCGCCGCCCCCTCTTTGCTTTCTCTTTCTTCCCCGCACGCCACTCTCCACCTCTTCCTCGCACGTTGTCTGTCTTTGTCGCGCCCCCTGCCGTCGCTTAGATCCCGCCGTTCGTCGTTGCCGACAAGGACATCGGAGTTGTCGAACCGTCGCGCACTGTGGCCCTCATACCCGATCCACCTTCGCCCCCTGCGCGTCCCAACCACTGGCCCCCTGCAGATCTGCAGATCTTTCACGCCGGCACACTCTTTCCAGCCATCCTTCACCCCTCGCCGTCCTCCTTCCACCGTCGAGCTCCAGATCCGCCAGCTTTATCCTCGGCAAGGAGACAATTTAAGAAAGGGAAGTGAAGAAATTGTTTACAAATGAAAGTGAAAGCTTCAAAAAGGTTAGGGATTTCTTAATTATCTCGTGTGTGTGATTAAATTGTTTGTTAAATTGGTTAATTAGCTATGTTGTTTAATGAACTGGTTCAGCTAAGCATGAAATTAAATTAGGGATTAAGCTATAGTGATTATTATATGTTTTGTTGTGTGTATGGGAATGCAGGGGATTTCATTTTAACGCCAGTTAAGGTTGCAATTTTCATGAGCTTGTTTGATTTTGTCTATAATAGTTGGGTCTGTGGGTTTTTGACAAATGCATCTTCAGGTAAATTGCAATAGGTTATAGTTTCATCTTTTGTTTAATTAGCCTTAGCTCTGCTCGAATCTTTTAATTTCAATCTTTTCTTCTATATTGATCTCATTCTGTTTAATAATTGTTTGCGCATAATCAAAGATTTTAATTCACCGAAAGAATTAAATGCTTTTGGTTCGGTCCTTATTCAATGGTGCTTTCTTGAGATTGATGCATAAATTTGACAGTAATTCAGCTTTAAAATAAGAATTCAAAGCAGTACTCGGTAGGAGTCTGATTTCTATTTGGTGTAATGATTCTAGATGGTGGTCCTCAGAAACAATTGCTGTAGTGACTGGTGCTAATAGGGGAATAGGATTTGAGATTGTGAGACAACTTGCAGGCCATGGATTGACTGTTGTACTGACATCAAGAGAAAGCAGTGCTGGCCTGGAAGCTGTTAACCTATTGCGCGAATCAGGTTTGAGTGTGGTCTGTCATCAGCTTGATATCACAGATGCTTCATCTATCGCACAGTTTACTGAGTGGATACAACAAAACTATGTTGCTGTAGACATTCTGGTAATAAGCCATTTTAAACTCCAATTCGAGCAGAAGTAGTATTCTCTTTTACTTTAATTTGATTTTTTGTTTTGATTATGTTTCTCTTCGTTGTTCTTATCTGCTTGGAGATTATATCGATTTCTTAGATTTTTTTATATCAATTTATGTTTTGCAGGTGAATAATGCAGGTGTTAATTACAATGTAGGGTCAGATAATTCTGTTGAATTTTCTCGTACAGTTATTGATACCAACTATTATGGTACTAAAAGTATGATTAAAGCTTTTATTCCATTGATGAGGCAATCTGCTGCAGGTGCTCGTATTGTTAGTGTGAGCTCACGGCTGGGTAGAATAAATGGCAGGCGAAATGTAAGTAATACTGTAATGTTGTTCATGAATGAATCATGATCCTATCCCTGCTTTGAGAAATGGAATTTTGTTTCTATCATACTTGCTTTATTATTCTTTTCCCTGATTGCTTGCCAGTATATGGTGGTCTAATGAGGGTTGGAGCCATTTTATGATCTTGCTCTACCCTTCTCTTGTATATTTCCCACACAACTTGTTTGCCATTTGTTGGTTTGAAAGATCTGTTATATTTAAACATCCGTAAGAATTGGATAAAAGGTCAAAAATTATGATTTGCAACTTTGGAAGACTGAGCAGCTATTAAACCAAGCTGCTGCCTTGAGTCACAGTATTATTATTTTCTATATTTAATTTAGTTATTCTCCATGGGCTATTAGAATAATGCTGATTGCTGATAGTTTTGATGTGCAATTGCAGATGGTAACAAGTACAAAAGTGGAATATGAATTGATGAAGCAAGTATTGCTTATCCTTGTTTATTTGTTTCCTTTTGTCTCTGACTTTTGCTTCCTTTTATTGAAGTGCTATATGAGGTAGCTTTTGACTGTCTTCACTATTGTCATGTTAACCAAGTATTTCATCGTGATATCAAAGGTTATTAAACAATCAATTTATTTACCATTGAGTCTTGTTTTTCATTTCATAAGGCATTGGACCGCTGATTTTCTTTTCTTTTTTTTTCTTCTTTTTTGTGGGCAGGTTCTAATCTTTTCATAGACAATGAGGGTAATTTAAAGCTTGCAGATTTTGGGCTTGCCAAATCATTTTCAAATGAGCACAATGCAAATCAGTTTGGGATCAATAAAGCACGAAATTATAGACAACATCTAATGTAATTTATGTATATTTATTTTTAATGTAATTTTGTTTAATATTTATTAGGAACATAATATGAAAATTGATGTATGTTTTTTTTTTATTTTATTTAAATGGTTTTATTTTGTTTAATATAAATTTGATTTTCGATTTATTCGGTTAGATTTAAAATCGAACCGAACTGACTATTTGTACGCATTTAATTGTATAATTTAATTTATTTTTATAATATTATATTTTTAAATTAATGGTATTATTAATAATATTGCATAATTATTATTTATATAAATTAAATTGTTGATGTAGTAGCAGCAGTAATAATAATAATAACAATAATAATAATAATAATAATAATAAATTAAATGAAAATTAATATTAAAAAATTAATAATTTTGCGACGGAATAGCGACGGAATATTTTGTCGCTAATATTTCTTTAACATTTACAACGACTAATTTAGGTGTTATTTAGCGACGAAATTTTTTGTTTTTAGCGACGGAATTTTCCGTCGCTATTTTTAGCGACTGTTTTAGTCTTGGTCGCAAATTTTTTGCGACGGCCGTATTAGCGACGGTTAGTCGTTTTGTCGCTAAAAGTAATTAGCGACTAAATTTATTAAATTAGCGACGGAAACTTCCGTCGTTAATTTCCTTTTTTTTTGTAGTGTAGACACTAAATTGATTTACACATTTAGAATGCATAAAATGGCATAATTTAAATTTTTATCAATGTAATTTTTCTCATTTTATGGTTCTTTTCAGCTATTAGAAAAATGTTTTATCAAATTAAAGTATGCATATATATTACGCACTTAAAACAAGTGTAAATTAATTGCAGTTTTCATACCAATTTTTATTAATACTAATCATCCTATTATGGTATAAAAAGTGTTTATTAACTAATAAATTAAATTAAAAATCAAGTGTTAAATTGGGCTTCCAAATTTTTTTTATTTTTTAATGTATATTAAGCGTTTATCTTATTACGTGATTAAATACATAGCAATTATAATTTATGGTATGAGTGGAATTTTTTCTTTCCCAGTTTATGGTAAGTATATTAAAAATAAATAAAAACCAACTTGCTAATTATGTATTATTTGACATTGATACAATGAAGGATGATACATATTAATATATGTGTTTATTGAAATATTCCCAAAGATTAAAGACGTTAAATGTCACATTCATGGGATTTACTAGAGATATGATTAGGACAAATACAATATATATAGTTTGGTATTTGTTGTCTATATGTACAAGGATAGAGAACTACTAATTAAGAATTTTGACGGTGAGTTATATTATATGAATTTGTGTTTAACTGTTTATTATATATTATCTATTTGACTTAAAATATTAATGTCAAAACCTGTGTTCGGTCCTATAAGAATTTTTATATGGACATTTTCGGTTGTTGTTTCTCAGTTGATATTCTTCTCTTCCAATTCTTCTTTTAATTATTATTTGTGTTATCGTTATTACAGATTAGTTAATCATATTAGGGAAAGACCAAGAATAAAGAGAAAATAAAAAATAAAAAAATTGGAGAGAGCAAACTCCAAAACTAAAAAATAAAATGAAATGAAATTTTGAAAAATTGCGAGGATACAAATATTCTAGAGAGTCAAGGCTAGGCTAGCACGATTTTGAAGTATATATAATTAAATTAATTGACTGAAGTCATTTAATTTAAAAAAAAAAAATAGATTCAGTACGTTAGATTTATCAAATGTAGTAAATATAAATGTTGTTTGTAAAATAAAAAATATATATTATTTCTTTTAGTGATTAATGATATATTTGAACATGGCTATTACTATCCTTCCTTTAGTTAAATTATTTTTTTCCCTTTAGTTAAATGAATTGCTGAGTTCAATTTAGAATCAAAGATTAAAAATCTAGTTATCAGAATTGAAGATTAATTATTAGTATAAATACTCATATATTATGCGGCTCTTGTGAATTTTCTGAACGAGACATATTTTTTGGATCGGTTCGACCGGTAAAAAACTCAAAAATTTTGACGAGTCATAACTTTTTACTCGGTTTAAGCTACGAGAACCATAATATGTTAAAACGAAGTGATTTGTGTAATCTACAATCGTTACGAGATTTACTTGTAATCGCTTATGACGGACCCAAATTAAATCATCTGGAGCTGTTTCGAACCGTTTAAAGTTTTATTAAAAAATTTATTTGTAATTTTTGGTTTTATTTATTTAAAGCTTATTTGAAACCTATAAATAGATTTATTTAGTGAACTTTGAGGTTAAGAATAATTCTAGTTTGATTTTGAGGTTCTCCAAAATTTCTGCTTTTGAGTCTTTCGCTGTGTAAAAAAGAAAACAGAAAATGAGCTAATACTATTCACATATGCAGGTTGTAGAAATATATAAATACATGAGCTTGAAATACAAAGCTCATCGATCCAGCTGTATTCAGCAAATATATGTGGAGTACAATTTATTAATTTATGCTCCTTTTATTGTTTTATTTTTATTCTAATATCTTTAGATGACTGTGTTGAACATTCATTCATTTGTTTTGCACCTTACATATATTCAATTTGGTAGTGGAAATTAATTAATTGACTAGTAACTAACAAGTGAAAATATTTTTTGAAAATTAGACCTTTTTTGGGTACAACTAACTAGGGTTATGAAATTGTTCCTTTTTTTAAAGATAAAAATTTTTATTTCAAGATTTATACACAAACTTTTCTCTTTCAAAACTCAAAATCCTGTCCTCATTTTCTCTCCCAATTCAAAATTTTTTATTTTCCCTCTTTAATTTTAAAGTTATTGTTAATCTATCTACAAATAGCAGCCCGTTTCTATTTCTCTTTTTATAATTCCATTTTATTTTTTTTTTGCAATTATCTCTATAATACTTTTTATATCAGTATAGATCTTAATTTAATGGTTATTTTTAATTTTGTATTTCTTTGATTTTTTTTCTTATTTTGTTTTGCTTTTTTGTTTCAATAAACTGAAATATAATCTCAGATTTAACTTTTTTATTTGTCCAAATTTTATTCGTGTTGTTGTATTATTGGTTTATGTGTATTAATTAAATTTGAGTGCATTTTAAATTTTTATTATACAAGTTTGTCCTCCTCAATCTGGAGGATATTGTCTTTGCCAATGAAAATTATTTATTTTTTTCGGTGAAAGTTATGTCTTTCTTGAAAAGAAAGTGGTTCAGAATTTTACTACACATAACAGATGGACTGAGATTTCGACTGAAAGCCAAATTGTCCACAGTATTTTACCATTATTCACTATTTTTTATCACAAAAATTCAGAAATTTTTTAAATAACTTTATTAGTTTTGTGCATTTTATGAATTTTAAAATTTTATTTGTATTTTATAGATGTGCTTTTTCTATTATTAATGAAAATTTATTTGCATTAAGAAAAACTTTTATTTAAGAAAAAATTCAAACAAGAAAGGATATTTTCCCGGTCTAAGAAAAAATTAAGCATATATTATGAAGTTTCACATTCATGCATCATTGTCTTGCCCTTCAAAATGTTTTAATATATATATATATACACACATTCCCTCAGTGGCAGGGCAGGAGAATACTTATTAAATTGAATGCTAACTGATCAATATATACATTGGATCCAATAAATAATTTCATCAAGTATAGTCATATTAGGAAAATGATTAAAACGTAAAAAAAATAAAGGATCACTTTTGCAATGTTATTCTCGATTCTTTATCCAGTCTGGTTTTAATAATATTAATATTATGTAAAATACATTTTTATTTTTGTTATTTTTTCGTGCTCTTAATTTTATTTTATGTTTTAAAAATTTAATTTTTTTTTATTTATGATTATATTCATAATATAACATAAAAAAAATCAGATAATGGTTAAATAAAGGAAAAACAAATTGTTGCTGTTGGTTTTGACAATGGTATCTGAAGCTGGATAATGGTATGGATAAAGATATTCCTCCTATGAAATAAAGAATTCATATATAAATATAGTCATTATTTTAAAGGCCACTTGAGCATATGATATGATTTGTTGAAGCGCACTTGTGATATTTTTTATATAAAAAATCCTCAACTTGCTGATTAATAATTGATGGAAAAGATGATAAAGTCATTGCTGGAATTTTATTTATCTATTTTTTTTTTGTCAAAATTTATAAACAGTTAAACATAGTTCGATCGATCATTTTCATACTTTACAAAGAACCAAAAACAAGATTGACAAAGAAAGCTTAACCCTACTATTCCATCCCCAAGAAAAGTAGTTAGCCTTGATTTAAGGCTAGATTTTTTTTATTTTGGATAAATAAGGCTAGCTAATTAATTAACATAAAAAAACGAAAAAAAGAAAGAAAGAAAGAAAGAAAATTAAGATCTGAAAGAAGAAAAAAATGAACATCTGAACAAAATTCACCATGGATTAGGGCTACCTTCGCACGATGAACTCAAAAGTTCTTCTAAATATTCAGCTCCTAAATCTTCCAAAACGACAACGTTTTGTTGCCTATTATTTACTTCTTTGACTTTTCCTTTACTTTTTTTACTGACTGATTTTCTTCTCATAGAGTGCTTTCTCTTCAAAGCCACCACCGGCGAGCACCCATCGTCCCACCGGTATTTCATTTCTTGAAGCGATTCTCTGACCATCTCCACCGGAAAATTAAGAACCGCCATTGAACCTCTCATTGAAAATGCAGCTTGATCATAAGCTAAAGCTGCTGCCTCTGCGCTATCAAAAGTACCTAACCAAACTCGGATACCATTCCTCGTCGAATCTCTTATCTCCGCCGCATACTTCCCCCACGGCCGCCTCCTCACTCCTCTGTAAGCCTTCTCTTTTTTCATCTCCGCCGTCGGCACAGCCGCCGTGGAAATATTTTCTTGGTCGGAAGTTACTTCCTCTTCTTTAATTACGGAGCTAGAATTGGATTCCGATGATTCCTTAGCGTCGGCTTGGGCTAGAACATTAAAGAGGATCATTTGATCGGAATCGTTGGAATCGAAAGGGAAAGAAATGGGATCGGAAAATAAAGAATCGTCCCAAGAAGAAGAGAAAGATTGTGAGGACGAATCAAAGGAATCAAAGGAGAGTTCTTGTTTTGGAAACTGGTGAAAGAAATAAGGCTCCATGTTTTCTGTATTTATGAGTTCTTAGCTTTTTCTTGATGTTTTGATAGAGTTAGCTCCTTTGAGCTGTGCTTGGCTTCTTTATATAGTAGAAAAATTCAAGCAACACGACAAGAAAAGGGTAATAAAGATGAAAATATGAAGAGATAGATTTTCTTTATTTCTTTCTAAAACAAAAAACTAATTATGTATTTTGATTTTTGCAGTTGAGGAGAGGAAATTTTAGAGGGGGGTTGCTGTTTGTGGGGACCACATTAACCCACGTGAGTCAAATGACGCACGGCGGCGAGCTTGGACCCAGAAATTGCTTACTTTGGTCATCACATTGCTTACGTCACTACCTATGTGTTTCATTGCTAATTGTTGCCGTGGGGCCATCTGTCTTTACACGTGGCCGATTCTCCTCGTAACCTTTTCGACAGTTAGCTTGACAGTTGAGAAGCAGTCTTTTTTTTTTCACTGCTTCAGTAGAAAAATAGTTCACCTTGCTTTTGATAATTCCCGAAATACGAATGTTTTTAAAATCGAATCTAACCTCGAATCGGCGTGTCAACTGTATCAGCAGGCAACTAATTCAATCGAATTGATTCGAATTTTTTATTTTTTTAAATATAACTATTAATAAAAAATTAAAAACATAGTATATAAAAAATATATTTAAATAATCTATTAATTATTAAATATCAATATATTAATTATTTTTTTATTTATTTTACTACTTTTTTAGTAATAATAGTAAAAAATTAACCACAACAATTGAATTTTTTTAAAAATATTTGAATTTATAAGAAAAATGTAATTTTGAATTTATAGATTTTTTAATTTTATTTTCAATTGTAAAATTTATTTTTTTGACGTTAACTATTTTTATAATTATGATGTTTATATTCATTTTTTTTCAATATTCCGTTACATTTAAATTATTTAGTTATTAAATATCTAAAAAAATATAAAATAAAAATATAATGAAAATAATTTCATATAATGTTCAATTTTATCAAGTTTAATATTAAAATTAATTTTATCATCAAATATAAATTTTTAATCGAACAATATTCAACAACTATTAACCCAAATTATAAAAATATATTTTATAAAAATATAAAAATATAATTTAGAATATATTTGATTTTTTCGGTTCAACCCTGTTTTTTTCGGTTCAATCCAATTTTTTCACTGTGCAAACTGGTTTTTTGTCTGTTCTGGTTTTTACATTGAATTGAATCGGTTCTCTATCCGCGAATGACCTAGCCTATCATGCCAATTTTGGAAAGATGCACATTCATTCAAAAAAGCTGTTAGGATTAAGTTCATATAGACCCGCATTACTCCTGCCTTGCAATATGATTTCCTTATTTCGTCAATCCTTAACCAAAAAATAAGATGGATGAAATTCAAAATAACAATTATTGTCTTTGGTGAACTGTTGAACAGATAACAATGGCTTAGATAAAGAAGGAACATGAATGACATCTTTAAGCATTAAGTCAGTATTTTTAATCGAAGGATAAAAACCCATACCAGTATGAGAAATTGTCATTGATTGCCCATTACCAATTGTAACTTGATCCCCTTCTTTGTATGCATGTGGTTTATCTATTGTTTGAAGATTTGGTGTCATGTGATGCGTTGCACCTGTATCAAGAAACCATGCTTGATATGGGGGAGCGTCTTGTTCTAATTTGGTGAAGCAGGCGGATATAAAGGCCGGGTATGAAGAATATTATCCTTGATATGGTGATGAAGCATAAGCAGATTGCCATGCGATATTTACTTGTGGGCGAGGAGATTGACTAGGAGCATACCGCCTTCTACATACATTAGCAGTGTGATTATGATAACCACATATTTGGCACTTTCTTTTATTGATTAGCCACTGAGAATTTTGATGTTGATTAGTCATGGAAGTCGGCTTTAGTGATTATTGCAAGGTGGCCGAATGACAATATTTGCCATGGGAGAAGCTTGATAGCTATTCAATAAAATCTCATAGGAAAAAAGCTAGCTATACAACTCATTAAAGGAAACTAAATCATCACATAAATTTAAAGCAGAAACAATAGGATGAAATTCAATACCAATATTGCGATAAATAATGGCATTAAATTCAGCAAGTGCAATTGATCTTCCAACAGCAACTAACTCATCAGCCAATGATTTTGCCGTTTGAAAATATTGAGATATAGTTAGATAATTCTTTTTCAACTCTTGAAGTTCTACATAAAGTTGAAGTTGACGGTTCTGAGATACAAAACCAAAAGCATTTTCTAGTGCTTTCCATGCAACAAATAATGTATGAATAAAACTCTTTAGATAAAAATGGCAAAATTCATAATAGCAACAATTGATCTATTTTAAACTATTGTGTATAATCTAGATTAACAGAAGTTTCATTTGGATTTGTGGTTGAAGGCATTGTTGGAGGTGGAGCGGGTGAGCCATCAATTAAATTATTCATGTTATGCTAATTAAAGAGAGGAGAAAATTGGGTTTTCCATGCAAGATAATTTCGTAGGTTGAGTTTAATAACAAAATTGTAAGTAGTAGTAGGAACCGTGGTAGGTGTGGATGAGGTAGAGGATACAGGAAGAATTTGGTTAGCCATACTTTAGAAATAAAGCTCTGATACGATTTTGATTAAAAATGTTTTTTTCACACATTTTATTTTATTATGTCAATATATATATATGTACATGAGCTGTAGTTTGTTACAAGATAGGCTGAGAATGTAGAATATAACAAATAGACAAAGATTAGCCTAAGTAACTAATACGATAAGAACAATATACTGGTTTGATAAGAGAACAACTGTAGCACCCCCGGTAAGGAATATCGGGGCGCCACGCGGGCACTTACGTATACATGTACATGTACATACACTAGCGAAAGCGATAGCATTAAACACATCCATTCAAGAGTAATAAAATAAAATAATACTACACTAGGGCTCAACATGTACCTCATATTAACTATATATATATATATATATACATGTTTATCTTTATACATGTTCATATTACAACCTGTTTTCATTTAACTTTACATATACCTTTACATGTGAATACCATACTCGTTTCTGTACAAATACATTTACATAATGATGTTACTCAAAACATCATAAACTCTACTTCTATTTTATACAAAAAGGGATCAAACAAAACTCCTAGTGGCCTTGACCCGCAGATGCCTGCTCACTGATCCGAACCTGTAAACCTACACGGAAATAAACATCCGTGCTAAACGATAACGCTTAGTGGGGATGAAAATAATGTAAAGGACTTCTTTTCGAAGTCACACATAAATCACACATTTCACATAACAATAATCAAATAGCTCATGCATATAACTTTCACACTTGTACATATCATTTATTCAAATATGCAATAATTATGTGTCCACATCCATGTAAACGTATACTTGTATATAAAACTGTCATGTATTTAAAACATTACTCTCCTGTATTATAACATTTATTCAAAGCAACACTTTTAAGCTTTCCATGTTTACTCTACAATATTAACAAGCCTGAATTCCTTTCATGGTGGATACGGGTAATTTTGGATACTGTTTACAGTATCTTACATGTGAAAAATTAACTCAAATGCTACTGAATACACAAGGTATTCAAAACTCTGGGCACAATTAAGGCCAACTCTAACAGTTGCACTCTAACCCTTTATAAGCATGCTTATCTATCCACTATAACGGTAATCAGGCTCAATAAGCAACTCAATTATACTCTGTACCAATGGCAAACCATAGCTTATAATTCAGGTACATGCATCAATTCAGAGATATTCAATTCATCACATAAACATATAAATCATGCAAAGCAAGACAGAAGAAAACACTCTTCAAAACAAATAGAACAGGATGAGAAGGGGTTCACTGTCGCAATCGCGACAAGAAGTCGCGCTCGCGATAGAAGCCAAGTTCATTGTCGCTATCGTGACAAGAGGTCGCGTCCACGACAGAGGCTAGATTGCAGAAAGATTTTATATACTATACCCCAAATAACTAGTCTTGTAATCATTTAGTAAACTTAAACATGCATGGTAAAAACCATGGAAACATTCTAGGGTAATACAGGTTTATTTCGAGAAGCAAAACATCTAAAAATATACAAATTAGTTGACGGGAAAGGTGGGAAATTGATTCATGTCAATCATGGGCTCTAATTCAAGAAAAAAATTGCTCTTAAGCGCGACAGAGGGCTCCGTCAGGAACCTTCACGAGACTGCTTCTCACCTCAAACTTGTATCATCTAGACGGGCCTCTAGTAGTCATTTTTAGGCAAAGTGGTATTCTTAACAATTGTTCCCTAGGATGTTAAAGTTCAAATGAGACAAGTTTCAAGTCAAATGGACATCTAAAACTAAAGATATGATCTAAACAATTTGAAATGCTCAAATGGACCGGCCAAAGTAGAGATACCTCTATTTTGGCCAATATCAGGGTCTTAGAGCCAGAATTTGCTCAAGGTTATTTCTAATACTTTTAAAGGAATATAAGTCACGGTTCTAAAGGCTTAACAATAACTCAATTTGGAGGTCTAGAACTCTACTTATGACAAAAACTCTTCACAGAGGTCAGATAACAAATAAGCAGAATTTGCCAAATCAAACTTCATCACAACACACACACTTAATTGATCAATTCACATACTCAAAACATGTATACCCATAAATCATAAACATATTGTGACGCGCGCCGGAACCAGCAAGGCCCTCTTCGGGAATCCGCTTTTAGGATTCGAGGGATTGGTTCGCGTCTTTTCCGATCTTAGGTGTTATGAGATATTTTCGGCACCTCCTTTCACAATAGAACATTGAAAAGGACCATCCATCGCCATAACACCTTTAGGTACTTTTGAGGTATTTTGGAGTCGCCACCCAATTTACAAGAAATTTGGAAAGTTTAACCTCTTATCGGTCTAAACCAGAGATGGTGTCAGGAACTTCACACTTATTGGTGCCTTGGTTAATTATAAATGAGTTTTTAAATTATAAAATTTCATTTTTCATCTCACACAATTAATGCAGTTTATTAAAGCGCATATCAATCACATATAAAACGATAAATAAATATAAAAATAAAGATAAAAATAAATTACAATAAAACTAGGGGCGGAATACAACCCCTATTGTAAATGAAATATAGATCATACATAAAACGGGGTATTTATTGATGTTGAGGACGTTGGTCCTCTCATGCATAATTAAAAATTCATTTTGAAGTGATAATTTATTTTGGATGGTCAACTAGGACATTGGTCCCATTTTATTAGAAAATCCAATTTTATTTATAGAAATATTTTTTGTGTGATTTTTGATTAAGCGTGCATAAAATAAATGGTTTAATTAATTATTACATGCGAAATAACTTAATAAAACAAATAAAGGAAAAAAAATAACAATTATAATGAAATAACAACTCATTGGATCTCCTCCTTCATTCGTACGGGTGCTCAGACAGGGGAACACAAGTATTTGACACCGACAATAAACGCAAATAAACTTAATGTTAGTAATCGAAACAAGAAAATCAATTAGACATTTATAACAATGCAATAATTAAATAAAGCATGCATATCATGTGATAAATAAATTAAATGACATATTAAAATGAGTTAACAAATTAATAGATAACTATTTAAAACGTAGAGCAATAATAATAACAATAACAACAACAACAAAAATAATAATAACAATAATAACGATAATAATAACGATAAACGATGATAGTAACAATAAATAACACTAATAACAATATACTAATGACATATATAATGATGATGATAACAAAAAATAAATAAATAGGTAAATAATAATAATAATAATAATAATAATAATAATGAGAACAACAATAATATATAATAACAATGAAAATAATGATGAACAATGACAATAATGATAATAAGGATGAACAATTAAAAGAAAATAGGAACAAATAACGAAATTAAAAGTTAGATCTACATCTAAGAATAATATTAAAAGTTAGATCTACATCTAAAATGACATAAAATAAATAAATCAACAACAAATATGTAGATCTACATGTTTACTAATTTAAATATTAGCAAAAACGATAAAAATAAAAATTAAATCAAGAGATCGAGTCTAGAATATTTACCCTCAGATTTGACTGACTTTAGGCCGGATGTTCGAATGCTTCGGCCCCACACGCTTCACGAGAAGGCAAAATATCAAAAACGCAAATTTTTAATATTTTGCTCTTGAAAAGATGAAAAAAGGAATTTTTAGAAGAAAAATCAAATCTTTTTTAGAGAGAGCTCTTTTTTTTTTTTTCTTTTCCCCCCTAAGATTTTTCAATCCCAAATCTTTTGCTCTTCTTTTCCATTTTCAAATGAAATGAAATCCTATTTATAGGCACGATCGACCGACGGGCTGCCCGCTCGTCGAGCCACCGACGGGCTGCCCGCTCGTCAAAAGTCATCGATGGGCTGCCCATCCGTCGAGCCACCGACGGGCTGCCCGCTCGTCGAAAGTCATCGATGGGCTGCCCATCGCTCGAGTCACCGACGGGCAGACCACCCCTCGAGTGACCGACGGGCTGGCCGTCTGTGGAGCAAACATCCAAATTTTAAGTTAAAAACTCCCCCAAAAATTTTATTTTATTTTATTATATATATTAAAAAAAAAAAACGCGAATAAAAATCCTTGCTTCTCGTGAGCGTGAAGGGCCAAAATTCCCGAATTCTATCCGTTCTTTTAAAAATGGGCATCGTTTTCGTCATCGGGCAATCTCTGATCTAGACCGACTCAGGACCCGGTGTCTACACATATACACACATATATCATGAAAACACTGCAAGAAATCAAAATAAACAAAAGTTAGAAAAACCACACTCGATCTCGACCTCAAGGAAGCTTGTGCTCAGCTTTCTATTCAGCTCCGACCTTTTCTTTGCCTTTATCTACTCTCTTGTCCACAGCTTCAACAAAATCATATAGAAACACTTAAGTTAAATATCTTCTCACTTTAAATCAAAAACAGAAAGAAAAATGAGGTCAGATCGAAAAACTAATCAAGCTTACCTTCTATTACTCTTCAAACCAACACCAATGACTTTCTCTTAAGAACAGCTCAAATAAAGAAGAAAGGAACAAGAGAGAGGGCAAAGCAAGGTAGAACGGTTGACCAAAGAAAATGAAGAAAGAAGAACAAAAGGGCCAAAATAACGTGAAAGAAGAATGGGAAGTTGGTCAAAGTTAATCCAACATTTACTATTCACATTAATGCCCACTAACCTCATTAATTCCCAATTATCTTGACTAAGCCAAGTGTCTACTTTCCTTGTTTCCACTTATCCCTCTCTAATTCATGTAAAGTAACTAAGTTCTTGTCACTTGTCACACTCCTACAATACCATGTGTCAATCCCCTACAAGCTACATGTCAAAATTTCAATTTAGTTGACATATCACAGGAGGGTTCTGTCGCGCCCGCGACGCTTATCGTGCTCGTGATAGGACTCTCACACTCAATACTTAATTTCTTGTACCGAAATTCTATAATTCTTCTAAGGCCAGCGCAGGGTGTTACAACAACAGTTATACATGATAAGATCAAGCAACGTGTTACAGTGTGTAGCTAAAAAAAATCATACTTAGCATGTTCCTTGTTGAGCTATTTATAAGGCTCATAACCTAGATGCTTATTAAAGTCGATCATTGATTGCCCTCCTCATTGATTGCTGAACTATTACGGAAGTGTAAAAGTTGCCACCGTTATTGAAGTGTAAAAGTCTGAACTATTACGAAAGTATAAAGGTTACAACGTTTCAGCTTAGATCCGGACTGTCATTTAGTCCGTACTGTCTATATAAACTGTGATATTGTAGTACCGGACTGTTATCTAGAGTTTGGTTATCAATATACAATTAAATTAATCGCTGAAATTTTTGAAACCTCGCAAACCAATAAGAACGAGTTTCTCATGGGGTGTATCACATGAGGAAGTATAGGTACGTATTTGGAAAGCATAAGCAAGCTTAAATATCAAATCTCATAACTCTCATGCATTAAGATGTAATGGCACAAAATTTTTCTCCTTTATAAAAGAAAATTTTCGAATGTAACTCCTTAGTATTGAGCATTTTAAATATTTAATAGAAGATATTTTATTTATTTTTTAAATTTATTTTATATGAATTCAAATTAGTTTAATAATTGAATTTTAAATAATGAGTTGGCATAAAAAAAAATCAAATATAGCTAAGTAAATATCAAAATAGTGTTTCTTGTGACCCAAATTTGAAAAAAAAAAAAAAAAAAAAAAGAAGGCACGAGGACCTTATTTTAGTGTAAATTGGATCATGTGTAATTATTTGATAATAGATAGGCAATGGTAGGGAGTTGATAAGATGGTTTGATAGGAACATTTGGGTAGATGCATCCCCCTTTTACAATATTCTTGAAATTTTAATTTCAAGGTCCAAGAGAAAGAAAATTATGTTTGAATTTTTCACAATTCTTCCAAAAATAATCGGTTGTTTTTTCTATGGCGTGCATGATTGAGACCTGTCCTTAAAGTTTCAGAATGGGTTCCACGTATTTACTGCGAATCAATACTTTATAAATAGGAAACTTTTGCATCGCGTTTATAATTCAAATAATGATTAATGTAATACTATAAAATTACAATAATTAGTAGTTATATTAATAATTTTTAGTTATTCATCTCCACAAAATAATATATTTAAATTTGATTCAATGGTATCCTACAGTGTGCACTGAATTGCGCTACAATAGAGATGGTAGCGGATCAAATTTTTTAGGATATTTGATCATCTTCGCTCCGTTATATTTATTGAGAGTATGAATAATTATAAATAAATTTGGGACATGTTTGGGTATTAAAAATAAAATCCATCACGAATTTGAGTAAGGTATGAATTTAATATTTCGGTTATCTACTGTCATAACCAGTTTATGTATCTAATTGTAGATAATAGGTATCCATGGATACCCATCCCATTTATTTAAAAAATAATATAAAATTATAGGTGTTAGTGAGCAATTAAATTCTTATAGTAAACAATTAAAATGTAATCGTTTGGCAGAACGTCTAATTAATGTGACATTAATGTACAACTTTTAGTTTATAAATTATTTATATGGATTTTTACTTAAATATTAATTTAAAAATTTATTAAATTATTATTTTAAAAAATTGGCCAAATACATAAATTGACACTTTAATTTGGCATCATTTTTCATTTAGATACCTAAACTAAATAAGTTATCTAATAAGTACCTTAACTCAGAAAAAAAAATAAATATTTAATCCATTATAGAACGAAACAAATAAAAATGAAAAAGCATGTATTTTAAATGCGGTGGTGTGACAATATAACCAATAGAATGCTGACACGTGTATTTCAACACACAAATTTTCTTTCTTCTTCACTCATTTACAGATTTTTACTCTCTCTAGTGATTTTCTCTCTCCCCTTGCCTTCCTTCGACGCTGATCGCACTTTCGCCGCCGATTCTCCCCCGAATTGAGATGAGTTTTGCGAGTCCGACTCTAAGCCTGAGCACCTACTCACCTGAAGAGCTTTGCACTAAGATCTCACTTTGCGATGCCTTTTTCCATAATCGTCTCTACTCTCCCTCGCCTTGTTGATCCTGCTCAGATCCACACTGAGTTCGATTCATTGAGTCAAGAGCGAGTTGCCGATCAGATCTTTGTTGTTCTTGACCGCAGTGATGTCCCTTACCGTGAGACTCCTCTTCACCTAGCAGTGAAATTGAATGACTTGTTTGCTACACGAGCTCTTGCTGTTGCAGGTGCTGATATGTTCCATCAAAATTTTGCTGGTTGGAATCCTCTCCATAAGGCTTTATGCCGCCGAAGCACTGAAATCGCCTCAATTTTAGTCCGGCTCCACCACCACTCTGCTTGGGCTAAGTGGCGCCGTAGCCTCCCACATATCATTGCCGTTCTTCGAAAAATGAGAGACTTTTTTATGGAAATTTCCTTCCATTTTGAGAGCTCTATTATTCCATTCCTTGGAAAACAAAAATGATTTTTGAGAATCCAGTGAATTTTGTTACTTCTTTGATTGGAAGTAGTTATGTTTGTATGGTTAGAAATTCATTTTTCTATTTGTTTGATTGAAGTGATTTTAAGTAATTATCTTGCAGTAAGCCAAAGACTGTTGAGGAAATCTTGAAGACTGATATCAAATGAGACTACAAAAAAGGCACGAAAATCACTTTCCCTGATAAAGGCAATCAAGAACCCGGTGTAGTCCCTGTTGATCTTATTTTTTGGATGAGAAGCCACATGTTGTTTTCAAGAGGGATGATAATGATCTCATTGTCAAACAAAAAATTTCATTACTTGAGGCTATCGCCGGGAAATATGATCTGAAGATGGCCCTGGATGGAGCCAACAACTAGTTAAAGAGTTGCGCAAGATTGAGTTTACTAATCATGCATCAACACTAATTATTCATGTAAGTTAATTGAATGTAAATACGCTATGTTTTTCTCTTTCCTAGAGCAAGTTTGTGCATATTATGAACAAAGTTATAAGCACTTTAAGCACTATTTTTACTAATTATTCCTTCTCTATGAACAAGCTTTTGTGTATGAGTTTGTGTTATTGATAGCTATTAGAGGACTTGAGTTTTCAAACTTTATGTATTTTGAGATTTTAAATTTTCGATAAAAACGGCATGTAATTTTTATTTATTATTTAGCTTGGTTACGTTATCGGCAATGGTGGCTCTATATGGAGAGGGAGCTGAGGAGGAAGATTGTTTTTTTTTTTTTTTTTCTTTTTACCATCACACTCTTCAATTGTTGTGCTATTCACACATCCTGCCACATCAGCATGAAGGGTTTAATAGTTATAAAATTGACAAATAAGAGTGTTGAATAGGTTAGAATGAGAGTTAAAGTGTTGAAATGAAAAATGGCACCAAGTTGAAATGTCAATTTATGTATTTGGCAAAAAGAAAAATACTAGATTATAGTTTTTATTTTTTTATTGTTTATAAGTTGCAATTTTATTAAAATTTATATTTTTTATATCTAAATTCATGTATTAATTAAATGGATAATTATATAGGTACAAATATTATCGGATTTTGATAAATGAGTTAGAAACAGATCGATATAGGTAGCAGATGAATAAATTTAAATAGATTTGAAATGGATATGAATATATTAAAATTAAATAAATTTAATAATAAATCAACCAATTTTCGAAATTACAAACCTGCTGCCATCCTGCATTTAATCAAAAGTGAAAAAATAAAATAAAATTGTAAGGATCTAGTCACGTGACAGAGGTAATGGCGTTAATAGTTATATAAAATACTCCCATCGTTGATTAAATAATAACCAGTCATAGTCAATGTCATTAGTAATTTGACAAAATTAGTAAGCCATGCACACCAAAAGAAAGAAAGTTGCATTAAGATTCATAGTACATGGCCACTTCCAATATCAAAGTGAATCACTTAATTAACTGCTAATACTAATTAATTAATTTAACTATAATGATTATCATAATTAATTATTATTTATTGTTTAGTGACTGGGTCCTGCACACCATCCCTTTAACTTTAGTAACCTAACCTATTCAAGGCGGCCTGATCAACGTTCAAGCCTATAAGTAATCTTCCTAGTTAGGGTCACATCAAGATTGCTAGCTATTATTGGTTTAAATTTTTACTTTAATTTAATTTTTTTAAATTGACCCAAAACCCAATTTATGTTGCCGAATTAATGCATTTTTAAGACCTTTAAGGTTTTTGTTTTAATTTTTAACTGTATATTTAGTTAATATTGAAAACTTTGGAGGTCCCATTACTTATTTTTACAATTAATTTTCTATTTTATACCTACGAAAAAATGTTTTGAAAAAACGAAATTCATAGCTAAAGAATTTAGTTGAGGAGCTTGATAAAAATAAAATAAATTAATAAACCATCTTAGTTAAGAGTTTTATAACAAGGAAATTTAGCTGAAGGATTTAATTGAAATGATTAAAAATGTTCAAGGACTGAAAATAAGTAGTGTTGCCTTTTGATAAATACTCTGCTTGTTTCTCTTTTTTGTCATTGTTTTAGCCGCCTTTCTTGTTCCAGAAAAGTTGCCTCTGTTCACTAATTTCCTTAATTGGAAATTAAGAGATAACCTATTTTTTTAATATATATACTGTAGTCAATAATTAATATTTTTGGCGCTTTACCTTTATTTTAGACTTATTATGTATAAATTAAATTAATCGCAATAATAGACTTTTAAATACATATTAAATTGTACTTCCTCTGTTTTTTTTTTAAAATTAAATTTTATTTATCTGTCACTTTTATATTTTTAATATAATTTAAATTTTTTTTTCAATTCAAGTTAACTAATTAGATTTAAATTTATGTATTGAAACACTCAATTTCATCTTAAATTTAAACCTAATATAAATTTATCTTATAAGAAGGTATTTTTTTATTTCGAATTTCATTCCAGTGTCTGGTTAAAGATGTGCAACTTGTTATAATAATGGGGCCATATAAAACATATCTGTAATCTAATTAAGGAAAGGTTCATGAACCTGAATCATCACATAAAAAAAAAAAATATTTGCACATATAGAACGTGTTCAAATGTATAATTCTCTAGAAATATTTATTTATCCTTTTTCTTTGCATTTTAGAAAGGATAAAAGAAAATAAAAATGGATTCGAATTTGTTCTTATTGGGGTTGAATGTTGAAATCCACTACTTGATATATATATATATATATATATATATATATATATATATATTTGGATGAATTCAACTTAAATCGAGCAAGTGCATGCATCTTCGGTTTTTATTGTCCTCCAAATAATTAACAATTTTATAGCGTTGAAACTTGAAAGGGACTTGTTATCCATCATTATCAAATTATATGAGAATTACCATTTTTAATTATTTATTAAAATATATTTTTAAATTATAACTTTAATTTTTTTTAAACCGCTTTAAATTATCATTATTTTTTTTTACGTAATAACATATTAAACATAGGTCACGACCCACATAATGCTATAATTAATTTCAATTTAAAGTACAATTACTGATGACATTCACATAATTTTAGTTATCTGAAAAGAAAATAATTCAGCAGATTTCCGTCAAGTTTTTAGGAATAAATGCAAAGGGTAACTTGAATATATTAGAGTTTAAATAGTTTAGACACTTGATAGAGATAAATGTGATTATAAAAATAGCGGTAGGTCATATTACATTAAATGAGTTGAACCATTAATGTTAAGAAATAATTAATAATGGCCATTTATTAAGTAATTGTTATAAGTAATAAAATACAATTGACTTTTCAATTAATGCAAATAATGTTTATATTCTAGTAATACAGTATAATTATCAATTATATATCTGTAGGTTGAATTATTGCTTTGGTTTAGCCCAAAATTGCCAACTAGGGAAAAGGAAACAAAGAGGTTAGAAGTTATCAGATTAACTAGTTTTTGGTCAAAATCAAAAAATTTCGTAGTCAAAGACATGAATGTAGAATAGCAGAAAGCTGGAATGTGGGCGGCATTTTCAAATCGAATATACTATTCTAGAAATATCTTGACTGTTCTAGAATTATCTTACTTCCTACCAATTTGGCCAGTCAGGGGCAATATTTATTTTGTTGGTTGATGCGTTTTTTTTTTTTTCCTTATGGATAAGTTGCAATTTTATTTTTAATATTTGATAAAAAAAATTAATTTTATTTTTAACATGTTAATTAATACAATATTAATTTTTACGTGTTAAAATTGAAAATATTTTGCTTCTATTTTAATAGTTTATTAACAGATAATACTTAAACAGATGGGGACAAATTTTTTTCAATTTTAAAACATGAAGGATAATATTACAAAATATATAGGCGAAATTGCATCTTTTGTCAAAAATTAAAAGCAAAATTGTAACTTAAGCAATTTTTTTTTTAAATAGAGATATGTTTAATAATATCAAATTAATAAGTATTGAAATTAAATGGCAAATATTTTTTTGGCAGCATGCTGGCCAACCAATATGGCGCAGCGTGTAGACCAGTCAGTGTGCTGCGATACAAGCCTACCAGCTAATCGCGGTGTGCAAGCGAGCCCGGGTGGCTCCTGGTTGTCGGAATTGTTATTGGCCACGGTAGACCCCAGCCATGGCTGGACCCCATTGATGCAATTCAATGAATTGTTGCGAGTGATGCATTTTAACGGTGTTGATGATGCATTGGCTTGGCATTGCTTGGGCCGAGGGGATGAGCCGTTCTTTGTTGAAGCATTGTGTGTGCTCCCGTCTAGGAACGAGAGCGGCACGCTAGCTGGCCAACGCCTTGCAGCACGCGGCTGGCCTATTGTCCCAAATTTCAAATATTTAAATTTTGTAGTTCAAAAATTAAGGCATATTAATATCTGCGACTATTTGAAGCACTAAGCTTAGCTCAGTGTATCAGATTAATTATTAACCGTTAATATGTTAATTAATCAAATTAAATATTAATTTACATGACGTGGTTGTCTCCTCAATGTTACTAATTTTTTATAAATAAAGTTGTTCGAGCTTTTAATTTAACTTATAGTTAAAATAATGATGATAGACTTATAGTTATTATTTCTTTATTTATTATTCAACTCAATGATCTGCTCATCGCACATGTAAGTCCACGTCAGAAAATATTAAAATGATATCCACAAAAACAGAAAGAGAAATGAAAGACTCAAAATTTCCAAGTGATAATTCCTAGCTAAATCATTAAATTAATGTAGCATAAGATGTCGACAAAATTTAGTATAGAAATTGCAAAAAATTAAACTATATTTGAAATCATATGAACATATGAAATTAAAAAAAAAAAAAGCAATGGTGTCGATCAACCAATTTTTTTTTTTTTATAAACTTAGTGGTTTAAAATTAACTTTAATTTACAAAATTAATATTTATAGTCTACTTTTATGTTATACATTTGTGAATAATGTATTAATCATAATGCATATATATATTACCAAACATGAAATAAAAATAATTAATTAGAGTTTGCCATAAAAAATATTAATTATATAACTGGAGTTAAAATCGAGTTCAAATTGATATGTATAGTTAACCGATCGTTAATAAACTAAATTTAAATATTAATTTTAAAAAATTGATATTAATAAACTAAATTTAAAAAATAGACCGTGGGACTGAATTTGTTAACCAATACAGTCCACCCTTACTAGAAAACATATTAAATATCATTTTTATTCTTTAACCAAAATTTTGATTATAATAGCCTAATCACATTTAAAGTCATACGTAGATTTTTTAAATCAAATGTATAAAATTTTTTATTTAAAAACTTAATTAGATGGTTGATGATCAATTATATATTATGAACTAGACTTCTCAATTTTTTTGACTTAACTCATAAGTCATAACTCATATATGTGGAAGTTGTTTGAATGTCTGGCACAATACACGATAGTTTTGTCCGTTAAACGTTCAGAAAAGAAAATAAAAAAATTGAAGCAATCTAAGAAGATACGTCCAGTCCAGACCACCCGCATATATTAAGCCTCAGAACAAAAATAAATATTTGTATTGCTTTAAGCTTAATTAATATATAGATATACGGTAATATATTCAACAAAATCTACACCCAAAAAGGCTAAGTGCATGAACACACTTCGCTTTCAACTATAATTATACCAAAAAAAGAAAAAAGAATATCAATTTTTTTACTTGTAATTTAATATTCTATTTATTCCGGCAAAAACAAAAAAAAAAAAAAAGGAAATAAAATAAAATGAAAAAGACAAGATTTCCATATATCTTACTGTTTTTAGGAACTTGCCAAGCAACATAGTTTTAACTTTTATGATCATATTTTCATTTATTTATTTTATTTCAATCCTTCCCTGCTTGACCTTGCATTAATATATTTATACTTTAAATTTTATAATCTATTTACGTAAAAAAATTTATTTAAAATGAGAATTCGAAGCTTCATGGAAGTAGCAATAAAGTGGGAGAAAGAGATAATATTGTATGGGACAAAGGATGTTGTCTTGTTATGTAATTAAGTTTTGGTCTTGGCAATCAAATAAGACCAGGAATAAATAAATATCCTTAAATTAAATATAATGTTTTTAAGGATGTGCGTATAATAACTTTGGTCTTGTAAGCAAATATGTCATGTGGCACTCATAACAAAAGTAGTTCAAATAATTTCAAGGATTCGCTTTCAATCTTGTTGACCAGGCTAACTTTGTCTTTTAATTTTTGTTCATTTAACATGTCACCACAATTTAATTTTATTCTAATTTATAGATGCTAAGGTCATGAGGGTTTTGAACATCCCCAGTTATATGTGCTTAGTTCAATAACTTCTGATAATGTAAATTATTTTTTAATTACTTAGAAAATGCCACTAAATTGTTCCCGTAGCTGCTATTTTCTTTTTTTTTTTATTTAAACTTGTTGCAAAAAAAAAAAACACTTTAATTTAATTTAATTATAAAAATTAGCTTCTGAAGCAGAATTATCCAATTTTTTTTTTTAAAAAAAATGTAATTCTTATAACCATCCAATGTAAAGTACTTAACATATCTCGTCTACGTCCAAAACTGAATACATGCAGAAAATTTAAAGCATGGAGTTTGGAAAATTGAATATCCATGGTTGACCTAATTAATATTGCAGAACTAGTGGCTCTAATGCTATATGAACAAAAATGAAGTTGGAATTGCTCTAAAAGTTAGCTTATGAAATAAAAATTATCTAAATTTTTATAATTAACCGGTATGAAATACTTAATGCTAGTAAATTATTCATTGTATTTATTTTTTTTTTCTCAATAGCTTCCTTAATTATTTATTTTATTGTGGAGCTGATAAAAGAGTGTGAATTCTACATTAGAATTTTATTATGACATCAACACAAAACAAAGCTAACTCAAATATATTTGAAGTTTATAAGGGTCTAATGAAGAAAAAGAAAAGACTGGTACAATAAAACAACAAAGACAAAAATGCGTAGGCAAATACATAGGGATATTTATATATTAAGGTTTTAATTCTTTTTACATGGCTGAAATTAATTTATTTTTAACTATAGCATTGGAGAATTTCTTACAAATAATGCCAACTTCAGTTATAATATTTGTTTTAACATACAAATAATAATAATAATAATAATATCTATACATGTGCTTTATAGTGAATTAAACCCAAAAAAAACATAGTGGGCTTTCTAAATTATCTTGGGCTTGAATTCAATAATTTTTGCTCCATTTGAAAAATATAAGATTACGTCGTCAGCCCAATTCCAGCTGATTACTACTATTATGCTATTAATAAATAGAATGGTAATTAGAGATCTAATATTCCAATAGTAGAATTCGCTTTGCTTTCCATTTTCCAACTTGCCAATCATAAATCTAAATTACTTAGGCTAAAGGCAAAATATTATTTTAATTATAAATGCGATAGTATCCGACTCTAAATTAGTTAGTTTTGTAAATTTAAAGAAGTAGAATAAGATATTAATTAGAACTTCGTAGATAATTACACTTTAAATGATTTAGTGGACAAATTTTTATATTTTCGAAATATATTTAAAAAAAAAAACAATTTGTCAAACAATCAGAATGGCTGAGCAATAATATTATAAATATATGTAGTTTTGGATGAACAATTAAGTCCTGACCACAAAAATTATAATTATATATCGCTTTCTTAAGTTTGAATTGAAATTCTGCAAGTGGATTCTCCTTTTCCTCGCTTTGTGTTAGAAAGCTAATTCCCACTGGAGGAATAATATATATATATATATATATATATATATATATCGGGTGGGACTAGAGAATAATGTAATGAACCATGAACCAATATTGTTTAATTAATTCTTATTAATTTATTTTAGCGAAAACTTTATTCTGCTAACAAGATTTAAGATTATATTCACATACCATTTAATCTACTGAGTGTTTATTTTTACGGTTATCCGTGCGTATAAAATAAATTCTACAATAAAAATTAAAGTAAAGTACGTAAAATCTAAAAATTATAATCACTTGACATTTGAAATTTATGCTTAACAATTCACAAGAAATTCAGTAATTTTACTAGAGAAGAGGTCCTAGGCAAGAAAATAAATGTCCTAGCTAAAAAAAGTAGCTAGGAATTAGCGAGAACATATGAGTACTAATTAATTAGCCTCTAGTTAAAAATTGGCTAGAAATAGATTTTTTTAGCTGAATTTTGTGAAAAAATTTACTAGGACCAAATGTTCTAGCTAAAATATATAATCGTTATTTTCTATCCAATGCATGTTGAATTCTGCTAATTAATGCTAAAAACACACCAATATTAACTTGAAAAAGCTAAAATTCTAGACCCCCATTAATTAATATCTTCCCAACATTTAACGAAAAATTTCGGATTAAGAGGTTGAACCTTAGCATCCACAGCACTTGCACCTCCAGATGATTTGTCCTGGCCATATAATTGGATATTTGTGGGGTCCGACTTGATCCGGTCCATAGCCAGGTCTATTGGTAATCGAACTATACGCATGCTTAAATTGGAGTCTTTAAACGGATTTGATTGTTAGAATAGGAGTACATTGAAATTTGTCATTTTCAAATCACCATAAGTTTTGGACAGCCATCACCTGCAAATAAAGTATGCTTGATCGATTTTCCACAAATACATTGAACGTAAAGGTGATGGAATATACTAAAGCTAGCTTTTTTTTTTTAAAAAAAAAAAAAGAAAAAGAAGTTTCCTAGCAAGTTAATTGCAAGAATAATCTAAAACCGTCATGTATGACCTCTTTTAGATTTAGCCTATCACAAAAAAGGAAAAAAATAAATATGATATTTTTATACTATACACTTGTAATCCATTATATATAAGCCCATCAAAACATCAATAGTTTTGCCACCAAATTTGAAATCAAATTAAAACAAAGAAAAAGAGAATGGAAGCATCAGGAGGAGGAGGGAGTAAGAAAACAAAGAAGCAAGAAAGAGGAAGCGGAGAGGCTCGGTACAGAGGGATTCGGCGGCGGCCATGGGGGAAGTTCGCTGCAGAGATACGAGACCCGACAAAGAACGGAGCACGGCGGTGGCTAGGGACTTTTGAGACGGCGGAAGAGGCGGCTAGGGCTTATGATAGAGCTGCTTATGCATTTCGAGGTCATTTAGCCATTCTTAACTTTCCTAATGAATATCAACATCAAACCCAGATTTCTCATCAGCTTTCTTTCAGTTCTTCCTCTTCTTCTTCTTCTTCTTCTTCTGGTCCTGTGAGCTATGGGTCTGTGGGTAGCTCTGGAGAGCAAGAAGTTATTGAGTTTGAGTATTTGGATAATAAGTTATTGGAGGATCTTCTTGAAACACAAGATAATGTTAGGCGCCTCTAAAATTTTAATTCTTTCATTTTTGCTCAATTCTTTGTACGTAACATTTCTATTCTTGTACTTGTGATCAAAACATTTCTATTCTTGTAATCCTTTTTTATTTTTATTTTTATTTTTCTTTTTACTAAACTAGCAACCAATCAAACTGTTACTAATTAATTATTTCCATTATTAAGGAATAAAATTAAAATTGAATTAGATAAATATTGAGGTAACGGCTTAATTTAACTAGCGGAATATACTCATGGTAGAAGTTGTGGCAACTAACTCCAGCAAGCGTCTCTCTGAATATGTCATCACAATAATTTCCATCCGATCTCCCACTCTGCCCAGAATCGACAAATAAAGATCAAAACTAAATATGATACTTTAAAATTTCATTTTAAAATGGGGGAATTGACACACCTTGGGATTCTTCATCAAAGGTAGGGCTGTGCAAACGGTTGGTTTGGTTCGGTTTTGGACCGAACCGAATAAACCGAAAACCGAATTTCTTAAAATAAAAGAACCAAACCGCGAACCGAAATATTTAGTACCGAAACCGAATAGACCGAATTAATTTCGGTCAGTTCGGTTCCGTCCAATAGGTTCTTCATAATTGTGCTGGGCTTGGGCCAAGGGAGTTAGGGCAGCTGAGTTCTGTAATAAGAGGGCATTCTAGTAATTGGCATTCAAAGCCTAGGTGCTTATGCTTGCTTTCGTTTTTGAGTGATTAGCATAATGCATTCAACCTTGTGGTGTTTGGCTGGAGGTTTCGGAGTCTTGGGCTGATGGCCGGTTGGTGGTGGGAGTCGTCGGATCTAAGGTAGTGCGACGGTCTGCGCATGCGCTTCTTGAAGGTGTCAGATCTGGATCTGCAGGTAGGGATCAACGCGACGGCTGGGCGCTCAAGGATGCGAAGGTCTGCGGCGCATCGGTGGCCAGAGGAGTATCGGTCTGCGGCGAGACTGTTGGAGGCAGGAGGTGCTACGACGCTGCGGGGGTGGCACGACGTGCTGCGCGCGGTGGCGAGAAAGGCTGCGGGGGTGGCGCGAGGTGCTGCACGTCGGATCTGCATCTCTCTCTTTATACATATATATATTTGGGTATGAATTTTGGATATTTGGGTATGAATTTTGTATAAATTTATATATTTGGGTATGGATTGTCATTATATATATATGTATGTATATATATATATATATATATATATATATATGAATTTCATTTGGCATATGAATTTTGGATATGAATTTTCATTCCAGAATATATATATTTATTTGGGTATGAATGAAATTTGGCATATGAATTTTGGGTATGAATTTTCATTCATATATATGTATATAAAACGGTGAGTTTTGATAATTTCGGTCGTTCGGTTCTTTCGGTTTTTCAATTTTAAGAACCGAACCGAATAAACCGAAATTTAATTTGGTTTAGAACCGAAAAAAACCGAACTAAATAGACCAAAATACATTCGGTTCGGTTTTCGGTTTCTATTCAGTTTTGCACACCCCTAATCAAAAGTAGTTTGCTTGCTAAGTGACCTATCCTTTGCATTTTAGAAACAAATCATCAAAATCCCTTACTCTATCAACAATCTACAAATAAATACATAACACAATCAAGAAGATGACTTTGAATCGAACAAACTTTTAATAACAGACATAATTAACAAAAAAGAAAATAATAATAAAAAAAGTTTGGATTGAAAGAGGAAGATGAACCTGGTTGATGGCAAAAAATCGAGTGAGGGGGAGTGAGATCGAGATAGAGAGAGAGAGAGAGCGAGATTGAGATAGGGAGAGTGAGATCAAGACAGAGAGAGTGAGATCGAGATCAAAAGAGAGCGAGATTGAGACAGAAAGAGTAGATCGAGTAAGAGATGGCGAGAAACGAAGAGAGATCGAGCGGGATTGAGCAATAGTAAGACAGCAAGAGAAAGAGAGAGAGAGAGATTAACGGTGAACGATAGAAAGAGAGAGAGAGGGAGAGGCAGGCGGTGGATTTCGGGGGTGGGTTATTTTCCCCATTTTTCTTTCAATGTCCCACTTGTCAGCCATACATTGGTCATTTTCCCGTCAGCAGCGTGTGTTTTCCCTCACAAATGGTTATCTGTGCTTTGATTATTAGGCGGTAAATTATTATGGTTTTTTCAAGTACGAATTGTGAGCCAAACTCGATCAATAATAAAATTAAATATAAGTACATGATGAATTTTAGGTATTAAGTTTTATAAACCTCTTTCTTTCTCAATGTATCACTCATTTATTTATTTATTTTTTTAGAATGTATTTATAAGTTATAACTCAACGTTAATCAATTCGAGTTGCACGTGGTATTTTCCTTAAGCCACGTGGTCTTGAAGGTCAAATTAGGGTCCTGTGGACATTTTTTTTATCCAATCATAATAATCTTACGTCACTAACATCTCATCCCAGCACCAAGACACCAATTAATTCCAACTTTCAATTGGCGGCTTTGAGCCTATATGTTGAAGTCAAGTCAAACCATCAGCCAACCCATATTCAATATTTTCAACGCAGAAAAAAAACAAACAAACAAACAGAACAAGAAGAGTACTCTAAGTTAACCAAAAACAGTCATTTTCCACTTAGTACGTATATTCGATAACTTAGTACGTATGTACAAATAACTTATGTACTCTAAATTAATTATTTGTACTGTATATCGTTCTATATTTAATACACTTAGTACGTATATTCGATATCTCATGTAAAATTTATAATTTTTTATTTCTTTTTAGTAAATGGGTAAGTAACTAAATATTAGGCCCCAAAAAATCTTAGTTTGAATCCTTGCAATGAACATACGAGACAAAGATTCAATCTTTATGAGTCTGATCCTCCTCAAAATCAAGAAGTTCCTCCAGCAACTTATCATCCAAACATTCAAATTCAATTACTTCTCTTCTTTCTCCGATCCCAGACGCTTCTCTATTTTGTAAATTTGATGAAGAAGAAGAAGATGATGATGATGAAGAAGAAGAAGAAGAAGCAGAAAAAACCTTATTGGGAGGATATTCATTAGGGAAATTGAGAACAGCTAATTGACCTCTCATGGAATAAGCAGCTCTATCATAAGCTCTTGCTGCTTCTTCTGCAGTATCAAATGTCCCTAACCATATTCTCGCTCCTTGCCTCATCGAATCTCTTATCTCCGCCGCGAATTTCCCCCATGGCCGCCTTCTTACTCCTCTGTATTTCTCCTTATTACCGTCTTTCTCCATTAATTACAGCTTTGATTTCTGTTAATCCCTTCACTCCCCTCCCATTTATATGCAGTTTTGGTTGTCAAGATCAATGGATCGAATCTCCATATAATTAAAAAACCATTATTAATTTAACATTCTAATGATTTATTAGAATTTAGAACTAATTCAACGTGCTTATGTTGGATCATGTACGTATGTGGATGATGAATCGCTGATGATGGCCTCATTACCAGATAGGCAGATAGGAGAGGACCACTTTAATTTCTTTCTTCTTCTTCTTTTTTTATTTTTTTATTCGATTCTCTTTTTAGAATAGTAGTATAATAATAATAATAATAATACAGTAATAATTTTATATTCTTGCCGGTCCAAGGGAGGTTAATAGTCTCCATTTGATGCTAGTGGTGATGTCAGCTAATATTTAATCAAATGTTTTCTTAATTAATTCCACATTAATTAGCAAAACTGTACTTTTATGGGTATTATTAATAATCAGGTATTGTTAGTGAGGTCATTAGATGATTACGTTTGTCTAATTCGTCATCAATTTTACGTCATAGATTGCTGATGCATGTATTTTAAACAAGGCTAGCTTAATTAATTATTAGGTTCCCATGATAATAGATTAATAAAATAAATATTAAATAAGCCACATCTGAGAATATATAATGTCAGAGATGAGATTTGCTTACTTGTATAGTATTATGTCATGTTTTTGAGTTGATGATGAGGTAATGTTGCTTACGTTTGTTCATTTGCTCACTTGTAATCATGTTTTAAATTTAATTATATACTAATGTGTCTGTAGTTTCAGTAGGAATAAATATCTATTTTTTTTAATTTCTCAATTTCATTAATTCTATTGCTATCCATCCCTAGCTAGCTATATGCACAAAACAAAATGAAAGCCACCACTAGCTAGTTGCTGCTTAATTTGCTATCCATTATCTCAATACCACATGGAGACCCGTCAAACGGATCAAATCATGTAAAAAGGGATTGATCTAAGTAAATAAATCGGATTGTAAACAAGTAATTACTTATTAATTATGAATGAATTGAGTCATACTTATATCAAACAGGTCACGAATTAACTCGTAAATTTACTTTAATTTCATATCTTTAATTAATAATTTAAAAAAAAAAAAACTCAAAAAATTTTAAAAAATTAGAAAATAAAATTAATCTTAAGTTGTTATTAGTGATTGGAGTTGGCTTAGATTCGTCAATTCCGATGTTTTGATAGATGACCGTGGACAATTAGTGGTGGTGATAAGTGTTTGTCGATGAGGATAAAGAGATAGAGAGCAAATAGAAATGTTTGTGCTAGCTGTGGTCACGGCTCATGATAATTCAACCAGTTAATTAGATCAATTTGGATATATCTATACGGCTTGATTCTGGCCCAGTTCAAATTATTTTCGATCACATAAATTGAATTATATACGAATTATTTATAAACAAATCAGATTTGGGTCAAAAAAAAATTAAGAATGATCATATGTAAATCGAATTTATAGATTAAATTAAAATTTAATAGATTTATCGCAGACTAGTAATTTTATTTTGAATTCATATATATATATATATATATATATATATATATATTTATTCTACATAAAGAAATATAAACAAATTAATCTTCTTTGATTATTTTCTTACACCGATTTTAAAGTGATTAAATTCTATTAGCACTATAATGAGATATCTATAAATTAAAATTTATTAGTAATAAATTTAATTAATAATACTTATATATTTGGTATGCTTGAAATGAAAATAATTTCTAATTAATCGGAATCAGCTACTAAAATGCCTTGCAAAACTTTTTTTTTTTATAATTACATGAATACTCAAAACAAGAGAAATTAAAATCAATAAATTTTTAATTCAATGGTACTAATTTAGTGACTAAAAGTCTCAAATTCGCACTCTAGTGGGACCCACGATATAGGCAAAAAAAAATATGAATAAAGTATTTTTTTGCTCTTGAATTATTAGAAATAGAGTGAAAATGCTCTCAAACTTTATTTTTTTTGTCGGTTTTTACTCTTAAATTTAATTTTATGATTGAAAAATACTTTCACGATAGACGAAAAATCTAGTTGGCAAACGAGATTAACGGCACCCAATCACGCTTCAATACGTATTAACTTTTTTTTTTCTATTCAGATTGCTGATTTTGACTCTATAATGGTTTTTTGCCCTCAAATTATGAGAAATGGCATGAAAATACTCTCAAATTTTGTTTTGATCGATTTTTACCCTCAAATCAAGTTAATATGTATTGACGCGTGATCGGCTGCCGTTAATTCCGTTTGCTTTCTGGATTTTTCATTCAAAATAAAGACATTTTTCATCAATTCAAGTGATTTCAGGGATAAAAATTGATAAAAAAAAAAATTAAGGATATTTTCACTTTATTTTTGATAATTTGAGGGAAAAAAAAGAAAAGAAAGCATTAGTTGGTAGAGGGACTCATAAACATGATGAAACTATTTTCTAATTGATAGCACAGCAAATATCATTTGCCTTAAGGCCCATTCCACCGGCCCACTTAACTGGCAGGACCCAAAGCCCATCAGCTAAAGGTATCAGACACGAGCTCCTAGGCAGCGATCATGACCGATCGGCTGATGTGACCGCCAGTCCCATCAGCCGCCTGACACAAGGTAGCACCCATGCCTATCACCTGCTCCATGTCATGTCGCCGAATACCTACTCTGACAGCCAGTAATCATCCCCCAGGCACTCGAGTGTCCCTCAACTATCTCATATAAATAGTCCAGCATACGATGGTACCAGGTATTGAATCCACATCATTATCTCTCTAAAGCACATTCTCTCTCTAAGCTACTAACTTAAGCTTCGGAGTGCTCACGCCTGGTCCGACCGGGCTCTTCTTACTGCAGGGTTATCTCATCCGATCGGAGCGACCTCTCTCCTTCAGATAAAGACATTCTTGGATTTATCATTTGGTGCTTTCGTTGAGAGCCGAGGCCAGCGCCCGAGCGGCAGCGCCCAAAGCGGCCAGTCCCGACAAGCGGCCAGTCCCGTAAGCGGCCAGCGCCGAGCCCTCTCTCGGGAGGGGGAATAGTGATAGCAATGCTATCATGAATCCCACATCGGCTGTTGAAGTGGTTGAAGTAGGCCATATAAAGGCCATGGACACCCTTCACCTGTACAAGGCCTTTTGGGGCAAAGCCCCAGAAACAAAGCCGTGAGGGCTCCGGCCCAAAGCGGACAATATTGTACAGTGTCCGGCATACCTCCCGATAAAGTCAGAAATGACTTTATCACTAATGGATAAAGAAAAAATTGACATTGCCTCCTAAATAAGATAACCAATAAGGTGGTAGATTTTGTGGCACATGGATGGCTAATTTGGTAGTGGGTTTAATTAGGTGCATTCATCTACTGATTAGCTTTCGGTTAATTGATTCCGTGGCAAAAAGCCAAAAATGGACATTTAAATTAACTAATTAAAAATATATATTATTATAATCTAATTCAGAATCTAACGCAACATTGTAAATGTAGGTTTTCAAATAAAATAATACGGATAATTTTAAATCAATATAAATATAGAAATTGCTTCTGTTATTATTATTTGTTACGGTCGTCGTTGTTCTGATTTGCAAGTTGTGGTAGACCCCTAGCTAATTGGCCCTATATAACATATTAACAAGCTTTGTTAATATTATAATCTAGGGTTTAGGCTGAGAGGTGACTTTAATTTTATAGGCCAAATCATGTTGTTTCTTTTTAGTGTTTTAATATCATTATGTTTTTTTCCATTTTTTTTTATTATACCAGTTTGACTCAATTAGCGTCAAAATAATAGAAAATTAAAATTTGGTAAATATTATAAATTAACGGTATTAATTAGACTAAATTGATAATCGAAATTCCTTTTATATTATTTTTCTTTTTGAGTTTTTTTTATTATTAATCAAACTGATAACTGAAATTCACATATTTAGCTAATTAAAATCGAACCAATTATATATCTGAATAACCAAATAAAACTAACTAAATTAATTTGATTTGATTTTTGGTTCAAACCGAACCAAACTCACTCTTATCTCTCAGATTTTGCAGCTTTGCTGTTAATAATGACGGTCCGTCAACCCCATGATATTGGAATTGCATAATTTTTCTTTTCTACCGGAATTCCAATCGCAAAATAATGGATTTTATTTAAATTCAGTTCATAAGAAAAATAATCTTTAATATTAGAGATGTGTTTAAATATCTTTCTCTTTATTTAGTTTTATTTATAAGACTATATTTTTCAATTAGATTAGAATTAAAAAGAAAAAGAAAAAAAGGAATATTGCCTACATCTTCAAATGCTACGTAACCATGGAAAATATGCGAATATGTCAAACCCTAACCAACTCATAAATCAACTCCAAAAATTAGATACCGAAATTGAGTTATGATTTTATTCATGAATAAATATATATAATTGGTATATAAATATATTTATAAGCAATTTTATAATTATAAAAATAAAAATTATTTTTTCTTATATGCAGCTTAATATGATAACAAGAAAATTCCAAGGACAAAGATTTTAATAGGGTGTTTTAAAAAAATATTTACCAAATTAGAGTTAGTTAAAAATTATTTCTTGATATAGGGTATTTTTTTCAATGCCTTGAAAGGGCAGCACCTGCTGCTCTGACGCACGGCAGCAGGTGCTGCCCTGTTTATTTTTTAAAAAAAAAAAAATCAAATGCTGCAGCGGTGTGCTGCGGCATTTGATTTTGGTTTCCCAACGCCAAGAGCAGCCTGCTCTTGGCCTTTTGTTATTTTTATTTTTTTTATAAAATTTATTTTAATAAATAATTAAATATAATATATAATTATGTAAAATAATTAAATATGTATTTTTTTACATAATTACAGTTAAATAAGTATTTATTTTTATATAAATTAATTTTATTTTATTTAGACACGGCATAATTTTATTTAGGAGTGAGCTACCCAATATTAAACATAATTTCATAGATTATAATTAAACTACCCAATATTGGACACTAAAAATTTTTTAAAATACAAATGTTTTCTTAAATTTTCTTAAATTTTCTTAAATTTTTATATTGAATTTTCTTAAATTTTTACAAATGTTAACAAAGCATAAAATTTTTAGTGTAAATTAGTTTTAAATATATAAATGATCCATTTTACAAATTAGTTTTAAATATAAATTATATTTAATTCACGTTAAAAATTTCATACTTTTAATATCCATGGGAAGAACTTAAAATTTATTTATTGCTATTTTTCTCATAAATAGTTATTATTGGTTTCAAAACAAAACTATCATGGAGTATAAAAAGAATTGTAATCCGAACAAGACCAACAGAACACCGGATCCAAATGCTTCCCCATTTTTATTTTACTATTCACCGGGCCCCACATATTCACCTATAATTTTACTTCCCCATTTTAGTTTATTTTTGGGGGCTTCACATGTCCATTTCCGCAGTCAACTCTTGCGGAAATGGACTCAAATTCCGCAACCCCTGGTTGCGGAATTGGAAAAAACACCAATACTCAAAATACTTTGTAAAAGACCCCATATTTCAAAATATTTCCCTAAAACACATTATTAGTAAAAAAGTCCCATTAAAATCTTTGTCCCAAAATTCAAATCACTTGATTTCTTTAGACAAGGATGGTCAAAGATGTGGGCTTCATTCTTTGTCAATACCAACCTTGGGCCTTTTATAAAATCTTTCGACTTGAATTGGACCTATTTGAACTGCAAAATTAATCTAATAAAATAACGTAAATAAATAAATAATTGGGAAATAAAATTTTAATTATTTCCTTTTCTCTTTTTTTTTTAAAAAAAAATTATTTTAAATAAAGTTTTGTTGTAATTATGTGTTCACCTAAATTAAAATTTTAATTTAATTTTCCGTTGAAATCTCCAGCGAAACTTTATCTGTAAACAATTTCAAAATTGGAAAAGAACATTATTTTCGAAAAATAAATTAATGAAACAAAAATTACAACAAATAATTAAAATGAAGAAAAAATTTTACTTATTTTTCAAATTTATGTCAAAAATAATACCTAAGAAATTATGATATATATTATACATGACATATTATGTTGTCAGACTCAGTAAATAATTCGTTAAGTTATGCCTTATTATTTGAATATTTAAAATTCGAATATTAGTCAATTATTTTCAAAGTAATCTAATTAAATTAATAGTAACGTGACGATGGATTAGTAGCTCAGTGATCAAATATTTATTTTGTAGCGCAGTAGATGATAAATTTAAATTTCAATAATTTCTATTCAACTAGAAAAAAATAATAATAACATGTTATAAAAATATTTCATTACGTAATGTGATGGTTGTCAAACTATATCGTATCAATAGTATAATAAACAAAATCTTCAAAAGAATGAATGTAATTGGTGCACGAGTATTTGATCTGTCCGATAATTAAAATGGCCATAATTTTATGGTTTAAATGTACACACATACTGAATTATTTTTTTCAAATAATAGAAAAAAAAAAAACTAAAAGAATAATCCATTAAACATGGAATGAATGAATGTGTTGAAGATCACTTGATTAGACTTCATTAACTTACTGATCCAAACTATTTTTTGATCTCTTTTATTTGTTGACCTTCTCCCTTTTTTTTAAGAAAAGAATAAAAAAAGAAAAAAGACTTGGGAAAGTTATTGCTACAAATAAATAATAAAAGGAACGTTATTTCCCAAAAAGTAAAGGGTTTGGTGGGGTAATTTTGTCTCTATAAGTGGAGTATAGAAAAGAACGATTTTGGTCCACTTTTATTTATTTTGTCCAATTACATCCAATTAGAAATTGGTGCGTTACTTGGTGCGTATGAGTTTAAATCATTTGATTAAAATAAAATTTCAACGGTCTAAATTTACTCGAGCTTCAGTACGTACTTACACTAAATCCCTATGTAATTTAATTTTCTTTGATTTTTTTTTTTGGCACTTGAACTTTTTGATAATCTAATTTACCAATTAAATTATTTTGTAACTATATGCTTGTGATTTTCATACTGAAAATGGTAAAAGGTATATAAATAAAAAATTTAAGCATAGTCACAAAAGTCTATAAGTTCTTATAATAATTTCGATAATTTTTATTTTACGAGTCCGCTTTTAAAATTGAATTAGGCTAAATTTTTTAGATGAGGGACGGATAAAAGAGAAGAAATGAAAGATATAATTAATAAAAAGCTAGGTCCAAGGCTCCAAGCCATGCATGAATCTCCCCCACATGTGCAACATTAATTAATGGCTTTTCTGAAAACAAATAAAAAGTAATGGCTTCAATTGCAATTTGAATACTAGCTGATATACATGCCTTCAATCACAAGTTAAATTACACGTTCATTTCAATGAGATTTTATCATTATACTCCACTCAACCCATACACACCTTTTTTTCCTCTTCTTTCTCATTATTAAGCCTATCTTATCTTTTCCATATACATTATTTCCCTCTTTTTCTTTTTCCAATTTATAATTGTACCCAGCAAAATACATCTTCTAGCTTCTACATTTTTTCAAAAATTATGCAATTAAGGCCCCTTAAGTGAACATTTACTTAATTATGCCTCTTAACTCTCAATTGTGTCGTAATTTAGTCCATCAATTGAAAATTTATTCGGTAATACCATTTAGCAGCCATTTGTACTTACATCAATTGAATAAAATTGCAAGTCGAATGGCAACATTATGATAAAATTGAGAATTACAGGGTCCAATTGAAAATTCTTATAAAAGTTGAGGGGCCAAAAGTGCATTTCTACTTATTAAATACTACCCCTTTTTTGTTGTACAAGTTTTTATATACCCATAAGTCAACCTCTTCTTCTTCCTCACTATATATTTCTGGAATAAGAAGTATCTTACCATTTTCTTATTTTCTTTGATATGGCAGACAAAAACCAGCAGAACCCTATCCATGAATCACCTTCGTCTTCTTCAGACCATGCTTTTCCTATGCTAACCATTGCAGTACTTAGCATCATGGCCTCAGCTTTAGTCCTCTTTTGCTATTATATCTTTGTCAACAAATGCTCCTCAAATTGGCACAATTCCAATTTGTTAAGATGGATTAGTATCTGGAGAGCAAGAAGAACTGAAGATTCATTCATTGCTCTCTCTCCAACAATGTGGAATCGAGGGCTCGATGAATCAATCATTCGCAAAATCCCTACATTTCAGTATAGAAAAAGAGAAGCTGGGGAGAGAAGCATATATGGATCATGTGTAGTGTGCTTGAATGAGTTTCAAGATATGGATATGGTTAGAGTTCTTCCCACTTGCGGCCATTCTTTTCACTTAGATTGCATAGACATTTGGCTTCAGAGTAATGCTAATTGCCCTCTTTGTAGAACAAGCATTTCAGGTGCGACTAAGTATCCTAGTGATCAGATCATTGCTCCCAGCTCTTCACCCCAGGGCTCACAGCCTTACACTGATAGTCTAATGGGTGGCGATGAAGATTTTGTTGTAATCGAATTAGGAGGAGACAATGAAGAAGGAGTTCTGTTGCATCATAGGCAACAGGAAAGAGATTCTTCAAGAGATCATTATCAATCCCCAGCAAAAATGGAGCATAAACTTGGGAATAAGTTAAAACCAAGAAAGAGACGTCATCTTTCAATTATGGGAGATGAATGTATTGATGTAAGAAAGAAAGACGATCAATTCTCCATTCAACCAATCAGGAGATCTTTCTCCTTGGATTCTGCAGTTGATCAGCAGCTTTATTTAAGTGTTCAAGCTATAATTCAACAAAATACACAGCAAAGAGAGATCAACACTAAGGAAGAAAGTAGTAACAGAGTTCAAAGATCATTCCTTCTTCCGTTTCGATCGTCATCAAGAAAAGCACTTCTTCCATCTGAATTCAGGCTGTGACGTCAGATTGTTTAGTTTTTATGATTGTTTAAACTTGTTTTCTTTAACGTGGGTTGCTTGGATTTTCCAAACATGACATGAAAGTTGGAGAAGAGGATGAGATGAAATGTGAGCATGGTAATGAGAATCATTGCATAAGCCACTATAGGTTTGATGAGTCTTTTGATTTTGTTTTTGAGTTGAATTCTCTTCATGAATGAGAATGATTGCTTGTGCACTTCCTCCACAAATTTTGAGAGACAGAGAGAAATAAATATATGGAAACCAACTACAGCAGAGGGACCACAGCAATGAGTAAATATAAGTATTATAAAGAAAGATCCTCCTAAGAATGATCACAATCTTCTTCTTTTGTCTTTTAAGCAATTATACTGGTGTTGGTAAAAAGTAGAGTGTGATAGCTTACTAAAAATTTAAGCTTTCTAACAGTTCTAGAGATATCACCTGTACCATTGATCTTTATGCAAAGCTTTATGCTGCATCCACAAGGAAAAAAGACATCTGCCAAATAAAATCAATCAAAAAATGTTACGTGTCATTCACTTTATGAGTAAAATATATTCATTTTGATATGTTCAAAAACAAAAATTGCCTATTTTAAAAGTATAAAAACAAAACTCAAAATTTTAAATAGTTTAAGGGTAATAATAGATAAAAAAAAAAGTTTAATGACAAAATCCCTATTATGAATAGTAGAGAGGCAAAAAAAACAAAATTGCCCTTGTCCCAAAGTTTTATGGTGCATCCACAAAGAGAAGGACACCTGCCAAATAAAACCTAGAAAAAGTCCTTTCCTCGTATTTCAGTTAAAAGAGCTGTCAGAGGGAAGTGGGAACAGAGTAAAGTCCATGAGTAAGGGGATTAAGCACGATGAGAAACAGTCATCATCATGTTAGAAAAGTATTATGCAATTAAACATAATTACCTGAAAGTGATCGCTGCCTGGCTAGCATTATTCCAAGGCTTATTTATTTCCTAAGGTTGTGAAAAATACAGTGGATTTATATTCAAACGAACAACTAAACAATCAAGCTCAATCAAAAATTTGAAATTGCGAATCAGACTCCACATCACAAAAGTGCATTATTTAAGAATGTTATACCATGTAAAGTAATAGCTACCAAGTATGCCATAAAGCTTACTTGCGTCGGAAAAAAGGTTATTAATAAGGTGATTTCAATCTTCATTTTCTGAACCCGTCAATACTGAATAACTGCAGCCCCGATGAATTTGATTTCAAATACTTTCTGAGTAACTTAAATAACCAGAGCTACTTAGTACTTGTGTATACATGAAATGTATGACTGGTAGGGTGATGAGAGAAGAAAAACAAAATCACAGGCAGTAAGAAAACCCTCTTCCTTACATGGGGATAAAAAAAGAAACCAGAACTGGAGGACTGTGCCAAGTTTAATACAACTATATCATGATTGTTCTCGTCTGGTTAAGAGGAATGTCAGGTTATAGACTTCTGCCAGAGGGACTGCTATGAGGCAAGGGCAAAGCCTTTGTGGGAAGCTGGTTTGTAGATGCACAGCGAGCTTTTGTCTTTAGTTGTTCAACCAGTCGCTGGGCTTCTCTAAGTTCGTCTTCTGCACTTGGTCCATGGCTTTCCCAGGCATCAATCACCCGCTGCTGAAATTCAATTGCAAGGATGTAGCTGCAATATCCAAGTAAAAGGAATTTAGAGCTTCATACGTACTACAACAGACAAAACACTCACTTCTCTTGCTCAGTTTCTTGCCACTTTATTATTGGCATGACAAATGCAAAAATGGTTGCTGACAAGAGCAGAATATGTACTATAAAAGGATAACATGCTCATAGGTATTTGCCCAGTTAAAATTTTTATAACTACAATAAGCCAAGCCACTGTTTCTAAGTCTTTGTGAAGGTCATTATCCCGTTACAGTATAATAGAAGTGGGGTGTCTTATGAGGAAAATTTTGAAGATATTTACATAAAGCGACTGCTTTACGGACTCAAACCTTACGGACTCAAACCAGAATTATCTTGTTGCATGCCTGAGAGTTTTGAATCTTCATGGAGACTAGAACTATACACTGGTGAAATCTCTATCAGAAAAGACCAACAAATATAAGATTTGGACTACGAAGCAGCTAAAGGATTAAACAAAATGAATCATATATATATATATATATATATATATATATATATATATAAACATGACAGGGATGTGATAAAAAATAAATAAATAAATAAATAAATTGAGGATCTTCAACACTTAAAAATCAACTGAGGAATACTGTTAGAAACAGAATATTATGTCTTATTTTACTCTTGAAGTACATGAAAATTAAAGTAACGGTAGAAACAACATTGCAGCACGGTTTTCCTCCCCACAGCTTTATGGCATGCATATTACGTATTATAGGCCATTCTACAGAACGATCATAAAAAACTTCAAAATAAAAACATGGATTCAATGAGAAATAAAACATTCGGGTTTGGCAGGTGGAGATGGCAAGAAAAGAAGAGTTATTGGCAAACATACAATGATGCACATCACAACAGGTAGAAGCAAGAAAAAGTATGCTCTTTTGGTTTTGTTGAAGCTTTATGACGAAGTAGTTCACACTACCATGGGTAACAAATATATAGAAGATGAATGTGCACCATCGAGATTTCAAAGCTGACTACACGTTTTTGACTTTCCAATGGCAAAGGCCTCAAAGAGCAAGTGGCTAGAGAAATTACATAGCACAAGAGCAACTGGTATATAAATATGATTAAAATTCAGAATTGCGAAAGAATTTAGATGCCATTGTTCCAAATGACGGTGAAAACTAGAACCATTAAAAATAATCACTCACCTTCGCATGGCACCATATGCTTTTGCTAGATTTTGGCATGCCTCAATTGAATCTGCATGTTGTGGACCAAGTGCCACATCCATGATGTCTTTTGCAACTGCAAACATCTGTGCAGCTGACTGTGGTCTATCCAATTCCAAATATGCTGCCCCCAAATTGTTGTAGATATAACCAACTCCAAAATGCTTGGAACCAAAGCTCTCTTTCAACCTTTCAGCAGCGCTCTCCAAGTAAGGAATTGCCTGAGGCACCTTACCTGTCAACAGAAGTAACCACCCAATTCTAGCAGAAACACTTCCTTCAGAATGCTGTTCTTGTGGGAGCTTCTCGAGCAGAGAAAGTGTTCTCTTCAACAATGAAATTGCTGTTTCAAATTCATTCATAGTTTCATACTGCATTGCTATTTCTGAGTATGCCTCAGCAACTTCAACAGGAGAAACTGCCTCTTTCTTGTCGAGGATTCCGCAAGCGATCTGCAGACACCTCTTCGAGTCAGCAAGCTTCTCTAGATTACACAGAGCTTTTGCCATAGAGATAAACACCAATGCTCGAGTCTCACTGTCTCTTTCTGTATGCTGAACAATACCCTTCAAGGTATTAATAGCCTCATCATACCTGCCCAATGCAATCTGCATATTTGAAGCATCAATCTCTGCACGAAGCAAATCTGAATTCAGACCCCACTTCTTCAAAACCTTTTGCGACAACTCATTCTGCTCCAGTGCCTTCTCATGCTCCTCCAACCCACTATAAATGACTCCAAGAAGCTTCCTATCATGTGCAACCTCTACAGAATTATTTCCCAGTCCACTCTTATGTATCTCTAAGGCCTTCAAACCAAATGGCAATGCTTCCTTGAAATTCAAAACTGCAACATACGCCTCAGCCAATTCCCTATTTGCCACACCTAATTCCTTACTATCTTCCTCCAAAGTCATTTCCTTTATCTCTAAACACTTCCTGAGATTCTCCAGAGCCTCCTCTCTCCTTCCCATTGCTGTCTTCACATTGGCTAACTCAAGTTGCACGGCATGCAGAACTGGCCTGATATCCTCAACATCACAAGCTCCCTCGTTCTCTAGTTTTCCCAATGTCCTATTAGCCTTATTTAAATACCCTAGGCTATCATTAAACCTTTTTAAGCTGTAACTAGCAGAACCCATTAATTGCAAAGCCATAGCAACTAGAAAAGAAGGTTTATTATCACCTTTATCAAGAACTTTCAGAGCTCTGCTGGCAAAAGATAGAGTCTTTTCAGGGTCCTCACCTTCTTGGTCAAGTTTTAACCCAACTTTCAAGGTAGCCAAACCAAGCTCCTTCTCATCAAAAGAAGACTCCATTTCTTTAAAAGCTTGAAGCATGTCCTCAGCCGTCTCTGCAGACTCAAAAGCCTCTTCAAGCTCAGCCTTTTCCTTGATTTTTCTCTGCCTACTGGAGATTTGAGGACTTTGTTCAACGAGGGTGTCAATGTTTCGAGATGGATTTTTCTGAAATTGGAGATGTTTGAGCATCAGACCATCAGTTTTGGAGCAGGATTTGGGATGAGTGGTAGATGCGTGAAGTGAAGAGGAAAAGGAAGAAGATGGTGTAATCTCAAATATGTAATTTCTGGATAGCGGAGGAGAAACTGTTTTGGTTTTTTGGCGAGTAAGGTGAGAAAGAAGTGAAATTGAAGCTCTTTTCATGGTAGGTTGTGGGAATTTATGCGATTTATCTACGAAAGTGGAATTCTTTTTGTTGATTCAGTTCAAGTGTTAAACCCTTGCAAAACCCTCTCCAATAAGTCCTACAATCTCTTCTCTCTGTTTCTGGGTCTGTATTGCCTTACGGCGAATTGGCAATGCACAAGAAGATTGTCAAACGACGTCGTGCTATGATCAGTTCATATGTTATCAGGTCATATCCCACGGCGTCGTTTCACCGTAAGTAATACTTCTCACTTTGATTAAACCTGCCAAACGGATTGACTTTGAATTTGATGGATTCACATCGGGTCACTAATCGAGTTATTTTTGGATCACTGTTTTTAGGTCAATTTGAATTGAATAACTTCGTATCGGATCAAATTTATTTTTTTCAACATCGGACTGATAGTATAAAATCAACTTTTAATCTTATTTTTTAAAAACTATCAATATATTTTAACTATTTTATAATTTTAATAATAATATATGCAAATTAAAATAAATTATTAATTATGTACATATATTCTAAAAGAAAACTCTATTAAAATATCATTTTATATTAACTAATTTGTTAAAATAAATCAAACAATAATAATGAATTTCATTATAGGCAAAATATATTTTCGAAATCTTAAACTATTATTTTTTCTGCATTGGATTCCTAAATTTTAAAAAGTGCACATTGAGTTTTTAAACTAATTAATTTATGTACATTAGGTTTAAATTGAATATGACTGACGAGAGTAATAGACGGACACTATTAAACTCGCATGAGTCAAATTAAATGAAGTGTGACTCTCACATGTACATTAAAAAATTAATTTTCTCCACCTCACCCTCACTCTTTCTCCTTTCTCTTTTCTCATTCTTCTTCCTCCTCACAATTGAATCCACCTTCTCCTCCTCTCGCATCTAACTTCCAATATGGCTGCCGACACTTTCCCCTCCACCCTAGCATTGCCCTTCACCAACTCAATAAAGAAATACACACACAAGCATGTACATACTCATCTACATGCATGTATGTACATGTTACATGCATTTATATTCGTAAGAACATGTATAAATGTTTGTACACATGTACATATATATCTATACATATGTACATTATATATACGGGTCTGAATTTTCTTGTACTGAATTGAAGTACCGAAAAAAAAAGTTCATAACCGAATTGTACCGTTGATTTTTTTACTAGAACCGAACTAAATTGTACCGTTGACTTTTAATTATAATTAAACCGAATCGAATTGTACTAAAACTGGACCGGAAACCGTATTAAACAGTATCAAACTATTCTGAAACCGAATTGGATCGAAAGAACCGATATTTATTAATTATTATATATAATAGTAGTAATTTATATATAAATATTATTTATAATTTCTATTATATATTTATTATATAGATTTTACTTCATAATTATTTGTATTAAATATTTTAATGCACTAAATTAATATAATAAATAGTTAATAAATTAAAATGAATATTTTAATTATTAATAAGATAAATTTAATTATTATATCTATATGAATATGCAATTAATTTTATTTACTTTTAGTGTCACTCAATTAATATTTATCTATTTTTGGTACAATTTGTATATGAGTATGTAAATTAAAAATGTATTTATATATAGTTATTATTTATAATGAAATTTTACCAGTTAATGTAAATGTATGAGTATATAATATTAATCACCTTACAAACAATTCAATTTATTTTTTGCATCGCTCAACATAGTAATCATCTATATTTGGCATAATATGTATTTGAGTAGAGGTGGCAAGTTGGGCGGGTTTGGGTTGGGTCACTAATGGGCGGGTCACAAATGGGTTAAAAAGTATGGGTCATAAATGGGTCAAATATCCAAATGGGTTGGGCGGGTTGGATCAACCCATGGGCTAAAAACTCTTTGAATATACAAAAAATTTATAATAATACGCAAATGAGTCGGGTGGTCCAAACGGACTGATTTTGGTCCAAACAGATTGAGTGGCCCAAATGGGCCGCTTGAGACCCAAACGGGCCGAGATGTAATTTGATATTTTTAATTCATTTTTAATAAAAAATAATTTTCTATATAATAAAGGGATATTAAAGTGACTAATTTAAAATAATTTGGCCCAAATGAATTGAGTGGCCCAAATGGGCTGCTTGAGGCCCAAACAGGCCGAAATGTGATTTGACACATTTAATCCATTTTTAATGAAAAATAATTTTCGATATAATAAAATGATATTAAAGTGACTAATGTAAAATAATTTGGCCCAAATGGATTGGGTGGCCCAAATGGGCTGCTTGAGGCCCAAACGGGCCGAAATGTAATTTGATCAATTTAATCAATTTTTAATGAAAAATAATTTTCAATAAAATAAAATTATATTAAAGTGACTAATACAAAATATTTGGCACAAATGAATTGGGTGGCCCAAATGGGCTGCTTGAGGCTCAAACGGACCGAAATGTAATTTGACCCATTTAATCAATTTTTAATGAAAAATAATTTTCAATATAATAAAATGATATTAAAGTGACTAATACAAAATATTTGGCACAAATGGATATACAAATATAATAACAGAATATTAAAATGACTACTATTAAAAAATATTAGGTCAAATGGATCGTATGGCCCAAATGGGTCGGATCGAGGTCCAAACGGGCCGAAACGTGGATCGACCAATTTTATCCATTTTTTAACAATAAATAATTTTTGATATAATAACGGAATATTAAAATGACTTGTTATAAAAAAATTAAATAAGAATATTATAGGTAATTAATAAATTAATAATATATTAAAAATAGCAAAGTGTTTTATATTTTTAGATTGATTAAAAAAGAAAATGTTCATATTATTATTTTGCCACTTACAAAAGAGATGCAGGATTCAAAATATTTGCCACCAAAGGTGAAGGGCGGGCAATTGTTGTCATTTCAGCCTGGCCAAATTGCGATTCCCTAGGCTCATTTTCTTGTCAAGGAAGGAAAGCCACAAAACGGGGTCGTCTTACATTGTTCATCTTCTTCTTTACCTGGCAGTTACCAAAACCCCCCATTCCCTCCAAGAACGAAAGCTTCCGCCATGAACGAGCAGTTCATAACCATTGAACCTCATGAAGATCCAGACCCACGCAACAAGCGAACCTTCACAGTCTACATCCTCACTTCTGCCATTTACACTATACTCGCATACTCTCCCGCCATTATCAGTGACTGGATCACCAGAGCTCTCCGTTCACGCCACTACCGCCGCCATAAGCTTGTGGTTGGCCTCGGTGTGCAGTGGCGCCCTGCATTTTCCCGCTCAGTGCCATCAGCCACCACTCTCCAGCTCTGCATTGGCAGTCGATGCCTAATAATCCAACTCCTCTATGAATTATGATTGTAATTAATTACAGAGCTCTTCAAGCTTTGGTGATTGTGACCGCCATGAGAATGAAGAATTTACTTGGGTTAGTTTTGGGTTGGCCCAATTGGGCATTTCATGGGTTGGGTTGGGTTTGGGTCTATTTTATTGGGCGGGTTGATTGGGTTGGGCTAAATTTTGCCAGGTCTATATTTGAGTAATTAATGATATATTTTAATAATATAATTATATACTGCCAAGTATAACATAATTATGCATACTGAAATAGAAAAAAAATAATATTATAATTTATTTTTTGAAAAATTCTGAAATCAAAATGTAAGAAAAATATTTCAACATGGTACACCAAACCAAGCAAGTAAAACCATTTAGAACTTAAAAGTAACTAACCCTCGTAATCACTAATTAAATCAATCAAAATATACAGAGTGATCAAGAAATCTTTATGCAAACCCAGCAATACTACACAGAGAAAACAATTGATTGAATAGAATCGGATATGAAATGTATCAATGGATTGTAAATGTTTTTACAAATTCAGAAGGCCTACAATAACTTTGAACTACGTAGCCTTCTAAATTGATTTGAGGCCTACTTCAGAATCTAACCTCATTAATGAATCTTATATACAACAAAGAATACAGAGTTTCCTTTTTTACATGTATAAAAGAAAACAATCCCAAGCTCGGAAACCTGTATATGCATATCTCCCCATAGTTGACAACAATAACCTCCTAATAAACTACAGAGGTTACTGAGTGCAAACTCAAAAGTTCAGGGCCTCTCGATCTTCAGTGGGTGTCTCAGGCGATCTGCTATAAACATCATCAAAATGAAGACTTATATTCCCTCCCGCTTCAAGATCATCCTCCAGGTAAGTAGTTCGTGACAACCTTCGAGAACTCCTCCAATACAATTGGCTTTCTTGCTCCTCTAAGCTTTTGTCTGATAAATTATCATAGTAATTATCCGAAGTGAAGCGGTTGAAATCAGGAGGCTCAAGAAAACTCGCTTGGGGCTGTTCGCCAGGTGTGCCGCTTCTAGCCCACCAATCAGGCCTGTCAGATCGTGCAAAGTTGTTCATATCATGCTGCTGAAGTACACTCCCCCGGAAAAAAGGAGCAGATGTGGATGCCCCTAGGTGAGACCCCATACGATCCTGATAGAGGTGATGCCAGTAGTCATCGTCATATCTTCCTTCATTTCGTGTCAAGTTGGTGGGCATCCAATAATCTCCTGGATGTTGCTCAGTCACTTCAAATGGAGTTGCTGGACTGTCTCTTGTATGATTAGTTGAAGCAGGAGGTCGCGAGGTATAATACCAATCAAGAAGATAGGGGTGATTCTTTTGGTCTTCACCAATCAACCACAAAGAACCCAAATGATAGCCGGGACTACCATGTTGCATTTCCCCTGAGAAAACAGTATTTCTATCTCCATGGCCTCTCAATCTGGGGCTTCCTCGCCATAGCCTAGGAGAAGGGTTCGCATGTCTAGCTCCACGACCATGCAATGCTTGCTCCCCGAAATTTCTAAGATTTGACATAAACTGCTTTCCCTGGTCATTTGGCTCCCACGAAGGATAGCTGCTCTGGAAACTGCAACAAGTAGAATAACATAAAATTAATAAGCAACAGCGAAAATTAATTAGATATGACCTGACTCCTGGGAGGAAGCTAGTTTCCATTTGCAACTATAAAAACGCTGGCATGCATTTCTCTTGTCCACACAAACACAAATTGGTAAAAAATAACTGTTAATAACCATTGATGATGTTAACGATACAATTAAGAGAATATGTCATTCCATATGGTCATCGTATGCAGCTACTCAATGTCACGAGAAGATTTTGAATAATCAGAAACCTTAATGGAATTTATAACTTCAGATCACTTCCAACCATAATCATAGTTGTGAGACATCAATAGCATCATATTTTTTAAAGCTATTTCAAAACAAAGGAGCTTTTGACAGTGAATTATGACAAAGAAAAACCAAACCTCAGCCAGAATTTTCAACCATATCATCACCAAGATGGGTTGTGCCAAATGTAGATGTTGCCTATTTAATAGTTAATCAAGCATCAAGTTATTGATTTCTCTTTTATGGAAGCAGAAGTGCCAGAAATAGCAGCTTGGACTACTTATTAGACAATAGAAAAAATGCAAGCACAGAGAATTAATGAACCAAAAACTCTAATTAAATACACCAAATCATACCTTAAAAATGACTTCTCGATCTTGCCCTGAGAACTCCTCTGGGCACGTGATGTGTGATAAGGTGAACCATAATTGCTATTGCCATGATTTTGAAAGTCAAAAGCACTGAAACTGCCAAAGACAAAGTAGCAAAAAACCTTCTCAAGGTTGAGAGCCAAAAAGCCAATAAATTGTTCCGTGTTGTAACAAATATTAGTTAGCAATAGACTAACCTGCACACATGGCCAACACCTTCAACACACACCGTAAAATCTGCAATGAACTGTAAGATGTCATCCACCCGCTGCAAAATAACATAATCCATCAGCTAGAAAACTAGCACATACATGTGATGAGTACAATAAAACGGACATTCTAACAACAGATGGATCTATACCTTTGGGACAACAAATATAAGCAAGAATGGGGTAAGGAAAATTGATGCCATCTCCTCGAGTAGCATCATTCCAGTGTACTACATAAAATACCAAACAATAGAACATAGGTCAATCCTCTCAATCATGGCACTAATTTAGAGGTTATGGAGTGGGGAGATGGGTATTCCCCAATCAAACCTTTGTTATAACACATGGATTTAAAGCAGTAGTACCTGAAATAGCGTTTCAAACTCCATTCGAACAGTCTCGGTATTTTCTTTGCCACGCCATCTCTTTGGCATATAATGTGTATGTTGGACCACCATAGATATTGCTCCATCTGGATCAAGGACAAGAAGCTCATCTGCAACTGCAGCCCGGCTGATGGCTGTTATGGTTCCAAAAACAGCAGCATACCAGAACAAGTTGCGACCAAAAATCTACAAAAATTTAAAAACACAGTGCCATGAAGACTACACATGATAACAGAAAAAGTCACTATCCAAATATGCATATCAAAACAAGCATTGTTTGCACTAAATTGAGAATATATTACATGGCCCTCCAGTAAAGATTCCTCCAGAAATGCAATGATGATCAAAATAGCAGCAAAGCCTCCAGAAACAAAAGATATAAACTTGGCAATGATCAAAATAATAGGAGAGGGGAATTGCTTCAGATAATCTGAAGCATGTATTATACTGCCGTTAATCCTGTGCTTGAACAAATGGTCGACCTGCAATAGGATAAAGCACCACCTTAAATTGACAAGTTGGCCAATAAACCCTAACAGTATCAAAATTTTGTTTGAAAAAAAAATGCTACAATATAGCAAGCCAAAGAAAGCAAAATTTAGACAAGTGGAGCCTTCATTGTAAAATGATTAGTGGTATTCACTAAGACATAGATTCTTCATGGAATCACATAAACAACTCCATCAGAATTTTATGCATGTCAGAATGTATGATCTTGTAAAAGGCAACATCCCAAAAATCATGAGCTAACTGCCATAACAAAGCACTTTGTTAATAAATTTCTCAGATTACTCACAATAATAACCATGCACAAGGGAGGAGGGAGGAGGGGAGGGAAGCTATTACTATCACTTCAACCACCAGAAAAGATAGATATAACAACCAACATCTTGGTTGCAGGAAAAATTAACTCATATTAAGTTAGCACCCAAAAGGATATATGGTTTGCCAAAACAATAATGTCGTACCTCATTGAATTCCCTAAAAATCCATCTTGCCAAATTTGACCATCTTCGAGATGATGCTGTGCTTGGATGATGATAAAACTGTTCAGCATGCCTTAGGAAGAGATACACAAGCATGAATATAACCAGGAATGGTGAAAGGAGGAGCATTGCAAGCCCAACTACCATAAGCCTTTTCTTTAATGTTCTAGGATTAGAGATAAAGTCCCTCCTAATGCAAAAGTTTCTGCAGAAAGAGTGCATTTTAATCAGAAAATAACGCAAATGGTACATCTATTGACAAAAATTTATGTCACATTAATCATACCTATCAAACATGCTCTGCAATATGCACCAATTTAAGGTCCATTCAAGAGTCTTTGTCAGTATTAGGCGATATTGAGTTCCATTAGAACCACATTTTACAGTTGGACCAGCACCTGGAATCCATGAGGACATTGGAAAGGCAAGCACTCCTTTATTGAGCATTCCAATCAAGTAGTTCTCCTTCCGCATCAGCCGCATAACCACATCATGAGCAGAGAGGTCCTTCACCACACAGAGTTGTTGTGACCTTTGTAACTGTACAACCTTTTCCAGGATAGTTGCCCATGGCATGGTATGAATTTCATTATCCGCAACATGTAGACTGCAAAAGACAATGACGTTGCTCATTGAAAATCCACAAGAGTCGCTGAAAGCAAAAAGACTTTGTACATATGCAAAAGCAAATAATTTTTAGCAGAAGAAATCAAGGCTACCTGTTATAATAGAAGTAACGAATCCCAAGAATATCCCTTAATTGTGCAAAGAACCTCAAAAAACAAAAGATCCAATAGATAGAAAATAATCCCAGATATCCAACAATAACAGCTTTTGAAATTGTTAAAGGTGTTAATGGGTGCTGGTGAAGAGCTTCCTTAGTAAGATCGCAAGGCTTAATTCCAGATTCAACAGCATCCATCCCACACTTTGCATTACGAAGACCATTCCAGTCAACATATAGTAAGAAAAATCCAGAAAAACAGATGGTGAAACCTAGACTCAGTAGTTCAACAATCCACTTTATAATAATGCACCAGAGCCCTTTCTCACAATAGTAACTATATAGCCTTTCAAAGAACAGGTCCAGATCGGCAATTGGTTTTACATTCAAGCTCTCGCCATTAAGAAGCCCCGAAGGACTCTCACTAACAGGACTGGGTACCCTTCCATAGTCGGACAATTCAATCTCAGGGGACACATCCTTAAGCAAGCCTGTTGTTAAAGTTGATTCATCATGCGATCTCCATTTAAATATGCTGAAAGCATTTGAACCCTTCTGCCTACCAAACATCATTCAGAAACAGTAACAGTAGGCAAAGACAACCAGTCCATCACCCGAACCACGTATGGTATTAAAGCAGAGCTCTGCAAATAACAGAAAATTCCTAAGTGAATCACATATTACCCTGAATTTACCTAGACCAGACCAAAACATATTCTTCAGTCACTAAAAGATATTAAGGAACTTTTGGAACACTGATGATTTATTAGAATGACCCAATGCAAAGAATAATACCATTTCTCCAGCTAACCATTCCGTCATTTACAACATTCAATACAACATAAAATAACACTAACACCTGAAAGGCAGCCTAATTGACCGCCTGTGTTGAGTTCTTTGACTATCAACAATACCCCCATATTTTTTTTTAACAATCATTAATGAAATTGATAATTTGACATCTTATTACATTGTTAAACCATAGGACCTGTGAGAGAGTTCAATATCCTATACATTAAAATGCATTGGACCCTGCATGCATGTTCCTTTTTAATTAATTAACAAATATTAACGCAGAATTACTTTTTGCAACATGGATTTAAATAACCAGTTATCAAGCAAGTACCTTTCCATTTGTTGAAGCTTCAATTCTGATTCCGATCAGTTTTTAGTCTGGCTGCAATAATTTTGAACTTCCTCCTTTATACTGTAAAGCGTTAGCAAGAGGAATTTAATCAAAACTTTTAACGGAAAACGAAGCAAATGCATAAAATTATAAACAACTAAGTCCTGAAACACCATTGGAGATCAATGATATGTCGATTGAAAATCCATACCATTAGGTCTGTTTTTTGAAGAACAGTTCAAAGCAAAAGAACGGTAATGATGAATCAACACTAGCCCCAATTAGCAGACTATAGCATTCAAGTACTTTGCTTCTATATTGTCCCTTTCCAATAGAAATAAAGGCTCCAAAGGCAATTTTGTTTTCGGAAAGTTGGACTTTCACGTGTGACAGAAATGCAAATTGTGATCAAGGAGGTCTACTAGACATGACAGGTTGAGAAGGTCCAAAGATCTTTCAAAGTAAGCATATTAAACCACTGGTTACTCACCATGAAACTCATTAAATAAATTATTGAAGTACAATTTCAATAGCATTAAGGATTTATAGTAAATTTTAGGCAAAGCACAGCTTAAAACTTAGGAATATTGCGAATAAATGTAGATGAATTATGACGACATGCTTGAAAACTGAAATCCTAAATAAATTATCTCCATGAAGATATAGACTCAAAAGAAATTACTCGCTGCGCATTGATCTAACAACTATACAACAATAAGAGCCAGCAATCCCTACTTATTCTTCAACTAAATAGAAGTTAAAATATTTTGAAGAGAAATAGAATAGCAACACACTAATCCGCTCACACAATTCCTTGCAATGCAACAGTTGAGGCTATCATATAGATTTTATAAAATCTCCATGGAATAAAAATCTTTAGCAGACCCAAACCTCCAAATAAAGTACCAGCCAGAACCGAGTAAAAAAAAAAAATTATTTCTTCATTAAATTGGGGAAATCGAAATGTTATTTAATAAAATCTGCGCTTTGATCACATGTAATACAGCAATTCAGAACTCAAAACAAATAAATGCCTCCCACAATTTTGAACTACTAAATATTTCTAAGCACAAAATTTTAAAACCCAATTGCACTATACCAATTAGAAATCAAGGAAAGCATTCAAAGACCAAACGACAAGGCAGAAAATTTTTGCCCACCCAAAACCCATAAAAGAAAAATCTCGAAGTAGCATTGTTTCTCACGATAAAACGTGAAAGCAAATTCAATCATTCAAACTCATCACAGAAAGGAAAAGGAGGGATTTACCTGCGACCCAGCAAAGAACAAGCTCTGGAAAAGGCGAAGAAACCATCAATCAGAAGAAGGAATTAAAGTTGTAGTCAAGCTGAAGGCCACTAAAAATTAATTGTACTTAAAAGTCGAAAAGAAGAAAAGAATTGAATTATGAGACCAAAAACAACGATGATAAAAAGGAACGCCTTTATATTATTATTATTAGAGAGGTTGAAGCGGTGAATAATTGACAAAAGCAATTGTGCAGAAAACCGAAGAGAGAAAGCCAGAAAGGTTAAAAAAAAAAAAAAAATTAAGAAATAGGTTAGGGGTTTGATTGCGTGGACGAAAGATGAATTTTCGGATTTTATTTATTTCTTGTTTTCATGAATATATAATTTCTGAATATCAAAATTAAAATTTCTCAAGAATTGTTGTTCTTGAGGAGAAAGGTTACGTAAAGTTGAGTAATTCTTTTTTGTTTCGGAATTTTGTGAATTTAATAAGTTATAAAATCCTCTAAAGTTATATAATACTTTGGAATTTTACTTTTATTAAAAATAAAATAACATAAAATAAGTATATATTTACATTGTGCAAAAATCATAAATTTACAAATATAAAATGGCTTAGTTCATAAAATCGTCAAGTCTGGTCAATTTACTGTTCATTTTGTGTCAAAAGTTTTTTTTTCCTTAGACGATCCATTTGAATTTGTGAATTAAATTGAGATTTTATATGTTTATATATATATATATATATATATATATATATATATATATATATATATATATATATATATATATAATTTGGTGATGTGTATGACGATTAAAATTTAGTTAAGTAACTAAGAGAATTATATAAATTGCAAATTTAATTCTTTATAAATTTTATTATAGGTAATATTATAAGAGAAATATATTAGTAATTTTTTTTTTTTTTCCTTAGACCCTTTTTCTGGCTTGATCCCCAAGTCCAATGTTGTTTCAGGTTTCTGGTAGGTTGGACCCAAACTGGTCTTGATCTAACTTTTATGGATCATGGGCTTAGGCCCACAAACAGAGACCGCGCTAGGCAACGGCTCGATTTGGCGGGAAAAGACGTGGCACAGCTCCAGCTCAGCCTTCCCGCCAAGAAGCCTGCAGTATATAACCTATCAACTTTATTTTCCCTTCCGTTTTCAAGGCTATCAACTCTCAGATCTGTGATTCACCACAAAAATGAGCTCCTCAGGCTCTTCAATGTCATCAATCCCTTTCAAATCAAAGAAGTCGCTCCAATCAACCCCCAAATCCAAACCCACAAGCTCAATCGCCACCCAAACCCCCGACAAGCCGCCGGCAGAGCTCCCTCCCCGCCTCAGGAACCGCCGTGTTGCTCTCTCGGTTAAAGAAGTTCGGCAGATCGCTCAAGGCAGTCAGAAACGGAGCAACGAGGTCGCAAAATCCGCCCGGAGACAGATCTCGTCTTGGCCCGAGGAATCCACCGGTGGGCCCCGCAAGGCACGTGATTCTGCTGCAGCTCTTAACCATGAGCCCGCTCAGATTCCGGCGAAGTACGATTCTTTTTTATTATAGTCTGCAGCTAAAAACTATGGCCCAAATGTAGTTCAAAATATTTAATTTCATGCTTATTTTATTTTATTGCAGGTATGAGATTTTGGGTGAGTTTTTTGATTGCTTAGATAGCTCGATTCGACTATTGAAGTTGAAGGGTTCCATGTCTACTTTCACTAATATAAGCCCTAAAATCGAGTGTTTAACAGATAGGTAATTGTTTTGGTAATTTGTTTAGCTTTAACAAGGCCTAGAATATAGATGATAACGAAAGGGGATTGTTTTTGAACTGATTAGCTGCTTTTTATTGTGTTTATAGGAGATTTTCTCATAGGCATTTGGCTCAATTGAAGTATATTATGCCTGAGGTGATTGAAATAAAGAGGGTGCTTATGCATGATGAGCGAACGAGCTGTATGAAGCCCGATCTTCATGTCAGTTTAAATGTTGATGCAGTTGAATGCGATCGGAATTTGAAATCAGAAAGTAAGAATCTCCATTTGAGGAAGGTCATCCGTTCACGGCTTGCAGATTTTTATAAAACTCACCCACAGGTTTGCTTTTCCTTCTTTTCCCTTTTTTCCTGCTCATTGCTGCTATTTTTACACTCCTCTGAAGGTTTCAGTGAATCGTGCAAGTTGTGCTTCGTTTGTGTGATTCATTTGTCATAAGACTGTGGAAGCTGATTTATTTATGATACTTGGAAACCTTATGTTTGAATTTTGTCTAATTTTAAGGTAGTTAAATGTTAGGCTTCGCCTTTTCCTTAGTCTCCTGGTTAAAATGGTAGCCACGGATTGCTCTTTTCACTCTACTTTTGCTTTTATAATGGTTGGCCTAACAATGCTTCGGTTGCATTCAGGGTGATGAAATTCCAGAGGAATTGTTGCCAGAGCCATTTAATCGATCAAAGCAAGATCAAGCACCCACTTCATCATCACTCACTGAGATACCAACTGATGGATATATGAACCAAAGGCAAAACTCTTCCTCAGCTGCGGAGACTCTGGCACTTGAAACACAGCAACCAGCAGTTGTGTCTCATTTCTCACGATCTTTCAGGAGGCACTTCTCCAAAAAGATTAAAACCGGTGAAGCAGAAAACACTCACCAGAATGCTGAAAAGTTGAAGTTAGGCACCAACAACATATCCTGTAGTGAAGAAACTAGTTCTACTGCTCCATCCCTAGTTAAAGTGTTGCCTCCCAATCCAACCGGTGGCAGCAAATGTTCGGCATTTTCTGAACTTTCAGCTGATGTGCCTACGCATTGCCTCCCTGGAACTCCTTGGAAAGAGATAGACTCCTTAGATAATAGAGATGGTACATCTAAACAAATAGCCAGCATCCAGTCGACTCCTGCAAAAGTTGTTTTAACCCCATCTACATCAATGTCTAGAACGCCTACATTGCAGCCACAAAAGAGATGTTACCTGAGCCCAGATGATGATTCTAACTTCACCAAGGACAAGTTAGTTAGGCGTCCACTTCGAACCAGGTCCTTGAAATTTGAAGGCCCTGTGGAGAATGTAGAGCATGATGGCAGGGAGGATGTGTCAGCTAATGATGATGATGATGATGATATTTTGAATATTCTTCCTGAGTGTCTGCTGCAATCGGTAAGCCTACTCCACATTCCCAAACTTTTTCTCCTTGCTGTATTATCTTTTCAAGCCAAACTTCTCTTATCTTTTAATGGAAATTATATCGAGAGAAGTTCATAACTGATCTAAATTCTCTGATTAGATATATTAGCACGTCCATTTCTTGATAGAAACAAAAGCTTCTCAATGATGTAACTGCTAAGTAGAATAAAACTCTCCTTCTTTTTCAGATAAGAGAAAAAGAAAGAAAGGCTCAAGAGGAGCGGGATCCAGCCATCTCACAGGCAAAGAGACGGCGACAGATGATTGCCCGCCTACCTAAGCTCTTCAACATGATTCATTTCTTTTTTCAGTCAATAAAACGATCAGTTATCACAAAAGAGGAGCTTATGCACAAGATAATTGCAGGACATTTTGACATTGTTGATAGCAGTAAGCATATAGTATCCAGTCAAAAGTAGCTTATATGTTTTCTATATTTTAGGAGTTTGATCTAACCTTGACTTATTATGCCTTATGTTTACAGGGGAGATTGAAGAGCAGCTAAACTTGCTGGTTGAACTAGTTCCAGAATGGATTTCTAAGAAATTGGCATCCAGTGGGGATTTGCTCTTTTGGTAAATCCTGAGTACTTTAATTTATGCTAAGATTTTCCAATTAGTACACTGAATTGCCTTCTAATCAGTCCTTGTAGAAAATGACTGCAATACATAATATATGATCTGAAGAACAACTACATTTCTTTAAGTTGCTTGACATTACATTGCCTCTTATTTTTACAGCATTAACAAAACGATGAGTGCTGAAGCCATACGTGCATGTCTTGAAGAAGCAAAGTGACTAGAGAACATCTTCAAATTACTGCAGAAGCACATAGAGTATTTTGCCTCTTTTTGTTGGACTAACTGGATATTTTAATTTATTTTGTGTTTTCACCAATGTTCAAAGAAAACTTAGGTCCTTAGATGTTTAAAATGTTTAGTATTCCAACAAAGTAGCAAGATAGTGAAAAGCCCAGTCCTTTCTGTAAATGTAAAAGCCTCTCATAAAATTATCTGCAAGCATATTTATGATGGTTTATTTCACCTAGTGTTTGCTGGGAGGATGACTTAAGTTGTAATTATTATTGTGGCTATTGCGTCGTACTGGGATGAGAAGTATTTCTGATTGTTTGAATTCTTACCCATCTCCTGCATCATTCTCCCTTTTGAGGAAAACAAATTTGAATCAAGTGTTGTTAGCTAGACAAAAATTAAAGTAATTATGTGAATGGCATCTGAGTCGGAAAAGGAAGGATTGAATTCAACACAATTGTGTCACCATTAACATTGTTGGTAAAACAATCTTGGTTTATTTGATATTTTATTGGAATGCAACTTATAAATCTGAGAAACCTCAAGCAATCTCAGTTGTGAGAATTCACTTAATAATCCATTCTATGGGTTTGCCCCTATAATTGACTGATATTTGCACTTGCATTAGTCAGGTGCACAAAGAGCTCCAAACTCCTTGCGGAGAAAGCCCCACAGATGAGGTAATAGCTTTATTCATTTGTTTGCCTTTGTTTGAGGATATATCTCTCAGTCCAATAACACAGGTTTATTTCTCAAGATCCTGTCAGACTGCTTCTTTTCCAGTTGAAGTATCAATCTTTATCTGGGGTTCCTTTTCCTCTACATAAGTCGGAAATGGTTGCTCTTGTGACTTGATCTGACCTTGATCGCCTTCTTTGCCTAACAGCAGCAGGTATAGCCCAACAATAACAATGGCTCCTCCCAGCATGCTGAAGAAGCCAAAGATCAGTTAGGGACTATTTACATAGGCACTATTTAAGAAAATAAGAACTATACTTCCACCTGCCCATTCGCAACTCTTCACCAAAGAAAAAGTATGCCAGTATTGCCACCTCTATTGTTGAAAGGGGACCAAACATACTTACGAAGACTGGACCCTTCTGTTTTGTGCACCATAGCTGAACAAAGACTGTAATAGCGCAGATTACAACTCCCTGCCATTCACCATGTATGCCATTATATACATGCACAAAAGTCACTGTTAAGGTATTTGGATCACTTGAAGTTCATTTATGCACTTACAGCATATACAATGCAGAAAAAGTTGATGTCGAATTTGATGGCCCATGCTTCTGGTTTATGTTGTAGAAACAAGGTGAAGACAGCTGACTGTGCTCCCCCAAGAAAGTTTATCCATGCAGTCAGGGATAGTTGTGCAGGATACTTTTTCAATGTATACACCTTCAAGGTATAAACTCAACTTAGCTCATATTAGAGAATTTCTTAATGGCGTGGGATGATCTTTTAGATCTAATACTGAAATTTACAAGTCCTGTATATTTTAAGAAGCTATGTTAATGGACACAAGCACAAAACAAAAAGGAATATACATTCGAATTACAAGTTGAAAAATCATATACCTGCATAATGAACCACATAGACCAAGTTATGCAACTTGCGGCAAGAAGAAGTGACCCTTTCACCCATTTTTGCTGAACAGGATTACTTCTTGTATGGAATAGAGCACCATGCAAGCTTGGTACCTTAGCTCCCCTATAGAAGGTGAGAATCAATGCCCCTGCCAATGACATTAAGGTTCCAAGGATTTTAGCTATCCCACGAGGATTCCTTACATCAACAACCTCCAACCTACATGATATACCATTATGTCAAAATTATGATGCAGGGGATTTCTTGTATTGAAGAGGTAGTATTCAAGCTTTGATTCATTACCTGAGCATAATTGCAAATACAAAAGTCATGCAGGGGATTGCATTGGTCATCGATGTAACAAAGGTAGGGGAAGTGTATTTCAAGCTTGCAAAGTACATGTTAAGGGTTAAGCTAGCCCTGATTTTCATCAAATACAACACTGAGTTTTCCATTTCTTGCAAGAACAACACCTTCCATTATGTTGAAGAATGAGAGGTATACCACTTACCCTAGAAGAGAAAGCACAAAAATCTCTAGAAACAAAAGATATGTCATCTTTGGCCTTGCTTTTCTGTGGAAAAAATGAAAATAAAACCCAGCAGTTAATGACTATACCCTTACTGCTGCTCTCTAGTCTTATCTTACAACTAGAGTGGGAAAAGCAAAACATAGTTTTATCCAGTCCATCAACATGTTACTTACAGAAAATAAGTCATAAATCTATACTTTCTTTTGCGGTGTGCATTGATCTATATGATGTACCTTTCAAGAAAATAAGCAAAAGGAAACACTAGTAAACCGCCTAAAATATATCGATAGGTTACATAGACATGAGGATTCAGCCCATGGTTGAAGGCTGCCTCTGTCACGAAGTAGAGAAGTGAAAAGCTGGTCTGAACAAAAATCAGGAGGAAGTGAGGCATATATCTCCATTGCATAGTCCTGAATGCATGGTTTGCCATAAATCTTGAATATTCTTTTGAACGTGTATGTGATCTGCCTGTTTTGCTTGTTTATATATAAGTGCACCAGTGCTATTGGATTGGATGTGGACATGGAAAGATACAGAGTAATTATGTTTGCATGTTGTAAGAATCATATTCTTCTTGAAATTCCAATTTCACTAAATACATGGCAATCCAGTGGAATGGAAGTGATAATCATGCCACATTATAGTCTATGCCTATAAACTTTTGCTTACTATAGTCGTGTTTTTATATATTTTCTATGAATTAAGGGCTTAAGTTCCCCAGGTCCTTGGTTCGAATCCCATGGAAGGCAAAAACGCACTAGGGGAGGTGCGAAGACTCTGAGTACGACGCGCAGGGAAGGCCCGACGGGATATGTTCCGGGGATAGCCCTCGGTCGTTACAAAATCAATCCAAGTGAATAAATCCTTTTTTTTTAGTGTGTCCTCCTTTTGTGAGGTCAGCTGCTGTTATATATTCTATGAACTGCTGTGTACTAAAGCATGCAAAACTGTGTATATCAACGCCATTTTATGCAGAGAAAATATATAAAAACACGCATATAGTAAGCAAAAGTTTATAGTTACATCGACAATATGCACAAATTATTTTTCGATATTAATAAAAGCATATTTATTATCTCATAAATTCTTTTTATACTTGCATTTTCTTTGTTACATTTAGGAGATAATATATACATTTTTGATAAAATCATGTGAATTTAACGAAAAAATGCACATGCCAAAAAATCTAAAAAATTTAGGGAGGTATTAAGTGCGCGTTGTCATATTTAAGTGGATAATAAATTATTTTTCTAATTTCGAATGCACAAAATGTTATTAATAAAGTTGAGATGTGAAACTATGTGTTTTTATGGATTACCCTTATGGTAATAGTATTTAGCTTTTTGCAACCATGAAGTGATACTGTGCTCAAAATCAGACAGAATATGATTAAGTTCAGTGATAAACGAAAAATCTGAACTCAATTTGCAACATTTAGATTCCTTTTGCTCTTTCAGGAGATATTGGCTTACAATTAGAATCTATTGTAAGGTTGATGGGCATTTGCTTCTTACTTGACCTTGGACTCGAAATATTTTTCAATCCAGAAGCAAAGAACTCGAGAATTTCTTTCTCTTCTGTTTTTGAATGTTTCACACCACGTGGATAGTTGGACGTGCATGTTCTTATTTAGGAATATGTTAATTTCCAAATTAGAAATATCTCATGATGCCTATTTGAATGGTGCAAAATGTGAAACGAACATAGTGAATGACTTAAAGCTCCTAGATAACCATCTGGCCAACCACACGAGTGTTTTTGTCCATGGTTTTAAAGCTATTTATTTGTTTTTCTAAATTTTAACCATCAGAATTTGATTTTATGGTCATAAAAAATGTGGAAGCCTCTATTTCAATTCTTTCTACAACCATTTCTACATGGAATTAAGCTATATATCTATGCCTCCCCTTAAGTGCGAGAGATCTTAATTTCAATTTTTCTTACTAACATTTCTACGTGTAATCAAGTTGTATGCATACCTGCCCTTAATAATACAAGAATATATATATATATATATATATATAAAAGAGAGAAAGAATGAAAAGGAAAGAAAGAAAGAAAGCACCTAATCAAATTGGAATGTGGGAATTGCTCTCTGCATTTGGTTGGCTCATGAACATCTTTTGGTGGACGTTGAAATTAAATTAAAAATTATTTGCACGTTTTAAAGAACCTTAATTTCCTGGAACAATTGCCTTTTGCGATCAACTGTTCTCTACCATTATTCCCTTATGTGTTACGAATCTTTTATCCTTAAATTGGTTGAATTGGTCACATCATCACTCCTTGATTGAAAAAAATAAAAACTATATACTCGTGTTACTCTTATTTTGTAGTTGTAAGATTTGAAAATTTCCCTCATAAATACAATCAGCCAGCCAGTCTTGATGTTAAAACGAGTTCAATTGAAGATATGATTAAGCACAAACTTGAGCATATAAAATTAAATTTTAGATTTGGAGTCAATGATGAGTTGTTCACTTATTTATGGCCCATCTCTTAAATTGGTTTCAAATTGTGATCCAATCATTTCCTAAAAGCAGCTCACCCAGCATGCCTAATGACCCATAATAATTGCATTATTAAATCTTTTTTCTTTTTTTTTTTTGACAAATTGTGAGTTCTTTTATTACCAGGAAAAAAAAAGAAAAAAAGTTATTCTATTAAATTCTAATGTTAGATGTTAGTCTCAATGTATTAGAAAAACTAAAATTCAAGCATTCGTTCTCCCTTTTCCTCTTTAAAAAAATATTTATTTATAAGATTAAGTCAATAATTTGTTACCGGTTAACATATATAAAAATAGGAAATGGGAATAAGATGGACTTTAAACTTAAATAATTCCAAGATGATGATTGGTCAAATCGTTATAAAGGAGTATTTTATTTTTTATAATTAGCTAATGTGAGATGTTTGATAAAATATATATATATATATATATATATATATATATGTTTTTAGAATATATTAATGACTCAATGTCTAATTTAAATTTCAACTCAAAATTAAAAAAGAAAAAGACAATCTACCTTGTTAAGCACGTAACAATTGCATCTATAAACATCTGAACCAATCCAACTTTCTCGTTATGTACAATGATGGAAATTTGGGGTTGGCTTATAATAATTTGATCACTAAACTTCAATTTGTAACGAAAAAATAATTTATCTATTATTTTGTAACGAAAAAATTATAATGACCGAAAATTATGTTCGCTGGCAACCGGTGTGTGATCGGCATGGCAAAACCTAATGCCACGTCAGAAATTTTGTCACGTCGGATTAGAGTTAATTTCTGTGGTGGTCACTCAATTTTGTGTTTTGTAACGATATAGTCACTAAATTTCAATTTATAACGAAAAAACTAACCCATCTATTATTTTGTAACAAAAAAAACAAAATAACCGAAAATTATTTTCGCTGACAACTGGCGTGTTTCCTGTCCGGCGAAATTCAATGTCACATCAAAAATTTTATCACGTCGGATCTGATTGGATCTGATATGGCATTATGGTTAAAAATAAATAAATTTTTACTGCTCTCGATTTCCCTTCACCTCTCTCGCCTCTCTCTCTCTCTCTTACTATCTGCTCAGCGAGGCCAAATAAGCTTTATGGTACTCCAGTGTCTTCGTCTTTTTCATAACTGTATCAGCATAAACCCAACAATCCCAATATACTCTGCGAGACCAAATAACACAATTTATTATTATTTTCAACAATGCAAACGCATTGATTAAATCAGAATTATGAAGAGAACTTTGATCTGCTTACTATTGTATAGAAATTCGGTAGAAAATACAATTTTTGGTCACGCGTCAGTTGCTCGTGAACACAATTTTCGGTCATAATGATTTTTTTGTTATACAATAATATATGGATTATTTTTTCATTATAAATTGAAATTTAGTGACAAAGTACAAAGTTGAGTGAACACCACAAAAATTAAATCATAATCCGACGTAACAAAATTTCTTACATGGCATTGAGTTCCGCCGTGCAGATCACGTGCCGGTTGCCAGCGAATATAATTTTTGGTTATTATGATTTTTTCGTTACAAAATAATAGATAAGTTATTTTTTCGTTACAAATTGAAATTTAGTAACCAAATCGTTATAAGTGCAAAATTGAGTGACCACCGAATAAATTAACCCTGGAAATTTGATACCTCTTTGTTATCACTGCCACTATTCATATGAGTATAAACATTGACATTTACAAAAACTTAGATACCAAAGATGCAATCAAAGAAAGTATACCAAGAAGTGAAAACAAGAAAATAAGTTAGTGATAGAGAAGGAAATGAGGCAAAGAGAATTACTAGAATTTAGAACACCGCAACACCCTTCTTTGGGAACCAACTATTGGGGTGGTTCTTCGCCATTGTTAGCAAGAAATATTCCAAAAGAGTCACTTGAACAAAACTACACAAGACTCAACACAACTCGAACTGATGATTTCAACTTCTTGCCTCGAGTTTATGAATCTAAATATAAGATTTCTCATGCACGTAACAGCAATCAAGGAATTCTATCAAAACTGATTTTCGGAAGAAAGGAAAAGGTAATTATCTTGAGATCAAATCATAAGAAGAGATGGTTCCCTAGATGGGATCCTAAACATAGGTGGCCTCAAGGTTGGTGATAGTCTTATTGTATGCATCTGGATATGGAGAGTTGACTGATCACCAAATTCTACAATTATACCAAGCTTTTAATTTACTTTATTTCTTTTTTTAAATGTATGCAATGCAAAATGGGTTGAACAAAAACAGAAGGATGGGGAGCATGAACTATATCTTCTAGTGCTTCGAAGAGATTTGTTCATTTAAATTTTCGTTATTTCCTAAATTATGTTATAATTCAATCTCATGATTTCTTCGAACATATTGAATACGTATTTTTTTTCTTAAACTATTGTAGTTTTAGCATTAGAAGTGATTAAAGAAACAATTAAGATGTTTGTTATAAGTTTATATACCCATCCAAAGTAGTCTCCGAAACTTACTATTCAATATAAAATTCAATCAGATTAAGTAATTTTGAGTTCAAATTGTCTATTTTTTCAAGTTATTTGGTGTGTGTTTGGTTGGTGGTATACTTTGATTTATTAATGTATTGTTCTTTAAAAGAATAGTGTTTGTTTTGATAATTCTGTGCGTGATATTATATGATATTATAGTGTATGATTTTTGTTCATAATTTAAGAATTATGGAAATAGATTATTTTAATTCGTTAATTCTCCATAATTCTCTAAAACTACTTTTACTTTTCTATTCTTATAAGTTATAACTTTTACTTTTTACCATATTATTTAATTTAACAACTAACATTAATTAATCACCTATCAAATTAATTTTTTAACAACTAACATTAATGTCTTAATTTTTTTTTTCTCTTTAAGCTTGCTTTCTTTTTGTATGTTATTATTTTATTTTGTATATGTATTTTTTTAATGTTTTTTTATTTTTTATAAGAAATTGGAACCATTTTATTTTTATTTTTCAAAAAATTGCTGGTAGTTTTTTATAGAACTATGCAAAATTGTTGTAACTATTTTTAGTATTATTTTTGTTTTTATGCTTTATTTTGTTGCTTTGTGTTAGTTCATATGAGATTTATTTTATTTATGTTAATTTATTTGTGCAAAAATTATTTTATATTTGTCCAAAAATGTTTCAGTATTATTTTTGTTTATATATTTATTTTGTTGTATGTGTTAGTTCATATGAGATTTATTTTATTTATGCTAATTTATTAGTGCAAAAATTAAATTTATTATAGATAGTTGATCATATGAATTATTTATTTAATTTTTAAATTAATATATATTATGTTAAAATAAGTATTTATTTAATTATATTAAAAATATTAATATCATCTTAAAATATTAAAATTATAGAAATAATTATTATTTATATAAAGTGAAATACAGTTAAGTTATTTTTATAATAAAATTGTACAATATTATATCTCGTTAAATCAAATAAAAAATATTATAAAATTAAATAATCTCATACTACCTTCTCCACTATATCGTATTATTATAATAACAATATAACGTATTTTAGATTAATGAATCACACACCCTTGGACTCAGCGATTTTGGATTATTTCAAGTCACGCATAAACCCTTGTAAACTTACCGTTAACTTCACATAAAATATCTCTCTGCAAAAATCATCTCCGTTTTAATCTCTCTACTTCTCCTTCCATCTCAACGCGCCGTTGCCGGTCTTCCGCTTATCGCCACCGCCATCCCCAACCTTCGCCTAACCATTCACCTGTCGCTGGTTGTGGTTGCCGTTATCCTTGGTGCGTCTGGTTCTTCCTTTTCAAGCTTTCTTTTGTTTTTTTTAGTCCTTCAATCTCTTACTATGAAATTAATGCCTTCTTTCTATACTTCATGTTTATTTGTCTCTGATCTGGGGTTCTCTCTACTTTAATTTTTCACTATTCTGATTTGGGGTTCTCTTATTTAATTTCTATTTCTGATTTCTAAAAGGTCCTAATTTATTTGCCAAAATAGGTGATCAATTAGTGTTGTTTTTATTGATTTGGTGGTGAAGTATGCCTAAATTGGAAGATTGTTGGTGAAATCTGCAGAAATTTATCACATCTATGGCTTCTCTGCAGATTGGCTGCTCTGTTTTCTTTCTTTTTTTTGAAATATAAAATTTACAGCGAAATTAGCGTTTATTTATTTAGATGATATTGTCAACAAAGATGAGAAAAGATTTCATTTTTGATAGGCAATTCATTTTTTGTGCAGCACATATTTGTCAATATATGTTTGAATCAGATAGCAACAAAATTGTCTGGTTATGAATTGTGAAATATGTATTAAATTCGGCTTTATATGGGTTATTCGGGTGGATCCGTGAAATTTCGGATTAATAGGATTGGGCCGGAATTAAACTTAGGGTCGAACCGGGTTTATTATAGTTCAGGTCGTGTTTTGACTCTAGCCTGACCGATCCCAGAAAAATAACAACCGGGCTAAACGAGCTGGGTGGATCCTCCAATTCTCAGAAGAGAACCAAAGCCAGACAGAGTCTCTGTTTCTGTTTTTGTCCAAACAATTTGAAGCCTCTTGACAATAAGATTCGCCTCAAAATCCTCTTTTCCTTTCCAATCAAGCCTAACTCAGGTATAGTTTTGTTTAAAATTTCGATTTGAAGATATTTAAAATTTCCAATCAGTAGCCTTGTTAAATGCAGCAGTTATCTCTCTTCTAAAACTTAATTATGCTGAAAATTTCAGGTTTTTATGTTGCGCATGATGTATTTAACTGATCTTGAGGAAGAATGGGTACTTTCTTGCACAGCAGTCTCAAGAGCCTCCTCTTCAACACGGAGTGGAAAAATGCTCTGTCTTTACAGGTCAAGTACTGCGCTACCATGTAAGTTTTTTAGTATCTTCTTACGGCTTGTTTTCACTCTTAGAACAATCTGGCTCAAAATGTTGATATCACTGTAGAATAGATGCAACCTATGATTAGGTTCTGTAATGAGGTTGCATATGGATGATGATGGATTATTAGCTATGTTATTAGCTTGCAAATATTGTTCTTGTTAACGTTGCTCCACATAGAATTTTTTAGTGCTTTAGTAGGTATTTTGATGTTTGTAGTTTGCGAGTTAACTTTTTCTTTTTTCAGCCACGTGATTTTTGCTCCTTATGCAGGATGAATATGGTTGAGGAGGCCAGGACAAGCAAAGCACTTTTGGTTACAAATTCTGGGCAAAATATATCTCAAATAGTAACTGAAAGTGCAGAGTTCAGTAGTAAGCAAATATTTTCCAGCATGTCCATCTTTCTATTAATGTCCTCAATGCTAGTTTTTTGATGCTTAGTCAGTTGTAGATATAAGGTTGGCGATGGAGGGTGTAGTCAACCCTTGTGTGTGCGCGCCCATGTGGCAGCACATGGTTTTCCAGATTAACTTTTGGAATTTTTTTTTTTTTTGGGGGGGTGGGGTGGAGTCATTGCTGGTTTTTGGTGGCATGAACTTCAAGTTCAAATCGCACTAATATGGTGCCTAGTCAGCTAATAAAACAGTTAAAATTGAAAATGAAACTTATGCTGCTGCTTTACATGTAATGTTGAAGCTACAGGTAAAGCAAAAAAAGAATATAATTTGTTGGTTGCATGGCATCAGAATTTCGAACTTGGAAGTGATATTTTATTGGGTAAAATTTTGCATGTTTGTGTTTATGCTTGAAAGGAAGTAATTCATAATGAAAAGAAAATTCAGCTATTCTGACAAAATGATTCCTATAAGAGAAGCATTAAGTGAATGTGTGTGACCCTTAAACTGAAAGCAAAATAACTGACTTGCAATGAAATCTTATCGGAAAATAACTAAGTTATGTAAGTTTTTATTGAGACTAATGGACTTCTCCTTTATCCTTCTCAGATTTGGAATCTTAGATTGGGAAAACTTTTCAACATACGTAGCTAAAAATAGGAAAGGCACCCAAGTCTCTTAAAATTTTATTAAAGTAATTAAGAACTCAATGTTTGCTCCTGTTAAATATTAAACCTCTTCTTAATTGCACGAGAAGCTTAAACTGTTATTTGAAAATGACATGAACTCTGCTTTCAAGTATCTCTTTCTTGGTGGATGACTTCCCTGGTTCATAATTAATGCATTAATGTCCCCTATTATCTTTGGCTGAGAGATCTATGTTGAATAAAGATTTTAAAGTTATCTCAACTTGGATTTCTCACTATTATTAGCCATGATGATAATTTATCAGATAAAGAATTAGAGGGCAGCAAGCTTCCATTTCCAATACCTCATTTTAATTTTAGAAGCCATGTAAAAAAGGAATGTACGTGGAATCTAAGCTTTTCAGAACAGATCTAAACTCTTGCTGATTCCTGAGAAAATTATATTTAGTTGTAATTAAGAATTAAGACTTTGCAAAATTTAGTTTGTAACAACATTCATAATGTGTTTCTCTTATGCTTCCCTATTCACTAAAGTCCCAAACCTTTCTTCTCATGCCGAAACACTTTTTTTTTTCTTTTACAGATGGTACCATCAGAAAAGAATCACTTGCTGTTGAAAAGCACTGGATACGTAATTATTTATATCATTGTTCCAAGTTAAAAGAGCTAGAGTCCATATATGCTGCCATGATTAAAACCAATACATGCCAAGATTGCTTTTTAACCAACCAATTTATCACAGCTTGTTCCAATTTTAACTGCATAGACTATGCAATTTTAGCATATACCCAAGTGGAAAATCCCAATGTTTTTGTTTATAATGCATTGATTAGAGGATGTGTTAAAAACCATTACCCAGTACAAGCACTCTTATTTTACACAGACATGATAAGATCCGAAGTGTTGCCTACAAGTTACACCTTCTCATCATTAATTAAAGCTTGCAACGTAGCTTCAGAACAAATTTTTGCTGAATCTGTCCATGGTCACATCTGGAGACATGGGTTTGAGTCACATGTGTTTGTTCAAACTGCTTTAATTGATTTTTATTCAAATATGGGCAGAATTATTGAATCGAGGAGGGTGTTTGATGAAATGCCTGACAAAGATATCTTTGCTTGGACTACCATGATTTCTGGTCTTGCTCGGGCTGGGGATATGTGTAATGCAAGGAGATTGTTTGATCTGATGCCTGAAAAGAACACAGCTACTTGGAACACTTTAATTGATGGGTATGCGAAAATAAGGGATGCTGAATCTGCAGAATTTCTATTTAATCAGATGCATGCAAGGGATATTATTTCGTGGACAACAATGATCAACTGTTATACTCAGAATAGGAAATTTGGAGAAGCATTAGTAGTATTCAATGAGATGAAAAGAAATGGGATTTTCCCTGATAACGTGACAATGGCAACTGTAATTTCAGCATGTGCCCATCTTGGAGCGTTAGACCTAGGCAAGGAAATACATTTTTATGTCATGCAGAATGGGTTTGACCTTGATGTCTATATAGGGTCAGCATTAATTGATATGTATGCCAAGTGTGGGAGCATAGGTAGGTCCCTTTTGGTGTTCTTCAAGTTGCAAGAGAAGAACCTGTTCTGTTGGAATTCAGTGATTGAAAGTCTTGCTGCCCATGGATATGCGGAAGAAGCATTGGCAATGTTTGGCAAGATGGAAAGAGAGAACATTAAACCAAATGGGGTTACGTTTATTAGTATATTAAGCGCCTGTGCTCATGCAGGCCTTGTTGAAGAAGGCCACAATAGGTTTAAAAGTATGACACATGACTTTTCCATTTGTCCTGCCATTGAGCATTATGGGTGTATGGTTGATCTATTGAGCAAGGCTGGCTTGCTCGAAGAAGCATTGGAATGGATAAGAAATATGAAATTTGAACCCAATGCTGTTATTTGGGCTGCTTTACTGAGTGGTTGTAAACTTCACAGGAACCTGGAGATTGCTCAGATTGCTGTCAATGAACTGATGGTCTTGGACCCAGGAAATACCGGGCATTATGCTCTGTTGATTAATATGTATGCTGAAGTTAATAGGTGGGATGAGGCCAGAAAGATGAGGCATACAATGAAGGAACTAGGGGTAGAAAAGAGATGGCCTGGGTCCAGTTGGATTGAGATGGAAAGCAAAGTTCATAAATTTACAGCATCTGATATTTCCCATCCAACATCTGATGAGATTTACTCATTGGTTTCTGAATTGGATGGGCAGCTGAAGCTAGCTGGCCATGCCACTGGACTCTTGTCTATCTTATAATAGTTCTCTTTATGGACAGGGAGCATCTAAAGGCTGACAAGGTTGCTTCTAGTTGCATGTGCATATATGCAGTTGATGCTTTATGTTTGCTTTTGGTTAAAAACTCCAGAATGAGTTGATACATGGTTAAATCTCGTATGAACTAGGTACGTTTTAATTGTCTTACAGAACTCATTGTTTTCTTCTTGCCCATTCAAAGTTTTCAGTTAGCTAATTTTATTATCAGATGAATTTTTGGCCCTCAAAAGTCACTTTGAGTGGCTTATGCTAAAATGTGAATTTATTTTCTGGCATCTGTTAGTTAATAGGTAATTTCTTTTTGTTATTTTTCTTCAGGCCATTTATTCTAAATTCTATTATATCATCTGAACTCTGTAAAAGTATTTAACAAAAACATTTGGAAGTATATCAAGTTTATTATGCACCACTCCTTTGCAATTTAACAGTATTGGACAAAACAAATTGGGAATCAAATGTACAAGATGGTGAAGATGCGAAGCAAGAAATTAATTGCCCAGGCTAGACATGAACCTGATGAAAGATTTGGGCCAGTCCATATGGTTATGATGGGGATGATTCATGGTAGGAGAAAATCAAAATTACATAGCAATTGCATAAATAGATGCTCAGCCAACAGATCTTTTTCACTGTAAGTAGTGCGCTCTTTCCTGTTATAAATGAATGTGCTGGTACACAAGTATTTTATGCTAACTAGTTATTAGTTATTCTAAATTGAATTATATATGTTCCAATTAATTCATTCATCAATAAATTCTATTTTTCTTTCTCCACAATGCATGGTTGATTACCTTATTGATATATGTTTACTCCTATCAAGTAGTGCTGCCCATTTATTCTATTCATTGTGATTGAGAGAAAATTATATCAGCCAATTTTATACAGTCACATGCATCCAGTGAGTAATGGGAGCATACGGTTAGTATAACACTCTGACATGAAGACTGTCCAAACTTAAGAAAAAAAAAAGAGGTTTGCATATAACACGCCGACATGTAGACAATCCAAACTTAAAAGGAAAGTCTTGTCCAGTCTCTGCTGACATGAAATGTGGTTCTAAAGCTTCACAAGTTAAATGCTTTTTTCTATAATTTTATGATTGCTTCATTGAATTAAAAGATAATAAACTAGTTTGATAGGATTAGCTCCATATTTCAGGTCTTTGCGGTAGGAGTAGGTTTGAGCCTTCTCACCAGACTCGATTGAAGGCTTTGCAAGAGACACTGCAGTTCAAACAATAAGTGCAAAGTCATTGAATTTTATGTGATAACTATGAGTTATATGAGAAATAGTTGAAATGATTGCCTGTAATCTGGATAAGACTTGTAGTTTCATATAATTTGACAACTTTTTTTATTTTTAACTCCAGCTGCAAATATTGTAGTTCTTTTTTGAGGAAATGAGGACTGACATGTTTCCGCACACATAAGTTAGTTAGACGCTCACATAGATCCATAAATGTGTCCATGGTTCATTTCCAGAAACTGGTCATCGATCCGTGAATCAAGTATTCTAAGTTCTAACCCTTTGTTTGGATCATGGTTTACGGATGGTATAGTATTGTAATGATCAAGTGGTTGTTTTGGGAAGATTTTCACGGTTTAGCTTTGTTTAAATTTTTGAACCTCCAATTTGGTGGTTTATTATGGTTTTCTATATTTTTCATTCTCCTAATATCCTTATTTTTATGTTAACCATAAATTTGCCTAATTGGGTGTAGATGTGACTTTTTTGGATGGAAATCTGACATGGCTGGCGGACTAGATGATGTCCAATCAAAAGCAACCACATCAGATTTCATGTGTTCCTGTCACGCTCCAACTCAGCATGGGAAAGGAAAATGCCATGTCAGATTTTACGTGATAATGCTTCATACATAATTGGCAGATAGAAGCCTAGTAGTTACAAATTTTCATGTAATTATCCATTATTTTGGTGCTCATAAAATGAAAAGGAAAAACAAAATCGATCCCATTTGGGTATAGTAAAACATGCGTTGAAATTGACTATATCTATTGAATAAAAAATGACAATCTTTTATTCATCTAATAGTATATATATTTAGATTCAGTACATTGAATCATCTCAAAATTTTAGTGTTTATTACAGTGGCTGTCACCTCAGCACTTAATATTTAAAAATGCAAGTCATTTTCAAAAATAAAAACACAAGAGATCAATTGAAAAATAATGACTTAACATAAAAATATTTTATTTTTATACTTACCATAAAAAAATAAAAAATAAAACAATTGAAACGACAATATAATATAGTGGGTTGCTAGTCTAAAAATGAATGTAATCTAATTGAAATTGAGTGACTAAGACCACTAAACCCAACCCACCTAATCCTACCAGATTCACTTGAGGCTACAAACCATTCTCCACAACATTGTTGTTTTATACTTACTTATTCTTTAAAAAGTGTCCTATTTCTTGACTTTTCCTAACTTTTAATTGATTTAATTAGCATTTCACTTATTTTATTTTAATTACCTTTAAGACTAACTAACCCCTTTTCTAATGATAACAACTCATAAGGATTTAGACTAGTTTTAGCCATTATAATTATCCCATCACATAAAGCTTCAACACAATTATATAGCCACTCCCCATTCCTCAATATCACCAAATTAACCCAAATATCAACTAAAATCATCCTCAAATTGATAAGATATGTATGTTGTCAATTCTTCAAATATTAAGTACTTGGATTCAGTTTAATTAATTACATTGATTGATCTACTTCGACTTTAATTAAGAATATTGTATAAAATTAAAATTACCCATCAATTTCGAACGGGAATAAGTTTTGTATCAAAACGGAATCTAATACTTATCCAATCGATATAGTCCAAAAACAATCTCTTATTATTAAAAATAATAATAATAATAATTTTCAATAATTTCTAAAATTTTGCGAATTATCACTCTAACTTAGTGGCATATTAATTATTATTACATATTTATTTTCTGTTATATGTCTTTGTAAGTTTGTTCAATGTGAATTTACATTAATCGATAAATGAATTTCGCTATTTTGAATACGAGATGGTAAATTGTTTATAGAATGACAAATAATTTGACATGGATGTGGTAAATTGCTATTTGTTCAATCAAACTAATGATGTATTTTGCATATATTTTATTGTATTTTTTATATATAAATATATTTTATTGTGTTCAATATGGAAAGAAACTTTAATAGCTAACATCCTTTTGGTGGTAGAGATCATTAGATTCCCTATATTAGATTTCTTGGGTCCACTTTTGGGTTGATTTCACAAATCTCCATTTTCGACTTAACGTTGAAAACTTGAAATCTTTTTGCTATTTTTAATTCAAAATAATTAGGAAAATTGTATGTTTTGCCCCTTGAACTTGTCAAAACAAACCAATTAAGCCCCTCAACTAAAGTTTTACTCAATTGAGCCCTTAGTTTTTAATTGTTGTTCAATTTAGCTCTTGTTTGTTTTTTAAACCAAACAATGAACTTTCAATCAAGTCCCTTAACTTTCAATCTTACATTAAATAGGGGTTCAATTGAATGGAAATTATATATTTAGGGGTCTAATTGAATCAAAATGTAGTTAAAGGATTGAATTGCATTTTATTTTTATTTTTATTTTTTTACAAAACTAGAGACAACATGAATATATTCAAATTAAAAAACATTTGAAAGTAATGATAAAACATATCAAGAGCATATATAGGAATGATGAATTGAAATTCAAAACCTCTTGATAAATCAAGAGGTATGGTCACAATTAAGATCATGTTTGACTCTAGTTAAAATTTTTTTTAAAAAAATTATTTTATTTTTCAAAAGTGACAATCTCTAATTCCCAAAAGGATAGTTAATAAAGGTAAGTGGGCACTAACATCAAATATTGAAAGAATGGAATTAAAATGGGTCTTCCATTTTCAAGCCCATCAAAATTGACTCTAAGAGAATTAAGTGAGAGAAATATCAAAGCATTACTCATCACAATGGAGACTAATAAGTCATCTTCTTAAGATTACATGTCACTAAAAAGCTAAGCTGCAATATCAACTTGGGATGATTCTGCTTCCTATGTATCCTCTTTCAATATATACAGAGACAGACTAAAGCAAGAGTAGGTGGCTTTGGAATCAATTTCAAAACTCTCTATATATAAAATTGGGAATAATTGTTATAGTATTTTTTTTTCATTAATTTTTTTTAAATGGTTATAAGATGTTACTGATTTTTTTTTATCCTTCAAGTTTTAAAATAGAGAGAACGTGTCATTGTCTTGTATAGCAATAAATCTAATAATGCCACATATTTTTCATTTTTAAAATAAAATATATCAATTTCGATGAATTTAAGGCAAATCTAGTTTGATATTTATCTGTTATTTCAATTAAATCTAATTTTTATATAAAAAATAGGATGGGAACATTAATAAAATTCTATAGTGTTAATATATATTAGGGTTGTGCATCAGTCGGATTTGGATCAACCCGACCCGAACCCAAATAACATGACACTCGAAAACAGAGCTAATTCTTTAGATCTAATCTCCATATGCAGCTAAGCCTTTTAACCCCAACAACACAAACACAATCATTAAAAGGAAGAAGAAGAAGAAGAAGAAGAGGAGAAGGTTCAATGATGAACATATTAGATCATTATGAACTATTCTCAGTAAACAAACAGAAAAGAGAGAAAGGAAATAATTAGAGGAATCTATTGATTTCACTTACATGTTACCAACGAACGGAGGGGGCGACAAGTGGAGATTGGCGGCTACTAAAGATGACGACAGTCGTAGGTCGACGACGAGTGCCGCAGGAGATCGATTTTGGTCGATGGCGCTTATTACAGGTGATCGATTTTGCGTGTGAAAGTTTAAGGGATTTGAATTTGATGAAATAGAAATAGAGAGAAAGTGAGAAACAGAGGTGTAAATGACTTGTGCGCTTTAGGCTTTTATCTCTTGGTCGAGTTGTTCGGTCAGATTAGGTTTATGGAGATTTTCACCCGACCCGATCCGAATCCAAAATTTTGAGATTTCTTCAACACGATCCTATCCAAACAATGCCAACAACCCTACTTGAATGCTAATTTCAAATCGGATCGGGTTTTGCACACTCCTAATATATATATATATATATATATATATATATATATATATATATAAACTATAATTTCTAAATAAATATGACACAAAATAAAATTTAATTGAAAAAAATTGTATCACTAGTTCAAGTATTTTCAGATTTCATAATCAAAAATTTTAGATCATTCCGATTTCTTTCAAATTAAGGTCACTATTTTTAGGCGGGCTTGAATCGAACGAAAAATTGTTAGATATTTACCCTACTTCATTTTCAAAACCTTTTTTTTTAAGTTTTCAGTTTATTTATTCTTACTTTGGTTATAAAATTTAATATACAATTACATGTAATTAAAATTTTAATAAAAATTCATGCTTGATGAGGATTTTAGGAAAAGAAAAAAGTTTAGAAAAGTATTATTACGATGAAATTGGTAAAAGGTCACAATTTGCAAAAAAAAAATTACGCAAACTAAGAGTGGTGCTACAGTGCGGTTACAACGGTATACATTTAGATTAGTATAAAAAGTTGGAATAAAAGGTAAAATTGCCCTTAAATTTTTTAAAATAGTGCATATTTGCCCTTTAAGTATATTTTGGAGTAAATTTGCTCTTGAAATATTGAAAACGATATACATTTGCCATTTAAATATGTTTTTGGTGTTGGAAAAATAACTCTTCTAATAAATACAGAATAAATTGGGAGAAATCAAAATAATAATCACAACACAAGTAATTATAGTGAAAAACTCTAAATCGGAGAAAAACCACTTGTTATCCGAAAATAACCAAAAAAATTTCACTAAGTGTTTGAACAATTTTTACATTCACTCACTCTAATATTTTCTCACACACCTAATAAATGGATATAAATCCAAAAGAATTTTTCACAAATTTTCTAAATTTTAAAGCTTACAAACAGCTTTTATTAGAATCGTTTTCCTTTAAAGAACAATCTCCTGCCCTATATAGGCAGGAGGTGTCGTGTTGCCAACCAAACATTTGCTGGCCCCGCCTCCAAATTTAACGCCTCCGTTGTTAATTTCATCTGCTGGCACCGCCTCCAAATTTAATCATTTTTTTAATCAAATACAATAATCTTCACCTAAATTTAAAAAAAATATTCACCATCGCCTATACTGACGAAACAATTATCTAAAATCGATAATTAAAAAATACATATTCCACCATACAAAATATTTCACTTAAAATTAAGAAATTTTAAGTCATTAATTATTTGGTAACATGTCGAACAAAATTGTTGAAATTATGGTGCAACTCTCATACTTGATTTTTTCAAGAGTTTTCTCAACCATCGACATAGATATATCTCACACCTTGCATTTTGATCAAGTCAATGCCCGTGTGAAAAACCCGCTAGTGGTAACACATCCTCTATCATGGCAACTTATGGAGATTAACGACATGCCATAAGGACATTCATGTTCTTTTTAGAGAACATCCGCAAAATCTACCTCACCCGAAGTAGACATAGCTTCACCAACGAATAAAATTAGACTGGAGTTGCCAGCTCCACCTTTCGATAATTTTTTTTTCAAATGCCTTGTGTAACCCGGATTGAATCAACAAATCCTTAACTTGAATTTTCCACAAGCCAAAATTAATTTTTTCGTCAAATTTCTCCACCTCAAATCTCAAGCCCGACATCTTAGAATATGTGAACAGTATCCAGCTACAGTGACATGAACAGTACCTAACTATAGTACCATGAACAATACATATCTACAGTGCCACGAACAGTACACAGCTACAGTGCCATGAAACCATGCAAATTTTGAATGCAAAATTTGCACTTTGAATAGTATCACTATTCACCAAGTTTCTCGTTTTACATCCGTTTTTAAAACGGATCGTACCGAAAAATTTCTTATATTTTTTTCTTACTGGCAATATAATTATTTTTCCAAAATTTGCTACTTTTCCGGACAACAGTCTCGATGCAGTGTCGAAAAATAGCCGAACTAAGACTCTAATACCACTTGTTAGGAAAATAACCCTTCTGATAAATGCGAAATAAATCGGGAGAAATCAAAATAAAATCACAATACAAAAAATTATAGTGAAAAACTCCAAATCGGAGAAAAATCACTTGTTGTATGAAAACAACTAAGAAAATTTCATTAAATGTTTGAACAATTTTTATATTTACTAATTCTAGTATTTTTTCACACACCAAATAAATGGATATAAAGCCAAGAGAATTTCCCACAAATTTTCTAAGTTTCAAACCTTATAAACAAATTTTCATTTGAATTCTTTTCTTTTGAATCCAATTACCATTTGAAAAACAATTTTCTGATTTATATAGGCAGGAGGTACCGCGTTGCCAGCCAAATATTTGCTGGCCCCGCCTTCAAATTTGATGCCTCCATTGTTGACTTCATCTGCTGGCCCCATCTCCAAATTTGACCCCCTTTTTTTTTAATCTAATACAACATTTGGATCAAAACCGCTCACTATTATATATCTAAATCAAATTTGCCTCTGAAACTAACGGGACTGCAGATAAGCAAATAGAAACATATATATTAGGTTGATTGAATTAACATAAACTTGATACGTGTAAATTATTAATCTATTTTAACTCTTGAAAATATATTAAAATTTCATACCATAAGACAGTTTTTATTTACTTATATGGAATTCGGTTATTTTTACAAGCTTAACATCAAAAATTTTAACTATTTTTTGAGTGTTTAATAAAAGTATTACTTTATAATATATATGTGACAAGTTTATATGTGACAAGTTTAGCCTGTTATTTGCAGCATACTTTTCTTTATTATTTGCAGCATTTTTAATATAATACTAATTATTTCATGTGGGGAATGAAACTAAATTACATATTTGTTGTATGAAATGTTAGTGAATATGAACCATTAGACTAAAAAAATAATACTTTTATATTTTGTATTTAAAGGTACATATTTAATAGATTCGATATATAGATATATTCAATTATTCTCTTGTAATGGTTTTATTCAAATAAGAAATTGAAAATATATTGCATTTAATTAGGAAAATAGGTGAACAAATCATTCTTGTTTGTCCCTTAGCATTCATGAGGCTACTCATTTCTTTCACTATTTTATATACATGGAAAACTCACTTATCATTTCCATCACTAACTTTGCTTATTATTCATGCACAAACTTAGTTGACTTTATTCCCTAACCATCTATTAATCCTCATTGAAATCATATTAATAAAGAAACAATTAGAATTAACAACCGCCCAAAATAATTTCAGTATTTCCATTATCAAATTAATAAAGAATGATATGGTCAAATACTTGCATCATAATCTTGATATGCTCATGTTTCGACCTTGTTAAAGAATCTCTCTTATGGTTTTCCTTTGAAAATATTTAATATATATTTGTCCATAGTAGGCATTATTATGATCAGGAATTAAAGGAGAAAAAATTGGTGAAGTGTTTCTTTAATTTTATAACTATTTTTTTTCCATGCTTAAAACTAATTAATAAATAACGATTTGCAATATAAAAAGAAACATACACAATTGAGTAAATCATGATTATGCCAATGTATGGTATGTTAATGGGAGACTAGTAGAAATGTTATTCAAATATTAAATCAGAAATAATGATGTTATGTGAAAAATATATAAATTCAGTTTCGTTGATCGACCGGTTTAACAATAATTTGTACTGTAAAAAAAAAATATTATTTTCTTATTTTTCAAATATACAATTATTGTAAAACTATTTTTTATGTGGAAATAAGTACAATGGTTTAGAATTTATTTTTTCTCTTCAATGCTTTAAGTAAACAAAACACGATTCATTTTTTTAAAAGAAAGAAAGAAAATCAATAAAACATGATTAGTTATTTGTAATAGCATTCATTAATGAAGTAATTAAGGATTACCCTCTTCATTAACTTCCGACAAGTTGAATCTTTATGGACCAAAGCAAAAAAATTGTTGTTTTTTGAGAATTGATATTGTGATCATTTCACTTTCTTCCTAAAAAAAAAACTTTTCTTTCTTGTTCCTATTTTACTGTTATTCTTAATGATCAGTAAATCCAAAACTTAATATTATTGTATAACACTTACTTATAGTGCTTAGGGAAAAAATAATTAAAGAAAATTAAAAAATGAATAAAATGATTAGAAATCAATGGTAATAATAATCACTCAAGATTGAACCCCCCACAGTTAAAACATGAATCATTGGATTCGGACAATGATGCTGAGTTGGTATGGTGCAAGAAACAACAGTTCATAAATATGTCATAAGATCATAATGCATATCCAATCTAAAATCCAATTTTATATATACGGTTTGGATCATTGTATTATATGCCTCCCTCAACATTAAAAAAATATTGATTTTGACTTTTATTTTTACATTTTCTTTTTTGAGAGGAAATAGCCTTATGAAGAAAATACTAATATTTTCTTTTCAAAACAGTCTTTTTGTATAAATATGTATAAATTGAATCGTTGTCCAAGTCAAAGAAAATACTAATTATTTTATTGGTATATGGCAATTCAAACTCTCTTCTTTGAAGAACTTTTACTCTATGTATTGGAATTATCAACCAGAGACCATTGCAACGCATTTAAATTGTTGATTGGAGAGCATCTTCCAATGGATATTACTCCATTTCATTAGTAATTCAATCTTGATTCTTGACCTTATTGCCTTGAAAAAAATATGTAAATTTCAATTTGCATTACAATGAATACTATTTCATTTCGTTCATACAATTTAAAGTTGAAATAAAGGAAAAACTTTAACTTGATAAAAAATAAAATAAAAGAAATAACTTATACGTGATATGACCATATATAATAATCGGAATGTTTCTTTATAACTTTTATAAGTTTGAAAGTGAATCCAAATTTATGTCCGACTATTATGCTCATTTAAGAATTTTATAATATATAGATATTACTAATCAATGCAAGACCATTATAAAGCCATTACGAACATTAAACATCAAGTGCATTTAACACAATATGATCAAACATTATATATATAAAATTTCATAATTCTATCGGATAATTTCTCTAAATTTTAAGTTCAACGATCTTTTTCTTATTTTTCTTTCAAAATACTAACTTGATTGTCAAAGTTTTCTTTTCACAAAATCTATTAATGCTATTTCTTATAAGGTAAACACAGTTGTCAAATAGTGATAATATTTATTATATTCTATATCTCATAGCAAAATTGAACTAAAATAGAGGTACCAATTATGGCTCTCAAATGCTACTCAATAAGCATCAAACAGGCTAGTAGTGGGAAATGAGGATGTTTCATTTTTTTTTGTCCATATATATATATATGTGTGTGTGTGTGTGTGAAGAAAAAAAAAGAGAAAATATTGGGTAAGAAAATGGGTATAAAGGAAATGGAGGGTGTAGGTGTCACAACTTTTTGGCAATAAAATGATTGTTGAAAAGGGGCATGAGAAGGGTAAGTTCATTGGGTTTAGAAAGGGCGATTGAGAAAATAAAATAAAAATATAATTTCTGTGTATGGAGAGATAAGAAGCATTTTCTTCCCTTAGACATCATTTTGTTGGCCATAAAATGACACTACTTAGAAAGTGTACTCATAACCCATTTTGCAGCTTCAATAAATTTATATCTCCAACACCCAAAAACCCAATTTCTCTCTTCCAAAGATTTAAAAAAAAAAAAAAAAGTTTTAACCTTTTCTCTCCTTTTTGCATGTGTGCTTCTCTTTCTCTCACTAGTTTTCTCTCAATGTGTGAACTGTGGAGAAAAGAAAGGAGCATTGGTGGCTAAGATGCGCAGGTGCGTAGGATAAGAGAAGGTGCCGTTAGCAATTTTGTCAAAAAAGCTAAAATGAACAGGGTGAACCAAATAGCGGCTGCATATAAAAAGCCTAATTAATAAGCTCAACTGAAGAAAAAAAAATATATGTTTGTTGTTTGCTTAAGAAAAAACATTCCTCTTTCCCTCGAAGCTTAGCAAAAAGGCAATTGAATCCTCTCTACCACTTTCTTTACTTTCTTTCTCTAAAACCAGTGAAAGAAACAAGCTTTTCTTTTCTTATTTTCTTCTACCCAAGTTATGGCAATCAATGTAGCTTAAAGCTTCAAGCTTTACTTCAATTTCCATCACTGAAGTTTAAAGTTTGGATCTTTACTTAGTTCTTTTGGAGAAGTTTATACTGATATCCCTTGATCGGTAATTTCTACTGTTTCAGATTCACTATCTTGATCAATTACAACCAACCCATCTGAATTTCTTTTGTGGGTTCTGTTTCTTTGGCAAAATTGAGCTTAGAATTTGAGTGATCCATGTCGTCCGATATTAGCTAGAGGGTTTTTAATTATCAACTGTGTATTTCTAACTTTATTTTTATTGTTTTTTTTTGAAGTGGAGCTTTTTAGAAAAATTCATGGCTATACACAGTAACTGTCAGTGCAATGAAATCTTTATCATCGATCTTGCAAATTTGATTCTTTGTTTCCATTTGTGAGATTTGTTAAGAGTTAAGTTTAGTTGAGAGGAGAGGAGGCTTATAGCCTGTGTTGCTGGGGGGTGGTGGTGTGAGGAGAGGAATGGGTTGGAATCGTCTGATTTTAGCTACAGTAGGACCGCCGATAAAAGCACGAGCTGGGTTACGGAGAAAACAGGCAGGGAGAGGCTCTTACAGGGGAAGCTAGCTTGGCCAGAACTAGGGTTTTGCTCCGGGGGAGGTTTTATTTAACTGACAATCTTGGTTTGAGTTGATTGATTGGTGTTTGGTAGTGGTGCTGCGGTGGTTTTAGGGTGTCGGGTGGCTTTAGGAATTCTGAAGGAGGATGGGTACTGACTTGCATAATATACTGAGGAGCCTCTGCTTCAACACAGAGTGGAAGTATGCTGTGTTTTGGAAGCTAAAGCACCGAGCTCGCATGTAAGTTTGTTTCAGCTCTTAATTCTCTCATGTCCTTTCCAAATTAAAGTGTGCATAACTAGTGATTCTTTTAGCTCTTGCGTTTGGTTTTGTTCTTCTGTTGGCTTTGACTATATAAACACATATGTAATACTTTAGTAAGTGTTTGGATAAGAAGAGAATGGTTGTGGTGCAGTATGTTGTAGAAGAATCATATGTGCTTAACATAATCTGGTAGGGTTTTGAGCTAGCCAGTCCACTGTTTTGCTGAACTCGACCATAGAATTCAAGATACTGGTTTCGACTTTGAGTTCATGTTTTATCTTTTCTAACTCCCAGAAATATGAGAAAGGAAGTAGGATATCAGCTAAATACTTTTGCACATTAGTGATGATGATAATGACTATAATAGTCCTTCTGCTACTGAGTGACAGTTTATTGTTGCTCTTGACTGAGTAAGTAGACCATGTTGAATTTAGTCACCCTAACATGCTGTTTCAGTTCTGTTATTTTTCTTAATCGTTGAATGTTAAACAGGGTGTTAACATGGGAAGATGCTTTCTATGAGAATTGTGAGCAACATGATCCATCAGATAATAAGTGCTTCAGAGAGACGGTAGAAACCTGGTGTGGTGGGCATTATTCACATGACCCACTTGGATTAGCTGTGGCAAAAATGTCATATCATGTGTATTCTCTAGGAGAAGGGTATGTCCTTATCCACTATGCTGCTGTATTTTGCATTTTTTCATGCAATTTTATGAGAACTCTGGAGAAGTACATGTTTTAAGTTATTGAGTATACCTCATAATATTGTTTGTTTACATGTCTTCATGCCCTTTTATTCCTACATAACATCAGTTAAATTTATTTCAATTTTAGAAGCCTTTGAGTAGTCACTTTCAAAATCGTGATTTTTATAAACATTGAGTTGGGTTTGGACTCATGCTTTGTTTACAGAGTTGTTGGACAGGTGGCCGTTACTGGAAAACATCAGTGGATCATTGCAGATAAGCATGTAGTGAATACCATGTCATCATTTGAGGTGAGGATTATTCTTCTAATCCATAATTTCAGTTTGTATTGTATTAAATTCATAATTAAAAAAAAAGTTAAGATTATAATAACTACAACTGTAAAAGTTTGTTTTATCACTCTCCCTAATTGTTGTTTTCTCCTGGGCTTAATTTTTCAGCTTTCTGATGGCTGGCAAAGTCAGTTTTCAGCTGGGATCAGGGTATGCATGCTTTGATTTAAATGTTCACATTGTTGCCATATATAGCAAACATTATTTTGTACAGCCTATTTATTTTATATTCTTATTATCTTTCCATAAGTAGATTGCATAGCTGTAGGTAGAGATAAATCAGTCTTAAATCTCTGTAAATCAGCCATTAATTACTGTATATTCAGTTATATATTCATTGAAATCAGAATGAAAAGGCATTGAGCCATTCAATCAAAATTCTGTCAAAGCAAAAGTTATCACATATTACTCCACACCATTTCACTGCAACCATAATTCAAGAGTGAATTTGCTTTCTGAATTTTATTTGATTTTTATAGCCACCTTAAAATTGTAATTATTGAGACTGTAAATTGTTTTTGGCTTAATGGTCATGTACTCCAGATATTGTTTTACCATGTTTTAGTTCTTATGGTTATTTATTAATCAATTGAACTTGGCTATAAGGTAGAATGTTGGCACAATTATAACTCTCTCAAGTTTTTCCTTGGTGAGATTAGAAATAGGAAAAGATTTTCTTGATGTATGTTGATTGTAGTTTGTCTTTTCTTAGTGTATTTCTACTGATAGAATGAGATACTGCTTATAAAAATGGAGTTCTATTACTTTGCAGACCATTGTTGTGGTAGCTGTTCTTCCCTATGGAGTTGTACAGCTCGGCTCTTTTAATAAAGTAAGACAATTTCTTAATAACTTTTTGGTGCATTTTCATATCCTAGTATGCATGTGGAACTTTAAACTCAATGTGTTTGCATTTTGCTCTTTTGATTCATTGAGAATGCATAGTTTGTGGTTTCTGCTATTCCCCTTTTCAGTAACCATTTGTAGGAGAATGGCTTGTTGTATTGTGGATGGACAATGAATGAACAGGCTGAATTATACTAATTGCTTCCTCTTTAGGGTTTTTGCCACTTGACAAGTCAGAATAGTCTTAATAATGCCCATTGCAAATATTTATACATTTTAGAGCTATTTATATTGATAGTGGCAAGAATTTTATCTAGTAGGGGCTGGTGGAAAACCTGCTTCCAAACATTCGACTATGACCTAGATTATTCAAACTGAGGCCAGTGGCAGACACTTGCCTGTTGCTATTATGGTGTCTAATATGTCTTTGACACAGGGCAATGTAAAAATTTGGAGTAACATATGTTGGTATGTTATCGGGATCGATTTTGTCTTCTTACAAGGGCAAGTTAGGCTAAAGTGAATTCAAATAATTATAGACAGAAAAGCCTTGTGCTAGTGGTGTTATAATATAAGAAAGAGAAGCAACATGAATTCGCATAAAGCACTTGCTTGGACAAAGTTTTGCCTGCGTCCTATTTAGGACTGAAAGCATTAAAATCACTATATTCTTGCCCCGTTGGATCTGATGTTACACATTTAATGACCCTTGGATACTTTATCCATATTTCCCTATGTGTTTCAAATATCTAGTTTCATATTTACTTTTCGACTTGAATTGGTATAATATCTTGTCCCTTGAATACAGTAAAGTTATTATGACAGGCTTAATTCACTTTTTAGGTTTCTTCATATAAAACCGTGTGAAACATGCATTGGAAATATAAAGCTCATCATCGAATGGGAGTAGCACTTATGATTTTTCTTTTCTTGTCTGTTTACATATGAGCGGAGCAGGTTTCTGAGGATATGAAGCTGGTAACCCATATCAAAGATTTGTTCTTATCCCTTCAGGATCCCTCAGTTGGGCACATAACTAGTCCACTACAATATAGTATGAAGAATTCCTTATATCTGGTAACCATCCCTCCCTCGATCCTTGATTCTTTGCATATGTACTGATGTCTTTGGTTCAACTTAGTTTCTTATTTTTTGCGTAATAGAATTATACATGGAAATCTGAAATATGGTGGTGATCCTTATATCTTTCCTGTTGCAGCCTGATTTACCTGCAAAAGGTCTGGATTCGGGGTTGCAGGTTACTCCTGATAGTCTATTTAATCTAGATAAAGCTGCAGACAAGGAACGGCGAAACTGTCATTTGTCTGTGCTTCCCTACTTGCCGAAACATCATGATAATTCCTCTTATTTTTGTTCTCTTCCTGCTATCCATCAGAATAGGGCAGTTGAAGCAATAAATAGACATGGAGCATGTAGAATGTCCATACCAATGAATGATGAAAATGTCAATTTACTCCAGCTTAGATCAAATATTTCCTATTTGGGGCAGCAAAATCAAGAGGGAACATATTTGGTTGGTGGCCACCTGGTTGGAGGGAAGACCAGTGTTTGGAAAGACCCTAGTGGGGGATTGGGATCCAATTTAACCACTCATATAAGTGATTCTATTAAGGATGATCTTAGTTTATGTGATGTTGTAGTTCCTCGTGAAAATTTTGGTACTGATCTTGTAAACTTTCCCACAGACATCCTTGACTCTACTGTCTGTGATAGACCCAAGTCAGATGGTATAGATACTTATCTAAATGAGGCATGGAATATGCCTGAATCTTCGAACATGAACCTTGAAAAATATATGGAGAAGACATTGGAGTATCAAGGTGAGTCGAGTAACTTAGACACCTCAAACACTTTTTTAAAGTTTTCTGCTGGTTATGAGCTGCATGAAGTTCTAGGACCAGCTTTTTCAAAAGGGTGTGTGTACTTTGATCGTGAAGCGGAGAAGACTGAATCCAGAAACGTTATTGAGGTGACAGATGGTGTTAGCCATATGACAATTGACAGTGCTTCAGAAAATCTTTTAGAAGCAGTAGTAAGTAATGTTTGTCATAGTGGTAGTGATTTGAAAAGTGAGAAGTCGGTCTGTAAATCAGTGCAATCTCTGATAACAACTGAGAAAATCACAGAGCCTTCGAGCCAGACTACACATATTCATTCAGCTGGTTATTCAATTAATCAGCACCCTGTTATTCAAGGCGATTCACAAAACTGCTCAGGCTCCACAGGGGTCTGTGGTGCAATGTCTTCTAAAGGATTTTCATCCACTTGTCCAAGCACCTGTATTGAACAGTTGGATAGGCGGCCAGAACCAGCTAAAAATAGCAAAAGGAGAGCTAGACCAGGTGAAAACTGCAGGCCTAGGCCAAGGGACCGGCAATTGATTCAAGATCGTATTAAGGAGCTGAGAGAGCTTGTGCCCAATGGGGCAAAGGTAACTTTCCTATTATCTAGTTGAGATGGTAGGGATAGTTCTTATTCATTCAAATCCCTGCAAGACATGTACTGAAGAGTATGATAAAATTGCACAGTGCAGTATTGATTCCTTGCTGGAGCGCACTATCAAACACATGCTCTTTTTAGAAAGTATCACAAAGCATGCTGACAAGCTCAATAAATGTGCTGAATCAAAGGTAACGGCCAAGAAACCCCTTGCTAAAGACTTGTTTCTGTAAATGTTGAATTTGGTCAACCTCCGTAGTTTTTGTACTGGAAATAATTGAAACTATAACACCTTATTCTCCTGGAGTTGTATTTTCCATGAGGCTTCTTCTGCCCATTTTAAAGCAAAATTGTTAATATTTCTGTAAGAAAATTTATTGAAATTATTATACCTGATTAACCAGCTACCTTTAAATGACAATTTTCAGTTTTAAGTTTCCATTACCTCACAGTTTTTATGTCATATCAGCAAATTCATTATTCCAGTTTTATTCAATTACATGACCGTCTTCTGCCTAAAGACAACTATCGCTGAATTCGCAGATGTATCAGAAGGGAGCCGATACCTCCAACTATGAAAAAGGTTCAAGCTGGGCAGTGGAGGTTGGAGGCCACCTAAAAGTTTCTTCAATAATAGTAGAGAATCTAAACAAAAATGGGCAGATGCTTGTGGAGGTAAGTAGCGTCATTCTTGTTTATTTTGCTTTAGGTTCATTATTTTGTTCACACTGAAATGCTGAAAAGTGAAACCATAAAGTTGTTTCTCTACTGAAGTATTGAAGATATAGTATCTTTATCATTTATGTGAAATAAAAATGGAAAAAATAGAAGGAAAACAACTGAGAAAGCTTATAAGAAACGAGAACTAAAAGAAAAAAACAAATCATACACTTCTTGCCATGGGATAGTAACAGTTACAATTGTCATTGTCCCCTAATTTTTGATAAAAAAAAATTGTTTACTTCTTAATATTTTGAAGTTCTTGATTGACTATGCAGATGCTATGTGAGGAATGCAGTCATTTTCTTGAAATAGCAGAAGCTATTAGAAGCTTGGGTCTGACAATCTTGAAAGGGATTACAGAAATGCATGGTGACAAGACATGGATATGTTTCATAGTTGAGGTAGGTACAGTATTATATAACATCAATTATCTAGCATGAATGGGTATGTTCTTCTTCATCTAGGTGGAATACGTAAATGTTTGATAATATTCTCCAAGCTTATATATGGCTTAGGTTGAAGCAACATATGTGCCTATGGAGATTCCAGATCAGTCTCATCTCTAGTTTATGCGTTTGCGATTCTTGTACTGTTCATTTTGTGTGATAAGAACCACGGGCTATCATGTCCTTTTAATTGGATATACAGATGAAAGCAGCATATTTATATACTGGAGGATTGGGAAGGGGTTCGATTACTTTCCCCTTGTAGCACTAGCATATAATTTCCAACTCAACTCACAACAACCAGCAACCTAGCCTACCTTTGAAAAGAACATTCGGTATTACTCATTGGTTTCCAGTTACAGCAATCATATATTTGTTTGTTGGATTGATAATCCATATTGAAATGGATCTGAATAGTTTATAGACCCCTACGGCTTACAACTTGAATTCGTCCATAATGCTAAGGAAACGAAGTTGCACTACAAACTGTTGGTCTCCAATACATTCATCCTGCAGAAAATCCATATCAGAATATTTTAACCGTAACGGATATATTTATTGAAGATGACGTAGAAAGTTAACATGCTTACACTCCTTACCACAGAATTCCTTTTTTATTTTGAGAAATTTATATTTTATAATGAAACATTTCAGGGACAAAACAACAGGGTCATGCATAGAATGGATATCTTATGGTCACTTGTGCAGCTACTACAACCGAAGACTTCAAACTAATGCCAAAGGATTGGTCAGCTCTTTGAGATGTGGCATTGCTCCTCCTTTGTAAAATAGTGAGTCACTTGTGATCTTTGATTGGTATTTTTTAGTTGTGATTATTGCTTGTATTCCTTCCGTTTCCAAAAGGAAAAAGGGAAGAAATGAAGGTCAGCATTTCTGCGAAGAGCGTCTTTATTTGAGTGTGAAATTAGCACGCTTTTCTTTTTTTTTTTTTCCTCCAAGATATTTGTTTTGAAGTTAAATCATGAAACAACATAGTGAGCCATCTTGATCTTGCAGCTTTGTGATTCAGTATATTTTTGTGCAATTTTAGCTCATGAATCTCTATGCTCCATTGGTATGGAATAGGCAGCAGTTGAAACCATATGAGAAGAATGTTGTGTCTTGAGTTTAAATTAGTTAGAATTAAGGGGTTCAATTTTTTATTTTGTTCAATCAGCAACTTGTTTTTTCTCATGAAATATATGGCTTAAAGGGTGTAAAACTTTTATTATAAAAGTTTATGGACAAGATGATGTTTACAGTAGAAAAGAAAAAGAAGCTATGATAGTTTAAAATGAGGGAGGTTAGAATGACCATCTAGTCCTTTAGACCTGAAAAAGGACATGTATTCAGTAATATTAGTTTCTCTATAAATGGGAGGATTGCCATAGAGAAGTTCCTTAACTGCACCATATGGTTTAAACTTATTGGCTGTGCTTGGATAGAAAAAACATGCTACTGATGCTCTGGGTTTTGCCTTTCCTACTATTACTCTGTGCTCCACACTTCTGAACTTGTCGTTGCTGATCAGCTTTATCAATTTCAGGAAATAACAACTACTTAAAAACTAACATTTTCATTAAATAAATACATAAATAACGGATCCAATAGTATTTTTGTTCTTTATTTTTTATCCAACAGTTTGCATCTTATGCCACACTGCAGACCGCCTACTCTATTATCTCCTAAATAGGGTACTATTGATTTTATATTATTATTATTTGTGAATTCTCAATTGAAATGATAATTAATCTATTCATTGGATAAGGTTAATATTAACCATAAAAGATTACTTTTAAGGATATCATATAACAATGGTCAAAATTATATTTTTATATGGAATTGGAAGATATAAATAAACTTAAAGTTGAAATATATTAAATAAACAAGAGAGAACCAAATCTAAGTATACCTTACAAAAACTATGTTTTCTCAGAAAAAGAGAAGGACGCAAAACAATGCACCAATTAAATAGAGGATCCAACTAAAACATATAAATTATATCAAAATTATTTCTAAAAAGAAAAGCGAAATCAGTTCAAAATTTTAGAAATTCAGCCATTTCACCTTAACCCATTACTTCATTATCCTTACATTCATTACTGAGCCGACATTGAAAATAATAATTAAATATGCCTTGTAAACTACAGTTATATCTTAGAATATACTGATGGCTGCACAGATGATAACTGTGCGTAATAATGTATACTGTCCTATTAAGAATAAAATATATTATTTTTTTAATTGATGATGTGCATATTTAGCAAGCAGGTTAGGTGCATCGATAAATAAAAAATTAAAAAAAGAAAAAGTAGTAGTTAGAAAAAAATAATAATAATAAAGTGTTACCTGCAAAAAATCCCCAATGTTGACAACAAGAGCCCCCTGTTGGGGAGGAACATCAACCCATTGATTTTGGTTGAGAACTTGGAGACCACCAACGTTGTCCTGAAGCAATATGGTTAAGAAAGAAGGATCTGTGTGCTTGGTGGTGCCTAATGTCAAGTCTGGCTCTGGACATGCTGGATAATAATGGCATACCAATGATTCTGTTTCCATACATTCCAATCCCGTTAGATATTCACTTGGTAGTCCTAATGCCTCTGACAATACTTCACACAGTGTCTTCCTTATTTTCACCGTCTCCTTCATGTACTCATTTACTGCTTCCCTGCGACATGGGAGCATGTCAATTTATTCTTAATTACGTTCCCTCAACTGACATGACTAAGACATGAGTTTTTGATTCAGAGATTTAGAGCAATAGACATTTATTTATTTTCATATCAATTTAATTCCTAATTACTTAAAAAAGGTAAATTGTACGAACCATGCATTGGGCAGCAGCGGGTTACAAGCATGAAGCCACCAGCTCGACACAGTATAGACGTCGTGCCGATGTCATGCGCAAGCAACACCCAATGCTTGCCCTAGCATGGAGTTCGGCCACAAAAACCCTTGTAGCCAATCGGATCAAATTCCAAGCACAAAAAAGTCACATGTTGCGCACGCAATAGCTCAAGCTCGGCAACTAAACGCCACCAAGCCCTTGCGCTACACGTCCATCGTTAAGCATGTCCAAGTCCGACACTCATATGTATAATTAACTCATTTTGAACATTTTCAAAGCTCTTCATATCGAACCAAATAAACCAAAGAGCAGTTAGATTATATATATAGTCGTACAACAAGTACCTGCATATCTCGGGATAAAGTGAGGGGTCAAGTTGGCCATCTTGAAAATCAAAAGCTAAGCTATCTCTCCAGTTAGCCGGTGCTTTATTCACAAGAAGATCTCCATTGCAGAAGTACCTAACTCTGCGGTTCGGGTCCCGAGAGTACCACTCCATTTTCACCTCGTGAGATTGCTCATGGAATCTCTTAACAGTTTCTAACATATCATCAAGAACATTAACTGGAATTCCATGGTTAACCATTTGAAAGAAACCCCAACTTGATGATGCATTTCTTATCTCATTAATAATCTCTACCCTCTTTTCGCCATTTTCGAGACCTTCAAAGTCTATCACAGGAATTTCATAGATGGTGTTTGATGATGTTTCTTGGACATCTTCCGGTGGGTGGATAAAGAACTTAGGGATCTTGGTCACACCAGAATCGACTAATCCTTTAACTCCAGCTTTAGTTTCATCAAAAGCTTTAACTTCTTGAGCTTTGTTGTACATGGACTCATCTTCAGAACAAGAAAAGGAAACAGTCACTTCCATGTCTGTACAGATGGATCTGTTGTTGATGAGATGAGTTAAAAAGAACAAGAAAAGTAGTTTGTATATAGATAGGGCATTAAATTATGGTGGCTATTCAAGCATAAAGAGAAAATATTTGATGCTCAAGTTGAACGGAGGAAAATGAATTTGTGGTAATATGTTACTAGATGCTTCCTTTTGCGCATCAAATTTACAAAAGAAATAATTTAAAACACATATACGCAATGCATCTTCTTATTGATTGTACATTAGCATTATTCCTAAAATTAGGTTTAAAATATATATATGATTTTGTGATATTGTTACTTTTGATTTTAACTCTCCAACTTAACTAATGGTATTTGATAACTGAATTAGGGCTCTCTAAATTCAGACAATGCCCATCTCCTATTTAAATATTGCTATATCATTGAAAACTCAAGTTAGATGTTATTTAATTAATGACAGACCGTTACGAGTAGTTATTTAACATTACTAATGATTCAGTTTATTTAATGCAACTTTACCGCAAAATGTTATACAAATTTTTCATAATATTTAGGGTAAATTTAAACGTAACCTATTTGTTAAACAATCAATCATTTTCAGAATTATGAAAAATTATATAATCAATACTAATAAAATATTTTATCGATGATTGATTTATTCCAAAACTAGTAAGCGACATTTAATTTATGGTCAAATTGCCTCGCTTCAGCATTAAATTCATTCCAAATAATTCATGGCAAAAAGCCAAAAGACTTACGTTATTTAATTTAAGACCTTCTTATAACTATGTGAAGTGCTTATCTATAGACATAACTTCACAATTTTGCATGAGCAAAGCAAAGTATGTCTTTTCTTTCTACAATGTTAATTATTGCCCATTAGATTGCCCCAGAGTGAAGAGACTTCTTCTTGAAATATGTAATTTGGCTTTATTAGACCTCAAATTGAAGACAAAAATTATTAGGTGTAAATGTTATGTACTGTTAACATCGTGGGTCTGGACAAGCGACAAGCCAGCATGAACCAATAATTGAATGGGCATGGAGGTACCCAAGATTTCCGTATCAAAGAATGCTGTTGGACATTATACTAGAAGTGTAGGTGGCAGATGGGAGGATCAGGTAGATTTGAATCGAAGTCATGATGAATTGGATAATAAAATGAGACATTTGATGCGAAAATCTTCGGTATTTCCAACCCGTCATGAATAGATAAAAAATGGATTGCATCGGATTATATTGGATCATGATCCAAAAGAATAATGGTTAAACGGATCATTAAGTTATATACTTTAAAAATAAATTTTATTAAAAAAATATGCATATATAACATATATAAAAACAATTATTGTTATAACCATTTATAAAATCACAAATAATATAAGTGAATTTAAAACAATCGAGTTGCGTGAGTCACGCAATGGAATTAAATTATTAACGGATAGATTAAATTTAAAGCACAATTTTATAGATGGGTTGAGTTAAATTTGTAGATAAATCAAAATTTTGCTTTCTCTAATTATTTTTAAATTTTCAGCATGGCATTGGAATAAAACAACCTTAAAATGAAATGTGCGGTACTAAGTTATTTTAAAAATTGATTTTCGGATATATAAATTATTAATTATCAAAATGCATTCTCAACAATTACTATTGAGTTTTTAAACTTTGATTTGGCCACTGTGGTTCTTAAATTTATATTTTTATTTATATTAAATTCAGAATTACCAAATTTGAAAGAAATAATAACAGTATAATTGTAATTTACATTGAATCTCTTAACTCTCATTTTTATTTTATTAAATTTTTATTTAAATTCAATGTATATTAAAATAAAAATTTAAAATTTAGATTTGATCACATAAAAATTTAAAAATTTAAAATTTTTAAAAAAATTGTATAAATACAATTACCCAAGATGCATTTTCCCAAAAGTTAAAAGAATAAATTGGGTTTTTTTATATACCATGAATTAACGATATGACATGAAAAGAACATTATGCCGAAATTCATTCCCACGTCAAACCCAATTGGTGATCAGATCACAATTTAAAGGTGATTTTTATTCTTTAATTATTTAAAATAGAATAATTTTGCTATTGAACTTTTTTTTTCTTAAATTTTTGCCTTTGAATTTTTTGAAAAGAGTAATTTTATTATTATTTCGTACAACAATCAATCGTATAATTAATGATACGCGTCATTTATTTTAGAGGTAACTTCATTCTTGTTTGCTCAATTTTCTTACTAACAACGTTATAGTCACTGCATTTTAATTGGTAACAATAAAATAATTCAAATACTATTTTGTAACAGTAAAGTCAAAAATACCGGATAATTGTATTTTTGGTCACCTGCATGCATAAAAATCGCTGAATCGGTAAGTGATTTATCAATCACTTGTTAGGGTAAAGGTAAAAAAAAATAAAATAGAGTCTAATAATTTGTCCTGTATAAATGAAAAAAATAGTATTTGATTTTGCTGTATCGGTAATTTTTACGAATGCCGATAACTGAAAATTCAATTATCCGATATTTTTGATTTTACTATTATAAAATAATAATAGTGACTAAAATATTATTTGTGAGAAAGTTGAATGATAATGAATGAAATTACCTTTTTATTTTAAAGATAAAATATGTCAATTCAATAAATTTTGAGATAAAAAAATTTATCTATTTTTAAAATTATATGGACAAAATCTATACGTTTCAAATAGTTTAAAGATAAAATTTGATAAAAAAGATTAATGACAATTTATTTCAAATAGTCTAATGGTAAAAATCACTTGATTGAATTCAACTTTCATTGATAATTAGATATTTATAACTATTAAACATCTTACAAAATTTTATAATTTTTTTTTATTTTTTTTTTATTGAATAAATTTAATTAAGTATTTTCCGGACATTGATTCATTGAGAGGTCAGATATGTGACAAACTACTTGCATCATTGAAAAACAGACAATAAGTGGGCAGAAATGTTTGATCAGGAGACATAAAAAAAACAAAATAAGAGGGCACGAAAACCCAAAATAAAGTCCAACAAAAATAAGAAAATAAAACTAATTTAAACTTTTACAATTTTTTTAATTAATTGAAATTTAATTTTTACTCTGCTCTCAAAAATGTAAATATAAAAAAAATAAGAAAATAAAAACAAAATGGAGAGGTCAAAACCCAATAATAGAGATGAACAATGTTTAATTTTATGTTATAACCGAACTGAAATTATTAAATATCAAAATCGAATTGAATTTTTCTACTAATTAAACAGTAAAACTAATTAATAATTATTAGGAAATTGTATTAGACAAAATAATAGGGAGTGTGCAAAAATCGACCCGACCCGAATAACCCCAACCGAAATATAAATTCGGCTAGGGTTATTCGGATAATTCAGTTTGGGTGTGAGGATTTGTAAAATTTCGGGTTTGGGTCGGGTGAAAATCAATATAAAACCGAACCACCTGAACCGAACCAAGTTTGTTTGTAATATTTGGGTTATTAATTTGTTATAATATTTGGACATTTTAAGATGGTGAACATGTTAATTAGGTATTTAATTAGGTATTTTTCATATTATATAGTTACTATGTTATATGTTAATTAGGTATTTAATTATGTATTTTTCATGTTATATTATGTTATATGTTAATTAGGTAGTTATATGTTAATTAGGTATTTAATTATGTATTTTTCATGTTATATGGTGACTATGTTAATTAGATATTCAATATGTTAATTATGTATTTAATAGTTTTCATAATATTGTTTAATTAGGTTTAATTAAAAAAATAAAATAAAATTCGGGTAATTAGGATTATTCGGTTCGGGGCCCGAAATATTTCGGGTTATTCGATTCGGGACTCTACAAAGAGTTATGGTCGGTTCGGGTGTTAAATTTCTTACAAATTCGAGTTTCGGGTTATTCGGGTTCGGCAACCCGAACCCGACCGATACATATGGCTACAAAATAATATCGTAATAAAAAATTTTAATTTTTTTTAAGTTTTTCATTATTAATTAAATAAATAAACTAAATATAAAATAATTAACTAAACTAAACCGATAAAATTAATTCAATTAAAGTGTCAACGTCGCGAAAAGGACAAACTCACTCTATCCACAAAGGCACAGTAGGAGAAATTATAGGCCACAAGTTGTAATAGGCTACAAAAAGTTGCAGATGTTATGACTATGACATATCTACTATTTGCTTGAGGCTCATGTTGCTTCGTGCATTCCAAATATCCTAAACTTATTCATTTATTTTATTATTAAATTATTAAATTTTGATTTTAATATATATTGAATTTAAATAAAAATTTAATAAAAGCAAAAAGCCACAATTAAACATTTAAACATTTATTTCACATCATTAAAATTTCAATTTCTTATTATTTTTTTTATTTTTGCATGGAGATCCTTTTTATGAATTTTGTGGGCATGTTCACTACTAGGGATGAGTATGGACTGGTTAACCGGTCCATGAGCCCAAAAAAAATCAGTACATTAATATCGGTTTTTTGAAATTGTAGTCCATTACTATCAGTTAACTAGTTCATCGGTTTCGAATTTTCGGACCGGTTAACCAATATTTTTTGGTTAACCACTGTAATTATAAAATGCATTTATAAAAAAATTAAATTGTCGAAGATACTTAAAATTTAAAATTAGAAAACAAATATAATCCAACATAATAATTAAATATGACGTTCAAACAACAAATATAAACTAAAAATATTCAAAAATATTATTTTCACATATATTAAAAATTTTATTTTATTTGAAATTTTTAGTTAATATATTAATTTTATATAACTTTTCGAATATATTTTGATTTTAATTAATGAAAAATTGATATATCGGAAAATAATAAGAAATATTAAATATGTATATATTGAACAATTAATAAATTAACTAAAATAACTTTAAAAAAACTAAAATGAAATTGAAATATTTTAAAGTAAATGAAAATTAAAAAGATATAAATAATTAAATATGAAAATAATGAAATAAAAAATTATAATAAAAATAAAAAAGAATGAAATATAATTAATAAAATATAGGGATATTTATTTATCGGTTTCGGTTCAGTTAACCAATTTATATGCTAAAAAATAAAAATCAGTTAATTAATATCGATTTTTGTAAAATACTAACCGTTAACCATAAATATCGGTTCGATTAACATATTTTTCGGATCGATTTCGATTCGGTTTCTCAATTAACAAAGTCCTGCTCAACACACATCTTCAATCTCTTTTCCTTTAACATATTTTTTGTTATTATACCCGTAATTAAGATAATCCGTTGGATCTTGACATATTAAATATGATAGAAATTAGCTAGTAATTTCATTCAAGTTTCACTTTTACAACTATATTCTCTGCTATGCTTGCAGAATTCATTAATGAAGGATCGATGTTAAAAAAATAAAAATTTAAGAATTTAATATTGCAAAATAAATGTTCAGGAAAATAATAGTAAGAATTTAAAAAATTCAGGAGTTTATGGATATATTTTATCTTTAATAAAATAAAAAATACACTAAAATTGTACTAAATTCAAAAATTTAGTAATTTTAAACTTAATGTACATGAAAATAATTTTATTTTTAAAAAAATATGAAGTTGAAGAATGCATTTGACCAACATCTTATAAATTAATTACAATGAAAAATGATATGAAACATTACCTTACGGAATGTATGGAAATCGAGGCAAAGAGTACTCGCCAAACAAACAAAGGGAAAGCCATTGTGCTCTTTGTTTCTTTTAACGGGAAAGAGAGAGGAGCAACGTTTGTGTCTCTGTGCCCTTTGTCGAAGAAACGGTGCAATGGGCCATGGCAAAGGCTTTTTGTTCTACTATGATTGGGTCCACATAAATGTCAGTCTGGGCGCCGATTTCAGACTGACTAAAATGGATGGTAATGCTCAAGGGCAGTACTTCTGATTTTCTTTAAAACGTAAAAAATTGTAAAATTTAGCTTTAGCAACCCTTCAATTCAATTCAATCCAATCTTCCTAAACTAACATTCTTCCTTTAATCTACTAATCAATTCAATAACAACATGCAATTACAATAGCCTACATGAATAAAATCCCCAAACCTGTTAAAGCTGTGATTTCCCTTTTTCCTTCTTATTTCTTTGATTTCCTTCTGCTACTAAATCACACAAGAAATCTCATATTACAAATTGCTTAAACACATTACAGAATTACAACTTACCCAAGAAAATAGAAAATAAAGGAAATAACAAAAAAGAGAGTTAAACTTACTAATTTCCTTAAATGGAGTTCATATGAATGAAGATGAGGAAAGAAAGAACAGAATTCTGCCCAGGATTTCCTGCATCAACTCCCACGGATATGGTTCCTCCACGTTTACTATTTCAATGCCAAATGTTCTCCTTAAATTTTGCATGCCACTATCCGCTATATATATATATCTTGCTTAATTACTACTTGATCCCCCTTAAACTTTTATTTAACTCAAATTAACATAATTAATCTTCTTTTATGCAATTTAATACCTTATTTAATCTTATTTATATAAAATATAATTTTATATTCACGCAAAATACTACTAGGATCTATTTCGGAGCCTTATAGATTGAATATTAATGTCAAATCTATAAAAATTCAAGCCTTTGAATGTTAAATTAAGATATAAGTAAAATATTGAGAGGTTTTTTTTTATAATTAACCATAAAATAAAATATACTTAATATACAAGGATTACGTAAATCCTAGAGGAAAATAAAATATATATATAGACTGAAATTGTAACTATTAACCAAAAATATAAAAAATATAAATCTACAATGACGGACTAATTAACCTTAAATTTCAATTTGATTCCTAGCTAGCTTTACACTTAACCGTCTTTTCTGTTTTTTCTTTTTAACTTGCCTACCAAAAGTTTTTGATAGTCACCGTAAAGCCCAAATTTCCCCAATTTGGCAACTCCCCTCCCCTCTAATGATTTGTTTGTTTGGGATAGGTGAAATTGAAAGTTATAATTTAATCTTATAAATACTTTTACTGTTAAAAAATAACAGTAAATATAAATCCTCCAAAATATTTCCGTCCAATCAAAAAATTAGGTTTTATTGAGTTGAAGAGCAATTCTCATAAAAAAAAGATAACAAAATCGGTAAAGTGAAAATGAAAAACGGTAGAAGGAAGGAAAAAAAAATAGTAAAGATAGCAAAACTAGAAAACATTGAAAATGAACAAACGAAAAAAATGAGAAAAAAAGATTTACTATGTAGCCAAAGAATGGAAATCAAAAACTCCTATTCAATTTATTACCGTCCAAACAAAGGGTACGTTCCTCCAATCCTTCTGTATTTATAAATTGGTATATTTTATGTATAATGTCAAGAGATTTATTAAGCATTCGCTATTTATTTTAGTATTAGATTCTAATTGCTATTAAAAATTCTAGATTTATTGATAAGAGTACTTGTTTTTAAGATGAAATTATTCGTATATATATTTTTGATAATTACATACTTGGGATCAACAGAAAAGATAGACAAACTCCCAATCCATCTCAAATGAAATTATGTATATGCATGCATATATAGAGTTAATTTAAGATAATACAGACACTATTTGCCCGGGTAGTCAATTCTGTATATGCACTTTGCTAAGTAAAGAAATAGCAGAGGAGTTTGGAGAGAACAGGGGATGCAAAATGTATACATCTTTGTATGCGGGCGACTATAAAACCTTTTTGATGCATGACATTTTTCTCATGCAGGTTTCTAACTTTAAATTTCACTCTGAAATCGTCAGACCCACTATCAATTTCAAGCTGTATGAATCTAGTACTAACCGTGTTTTCCACCATATAAAATCACAACAAAATCGGTGATTTCACACCCAAACACCTCATCCGCGAAAGACTAAACTATCAAAAAGCAATTAAATCTTTTTCAGTAACAAAAAAAACAAAGGATAAAACGAGAATGATCAGTTAGAGCTAATACACAAGATGCCATCATTGCGGCAATCAAACCAATAGGGAAACAAGTATAATCATCATCTCATTCCCAAAAAAATCTCAAACTTTTCTCACAATTTCCTCAATATGCCAAACCTTTAATCTAAAAAATTCATAAACAAAATTTTAAAATTAGAAATGCAAATGAGAATGATCAGATAGAGCTAATACAGAATGAATGCCATCATTCCGGCAATCAAACCAATAGGGAAACATATTATGATCCTCATGTCATTCTCATCACCCAAACAATTTCTTAAACCGCAATTTTTTTTAAAAAAATTGCTATTTCAAGAGAGATGTAATAAATCTAGAAAATAATTGTAGATTCATAGCTATAGCTATAAAGATCGAAGATTAAACGCCATTGAAGAAATTTTTTACGAAATCGGCAGCCAATGGTTTTAGGAAGAAGTCAAGAGGCTCAACTGAAAAATAAAACCCTAGAAGTCGATATTTATAGAACGACGATTCTCGAAATGACTGTTTTGCCCTTAAAGAAACTGAAGCCCAATAATTTAGATCCAACTACGGCCCATTCTGGTTGTAATGTAACGTTAATTGACCGTAATACCCTAACAAAATAGATCACAGAATTTCGAAAATATCCTATGCTTCTACACGACACCGTATTCCTCTTCCGTGACCGTACATCATCTTCTTCTTCTACTACCTCCTGGATCTGTTACGTCGCCGACACCGGGTTATCCCTCTGATAGGACCGCCACCGCCACGGCTATTCGCAAATCACGAAAATTAATATTCATGGAGCGATAAATTTAGTGCCGCCTTCTCATAAGTCAGCCTATGTCCGGTCCAGAAAACTGGTTTATATATCTTTATCATCAGAGAAGGCCACTGTGTCTTTGGTTCTGTATCTCGAAATGACTTATCGATTCTTAAACAGCCTAATCAATGGCGTGTGTAAGTGCACTCTTTGGCTTTTTGTTTCCTCTCTTCTTTTAGTCCAATTCAGTTACATTTTTTTTTTCTTTTTTGCTTATTTGTCATCCTTTTGATTTTTCTTAAACTAACAAAATCATAAGCGACGCGTGAGATTTAGCTCATAAAGTATAATCATTGTCTTTGCAAGTAAAAATCTTTTATTGAAAGCACGAGTGAGAAAGATTATAGCTTCATGTGAACCAAATTCGAGTTTTCCTTTCTCAATTACCATATTAAGTGTTGTTTTTGTACTTTGTGCTCTTATGCAGACAATAGAAATTTGATAAAGAGACAGGAGACATACCGGAGGTTTGTGTATGGATTTTTGAATCGGAATCAACCAAAAATGTCAAGGCTAGATGCGGAAGGAGCAGAAAAAACTGATGCTCCACAAGTTTCTAAAAGGTCTGATCCCCAGAAGAAGGCAGACTATAAATCTGAACTCAGTAAACATAGTTTTGCTGATGATTTGAGTGATGGTAAATGGAGATTAGAGCTTGCTTGGCTTACAAAAGCTCTTGAACAAGCTTTGCAATTATGTAAGTTTCTTAACACATACAGCTCACTGAAATGCTCTGGACATATGAAGTTGTTTAAAAAGAAAAGGAAAAGGTGAAACGTGATGTCCTGTTAAATTGATTGCTGTTTGCTGGAGTTCGTTTTTGTTTTCCACTTAATTTGTAATATCATTAGAGTGCTTCAGTGCTTCTTAATCAATTTTTTGGCTTTATCTTGAGCTCATGGAGGGTCATTATATGTTCAATTTGCAGGGAATGGACTTGGAAATAAAACTCCCGCAGGACGGTCTGTTTCTGAGATCATAGCAAGCATTCAAAGGAGCAAGATTGGGATAGAGGGCTGGAGCTTGAGCGATCTTACTGTTGGCCTATATCTTATTTATCTTCGTCAGTCATCTTTAAATCCATTTGAGGATTTTAAGGGGGTTCAAGTCTCTTCAGAATTAATTGTAATTACAAAAATGAATTTCTGATATTTATTTTTGCGTTGTCAAATGTTTTTCTGCATATATACCTATGTATATAAGCTTCTCAGCAATTAAATATTTTGTCATCTGCCTATTCTAAACATGGGGCTTATTAAGTAATTATCTTCTAATTTTTAGGTGCAAGATCTCATTTACAACCTTGAGCTAGCCAAAGGTCAATACAAGGGCAGTGCTTTCTGGCTTGCAAGGAACAGCATGCTTCGTGAAAGCAATATTCTTAAATTTGTTAATGATTCTAGTGTAATGAGGCCTGGATATTACATAGCCATCGATCGTCGCAGAAAGCTTGTTATTCTTGGAATTCGTGGAACTCATACGGTCTATGATCTTATAACAGACATTATTTCTTCAAGTGATGGAGAAGTCACATTTGAAGGCTATTCATCTCACTTTGGCACAGCTGAAGCTGCTCGTTGGTTTCTGAATCATGAGATGAGAACAATAAGGAAGTGCTTAGAGAAATATGAGGTGCTGAAAAATCTTTTCCTCCAGCTCATTCCTTTTATATACTCTGCTTCCATGTTGAGTTTCTTTCTGTGCATTAACTTCCATTTCGCTCTTCCTTCCTTCTTCTTCTTCTTCTTCTTTTTTTTTTCCCCTTGTATCTTTTTTTGTTATTAAATTTGTAGTGAACCTAATTCATCTACAGGGATTTAGGTTAAGGTTAGTGGGTCACTCTCTTGGGGCGGCTACAGCTTCTTTGCTAGCAATCATGCTCCGTAAAAGGACATTTGAGGAACTTGGGTTTAGCCCTAATATTGTTACAGCTGTTGGATATGCAACTCCTCCTTGTGTTTCCAGAGAACTTGCTGAAAGTTGTACTGATTTTGTTACTACTATTGTAATGCAGGTGAGAAGATCTTGCTGATTATCTGTTGTGCTTTTTTTTTTTTTTTTTTTTTTGAGAAGAAAATGGAGAATCTATTAATTCTCTCATCTCCTGAATCCTTATGATTTCCAAATTTTCATGTTTTTAGGATGATATCATCCCTAGGTTAAGTGCGGCTTCTCTCACAAGACTGAGGAATGAAATTCTTCAAACTGATTGGTAAGTAAGTGAAGGCACTAGCAATTTTTCCAATTTGTTATCATGTAGATCAAGGACTTTGATTTTCAGTCTTTAAAATTTCGGTACTAAAATTGGTGTCATCTGGAACTTTGAAAATTTTGTGGAAATTCAAATGCATCTGATAATTTGTATCCTCTTGGTTGGATCAGATAACACTGTGTGTGCATAAAGAGGCTGAAAAGGTCCCTCCCTCCCTCCCTCCCTCCCTCCCTATGTAGCTGGGGATGCTTTTTAAGTACAGAGTGGTGTTAATTAAAAAATGCTTAAAGATTGGCTGTATTTCAAATTTTGCCCACAAGACCCAGCTTTTATATGGCTATGAATAGATCTTAAATTTTCCCCCCATCTTCCCATGCTTGGTATGGCTTTCTTCATTAATCTCGTTATTGGCTTGTTGTTTCATGCCAGAGTAAGAATATTGTTTGATTTACAAATGAGGGGGATTTTATCTTTATCTTACTGTTACTTTTACAAATGAGGGGGATTTTATCTTTATCTTACTGTTACTTAATGGTTTTTCTATTTGACATATTATTTAAGTTTTAGTTAGTAATAAATGTTTCTTAGAAGAACAGTTGAGAAGAAATGGTGAATAACTAGTCCCATCTGTTAAGGCAATTTTTTCTTTAGTTATTCATCGAGGAATGAAAACAATTGCTTATCAGTAGGTAGAATGCAGATGCTAGCTTATAGCTTCCATCTTGGGCATGAATTTTTTTTTTTCATAATTCTTATTATGATTTGCTAGCTGTACAGGATGAGTGTGATTGAAAAGGAGGACTGGAAAAGTGTGGTAGGCTTGGTTACAAATGCAAAGCAGGTTGTATCTTCTGTGCAAGATGTAGCTCGGAAACTTGCTGATTATGCAAAGTTCAGTAGCAAAAAAAATATTCATGGTAAGTTCATCTAGCCATCCCTGATATTGAGAAAATATTATTTCCTTGAATCTTGGTATCTTTATACTGTAGCTCACGATGTGCCATTCTTTCTTTCTGGCAATCCAAGGTTTGCATAAATTTTGAGGTTTAAGCTTTGAAGATTTAGCAAATTGGACATAGTAGTCTGTAAATTACCTTGGGCTTCAATATTTATGCCTGCTTGGTGGCCAGAAATAAGGGATGTGTTTGACAGCTGGAATCACCTGTGCAAGTGACTCTGTAATGTGATAGGCACATGTCTGCTTGGGGCTTGGGAACCTGACATTCTCAGAAAGCTACATTTTTAAAACACGGTCACCAGCATCACATTTAGATGCATATGACAATGTGCATCCAAAAGATGGAAATATGAGAAATTTCTATCTTTTGGATGAACATTGAAGATAAATTTCTGTTTACCCTTCTTATACCTAAGAGCCAACGAAACTCACGAATTTTACTATATAATCTAAAGTCCTGTGTTGCTTGGAAGTTCAATTTTCTGGAAAGGCAAATACCAGATGGGAATGCTGTGAAGCATCAACCTGATGCTCCTTAGAGTTGGAGATGCAGGAGTTGTGGTAATAGCAGAATGAGGTTTCCTAAAGCCTGTAGGAATTATTTGATTCCATGGAAATGATTTGAGGGTTATGATGGTACTTTAGGAATTGTAATGTTCTGTGAGATTCAAGTGAAATAAACAAAAAGAAAGGTGGTTTTAGGCTGCCTATGAAGACAAAGTTTCTCTGGTATCAAGTTTTAGGAATTCTTGATGCTACTTATTGAATGGAGATTTTAAAATATGTATAATTATTGAATGGAGATTTTAAAACAAGTATTAAGGTAAATAAGTATAAGGTGCATGTTAATTGTATCTGATGGTTAATTATTTCATATATATCCCTAAAGAATAATGGTTTTTCGGGAAGGTAATTTATCACATTGGAAAAGCCACACCAAAGGATGAGCTGTTTCATTATCTGGTCATTTTAATCCTGTTATATGCAAGAACATATTTGTGATAGACATGGTGTTAAGTAAAATCGTCATGTAAGGCCAGGTATTATTTATTTAGGTTATATGAAGTTGGTTAAATCCGGATCATATGCATTTCCCTTTTTTCTTTTTCTTCTTTTTTCATGTTTCCTTCTCTAATAATATGCTAGAAATTTCTTCTCTAATTCACGTTTTGGTATCTTACAGATAGTCCCATTAGCGATTCACTCACTGCTCCGGGAGCCGTGTTAACTTCCAAAACTGCAACAACTGCTCCTGGAGCCACATTAACTTCCAAAACTGCAGCAAACAATGATATTGTCCCGGAGGAGTTGTTTGTTCCAGGTACTGTTTACTATTTAAAGAGGAATACTTGCAGCAGAAATGGAGGAGAGCTGGAATATTTTACACTCTGGAAGCGGCATCCAAGTGAACATTTTCAGAGGATAGTGCTCTCAAGCAACATAATTTCAGATCACAAATGCGATAGCCATTACTATGCTCTGAGAGATGTACTCAAAGCTTTGCCTGGCAATGATGAGGAAGCCATTTTTAGATGAATAAAATCCAATTATCACGTCAAATTCTCTAGTAAGTTGCAGAATATTTGTAAATGACAATTTTGTTTGTATTGGTGCCAAGTGAGGAGTTTGAAGCATTCTTGTAGAGATTTGTGTAGCTGTTGTCGTGCCAATGTTGTTCATTCATTCACGTTCCTGGATAATTATGTAAAAAATAATCTTGCCGAGGTATGAGAAAATTTTTTTTGGCACTAAAGCTACTTATGCAATGTTTTTCTTTTTGCATATGTGTCAGCATATGCAATCATAGCTGTATTTCAAGTTCGGATAAAGGAGAAGGGTTGCAGAAGGTTGAGAGACAGGATAAGGTTTGTGTAGCTGTTCTCGTGCCAATGTTGTTCATTCATTCACGTTCCTGGATAATTATGTAAAAAATAATCTTGCCGATGTATGAGAAAAATTTTTTTGGCACTAAAGCTACTTATGCAATGTTTTTCTTTTTGCATATGTGTCAGCATATGCAATCATAGCTGTATTTCAAGTTCGGATAAAGGAGAAGGGCTGCAGAAGGTTGAGAGACAGGATAAGGTTTGTGGTTCTTATAATATGAATTCTCTGCTGTATAACATTGAGGCGGATATGATTTTGGACATAGAAAATTAGAGAATTCTTATGGCCGACTTTATATAGTATGGATTGAGGTTTAATTGTTGTATGTGTCATTGGGAAATCTTTAGGCACGAAATCAGAATAAAATGTTAGAATTAAACCAAATTCACACATTTTCTGACTCAGACTTGAGACAAAGTTGGAAGTTCAAATTTCATACTAATCACTAAATTTGCATATCATTGAAATAAAACTATGTTTCTGCCATAAATGCAAGAGCCTCTCTAGCTATTGAAGCTTTGCCTCGCCCACAGTCAAGTTTTAAAGTAAAAAAATAATCTTTTTGTTTTCTAAGAGAAGGTAAGAGTGGAGAACCAAACTCGAAATCTCACTCTATATAAATTTTTAATCATATCCCTAATGTAAAAAGTAGCCGACTTTTGCCTTATAACTAAGTAAATGGTGTAATCTCCCCCACCATTGCCCACCTGAAAAAATAAATAAATAAAAGCAGTGCATAGGTCGAAAAGAAATTGGCTGTACAAATTGCAAGTCCTAGTTCTAGGCCACCCTTTTAGGGCTTTCTAGCATCCAAGAAAGAGTAAAAATATAAATAAATTTCCTCAATTTAATTTGCATATGGTTTTACCCATAGTTTTAATAACTGTACGGGATAAAATTTTATTGATTAAAGATCCAATCATACTATTATCATGCCTTCAAATTATAAATCGGTTTCGATTTACGATTTTATCGAAAATATGAATGGTTTTTTACACTAACATATACAAAAAAAAATTAATATAGCTATATTAATATAACCTTTTTGTAGCGTTTCCAAATGGCCATGATTGTCAGAAAAAATAATATTATATAATTTCCCAAGTGCTTATATACATATAAAATATAGTACTAAACATTTTCTTTTTAATTTGATGAAAAGATTACCAAAAATAAATCTATTTAAAAAGACACGAGGAGTTAAGAACGGAATTTATTTCAATTTGATTACTTTACTCTTATTGATCACAGATCGCTTGTGATTAATCTTTTTTTAGCGTGGGAATAGCAAATAATTGAAATTATTTTATGCATGGACCAACAAAAAAATAATAGTGGCTGAAAAGAACTTTTAAATATTTGAGAGGCCAATTACAATCAAATTAACATGTAAAGTTTGTAAAATTTTATACATGACTAGTAATTCTTAATTCTGATAACATGTGAAAAAAATAACTGAACTCAAAAGTTAACTTGTGATGTATAAATTTATATAAAAAATATTATATTTTTATAATTAGCAGATATGAAATACTTAACATAGCAAAAAATTGAATAGGGCTCTCGAACAAATTTTAGTTAATATTTTTTTATAAGAAGTAATAATTTAATTGGTTGAAGGTGAAAGAGCAGATTAGTTTGATATGATTTGGGCATATTTCCTCAAAACAAGTAATAATTTTGATTAATGTGGAAGTGGAGACATAATCTTGAATAAAAACAAGATGTAAATGGGGCCTAATTTTAATGTATGAAAATACAAATAATTAATCATAAACAGTGTATAACAGTTTTTGTGATGGACTGCACTAACATAACACACCATATAGAAACTAGTAACAAAGTATGTATTCTTTTCTTGGGTGATTAAGAAATTAGTGTACAAGTTTCTTTTGGTCGGGTAAAGTAGAAAGTTTTTTATAAAAATAATTATTTATTGGACAATTATGATAATTTAAAAAATAAATAAATAAATGTATGACCTGATGATGTGTATTTGTCTAAAATTATTTTACTATAAGAGCTTGTGGTGGGGACTTAATTGCTCAGACAGTCTTGTCCACAAGGAATTCCATGCTTTTGAGCTTTTATTTTTATTTCCTTTACAGTTTGATACTTAAATGTATAGGTGACATGCCAAACCGATAAGATATTTAATACATATTAATCGGATACATGCAGTAAATTTGAATTATAGAATTGAACATTTGCAGATTGTCAATATCAAATTAGTGGCTCTGATAACATGTTAACAAAATAGATTAAAGCCTAATTCAACTCTGAAAATTAGCTTATGAAGTGATTAATTGGATTTTGATCGGACTATGACGGATTTGAACAACATAAATTACAAGTTATAAATGGATTAGGTTGAATTGGATTGGTCATTATTCAAATGAATGGAAGATAATAGAATTCAAAATTTGAAAAAGTAACCACACGTTCAACCATTTCAACTGTACGTGATTATAAAAAAATCTTAGGGCATCTAAAACATATATAAAAGTTCAAAATATTAGTTTTTCATATAAAAAGAATGCTAATTAGGTCTTAAAAAATATTTTGTCCCCTCTTACGTCCTCTCTCCTCCATTTACTAGACCTAATTGACGATTAATGAGTTAGAAAGTGAATCTCTTTGAAAAAAAGATGACAGAATTTCACATACAACCATTGTCATTTTCTTATTGATAATCAATATTGAAGATTTTGTTGGAAACATATTTGAATTTAACTATTTTCTAAAAGTTAGCTCGTAAATTGAAAATTGTTTAATCCGCTGCCAGAAACAATTTGAAAAAAATTATAAAGAGGAATAAATTCTAGTTTATTTATTACTTGTGCTGTTGAGGTATATTTATATACAAAATAAATTTCAGTTACAATAAAATACTATAAACAAGCAATTTGAATTTGAATAAATAATCTAATCATAAATTAAGTTGGTTGGCTTTTATCCTTCAACTGATTCTGTTCTGGTTTGAAACCAAAGGTAGACATATCCTTAACATAAATTAAGTTGGTTGGCTTTTATCCTTCAACTGATTCTGTTCTGGTTTGAAACCAAAAGTAGACATATCCTTAACACAATTAACATACTTTCTTATACTCAGAGCCAGATGTGAAATTTATAGTACTAAATATATGTGGGTAGTTCAATATCGTAATACTGATGGCTTTACCTCTAATACCATGTTGAAAGAAATAAATCTACTCCTAAGTTAATTTCAAAATCTAACTCATAGAATAAAAATTGTCAAATCCATTCTTATAACTATCAGATATGAAATATTTAACATATTTGGAATTATTAATTACCCAAACTTTTGGTTACAAAATGCAGATTAAATGCTAAATTGTTTTTGGAGGCATTAAAGAAAATTATCAGCACAAAATTGCACATGATCTAAATACATATAGTTAGGACGTGAGTTACGCGTACGTGTTGGCATTGGGACAAAGTTGTAGGACCACATTTACATTAATAATCAGACAATTCTTGGTCAAATAATCCATGAAATAGAGTTACTTATGAATTAAACCAAACTCTCTTGGTTTCTCCCATGTTGTCTCCACCTGTGATTTAGTTTTCTTTTTCTTATGTACAAAGTTTAATATAAACATTACAATTTTGGTCCAATTACAGCTATTTATTAATTGACCAATTTTACACATAAGAACAAAAATTATCTACATATAACAATGTTAATTTCATGGATATTCAAATTGAAATGACATTCCCAATTGTCTTCAAGTGATAGAACTCAAAAATTAATTAAATCATCTCCATATATCGTGGTTTGGACTTTGAATAATTGCCCCCTATTCAAAATACAGACGAAATGTATACAAATCTGTAAATTAATTAGTCATCATAACCATTAAATTAGATTTTAATTAAAATATTTTAATTGTGACAATGAAAATGAAGGTTTATAGTTATGTTTCTCAATCATAAAGCAATACCATTTTCGTCCTCTTTTGCATTGTCGGGGTCTAAATTGATGTTTCAACGTCTCGGAGAGCTTAATGATCCCTTGAGTTTAAATTTTATAGGATTCCAAAAAATAAAATAAATGTACACGTGTATATACAACATTTTCATATCCAATAATTAACATTAATTTTTATATTGAATCACTCAATTTTTTTCTAAATTCAAGACTAATTAATATTTCATAATTTTAGTGAAAATGACAATTATAAAAGAATGGAGAGAGTATAATACTCCAATCATTAAAGAGTCATTGATAACTGACAGACGTTACTAATTAATGACGATTTGCTATAATTAATAGTTAAGACAATTAACATTATTTGCGTGGCTGATTATTTTTTAGGTGTGTTGAGTGAGGTAACTATAATTATGGTAGCTATATATGAAAGGGATTTAATTGGATGAGTAATTAATTAATTAATGGAGTCAAGTGATATTCCAGATTGAGAAGAAATTGAGAAACCCTAGATTAACAGTACGTTTCAATCATCCAACGCACGTGCAATGGACCCATATGAAAACACAGAGTGTCGGCTTGACTAGTCTTCTTCCAGGCAAATTGACATACACACACGCATAGATACACTAATTTAAGTCTACAAAAATGACGTTTCTGTTTTTATAATTATAATTTGTGAGAAATCGTGCGGCTTCCACTTTCTGATTCCTATATATGCATATACACCTAATTCTTTGTTTTACTCATTAAATTGTATGGAATTTTTTATTTATAAGAGAAAAAATAATATATAGAATCTTTTTTATTTTATTTAAATTGTATGACCATCTTTCTTTTTTTTTTTTTTTTTATTTTACGTACATCTAAAACTCATAATATTATCTCTCCATACAAGCAATTAATTATCTCCCGTAATTACTACTAAACTAAAGGGAGTAGCTAATAGTAATACAGAGAATATTTTTCCTAATCATGTGAGAACCTTCCTTCATGTCATATAATTAAGATATATTAATTAATATAAAACTAATGTTGCTTGGTGGAGTAAGAAATAAGAATGAAGCAAATATTATTTTGACCATAGCCTTGTAAGCTTCTTAATTATTTACAATCAATCATAAATTAAAATACTGTTCATGTATGTGCATTTGGTCTCCAACTCAATTCAAGGAGTAGGTTTGCAATACATTATCTGCCTACATTTCAAATGCCCAAATTCCAAACTATGATAATTTAGTAATGTACCTAGTACATACTTTAATTTGAAAATTTAATAATAGAAAGTAGAAAAAAAATATATAAATAAAAATAGCATCTAAATATTTTCAATCATTAAATATTGGATCATACGTAAGACATCACATTTAAATTTAAAAAATGACATATTTAATATCTATTTTGTAGATGATAAATAAAAATTGATAATGTTCTTATAAATTTGAAGTATATAACACTCAATCAGTCAATCATGCTAATGTGTGATTTAAAATATTGTGATGAATACATGTATTCCACGTATATAGTAAGACTAATGATAATTGAAAATGGAACGGATTAATTTTTCATTAGTTTAATTTGATGTTGTATAATCTTAAATTGGCATAGTTGTGTATCAAACAATTTTTATTTTTAAATACAATATAAATTTATATTTATTATTAATAAAATTAGTAAATATTAATAATTAATAAATTGTTATAAACTTAAATTCATTTGATTATAGGTGTATAAAGCGGATAAATAAACAGTAATAAAATAAAAATGCTATTTAATGTTATGTCTGTTATAAAAAAAAAAAAGAAGTTAATGTTATGACTCTTAATTTGACATTTTCTGGGCTTTGGCTCATCTACACTGGGTCCGGTCCTGACGTGGGATTAGTGTTGTCGAGGGGCCCACATGATTTTTTTTTTTTTTAATAAGGCATTCGTGCGGCGTGTCAGCTTCAGGACCAAGGAGGGGTAAAGCGTGCGTGAGTGACTCAGTGCGGGTATTTTTAATAATATGCACGTGCACCGCTATCCTGAGGAATGTAACGACACTTTTTTTCTATTTTTGTTTTCTAATATTATGTATTTTTTTTTATCAGCTTTTAAAATATTATGTATAGAAAATTATATTATGATTATAGCGTTTTGTCCTCTTTTCTTTCTTTATTTTTTATTATATTTTTAATGTTATGTATGTAATAATATAAAAAATCACTTATATAGTTTTTTCATTTGCTTGCATCATTTTTTTTTCTTTTAGAAAATTGACTAACATATTTAAATCACAATAAATATTTATGTTAATGGCCAAAGTTTGAAATAATGTTTTTTTTAATATTAATATATTAACTAATTTGAATCTGATTATTGGGTGTCATTTGTTTTTTTTTTCCATCAACCTTCAAAGCTATAATTTATTCTTTTTGTCCATTTTGAAAGGTCTCAAATAATCAAATTTGAGCAATTTTCTATTTAACTGAAAAATAATTCATATTTTTTTAGCATCAGGAAAGAGATCTAGAATTATAGAAGAAAATGAACCTTTAGAAATTTCCTTTCTCCTTTTTTTTTAAATATATATATATATATATATATATATATATATATATATATATATATATATATATATATATATATATATATATATATATATATATATATATATCCAACAGGTTTCTAACTCTTTCTCTTTTAAAAATAATCAACTATCAAAAAAAATTAAAAACACTTTGCTTATAAAAAAATCTAAATTACAGATAGCAATGAATCAGCTTTCAGGTAATTCTAACATGCTCTGATTTAGGTATACTTTTAATACATGTGTTGGATTTAGATTATAAGAGTTAATATTTTTTATTAATTAGTCTATTAATTTTAATTAACCACTATATCGATTTTAATTTTTATCTTCTTTTTTTTATTGGTTGACAAATACATTTTGGTTAATAATTAAAAAGTTCTAATATATAAATTAATCAATTATACATATTGGAATACTTTTTTAGTTGTTAAAAATTCTCTTCAAAAATAAAAATTTCAAATAAAATATAATATTCATTAAAAAATCATTATTTCAATTGAATATATTTAACATGAAACCAACAATGAAGTTTTTATTTATTATACACATATAATGAATAAGTTATTGTAATAAAAGATCATTTCAATATTTATTTACTAAAAATACTCTTAATTACAACAATATTTGAAAAAGTCATGTATCATAATATTTATAAGAGTAATAATTATTCAGTGCACGCATTTGAACCGTTATATCGTATACGTTTATTTGATCGAACGGTTCATATACGTGTGCACCACATGCATCGTCTCATCCATATTTATAAAGTACCAAAATATTATAAGTTTTAAGTGTAAAAGATAAAAAATAAAAAATAAAATATAGTTGACTGAGAGTTAATTGCAATTTAAAAAAAAATCATAACCCTAAACTTTTAATTTGATTAACCTACAAATCGATTAAGTTTCGAACCGATTTTCAGTTAAATCAAAAAATTGATTTTGTTACCCACCCTACATATATGTATAAAATTTAACTATTACTTTTATCAAAACAATATGTAATATTATGTATGCTTAAACATTATGGCCATATTTGATTTGTTGTATTGCACATGAAATAACTTAATATAGTACAAGTTAATATAAATACGGTGTTTAAAAGATTTTTTTTTTTAAAATAATTTGGAGATAATATATATAATACACCATAAGGCTTATTATCTCACATACACGATACACAGTATAAAATAATTTACAATTTACCATTGGATTTGTGTAATATAGTAAACATTAATTGTATTATAAAATAGAAAGACAAATTTTAGCGTTTTTCTATCTCAGGTGTCACCTTTATTTTCGACATCTTTTCAAGTCAATTTCTTTCCTTATTTTTTGCCATTTTGAGTTCAACAAATAAAAAATAAGAAACAAAAAAAAAACACAAGCTTCAGTGGTGTACCTTACTGAACAATTGCATTATGTTTCATTTTATAATTGTTATTTTAGTTTATCAAGTCTTAAAATTACTAAATTATATATATTTTTCATTGTAATGCCATATTTTCGTCTCTCTTTCTATTTTTTGTTTTGACAATAAAATTTATTTGAATTTTATTTAAAAAAAATTAATATATGTATCAAAAATTGTATTTTATAACCATGTTTTTTTTCTAAATTAATAACAGCACAAATAATATAATTTTGTTTATTTTTTTATTTCTTTACAAAATTAATATTAAACGATATTGCACATTAAGTACAGTATAAAATATGACAAATTAACACTATACAGACTAACACTATATAAATTTACACGGTACAACGATCCAAATGTGCCTTATACGTGAACTATTAATTCATATTATTTTATTAGAATATACTAGTATAACTAATGTACATAAATGAAACCATTTAATAGACCGAGTTAATTAACATATCTATTACTATTTTAAATATCTTAAACTGTAGTTAATGATTTCAGTTATATATTATATATGGAAAATGATAAACAAATTTGGGATTGTATATGGGTAGAATGAGAGTATTTTAAATGAGTTTAAGTACTTGAAATTAATTAAATTTAGACTTAAAATAGAATATATTTTTCTTGGGTACCCTACTTGTTGAAACATCCATGGAAACAATAGGGATATGAGGATTGATAGTGTATGGGAAAGGGGAAGTAAAAATAAAATAGAAATGCAAAATCTAAATAGAAGATGCTCTCTTATCACTTTAAAGTTTAGATAATTATTTTTTAAAAGAATTCATATGCTTTAAGCTCTATTATTATAATTTCAGATGATCACAAAAACAGGTTGGTGCAGTGTACGGAAATAGCATATATATACAACATGTCTTGCACTTTCTTTCTTCTAATTATTCTTTCATACATGTACTCCCAATTGTGGTGGGGCATGTATGTTTCTATTTCTACTCTCCAATGTTAACAAGTAATAAGTTTACGTTTGTAAAATGAGAATTAATTAATTATTATTGCTAGAATCAAGATTTCTAAAATATACCTAGTTTTATTTAAATTTCATTGGATATTTAATTAGAATTAATTTATATATATTATATATATTGCTGAATGCATAATTAATATAAAATGTTTAGAAAACTTGACTCAATTGAAAAGATTTTAACTTATTAATTATGATCCGATATGCTTATAATATGACCATTATAATTCAATCTAAATTCATCCGATCCAACTTGATACACCGGGCACTACAAATATTGTCCGTTTTGAGCCTGTACTCTCACGGTTTTAAAACGCGTTTAAGGGGTTAGAGGGTGTAGGACCCACTCAATCTGCTGAATGCTTTCATAGCTCAGGGTGAGCACCCGCTTAAAAATTGTCCTCTTTGGGTCGTCTTCGGGCATTACCCTCTAACCCTAAAGGTGTTGTTTCTTGGAACGCGTCTACAGGTGAAGGTGTCCACGGCCTTATAAAGTCCGCTTTCAGCTTTTCGCCAGCCGATGTGGGATAGGAGGATAGCGTGCTATCACTATTCCCCCTCCCGAGGAGAGGTCTTCGGGACTGACCACTTTGGGCGCTGCCGTCGTCTCTCAACGAAAGCACCAAATGATACACCGGGCACTGCAGATATTGTCTGCTTTGGGCCTGAGCCCTCACGATTTTAAAACGCGTCTAACCTGAGTGCAGGACCCACTCGATCCACTGAGTGCTTTCATAGCTCAGGGTGAGCACCCGCTTATAAATTGTCCTTTTTGGGTCGTCTTCGGACATTGCCCTCTAACCCTCAATGTTTTGTTTCTTGGAACGCGTCTCTCTGCTGCCTAATCATGGTGACATACGCCTCGCGGGATGCCTTCTGGTCGCCTCTTAGGATAGCAACGCCCCCGCTAGTTGGGATTTTCATCACCATGTATCATATGCTCGTGACAGCTCCGGTTTGAGAGAGTAGGGGCCTGCCAAAAATGGCGTTATAGGCAAAAATTATGTCAATTACCATAAATGTTACCTTGCAGGCGTGGGCAAGTGCCTCTTGGCCAAACTCGACAAAAAGCTTGACTGATCCCACTACCGGGACTGTAGCATTGCCAAGCCCGATCGGTGGGGTGGCGTTCGGCTTCAGCTCTTCGATCGGCAGCCCCATGGCTTTGTAGGCTTGGAGGGTGATTACGTTCACAGCGCTGCTATTGTCCACCAAAATCCTTTTGACATCAAAGTTGTTAACTCAAGCCCTGACAATGAGAGCGTCCTCGTGAGGGAACGTAACATCTCGTGCGTTATCACTGCACATGGTGATCGAAGGGAGCCGTTCGATTTGGTAAGAGAGGTACACGCATGAAGACGACCCAAAGAGGACAATTTCTAAGCAGGTGCTCAACCTGAGCTATGAAAGCACTCAGCGGATCGAGTGGGTCCTACACCCTCTAACCCCTTAAACGCATTTTAAAACCGTGAGGGTCCAGGCCCAAAGCGGACAATATCTGCAGTGCCCGGTATATCATTTGGTGCTTTCGTTGAGAGTTATGGCAAGTTCAAGATCAAACGAGAATTCTGGAGAGTATAATCGCAGTGGCGATAGCCAGGGAAGGTCTAGGCCCTCAGGGAGAAGAGAGAGATCTCCCAGGTCCCCAGCTAGGGGAAGCTTCTCCCACAGTTCAATGATGCCATCCTACAGCAACCGAAAAACACTCCCATCACCATTAAGGACATGTGCGCCATCCTTAGTGACTTTACTAAGAGCATTGTCCAAACAATCAAGAAGGGAAAGATGCCCAGAACCTTCGAAAGGGACCATGAAGAGTACTTTATGGACGAAGACTTCGGAAGGAGAAGAAACAAAGGAATCTCCATCAATGAGCCGCGAACCCATGACAACAGACGAATGGGAGTTAGGACTCCAGGAAAGTATGACAAGGGGAAAGGGACGATATCCTCAAACAGAGACTCCACTTACTTCCCCAGCAGATCTTCCACCCCGTCCATCGGAGATGACTTGTCCTTCATGTGCACGCCCAAACACAGTCACTCCAGAAAGCGAAAAAATGAGTCCATCTCCACGGCCATGAGCAAGGAGGACAGGTGGTTCAAGCAAAAACTCAAGCAGTTTGACTTGACAGGCTCCAGAAAAGCTATGTTTGAAGGGGACACCTGCAAAAATACTGTGTCTCCATTCTGCAGGGAGATTGTAGAGTCCGAGTTGCCTCCCAGATGGAGAGATATAGTGATGGACAAATATACAGGTAAAACTGATCCCACAACTCATTTGACTGAGTACTTGACTAAAGTGCAGGTGTACACCTATGATGAAAGAATAGCCTGCCGAGTCTTTCCCACCACCCTAGGAGGAGATGCTCTGAATTGGTTTCACGAGTTGCCTCAGGAATCAATCACCTCCTTCAGACAACTCAAAGAGCTATTCACCACACGATTTATTGTGCAGACACGAGCACCGAAGTCGGTGAGTGACTTGTGCAATCTCTACCAGAGAACCGATGAAAGTTTTAGAGACTACATCGACAGATTCCAAGCCACGATGTCTGAGGTGAAGAATGTGAGTGTGAAAATGGCGACAACCGCCTTGGCCGGGGGCATCCTTGATCGCCCACTGTTCGAGTCAATAACAACAAGACCCCCGGCCAGTTTTTCTGATCTGACGGAAAGGGCCAGACAGCACATCCAGCTTGATGATGCCCTGAGATCCACCAGGGGAAGAAGGACCAACATCATGGACAAACTGCAGCATCCAGATGGAAGGTCGTTCATTAGAACTCCCGTATCCGAGCGGATAGCAAGGAGTTCGGACAAAACCTCCACTTTGAGAAATCTGGGCAAGCGAAAGGAGGCCGGACAGGGAAGATCCGATCGCTCAGATAGCTAGTCGACCTGAACCTTTACTCCGCTCAATACCAACCCAGCCCGGGTGCTGATGTGAATTAAGGAGAAACACAGGAAAATCAATTGGCGCAGGGAACTGTCCGATAGAAACAGAAGCGAGAGGGACCAAAGCAAATACTGCGAGTTTCACAAAGACGTCGGTCACACCACTGACGAGTGTTACTCGCTAAAAAAAGAGATTGAGCGGCTTATACAGAGGAGGTCCCTCAAAAATTTGGTAGCTGCAGCTAGAGGGAAAAGTTCCTGCAGACAGCCGAACTTCAGGAAAGATGACTCTAGCTCGAACGATGATGGCGAGCATAAAAATCCAAGGAATACAGACCCGCGCAGACCATATGCCGGGGTCATAAACATGATCACAGGAGGATCATCTTACGAGGAGGACCTGGCCAGAAAAAAGAAGGGAAAAAGCGTGCACCTCTCTCACCAAACCGAACGGCTCCCTTCGGTCACCATGTCTAGTCATGACGCACGAGATGTTACGTTCCCTCACGAGGACGCTCTCGTCGTCAGGGCTCAAGTTCACAACTTTGATGTCAAAAGGATTTTGGTGGACAATGGCAGCGCTGTGAACGTGCTCACCCTCTAAGCTTACAAAGCCATGGGACTGCCGATCTAAGAGTTAAAGCCGAAAGCCACCCCATTGATCGGGCTTGGCAATGCTACAGTCCCGGTAGTGGGATCAGTCGAGCTTTTCGTCGAGCTTGGCCAAGAAGCACTTGCCCACGCCTGCAAGGTAACATTTATGGTAATTGACATAATTTTTGCCTATAACGCCATTTTTGACAGGCCCCTACTCTCTCAAACTGGAGCTGTCACGAGCATACGATATATGGTGATGAAAATCCCAACTAGTGAAGGCGTTGCTATCCTAAGAGGCGACCAGAAGGCATCCCGCGAAGCGTATGTCACCATGATCAAGCAGTAGAGAGACGCGTTCCAAGAAACAAAACCTTGAGGGTTAGAGGACAATACCCGAAGACAACTCAAAGAGGACAATTTCTAAGCGTGAGCTATGAAAACACTCAACGAATCGAGTGGGTCCTGCAACCTCTAACCCCTTAGACGCGTTTTAAAACCGTGAGAGCTCAGATTCAAAACGGACAATATTTACCGTGCTCGATGTATCACAACTCATTTACTGGATATAAACACATTCATCTTTAATTAAAATAATTAAATTTGTAGAAAAATACACTATTAATTTGAGTTGCTTTGCCGACCAATTACGAGATTCGATATCAAGTCCTGTAATGTATAAGCATTAACAATAAATTACTGTTTTGGAATCTATCTATATATATATATCTGTACAAGATCCTAATGGGACCTTAAAAAAAAAATAAAAGGTTAAAAGTTGGTAAACATTTGAAAATAATACAAATTCTTAATTAATAATTCAGAATATATTTATACATACATGTCTGTTTTCTTTTTTCCTTTTTATAATTTATTACTTATCTTTTTAATTTTTTTAACTGTCTAAATTTCTGCAATTAATTTTAGACTTTTTAACATAGTCTTCTTGATAGACGTCTGTCCTTTATATAATGTAGATTTTGTTGCTAATTTCTTAAAATCCGATATGTAGACGTCTATTTGTGCTGCTTTTGATGAGATTAGTTGAACTTTAAGCTCTCCTAAATAATAGTCCAAATTGAAAGGATAATTAAATTAATACCGTATAATATAATCTAAATTAATTAATTAATTGTAAACATGCCTTCTTGTCTCCAAGACCAGTCTTCTTTTTCATTCTTAAATGGCAAACAAATACACATGATCTAAAGTTATTTTTCTGATGGTGGGATTAATGGCTGCCAATCAGCATTGATCCCATGCACAAACCCTTTCTTATACGTCCACATGTGTGTGGGTATATATATATATATATATATATATATATATATATATATATATATATATATATATATAGTGTTTCATTGGGATTTTAATTGGGTATATGCAAAATATTATTAATTAATTGATTAAGGGTTTTGTATTTATTATAGATAGAGGTCACTTTTGAGCATCAAATCAATTGGGTAACTTCAATCCTTATTCGGACACAATAAGCGTATATTAAGATCATCTTGTAGGGCATTGACTAACGAAAAACATCTGAAAAAAAAAGACTAAAAAAATCAATTTTTTAAAAAATGAATATAAAAAAAAAAACTTATCAGTTTGATCTGTATTCTCTGCCAAGTTCATGAACTATTTAATTGTTAGGTTCGAATAATTAAGAATTATGGAAAAGGAAAAATAAAACAATTAATTGTTAGGTTTGAATAAGAAAAATTTACCAAACTTTTATTTCCTTTCAAAATTATAATTACTAAAAAAAATGAATTATTATTGAAAAAATAATTGTTAATATTCAGTTATTAAGTATTTGTAAAGTAAATTTTTTTTTTATAAGTTATAGTATTAATTTGATTTATAAATCAATTTAGATAATAATTTTTTTAACATATTCAGAAATGAGAAAACTATTTTTAGATTTTTTTATATATATTTTGTAAAATATAAGATTTAATTTTTGAAAATTATATGTAATTTAAATAGTTAAAATTTTTAAATGTTTTCCACATCATTATATAGAGTTTGATTTTCCATCTACTCCTCGAAATATGTAACTCATAATTAAATTTTGCGATAGCAAAATTGCAATGCATTATTCGAATGTACAAGTAAAAAAGAATTAATAAATTATATAGGATCAAAGTCATAATTATTAGGATTAAAGTGGGCCAAAGTGCACATTTGGGGAAGGTCTACATGTTGGTGCCTATGTGTGACATAAGTAAGTGATTGTTAAAGATTAATGATTATATTATAAGATTAGTTAATCATATATAATTTATACTGTTATTGCTCGACAAGTTGTGACCTTCAAGGTTTAATCAAATAATTATATAATTCAAAAAACATAAAAAGAAAAGTCTTTCTCTTGCTATTTGTGCTTCACTCACAGTCAAGTGTTCTATTCCAGTGTCACTATCTTTTGTTTCTTTCATTTTTGGAATATGCTCTCTTAATGGACTGTTTACTATTATGATCTGTACTTAATCAGTGCTTAAGCACCCCCTAATCACATCTCCTTAATTAATTTATATATATGAAACATTAAGAATATATTTGTCTCCTTAATGGACCTTATTTGCTACATCTTTAACTTTTATCTGTCAATCTCTCTATGCTTCATTGTAATGTTTGTTTTCTTTTTTTCTCATAAAATATATAATTCCAACTACAATTTTTGTCTAATTAATTTAAAATGCCATTCAAACTTCCTTTGAATATATAATTGAATCCTAAAAGGAATTCCATTAAAAGCGTACAACACTTTCTGCATATTTGAATATGGTTTAAAATTTCTCTTTTTAATTTTTAGTTAATAAAATTCAATTTAAAACTTTTTTTATTCAAAAATTGATACTCTTAAACTATGCAAAATAGCTCACATTTATCTTTATTTGTAACGGAATGGCAAACATAAACCATTTTTAACAGTAAATATGGACAAATATAAACCAATTTTGTAACTGAAAGAACAAATGTAAGCTAGTTTAATAGTGATAAGGGCAAATTGTGTCAATTTGATAACAATAGGGACATTTTTAAACCAAAACATAATTTAAGGACAAATATGCACCATTTTGCAAAGTTCATGAGCAAATTTGACATTTTTTCTATAAAAATTAAGTGGACTATATATAATTAATATTTTTTAATACTTGAAACAAAACTCATTATCTCAATTATAATTAATCATTTCAAATTATTGGTGTTTATTTGTTGCTATTTTGATTTGATGGAATCCACTCCAAAGAAACCAATGATAGGCATGAAGAGGTTTGATTAACTAGGATTATTATTAATCTATCTGGATAAAACAAAATAGATGCCCCCGCTTTAATTAGGATTTAATTTAATAACTTATTTCTTAGGGAAAATATATGGAGAGCATGACCTGTTCAAATTGATCGGTAATTAATTATCTGATTATCAGCTGCCTCAAACAATCTCAACCTGAATTTATCTGTCAAGATTTGGCACTTTAACTTTAATTGACAATATTATACACAGATGCTGGAATATTTGCAACCTTAATATATATTATATATATTTGTTCTTCACATGTTAGGAAGGTTCAGTTGCACTACCTATGTTGCCTTCTATAATAATTAATTCGTACAAGTTTCTTCATCTTAAAATAATTTTATCCAATATATTTTTTCCTTGATGTCTTTTTTGTTGAATGTTAATTTTTTTTTCTCCTTTAATTATATATATATATATATATATATATATATATATATATATATATATATATATATATATATAGCACTTTTTTAATATTTTTTATTTACCAAAACAATAATCAGAACAATATCACATTGTGGGCACACTTGGTTCACTATATTATAAAATGGTACAATATAGTGCAGGCTAATACAAATACAGTATTTGGTAAATTTTTTTAAAAAATAATGAGTGTATAATATAATACAGTACATGTTCCATTATGCCATATACACCGGAGATAATAATACACCATTAACCTTTGAATTTATATAATACGGTAAAAATCGTATTATATTAAACTGAGCCAAATTTCTTCCATCTTCTTCCTATCTCTGGCATCTCCTTCATCTCCAACACGTTTCCATCTTCTTCTTTTTTATTATTTTTAAATTCAATTGTTCTAAATTTTTCTTTTATTTTTTTTATTTAATAGTTTAATTTGTGGTCTATTGTTTGAGTTTTATTTATTAAATTCATATGAAATTTAAATTTCCTTGTTGAAATTTTGTTCAATTATTCAATTTTTTAATAATTTTGAAAATTATTAACCTAATCAATAAAATTAGGTGACCGAAACCACCTTATTAAGTGCCTTCTGTCAGTTCTCGGCGATGGCAACGTTCTCTTGGAATGATGGATCAATTTCCATGCAAAGTTCCTTCATATCAAAAATTATATTTTATAATCATTTTTTTATTTAAATTAGTGACCACAAAAATAATTTTATTTGTTTATTTTTAATTTTTTAAAAATAATACAATACGACATTATGTACCGAATATATTATAAAATATTACAGAATAATACAGTTTTGTACCAAACACAATATATTATAATACAGGCTAACACTATACAGGTTAATGTTATACAAACTAATATAATAAACCGAACCAAACGTACCCTATATGTATATATAATTTTTGCAAAATATACTAATAAGTTGTTTTAAAACAAAGAAAAAGTACTAAAATTTAATTAGTGCAAAAAAATGTTGAAAGCTAGAACTTTCTTGACTAAACCAGATTTTTATAGATCAATATTGGTAGTAATAAATTGAATATAAGCATACTAATTTACATGCACATTAAATTATCATCGAATACATGATAATATATTGGATCTAAATAAGTATATCATCTTATTACGATTATTTAATATTTTAATCTTTCGATTGCTTATAATAATATCAATTTAGCAAATTTCCCTCTAGTTAATTAATCCAATCCTCTGTTTTATCATATAGGTCCTACTAAAGGATAATTAATTAAGTGGAAAAATGTAGGTGCAGTTATCAAATAAAAATAGATTAACTATAAAAGGACCTACACAGAAGCAAAATTAATTATGATATATAATTAATAAATCTAATCATATATCAAGCAAATAGAAATGGGTTTGGTTTATGCTTAGCTCTTTTGTCGTATAAGGATGTTAAAAGGAATCTGAATTTAAGGGTATTAAAATTTGAAGATTGGAAGGGTAGAAGATAGTTTTGTAAAGAATTAAATAATCAAATATGTAGGCCATTAAGGGAACAAATTGTAATTAAGTATTCATTATTATATGATCCACCTCCCTCTTCTTAAGTGTTTATATAAGCATTGTCATTATGCTAGCTTTACACAAAGCTGAGAAAAAACACCAAACAAAACCCAGAAAATTCAATTAAGATCATAATATATTGATCAATTAATCAACATGACTGGTTCTGGTTCTCCTTGTGGTGCCTGCAAATTCTTGAGAAGAAAATGTGTTAGAGGCTGTGTTTTTGCACCTTATTTCTGCCATGAACAAGGAGCTACACACTTTGCAGCTATTCATAAGGTTTTTGGTGCAAGCAATGTATCAAAGTTGCTTGCTCATCTTCCTGTTAGTGATCGATGCGAAGCTGCTGTTACAATTTCTTATGAAGCTCAAGCTAGGCTTCAAGATCCCATTTATGGCTGTGTTTCTCACATTTTTGCTCTTCAACAAGAGGTTAATTCTACTTTTTCTTGTAATTCCAATTCATTTCTATTCTTTAAAACCCTAGCTACCTCTTAAAATTGATGACTGGAATTGATATTCCTGTCAACTGAGAAGAAAAGACCTCTGATGGATTTCTATTCAGGAAAACTCGAGATTAAAAAAAAAAAAAAAAAAAGCACAAACAAGAACTTAAAGATAGTTGCAGTCTTTACTGCATTAAGTTTACCGGGTTATAAATTTTAGTTAACGGCTAGTAATAGCCAATTCTTGTGTACGCTTGGCCTTTTAATACCTCCTAAATGCTTGTAATGGTTAGATAGCTCACCAAGCCGAGCTTAGGGAAACTATTCTTGTAGTCTGGTTATCATAAATATATATAGTTCATCTGATGAATTTCTTTGGTTTTTTCAACTTGTTCAGGTTATGAATCTACAAGCACAACTTGCCTCTCTTAAAGAACAAGCAGCTCAAACTATGATCAATGGCAGCTCTGGCTCAACAAACCCTAATGACAAATTCTATGGAAAACCACCTTCTATACCACAAGATCTTCAAACCTGGTTTCAGCAGACAGATATGGCTGCACAATTCAATCCAAGTAGCCTAAACGGGTACAGCGAAAACGGGATGTTGGATCCTTACTCTATGGGAAATTACGGAAATTCTTCATCATCATCATTTGATAGCTTTGAAGAGGTTTCTCAGTCAATTTCTTCTATGGATATGCACACAGAAAATAGGCAATGGAACTATCTAAGATTCGGATGATCTTTGATCCGTGCCCTTCATTTTCAGCAATCATAATGAAGTGAAGGAGAAAAGATATATAATCAAATGGTGAAGACAGATTTTACTGTCAATTTTTAATTTTTTGAATTGCTTGTGCTTCATATTTTGAAACATTCACTTTTGTTCCTATAAATAAAAAGCTAGGAACCCTAAATGATGTTCAGGCAAATCAGAAACCCTAAATTCTCCCCTCAGCTTCCTACTTTTCTTTTCTTTAATCTAGTGTAATCTTGGATTTTTTAAGAATAATAGTATAAATTTTTCTCTTAGAGAAATTGGGGAAATGTAGTCTTAGTTTTAGCTAATTAATTCCTTTTGTTTATGGACCTACTATAAGGACCTAAATTCTTGACCTAGTCTGCCTTTTCGCTACTTTCCCCCATAAACCCAGGAATTAAATTTAAAACTGACCAAAAAAGAAATTTAATTCAAGTATAAGTATGTTTTGCCCTATAATTTCATTGAATATGAGCTTTGCTGGAGCATATCTCCAGCATTTACTGAAGTGTGCTTGTTGGTTAATCATCAAACATGAATGGCAGAAGCTAGAATTCAACTTAAATGCCTTAAAGAACAGACACATAATAAATTATATGATAACTTGTCTCGAATTATGAGGTGCCTAATTATCATAATTATATATAAATGATCCCAAGAAAGTTAAAATATTCCCTCTACATTTATCTTTGGGCTTAACCTAATCTTGCTTCATCGATTGCTAGTTTGCTTTCATTTTTTTTTAATCTCAGCATTTGATTATTGCTTAAGAAATACACTTGCAATCTGAATGCACATTCTCCAAAAAGATAAAGTATCTGCAAGTACTATGCAGTTTAATTATTTCTCTTATCTCATGTGCATAGGATTAAGATGTCTGATCATCAAATTAATCTCTTCATTATATTGTTAATTAGCAGTTACAATAATTAATTAGCTCTATCTTTGAACTAAGAGAAATGTTGTTAGCTTTATTAAATGTGATCGAATTTTGAATTAAAAAGCTGCTGATTCTTTGCTTAAAGATTTCTACGTATATGCTTAATTTCATTGGAACTTGTTCTGTGTTGCTATTGTTGATTTATTCTTAAATAAATGCCTATTTTACATGAAAATGTTTCCCTCATTTTAACCCTTTTCATGCAATTATCTTTTTTAGGGATGAAATGACTGGATGTAACATTATACTTAATAAATATGATATTGCAGCTTTGATAAGTTATGTGTCATTAAGCTATATTAATTATTATTCTTTTAATGAAATATTTCAGATAATTTAATGAAAGTTTATTCTTGTGAAGAGTATGAGGAGATTCGAAATTAGAGGAGTATGATATTTAATAGTTGAGAAGAAGAGGAGAATCTCCTTTGTAAATTGTTCAAGTATTTAGAAGATAATTTTGATGAATGAATTGAAGTGTAAAAGTGCATATTTCTTGGTTCCTTGGGTGTTTCCTATATATGGCTGTTAGTTTGTTTTACTTGTGAGCTTGCTCACCTTCTTTAACCAAAAAGAAAGAGTGCATATTTCTTGATTCTTGATATTTGACGATCAAGGAAGAGCTAGCATGTATATGATCGTAAACAAATTAATGAACTTTGATCAATTGAGTGCATTACTAATTACAATTAACTATTGGAATGGATGATTATTTGGATTATTGTTTAATTTTCCATCATAAATTGAAATGCAGTCCTTTTATATATTTATTTATTTTTGTTTATCAATGAAGAGAGGTCATCATTGCATATACACTTAACATTATTTACAGGTTTTTGATTTGCAAATAGTCTTGAATGCCATTTCTTTGAAGCTGACTAGCTTATTTGTTGATTTGTTTTTAATCTTTTACTTATAACATAGCGAAAGGTGTATATTATTTGAAGTTGTGATGTTTATAAATGCAAGAATTTATCTTATATATGATGGCTGAAAACTTTTAGTACAAACAAAATAAATAGGCAGCAACACCCTTGAAAGTATCAAGATGTCTTTTCCTCCATGTGCTTCTGTTGGGGGCAAATTCGACAAGTTATATCAGCAAAAGGGAATAAGGCCGTTTGCGATATTATTTGAAGTTATGATGTTTAGAAATGCAAGAATTTATCTTTTACAGGATGAAATTTGAAATTTTACTGATGCATGTTTGCTGAAGCTATATGCTTACAAACTTTGTTTTGTATACTCTTCTGGTTTTTAAGCAAATGTGAGTAGGGTTCTTTTTATTATTCATTTTTCCAATATAACTTTCTCCTTTTCTTGCTTGTCAACTACTGAAAGTGGCTTGAACTGAGAACCCATGCAGTAAAGAAGAGGAAGGTAAGGAAGATCGAGTTATCATTTTCTGTCTTTGAAAGCTCAATAATTTTTTTAGTACAGGAGAATGAGAGCTTTTAATGTTTGAAATCTACTAATATGATTAATTTAAAGAATTGACACCGAATAAATCACTTTTAAAAGGCTTCAACAAAGTGCTTTAAAAGACTTCAAGAACATTAGTGTACTAAGGGGCTTTTAATGTGAACAATCAAGTTAAGCCCATGTTGAATAAAGGTAATCTGAGTCTGTAAGAAAGAAAATTTCTTGATGAATTTGTCCCATCAAAAGCTAAGGGAGGCTCATATTAAAACATTTGTCTTAGGCCCAGTTTATCTTATCAAATCATATGTGAAAACCTTACAAATTGCTATTCTTTACATGAACATTTATGGTGCAGTCCATATGCTGAATATTTCAATATTGGAGCTTATATTTTTGTTCAAATCCAATTCAATTAGGTTTAACTCCATTTCTTGATATGCTTTAGAAACAATAATCAGCAGAAGTTGAGAAACTAATGCTTATCATACTGGCTTATCCCCCCCTCATAAATTTGGAGGAATGTTTGGTTTCCATGAAAAACATTTTGATGACTAAACTATTACGGTAAACTCTATCATCCACCATTTTAAACTGCTGGTGGCTGTTTATCTACTGCACAACATTACAAAATTTACATGACAAAAGTGAATCCCCTTCTTGTATATCCAAAAATTAAACATTGTAGATCATTCCTACCTCTAGTGTTGATGCATGGGGTACACTTAGCTCGTATGCCGGCGACCGGCTGTTCCTTCTTAAGAACTCGTATCCATAATTAATTACAAGCTTCTTTATCATGCTAGATCCTTGCTTGGCTCTCATATATGAGTGCCCTAGTATATAAGCAACCCCTGCTTCCCGGGCTTCTGTCAGGTCATTCAACTCTTCCCTTGCTCCTCTGTCGATCTTCGGGCTTTGCGGGATGATAAATCTCACTCTTTTCCTAGGATGGATCACCGGCGGTGATCTTATCTCTCTCAATTCAGATGTGCTAGCTGATTCTATGTTGCCAGGATCATCCTCGCTCAATTGGATTCCATCTGTATGCGTAGAACATGTCCCAACTACTGTCATTCTATCATCATCCTTCCCCACATCATCAGTTACACCATTTTTTTCCTTTCTCTCCGAGCGTATATACTCTGCAATGCTACATACAAGATCATTTTCAAACTCTACATCATCTTTGTGGACATCACGGTAACCATACCGTACAATGCATCTATACAGCCTGTATTCTCTTGGACCAATATTACCAACTAGAAACCGCTCATCAGGTCTAACATGTGGCACGGGTACAGATTTAATGCAGAGGAAGACAAGGACTTGGTGGAATGCTGGAAGGTTGGTGACAAAGTGGGAGAAGATCGCTGGAATTCCAGACACAAGCTCAGTGTGGATGAGGCCAATTCCCTGGACACGCACAATACCAAGGCTAGGACCCAAGCTAAGTAGCCAGTTTATAGAGACCTTGTTCTGGACATCAAATTCATACTTTTTGAGTGTGCCATAGTGCCAGACACACATAACGATCAAGAAAATTAATGAAAGTGCGATTGGAACCCAGGCACCTTCAAGGAACTTTATGAGGGAAGCAGTGAAGTAAAGAGATTCAATTGTGCCAAAGAAGAATACAAAGCAAATTGCAAGCAAGACACTCTTATGCCAGCATAAGACGATGACTAGAGACATTAGGCAGGTGGTAACCAGCATAACAGTTATAACTGCCAAACCTGCTTGACAAGAAGCAACTTGTTAAAGAACATTATTAGAAATGGAAAAAAGAATTAAACTGTACAACTTCATGTTATAATTCAACTCAAAATTTCCAACAGGCCCTATTCACAAAACTTTAATCAACACAGCTCTATACTATGTAGAGTTTGTATCAAAATTTATCTTGCTTCACATAGAACCTAAAATGTGACATAAGCCCATAATTATATCTTAGAAATCAAGCATAACCACACACACTATCATCTGCAGAAACCAGAAGTACAGATGCTGAATAGCCATATTCATTGAAAGCCAATATGTAATTGCCCCATTACTGTAACCATACCTGATGCATTGCCCAGACGTCTTGTGTCCCTGAAACCAACAGTGACAGCCAAGCATAACAGCAACAAAGTCCAGTTAATCTCTGGAATGTAGATCTGCCCATGGATTTTGGAAGATGTGTGAACAATTTTTACTCTAGGAAAGCAACCTAAAGCAGAGCATTGCTTGATGATGGAGAAAGTCCCAGTGATGATAGCTTGGCTTCCCACTACTGCAGCAAGTATGGCTATAACCAGAACTGGCCATCTTAATTTATCTGCAAAAATAACATGGCGTACTTCTGGTTAGCTTAAACTTGCCAAGAATCCAAACCATGTAACCTCAACAAAAACTGGTCAGAGAGATGCACCTGGTACAGACACATAAAATCCAATTCGGTACTTGTCATCGCTAAAATGATGCTGAGATAAATAGGCAGCTTGCCCCATGTATGCAAGAACCAAGGAGGGATACACCAAAGAGGTAAAAGCAATCTGGAGAAATGTGAATATCCATCAGATGATCATGCTATTTTTAGGATGCAAATAGCTAAAAAGATAGATCTCGCTTTTTTTCTTTTTAATGCTTTTTCAGCCAATATAAGTAAGCTGAAATTGGAGAAAACTTAGTTATTATTTTCATGCCTTTTTTGTCAATATAGATAAGCAGAAAGCAAGGAGATTTAGTATTTAAGAGCATATGCAAACGATAGACTCGACATCAAGTCCTTATTTCAGATATGAAACCTTAACTTCTAATTAACTATGTTGTCTCAGAAAATCTAAAGTGTGCCATGATATAAACTTCTTAACATATGATAAAAATTGGTTGGCTTTCAATTAAAATCACCATCATGAAATTGACATAACCAAGCAATTAGATTCTGAGAAGAATTCAAAAGCCTGAAGAAAAATGGACATAAAACATAATATGTAATTACCCAAAGTGAACTGGGCAGGCAGCAGGCAGCATTTGTGGTGAATATACATTAATGAAAACTCAGTTATCAAAAGATGAAATGTAGAATGCTGGTAACAACATTCTTTTACATAAGCATCCTACACACAGCAATGTTCCCCATGAGAAGTGCAGAGGGTAAGTAGGGAGAAAGAAAAAAAGAAGCCCAACAACTTAGGCTAAGGTTTGAGTTTTTCATTTATGATTGCCAGTGAATCAGACTGTTTTCAACAGAATCCTTTCAAGAATAAGCATTACTCTTAAGTATCATGAAGATTTCTGCGAATCTAGTGGTTTGCTTCTAAATTGGCCCTTGAAACATCAAAATACTTGTCCAATGCAAGGTTTTGGAAGGGTCCAACTTGATGTATATAGGGGTTATCTTTTCAAGTACATACCTTGATTGACAATTGAGAAAAGTGTCCAAGATCAGCAAACATAGCTTCTGAGCCTGAATAATTAATAGATTAAATGGAAAGGTTAAGCAAAAAGAAACGTGCTATTAATAAGCAGCCTAATGGATAAAGTAAATCAAATATTTACCTGTTATGCACAACAATATCCCACCCAATGACTTCCAACCTCCTCGTTGAGTTTTCCGCAAAAACTTGTACATATAATATGGCGATAATGCTTTATATACATGAGGATTCCAGTGTATGATATTATATAACCCAATGGAACTGATGCACAAAAGCCACATTAGAACCACCGGTGCAAACAGGAATCCAACCCTGTGGGTGCCATAATGTTGAAGGGCAAACAAGCCTATCAGTATGATGCATGCAACTGGAACTTCTACATCTGCAAAGTCATTGAACTTTTGTCACTTTACAAGGGATGTCAATTATAGTACAGCAGGAAAGACAATTACAGAAATTAATCTGCTGATGGGGGAATAATATAAACATGGAGGCTCAAAATAGCAGCATCAGCAATAAAATCAGTGTGATGACTGAGGTGATAATGAAATTAGCACCAAAGAATAAAGTAACAGGTGGGGCAACTTTCGGGCATGCTCTTGCACCTAGTGAATCATGGAAGGCATGTTTTGCTATTACTCAATAAGAAAGATAGTTTCACTAATTGCTTACCATCTGATGTATGCCATAACTATCCTAGATAAGTGCAGTTGCTCAAATACCATAATTTTCATCTTTGATCCTATTGGAAACGTTTTCTAGCCCCGTCAAAATGTCAAAAAGAAGAGAAAGTTTCTGATTTGTCATTATACATCCAATTGATGAAGCTAGTGCCCACGCTCTCCAAAGCTTCCATAAGAGCACTGACTAATTCAGAACCCACTATATTAGAAATACTCGACCCCACTCACTAACACTTCCAGCCACTTGTGGAGATGACCTACCAGCCATATAAATCAACCAACTTGTGTTCTTAAGAGTTGAAATCTTTCAGGTAGCACCAGGCATCCATTATTCAAAGTAGTTTTAGTTGCAGAATCCAGTTTAAGTTGTCAATTAATAAAATCTTGCTGAATTTGACATGAATAACATAAATTACATCAATTATGAGGCTAATTAAAGTTCTTAAATGGAAATGGAACCTAAATTTGCTTTATGCTAACCAGAAGGTTCAGGTTATCAATCAACAATTACCAAGGTAATAACAACAACAAAATTAGAAATTTAAATAGAAAATGGAAGGAAATGAAGGAAAGAAGATATTACATTTGTGATGCTCTCTTGACAAGGAAAGCTCAAGACCAGAAACAGCTGAAAATACTGCACAAAATCATGCCAAATATCAAGAAATGAAACCAATAAGTAACAATAACACAAAGTATAATAATCTAGACCCTAAAAGAATTTGAACAAGAAAAAAATTGCAAGATTACCAGAGATAGCAGGAGTAAGGACACCATCACCAATCACCATACAAGTCCCAATCAAAGCCAACACAAGCAAAAACCTCTGCAGAACTCTGTGCTTCTCTAAAGTGGATTTCAATCTAGCACCAAAACTTGATTTTGGTGTTGACCCAATACCATCCTTCTTATACTCATACAGTTCCTCATCAGCCACTTGACAATTGGGCAGTGAGTTTACTCGAGCGTGTCGACACAGCAAGGAGTACAAAGCAAAAGTCCCACCTTCCCCATTATCATCAGCTCTTAGCACTATAAACACATATTTTAACAAGGGGACCAAAGTAAGTGTCCAAAACACAAAAGACAGAACCCCAAAAATCTCTTCGTTTGTCTCAGAGTGTTGAATGTCTTCAGCAAAAGTGCTCTTGTACACATACAATGGTGAAGTGCTTAAATCTCCATACACAACTCCTAGACTCTGATAGGCAAAAGTTAATACTGTTTTCCATGATTCTTTCTGCACAAAAACAAAGCCATAAAAAAATTGGTGTCAATAAGAAGATTCGGTACAAGTTTAGAAAGAGTTCTGAGTAAAAATTTATGAATTCAAGCATGATGATTTGATCATGAAAAACTGAAAATGGACTAATTTGTTAACTCACAAAAAGAATTAATGCTAAATTTGTGGAAAATACCCATCTCACCTTTACATAACTTTGATAAATCCCAGTTTCCAGATCCATGGTAGGAGACCTCAAATTATGAAAAAATCCATTTTTATGAGAAATTCAACGATTTAACAATGACCCATTTCCCCAAATATCAACTTCCCCAGGAAAAGACTTGTTTAACAATCACACAAAAATCGCAGCACACCAGATTAAATAGGAAATTATTTAAATAACAGTGAAGGATGGACTAAAAAAACTACAGAGAGAGAAAAAAGATTGTTTCTTTCTCTTGTTATTTTCCTTCTTATTGAAACAGCAGTTGAACAACCATGAAATGCCAGACAGAGGAAGAACAAACACGAAACACTAAAAAAAAGCTGAGCAGATAATATGAAGGGCACTCTAAACTTGGAATCAAAGAACCCAAACAAAAGAATAAATATAATATAAACGTTTTGCGTGAGTTTCTTGAAAAGGGAGAGAGTGTTTTAGAGAAAGTAGATGGTGATAGAGGAAAGAAAGAGAGAGCTTGGGTGTCTTGTTTTATAGTTGGTAAAAAAAAGGTGGTTTTTTTTCTTGAATTTTTAATTTTTGTAATTTAGTGGGTTCTCAAATGGAAGAAGGAAGCTAGAGTGGCGACGTGCACTGCAATTGAGCAAGCAAAATCGGAGCTTTGGCATCTAATGCTAAAATGCCATTGCCTCTCTCTCTCTCTCTCTCTCTCTCTCTCTCTGTGTGTTCTCAGGTAAAAAAGTTCGGTCTGAGAAGAGCCTGACTCGAATTATCTTTGGCGAGTTCACTCGCTTAATAACTGAAAGTATATAGTGGTGAAACTGAAAATTTAACTGCCACACTCATGGTATATAGATGGAATATTATTTTTTTAATTTAATATCGCTTCAAATGATTATTTTTGCTTTTAAAATTTCCTAACTCTCAGTATTTTATTTGTACTGATTAGTTTTACTAAAATTTCTCTTTTTTTTTTGTTTATTTAAAATTTCAGGCATAAATAATTCATGAATAATAGATAAGAAAGGTATTTTAAATTTTTATATTAATGTCAACTAAATACAAAGAATTTATTTTTCTTTTCTTGTAATTTATTTAATTACACTCATTGAATTAGGTACATGGACATGGACTATACATATTTGGAAATTCATCTCAATTCGAATATAAAAGTACTAATGAGATTAATTTTATTATTATTATTATTCTATAGGTAACCAATTTTTTGAAAAATATATATTAGCAAATACTGATAAAATATGAGGTAAAACCTTTCATAGTAATTCAATAATTATAGAATCCAAAATACTGTTTTTGATGTGTAGCAAAAGGAATATATCCAAAGGAAAAATGAAGATAAATATATTAAAAAATTGATAGAAAAAAGAAGAAAATGTGAAATGAAGGATGGCGCAGGGCTTGATAAGAGAGTTGTCGGTTCATATAATTCAAGTTTACTATAAAGGAATAGCCTTAAAAAGCTGCTTTCATATTTGATTAATTTGTCAAACTCATTGCCTTCTTGTTGACTACTTTACTACTAATTATTTTTTGTTGACATCACCCCAACCCCATTTTTTATTTTCAAATAATAATAATAATAATAATAATAATAATAAAATAGGTTATAACTTTGGCTTGGCTCTTCAAGATATCAAAAAATCACTCATTTTTCATTTTTTTTATAAAAAAAAAAATTAAATATTATGTTCAACTTACTCATCAAATTAAATATGAGTTTTGAATTTATCAAATTTGGTTGTATTTAACAAGACATGATTATTAATTAGTTAATTTATATTTTCATACCTAAGTTTATAAAACAGAAAAGAAAAAAGAAAAAGAAGAATGGACCACTTAAAAAATAAAGGAAAAGGCCAATATTATGTTTTGGCCACTCATTTACTTTATATGCAATGGAATCTATAAAATATGGAATCATTCCAATTTCATGAAGAGTCTAGATCCTCCTAGTTGCCAAGTATTACCATTTTCTAAATTAATTTCACTCAATTTTAATTAATGGCTGTCTCTTTAATTCTTATTTGATTTTATCTAAGTCTCATATTGCATTTATTGAACAACTAATTAAATACAATTATATCTATTTAGTACTTTTTTCTTTCTCCTGAATTTGATTCACCTTCTTTCCAATAGTATCTTCAATTTCTTAATATTCCAATTATAATTTCTTAAGTTATTAAGAAAATACTCCATTCTTCCCGTATTGATATTTTCACTTTTAATTTTATATATATTTAAAAATTGCAATTATTTTTTTTAAATTATATAATTTACTTGTATTTTTATCAATTGATTATTCATGAAAAAATATGAAATAATATTTAATATTTATTGATAATAATAGATATTAAATAAAATAAATAAATAATTAATGAGAGTATACAGAAAGAGAGTGAATTATAATTTGAAACAAATAAAAAAGAAAATTATACATATAATTTGCAAAATGGATGGAGTATATGCAAAATATCCTATTCTAGTAATATTAACTAGTTTTTAGTCTTTTTAGGAATATTTTAGCTGCAAAACTGCTCTCAATATACTTCGTGGTATTAAATTTTCAACTCCCATTTTTTATTTTTCTCCATTGAAAAAAAAAAAATTGTCTTTTTGGGTAACAATATGAAGTAAATCTTTTAATCTATATCAAAATAAAACAAAACAAATTTTAAGTAATTTGACGGTTTTTCCATTTAAGCAAGGTTTCGAATTTTAATTTTGTAAATTACAGAAATTAATATTGAAAAGTTTTATTTTTAAAGTGGACCGATTCGATTTGAACATAGTAATACGAATAATTATATATAAAAACAAGAGTAGTATGAATATGATTTAACTAACACAAATAAACTCTTGTGTCAAAAATAATACAAAACAAGACCAGTGTTATTTTTTTTTTTTTTTTTTTTTGCCAACACAAATGAAAATATTTTCATAAATTACCTTTTAAAAATAATCTAGAATAATTGAATAGTCACAAACCACAAGAATAACGTGATGGACATATAATTTTGACCAAGTTTGATTAAGATGAAAAGTTAAGAATTATGGTCAAACCCAGCCCTACGTAATTTTGAATTTTTAATTGGATGTTTCTGGATATTTTTCTAAAAGTAAGATTTACTCTTTTGACTTTATAGTTTTCTGAATGAAAGAAAATTATTATTTTCCAACAATTAAATATTTACCTATTGTGTCATTTTTAGACTCTTTCTGTTTTTCTTAACACCCAATTTAAGACTTGAAATTAAATTACTAGACCTGCTTCTTCTAGAATTGAATGGGACAGTACTAATTTGTGGGTCAATGTCACAATATTATAATTCAAGATGGGTCTAATAACAATTTCTTTATTTCTTTTTATGGCATATGAAATTTATTACTTTTCTTTCCTTTCCATTTTTCAGTCAAAGTGGCAAATTATAAGTAAAAGTTAGAAAATAAAGTTAGATTTTAGTTTTACTAATCAAAATGATTTTTACTTATACGAAACTTATAAGTAAAAGTTGTTTTGCCAATTGAAATAAAATCTCTAATTCGATTAAATTGATTGTTTCATAAGATAATTCAAATCAATTTAACCCGCTATAATCCTTTCCATTAATATAAAATGCATTTTAAATATAAAATAAATTTTTATATATATTATATAGGCATAATTTTTTTTTTAAAAATAAAAAAATAACGTCATAAAATTTAATTTATTTATAATTAATATAACAATAGTCCATTAAATTACTTGAACGGTTTGCCACGTCATCTTCCAAATGGAGAATTTAGCCGGCCCTTGAAAAAAGATAATGCAAGTAGGCTACCTAACCTTCAGTTGGTATTATTTGCTGCTTATCTATAAGCTCTATTTAATTATGAGATAATAATAAACTAATTAGAGACAATATTTTCGTTTGCCAATAATAATAATAATAATAATAAAAAAGACGAGATTTGGGCCCACAATGGACTTGAAGCTGTTCCCTTTTTATTTCGGCCACAAACTTGGAGAGGTTGGTGGTCAAAATGTGAAATCCCAATTAGAATATTTTCGAAAATGAGCTTATTATGTATGGCAGTTAATCATATAATATTATATATTTTTTATTTTAAAATTAAAATTTATCAATTTTAATAAATTTAAGAGAAAAAAATAAATATTTTTAAAAATATAGCTATAAAATCAATTTATTTTAAAAATTTAAGGATAAAAAAATAAAATTAGTGATTTTGGTAACTTTTTGGAAAAAAAGCCAAAATAATAAAATTATAGGAGATTAGATATATGGTTTAAATGGTTGAGATTTTTATATACTTTTCAGGTTCCGGAATCAGTTCTCTATCCACCTCTTACCGAAAATATATAAATAATAAAACTATTAAAAAAAAAACTTGAAAATAAATTATAAAACACTTGAAATTTTTTCCACATATATAATATTATTTTGGGATATACTTTATTCGGGATGCTAAATTCGTGAGAAATATTTTTTTAGAGAGTAAAATTCAAGCGATTAAAGTAATAAATAAATAAATAAAATGAACTGGAAAATTACATATTAAGACTATTATATTATCTAAATCATAATTAATTTATAGAAAATAGAAATTAAGCCGTTTAGACAATTAGAATAGCCAAAGCTAATTAAACAAAAGACAGAAAAAAACAACCTTAAGTTGACTAATTTTGAGGTTTCAGTTCCACCACAACCCACACTTTGTTCATTTCCTTAATTATATAATCAAACACTGTGCCCTTTCCTTGGGAGACTGTCCATCTTGAAGCCAGCTAGTTAATTATTCCTAATTGTGATCTGCTATCTAGAATACCCAATATTTAATTAAAGTATGCAACCAACAAAAAGAATTAGATCAATAAACAACTTAAATAATCCAATTCTTTTTTAAAAAGTTGGAAGAATAAATTGGAGAAAATTAGTGAAATTATTTATTTAATCAATTTCTCCGAAATGTCATTTTTCCTAGAAAAGTATTTGTATAAATGCTCTAAATTTAAAAGGAGAAAAATAATTATTACAAATAATTAAATTAAGTAAATAATAATAGATAAGAACGTTCTAGCAATTATGCATTCACAATTTAATAAATTAAAGGTAATGGACCCAAATAAATATTACAAAATTTTGAACAAATTATTAATTTTAGCAACTGCAATAAAGGCTTTATCAATACTCCCTCCATTCCTAAATAGGTGTCACTTTTGTTGTTTTCACTAAGATTAAGAAATATTAATTAAACTTGAATTTAGAAAAAAAATTGAGTGATTCAATGTATATTTAGTGTTTCAATGTACAAATTTAAATCTAATTGGTTAATTTGTATTGGAAAAGAAAATTAAATTGAAAAAAAGAAATTAAATTGCATTGAAAATCTAAAAGTGACAGATAAATGAAATTTAAATTTTTGCCAAAAGTGGCAGATATTAAGGAACGAATGGAGTAGTACATTCCAACGATTTTTTTTTTTTTTAAAGATCTAACTAAAATATTAAGAGCAATAACTTCGTGAAGTCATTGTTTTATTTATTGGATAAGCTTTAAATTAATCATACGCAAACTTTTGCCGGTGTTTTTAAGTCGTTTTCCGAATTTAAGGTATTTTGTTAACTATAATTAAGTACGAAATCCATTGGCTAGTTTTCTTGCCCGAAAAGGAAAATGATTTTTCTAAGATTTTCAAAAAGCAAAAGATTTTTGTTGCCTTCATCAATTGATTTCAATATTTTTTTTTTTTCTAAAATTAGGGTTATTAATATGATATTAGAGTCATTTTATTGTATATATTGCTATAAAATGTTTGTAATAAGAGGGCCTAACTACTGCTTCAAAAGTTAGCTAAAGGAGGAAGGATTGCTAACTCCTTATAAGGAGCAAAGAAGGCTTAACATCAGACGATGTGGGACATTTTAACACACATCCTCACGCAGAGCAGGACTTGACATCTAATGTGTGAAGTTTGTCAAGAGGTGAGCATCAACTAACACGTCAACAACTGCAACCCGCTCTTATACCACGATAAGATGACCTAACTCTATCTCCAAAAATTAACTGAGGGATTGAGGGTTGCCAACTCCTTATAAGGAGCAAATGAAACTTAACACAAGACGATATGTGATTCAAAATTGAAATATCACAATTTTACAATAAGATTAATATCACAGCGTTATATATATATATATATATATATATATATATATATATTTTTTAAATGCCATATATATGAAAAAGACTAATGGGGCGTTAGGTGCAATAATGCATGCTTATTAATTTTTTAAAGGTACATGAATCTATTTGGTTATAATTATACTCTTATAATTATAAATATATATGTATAGATGACAAGATAAGAACAATTTGGGTAAGCTTAACTTATTTTTAATATAAGATTAGGTGAGTCCAACTCTAAAGGCAGCTGTATTTAGCCAGCTTTACCTCCTTTTCAGCATAAATTAAGTAGGTTAATTATAAGCATGACCTGATGAGCTAAATAAACAATTATTATTAAAAGATATACGTATCGACCTTTTGAAGTGGGTTTTCTTTTTAACATTTAATTTTAGTTTGGTCACGCACGCTAACCAAGTAGTTTCTCTCCTAATTTTAATTTTTTATTTTGGTGATTAGAGAATTAGTACAATTAGGGTGCTATAAATTTGATTAATTTGATATGTATAAATATTTTCATATATAGAATTAGCCTGCAAAATTAAGCACTGATTCTTACAAATTAAAATTTCTATTTTCAGTCCAACTCGAAATATGAAAAAGATTAATTATGATCATCTAGGCTAGCAAACCTACAAATATCGGAAAAAAAATAAAAATAAAGCATCATCAATGCACTATATATACATATATAGTTTTAATTTATAAGTAATTATTAATATACCACAAGCCCGAATTTAAACAAAGATTATATGTCTTGATTGAAACATGACCTTTTTTTTCTTAGAATCAGCTTGGTGCGCCTAAAGAAGGGTATTTGCTTAGCAATAAGGAATAAATTGGCCATAAAATATTAAAAATAATGTATATTTTGTTTTTTAAATATGTTTTGAACTAAATTTACTTTCGAAATATTAATAAATATATATATTTATCCCTTAAATATATTTTTGGCTGAAATTATCCTCGTTATTACGTAGTTGGCTAATTTTTTTCACTAAAATTAACCGGAACTGTTGATAAGTAAACAAAAATGCACACATTATACTAATTGAAGTGATATAAATTTGCTATATGTGCATAAATTAATACTCTATTTTAACTCTAAAAAAAATGTTATTCAAACAATTTTTGTTTGTTTACCTGAAATTCAAGTATTTTAACAAGTTTATATCATAAATTTTAATTATTTTTTATAGACTTAAATAAGAGTGTCAATTTATAATGTACATGTGATAAATTTATGTGGTTCGAATAAGCATGATATGCATTTTTTTATTTGTTTACTTCGAATTTTGTTATTTTCAGCGGCAAATTTAAGTTAGATAATGGGAGCAATTTTGGCCCAAAAATATATTTAAGGGATAAATTTATACCATTCTCAATAATTTAAAGAAAAATTTGGCCCAACAAATATTTAAAATTTAAAAAATAAATATGCACAATTTTTAATATTACAGGGACAGATTTGGCCTTTTTCCTTTTGCTTATACACTAAAAGTTTTGCTCTTTGTAACAATTAATCATTTTTCCTTTCCATGAGTAGCTTACTAATCAACTTAATTATTAATGAACATATAATCTATACGGTTGAAAATCCTTAAATTAATTTGAAAGTGATCCAACATTACTAATATTTAAGAATCAAATCATAATTGATAAACATTATGTTGTGAATGATAAGCTGTTACTAACCATTTTTTAACATTAATAGCGCAACTTATTTAATACTTTCGAGTCATAATATTATATAAAGACACTTGTCACCACCACGTATATATGCTTTCTAAGCAAAAATATACTCATATTATTCGTCCATATTTTCTCTCTAAATATTATTAATTTCACTGTTATAATTTCTTTTTTGAAAATTTATCGGTATTCTTTTTTAAATGACCGACTTTGGCTTTATCTACTCCAATCCCTTAATTGAGTCAAATACATTAACTATAATCCCTAATTAAACGCACTTAAAAAAAAAAAGCACACTTCTTAATTGCAATATTACTATTAAATCATAATGGCACATAATCACATCCATACACTTAATTTTAATTTTGAATATATATTAAAGAGATGAATTCATATTTTATTATTAAGATGCAATGCGAATCCCTTTGAATTACAAACAAATAAAAAGGAACTGATTAATAAAAACTTAATAATATAGAACGCGAATAAGGAGAAGGTTTGAGTTTAGAATTTAAATATTTTTGTATTTATTAATTTAATGAAAAATATAGAAAGGGACCATTATATATGTTCTTTAGCTTAATAGCGTTAAATTTTCTAATAAATTAGAATAAATAAATAAATAAAAAAAGACAAAAAGTTTCATATCTCTCAAAAATTTATTGGTGAGATCTATATTATCTACTTGTGGGACTCACCTTATAAATTAGGTTTAGCGACTACTGCATAAATATTAAATAGTCCCATTCAATAATTTTGAAAACAAAAGACTCTCGTTTGATGGTAAGTGTTTACCTAAAAAAGCTGCCTAGCTTCATGAGTCTTCTAATGGTCCTCATTAAAGTTTTAAATACTAATTAATTTTGTTTGTAATTAATCTGATAGTACATTTTGTTCTAAATAAACTTGAGTTTGAACTGCAAGAAGATAAAAATTAGTGAATAATGTAGATTCTAGCTAGTCTGAAAATTATTGTTTTTTCCTATATATCAATATTCCCATTCTGAAATGCCTATTTATAATTTAATCAGAATTTTAGATTATTTTTTCTTCAATTAAATTTTATTTACAATTTTAAAATTTTACCCCAATGGTGTATCCTACAAATTACAACTAATTACCCTATACATACACAAACAAATAATTATAAGATGTACAAAACAAAATTTATTTAGCTTTTCAAAAAACTTAAATGTAATATAGTTTAATGTCTGTCTAACAATAAAAGCGATAGCCATAATCTTAATGGCAGATTTTTAGTGAAACGATCAATTTAATGAAAATATTAGTATATGAGCTTATCTACTGGAGTTGAGAACCCTAATCTAATACTCCCTCTGTTCCTTAATATCTTTCACTTTTGACAAAAATTCAAATTTCATTTATCTGTCACTTTTAGATTTTCAATATAATTTAATTTAATTTTTTTAATCTAATTTTCTTTTCCAATGCAAATTAACCAATTAGATTTAAGTTTGTACATTGAAATACTCAATTTTATCTTAAATTTATGTCTAATTAATACTCCTTAATCTTTGTGAAAATGGCAAAAAAGACTACTATTTAGGAACGGAGGGAGTACTCATTTAGTTACATGTCAATCAGCAATTTTTTTATATAAAAAAAAAAAATTATCACACACTTAAAATGTCTTTTTATAAAATCATTATAATATTTACTTCAACTTTATATTTTTTATTGATATTAATATTATATTAATATTTTTATTAACTTTCTTTTTTTTTACATATTTTTCTTCAGTATGTTTAACATCATTAAATATTAAAATACTTTTTCATAATAAAAATCATCTCGATTGATTATTGACACGAGATAAATAAAATATCATACCATATTATATTAAATGAATGAAATCATTAATTTCAAATAACGATTAGTAATAGGTAGGGGTGAGCATGGTCGGTTAACCGGTCCATTAACTCCAGTCCATTAATATCGGTTTTTTGAAATTTCAGTCCATTAATCAGTCAATTACCATCGGTTAACCAGTGCATCGGTTTCGAATTTTCGGATCGGTTACCCAATATTTTTCGGTTAACCACTATAATTATAAATATATTTATAAATAAAATTAAAATGTTCAAAATACTTAAAAATTAAAAATTTTTCACTATAATATAACATTATTGTTGTTAAAATAAAAATATTTGGTGGATATAAGCAATTTTTTTAAAAAAATTTAATATTTAATAAGTAAATATATTAACCAGTTTATAATCATTTTTAATTAGATAAATTGTTATACTTACTAATAGCTAATTAAAAAAAGTTAAAAACTTTAAAATAATTAATATAATGAAAAAAATATATGATTACCTTTAATTATAATAAATTGTTATAAATTAACTAAAAATTCAGTTTCGGTTCGGTTAACCAGTCACATGAGTCAAAAACCATTAACCAGTCCATTAATATCGATTTTTCCAAAATACTAACCATTAACCAGTCAATTACAATCGGTTAACCAGTTCATCGGTTCGGTTTCGATATTTTTTTCGGTTAACCGAGTTCATCGGTTTTTTTGCTTACCCCTAGTAATAGGTAGTATATTATTAATAAATTAACGTGTGTAAAATATTATTGATTTTTTAAAACTTCTAACTTTTATTGGCAAATATCTATAAGCTTAAGAAACATATATTTCCATAAATAATAATTTATAAAGTAAAAAATGAATCTAAAATCAGTGTCATGACCTAAAAAATGAACAATCAAGGGGACGTGTAAATGTGAGCATGCAAAATCTTCCTATCTTATGGATGATGACGATACTCCGTGTACACGCGGTCAACTTCTATGGGTCCCACTAATTTTGTGGTCCCCATTCGATGATGCAAACCACTCAACCTCTCCAATTCTATCTCTCTTCTCTTTGACCTTTTTCTTGTTTTTTTCTTTAATTAGTTAGTTAGTTATTTAATTACAATAATCACTCAAATTTCTCCTCAAATCTCTCTTATATGAATAACCAAAATTATGAATTATTACTTATTTAATGTGATAATTTTTAAATTTCAAAAAAAATTAATTATGAATTTTCTATTTTATTCTCACATATGTAAAAAAAAAACAATTAATAGAATGATATTATATAATTATAAACAATTAATAAAATGGTATTTTAATAAATTATAATAAATATTAATTAATAATTTTTTTATTTGTGTGAAGAGTTGAAAATTATCGGGTTGAATGGAACGGATAGTTTTAATCCAAATATATTCTGAAATTTTCAATTAATATTAATCTCTGGACATATTTTTTAATTAAATTTAGATTAATATTATATGATTTTCAATTAATAGTCCAACAAATTACAGTAAAAATGCAGTTGTTAACAGAACAATCATTGATTCTTAATATTATCCGACAAGTAATATATCAATATGGAGAATTTTAATTTCTACTTAAAAACAAAAGAATAAAACATCAAATTAATTATGAATTCTGTCAAGAAATGAATGAATATATAGATTTTAATTAATTTTCATTTTCCACTGATCTTATCCCATTTCAAGGGCCAACTGTAAGACGTACCTAAATTTAATGCCAAAGGAATATGTCCCTCCTTCCTTGGTATACCCTAATTGCTCAATCTTGGCTTTTTGCAAATTCATATTTTCTTGTTAATTTTTAAGCCATCAGCCATGTGAGCTAATTATTAACAAATAAATCAACAGTCAAACATTACATTAAAATAATAATTACAATTTTCTGATACTAAGGGCCAGTTTGGCAAAACTTATGAAAACAGCTTTTTCAATTGAAAAAAGTTGTATTCCAAAAAGCTATATGTCGAAAAGTAGATAACTGTTTGGTAAATAAAATTCAAAATGACTTATAAAATTAAAAATAGTTGTTAATTGTTTGGTAAATAATATGATTAAAAATGGCTTTTTAGAATAAAAAAATAAAAAATAATAATTTTGAGTGGTAGGCTAAGAGAAAAAACAAAAAAAAAATTATATTAGATATAATTGTCATTATTAAATAAAATAAATGATATTTTTGTCTAAAAAAAATATTAAATCTGCTGCCCTTAAAAGCTGAAAATCAGCTTTTCTGAAAAGCTCCAATTTCTAGCTTTTTGTAATATGAGGTTTTTTCACTTTTCAGAAAATTGATTTTTCTAAAATCAGCATTTACCAAACACTTATTTTTGTCTCATAATCAGCTTTTTATCAAATAAGCAGCTTTTTAACCTTCCAAAAGCAATGCCAAACAGGCCCTAAAAAGTTGAAAGTTAAGAGGATGTGAGGTTCGATAAAAGAAAAAAAAATTAAATTCACGTTCTATTTATTACGTGTTTCGAATTATCGAATTAAATAAATTATTTATTTATTGCATGTTTCGAATTATCGAATTAAATAAATTATGTCATGCATTTTTTATTTTTTAATAAGGGATGAAGAGTCCTGAACATGAGAATTTCCTTTATATTTAAATTAGTATAGTGTTTGAACATATCTTCGAAGACTAAAATCTCTTATGTGAAATGTATAGTATTTTTTTTTTTTTGGTTCAAGAGAATGGAAACCCTTTTTCCCCTAAAAGGATTTATAAGTTTATTAGGAGAATGTGAATGACGAGAAGCAATAAATATCTGCCCCACTGACCATATACACGATACTAGAAGGCAGCCCAATGATGTTGATAATTCATAAAATGAGTGTTTGAGGTATAAGAAAAACATATGCCTTTGCCTTTTTCTTTATTGGACTTAGCTTTCCGATTATCAGACAACGTATAATTGACCCACTGCCTGACCCTCCTCAGCTTCCATTTTCTCCACCTCCATTTCTCACTTACCTACAACAGAAGTACAAGAGAGAGAGCTTTTATGTCTATTTAACCTAGCTATGTAATTTGAACTCCTTAAATTCGGATAGAATTCAAACTCCTATCTAAACATTAAGCGATACTTTATTAATGACCGATCGTTAATTTAACTAATTAAGTACAATGCAATCAGCCACTCTATAAAGGTCTCCATTTTGCCAAATAACCTCTTTTAAATTTTTGTGTACTCAAATTATCCTTTCTATATTCTCCTTGCCATCGCTAACTTGACTATAGAATTGCTCCTCACAGTATGTGCACCTTTTAGCTTCAGTAGAATTTCAATTTGAATTCCTCTGCCTTTCAAGGAGGAATCCATACAAAACGAGTCTAATAAAGATCTAAACAAAAGTGAGATATGCAAAAGTTCAACAATTTATAATCAGGAATGAATGGCTGAGTGAAAATTTGCATTGGAAGGAATTACACCATATACGTCATCCCAACTTGCAAAATATTCATATGAGGAACTCGCATAGTTGCAGCACCTCCTCTACAATTCTTCCTCAAGAATGCATAGAAGTAGTTAATGACCAGCTTCTTGAGGAAAAAAGAGTTCTTCTTAGCCCTTACATCCCCATGACCGAGTAAATAAGTAAATCCTGAATCTTTTGCTTCTCTGAGAGTAGCAAGTTCATACTCTAGACTTGGATCTTCATCACCAGACATTACACTAGAAGGCAATGCCAATGAAGCTTCTTCTGAAGCAGAACTTCCCAATTCTGCCAATTTCTGGTCATGCATCAAAGGTATCCTTAGCTCTTCAGAACCGTTACCAGCTGGGACAGAATCCCTTGACTGAACTGATACACTGTCCATGTCCAACTCATTCAAGTTGCTCTCTAATGCTAACTCTTGAGCCTCTCTTCGCAAAAACTTCTCTAGGCTTTCCACCAGAAGTTGCTCAAATGCTTGGTGATCTTCCTTCCTAACATCCTTGTAACCATAACGAGCAATACAGCGAAACATGTGGTAATCTTTTGGGCACACTCTTCGGAAAAGAAACCTTTCTTCTTGAGGAACTATTGGGACTGGGACATACTTGATGCAAACAAATACTATAGTAGAGTGAATTGCTGGAAGGGTTAGTAAGAACTGACCAAAGATTGAGGGAACACCCTGGACAAGCTCATTGTACAGCATCCCAATTCCGGGAACTCTAACAGTCCCCAGGGTGGAGCCGAGCTCATGCAAAAAGTCCATGGATATCTTCTCTCTTACCTCATTCTGGTATTTCAGCACACTCCCATAGTTCCAAATGTACATAATGCAAAGGAAGCAACTAGCAAATACAAGTGGAAGCCATCCGCCTTCCAGGAGTTTGGACAGAACTGCAGACAGGTAAATTAGTTCAACTGACCCGAAAATGAGTGGGAATAAAAAAGCCAGGAACAAATTTTTCTGCCAAATCAAAAGCATGACAAGTGTCACTAAGGTAGTGCTCACAATCATCACACCAACCTCTGCTATGCCTGCGAGAACAACATGAACTGCATTATAAATACTTATTACATGAAAAATGAATAAATAATGTTTATATTATAAAACTAACAAAGTAAATCAACAGGAAACCTTAATGGTTTAGTATTTTGTGAAATTTCCAAATTCTTCATATGACACAACACTTTCCAAGATGAAGGAAGAAGTTACTTAACCATATGCATTGGCGATATCTGTGGTGCTCTGAAAGATCGAAACCACAACTATGCACATAATCATTAAGAAATAATTGATTACAGGAATGTAAATTTGTCCCATCCGCCTCTTCGATGTGTGAACTATCTTAAGCCTCGGGAAGCATCCAAGAGCCATAGATTGCTTAACACATGAAAATGTAGCAGAAATCATTGCTTGGCTGGCAATCATTGCAGCAAGGGTAGCTATGACGAAGATTGGCCAGAAAAGGCTATCTGATTTTCAAAAGATTCAGGAATTGAAAGCATAAAAATGAGCTACTCTCTTACAGACTTCAATTTGAGACATTTCAGAGAGGGAATGAATTCATAAAATGATATCAACATCCACCATGAAGAAAACTCACCTGGTACAGAAGCATAGAATATATTGTCTGAAGATTCTGGGAATTTCATTAAATATGATGCCTGTCCCATGTAAGCTAAGAGAAGACAAGGGAATACTACACAAGAGAAGGCAATCTGTGGAGGGCAGCGAAGAGTATCTAAGAGAGTAAATCCATAGGGAAATCTACAAGAAAGGAACAAAATGAAGGTATGATTAAATAAACCTGTATGGCTTTAACATTGAAATGCCCCAGATCAGCAAACATCGCTTCTGCTCCTGCAATGATCGATTAATAGGTTAAATCAGTAAACTGACCTTTTCTACAGTTCTATGGGCAACCTCCAATATGGATGGATAAAAAAAGCGTCAGTGAATCTAATTGGTGCTCTAGTGTGTGAACTAAACCATGAAAAAAGGAAAACAACAATCTAAAGAGACGAATATTCTAAATTCATCGTCTAGATGTGAATGTATTAAGTAACTTATCACCAAGTCTATCAATGAACCATCTAAGGACCAGTTGAAGGGATTGTTTGGGTAGGAAAAAAGACCATCTCAGAAACTTTTAGACATTGGTGAATTGACAAAAATTTATTAGTAAGCAAGAAAAACTTCACCAATAATAGGTGAGAATAGCATATTTTTTAGGTCTCAATAGTGTCTAATGCACCAAAAATTTAGCCATCCTAACAGCTAAAAGCACAACAACTTATGTGATAAGTCGATACTTAGGATTTCTGTAATGCAAATGACGAAAAACGTAACAGATCTACCTGCAACGCTGACGGTTAAAGTGATGAGGTACCTGTAATGCACAGAACGCAACCACCGAGAGCAGACCATGCATCACCACTGTTCTTCTTGAAAAATAGATAGATATAAGCTGGATTAAATGCCCTCAGGACACTAATATCATGTGTGACTAGATTGTACAATCCAATAGAAGCCAGAGAGAAGAACCACAAAGCAAGTATAGGAGCAAACAAGAAACCCACTTTCCCCGTCCCAAAACGCTGTATGCTGAACAAAGCCACAAGGACAATGATCGAGACAACAACCAGTGCAGCTGCAAACAGTAATCAGAATATAGGCTTTTTACTTGTAAATTTCATTTTGGGGCATTTCTTAAGTCTCAATACATCTACTAAAGAAGAAGAAGAGGAGGAGGAGTAATTATAATTCACGGATGCAGTGTTTTAATTGCTGAGATATAAAACACACTTATATCAATGAATAACTTGCTTATTCAGGACACCTGGCAAATTCAGAATATATATAAAAAGAAGCTGGACATATGCTTAGTGGTACCAGATTTATACATAAACAGCTATCTTTTGAGCATGCTACACAAAAAAGAATTGCAGGGTTATTTCCTACTACAAAAAATATTGTGCTTTATTTCTTTTCCAAATCTCTGCATAAATTATTCATGCATTTAAGGAGTTCAATAAAAGGAAGGATACCTACTCGTGCCAAAACCAGTTATTTCATCCTGCAGACCACTCATAGCAGACATCACTGCAATAGAAAAGTTTCAAGCTCATATATTAGTTGATAGCAGGTTATTTCATAAATACATCAGAATAACGCTTGAACATCATTGCATTTCAGATGGTTGGATAATCAACCCATTCTCTGAGCCATGTCCCATATTACAGTGGATAAAAGTGCTGACAAATGAGTTTATACAGCTTTTATCCCTAATCAGGATAAAAGGCAAATATTGAGGTTGGAGGAAAATCAGCAGGAAGAATAACACCATAGTGGTTAAGGCTTTGAACTTGTAACACAAACATTTCAAGTTCAAATCTTGTAATAAGAAAAAACAGTAAATCATTCCTGGCCCATCAGATAGGAATGCAAGCAAATGAAGATAAGTCCAGATAAAGTTTCATTTACGATTACCAAGTGCTTAATCCACCACTTGCTCTTTTATTACCTGCACATCCACCAGGTATCCATAAACTCTCACAGTGGAGATATCAAGGATCATTCTCAGAGCTAAGCCTCTTAACCATTACCATAAGCTTACTTTCCAGGAGATAATATTTTGATATTTCCCATGAAAAAGTATTCATGAAAGATGTTTGTAATAGCAACATTCACGAAGAACTGATCTCTAGATGGAGCATAGCCTTTTAAACTCAGTCAGCAATGCAGAAATATTATTATGACTATGGCACATGTGAATATGATCTCTAGATGGAGCACAGCAGTTTAAACTTAGTCAGCCATGCAGAAATATTATTATGACTATGGCACATATGAATATTTTGGTTCAATGTACTTTTTGACTCTTAGCTATTATCCCATTACCTGATATTGCTGGGGTCAAAATACCATCTCCTATAACCATGGAAGTTCCCATTAGAACTAACAGCAACAAAACAGTTTTCAAGTATGACTTTTTCTCCAGAGCATCTTTGATGTTTAAAGCCCTCTCTAACTCTGGAGTTGGCAACTTGAGCTTAAAACTAGAGATATGTTCATCAGCTGGCTGATGATTTGGCAGCATACTGACCTTTGCATATCTGCAAATCAGAGAGTACAGGGCAAATGTTCCACCTACAGGCAGAATTTTGGTGTGTTAACACATGTATGAGATTAATAATGCATTAAAATAATTAATAATTCCAATAAAGAGAACTCTTTACCTTCCCCATTATCATTTGCTTTAAGCACTACAAAAACATATTTTGCTAATGGAATGAGAGCAATAGTGTACATCACTAGTGATAAAGCCCCCAAGATGTCAACTTCTGACTCAATGTTCACCTTACTGAAAACATCTGCAAATACATATAATGGACTTGTACCCAGATCACCATACACCACACCAAGCGTTTGAAAGGCCAATGCAAGAGTGCTCCAAGTGGACAGATTCTGATGTAGCAAAGTAATAAAGCTTAGCAATAGAATGACAGCAATGGCCACTGCTGAAGCCTGAATCCTTCACACACACACACACACACAAAAAAAAAAGGGCATGCTATTTGTGCTCAAATCATAGAGAAAGATTACTCAATTAAAAAATGAAAGATGCATAAAATTAGTTAGGCAGAATAGAATACATATTCAGACTCTTCAAGCTGGCACAAAAGGTCTCTTTGAACACCTCGACTTTTCAAACAAACAAAAAGATGTGACTTTGTTATTTTAGACACTTTTTGCTGATGTGTCTATAATACTTGTAACTTGTTAAGGCAGTAATTTATAGCACAGTTTCTTTCTCAATGTACTATGAAGATGTTATTCATGTCCTACCTTCGTAATTTGTTAGAATATTTGAAATAGAAAGCTCAAAAGCATTTTGAGCTCTGCCCATTTATATAATATGAACTTTTGAAGTCTTGGATTCACAAATTGATAAAATATCTAACTAATTCCCAACTCTACACAGTACATAAGTTCAAAATGTGGTAGAGCTATAAACATTCGAAGGTGAAAAGTACCTTAGAGTGATGGCCATGAGCACTAGCAATTTCCATGGCTTCAACATCAAAAGAATCAACTCTCTTGGGCTTCTTGACCAGCCTCCTCCTCATAGATCCAAACCCATCTCTACTCTCATTCTCTTGAAGAGAGGACCATGGCGATGGAGGTGAGTCTGAACCCACTTCACTCCCATCCACCCACCTAGATTCGCCTCCTCCTCCATCTCCACCACTGGTACTACCAAGCAATCTTAAACTGCTCTCTTCAATCCGATCTCCTTCCATTGTGTCTTCCTATAAAACCCACTTCAAAAGTTCAAAGACACTTAACTTTTTTAGCTAGACTAACATCTCCATGGCCATAGGCCTCAAGATCCTTGGAAATGATGAGGTAGGTACGACAAAGTTCGCCTCTGTTAGTGGGTTCTGTAGCCCGAGATATGGTGTGATTTGAATTGCTGGCGCAACAATACTCTTTCGTTTGTTTAGTCCAATTGATTGCTAAAGAAAATAAACCCGACCCGGATAAACCATAACTAGGTGTGACAACGACAAAAACCAATCATAGAAACAGTCCAAAGATGAGAGCATTTAATTTATAGAAATTGAAGTAAAGATGGAAACTTTGAAAAATGGGCATTCTTTATCTTCATTGGCTTTTGGCCAAACTGTGAGCCATATAAGCCAATCGCCAGTCTGTATCTGGCATCCTTCTATTTCTATATTGCAAGTTTCGTATTCGTTGCTTTCAGTAATTGAAGATCCTTGTAAAGTTTGAAGATGGTGAATTGTGGAATGGAGGTAGAGAGGTATTACTGCAGAAGTTAAAGAATTCTTTTTTTTGTTTTCTTAAACAGTATTGAGATGAATCAAATTAAAGAAAATAAACGGTAGATAAAAAAATGATTATCAGTGAAATAATACGATTTGAGTTTTAAGGGTGTATGAATCATATTTCTAAAAGGTATAAATAGAAAGACATCAATAAAATTTGAATTTTATTTAAAAGTGATTGATAATAAAAAACGAAGAGAAAAATTTTCAATTGTTATCAAACAAATCGGGTAAAATTCAGCGAACTCATTTGCCGTTGTCGTGGAGTTGGTCCAGAGAAAGAGCGCCACGTCAACCACACAACTTAATGGGCTTTAGGCCCATTTTAAAGGAAAATGGGCTGTGGAATTTGGACTCCAAACAGACCATAACTAGATCATGATAGGAGAGTGCTTAGGTGAACACAACACATTTGCTGATTTCTAGGGTTTAAGAGCTATGCGATTATCTGCAGAGCGATAATTTTCTCTCTCTGTGACTTTTTTCTGTAATCTTTTCAGTCTTTGCAACCGATAAGTTTCTTCAAGGTATGTTTAATAGCCAATCTCATCTGCTTATCGCTTTTCTGATCGTTTTTTATGCAATTCTCAGTTCTCTTGCAAATTCTCGATCGGTTTTGTTCATTTTTGCTTTTCACTTGTATCAACTTTATGTTCTTTAATTGGAATTTGTTATTTTGTTAGCGAAATTTACCGGAATTCTTATTTTCTTTTGTAAAATTGTGCATGATCTCGTTAGGTCGGTGCCTATTCTAGTTGAGATAATGGCTCGGGTTTACGTTGGGAACTTGGACCCGAGGGTCTCTGAGAGGGATCTTGAAGATGAATTCAGAATGTATGGTGTTCTTCGCAGGTAATTCTACCAGTTCATTCTTTTCTGATCAAATTTCTTTGCTTACTGTAGAATCTTTATGTGCTTGAAGGTAATTTAAAATTGTTAGCGATAAATCCCGTAGCCATCTTGTATGCAATTTTCTGTTTTTTAGGATATTCTTTACAATTTCCTTAACTAGTTGCTATGTGCATTGTGTATTACCTAATAAATGTAGGCTTGCATAGCCTATGCCGGCTATATTATTCCCTACTGAGGATTTAGCCCGTAGGGTTTTCCTGCTTTTATTTTAGCTTGCTTTCTATCCAAAACAATGTAAAATGTGATTGTTTGCAAAATGTAATGTAATTATGCAGTGTGTGGGTTGCACGAAGGCCACCAGGTTATGCATTCGTTGAGTTTGATGATCGCAGGGATGCTATGGATGCAATTCGTGCATTGGATGGTGACTATCTAAAATTCTTTTGCCTTTATTGTCTGTTTAATAATTTCTATTGCCTTTTTTTTACAATTTTCTAGTTTGTGCTCCTCATGCTTTGCTTGCTTAGTTATGTGTTGAGGGTTTGATTCCTTTTTCTATTCTGGTGCTTTATGGTAGGCTGACAGTTGCATCAGAGGACCCCAAAAACCTCGGTCATAGATAATTTTTTATAAATCTGCTAAGACAGGAAGTTTGTTTTACAGGAAAGAATGGCTGGCGTGTGGAGCTTTCTCATAACTCCAAGGGTGGTGGAGGCCGTGGTGGTGCTGGTGGACGTGGACGCGGCGGTGAAGACCTAAAATGTTATGAATGTGGTGAACCTGGTCATTTTGCTCGGGAGTGTCGCCTGCGTATAGGGTCACGCGGGTTGGGAAGTGGGCGTCGCCGAAGCCCCAGCCCTCGACGCCGTAGGAGTCCGAGTTATGGGTATGGACGCAGGTGCGTCAAATGCATTTTCTTAAACAACCGATTACTTTTGTGTGCCTGAGCATTCAATTTGATAAGTCAAAAATCAATATTTAAGTGTCAAGGATCTTCTAGTGGAATTTTCATTATGTGCAATATGTTTGTTATATATATTTTGTGCCAATATCTGTATGACTAATACGTCAAAAATCGATATTTAAGTTTTATGATTGCATTTCTTAATTCCAAAAGTTATATTTTGACAGGAGTTACAGCCCCCGTGGTAGAAGATCTCCAAGACGTCGCAGCATAACGCCTCGCCGTGGTCGCAGTTACAGCAGATCCCCTCCATATCGCCATGCTCGTCGGGAATCGCCATTTGTTAATGGGTATGCAGTGCTTCAACTTGTACTTATTTGTTGCAATGATGCGCAAATGTAATATTTAGTGCTCAAAGCTTGAGGTATTTGAATTTCAATTAAGTTATCATAAAAACTTAAATTGAAATTAGGATTTGCTAAATGCTTGTGTCATGTTCATATGCATTGGCCTGAAGTTCTGGATTGTACAAAGCATTGAACATGAAACATGCTGGATGATGACACGGAATCTTTGAAACTCTTTTACATATTTCAAGGCTTATGTGCGCTGTTTTGTCTTTCAGGGATTAAGGCTGAAGTGAATTTGAAGCAAGAGTTGAAGAACAACCTAGGATGCAATATCTGCGATAATGTAGTTCTAGTAGGACCAGTTGATGTAGTTATGTTCTTGTCATGACAATGAGGTGTATTAGAAACATGGTTTTGGATGGCTTCTTCAAAGTGTTTCAGCTGCGTAGAGGGTTCATGGGACACTTTTTTCGGCTTGCTGTCTCAGCCGCTTGTGAATCATAGAGGTCTCTTTCACACTTTCGATTGCAACCTTATTACTACCGTTTATAATACTTCATTATTATGGTTGGTTTGTTATGGTAGTATTTTTCTTTTGATGCTTTATTATTTCTAAAAGATTTGCATGTTTTGTTGTGAGGTATTGTTTTCGGCTAAAACGGCATCGTTTCCCCACCTTACTGCATCTTAGTGCACATGGTTTTTCTCCATCTCTGCCTCTCTGCACGTCATCTACTCCTCATCGCCCTGCATGTTATTCAGCTTGATTCACATGTTGAAAACGAATATTGAGAAACTTGGTTGTGTTCAACACCTTTTCTGCACTCTTCAGCAACAAAGCTTCTGTCTCACTTGCGACTCTTAAATTTCTGCTTGCTGCTTCGAGAAGGTGAAACTGTAGATACTGTTGTCCCATCTCTGCATATCTGCACTTCGTCCTTCTGTTGTCTTGTTTAATGTCGCATCTTCGAGTAGCATTGAACCGGCTATCTGTTCAGCCTTTTTGAATGTGATTTGCGTCGTCAGTGTCGTGATCTAATGTAGATCCCTACTTTTCATCCATCCCGACAACTTGTAGACTGCCCTGGGTACTCAGTTATGAAGTACAGGTGAAGGGTTCCAAGTGTCAAAGGAAGAAATCCAAGGATATAACGTCATGATTTTCTAGTACAAGATATTTGGCTGAATGAATTTTCAGGAAAACGACATAAGCTAGTACCTCGCAAAATTGTTTCTATTATTGCAATGCTACATCTTACAGAAATTTTGTTGTGTGGTGTTGGTTATATTCATCAAGTTTTTTGGAAAAATGCAACTTGCAGAAGGCTTTTAGTTTCAATAGGCTGTGTTATTACGTTTTTTCTTTTTTTCTTCTTTTTTTTTTTTTTATCTTTTCTCATGTCATGTAACTTAATTTTACCTTTTTCTCGGAAAACGTTGGGATTGCCCTATTATGTCCCATGTTCTCGTATCTCGTGGTATTTTTTTTTTTTAAATGCCAATTAAGAAAAACTACTGAAATTCCTATGTCCAACCGTCCTGGTTTTATGGCAATAGAGTAGCCCTTTGCAGCTTGGAAATGAAGGTTGCGACTAAAATTATTGCCTTCTTTTAGATTCCAAATTATTACCGTGTTTGGGTTATAGTTTTCAATGAGGTGGTATGGTTAAATGGCTTGGCTTGTTTGGAAAGATGGATTCTTTATAGGAATGGATTTTTATGGTTAATTTAAGGGGATATATTTAATTTGGTGTTAAATTTAAAAAAATTTGTGAAAGTGGTGTTACAGTAAAAAGTATTAGGTTAATGGGGTGTCAAAAATCAGCACTGATCAGTGTCGGTTTTTGTTATGTGGACCCAGGCGATTTGATTGCCTAGGCTTTGCTAGAAATCGGCAGATATTTGTGCCGGTTTTCGTACAAATGCTGCAAAGCAGTTTCATTTCTCATATTTCTCGTCTTGCTCTCTTTCACTTTCACTTTGCTTTCATCTTTCATTTTACTTCTATTTTCAAGCAATTTTAATTTTTATGCAATACAGTTATAATTAAAGGTAATATTATTGTGTTATAATATTTATTTTTATTAAATAAAATTTATATTTTAAACATATAAAATTAAATAAATAAAAAATTTCATCATTAATCTAATATATATATATATATTATATATATGTAAAATAAAGAAAATAAAGAAAAGTACTTTCTCTAATTTACCTCTAAAAAAACTCTAATTTGACCGTCAAAACGTCTTTTACCGAATTTTCTTATTTTCAAGCAATCTATTTCTTTATTAAACAGTCAGGCTGTAGATATTTTATTTCAAAGGTCTTCCTATTAAACAGTCTGAAAACCAAGTTGTTATCACTTATAATAATTATAAGTTGAAAAACAGTTGAAGACTATATTATTATTGATGGTTACACAATAACAAGCATTATCACCACCATTTTGGCAGGTTCCAGGCAAGTGCATGGTTTCCAAGAAATGCTGTCCCTGACATATATATATATATACACTTTTCAACACATTCGGCTTTTGTTTGAAAACAAGATTTCAGTCAAAATTTAAACTTGAATTGAAATCCCTGAATGATATGGGGGTCACGTCATTGGATTTGGCAAAGGCTCGCACAAATAATACAATTAATCTTTGGGCATTGCAGTAATTCAACTCTGGTAATATACATTTTTAACATAAATTAATTCTATTTAGTTTTGCGTTAGTATCCATGTATATCGTGAAATTACGGTGAGTCGGCAAGACATGTAACTGCTTATGCTAATAGTAAAAGTAATAAAAAGAAATTGCCATCAAATAATAATGAAAGACTATAAGAATAAAATAAAAGTTTAAACCTTTGTAATTTCTAGTTTATATTTTCTTATGTTCATTCTTGTTTTAGTTTTCCTTTTAGTCAATAGCTTCTACTCTCTACTCTCTACATACAAATTAATCCCATTTAGTTTGGCAAGGATGAGCAATTTCCTTCACTGAAAAATGGATCAATCGAATGCTTTATAGAGAAAAGAAGCAGGGAAACAATTCTGAGGCTTCTTAAAAATTTGCATACTCTTTAGCAATAATAATAAGGAATGATGAATGATCTTTTCAGCTCCATCAACAAAATCCATGTTCAACCTGCTAAATTACTCATTCTAAAAAACATCATCTAAATATAACTTAGAATCTCAACTTATTCCATGGCTCGTTGCCAGATGGACCATTTTGGCAAGGATGATGACCCGGTGCTCTACACGAACTCTACGTTCTCCAAAATTCCTTCACTTGGCTTTCAAATCAATCACCTTCTTAGCAAAGGATGGTAAACAGAATGCGGCTGAATGAATCTGAAATTAAAAGCACATGTTTTGACTCAGAACCTGAGAAAAGTCTTACAAACATGTCCAATGAATCCAGAAAAGTTAATAGTACCTCTGAGTTGTAAAATTTCAAGGGTCTTGTTGATGTACTTTCATTAGCACCTATAGGATTGATTGGATGCTTGAAATCGACAGATGGCCCTTCAGTAGAGCAGAGCATGAAACCAATCACTCCACTGAAACACAGTAAAATCATTTAAAATCAGAAACACAAAATAACATGTCAATACATAATAAGCAACATCAAAGTTTGTTTTTCATGGGAGGCATATCTGCATTATGCACATTAACAAGCACATGACGAGAGATGGGAGGAGACGAGGATGCAAAGAGACAAGTACAGACCTCGGATATGTAGGCACAGTAGTCCATGCATAGTTGACAGAGCCTTTGAAGATCTGACGGCAGTTTGCTACAATATCCTCAATGATGTGCATATGAAGCCATATACTTTCTGCTTGTGTACAAACAACACCTCCAGGACGAAGAGCCCTTGCTACTGTCTCGAAAAAGGGTTTCTCGAAAAGCTCTTGTGCAGGACCTATGTGATTCAACACGATGACTTGTAAACCAAATGATATTATTCAGCCCACATGGATGAGCATGATACTGCAGCAGGTTATCAAAATATCATTACCTATTGGATCAGAAGAATCTACTATAATCGCATCATAAGTTCCTGCAGCGACATTCTTCAAAAAGGCAACTCCTGCAAATTTTTTTGAAAACAAATACCAGCAATAAATATGTTTACAAGAAAAGGAAGAAAAAAAGGGGCGGATAAAAATAAGTAAGAGTCCATACCATCACCAATATGAAGGGTCACACGAGGATCCTCATATCCAACTGCTACATCGGGGAAGAACTGTTTAGAAATCTGGAAAACAGAAGCAGGATACACAGATACTATTCAGACTGGGTTCAAAGAAAAATATATTGGACCTGAAATGTACTAAATTGGAGCTACATAAGAAGAAGCAACCAAATAAATTTGCATAGTTAGTTAACAGAGTCCACTTTTCATAGAAACTAGCTCTTAGACCAAGCAAATTATCATATAAAAGCATGCGGAAAACAGCAACAGAATGGAAATTTTTGAAGTGCCCTACTCACGTCAACAACCATCTTGTCTATTTCACAAATTTCTATCTGCTCGACTGAAGAATGCCGAGCCACTTCCCGCAGGACACCACCATCCCCACCACCAATAACCAAAACCTGAAGGAGAGACAATAAAGTGAGGGTTGAAAGGACAGAAAAAGGCAAACCTAATCATCATATGTCACATACCAAAAGACTACTTTAAGGTAACATAATACTTAAGCAAAATATTGCAGTATCCATCCTCAGAAGATTGAAATTAATAATGAGTATAAGGATCAGTACTTAAATTCTCCCTTGCTTTTCTTTCTTTTTTTGGTCACTTTTCTCTTTCCTCCTCTTTATCCCTCAAATTATTAAAAGCACATAATTTTCATGGAAATTGAGGCAGAAACAGAACTAAAATACATTGGCATCCTTGTAAGAGAAAGGGAAAGACAATTTAAAATCACATTAAACTGGCAACTGGTTGCTGTATTCAATGTCTCACCAATATAAGAACCATAGAGAGTAACAGGATATTCAGAACCATTATTGTTTCTTTCCTTATTACCTTACATAGACTTTGTATGGAATTTCCAGAGTCTTATGCATTATCAAAATATATATTATAAAAAAAAAATAAGAATATTAAGAAGAGGAAGAAAACAAAACAAATTCACTACATGCATTACAAGAATGTTAATGAAAGCTTTCATTTAGTAAATATTTGACACTTTCTATTGTACCAATGCATTTCTGGTAGTTATTTAAATTCTCTGAAGAATAAGTACCTTCCTTGGGTTTGGGATTGAGCATAGTGGAAGATGAGTAATCATTTCTTGATACGCACATTCATCCCTCTCAGTGAGCTGAATCACCCCATCCAAAACAAGAACCTTTCCATATGTTGATGACTGCAAACGGTATGGCAAAAAATAGCTAAAAATAGGCATATAGTAATATGTAGTTAGTTGCAAATGTAATGGACGGACACCCAACGTGTGCCCCCGGAAAATCAATCACCTGAAAGACCATGACATTCTGGTAGTCCGACTTCCCTTGAAATAAGATTTTCTCCACCTTTAAGGAATGTGCCTCCCCTGAAAATTTCAAATTCAAAATTTTTTAAAATATCACATAAAGTTTTTTTTCTTTGAAGAAAAAATTGAACGTGGAAACAGTAGCTGTGAGTGCAATTCCAATACATTAAACAAAGAAAAAGAACACAAAGAATGTTTTAAAGAAGCAGAACAGAACACTGGACATTTAACAGACAATAAGCCAATATAGAACATAAAAAACTGGACATTGATTGGAATCCAAGGATACAACATAAGAACCCCTGTTCCAAGTAAACCCAAAGCTGTACTAAAAGTTCATGCCTTAAATTATATCCAAATATTTACTTCCACCAAAAACAAATATCAAGGAACCCAAGAGTGATGAGATTGTCGCAAATAATAAGATAAAACTTATCTTAAACAGTACAGCTAAACAGACAGCAAACACATTAAACTAAGTCCATAACTCCATTAGTGGAAAAGAATGCATGACCAAATGGGGCACTGAATCTAATAATTAAATCAGAAATGGTCAGAAATAGCAGCCAGCTTTGCCAGCAGCTAATACTGGGTAGTGAAAATCAATCATCTGAATAGACACAAAAACTAGTGAACAAAACTAAAACAGAGAGACTCCAGCTAACATCAACAGAATAGAAAATATAGATATTGAATATAACTATCTATGATGCACCCATGAAATAGTCTAGGTAATTGAAAAAGCAAAACCCAATAAAAATACAGAATAGAAAATGTGTAGAACTATATATAATGGAAAAACAAATCCAAGATTCAAATAAATCAAAAGTTACGAAAATTGGGAACAATAACATACCAGGCCACATTGGGCTAATCTCAGAGAACCAGCCAGGAATAACAGAGGAGATGTAATCATTATTGGTAACATTCTCGTTCGCCATAGCAGCAGTAGTACCAGGGACCCCATTCTCTTCATCTTCCCTAGGCCTTTTAACGGGCAAATCATTAGAAACAACACCCTCTTCAGCCATAGAAGCCTTATCTTTCTCTTTCTATCTTTATCTCTGTATCTTAAGCGTCTCTAAGGAAAACCCAAAAGCCAAAAAACCCCCCAAAAAAACCTAAAGAGGGAAGTGAATGAACGAAGCCAACAATCTGGGTGTGTCACTTTATAGGAAAAGATCAAATTTTTAAGTAAAAATAAAAGAAAGAAAAAGAAAAATAGAATCACGCAGAAGGAATCTGCTTAGTAAAGACGCGGTCTTTAGGTGGTGTTTGTTGCTTTTGGTTTGTGTGCGAGTGTGTGCGCGAAGAACAGAGGAGAGAGAAAGAGGTAAAAATTTCATGAGAATGTGGAAATGAGAGAGAAAGAGAGAGAGAGAAAAGTACAAATATAAAATGATAAGGCTCTCAATTAGGGTTGGCAACTTTGGGATGAGAAGGTAACCTTATTTTATTATTCTTTTTACTTTTATAATTCTTGTTTATTTTATTTTTACCTTTAACATATTGAAGTTTATATTTTATTTTTACCATTAACATATTAATGTTGTACCAATAAATCTTAATTCTAATTTATAATTTATCAATAAATAGAATCTAATTGAATTAAGTCATGACTAAATGGGCCATATTTTATAATTTTTTTATAAAAAATAAAAAGTATGCATGTATAACCTATAATAAATTATTTTTATATTTATATTATACAAAAAAATATAAAATCACAAAAGGTCACGAGATCGGATTGGATATTTTACGGATCAAATGAGTCATTAACAAACCAAATCGATTTTAAATCACGTTTTTATGGATAAATTGATAGGTCAGAAAATTTGACACCTCTACTAACACTGCGGCATTTTAATTTTTGTATACAAAAAAAAATTACAAACAAAGGGTGAGTTTGATATATCAATTCATTCAAGATATTAATTAATTTATCAAAGATAATCTGTACATTTCAGTAAATCAATTATTTTAATTAGTGCTTAAGCCTACTTCAAATTACGTTGATTTTTGTTCAATTATATGAACTGAAAAATAGCCCTTTCTTTCTGGCATGTATGTTAATTGAAGTGGGCTCAATCAATGAGCTTTTATCAGTCAGTAGGTAATTTCAATTCTTTTAATTTCTGTAAAGGAAAAAAAAAAAAAAGGTACAACACTTAAGTTTAAATTTCATAATTATTTTTAAGTTAAAATATCATGTTTAGTGTTTTTTTTCTTTCTATGTTTTGATATAAAGGTATGATTCGAAAATGAGAATAAACTTACAAATCAAATCAAATCAAATCGTAAAAGCCTCCACCCGAATAAGAAGACAACAAGTATATACAATTGTAAATTTGTAATGCAAGTAAAATTCATAATTCCCAAAACTATTTGCATTTGATTGGTTAGGTTCATAATCCAACGAATTCATAAAATCCAAAGTTGAATTTGTATAATTTTAAAAATTTACTCAAATTCAACTTTTAAGCATAGCGAAACTAACTAAATTATATTAAGTCAATCAGTTTTATCGGTTTATACAATTTATATATAATAAAATATAAATCACCTAAAACAGCATCTTTTCACAAAGTTAGATTGATTTGATTTTATCAATTTTAGAATTTTGAAAATCAAACTGAATAAAAAGATGTTTTAAACCGTACTAATTGAAATGAAAATTAAAATGGTGAAATACATCAAATTATCCACGATATGATTCGATTTTACAAAGTCTTAACTAATAACTACTGTTATTAAGTACGAGCGTAGACCGGTTAATCGGTTACTTTACATAAATATTGCCCTATATAATTAATGCGAATAACATATAATTTAAATATATTTTATAATAGGTGGCATAAATGGATCGGTTATAAATGGACAAATACTCAAACGAGTTGGTTGAATTTGAGCCAATCCATAAATTTACTCCATATTGGCTCAGATGAATTGCATGGTGGCCCAAATGGATCGCATGATTACATGTTAACACATTTAACTCATTTTTTAAGAAAAAATCACTCTTAATATAATTATGACATACTAAATGAGATAGCCGAGTTAAGGCTGAATCGGGATTGGTTGGGTTCAAGTGGGGCCGGTCCTAATTGAAATTTGATTTTTTTTTTTTTTGCACGAGCCTATATAAATAAAATACAAGCGTATTTCGGGCTGGACTGGATTAGGTTTGTTCAAGATGGGTCGGATCTAATTGGAATTTGAAAATTCTTTTGCTACGCAAGCCTATATAAATATAATCTAGGCCTACTTTGAGTTGGGCCATGCTTGATTGAGTTCAGATCTGGTCGGGATGAACTGAGCCAGGCCTAACCTAAATTTGAACATTATTTTCTACACAACTTATGTAAAAAAATATAGACCTACTTTAGGCTAGGCTGCATTGGATTTTGTTCGGACTGGTGCGGGTGGTATTGGGTTCAGGCCGGATCTAATCAAAAATATATTTTATGTGCCCATCAAATTAAAGATAGATTTTTAAAAAAAATAAAAAATAAATATTAATTATATATGTATTTTTTAACGAGATTAATTTAAAATAAAGATCTAGTGCGTATGCATTTCATTGTCGGGACAAAGGTTCCAAATTAATAAAAAATATTTGTCCATGCGTTCACTTGCCATATTCCCTCTCGCATAATTAGTTAAAATTGATTGTTTTATATCTGTCAATCTATTTATTTAACGAAGTAAAGTGGGGATATTTAAAAAAAAAACAAATAAATATCAAATTTACAAGCATTAAAAATTATACAAATTTGTCCATTAAATATATTTTGGAGTAAAATTGCTACTGAAATATTGAAAATAATACATTTATTGTTACTGTTAAGTAATTGCCTTAAATTACTATTAAAATTTCTTAGTAAGTAAACAGAAATATACATTACTAGTTGATTAAAGTCACGTAAATTTATTACATGTGAACCATTAATTAATTTGTTGTTTTAACTTTTGAAAAATGATAAAAATTTGTTAACATCGCACATTTTCTTTTATTTAGATGTAGTCCGATTATTTTTACAAACTTACCATAAAAATAATTTAACCATTTTTTAGAGTTTTAATCAGCTTGACATATGTATTTTTTTTTTGTTTATCTAGTATTTTATTATTTTTAGTGGCAAATTTGAGTCAATTATATAATAATAAAGATAAAATGTGTAATATTTTTAAGGTCAATTTGCTATTGCTTATCAAAAAAAAAAAGGTCAATTTGCTATATATATATAGTAAAATGGGGGAGGATAAATGCATCATTCTATTTCTCAAGATGCTTAGGATACCTAAACATACAATTTATAATTATATCTTAATTATATTTAAGATATGAGCTTCTCCGTATATTATATGATAATGGTAATTTTTGTAAGAACGTTCGAAACTTCTTTCATATATATATATATACATATATATATATATATGCTACATTTTAGAGGTAAATTTAGTCTTAATATTATGAAAAATTTTAAATTCGAGTCTCTACCTCACTTTTTTTTCTTTAAAAAAAAAATCATTTATAAAATGAGTAAATAACTTATGTCCTATATGTATTGTTAGGTGGTTTTCAAACATTTACTTTTTGCTTTTTCAATAGAAGTTATTTTTATTGAAAATATTATCATGATGATATTTTTTTGGTGTGTAATTTTTGTACTGATCGGTTGCAACTCCATTTACCGTATGTGACATCAACTCGTGTAATTCATTTGAAATCGACTAAATTAAAAAAAATAGATAAAAAATACTTAATTAAAGTGCATATGGAATAATGGATTTTGTTGGATGTGAATCAATTTAGGTTTATTTTTTTTCTTAATTGAAAAAGATAATGAAAAAGAACAAGAACAACATGATTGGCAAACTCACGACTGAAAAGTTCCATCTCTACATGGCCGCTTGACAAAGGAAATCTGTTTACATTTCCTTTAACATCTTTCAATATTAAGAAATATGTGAATATTGAAAGGAGAATAGGGGGTGACGGTGAGAAAGGAGTGCAATGGTCGGCGGTGCATGGGTGATGATAACAGCCGTAGGCTGGGCGGTGAGTTTGACTTTGAAATGACCCCGAAACAAAAATTTGAATGTGGAAAATCATTGGCACGAGGCTGCCCCATGCAATGCATGGTGATTGGCGGTCTTTTCTTTTCCTTTTTCACGCAATTCTATTTCTAAAGCTTCAACTCACTTCCTCTTTTCTCTGTTGTGACTTGTGAGTCGGCATATGCTGGGCCCTTCCCCTCTCGATTTTTTAACCCACAAACCTACCCCCATAAATATCATTATAAATCTATATTATAGGATTGTTAATAAACTTTTGTTTGTTGAGCATCTTATCTTAGAGCATTATAAAAATTGATATTTAATATAATATAATTAAGGATTGACTGATATAATTATTTACAAAAATGTCTTATTAATTACTACTTAGTTGACATCCAAATTGGATGATAATATAAGTAATTTATTTGTTTTATATTTTTTTATATTGACTGTATAATATAAAATTTTAATAATCTTGTCAAAGCCAATAAAAAAACTACTATTAAATATTGTGGATTGACAAATAAATCCATATAAATATCTTTAATAGTTATAATATATGCTCATTAAAGTAGCATATATAACTGTTAAACGAGTAGGACTTTAACATCACAACCATGTCGGTCTACTGTTATTATTACCAAACCGTTCATTATTTTAGAGAAAGGTAATAAATTCAATTGATATCCTTTATGCAAAAAATAAAAAACGATATTTGTTATCTATATTATAAATAAATAAATTTTGATAATTTAATTTGTCTTTATATTTAAATATTTTTCAACTGCATTAGGCTGGCTGCGGCTACGTGTGGGAAAATGTCGATTTGATTTATGATCAAGGCCTTACCAAAATTTAGGCCCATTATTTTGGGCTGGATCGGATTCAACCTGAGCCGGCCACAATGCCAATGTTTTTGTCGTTTAATACGAGTATATACGTTATAAAGCGCAGCGGCGCAAGCTGAATTCAGTTATCAATTGAAACGACATGACGTTTTAGGAAGAGGTGCTCAGATTGCAGAGACGACCTGTCGTTTAATGCAGAGGAGTCGGCTTTTTCTCTCGAACGCTCTTTCAAAATACAAAACTAAAAAGCTTCTAGCTTCTCGTCCTTAACCAGCTATATCAGTTCTGTAATTGTAGATTCTTCTTAAGGTACCGACTCAATTCAGATTTCTGGTTCCTTTTTCCTTAATTAAATTAACGCTCTCTAATTGTTTGCTTTCTTTAATTGTTCCTGCCCAGGAATAAATTTTATAGCGCGCTCACCCTAGTTTTCTTCTTCAGAAGCTCGAGCCAAACGATGGTTTGTTCTGTTCTCTTACATTTGCTGTTAATTATAACTTTGTTTTTATCATTATCTTGAGTTTCATGATTATCTTTATAGTTTTGGGATTACTGATGCTGTTTCTAATCTATTTCGTAAGTGCATGGATTCTCAAGTAACTAATAGTTGATTCCTTGCTATAACGTGTAATTGATCTAATATTTCTCTGGATATAATTTGCGAATTGTAATATTGCACCATTGGTACGAAAGAATGGCTTTGAGGATGTATATTGAAACCCTAGCACCTAAGTGAAAGATTTGAAATTGCAGAAAATGTATGGTTTTCTTGTTAGAATTCTATTATTGTCACGGATTCTTCTGCAAGGGAAGGAACTAGTTTGAGAATGATTTTAGATGTTGCTCAAGTTACTTGTAGTATAATTGGTTTTACTGTTATTTTTCCAAGATTTATTAGCCAATTGCCTGCTAACTTCCTCTCTTTGCTTATAATTTCAGGCGACTCTTGCTGATTCTTTCCTGGCGGACCTTGATGAGTTATCTGACAATGATGCTGATCTTAATGTGAATAATTTCTCCCTCTTATTTTTTTCTAAAGTTTTTATGGCTCCCAACACCCACAACCCCCACTTTTTTTTTCTTTCCTGTTTTACTGGTTATTGGGGACTTTACTAATATTTGATTGGGGTGCTTTTCCCTATATTTTATTTGTTGAGGAATCAACCTTTCTACATTGCCCTTGACATTTTTTTTAATCCCTCATTATTTCTTTTTAAAGGAAGAAGAAGATGCTGATGCTGGAAACATGGAGGAAGATGTCGATGGGGACATGGCAGACATAGAAGCTCTTAATTATGACGACTTGGATAGTGTGTCGAAGTTGCAGAAAACACAGCGATACAATGATATAATGCAGGTTAGTGTAACTACAATGCAGCACTCTCATTGTCATGATGCATGTTCTGGTTTGGTTACTCCAAACCATTTTAAAGATCTGGAGTTTGCATTATCTACCTCCATATAACATTTCATATTATCCCACCCTTTTTCTGCTTCTTAGTTTCATTGGGGAAAAAGTGACATCGATGCATAAGTGTGTTACCTTGCTTTTAGTTATTCAATTGTAAGTGCATTATAGGAGGTATGGAACTTTGTTTTTTTGTGTAACCAATGCTTTCTTATATTAGCATGAATACCATGGCTTAGTTGTTCTTTAAATGGCAGAAAGTAGAAGATGCTCTGGAGAAGGGTTCTGAAATGTCAGAACATGGAATGGTATTGGAGGATGATCCTGAATATCAGCTTATTGTGGATTGTAATGCATTGTCGGTTGATATTGAGAATGAAATCATCATTATACACAACTTTATCCGTGACAAATATCGCTTGAAATTTCCAGAGCTTGAATCACTTGTGCATCATCCTATCGATTATGCTCGGGTGGTGAAGAAGATTGGCAATGAGATGGATTTGACCCTTGTTGATCTTGAAGGTCTTTTGCCCTCAGCTATTATTATGGTAGTTTCAGTGACAGCATCAACGACGAGTGGGAAACCACTTCCTGATGAAGATCTTCAAAAGACAATTGATGCATGTGATCGAGCTCTTGCTCTTGATGCTGCAAAGAAAAAGGTACTTGATTTTGTAGAGAGTAGAATGGGTTATATCGCCCCAAACTTGTCTGCTATAGTTGGGAGTGCAGTTGCAGCAAAGCTTATGGGAACAGCTGGTGGGCTCTCAGCATTAGCAAAGATGCCTGCCTGTAATGTTCAGCTCCTTGGTGCCAAGAGGAAGAACCTTGCAGGCTTTTCCACTGCAACATCTCAATTTCGTGTAGGTTATATTGAGCAAACGGAGGTGTTTCAGTCAACACCACCTTCTTTGAGAATGCGTGCTTGCAGACTCTTGGCGGCAAAATCAACACTTGCAGCTCGGGTAGATTCCACCAGGGGGGATCCGTCTGGAAACACTGGAAGAACCCTCAGGGAAGAAATCCATAAGAAAATAGAGAAGTGGCAAGAGCCTCCTCCTGCAAAGCAACCTAAACCACTTCCAGTTCCTGATTCTGAGCCTAAGAAAAAAAGAGGTGGTCGGCGGTTGAGAAAGATGAAAGAACGGTAATGCTAGTTTTGCTATAATATTATTCTGCCATGGCCATTTTTTTTCTTTGGATTTCTTGGTAACTTTCATGATGATCTTTTCAGATATGCTGTGACAGACATGAGGAAGCTTGCTAACAGGATGCTGTTTGGTGTGCCTGAAGAGAGCTCTTTAGGTAAACCTAGCGTTTTAGCTTCCAAAATTTCTAAGCAATTAGTTTTATCTGTTTCCTTCATCTACTGATATTATTGGCAAATCGTACTGTCCATTCTTTATTGGTTGAAGTTCCTTTTGTGCAAGTATTTGAATGTTTGATATTCAACTACTGTATCTCTTGTTTTCAAGTTCATCAAAATGCCACACTCAGTTATGCTGGTTATTTTTTTGGATGCATGTGAAGGATGCAAGCGAGCTTTACCCTTTTTAATTTTTGTTTCTGTGGCGCATAAAGAAAACTTGTGAAAATATGCTATATTTGTTAACTTTGATATGTGTCAAGGTGAGAATCCATTGAAGTTTCATTTCTAATGCTTGATATGCTTGTTGACAATAGGTGATGGATTGGGAGAAGGTTATGGAATGCTTGGTCAAGCAGGGAGTGGCAAGCTGCGCGTATCTGTTGGTCAGAGCAAACTTGCTGCAAAAGTTGCTAAGAAGTAATTCTTTATGTTAACGTTTACATTTAGAAGTTTTTCTTTTAGCTTTTATTTTTGTCAGATCACTGATTACTGAGTTCCATGTTTTTGTTTGTAGATTTAAGGAGAAGAATTATGGAAGCAGTGGTGCTACATCTGGTTTGACATCTAGTCTGGCATTTACTCCCGTGCAGGTCTCTACTTAGTTCAACCTGATTCTGAATGTTGCTGCTTGTGCTTTACTTTTACTTCTAAACTTCCAATCTGGTGAAGCATATAGTACTGACAAAAATCTTTTGGAAGGAAAAACTTATTAGGTTGAAGGGCCAGTGTACCAAATCAGCATCTGCTGACCTGCCATTATTCATATGGTCTGATTTCATTATAGAGGTTCTCATTCATCATCTGATTTTTCTGCCTTAGGAATTATCGGAGGTGAAGGGTATATCATCCCTGCCAACTCAATCATTTATGATTCTCTGAGTTTGAGCAGTTTCTTGCTATGTGTCCTAAGTATTGTATCTATTAGAAATGCTGCTTTATTAAATGGACCATACAACACAAGTTTACCTGACGATTAGACCTTGTTTTTCTTGATCATGCGTATTCATGAACATGTATTTATTACACGGAGGTTGAAATGGTTATAAAGCATTGTCAGGTTGCTTTTGGAGACTTAAATTTCCTTGTGGAAGAATTTCCTTTTATCAAAGCCTTGTGTTTAAAGTTTTATTAACTTATGAAACATTATATGAGAAAATGGACATTACTTGTTTGCCCTTATATCGACCTAGATGGATCTCTGAATTGAATTGGAATTTTGGGTAGCGTTGAGGAAGATAGGGTTATCATTCAGGCTGGACATTTATGATTATTAGCTATTTGCTCTTTTCTAGAACCAGTAGTTAATCTCAGTTAAGACTTGGCTGTTGGTTGAGAGAGAAAACCACAGAATGCTGACTTGAATTTCAACCATTGCACAAATAGTGTCCATATGTTGGGGCTGGTGATGGTGGTGTGTTCACTTCGTGTTTGTTGGGTTTTTGTCTTTGCATTTATTTGATTTGCCAATGGTCTTGGTTCGAGGAAGTTGCATACTTGTAGTACCTTAAGCTTTTCTTGAGGAACTAGCAGAAATTCTTAAATAACATTGCTTCACCCTGATATTAGTGAATCCCAAAATGAGCCTGAATCCCAAATTGGTTAAACTGTTATTTTCATTATTATTATTATGCGAAGTATTTTACCTTATCTGTGTCACTTTTTATGATTTTATGTTTGTTGCTATCAGGGGATCGAGCTCACCAATCCACAAGCACATGCACATCAACTTGGCAGTGGAACGCAGAGTACCTACTTTTCTGAGACCGGAACATTTTCGAAGATCAAGAGGACCTAAATCATGCAAAATCTAGAACATTGTTAGCAACAACTAGACAGCAGATTGCAGGAGCAATTCCAATGACCAAGAAGATTCAAATTATGAAAAACCCCTTTTATATTTGCTCATTGCAGGCGGTTGTGCGCCATCATGATGTAATGTAACCATATGTGCATTATAGTTTTGGAATTTCCTTTGGGTTAATTGGTCACGGAGAGTATGTCTTGAATGATCAAGTAACTGCTAAGTCCAGCAGCTGATAGATTTTTAGCTATATGAGCTTGAATATAAACTCAACTTGTTGGCAGTTAATCATCTTTAGTTGTAGTATCTATTGGGTCAACAATTTATTTTGATGGCCACTTATCAACTGAGAGTTGAGAGTTTAGCTACTTTTCAAACGGTTTGTATCCCACAATTACTGCTCTCAAAATGTAATTATTAAAAAAAAAAAAATTGTGTGCAAGACTATGTATTTTAGGCAAGTAACAGTTAGGATCTTACCAATTCATGGAGTCCTCCAGCTTATGGGATTGTGCAAGTTTGAATCAAGGATACAGTTAAAGGCTTTTAGTCCCTGAAGTTTTCTTTTAGATACAATTAAGCCCATGTTGTTTCTTCTGGTAAGGGGTCCTCTAAAATTTTGTTTTCGACGATGGGGCAACCAGTCAAAATAGACTAAAGTAGGGGATTAAGTTGATGTAAGTTTTTCTTCAAAAAATAAAATAAAATAAAAGTTGACGTAAGTTTCTTTCATTATTTTTAGTCTGCATTCTGAGTCTCATCCTTACCAGTGTTTTCTCGGAAAATCAAACGTAAGATTAAGGTGAGACTGATGCAAAATTAATCCCGAATTTCATTCGTAAGAAAATTTTATATTTATAGTTACAATGAAGGCATAATATCTGATTATAATTACAAGTATAAATGTTATTTAAATGAATTAAATAAAACGGCTTATTCTTTGTCGGATAGCTTTATTATATGCATCTCCTCTTATTTAGGATATTTTACTCTCTGTTTATTTTCAGTTCTTCATTTCGTTCTTTTTCATTTGGAAACTAGTAAGAAGCCTATTGGCTTGGATTTAATTTTTGTAGCTAATTACCATTTTTATCATCGGCTTAAAAAAAACATTTTATATAAATAGAAATATTTAAAATTAAAAATGATGGAAAAGCATTTGTACCTCAGCCTCTAAGCAATTTATTTAAGGAATAATAAATAAATTCTATACTAAGTTATCCCATTAAACTTGTTAATAGTGTAAATAATATTTCTATATTATTAAATTTATATAAAATAATATCTAAATTTATTAAAAATACCATATTAGTCTACTATCACTATCCATGTGCTATAAATTTTTTAATTATTTTTCAAAATGTATCACGTGTTTTTATAAAAATAATTTAGTGTTTTTAATAAATTATTGATACTCTATTAATTTACAGAATAATATTATAAAACAATGATAATTTAAAAAATATCTGTGTATTATCCAATGTTTAATGATTGTGGACTTTTTTGGCATGGGATATAACAAAAGGAGAGGTGGACCGTAGATGGTAGGCGGCAGGTGTCCTGTTTCAATGATAGGATCGAATATTTGCATTAATTCTTGATTTATTACTTCTATTCTAATAAAATTATTCATTAAAATTAATGATATAATTTAAAATATTATATAAATTTTACAAAAAAATATAAAAATTAAAGGAGAAAAATAAAAATATAATTTAAATATATTTTAAAATATTTTTATGTAAATTTTAAAAAAAAATAAAAAAATTAAAGCGTAAAAATAAAAATATAATATATATATGAAACAATTAACATGGATTGATATCTAAAAATTGATATTAAAAATAAAAAATATAAAAAATCAAAATCAAATCAATTAAATCGATTCGATTTTAAATAATTTTCTACGGTTAATTAAATTTTCGATTTTTTTTTCCTCACCTCTAAACGGGAGGAGCTCATATCGCCCACCAGTTTTTGAGGAAAAGTTGACGCCACCACTATACAACCACTTCACAACAAAAACGTAAATTTAAATCCCAACTAAATTACTTCGAAAAAAGAAAATAAAACAAATTTCATGTATGTAAAGATTATACATGTCATATATATGTATATATATATAATGTATATGTGTGCAGTAATAAATCCAGGATGATATCCAAGTTATAAGAAAAAAAATAAATTTCAAGAATCAAACTACATTTTTACAAGAAAAATTTTGAAAAAAACAAAAAAAAAATAGAAATAGCATGAGGTACGTAGGTCCGTCCCCACAAGCATGCATGAATATATTGCAAAAGTGGAGCCATATGGAGTAAAAAGAAAATCTAAATTATCACCTTCTTCTCTTTCTGCTTACGCAGACATTGCAGCGGACAATTATGTATTGAACAGATATTTCGAAGGCACTGCATCAACCCCTATGAGATTTGATTATGTTCCTCTGCAGCTTCATCTTCCATTTTCTCTTTTCCCTTTATCCTGGTAGCCATCAACCTTTCTGTGATGATTTCTTCGGGTGATTCTCGATCCCAGACTGTCCCCTTGATCATGATTTCTTCATCCTAAAAAACTTCTGCTGGCTTGATCATTCCAATACACCAATCAAAGACATCATTAAAGACCTCAAATTCCGATACAATTCTTCCGTCCACCCACTGAGATTCGATTTTCCCTGCATAGGCGCATACTGAGGTAGCTGGCACAAAACTGTCCTTAATATGAAAGATCTCTTCATTGTAGTGTCCTCACTATAAGAATGGCTCCGCCTTTATTGGCATAATGTATTTTTAACTTCTCAAATTTATCCAAAAAATTTACTTAGCGCCTTAAATTTTGTGAGCAAACACTTAATATCTAAATTTATAAAATCGACACATTAGTCTATTTTTTTTCACTATATAAAATACGTGAAAGTGCATATAAAATACACACGCTAAAGTGAAAAAAAAAATCAAATCTAATAGTTGCTCAAAAAAATTTGTGCTTATAATCTGAAAATTTATTCAAATATTATGTTAGAATTTTGTTTAAATACAAGTAAAAACATTAATGAATCAATATCTATTAATTTTAAAACTTATAATATAATATATAAATAAAAACATTAAAGAATCAATCAATGTGACGTTATTTCATTCAGTGGCGACGCCACTTGAAAGAGAAGGGGGGCAATTGCCCCCCTTAATTTTTGAAAAAAAAATTAATTAATTATATATATATATATATATATATATATATATATATTTATACATATATATTAAATAGATCATTTTGCTCCCCTTATAATTTTATTTTTACCCATCTCTCCTTAACTTGTTTCTTAAGTTTTTAATCAATCAATCTTTTTGTATTCCCACTTCTATTGAAACAAAAAATACAAAATTATATTCTTTATCTTTTCAAATTTTTAAAGAAAAATCAGGTGAATTTGAGAAGAAACTAAGCACTATTGCAAAAATTTATCTTTATTTTAAGGTTAGTAATTTAATTTTATAATTTTTTTTGGCTTTTATATCTCTTATATCTCTTAAAGGTTAGTAATTTAGTTTTTACAATTTTAAGTTTTTGCTTAAAATCTGTTTTTCTTGATTGATGATTTCGTTGCTTAAAATCTATTCTTCTTGATTCCATTATAATTTCTTATGCTCTTAACTGTTTGATAATGGATTGATTATACTTATGCTAGTTTAGTATCGCCACTATGTGCAGCAAAAGTTTTATTTTTTCTTTGTGTTTGAGGCTCTGTTCCTTGGTTTTTTGTAATACTTTCGATTTTGGCTTCATTGGGTTGTTGTATAAATAGTTGCTTTTTTGGCTTCATTGGGTTGTTGTATAAATAATACATATTTTGGGCGCTACATAATACTTTATGATCATGACTTTCTGCATAATACTTTATGATCATCTTTTAATATGGACATTTTTGCTTGATTTGTAGTTTTGTCGTCAATTAACCTTCCTTTAAGAATATTCTAACAATTGGGTTGTGACTTGTTTTGTAGTTTTGTTCACAGGTCTGGCTATTCTTGGTTTTTTGGTACCAGGGGTTATATGGTTCTGCATTCGGGTTTGGTTGATTAGGTAGCAATTAGGTGATGGCAGGTTTATATCTTTTTTTGGGTTTGGGCTGGTTTGTTGTTTCTTTTAGCAGTGGTTTTCTTTTTTCTTGTTGTTCTTGGGACTGTCAATCCCCTATGTTCCTGCTCTTGGATCTGTTGTTCGGCTCACTAATTTTTGCAATAAATTATTCAGCTTATAATAGTAATAATAATAATAATAATAACAACAACAACAACAACAATAGCCGATTAATAATTATTATTATTATTTGTATTTATATTTGTCAATAGTTACTAATTCTTTTTTATTATTTTTTTAGTCATGGAAAGGTATTATAAGAGGAAAAATATGGATGAATCATTGCGACAAATTCAAAATCAAGAAATTCATGCTAAAGAGAGTCAAAATTCAAGTACTTATGAAGTTGATTTAGCAAATCTTCCATTTGATCCTGCATTACGAAAGCCAATTATGGATTATCATCCAAACATAAGAGATGAAGTTCGAAGAGCATATCTTCAAAAGGGACCTTGTCAATCTCGTGACTATAATTTTAAACAAACTTTACAAGGTAAAGTGTTAAGAAGATTTAATCCATCTTAACTTGATGAACACCGTACATGGTTGGAGTATAGTAAGGTGAAGGAAGCAGCATATTGCTTGTATTGCTACCTTTTCAAATCAGATAGTAAAAGGCATGAAGGTAGTTGTGATGTATTTGTCTTGGAAGGTTTTAGTAACTGGAAGAAAAAATCAAAACTAGAAGAACACATTGGAGGTCCTAATAGTGCACACAATCGAGTTTCAAAGAATTGTCAAGTTTTGATGAATCAAAAGCAACATCTTCAAACAATTGTCGATAAGCAATCAAGCCAAGCTCGAAGTGACTACGAACTCGTTTAACTGCTTCAATTAATTGTGTAAGATTCCTTTTGACACAAGGTTTAGCTTTTTGCGGTCATGATGAATCAATAGATTCATCTAATCCAGGAAATTTCAAGGCAACTTTAAAACTTCTTTGTGATTATAATGAAGATGTCAAAAGAGTTGCAATACACAAGTGTCCTAAAAATCTAAAATTGATATCTTCAGATATTCAAAAGGATATTGTGAGTGCTTGTGCAATTGAAACCACCAATTCCATCATACAACATTTGGGGACTGCTTTATTCTCAATATTAGTAGACGAAGCTCGTGACGTATCAAATAAAAAACAAATGGCAATTGTTGTACTTTATGTGAGAAAGGAAGGTAAAGTATGTGAACACCTTTTGAGTATTGTGCATGTTGGAGACACTAGTTCTTTATCACTAAAAGCTGCAATTGAGTTAATATTTGACAAGTATAATCTAAGCATATCAAGATTACGTGGTCAAGGCTACGATGGGGCAACCAATATGCGAGGTGAGTTTAATGGTCTCAAAGCTTTAATTTTAAAAGAGAATGAGAGTGCTTTTTATGTTAATTGTTTTGCACATCAACTTCAATTAGCACTTGTAGCTGTTGTAAAAAATCACATGTCTATTGCATTACTCTTCAATTTAATATCAAGTGTTGTGAATGTTGTTGGGGGCTCTTGCAAGTGTCATAATATGCTTTTAGAGTCTCAAGCTATCAAAATTTTAAAGGCAATTGAAAGTGGTGAACTTGAAATTGGTCAAGGAAAAAATCAAAAGTATTGTTAATCGAAAAGAAGATAGATATTAGCTGCATATGATATGAACCCTTTGCAGAAAATATTAATATTGTCACTATGTAAAAGTCAAAATCATCAACTTTGACCTCATTTAAGTTTTTTCAAATTTAATTTTTAAATTTTGATATATTGATAATAATATTCCATCCGTTATCTTTAATGCAAAAACTTTCAGACCATCACACAAACTCAATTTTATAAAATATTTATTTTAATTTATTAAAATATCTTTTTACTATTTTGTTTTTTTAATTACGTATTCTCATTCTATTAATTGTCTTATATTTGGAGCACACATATGGGTAAAGTAAAAAATATAAAATTAATATTTTTGCAAACTTGAAATTTTCACTTTGAAGTAAACAAAAATCTCTAAAAAATTCTCGCGATAAATGAAAAAAAAAAGTATTAATAAATGATTTTTAATTTACAAGTTAAAATGATTTTATGTTTTTCATAAAATCTATCATGGGGTAATAATGGCAAAGGGGAAAAAAAAAACAAAATTCTAAAACCGAATTAGACCTCCATGCCGATGATATATTATTTCTACATGGATACGATTAGCTGTAAACATAATTAATCATTTATTTAAGGCAAAAAATGCTCTGCCGTAATGTAAGACTCCATAAACTTAGGGATGCACGTGATCGGATCGGATATCCACCAAACTATCGTATTCCAACTCGAATCTGATTATATATTTATATATTTGAATTTCAAATACAAACATATCCATACTCATTTCAAACAATATTATAATTATCCGAATTCTATATAAATCCATTTAAATATTCAATTAATACATACAAATTTAATTAAAATTTTAATATATATAATATTAGTAATATATTTTCATTGGATTTAGTATATTATATGATTCATATATATTATAAATATATACAGTAGTTATACAGTATTTATATTAAATAATTTTAAATTTTATATAATATTTTAGGATAAATATTATTTTTAATAAAGTTAAATTTTAAAATGAGTTTTTTCAAACAATCTTACGAAATATATAATATTTTGCAAATACAGACGAGCAATTGTTCAAAACGCTGGAATTTTGTAAATACAGGAGATTTTTTACTTTTATTTTTGCTTTTATTATAATTATCTTATAATATACTACATATTAAAATTAAATGCGTCAAAATATAAATATTAAAATAAAAAATCTTACCAAATAATTATAATAAAAGTAAAAATATCGATAACAATTATTCAATTAACAAGTTACTAAAATTTTTAACTCAGTATTTTTTTTCTCTTCCCGCATATGCAGTTATACACTTCAATTGCAAATGTTACAATCTTATGGCAAATAATTCTCATCAATCAGCCCCGGGTGTGGTCCATCTTGAGAATTGGACTTCTTCCCTTAAGAATTTCTTTGTGGTCCTCACATCCATTTCCGCATGTACTAGTTGCACGAATAGAATTAAGAATTATAAAAAATTTCAAAATTTTAAATATTTCTTAAAACACCCTAAAATTTAAATTATTTTCCTACACAACATTATTAATAAAAAAATTCCAAAATTTTAAATGCTTTTTAAAACACCCTAAAATTTAAATTATTTTTTTAAAAAACATTATTAATAAAAATGTCTCCTCTCCCATGGTATGCAAAGAACAAGAAATTAGAAAGGGCATATTTAGTAATTAATTCATGCATCTCATTCATTGATGGAAAAATATTAAAATTGGACCGCTAATTAAATACACAAACTAGAAGTTTAATAATTTAATGTTAAAGTATCTAATTAATTGAGAAATAATATTATGTAAATTACTTTTAAAGGAGAAAGCTAAATTAATTAGATGATCATCATCATATTTATTTCTCAATTTTGAACTGTCAAGCTGAACACCTTGAAAAATTAATCACCAACATTAGAATTGCGTCTACGGTTGCATTACGGCAATACCCAGTCTGCCAAACCCAAGGAAAATTCAAGCAATTGACTTCTTTATAAGATTTTATTTTCTTATCATTTCACTGATAATAATTTTTTATCCTGTCCTAAAAACTTTTTCTTTTATAACAAAGAATTATTTACTTGAAATTATTAGAGAATATTTTTTGAAATTGAAAATTCTTATTTAATAATTGAAATCGATTCAGATGCTGGCTTTGTATATACACCGTATCTCAACCTGAAGCGGATTGAGATACGATATCATGGTCATTTCCATGATAAGATATCATTTGTGATTGTAATTTAATTTGTATCATTGACTTTAACTAATAAATTTTGAAATTTAATATAAAGAAATAATAAAAAATGAAAACCTTATATAAAAATTATATAAACATACGTGGCAAACAAACTGGCCAGCCACCAAAATAAATAAAAATGAAAAAATGAACATGACCGTCTAATTTAATTTTTTTGTCCACGTGTCTTTTAATTTTTTTCATAATCGTTTTTTTTAGTTTATTTATTTTTAAATTTTAAAAAATATTAAAATGCTATTGGTGTTATTTTCAAAATACCAAAAATACTCTTATAATTAATTTTAAAGCAATAAAATCACCACATTTTATTATCTGTAAGGATATTTTAATCCACTCGACCCATTTTATAACCTTTTCCTCTAAATGTAAAGTTGATTTTACGTGAGTTTGGTGGTGGGTTAGCTCATGCGTTCTTTCTTTGTATTGGCTCTCTGTCTTTTTCTCTGTTCTTGAAATCTGAAGTTTATTGTTAAATAGTGAAAAGGAATAATCTTTTTCTATAAATTGGTGATTTTCGAAAACACCCAGATAAAAAAAAAAAACTGATCCTTTTTGATAAACTTCCATTTATTTTTACCATTTCCACCATTACCGGATAACGATTGAAATCAAGGAAATTTCTTTGTCCACTTGCTAAGTTACTATACACAGAGACAGACAGATTATATAACATCAAGTAAGAGAAAGAAGAGTCATAGAGAGCATACAGACTGAGAAGAGAAAGAGTTTCAATGGCTGGTAGAAGGGTTTCATGCTTGCTTTCTCGCTCCTTCACTTCTAGTTCTGCTTCTGCTCTGTTTACAGGAGGTATTTTAATGGATTTCAATATATATATTTTTTTAATTTACTGGGAAGATACACTGTTTGAAAGCTGATTGGTTGAATACTTTATCACGCTCTGTTCATCTGTTTCTGACGTTAATTTTTTAATCAGTTTCATGGGTTTGTTTGGTTGCTGGGAAAGTGACTTGGTGGGTGGGGAAGGTGAGGAGGAAAGTTTAAATTTTGATCGGATGAGAAACACAGAAAAACTGAAATTAATTCTTTAATCAAGTTCGCCTCTATAATATATATATTATTTTGTTTTTGAAACTCAAGCATCAATTATAGGCGAGTTTGGATTCAGAATTTACCCTTTTGTTCCAGTTGATATTATGCAATTACTCTATGCTCAGATCTCTTTCCTAGCTCTCGATAAGATTTTCTGTTTTTGGTAAAGTCTTTTCTCTATCATTATCGTTTTGGAAATAGGACTCATCTAATTTCTACTGCGGGACCCTTCATTGTGATGCATACTGACTTTGCTTGTGGAATCCCAAATTATCTCCAACCATTTTTAGTTTTAATATGATGATAGTGACATTTTATCTTCCAATTGCATCGACTTGTTTTATATTATTAAAAGTCAAAAACGGGTTCTATATTTTACTTTAAAATAGAAACAATTCAACTGTTTTCACCCTATTTTCTGAAAAAAATGGGTATTCTAGTTATTAGATTTTAATTTTAGTTGAATTTTGTATTGGTTTTTGTACAGGGAGGAATTCTAGCCTGGGCAGAGGAATCAGTAGATATATTACCACTGCAACTGCTGCTGCTGCTCTCGATGATCCAATTGTTCCATCAGTCTCTGTCAATTATAGTAAACTTTTGATTAATGGACAGTTTGTTGATGCTGCTTCAGGTGAATTTTGATTCCACTTCATTTATGAGCATGAAATTATAGCTTGTTCTGAAATGTTTCTTAATGTTCAGACAATATAAATGCAGTGCAGTCCCAAGTACCAAACATTTTTTCTTTCTTTTTATAGTTATTATGATGTGTCTTTAGAGAGCATTTATTGAATCTTGTATAGGGAAAACTTTTCCAACATTGGACCCTAGGACTGGGGAAGTCATTAGCCATGTTGCTGAAGGAGATTCTGAAGACATCGATCGAGCAGTTGGTGCTGCTCGTAAAGCCTTCGATGAAGGACCATGGCCTAAGATGACTGCTTATGTAACTATTCCAATTTAACTTATTTACTGACACAGTTATTTTTGTGTATGTGCGCAAGGACTTCTGGTTTGAAAATTCTTTGCTTTTGCATTGCAGGAAAGGTCAAGGATTATGTTGCGATTTGCTGATTTGGTTGAAAAGCATAATGATGAAATTGCAGCACTAGAGACTTGGGATAATGGGAAACCATATGAGCAAGCTGCTAAAATCGAAGTACCAATGTTTGTACGTCTATTTCGATACTATGCTGGTAAGCAGAATGAATGAATTAAGTAATAATCTCATTTTATTGTGCTGTTCTTTGGATAATATTTAAGTTCTGTTTCTCTTTTTGCAATTTTCAGGTTGGGCAGATAAGATCCATGGTCTCACAGTTCCAGCTGATGGCCAGTATCATGTTCAAACCTTGCATGAACCGATTGGTGTTGCAGGTCAGATTATTCCATGGAACTTTCCTCTGCTCATGTTCGCATGGAAGGTTGGGCCAGCATTAGCTTGTGGCAACACTATTGTAATCAAGACAGCAGAGCAGACGCCATTGTCTGCTCTCTATGTATCTAAGCTGTTTCATGAGGTAGATTTTAATGATTTTGAATCTGCCACTCAAAACATATAGCAATTACTCGAGTCCTTATGGCAACCAAAAAATTTCAATTTTCTTATAAAATTTATCAATCTTGTTCAATTAGCAGGTGTCTTGAGGATTAGAGCACTTCTTGTTTATTTGATGGTTTTGAGAAAAATCATCATTATTCATTGCAAGAGATTAAAAGTGTTCTCATAGCTTGATATTCTGCACAATGTGCAGCGTACCTTACCTTCTACATTGATGAACCAGAGTTTGACAATTGCTATATGTGGTTCCAATTTGGTCGTCCTTTTGACAGGCTGGACTTCCCGAAGGGGTTCTCAATGTGGTCTCTGGGTTTGGTCCAACTGCCGGTGCAGCTCTTGCCAGCCATATGGAAGTGGATAAGGTACTTGATATCCAGTTCCACTTGGATATTTTATGCTACAGACTAGATCTATTTTGTTTCCAGTGTTCTGTTATGGAAATAACTCTAAATATATTATACATATATCATAACTTCTTTGAAATCACCATGCAGCTTGCTTTCACTGGATCAACTGATACAGGAAAAGTTGTTCTTGAATTGGCCGCAAAAAGCAACCTTAAGCCTGTAACATTGGAGCTTGGAGGGAAATCCCCGTTTATCGTCTGTGAGGATGCTGATATTGATCAGGCTGTTGAATTGGCTCATTTTGCTCTATTCTTTAATCAGGTATATTCAGCAGATATTTCTAAATGTACATGGTAACTTCCAGGAATTAAAGCAGTATTGATCGTGGTTATATACAATCTGCAGGGTCAGTGCTGTTGTGCTGGATCTCGCACGTACGTGCACGAAAAAGTATATGACGAGTTCCTAGAGAAAGCGAAAGCTCGTGCTGTAAAACGAGCTGTTGGTGATCCATTTAAGGCTGGCATTGAACAAGGTCCTCAGGTAAATCAGCAATATATTGTCTTTCCAATGGATGATTTATCTTATCCACCAATTAATTGATGTTGAATGTGCTCCACCTGAACGAAACAGATTGACTCAGAACAATTCAAGAAGATACTTCGGTACATAAGGTCTGGTGTTGAAAGTGGAGCTACCCTTGAGACTGGAGGCGAGAGATTTGGCACCCGGGGCTATTATGTTCAGCCCACAGTTTTCTCTAATGTAAAGGTATAGACCATTATTTCTTATCACTCAAACATTTTAGTTCAAAGATTGACAATACACGTCTATGATGCTAACTGCAAACTCATTACTTACATTAGGAGGATATGCTGATAGCAAAAGATGAGATATTCGGTCCAGTTCAGTCGATTTTGAAATTCAAGTAAGAAATAATCCCTTCTCTTGCATCTTATTGTACAAAGAAGATCGACTATTAAGTGCATTAACATATTGAATAATTGCAGGGATCTTGGTGAAGTTATACGCCGAGCAAATAACAGTCGCTACGGTTTAGCTGCAGGGGTGTTTACACATAACATAGACACGGCTAACATGCTAACTCGGGGATTAAGAGCTGGAACAGTATGGATTAATTGCTTCGATGTGTTTGATGCTGCGATTCCTTTTGGTGGATACAAGATGAGTGGCATGGGAAGGGAGAAAGGTATATACAGTCTTAGCAATTACTTGCAAGTGAAGGCTGTGGTAGCTCCTTTGAAGAATCCAGCATGGCTATAGACCCTTAAAACGAAAAAAATGCCCCTTTGGCTTTGGAGTTTCTCCTGCAAATCTGATAATAATTAATAAAGTGTTCTATATAAGATTTTCTGTTGGTGTTTAGAAAAGTAGATGAAGCTGGTGATACTGACGAATATGAAAATGTATGAGACTTTTTCATCTTTTTCATTAATGGGATGTAATGTTTGGGAAAAATTATATTTTTGTGGCAGTTGTGTTAGCTATGATGGATTAGTATGGGTCATTTCATTTCTCTCTTAATCAGAATTTTCGGGTCCTTGCATGATACTTCGTCTATGAGTGATTTGCTCCCTTGTGGCCTGGATTGACCATTATTTAATTTATTATTGATTACAATAGTATACTCCAAAAAAAAACAAAAAATCTTTCTCATGCTCCTTTCAATATGAAAAATGGATTAGCTCAATTCGCTCAGGTTATCAACGAGGATTTGGTAATCACAGGCTGTCCAAGACGACGTGGGCCTGAATCATGAAAATAGGTGAAATTTGGGCCGACATCAGAGTTTGGGCCTAAACCAAAATGGGAATTATATACATATACTTATTTATTTCAAAATAATAAAAAAAATGGTTTGGAATCATAATAGAACCAAAACTGCTCCAAATAAAAGTAGTTCAAAACCATCTCCATACCGTTTAGATCTGATTCCATCTTATATAAAATTAAAATTAGCAGAAAATTAATCATAGTTCAAACAATTATAACTTTAATAATTTTTTTAATTAATCAGATTCAAAATTTACCCTTTACTCTCAAAATATAATTATTAAAAATAAAATAAAAATAAAAATTTGCAGTTTAAACACTGCATGCTTGGAACTGCCATAAAAATTAAATGCAATAGGAAAATTCTTGTTCATGAAGAGAGTGGGTGGAAACCGAGAAAATGATGGGTTTTGGTAAGGAAAGGGGCAAATTGATAGCCGTGGCTGTTGGGTGCTGACGGCTTAAAGGAAACACCTCTGCAAGTTGCGTTGTGGCTTGTATAATCATGTACTACGGTCTTCTATTGTTTTCCCCACCTAAAAAAAAATTATGTACTATGGTCTCATTATTCATTAATGCCCATTATTATTTACACCTAGCCATCTACAGTCAATTGCTCATCAGTCATAACTTTCTCTCTCTATATCACTCACAGCTGTATCTTTTCCACATGATGCATCAAATTTCATATGTTTTGAGACCACAAAATATTGATTTGACCTATCAACCATATCAAACTCATCAATAAAAATGCAATTTAAATTCATCAACAATTTGTATACTCCCTCCGTCCCACTTTAAAAGGCTGTTTTCCCTTTTTTATTTGTCTCACTCCAAATATTTTTTTCGCAATTTAAGAAAGAAATTTACGTATTTATCCCTATTTATTATATAATTTATTAAATATATATCACTTACTTTTTATTTTTCCAATGTAATAAATAAGAACATTCTTGTCATTTTATATTATTTTTTTATGAAATTGATGTATTTCAATTATTTTCTTAATTACCGTAAAAAAAGGATAGTGGCCTTTTAAAGTGGAACGGAGGAAGTATAACTTAATACGTTTGATCTGTAAAATTACTTATTTAATTTGACCTGTTATATGATTTCTATTGATCAATCAATTTATGATCTATTTATACTTCATTTATTTTTTTTATAATTTTATAACTTTTTTACACAATGTGAATATAAAAGCATGCAATTTTCATTTATAATGAGCATTTTTTTAAAAAAAAAGATGAAAAGAATCTTATAAAACTTAATTTATTTATGTTCTTACTTATTCATGACCAATTTAACACTAATCTATTTAAATCACAATCCAATTCATTCTATTGATAACCTAATATGGAATAAGCAATCCAAGGCCACCCCATGCGTGTACCACTACACATATATTGCCACCCTTGAAATTTTTGTCCATTTGTTTGTCTTTTATAATTAAAGCCTTCAATAATTTTGGTTTGGTAGGTTACTTTTCATCCAATTTTCCCACTTTTGGTAAATAAATACCCTTCCGTCTCATAAGTTTTACCCACATTTTAATTTTGATTTGTTTCAAAATATTATCTATTTTTTTAACATTATAGTTAACCTATATAAATTATCTATTCTAACTCTATTTTATTAATTGCAATTTAAATTTTCAATGTTAGTATATTATTAATAATAATTTTTATAATTTCAATAATACTTAATTACTTATCCTATATTTAAGTTGGCGCTCTCTCAATGGCATACAACCCAGAAGTAGAAAGTTGGGAGTTCTCAATAGCCAACACAACAGATTACAAGATGTCAACGATCAAATGAGGGTTTTCTTATTTGTAACGTGTATGCATGTTGTTTTAAAAATGAGGGGTTTAATTCTTATGAATTCATTATTTGAGATTATTTGTGTTAATGTATTGCAACGCGTCGTATATCGTTTGATGGTTGCTTTAAAGCTCACATTGCGGAGGTTTTAGCAGTAAAGGAAAAACATTTGGATCGAATATATATTCAGACATACTGTTTAATGGTTTTAAAGACAATAACTGATAAGTGACATGACATTTCTTATTTTTTAAATGTTATAAAAAATTGTCATATTTTATTAAAAACGTTGGATAATTGCTCTCTTACTTTTGTTAAATGAGCAACCAATTTGACTATCTATTTATTGGCTAAAACAATCGGATCAAAATATGTTTGTGGAAACTGGTATTGTCCAACTCTTTTTTTAATTGATAAATTCTTAATATGAAAGGTTGATTTCAAAAAAAATTGACAAATTATTGAAAAAAATATATCACTTAATCATAATAACCACAAGTTTTTAAATTGTGTAAAAATTGAAATTGGACAAAAATAAAGAAATTTCTTATTTTGTAAAGTTGCTTTTTCTTACCAAAATCACACAAAAATATAAATAAAAAGTTATGGAGATTAAAACTTTCAAGACAATGAGGGGGAAAAAAAGGAATACATCACGTGAGATATTTCTCTTTTCACGTTGATACAATAAAAATGTACTTTTTTTTCTTATATGTCATTTTCAATTTTAGTTTAAATTTATATCAGATAAATTTACAAAAAAAGTAAATTATTTTATTTTAAATATTTAACAATATTTTATATTTAAAATCTGAATTTAAAACATTCAATTAAGAAAAAATGAACAATTTTTATTCCGTTTCATCTCTTAAAAATATTATTAATTTAATTTGTAATTTTTTTTGATAACAAATGTAATTTGTAATTTGATAGTTGATATTTGTATGTAAAGAATTAATTCCACTGTGATTCTTAGATGACCACTCTACAGTACACTTATCACCGAATTAACGCTGGTTTGTATATGGAAATCAAACTCTTTGAACTTGAAAATTCCATATCAATTTATAAATTTTTTAAAAATGCAAAACAGATCACTTATGCAACCTTTAAGTGTACTTAGGATCCCTAATCTCTGGCACTGTCTTCTGACTGAAGTTCCTGTTATCAGCAAAGATGCTGTGTTCTTTAATTCCCCACGTTCGGAGATGTGAATTTGTATAGAAAATATAAAATAAAACTTAAAAAAGAAAAACCCCAATGTATTAGTGTTTCGGTTAAAACCCTAAATTATTTCTTAATAATTTCGTTTATAATCTTTATAAGCCATTATATAAATATTCCACCGATTTTATTGCCAGAAAGGAAATTCACCTCTTTCATTTGATTTTCATATAACACACAGAGAAATTTTAGGCGGCAGTTACCTTTTCTCTAGTCATGCTAGATTTCACTTACTTCATTTATATTGATCTCTATCTTGACAATATATATATATATATATATATATATATATATATATATATATATATATATATGTTTATTTTAATTTCATATTTTTCTCAAAAAATCTGATGAGAAAACAGAAAGTTATACTTACATATTGCCAAGCTCGTGGAGTAGGCTTAGCATTATTAAAAATAGCACACAACACAGTTCTAAAATGAAAATCAAATGAAGAAGGAACTACACCGACACTGTCCTGTGAAGATTAAGGATGAGATTGTAAAGAAAAAAAAAATAGTTTATATAAATCGAAAAATCACTAAAGATTGGGAATATTTTAATTTCCCAAAAAAAAAAAATTGTGACACATTTATTTGCACTCAGGTGGCATGACCTTGAACCTGGATCTATCATTACAGTAAGAGTAGAACATGAGCTTCCTTCTTGCCCAATCCATGCCTAGGCTTTGCTCCTTTGATAGTTTAACAAATTCTTGGCCTTCAACTGGGTCTAAGCTTGAAGGACCAGCCTTTGTACATGAAGAACCAGAGGCAACTGCTGATGGGTTATTATTATTATTATATGTGCAGCCAGTCATTTCCATTTCTGTAAGTGAAACCACAAATGGTCCATACTTATAATTTACTGGGTATTTTCCACCATGGGTTGCCCATTCTGATCCATCCCAGATTGTTGCATAAACTGACATTGGCTTTGATGGGTAAACATTGTTGTTCCCAAATTCTCTTACTGGTACGTTGTCCACCAGAAACCTGCAATTTGAGTTTGATTAAGACATAAAGATTTGACTTTTAAGGAAAGCGGGTTCTGGGTTTTGATTTATATCACATTTTAAGTTTGATTAAGACATAAAGATTGGAATTTTAAGGAAAATGGTTTCTGGGTTTTGATTTATCTCACATTTTAAGTTTGATTAACACATAAAGTTTGAATTTTTAAGGAAAATGGTTTCTGGGGTTTGATTTAGATCACGTTTTAAGTTTGATTGAGGCACAAAGATTGGACTTTCAAGCGATTTTGATTTTTCTTACACTATATGATGGCTGTTCCATATTATGCTGTAATGGTGGTACTCTTGTGTTGGATCAAACCAAAGATAGAATTTTTCTTCTCTTCCTGTGCTTACACTACCATTTGCGTACACATTTGTTTGAAGAACCCAATCATTTCTCTTGTCATGACCAAGAAGTTCAATGTCAATCTCATCATGGTTACGTGGATTTGTGTCTGCATTTGACATCTGAAACATTTCTCCTCATTAATTCAATTTTATTTTTTTTTAAAAAAAAAAGCCTAAAGATTCAGAAAACAGAGCTTACATAGAAGGCTACCACAACTCCAGAGGATAAACCAGCAGGCAACTTAATTTTACCACTGAAAAATCCATATAAATATTTGTTCTTTGAGGCCAACCCAGAACCTGAAAAATGGGATAAACAGAGAAACATGCATTATGAAGCTAATTTAAGATTAATTAACAGAAAATGGAGTTATTACCTGAGGATTTATCAAGAGCAAGATTAGCATAAGAGCCATTGTTAAGCAACTTAATTTTTGAGCCTCCAAAAAAAGTAGAGAATCCTTGGGTAATAGAGACATGAGAGAAGAGATCAGTTAGTTGAGTTACATTAGGAGGCGTGTATTGCATATGCCTACTATGTGAAGAAACCCCTAATGTCATGCACAACACTAAAATACCCAAAACCATGCTTTCCTCCAAAAATGCCATCTTCCACTTTGATTATTGGTGAATGAAAATATGGGACAAATTGGTTATATTTATATCTTGTCAGAATGCAAAAAAACACCACCAATATATATTCAATAATACTCATTCCGTTTTTTTATTATATGTCACTTTTAAGTAAAATCCAAATTATATTTATGTGTTACTTTTAAATTTCCAATGCAATTTAATTTTTTCTTTCCAATTTAATTTTCATTTTCAATCAAAATTGACCAATTACATTCATTTTTTTACATTAAATCACTCAATTTTTTTTCTAAATTCAAGACTAATTAATATTTCTTAATTCAAATAAAAATAATAAAAGTGACAATTATAAAAGAATGGAGTAATAATAAAAAATATATTAATTAGGTCATTAAATAGGTATTTTAACCGGGTTCCAATTAATTAAATTTTTTTTATTCAAACTCTCGTATTCATTTTTATCTATTAAAAAATATTAATGCAACTCTATTTTGTCTTTATCAATGAATTGAGCAAATATTTTATTATTTGTGTGACTTTAAATCAAAAGAATAAATTTATTATTTTATTTTCACTCTAATGGACACATTATATGGCGAACCACTGTACCGCTTACTATATCAAACATTTATCAAATGAAAAATGTCAGTTTTATATTTAAAACAATTATTGATTTTTTTTTTCATAACAGTATATTATAAGTTCGGTGTAAAAAAAAATATAAATTTGGTTTAATAAAAAAAACTTTCTTTTTATTTTTTGCGAAAATGTGAATTGGGGAGTTAAATAACTTAAAATTGGATTATAATATTGTAAATCAAAAATAAAAAGAAGTTGACAATGTGGGTTAGTTGTTAACTAGCTGGCTGGGCTTTCCCAGTATTTGCTCTTGGTGAGTGTTTTGGATCTCAAGGACAGTGATTTAGAAATCATATGGGGGTTGGCTTTAGGATGAATGGCATATCCTCATGGGAGAGTTGCTAGAAAGTTAGGACGTAGGAGCATGATTTAATGGGGTGGGGGGGTTGCCTACTTCTTCTTCGCTTTTTGTGGTCCAAAAATCTTATAATGGACTAAAAACAAGACATTTTTGTTTGAAAATGGGCATAAAATTTTGTGAAGATTTCTTGTGGACATACCATGAGGATATTGACATTTTCTTTCCCTTACCATTTCATCTCATTTTCTACTTATTTCAATTCTTTTAATTTCATATTGTTTGTATTTGACATTTTGTCCTCCTTCCTGCATTTCCATCCCCACAAAACAAATGCCACCATTGAGGGGTGTGAAAAATTGAATTTGATTTGTTTGTTTTGGTGCATTTGATTTTCGATATATTTGGTTTGTTTTTTTTATTGTAATGATTAGTATATTCAATTTAATTTTTATTAATAAAAAAAAATCAATATAATTAAATCGATCGAATTCTAATTTTCAAATTACATCCCTCAATTAATTATTTTAAAAATAATTCTCTTTTGGTTTATATTTTATTATTATTATTAGCTCTTAATTTGATGCAACTAAACTTCACCTTCTGATGGATCAAATAAAATGGATTTTGACGTGTAATTTTTGCTTTTTAACCGTTAAATTATATTTTAAATTGTACCGTTAGATAATTTTATAGTAAAAAAATAAAAAGTACTATATTATGGAGAGGAAATAAAAGAAATTGGCAAGTTGGGTATAATTTCTATTACGCCAAAAAGGAAAAATAATTCAATTTGGTTGGGTATGTCTCAAGTACAATATTTGAGGAAAGTTTGGTTGTGATTAGATATGTGAATTTAATAATAATTAGTTGTAATAAAACGAGTCTTTATTGGCCAGAGCCATATTAGCTGGCCCTGACAGTACAGCCTAGGATATGACAATTACAAATAAAAACAATATTGATAAAGATTGCATTGAAAAGTCTGCTCTTTCCCTCTCAATTCCTCTGTTTCAAGCAGTTTAACACCAATTTGGAACAACAAAATAAGAGAATATTAATTAGCTTTCGAAGATTGCGATTGAGCTTCCTAATCTTTACCAGCCGGTTTGATTGGATTATGTGTGCACATGGCGTACCAATTTCACCATTGTAACTCATCCTGCTGCTTCATACTTTATTTCAGGATAATGGTATGAAAATGTAGTCTGTTCTTTTACGTGATTCTGCCGATGAGGACATCATCTAAAATTCTCACTGCTGATTTATTGGGCTACAAGAGATTATTAGAAATATGGGCTCATGCGTGGGCCGGCTGTTTATTGGGCTGCTCATTATTTTTCGTAATTTTATTATGTTTCTTGAACTACAGATTAATTATAAAATTAATTCTTGTTTTATAAAATATTTGAATTTTCTCACACACCTGCAAATTAAAAGATTATGAAATTATTTAACTTAAAAATGAAACAAATATATAAATAAGTATATAACAAATTAAACATAATCCACAAATTATTATTAAAATATTATTTGAATGAAAAAGTTTTTCCTTACTGGTCTCATTCAAATCATTGTGTCCCAATATTCATATGATATAAACCTCATTTTAATTGATATCTAGAATTGGATGGTCCTACTAGAATTTAGTTTTTTCCAATTGTTACAAAAGAAATAAAAGAAGAGCAGCTCGCCTAATCGGGAGATGTTCGATCGGATGTTCGATTGATCAAATTTATAAACAAAGAATGAATGAGTTTTTCAGTCAGAATAAATACTCGAAAATTCAAGTTAGTTCTGAAGAGAGAGATGCTCTTAAAATATGCCAAAATTATCTACCATTGGATGTGTGGAGCTCTTTAAGGTGCTTACTAGTATGCACTTATGACGTGAATTGAGGGGGATGTCCTGGTTTCCTTCAGTTCTTCAGTCTGATGGAGCTAGCAGCAGGGTAAGGCGGATCCATTAGCGCCATACTTAGAGATGGGCTATCTGACTATTGGGCTTGTGTTTTGAATTGGGTCGGTTCAATGGGCCTGATTTCATAAGTACCATCAAGTATATAAAATATTAAATTTTTGTGTAATACTTCATAAGCCAAACACGTTTTTATTTATACATAAACATAAAATAAAAAGTAGCATTCATTAAATTTGCCTTTTTTTTTATGTACGCATAAAAATTAAGAATAAAACTATATAAATTAATTTGTATAAAAAATAATAAAATATAAATTAAATACATGACTATTATTATTATTATTATTTTTGTAAAAACAGGTGATGTATACATATTTTGATGTCCACATTAAACTGTTAGTAACTTCAATCAATAACTGTAGCATGATCATCATTGCCATAATCGTAAAGTTGGGAACCTGCTCCGTAGAAAATTATAAATCCTATGTTTTTATTTTTTATTTTTTTATAAGAGAGATTCCGATCGTCCGTCAATTTAAATTAATAAAAGAAGAAAATTTTCGAATTCAAAATTAAAAATAAAATGATATTGTTTGGTGTCTAAAAAATACATTTTTTAATGCCTTTATCGGATTATATATACCATAAAAATTTAATATATTTTAAAAAATATAAATATTGTTCATATTGAATTATCACATATCCACATCATTTTAATAAAAAATATTCATCAATAATACCTGATAACTATGAAATCCTCCACAATTAAAGAAAATAAATAAATTATGCAGCTTGACAGCTTACTCACCACAATTCGACGCTATAAATTAGTATTTTATTATTATTGTACTAATAATTTCCCGTTCCATGTCGGCAGCTACCACTCTTCACATACCTCCACGTGCACGAGCCTAGCCCATAATTTTCGGCCACGCGTCACTCCCTCGACAAATCCAGTACAAACTGGAAACACTCTAGGAACCCCCCTTTATATCATCCGACGCATCATCGCATTCTATCATCCCACGTGTCGAGATATCTAACCGTATAATTAGTCAATCTTATACAATCTGCTGACGCGTGTCCCATCACTAGATCCAATAACCGCCCCCTATATATTCCAGGCCGCAAACCCAACAACCACTAGCATTTCCAAACAAAACAAAACCAAAATTCAAATCCAAACTCTAAAAGCCAATCTCCAACTCTCCATTTCTACTCCTTTTCTCCGTTAGATGATCCAAAAACGAACGGGCTCAGTCGCCGGATTCTTACATTCCCGGCGGTGCATCCCTGCGACAGTGTCGACCCAACAGTCTTACTTACTTCATTAACCGATCTAGCAATCGACATTTGTGAGTTCAAGTCCAAATCGTTCTCTACAAATGCAAAAAATGCGCGTGAAACGGTTCGACAGCTCAGTAACCTTATCCTCTTACTCGAAGAAATTCGGGTCGTTGTCGGTTCGGGTTTACACGATTCGGTCTTTCTCTGCTTGTCGGAGCTGCATTTGACTTTGCAGAAGATTCGGTTCTTGCTGGAAGATTGCAGCCTTGATGGTGCTCGTATGTACATGGCGATGAAATCGGATCGGGTGGCGAATCATTTCCGGGTTCTGGTCCGGGCTGTGGGTGTGGGTCTGGACATTTTGCCACTCTCAGTGCTTGAGATACCAAGCGAAGTAAAGGAATTAGTTGAACTAGTAAGGAGGCAATCGCGGAAAGCAAGATTCGAAGTCGACCCAGATGATGAATTGGTGATGAAAAATGTTATCTTGATCTTGAATCAGTTCGAGAATGGTGTTGCTCCTGATAGGAACCTTATAAAACGGGTTTTGGATTACATTGGAGTCCAAACATGGAGTGATTGCAATAAGGAAGTCGAGTTATTGGAGGCAGAGATCGGGGTTCGAGTATTCCAAAGAAGAAGGAAAGAGAAGAGAATTCAAATTTTTAAGTAGCTTGATGGGTTTAATCAGCTATTCAAGATGCGTCTTGTTCGATTCAATTGATAGTAAAAGCTCGCAACTTGATGGTAATTACAGCAATCAGTCACTTAGATGTCTTAACATCGATGATTTTCGATGCCCAATATCGCTAGAGTTGATGAAAGATCCCGTCACAATAGAGACAGGGCATACTTATGATCGATATTCGATAGTGAAATGGTTCAGAGCTGGAAATCCCACTTGTCCAAATACTGGTAAGAGGCTCGAAACTACTGAACTAATCCCCAATTTAGTTCTTACGGGGTTAATTCAACAGTACTGTGTCGAAAATGGAATCTCAGCTGCTGAATCTAATCGCAAGAATCGTGACATAACCAGAACGATTCTTGCAGGAAGTTTGGCAGCTGAAGAAGCTATGAAAATGGTGGCTAGTTTTCTTGCTGGGAAGCTTTTGAATGGATATAATGGAGAGAAGAATAAAGCGGCTTATGAGATTCGACTTCTAAGTAAAGCAAGCATTTTTAATCGGTCTTGCTTGGTAGAAGCTGGGGTTATTCCTCGTCTGTTAAAGCTGTTGTTGTCTAATGATTCTTTGTCTCAAGAGAATGCCATTGCAGGTTTATTGAATCTTGCAAAGCATTCCAAAAGCAAAGCTGTGATTGTTGAGAATGGAGGATTGGAGTTGATTGTATATGTTTTAAAGAAAGGGTTAAAGACTGAGGCCATGCAGCATGCTGCTGCTACATTGTTTTACCTTGCTTCAATAGAGGAATATAGGAAATTGATTGGGGAGAATACTGAAGCTATACCGGCTTTAGTACACTTGATAAAGGAAGGAAATGATCGTGGAAGAAAGAATGCATTGGTTGCTATTTACGGGTTGCTTATGCACCCAGGAAATCATTGCAGGGTTATTGCAGCTGGAGCAGTTCCATTGCTTCTTACTCTTTTGACATCTTGTGAAAGAGAAGAGCTTGTAGCAGATTCTTTAGCAGTTTTAGCTAGTCTAGCAGAGAAGTCTGATGGGGCAAGAGCAATTATTGGTGCGGGTTCCTTGCTTCAAATTGTAGGGATCTTGGATTCCTCCACTTCAAGGGCATCAAAGGAGCAATGTGTTTGTTTGTTGCTTGCTTTATGCATCAATGGTGGTACTGATGTGGTGGCTCTTTTGGTGAAGAGCCCTTCTCTAATGGGATCATTATATTCCTTACTAAGTGAAGGCACTTCTCGAGCAAGCAAGAAGGTAAGTGCTCTCATCAGAATCCTTCACGAATTCTATGAAAGGACCTCCTCCAGCTCAAAGACTCCGGTTCTCCCTCGAGAACGATTCATTCATGTATGGTAACTCAAATATTTCCGGGTATTATCATGCATCTTTTGTTTTATTGCAGGTATCTCCCCATGTAAATACATTCAATTGTGGAGAGATCATGCTTTCTTGCTTGTTCTTGTGTTTGATTTTGAGATGTTAGCTCCTTTTTTTTTTTAAGAGCTAATATCTAATATCAGCTTCTGTTTTTTAATTTATGAAGCTTTGTACAACAGTATTATCATTGTAATTCTTTTTCCCACATTAATAATCTTGTAATATATTGATGTAAAGTTCAATAATTCTATGAGCAATAAAGAATGATCATTCTGTTATTTGTTTATCAGCCATAACTTACTGACTTCATTTGGGTAGATATGTCAAGTGCTCTCTGTAATCTGAGCACCACTTGCTCCATTGATGGCCTTTCTTGCATAATCCCTGTACATGACAAGGCTAGTTTGAGCACCATGTCAAAGGCTTCAACTGAGTACTCTCCATTAAGTTTAGCATCAGCAAATTCTGTTATATTACCACCTCTTGCCAGAAATTTTGCCTGAGAAGTACAGTTATCCAAGATCAGGGATGGCAAGGAAGTGAAAGTAAAAAAGATTAAAGTTTCTTGCATATGAAATGGATATGCTTATTTTTACCATTTTGTTTAGCTGCATTGGTTTGTTCAAATTCAGATTGATCACCCTCTGCCCAGAAATCAGTTGTAATAGAACTATCCCAAAACTGTAAACATCCCCCTTGGCATTTACACGGTGGTTTTTTCTATATTCAGGATCAACATAACCGAATGTGCCTCTCACTTCTGAGCTCACATAGGATTGGCCGACATCCATAACTTTCGATAACCCAAAGTCTGAGAGTTTTGCTTGAAATTCTGTGTCGATGAGAATGTTGGTGGGCTGCCAACATAATATATAATTAAGTGAAAGAATCAGAGGAAGTCAAAAAGAATTGATCATGTTGCTTACATATCATTCATTTTTTAACATGTGCATTACCTTAATGACTTGTACATTGCTTTTATTTCCAAATAAAGAGAACAGTTATTAATTTTCTAGGCTGTTTTTAGTTTCTCCTATTATGATTAACTACTTTATTGCAGCAACAGAGATATTGATTTATCCTTCATCTAAATGTTCACCTTAGTACTGTTCTACTGTGCCAATTTTGATGTACACATTTATGCTCTTGGCTTCAGTTTCTTTAGAAGGAAAATACTTGATTGGAGCTGGTGATGAATGAGCTTTTGAATGAATTGGATCGTCAAAAAGGTCAAATGATATCATGCATGACAAAATTGAACTGCTGGAAATGAGGTTAAAAGATAGCCAGGTTTCCTCTTTTTCATAGAGTTAGATCCTTTTGCTTGATTTGTTTATTTTTGATGTACCAATTAATCGTGTGTCTATTTGTTTAATGTGCTTTTATTCTGTTTGTTTTCAGCAAAAACCAGGGATTGTGATACTGATGATATCATACTTGCACATATCATTAACTGTTAACTCTCCTTCATAGGAAATCAAGAACCTGAATTGGACTTGTAGTCAATATTGTAGGTTAATTGTGTCTACTGATTCTGTGTTCAAGATTATCAGACTTCCTTTTGAAACTTCTCTTTGATCATATCATTTAAATATATTGTGGAGACTGTTTATTACAATCACAATTTTAAGGGATGAAACGGAGGGACTGTTTTGCTTTTGCTGTAATAAGTTTTGAATTCCAATCTCAAGAACTCTTTTCCTTGGCTTTGTCTTGGGGTGTAGGTTCTGTCCCGGTCTGTGGAAAGTCTTTAGAAAAGTAAAAAACAAGAGAATTTGTTTGCATCAGCAGGAAGTTATGCCATCCCTAAAGGAAGTTACCTTGGACATTCTCACTTCAGCTTGAGAATTGGTGTTTGCATGATGATTAGTCCTCAGGACAGAAAAGTTATGCTATTTATTCAACTCTCCCTATGAGTATCTTTTATTCGTATTTAAATGAGCTAATATCATCACAACGTTGAGTTGTTTTCCCAGGTCTGTTATCTCAGATTCTGTAACAACCCATTCTGACTGGTATTTTATTAATTTTTCTTTTTTTATTGTTCAATTGTATTGGATGACATTTTTCTTCATTGGCAGTTGTCTGAAGGCTCAATTTTTTCTGAATCAGCCCCTGTGCAGTGTATTTGCTTACCAAATTATGCATAGAAGCACTTCTGACAGGGACTCCATGCACCAGGTATACAAGTTTGCTTTTCTGTTTCTTTCTTTTGTACATACATATATAATTTGCTGTAGCAATTTATAAGAGCCTTATTTATATTCATTTAGTTCCAGTTCTATCACTTCCCAACTGCATATATTTATAGCTTATCTCTGTTTAGGATATATGCAAATATTCAGCCGTCATTGAATATTGTGCAGGTATATACATTATGTGAAAGGGAGATGTAGGCCAACACTTACAAATAAGGGTTAGAAAAAAAAAATCGAAAGTTTGGTTAATCGCAAAACCGGTCTGAAATTAAACCAATAAGTTCGGTTTCGATTTCAGTTTTTGGATACTGATTAACCATTAATCCATGGTTAACCGATTCATATGTGTATATATGTATATATATATATATAATTTTTTTTTTTTATACCTTAAAATTTTTTCTATTTTTCTTTAAAATTTATATAAAGTAATATTTTATATCTTAAAATTTCTGTATTTCTCTATAATATAAAATACTTTAAACTATACTTAAATTATGTTATTCTCCTTGATTATATAGAGTAATATATAATATGAAATAATCGATTAACTTTGATATGTGTTATTTTTATTATATATATTGGTATCTATATATTATTTGATTGCATTTGATTACATTTTTTTTTATATTTTAACATTTTTATTTTGTCCAAAATTTTTCATTGACTTGGGATTAAACATGTTAATTTCCAACAAATATTAAGCCCATTTTATAATATTAGTTATTAATTTGTTCAATATGAATTTTAGCTAATATATTATGTTTGTTTTGTGATTTTTATTTTGAATTATTTTGCACATTTGAAATTGAATTAAACTTTGTTTAATATCTTTTTATAATTATATGTTATAAATTTTAGTGCTTAACCGAAAAATATTAGTTAATCAAATCGGAAAAATCAAAATCGATGATTGATTAATTGAATTTAACGGACTGTTTAATGATTAATGATTTTGAAAATTCGATGTTAATGGATTGTTTAATTTTTTTACTAATAGACTGGTTAATTGGTCTATGCTCGCCTATACTTACAAAGGAGGCAGAAAAGGTCATCTCTAGTTACTATCAGCTTCAAAGAATATCTGCAACTGACAGTGCAATTTTGTCTAGAGTAAACATTGATCTTGCTGAGCCACTGTTATCATTCAATTTTCTTTCGTGTACCATTTTAAATCTGCTGGGACCTAATGCAAGACACTGCCTCAATAACGTAAGTATATCTTCTATTCCCTTTTGTCCATGGATTCTTTTGATTTTACTTGAGTATGTAACTTTGTTGATTAATGCATAATGTTTTGTGCAGCTTGTATTTTATGTGTTACGTCCTGTGCTGGTGGTTAGCGAACTTGGTAATCATTTTTCTATTTTTGCTTGAAAAACCAATTGGGTATTGCTTTGTTGGTGTGTTTGGGTTGTAGGCCATTTTAGTGTCATAAATGGACCCCATCCACCATCTTTCTTGTAGGAAAACCTTATTGACTGTAGAAACCCATGCAAGCAACTATGTCATGAACCAACTTCTTTAACAAGTGATCATTTGCACCAGAATGAATTAGGTTAAACTTTTTCATACCCTGCATAGTTTCTTAAATTCTGTGGACATTAAATCCTAAGTTTTTTAGTTTCTTCTGCAAAAACTGTATATGTTTGTTTCTTACGTTGGTGTTGACTTCTTCTTCTATTCTCAAAATAACAACACAATTTATTTCTAGTTCTTGTATCCATCCAACACAAAATGAGGATAACATTTCTCTTTTTTATCTTTTCTGTCTATCCCTCAATTAATTCTTACTGCGAATCTTCTTTTCAAACTCTTACTGGAATTCTTTTTCTTGTTATTTTCTCCTCAAATCTAATTCTTTCTGATATTTTTCTTTGCTTAGTTCATTAACAGCTGTGCACTATATTTGTTTTGTTTTATAGACTATGTTGCTGGATTTTACAGTCACTTAAGGCATACCAGGTTCTTCTATACTTTTTTTATAGGTTATGTTGCTGGGTTTTAGTAAAGTTTTGGACTTTCTTGGTTTTCTGTTATTTAGGAACCTCTGTTAATGTATAGATATCCATGATCTATAGTTGCTTATATTAGTTAAAGTGACTATCTCCACTTCTTTCTATGGATCAATTTGCACTTACTGCTGCCATTTTTCTGGGAAAATTGAAATTTTTTTACATAAGCAGTATTATAAACTAAAATCATTTTGTTCTCTTGCTTGTGGATAGCCAGGTGTTTTCTGCAGTATGTTTGATGACCATGCTGAATTTTCTTTTTCTTTTTCTTTTGTCAATATATAATTAGATTAAGTAGTCAGGAATAAAAATTTACATGCCACTCTAGGCTTCTTATTTCTTTATTTGTTCTTTGGTTCTGCCTGACATTTATTTAGTCTAATGATCTAATCCATCAAGTATTGATCAGTAATCACTTGTTGGACATATTGATAAACACTTCTATAGTTAAAGCTCTGCTGCTTAAATATTGTGATCTCTTGTAGGGATTTCTCTTCTTTCTTAGGTAAACTTTTTCTTTTTCTTGTTGAAGCAAAAACAGAATTGCTTGACAAAAGTTTGGCTGAATCTTTTGTAATGTTAGAGTAAACTTGTTTGCATATTGGCTGAGGCAATTGCATATTTCCAGGATGAATGGCCGATGAACCAGTTAATCTGTGAATGAGTTTCAAGCTTTAGCTAAGCAAGTTCTGCCAGAAGTTCTTCTACGCCTGGTGTGTTGAGGTGTGGGGGGGGGGGGGGGGGGGGGGGGGGGGGGCGCGGGGGGGGCGCACATGATGGGCATACATATTGTGATTTAGTCTTTTTGGTTTTATGTAGCTTTTAAGAAATTAGTCTTGTAGTATTGAAAATATGGATATATTTTGTAATTTTCCTTTTTCTCTCTATGAATATATATATATATAATCATTTTTGTGATTTAGTCTTTTTGGTTTTATGTAGCTTTAAGAATTAGTCTTGTAGTATTGAAAATATGGATATATTTTGTAATTTTCCTTTTTCTCTCTATGAATATATATATATATATATATATATATATATATATATATATATATATAATCATTTTTTAAGTACTTTTAAAATTTAATATTAATGACTAGATTGTCCATTTTTGCAAAAAGAATCTCTAAAGATCAAATTTTTTGAATCCAGTTGGGCGACAACATGATTTTTCTGGTTGTTATTGATTTTAATGACTGGATTTGAATTTTAGCTAGCTTTATTATTATTTTATATTTTTGTAGCATAAGTGAAAGAATCAAGGAAGTAAAAAAGGATTGATCATTGATGGTAATTAAAACAAAGAAAAGCACGAACCTTGATATCTCGGTGAAACAATGCAGCCTTCTGGATAAGTATGGAGAAAACCAGAGACCGCGAGCACAATCAATTGCAATCTCGATGTCTTTGAATCCAGGTTAGAACTTTATTTTTACCTGTTGTCCTTCAACTGTCATTTGGTTCTTCATTCTATAGAAATGGTAGAAGTTATGTTCAGAAATTGGAAATGAAAACTTACCGTATCAGCCACTGTGATAGATTGCCATTGTGGCAAAGCTCATAAACTAGGAAACATTCATCTTCATGCTCACAAAAGCCAAGCAAACCTACAAGGTTTGGATGTCTAACATGAGATAGGCTTGTAACTTCCCGGAAAAATGTCTCTACATATCCCTCATCGATTATGTGCTTAACTGCAACAGGCTGCCCTGTAGACAGTATGCCTCTATAGACTTTTCCTGTATACATATCATGATTAGTCATCAATCTTGAATAACAAAAAGATTGCTGGATGCTACTCTGAATTTCAAGCTTCTTACCAGCTATGCCTTGGCCTATCAGGTTTGCTTCGCTGAGGTTGTCTGTTGCCAAGTAAATTTCTTAGTTGATATCTTGAGATCAACAGAATCTTCCAAATGTGCATCATATAGTTCTGTCCGAAAATACAAATCATTAGCAACTTGTGAATCTGATCTCTCTTTTAGTAATTTTTGAACTATAACTACCATTTTTCACAGTTGACAAGTTTGGTTGAGTCCTTTTACGGAGAAAGATCCATACCGATATTGCAATCAATATCATTGCCACAAGTCCCACTAGACCAACGACTAAATCAATGTACCTGTTATCATCAAGAAAATCAATCATATATTAAACATGCTGCAAAAACACCTGTTCTGCATCTTGATAGTAAAAGATCACTGTTCTTTGCCCGTTGTCATCACCACTTTTTTCCAAGCCTATCTGTTCATTTCCTGAAAGAAAAAGGAATCAATTTTGAGATTGGAGACCAATAAAGGAATTCAAAACCTGAGTAGATTTAAAAAACTACCTTACCTATTTGAAAATTCCCCAAGAGACAATCATAAATGGCTTGAACCCTTTTCCTATCATCAATCATATTACTAGTTAATGTTATCAGAACTGCAAAACTACACATATTGACATCAGCATTAGAATCATTTCCCTTGTTTGATGATCCACCAATTTCCTCCCATGCTTCTGAAACATGAACTACAATCAGAATTCATAAGTTGACAGTCTTCATCTAAATCATTCACCATTTTCCCAAGCTCAGATACAACATCAGCCTTTTTATAGCTCGAGCAGTTGCCATTTCCACTAGTCAGCTTCTCAATTCCACAGCCTGCAACACCACTATACACATTCTCCATTGAAGCTAAGCATTCATTTTGTTGTGCAGAATTTAAGTATATTTGTCCAGTTCTATGGCCATCAAGCCTAATGCATAAAGGTATTCATTAAAACAACTCTGCAGCAGGTTCCCAGGTTTGCAATTTGAACTATTTGTAATAGAAGAAAGCTGAATGTCAAGAATGCAACTTGCATCACAAGTTCTTGCAAGAACAACAAAAATGGTGATGATGAAGATGGAGAAGAATAATTCTTGGTGTTTCAAGATTGGTTGAGCCATGTAGGTTTGTTTGGTTTAAAGAGTAAAAACCCAAAAGAAAAAAAAAAAACTGAAACTTGTATATCTTGGAATCTTGAATTTGAGAAATTCAGAATCTACAACAAAGCCATTAACAACTGAAATGGAGAGCCTGAGCTTATAATAGCAGCTAGAACAAAGTAGAAGCACATAAAGACAAATTGTGAAATTTTAATGTGAAAAATAGAAGAAAAAGGAAGATAGATATGAATTAGACAAATGGATGTGATTTGGTGCTATTGATTTCTGGAGAAGAAGAAGAAGAATGGTTGATGCCATATGGTATTTTAAGCTGGTTATGTCAAGAATATAAAAATTAATTTTATTTTCGATATATTCACAACATACTTGAATATATAATAGGACAAAAAATATATTGCTGGCCGGTAATGTTGATGTTGAATTAGCTAGGATGACAAACAAATAAGACCAAGAGAAAGATTAACTTTTCACTCATTATTTGTCTTCTGTGAAGAAATTGACGGAGAAATATGAACGTATACCCTCTCTCAACTCTCATAATATACTTATTTTTTTAATTATATTCATTTCACAAGTTTTTTAACATTTTATACAAATAAATCTATAAATTATGTTTTTTTAAAGATTTGTTAATTTGTCAAATCCTATCCCTCTTTCTGTGCTGTGCTCATTTCATGGGTTAATTACGTCTGTGGTCATCGAATTTTGTGCTTATAATCAAATGGTTATAATAAAATAATTTGTAATATAAAAGTGATAAAATTTTTATTTTATTTCAATTAAGGTAAGAATGATAGTAAAATTAATTTTCGTCAGCGAAAAGCCACGCAAATATGCCACGTCATCAGTAATTTTCTAAAACGCGTCGAGTCAGCATACGGTATGACCCGTTTACCTAGAGGAATTGATACGTCAGTAAGTATACGTGTTATGTCAACCTGTACAAAAGACAAAATAAAAGTTTTACTGACGTGTACTTACTAACGTGTCAATTTCTCCATATAGGCGGACCATATTGGCATATTTGTGTAATTTTTTGGGTGACAAAAAATTAATTTTTCGATTATTTTTACCTTAATTAAAAAAAATAAAAATTTAATAATTTTTATATTATAAATTATTTTATTATAATATTTGGTTATAAACATCAAAATTGGACGAATACATACCTAATTAACCCCTCATTTCATTTGGTCTTTTAGAAAGTAAATTGCCTGCACGTGCATCACATGTAGTTTCTTTTAAAAACCCAAACATTGGAACTCAAGAATTTAATACGACATCGTTTCTTGCTTAACCACGCTTTTCTTTTGGAATACTAAACATATTCCACATTATCCGATCAACGACCCTTAACTAACAGCCACCAACTCTCCGATGGGCCTCGACGGCGAACATGTCGGCGATGACCACGACTGCGAATCGTCTCTCCTCCTTCCCTCTGCACACCACAAATTAATTCCAAAAGACACTTTCTATTTCGCATACATAATCTACTTTACTCTCGGCCTCGGTTTTCTCCTCCCGTGGAACGCCTTCATCACCGCCGTCGACTATTTCTCCGACATCTACCCCGGTGTCTCCGTTGACCGCATCTTCGCCGTCGCTTACATGTTAGTGGGACTTTGCTGCCTTTTAGTCATTGTAGTTTACGCTCACGTTTCAGATGCTTATGTCAGGATAAATGCGGGCTTGGTCCTCTTTGTTGTGGCTCTTCTGGTAGTTCCTGTAATGGACGCGGTTTATATAAAGGGTCGGGTCGGGTTAATGAGCGGATTTGATGTGACTGTTGCCGCTATATCACTTTCGGGAATGGCGGATGCGCTGGTTCAAGGTGGGCTTATTGGGGCTGCCGGAGAGTTGCCGGAGAGGTATATGCAGGCTGTTGTTGCCGGTACTGCTGGTTCGGGTAATTAATTAATCATTAATTCGGCTTTTAATACTACTGGGCTGTTAAGTTAATGAGGCATGATCCTAATCTGGAGTTGCCTTTTTTTTTTTTTTGCTCAAGTTCAATTACTGATTTGAAAATTTTCAAATGGCCAAATATCATTATAGGAAATGTTTTATTCATCCATCAGGAATTTCTAAGAAATGAGTTAGCTTTTTAGCTTATTATTCACAAAAACGAGTTATGGGTAAGCAATCTCAATAATTGGATAGGTTGTAGTTGACCAGCTTTAAGGAAATATAATCTAGAATTTGATTTAAGGAAACTCTTAGTTGAATTAACCCCGACGAGGAAACTCTGAATGACTAAGTTTAGGAAGTTTTTGTTCTAAAATAGCTGCAAGAAGGCTGCTGATTAGGTGTACACAGTAATCTGGGCATGTGTTGAACAATTGCACAGTAACAAATCTACAGATAATTCGTTTGATTGCTGTGTATTCTCTTCATTATGATCCTCTAAAACTGAGTTGTGGTATTCTTTTGTTAAGCTTACTACAATTGAGCAAGAATTGTAAGCCTTGAAGTTATTGGATGCAGGAGTCCTTGTATCATTTCTGAGGATCATAACCAAAGCTGTCTACTCACAGGATGAACATGGCCTGAGAAAAAGTGCAAATCTGTATTTCGCTGTCAGTATCGTGGTTATGGTCACATGTATTGCATTTTATAATGTGGTGCATCGCCTTCCAGTCATCAAGTACTATACAGAATTGAAAATTCAGGCTGTGAATGAGGAAAAGAAGGAAAAGGGGGAGCTGACTGGGGCTCAGTGGAGATCAACTTTGTGGGAGATTGTTGGGAGTGTGAAATGGTGTGGAATTGGGCTCTTGCTCATCTACATTGTGACTTTGTCGATATTTCCGGGTTATATCACAGAGGATGTCCACTCAGAGACTCTCAAGGACTGGTATCCGATTATTCTCATTGCTGGCTACAACATATTTGACCTGGTTGGCAAGTCTCTGACTTCAGTGTATCTCATGAATAATGCAAAGGTAGCTGTTGGCTGTTCCGGTGCCAGATTGCTCTTTTTTCCTCTCTTCTTAGGTTGCTTGCACGGTCCCAAATTCTTCCGAACAGAGATTCCAGTGACGATACTAACTTGTCTTTTGGGTCTTACTAATGGTTACTTGACAAGTGTTTTGATGATTTTGGCTCCTAAAGTTGTTCCAATACAACATGCGGAGACTGCTGGAATTGTGATGGTGTTGTTCCTAGTCATTGGTCTTGCTGCTGGATCAATTGTAGCTTGGTTCTGGGTCATCTGATATCAACTCGATATCTATGAAGGTGCTAATCTTGTTGCAATTTCATGATTAGATCCTTTGAAATGGGATAAGAAGGCTGTTGTATAGAAGTGTAGATTTTGCAAAGACTTTTAAACTTGGTGACTATATCATTTAAGTGTGTTTCTTAAAGAAATGTGATTGAAAATCTTCCTCTGTTTGGAGTCATTAATTATCAACCTAAATCTCATTGCATTATCCATAGGGGTGAGCAAATTTCGGTTCAAACCGAAAAATCGAACCAAACCGATTGATTTTTTTAATTCGGTTCGGTTTCGGTTTTGAAAATTTATTAATTTCAGTTATTTCGGTTCGGTTTTGAAATGCAAAAATCGAAAAATAACCGAACCGACCGAATAGTGATTAATATATGTTATTTTTTTCATTTTTTTAAAAAATTAATTTTATTTTTGTATTTTTAATTCAATTTAAGGGGTTTGAACTCAAATTAAACATATGTACATTTTTTAATTTGAATGTTTTTATTTTAGTTTTATAATTTATAATTTTTAGATAATTTTTTTAATTATAATTTTAAAATTTCGGTTTTATCTGTTAACCGAACCAAACCGATCGAAAATATCGGTTCGGTTTGAATTCAGTTATTATATAATTTTGGTTTTGTTCGATTTGTCTAAATCTTAATAAATCGGTTTTAGATTATTTCGGTTCGGTTATTGAACCGAACCGACCTTTACTCACCTCTCATTATCTATACCTTTGGAGATTATATTGGTACAAAGTGTTGTGTTGGGCTTGGAAATGAAGATGTTTACTGCTTTCATGCATTGCTGAATTCACAGTCTCTGCAGTTGAGGATATTGCTTAAATAATAAGCTTATCTTGAACCAATTTTTGGTCTAATTAGTACTACGTAATCTTCATTTTAGGCTACTATTAAGCGAGAATTGTCGGAAAAAAAAACCACAAAACTAGTCGTTTTTTTTCATCACTTTTGAAAGAGTTAGATCATTAATGTTATAATAATTAGTAATGTCTATTAATTATAATGATTTTTTAATAACGATAATGCCTCGATAAGATTTTAAATTCTTTCTGAATTTATAGAAGTTTAGATTAAATAGTCTTATTATCAATTATGAATCAATTTGTTGTGAAAATGAAATGATATAAATGATCAAGTAGTTTACAAAATGTTCAAACTAGAATAATGGTTTGATTTAGCTTTATATCATAATGGATATTTGATTTTTTTTTAATAAAATAATTGAAAAAAAATGGACAGATAAGCTTAAATTTGACAATTTTTTTTTAATTTAAGTCAATTCACCATTGAAATGTCTAATTGAAAAGAATGAATTTCTAATTTAGTCCAAATTTTAATAATTTATGGAAATGATAATAAACATTTAATTAATAACTTTAATTGAAATAAGTAACTCCAACGTACCAAAAGAAAGGCAGAAAGGCATGGACGTCTACTTCGCGACAAATGCCAGTCACGAGGAGAGAGAATATCACAACAAAACTCACTTGCCGAAGGAAAACCGAATCGCAGACTTCACTTATTTTCTCTCTACTTTTTCCACTTCCACAATTGCAAAATGCTTTCTTGCCCTTTTGTACCGTCCAAATCTTTCCCAAACGCCGTCGTTTTCAATATTATAAATGTCTAATTTTGTCATTTTGTAACCACAAAACCTGCCTTTCACGACTCCCGAGAAAAGCCCACCATTGTCCTTCAGTTTCAGCTTCGATTCTAAACACACAGAAAATCCAGCTCGCATTTTCACTGTCCTCTTCGGTCATTTCGCCGTCAAACCCTTGCTTAACCTCTTCGATCTCCAGATTTTCTTCCTTTCTTTTGTTTTCCTGTTCTCATTTCTCGCCGGGAATTTTGCCGCTTTATTCGGAATATAATGCGCGTGAGGACACGGAGCTGGAGTTGGAGCTCGGTGTCGGAATTCTTAACGGTAGTTTAACGCCCAAAATGGAGCTTAACGCTTCTAATTCTAATGGAAAGCATGTGGAGACCCGTTCGGTGCCGTTTGACATCGATCTTAACGAGACGCCTCTTTCTTCTCCTCGCGAAACTGTCACCGGAAAAGATGTGTCGGCGGCCGGTGAGGGGAGTGGAGGTGGTAAAGGTAAAGTCGTGCTCTTGGATATGAATGCGTTGCCAAGTGAGTTCGAGGGAGAAGAATGTGAAGAATTAGTGAATTCTGGGTATGTTTTATTTTTTCAATTTTTCCCTTCTTGGTAAATTTAGTTTTTATTTGAAGTTGAATTGGATAAAGTTTTGATTTTTATTGAGCAGTCTTTCTTTTCTAATCTTGGTGAATTGCCTGCCTTGGTAAGAGTTAAACAGAGGTGGGTTTTAAAAAGGAATTTTGGTGTAGTTGAGGGTTTAAAGATTCAGTATTTTACTTCTTTAGTTTAAACCCAGGAGAATAGCTAGATAAATGAATTGCGCTTGCGCTACTATTAGCTGCTGGAAAGCGGTGACACTTAGTGTCAGAGGACTATAGCCAGGAGAAAACCTTTACTTAGTTCATTATTTTATCAATGAAGTAGAAATCCAGTTGGCAAGTTTGATCGTTGCTTTTGAAATATTTCACTGGTTTAAGACTGTTCTTTCCCTTTTTTTTTTTTTCCTTTCTTTTTGAAAAGGAGCTAATTTGTTGTGAATGAAAATTTGTTCCTCTTTTGCGTATATAGAACCTAGTAGAATCTTGCCTCAGATGCAAAGGGGCTTTCTTCACTTTTTATTTACTATGAATCTCCTCTGGGCTCTTTTTAGTGGACTGGGGGTATCATAGGTCATATGGATCCTTAAAAACCTCGTAACATTTACTAAGCTTTCCAACTTTGAGCATTCCTATGAAAGTTGAGTTGAAAATGCTAGGCTTTGTGGATGTTTGCGTTCTAGTTGAATGTAATGGCTTGAGAGTCACAATGAATTGGATTCAACCAGCTTTCTGGTCCACTCTTATCATTTTTTATGCTTCTATTTTTTTAGTTTCTTTGGGTGTTGTGAGGAGCAGGGTTCTATTTAATGCTTTTCTGTACTAGATTCATGAGCTCTGAGACAATTGTTGATTTCATGTTTTCTGGTTTGTAGAATACACTCTGTGCATGATGCTTCTTTGATTGGCAACTCAAATAATGCCAGCACGACATGTTCTAATTTGTTATTTGTGCGGAATCAGTTTGATGTTATGATGGCACCCGGCAATGCAACAAGCATTGTCAAATCAAGTCCCGTAGGTATTGTACAGCATGGACTGAACTTTCTTAGAACTATGAAAGAAGTAGATCCTCATTCTGTGTTTATAGGAAGGCATTGGGCAAGTGATTATTCTGTGAATAAAATATCGTTCCAGAATCAGAGTGAGAAGTTTTTGCAGAACTTAAGAGAATTTATTTTTGATAACCATGGCATATTGGAAGATGGTTGGCGTGTTGAATTCTTTTATTGTCAGAATAGAGGCAAGACCTTTGCACTTTACTGTTCACCTGATGGAAATAAATTTGAGTCAATGTTTGATGTTGCCTGTCATCTTGGTTTGGTGTCAAATTGCCATTCTTTGGGCCCTCTGGACAGGAATGATGGAAACAGGTTGCATTTACGGAGAAGAAGAAAGGAGTCATTGATGCTTTCAAGAATCAAGGACTTGAAAGAATGCCAAGAAAATTTGAAACGAGGTTTTGCTAGTAAGTTCTCATCAGGAACAGAGACAAAGAATGCTGAGGCCTGCAGGCTGAGGAGTGATATAACACATTCACTAGCCACCTCGGAAAAAACTGATCTGAATTGTTCTTATTATAAGGTTAGTGAACTGCATTCTGTATTTTTACTGAATATATCTCTCTCTTTCTCTCTTTCACACGCACCCACACGTGCATACAGCAGTTTGTTATCACTCTATTAGGAGTATTTAGGTGTTGTTGACAAGTTTTTGTAAATTTTGTCAAAATGCTATTCCAGGATGGATTCCCAGTCCAATTTGGCGACTTTTTTATTCTTTCTCTGGGGGAGGTTGATACACGACCTTCCTACCATTGCACTAGCCAGATCTGGCCTGTAGGTTACAAATCCAGCTGGCATGACAAGATCACTGGATCCATTTTTGTCTGTGATGTCTCAGATGGTGGTGATTGTGGTCCACTTTTTAGGGTTCAACGGTATCCATGTTCCACTAAGCCAATTCCTACTGGGTCAACAATCCTGTCAAGACCAAGCTCTGCTGCGGAGAATACGAACAGTGGAAGTACTTTAGACATAAATAATTTGGAGGATATAAATGTTCAAATGATATTATCAGACCAAAGCCCTCCACACTTGGATTTGAATGTTTTAACAGGTGGCAGAACTGCATCAGATGAAATGTCTAATTTTCAACCTACAGATACAGATTCAAACTGCATTTCGCGAAAACTCCGGAGATCTGCATCCAATAGTAGAAAAGAAGGTGATGATATTGGTGAGTTTTGTGTGGAAGGTCGATCATCATCTTCAGTATGGAGAATGTTGTCTGAGAAGATGGTACATTTTTTCTGTGAAGTGTACAAGCAGACTGGTGTATGTAAATTTTGTTGCAGGCATGTGTATGAATGGTGTCCATCTTGCATAGACCATGACACGGTGGAAACAATGGAATCAACTGATGCATTAGCCAAGTTTTGTCATATGTCTGGCCCTTTCTACATTTTGCATGATGTTGAAAGCAATGATGAACTTAATCGCAGTTGTGAAGAACTGGTTAAGTGGTTAGACCAGGACAGATTTGGACTGGACATTGGTTTTGTGCAAGAAATAATAGAGCAGCTTCCAGGGATTCATTCCTGTTCATACTATATAGTCCTGAATAAACGCACTGACAAGTCAAAATTACAAACAGTTGGGAATGGGTTTCTTCTGGCCAAGAGAGAAGATGATGTACAAAGTGACAAGGAAACATATTGTAAAACCCCTAAGAAAATACCTTTTAAGACTTTGTGTCCACCAGGCAAGCCTTTGGGCTCAAAGCTTCCTATTGTTTTAGTTGGTGATGTTCTTCAGGTATGGAAAATGTTGTCTAGAATTATAAACATTTGGAACCATTTAACTGAATTTTGTTGAAGTTAGCTTCCATAATCTTATTGTTTTTGTTTTATTCATCTAGTCGTGGGAGATACTATGGCGCTTCTCTGAAGTTTTGGGACTGCAAGAAACTTCATCATTTGAAGAACTTGAACAGGAACTTGTAGATTGTCCTCTCTTTAATGTTAGTAGCTGTTATGCTTCAACAGTTAGCTGGACAAATCAAGACAAACGAATCTCAACAGAAATGGAAACATTGGGGGAGGGTGCCAAAGTGAGCCAGGCATCTGATATGCATAGCAGTTGCTTTGGCGAAATTTTGTATAAAGCTCATTGCGCACTGCTGAAAGTCCTACTGGCGGAGCTGCTATCCAAGTTTACTTTTTTAATAGATCCTATATTTGAGGGTGGAGAGTTTAAGTCGAAGAAGAAAAGGAAGAAAGAAGCAGATAGCTCAATTCTTACTAGAAAATCAATGCTTGATATACTCCCAATAAATGCTCTTACTTGGCCGGAATTGGCTCGAAGATGTTTATTAACTATTTTATCCATGGAGGGTAATCTTGATTCTCTTGAGTTTCTGAGCCGTGAAAGTTGCAAAATTTTTCATTGTTTACAAGGAGATAGTGGGGCACTTTACGGTTCTCTTCCTGGAGTGGCTGTGATGGAAGCAGATGCACTGGTAGATTGGCTTTCATTTTCTAGTCTCTGATATAGTGATGTTTTGATTTCTTAATTATGTTTCAAAAGGTAGAATGTCTCCAAATGATCTTGAGATACTCTTTCTATCTCAAAATGTCATTTGCCCCAACTTTTTTCTTGACTCACCAGTAGTACTGGTATACTAGTTTCTGATGTTTGATTACAATCATCATCACCTGATATTGCATAATCTATCCTTCATGTTATTAGACAACTGCTCAAGTTCAAATAGCTAAGGTTGGCCCCAGTTATGCAGATATTTGATTGTCGGGAATAAGCAAATAGCAATTGGATCTGTTCAGATTTTTGATATCTTTGCCTATGTCAAAAAGACTAAAACACTTTGGTTTCTACCTTTTATGAATTAGCATAATACGAGAAATGCAATCAGAAATCTTTTATGTTAATAACATTGAACATAAGGACTTTTAGACATGTATTGGTTTACAATAATTGTCTTGTTTCCCGTACCGTCCTAGGTGACCTATTAGGGTCCTAGTTGTACATTTCCTAGTACGATTTTTATTCATGTCGCAATGCATTGATGATAGCCAATACTAATTAAGGTAACTCCAGAATTGCTGAAACTTGTCTGCTTTAGAAAGGTTGAGATGAAAAGTCAAGCATTTGATGGATTCCCTAGGCTGCTGATTAAATACGAACATTGGCTTAACAGAACTAGCTGTTTGTGTGGCCTACTTCATTTGCTTGTCCAAATTGCTCTAGAAAATTTAATTTACTCTCAAATTTGTAGCATTTGATTCTTTGGCGAATATGCCATCTTTCTTACCCTGTATAAAAATTACCTTTTCTGATATAGTAGTTAAAACATGATCAAATAGGTATTGAAACATGATCCGTTGCCTGCTGGTATGCTATGCATATATTTGTAAAGTTGCTCATGATATGAAGAAAATGAGTACTGAATTGAAAATTTTAAGATATCAGGATCATATACATTTGGGGGGAGAGTTTAAACTTGCTGACTGGATGCATAATAAAACTCAAGTTTATATGAATAAAACTTCCAATGTCATGATTTCGGCTCATGTCAACTATTAAATAAGAAACTTTCACTGCTTTGTCATTGCTTATTTGTTTTGCAAATTTGATTTTCTATAATGACAAGTTTAATTTCTTCTCAAACTTTTAAAGTGTAGATTTTTCGTATGTGATTACTTTTTGAGTATTTTAGAACCAACAGATGATGTCTGGGATCGCCATTCACGGGATTCATTGCAAAAGCACATATAGGTCACATGGCAAGATCTGTTAAGGGATCCTAGTAATTTTTCTTTTCTTAAGGGGACTGGGATATTTTGATGTTTACTCAGGATGATGAGTTATGTTTCTTTTTTAGTTTTATATTTCACTATATGGTGGTTGTTGTTTACCTTTAGGCCCAATGTGCTTTTGTTATCATTGAATAATTTAGGTCAAATGTTTATGTTTGCCAATACTCCAAGATTGGTCTACACATTTTTAACACTTGGATGGAAAGTTATTAGAGTACTCGTCTTCTATCCAAAAAGAACTCAAAACTGGAATATGAGCTATTTTTCGTTATTGATTTATACTTAGTGATGTACAAACAAAATGGACCCAACAGCAGTTTATTTATGAAAGCTAGCATACTTAATTTGCGCCTGTTTCTGGATTTTTGAGGAGTTCTGTCTGGGTGCACTTGTCTATTACATAAATGGTTAGTTTTCCTCATGGGCCATTGCTGAACTGCTTTGACCAAAATGGGTTGGTTCAGTTGGATAACTATAACTATTTGGTTCTTGTACCTGTTAGTGGTGCAGTAAATGTCTGGCACGAGTCCCCTAAATCTCAGTGTCTGGAATCTGTGTTTAATATTGGTCTGCTTATTGAATAATGATGCACTAATTTTTCTAATTCTCAGCTGCTTGCAGAGGCTACAAAGCAGATCTTTGGTACGTCAAAGAATATTAATGACAATTTGAATGTGAATTTTGGTGATTCTAATGCACCTAGTTCAAGCAAAGAAGTCAATGTGAGTGGTGCTGAAGTTCCTGAGTGGGCAAAAGTGCTAGAACCGGTGAGAAAGCTACCAACAAATGTAGGAGCAAGAATTCGAAGGTGTATCTATGAGGCTTTGGATCTAAATCCACCAGAATGGGCAAAAAAGATTTTAGAACATTCAATCAGCAAAGAAGTCTACAAGGGAAATGCTTCAGGTCCTACCAAGGTACTCATGAGGAGGGTAAAAAGACCTCCATGCTAGTTCTGTTAATTCCTTTTATTAGTGGATGCAAGATTTTAAAGTTCTCCTCACTGTCTGGAACTGTTCTTCCATTTTGTTAGTTTGCATGTGATGATCCACAAAAAACGTTTATCAAATTTTATAATGAAGTTGTGAATCCTGTGCTTCAATTCTTCTGATACATTAAGTTACACATGCTAGAGTAGCATAGGCCCATGGTTTGGCAATCGACAATCTTTGTCTACACTTTTCTGAATGTTGGTGGCATCCAAGTCTGCACATATTGTCTCTAACCGTTAATCCACCTGCTGTTCTGAATTTCAGCGGAGACAATTCCATGAACTGATGAGAAGTATAAGTGGGTTATCCTTGCTTCCCCGTTTGTTTTTTAAATGGTGGTTTGCTTAAATTCTAAAATGAGGCTAAATTTTTATATCCATTAACTTTTATACCGTAAAGGAAATGATATATTTTACGAGTGGTTATATCGTTTTATTTTCTTGTTTCTGTCATCATTTCCTCAAATTAGTTTGGTGATATAATTGTTAGGGGTTGCTATTAATTGTTATTAAATTCTTCAACTCCAGCTACTCTTTTCTAAGAATAAATTGTTCTTGTGATATGGGCTGATACTGGACTCAAGGTTTCTTCTTTATTATTGATTACAGAAAGCAGTTTTATCAGTATTGGCAGATGTGTGCGGTGAAACTCGGCAGCAAAAACCTAATAGGAAGAGAAAAAGCAAGCACATAAGTACTTTGTCCGATGTGATAATGGCACAGTGTCGAAAAGTGCTTCGTCGTGCTACTGCAGATGATGAAGAAAAGATTTTCTGTAATTTGCTTGGAAGAACGCTTCTTAACACTTCTGATAATGATGATGAAGGATTGCTAGGATTCCCTGCAATGGTATCTCGTCCTATAGACTTCAGAACCATTGATCTGAGATTGGCTTTTGGGGTTTATGGAGGCTCACATGAAGCCTTCCTAGAGGATGTTCGGGAGGTAACCTTTCTGTTACTAAATTTTGGATGTTGAAAGATCTGTGAGGGCTTTACTGCTGATCATGCTATTAATTCATTCTATGGATATGTTCAAGTAAAACTTTGTCCATGTTAGTTGCAAGCAAAATGTATTAGGAAGCTGGGTAAGTTTGATGCAGACTGCAGAGTCCATCATGTACCTGTGTGAGACTGGGATGATAGATGGTACGAATTGTGCTTGCCTGGTTTGGACATGGCCTTTAGAGAGTTATTGTTATTTTCGCACCCGGCCTTAACCTGACTTTTAAAGAATGAAATATCAAATAATTTGCCACCCATCTTTTTTTATTTAATTTTTATATTTTTCTCGTGCTTGTGTATAACAATTGTTGTACACTGTTAACATAAAAAAATTTTGTTAAGTGCACATCAGAAAGTAGAAATCATGCATCTTTTATTTTCTATGTCAGGTTTGGCATCATATACGTAAAGCATTTGCTGATCACTCTGATTTGTTGCATTTGGCTGATACATTATCTCAAAAGTTTGAGGCACTTTACGAAAAAGAGGTTTGTATATTTTCTTCCCTCTTTGAGCTCACTACATGCATGTCCAATTGCATACACACACAAGCTTCTTTTGCTAGAGGGCAGAGTGATTCCTCTTAGCTTTTGTCTAAAATATTCTCCATCCATTTGGCATGTCATTGCATGTTTCTGGTGAGTAAATTTGCTGTGCAGCAGTGCTTGTGATGATTTTGATTATGAACTTAGTTTATCTTCTTGGTGTTCTTTCCTCCTATCTATCTAATCTTTTATCTATGCCTTCAAGCATGACATAATTTATTGATGACAATGGTCTTGCTCGGTCATTTGGCAAGACCTTTTGACCATGTGGATGGTCAACATCATGGCAAAATACATTTGCTTGTCTGCCCTATCTTCATGATTTCTTGGAAGCTGGAGAATTACCCCTTTTTTTGGAGAGACTGTTCACATAACTGTTATAATTTGAAGTAGATTTGGAGCAATTGAAGCCTGAAAATATTTTCTTCCATTTTGGTAAACATGCAATTATGGATTTTGCTATATGTGCATAAGATTTTTTTGAATTGGGTTTACCTCTTTCTTTGGAGAAACATTATTTACAGCTGTCATACTTAGAAGGAGATTTAATTTGAACTTGTTTTCTTCTTTTTCTGTAAAACTGCAGTTATGGATTTTGCAATATATAAGATTTCCTTGGAACTTGATATATTTTGCTTTGTTCGCACTTCAACCCCTCCCACAAACCTAAAAAAAATAAAATAAAATAAAATAATGACTCTTTTGCTTTAATACGGTGAACATCCAATTCAGGTCCTGACATTGGCCCAAAAGCTTACAGAGTATGCCACTGTAGAATGCTTAACCTCTGAAGCTAAGAAAGAAGTGGAGGATATTCTTGAGCACGCAAGTGAGATTCCCAAAGCTACTTGGGAAGAGGGGGTCTGTAAAGTTTGTGGAGTGGATAAAGACGATGACAACGTTTTGTTGTGTGATAAATGTGATTCTGGATGTCATACGTATTGTTTAAATCCTCCTCTCACAAGAATACCTGAAGGAAACTGGTATTGTCCCTCTTGCATTACTCAGGGTGCTTCACAAATCCCTCAATTCGTTAGTCAGTACCAGAGGAAAAGACGTCAAGGCGGGTTCACTCATGGTATTTTAGAATCCCTTGCCCGTTTGGTTACAATGATGGAAGTTAAGGATTATTGGGAATTCAGTGTGGAGGAGGTTTGTTTCTGGACCCCTTAGTGTGACATTTTTTGCAGCCTCAAGCAAGATCAAGTTTTGATAATTCTGAATATATCTTTAAGATCAGTTTTAAATAATTTATATATTGCATGAGAAACAGATGTTGGGTATTTTTGCTGCTCTGTATCATTTATTATTATTAATCCGTGAATTGCTACAACCATCCTATTGTTGGTTGGAAAGATGTATTTTTTGGTGCATGCAAAAAATTCTCTAGACATGTTCAACTTGGATTTTTGTTCCCGACTTAGCATGTATCTAAGATAGAAGGGAACTTGATATCCGCACCAGCATTATGAATATAAATGCCCATGTGTAATTATTTGGAAGTCTTTGTCCATGCACTAGAAAGGAAATAAATTGAAAATACTTAAAATGAACAATTTATTTATAGTTTAAGCACTTGAATGGAAAGAAAAGAAAAGCTTGCTTAGATATTAGGTAATCACCACAAAAAGGATCATTGCAAAGGTTTGTGCGGTGTGTCAAATTAATGCTGTTTACCCTTACTTTATGGAGGTTCTTTTTGTATTCCAACTATATCTTCCTTTCGCCTCTCACATGGACACATTTGTACAAAATAGTTCAGTTTAGAATGTAACGTCTAAATCCCAACTGACTTGACTTTGAATATGACTTCACTTATCAAAAGCTCTGATGTTCATCACACTATTTATCTCATTGCACTGTATTATAGTTCATTGGATTAATTGGTTTAATTACTTGAGACATGAGTTGCTGCTCCAACAGCATAGGTTGTTTTTTTTTCTTTTTTCTTTTTTCTTTCTCAAAATTGGAGATCTGTAAAATATGACAAATGATAATCAAGAGACCTGTTTTACTGATATAATTTGGGGAGTTGTGAGATGTTGAAAGGGTTATAGGCTTACTTTTTTTGTTTTTCTCATTTCTAATATGGATCTGCCACTACATGTCTAATTTCATTTTCTACTCTACTCACTGCTGCGTGCTAGATTTATTGTATGCTCATGTTGCTATGTTCAGTAGTTCTCCATTTATTTCACACTTGCATTGCACAATTAACACATTTTTTCTTTTTTCTTGCAGAGGGTAGTACTCCTCAAGTTTTTGGCTGATGAGGTGCTGAATTCTACTAGTGTACGTGAAAACCTAGATCAGTGTGCCTCGATATCTGGTGATTTGCAGCAAAAACTTCGCTCACTATACACGGAATGGAAGAACCTAAAGTATAGAGAAGGAATCCTTGCTGAGAAAGTGACAAAAGCAAATACTACTGTATCTGATGGTTCTGGCACATCTGGAATGGAAGGGGCAGTTACTGTGCTCCCAAACTATGATAAGTTGATGGGACGGCCTCTTGATGCGAATATTTTATATTCAACCCCATCAACTGATCTGGTACATTTGGAGGATGATCCATGGTCCAACAGGATAAATGATTTTAGTGAACATCGCTGGTTTTACCCAAAAGGCAGTCGAGAGCAACATTCCATTGGCATTGAAAGTCAGTTTGGTAAGGTTCCGGATTGTGAACGTCAAGTAAATGAGCCTGATGCAAATGAGTTACAAGCCAGTAACCAAGAGGCAATCTTGATCAAGAATAAGATTTCTAAGTTGCAGGATTCAATTGCCTGTCTAGAGTTACAATTACAGAAGGTATGTCTGAGGAAGGAGTGTGTAGGGAATGATTCTGCTGGACGACTATACTGGAACTTTTCCCGGCCAGGTTCATCTCCATGTGTGATTGTTGATGGGGTTACCACGGCACAGCAAAAGAACATTGTTGGAGATGACAGGCAGTTTTTGTCTAACAATTTGACACTCAAGTCTTCTCTATCCGAGGGTCTATTGAAGTTTAAAGGAACAACTATCCCAAGTCCAAATGTCAGTGATCCGAGTAATGGCATTCCAATGTCTTCTCAACTCTATTCTCATCAGTCTAATGCTGAAATTGAAGAGCTTATTAGATGGTTGAGCAATAATGACCCAATGCAAAAGAAGTTGATCGAGTCTCTTCAGCAGCTGAAATATGGACCTAATAACTCCACGAACGCTGCAAGTTGCATTCAAGAAATACATCAATCCACTTCAATGCCCATAAATGTTGACAAAAATACACAATCTAATGCTCTTCAAACTAAAGCATTGATTACACTGGAGAAGAAGTATGGACCTTGCTTGGAACAAGATGGCACCAATGTCTCTGTGAAGTGGAACCGCAATGCAGAAGTGACTATTGGTGAAAGAATGTGCCGTTGCGAATGTCTAGAACCTATATGGCCTTCTAGGCATCATTGCCACTTTTGCCACTGGTCATTTTCTAGTAGGTGTGAACTCAAGGAGCATAATGATGGACAATGTAGTTCCGGGGCGCATGCTTCTCAGAATGGCAAAGGGATTGATGATGTCTCAAAAGCAAAAAAATTGATGAGGATCAAACAGGGAGAGTACTCTGACAAAATGAGACGATGCAAGTCTGGTAGCGCGGGACATGAGATTGAGTTGGGGTTGGTTGGGTTTTCAAAGGACTTCACGTCCCCTTACAAGTTTGAAGAGATAAGTGCCAAGTTCATTACCAGGAACTCTAATAAGGATTTGGTAAAGGAAATAGGGCTTCTTGGGTCAAGTGGCATTCCATCTTTGGTACCATTTACATCTCCATATCTCAGTGACCCCACATTAATGCTGGTGCATGAGATTAGTCAGAGTGTTCAGCTTGAAACAGCAGAAAATTTGTCAAAGCACGCTTTCCTACAGGACATGATAACTATTAAAAGACATGTTAACAAGTCCAACTCACGTAAGAGTTGCACTGCGCTTGACATATTAGATGAAATTGGGAGATCAGATCAATGCCGTTTGAGATTTAGCTGTTCAAAAGTGGGGAATGATTTAACTGAAATCCGCGATTCTTCATTGAGACCCCTTGCAGGGAAAGGAGCTCAAATTATTAGGCATCTCAAGATCAGTTTGCTTGATATAGATGCTGCCCTCCCTGAGGGAGCACTAAAACCATCAAAGGCTCATTTGGAGAAAAGATGTAGCTGGCGATCGTTTGTCAAATCTGCTAAGTCAGTGTATGAGGTTAGAATATCAATTCCTTCTTTTCTAAATCTGAGTTTACAAAGTGATTCAAAATTACATGCTGCATCTTTAGCTTGGTCTTCTTTCAGCCTCTATTTGAACACACAAGCAATATATTATCATCCTTATGAATATGACTCGTGTTTTTAATTAATTCTGATTATTAAAAAAAAAAAATCTCATCAACCTCATGGAATGCTAAGTTCTTGCAGATGAGGATTGCTGGAATATAGACCTTGTTATTATATTTGTTCTTATTGTGTAGATGAGATGCATGTCAGTGATCGCAATTATACAACATAAACTCTCTAAAATATCTTTTGTCCTCTTCTCTAAACAAAGGTCCTTCAAGATTTTTATTCTGGTTGCTGCCAGTGAGACACAGGCTCGCTGGCAGTAACCAATCCTTTGCTTTCCTTTTTAGTTATGCTCTTCTTTTCTACCTTTTTTTTTCTAGTTTTTTGTTACCCTTTGTGGGTTTTTCTTCCCTTCCATGGGATATGTTGTGGGATTTTCTCCCCTTTACTCGAAGACCAGATCTGGCTTTCTAGGCTTCACATCTGCTAGACCTCTTGGCTTGGAGTGTTTTTGTCTCATCAGTTGTGCCAAATCTAGGTCTTTTAAACATGAGATGAAGATTCAAGCAAGGAGAAAGGATTTTCAAGATTTCAACTTGGATCTCTAAAGGCAACTATTGAAAGCGTATTTCTTTTATGTGCTTAAAAGGCAAGTCTGTCTGGTTGTTTTATGAAAGGGATTAGAATTCCTCTAGTTTGTTAGAAACAAAGATACTTCTACGGGATGGACCAAACTTATCTTCGTAATGCTTAGAGAGCCTGCCATCAAAGTGAACTCCAGTCAAGGAGATGAGCTGCCGGAGATTACCACGAGTTTCTAAGTCTGTATTCCCAGCTTTTAATATTTTCAGTAGATCTGGGACTCGGGACCTCATTGTATGGGGGTTTGGGTTGTGTTTTTCCCTTTGAATCTCTTCTAGCCTTCCTAAGGCTTAATTATTGAGGGTAGAAAATAAGGACGGGAGCTTGGGATAATAAATGAGAATGCCATTTTCCCGTATTTAGAAAACAAGTGAGGCAACCAAGTAAAAAAGAAGATGGAGTCATCCTACAGTGGGAGCCTCTTTTAATCTCGCCATTTTGGTAAACATGTGGAAAAAGATCTTTTATGTTTCCCTTTTATTAAAAGGTATAAAATTAAACACATGCAAGGTTATAACTTGAGCTGTTTTATCTTTCTCGGGAAAATACATAGATTTTCCTTCCCTGCCCCTTAACCCTAATAAGTGAGTAGGAAAATAATTCATATTTCTTGTCCATGTTTATTTTCTCTCTCTGTTTATTTCCTATGAATTTTATTTCTCATCTTCAATTCTTTTCCAATAAAAGTGTAAAGTTGTTCTGAAATGGAAATAACGAAAAGTTGACATTGTTCCCACCATCTATATTCTGCCATTATGCTGCTATCTTTTTAGATATTTAAGCATAAATTGAGAACACAAGCTGAACTTTGCTTCATTTTCAGATGGTTCAAGCGACGATTGTATTTGAGAACATGATCAAGACAGACTTCTTGAAGAATGAATGGTGGTATTGGTCATCAGTATCTGCCGCAGCAAAAATTGCTACAATCTCCTCTCTTGCCCTTAGAATATACACTTTGGATGCCGCCATTGTCTACGAAAAACCGTTCCTCTCGTCTCCTCCAAAAGCAATTGCAGAAGTTGGTAACAGGTCAGATGATAATTCCTCTTCTCACACAGATGTTTCAAGTAATCTGAAGCCATCCAGCAAACCAGCCCTTAATCTAGCTGACAGTGGCGAGCCACAAAGCAGATCAAGCAAGAAAAGGAAAGATTCAGGGGGATGAGGTTAAGAACTATGCATCTTTTTGTAAGAAATCTAAATCTTATCAAGCAGAAGCTTAACCTAGTCCAATTTTGAAGCGAGATCTCTAACCATACTGACACTAAGTGGTTTACCGGCTTGGGAACTGCCAGTGAGTGTTGGCAGAATGATGCATCAATTACCTGCCTTAATGTATATATTAGGTTTGCCCATATACTAACTCGGATACAAGTTATGAGAGTAGATGGTTCAGTGTACAGTTGCACTTGCAGAATTTGAGAATCAGTGGAAACTTATAAAGAGGAGATCCATATCTATCCAAAAGAGCTATCAATGAGGGCTGTTTATTTGGAAAAGGAAAAAAAAAATGTGATGTATGTATGAAGATGTACAGTAAATTTCATTCATTTTGTGATTGGAGCAGTGAGAAATCAATTCTGCTTGTTGATCCGTTTGTCCTTGTTTATTGCTTTTCTTAAGAGAGCTGCACATTGGAGGTAACATGTTCCCAGCAAATTCTAGTGCAAGTTTCACAGACCTTGGACTCGGTGCTCCTCTTGAAGATAACCCAGTTTAGGCAGTTTGGAATAGGCTTATTGTGTTGTAATGGATGATTGTTCATTTTGTAAATAGTGCAAGTTTATTCATTTTGTTCGAGCCATTGCCTTTGACACAGTACCTGAACGTTTTAGCAGTTAGTGCTTTGGTGGTTGCTTCAATTTCAATGAAAACAAGATATTGATCCATGCAAAACATGGAAGCACTTAGAAAAGCACATATTTTGCTTAAGCACGTATATGAGGCGTCTAACAGTTTATTAATTAGGCAATTAAAATTGGCGTATGATTTAACAGAACTAAAGTTGGTTGAGATCAAATAAAATTTGTTAATTTTTACAAAATTAATGCTTGGGAGAATTAAACTTGACTGAATAAAACTTCGAAGACTTGATTAACAACACACGTATATTTAATTTCAAAATATTCATCTCTTCAATCCAATCCAGGGAAAAAGCGATTTGAGACGAACAATAAATTCGAATGACTTTTCTGGCAACGCAGTAGTAAATTGAGATCCGTCCAAAGGGAAGGCATCGAATCAAATGGCATTCCCAAATTGAAAATAAAATTGCAACCAGTGCATGTATGCATTTCATTTTTTGAGGGAACAAAATTAGTTTTTTGAAGCAATTCAAATTGAAAAACATTGATACACTTTGATCGAAATGTGTGCTTTGCTCTACAATACTAGGAAATCTAAACTTACAGAGAACTTTTAGACACTATTGGCATGAATCAGTTTTAACATCGATCTAGAAAAAAAATAAAGAGAGAAAAAGAAAAGGGCCACAAGCTTCATCATGTTCTTGACCTCAAAGCAAGACCAGTTTCTACCTTCTTAATTTCGAAAATAAGCATCCTCCACATCTTAAGCACAAACATTTCGGCTTCATCATCCAGAATAGACTGAAGCATCTCCAGCATTTGGGATGCCTTCACATGTTCCTGAGTACTTGATACAATGTAATCTACCAGTGTGGCCTCTTCCTCTCCAAGAAACTCTGTGATCTTCTTCGAGATCCAAGGTCTCATTCTCTCGTGAAGCTCATGCTGTGAAAACAACATAAAATCAGCAATGACCACTACTAGTTTGAGCTGAATTTGTAGTTAGAAACACCTATCTACTTTCAATCAAGTCCAAATAAAAGCCGCTAACAAATAAGTTCCAGAAACAAACTAACACATAACTACGCAAATACCATCAACCAGGCATTATCATGAACCTCAGTGGTCAGCCTACTAGAATACATATACAAGTATAAATAACAGTTGAAGCTCATTGAAGAAGATCCTCCCTAAACTCAATCAACAGCATATGCAGAGGCAGATAATTTCCTATTCTAATTCATGCCTTCAAGTAGAACAATGTGAATACACACAATGAATAGGTCTAAATGTAAACGTCCTTCCAATACAAGATTGGACACTTCTGATAATAAAGAATCAGGGAGGTGGGGACACTTCTGCAGTATCAGAATTTTGAATGTCCAACACTTTGTTTGGTATGATCAAAGCAAATTATTTGATGAACTTTTATATCACATGCAAATAGCAAGTGCACAGAGAAATTGGGGATGAACATATGGAGCATTCTTTTTTTTTCCCCTACTTTGTCAAGGGCAAATATTAAAAACAAGTTGATGTACTCGCAACTAAGAGACTGATGCAATATATTAAAAAGTAGAGGGAGATGTAAATTTCTCACTTTGTCATACACTGCCCAATTTATCTCATATGAGAATAGCTCATCCTTGGTCTTTGGAATCATATCAATCAACTGCTTTGCATCCAAAAGTTTCTGCTTGTCTGGTGTTTTCACTTTTTCCCCATGTTCCCGATTCCTGTCCCTTTCAAGAACTCTATCTTTTTCATCTCTCATCCGATTATTTTCCTCATCATTTCTGTCCCTGTCCCGCTGGCTTGACCTATCATGAGAACGTTTACTTCTTTCTCTTTCCACATCAGGTTTCTCTTCTTTTGGAGTAACATGAGAAATTCGCTTCGCAAATTCTGCTGCAGCAGCAAGATTAGGCGGTTGTGCTCCTGAAACATTAGGTTGAACAGCCTGCAGCTCCTCAGTTGAATAATCAATGGGAACCAGGGGTCTCATCTTTTTCTCCTTGTGTGCATCATCGTCATCCTCTTCATGGAAAACTGAAGGAACTGCTGCTCGTTTGCCAGACCCAACTAGACCAAAACCCAACTTTCTTGCAGGCACATTACCACTCTGTCGTGTATCTGATTCAGACATTGATGTCGCAGTTGATTCATCAACAGTACCATTTTGTAAAACCCCATCACCTGTCATTGAGTTATAACCATTTCAACACCTTAGAAAAGAGTATTTTGTGTAGAAGTATGTGCACAATTTTTTCATTTATTCTTTTTCTTTAGTGAATGTTTGCTAAACAATTAGGGAGGAAATTAAAGATGATGCACATGTAGTTCTTGTAAAATGTAATCCAATATAAAAACAGAAAAGAATAGTTTTATCTTTTAACTTTATTACCAGAATCACCCTCATTATCATGTTCAGCAGCCTTGTCTTTGTTTTCATCATTTACTTCTTCAGTCAGAACTTTCTGTTCGCTTCCATTTGTGATGTGATCAGATGAAAGCTTCGGTGCATCTCTCTGTTGCAACTTTTCTTCCTCAGCCCTCCTCTTGGCCTCAGCAATTTCTTCCTCTTCTTTGAGTCTATCAGCTATGTCTTCCTCCTTCTCCCTCTGCCTTCTCCTCCTCTTCTCATCTAAAACACTTCGACGCCACCTTTTTCTCGAATCTTCATCATCTCCTTCTTCATCATAAAGGATCTCCTTCTTCCTTTTACGCTCTCTTTCTTTATCCTTCTCTTTCTCATACTGCCGCTGTTTCTCTCTCTCTCTCTCCCTGTACTCCCAATCTTTGAGTCGCTCTTCATACTCACGCTCTGCCTCCTCAATCTTCCTTCTCTGCTCCCTCTCTTTCCTAATTCGCTCTCGCTCTGCTTCCCTTTCATATCTCTCAACTTCCCGTTCCTTTTCGCGTTTTAGGTCTCTTTCTCTGTCTCTGCTTCTCCTATCATATTTTCGACTCCTGTCAGGGGAGCTTGTTTCAGTCCTATCCTGTTCACTTGCTGCCTTGTTGTCACTAGTTGTTTCATCATCATGTTTATCTTCAGTTGCATCTGCAAATTATAAACAAGAAAGAGTCCTCATTTAATAATTCTAACTCAAAAGTTGAAATGATCCCACTATTCTTTTTTCTTTTAATTTTTTTTTTTAAAAAAAAGAAAGTAAATTTAAGACCTCCAGATGTGGACCTAAAAAGTACAACTAAACACAGCATATGGAGCAATCAGTAAGGAAACTTTGATAGCAATGGCTTGTAAAAATTCCCTTAAATTTGCATTACTTATAAGACCTTCGATCATATTTGAACTTAAGTTTCTTCTTTAATTGTATTTATTATACTAGTGATTCTACCAAGTATGGGATTTCATAAATCAATGTACACTAAAAACAGCAAATTGAGTATCATTATTTTATTATCATTTTATCTTCAAAATTTTAGAATACATGGATAGTGTAATATCAATGGTTAAACTAGGAATATATTTTTGTTCCCTACCCATACCAAAAGTGTTGCATTTAACTATACAGTTTGCAAATCTCAACACTATTACTAATTTTTAAAAAATTTTATGCTGCTATTTGTTAAAGTTGAACTTTATATTCCTTGAAGCTTTGGAGTACATGCAGCTCAATATTGTGAAAACCATCCAGAATCCACTATTACTACTCATATTTCTTTTCAATCTCCACCTTTGTTGACAAAACACAGTGCATGTTTTGTGAAGGCTTAAGGTTTGGAGTTCTTCAGTTTAAAAGATGGCTGTAGCAAGTGGTTGGTTGCTTATTGGAATTCAGCAAAATGAGACTTGGATTTGGACTAGACAGCAAAAAATTGGCTTCTGCAGAGGGGTGAGAAATTGAATAATAAGAGTCTCCAGTGTTGGTGGTTCCTTGAGTTTCAGAAGTTGGCTGGTTGAAGAAAAGAACTACTTGATCTTTGAACCTCCAAGGAAGTTAGTATTTAACAAGCACATGCATGTAAATAGAAATAATAAGAATCTACATTGAAAAACAGGAAATTCTTTTCCCTGAAAAAGTGTGGTCAAGACAGAGAAAGGTGGGGGGAAGGTAAAGAATGGGGAAGGGTGTCAAGTGTCAACATAGAGTTGAAGAGTTCATTAGTAATTTTAACTATAGAAACATACATATACCGATAGATGTATGTGTGTATAAGTCAATGCTGCAATATAGATGTATGTGCGTATAAGTCAATGCAGCAATACAATTTTATTATTTATGTATCACTTTTTTGTATGGCTAAAGTTAGAAGAAAGGTTTTCAAACAAGATTCTCCTGTACGCTAACAATTATCCCATGAAGATATATGCGGAAGTTCCCCCTATACATTATCAATTAGTCAAATATCAGATGCAATGCATGTAACTATAGCCACAAATAGTAATCAGAAACAGTACATCTGGTCAAAATATCCCCTACAAAAACTCACCGTGTCTCATAATATCTGTATCAGAGTCCCCATCCCTTGATTTAGCGGGCAAATCTGAGTTTGTATTCCCAGAACCATCTACAGGAGTTTGTGGAGGTGGTGGAGGCAAAGGCCTGGTCTTCAACCTCTCTTCTATCATGCCAGTAAGCTTCTCCAAAGCCTCTTTGTCACCTTCATTGTCTTCATCCGTCACAATCCCAAAGTTGGCAAGATCATGATTTCCTTTGTTCTCCTTGTTGCTGTCATTATTAGAGTCCTCTGTAGAAGATTTGGGAGGTTCACTCTTCACAACATCTAGGGCCGTACCATCCTCCTTGGCAGCCCCTGCAGCTTGATTTTCTTTGATATTCTTTGAGTTTTCAGTTTTCTTCTCAACATAACGCTCCAGATATTCTCTTGTTGCTTGATTAACATTTAGCTGTTGATCATGCAATGACATCATATACAAGTCTCCGAAAATACACATGGACATATGCAGACGATAGGAATGTAAAATGAATAATTACTCGAAACATGTACTAAACCTAAGGCCAACATCTTTTCAAGGTTTCCCTTTTCTTCTTTTTATACAATGGGGTTAAACATTGCTTCAAAAACTTCAAACAAGATATATATTATACAATCCGAAACACAAAAGCCAAGCATACAACCCGAACTTGGACAAAACTTGACCATCTCTGTTAGAATAATATAACAATTTATCTCTGAAAAACATTGCTATAATTGTCTTGTTTTTGGATGATCAAAGTTAAATACTCCATTGTACATCCGTAACTCACCATCTTCCATCAAAAAGGCAATAAAATTAACATGGCAAACCTATTAACACTAAAAACTTCCGACTTAAATGTAGAAGATAAAAGAACACGAGTGTGCAAGGAGCAATCAACTAAAGAATTAGATACAGTTTTAAGACATCCAAACCCCCACCAATAAATAGGAGCATTCAATAAACAAATGTATCACTACTGACTTGTCATTCCATAATATTTGAATGATAAAACAAAAAACTTTGAAATATAATATTAAAATTTGAATAAAAGGTATGAATATATTCATACATACCATCAGTTCTTGCCCATCAATATTAAATTTACTCAGCAGTCGTAATGCTCGAAGAACCCCTTCAGCAGACTCAAATTCACAAAACCCAAAGCCCCTAGGAGTCCCATCAGTGGGGACTTGAGCTCGTTTCCAACTCTTGACAGGTCCACAGATCTTCATAGAATGCAAAATGATCAGACTTCACAAACTAATTCAAAGCCTAAATGTACAAACAGGGATACAAGTAAAAGCAGGGGAAAAGAGAGAGAGAGAAGGCCAGGAATCATAAAGTGTAACCAGACAGAAAACATGCAATCGAAATGTACCCGAAGTAGAGACAGCATAAAATCATTATCCACAGTGGGTGCTATCTTGCCAACATATACAGTAGTTTGTGGTTTTTCTGCTGATGTAATGGAAGGAACGGCTGGCCTGATAATTGGAGGGATAATTGGGCGAACACCAGGAATCCCTGGAACAGGAGGACGTGAGGCTGCTGGAAGCACACCAAGGGCTCCAGGTGGACGAGGAGGAAACATAGGGCGAACCATAGCTGGATATGGTGAGGGATACCGTTGAATTCCTGCAATTCCTGCAACATTGAGAAAAAACATCTATGCAGACACATCAGAGCAGGTCCACAAAGTAAAAACAGAAATAACTGTTGTTCCCACCACTGTGCACATATATCAAGAGGACTTAAAAATAATATAGTAATTAAATGATGTTACCACACAATAAAAGCAAATTAGAGATGGCACCATGCGCATCAAGAACACCAGCTGAACAGATAACCTGAGGGAAACATAAAGAAAATAGGATCCAGCTCATAAACATGAGATGTGAAGTGAGCTTACCTCATGCATCCATTTGAAATATAGTAGCCTTTTCAAACTATCTCATGCACCAAATTGCAGAATTTTGACATTGAGTAGCATGAAATTTTGACCATCTCATGGCAAGTATTTAATAACACATAACATAACTAATTCACTTTTGCCATTTTAATTTATCTCAGCCGTTAGTTGTCAAATGTTTAGCGTGAAAACAGCATAAGCAATTCAAGAGAGGAAGAATGAAGATAGATTGTAAATGAAAGAATTCTGATACCTTATGATACAAGCCAAGGTGCACTCAGTTGCTAACATGGTCTGCCGCTGGCAATTCATAGACCCATGAAAGGGAAAGAATCCTTATGACTACCAGAAAGTAGCCTACTAAAATAAACATGACATAACCAGACATAATTTAGAACGACAAATGGAGCAATGCAATGATGGTTCAAATTATGCTTTGTTCTTAAATTGGTAAATTCCAGATGTCGATTTTAATGCAATAAAAAGAATTCCTCAGTATTCTAAATACAATCAAAGAAACCAGGCAAATACGTGCATACCAAAAAAAGGAGTTGTAGAAGGTGATACTCTCTTAAGCAATATGAAGCCTTCCAACCTTGTATTCAATCAAGACACTGTAGGAGAAAACATCCCGTCATCGATGCCCTTTTTCTAAATTCCTCTAAACCCAAACTCTTCCCCATCAAATCAATTAATCGAAGTTATCTATGACTAATATCCACGAGCTACAATTAAAAACATCTCACGAAAGCGCATCATAAATAGTTGCAAATCTCTTATGCTCATTCAACAAACAATAGCTACTAACGATGACTAAGCAATGACATTAATCAAATACGAGCTTAAGTAAAACAAGAGAAAGTAAAAGGAAAGGAATAACCCACCAGGAGGAGGCCCAGGAATTGCAGCATAACCATTTGGCATAGGGGCAAAATGTCTCAAAGCCGGATTCGGAGGCTGACCAGGCGGAACCTGATAAGGCATCATCGGAGATGCCACCGCTGCCGCTGCTCCAGGAGCACCAGAAGCAACGGCTAGCGGAGCACTCACACCAGGCGGCTGCACTCCAACGCTAGGGTTTTGATAACTCGGCAGCGGAGCAAATTGCTGAACTGAGCGGAAGGACGGGGCAACAGGAGGCATAGCATTGCCGGAGATTGGAGGCGGCGCGTAAGATGGAATCCCTGGCGCCAGTGGAGATACGAAACTCGGGTTTGGATTTACTGTAGGGTTAGAGTTGAGATTAGGATTTGACGGTGACGGTGATGGTTGTAGCTGTGGAGGAGGTGTAGCAGAGTCGGGTTTTGGATCAGGCTGGGTGGGTTGAGCAGTCGGGTTAACCGAATCGAGCTTATTAAAATTGGAGTCTACTGCGGTAGCAGGAGAAGCCAGCGGGTCCGCCATGGATGTACCACAGAGAAATCGCGCGATAGAGAGAGAAGGGATCTGTGAAATAATTCAGTGAGGGTTTTTAATTTTTTTTATCAGCAATCCTCTTCTTTCTTTGCGCCCTAAAAATGGCGTTCCTTAACGAGCATTATCACAGTGTTTCTCAGTACAAATTCTATGAAACTTTGCTGCAATTTGATTGGACGGCAAACATCTTTATTAAAGACTAACGGCTGAGATCTTTCTGGTTTCAGCACCAGTGCCACCCGTGGAAGCTGGCCACTTCAGTACGATAAATGTCTCATTTTCTATTTCTAACGCCCTTTCCCTTTTCACTTCCTTTATTAAAATACTTAATAAGTTAAATGGTGAAAAATATTTTTTTTAGTAAAAAAATTATTTATATCACCAATGAAATTGTAAATCAAAATTGATTTTAAAGTATAATATTATTTTTCACATTTATTTCTTTTAACGCTTATAACTCTAAAAGATAATAATAATTTTTTTGGCAAAACATATTTTTAAATCCTTGAACTATGCGCGTATATTCTATTTATAAATAACTGCAAGTTACTTCATATTAAGGTACATTAATCTAATCAATAATTTTTGTTATAAAATGACCCAACACAAAAAAAATTTAGAAGTTTAGTGACTTAAAAAATGTATTTTGCCAAAAAATTATTATCATATTTTAAAGTTTTAGGTATTAAAACAAATAAATGTACTTGTAAAAAAAAACAAATAAATGCAAAAAATAATATCATATTTTTAAAAATCGATTTCAATCACAATTTTATTGGTGATATAAATAGTTTTTTAAGGTATTGAGCAATTTTTTTTTTTTACCATTTGCCTTATTAGAATAAAAAATAGCATGTGGGATTGTAAGCTTAATCGATTGATATTGTACTGATTTTAATAGCTATGATCTATGTAATATATAAAATAATTAATAATTATTATTATGAAGAAAAAAAAATATCCATACATACTTACGTATGATATACAAATTGATACAAATTATTTATTGTTGAAAGACCTTTAATTAGGTTCCGTTATTTTAACAATGACAGAAAAGAGAAGAGAGAAATTCTATATTTTTATAATTTAGGTGGATCTATTAATATGATTTCGCAACAGCTTATTGCGGAATTTAATAAATTAATCCGTAGTCAAATTCATTAAAAACCTCAATTTAGAAGTCCACTTGAAATAATTAAAAAATAAAACTTTACAGTAGTCATAATTATTTATATTCTAAAAAAAATGTTTTCACCTTATATAAATTGTGTAATAAATATAATAAGAACAGGTACGTAGCTGCCCCTAGTTGAGTAGGATCAATTGACCCCACTCAACTAAAAAAAATTTAAAAAAATCCTTTAATTTTAACTTTTTTTTATAAAATTGACTCCACTAAAAAATTAAAAAATACCTTTATAATCTTAATTTTTTTGAAAATGACCCCACTAAAATATTTAAATAATTCATTTTTATTTTTTTATCCCGCTAAATACGAAGCTTAAATTTAACACTAATACAAGTATTTTGGTGAATGGATAAATTCAAAATCTATTTCAATCGTGACAAAAACTTGACCGTATGTTGTTAATATATATATATATATTTTCCAATAAATTTTTCGAAATAAAAAAGTTTTGCTTGATATGTAATCCTTGGTTATTAAATATGAAATTTTTAAGTGCAGGTAGCTAAGTACATGTTGATATTTGAAAAAAAAACTATTTATATGTCCCTAACATTTGGATATATAAATTTATTAGTCCTGAAAATTTTTGTTTTAGAAAACGTCAAAAATATTATAGAAATGGTATCCATTTACCTATTTGTCCAAAATATTTTGAATGAAAAACATTTTAGAATAAATAAACTAAACTCATACCCAAACATTGAAAACATATTAGCAATGTTTTTATTCCCATATTTTTTTCAGAAAACAAAACATATTCAGAAAATCATGGTTTTTATTCCCATATTTTTTTCAAAATTGTATTGAATAAAAAAAAAAAGATGGAAGTTTATGCATTAGAGGATGAATTTTGGTATTATTGAAATTGAATCAGTTAAAAAGATAAAATATAAAAATATTTTTATATTAAATATTCAATTGACAATAAAAATGAATATAACAAAAAATGTCAAAATAAATTATTAAAACGGATAGTTTTTGTTAGAAAAATAACTCTTTTAATAAATGTGGAATAAATTTGGAGAAATCAAAATAATAATTACAATACAATAAATTATAGTGAAAAATTTCAAATCGGAGAAAAATTACTTGTTGTTTGAAAATAACAAAAAAAATTTTACTAACTGTTTTACTAATTTTTTACATTCACTCACTCTAATATTTTATTTCACATTCAATAAATTATAAATTCAAGAGAAATTTTCACTAATTTTTTAAGTTTCAAAATTTACAAATAAATTTTAATTTGATATCATTATTTAGATCCAATAAATTACAAGCTTAAATTTTTTTTTTTTATAAATTCTCTAAGTTTCAAAACTTATAAACAAGTTTTCATTAAATTTTCTTTTACTTTGAATCTAATAAATTTGAAAAACAAACTCCTATTTTATATAGATAGAAAGTACCGTGTGGCTAACTAAAGATTTGCTGGTAAAAAATTAAGCTAATGACCAGCAAATTTTGACTTTTCTCATTAGCTAATGGCCAGCAAATTTTGACTTTCTACTCTTTTTTTTTTTTTTTTTATCTAATACAACAGTTTTTTACTATCATTTCAACTATAAATTAAAATTTATTATAATTGAATTACTTTTTAAATAGAATTATTATATTGATACAAACTTTTTTTTTTTTTATAAATATTAGAATTTTGAAAATTTGATTATAAAAAGATTGTAATAAGGAACATGTTAAAATTTATATTGTGGGAAATTTTATCTTTAATCAGTTCAATTTTAGTAATATGACAGTTAAAATTTTTCAAAACACTATTCAAAAATGGTATTATTTTCCGAAATACTTTGGATATTTTATGAACGAAAAGTTTTTTTTGAGGGCAAATAAATTTTAGAATCCACATGTTGAGGGCAGATAAAAACCTTTTGTTCATGTATTTAATATTTGGTTAAAGGGTGATGCATATTAAATGGAAGAATTATAGGTAAGATCAAACTAAAAATGCAGCTGTATTTATTTTTTATCGATTAAGAAATATCTATCAAATACTTTTGCAAATTTTAATTTCATAACCTTATATTTATTTTTCTAGGAATTTATAAATACAATTCATTTTAACTTTCATATAAAAGAAAAAATAACTTTAATAATAAATATAAGAAAATAGTATTATTAGTAGACTGTAATCGCTCCGGCATTTCGTACAAGTTCTCCCTCCCAAATTTCCCAAATCGTTGAGGGAGGGGAAGGGAGTAAGAAACAAAATGACAGTAAGAACAGAGCTAACCATTTAGTCAGAGAAAAGAGAAAAGAAAAAGGGGCAAAATTCTTCTGCCCTAGCAATCCCAATCCATGCATGGAAGAAATTAGTACCAGGAAGAGACCACTGCCACTAGACTGGGATTATATAATGGACCAAAATGACGCCGAACCGCTGCAGTTACACGTCGTGAAAGGGGCGACGGTGCCGCAAAACCCCTCTCCGATCACCACGGATCACTCTCCTAGAGACGACTTGGCTTCGATGAGCGATTCCGAGCTCAAGGCCGCGATTGAGAGGCAGAGAGTGAATATTAGAAAATTGAGCTCAACTTTGCCTGACAAAGGAGAGAAGCTTCGGGGTTGGCTCAGAGCCCTTGAGGAAGAGGACCAACGGAGAGAGCTTGGACGTGCTGATACGGTATTTTGCAGTTCATTTTTATTTTTGCTACCTGTTTGGTTGCCTGGAATGTGTTAGAAGGGCACTGAAATAAAGTTTGACCATCTTTTTTTTGGTTAACATTGGAAAATGGCATAGTTTCTTTTTGGCATGATTTTTTATTGCCGAGAGAAAACGGAAAAAGACATTCAAAATTAGTCAGTCTATATCTTTTTTCAACGAATGTTTTATAATTTTTTGCCGGATTGGGTTTGGTACACCTAACTAGTTGTCTTTGAATTGCTATAGTGTTTTTATTGCTATAATGATCAATGGAAAACACATAAACCTTGGATTTTTAGTTTGCTGGGGATCTTCTTACCCTTGCCTTAAAATTCTCTGTATTCAATTGTGTTCTTGATCATTTTTAAGGATTTGATTTCAGAATAGTCATATGGAGTCTGTGGCCGGTGCAAACTATAATCTGTGCTCTTAGAATGTTATCCAATTAATTTCATTATTTTTTTTCTTCTCTTTGGACAGGATGTTTATGCATTTGAGAAGCCCATTCATTTGATGAGGTCAGGTAGAACTGGTAAGTTTGACTTTTTATTCCGATCTCTCTCATTGTAAAAGACGTTTCGGAGCTAAGATCAGGTTTCAGGGTGAGATTATTCTATTCACTTAGCATGAATCGTTGACTTAGAAAAATGTGCAATGCTATAATTCATCTTGCTTTTCTTCTGGGTGTATATTACTGGAAACTTAATGTGTTTGTTGGTGCTTCAGAAGGTCATAAACAAGAGAATGCATTATCTGAAGTCAAGTCACAATCTGAATTTGCCTCTCTTTTTCGTATAAAGATGGATGGAGATGTATGGTGCTGTTACTGCATTTTCTTAAAGACTCATTTTAAAGTAGCCTCTGTTTCCAGGAACATAGACTACAATTACCAAATTTTAACTTGTGCAACAGATAGATTGCAAGGTCGATAAACCATTTGGTAAAGAATTGTCAATTTTGGGTCAGTGCGATCGCCATAAAAAGCTATCTAGTGTAGCCTTTTTGGAAAGGAGAAGGAAAAAGGGTCAGCCATCATCTTCAAGACAATTGCCTTTTCAGTCTGCTAGTACCCTTTCCCAGGATGGAGATAAATGCAATGGCAATAGAGCGGACAAAGCTTCTTCTACTTCTTTCCACCACAATGGGGACAGATTATCATGCACAATGTCAAAGAAGTGAGCATTTTCCTTGATATATCTATATATATATATATATATATGTAGAGAGAGAGAGAGAGAGAGAGAGAGAGAGATTTTTTTGATGTGCATTTTTTTCCCTTTCAGATTAAAAAACTAGCTTTTGATATTTGAAATGATTGTTATGTGTGTAGGACCACTAATCCTATGTCAAGTTTGTTACTGTTGAGAGAGACAGAGAGAGCATGAAGAGGAAGAAAGTACATTCTTAATATTCTGAATATTACATCCTAGGTTATATATATGAGATTGCTAAAACAAGAAGATAACAAAAAACGAATAAAAATTATAAAGTAGGCTATAACATAGAAACTTGTATGCAACCCTTGTAACATAATATAAAGCTGTAAATCACTAAACCATGCTGCATATTCCGTCCAGCAAACATTTCAAGTGAGTCAAGTTTTCCTAAATAAAATTTTCCTTCAGGTATTTACCAAAACTGTGAAGACTTGCATTTTTAGTTCATTTCCTAGTTTAATATTAACTTGTAACTTATCATGAGTTATTGACTGATATTGAGTTCATCAAAACCATTTCTTGGTATCAATTAATGCTAGTTGCAGTAAAGGTGGTTTTGCACTTCTCCCGTGTCCCTCTCCTAGGAGACTTTGCTTTTAATTTTATTTGTCTGTGTGCTATTCTAACTAAGAGAAATTGATGCTGTATCTTGATGTTCCAGTTCTCTTGTCCCTTCTATTGCAGTTCTATATTCACTTTACGAAGGCCATTTCTTATTTGTCCACCTCTAGTGTTGCATGGGGCCACAAGAACCCTGTTAAATTAGATCTGCCATTTTGAACATTTTGCTCAGTATTTAATTTCGCAACTCTTCCACATGCTTAAGCAATAGAGATGTGATCCTGATCGCACTTCATTATAATTTGCTTGAATGCCAAAATATGTGCTTTTATTCTAGTGAAGTTTTTCCTCAATTAAGGTCATTGTTATTACTGTTTTTTAGTGATAGGAAGGATGGTTGTCAAGTCTTATCTTCAAATGCCTCAAGGCCTAGGAAGGTATGTTTTTATTATCTTTTCTCTTATAACTTGTTATCTTTTGCCTGCTTGTATCTACTTTGAGTCTGGCTGTATGGTCTTATTATAGAGTAGAGCTTTTTGTCCTAAAAGGTTGAAGAAGCATTGGCATGAAAGGGTATATTTGTGTGTCCGTTGCAAATCTATATCCTGTATTACCTTTAAAATGATATATAGCGTCATTGTAATGCAGTTTTTTGCTTGGACTAACAATTACCTTTGCCCCTTTAAACTTATATTATATTAAATACGTATACAAATGTAGTTTTGCAAAGTGATTATGAGGAAAATGAGACATTCAAACTTAATTGTTTGATCACTTATTGTCGACAAAGTGATCAGAACCATTTTCTGGAAGTTCATGGAGATCTGTGATTAATGCTTGGCTGAAATCTCTTCTTACATCGGCAGACTTTATTCTATGAGTTTTAATATATTACTAGGTTCGTAATCCATCTACCCACATAAGCTGACAAGTTGGGAAGGCCAGGTTGATACAATTTACCTGAATTTGAGGTCCTTGATATTCTAATTGCAGCTTGTAATTCGTTTTCCTGGCACAATTGTGGACTTGTTGTGCTTGACCAATCAATAACATGCATGATCATGCACATATGGGATGAGTATACATTTTGGGTACTTGAATCTAAAACTATGGTGTTAACTAAACTATATCTAATTCTGAAAGTCTTACAAGAGTAGCTGGAGACACATGGAGTTTTATGTTCCAGTATTGTAGTTCTCATGTTGACACAGTTTGGTAGTTTTAGATTAAAGTGTTTTGTTCCAGTTCTCATGAGGAATTATGACTGCTAAGAGTACTAAGACTACCAAGAATTATGAAATCTCTATTAAACCTTCAAAATGATGGAATCTTCATTTTTGTATGGATGGTACTTCCAATCAAATTAGGTACATGATGCCCTAAACACATGAGGGGAGCGTTCTTCGTGATACTGATTAGGCCTCAAAAACTGTCATTTTAAACTGCATGAATAATTTGCTGAAATGTTAACTTACATCTCACATAAAGCAAGTATGAATGAAATGGAATAACAAAGTTTAATCATGATACCATGAATGTGAGGAGTTTTCTCATTCACAACAATTGTCATGACACATGGGTGTAACCAAAGTTTGTCAAGGGGATACCGCAGTTGGAAATATTGCATAATATTTGGACCTTTTCATTTATGTTGCTCATTGGAATTTTGGTACATTATTCAAATAGGGGCAGACTGTTGTTCTTGTAGATGAGGATGAAACTCAGCTTGTGGAGACTGAGCAACAAGATAAAATTGCTGAACGGTAAACAGAATTTCCTTGCATTGATCTTTCTTTCTTCCATTCTTCATCTTTCAAGTTTGTTGTTTTCTGATCATCAGTGATTCTGTGGTTGGTTTCAGCATGAAGGATGCAAAGATCTATTATCCGTCAAGGTGCTGCAATGTTTCTGGAAGACTTAACAATTTCCTTGGTCATTGAAATCTATTTGCATTATCAGTTGTGCTGAATCCTTTAAACTTTTCTGTTTTTTGCTCATCTGCTGATCTAGGGATGATCCAGAGTCAGTGGAAATTTGTTACAAGGATATAAACTGCCTAGCCCCTGAAGGTTTTTTGACGTCAGAGATTATGAACTTTTACATAAGGTAAGCACATTGGATGCATTTAGAAATTGATCTTAGTCTCATTATCCTTCCAAGTTCTGGCTCTGTTCATATGTGCATGCAGATATAATGATGATTCTGTCAGTGTTCATCCTTTTCATATCCTTTTATTTAGGTTGTCAATCATATTCTTGGCTGCTTCTCTCTCTCGCTCTATCTCCTTTCACTATGGTTGCATCGAAAGGCCAGTTTTGAGAGGAGTAGTTTTTAGTTTCCAGCTCAATGTTCAGCATGGTTATTTATATTTTAAGGCTTAGTTTATAGAAAATTTTGAGAGCTTCAACTCTATCTAAACCTGCACAATAAGGGCCTTGCTTTCAAGGGCCAAGGAACTGAAATGCAAATTCTCAGCTGGCAATTTCTGGAAAGTTTAAAATTTGTAGACCTAAAACTTCTGCAGATATGGTAGAATAATAGAAATAATAGAAATAGAGAGAGAGAGAATCAAAGAGAATTACTTATTTATTCCCATTCAGCTGGTTGATTTGTGAGGCATAGTTTCTGACCAAGAAAGGCGATTCTTTGACCAAATTTGGCACAGTGGCAGATGTGTTCCCAGGTCTCACATGTACACTTTCATGAAATAATACAGTTAGGAACAAGATTTAAAAGATAGAATCCCATGAATAGAATGTATAAGCAGGAGAAACATTTGTAAGCTTCATTCTAGGAGGACTACTTGTGAATGCCTTGTCAAGCTGCCCCAGGAGCCAGCAATCTGACTATCAAAGTGCTTGATTTCAACTCTTTTTCTCAGATGGCTCCTTGTTTCTTTTTAGGAGTCAAGCTAGACATGCTTCTTATTATTGCAAGGGAGGCAATTACTTTTTCTTTTTCTAGACATGGAAAATTACGTTCTGCTTGCCTGTATTGCAATTCCTGTTGTATTGCATGTTGTAAATGTCCTACTTACCAGATATTATTGTAATAGCCTATACAGATATTCGAGAGATGATCTTTCATTTGTGTCCAGGTATTTATGGTTGCAAAAATCTCCTACAAATGAGGCTATATGCGATTATCACATTTTCAATACATTTTTCTATAAGAAGCTCAAACAGGCTGTATCATACAAGGTATTTTCTTTTTTCAACATGATGACCCACATGGGAAAAATTATCTTTGTTATTGCAATTGATTTCTGTTTTATTCTTAAAGACATAAAATTTATGGGTCTGATCCGTGTTAAGCTATTTTTTGTTGTGGTTTTTGATACAGTAAAATGTAGAACTGAGCACCTTGGTTAAAACATTAGCAGCAATGTTGCTTAACTGCTAAAGTAAATTCAGTTTCTTCTATTTCAAAAAAAAAAAAAAAATTCAGTTTCTACATGCTTTTGGAAATTTGATAGTGATTTCAAAGATCTTCAGACTAAGGCAACATGGGTTTGATTAGGACAAGATTTAATTCTTCATTTTATCTCTCGGCATGTAGTATCTGATATGCATTTTTGAAAAATTGCAGTGTCGTTTGTTGTTCTACACAGTTTATTGTCTGAACGTTATGTCATGCAAATTTTACCGCTTGACACATCTGCAAGTCATCTTCCTTTTATATGCAGGGAAGCGACAAGGAGTCCTTTTTTGTCAAGTTCAGAAGGTGGTGGAAGGGTGTCAATTTATTTCAGAAGGCATATATCTTTATCCCCATACATGAAGAGTAAGTTATTATTATTGTTGTTGTTGTTGTCGTCATAGGGATTCTTGCTTTGCTTTGCCTTTAGTCTCTAATTGTTAAGGATTAGCATAAGCTGTGATTTTGTTGAGTAGTCTGTTTCTTATTCTTCCTTGTGCATCTTTTTTCTTTTGAGGTAAGAATTATCATGTTTTATCATGGCAATGACTTTGTCCAGTAGTTAGCTGACGTACCTGTCCAAAAAGTTTTAATTCTTTTTGTCACATGAGATTAGCTTAATGCTACAATATGCTTTGGAGCTGAGGGAATTTTCCAGTAATTAGTATGAATAGGAAATTATTGATTTATTTATTTATTTTTCTAACTGAACAAAAGGCAGTTTATTTATGAAGTTCTTATTACCTACTTAGATGTAACATTGGATGGCACATTAGAATGATCAGACGTTATCAACCATGCCATTCTATATGAGTGGGTTGTAGCTTCAAAGCATTTGGAGAGTTGGAAAAATTGAGATTTAACAAAAATGGAATGAAAGGATCCTAGTGCCCACCCTTAACAATGAATTTCTATGTACAAAAAGCCATTGGTGCTAGTCCTGTTTTGGATCCTGGGTGGGATTATGGAACCTTTAACATTTATATATGCTGCAGCACTTATTTTAACCCATCCAATCAATCATCAGCTTGTATATCTACCCATTGTGCTAGGCAGTTGTCTATTATGATGCAGTAAATACTCCTCTTCATAGGCATTTTCACAGTCCTGATTTCGACAATAGCTTGTCTTTATTCTTCCATAAGCTCTTGTACTAGTATGAATTTTAAACATTCCATAGTGTCATGTAGCAAAATTTCTCTATATAATGTTGGTTAAATTATAATATTTTGGGTGATTGGTAATTTATTTAATTATTTTTAACAGGTGATAAAGATGGAAATATTTGTCTCTAGTATTGAATTATTTTCTTGAAACAATATGCATAGTTTACTTCATTTGACTTATCAGTTGTGTTTATACATTCAGCCTTCATTGGAGCTTGGTGATTATTTGTATCCCAGACAAGGAAGATGAATCAGGACCAATTGTACTTCACTTGGATTCTTTAGGACTTCATTTTAGCAAATCGGTTTTTGAAGAAATTAAGAGGTTAGAGAAATGCAATTAGGACTTCTTTTAAAATTAAACTTCTGCTCGCTTAAGAGTCTTGTTGTTTATAAGTGGGAAGGAACATCATTCAATTTTTTCATCTTATTTTGAATGCTTGAAGTTGTCTTTAAAATGTTCGAAGGGTTCATATATGAACAATTGGGGATTATCATGATAGGTCACTTAAGTTGTGGCCTCTATTGCTTCTTATTTCTGCTTAGTCATTGATTATAATGCCTCCTTGTGCAAGTCTTGATCCTGAAGATAGTGTCATTTGTGTGCCGCAGCTTCTTGAGAGATGAATGGACTTACATGAATCAAGTAGCTTCTCCTATGGATCTTCCAATTGCTGACAAAATATGGAAACACCTACCTCGTAGAATTGGTGAGAAAAAAATTGAGGTAAAGTTTTATTACGAAGTCTTTTAATCTTATTTGGTTTTCTTTTATTACCTTCAGCTGTCTGAGCACGAGTGTATCAAGTTTAACCTGTCTGGTATCATGATTACATCATGAAAGTTGTTGATATAATAGCATTCCTTTTTTCAGTTATTGATGCATCGTGTGCTTACAGTTCTCATCTCTCAATGCATGTGCCTTTTTTGATACAGAATGTTTTCCTTTTTGGCACTGGAAGTGTCGTAGGAACTAATATCTGCATTGATCCCTTTTGTAAAATATTTAGCTAGCGACATACCCTTAAATGTTGAGGTGAATTCAGTTAAAAAATTTTGAGATAGTCAGTGCATTTCACAAGTTTGCATTTGCAGATTTCTGTCAGAACTTAGAACATGATAGTGGTCCAATTTTCCTTGGTTTGAGTTGCATAGCACCAGTTTTTCTCAGTTTAGATATCATGTAATTTTAATATTAACTGTTTGATTTATGATCATCAAATGTTGCAGTGTTAAATTTCTGCATGAAATACTTGAGAGGAGATTTTATTTCAGGTGGTTTCAAATTATGGTGAATCCTTGGAATTGTTGAAATTGGTTAGATTAGCTGAGAGGTGTGACTTTGAGGGTTCTTGTTCTAAGTTTTGATCTTAACATTATGACAAGGATGGGGATTGAAAGAGTAGGGGAAAAATTAGTAAAAATTGTTTTGCATTTTACTGAGAGAATTTTTGTAATTACATGCCAAAGTTTAAGGGAAAATTCATCAAATGTGTGGGTTAATCCTATCCAAGAATTATGGAGTTTTGTGTCCTAGGATAATGCTATGCTTTTTTCATCTATTTTCTTTATCATGTACGCTACTGATTGATATTTTGAGAATTAGTTCATCGGGCATGTCAATTGGGAGTGATGAGTTCTGTTAGTACCAATTTGAGCTTCACCTCAAATCACAATGCGTTATTTCTTACAGGTGCCTCAACAGAGAAATGACTCTGATTGTGGTCTTTTTGTGCTATACTTCATGGAGCGTTTCATTGAAGAAGCCCCTGAGAGATTGAAAAAGAAAGATTTAGCAATGGTATTTCCTCCCACTACTGAACTTGAGCTTCTTTAAGTTGTATAATTCCTTACATTGCCTTTTTACTTTTTTAATAAATTTAATTTTCAGTTTGGCAAGAGGTGGTTCAGACCTGAAGATGCCTCTGCTTTGAGAGAAAAAATTCGGAAGTTACTTCTCGATAAATTTAAAAATGCAAATGAAGTTGACATTTCAGAATCTCTTCCACCTTCAGATTGTGCTTCACCCTGAATCTGATCTAGCGGCAGTCCTGATATTTCTCTGTTGGGTATAGATTGTCATCTGTGTATAGTATGCATTCCAGAACAAAATTAGGTTCTTCAAGAATGGTGAAACTACTCTTGTACAGCTATGGAAATTGGTTCAGGTGCCATTGAGGAAAAGTGAAAGAGGCGTTTGCTAGGCAAACCGATATACATCTTGGCCATTCCCCATCAATTTTAGTGAGTTAGAAGTCAATCGTAAATGCTAGACCAAATGTACAGGAGAGGATTGGAACAGTCCTGATTAGTTAAAAGTAGTTAAGAGGTGGTGTTACAGATGCATAAAAAGTAGTTAAAACATAACTACTTAAAGACATCCATCATTTAGGTTTTACTCTTGTTTTGTTTTCCTCTTTTAGTCATGTAAGATGCATCTGCCTGCGTTCTCAAGGGGGAATGTGCAACCTCAGGTTGACAATTTACAAATATTCCAATGCAATGAGTAACAAGGAAAATTGAGAACACGTTATTATCTTACTATCAATATTTGCTGCTTAGCACTTTTATAAGCAGGTTTTGGGTAATAGGTAATATTATTAATAGAACTGGTAATCTTCGGCTTATCCTCTCAAATCCATCTTGTTTTTTATGATTCATGTATTGGAAATTTACCATCTTATTATTACACATCTCGTTTGTATTCAACATGTGGATGTCACCCACACCTCACCATTAATTTGAAAATCCACGTTTGGATTGTTTCAATGAAATGTAGTATATTTTTAGCACCAGTGCTGATTATATATACTGATAGGTAGTACAAAATTAAAAATAAAATATACAGACGCACCATCTCCTAAAAATCTATATCCGTCTGTATATCCTATTATAATTTTTTTCATCTAAAATATATCTTAATCGGAATTATTTATGGTTTAAATGATTGAAATTCCAAAAATATTTTTCATTGTCCAAATTTGATTTCCATCCACCCCAAAAAATTTAATCATATATATATATATATATATATATATATAACTCAATCAAGTTTTCAAAATGATCTTTAGTAATTAAAATATAGAACATTCATTATAAAAAGGAACAAAGATTTAATTAGAATTTTTTGAAAAAATATTTCCAAAAGTAGGATAGTTTTAAAAGTATTTTCGGAATTAGGATGAATCAGAAACTGCAACTGACAGTTGCAGCTTCTGACCGTGGGATCCACAAGTTGGGGCAACTTTTTTTAATTGATGCCGCAGCTAAGAGCTGCGACATCAATTATATATATATATATATATATATATATATATATATATATATAAAAGGGTGCAGGTCGCCTGCATCCTTTTTCTTTTTAAAAAAAAATAAATAATAATTTTATAATAATATAATAAATAATATTATTATATTAATTTTATTTATTATAATAAAATAAAATTATAATAGAGATAAAATAAAGTAAAAAATATATTTATTAAATATAATAATATAATTATAATAGAGTAATATTTAAATAATATACAAAATAAAACTCTATTTTTTAATTATTCAGTTATAAATTTTGCAAAAATATTAGGATTTTCATAAAATTTTGATATTTTTCTTATATTTTTATTTTTTATTTTTTCTATATATAATAAATTTAGATGGATACAAATATGAAAGTTATTTTTATTTTTTGTGTTTTCTTTATTTTTTTTTTAAATTTTTAGTTCAATAAACTGAAATTCGAAATTATTAATCTCATATTAAATGGTTTATATGGTATAAACTTAATTTATATATATATTCAATTTAAGTTTAATAAAATAATTTAAAAATATTTTACAAAAAAACTTAATTGCATGAGCGTTTTTATTCTATTTTTTTCTATATATAATAAATTTATGGAATAATTGTTATATAGTAAGAACTGGAAAAAAAGAAGTATGTACTCTCTTTTTTCAATCATTTCGTGCTTCTCTATTTATTTATTGTTGTCTAAAGCTTTTATATATATATATATATATATTTATTGTGGAAGATCGAAAAAATAGAATATTTTTGAAGTGGTCAGATTATGACTCTGACTTCTTGTCGGAATTTTACAAAATACTATAAAAAATAATAAACAAAAATTTAATGAGTTAAGAAAGAACCAAGTTTGTGGCGGTGATTGGCTTTGCCATATACTTACTTCTGAGCGCGCATAATGCGAAACAGTATACACTCAAAATTAGATAATAACACATTATTTTGCATCTAACTATGCATATAGGTAACGGATGACCTAGTTTCCCTGGACATGCCTATAGGAGTATACATCGTATTGGGTTCGGATCAATTCGAATTAAACCTGATTAATTCGAGTTTCAAATTTTGATTAAATTTACTACTCGAATCGACCCTAACTTATAATAAGATTCCGAATCGAAATACATGATTATTTTTGGGTCCCAATCCGTATAACCCGATAAATTCGAAATTCAAAAACAATCTTGAGACTTGTAAAAAGAAAAATAAAAAATAATAACAGATCTGAGCAACCAAAAATTTTTAACACCAATCTTTTAAAATTTTTAAAATTCAATACATAAATCTGCAATAAAGTCAAACACAAAACAATCCTTAAAGATGTAAAAAAAAAAAAATAAAAAATAATAACAGATCTGAGCAACAAAAACTTTTAACACCAACAAAATCAAATACAAAATAATTCTCAGATCTGCAAAAATAAAAACAAAAAAAATAACAGATATGAGCAACAAAAGGTTTTTAACACCAACATTTTAAAATTTTTAAAATTCAACACACAAATCTACAACAAAACCAAACACAAAACGGACATCTATCAACAGAAAATCAATATCTTAGCAAAAAAAAAATTTTAAAAAAGAAAAACCTTAGAACCACAACCATTGAGGAGGGAGCAGAGAGAAAGAGAGAGAGAGAGAGACAGAAAGAGATGGAAACAGGGGCAATCGAAGGAGGAGGATGAAGAGAGAGAGAGAGAGAGAGAGAGAGAGAGAGAGAGAGATAGGGAGATAGAAGCAGTGGTAATCGGAGGAGGAAGAGGAGGGAGAGAGCGAGCGAGATATCGTCAGATTGATTAGCGGCGGTGGAGGCAATCATCGTCGAGGAGGAGTCGTCGGAGGAAGGATATAGGGTGATACAAGTGGAATTGGAATCACAGTAATAAGAAGGAACATAAAGCTAAGAGAGAGAGAGAAATAATAGAAGAGAGAATCAATTCATTAATTGCAATTGGCGTGAGCATCACAAGTAGGGAAAAATGCTCTATATACTGCTAGCTTATACAATCCTAACAGGAAGAAAATGACAGCAAAATGAAACATCAAAATAACAGAGTAATAACTAAAAATGTTAAACGAAGCCGTATCATCATAACTCAAGATTTTACTCATATTAGTGCTTTGCTCTTTAGAAAACCTTGTCCACAAGGTTTATATTTGGAAACCTGTGTTGTATATCAAACAAAAACTCCTAGGTGGCATCTTTAATGGGTTGATTAGACCATTGAATGAGGACTTTACTTGCAATAGTATTACCTCTTTTCACCAATTTTCTATCCAAAATAGCTACTGGCATTGGAGGGGTACCGGGAGAAAGAGGTGGCTCATTGGAGATGATAGTAGCTGGAGGAATTGATTTCTTTAATTGCGACACATGAAACACAAAATGAATGTCAGCTGTAAAAGGCAATCTCAGTTTATAAGCTGCCACTCCTATTTTGTCCTCAACATAATAAGGGCCATAATAAAGAAGAGGGAGCTTGAAATTCTTCCTCTGAACAATACCGTTCTGCTTGTATGGTTGAAGTTTGAGATAAACCCAATCACCAAGTTGGAATTCTCTCTCAGTTCTATGCTGATCAGCTTGCTGTTTCATGCGATGTTGGGCTCTCGACAAATGGTATTTCATTATCTGCAAAGCAAGCTCTTTATCTTGAAGAAACTGATCCACAACAGTAATCTTTGAATCTCCTGGGCAGTAAGGAACATGAATTAGAGGTGGCATTCCATAAACAACTTCAAATGGAGTGCTTTGTATAGCTGAGTGGAAGTTGGTATTATACCACCACTCAGATAATGGCAACCATCTGCACCAATGTTGAGGATTTTCCCAAGCCATGCACAATAGATATATTTCTAAGCACCCATTGACCACTTCTGTCTGGCCATCAGTCTGCGGGTGGTAGGCAATTGATCTCAACAGTTCCACTCTTTGGAATTTGAAGAGCTCCTCCCAAAAGGAATTGACAAATGTAGGATCTTTGTCACTGACAATTGAAGAGGGAGCGCCATGAAGTTTAAAAATATTAGAAATAAAAAGCCGAGTCACTGATGCTGCTGTATAAAGATAACTTAAGGCAATAAAATGAGCATGTTTGCTCAACATATCCACTACAACTAGAATTACATCCTTGCCTTGAGATTTTGGTAAACCTTCCACAAAATCCATGCTAATATCTGTCATAATTCCATCAGGAATTGGCAATGGCTGCAATAGACCTGGTGTGCTAACATTCTCAGCCTTATAAGTTTGACAAGTAGTACAGCTTCAAATGAAATTCCTAACGTCACTTTCCAACTCTTTCCAATAAAAAATCAATTTAATCCTCTTAGCAGTAGTCTGTACCCCAGAATGACCTCCAGCTGATGAGTTATGCATCAATTGTAAGATTTTAGTCTTTAATTGAGCAATATTGCCGACCACTAGTCTTCTTTTTCTTCTTAGCATGCCATCAATCCATGTATAAGGACTGAAATTAACTGACCCCTACTATAGACTGCTGATTAATGATTGTATTGCAGGATCCTATTGCCAGCTAGCCTCAATTTCAGGTAGTAAGGAGCTCAATAGAGAAGATAAAGTGATAATTATCAATTCTGAGTAAGATAGCCTAGAGAGAGCATCAGCAGCATTATTATCACTCCCCTTCTTATAAGTAATTTCAAAATCGTAGCCAAATAGCTTGGCAATGTAATTCTGCTGATGAGTGGTTGTAATTCGTTGTTCAAGCAAAAACTTTAGACTGTGATGCTCAGTCCTAATGAGAAAGTGACGATGGCCAATGTAGTGATCCCATTTTCGTACAGTATATACAACTGCTAGCAATTCCTTTTCATACACAGATAAGGAGAGGTGTCTTGGAGCCAAAGCCTTACTGATATAGGCTATAGGGTGTAACTTTTACATTAGCACTGCCCCAATGCCTTGATTGCAAGCATCAGTTTCAATGGTGAACAACTTCTCAGGATCTGGAAGGGCTAAGACAGGAGCTGTGATTAAGAATTCTTCAGTTTAATGAAAGCTGCATTAGCTGCTGGGGTCCAATTGAAGTTATCTTTCTTGAGCAATTCTATAAATAGCTTACTCTAGATGCCATAACTCCTTATGAATCTTCGGTAATATCCAGAGAGCCCTAAGAATCCTCTTAGGTTCCTAGGGATGGGCCAATTTACCACTGCCTCCACCGTCTTTGGGTCAATTGCAACTCCTTCCTTGCTAATAATATGCCCCAAGTATTCTACAGTTGCCTCTCCAAATGAACACTTACTCAACTTTGCAAACAACTGATGTTCTTTTAATTTCTAGAATACAAGCTTCAAATGCTCCAAATGGGCCTGCAAATGCTCACTGTAAATGGGAATATCATCAAAGAAAACAAGTACAAACTTCCTCAAGAATGGCCTAAAGATCTCATTCATGAGACTTTGAAATGTAGAGGGTGCATTAGTAAGCCCAAAGGGCATGACAACAAATTCGTAGTGGCCATCTTGAGATCGAAAAGCTGTTTTGTAAATGTCTATAGGGTGCATTCTGATCCGGTGATAACCTGAACTAAGGTCTATTTTGGAAAAAATCGCAGCACCATGTAGCTCATCAAGTAGCTCCTCAATAACAGGAATAGGATATCTATCATTGACAGTTAATTTGTTTAGCTCCCTATAGTCAATGCACATACGCTAGCTATTATCTTTCTTCTGGACTAGTACTATTGGGGAAGAGAAAGGACTAGTACTAGGTTGGATGATGCCATTTTTCAGCAATTCTTGTATCATGTTTTTAATGATAGTTTTCTATAATGGGGAATGCTTGTAAGGCCTAATGTTTACTGGCCTAGCACCTTCCAATAAGGGTATCTTATGGTCATGCATTCTATAAGGAGGTAGCCTTTGAGGCTGTTCAAATAGGGAGCCATATTCAAGTAAGAGTTGAGTAAGTTCAGGAGATGTTGCCCCAAGCTCTTGTGTAGTCATAGTTGAGTCAGAATTAGGTGCCTTTTGATGCACATGAATAGTATAGGTGAGAGGTGGATTGTGTTGCAGCAGCTTACACATGTGATTGTCTGAAACAATCTTAACAGAAGTTGAGTTGACACTTTGGAGCTGATGAGTTCTACCACCAATTGAAAAGGTCATGAGGAGATTTCTGAAATTCCAAGTGATATCACCGAGTGAAGCTAGCCATTGAATCCCTAGAACCATATCACATCTCTCTAATGGCATGATCAAGAAATCGGTAGTGAAATCGCAGCCCTATATTTCCCAGCTAAATTGCCTGCAAACATGAGTACATTTCATGGTCTAACCATTAGCAACTATTATATCCACAGGAACAATAAATTGTAAATTGCACCCTAATCCTTTGGCAGTCACCACATCTAAAAAATTATGTGTACTGCTAGAATCAATGAGACGTGAATTGGTTTTATTTTGTAACTACCAATCATTTTCATAGTTTGATAAGCCCTCTCTGTAAATCCTTGTATAGCATGTAGGGAAATTGCAGGAGGAACTTCTTGAATTTTATCTTGATTCCAAGACAATAGTTCCTCTGGCTGATCCCATGCTTCTTCTGGAATTTCTTGCATTATCACCATATGAAATTATTTCTTCTTACATTGGTGCCCTAGGGTAAACTTTTCATCTCACTAGAAACACAAGTTTTTGGCCCTCTTGTCATTCAGCTCTTCATCAGTCAACCTTCATGTTTTGAAGGGTGGAGTTGCTTTAGTATTTTGTGGGAATTTGGAGTTGTTAATTGGGAAAGTTTGTTTTGGTAATGTGGTAGGTGTAGGTAATAAGGGGGTCTTGGGTTAGGTGTGGTGTTAGTTTTGAGAGTTTGGGTCTGGGAATAAGGCACAGAGGCTATTGGGTTAGGGAAAAATCGATTAGAATAGGTTTTTGAGGGCTTAGTGGTTGAGATGTATGATTCTTGCATTCGAGCTAACGCGTAGGCTTACTGTAAGCTCTTAGGTGCAAACATTCTAACAGAAATTCTAATTTCATCATTGAGACCATTGCTAAAACAACTTAAAGAGTATTCCTCTGTCAGATTCACCTTGTGTAATAGAATAGCAAACTCTTTCAAATACTCCTGCAAAGTTCCAGATTGAACCAAGCTCTTTAAATCTACCATTGGGTTCGTATACCCTTTCCCCAAATCTCCCTTTGAGAGCTTCAACATACTCTTACCATGGTGGTTCATCATCTCTGTTTCTGCTCTTAACATATGATTGGTGCCATTGTAAGGCTTTTCCTTCCAAATGAATAGTAGCTAGCTTCACTCTAGTATAAACAGGGGTGGAATCAATTTGAAAAAATCTGTCACACTTGAAAAACCACCCTTCCAGATCATCCCCATCAAATTTTGGAAACTCGATTTTAGTGAATCGAGTGGCTAGGTGGTAAGAATTAGGAGTGGGTGTTTGAGAGGTAACTGTTTGGTGAGATGGATTAGCTAAATCAATGAAAGAAGCAATGGTAGGGTGGATTGAAGGTGGGTTTAGATTGATGGGTTTTGGTACAGCTGGGTTTTGGGTGTTTTCTGTCGGTGAAGATGAACCAGAGGGCATTTGAGATGGAGGAGTAATTGCAGAGATGAGGCATTTTAACTCAGAAAACATACCAGTAAACCTTTCGTCCTGTTTTTTTGTTAATTTATTCTTGCTGTTTTCCTGGAGCATTCCCCTCATAACTTTTCTAATCGTGTCCTTCATTTTCTTTTGTTCTTGCATTCTCGTGTTATCAGCTACTGACATGATACACTGGTTTGGATTTTAGGGAGGTACTAGTACAATGCAAGGATCGCTGCTCTGATATCAGATAATACAAGCAGAATTGGAGTTACAGTAATAAGAAGGAACAGAAAGCTAAGAGAGAGAGAAATAACAGAAGAGAAAATCAATTCATTGATTGCAATTGGCGTGAGCATCACAAGCAGGGAAAAATGCTCTATATACTGCCAGCTCATACAATCCTAACAGAAAGAAAATGACAGCAAAATGAAACATCAAACTAACAGAGTAATAACTAAAAATGCTAAATGATGCTGTAACATTAGAACTCAAGATTTTACTCATATCAGAGGGAGAGCGTGGGATCGGAGCACATAGAGAGAGAGAGAGAGAGAACGTGGGGGGGGGGGGGGGGGGGTGTGGAAGCAGAGAGAGGGAAAACAAAATAAAAAAGAAAAACACTTTATATATTAATATGGTATGGTTTTGATGGTTTTAACCCCACCCAACCCGAACTTGAAATTTTCAAAATCTCAGCACCTGACCCGAATTTAATTATTTGAACAATCATATTCGAATAGTTAGTTTGAGTCGGTTTGAATTTTGCACACCCCTACCTGCCTAAGTTTGTTTGTTTTGTTTGGCGTTTCCTCTACCTTTACAAAAAAAAAAAAAAAAAGAAGGTGATGATGGTAGTTGTTTTAATTAGCATATATATAAGAATTGAAATTATCCCTAAATCAAAATTAGAACTCTTGATTTAGTTGGGTTTCGTTGTTAATATTGGCCGTTGCAATGTTATAATGGCACTATTGCAAGGGTTTGATTTAGCTTGGAAATAAGGTTATAGGAAGGTGATTGTAAAGAGTGATTCTTTAATGGTTGTTAACTGGATCAATAAGATGGATGATTGTAATGATGCCCATAGAAATTTGATTCAAGCATATAAAGATTTTCGTAAGAGACTGGGAGGTGAGTATCATTCATAAATTTAAGGAGAATAATTTTATAGCAGATTACCTCGCTAATATTGCTTCGGAGCATGAGATGAGTAAAGGTACCAAATGAGAAAGTTTAAGAGCTGACTAAGAAAGATATGATGAAAACTTGTTTGATTAGGCATAGTCGAGTAAGTTTAGTTTTTTGAGGGTGTTTTTATATAGCCATCCAGTGTATAATATATATATATATATATATATATATATATATATATATATATATATATATATATATATATATATATATATATATATATATTATAACTTTTGAAATGGCCATATTATAATAATTAACGTATATCTAAAATATTCAGGGCTACCACTCACTAATTAAGGCTCGGAAAGAAGAACTTGTCTTGCCCTGTAGCAAGTTTTGTCTTGCCCTGTAGCAAGTTTTCTTGATTTGTTTTAGTTCTTTATTTGATTTTTTCTGTTAGTCATGGAGAATAATCAGGAAGATATAGAAGGTGTCAACCAACAGTATGCAGGCCTTACTGTGAATGAGGAGGAACAAGAAGGATTGATAATTGGAGAGGAGGAGACAGAGGAGCAGATAGTGGACCTGAGGTGGAGTTTAGTTGGGCATTTTTTAACAAAGAGAACCATTAATACTCAAGCAATGAAGCAGACCTTAGCAGCTATTTAGAGACCAGGAATGGGTGTTCACATAAAGGATTTAAGTCCAAATCTCTTCATTTTCCAATTCTTCCACGAGTTGGATATTCAAAGGGTTTTAGAGAATGGGCCATGGACTTTTGATAATCAGTTATTACTGGTCAGTAGGATCCAACCTCATGAACAACCAGAAGAGATCTCACTTCAAATGATGAGTATTTGGGTACATATATATAAGCTTCCAATTGGTTTTATGTCGACCAGGGTTGCAAAAAGTATAGCCAGCTATATTGGTACCTTCATAGAAGCAGATCTTAAAAATTTTGATGGCATATGGAGGAGTTATATACGTATTAGAGTAGCAGTCAATGTAGAGAAGCCATTGAAGAGTGAGATGAAAATAAAGAAGGAGGGTGGTGAGTGGGTCAAAGTTGAATTTAAATATGAATGACTGCCTACAGTTTGCTTCCTCTGGGCAGTGTTGGGGCACAATGAAAAGCAATGTCCTATCTTATATCATAAAAATGCCAATGAGCTGACTAGGAAATTTGAGGAATCCATTAGAGCAAGTAACAGAAGATCAGGCCTAACTATTGGTCAGCAATGGCTACGGGATGCTCCTCCTGCAGTGACAAAAAATCTGACTTCCAATGTCAATTCCGATGAAGCAATGTCGGTGGACTCTTTTGGATATGGGAATCCCGTGATACAAGGGGATAATGGCGGATATCAAGTGATAAGGGAGGGAATTCCGGCTGCTATAAGTCAGGAAGGCTCAAAAGGAAAGGATATCAGGATAGGAGATAATGGGGAGAATTTTCAGGTGAGTCAATTGCTAAATAAGGAAGGTGTGGTGATTACGGATCCTAAAAGGAGGAGAAGAGAAATTGAGAATCAAGAGATGGGTGCTACTTCTGGGCTTGATACAATATCTAAGCCCAATGCTGAACTGGACTCAAAAAACTTAACCAAGGCGGGTTCTGGAAATCAGGCCCGCCCATCCTCATGAGTTGTATAAGTTAGAATTGCCGTGGAATGGGCAATCCACAGGCAATTCGGGTGCTTAAGGAGCTTGTCTCTATCAATAAGCCCAATTTTATTTCTTAAGGAGCTTGTCTCTATCAATAAGCCCAATTTTATTTTTTTAATAGAAACTATTTGTAGTAGAGTTAAATTGGATAAAATTAAAATAGCTTTGGGATTTGAAGGGCTTTTCAGTGTAGATCCTATGGGCCGCAGTGGTGGTCTAGCGCTATTATGGAGGAATAAGTATGAAGTTAAGCTAATTGGTTTCTCAAAATCACATATTGATGTTGAAGTGTGTTTGCAGAGTATGGAGAATTGGAGACTCACGGGATTTTATGGGGAGCCTAACAGAATGTACAGGCATATTTCTTGGTCCCTGCTTTCTTCTCTTGCTGGTAAATCAGAACTGCCATGGTGTGTCATTGGTGATTTCAATGACATAATTTATCAGAGAGAGAAAAGAGGCGGATTGCTTCAACCGAAGAGGCTTATGGAAGGATTCAGAAATGCCATAGAAACTGCTCATCTTGTGGATCTTGGCTTGGATGGCTACTAATTTACATGGAGTAGGGGTGATGGTAATGGTAACATAATTGAAGAAAAGCTGGATAGAGCTCTAGCTACTACAAGCTGGATGTTTAGATTCCCGTTCTTCAAGGTTAGTAATCTGAATCTTACTTCATCTGATCATTCGCCCATCTTTCTTATTCCGTGTCCTCCATCATCTTATATTCCCTCTTTTTGCTTCAAATTTGAAAATGCTTAGCTGATAAATTCTGAGTTGATTGAGGTAGTGCGGCGTTCTTGGTTGGTTAATCCTAGCTTATCTTTGTTAGAGAAAATCAAAATTTGTAGTGAAAGTCTCTATGATTGGGGTCAGCAGATCACAGGGAATTTTAGAGAAAAGTTATCTAATCTCCGCTTCCAGTTAAGAATGGCTAGACGAAATAATTCTTCTCAGGGTAATATGCTGGGTCAAGATATTCATAAGCAGTATCTGGAAACTCTCAATCAAAAGGAAGTTTTTTGGAGACAAAGAGCAAAACTTTTCTGGTTAAAGGAGGGTGACGCAAATACAAAATACTTCAATGCGGTGGCCTCTAAACGGAAAAGAAAGAACCAGTTCTCTCATCTGAAGGATGCAGCTGGCAGATTATGTGGATGGAATGATGGCTTGGAGGAAGTTATTCTTAATTATTTTCAAGACATTTTCTCGGCAACTTCTTCTAATACAGGGGTCACTGCTTTTGGTATCAAGAAAAGGGTGACTGATTCTTCTAATACAGGGGTCACTGCTTTTGGTATCAAGAAAAGGGTGACTGAAGACCACAATGAGTTTTTGACACAACCTTTTTCTAAGGACGATGTAAAGAAGGCGGTCTTCAGTATTCATCCGGATAAAGCCCCTGGTATTGATGGAATGAATGCGGCTTTCTTCCAAAAATGTTGGAGTGTTGTTGGGGATGATGTTGCGAATGAATGTCTTAGAATTATTAATAACTGCTCGATGCCAAAGGATGTCAATGTAACAGCTATCATTCTTATTCCGAAAAAGAAGGGAGTGGATTCAATAGCGGATTTGAAGCCTATTGCTCTATGCAGTGTTCTGTATAAAATTATAGCCAAAATGTTTTCTGCCAGACTAAAAAATATCTTACCAGATATCATCTCTCTGAACCAAAGTGCTTTTGTTCCCAACAGACTTATAACAGATAACTTCCTGGTTGCTTATGAAGTAATGCACTTTTTAAAACGCAAAACCCAAGGCAAGAATGGAGTGGCTGCTCTAAAACTAGACATGAGTAAGGCTTACGATCGTATTGAATGGCATTTTTTGGAGGAGGTAATGATTCACTTGGGCTTTAATCTTCGCTGGATTAATTGGATTAAGATGTGTGTGGAATCAGTTTGCTATTATGTCTCCTGTCCGCACAAGTTGTTAGGCCCTATCACTCCTAGCAGGGGTCTTCGGCAAGGAGATCCCCTTTCTCCCTATCTTTTTATCCTGTGTGCGGAAGGTCTCTCAGAGCTTTTTAAACAGCATGAGATGCAAGGTTTGATCACTGGTTGTCGTGTGGCAAGAGGTGCGCCAGCTGTTACTCGCCTCTTTTTTGCGGACGATAGTTACATCTTTTTCAAGGCAAACTCTAAAGAAGCTACTGTTATCAAGAGTATCTTAGAAGTGTATGCTATGGACTCAGGTCAACGAATTAACTTTAATAAATCCTCCTTAAAATTCAGTGCTAATACTTTTAGGCAGGCTAGAGAAGAAGTTTGCTCAATTTTGTCCATTAACCCTCAAGCCTCTCATGACTCTTATCTTGGTTTGCCCTCGTTGATTGGTAGGGATAAAAAAGAGGTGTTTTCTTTTGTTGAACATAAAATCTGTAAGCGCATCAATGGCTGGAATCGCAGTATGCTTTCAAGAGCGGGGAAGGAAATCCTTATTAAATCAGTGGCTCAGTCTCTTCCAATGTATACAATGAGTGTTTTTCTCATCCCTATAGGCTTGTGCTTGAAATTGGAGACGTTACTCAATTCTTTTTGGTGGGGTACTAAGAAGAATTCTAAGCAGGGGATCGCTTGGATGAGCTGGGGAAAGCTGTGTAGACCGAAGAAGCTGGGTGGTCTAGGATTTCGTTCTTTACACGAGTTGAATTTAGCTTTGTTGGGGAAGCAGTGTTGGCGATTATTGGCTAATAACTCCTCTTTGATGGCAAGGATTCTTAAAGCTCATTATTTTCATAATGGTAGTTTTTGGGATGCATCCTTGGGAGCTAACCCAAGTTATACTTGACGAAGTATCATTCAGGCAAGGGAAGCTATAAATTGGGATGCAAGTGGAGAATAGGTAAAGGGGAGAAAATTAATGTGTGGAGGGATCCTTGGCTTCTTGATGCTAATAATGCTTTTGTCACTTCTCCACAGATTTCTGCAATGAGTGAGCTGAAAGTTGAAGAGTTAATATTGGATGACAATTCTTGGAATAGTGAGTTGGTTGTTGACTTATTTAATGAGAGGGACAGAAATCTTACACTCAGTATTCCCTTAAGTTGGCAACGAAGGGAGGATTTGTGGCAGTGGAAGTTAGAAAGGGATGGCTTGTTCTTTGTTAAGAGTGCTTATAGATTTATTAGATCATCCTCTATCTCTGTCCCTACCTATCTTTCTTCTGATCTTTGGAATAAACTCTGGTTGCTTTTCATTCCCCCCAAAATGAAGCATTTTTTCTGGCGTGCTATTAATTGTTGTCTTCCAGTTCGCTCTTTGTTAACTCAAAAAGGAGTTGAGACTGGCTTGGCTTGTCCATTTTGTGGGAATAATGAGGAGACCATCTTTCATTTGCTAATAGATTGTGACTTTGCTTATCAGGTGTGGTCGAGATCAGCATGTGGTTTTATAAAGGGTAATGTTTCAGATCTGCACAGTTGGTTTACGTTGGTATCTGCGTGCTTCAATCGTGATCTGTGTGGCGTTGCAATTGCTGTATGCTGGGCAATCTGGAGAGCTCGAAATGACTGGGTGTGGAATAGAGTTAGGTCCACAGCTGATTCGATTATCATCATGGCCTCTCAAGTGGTTTCGGATTGGGTTTTAGCTAGGAAAGATGATGAGTCAGTTCTGATTGCAGATGCTCAACGTTTCAGCCTCTCCCCCAGCAGTGGCATCATCCTCCTATTGGCTTTGTGAAAGTTAATACTGATCCAACTATATTTGAAGAAGATCAGCAAATAGGAGTGGGTTTTGTTGTTCGTGATCATGAAGGAGCTTTCAAGTGTGCAGGTAGCCGCAGATTACTTAGAGCAGCTGATCCTCTGGTTGCAGAAGCAATTAGCATTCGAGAGGCATTGAGCTGGATCAAAGGAACAGGCTTCTCTTCAGTAATTGTGGAGTCAGACTCCCAAATTATTATTAATGCCTTGCTTAATAAGAATGTTTCTAGATCTGACTTTGGTTTAGTAGTAAGTGATTGTTTAGATTTGCTTTCTTATTTTAAGGAAATCCATTTTGGATTTGTAAAAAGATCTGCGAATAATTTTGCTCATCGACTTGCTAGGGCGGCTTATTCTATGACAGGTCTTGTTATCTGGGACTTGATTCCCCCTTCTTGTATTGCTTCAGCTTTGAGGGCTGATTTAATTTAATATATTCTCTTTTGGTTCAAAAAAAAAATATTCAGGGCTACTTTTGTATAAAGAAAACACAAAATCATCTTTATGCATTATGGGAAAGACATAAAATTATTGCATGCCCACTCTCTTCCTTCTCTTTTCTTTCATCATTCTCACATCCCTTCATCATGTAACAGACTTTCTTAATAATCTTTCATCTTCTGATTAATATCTATAAATATTTATTTTATTGTTCTTTTGTTTGTTTCAGGTTCAAATTGAGTGCTCACCGGCGGGAGAGAACCCATTAACACCAAAAGCATATTTGATCAGATATTGGAGGAACCATGTCAACGCTTCTTTACACTTATCTCCATTTCTTCTTTCAAAGGCTTCAACTTTAACTGCAGTTAACTCTGCTACTTTTGCAACACTCGTGGGGGAGAATTCTCTCTCCGCCCACATCACCGCCTTCTGCTCTACCGCCAACCTCTTCTACTTCCCCGACTCATCTTCCCCTCTTCAAATTCAAGAGCAAGACTCCAAATTTTCCACTTACCGGAACTAACACTTCACCAATTACGGTACGAATCAACCCGGGGGAGCTCATTCATTCAAGAACTACTCACAGTATGATAATTTCGCATAAGATACGTTTCGCCGGTCCAGCCGAAACGCAAATGGTCACAACGACAAGTATTCCGATGTATGCTCCCGGTTCAAATCTTGCTGATGATAATTTTAACACCTATGGCCGGAGTGCTACCAGCGGCGAAGGGGAGTTCAAGAAGTACCAAGGCGGTGTGAACTTTCAGAATGAAAGGTTCGACTCTTATGGAGATGAAAGTAACAGACGGGTTCATAGATTCTCCAGTTATGTAGAGAACACGAATTTAGGTGTTGAATGGTTCGTTAATTATGGTAAAAATGGAAAAAAATCTCCAAATGATTTTGAAAAATATGATTCAACATTCAATCTTATTTGATCTAATTTCACTAATTATGGGAAAAATGTCGATGAAGCTAATAATACTTTCAAGTCTTATGGGTTGGACGGGAGTACGGTGAGAAGCAATTTCCATAGCTATATATGGCGATGGAGGAAAAAAATAGGAAAGAAAGTTTCAGTAGCCACGCTGAGCATACAGGTCCTAGGCCAGATGCTTTTAAATCTTACGGGAAGAATTCAAGTAAAGAAGAGATCTATTTTGCTTCTTATTTTGGGGCAACCTTCACCGGCTACGCCACCGGAGCAGAAGGCCAGAAAATTAAGTTCAATACATATGGACAAGGATTAACAGATTTCAAAGGTTATGCTAAAAATGGGGTTTCTTTTTCTAAGTACAACGTTAGCTCTTCTAATTCTGTTTCAGAAGCTAAATTAATGGCGCCAAGTGGGTAGAGCCTGGAAAATTCTACCGAATCAATGTTGAAGAAATGGACTGTTATGCCAATGCCTGATATTACTGATAAAATGCCCAGAGGATCATTTCTTCCTCGATCCATCTCCTCAAAATTGCGGTTTTCTACTGCAAAACTTGATCGGCTAAATTGTTATAAAAAAATAAGGACCGGATTAGAGCAAAACCGCAGCTAAAATAGAGATAATAAGGAACACACAGATTTACGTGAAAAAACTCCAAACAAATCAGAGTAAAAATCAAGGGCAAGAGTAACAAAATTTTACTATAAAAATAGGAGTTACAATCTCTCTATATTTTACACAAGAAAATATGAGAAACACTCTCTATTTATACTAGGAGACCTCAAGAATGAGATGATAGGATAACCTAACAAAGGTTATATTTATAACTAAAGAAAACTCCTTCATTCCCTTCATTTAATGACGTGGGATTCAAAGTTTTCCTTCTTTTTTTTTTTCTTTTCTTTTGGTTGCCTACAATTGTTGATTTCTTTCCTTCCTACAAAAGTTGACTTCAACAATCTCCCACTTGAAGATTTGATTGAGTATCAATCAGATCTTCACACCACTTTTTCTACCTTGCCATTTTACATCGCGCTTTGTAATTTTTGAAAAAACTAGAAACACATCTAACTTCCTCTTAATCGAATACACTCAACATCTCCTGAAATAATTTTCTCCTAAGAATGAAACTGGTGTTTGCCATACATCAGAGTGAACCAATTCTAGAACATCATTACTTCTAAAATTTTATGTGTTTTAACTTCAAACAATGCTGCTTATTCATAACACATTTGCAGCTATTTTTTTTCCTTTTATAAGTACAAGCGCTTCTCCTTTTTAACTTTATGATCCCATTCTCAATATATCTTGCATCTCAAACATCCACTTGTCCTATAGACAACAGATTCTTCTTAAGCCCTCCATATGTCACATGTTTTGAATAGTGCGGATTGTACCATCATACATCATAGAGCATTTCCATCGTCGGAACAACTTGCCACATTTCCTTAAGAATTGGAATCCTTTAGATTCCAGCAATCATTATTCAAGTGACCCTTCTTGCCACAGTTGTAGCATTTAAAATTCTTCTTACTCCTTGGTTTTGATCTACCATGATTGTGGCTCCCATTTAAGCCACGTTCCGTTGATCTTCCTCTCATCACCATCAAGACTTCCACATGCTGTGAACTTGCCTGCCTGCCTGTCTTCCTTGTTTTTGCGCCAATTTTTTTCTTCTAGAATAACAGCTGCAACATCATCGAAGACTAGAGCATCCGTATTATTTGTTAAATTGATGATTAGTTGATCATATGAATCTGGTAAACTTTGGAGTAGAATCTTAGCACGTTCTTCTTGCTCTATTTTATAACCCAACGAAGTAAGTTGAGAAAATAGAGTATTCAGAGTATTTAAGTATTCCGTCACTGAAGTAGATTTCGCCATACGAAGAGTATAAAGTTTTTTTTTTCAGAAAAATTTTGTTGTGTAGTGATTTGGCCTTGTACAATTTTGTGAGATGATCCCAGATCTCTTTTGCTGTCTTTTTTTCTTCTATACTTGACAACACCCCATCTGCTAATGTCAGATGAAGATTTGGCATAGCATTTCCATCCATCTCGTTCCACTTATTATCATCTGTGAAATCAGCTGGCATTTGACTTATAGCCACTAGGCAATTATCTTTTTTCAAGATAGGTTTCATCTTTAATTTTTACAGTGAGAAATTACTCCCATTAAATTTCTCGATCTCATATTTTGTCGCCATTGTTTCTATCACGAACTTTTCTGCTCGAAAATCAGCTCCCACTATTTCACGTGAACATTAACCGTATACGTGAATAGTAACCGTATAGATGAACAGTAACTGTATACGTGAACAGTATCCAATGAAAAATATTTTTTGATGTGAAAGATCAGCTTATACTGCAACCACAGAGCATACTAAGAAAAAACTTTGGTTCTGATACCACTTGTTATAAAAAAATAAAGATCGGATTAGAGAAAAACTGCAGCTAAAATAAATATAATAAAAAACACACATATTTATATAAAAGACCCCCAAATAAATCAGGGTAAAAATTACGGACAAAAATAACAAAATTTTACTATAAAAATAGAAGTTACAATCTCTTTATATTTTACACGAAAAAATATGAAAAATACTCCCTATTTATACTAGAAGACCTCATAATAATAAGATGATAGGATAACCTTAACAAAAAAAAAAAAAAAACTCATTCAATCCCTTCATTTAACGGGATTCAAAATTTTCCTTTTTTTTTTTTTTTTTTTTCTTTTCTATTCTTTTGGCTACCTACAATTGTTGATTTCTTTCTTTTCTACAAAAGTTGACTTCAACATAAATCATATATTTCCAAACATGGAAATCATAATTTTGGATGCTCTAAGAGAATGCGAGAGAGCACCCAGCCGCGGCGAGACCAAGAGGTGCATTGGCTCCGGCGAGGACTTGATCGAATTCGCCACCTCCGTGCTAGGCCGCAATGCGGTGGTCCGTAAGACGGAGAACGAGAATGGATCGAAGAAGGATATAATGATAGGAAATGTGAAAAGCATCAATGGCGGTACAGGGACAAAGTCTCTGCGTGTCTTGTCATCAGAGTTTGTATCCTTGTTTGCTCTACTATTGTCATTCGGTTCCTAAAGTTCGGGTTTATGAAGCGGATCTATTGGACCCGAATAGCAAGGCCATGATCAACCATGGTGTTGCTATCTATCACTTGGATACTTCGGCTTGGAGCCCCACCCAGGGTGCTTTCTTGGCCTTGGGTTCGGGTCCGGGTCAGATTGAGGTCTGCCACTGGTTTTTTGAGAATGATATATGACTTGGATCATCTATGATGCATAGTTTCTTAAAAGGCCCCGTTTTGTACATGGATTACTTTTAACCTGATCTGTTTGTTACGACAATAATTGCAGTTAAGACGCATGTTCTGATGATTTGGTGAAACGAATTAACATTTGCAATTGAATTGGATTATGCAATTTCTTCAATGTTTTTTTTTTTGGTGAATAGAGGACCAATATAACCGTGTGATACAGTACAATCACTCATTTCATTAGGATTCAAGGCTTCAATCCTATTCTAGCAACACCAAAGTCAACAAGCTGTAGTGTTTGATTCTTGTCCAGTCAACTCCAAAGTCTGGTATCTAGTAGATATAAACTCTTCAAAACAATATTCTGAAAACTATAATCAGTTGGATTTGAATATTTGTAGCAACCCATTGTGATTGGATTCCCCGCAGCCAAAGGAGACTGCTGTATCCTAACAATTTGCGACTATACAGAACAAATAATTTAGAGGAGAAAAATAAACAGAAAAGCAGCGGAGTAGAGAGCTTTCTCATACTAACAAAGCTGCAAGTTCGAATCCAGCAAAATTTGGGTAATAGCATGGTTATTAAAACCGGACCGGCCGGTTCAACCGCGAACCGGTTGGCAAACCGGTCGGTTCAACACCAGAAAATCGGACTGGGAAAAAACCGGATTGAACCGGAAAAAACCGGCCAGAACCGGGAAAATCGGAGAACCGGTCAACAATTTATTATATTTTTTTTTTTGAAAAAATGCTTTTAATTTAAAATAATTAATAAAAATTAGCACTATTTTCATAAAAATAAAAAATAAATAATCTAATAAGTTTTATTTAGCAAATAATTGATTTTTTTACTATTTAATTACCTTTGGATTTAATAAAAATAATATAATGGTTTAATAATTTAATAAAATATAATAGAATAAAAATTGAATAAATTATTAAATTTGGTTAACTTAAAAATAATTGTTTACCCTTTTCTTTAATTTCACCTAAAGTTATTAAATTATTTAATTTTTAAATTAATCAAGTAATAATTTTTTTTAAAAAATAAAAGATGAAAAAAATATTATTATTAGTATATTTGTGATATATACTAAATATTTTGATGAATTTTTTTATTTGAGTAGTAATATTTATAAAAATTATACTAATTAATAATATTTAAAAAAATAGAAAAAACCCGGTTGAACCCGGTCGAACCACGAACCCTCAGCCTTGCCGGTTCTATATCCGGTCCGGTTTTAATAACATTGGGTAATAGGACCATATCACTACAAGACTCTATGCAGGCATGAAGGTTTTCCACTGCCAGCATAATCCTCTTCGCAGTATTTTCTGTAATTAATACTGATTATTTGATTTTTGTTAGATTAGCCTGATTTATATTTCTTTTGATTTTACAAGTGCCAGCTATAGATATGACCGATACCATTCTCTGATGCAATATACTGTTTTCGGTCCAACAACCACCTTTATAGGACAATTATCAGACAAAATTGACCGGTTTTCCACCTGTGTTCCAGCAAACTGAACGACTTGATCGTTTGGTTTTAATTAGAGAGAAAAGCAAGTAATCGATTTCTGCATGTCATCAAATTCTACTTTGTGATATCTCGTATTTCTGACAAATAATACAAGTTCAACACAAAATACGAAACTATTTCATTAATTCTAAATATCATGATCCCCAACTGCTACTCCTAGTATATGGGAGAAACATGTACACGTTAGCTGAGAGTATCCTAGTTTGGACAAAAAGGAAAAGAACAGAAGGATTTATACATTTGCTTAATCACGAACCTAGTGAGCACTTTTTGTTTTTAAGAGGATACAATTATACTATGTATAAGTTGTATGATAAAACAATAAAAGGGGAGCCAAGCCGTAGTGAGATTAGTAAAGTCTGCGTTGTTTCTTCTTGTCAGGTGTAGAATGTACCTGTGCCTTCATTCCATATGTCCTCTCCTGATAGTTCTCAAAAGCTTCAGAAACTGCTTCCACCTTGGGACAGATATGTCCACACATTAGTTCCAAGTACATTGATAATGAGTTCAGAATATCATTATTTCATACTCACCAGCTCAGGCTTCTTAGCATAAACCCTCACAATCTTATCTTGGTAAAAAGAAGGGAGCAAGTGACTGATGAGATGATCTTGTACTGGGAATTTATCTCTACTCTCATAGTCCTAATAAAACATCAGCTATTAGCAGTCTTCAGATAGCACCCATCTATTTCTTCCCACATACCTAGCTCCAAACTCTGAATTGAATATTGAAATTGACCAGATAGTTCTAATAAGCCTATGCTGTACAATGCATTTTGCTGGCGTTCTTCAATATTCAACAACAAATAACCAAAATAATCATCTTAGCCAAGAAAGATATGTAAGTACTTTATTATTATGCATTATTAATATTAGGTTTCAGTAATATATATAATTTAAAAAGAAAATGACTCCAGATATCCAAATATTTGCCTATATGCTGGTCCATGCATTGAGTAACCTTTCTACAATAAAATTTATCCCCAGTCTTGCCTCAGAAAAGGGGGCAAGGATAAAAGCTTCAAAAGCAAAGAGCAGTGGAAATGATCTGAGTACCTTGAAAAATTTGACGCTGCAGGACAATATCCACGCAAAAAGAAAAAGAAAATGGTCAAAATTAAACAACTGCAGATGCAAATTTGTAAAAGCATTAAATAAACAAGCAATATTTACTTCATCGTATACCTTTCCAGAGGATTATTCCTTCCACGTGTTAAATCAATCTTAGCAATGCTCACAGCAATATCCTCCTCTTTGAGCGTAACGTACTTGCTTGTCTGGTCATAAAATTACCCTTCTGAGATATGTTTCTACTTCTCAGTTAAGGAAATACTATAATATGGTATCTTTATGGGACCTGGGAGCAAACAATATCCTGGGGCGTGATGTTTCTGAAGTGCTCTAGCTTATCTTTTGGGACAGAGAACTCATTGCAGAACTGCAAAATTATATTTAGCAATGAATTATATGACATTATCGCATGCTGCAAAGCTATTTATGTTGTGTAATAACAGATCTTATGTTAGCAATTTACTGGAACATTGGAACATAAATACTCTTCCTGACAAGATGATCTGTTAAGTTACCTGGTATAGATCTCTTCTCCTAATGCGTAGGACCAATTCTCTTGCTTCTTTGAGCTCATCACTGGAATTAGTTTCAATAGATCTCAATATAGAATCATCTAACTGCATTCATCAAATGAATAGCATTAGTCCTGTAAAACATTGGACTCGAACAAAGTATAATATGATTGACTTTTAAGCTAAGAACCTTCCAGAATTCTTCTGGGTCATGAACTGAGGATGAAATCCCCAGATAATTGTTCGCTTTTGTCAAAGCATCAACAACCATAAGTTCTATTCCCTGAAAGGAAACGAAACACTGTCAAACCTATTGCATTCACTATAGGGATAATAGACACGAGAGGAGCTAAAATGAATTTGCACCTGCACTTTTGCATGCGTATAGACTGTTCGATGCATATCAGCACGAGTAGTAAATAACTTGTGGACTGTGAGATCTAATGATATCAACTATAAGTTAGAAAGCATGCAAGTGACCTGCAACACTGATATAAACAGAGAGTTTCAACTGGTACTGACAGTCTTTGGCACGGTAGCATATCTCATCCTCTAGAACACGCATTGTATCCATTAACCTGGATGATGAAATCTAAAATGTGATTTAATGCATTTGAGCATAGAAAGCATCATAGAGGACAGACCGTAACCATAAGTGATTATACCTCTTGAATTCAAAACCACATCCCAGTCCACAGGCTCTGCTGTCACGAACAATGTAATCAAACCTGAAATAAACAGGTACAGTCAATTTAAATATGGTACCACTAAAAAAACATTTGAAAAGAAAAGGGAACAAAGGAGGGTGGTAGTGTAGATATCAACTTACTTGTCCACATCTATCCCATTTCGACCATTTGCAACAATATCATATAGGAATTGCTTTTCATTTGTAGTCTATATTAGAAGAGTAAGGCATGGAAATGTTAGATACTTGAGAAAATGAAAAGAGATGAAATGCCACAAACAAGAAAATGTCAATTTACTGAAAGATAGCTTACTCTTTGAGGAGCATGTTCACAGCTAGCAATGATCATCTCCTGCAAAGAGAACAGACAACTATTACAAAAGAATTTTGCTTAGATTAAAAGCACCAACATGAAATTGCTAACTCTGAGAGTACAACACCGGTACAATAAGACAGGTTGACATTACTAAGTTCTCAAAGAGCATTTTACTGTTTTAGTAAATGTTAAGAGTAATGGGAGATTAGAGAACCAACCTTTGCTTTCTTTAGGCATTCAGGATTTATGTCAATGTGGTGTGTGTCTACAATATACTCTATCATTTTCACAGACATGTCCTCATGCGACCTGGAAAGTGATATAATCAATAACTTCAAAAAGAACAAAACCCTCTGATGAAGTAATTAAGATTTTGGTTTGAGATAAGATCCACCAGTCTCCAAAAGAATTTGTCACAGAAACCAAAGAATATCAGACAGTTTTAGGGGTCATACTCACTAAAAGAACCCTAAGCTTCTGGACTGACTTAAATCTGATCATAATACACTAGATGTTGTAACTCTGATCATAATACACTAGATGTTGTAATATCTTTTACCACTGATGACACTAGATGTTGAGGCACAGATCTTGAACTTAAGACTTGTGAATTCACAAAAATATTAACTTGTCTCCTTGAAACTAATAAACAAAATAGTCGCAGCAAGCAATGAAGCTCGCGAGATCTGATGAGAGTGAGACAACATACTTTGATATAGTAATCCTATCATACCACATCTTAGATAAAGTTAAAGTGCAAATGGTTGCCTAAAGAATGTGAGATTTACCAGTTATCAAAGCTATTATGAACCTGAGGAAGAAACTGGCGTTCAAACAAGTGGCTGAAAGGCCCATGTCCAACATCATGCAACAGTCCTAAATACAAAATTGTGAAGATAACAAATCGGCAGCAAACAATCAACTATCCAATAAAAAAATTTTAATTGCAAGCACATACCTGCAAGTTTCACTGTCTTTATATCCGTGTCATTAATATCTAGCTCTGAGCCCTACAAGGATAGCATGCATATAAAGATTAAAGAAACTATTTCCATTGTTATAAACAATAATGAGAAATTACCACAAAAAGGGCTTATTCCTACTTGGTGATCTTTGATTCTGTGAATTGCTTCACTGGCTAGCCAATATACACCTATGGAGTGCTCAAAACGAGAATGTACAGCTCCCGGATAAACCATATTTGTTAAACCTGTGTTCAGTAGCAATGCTCTTACCATAGTAGCTAATCAGAATAAATTTTCAGGTTGTGCTATTTTTTGAAAGGAAATGCAATATTTCCTGATCCTAGTTAATATTAACAATAAGTTAACCATTGCAGAAACCAAATATTCAGAACAGAGAACCAATTGAGTGTCGATGATAGATGTAAGTGAAAATTTAAAAAAAAAACAGTTCATTTCTGTATGTGAAAATTTTTAAAAACAACAGTTCATTTCTGTCATTTTAAAACCAATAAAGACTAGGCTTGAGCACTGCCTAAATAGTCAGGCCTAACTATTCTCACGTCTAGATAAAGATATGAAGATTTAATGCATGAAAACCGGTAGAAGAATTAGAAAAGCCAGATACTAAATGAGCTAGAGACCATCTTCAACATCAAAACCTCATCTCAAAAATACAACCACCAGGTGAGTAAAATCTAACCTACACTACAAACGGCCAAGGAAATTCATGCTTTAACAATTTAGAGAATTCTGCAACTCTCAATGATTTCATCACTAGTTTAGTTTCCTCTCACAAATGGAGAAGATTTTTTTTTTCTTGCAATAAAAATGTAGTCTGACTGAAATTATCTGAATCCAGTCACAAATTGATCTCGAAAGGATAAGAACTTACCAAGTTGCTTCAAGTCGCGAAGTCTGCAACATATAGTAAATTCGTCAGATTATGGGCTCAATTATGAAATAACATGGAGGAAAATTCCTCAAGGGAAACAGTTGCTAAATCGGACTTGCCTCTGAAACTGCTCAGTATCAACGAACTTCAGAAAGAACTGAAATAATAAACCAACAAGCAGTTAACTCCAGCCCACATATTTCCGCTAGAATACTTGCTTAACTAAAAACAGATAAAGGTGCAATTCTAAAATCAGATTCCACAAATTTATAAAGTTAAGTCATCAATATGGAAAAGTTCAAGTCCGGATTTCTAGTTAAGGCACTCCAATAGTAGACATCGCATGCAAGCTGAAACTGGATGGAGTCTTATCTCACCAGTTAATCTTTTTCAAGAAAGGTACAACAGTAATAAATAATTTTAATAATTTATATCATTTATCTTATTAACCATATCAACTAGACGATTTTTTACAACACTCTCGCGAGTATGTCATTATCAGGTAATTCGGCAAGGAGGCCAAATGTTGATATATGAGAGCAAGAATGAAAACAAAGTTAGAAGGCTCTCGCTGACGCTCAAATTGAATACTATATGTCTCTTCTCCTCTTGTTCCTCCATATAATAATTTATTTCCTGCTTCTTATAGGTCATGCTTTTCTTTTTTCTATTGTTACTTCTTCCTTGCTATGTTTTTCCTTAATCATTTTTTCAGTTGAAAAATTTACATGCCTTACTCTGTTCTGTCTGTATTAGATTCAATTACTGACTTATTCCTCATCCATTCGAAATCCTCAAAAATTGACGTCTATAACGTTGAATTGCGAAAATTTCACCGAATCATAAACATAAACCGCAAAAGTTCTTATCAGACTCCGTTTTACTCAGTTCGGAAGCGAGCATAAGACAATCGATTTTCTTATAAAAGAACACTCACATTTGAGAAGTATTCGGATAATAACTTAGTAGTGAGTTCTACATTTCTCTAAACTGACACAAGCAAGCGCACAAACTAAAAAGAAGCAAGTTACACAGAAATTCAAATTTCAAAGAGAAACCGCAAACAAGAAGTGGAAAATTGAAGAAAGAAGAAGATACCGGATCCAGATAGATGTAGCCATGGACATTATCGCGAATTTGTTTGGAGTATCGGCGATCCTGATAAGAAGCAGAGCAGCTCTGTCCTTTGGAACAAGTTACCATAGCTAGTTCAGGGAACTGAGAAGAGAGAGATGAGAAATGAAGTTCCAGAGAAGAAAGCTAGGGTTTCAAATCGCATGCAGAGAGAGAGAGAGAGATGGAGAAGGAAAGACAGTTACAGAAAACTTAGAAGAGAAGGGAGCGAAATAATGGAGAAAGGCGTGTGTGTATATACAAGAAATTTGGAGATGATGCCGCCAAATGAGCGAATATATTGTTTTTGTGCGCGCGTGGAATCCACGAACTAATCATCTGGATTTTTCTTTTTATCAGCCAAGGAACTAACAAACATAAGGATTAAGGAAGCATAATTGTAAAATGTAAATCCCTTGAAATTTCATAAAAGAGGTGTTATCAAATGGTAAAAAACGGATGTAATTAATTAATGAAGTAAAAGTTGGAACGACGGATGTCATATTATAATAATGAATGAATTTAATAGTATTACAAATTAATTGTTCCCGTTTTTAAGGAGTAATTATGTAATAAAAGCTGGAATTTGGAATGGAAAGAGGAGAAATAGGTCTGGATTTCTTATTTTGTGAAGGGGGAAAAAGTGTAAATGCAAGCAAAGAATAAAAGAACATAACCTAACTTGTTTCTATTTGTTTCCCTTCCTCGTTGAGTTGTTTTCTGGTAAACTGACAAGAAAATCGGATTACACAGCCTACTCTTTGTTGATGTGTAGTGTTATTTGTGGGGCTTCATTATAGAACTTTTCACCTTTTAACCATTGTTAATTAATTTAACGATTAGCATGTCATGAAAATCACGTTAAATTTACATGATGTAAAATAATATGATATTTTTAATAAATTTAAAAAATATTTTATATAATTTTAAATAATATAAAAATATTATTTATATTTTCAATAAATAATTTGACATTCAATCAATCTAAAAGATAATTAATTAAAAATGGATAAATTAAGAGTAATTTATGTGGTATCCCTTAATTTAATGATTAAAAAGTGAAAGTAAGGCACAGCGCAAATAGGACAGTAAGCTTTTGCATTTGTCGGAGTAGTGGTTGGCAGAGTGCGAGAGCGACAACATCTCTTTGTGTGCATATAATTGACAAATGTCATACACTACCACATTTCACATTTGTAGATAAGGCAACTGGTGTTAGCGCTTTTCTTGCTCTAATTTTACAATCATGGAATATTTATTACAAATTGTCAAAAATGTGGATACTTGCACACTCAGTCTTATGGGTCTGTTACCATTTTCTTCCTTCACAAATGGAGTAATAGAAAAAGGACAATAATGTGGACCCATCTCATATCACTTATGTACCAAGGGGAATGATGTGTTAACTGTTATGGGGTTGGCAAGGGTCCATCCCTTTCGGCTAATTTGGTGTATATACTATCCATTTTTAGGAAATCAAAATCATTAGGGTCAATTTGTGAGAGGCAGTTCATTTCAAATAATTCAGTTATTTGTTTTTTAATCGCAGGCAAATTCTTAAAGAGTCAATTTTGTATTGGTTCACACGGTAAAATGATAGAACGAATATTTGCCGTGCGGGTAGTATTATTTGCTGCGCGGGTATTATCCTGTTTAGATACGATTAGACGTCTTCTTCTTTGCTTACCGTTTACGCTAATTCTCGATGGTATTCTTGGCAGAAATGCAAACCTGTACGAAATATCTCTCTCTCTCTCCCCCTCTCTCTCTCTCTCTCTCTCATCATTAAATTTACATTATATGTTGACTTTAGATATGCCAATAACCGTGAATTTCATGCTGCTAAATGTAAGAATACCATTAAGAATGTAACTGGTCATGAACCTTATGCAATCAAAGATGGATTAAATTGTCTAAGCTAAACTGGGATATATTTCTAAGCTTTTACAGCCATTTGGAATTGCTCGGGAACACGTAGCAAGGGAGCCTGGATTTCTCCGGGCTTTCCAAGCTGACCGCAAGCAGCCATCTGATCATCGCCTCTGATGTGTCGCAAAAAAACCGTGCATTTTCCTTCTGCCAAAATGTTCCGAAACTCAATCATCTTCTCTTCACTGGTAGGTCTAAAGCGGGATCCACTGTGAGGATTGAATTGGATGAGATTAATCTTACATGGAATGCCTTGTACAAGATCGATAAGCCTCTTTGCATCCTCTAAGCTGAAAACAAAACAATCACTCATTGCATTGGCTATAATTTCAAACAAAGAAGTAAAGCAAATCCAGCTTCACAGTGTTCCACTAAACGGGAAAGACCAGCATAAGTGGCAGGCATATTCCTCTGCTGGCTTTTACGATGAACAAAATAATAGTAAGATAACCTCCATTTCTCTAAGTTATCCTCATAAATCTAGGCAGCATTTGCTTGGCTCATTATCAGATAAATGTTCTTGCTTTTGCCAAATTAATGTAAAGATTCCACTATTCTATCGTATCACTCCTATATCCAGCCTATGCAAGATATTGATAGGGCTTTCAATTCCTAGAAAGTCTGCAAATTAATTATTAACAAAATAATTGATTTAGTTCTTTTGTCGTCCACATCTCCTGTAGATGGTCATGCAAAATTCAAAAAAGGGGCTAGATTTCAAGTCCGAAATACTTAAGGTGGGTTATGGAACTATTACAGGAAAAATAAAAATGAAAAAGATCATCCACCAAAAATAAGTAAAAACCACTCAGCAGTATTGCTACTAGCTATAACCATACATTTTTATCTTTCCGATTAGCAAAGATCATGTACTCCAAGAGTATAAAATTAAGTTAGCAAGTAACAATAAGTACGAGTGATACTTTGAAAACTGCAAAAGGCCCAAGACAAGATAATATTATTTGTATCAGATAAAACAGAAAAGAAAATGGATTCACTAACCTGTCATTTACTCCTGCAAGCATCACATACTCAAATAGAACTTTATAGTTATTTTTAAACTTTAGTTCCTCCCGAAGGGTATTAAGAAGCAAGTCTAAATTATGCTTTCGATTAATTGGCATAATCCAGTTCCTGACCTGCACAATTTATTGGTGAAAGAGAAAATCAGTAATATGCGTGCATTTTTCCAGCATATAAAGATAGAGCACAAGCAAAATTTACCTCATCAGTTGTAGCATTCAGACTAACTGCTATAGCACAATTGGATTCACGGAGAAACCGCTTCAGCTGGGGGACAAGCCCACTTGTAGAAATGGTGACCTTCCGAGGACTGAAGTGAAGACCCTGATCATGCACCATAATATCTGCAGCTTTAATGACGTTTTCAATGTTCTGAAGTGGCTCTCCCATCCCCTGCAAATACACATTTCAAATGTTCAATGCAAATAATTAGGCTGATCAGGAATATAGTTTCTTTCACTTAGATAATCACGAGGTATATAAATATATAAATAATGGATTTATTCTCTTCTTCATGATATAAAATAAGCAAGCTAGGGAATCTTTTCTAGAATAAATGCCCACAGCTCTTAAATTTAAATGTGCAATAGAAGATTAGGATGGTCCAGCTTGACCAGAAACAACAATGAGAACAAATCCTCATTTTTTTGTTTACCGACAAATTGTGAAAATAGCACTGATTTGCCAGCAGCCTTTACACTGGACCAAGAATATTGGTATATTTCCCACGTGGAAATGCTTTCTTTTTATTCTCACTGTCAACTGGAAAGTTCTCTTGATCATGCACTTACCATAAATACAACATTTGTGATTGAACTGGCTTCACTCGCAACAAGACGCTGTGTGAAAACAACCTGGTCTACAATCTCAGCAGTGGTCAGGTGTCTCTTCAAACCCATCCTACATATTGGATCGATGTATCAATAAGATGCACATTGGAGGAACAAGAACACAAATAACATAAGACCGCAAATTCAGATAAGTAAGACCAAAGCTTGCCTGCCAGTGTAGCAGAACTGACAATTCATAGCACAGCCCACTTGACTTGAAACACATACTGTTGTCCTGCCTCTATCACAAGGTATGATAACAGTTTCTATTACCAGTTCATCTTCCAACCTAAATAAAATCTGCAATTTCCTGTGAGTTTCAAAATCAATGAGAAGATACTGCAGCTGCCAAAAGCTATGTCAAACTCAACCATAAGAGAGCAAAATTACAACTGATGATAGCTTCAGTTACCTTCCTAGTTCCATCAGATGCTGTACGAACATCTTCCAAGGTTATTGCCCTAAATTCAGCATGTTCACTCAACATTTTCTTAAAATCCTTATTCAAACCTGCATAACATTAACAATAAGTAGAGAATTCACAAGTAAAGACCCAAAAGTTCCTCTCCTGTGAACAAAAATATTCAATTTTGCAAGTACCTTCTAATTCATCATGATGTGCACAAGTATTGTTACCATAAAGGCGCTTCCAAAGCATCATAGCCTGACCAGGTCTAAATCCATGAGACTGCACCCATTTCTGGTACAATAGATTCTCACAGTTAGATATATAAAAATCTTAACTTTAGTACCAAATAAAAATCAAATAATAAACTTAAAACAAATAACGAAACATACTTCAAGCTCGGTGTAACTCATTCCCTTGAGGAGCACCTTCGCACCCTTCTGTAGAGTAGGATTCATGTCACCACTTTCTACAAAAATAAACCCACAAAAGTAAGTACACAAATTAAGTTCAAATCCAATATAGAGAAATTGCGATATGATTTGTACACTTACCCATATCGACAAGAGGGAGAGGCAACAAATAAGCGGCGGTGGAAAGGGAGCGGCGGGTGGAAGATAAAAGAGAATTGAGGTGATTCGGCGGCGGCGGCAGAGACAAAGGAAGATGTTTTAGAGAAGGAAAGGAGAGATATTTACGGTGAAGATAAGGGTTTGAAAGGGTAGAAGATGAATAAGCCATTGACATTGGAGTGTGATTTACAAGAAGAACCGCTTGCGCCCGCCTCATCCACAAACAACCCATCTCCATTGGCTCAGTATTGGCCGGAAGGGTCCAAGAAAATTTGCCTATACCGCGAGATTGCTCGCCTATCAAGTTAAATCACGTTAAAGTGGGATCGGTCACTCTTTCCTTGGACCGTCGCTCCACTTCAATTTTTTTTTTATTGATAATATTATAAAAAAAACTATTACTTTAAAAAAAAAAATTGAATTATTAGTTTTCTATTTCTTCTTTTATCATTTTATTTTATTTTTCATTTTTTTGGCCTTTTCTATTTGCCTTCCAGCATTAATTTTTCTCCATTCAAAATTTCAATTCTAAAATTATGAAATTTAATGTGTAAAATTATAATTTTATTTATCGGGAGTTAATTTTAAGTTAGAATAATTCTAAAAAAATAATTATTAAAAAATAAATTTATCCAACCTGATTAGAAAAATATAAATTCATTATTTAAGAGGTGCACGACCAGAAAAATTATTTTTACAAATAAATAATTTAAAAAAATTTAAATATTAGTACCTTTTATCCAAACAAAAAATTAAATTAAAAACATTTAATAAATTTATTAAATTTTAATTAAAAAAAAAATTATATGGGACTATAAGTGGAACTTAAAATGGGACTCGTCATTGGAGTAAGGAGTCCCATTTTCTGTGATGTGTCACTAAAATGGATTTCACATAAGTGGGATTTGGGACTCTCTCGCTGCGGATGCACTAATGGTTTTTTGTTCAATTTTATCTAGATGGTTTTAAAAATTGATATCGATTTGCCATTTTTTTTACATTGTTAGATGAAGATAACGATGCCAATGTGGCACACATGTGCATAAAATATAAACATCCACATCATGAATAGAACACATTCTCTACTAATTTTAACATTTAAAGTTACTATTTTGCCTTTAATGTTTTTAAAAATTAATTACTAATTTTGCTCTGAACGTTATCTAAAGAATAGCTATTTTGCTCTTTAATTTTTTTTAATCTGCACAAAATTTGTAAGAAAATACTTATATTTAATTCACACTTTATTTTTTATTACATTTTAAAAATAAATTATAAATTTCTATATAAAAGTAATCATAAAGAAATATTTTATAACAAAAGTTTTTTTTTTATAAACATTGAGAACATATATTAAAATTAAAATATGGAATTGTATTATACAATTTTTTATCTAATTTTATAATTAGTAAAAATATTAATTCTAAAATGGTCAATAACTTTCTATAAAAATTTTAAACTATAGAAGAAAATGGATTAAAATAATAATTTTTTATTTTAGTACAATTACTTTTGAAATATAGTAGAATACAAACTATAAATTAATATAATAAATTTTTAAAAAAATTGGGTAGATGCAAAAATAAAAAAAAAAAACAAATGTGAAAAACATCTATAAGAATATAATAGATAATAGTGGCAAATGAGCAGGTCATAAATGAGTCAAAAACATATTAGTTATAAATAGACCAATGTCTAAATGGGTTTGATGAGTTTGAATCGATCCATTTGACTCGTATTTTTAGTAAAAAATAATTCTCGATATAATAATGGTATATTAAAATGACTACTATAAAAAATGTTGGTTTAAAGGGGTCGAGTGGAGATTGAAATGAGCCGAGATTTGGGTCAATCCATTTAATTAAATTTTTAACGAAAAATAATTATCGATATAATAACAGAATGCTGTTGGTCCAGATAGATCGGGTGGAGGCCTAAATGAGCTAAGATTTGGGTCGACCCATTTATCCCAAATTTTTAATGAAAAATAATTCTCGATAAAATAACGAGATACTAAAATGACAAATAGAAAAAATATTAGTTTAAATGGGTCGGATGAAAGTTCAAATGGATCGAGATATGGGTTGACCTATTTGATCTATATTTTTAATGAAAAATAATTTTTAATATAATAACAGGATATTAAAATGACTATTATAAAAAATGTTGAGCTAAATGGGTTGGATGGCCCAATGGACCGAGATATGGATCAACCCATTTGATCAATTTTTAACAAAAAATAATTTTAGATATAATAACGGAATACTAAAAGGACTAATATAAAAAATATTAGCCCAAATAGGTCATATGGAGGTCCAAATGGATCGAGACGCTGAGCAATTCATTTGATTAATTTTTAACAAAAAATAATTATCAATATAATAACGGAATACCAAAATAATTATTATAAAAAATATTAACTTAAATGGATCAAGTAGTCCAAATAGGTCGGATAGAAGTCTAAACGGACCAAAATGTGCATAAACCCATTTGACTTACTTTTTAATGAAATTAACCTACAATATAATATAGTAAAAAAATGACACAAATAAATTGAATGATGACCCGAATTAACTAAGATACGAGTCAATCCGTTTGATCGATTTTTTAATATTATATTAACAACATTTTATATTAGATATTAGTAATTGGGACAAAGATTTGATTAGCGTTTTTTGAAAAAGTTTTTACAAAAAAAGGGTTGTTTGGAAAATAATTCTGGAGGTGGAGTTGAGTTAGAAACCGCAGGTGTCAGCTGCGGCTTCTAACGGAAAGCTGCGGCATCCATAGGGGCAGCTTTGTGCTGTCCCTTAATTTAAGTAAAGGGGCAGCAGGCAAACCTGCCGCCTGCTGCCCCTTTATTTTATATATATATATATATATATATATATATATATAATATTTTTTATTATTAAATTATTATTTAAAAAAAAAACAATCCTTTATATATATATATATATATATATATATATATATATATATATATATATAAAGGATTGTTTTTTTTAAATAATAATTTAATAATAAATAATATTAATAATATAATAAAATAGAATTATAATAGAGATAAAATAAATATAATTATAATAGAATAATATTTAAATAATATACAAAAAATGAAACGTTATTTTTTAATTGTCTAATTATGAATTTTAGAAAAATATTAAAATTGCATAAAGTTTTAACATTTTTCTTGTATTTTTATTTTTTATGCGTAAGGTAGAAAATTTATAGATAGTATAATATAAAGATTTTATAAGTAATTAAAACAAACAATTTAGTGCAAAAAAATAATTAAGAAATATAAATTTTCATAAATGCATAAAACAATTAACATATGCTATGTATATGTATTAATTAAAAAAAATAAAAAATAATAATAACATATATTTTTTTAAAAAATACTAATAGTGATAAAAAAAATTATGTAATATATATTACATATTATTAAAATATTATAATTATATTTATTTTATCTCTATTATAATTCTATTTTATTATAATATTAATATTATTTATTATTAAATTATTATTTTTAAAAAAATAGTCATTTATATATATATAAAATAAAGTGGCAGCAGGCGGCAGGTTTGCGTGCTGCCCCTTTACTTAAATTAAGGGGTAGCTTTGCGGCATCCTTCAACAAAAAGAGACCCACTTGCCTGCTGCCCCTACGAATCCTTCAACAAAAAGGGACCCACGCCGTCAGACGCCGCAGCTGACACCTGCGGCTTCTAACTTAACCCCATTCCCGAAATTTTTTTCCAAACAACTCTATTTTCGTAAAATTTTTTTCAAAAAACTATAATCAAATCTTTGTCCCTTAGTAATTCAAGTAAAAATCAAAATTTACATTCATATGGGATTCTATCAAAATTTAGACTCACGTGATACAACTTTAAAAACAAGTCAATATATATATATATATATATATATATATATATATATTATTCAATTAATTTCGACATAGTTGGTCCAATTCTCTTCCTCCTCTACACCTTTACCTCGACTCCAAACGGTGAAATCGAATTAGTTACAACAAGAAGAAATTTCAGCCAATTCTGATCCGATTTACATGATCTTTAACTAAATCAAACTAAAATGGCCAATAAACTACACATATCCCCATCTTCAAGATCCAGATCTCCAACTCTTCTCTTCATTATCTCTTTCTTTGCTCTCTGTCTTCTCTTCCTCTTATACTCCTCCTTGCAAACCCCAAATCCCTTTCTACATCCCAATTCGAATCTCGCAATCAAACCCGAAACCTCCTTTCTCACTTCTCTTGACCATTTTCTCACTGTGAGAGCTCTTAGATCCCCTCCTACTCGCGATGATACTGTTCATCAAATGACTGAATAGAACTGGATACTGTTCATCAAGTGACTGAACAGGACTGGATGGAGAGAGAGAGAGAGACAATAATGTTCATCAAGTGACTGAACTGGACTGGATGGAGAGAGAGAAGGGGGCACAACAACGTGAAAATGAAGGGGAAGTGGAGGCCCATTGCGCGTTTGCTAAATGCCCCAAACGGGTTTAGTTTTAAAGATGTTGGTTTTCGGTGGGCTTAAATAGGCATTTTTTTAAGAGGAAATTACACCAAATAACAGGTTTTTGACTTTTTTTTCAAAAATATATCCTTTTTTTAAAATCTTTCATAAATATAACTTTTTAAATTTTTATTTTCAAAAATACCACTTTTTTCCTTCCTCTTGTTCTTCCAGCCGTTCTTGTTCTCTTCCTCTGTTTTCTCCTTCAAAACCTCTGATAAACCACTATTGTAATCAATAAAGCCACGAAAAAGGACATAGAAGCTCTTGAGGCTGAGGATGAGCCTCTACTAAAATCAAATAAAGCCATAAAAAAGACCATGTGGTACTGGAAACAGCAACTCTTCGCCGAAGCCAACTCTGGCTCCGCCTTGGACTAACTTGCTAGACTCAAGCTCATCTACGGTGAGACACCACCGCCCACAACTGATACTCTTTTTCTCTATATTTTTCGTTTTCAGAGCCATAAATCAGAATCTGAAATTGTAATCAATTTTGGGTTTTGGTTGTTGAATTTTCAATTTTAGCTGTAATTAGAAGCTTCTGATTGGTGAAACTGTATGAAAATTCTGAATTGAAGTAACCAAAAGTAAAATATGATTAAAAAGGAAATTTCACAATTAAAGGGGTTTACCGAAAAAGTTGTCTTTATTAACTCTTATTTTAAGCATAAAATTAAACTTTGAATGATAATCCTTGTAATGATGCTATGGTCTTTTTTAATGAATGGAGAGAAGTCAATTCCAAAATTTTGTATGGTTTTGCTGATGTTTCGGTGACAGATCAACAGAAAGTGATAGGTGATGGTTCGGGTTGGGTTTGCTCAAGAGATGTTTCGATTTTTAGGTCTGATGGTTGTAGTGGTTTTGCAACATGAAAATGGAGGTTTTCTATACTCAATTTCAGATTGGCTTCATGGTATTTTGGACCCTCAAATGGCGGAAGCTATGGCAATTCATATTGCCTTGAATTGGATCATCAATAATCCTCCTAGTTCTGGTATGCTTGTTTCTGATGCTCTAAATGGGTTCAGTTCTTGAAGCATATTAATAGTGATTTTCAAAACTGGGAGTTGTTATTCATGATGCTTAAGCATGTTAATGTCGGATGGTGCTTCTCATTGGGTACTAGTGGTGGTGATAAGTCCAATAGGAAGTTCGCAAGAGTGAGCTAAAAACTGCGAAAGAAGTGAAAAACATCCAGCATGACTGGGAATTGCTTTTCTACTGAAGCCCCCTGACTATTACAGTTCATATAAAAATAGTTATTATATATGGTGGGAGCATAAACAGCATCAATGTGCCTCTTATTGTCGGTCACCTCAGATTATTTGCTACGATATAAGGTAAAATTTGCCTTTGTAGGCTATGGGATGTGCTGATTCTGTTACATCTTTAGAATTCCCATTAATGAGGGCAAGTTTCATGTTGACAAGGTAGGCATAAGTTATTACAATTTTGTACCAGTTTTGTTTTCTCTTTTAAGCCAATTCAAACAACATTATGGTGTACAGGTGTTAGCTCATAGGATTTATGGTTACTTTTTCTTTTACTTAAATAATGTAAATGTATATTTAAATTCTGTATTTTTTCATGTATGTGATTATGCTGTACAATTTAATTGGAACACCTTCTCAATATCAGGTTTCATTGTTGGGATTTTTCATATATTGACTGGTTTTATGAGGGTAGCTATTTTTCATATATTGGCTGGTTTTACGAGGGTAGCTATTACTATCTTAGAAACTTCTCATGTGCACCGGCTCATTTGACATAGCATCCAGTATGAAAAGGTACTATAAATACATTTTAAAAGTTTGAAAAGAATGCAAGTGCAAAGGGGAATGCTCAAATTGATGTGGATGTGTGTTATTAATGCATAGATTTCTGTTTTTGAGACTGCAAATGCTATATTAAAGCAAGTTAAAGGAACTTGAGATTTTTACTCATAATAATAAGCAGAGAACAAAGGCATTTCATTTACAAATAAGCTACACAACCTAGAATTTTTACTCAGAATTATATTTCTATCTATGAATGGTTGATGGCTAAGTGTAGGTTTTGCATCAGACTATGAAATTGATTATGAGCTAATATATGTGGATTTTATGGCTATGTCTATACTGTGGAGCATAGGTTTATATTGAGGTGAACGTTTTGTTGGGTTTATCATGGTACATACACATCTTGGAATGTGGGCATATAAAATTATAATGAATTCCTATTTTTATGTTTTTTTTCTGATTTCTTCTGCACAGAAACGCATGGCTTGTAATCGATTTTCCTTCCCTTTTAGGTTTGGCCTGTCAGTGATAGGGATTGGGAAGGTAATTAGCATGTTTGTGCATTAAATATCATCATTCTTGTTTTGGCTAAATCACTAAATTAAAAAATCCTATGGCATGATATATAGATATCTGCATCTCAATTCTTATTAAATCTAGAAATATATGGGAAATGAATGTCTCAATTTATCAACCGTCATTACTTGGGGAGTCATAAATCAATGAATAAGAAAAGTAGAATTGTAGCCCCAAGGTCCTTATTCATGTTAATTGGCATTTTTGCACTCTCATTGTCTCTTTTGATCCCTTCTATTCCATGGCATAATTGTGGTGCTACTGAGTGATGAGAACGAAATCCAATTTCACCTGGCATGGAAGTCCTAATTAACTTATACTAACTCTTTTAATTTAATTTTTCCTAGCATAATGTCATGTTCAAATTCTATTTTCTATTATTTGCTCCACTGAATGTCAAAATGAGTTGATTTTGTAAATGTAATATTTCTATAAAATATTTATTTTTAAATTAGTACACGAGCTTTACACAATAAATTTCTGGCAGAGTTGTTGATTTTCATTTACCCTTAGCTATCTTAGCAAGTTTAATTTCCCTGCTCTAGGCCAATATGATTATCCAATTCTTCCCTTTGCTTATTACATCTTAAAAGAATGAGTATTGCAGCAGACTATACACAACCTAAATCTGCATAATATTTTTTTTTTATAATTTTCCATAACATTAGATAATGTATAAGCATAAAATATTCATTTTTATTTTCCATTTGCTCGGACATTATAGCACACCCCTAAAAGAATCAGAAAGTATTGAAAGGCGTTAAAAATAAAATATTGAAAGGCAAACATTGAAACTCCAAATGAATTTTTTTTAGCAAAAAATGAGTAAAATGCTTATGAACAACGAAATCACAAGGTTTCATTCAATAAAAATAAAGTTACGTCATCAAAGAGAAGGAAAATGCTAAAAAGTTAACAATTCTATTTTTGTTGTTGTTGTTGATCACATCAATTAGAATCGAACCATGAATCCTCTGCATATGGAAGCTTAGAGCTCCTTAGTTAACCCTGCAGAATGTCAAAACAAAAGTAGCAAAATAGATATTGCAGAAACTCTTTCCAAAAAGTAATAATAACATAAGATCTCTTCAGAGTATATTGCTGTTTTTATCTTTTTGTTCCCCTTTTTAATAACCTTTACAAAAACTATGAAATGATTTTCTTTTTTTGCTTTTTGAAGATGTAAAAGTCCTAGGTCCCCCCTCCAGGCAAAAGACCACAGGAATGCAAAGTAAAGATGGAATTTCTAAACCTTTGCAGCAAGAGTAAATTTAAATTTCTAAACTCTTTTACGGTATTATAACATGCAATAGTATTTACATTATTTTTCTTTTTTCTATTTCAAGTCTACTTTACTCATCCAATGCCCATAAAAAAATGAATAAAGAAATTAAATTAATGAATAATATACATCTAGTTTACTCATATTATACAACAAATACATATCTAATATACGCACAATATGCATTTAATATACGCACAATATACATCTAGTATATGCATAATATACATCAAGTACACATCTAATATACGCACGATATACATCTAGTATACGCATAGTATACAGCAAGTACACATCTAGTGTACGCACGATATACATCTAGTGTACGCACGATATACAACAAGTACACATTTAATGTACGCACGATATACATCTAATATACACATAGTATACAATAAGTACACATCTAGTATACGTATAATATACAACAAGTACACATCTAATATACGCACAATATACATTTAGTATACGCATAGTATACGACATATATACATCGAATATACGTATAATATACATCGAATATACACATAGTATATAGCAAGTACACATTTAGTACGTACAATATACATCTAATATATGCATAGTATACAGCAAGTACACATCTAGTATACGCATAATATACCGCAAGTACACATCTAGTATATGTACAATATACATCTAGCATACGCATCGTATACAATATGTACACATCTAATATACGCACAATATATATCTAGTATACGCATAGTATACAATATGTACACATCTAATATACGCAAAATATACATCTAGTATACGCATAGTATACAACATGTACACATCTAATAAATATACAATATACATCTAATATATGCATAGTATACGACATGTACACATCTAATATACGTATAATATAGCAATTACACATCTAGTATAATGATCACACACATTGCTGATTACACAAGTATGAAGAGGAAGAAACTATAAATTAGGTGGACACCCACTCTTTCAATTTTGTCATTTTTAATTTATTCCAATCCAAAACTCAACTCATCTCTACTTCTGCTGCATTTCATTTTCATTTTAATTATTGAAATATCTATCTATACATTATATTATTACTATAAAAATACCTCTGTGTTTAGTGGCCAATTCAATTTACTATAAGCACTGACATGAAAAAAGTAAATTAATTAATGATATGTTGCTTAATTCCTAATTGTACAACATGATCAATTGATCATCCAACCTAATATCCAGATCAAGAGATGTGATAATAATAATAATAATCAGCATTTATCCTGTACTTTATTCTTATTTTTCTTATATGTCTAATAACTATATGTTATCCACATGCAGATATCTTTTCTTTATTAAATATCTGATTGGAATCCCAAGCATAATCATGCTATTTTTTACTTCTATTTCTTCATACTTTCAACAAATATCTCATCAGAAGGTAATGGACCAAATTTTCGTTATCAATTATAGCACAAGTTTTTCATCAGATATTGGTCTTGCAAATATTTTTCTATAAAGAAGATTGCCAGATTGAAATTAGAAAAATGCTATTGATTGGCAGTGGTCTAAAATGTTGCAGATCCAAAGATGTATAAAAGAGTAGTTGAAAAACATAAACATAAACCAATATTTGCATATTATAACAAATAGAAAGGATTTTTAAGATTGCAGATAATATTTCTAGATTTTATTTTGCTGCCTCCTTTATGTTTTTCATACTGCTGTTGAAAATGAAATTCCAATTCTAGTTATGATTTCAAATGATAACAGATAGGAATAAAAAGTAAGAAACCTTAATATTATACAATTCTAAACACAGTTTTTCCAACCAATTATTAGCTAAAAAGGTTTAAGTATCCAATTCTAGAAACCATTCAGATTCTTGTGGTGGTGGGTCCATCTGATAGTGGCAGAAGCAGGAGCTTGTTGGTGTTTTGCAATTTGCAAATAAACCATATGCCTACAAACCTTGCAAGCCCAGAATTTTACTCATGGAAGAAAGGTTAATTAATTACTCTAATTTACTTTTATTTTATTTTTTTATAGAGGATGAAGGAAAGCCCCAGCATTTAACGTTGAGTTATTTAATTAGGAACATCTTAATCCATTATTTATTCTGATTTGTTTTTGTTTGTGCATATGTGCAACCAAACAATTCCAAAGCTTGAATGCATGATTAAATACAACACAATGAGGACATTGACAATGAAATTAGAATTAAGAAGATTTTTTTGGGGACTTGCCATCTAAATTAAAATTCGATGTGATATTACAACAAACAGTTCATAAATGTTAAAGAAGACAAAGGCGAAAAGAATTCTTACCAGTTAAGTTTTCCTTAAGCTTAGAATGGGAAGTGAGACTTAGTGATCCAGAAATCAGTAGGAAGGTGAGAGTGAAAATGAGAGGCGGAAGGAGAAAGAGATGATGAAAGAAGTAAGAGGTGGTCGATAAACTGATCGGCGGTGGTCGAGAGGAGTTAATCGCTAGGGCAGAATTCGGAGGAAGAGGGAATCGGCTGGTAGAAAACGAGAGGGATACTTTTGAAGTTAGGGTGAAAAAAGGTAAAGTGGTATTTGTGAAAAACTTTTTGGTTAAAATTGTTATAAAAAAGTTAAAATGTTTTATTTTGTAAAAGTTGTATTATTGTGTGTTTTTTTTGTTATTTTTTTTTTTTGTATATTTGTGTAAAGAGTCCTTTTTTTAATTGAGCGGGTTTGATTCTATTTTATTGAGCGTTTATTGACCGGATTAGGGAGGGCTTTTGGGCTTGCTCTAAATTTGATAGGTCTAATAATAAATATAAAATATAAAATACTTATAAATTTTAATGAAATAAATCTTTTCTCTTTAACTAACAAATGATGACTTCACTATCGAAGGTTTTCTCGACAGAAATACATTGGTGTTTTATTTTTAGGTGATAAGAGTTACTAGACCGTCATTACTAATTGACTAATTAAAAAAAATAATAAGGACACATACACTTGATTGTTATTGACAAATAAAAAAACCGAAATCACAAGAAACAAATCCAAACTCCAAGCATCTTACATTCAGGAAAAAGAAAAAGAAAAGTCCAAACTCCAAGCAGCAGCAGCCTGAGTGTAGCTCACTCTTATTTGACAAGAAATAAATCCAAACTCCCAAGCATCTTACAGAAGGAAAAAGAAATATCCAAACTCCAAGGAGCCGCCTGATCAGTGTGGTTCACTCTTTTTTGTTGGCAAACACCAAGGCATCAACCGCGCAAAATGGAATGATTAGAGTGACAAATGGAATCAACCGCACAAAAAATCCAAGCGCATTGTTCGCATAATACTCTTCATTTATGTCTTTCCATTTATTTTCATGCATTTTCTTAATTCCTTCAATTGCTTCTTCTTTCGACACACCGTATTGTTTAATGTAACATTGCACTGCTAAATTACAATCTCCCCTCTCTTTTTTATTCTCAACCTATACATTCATACATACATATGTATTTTAGTATGGTTAATTAGGAATTCGCTATATCTACTAAGATAATTCATCAAATGATGGAACACTCTTATAGTTAAATAACCATCTACCTCTTTCAAGTAGCATCTCGTGATTTTTTTGAACTACAATGAGAATTAATTGCAAAATTAATTAATGAATAAATAGTTGACTATGTACTTGTATTTAAAAATAATGTTAACAAATTAAATTAAATATATCCATTCCAAAACTCATTTTCAATCTCTCATCTCTCTCTTTTTCTTTTCCAAATATATAGAGTTCAATTAATTTTTATGAAAAAAATTAATCACTTCTATGCATCCTAAGTGTCAAACTAGTTATCGCTTTGAAAATCGCTATTTAGCAACGAAAAATTTTCCGTCGCTAATTTTTATTAATTAAAATTTTTAGTAAATTTTAACGGCGAAAATTAATTTTCGTAGCTAAATAGCGACATAAGTTAACTTCTGTTGCTAAAAAATATTAATTGATTTTTTTTAAAAATTTTAGCTATGAAATTTATTTTTGTCGCTAATTTTTAGCGACATAAGTTATTTTTTATAGCTAAATAGCGACGGCAACTAACTTCGTCGCTAAAAAGATAATTAATGTTTTGTATTTTTTATGGACGGAATTTAAAAACTTTATATATAAAAAATTTTCTGACACTCTATTTTTCTAAATAAATTTACTGTAGCACAAGTTTTCTAAATATCTTGGTAAATATATATATATATATATATATATATATATATATATATATATATATATATATATATATATATATTTATATAAGATTGGTTAGCTAGTAAAGAAATAATTCTAACGTAACAACATATTATTATTATTATGTGTGGGAATTTTGTCTCTTTATTTTTATAACTTCTTATATAAAATTGTGTCTCTATGTTGATATAGAAATAAAACTTTTTTGCAAGCTGAAACATACATAGAATTAACGCATGTCAATTTTCAACATATCAAACTTTAAAATATTTATTCCTCTTGGATAAAGAAAATAAAAACAGATGACCAGATCGAATTTAAGCAGAATTAATCTCTAATGACTAATGGTTTTGGCTTAATTAAGAAGAACATGTAATGGGAATCAAGTGTAGATCATTTTTCCTTCTCACTGCAGATCCAAAACGTTCGGTCATATCAAGGCTTTCTGGGTTCATCCCATCAGGAAGTTTCCAATCAAAATGGTACAAAAGTTGAACAAGGGGAAGCTCAACATTAGCTATGCCAAATGCGATGCCAGGACAGATCCTTCTTCCAGCTCCAAATGGGATATACTCAAAATTATTCCCTTTGAAATCAACTGAACTCTCAATGAATCTCTCTGGATAAAATATCTCAGCTTCTTCCCAATGATTTGGGTCTCTTCCTATTGCCCAGGCATTCACAATAACTTTGGTTTCGATTGGTATTTCATATCCATTAATCTCACATCTCTCTCTGCTTTCTCTGGGAAGTAGCAAAGGAGCAGGAGGGTGCAGCCTTAGAGTTTCTTTGATTACTAACTTTAAGTACTTCAATTCATGAATGTCTGATTCATCCACATTTCCTTTACTAGCAAACACTCTCCTCACCTCTTCTTGTGCCTTCTGCATTACTCTCGGATTCCTAAGCATTTCAGACATCGCCCATTCTATTGTTGTCGATGACGTTTCACTGCCACCGATGAAAATGTCCTGAAATAGAATTAACATTAAACATCATCAGAAACAAGAAAAGGGTTTATATATATGTAGATAAAAAAACAGGGCAATGACTAACCTGGATGACCGCTTTGATGTTTTCGTTTGTCAATGGAAATTCAAGATCTCCATTCTCTTGAAGCCTTAAAAGCGCCTGAAGAAGATTATCTTCTTCTTTCGATGTTTCTTTTCGAGCTTTGCAATCATCAATGATGTTTTCTAATATCCTGTCCGCTTGCTTATGCAGCCGCATAAGTTTGGACCTCATTCCAGAAGTCACTAGAAGCAATTTAGTAGAAGGAAATAAATCTGCTAGACTAAATCCTCCTGCAACTTCTAGAATTTTCTGAGCAAGTGGTATAAATTTCTCCTGATCCTTACATTTATCACCAAGAGTGGCCCGCCCAACAATTCCATGGTTTAAAGAAAATAACTTCCTGCTCAAATTGAAAGGCTTCCCTGCACAAGAAGATATTGTATTAATCAGATTGGATACCTCTTCTTCCCTAATTGATCTGAAAGATTGAACACGCTTCACGCTTAGCAATTCATGGGCGCAAATTTTTCTTAGCTGTCTCCAGTAATCTGAACATGGTGAAAATCCAATATCTGAGCAATCATATAAAATAATGCTAGCAGCTAAGAGGAAAGGCCTCTGAGCAAAGACGATATCATAAGTTTTCATAACTAGTTTAGCAGCTTCGGGGGATGAAATGACAATGTTGGAAACTTCACCGAGCTGAAGATGCATAATGCTTCCATATTTGATGGCCAGGTCTCTAAGGCGTCGATGGGGTAGAGAGCCAACAAGCATATGAATATTTCCTATAATAGGCAGCTTTTTTGGTCCTGGAGGAAGATTTGGAGAGGTAGATTGATCGGTTTTTGATGTTTTCAATATTCTGAGCACCATAAGGATGAAGAAAAGGGAAATGAATAATGCAGGAAGGGACAGGAATTGATTTTCCATCACTGGAATTTGATTACAGGGGGTTCTGAATTATGCTTCTGTTAATAAAATGCTTCACACCCTTATTCATATAAAATGTTTTATTTTTTTTATTTACTTTTGTTAATAATTAATTTACCTATGGCTGGAAATCGGCTGGACAAATTTGTTTTATATATTTTATGTACAAATTTTGTCCTAGACATTGTCAAGATAAGTTTAATGGATCTGGACAATAATGTATTGGAATCCATATAATTGAAAAATAATAAGGGTGGTGATTAACATGCATAAATGGTAATCAATGTTATTAAAGGAGGTTTTTTTAGAAGCTACCTACCACGTGAAATTCACACTTATATTATACTCCCTTCGTCCCACTTTAAAAGACTGTTTTTCCTTTTTTATTTGTCATACTCCAAATATTTTTTTCGCAATTTAAGAAAGAAATTTACGTATTTATCCCTATTTATTATATAATTTATTAAATATATATCACTTACTTTTTCTTTTCCCAATGTAATAAATAAGGATATTTTTGTCATTTTATATTATTTTTTTATGAAATTGATGTATTTCAATTATTTTTTTAATTACCGTGAAAAAAAATAATAGCCTTTTAAAGTGGGACGGAGAGAGTATATGAACAAGTTGTGATTCTCACACAAGCTTCACAAAAGCTTAAAGAATTAAACAAACAATTAAATCCTTAATACCATGGGATGGATGAGCTGGATATTGTTTGCATTAGTCATGAAGGGAAAGTGTTCTGATCGAGATTTACAAGTTGGGTTTATTTTAGTTCGAGATTCTGTAATTTGGGATGATATATTGTTGGGGCATGGCGTGGTGTATTTTAGTTTATAGAGGATAATGATTCCTTCAAACTTCTTAATTTTATATATTTTTTCTGTCAGAGAACAACATTTAACGTGGCCAAATTTTATTTTTGTACCCAAAGTCTTGTCCACATATAGTTCATGAGTTTCTTCATGGAATCAAATTAACAAGTGGATTATAATTTCTTAACGGCTAGTTTTTTCAACTAATTATTTTTATTTAAAAACCAAAAGTGCAAAAATGCCTTTGAAATTTGCCAAAAAAAAAAAAGCAATTTCGCCCTATGTTTGTTTTGGTGCAATGTTACTCTTAATATTTGAAAATTATTGCAATTTTATTCCTAATCTAACAGAATTGTTAACTTTTTTTTCCATATTGAAACTGGAGAATGAAATTTTGAAGTTGAACAAGAAGATTGAAAGCCAATCAGATACTAACCAATAGATGACTATGCAATTCTAGGAAAGTGATAGGTATTCGGAGATGATGATGAGACTGACCGTGAGATGGAGATTTTAGTAAGTTCGAGAAATGTTAATGGGGTCGGTTTTGGGGGGTGATGCAAATACTTTATGCATTTATACTTGGTTGCTTCTGTTGGAAGGGGAATCAAAAATAACATAAACTGTATAATCTAATTCGTCTAATCCATTTTTCTCATAATTTTATTATATTATTATAACCCATATTGTAATACACCTCAAATTTTAGTTTTTGTGAATAGTGAATAGTATCACCCGGTGTGAATAGTACTACTTGAGGTTGAAAAAAGTTTTCTTCGATCATTGGAAAGCACAATTCATCAGAAATCCGAGAATGTAATTTGAGGTGGAGTTGAGTTTAAGTAAGCCTTTAAAAATCAGAAATTAAAAAAAGTCACGGTTCTGTTTAAATAGTAACTTTTTTTTTTCGAACACATGGAATCACTCCAAATATTATAAAAAAAATTTTGAAAGCAAAAAATAAATTTCTAGATTGAGACAGAAAAATAAATTATTGGAGCAGTAAATATTCTATTGGACTGGAAAAAATTATCGAAACAATATCGTTTTGACACAAAAAATTTTGTGCACTCCTAGGAATATTTTTCAGTATTTTTGGACATATTTTTATAGAAAAATACAAAGAAAAAAAATGGACCAATAGGAGAATGAAAAATGGCACCATATTAGCCATACAATTGAAAAGTGCTTGGATCAATCATGGCCCTTCATTTTGGACTTGTTTGATATACCATAGAATTTTTAACATGTTCGTATAACTAAAATAAGAAAAAAAAACAACTAGGTCGCTGGGCAAACGAAGCCCTGGCTTTTTTTCTATAAATAGTGCCTCTTATGGGTTTGCTGTATACCAAAAGTTCACTTGTTCATTAGAGCAAAACAAAAAAAGTAAAGTTCACTTTTTTATTTTATCAAATCATATTTGATTTAGCTTTTTCTTCTGAAAATGGCAACACAAGATCAGCAAAACGTTTCCCGTCCATTTCCAGCTGTTCCACCAAACTTGTGGAATTATAATTCTGATTCATTTTTCTCTTCAGATTCAGTGAGATTAATATAGTTTATTTCATTTTTTTAAAATTAAATTTCTCATGCACCATGTTTTTTTAATCGTATTTTATGAAGTTGACATCTATTTCTTTTCTTGTTTTTCATAGGAATTTGAATCGTATACTCAAGAGGTAGAGGTGCTGAAAGGAAAAGTGAAAGATATGTTAATGGAATCAACAAAAAATCTAAGTCAAAACATTGACTTGATTAATTTGGTATGCCGTCTTGGTGTATCATATTATTTTGAAATTGAAATTGAGAACCAACTCAATCATATATTCATGTTGATTCAAAATTTCCATCAACACAATGATTATGACCTCTACACTCTCGCACTCTTATTTCGTATTTTACGACAACACGGATATAATATGTCATCCGGTAATAAAAGCTTACATATATATATATATATATATAATTGTTTTATATTCAGTTAAATTAATGAAATTATATGAAATATAAAATATAAAATGCAGACGTGTTCAAGAAATTCAAGAACAATGATGGAGAGTTCAAGAAAAGCATTGGCAGCGATGTGAAAGGCCTTCTTAGCTTATATGAAGCAACCTTTTTGAGTTTTCACGGGGAAGATGTATTAGATGAAGCCCTTGTTTTTACAAAGGAACATCTTGAAATCTTAGCTGAGAAATCAAGGCCTCATCTTTCTAAACATATTAAGGATGCTCTCTTTCTGCCGCTCCACCATGGAGTGGAAAGAATTAATGCTTTGAAATATATATCATTTTATGAATAAGAAGAGTCTCCAAACGAAACTCTCCTCAAGTTTGCCAAGTTGGATTTTAATCGATTACAATTATTATACAGAAAAGAGATATCATCAGTCTTTAAGTAAGTTTTGCGCATTAAAAGTACTTAAAAAGAAAGGTTTGAAAAAAAAAAACTTTATATATATATATAATGGTAATAATTTATGTGTGTATATATAATTGCAGGTGGTGATAATTTATGTGTGTATATATAATTGCAGGTGGTGGAAAGATATGAATCTTCTTGAAAACCTTCTTTATGCAAGAGATAGAATTATGGAATGCTATTTTTGGACACTTGGAAGTCTATCTGAGCCTCAATATTCTTTTGCTCGAGTAATCGGAACTAAGTATGCAAAAATGGTATCAGTTGTTGATGATACATTCGATTTTTATGGTACAATCGATGAGCTCAATCTTTTTACAAATGTTATTCAGAGGTTTGTTTGATATTTTTTGCCATTTATTTTTTATTTTTCATTTATATTTTTACAAATAAAGAGTTAGTTTGGTGGCCAACATAAAAAGAAAAAGAAAATGTTTGATGCATAAAATGCCATCTAAAGTTGTAAAAAAATAACATATTTCATCAAAATTTTGAATGTTTTTAGTTTATCCCCTAAATAAACACTAACCATAATAACTAATCACCTACTAATCTAAAAGGCTAACGTGAAGTATCGTTAGCGTTCAACGTGCTGCCCGTGTGTAAAATGAATTGCTTTGTTTTTGGCTGCTAAAGTGACATCAATCAATGCTTGTGTATAGGAGAATGTGAAACAAAAAAAAAATGTATATGCAATTCATTTCACACACTGGCAGAATGTGAGATTCAAATACTAGTTCATGTCAGTATTTTAGATCAACATGGTGGTTAGTTGTTATGGTTATTGTTTCTTTAGAGGATAAATTAAAAATATTCAAAATTTAGATATGAGATATGTTATTTTTTCCAATTTTAGGAGGTATTTTATGTATTTGACAAAAAGAAAAAGATGGTTACATAAGTAAGCTGATGGTTGCTGAAATACTTTAATCTCTAATAATTAGTTTCCTTCAAATTCAGGTGCTCAATCGATGCCATGGATAAACTACCAAATTATATGAAATTTCTTTACAAAACTATTTTGAATCTTTATCATGAAACAGAGAATGATGAAAATGAAGGAATCCGCCACAAAACCTATTTTGCGAAGGAGCAGGTAAATAAATAATTTCATTTATTTTGTTATTTTAATGAAAATAAATGTTTTTTAGACAATAAAACATTAAATATAAATAACATCTATAAACTAAGAAAAGAAATAATCTTTATTGGATTTACTTCTTGTTTTCTAATTCATAAGAGACCCAAAATATCTACACAATTTATTTTAAAAAAATAGCCACATTAAAAAAAATATGGCTATTTTTTTTAAATAAATTGCAATTAATTTTTCTTACCCTAAAATCATATCTGTGGTAGAAATTTTTTATGGTAGACGAAGAGAAAATTAATGACCTAATAATGGGTTAATTTTATTTATAATTACTGAATTTATGAGTTAATAACTGAATATTAATAAACTAAAAGATTTTTTCATAAAAACGACTGAATTTTGAATATATAGCTTAGAAAGTCATAAGATTCAGGTAAAAGTTTAATAGGAAAATTCAACTGGCATGCCACATCATCAAGGGTTATGACGTGGCAATCTAATCATCTGCCAAGTGTTGATATCACGTTACAAATTAGGTATTTGTCTGGCATAGATGGCGTGATTTATAAATTCGGTAACTATTGATGAAATTGAACCCCGAATAACAGTAATAATCATGGTTATTAAAATCGGACCGGCCGGTTGAACCGTGAACCGGTTGGTTCAATTGAATAAAACCGGATTGAAAAAACCGGGAAGAACCGGGTTGAACCGGCCAAAATCGGATCTAGTTTAAAATAATTAATAAAATAAGTATTTTTTTCATAAAAATAAAAAATAAATAATCTAATAAATTTTATTTAACAAATAATTGATTTTTTTACTATTTAATCACATTTGAACTTAATGAAAACAATATAATGATTTAATAATTCAATAAAATATAATAGAATAAAAAATGAATAAATTATTAAAATTTGTGAATTTAAAGATAATTTTCTATCATTTTTTTTAATTTCACCTACAGTTATTGAATTATTTAATTTTTAAATTAAAACTCATAAAATAAAATATTTTAACAGAAAATACCTAATCAATTAATAATTTTAAAAAAATAAAAGGTGAAAAATATTATTACTAATATATTTGAGGCATATGTTAAATGTTTTGATTGATTTTTTTAGTAGTAATATACTAATTAATAATATTTTAAAAAATATAAAAAAATCCGGTTGAATTCAGTCGAACCACGAACCCTCAGTCTTGCCGGTTCTTTATCCGGTCTGGTTTCAATAACATTGGTAATAATCATCATTGCATTTACTTCTTGTTTTTTAATAATTCATAACAGAACAAAAATATCTACACAATTTATCCAGAAAAGGAAAAAAAAATAGCTACATTAAAATGAAAGTTTATTGCAATTAATTTTCTTACCCTAAAATCATATTCCTGGGGGAGAAAATTAATGACCAAATAGTAATAACGAGTTCACAATTACCATGCATTAAAGTGATTAATTCTACATGTAAAAAAAGAAGAAGAAGAAGAAGAAGAAGTGATTAATTCTACTAAAGATTAATTGGATTCTGTATTATTTTATTCTATTTATCTTAAAAAGAGCGAGAGATTAAGTGGAGTTGGTCTGTCACCATAGTGCATGCTTAGAGGGAGGGTAATATGGTTGTCTAGATATGGCTTCAAGCTGCCTTTGGGTTTTCATCGTTTCACCCCTGCTCCTCCTACAGCTTCGGAACTAAGAATTTATATTTAGGAGAAGAAAAATAAATGTGTATTATTTTTTTAGATGGAAAATATAATTTGAAATGAAGATTATATTATTTTTAAGTATATAATAATCATAATAAAATTTTATATAATTTTGGGGAATTAGTACTAATTTTCTTGAAAAAATATAAAATTTTATGGATAAAAATGTAATATCATAAATTTCAGCGGTTAATACTAATTTTTCTAAAAAAAAAATGTCAAATTTCATGCATAAAAATTTAAATTTAAAAATTTCAAGGGCGGTAGTAGTCTCCTTGGGCCACCATGTAGTTCTCTTTGTCTTTATCTATCTGTTTCTTGTATGTTGCAGATATTATGGTATGTTTTCCTTTTTCAAAAAAAGAGAGGGAGGGGGGAGAGAGATTGAAAATGATGATTGGATTGGATTTAATTTAATTTATTAACATAAATTATTAAACTCAAGTCAACAATTTACTTATTCATTTATATTGCAACTCTTGTTGTAGTTCGAAAAAATCATCAGATGCTATTATGAAGAGGCAAAATGGATACTTAAGGATGAGCATGTTGCATCATTTGATGAATACGTGGAAAATGGATTAACTACAAGTACTTTTGGCATACTTCAAGCTGGAACCTTCATTGGAGTTGAAGAAGTTGGGGTGAAGGATTATGATCGGATGATAACTAATCCTAAACTATTTGACGCTGTCAAATTTATTGGTCGTTTGAAGAATGACATAATGCCCCATGGTTACGAGGTACTACGTACTTGTTATCTTAGTTTTTGTTTGATATAGCGAATTCCTAATTAACCATACTAAAATACATTTTCTATAGATTTATAATACGAAAGAGGGTGGAGATTGTAATTTGGGAGTGAAAAATTACATGAAACAGTACGGTATATCAGAAGAGGAAGCAATTGAAGAGATTAAGAAAATGTGCGACAATAAATGGAAAGACATAAATGAAGAATATTGCAAAAAGTCAAAGGAAGTTTCAAGAATTTTGCTGAAGCATTATGTGAACCATGCACGAGTCACTTATTTCGTTTACAAGAGTGTTGATTGCTATACGCACTCATCACATCTCAAGGATACCATTGAATCTTTGGTCGTCAACCCAATCCCACTCTAAGTTTCTGCTTGGAGTTTGGATTTATTTCTTATTTCAGCAAGATAATTTGTGAAAGCTTGATATGCCTCACCCCAATCGAATTGAAAGCTTGGAGTTTTTGAATGTTCAATTTTATGTTGGATCAAATAATAAGTTTGCTCACTGGTTCGCAGTTCAACCTGTTCGACCATTGGAATAACTAACTATATAAATTTAAATAATATAGGCTATTGATAACTTAATCAATTAATCAAGTAAATAGCTGCCAATTAATCAAGAACATATCTATTAAGAACAAAAAACCGTACCATATAGGCTATTAATCAAAATGATATACATGAATTTTAACTAATTAATTATAGAAATTTAAATGATTAAACAAATAATTAAATCCTTAATTACTTTTAAGCCAAATGCAGTGGATTAGAGTCAAATTTTGGAAAAAAAAAAAAAGAGTTTAATTTTATTAAAAAGATTTACTTAAGAAATTCTTGTAAAAATTAAAGGAAAAAAGTAGACGTTGAGGAGAGAAAAAAAAAGGGTAATGAGAATGAATAAGGTGAGCTACGGAGGGAAAGAAACATGTAAAGGACGTTTTATATTGTTAGAATTATGCTTACAGAACTAAATTAGTGGTTAATTTTACTCACGATTACTAAAGTTATATTCAAATAACAAAAATATAATGAAACAATTTTTGTTTTCTTAAAAATTACTGAACTTAGAACATGTAAGTAGAAAAATTATTTTGACCGTTATTCGGCAAAAGAACCATCGGAAAATCCAGCTGGTGCGTACACTCAGCACCTTCCTGCACACGTAACTTGACACGTGGCATGCCATATGAAAAAATGACATATAAGCATACCACTTGGCAAGCTGACTTGTCAAAATATTCACATGACATGCTTACATGTCATTTTTTTCACGTTGCATGCCACGTGTGCAGGAGGTGCTGAGTGTACACATGCCAGTTAGCCTTTCAAACGTTTCCTTCGTCGGAAAACGGTTAAAGTAACTTTTCTATATACATGTTCTAAGTTCAGTGATTTTTAATAGAACAAAATTTTTTTCATTATATTAATGTTATTTGATTATAAATTCAGTAATCATTAATGAAATTAACCCTCAAGTTAGCTGTTGCAACTCATGTGTTAGTGGATCGCTACTTTTGTCAGTGGATCATGTTTTAGTTTGTTAGCATATTTTGTCATATCTTTTCAAATATTTTCAGCATTATAAATGTAAGTTTGATTATCAAATAAATTAATTCCCTTTTGGCTGCATATTCTAGATCCTATCTCTAAAAATTTATTATGTTTCTCCTTAAAAAAACCAATAATTGGTATCAGAGTTGTCTTCTTACGGGATATGTGAGATGAAAACTGAAGCAAATTTTTCTCAAGTTGCTCCTCTTGTTTTTAATGGTGAAAACTACCAGCTTTGGACAGTAAAAATGGAGACCTACATGGATGCTCTAGATCTTTGGGAAGTTGTGGAAGAGGATTATGAAATTCCCCCGCTGTCAAACAATACCACTGTTGGTCATATCAAAAACCAAAAAGAAAGAAAAACCAAGAAGTCTAAAGCAAAAGTATGTCTATTTGCTGGCGTTTCAACAACAATTTTCACTGGAATCATGTCCCTCTAATTATCAAAAGAATTATGGGATTATCTCAAGGAATAAGGGAATTCAAGCTGCAAATGATGAAAGATTTATAAACTAGCAAGGAATACTCCAAAAAACTGTTCAACATAGTCAACAAGGTAAGGCTACTTGGCACTCCATTTCCTGATTCTTGAATTGTAGAAAAATTCTTATAACTGTTCTTGAAAGATATGAAGCAGCAATAACTTTAAAGAATATAAAAGATCCATCCAAGATTACTTTAGCGGAGTTATTAAATGCTTTGTAAGCTCAAGATCAAAGAATATGCTTATGAGGCAAGATTGTTATGTTGAAGGTGCTCTGTCAGCTAAGCACTAAGATGCTGAAAATCAAGCATCAAACAATGAAAATATAGCCCACAATCAGTTTCAAAGCAAAAGAAGAAATTCAACGAAAATCTATCCACCTTGCCATCACTATGGTAAAAAAGGTCATCAGCCATTCAAATGCTGAAAGGGGCCAGATGCAAAGTGCAACAAGTGTAATCCAGTTGGACATGAATATGTGATTTGCAATAATAATTTTCAAGAACAAGAGGTAAATGCCCAAGTTGTTGGTCAAGATGAAGACCATCTTTTTGTTGACTTTGTGGCTCACAAAAGTTGACAAATGAATTTGGCAACTTAAATTGAGAATCCCACATCGAGAATTCTATAAAAATGAGGAGGCTTAATCACTTATATAAGCAAGCTTCATTTGTTTAGTTTTCTCATCCCAAAATTGCCAATCTTTGTAAGGCAATTAGTAAATATTTCACTTGTATTATTTCTTTGAAATAGTGAAATATAATATTGGTAGTGTCCGAGGACGTAGGCATAATTGGCCAAACCTCGTTAAATTCTGGTGTTCTTTATTTGTCTATTTAATAGCTATTGTCGGGTATATTGTTAGGGAATTATTGTACTATTAAATTACTTAGAAAAATTCTGTTTTGGGAACTTTACCTTGTGTGATTTTTCAGTACAATCGTTTACGCTTTATTCACCTGCTCAATAGTGTTCGAGGTGAATTTGGTGAAAATCAACCCGAGTTTCCACAACAATAATATGGATGTGACATTTGAAGATGAAGATCTAGCTTTGATGTTGTTGGGATCCCTTCCTGAGGAGTTTGAATTTCTTGAAACGACTCTACTTCATGGGAGGCTGCTGTGACTCTCAGTGAAGTTTGTGCTGCCTTGTATAGTTATGAACTGAGAAAGAAAGACAAGAAAGAAAGCACAAGTGGAGCTACAAAAGCTCTAGTAGTGAGAGGTCGGTCGCAGAGCCAGACTAAAGGAAAGAATTGGAGATCGAAGTCAAGGCCCAAAGTGGGCAAAGACGAATGTGCCTTTTGTCGAGAAAAAGGGCATTGGAAGAAAAATTGTCCTAAGCTGAAATATAAGGGCAAACCTGATAAGGAAAAGGCTGTTGCAGATTCAAATGTAGCTGAGTGTAATGATGAAGACTCAGATTTCTCACTTGCTGTTACATCGTCAACGAGCTCTTCTAGTGTATGGCTGCTTGATTCAGGCTGCAGTCATCATATGTGTCCCAATCGGGATTAGTTCTATGAATTTAGAGAACTAGAAGTGTGACGCGCGCCTGAACCAGCAAGGCCCTCGTTCGGGAATCCGCTTTTAGGATTCGAGGGATTGGTTCGCGTCTTTTCCGATCTTAGGTGTTATGAGATATTTTCGGCACCTCCTTTCACAATAGAACATTGAAAAAGACCATCCATCGCCATAACACCCTTAGGCACTTTTGAGGTATTTTGGAGTCGCCACCCAATTTACAAGAAATTGGGAAAATTTAACCTCTTATCGGTCTAAACCAGAGATGGTGTCCGGAACTTCACACTTATTGGTGCTTTGGTTAATTATAAATGGGTTTTTGAATAATAAAATTTCATTCCTCATCTCACTCGATTAATGCATTGAATTTAAAGCGCACATCATTTACATATAAAACGATAAAAAATAAAATTAAAGACAAACTAAATTACAATAAAATTAGGGGCGGAATACAACCCCCATTGTAAATAAAACATAAATCATACATAAAACGGGATATTCATTAATGTTGAGGACGTTGGTCCTTTCATGCATAATATAAGAAAATCATTTTAAAGTGACAATTTATTTTGGATGAAAAACTAGGACATTGGTCCCATTTTATTAGAAAACCCAATTTTATTTGTAGAAATATTTTTGTGTGATTTTTGATTAAACGTGCATAAAATAAATGGTTTAATTAATTATTACATGCCAAATAACTCAATAAAACCAATAAAGGAAAACTAACAAATACAATGCAAAATAACAACTCATTGGATCTCCTCCTTCATTCGCACGGATGCTCAACAGGGGAACACAAGTATTTGACACCGACAATAAACACAAATAAACTTAATATTAGTAATCGAAATAAGAAAATCAATTAAAGCAAATAATAATAAATAAAACAAAGCATGCATATTAGGTGATAAATAAGTTTAAATGACATATTTAAATGAATTAACACATTAATAGATCAACATATAAAATATAAAGTAGAAATAATAATAATAATAATAATAAAACAGAAATTAAATAATAATAATAATAATAATATTAATAAACAGAAATTAAATAAATATATAATAATAATAATAATAATAATAATAATAATAATAATAACAACATAACGTAAAATACTAACAATAAACAAATATAACAATTAATTAACAATAACAGTATAATAATAATAATAATAATAATAATAATAATAATAATAATAATAAAAACAAATATGAAAATGACAATAATAAATAATAAAAATAATATTAAAACAGAATAATAAATAAAAATAAATAAATATATTAATAATATTAATAATAAAAATTCAGAAATTAAATAAATATAATAATAATAATAATAATAATAATAATAATAATAATAATAAATAAAATAGGGAAAATAGGGAATTACCTCGCCGGAGTGTCGCCGGAGGAGAGGTGGTCGACACCACCTATGCCGGAAGGTAGATCGCCGCTCGAGGGGCTCGCCGGAGCTGGTCACGCGCCGGAAGGTCGCTGGGGTTGGTCGGAAATCACGTCGGAGCGTTGCGGGCTTCTTCTCGCCGATCTCCTCCACGCGCCGTCTGCCGGAGTCCGATGGAGGAACGGCTGGTGCGAGGGGCTTCGTCCGGAGGTGGCGCTTCCGATGGTGCGGCGCGTGCCACCGCAGACGGCGGCGTTTGGCCGGCGGAGACAGCGGCAGTTTCTCTCTCCTCTCTCCTCTTTTCTTCTTCTCTCCGGTCCGGCGTCGTCCTCTTGGTCTGCTCCTCTCTCCTTTGCCTTTTATTTCCTCTTTTCCTTTTCTATTTCTTTCACTCACTCACCCTTTCACTCTCTCTTTTCTTTCTATTTTTCTTTTCTCACTTTCTATTTCTATTTCTTTGTTCTCTGTTGATCTTTTTCCTACTCTCTCTTGTTCACTCTTTTTTATTTTTTTCAATTTTCTTTGTTCTTCAGCCGATCCTCCTTGCTCTCGCTTGTTCTTTCTTTTTTTTTTCTTTGATCTGCCGAGCCTGAATGAGAGAGCCCCCTTCATTTTTACTCATCTTGTTCTTTTTATACACTCAAATTAGGGTTAAGGGTTATAATGGTCATTTCCTCCACTCAATTATTTCCCTCATTTTCCTTTAATTAATACATACACACACAATTTAATTAAATTAACACACCTACATACATGTTAATTAAACAATTACACAATATAATTAAACATTACATATTAATTAAAGTCTCTATTAATTAAACATTACACTAATTAATCCATTTAAATTATCATACATATATTTATTTCATCTAATTAATTACACACTTCAACTTTAATTTTACATGCATTTTAATTAACACGATAATATTAACCACTTAATTAACTAACAACATCAACTAATTAATTACCTAATTTCACACACACATATTTATATATATTTTTTTATTTTTTATTTTTTATTTTATTTATTTTATTTTTATTTTATTTTTATTTTTTTTTTCGGAGGGAATAATCAAGGATCAAAAATCACCATTTTCATTTTATGCCGGGGTTCGGGACCCGGTGTCTACAAGAAGATGGAGTTATTTATACAGCAAATGATGCCTCTCTCACCACACATGGGATTGGTTCCATTCATTTGAAAAACCATGATGGATCAATCAAAATCTTGAAGGATATTCATTATGTGCCCAGTTTGTCAAAGAATCTCATTTCCGTGGGAGCTCTAGAAGAAAAGGATTTTGAGTTACGAGCAAAAGGCGGAGTATTGAAGATAATTTCTGGTGCACTTGTGGTGTTAAAGGGAATTCGAAAGAATAGCAGATTGTACCACTACCAAGGTACTACTGTTATTGGCACAATAGCAGTGGCTCACTCGGCACAACAGCTTTCCCCTTCGTCGCCACTTCAGCGGCCCTCTTGCCGGTGGCCTCCTCGTCCTGCTTCCTGGCGACCTCCTCGGCCCGCTTCCTTGAGGCCTCGTCTGGCTGTACCGATCTCCCCTGGGCCGTCTCCCTTAGAGCGTCAATGTTGGGAGGACAGACATCCCCAGGCGCTTCTTCCTCCTCCGACTCGTCACGAAGCACCATATACCAGCGCCGAAGGGGCCGATCCCTTGCTTCCTCATTAGGTGCTGGAGAACTTAAGGCAGTAGCAGCAACAGTCACCGGAGGGGCAACAGAGATTGGAACTGCAGCGATGGGAGCAGCAGCGGAAGAAATGTCTTGCTGCAGTTTGTGCACTTCGGAGGCAGGCAAGATCTTTTGCCTTTTCCTCTCCTCCCTGGCCTTTCAATCGGCCTCCCTCTTGGCTACGACTCGAGCGCCCAGCTGATGTGACATGTCATTCCCACCAGCCATTGTAGCTGTAACAAACAAAAATGAGGTAAGTCCTTCTCTCATAAAAGAGATATTTAATGCAAATACAATGCATGAGTAACAATTTATGTTATCCCCTCTGCTCCGATCCTAGTTCTCACGTTGAACGTTTTCAGCAGCTTCAGCGTTGGGAGGCTCATGCAATGTCAGCAGCAATTGTTTGGACTCGAAAAGCCCTCCATTCCGAGCCACGGCACCCATCAACTTCTGAATGTCGGCCTCATATATGGACTGCCCGGCGGCCAGGTCCTTTAAAATGTTGGCCTCTCCCGATCGGGCTAGGCTCACTCCAAATCCTCCAATCCTCCCGACCAGAAAATATCTTTCTTTAAATCTTTTCATGAAAGTGGGGACATTGATGAGTTTCTTCCTCGGTCGGCTGGTGAAGAAATATTATGTTCCATCACTCCAACACGAGATGTAGAAAAAATGGCTGAAGAGGTCAAGGGTTGGCGCCACTCCCTCCAGGATACACAAGATTCTGAAGCAAGCCACCGTTCTCCACCCGTTTGGATGCAATTGGTTAGGGGCGATGCCATAACCCCTCAGGACAACAATCTCAAATGCGCCGAAAGGGAAACACATTCCTGCATCCAAACTCCATAAGTGGCAGATGAACCACTCGTTCCCATCTTTCCCAAAGGGCCCCTCCGTCACCGCCATAGAATCAGCGCTCGGCATCACAAAAATGTCGTCAAGAAACCCATATTTGGCAGGAATCTCAGCCACCTCCTAAGGGCTCAGTCGGGAGCAGCGCTCAACTGGTGTCCTACCCCTGTACTACTCCATGAAGTTTCTATCTATGGACGGGCTGCTACTGGAAGCCATTTTCAAACAAAGAGAAGAAGGTAGAAATGCAAATCCCTAACTTCTAAAAGAATGAATGCAGAGGGAAATGAAAGGCAAAGAGAAAGTCAGAAAGAAAAGAGGAGGAGTTACTTACTTGACAAGGGGTCACTTAAAAAATTTTCGGAAAGGAGTAAAAGAGGTTTGCTCGAACTCAACGAAAACGAGGGAAAAATTCGGCAGAGCTTCGCTAGAGATTGCAAAAGTGAAGAAAAAACTGCACAGGAATTGCCCTATTTATAGGCAAAACTCTTGGGGCACGCCAACCGTTCCACCATAGGAAGCACGCTACGTGTCCTCAAGCCATAATAATTGTACGAAAAACGAAGCATCACCCTCGGAACACGCGCAACATTGAATGAAGATAGCTGTACAAATAAGCGAGCCCCTTCAAAAAAAGCGCCGTACAAAATTCAAAAGTCCTGCCAACGTATGTCTCCCGGTCGGAACAACTGGATGCGGGCACCATCCGAACGGATTCACCCCAGGCAAATCTATGCCCGATCGGACCAGTTCGAGGGGGGACAAGTGATAACCCTGCAAATATCATTTGCATAATGGCCCATTCAGTCGGCCCAATTAACTGACAAGGCCCAAGACCCAACAAGCAAGAGTAGTAGGCGTGAGCTGTAAGGCAGCGCACACGCCCGATCAGCTGATGTGACCGCCAGTCCTATCAGTCGTCTGACACAAGGCAGCGCCCATGCCCATCAACTGCTCCCAGTCACTTCGCCACATACCTACTATGACTGCCAGTTGTCACATTCCAAGCACTCAAGTGCCCCTCAACTGTCTCTTCCAAATAGCCCAGCCAACGATGGTACCAGGTATTGAATCTCTAACATTCTATCTCTAAACATTCTCTCTCTAAAAGCTACTAACTTAAGCTTCGGAGTGCTTATGCCTGGTTCGACCGGACTCTTTCTCTTGCAGGATCTACTCATCCTATCGAATCTGACTCTACAGATTAGCCAACTCTCATTCTCTTTCGATAAAGACCATTTTGTACTTTATCAATACACACCTCTCTCATGGGTTTATTTAATATGGTGTTTACCTTAATCTCTACTTTTTCTCATTTTATACAAATTCTATTTTATTGTTTTATTATCATTTTTATTTTGCGAATATATATTTTATGTGTCATAATAGTTTGTTAAATTTATTTAGTTTGATTATTATTATTATTATTATTATTATTATTTGTTAAATCCTTTTTTTTTTCATGGTTTTCTACTTCTGGGCCACTGTTACATATTGGATTATGTCTAAAATAATAATGATGAAGTTTATTTATTTTGATTTGTTATTGGATCATGTATAAAATTATTAATTGTAGCACATTTGTTAATATATTTCAATTATGTAATTGAAAGTTATTAATTAAGTTGTTTATTTGATTGTTAATTTATCTACTATTATATATTCATATTTCAAGAAATTTGTGCACTTTCTTTAAAAAAATTGTATTTTACAATCAATTTTTTTTTGTCTAAATCGGTAATATTAAAAATAATTTAATTTTGCATGTTTTTTAATTTTATTTAAAAATAATACAATACACTATTGTACACTAAACACAGTATAAAATATTACAGGCTAATATAATGTTATACCAAATGCTGTATACCATAATACAGGCTAATATTATACAAACTAATGCTATACAGACTAATACTATACATGCTAATACTATACAGCGAACTAATGCCACAAAAGAGCATAAATTGAAAAAATAGATTAAAATAATAAAAAAAAAAAAAGAAAAAAGTGACATTTTATTTAATTTTCCTTTTTTTTTTTAAGTTGAAAAAGTGGCAATTAGTTTGGTTTATTTTGTTGGGCTGCTATTTAGGGGTGAGCAAAAAAATCTAAAACCGAACCGATGGACTGATTAACCGATTGTAATGGACTGGTTAATGGTTAGTGTTTTGAAAAAACCGATATTAATGGACTGATTAATGGTTTTTGACTCATGTGACTGGTTAACCGAACCGAAACCGAATTTTTAGTTAATTTATTAATTTTTTAACAATTTATAACAATTTATCATAATTAAAGGTAATCATGTATTTTTTTCTATTATACTAATTATTTTAAAATTTTTAAGTTTTTTTAATTGACTATTAGTAAGTATAACAATTTATCTAATTAAAAGTGGTTATGAACCGGTTAATATATTTACTTATTAAATATTAATTTTTAAAAACAAATTTGCTTATATCCACCAAATATTTTTATTTTAACAACAATAATATTATATTATAATGAAAAAATTTTAATTTTTAAGTATCTTGAATATTTTAATTTTATTTATGAATATATTTATAATTATAGTGGTTAACCGAAAAATATTGGGTAACCGATCCGAAAATCCGAAACCGATGGACTGGTTAATGGACTGAAATTTCAAAAAATCGATATTAATGAACTGAGACTCATGAACCGGTTAACCGATCATGCTCACCCCTGCTGCTATTAGTTAATAATTAACTAAAAAAGAAAAAAAAAAACTAAAAAGAAGAAGAAGAAAGGGGTAGAAGGGATATTGATCGATATCAAATTGATTTCCCTCAAAAATTAATAAAATAAAATAAAAGAAAAAGAAAAGAAAAAAAATCATGTGATGGATGAGCTGGAAATTGTTTGCATTAGCGCAGCGAAAGTGTTCTGATCGAGATTTACAAGTTGGATTTGTTGCAGTTCGAGATATGCTAATTTGGGATGATATATTGTTGGGGCATGGCGTGGTGTATTTTACTTTAAGAGGATAATGATTCCGTCAAACTTCTTAATTTTATATATTTTTCTGTCAGAGAACAACATTCAACGTTGCCAAATTTGTCATAGAATCAAATTAACAAGTGAATTATAATTTCTTTACGGCTAGTTTTCCAACTAATTATTTTTATTTAAATTACTGATCAGCTCGAATAATCTAAAATTGGTGCTGAGTGTAGGAAATTGAGCGATATGTAAGAGTAAAAATATAAGAAATAGGACTTATTTTATTAGTGTTAGGGATAATTTTCAGGCATAAATATTATTTTGTAAATAATTCAAGACGGAAGCAAGAAAAAAATGTAAATTAAATTTGCAAAATGAACTTGTTCATCTAATTTGTTGACGTTGTTAGGGAATATATTTTGCCCATTATCTCTACCTTGCTATAATTGTTTTTAACGTTGTTTATCTTTCTTTCCTTTTCTTTCTCCTCGGGTACAGGTTCTGTTATGTAAATGTTCCTTTATTTCCTCTTTGGTATGATCAAATTCTTCTATATATTTTTGCTGTTGTATATGTATTCTGTTTCCATACCAAAAGCTTTTAATAGGATAACATTTTATTATAGGAAAACAGTAATTTTGTTTCTAAAATATTAAAAATGATACATATTTATCTTTTAAATATATATTTTGGAATAAATTTTCTCATTAAATATTGAAAATGATGCACATTTATCCTTTATTTATGTTTTTGGGCCAAAATTGTTCATGATATTATGTATCTTGTTTCAATTTACCACTAAAAATAACGGAATTTCAAGTAAGCAAATTAAAAAATATATAACAGGCTGATTGAAACCATATAAATTTGCTACATGTACACTATAATTGAACTCTAAGTAAACAAACAAAAAATCTCTGATAGTAAAAAATTTAAACTTTTTTTTTAGAGTTAAAATAGAATATTAATTTATAGTGCACATATATCAAGTTTAACTCTTTTTAATCAGCATAACATATGTATTTATGTTTGCATATTTGCAATTTCATTAGTTTCAATGGCAAATATTAACCAATTACGTAATGGTGAGAACTAGAGGTGTTCAACCGGTCCATGGGCCAAAAAAATCAGTTCATTAAATTGATTTTTTCAAAATATTAACATTAACCAGTCCGTTACAATCGGTTAACCAATACTTTATCAGTTTTAATTTTTCGGATCGGTTAATCAATATTTTTCAATTAACCACTACAATTATAAGATGCATTTATAAATAAAATTAAAATATTCAAGTTATTTAAAAATTAAAATCTTTTCACTATAATATAACATTATTGTTGTTAAAATAAAAATTTTTGGTGAGCATGAGCAATTTTATTTTTAAGAATTAAGACTTAATAAGTAAATAAATTAACCAGTTCATGATTATCCTAATTAGATGAACGGTTATACTTATTAATTGTCAAATAAAAAAATAAAATTTTAAAATAATTAGAATAATGAAAAAAAAAAACACAGCAAAAACACTTAAAAAATATAAAATTATTAAAATAAATCTATCAAATGCTAACAATTCTTTTCCTTTTTTTTTAACTTGACACATATTATTTTTACATATATTAAAAAATTTATTTATTTTTAAATTATTGAAAATTTTAGTTAATATATTAATGTTATATAACTTTTCGAATATATTTTGATTTTCATTAATGGAAAATTGATAAATTAAGAAATAATAAAAAATATTAAATATAGACATATTGAACAATTAATAAATTAATTAAAATGTCTTTAAAAAAATAAAAATAAAATTGAAATATATTTTAAAGTAAATGAAAATTAAAGGAATATAAATAATTAAATATGAAAATAATGAAACAAAAAAAATTATAATAAAAAGAAAGAAAAAGTGAAATAAAATAAATAAACTATAGGAGTGTTCATATATCGGTTATCGGTTCGATTAATCGATCCATAAATTTAAAAAAATCAGTCTATTAATATCTGTTTTTTTAAAATACTAACCATTAATCATAAAAATCAGTTCGGTTAACTTATTTTTCGGATTGATTTTATTTCAGTTAACAAGATCCAATGGTTTTTTTGAACACTGCTGATGAGAAAAATTTTGGCTCAAAAACATATTTAAGGGCCAATATATATCATTTTCAATACTTCATGCACAAATTTGGCCAAAAAAATTATGCACATTTCAATACTTGAATTTTACCCTTACCCTTTTATTATTAAGTTAGTTGATAAAAATTATAGTTACTGGTTGATAGGATACCATTGAAATTTTAACAACTTAGAGTAATTAAATTAAGAAGAAATAGGGTAGGTGTGCAAACGAAGGTCTAGCTTTCTTTCTATAAATAGCGACTCTTATTATGAGTTTTAGCTATCAAAAGTTCACTTGTTCATTTTATCAAATCATAAATATTGCTTTAGCATTTTCTTCTGAAAATGGGCATGCACTCACCACAATTTCAGCAAAACGTTTCCCGTCCATTTCCAGATTTTCCACCAAACTTGTGGGATTATAATTCTGATTCATTTTCCTCTTCAGATTCAGTGAGATTTATTTTAGTTTCTTTCATGCATGCTTTTTTTTTCTTTATTGTATTTTATTAAATTGACATCTAATTTTTTTATTTTTGTTTGTTTTTCATAGGAATTTGAATCATATACTCAAGAGGTAGAGGTACTAAAAGAAGAAGTGAAGGACATGTTAATGGAATCAACAAAAAATCTAAGTGAAAACATTGAGCTCATCAATTTGTTATGCCGCCTTGGTGTGTCGTATCATTTTGAAACTCAAATTGAAAACCAACTCAATCGCATATCTATGACTGTTCAAAATCTTCTTGAACAAAATGACTATGATCTCTACACTGTCGCACTCTTATTTCGAGTTCTGAGACAGCATGGATATAATATGTCACCCGGTAATAAAAGCTTATCAAGTTTTATTTTCAATTAAATTAATGAAATTTTGACTTTAGTTTTCGAATTATAAATATACGAATTGTAGATATATTCAAGAAATTCAAGAACTGCAATGGAGAGTTTCAGAAAAGCATTGCTAGTGAAGTGAAAGGCCTTCTTAGCTTATATGAAGCAACTTTTTTGAGTTTTCATGGCGAAGATATATTAGAGGAAGCCCTTAACTTTACAAAGGAACATCTTGAAATCATAGCTGAGAAATCAAAGCCTCATCTCGCTAAACATATTAATGATGCTCTCTCTCTCCCATTCCACCATGGAGTGGATAGATTTGAAACTTTTAAATATATATCTTTTTATGAACAAGAAGAGTTTCCAAACCAAATTGTCCTTAAGTTTGCCAAGTTGGATTTTAATCGATTACAGTTGTTATACAGGAAAGAGTTGTCCTCTGTCTTCAAGTAAGTTTTATTCATTATGAACTTCAGTGTTTAAAGAAAACTTCTTATTGTTAGTAGACTATTATTTTAGTACAAGTTTGATAATAGTGGATAAAATCAAGCTTAGATATATATAATATATTGGTAATCATTGTTTATATATATATATATAATATTCAGGTGGTGGAAAGAGTTAAATCTTATTGAAGGCCTTCCTTATGCAAGAGATAGAATCATGGAATGCTATTTTTGGGCAGTTGGATGTGTATTTGAGCCTAAGTATTCTTTAGCTCGACTGATCGGAGTTAAGTATATAAAAATGATATCACCTCTTGATGATACATTCGATTCATATGGTACGATCGATGAGCTCAGACTTTTTACAGATGCTATTCAGAGGTTTGTCGATGAAACATGTTTTTTTTTTCATTTAGATTTTGATGAATAAATTAAGTTCCATTAAATGAAAAAAATGTTGAAATACTTCAATCTCTAACAATTCAATTTATCCAAATTCAGGTGCTCAATTGATGCTATGAATAAGCTACCAGATTACATGAAATTGCTTTACATAACCCTTTTGAATCTTCTTGCGGAAACAGAGAGTGATAAAAATGAAGGAATCCGATACAGAACTTCTTTCGCGAAGGAGGAGGTAAATAAATACTTTCATCCATTTATTATTTTAATGAACATAAATGTTTTATTTTGTCTATAAAACATTAAATATAAATTACATCTATAAAAGTGTGTGTGTGTGTATATATATATATATAACGTTTTCTAATTTCTTTTTCTTTCCTTACTATGAACTAAACTTTTTCAGGACCTACTAGAAATTACTTTCTAATTGAACTTAAAGAAAATGAACAAACATTTCACATTACTATTAATTAATCTAGTAATCTTTATTGCATTTACCTCTTGCATGTTTTCTAATTCATATTAATTGCATTTACCTCTTGCATGTTTTCTAACTCATATTAATTGCATTTACCTCTTCCATGTTTTCTAATTCATACTAATTGTATTTACTTCTTGCATGTTTTCTTTCTTTTCTTTTTTTTTTACATTTTTTTTTCTTTATAATTACATCATTAGGGTGGAATTAAAATCTTAATCAATTGAAAAAATCGATAGACTTTTGACTGTTTAAATTACAGGTGATTCTCTTTTGCATGTTTTCTAATTCATAACAGACAAAAGAAAACAGCTACACAATTTATCCAAAAAAAAAAAGTTACATTGAATAATAATTTATTGCAATTATTACCCTAAAATCATAATTTTATATATTCCTTTTTTACAAGAAAGATGCATAATATCTAACTACAATTCTAAATGTCATTAAGAAAAATTAAACTTAAAAACTCCTAATGATTGTTACTCTATAAAGTTGAAAAAAAGAGAGATTGAAAATGAAGATTGCATTGTACTTAATTTAATTTATTAACATAATTATTAATTACAAGTCGACAATTTATTTTGCAACTCTTATTGTAGTTAAAAGAATTGGTGAGATGCTATTGTGAAGAGGCAGAATGGTTATTTAATGATGAATATGTTCCATCATTTGATGAGTACGTGGAAATTGGATTAACTACAAGTACTTCAGGTCTATTTCAAGCCGGACTCAGGATTGGAGCTGAAGAAGTTGGGGTGAAGGAATGTGATTGGATGATAAATAATCCAAAATTATTTGACGCTGTCAAATTTATTGGCCGTTTGAAGAATGACATAATGCCCCATGGTTACGAGGTACTGCATGCTTGCTATCTTATTAATTTTTGTAGACATAGTAAATTCTTAAAACTTTCCTTAATTTAAATCTGATTACTTGTTATTAAACCAACTTTTAGTGGTTATACATCGAATTCCTAATTAAGCATACTAAAATCCATTTTTTTTCCTTATATATATAGATTGAGAATAAGAAAGGGAAGGGAGATTGCAATTTGGCAGTGCAAAGTTATATGAAACAGTACAGCGTGTCGAAAGAAGAAGCAATTGAAAGGATTACGAAAATGTGTGACAGTAAATGGAAAGACATAAATGAAGAGTATTGCAAGAAGCCAAAAGAAGTTTCAAGAATTATTCTGAAATATTATGTGAATCTTGGGCGACTCGTTTATTTCATATATAAGAAAGTTGATGCCTATACACATTCATCATATCTAAAGGATACCATTGAATCCGTGTTCGTCCACCCACTCCCAATCTAATAAGAGTGACCTACGTACTCAGGATGCTGCTTCGATTTTAGTGTGTTTTTTTTTTTTTTTTTTTTTTTTTCTGAGTGTAACATGCTTGGAGTTGGATTTTTCTTTTCTGATTGTAAGATGCTTAGCGTTTGGATTTGTTTCTTGTGATTTCGGGCTTTTTTTTTTTATTTATTAATAATAATGATGCTTTGTGCGAAAGATAAATCCTCTATTGTATTGATGATTTATGATATATACACCTTTGTTAACAAGTACAATATGAAAGAGGTTATCTGGAAGATAGTACCACAAATCATATATTATTCAAAACTCATTCTTATCAAATTATCCTTAATCCAATTTGAGCCATTCGCGACTCGATATTATTTCGCCTACAATATTGTTGATCTCTATACACACTCATTACATCTCAAGGATACCCTTGAATCTTTGTTCGTCTACCCACTACTCCCACTCTAATCTTTCCATTTTGCGTGGTTATTTGCCAACAACTATTTATAAGTACTAAAATATTTCAAGTTCATTACATTAGAGTTTGCTCGAGGAAAGCAATAATTATGATTTTTTTTAATGTAACTTGTATTAAAATAAATATCAGTAAGTACTGTTGTGAAAATAAGGACCGGAATAGAGCAAAAACGCAGCTAAAATAGAGAAAATAAGGAACAAAAGATTTTAACGAGGTTCGGCCAATATTACCTACGTTCTCGGAAACTAAGAATATTATTTCACTAAAACTGAAAAGCGAAATAATACAAGAGAGAAGAAATATGCTTAACTAATATAAAAGCTAAGCAATGAATGGATGATCCAACCTAGAACTAAGGAGCTATATTTATAGTTGAAAATCTCCTTCCATTTTGCTAAACTTTCGATGTGGGATATGGGATTTTTTTTTTTTTTAGCCGTTATAGGCTTTTCCTTTCCCCTTTCCCCTTTTTTTTCTTTTTCCTTTTTTCTTTCCTTTTTGACCGACCGTTACCAACAATCTCCCACTTGAAGATTTGATTGAGTATCAATCACATCTTCACACCATTCTTTCTTTCTTCCTAATCCGTTGCTTGTGTATCTGTCAGGCCGCTGGAAGATCGACACCAAATAAACTTGTCAGTATTAATTGCTTTCGTCATACCATCTGCTATATTATCTGTAGTATGAATTTTCTGCATATCCACGGTTCCTTCTTCCACTTTTTCACGAACGAAGTGATACTGAACCCGAATATGTTTTGTCCTGGAATGAAATGCCGGATTCTTTGCAACATGCAAAGCATTCTGACTGTCACAAAATAGAGAAACATTCTCTCTTTTATGCCCGAGTTCCTCCAATAACAATTTCAACCATACAGCTTCTTTACTGGCTTGTGCAGCTGCCATATATTCTGCTTCTGTTGTTGACGTAGCCACAACTGATTGCAGTTTTGAAACCCAGCTTATAGCTCCGCTAGCAAGTGTAAACACATATCCTGTAGTGGATTTGCTTTTATCTAAATCTCCAACATAATCTGAATCAACATATCCTCTGATAATAAAATCTGATCCTCCATAACACAATGCAACATCTACGGTCCCTTTAATGTATCTAAGGACCCTTTTTACTGTGTTCCAATGCTCTCCACCAGGATTCGCCATGTATCGACTAACTGCTCCCACTGCATGTGCAATGTCTGGTCTTGTACAAATCATAGCGAACATTAAACTCCCCACTGCTGATGCATACGGTACTCGAGACATCTCCATCCTCTCTTCTTCATTGCTAGGACTCATCTTTGAGGATAACTTAAAATTAACAGGAAGTGGGGTAGAAATTGGCTTACAATCTTGCATGTTGAAACGTCGCAAGATTTTCTTCAAATAATTCTTTTGAGAAAGCCAAATCTTCCTGTTATTTCTGTCTCGGTGAATTTGCATCCCTAGAATCTTGTTTGCTGGTCCCAAGTCCTTCATATCAAATTCTCTAGCCAACTGAGCCTTTAACTCCTTGATGCGATCTTTGTTGGGGCCTGCTACCAACATGTCATCTACATACAACAGCAAGATAATGACATCATTTTCACCAAACCTCTTGAAATATGCACAAGGATCTGCATTTAGCCTGCTGTATCTAAGGCTCATAATGAAGGAATCAAATCTCTTGTACCAACACCTTGGCGACTCTTTTAGACCGTACAGAGATTTGTTCAACTTGCAAACCAAGTTCTTCTTTTCATTTTCTTCAAAACCTTCTGGCTGGAGCATATAAATCTCTTCTTCAAGATCTCCATGGAGAAAAGCAGTTTTGACATCTAACTGCTCCAAATATAAGTCAAATGTAGCACACATTGACAGAATTACTCTGATTGTTGTAAGTTTGACCACAGGGGAAAAAATCTCATTGAAATCAATTCCTTTTTTCTGAGCATATCCTTTGACCACCAATCTAGCACGATACCGCTCCACTTGATCATCACTATTACGCTTGATCTTGTAAACCCACTTATTTCCAATGGGCTTTCTTCCTTGTGGTAGCGAAACAAGTTGCCAAGTTTTATTTTTATGAAGAGCTTCTATTTCTTCCTGCATTGCTGCCATCCACTGAGATGCATCTGAGCTACTCATTGCTTCTTGAAAAGTTGATGGCTCTCCATCCTCCGTTAGAAGGCAATATGCAACATTACTCTCCATAACATAATCTGAGTGCCAACCTGGTTGTTTTGTTAATCGACTTGATCGACGGATCTCGGGTACTTGAGATTCAACTGGCTGGGACTCCTCTGACTCATGTTCCTCCTGCTCTGGTTCATCTTCAGAAGAATTTTCTTGATTGGATTCTTTTTTCACCTGTACACTTATCATCTCTAAACTTTCATTCACAGTACTATCATTTGCTTCTTTTGTCTTTCCTTCCATAAAGATCACATCTCTACTGACTACAACCTTATGGGCAGTGGGATCCCACAGGCGATACCCCTTTACTCCATCAGCATAACCTAGAAATAAACATTTTCTAGATTTTGAATCTAGCTTTGTAGTTTCCTGAGAATTGTACATCACGTACACCGGACTTTCAAATATATGGAGGTTTGAATAATCAGCTGGTTTGCCAGTCCACATCTCTATCGGTGTTTTCAACTCAATTGCAGTTGAAGGAACCCGATTTATCACATAACAGGCGGTGTTGATTGCTTCTGCCCAAAACCTTTTTTCTAAGCCTGCAGCTCCCAACATTGCTCTTGTTCTTTCTAACAGAGTTCTGTTCATCCGCTCTGCCACCCCATTTTGTTGAGGAGTATATGCTACAGTGAACCGTCGCTTGATGCCTTCCTGATTGCAAAAATCTACAAACTCATTGCTTGTATATTCTCCTCCATTATCAGTCCTCAAACACTTGATCTTTTTTCCAGATTCAAGTTCTACCCGCGCTTTGAATACTTTAAAGACTGGAAACACATCCGCCTTCCTCTTGATTGGATACACCCAACATCTCCTGGAGTAATCGTCAATGAATGACACAAAGAACCTTGCTCCTCCTAAGGATGAAACCGGTGCTTGCCACACATCAGAGTGAACCAATTCTAGAATAGATTTGCTTCTAGAATTAGATGTGTTGAACTTCAATCTGTGCTGCTTACTTGTAACACAATGCTCACAAAAAGGTAATGACACTTTAGTGAGGCCTGTAAGTAGATTTTGCTTCACAAGTATTTTAATTCCTTGTTCAGAAATATGCCCAAGTTTCTGATGCCACATCATTGCAGAGTTTTCACTTGGACTATTTGAAATAACCGATGCTTCTGCTTCTTGCAAAGTCTCTCCCTTCAATATGTATAAGTTGGCAGCTATCTTTTCTCCCTTCATTAGTACAAGCGCTCCTTTTGTTATCTTTATAATTCCTTTCTCACCACTGAACTTGCATCCAAGGTCATCCAATCTTCCGAGAGACAATAAATTCTTTTTCAGCCCTTCCACATGTCGCATCTCCTGAATAGTGTGAACTGTACCATCATACATCTTTAACTTGATGGATCCAATGCCAACGATCTTTAAGGCATGATCATTGCAGCTGTACACTGGTTCTCCCGAGATAGGCTCATAATGATCGAACCATTCTCTTCGAGCAGTCATATGAAATGTAGCTCCCGAATCCAAGATCCATACATCAGCAAATCTCTTCCTGCCTTTATAAGTTGTTGCTGCTTCATATGATAGAGCATGTCCATCATCTGAGGTACTAGCCACATTCCCTTGCGGATTGAAATTTCTTTTATTTAAATTCCAACAGTCCTTCTTCAAGTGACCCCTTTTGCCATAGTGGTAGCATTTCAAGATCTTCTTACTCCTTGATTTCGATCTACCTTGACTTTGGCTTCCACTTGAGCCACGTTCTGTTGATCTCCCTCTCATCACTGCCAATGCCTCTGCTTGTTGAGAACTTGCCAATCTGTCTTCCTTGTTTTTGGGCCGATTTTCTTCCTCTAGAATTGCAGCTGCAATATCATCGAAAACTAGATTGTCTGTTTGGACATTGGTTGTCAAGTTAATGACGAGTTGATCATACGAATCAGGCAGACTTTGAAGTAGAAGTTCAGCACGTTCATTTGCCTCTATTTTATAACTCAAAGATGTAAGTTGAGAAAATAGAGTATTTAAAGTGTTTATGTGCTCCGTCACTGAAGTGGATTCTGACATGCGAAGAGTATAAAGTTTTCTCTTCATAAATATTTTGTTGTGGAGTGACTTGGCTTCATACAATTTGGCGAGATGATCCCATATCTCCTTTGCCGTCTTCTTCTCTTCTATGCTTGACAATACCCCATCTGCTAATGCCAGATGAAGATTTGCCATAGCATTTTCATCCATCTCATTCCACTTATTATCATCTGTGAAATCAGCCGGCCTTTGACTTATAGCCGCTAGGCAATTATCTTTTCTCAAGATAGCCTTCATTTTCAATTTTCACAGTAAGAAATTACTCCCGTTGAATTTCTCGATCTCGTACTTTGCCGCCATTGCTTCTATCACGAATTTCTCTGCTCAAAAATCAGCTCCCACTATTCCACGTGAATAGTAACCGTATAGATGAACAGTGACCGTATATGTGAATAGTGACCGTATACGTAAGTAGTGACCGTATACGTGAATAGTGACCGTATACGTGAATAGTGTCCAAGGAAAAATCTTTTCTGATGTGAAAGATCAGACTATGCTGCAACCACAAAGCATACTAAGATAGAACCTCGGCTTTGATACCACTTGTTGTGAAAATAAGGACTGGATTAGAGCAAAAACGCAGCTAAAATAGAGAAAATAAGGAACAAAAGATTTTAACGAGGTTCGGCCAATATTGCCTACGTCCTCGGAGACTAAGAATATTATTTCACTAAAACTGAAAAGGAAAATAATACAAGAGAGAAGAAATATGCTTAACTAATATACAAGCTAAGCAATGAAGGGATGATCCAACCTAGAACTAAGGGGCTATATTTATAGTTGAAAATCCCCTTCCATTTTGCTAAACTTTCGATGTGGGATATGGGAATTTTTTTTTTTTTTAGCCGTTATAGGCTTTTCCTTTCCCCTTTCCCCTTTTTTTTCTTTTTCCTTTTTTCTTTCCTTTTTGACCGACCGTTACCAACAAGTACTCAATAAGATTTTAACATTTCGCGTGATTAAAATAAGAAAGAACTTGGTAACTGGGCAAACGAAGCCCTAGGTTTGTTCCTACAAATAGTGCTTCTTATGGATTTTAGCCATCAAAAGTTCACTTGCTCGTTTTATCAAATCATAATTGCTTTAATTAGCTTTATTTATTTTTTTGATAAGCCAATGAATTCCAAAAAAATAAAGGTTGTACAGAGAGGAAAGAGAGTGCCTCGCATACAGCAAAAACAGAGATCAAACAGACCAAAAAGGAATAAAACAGCTGAAAGCAAAACCACAAAAGCGCAAACTTAGGCACCACTGTAGGGAGAAGGAGACAGAGCACCAACAAAGCAAAAAGCATCATTCAAGCTAATTGATGGCGCAAATCTGCAAAATCGCGAACAACTAGCTCCGCAAATTAGAGGCCTCAATAGTTATCATCAAAACAGGATTCTGTAGAGTCCCTCACCCCAAGTCTCCGACGGCAACACAAGATTTGGCGTACCATCTGTAACTAGGAAAAATAAATCCAAGACCACAATAAACAATAGAAATAGATAGAGCCCCAAGATCAAGCAAATTGCAGCTCAGCAGCATTGAAGAAGCAAAGCTTGTGGCCCCAATCCCAAATCATTGGATTGATTTCCAAGCATCCGATTAACCCAAAAATAAATCATCAGCGCCTCACTATTAACTTATCCAATACGCGATATCCGATCAAGTGTATCTGGTGAGGCTGAAAAAGCAATGATCAGCTGCATCTAAAGAATCACCCAGTAATCTCATGTTATCCCGATCATCTATTCTCAGCCCCACGAGATTGGAAAAAGCCCCCCACATCCATACCACCCATCTCACCCAGCAAGTTATAATCCGGATTCCCCATATAAACCAGAGCTGAGTCAGATATCAACCACCAAGAAATCGAGAAAGATCCTAGCAACAGTATGGACATCAGATATCAATAAAACAAGCATCGCCACATCTCCCACCACTAAACCAAATCTGATTAAAACAACCAAGCAATAAAATCAGCATTCCTGTGCACCCCCTGCTTTGCTAGAGTGTCAGCAACAAAATTACATTCCCTTGGCCTATGTTGAAAAAACACATTGCCAAGAGCAAGAGCTGAAATGGCCATGCATTCACGAAAGTATCAGCAAAACGTATGCCGTCCAATTCCAGCTTTTCCCCCAGTTTTCATGGAGAAGATATAATATTAAATGAGGTCCTTCATTTGGCAAAGTAACATCTTAAAATCATAGCCGAGAATCAAGGCCTCATCTATTGCTAAACATATTAAGATGCTTTCTCTCTTCCATTCCACCATGGAGTGGAAAGTATTAAGCTTTTAAATATATCATTTTATGAACAAGAAGAGTTTCCCAACAGATTCCTCTTCAAGTTGCCAAGTTGGATTTTTTAGTCGATTACGTACAATTGTTATACTGGAAGAGTTATCCTCGGTCTCCAGGGAATTAAATTTTGTGAATTATGTACTTGCACATAATTCCATATTCCACATTTGACACGGGCTATTATTTTAGTTTTATATCTTCTCCAATGTTACAAATTAGCGACAACATTGATTGTCGCGAATCCTTTGCGAAAAATTAAGCATAATTAATTTTTTATGTTTTAATTATTTATATATGTTTAGAGCCTGTGTCTATAATTTTCCGTTTTACAAAACATTGAACATTATATTTATAAAACATCCAATCATCATCTCATTATTAATACATTATACTCAAAAATATAATGTCATCATACTCATAATATCATATTAAAATTACTAAAAATTATAAATAAAATTATCATTATACTCATAATATCATCATGTATATAATTCAAACTGAAGTAAAATTAAAACACAATGTTTGAAAATAAATAAACTTCAAAAGAATACTACGCAATGGAGTAACAATGATCTCACTTGGAGGTAGAATCATCACTCGTAGATGGAGCATCGACATGACCTTGTCAGCTAAAGGGGAAACATCACTAACATGTGGCACTGCTTTTGGAGTCAAATTAGGCTGATCAGCTGGTTGTGGACATGCTAAGTGAAGAAACAATGCAGAAATGGTCCATTTGACAATCCCCTCGTTATCTTATGCTTCCTCGCAACACAGTCATAACCGATTTTTTTTTCAGTCCTACTTGCTATGTTTTAGTTGTAGAAAGGGGTCTTACAAAATTTATTTTTGTATCTATTTTCCATATTTTGCGATGGAAAACACTGTTCCGTCGCTAAATGTGGTTGTAGAACTTTTTGGGGTCAATTTCACTCATGGTTACTCAACTTATCACTTATCGCACAAAAGTAACCGACTTTTTTTTTTCTTACTTAAATGTCACTGAACTTCTAACATTTTTGCAAAAAAATCATGTTGACCGGAATTCGGCGAGAACCCTTACCGGATTAATGACATAGCATATGATACGTGGCAACGAATAGTAAATATATGACTTTTTTGAAAAAATGTTAGAAGTTCAGTAACATTTAAGTTGGAAAAAAAGAAAATTGGTTACTTTTGCGCGATAAATGATAAGTTTAGTGACCGTGAGTGAAATTGATTTAGATGTAGCATTTGTAGTAGATATTGTTAAACGACATGTAGTTTCTGGCATGGCATGCCATGTCATCAATCCGGCGAGGGTCCTCGCCGAATTCCGGTCAAAATGACTTTTTTGCAAAAATGTTAAAAGTTCAATGACATTTAAGTAAGAAAACAAAAGTTGGTTATTTTTGCGCGATAAGTGATAAGTTGAGTGACCGTGAGTGAAATCAACCCAACTTTTTGGTGCCTAAGTTTACGACTATTATGTTATGATACTCCGTCGCCTAAGTTATGTAATTAAAATCTAGTCGGTTAAAGTGATTTAATTAAATTAATTAAATTATTCATAAAGATTCTTTTTGACAATTTCAGATTTTTTTTACTGACTTTATGTTTGGAAACTCGAATTAGAAATTTCGTGATTCGTGCCATCCCTTTTTTAGTATTATTTTATTTTGCATTTCTCCAACTAATTCTCAATTTTCGATATTACCAAAGGACATTTCCCTCTCCCTCTCTGCCACATGTATTTGAAAAGAAAGAAAAAAGGTTGTCAAACTCCAACTAACTAGATTCTATTTGGATTTTTTTATATTATTTTATTATTTGCTTTTGTTTTTCATTTGGAAAAGGATGTGAAGATTGAATTAATTATGCGTTTCTAAACACATTATTAAGTTGCTTTACTTAATTATAAACTAAACACTTTATTTGATTACTCATAATTTTTAATTAGCCACTTTTTTCATTTAGTCACAGTGATATCAGTCTAATTAATGAATATATATTTATTAACAACAAGAGTTGTGAAAGAGTATATTATTCATGATAATTTCATGCTCTATTATTCATGATAATTTCATGCTCTCTTGTGCAATTGCCAGCCGACTACTATTAAATAAAAAAAAATCAAAAATCAATTCCTCAGATTTGATGTGGTCCACCAGTATTTCGTGGTGCTAACAATAATTAATATTAATATATTTTAGGAGTTCATTTTATTCATTGTTACTGATTTTATATTCAAATAACATTAATATAATAAATTTTATTTTTTCTTAAAAATTACTGAACTTATAACATGTATACAGAAAAATCATTTTAACCATTTTTTGATAAAAAAAATTGCTAAAAAGTCCAGTTAACGCATATACTCAACATTTTTGAACATGTAGTGTGTCACTTGAAAAAAAAATGACATATAAACATACCATATGTCGAGCTAAATTGTGCAGATGTCCACGTGACATGCTTACGTACCATGTTTTTCAAGTGACATAACACGTGTTAAGTAAAAGGTATAAGAGGATGTTGAGTGTATGCGCCAACTGAATTTTCCGGCAGTTCATTTGTCGAAAAATAATCAAAATGAATTTTTTATATACATATTCTAAGTTAGTCCAATGGATCCTTATGGGTTAGTTTTAACAATGATAACTGGACTCTTTGAGTAAGAGACCGGCATGCACTCTTCGAGCACATGTTGGAGGCCGAACTTACATTTTAAGAGGTATGCAGCCGGGCTCATCTGGACATCCGGCACATTAGTAGTTCGGTCTTATTCACAGTTCCGTAACAGATTATGGAAAGCCATCGTCTACGAATATTTCCCAGATATTGTACAGATCCTGATCTTACAATGATGGAAAGTACCGAAAATCACTCAACAAATCCTCACAAATAAGGTATCAAGCACTAATCAAGAAGTCAGAGTGATTTCCTCCTATTCAGGATTTAACTTCCTATTTTTTCCTAAGACTCTATATAAAGAAGAACAACAGGTATATTCAGGCTCTCTCTGAATTCTTGATACAGAACTTTTACTTTGTCAATTGAACTGACTTGATCGTCGGAGTCTCGCTTGTCGAAATACCCAACGGTTTTGTTATATTTTCAGGTGACTTAAGCAAGGGATTACTTTGAGAAATCCAACTGTTATCAAACAACAAGTGTTTTTTTTTCTAGTCCATTTTGCCTTACTTTTCTTCTTGAGAAAACAATTTGTTTGCAATGTGACCATTCTTACTACAGAAGGTACAAGCAACTTTAGGTAAAGATGCAGATGCATTATGATCTATTTTAACATTATCTTCTTGCATCTTTTCTTCTTTTATAATAACCTTGGATGAGTCTTCTGCCACTTCATTATCTTTTTTCATTTTTTGCAATCTCAATAATTAGAGCAACAACTTTCATTTCAAATTTCACGCAATCACATGATTTAATGTCAAGTTCTTCTTCAAGTGCATTAACTTTCACATGCCTCTTTTGATAATTTTTACGCTCATCATGAGAAAATGCAGCAAATCCAAAATCCAAGCATCTTACATTCAGGAAAAAGAAAAAGAAAAGACCAAACTCTAAGCAGCAGCAGCCTGAGTGTAGCTCACTCTTATTTGACAAGAAACAAATCAAAACGCACAAGCATCTTACAGTAAGAAATAAGAAGAAGAAATCCAAACTCGAAGCAGCAGCGTAAGTCACTCCTTATATTGTTGGCAAGATGGAATGACTAGAGAGGGAGTGGGTGGATGAACAAAGATTCAATGGTATCCTTGAGATGCACTGAGTGTGTAAAGGAATCAACAAACTTGTAAACGAAATAAGTATTTCGCGCATAGTTCACATAATGCTTCAGAATAATTCTAGGGACTTCTTTTGGCTTCTTGCAAAACTCTTCATTTATGTCTTTCCATTTATTGTCACACATTTTCATAATCCCTTCAATGGCTTCTTCTTTCGACCCACCGTACTGTTTAATATAACTTTGCACCGCCAAATTACAATCTCCCCTCTCTTTCGTATTCTCAATCTATATATACATATAAAAATATATATATACATTTTAGTATCATTAACTAGGATTTCGGTATATCTACTAATATAAGATAACAAGTATGTACCTCGGAACCATGGGGATTTATGTCATTCTTCAAACGACCAATAAATCTGACAGCGTCAAATAGTTTTGGATTATTCATCGTCCATTCATAATCCTTGATCCCAACTTCTTCAACTCCAATCATGGTTCCGGCTGGAACTAGGGCTAAAGTACTTGAAATTAATCCATTTTCCACATATTCATCAAATGACGGAACACACTCCTCGTTAAATAACCATTTCAACTCTTCGAAGTAGCATCTGATGTTTTTCTTGAACTACAACAAGAGTTAATTGCAAAATAAATTAATGAATAAATAGTTGATTTGTAATTAATAATTAAGTTAATAAATTAAATTAAATCCATTCCAATCATCATTTTCAATCTCTCGTCTCTCTCTTTTTTCAAATATATTGAGTAGTAAAATTTCAAAAAAAATTTCGAGTTCAATTAATTTTTATAAAAAAATTAATCACTTTTATGCATGTTAAGAGTCAAATTAATTATTACTATTTGGTCTTTAAATTTTGCCGACACAAATATGATTTTAGCTACTCTCTATTTTTTTTTTTGGATAAATATGTGTAGCTTTTTTTGGTCTATATGAATTAGAAAACAAGAATTAAATGCAATAAAGATTACTAGATAGAAGTAATGTTTTACCTCCTCCTTCGCAAAAGAGGTCTTGCAGCGGATTGCTTCGTTTTCGTCATTCTCTGTTTCACCGAGAAGATTCAAAATGGTTCTGTAAAGAAATTTCATATAATCTGGTAGCTTATCCATAGCATCAATTGAGCACCTGAATTTGGAGAAAACTGAATTGTTAGAGATTCAAGTATTTCACCGACCATCAGCTTAATTTGTTTTGATCAAATATAACCATTTTTTTTGTTTCATTTAATGTAAGTTTAATTTTTTTACAACCATACAGTATTCAAAACTCACTACACTCACTAATCCGAATTAGTACAGGTCAGGTCTATAAAAAGGGCAAAAGGTCCCTCTCTTTTTTTTTTTCCTGTTTAATGTAACTTTAATTGTCAAAACCAAAATGAAAAAGAAAATGGATTGCAAAAAAATATCAAACAAACCTTTGAATAGTATCCGTAAAAAGTTTGAGCTCATCGATTGTACCGTACAAATCAAATGTATCATCAACAATTGTTATGATTTTTATATACTTAGTTCCGATCACTCGAGCAAAAGAATATTGAGGCTCGGATAGACTTCCAAGTATCCAAAAATAGCATTCCATGATTCTATCTCTCGCATAAGATAGGTTTTCTTGAAGATTTATGTCTTTCCACCACCTAGAATTATATATACACACACATAAAAGATTACCATTATATATATATATATATATATATATATATAAAATCAAACCTTTCTTTTTAAGCACTTTTAATGCACAAAACTTACTTGAAGAGCGATGATATGTCTTTCCTGTATAATAATTGTAATCGATTAAAATCCAACTTGGCAAACTTGAGAAGAGTTTCGTTTGGAGACTCTTCATGTTCATAAAATGATATATATTTCAAAGCTTTAATTCTTTCCACTCCATGGTGGAATGGCAGAACGAGAGCATCCTTAATATGTTTAGAAAGATGAGGCCTTGATTTCTCAGCTAAGATTTCAAGATGTCCCTTTGTAAAAACAAGGGCTTCATCTAATATATCTTCCCCGTGAAAACTCAAAAAGGTTGCTTCATATAAGCTAAGAAGGCCTTTCACATCACTACCAATGCTTTTCTTGAACTCTCCATCACTGTTCTTGAATTTCTTGAACACGTCTGCATTTTATATTTTATAATTCATATAATTTCACTAATCTAACTGAATATAAAACAATTATATATATATATATAAAAGCTTTTATTACCTGATGACATATTATATCCATATTGTCTTAGAACGCGAAATAAAAGTGCGAGAGTGTAGAGACCATAGTCATTGTGTTGATTAAGATTTTGAACAGATATGAATATTTGATTAAGTTGATTTTCAATCGCAGTCTCAAAATGATAAGATAAACCAAAACGGCATATCAAATTGATCAAGTCAATATTTTGACTTAGATTTTTTGTTGATTCCATTAACATATCTCTCACTTTTTCTCTCAGCACCTCTACCTCCTGAGTATAGGATTCAAATTCCTATGATAAACAAGAAAAGAAATAGATGTCAACTTAATAAAATACAATAAAATTAATTTAATAAAAAGAAAAACATGAAAAAAGCTATATTAATCTCACTGAATCTGAAGAGAAAAATGAATCAGAATTATAATTCCACAAGTTTGGTGGAAAAGGTAGAATTGGACGGGAAACGTTTTGCTGATCTTGTGTTGCCATTTTCAGAAGAAAAGCTAAATCAAATATGATTTGATAAAATATAAATAAGTGAACTTTACTATTTATACAAAGAAAGCTAGGGCTGCGTTTGCCCACAGACCAAAGTATTTTTCTTATTTTAGTTATGCGAACATATGTATAGAATTTTTTAATAAATTAATTATAGATAATGTTTGATTGACTTGATTTTAATATTTTTTATTTTAAGCTCTTTATGTTGTAGTCATTTCTTATTATAATTATTATTTTATTGAATATTTTGCAAAAATAAGTGAGTCATGACTCATGGGCTGGCATTCTTATCCAAAATCATTTCTGCAAAAAGAAAAGTTTACCCCAGATCTTTATTTTCATATACAGAGCAGATATAAACCCTACAATTTTTGTAAACCATACTTGTGCTACTAAAATTTTTAATTAATCAATAGTTTTTTATAACTTTTTTTTTTAAAAAAAAATCATACATTATCTAATATTAATTTTTTATTTATTTACTAAAACAAACACGTAAATTATAAGGGATAAAATTAATTATAATTTTTTTTTACCTAAATTAAGTTCATAAATTTACTCGTGAATAAAATTAATAACATATTGTCATGCACATAAAAATAAATTAAGTTATACGAGTGGAGTGGCTACCATACAAGTGTGATTCTTTTTTACAGCTCCTTTTGATTTCTTTTATTATATATAACAGTTGGTTATTAATTTGATCCATCTTAATCTCATGCAACTATAATTTTCAATTTACTAATGACATGATCATAAATGCAAGGCAACCTATTTTGACAAGAAAAATAAATTCAAAACAAAAGGAAAATTACGATTTCTTCCCTATTGGCACTTGGCAACTTAGCTCCAACAATAATTAAATAAATAGTTCATTGATTTAAATTCTATTGTAAATTATTAGTATTATTTATTTGGGAGGAAAAAGATTGATTTATTTAGATTCAGTATGTCTCCCATTATTGTTTGTTTATTTGTTTAATTTAATAATTTTTGTCAATTCATGAAATAAAATGGGATCACCAATTAAAGATATTATTTTTTTATTATAATGTTAAAAACGTGGTTGAAGAAATACAAAAGTGTTACATGGCAAATCTCACACGAAAGCAACTAATAATTATTTGGGGAAAATCTTTGCCTCCTGAAGACACCCAATTACAGCAAAAAATAATTCGTATCATTATCACAATCTTTGCCTTTTTCTGTAATTTATACAAAAATTAAGTTGCAACATGATTAGTGATAGCACGCTATCCTCTTATCCCATATTAACTGGCGAAAAACTGAAAGCGGTCCTTATAAAGGCGTGGACACCTTTCCCCGTAAACGCGTTTTAAAACCGTGAGAGTTCAGTTCAAAAACGGACAATATCTACAGTGTCCGGTGTATTATTTGGTGCTTTCGTTGAGAGACGAGGACAGCGGCCAGTCCCAAAAACCTCTTTTCGGAAGGGGGAATAGTGATAGCACGCTATCCTCTTATCTCAAATCGGCTGGCGAAGAGCTGAAAGCGGTTCTTATAAACCCGTGGATACCTTCCCCTGTAAACTCGTTTTAAAACCGTGAGAGTTCAGACCCAAAGCAGATAATATCTGCGGTGCCCGGTGTATCAATTAGGAAAACTTATTTGTGGAGATGGTTTTATAGCTTAAATTCAATAATTCAGTAAATATCGATCATCAACCTATAAGAAACTAAAAAATATTATTTAATTTATGTTTTTACAGATTTTTTTTTTTTACATCGAATTTGGGGAATTTTTGGCGGGCTTCCGGGAATGAGGTTCGATGGGCTTTTGCTGAAAGCCCCATTATAAGAAGCGGATATCTAACACTATTGGTAGGCTTGGGGAATAATCAAGTCTTGCCTAAAAAAAATGAAGCCTAATCATAATGGACTACAATAAATTTATTAGATTGCCATTGATTATGTGATTTATTCATCAAAAAAAGAAAAAAGTGGTTGATAGTTGCTTTATGATTGAAATAAATAAAAGAAAAAAAGATTTGAATTGTGAAATAGATGCGTTGGATAACTATATAGTTTTTGTCCATGATTAATTTTTTTTTTTTTTAAAAGGAAAATGAAGCATAAGGTTCGAATTTGAAATTATATTATGACTAGATATATCGTTCGATGCCAATAAAGAAACAAATAAATAATCATTTCTAATATAATTTGTATTGAATATTTTACAGCTACTTCTAATATAATCATTTCTAATAAAGAATTAAGTACTTTTCATAAATGACTTGTATAATTTTTACATTACTAACTAATTTATGGGATCGAGTTAGATTCAAATTTAATAGGGTATCAGAGCCATTAGTCTTTAAATGTTAAGCCACCTACAAATGTTTAATTTTATAAATTTTATACTTTAAATTTTTTATATGTTTTATGCTTGGAGTCAACGAGTTATGAAGATTAAATGCTTTTTATGATTTGCTTGAAAAGAATTTCATGAAATTATTATTATTTATTTTAGCAATAAGAGGTAAAAAATGACATTATTTATTTGATATTCACAGTTGCACAAAGACATGGTAAAGATAAATTTCAATTATTAAAATATAAAAAATGTATAGTTCTATATTGTACTTTATATTTTTTTTAACGGTTAAATCAGTTAGTAATATTATTTAAATTATTATAAAAAAAACATAATGCATCATAATTGAAATTGAAAATAAATTAGCTAATAATATTGTTTAAATTATTATAAAGAACATAATGCATCATAATTGAAATTAAAATTGAAAATAAAATGATGAAAACATTTATTTTGGGCCAAGTGATAGTGACTTTTGAACTGCAACATGTAACTTTAGGCTTTGTTTGGATGGGGGGTAGAGAGAGGTAATTAATGGAAGGGTAAGGAACGGTAGAGACAGGAAAGGAAGGAGAAAGAAAGTGAATGGTACGTGACTACCTTTCTATTGTTTGGAAAAGAATAAAAATAGAGGAGTAATTAAAAGAAATGTAAGTATATAAAATGACCAAATTGTCATTATAGTAATATTATTTTTATATTTACCGTGAAACTCAAAGTGGTCCTTTTTGTTGTTCCATTTCACGGGGTGACATAGTAGAATGCACTGTCCACTGTCACCTTTTAATAAAGTTAAAACAAACAATTCAATTTCACGGGGCAATCTCATGAAATCCACTGGAACTTTGCTTCTTTTTTTTTTCTTTTAAGAAAATAAAATAATAAAAAACTTGGTAAATAAAATTAAACATAAACTAATTATTTTTTAAAAAAATGTATAATATGTTAAAAAATTATATACAAATTTACAATTATATATTTTAAATAATTTATTTATTTATTTATTGTGGTTATCATAATTTAATTATTTATATAAATAATATTATATTTTTTTTATAAATATTCAATAAATGTCTTAATATAGTTAACCCTATAGATTAAATTATTTTATTGGTGCCATATATTCGATCCAAATACATACATATATATATATATATATACTATAATCAATATTATAATATAAAATGACATAATGGAACGTGATTTCCATTTCATTATCTCATTTCAAGAATTTCACTCATCATTATAATATATATATAAAGCACAATTGGAATTATTAGCATAAAAAATTATGTAATTGGGACAAATAAATGAAAAGAAAACAAAGGGAGGAGAAGAAAGCTATCACGAGTCGTGTTTAATGTCACGACTCGTGATAGTGACCTATGCTGAAAATTCATGAAAATATACTATAATCCGGTAGCGGGTTATAGTATATTTCCACGACTTTTCAGCATAGGCCACTATCACGAGTCGTGACATTGAGCATGACTCGTGATAGTGGCCTATGCTGAAAAGTCGTGAAAATATACTATAACCCACTACCGGGTTATAGTACGTTTCCACGACTTTTCAGCATAAGCCACTATCACGAGTCGTGACATTAAGCATGACTCGTGATAGTGGCTTATGCTGAAAAATCGTGAAAATATACTATAATGAAGCAAAAGGCCCATATTTACTGGCTATAAACTATTTAATAAATAGTCAGACACTGTCATGCAAAATAAATAGGTAGACACTTCCATACAAAATAAACAGGCATACACTGCCATACAAAATAAATATGTTAGTTCAAACTTCATCAGATGTTAATAAATAACTACATAATTTAGGTTCTAATACATGATACTAAATTAGATACTTGGTGCATTAACTCCTTCCATCATTTGAAATAACAAGTCCTTGCGGTGTGCCATTGGACATCCAAGAAAAGCCCTCAACATATCAGGCTTCTGAACAAGATACACATAACATGCATATCGATTTTGTTCATCAATATTTAACTTAACCAGTAAATTCCACACTTGATTCTCTGGAATTGGAAGTGTTGCAGCTTTGACTAATTCAATTGTTGAACTTGTAATAGCTTGGGCAACATTATCAAGTCCCTCTTTCAAAAGTACAATTTCATCATCAATTTTAACTTTCTTTGTATTCTTGGATTTTGAATTTTGCACCTTAAAAAATGGATAGAAACGATTGTTGTTGTATATTTCTGGAGGAACTTGAGACCTATCAGGTTGTACGAGAAATTTATCTTCCAACTCCAATATAGCTCTTAATACATTATGTAAATGACGACTAATTGTCTCCCCAGAACGATAAAAGAAACGATTGCTGTTGTATATTTCTGGAGGAACTTGAGACCTATCAGGTTGTACGAGAAATTTATCTTCCAACTCCAATATAGCTCTTAATACATTATGTAAATGACGACTAATTGTCTCCCCATAACGATAAAAGAAAAAAGCAATTTCATGGCTACTAACATTATGTCCTAACAAATAAATCGTTTTTGCCACTTGTTCTTCTACACTTACACGTATTGTAGGTCGAAGACCACCTTCTCTAACTAGAAGATAACATAGTCCCGTAAATGCTGCAGTACCCATTCTTATCATTTTACGGCCTAAATCATGACTGATAATCTTATTCATTAATTCTGACCTCACAATTTCTCCCTCTAAGCTCAAAATGCGATCAACTTTGTTTCTAAGTTCATGTCTTTGCAATCCAAGCCAATACACAATGATGCAAACAACTTTTACTACTGATAAATGTTTAATGCGTTGCAACTTGCGAAAAGCATTTTCTTTAATTTTTCTCGATCCATCTATAATTAAATCAAGATTTAAAAAATTGGCAATGAGTACACAACAATAAATACATACAAAATCAAGTAAAAACAACTAAATGTATATATAATCAAAGCCAATATTAATATTTCAGGAATAAAAAGCTGATTTATTTATAAGCTTAAATTTTTGCATAAATACACCCAAAAAAATACCTGAGAAATAGAAACGTAAATTCCAGTTGTTCTGATGAAAGAGCAATTTTGGGTAGAAGCCAAGTGAAGTTCTGCAAATATACAAACATCAATCACAATGTGACTTGTGAAGAAAAATCACTGCAAATTGAAGTGGAGAAAATTCACCAGTAGCATACCTATTTTACAATTCTTGAATTGAAGATAAATTTGGACAGGGAAAGAGAACAACTGAAAAAAGAACAATAAAATAAACTTGAATTCCTAACTCAAGGCTTTCATTGAAGAATCAGGAGTAACATAATATAAAAGAAAAATCAAAATCAAAATCAAAAGTCCAAATTATATAATCAAACCATGAAAAAAAGAAATGAATATAAGGACAAATGACCAGTGACTCACCTGTCACCAAGGAGAACGGAAGAGAGCGATGGCAAATAGGCGGATGGCAGTGATGAGAGGCGGAGCGCGGTTGCGAGCTCAAATTTGACAAAGTCAAGTGAAAGAACAGTTTGAGTATGTTACTGTACGACAAATAGATGAAATAAAATAGAAGAGGATAAAATTGGAAGATAATTTTTTTTTCATTAATTACCCCTCCCTACACCCCAAATCGGGATGTAGCTAAAATAAGAAAAACCAAGAGAAGAGAGAGGTAAGGGCTACCCTTCCAATCCCTTCCATTTTTTAGCTCACTTCTTCCCAAACAAGGATAAATGTATACTTTCACTTACCCTTCCATTACTTACCCCTCCCTACCCCCATCCAAACAAAGCCTTCGAGAACTTGTAAAAGCAGTTCGATATTTTTTTACGTAAAAATTTTAAAAGGAATATTTTATGGGACTAATAATATTTATAGGATTGCAATTCGCAATTGCATACTCAGGTCAAGTCAGTAGTCACCAGAATTCTTGATTAATTAGTAAAAGATATATTAATTAATTAATACAACAAATACTAATATACATCTCAAATTTGTTAAATAAAAATGTCATATTTAAATTCGAAGAAATAGATACTGATATGCATAGACAAACACAAACAGAAAACAACTTTGCGGAGATCCAAACTCCAGAAAACACACTTCAGAAACTCATACAAAATTAAATAAATAATGCTCAGATGCTAAGAGAAAAGCGCATTTCGTCTCCGAGCATTGTGTGTTTTTGCAGGGATATTGGCCAGCAGAGAGATCGATTCAATTTTCCAAGCAGTTCCTATTTCAGGCACAAGCATAACCAATCTGTCTCCATCACCCATCAGTGTCTAGTTCAATCAAAAATGGGCCAATTCTCCTCCTACAAACTGTCAATCTGCCGTTAAATTTAAGCTACAATTATTTTGACAGAACAAAAAGAAAGAGAAAGATGGGAGTAGCAAAATCATTTGTAGATTACATCTCTAGTTAACATGACTAAAAATATTATGAACCCATACGTTGAGATGACCTTCAGCATCGCTGCAAATGCAATATGATGATAATGTACATTTATCAATTCTCACTAGCTGCTAAACTAAAATTTCAGTGGAGAACCAAGAATAATTTGGCTCTTCCAGTCCTTAGGTCCCTATCTAGCATTATAGATGCGAACCTCTCTATATCTGACACAAGGTGCGTAGCCCATCTATCAAATGGCTGAAGTGGACCAATTGACCCGTATAGGCATCCAGCACAGAGAAATAAATTAGTCCCTGCAAAACATAAAGCCAAAGATGAAATGTTAGCTTTGCATTCAGGGACAGACAGCACCTTGAATCACTGCCCCTAATTTTCACAATAGATTCTTTCAAATGAATCAACTTGGAACCTTACAACTTGGAACTTTACAGGCTATAAATATAACATGGAAAGACGTCACTAGTCGACGAGAACCTTATTCAATAATAGCAATCTAATTCTAGGCCTTCATTGATAGCAAAAAAAAAATAATAATAATAATAAGACAATAATATCAACGCACACCTTGCATAAGCAAAAAACTTGTTCCATGTGATCTATCAAGTTAGGATCAATGCACATAAGAACCAAAAGGACATTACAATTGACCCCAGGTTCTATCTCCAGTGTCAGATACAAAAAATGATATAAAATTCTGCTTGGTGGTCAAAATAGCAACTTAGTAAGCATCAACATTGAACTGGTCTTAGATGTTAGAAGGGCTTTTGCGATGTCAACTAACCATGCATGTCAAAAATAGTGCGATGAGTGCATAAAGCATATGCTATGGCAAATGGACGACAAAACAGGGCAATAGAGAAGAATAGAATATAACAAATAACAATGTGAGGATAAATGACAAAACATCTTAAAAAAAGAAGTATTAGGACAATTTTATGGATGACAAACAGGACAATAGAGCAGAATAGAACATAAAAAATAACAATATAAGAATAAATTATAAACCCAGATAAGAGGGGGTTGTAAGCACATATTAAAATGGTAATCTTTGTGGAACAAAAGGATTCACATTCTGCAGAAACTTCAAAACAAATGCAAAAACACGGTGGTCAATTTCATCCTCTCATGCTTCAAACCAACATCTCTTTGGTGAAACAATGCACAAAACTCATGCAATTGTTGAATGAAATAAGGTGTTTATCAAGATTCTAAAATAATTATTTCAAATCTTGGATAGTCTAAAACAAATATTCATGATGACTACAGTTAGTGTTCCAGTTAATACATCCTTAAATATCTCAAGTCATTATATGCAAGCTAAGATGATTATCTCCTTCGGCATGCAAAAACCCTTTTAGATTCTGAATTCTTTCTTATTTTTATGGCAAATATGTCATTCCCTAATTTAATAACCTAAATGTTGATACTTCCACAGAAATTAAAACCTTCATTGCACCGTTTCAGAAAATAAAAATAGAGAAATGCTTCTGGATTAGCAATATCGGAACATCTGCACCCAAACAAGAAAAGATTATTGAAAAGTTTGACAATGAGAGATTACTCACCAGTACTTAATAAGGCCATCCCAACCACAAGTCGCCACTTTACTCTGCTCCAGCGGATGCCATTCACACCCAATGCACACTCCTTCATGACACTTGAGAGTTCTGAAGACTTTACAACTCTTCCAGTCCCAAAACCAGCATTTACCCTCGCCATCTCCAGACATAACAAACCGCCCATCTGGTGAGAAATTGACTTGGCAAGCATAACCTGCGACAATATGCCCCGCAAACCTCTTCTTCTTATTCAATTGAAACCTTTCCCTAGTACTGTAAATAAGAATCTGGTTATCCAAACTCTGAGCAGCAAACCAATTGGTGTTGGGATGAACAGCAATTGAAGGCATAGAATGCATGTGAGGTTCACTAATATACTTTATGACAACAGGGATCCCAAATTCCCATACGCGAAGTGATTTATCATCACTGGAGGTAACAAATCTCCTATTATTATCCACAAAAGTAATGGTATTTACTGCTCCCAAATGTTGATCATACTCCTGAGTAATCTGCCCTGTATTCATATCCCACTGAACAATTTTCTTATCACTCATACCTGCCAACAATATATTCTGCTTATCATCATCTGGATTTAGTTTAACAACATAAGGAATCTTCCCAGTGGAAAAAGTGGAGATAACCTGCCCAGTCTCAGTATCCCAGTACTTAATATTCTTGTCATAACCAGCAGTCAAAAACTTAGTACCGTCATTACAAAACGAAATATCCCTAACAGCCTTCGAGTGACCCATGTAAGTTCTCATACATTTGCCGGAATTAAACACATCCCAAATCTTCACCTTGGTATCCATTCCTGCAGAAAGAATCAAATGACCATGCTTGGGGAAAAACCTAATTGCAGAAACCCCCTTTGTATGCCCACTCCATGTATGAACCAATCGCTTCGGTATATAACAATGATCATTAGTTGCCTTAGCGTCCTTAGGCGGCGCAATCCATGATCTTCCCTGATAATCCCTCTCTTCCTTGCCGTGAAAAGTGCTCTTATCAGCAACGACCTCTCCTTTTTCAACTCCTCCTTTCTCTTCTTTCTTCTTGGCGTACTCCTCTGCGTATTTCTTCTGTTCTTCAGTCAATTCAGTTTGCAAGCCCTCCTTTTTACCCGCCCATGGGCTCTTTCTATTCTTCATTAACCAGGCATCAGTAGCAGGATTCTCAACCTCTGCCTTGTCAATATCCTGATCGACATCCTCTTCCTCACCTTCCTCGGTTTCCTTCTTCTTCTCAATTTTTCGTCTTTTTTGCTCCTGTTGTGGAATATTATAAACTGACATGCCATTATTTTTCTGTAAAGCATCCAAATCACCGACATAATTGTTACCTTCGGAGGCAGAGGGATCGGCGGCGTAGCCGTATTTGTGAAACGTGTTGTACTGTTCATCAAAGGCGAAGGGGTCAATGGCGTCGTCCTCAACGAAGCCGAGCTTGTGGTTGCGCATGCCCTGGGCGATGCCATCTTTAGCGTAGGGATGAGAGGGGCCGAGCATCGGAGCCCAGAGCTGGTCGTAGGTAGGGTTGAAGGCGACGACGTGCTGCGTAGGATCAATGGGCTTAGAGAGAGTTTGGTTGACCTGAGCCACGGTTAGAGCTAGCTCAGTGTCGTCGACTTTCGGGGCGGCAGATTTGGCAGGGAGAAGGCGCGGCGGAGATGAATCAGGTGAGGAACTAGGGTTTTCGTCTTCATGTCTGTAACTTTGTAGAAGATCCATTGTTGAATCTCAGATTTGGCTAGTGATGAAAATTGAGAGAGCTGTAGGATTTAGCCGAGAAAATTCAGACCCAAATTATAAGGATAATCGGGTTTTTCAGCGGGTTCTCTTCTCTGTGCTTTAATTGTTCCTTTGAGACTATGGGAAATTATTTCTTCTTTTCTTTTTCCAAAATAAAAAAAGAAAAATATATTTTTTAAAACTGTACCAAAAATTATTCTATAGTTTAATTTTATTACTGTGATTATTATTTATTAAGATCAATTGATTTCATTGGTTAGAATAAATAAAAGTATAAAATCATGTAAAATATCAAATTAGTAAACTATTCAGGATATTTCAAATTCAATGTGCTGCTGATATACAACGGTTTTGATAATGATAAGCATGAGAAAAGACTAACATTATAATATTCGTGAAATACCAATTATCTCATATAAACAACTGATTATATTGCCAACTCATATACGTGAAATTAATTGGCATTAAGTTGAATAAATGCAACATCATTTCCAAACAATTGGCACACCATCTAAAAAAAAAAAATCTACTCGAACTATATATTGAACATAATCTGAAGCAAAATTATAATTTGTCAAGGATTCTTCATCTTGATCCTCAGCTTTCTGCATATCTGAGCTGCCTTAGGATGAACTGGCTTCTTGCTACTGTCACATTGTTCAACTTCAACCCAGTTTATAACTTTCAAAAGCAGAGACTGAGCAATTTTCTTAGCATCCCTTTCTTTGCCTTTCTTCACACCATTTTCCATTGCTTTTTCTAGGAACTCCATGAACCAATTCCCAGCTTCAGTTTCAATTTGTTTTCCCAATTTGATTGTACTGCTTATTCCACAGCTACCTGGAATCTTGTTTTCATCATTCTCACTTATACCTTCAAGGGGCAGCTTTCCTACTGGTGTGGATGATCCCTTTCGATCCGATGAGCTTTTTGATTTTAGGAGTTTTCCCAAATTGGACTTCTGTTGTTGTTCAATTCTTTCAGGAAAGGCTGCTATTGATTTGTGAAATGCTGTTCTTCTTTTTGATGAATTTAGTTCTGAATTCTTGGATTGATCTACAAGTTCTTGTAAGATACGGAACTCCTCTTCTGGTTTTTTTGAGTTTTGAGCCATTTCTGCAGCTGAAGTAGCTGCTTGAATGGATACCATATCAGTAATGGCTTGCGCAATTTGGTGATGGAATTCAAGAAACTGCTCGAAACATGTTGCTGGAGCTTCGGTGCTTGCGGATTTACTCAAGTTTGAGAACGTCCTGCAGTATCAGAACTCAATTTTCAATGTTCTATGCCTAGAAAAGCAATTAAACTAAGAAAAATAGAATTCAAGAGACAAGTTTTAGTACTTGAGAGATCGAACTAAAGTTTCGGTGGCAGAAGCATCTCTCAAAGCCTGGAGGGCAATCTTCTGAGCTGTTTCTCTCTGATGAATAGCTTCCTGTAAGTGCAAATATCAGTAAACAGAACCGAAGAAATATTAAATACATGTAACCAGAGAGCTGCTAGGAATCTTGAATTCACCTTGCCTAGTAAGCTCAATCTTCCTGGCAAAGTAATGGGCAGACTGGAACTATTATCAAAAGATGAACTACCAGACTTAGATTGCAATTCTGGGGGAGGAGCCTGTGTGTCTGCATCCATTTTTAAGGAAGCCACAACCCTTCCATTCCTCAAATTTGGTGGAGGAGTTGAACTTTTCTTATCCTATGAAAGACCAACAACCAATTTTATTAGTGAAAATTAAGAACAAAATTGAGAAATGTTCAAACTTTTTTTTTTTTTTTTCTAAAATGGTACTCATGATTGAGGAAAAATGTACCTACAGATGAGTTGAAGGGACTAATTGGGATTCTAGCATCTCTTTCACACACACTTCTGCTTCTTGGAAACTTGGAAGCAGAACTTGCAATACAGCTTTTTCTAAGCAAAGCAGCAGGAGAGTCAGCTTTTGAATCCACCATTCTGCCCAGCAAACCACCACCAAATGAACACCTAATTCCACTTCCATCTTTCCCAATTCTCCCTCTTTTCAATGGAGAAGCTGCCTTAACACAGCTAGTCCTCTGTTGCACAGGAGTACACTGTTCAAAATCCAAAGGAACTGGCTTTAAAACCATTGGAGACAAACCCCCATTTTCCCCTGTTCCCCAAGACCCTCTTCTATGGCCTGAAGCCTTTGAATTTGGGTTTTGATCGCTTCTTTCTCCCTTTACTCTGAGATCCATTAATGGTTCTGGTGTGCCCACTAATGGGTGCCTTCCAGGAAGTGGCTTTGCGCCTTTAACAACCGGAACCGGAGACCCGGGCTCCAATCGATCAACATAAATGAACTGGCCTAGCTGCATTTTGTTGCTGAGAACAAAATCATCTTGCTCTGAAGGAAGACTAACATAAATTGAATGCGAAGAATCAGATACTTTAATGAAGAATCCATGTTTAGGCCATAGATTTTTCTCGTCAAGATCGGCCGGGACTATATCGGTGACTTGTAGAAGCGAGCTCCGGTGCTCACTGGTGGGTTTTGTCCCTGTATTCATCCCATTTAAAAGCTTCAATACAATTCCTGGTGCTAATGTCGCCATACCCAAATCAAGAACCAAATTTTGATTGTAAAATTGAAGCCAAGAAGATCAAGATCCTAAGGAAAGATCGAAAATTGGGGAAAATAAAGAATTCAAGTTCAGATTTTTGAGTGTGGTGTGGTGCAACGGTAAGTAGGTGAGGTGAAAAAGTGTGTTTTTTTTTTTAAAAAAAAAAAAATAGGAATTTTTGGAACGTTGAGGCAACGGTCATGTGAATGATGTGTCCTTTCTTTATGGATTTTGAATTTTATCAATAGGAAAAACATTAGTTCTGTTTGGCTCCTTGCATATTCTGCTCGTGACTTAAATAATGGATTGGACCCCCAAACAAGGGAAAACATAAACGACGTCGCAGCTTCATTTAACAGTTGGGCTGATATTTGTGGGCTGGGCCTTAGAACCTTACTATGGCCCTTTATTTCTGCTACAAAATAATAAAATAAAAACTTTCTGAAAACTATGCTTATAAAAATCGCTACCTACCGGCCAGTTAAATTTGAAATACTGTAAATTATTTAATATTCTAAAATAGTATAATAACAAAAAGTATTTTTTTCTCAATATTATAAAATGCCCATACGCCGATAAAACCATTAATCGAAATCGGTTTACAGTTTTTTTTTTTAACACCTACAACTCTATAAAAAGTGATAAAAAATTTAACACTTATTATTAGGACCGAAAAAATTAAAAAACTGTTAAATCGATAATTAAAATTAAGTTCAAATCTGTTTATATGGTTAATCAATCCGATTGGACAAACACGTATACTTTAATTTTTTAAAATTACGATTAATAGATTTGGACATAGACCTAATATTTGAAAAACCCGTTCGTTAACGGTAAACCGGTCTTTATATTTAATTTTTCATATATATATATATATATGATACATAGGGTAACTTTCATATTTTAATTTTACTCTATATAAATATTAGTATATTTAATACCTTAATCACTAAGATCATCCATTTGTGAATAATGATAAGTAATAAATTAGTGTTAAAATTATTATTTGTATAGTGTTTATGTAACTTTTTTATTGTATGGACATTAAATTTTAATAACTTGTATTTTTATTTGTATTTTTATGTTTAAAATTTCTAAATTTATATTTAAATTCTATGGATGCATGTTTGTTTTTTCTTATGAAGCATAGAGTAATTATATACATTTAATTTTTGTGATGGTTAACCGATGATTAATAACTAACCGACCGCATTTAATAGTTAATCGATTAACGATTAACTCATTATTAATGGACTAGACTTGGACTTAAATTTTGAAAATAGATATCAATGAACGAATTAAAAAATAAATTATGGACTGGTTAATCAGTTTATGCCTAGTCCAATTTATTATATTTTAAAATATAATTAATATGTTAATATAAATACTATTTATTATAGCTATGATGATTTTGAAAATATTACTATAAATATTATAATATAAAATATATTAAAATTTATATTTTAATCGTTTTTATTTTCAATCGATTCAATTTTCGATAATAATACGGTTGAATCCCTAACATATAAACATTTACCTTTACTAGTTACTTATTTGTTATGGTTATGAAATTCATGCTTAAAACTAAATTAATTTTAATCCTTTTGTTAAATATGTCAAAATATCCTAGATAACCTATACTAATAGTTTTATTTATTTCATGATGATTCTTTTTATGAAATTTTTTGAAAAATGTAATTGGATAATTTGCTTTAAAGAAGAGTTGACTTGAGCATATGGAGGAAATCTCTTAAAAAATATCCTTTTTATTTCAGGTCAGATGTCATTTTTTTTTAATTTTATATATATTAAATTAATAATTATTTTTTAATTAAATCAAAAAATACTTTTAAAACATTATATTAATGAAAATAAAAAAAAAATCTATAAAAAAATTAAATAAAATATTAATGTATTATTGATATTAATAAAAATGTAAAATTGAAATAAAAAGAATAGTATAATGTTATTTTTGAACAAAAAGCTTTAATTCGTAGAAATGAAAGACAGTAGCGACTAGCGAGTGCTGTTGGTTGGAGTCAGACAAGAATTACAACTGTACAGCAAGTACGTAATAGACCTCAAAAAGAAATACTGGGAAAAAACAAAATGGTCCGAAAACTATCACTAATTATTCGGCGCAGCTGTCATTCACACTTCGCTTTCCATTAAATTGACATTTTCGTTTTATTTGCAAAAGATCAAAAATGGCAATTCACTTTTATGCCACGAATTCAATTATTTAATTTTTAATTTTTTAATCGTCTCGTTAATAAATTTTTTAATCAATTTATTAATATTAATTTTTAAAAATTATTAATCATTAATTAATTTATTAAATTCAATTAATTAATTTTTTTATTTCGATTTTTGTTATTTAGTTAAATAATATTTTTTGATTAGTCATTAAAATTTTTCATATACAATCATTAAAAAAAACTAGATAAAATTTAATTTCATTTCAAATGTTCAAACTAATTAATTCAAACTAAAAATTACAAAATAAACAGAAAAATAGCCAAAAATCATGTCCCAATTTTACCATTTTTTTCCTTCTTAATTATGATAATTATTTTAATGAATTAACAGCTAATATTATAAAGTAAATTTAATATTTTTTGAAAATTAGTATGCTTAATGAGAAACAACAAGTGTAAAGGTTAATCGTTAGTCTATATGAGTATCACTTTTTATAATCAAGTTTTAGAGTATAAAAATAAAAAATTATAATAAAAATATAAAGAGATTAACTATGGACTAAGATTAACCAATACTTAAAAATCAAAACCAATAATCAAAAATATTAAAAACGAAAACTAAAAGCGAGCCTATTAGACCAATTAATCATAAAATTCGATTCAATCTCAAACCGATTTTGAGGTTAATCAAAATTTTAGTTTTTTTTACTCATCCTTATTTTTGAATGATTACTATTTATTTTTTTAAACTTCTAGTGTACGATTCTCTTTCAAATTTCTCTACGAATACAATTTATTGTCTCAAATTATTGTTACTCGCTCATTTTTAAATACTTAAAAGTAAGTGATAACAAAGTGAAAGTTTTCCGATTGTCCTTCGCTTGAGTTACCTGAAAAGAACCACAAAACCGTCGGGTATTCCGACAGGGGAGACTCCGACGATCAAGTCAGTTTATCGGCAAAGTAAAAGCTTTCTTTTTTATTATGAAAATCAGAGAGAACCATGTACCTGGTTGTTTCCTTTATATAGAGCTGTATGAAATAGGAGATAATCTCTTGAATAGGAGAAAATCACCTTCCTCCCTTGATTGATGCTTAATTCCCCATTTAGGCAGATTTGCTGAGAGATTCTTGGTACTTTCCATCCTTGGGAGGTCAAGATCTGCACCATTTCTGGAAATATTCGTTAATTATTGCTTACCATGATCGGTGACCGAGCTGTTATCGAATGCCGGACTGTTATCATGACCTATGTCCGGGCGAGCCCTGATATAAAGCCTCACAAGCTAAGAGCTCGACAGGAGTGCTGTGCTCGGAGAAATCAAGCCGATCCTCTGAGTAGAGAGTTCGGATATCATAAGTCCCCCCCCAAGAGATGACATTTATGTCATGAGATCAATACCAAACGACTTACCAGCGCGTGCTTTTAGACCATTCCACGCTGATGATTACTGTGCGCGTGATCCCTCGAAACACGCGAAAGATCTCTTCGTTGGCTGTGATCCAGCAGTAATGTCAGGCGTTATGATGAGGGCGTCCCTTAGGTTACCGTGCAGATACTAATTATCTTCCCACAGCCCCAATTATCGATCGCCAGCTGTTATCCCTTAATTGGTCTTCGCCTTCTATAAATACTTCCTTCCCCTGTTCATTCTCACTTTCGCTTTCTTTGGAGGTTTTGCTGCGTTTTAGCATTGATCATCTTCTTCTAAATTTGCAACTTCCAGTTTACACAAATCCCCCTTTCCTCTTCGCGTCTGATCTGCTACTATCTCTCGAAGCTTCATCCAGATCTCCTCCAATACAGGTTTGTACTTTGTCTTCTTATACTTTGCCTTTTTATAATGAGTGATCTCGAGAGTTCTCCAGAGAGGTAGAGAGTGGAAGAAGGCCTTGAGCACGAAGACATAACTAAAATTCCCGGTCCCAGTCAACCAATACCACCAAGGAGGAAAGAACCAAGAAGGAACCCCCGAGTTGGGAGCATTAGCTCGGCTATCCGGACAATGAATTGGCAGAATTGCAGGAGAAGCATGGGATTCCGGAGAGCTTTATTGTTCGGGCACCCGGACCTCAAGTCCGAGCCAACGCCACCTACAACAACAAGAAAAAGATAGTGGTGTATGAGGCTGACTTCGAGGCCGGCATGAGCATCCCTCCAACAAACTTCGAAACCGAGCTATTGAACCATTACGGGTTGACCATGGGTCAAATTCATCCGAATGCTTGGCGCACAATCTCTGCTTTATAGATATGGGCAGCGGAGAACGAGATACCTTTGACCGTGAGGCTTTTCCGAGTTACTCATGTAGTCGGTCTTCGTGTGTCAACAGAGGATCATAATTATGTGCAAGCCAGGGCTGGTTATGGGGTTTTCCACGGCAACCCGGAGTCCCTAAAGAACTGGAAGAACCGCTTTTTCATCATTGAAAGCGATGAAAAATTCAAGTTCCCAACAACATGGGGTCGGTATACCAATAAGAATGATGATCCGATCTTTCTTACCGACCAGGAGGAAGAAACCTTGGCCCAATGGAGAGCACTCGCACAAGCCAAAGTCGACATTAAAGACCAACTGACGATAGGGTCTATCCGAATCGAATCATCTCGACCGCGCCAAAGAGGTATATTCTAAAAATTATTCCCTTGTTCTAATATTTTCTCATTGTTCGGTTTGTTGCAGAAATGAAGCGCACTGAGAGGCCGAGCATGGTGGAGATGATGAGGGCGAAGAGGCAGAAGAAAGCAGGAAAATCCGCCTCGTCCGAGCCTGCCCCAGAGGTTCCACCCGAGGTCCCTGAACACAATATCTCCGAACCTGACCACCACCACGACACTGATCCTACTGCTGCACCTGAGGGTCCCTTGCCTCAGACTCCACCCATGACAATTCCGCAAGTTGATCTGCGGACTCCTCCCGGACCGCACTCTCCAGTGCTCGATGCTGAGGCCGGGTCGTCAAATCCCCGTCCATCTCCAGTATTTTGTGATGCGGCGGGGTCATCAGATCCCCGACCCATGAAGAGGGATATGAGGGCTCTTGCCGAGGAGATCTGCGATATTTGGAGGGAGGAGGGGAGAAACTATTCTGAAGACAATCCCATCTTCTACAACTTCATCCATATCCTATCCTGCGTCCCAAGGAGCATCAACCCCTTGCTGCTCTGGAAAGCTGACGACCTGGGCGAAGCCCTTAAGAGGCATCAAGTGCAGGTAATCATTGTCGAGGTCTCATTTGTTTGTTGGGTATTGATTTTCTCCCTTGATTAAAGTTTGCATTCCATACAGGCTTCCATCCTTAGTGGTGTTGTGATCGCCAAGATGAATAATTTGATAAGGATGTGTAACTGAGAGGCACGGTCGGTTGCCGGGCAGCGCCTCAGGGCGAATGTTGCAGAGGGTAAGCTGCAGGATGCCGAAAAGAGAGCCCAGGAAGCTGAGGATAAGGCCGCCGAAGCCCTAAATGAAGTATCTGAACTTCAGAAGAAAGTGGCAGGTCTTCAGGCTGAGATGGAGAAGAATAAAGCCGAAGCCGAGCAGAAGATTTTCGAAAAGGATATCGAGGCGGCAAATCTCCGAGCCGAGCTTGACGACGTGAAGAAGGGCAAGGCCAAGGCGGAGGAAAAATTTTCAGAGCTTGAATACCAGTCTGTGGAGCTGGCTGTTGATAAATGTCTTGGATTTAGTCAGAAGTTATCCGATGCTGTTAAGCAGCGTCATCCGGATATGGATTGGTCCTGGTTGGACGAAGTGTATCCGGATGAATAAACCGTGTACTCTATGATCGTTAATGAAATGAATATTTTATTTCTGTTTGTGTATGCCGAACCCTTTGTATATGCGTTGTTTGATTGATAAAATATGATGAACTATTGAATGAACCAAAATTCTTATGATTGTTCGGTTAAACAAGTTCTTCAATAAGCAATGAGATTAAAACTTCTTGGTAGATTTAACCGAGCTGAATATCTTTCGACATATAAGTCATAAAATGTTTGGTGGCATAATAACCGAGTGGGCGCCAAGAGTGTATTTCGTAGTTGGATATGAGAGTGTACGCCCTGTCGGCGGTGTTTTAAATGTATGCCCTGTCGGCAGTGATATTGGATGGACGCCCTGTCGGCGGTGTTTTGAATGTACGCCCTGTCGGCGGTGTTTTGAATGTACGCCCTTTCGGCGGTGATATTGAATCGAGTCATAGCGATTCGAGCGCAGATAATCATTGGAGACGTTGTGTTTTCATGAATTACTTCTTTTATTGAAATTTTGTCAAGTACAATGATATATGACAAAAATCGAACAAAATAAAATGATAAGTATCGGAGAATTGACCGATAGGTCGCTAGTCGAGAGAGCCATAAGAATACCGAGCCGAGCTATTGATAATACGCCTTCAGATTTGAAATATTCCATGAATGGGGAAGTATTTTGCCTGAATGATCCTTCAACCTATATGATCCCCCCTTGACATCGTGAACTATGTAAGGGCCTTCCCAGTTGGGATTCAGCTTGCCTACGCCGGCTGATGTTTGTGAAGCAACTACCCTTTTGAGGACTAACTGCCCGATCCTGAATGTTCTCGGCTTGATGTTCCGATCATGGTAGGATGACATCCTTTGTTTGTAAGCAGCAGATCGCAGCTGGGAATGTTCTCTTTGCTCTTCCAACCTATCCAGTTGACACAACAGGCGCTCGTCATTGGAAGCTTCATTAAAACTAGAAGTCCGGGCATTTGGCATACCGATCTCACAGGGAATAACCGCCTCTGTCCCGTATGTGAGCGAGAAGGGGGTTTCTCCCGTTGCTGATCTTGGCGATGTTCGGTAGGCCCAGAGGACGTTGTATAGCTCTTCCACCCAAAGACCCTTTGCTGAGTCAAGTCGTTTCTTCAAACCTGCAAGAATAGTACGGTTAGTTACCTCGGTCATGCCGTTTGCCTGCGGGTGGTATACCGAGGTGAAGCAAAGCTGGATCTTCAATTCTGAACAATATTCTTTGAAAGCGGCACAATCGAACTGTTTGCCGTTGTCTGTGATAATGGAGTGCGGAATACCAAATCTCGTGATGATGGACTTTTGCATGAATTTGATAACATTTGCCGGAGTTATGGTTGCCAGGGGCTCCGCCTCTACCCACTTGGTGAAATGATCCACCGCTACCACTAAGAACTTCCGTTGCCCGGTTGCTAGTGGGAATGGGCCTACTATATCAAGGCCCCATTGGGCAAATGGCCAGGGACTGTGTATCGAGGTCTGGGAGGCAGCTTTCTGATGGCTTAGATTGTCGAACCGCTGGCACTTATCACATTTTTTAATCAGTTCCCTCGCATCGCCCTCCATGCTAGGCCAATAGTATCCTTGTAATAACGCTTTCCGGGCTATTGCCTGTGCTCCTTCATGAGCCCCACAAATTCCTTCGTGAATTTCTCTTAGCACATATTCACCTTCCTCAGTACTCAAACATTTTGTCCATGGACCAGAAAACGATCGCCTATATAACTGATCATCCAGGATCACATACCGACTGGATCTCCGAACTGTCTTCCGGGCTTGGACTTGATCCTCGGGTAGAACCCCGCTATTCAGGTATGTGTAGATGGGAAGTCTCCATCCATCCATCGGCTCATGCAAATGTACTTTGTACGTCTCATGTGTTGGGGCGGACACGATAGACCAGATGATGTTTGATACAGCTGGTTGATTTTGAAGGCAAGCTTGTTTAGCTAACACATCGGCCTCGACATTCTCCTCCCTGGGAACCTGATCAATGGACCATGCACAACCCCGGCTCTCAAGTTGGGCGAAGAGTGCAGCTGTTAACTCCTTGTACCTTATCATCGTATTGTCTTTAGCTTCAAACTTGCCGAGCACCTGGCTAACAACAAGCTGTGAGTCAGAGAAGATATTCAAGGAATCCGGTCTTACCTCCAAAGCTAGCTGTAAGCCAAAACTGAGAGCTTCATATTCAGCTACATTGTTGGTTGCATGGAATGCAATGTGAGCCATCGCTCTGATCACAATCTTCCCTGGTCCGATCAATATTACCCCGGCTCCAGCACCCACAGACGAGGATGCACCGTCTATGTACAATTTCCATGAGCTGGGACTAGGCTCCTGCGGGGGTGCATGCAGTTCTGCCACAAAATATGCCAAGACTTGACCCTTCATAGATGGCCGAGCTTCATATCTGACATCAAACTCTCCCAACCGAGCTGCCCACTCCGTTAATCGCCCAGATGCCTCTGGCTTTTGCAAGACCTTTCGAAGGTTCGAGTTTGTCCTTACTGTCACCGTATGGGCCTGGAAATAGGGTCATAACTTCACAACGGAAATCACCAATGCGAAAGCAAGTTGTTCCAGTATAGGGTACCGTAGCTCGGCACCTCTCAAAACCTTGCTTGCATAATAGATCGGAAACTGTTGATTACCTTCTTCCCTTATCAAGACTGACCCCAATGCTCCCGATGAGACTGCCAAGTACATATACAGCACTTCCCCAGGCAATGGCCGACTTAAAAGAGGTGGGGTACTAAGAAAGTTTTTCAGTTCGTCAAATGCTCCCTGACATTCTGTTGTCCATTCAAAACTCTTCATTCTCTTAAGGGTATTGTAAAAAGGAAGGCACCTCTTAGCCGAACAAGAAATGAATCTGCCTAAAGCCGTCACCCTTCCATTCAGTTTCTGAACCTCTCTCACCGATCTTGGTGGCTCCATCTCCAGAATGGCTCGGATCTTTTCTGGGTTGGCCTCTATCCCCTTCTTTGAAATCATATATCCCAAGAATTTTCCGGACTGAACTCCAAAGGCACATTTTTCTGGGTTTAGCTTCAGACCGAACTTTCTGAGCACTCCAAACGTTTCCGCTAGTTCCCGAGGTAAATCCGAAGCAGTCTTGCCCTTGACAATCATGTCGTCAACATAAACCTCTACGTTCCTTCCCAATTGCCCCGCAAACATCTTATTCATTAATCTCTGGTAAGTGGCCCCGGCATTCTTCAACCCGAATGGCATGACCCGGTAATAATAGGTAGCCCGGTGTGTGACAAAAGCAGTTTTCTCTTCATCGCTCTTCTTCATTGGAATTTGGTGATATCCGGCGGAGGCGTCCAGGAAGGCATATTCCTCGAACCCAGAAGTTGAGTCGACCAGGAGATCAATATTCGGCAATGGATAGCAATCTTTCGGGCAGGCCTTGTTTAAATCAGTGAAATCAACACACATTCTCCACTTCCCGTTGGCCTTCTTCACCAAAACCACGTTTGATAGCCAGTCCGGGTATAGCACTTCTCTAATGAACCCATTTTGCAGCAGTGTATCCACTTCTTCTGACATAGCCAGCTGCCGTTCGGGAGCATGGTTCCTCTTCTTCTGCTTGACTGGCTTGCAACTTGGTTGTACGTTGAGAGCATGACAAGTTACCTCGGAAGAGATTCCCTTGATGTCTGAGGGTTGCCAGGCAAATACATCACTAAACTCTGACAGTATCGCTACCAACGCTTCCTTCTCTTTCCCCTCCTTGCTGGCAGCAATCTTGACCATTTTTCCTGGTGAGAGCTCAATTTCCCGGAGTGACTCCATGGGCTCTGCATTCCTAGCTGTTGGAATGTCCAGCGCGTCTAAAGGTAATGCCTGATCTGCTTCTTTTAACATGCTGACGTAAGTTTCCCGAGCCGCTTTCTGACTGCCCCTCAGCACGGCCACACCCCCCTCGACAGGTATTTTTACAAGCAGCTTACGCATCGAAATGTAAGCATCCACCCCAACCAGAAGAGGTCGCCCAACGATCACGTTGTAGGCCAATGGAATGTCAACCACCATGAAACAGTTCCTGCAACTGCACACCTTGTCTTCATCACCGAGCTGTAATTCTAATACCACCGAGCCTTCTACTTTGACCGGTTGCCCCGATATACCGATGATGGGCGCTGAAACTGTTTCCAATCGATTGACTGATAAACCCAAAGCTTTATAGGCTTGCAGAGTGATAAGGTTCACCGCGCTCCCCGTATCAATCAAGATTCTCTGAACCAAATAGTCCTGTATCATTGCTTCCACAACAAGTGAATCGGTGTGGGGGGTCCGGACATGGGCTTCATCTACCTCAGAAAATGTCACTTTGTAGCCTTCCACTTTTCGGCCTGCACCCACGGAGAATACCTCCTTAGCTTTCCGCTTTCTCGATTCCTCAAAAACATCATAATGCGGGCCTCCTGCAATCACATGAATCACCCCGGTTGGGGCCTTTTTGCTCGAACTAGCTCGGTTGTCTTGTCTTCTCGGTGAAGGGGATCTATCTCGCTTTCCCCTCTCAATATTCTTCACAAACTGCCCGAGTTTGCCCTGCCGGATCAAATACTCAATTTCACGTTTCAACTGTCGGCAATCATTCGTCTGATGGCCTTTATCCCTGTGAAAAGAGCAGTACTGGCTCTGATCCCTGCTAGGGTCATCCATCATCGGTCGTGGCCAGTTGACCCGCTCGTTTTCCTTTAGCCAGGCCAGAATTTGGGACCTCGGGGCTGTTAACGGCGTAAACCGGTCTTCTTGCTTGTTCTTTGTGTTCGGTTTTGAGACCAAATAGGCTCTGTTGGAATGGGCAGCCCCCCTTCCTCTAACTTCATCTCTACCACTATTGCTTCTGTCTCGCCCGGTACGAAACCCTCTGTCCGAGTCTCTGTTCTGCGAACTATATCTGAGCCTGCGAGCTTCATCCATGCGTATGTATTTGTGTGCCCGGGACATTAGCTCGGTGAAGTCACCCGGTGGCTTCTTGCTGAGGGAATCACTAAAATCTTGGCATCTCGTATTTCGAATAAGGGCATTGATGGCTACCTCCAAATTAAGATTCTGAATATCCATGGCCACAACATTAAATTTCTCCACATAAGCTCTGAGTGTCTCCCCTTTCTCCTGGTACACCATGGTAAGGTCGGCAGACACTTTAGCTGGCCGGATGGCTGCTACAAATTTGGCGATGAACATGTCACTGAACTGTTCGAAACTGTAGATCGAATTTTCCGGGAGGTTGCGAAACCATATCTGAGCCGAGTCAGTGAGTGTTTGAGGGAAGATTTTGCATAGAGCCGCCTCTTCCGTTGTATGTACCAACATAGTGTGGTGGAACTCGTCCAGATGAGCTCGGGGGTCCGTGCTACCGCTATACTTCGGCAGATTTGGTAATCGTATTTGGGGAAACGGGGTGGCCAGGATGTCTCGGGATAGAGGAGATCGGAAACTACCTTGGTACTGTAAAGTACTTCGGTTTTGATATTTCTGCATTCGCTCTTCAAATAGTTTCTCAAACTGTTCTGCTGTCAATGTGACCGTGGTACCTGTGGCCAAAGTGCTCGGCGGTAACGGAGGTGGTGTTTGGGCCGGAGGCTGTATATGTGCTAAAGTAGGGGGTGTTTGGGCTGCTATAGCCGACAAGGCGGTAAGCAAAGTTTGGGCAGTTTGGGGAGTCAGACCTGGGATTGCTGGTACAGCCATGGGTGCTTGTGGTGTAGTTGGTGTTTGGATCTGTGTAGGTGGAAATAATTGTCGTGCTGGGAGTGGGGAGATTTGCTCTGGTTGAGCTGGTTGGAGGCTTTGAATGAGCTGGCCAAGAAGGTTGGTTAAGGGTTGGGTTGTATTGCTGGGATGGCTAGAGGCTGGGGCGCCGGAAACAGGTAAATCGGGAAAAAGATCCATTACCGACTGAAATTTATGAATCAGACTGAAGATCTGAAGGTCGCGTGTTCGATCCACGCTCACCGCACCAAATGATAACAAAGTGAAAGTTTTCCGATTGTCCTTCGCTTGAGTTACCTGAAAAGAACCACAAAACCGTCGGGTATTCCGACAGGGGAGACTCCGACGATCAAGTCAGTTTATCGGCAAAGTAAAAGCTTTCTTTTTTATTATGAAAATCAGAGAGAACCATGTACCTGGTTGTTTCCTTTATATAGAGCTGTATGAAATAGGAGATAATCTCTTGAATAGGAGAAAATCACCTTCCTCCCTTGATTGATGCTTAATTCCCCATTTAGGCAGATTTGCTGAGAGATTCTTGGTACTTTCCATCCTTGGGAGGTCAAGATCTGCACCATTTCTGGAAATATTCATTAATTATTGCTTACCATGATCGGTGACCGAGCTGTTATCGAATGCCGGACTGTTATCATGACCTATGTCCGGGCGAGCCCTGATATAAAGCCTCACAAGCTAAGAGCTCGGCAGGAGTGCTGTGCTCGGAGAAATCAAGCCGATCCTCTGAGTAGAGAGTTCGGATATCAGTAAGCATTTTATTTTTTATTTTTATAGAACTATTCAATATGAATCTAATTAATCGGATCAATTTATTTTAGATACCAAATGGTTATAAAAAAAAAAAAAATTGTCAATTAGCTTAGGTGCTCAATTTTATATATTTATTTTATCTTCCTTTAACTTTAAGTTTGATAATCACGTGCAGCATTAGAGAGTATAATCACTTTAAATTAATTAGGAGAGTTATTAAGGAGTAGTTAGGTTGATATGGGAATGTTTCCAAGAGTGAGTAGTCAAGTGTAGTGTTGCTTCACATATATAATATATGAATTACTTTTTTTTTTTTTTTTGGTAAAGAAAGAGTGAGCACAGCTCACAACAAAACTCAACGAAAATAAGAAACTCTCACAAAGTCGTGGTGCAGCCAGTTGCTCATTCCGGAAGGAGGGTCATGAATCTTACGATACAAAACAAAAGTGCAAAAAGCTTGGAAGGATCAAATCTAAGACTTTCTTCAACAGATTCCGTAAGCAATGTTGTCGCTTACCAGGCTATTTCCTCGTAGACAAGTGTATTGTGTATTATTTTAGACGAGATCGTATGAATATGGACCACAACTTAATTAATTAAACATACGAAAACATCAGCAAATATTTGCAGTAAACATTGACCAGATAGTAATGAGAAGTTATAGAGATAAATCGTGATAAACATTACATAGTCAATTATTCAATTATCATCGAGTATTAATCGCTTATGCTATTAATATCATGTCAGAACTATATATATACTAATCTCTTTATACTAAATTGACTATTAAATTATTTCTACCTACTAATAATCTGTCGAATATTTTTTTATTTTTAATTGGTTTAGGAAATAAACAGACCGACTTTATCAAAATATATATATATATATATATATATATATATATGCACACACTCTACAAGTGGATGTTAGCCTCTAATTTTTTTTTTTTTGTTAAAACAAGTCCTTGTAAATTTTTATTTATTTTAGTTTTCCTAACTTGATCCTTTTAATTTTTTATTTCTTATACTTTCACCCCTTCTCAACGCTTTTTTTTTTTGTTTTCTATGGTATTTAAATTTTTACTTTTTTTTCGGTAAATCATAGTTTTGTCCATATTATTTATTACGAGTCAAGTCAGCTCACTATAGATAAAATTATTTCAACATTAGTTTTCTAACAAATATTAATTCTTCTTTTATGGTGAGGAAAAAAAATTAATAAAGAAAATATAAAAATTCGAAGCGTTAAAAATTTTCTGTGATAACATCCTGATCTTAGTCATACTGTTTTTCTGAAGAGAAAAAAGGGCTTTAGTAGGGTACTATTGTCGCAAACAAACATGCAGTCTGATAATTCTACAGTGTTGCACGGAAAAAACGGCACACGATATTTTCTTCAGTCCCCACGGCACCATCAAATATCAATGTATGGTACATTGCTGTTATCACATTAATATAACAAAATAAAATCAATTTTTAAATTTCTGAATTTTAATTTTTTTTATATTTAATTATTATAAAAAAATCTAATTATATTTATATACTTTATCTTATGTCATATTTTCATTTATAAAAATATGATCTCAATATTAGTATATTATTTGCATCTTGTCTTATAATAATGTTTATGAATAATTATTTAATATTATTCTAAATATCACTAATTATTATCATTAAAATAATAATAATAAATTAAAATTAGTATGAGTTTGGTTAATAATTATAAGATGATTATATGTATGGTAATATAAATCAATCTTGTAGGTACTTGTTAGAGAATAAGCTACTAGATAGATCCCCTACAAAATCACTGCATGCGTTATTGTCATAATAATCACATAATAATTATCTTATTAAATCCTTATACATGAGACTATCACAGTTTACTACATGATGAGGAACATCATGTTTTGATATAATAAAAAATTATCTTTAATCGGATAATCATAAATGTTATGATTGAGTATGATGAGAATTATACAGATGAAAGTGAATAATTAAGATATGATTTGTTCCTCTCTTATGGAAAAGATATCTAATGAGCCTCTTGATAAGTAGGACTGAGAAAAGTATGGTCGTGTTAAATGAATTGATAGACTGATTAATATCATTTGATTTTATCATTCTATTTAATAATCGAGTAATTATATATTTAAACAATGTCACGATGGCATTGACCATCGCTTACGTTTAAATTAGATATCGTGTGATAAAAGAATTATGGCATGTTCTATTTGTTAGATTAATATTGAGTTATCGATATTCATATTATTTGGTTAGTCATAATATCTTACTAGAGACCGCTTATGACTTGTGGGTTTATAATGGGATTGAAACCACTACCAACGTAATATGAGTCTATTGGGCTCGCACATCTAAAACGTAATTAATGGGTTAGGGTTTATTTGGACATTTCGAATATGAAATATATCAGATATAAAATCGAAAATAATTTCTTAGAGATAAGGTAATATTCCTTAACTGTCATATATATAATTTTTTTTTGTTAAAATTCAAAATTATATTTGAATAAGGAATTATTATTTCTAAAATATTTTTAAATATTATTTCATATACATATTAACCACTTATTAGATTGAGTTAAGGTTAACATGCGAATATATATATATATATATATATATATATATATATATATATATATATATAGCGAGAAGCCTGGAATTATCATCTCTTCCACTTTTAAAGAAAAGAAACAGAGAGAAAAGAAAAATCCTAGTTGCACAAAAGGAGCTAGCACCCTACAATCCCGTTCATAAACGTTCGTGTGTGGATATCAATAGAGGGTGGTGGTTCTTGGAGCAGCCCCTACAATTCAATAGCTTTCTCGCAGTAAGGACGGTGGATCTAATTGGACATAAATCTATTGTTTCTCAGGCAAAAAGTTTGGTAATCGTAACCCATTTTGAATCAATTGAAATACATGGATCCGTGGTGAGTTTTTGTTTATTTTTTCAGTGCGTTTTTATATTTTTATATTTTGTATAAGAAGCCAAAATCCAACAAAATCATGCACATATAATGCGTGAATAATGACCGAAGGCTAATATTAATATGACGTTTTTAATAAATTAAGGAGTTACTCATATAATTTGTAATGTACAAAGGATATTACTTACATTTTTAATAAATTAAAAAAATAATATGACATACAAATAATTCGGAGGGTAGTGTGTTAAATGGTAATAATTTAGAAGAGAATTTATATATTAAATTCTATGTCTTTATCTAAAAAAAATTCTATGTCTTCTTATAATATAACGAAAGAAAGTCTAAATTGTCTTTGGAATTTGGATCAAGAACAAACGTGAGCATCAGGCTACTTCATAGTACTCAATTGGTTTCTCAATTTCAAATAAACAACACTTGCATATATGCATATACTCACATTGTACAAAACAAATAAGTAATAAATCTTAACATTTTATTCGATCCGATATGCTTTTATAGCTCACATAGCAATTCAATTCATTCAATTTATTTTATAATTCAAACCATGATAAGCTGACTTGTTTTATAACTAACTTCTTCTTGGATTAATCAACCCAACGATTTTGACTTGGTTTATGATTAGCCAATAATATATATTGACTTATATAATATTCAATTTAATTATTTATAACGCAACCTAAATCTATCCGATCCGACCTTAATGCTCGCCTTGACCATGATCAATTGATTCAATACACCTTACTTTCCTTGGATATAGCAGTGATTAGTAGATCAATTCTTTTAACTTATCATGAATTCTCGAAATCTCCATGCCAATTCTAACATTCATAGCCTGCAAAAATAATAATAATAATAATAATAATAATAATAATAATAATAATTAATCAATGCATTTTAACAACAAAGTTAATTTTTCAATTGAATGGTTGTTTAATATTAGAAAAAGGACCAAATTTTCCTGAATCATTCGAAATATTACCTTTGAATTTTTTTTAGTTAAAAAATATCTTAGAGATTGTAAAACTAGCTTATATTTATTTACGTCATTACTGAATTGATTTACAATTATCTTTATTTGTAAACTTGATGGCAAATATAATTTTTTTTTTCATATTTACAATCAGTAAAATGATTCATATTTATTTACCAAATATGAGCCATTTAATAAGAATGAATTTTTCGGATATAAAATTCATTTCAAGTGCCAATATGTATAAAACAAAATTAATATACGGTACCTTTGATTTAACAGTGTAAAAAACAGTATCACCCACAGTATGGTAGCAGTAACTGAAGACTTCACCTCCTTCTTCTTGAAGAACTTCAATAATTTCCTGAGACATGAAGTTCCTAACTTTCCCACAAACCAAATTCACTTCCACAATAAAATTATCACTACTTGTTGTTATACTTAGCACTGGCATTATCTTTTTCACATTTTTGCTTTTCGGCTTCTGCTTTCTCTTCAGTTTCTCTACTCTGTTCTTCAGCTTCTTCACATAATTCGTGGCTTCATCCACCACCTCAGGCACCGACAACTGCCAAAACATATATATATATAAATATATATATAAACTCGCACCGGACGGCCTCAACCAGGAAAGAAAAGCGCTCACTTCCAGTTATTGGAAGATGTTTGATATTTAGAATTCAAAATTCGAGATCTCTCGTGAAGCCAAAAGGAGTTAGCAAAATTATATTATTAAAATCTAAGTGAGAATTTACCTTAGAGGGTTGAAGATGAATAAGAGGAACAAGTCTATCAAGAAGATGTTTCATCTCCATACGTCGACGTTTCTCTGTCACGTTTCGTTGAGTTCTGCCAGAGAAGCTGCCTGGATCCATATATATTTAATTAAAGAAGAACAAATTAATGAAAATAATGTGGCCTTTTATCTATAAATGAATTGCTAGTTAATCAATTGCATGCCTTATATAGAGTAGAGAGTGGATAATCATGGTCAATGCAAGGAAAGGTGTGGGGAAGATAGGAAAACAAACAATACAAGATAGGAAATGTATGAGGAGGAAACAAACAACACAAGGGCTTTTTTTTTGAAAGGACTTTTAGGTTTGGTTAATTATTTATTCTGTTATTATAAAGTACTAATTGGTAAGGAATTGGCCAGTCGAAGTCAAATAATATAAATGAAAATTTAATAAGAAAAAAAAAAAAAGAACTTGATAGATTTTAAATCAGCAGTAAATTCGATGAGACAGCTTCCACATGCTCTTTAGAGGCAAGGGAACTACAGAAATTGAAAAGGTGTCTGATTTGGAAGTTTAGATTATAAGATATATATATATATATATATATAATCAATCAGATGCATTAAAATTGTTTGATAATCCTTTTTTTAATTAGCTATTGGTTGTTGATTTATATATTCCAAAACCTCCATTTTAAAACTTTTTTCTCATTATTTGATAATTGATTGCATTTTTTTTTTAAATTTAAAATTCTTTTATTAATTATAAATTTCTCAATATTTACATATTTTTTAAAAATAATAGTAATAACAATAATAATAATAAATATAAATAAATATATCTATAATGATAATTTAATATTATAATTAGTTAAGTATTGCAATTGTAATATGACGGTTCAAATATATGCGCACTATATACAAGTATTTATTAAAAAAAATAAAAAATAAAAAAATAAAAACCTAGACTTAACAGAACGTTGCACGTGGTCTCAAATTGAAAGTTGATCCCCCTTTAATATACAACGTAAACAATTTTAACTGATTATTATGTATTTGTTAAACTTTAATTTCTGGTACATGTTATAAATATTGAATGTTATATCAAATGGATAAAAACTAAAGCATGAATAGAGATGTCAAAATTAACCCAAATCTAACAATTCACTCAAATCCACCCAGGAAAAATTGATCCAAACCCAACCCAACTAAAAAATTGACCCATTTAAACCCACCCAAAATTTACCCACATAAAATACAACCCATTTGGGTCATTTTTCCTAAACCCAACGGGTATTTGTTCATTTCTTTTTTTTTCATTATTTTTTGAATATTAAAAACTTTTGCTTTAATAAACAAGATCTTTTGCTTAACCTGTCCCGCTGTATTATTATTGTATAATGTGTATGCGTATTTTGTTGGTTAGATTTATAATAGCCGCGTGTGATGCGCGCCGGAACCAGCAAGGCCCTCGTCCGGGAATCCGCTTTTTGGATTCGAGGGATAGGTTCGCGTCTTTTCCGATCTTAGGTGTTATGAGATATTTTCGGCACCTCCTTTTACAATAGAACATTGAAAAGGACCATCCATCGCCATAACACCTTTAGGCACTTTTGAGGTATTTTTGAGTCGCCACCCAATTTACAAAAAATTGGGAAAGTTTAACCTCTTATCGGTCTAAACCAGAGATGGTGTCCGGAACTTCACACTTATTGGTGCCTTGGTTAATTATAAATGAGTTTTTAAATTATAAAATTTCATTTTTCATCTCACACAATTAATACAGTTTATTAAAGCGCATATCAATCACATATGAAACGATAAATAAAAATAAAAATAAAGACAAATTAAATTACAACAAAACTAGGGGCGGAATACAATCCCCATTGTAAATAAAATATAAATCATACATAAAACGGGGTATTTATTAATGTTGAGGACGTTGGTCCTCTCATGCACAATTGAAGAAAATCATTTTAAAGTGACAATTTATTTTTGATGAAAAACTAGGACATTGGTCCCATTTTATTAGAAAACCCAATTTTATTTATAGAAATATTTTTTGTTTGATTTTTGATTAAGCGTGCATAAAATAAATGGTTTAATTTATTATTACATGCCAAATAACTTAATAAATCAAATAAAGGAAAAAATAACAATTGTAATGAAATAACAACTCCTTGGATCTCCTCCTTCATTCGTACGGGTACTCAAACAGGGGAACACAAGTATTTGACACCGACAACAAACTCAAATAAACTTAATGTTAGTAATCGAAACAAGAAAATCAATTAGACATTTATAACAATGCAATAATTAAATGAAGCATGCAAATCATGTGATAAATAAATTAAATGACATATTAAAATAAATTAACAAATTAATAGATAACTATTTAAAACATAAAGCAATAATAATAACAATAACAACAACAACAAAAATAATAATAATAATGATAATAATAACGATAAACGATGATAGTAACAATAAATAACACTAATAACAATATACTAACGACATATATAATGATGATAATAACAAAAAATAAGTAAATAGGTAAATAATAATAATAATAATAATAATAATAATAAGGATGAACAATTAAAAGAAAATGGGAACAAATAACAATATTAAAAGTTAGATCTACATCTAAGAACAATATTAAAGGTTAGATCTACATCTAAAATAAATCAACAACAAATATATAGATCTACATGTTTACTAATTTAAATGTCAGCAAAAATGTTGAAAACAAAATTAAATCAAGAGATCGAGTCTAGAATGTTTACCCTCAGATTTGACTGACTTTAGGCCGGATGTTCGAATGCTTCGGCCCCACACGCTTCACGAGAAGGCAAAATATCAAAAACGCAAATTTTTAATAAATAAAACTCTTGAAAAGATGAAAAAATGAATTTTTAGAAGAAAAATCGGATCTTTTTTAGAGAGAGCTCTTTTTTTCTTTTCCCCCCTAAGATTTTTCAATCCCAAATCTTTTGCTCTCTCCCCTTCTTTCAAATGAAATGAAATCCTATTTATAGGCACGATCGACTGACGGGCTGCCCGCTCGTCGAGCCACCGACGGGTTGCCCGCCCGTCGAGCCACCGACGGGCTGCCCATCGAAAGTCATCGATGGGCTGCCCATCGCTCGAGTCACCGACGGGCAGACCACCCCTCGAGTGACCGACGGGCTGGCCGTCTGTGGAGCAAACATCCAAATTTTAAGTTAAAAACTCCCCCAAAAATTTTATTTTATTTTATTATATATATATATTTAAAAAAAAATGCGAATGAAAATCCTTGCTTCTCGTGAGCGTGAAGGGCCAAAATTCCCGAACTCTATCCATTCTTTTAGAAACGGGCATCGTTTTCGTCATCGGGCAATCTCTGATCTAGACCGACTCAGGACCCGGTGTCTACAGTTGCCCCCAGTTTAGGGAAACCTAGTACACCAGTGTCTAGGTGAGCCTAAACTCAAAGAAAAGCAGGAAAGAGAGACATACCTGAGGCGGTCGCTTTGCCAGAATGGATGGTATTGTCGGAGCGATTGTTGTCCTTCATTGTAGTTGGTAATGCCGTGGTCGTGCTAACCTCTTTTGGGTAGTGCCGCCATAATGCTAACCATTGATGATGTGGTAGTGCCGTGATCGTGCTAACCCTCCGTAGAGTAGTAGTGCCGCCATCGTGCTAACCCTTTGATTTGGTGAGGTGGTAGTGCCGAGACCGTGTGCCGACGTCGTGCCAACCCTTCTGTTGATTTGAAGTGGTAGTGTCGAGACCGTGTGCCGACGTCGTGCCAACCCTTCTGTTGATTTGAAGTGGTAGTGCCGAGGCCGTGTGCCAACGTCGTGCCAACCCTTCTGTTGATTTGAAGTGGTAGTGCCGAGACCGTGTGCCGACGTCGTGCCAACCCTTCTGTTTTTTGACTTTGACATTTTGCCTCCTCAGAGGGCTTTGATGTTTTGCCTCCTCAGAGGGCTTCAAGATTTTGCCTCCTCAGAGGGCTTCAAGATGCTTTGCCTCCTCAGAGAACTTTGGGATTTTGCCTCCTCAGAGGATTTTGAGATTTTGCCTCCTCAGAGGACTTGAGATTTTGCCTCCTCAGAGGACTTTCAAATTTTGCCTCCTCAAAGAGCTTTGAGATTTTGCCTCCTCAGAGGACTTTAGAATTTTGCCTCCTCAGAGGATTTTGAGATTTTGCCTCCTCAGAGGACTTGAGATTTTGCCTCCTCAGAGGACTTGAGATTTTGCCTCCTCAGAGGACTTGAGATTTTGCCTCCTCAGAGGGCTTTGGGGTTTTGCCTCCTCAGAGGACTTTGAGATTTTACCTCCTCAGAGGACTTGAGATTTTGCCTCCTCAGAGGACGTTGGGGTTTTGCCTCCTCAGAGGGCTTTGAGATTTTGCCTCCTCAGAGGGCTTTGGGGTTTTGCCTCCTCAGAGGACTTTGGGGTTTTGCCTCCTCAGAGGACTTTGAGATTTTGCCTCCTCATAGGACTTTGAGGTTTTGCCTCCTCAGAGGACTTTAGATTTTGCCTCCTCAGAGGACTTCTGGATTTGCCTCCTCAGAGGTTTTTGAGAATTTGCCTCCTCAGAGGACTTTAGGGATTTACCTCCTCAGAGGGCTTAGAGATTTGATTGCCCCTGGAGAGGACTTTGGTTGATTAAGAATCGCCTCTTCAGAGGGCTTGAGAATTGCCTTTTGAGAAGTCTTTGGAAGTTCGCCTCTTGAGAGGGTTTAGAGATTTGCCTCTTGAGAGGGCTTTAGAGATTTGCCTCTTGAGAGGGCTTTGATTAATACTTGGATTGATGATTGAACTAATGTTTGGATTGATGTTCGTACCGATGTCGTCACTCGCCTTTCGCTGGTGTCCGCATCGAGTCTCTCTCACTGCAAAACTTAGAAAGCCAACTATGCAGGAAAAATGGTGAGCATGCACGTGAAATGTATATGTATGAGTCATGCAGGAATGCAGGATGAGGATTCATCTATGTGGATTTGGAGGTGACGGTCGGTTTGACCGTAGTCTTCGGTAGGATCAATGCCCCCTAGAGTTGCTTTTGAATTATATGCCTTTGGGGATTATGAGGTTCTCCTCCGGTACCTGTAGTCATTGCTTGAAGGTAGTGCGTCCCTCGTGGATTTTCACACTAGCTTTTCTTAGCGGGAGATGCGTCCTTGCCGGATTTTCACATAACCCTGTGCCTTATTTTTTGCCTGGAATGGACCCGACCCAATCCAGCGGCTTTTATTTATTTCATTTTTTTGTAGGACAGACTGCCTGTTACCAGGTTTTCACCCTACCCTTTGGCCTAACTTTTGCTTAGAGCGCCAGTCACGGTTTTCATCTCTAACGGTCCCTTTTTTTTTTTTTTTTAGTGTGAGAAGTTGGAGTTGTTGCGAAAGGTCTTTCGGATATGATTGGCATGTGCTTATATCTCAGATATTGGTTGTATGAGCTTGGTTCTTTATTGGGAAGGTGCTGTAGGATTGGCTTCACAGTGGGTAGCAAGATGAGTTGTCTGAAGTGTCTGAGTGGCGAGAGTGGCAGAGGGTAGATAGTAATAGTGTGCTGGTTTCATGCTGGACCCAGACAACTTTGAGTGTGCAAGATGAACCGCCTTGGTTATGCCAATACATCTTTGCATAAATGCATATATTTCAATCTGATTTTATAACACATGATCACTATTTGGCATTAACTCGAAAAATATGAGACCTCAACTAATCTCGGGATAGATCTTGAGAGCATCAAACTCCTGTTATCAATCAGCCCTCGCGGGTTTTCTTGATTGAATATTTTCTCTCTTCTTCTTTTTTTTTTTTATTTATTTAGCCTCTGCCATGAACCCTCCTTCAGTTTGTCAGATTGGTTGAATTTGCTTTCATCTTCGTTAGCTGGGGGGACTGCTCCTTCTGGCGATGGTTCTTTTAGCATCAAAGTTTCGTTCTTGGCCCTTGCGCAAACCAGCTGAGATATCTGCATCTTCCATTTGTTGGTTTTGGGTGGTTTAATTCCTGAGGTAACCGTTGGTGGCTTAGGATAAAACTATGGTTTAGGACAGGACTATAGTTCTTTCCCCTCTTTTTTGTTTTGTTCTTTGCTTTTTTTTTGAGAGGTAATGAACTGTCCTCCAGAGTTCGGTTACATGGGTGTTTTTGGCCTCATATGATTAGAGGTTGGTCTTGATCGGTTTTGCATCTCAAATGGTTGGGGTGAAATGGATTTTAAGGCTTGGTTATATTTCTTGTGAAAGGTTCAGGGTTTCATTCGTCTAGTTTCTCGATGTAGCTCTTGAAATTTGATTTTATTTAGCAGTACCATATGCATCCCAGATGTTGGGAGTGCGAAGGAATGGCTTTCAAAATTTGATTTGTCGTCATGTTGGCACGTGAAAGTAGTACTGATCTCAAGAACGTCCTTGTGAATTTTCAGCATGTCACACCAGGTCTAGGCAGAGGCTTTTTTTTTTATCTCTCAAAATTATCCTCTCCTCAAGAGTTATATCAGATGCTATCAAGATTTTGTTTGGATTCCCCAAAGTTTCGAGACTAGATGGAGCCGTATTAATTGAATTAGTGTTAAAATGAATGCATCATGACCATGTGAAATAAAATCATTAGGAATACCATACAAATAAGCAAACTTGTTCAATTTATTGAAAATAACCAAACTGTCATAAGTAGTTCTTGAAATGAAGAGAATTAAGGCATCTAAAAAAAAACATGATCTTCTTTCCCACTCTCCCGACGAGTGTCAGCGACTTATTCATATCCATGTAGCTCCCGCAAGATATGCCATTCTAGTGGATCAGACCCGATCACATATTTGGTGGAGGGACTGCATTGTAGGCTGGCTTGTTCTTCTTCTCGCTCTTCTCAGGGTCCAAGATCTGTTTGGTGTCAATAAGATCTTGGATCTTATTCCTCAAAGTTCTGCAGTAATCAGTCGAGTGCCCAGTGTGTTGATGGTAGGCGCAGTACTGATCATCTCTATGCCCTGGCTGTCCTTGATTCATGGCTGGTCTGGGTGCTAGTGGAACAGGAGGGTGAGTAATTCTTTCGGCCATAGCTCCCATCATTTCTAACATTCTTCGCTCAAAATCTTCTAACCTCTTAGCAAGGTCTTGAGTGGTCAAAGTTCCAGTCTCATCTGCCATGGAGGATGATTCACTTGTTGTTGAGAGTGACTCAGAATCCCAATTAAGCACTAATTCTAGCGATCCAAAGGGCGAGTCCGTACTCACTAGCCGACCGTCAAGACCTCTAATCCACTTAGATGAATCTATGATGGCTGAAAAATTTAAATTGTTAAAATGATGCATGAATGATATATATACAATGCATGATTGTGAATTATGCAGGTGGTCCTGGATGAGTGAAAGATCAATAAATTACAGTGATATAATGCGATGCATGAAAAGAATATACGTAAAATGATATGCAGACAAAAGGATATACACACACAAAATGAAATGCATTTTTTATTTTATTTTTTTATTTTTTATTTTTTTTTTCATTTTTAATTTTATCATAAAAACATGCATGAATGACATATACAATGAATGATCGTGTGTTATGCAACATAGACAAACACATGCAAGCAAGTAGATCCTTCCAACCTTATTACTCCCGCACACGAGGTCAAATAGTCTCTTCCTAGGTGGGCTTGGCCCATGGGTCAACGGGGAACCCAATGGGCGCGTATGGTGCACGGTAGAAAACCGGCAGCATAACACTCTTAATTTAAACCACATGGACATGGATTTTGGCCATTATATATTTGGACCTTTCAAACAGACTAAAATGAGCCCACCGGGGCGTGAAAGCCTTTGATGAGTGCCCGATTAATATGTTTGAATTGATTTGATATACAAGGGCCCACATAACAAGCATTGTATTAAGGTACATGTAACCTATGGGAAGTATCTATTGCCATTACATGAGCTTTGGTTAGGGTGATGTTACTTTAAGGCTACCCAAGCATGGTCCCTGCACGACGGGTCTATCTCATCACGAGCATAACGACCGATCGGGTCACCATTTGATATACCATTTGATGGCACGAGGCTTGGGCTGGTGATTATCCTTAACACTTCCCCAAATTGAGTGAAAATGGGGTCGTGCTTTAGGAACGCACCGGGGCTAATAGAGGGACCAAACTAGCATAATTCTAAGGCTCTAGCATGGATGCAATGCAATTTAGATGAGAGATGAAATTTAAGTTTTAAAAACTCAATTATACATTTTAACCAAGACATTTTCAGAGCAAAGTCACAAACAGTCCCCAGTGGAGTCGCCACTGTGACGCGCGCCGGAACCAGCAAGGCCCTCGTCCGGGAATCCGCTTTTTGGATTCGAGGGATAGGTTCACGTCTTTTCCGATCTTAGGTGTTATGAGATATTTTCGGCACCTCCTTTTACAATAGAACATTGAAAAGGACCATCCATCGCCATAACACCTTTAGGCACTTTTGAGGTATTTTGGAGTCGCCACCCAATTTACAAGAAATTGGGAAAGTTTAACCTCTTATCGGTCTAAACCAGAGATGGTGTCCGGAACTTCACACTTATTGGTGCCTTGGTTAATTATAAATGAGTTTTTAAATTATAAAATTTCATTTTTCATCTCACACAATTAATACAGTTTATTAAAGCGCATATCAATCACATATGAAACGATAAATAAAAATAAAAATAAAGACAAATTAAATTACAACAAAACTAGGGGCGGAATACAATGTCCATTGTAAATAAAATATAAATCATACATAAAACGGGGTATTTATTAATGTTGAGGACGTTGGTCCTCTCATGCACAATTGAAGAAAATTATTTTAAAGTGACAATTTATTTTTGATGAAAAACTAGGACATTGGTCCCATTTTATTAGAAAACCCAATTTTATTTATAGAAATATTTTTTGTGTGATTTTTGATTAAGCGTGCATAAAATAAATGGTTTAATTTATTATTACATGCCAAATAACTTAATAAATCAAATAAAGGAAAAAATAACAATTGTAATGAAATAACGACTCCTTGGATCTCCTCCTTCATTCGTACGGGTACTCAAACAGGGGAACACAAGTATTTGACACCGACAACAAACGCAAATAAACTTAATGTTAGTAATCGAAACAAGAAAATCAATTAGACATTTATAACAATGCAATAATTAAATGAAGCATGCAAATCATGTGATAAATAAATTAAATGACATATTAAAATAAATTAACAAATTAATAGATAACTATTTAAAACATAAAGCAATAATAATAGCAATAACAACAACAACAACAACAATAATAATAATAATAATGATAATAATAACGATAAACGATGATAGTAACAATAAATAACACTAATAACAATATACTAACGACATATATAATGATGATAATAACAAAAAATAAGTAAATAGGTAATAATAATAATAATAATAATAATAATAATAATAATAAGGATGAACAATTAAAAGAAAATGGGAACAAATAACAATATTAAAAGTTAGATCTACATCTAAGAACAATATTAAAGGTTAGATCTACATCTAAAATAAATCAACAACAAATATATAGATCTACATGTTTACTAATTTAAATGTCAGCAAAAATGTTGAAAACAAAATTAAATCAAGAGATCGAGTCTAGAATGTTTACCCTCAGATTTGACTGACTTTAGGCCAGATGTTCGAATGCTTCGGCCCCACACGCTTCACGAGAAAGCAAAATATCAAAAACGCAAATTTTTAATAAATAAAACTCTTGAAAAGATGAAAAAATGAATTTTTAGAAGAAAAATCGGATCTTTTTTAGAGAGAGCTCTTTTTTTCTTTTCCCCCCTAAGATTTTTCAATCCCAAATCTTTTGCTCTCTCCCCTTCTTTCAAATGAAATGAAATCCTATTTATAGGCACGATCGACTGACGGGCTGCCCGCCCGTCGAGCCACCGACGGGCTGCCCATCGAAAGTCATCGATGGGCTGCCCATCGCTCGAGTCACCGACGGGCAGACCACCCCTCGAGTGACCGACGGGCTGGCCGTCTGTGGAGCAAACATCCAAATTTTAAGTTAAAAACTCCCCCAAAAATTTTATTTTATTTTATTATATATATATATTTTAAAAAAAAATGCGAATGAAAATCCTTGCTTCTCGTGAGCGTGAAGGGCCAAAATTCCCGAACTCTATCAATTCTTTTAGAAACGGGCATCGTTTTCGTCATCGGGCAATCTCTGATCTAGACCGACTCAGGACCCGGTGTCTACACCGCGTTATCGGTTTAGTCGTGAATAGTATTTTTCGACGGTAAATAGTGCACTGAGGACAAAAATTACACTCGGAGGTAAAAAAATATTTTATTTGACCATCGAAAAATACTAGTCACAAGGAGTCTGAGGGTAAAATTTGGAGAAAAAATGAGCTCAAATGGATCTTCAAAAGTTAAAAATAATAATAAAAAAAAGCCCAGCTCGTTTTTAAGGTTATCCGGTTTGACAAACGTTTGACTAGACCTCTAAAAATAGCAAATAACCTCTAAAAATTATTTTAATACAATGTATAGACTTAAATTAATATTTATAAATTTTTTACAGCGAAAAATTAATTTTTTGGTAATACTGAAAATTGTTGAAACGGACAGATCGAGAAACGTACTCTGTTTGAACTGAAATTTTGCAGGGAGACTAATTTATATATTTTAAGAATTATAAAATTAATTTTTGGAGAAATTGAGTTTAGAAAGTGAGTGAAATAATTTAAGATTACATAATTGGCTTAAAAATGAAAAAAAGGGTCACTTGGTTTATAAATTATTGTGTTGTTGTACCCCTGTGTGTGACTGTGGATTATTTGAATTACAGGAAGGGTATGTTATATATATAACCGTTATACTGTCAAAATTTTGACTAAATAAATAGTAAATTGAACAGTTATAAGTCAACCGATATTCCGATCCGTTTGATTCTCCACCGACCCATCTGGGCCAATATTTTTATAATAATTTTTTAGTATCCCGTTATTATATCGATAATTATTTTTCATTAAAAAAAATCAAATGGGTCGACACAAACCCACCCAATTCATTTGGGTATTGACCCATTTTTGATCCATTTATGATTCAAGCCAAACCCGCCCAATCTGCCCATTTGCCACCTCTAGCCATAAAAAATTTGTTAAATAACCGGTATCTAATAATTATAAAAATATGATTTAAAAAAAATTATAAAAATATAATTCTGTTTATAATAATTTACAAGATTCGTTAAATAATGTTCATTTCATGAGTAACTTTTTTAAAAAATTGGATTCAAATTCATTTTTTTGTATAAATTTATCTTTAAATATTTTATTACTTTTTAAAAATAATTTTGTACATTATTCAAATTAATGCAATAGAATATAAATGAATTGGTGAAAAATATTTAAACATATTCTAAAATAATTTTATATTTTTGAGACTATTATTTTTCAATTTAGCATTTAAATTAAACATTTATTAATTATGATTTTATTTTTAGTTGTATAAATTTAAAGAAAGTGACCCAATTCAATTATTAAAAATAATAAAAATTTATTATTGATTTTGAATGATATTAAATATTGAAAAAAATTAAAAATATAATTTTTTAAATAAAAAATTAACTTTTTCATCAGTTTTAATATAATTATAGACGGAGGGATTTAATTGAAATCTCCTTAATTAACAGGTTAAAAATTAATCGTTTTGTCTTAAATGTTAGGATTATCGATCCTGAATTGATCCAAACGTTAGGATTCTTTTTTTGTTTTCACAAAAATATATATAGTGTTTATTTAACCAAAAAAATATAAAGATCTATAACATTTAAAAAGCCAAAACTCACAATAACATTTTTCTTTTTATGAATCCACTTTATAATGTTAGTTAATTAATTTATTAAAATAATTAACCATAAAAAGTAGAGAATGTGAAATTGAGACATGGTTTTTGCTATTACTATGTTTGTTTTGTAATTTTTATTTTGAATATTTGAAATAGAATTGAACTTTGTTTAATTTTTTTAATAATTATATATTAAAAATTATAACGGTTAACCAAAAAATATTGATTAATCAAACTATAAAATTAAAATTGATTAATAATTTTAAAAAATCGATATTAACAGACTGATTAAAAAATTAATAATAGATCAATTAATCAGTATATACAAACCCCTAGTAAACATAAACAATTCTTCTACCGTTCCATTTTAAATTATCAATTTTACTATTTAGATTTGTTATACCTTAAAGTGTTCGTTTAGAAAATTGAGAATAAAGTTTATTTATTTGTTCATATTTATTATATATCATTATATTTAATAGAGTGATAAATTTAATTAAATTAAATAAAATACTTAAAATTAAAAAAATATAATTTAGTCAATTGTTAATATATTTTTATGAAATTAATATTTTTTAATTTTCATATGAAAAAAAAAATGATGGCTTAAAGTGAAAGAATAGCGGGTTATATTATATGATTTAAATGTAATAAATTTGGGGCAAATGGCAGTAGATACGAATGGGATCAAGTTGACTTATTAATCAACGAATAAATTGTACATGTTGTTCTTTTCCTTCTCCATGCAGATATATTATTACGCTTTTGACTATAGCTGACCTGTTTAGTTTCTTGGAGAAATTTGATACGTAATCGCTCAATTTTGTTAGAGTAATTTTCTAATCACTATATTTTGACTCATAATTATAAAAAAATTGAAGTATTATTTTATAATAGTAAAATCAAAAATATCGAATAATTATATTTTGGTTATTGACGCATATATAAATCGTTGACTCAACAAGTAATTGATTAACCACCTATTAAGATAAGAGTAGAGTAAAATAAAACGAAATCTAATTTGTTCACTTTGCTGAGTCTGCGATTTCTATACTAGTCGGAGACTAAAAATTCAATTATTTTGTATTTTTAACTTTATTGTTGCACAATAATACTTGAATTATTTTATTATTAATAATTAAAATTTACTGAAAAAATTATTATTTGTAAAAGAAAAATTGAGTGATAACCAATGAAATTAACTTTTGATTTTATATTCCAACGTTCATCTCAAATATTCAAAAGTGCCTCCTATTGACATATTCTTTTTAATTTTTATTTTATTTTATAATATTATAGAAACAAAAATATCTAAGAGAAATATCTCATATTCATGCCCTTCACCAAATTCCTTTATTTAAAAAGAGATATTTATCCTTGATTAAGATAGCCAACCTCCACTCTTAAATTCGTTTATCAAACCACTTGGGAGTTTTGAGGAGTCAAATCATGCTTCATAAATAAACATGAAATTGATATGAGAAAGATTATGGCACGTTATTCAATTGGTATAACAACCTTTTGTAATGATGAATTTAGGGTTATAATTAGGGGAAAGTGGCATAGTCCAATGAATCAAGATTCAAAATTCAATCTCTAATCCTAAAATGGAAAGTGGAAAATTTTCTATTCTTGCATGGAAATAGGCATGCAGTTTTTAGGAATCCCATCATCATAGTTCGCTTCGTTACCTGGAAAAGTAACACAGGAAATATTGCCCGACATGCGAACTATGTTTCAATTATTTATAATTTGACTTTTTATATATATTAATGAATGCAACAAATTCTTTACCAAAAAAAAAAGAATGCAACAAAAAAAATTTAAAATTAGAAACATATAAAAAAAATTATTCATATAAATATAAGCAAATGATAAAAATGAAAATCACAACGGTAAAATTTTGAATTGGTATTTATGCAAAAGAGTTATTGGCAGAAAAAAAAAACCTCACTAATAAGCTGAAAATCATAAAAATAATGAGAGAATAACACTCAACCACCAGACATTAATTTAATAGTTAGCATTCGATTAAAAATACAAAAACTCTTGAATTAAATTTCTCGTATTTTTATTAAGCATTATGTTTATCATTTATAACCAAAAGTCTCACAAAATTAATATTAGTTGGCAGACTAATTCTTCGGCATGAAAATATATTTAGGTAGTGCTTGTAATAAATGAATTTTATAAATTTTTGTGGAATTTATTTGTAATTCTCATTTTTTATGCTTGGAATGCAAAAAAAAAATAGGAATTAAATTCATAAAATTCAATTTTATGGAATTTGTTATGCTTTCACCAAATCCCATCAAAATAGGTGGAATTTGCAAATGAATTTCATATTTTTAAGAGCTAAAATTGAAAAAATTATAATACTCTCTTAATCATTTGTTATAAATAAATTACTTTTATACGGTTAACGTAGTCTGTTATTATTTCTTCTCTATCACTGTTTTTTTCCCTCTCTTATCACTATTATTCTGTCACCCAAAACCACCATCACCGGATTTTGACTCATTTCCGTTAGATTTTTACTGACTAATTTCATTTGGTATGTATGGTGTTTTTAATAATATTATTGCGCAAATTAAATTTCTGAAATGTTAATATGAATTACTTTTTTTTAAATTATATTATTATTGATTCATTATTTATTGAAAATTTTAAAATAATGATTGATGGTTGTTAATTTTTTTTTTATTGGATGTAATTAAAAGAAGATATCAAAATTGGCATTAAGGATATTTTAGTAAATAAAATAGAAATGAATTCATTTATTCCAAACATAAAAATAAAGAATTCATTTTTAATTCTATATTTTAATAATTTTATTCCAAATATAGGAATTCATTTACAAATGAATTGTACAAATTGAATTCATTTTTTTCAATCGGAGCCTTAAGATAGCTCAAAATTTACATATCACATAACTTCAAAAAAATTTTAAAAAACAAAACCGTAAAAAATAAGAAATTAAAATGGTTGAGGTTGGAGGGGAGGGGAGGGGAGGCTCCCCTCATTCCTCACTTGAGTTTGAGTAAGATTTATATAAAAAACACCTAATAAATATATAAATACCTAAATTTGATCTATTTAAACTTTAATGATTACCTATTAAAATTTTTATGTTTGTTAATTTTGTAAATAATAAATACAAATTTATACTATTTTTAAAAAATTAAAGTACGTAACACTCAACCGTGCTGACATAACATTTGAACTATTGTGATAAAAATACGTATCCCATGCACATTGAGATTATTTATAAAATTGATGAATTATAAAGTCAAATCTAAATGTTTATGTATATAAAAATTAATCGCAGCTTGGAAAAGCTTTTACGTGCTCGATACTTATAGTTACTTTAAAGTTCACCTATAATTATTCGTAAATTTGGGCTGGGCAATTGTTTTCTTAAATTTAATTGGTCACTTTGGCATGTTGCTCCATTTAATTAGGGGTCAGCAAAATTTGATTTAAACCGAAAAATCGAATCAAACCAATCAATTTTTTAATTTGATTCGATTTTTCGGTTTTTAAATTCTATAATTTTCGGTTAATTCAGTTCGGTTTTGAAAGGCAAAAACAGAACCGATCGATTTATTATTATTAATTCATTTATTTTATATTCAAAAATTGAAATTGCATTTTTATTTTATTGTACTATGTATTTTGAAATTGTATCTTTAATTTGGTCTTGTATTTTTTTCATTTTAGATGTTTTTATTTTAGTTTTATAATTTGTAATTTTGTATAATTTTTAGATATACTTTTTTAATTATAATTTTAAAATTTCAATTATATGTTTAAACAAACCAAATCGACCGAAAAATTCGATTCGATTATCATATTACTTCGGTTCGGTTGGCTCAAATCATAATAATTCGTTTTAAATTTATCGGTTCGATTATTGAACTAAACCGACCATTGCTCACCCCTACATTTAATCATTAAATGAATCTCTTTGTTTTTGCTTAAATTGTGGAATTTAATGTACAATTTTCTACGATACTATAATAGAACTTCATGTCAAATAACGTGTTTTCAACAAAATAAATATTTTTGAGAATGAAAGAGGGCACACAACCAATGTTATTAAAACCAGACCAGGCAAAGAATAGGAGGAGAGGCATAGGAGTCATGATTTGACCGGTCCTACCGGATTTTTATTTTCTTAAAAAATAGTGTTATTTATAAAAATTTTGAAAATAATAACACCATATAAAAAAATAAAAATATTAAAAAAAAAACTTATATGCATCATAAGTATCCGTATGAAGACATTATTTTCAATTCATCCCACATTTATAACAAAAACTAAACATAAATATAATAAGTGAATTAAATTAAATTTTTAAAATATAAAAGATTAAATTATCAAATATAAGTTTCAATATAGTCGAGCATAGGAACATAGTCAAAGACAGACCAGACAAACCGATGACACGTGTTTTATGTCTCACAACCAAAATCATTTCCAAGTGTTTTATCTCTTTGTTTCTCTCCTTAATATCGGAACTTGCTGCAAATAAACAGAAGATAAAACATCTAAAACATTAAGGGAACATTTGCATCATTGTATAGCATTATTTTGTGTATTGGGTTTGGATGGCAATGAATATTTGGTTTCTTTTGTTTTACTTTACTGCATTTTTATTTCTTTTCATTGGACCATTATAAGGAAGCCAATGAAGCCTAAAAGTACAAAATCAAACTATCCCAACAAACAATAAACAATACTAATTGATATATTCATATATATTCATCCTTTTTTCTTCATGAATCAAGAATGATAATCTATTTGAGCAGAGCTAAATGCAAAATTATTAAAGTATCTAACGCCAGTCGGAAAATGTAACAGTAACTAATTCTGCGAATGTTCTTTCAGAACTCGGAGAGACTAATGGGACACGCAATGAATGTTACATTACTCGAAAAAGGAAAAAGAAAAAAAAAAAGAAACGTCTATTTCCGCTTGAAAAGGATTCCTTAACTACAAAAAAAACATGCTACATATCGCTTGCTGATGAACGGTTGGCTGGCAACGACCATAGGAGAGTGCAGGCCATGTTATAGTGGTGTGGCAAATCCTGCCAAAAACAACAAATAAAACGTCATCAGAATGCCTCATTCTGAACATTGGCACTGTGAGGTATGACAGGAGACTTCACTGAAAAAAGAAATCGTTAATGTTATCCTAAGAATTATCGAGGGGGATGAGATAGAGCCTAGAAGAGTAGCAATCGACTCTAATTGGCTTCTTCTAGCTTGAATTATCAATTACTCTCAATTTTAATCTAGAATTTGCTTTCAACAAAAGATCAAATTTTGAAACAACTAAGTTATGTGTTATATTTTACATCTACTCATTTCCAGCATATGACAGGAGTTCATAGGCAAATCGCACCAACCTGGATCTATAAAGACTATGATTTATATCCCGCAACAAAGGCTCCAACTTAGAACAGTAAGATACCCTCCTTATTTGTGGACACGAACATAAGACGGGTCGCGTCTCAGATTTTCCCCTATTCCTCTCATTTCAGATTAACTACTATGAAGTTCTCAAAGAGCAATTTTGAGAAAAACATATTGAAAAGGATGGAGTCACCAGCCTTGTTACTGAAGAATATTCAGAAAGTTTAGAATGCCAGAGCATCAATTGTGTTTCAACTTCAAAATCTCCTCACCTATTTCAATATTCCAAAACTGGGTTTTGCTCACAGAAATTCCAGCAAAAACTTGAGGATTGTTTACCGATTGGACGAACAAATCTGGATTTAAATGCTCTTGTCCAGATTCCAGTTGAATTCAGTTCTTCATCTCGGAGCACAGTCTATTTCATTTGATATACATTCTTTCAAAGGAGATCCTTCACTCAACAAAAGTTTTATTTGAAACCAATTCAAATGTTCTACGAAAAGTGGATTAAGGGTATAAGAAGAGCCAAGGATTTGCTATTCTAAGAACTGCAAAAACTCCAGCACTCTGAGCAAAATTTTTGAAAGCCCTTAGCATTTCGATAATGGATAATACACCTTCTAATACTTTATAGGGTGTGTTTTTACATTGAACAACATTATACTCACTCCAGTTGCCAATTAATAAAATAGTTTACAGGACTGGTAATATAGGAAAAAAATAATTAAACTAGCAATGATAGTTTAGAGGAATACCTTCAGATAGACATCCCCAAGTGTTATTATGCAATGATAGCAATGAGGTAAACAAGGCAGAGGCAGTAACACTATGCAATGGCATCAAGGACAGTGCACCACCCAACTCCACTGGAAGCCTAGATTAGCCAAGCAGTAAAATCCTCTTAGGATTATAATAAAAAGGCCATTTTAACTAAATTAAAACAAAGTCAATGTCCACAAAATTGGGAATTATAGAAAAGTAACAAACAGTAACATAAAACAGCAATTATGATTCATTATAATCAAAATTAATATCAACAATGAAGAGGAGACCAAGTATGAGCTCCAAAATCTGGAAACTCCTGCCAATATAATAACTAAAAACAAAAATCCCAAATAAAATATTCTAAACTCAATTTGACTCACCCAATGCCTGTAAAATTAACTTTCCTCTGTTCCAAATCTCTCTCCAAACATGGTTACAATCATAACTAATAAAATTACAAATAAATTATGAAAAGGACACAAAGGAAGCAAGATAACCTGGAAAGATGGAGATTGTTGATGGATAGTTGAGTAGGAGAGGAGGATTTAGAGGAGAATCTACTAAAGCTTGAAGCTTTTGATTTTGGTGTCGAAGTAGTTAAACGGGTTAAAAGGGTTTTTGCAGAAGCAGAAGAGAACTGGAGGGTTCTTCTTACGCCATTGGCGGCCATCTCTGCTTCCCTCTTTCTCTAAACTCGCAGGCTCTGTCCTCTATTGAAAGAAAGGGTTGTTGTTTTATGGGCTCCATTTGAATTCTATGGAAATAAAGGCCTTAATCCGAATATGAAATTTTTCAAGGTTTAATGTTTTATGGGCTCGATCTGAATTCTATAGAAATATGGGCCTTAATAAGAATATGAAATTTTCATGGTTTGGGTTTACTCTGTTTAAACTACAAAGTACAAAGAGAAGAACCATGTGAAAATCAATTGGGCTCAAAATAAGCCCATTTATGAAATTAACCCGGAATAATGTTTATTTACATAATATGATTTATTTTTTTTTTGCATCACCTCAAATTATAATCAGAAAAAATTAACTAATAAAACTTTTTCAATTTATTTTATTTTATTTTAGACTGTTAAGTTTGTTTTCGTATACACACAAAAAGTTAGAAAATTAAAGGTAAAAAGTATTTTCGGAATCATAAACTTTTTGATCTAATAAATTTAGATATTTTATTTCAATTTTGCCCGTATAATGCAATAATAATGGAATGAACATTAAATTGTTTCTTTTTTTTTTTTAAAAGGATAAATTAATAAAATACTAAAATAATTAATGAATTTTTTTAATATTAATGAAATAGAAAAAATAGAAACTTAATTGTCAACAGAGTATGTACTATAAGTGTTTCCACCGATCAATGATATGTGTTTTGCTATTAATTATTTTGTTTTCAGGATATAGACAAGTCATGAGGTGACTAATAATGGCCCTAAGATTTGCTTGTGGAGATTTGGCATCTTCGTCTCGCCACATGCAGACCTCCAAAATTAAAATTGACCCATGAAAATAGGCCCATAATTAAATTATTATTATTATTTTTTTGAGACGGAGAGAAATTTTAATTAAATGATTTCAAGAAGGCAAGCAACCAATAAAAAAAAAGGAAAAAGGAAAAATAGTACAGAACATGTTGATTATGATTGCAAAATGTGGTATATATTAATTGGTGTTGGATTACGTAGGATGTGGAAAATGACGAGTCTCGGAAATATGTGGCCTTTGTTAATCCTGTGCTTGGATTGTCAATTCACAATATGCAACCCTCGTACTATATTATATCAGGACAACATGCTCTGTTCCAATTGTCCTCCCTTTTCTAAATATTTATTAAAGCTCCAATAATAATAATAATACCCATATTGCTGAATTCAAGAGATTCAGCACTTATTTTTTTAAAATAACGATTTAAATTCTAATTTTATAAATAATAAAAATTAATGTTTGAAAAAATTTTATTCTTATAATGAGCCGATCTGACTCAAACTAAATAAAATTAATAATTACATAAAAACAACACAGCAGCAACACCAAATAATAATCAATAATCAATAAATATATGTAATTGGGCCTGCTTAAATTCAAAAAAATATTTTATAAAGTGAAAATTTTCCAAACTATTATAAGAAATATTTTAATTTTTATAATCATATTTAATACACCATTCACATCTAATGCTGAACATATGCATAAAATTAGAGCGTAAATTTGATATTTACTCATGTCCAAGGCCACATATTTGTAATGGATCCAATCCAACAGTGCAAGATTAATTGCTTCGATATCATTTTTTTAAAAAAAAAAAAAACTTGAGAATTCAATTCCAAAAGTTATTAACCGGTTAAATGTTTATTATTTAAGCAATTATAAAAAGCACTTAATCCTAAAAGTTCGCTAGTATAATGAGAATTGTTTAAATCATTATAAGAAATATTTATTCTTTTATAACTAACGGACAAGACACTTAATATTAATAAGAATAACAATAATAATAATAATAAAGCTATGAGAGATAAAAATATAATTAAATGTAATAAAAAAAATTGATTTCCGTATTAAAAATAGGTACAAAGGCAGCTATTAATGGTTTATGATAAATAAACGTTGATTAATTTTGTAATTGGTTAGTGGTATTTTGAGTTATAACTTCCCTATTGTCATTCCATTTTGTTGTAGTTGCTTTGTTTGTAGTTTGTATTAATAACAAATAATTTTTTTTTTTTTTTTTAAAAACAAATAATTTCAAGAAAAATCCACAACTTCATCTTTGTGGACTCCAATAAATCATTTTAATGCGTCATAGAGAAAATCAACAGCCATTTTCCATATCAATCTTCAAAACACTTCGAGACAAGTTAAAATTCGTGGTGTATATATTATATTTAATTGGACCCTCGACTATCTTAAGTATTACGAAGCTGAGACATTAATTTATGATAGATGTGTATACCCAACATAGTACATATGTATAGGTGGCGGTTGGGTCGGGTGTTAAGAACATCTGAGGTATGGCTTATAATAAATGTAATAGGTGTCATATTTAGAATAAGAACAATTTTAATGGCCACTCGGCTACCAAAATTTATAGTAAAGGGATGGCCAAAATTTTTGTGTCAGTGGTCCAATTTTCAGTTGGTTGAGAGAATCCCCAGCTTCTGCTGTTCGTGTGCTTCTTCTTCTTCATAGATTTAAACAAACTCTGATATACTGCCATTTGTAGATTTGCTTACTATAATAATCTGCCATTTCTTTTGTTTCTTCTACCATCTTCTGTCCTGTTGTAATTGTTTTCTTGTTTATCCTTTTGCAGATTCAATTTCCTATATGTGTTTCTTATTTCAGTTGATTTCTTTTTATCCAATATATCAGCTAATTATAAAAATATACAGTTCTTTATAATTATTTGGATAATTTCATTTTACGAGCTAATTTTTATAACTGATCTATACATAAATCTATCTTTTTTAATATGTTATCGATGGCTATGGTGTTTGACTACCTACCAATTTAGGCTATAAAAATAAAGTATTCATTATAATAGGTTGAACAATTTTTAAATTAGGCTAACTTCTAATTAGATCCAATTTTTTTTTTTTTATCATCATTTGTTAAGCCTTTCAAATCGATTATTTATAAGAATATAATAATTCTTATAATGATTTAAATAATAATTTAAGTAGAGTAATTTTTGAAGTTGAATTAGATGTAAATTCATTTTGATAGTTTTGGATTTTTATTAATTCCAATGAGAATTTTGTAACGATTGAAAGAAAAACTTTCTTTCTTTAATTAGTGTACTTAAATTGCAGGAAAATCTGAGATGACTAATTTTTGAATTTTGAGAAAATTATATCATAATCGTAGTGGAAATTGGATATATGGATAATTTGTATTTATATAACAAAAATACTATGATGCAAGTAAAATGTACATGTGTTAGGTTTTAGAGCAGCAGTTTTGACTTTAATATCGTTATCTTCGTAACACCTTCTGTTAAGAGGAATCCAAGTCACGTCATCATCCAAACGGCTGCAGTTCGAGAAATTTAACTCATGTTACTTAAATTTGGATTGTTTCCTGATTATTTTACACTTATTTTCATGACATGTGAAATAAATAATTCAAGCCGGCTTTTCTGACTTACATAAATTTAGGTTAAATTTCACAAATCGTGTTCTAACTACGGTGATTATTTTCTATGTATTTTTTCTGTCTTCAAATCACAAGAAATTGATAAAAAACGAACTTTAATCAAAATTTTGAGCAGTCCATTCTCTATATATATTTTCGAATTGTAATTCAAACTTCTATTCTAACTTGTGAATGCTTATTTGAAAATTACGCTACATTAATAAATAAGATGTGCAAAACCAAACAAAAATTCCAAAATAAACCAAAAGTTTATCATAGTTATGAGTTTTTTTGGCTCACTTTTAGGTTACAGATTGCTGCTCGAAAGCTATGATTATATTTATAGGTATAAGTATCACATTAAGCAATAATGGTTAAACTATGTATTGTTATTATTATTATTTATTTATAATTTGTATTGTTATTATTATTATTTATTTATGTTAATTGTATTGTTATTATTAATTTTTTTTTTTTTAATTTGTAAAATTTCCCGACGGAAATTGAATTTCCGTCGGTAAATTTACCGACGGAAATTGAATTTCCGTCGGTAATTCCCGACGGAAAAAATTTCCGTCGGCAAATTTCCCGACGGAATTTTTTCCGTCGGGAAATTTGCCTACGACTAAATTGCCGACGGAATTAATTTCCGTCGGCAATTTAGTTTCCCGACGGAAATTCCTTATTTTCCGTCGGGAATTTCTGTCGGGAAATAGTATTTTTCTTGTAGTGAAAGTAAAGCGGAGCATAATATAAATTTATATATTTTTCATGCATCAAATGATAAATTTTCCAGATGTAGCGCTTCAGTTTAGGCCCAAACTCTCACCACAATAACCCAAGTGAGGTTCCAACCCAAAACCAATTGGCTATGGGTGGAGTAACCCACTTAGTATTATATGTTGGAGGGATTTCTTCAAACTTTCCAATGTGGGATTTGTTTGCCATCCCAACATCAAAGGCTAATTAATCTTTTACTTATGGTTATGGAGAAAGAGTGGTTAAAAATTACAAAAATTAAAATGTAGAATTGCAATAATATCCCCATATAAAGTGTCGAAATCTATATAATTCATATATATATTTCACTAAAAATCTAATGTTAATTATGCATATATCTAATATACAACCACACTAATGAATAAAAAGTTGTATATATTTTTCCGACATGCATAAATATTTATAGTAAAAACTTAAACTTTGATTAAGTTGTGAAGAATTAGGAAATTTATTGTATAGACCGTGAGTTCGTGAAATTGCTCATGGCCCGAATCAATAACAAATTATTATATATTGAAAATGTAGATCTTTTATAGCAAATGTGGCAGTTTACTATTGATTTATTTCATAAAAATTTTATATATTTAGTTTAGAAAAAAATAACTCTAATAATTAAAGTGATACCAATTAATCACTCCCTTCTTCTCCTTTAATTCAACAAATAGGAAAGGTATTTATATTTTTCTCATTGGTCTACTAATTAAGTCATTAGCAGGATTGTGGTAACCACCCATGCATACCTCATAAATTACCACACACAATAAATAATTATAATATATATATATATATATATATATATATATTTTTATTTTTTTTCATTAATCGGGTCATGTCCATGGATGGCTCGCTCTTTTTTTTTTCGTTTTTCAACGTAAAGAATGTTCTGGTGATCGGTGCGTAATAAGTAGTTGAAAAGAGTGGAGGGATCTCGTATCCACTTCAAATGTCATAATAGCCACACAGTTTAAGCATTTGCACTAGAAATTGACGACAAGCAGTAGCCCGTGTTTATAATAATTTCTATTTATTTTTATTTCTGAATAAAAATATAAAAGTTCTTACTCTTTAAAATCATAATTGTTATATAATAATTCGACATACAAAATTTAATGATTGGACATTTAAAAAAAAAAGACAAAGCTCTTTCTTCTACATGTTAGCAATGTCCATTGTCCAATACCAATTTATTTGGCATCAGTATCGCAGTAAAGTACATATCATTTGATTTATTTATGATATATAACAGCAACAGCATAATAGTATGCTAAGTGTTACTAAATGGAGCAGAGTAGGTGTCACTCGAATTAATGCCATAGATCAATAACACTTTTATGTCATTATTATTAAGTCAATTATGTGATAGTGCTAAAGATAATTTAATTTTTTAAAGGTCAATTATGGGATTCAATTTAGACATGAATAATAGAGGATCCAACCCAATTATATGTTTTAAAATAATTGAAATCCTAAAACTGTAAAATTAAGTCCACTTTGTTTGGGATTCATTTCCCTCTTTTTACTTCTATTCTTTTCAATATTATCTAATTTTCTATCTAACAACGCTAATTTAGATGTATTGAGCAATGTTAAGAGTTATTAGATTTTTATGTTAGTTAAAATAATGCTGACATAGTCAAGCATGTATCATAGTTTGTGGAAAAATGTGGCCGAAGATATTCACCACTTTGATTTTTCAGTTATTTAAATTCCTAAAAATCTGCACACGTTGATTAGTGGTTTTTGGGCTGATTATCTCTATTTAAATTGTAAAGATTTGCTGACTAAAAAGTAAGTTTATTACCAACAACTGGTATCAAAGTAGGTTCATTGAAATCCAACAATTCTCTTGCAGCAGCAAGATAACATGGCATCAGAAAATGGTAGTTTTATGCAACTAGCAATCCCTCATTTTGATGGTCATTACGACCATTGGAGTATGCTGATGGAAAATTTATTGAGGTCCAAAGAGTACTGGGATATTGTAGAGAAAGGAATAACTGAACCAGCTGAAGGAGTAACTTTCACTGAATAACAAGCCAAGGTTTTGGCAGATCGTGTTGTGAAAACTCGGGTTGATTTCCACCAAATTCACCTCGAACACTATTGAGCAGGTGAATAAAGCGTAAACGATTGTACTGAAAAATCACACAAGGTAAAATTCCCAAAATAGAATTTTCTTAAGTAATTTAACAGCACAATAATTCACTAACAATATACCCGACAATAGCTATTAAATAGACAAATAAAGAACACCAGAATTTAACGAGATTCGGCCAATTATGCCTACGTCCTCGGACACTACTAATATTATATTTCACTATTTCAAAAAAATAATACAAGTGAAATATTTACTAATTGCCTTAAAAAGATTGGCAAATTTGGGATGGGAAAAACTAAACAAATGAAACTTGCTTATATAAGTGATCAAGCCTCCTCATTTCTATAGAATTCCCGATGTGGGATTCACTAACAAAATACTATTCAAAAACTTTGTATACAATTGTTGCTAAAATTGTCAACAATTGTGGGTGAGTAAGCCACAAAAGTTAACAATCTCCACCTTGGCGAACTCCACAATTTCAAATCTCTCACAAAACTCAGTTTTAATAGTGTCACCAAATGCGCTTCAAAGCGCCCAACTTTAACTTTTAACAATGCTGATCAAGTCCAAGCAATGTTGCAACTTGACCGCAGTCACCACTTTTGTGAACATATCAGCAGGATTCTCAGTAGTCCTAATCTTCTGGATTGTTACTCCACCTTTTTCCAGAACCTCTCGTACAAAGTGATAACGAACATCGATATGCTTCGTCCTTGCATGGTAAACTTGGTTCTTCGCCAAATGAATAGCACTCTGACTATCACAATGCACTTTGATGTGCTTCTGTTGAACCCCTAATTCACCAAGCAACCCTTGAAGCCAAATTGCCTCATTCACAGCCTCTGTAACTGCCATATACTCTGCCTCCGTAGTGGACAAAGCAACTGTTGACTGTAAAGTAAACTTCCAACTAATTGGTGCCTTCGTAAGAGTAAACACATAACCAGTAGTTGATCGCCGTTTGTCCAAATCACTAGCATAGTCGGAATCACAATATCCAACTACACATTAACCATCTTGATCATCTCGTTGAAATACCAAACCAACATCTACGGTGTTTAGAATGTACCGCAGAATCCATTTCACAGCTTGCCAATGTTCCTTTCCAGGATCATGCATATACCTGCTCACAACCCCAACTGCCTATGAAATATCGGGTCTTGTACACACCATAGCATACATCAAGCTACCAACAGTATTTGCATACGGTACTTTTGCCATGTATTCTCGTTCTGCTTCATTCTTTGGAGACAAAGATGCACTGAGCTTGAAATGAGGAGCAAGAGGAGTACTAACAGGTTTTGACTTTTCATTTATGCCAAAACGCTTTAGCACTTTTCTCAGATACTGTTTCTGAGTCAAACAAAGTCTCCCCAATTCCCTATCTCTGCTTATCTCCATACCGAGAATCTTTTTGGCTTCACCTAGATCCTTCATTTCAAACTCTCTATTCAGCTGAGTCTTCAACTTCTCAATCTCTGTCAGACTCTTGGAAGCTATCAACATATCATTAACATAAAGAAGAAGATATATGTAGGATCCGTCTTGTAGCTTGCGCAAATATACATAATGATCATATTTGCTTCTTGTATACTTTTGCCCCATCATAAACTTGTCGAATCGTTTGTACCACTGCCTCGGAGATTACTTCAATCCGTACAATGATTTTTCAAGCTTGCACACCATATTTTCTTTTCCAGCAATTTTAAATCCTTCGGGCTGAGCCATATAGATTTTCTCCTCCAAGTCTCCAAGTAAAAATACAGTTTTTACATACAACTGAACTAATTTCATATCCAATTGTGCTACCAAAGCCAACAAAATTCGAATTGATGAATGTTTTACAACTGGAGAAAAAACTTCATTATAGTCAATTCCCTTCGTCTGAGAGTAGCTTTTAGCCACCAGCCTTACTTTGTAACGCACATCATCCTTGTCAGGAAATCCATCTTTCTTTGCATATACCCATTTGCACCCAATTGCCTTCTTTCCTTTCGGAAGACTAGCTAGCTTCCACGTATGATTCTTCTAAAGGGACTGCATTTCATCATTCATGGCTTTCCTCCACTTCTCTGCTTCTGAACTTTTGACTGCTTCATTATAAGTGGTAGGAATGTCATCCGTTGCAATTTGGAATGCGTAAGCCACCATATCAACATAGCGAACAGGCTTTTTGATTGTCCTCTTTGGCTTAGTTAATGCAATTGATTCAGGTTGCTGTGGAGGTTCTTCGGTTAAAACCTCTTCTTCATCTAACTCCTCATTTACCATAGGAGTTTCTGCATCTGCTTCATCATTTGCTGGGATAACAATTTTACTTTCAAACTCCACCTGTTTTAGAGTACCATCTGTCTGCTTAACACTTTCATTTGTCACCTTTCTTAACATGGTAGATTCATCAAAGGTAACATCCCTGCTGAAGATTATTTTCTTTGACTCTGGGCACCAAAGTCGATATCCTTTCACACCAGAGGTGATCCCCATGAAAATTGCTTTCTTTGCACGTGGATTCAACTTCTATTCCTTAATGTGATAGTATGCAGTGGAACCAAACACATGTAAGGAATTATAATCTGTAGCAGGTTTTCTAAACCATTTCTCCAATGGCGTTTTACCACCAATAGCACTAGATGGTAGGCGATTAATGAAATGACAAGCATATGTAATAGCTTCAGCCCAAAATTCTCTACCCAACCCAGCATTGGACAACATACACCGAACTTTCTCCAGCAATGTTCGGTTCATACGTTCTCCCACACCATTCTGTTGTGGTGTATTTCTGACTGTGAAGTGTCTGACAATGCCTTCATCTTCAAACACCTTCATAAATGGATCACTCCTGTATTCCCCGCCATTATCTGTACCGAGATGCTTGATCTTTCGGCCTGTTTGAGTTTCCATCATCTTTTTCCATTTAAGAAAAACTCTCAGCACTTCATCCTTAGTCTTCATAGTATACACCCAAACTCTCCGGGAAAAATCATCAACAAAGGTCACATAGTAGTGTTTTCCTCCCAAAGAAGTCATCTTGGAAGGTCCCCACACATCAGAATGAATATAGTCCAAAATACCCTTGGTATCATGGATTGCTGTTCCAAATTTCACCCTTATCTTTTTTTCTTTGACACAATGCTCGCAAAAATCCAATTTGCAAGTCTGAACTCCTTTCAATAATCCTTGTTTCACCAGGAGATTCAAGGATTTTGCACCTGCATGCCCCAAGCGCATATGCCATAACCTGGTTGCTTCTAACTCTTTTTCACCAGTAGAAGCCACTGCTGTTGTGCGAATAACAGTAGTACCTTGGTAGTGGTACAATATGTTATTCTTTCGAATTCCCTTTAACACCACAAGTGCACCAGAGATTATCTTCATTACTCCGCCTTTTGCTCGCACCTCGAAACCCTTTTCTTCCAGAGCTCCTACGAAAATGAGATTTTTTGACAATCTGGGCACATAACGAACATCCTTCAGGATTCTGATTGATCCATCATGATTTTTTAAATGAATGGAACCAATCCCATGTGTGGTGAGAGAGGCATCATTTGTTGTATAAACAACTCCATCTTCTAATTCTCTAAATTCACAAAACCAATCCCGATGGGGACACATATGATGACTGCAGCCTGAATCAAGCAGCCATACACTAGAAGAGCTCGTTGACGATGTAACAGCAAGTGAGAAATCTGAGTTTTCATCATTACACTCAACTACATTTGAATCTGCAACAGCCTTTCCCTTATCAGGTTTGCCTTTATTCTTCAGCTTAGGACAATCTTTCTTCCAATGCTCTTTTTCTCGACAAAAGGCACATTCGTCTTTGCCCAATTTGGACCTCGACTTCGATCTTCCTTTCTTTCCTCTAGTCTGGCTCTGCAACCGACCTCTCACTGCTATCGCTTCTGTAGCTCCACTTGTGCTTTCTTTCTTGTCTTTCTTTCTCAGCTTATAACTGTACAAGGCAGCACAAACTTCACTGAGAGTCACCGCAGCCTTCCCATGAAGTAGAGTCGTTTCAAGAAACTCAAACTCCTCAGGAAGCGATCCCAACAACATCAAAGTCAGGTCTTCATCTTCAAATGTCACATACAAATTCAATAAATCAGTGACTAACTGATTAAAACTGGTGATGTGATCATTTATTGTGGTACCCGCAATATAATTGAAACGAAACAGTCTTTTCTTCATGTGAAGCTTATTCTGACTGCTTTTCTTCAAGAATTTTTCCTCCAGCGCCTTCATCAATTTACTTGCAAAAATTTCTTTCAAGAAAGCATACTTTTACTCTCTAGAAAGGCACAATCGAATTGTACCACACGCCAAACGATTAAGTTTCTTCCATTCTTTCTCATCAACATCATCTGGTTTCTTTTCTTCAAGAGCAATGTCTAGACCTTGCTGAAAGAGAGCGTCTAGAACCTCACCTTGCCACATGCCAAAATGACCCGTACCATCAAAAATTTTCACCGCAACTCTTGCATTTGCCATCGTATTGGACGAGGAAGAAGAAGTTGATGGATTTTTCATTTCAGCTACAATTACTATTCAATAGCTGTCGATGCAGAATGCCAATAGCCCAAGGAAAAATCTTTGCTGATGTGAAAGATCAGCCTACGCTACAACCACAGAGCATACTAAGAAAGAACCTAGGCTCTGATACCAATTATTGTGGAAACTCGGGTTGATTTTCACCAAATTCACCTCGAACACTATTGAGCAGGTGAATAAAGCGTAAACGATTATACTGAAAAATCACACAAGGTAAAATTTCCAAGATAGAATTTTTCTAAGTAATTTAACAGCACAATAATTTACTAACAATATACCCGACAATAGCTATTAAATAGACAAATAAAGAACACCAGAATTTAACGAGATTCGGCCAATTATGCCTACGTCCTCGGACACTACTAATATTATATTTCACTATTTCAAAGAAATAATACAAGTGAAATATTTACTAATTGCCTTAGAAAGATTGGCAAATTTGGGATGGGAAAAACTAAACAAATCAAACTTGCTTATATAAGTGATCAAGCCTCCTCATTTCTATAGAATTTCCGATGTGGGATTCACTAACAAAATACTATTCTAAAACTTTATCAACAATTGTTGCTAAAATTGCCAACAATTGTGGATGAGTGAGCCATAAAAGTTGACAGATCGAAAGCTCAAAGATTTAAAGGCAAAGAACTATTTGTTCCAGGCAATTGACCGTTCGATTTTTGAGACCATTCTTCAAAAGGACACTTTCAAACACATTTGGGATTCCATGAAAAAAAGTATTCAGGCTTAACAAGGGTAAAGCGAGCACAGTTTCAGGCCCTAACAAGAGACTTTGAGAGTCAAATGAAGTCAAACGAGTCTGTCACAGATTTATTTGGGAGAACGATGGGAATTGCAAACAAAATGCGTTTTCATGGTGCAGCCATGGAAGACGTTAAAATTGTTGAAAAGATTTTGAGATCAATAACTCCAAAGTGGAATTATGTTGTCTACTCCATTGAAGAGTTTAAAGATGTTGATCTTATGACCATTGATGAGCTTCAAAGTTCTTTGCTTGTTCATAAATAGAAACTTAATCGAACAAGTGACATGAAGGAGCAAACAACTCTCAAAGCATTTACTGAATCCTCAACCGCGAGAGGCAGAGGTCGTGGAAGATGTGGAAGAGGACGTGGAAGAGGTCGTGGAAACGGAGGTGGCAGAGATGGAAACAATTCATCGCATGGTTTTAAGAAAGATGATGACTTTCAAGCAGAAGGCAGAAAATATTATGACAAATCCAACATCGAAAGTTATAGATGCGGAAACTATGGCCATTATAAGAATGAATGTTATACAAAGCTGCCAAAGGAGAAGGGAGAGAAGTCAAATTTTGCTGAAAAATGGAGGAAAAAACACTTCTAATGGCCTTTCATGCATTAGAGAAGCCTGATCAAGAAATCTGGTACGTTGATACAGGTTGTGTCATGTATCCCAGTTTGTAGGAAAATGTGGTCAAAGATATTCACCATTTTGATTTTTCAGTTGCTTAAATTCTTAAAAATCTGCACACGTTGATTAGTGGTTTTTGTGCTGGTTATCTCTATTTAAATCGTAAAGATTTGCTGATTAAAAAGTAAGTTTATTACCAACAAACTATTGGCTCGAGTACGAGTGCAGGTACAAATCTAATTCTCTAACATTAAAAATTATAACTATTAATAAAAAAATTCATTTAAATATTTTAATGATATCAATTTTTAAAAAAGTTAGAATTATAAGAGTTTTTCATTTAAATTTTTTTTAATTGAGACGGGTCAATTTTTTTTAGTCGAGTGAAATCAATTAACCTCATTCAATAAGGACCAACCTAAGTTTGTGGACTCGAATTTAGATTTGTCCTTCTCTTTTCATGTTTTTTTTTTTTTTTCTGATTTGATAATATTTGACTTACAAAAAAACTGTAAAAATCCAAACCATTATATATTTCAAATGTGAAAGTAGCAATGTAATATGTTATTTTTAGATTTTGAGAAATTATTAATTTCAAGATTTGAGGTGTAGCAAACTCTCCAATGCAAAATGCCAACACATGACTGAGACAGACAGTGACTTCCTTAGCCAAAATAAATTATTCCACAACCCTGTGAGCTAATGGCATGTATATAATAAAATTGGTTAAATATTGTAGAAGCTTCCAGCTTTGCACAATTTAATTAAGCTAATCATCATTTGTTAGGTTTTTCTCAAGTCAATTAACCGAAATCAAGTTTTGTCCTTGTCCTGTGCACATATCATCATTTTTAGTATCCTATGTATGTTGTTGATGATTAGAAATAAATTAATGACTATCTCTAGCTTGGAAGTACTTCCAATCGCATATATAGATATACATATCCATTATATATCCCATAATGCAATGTTTATTTTCAACAATTAACAATTAATTGATGGATTAATCATATAACAAACAAATTAGACAAAAGGAAATGATGACCCTTCACCCAAATTGCAAAATAAATAAATATCCATTAAATTAAAAATAAATAAATAAATAAAATAAAATAGGTATTAGGTGTGGAAGTGTGTGACAACTAAGTATGAAACTAAAAACAAGGCATGGATAAGTGGGGAAAGCAATAGTGTGGTGCGTTAGGAAGATAATAATGGCATGATTGATGGATGGCCTGCATTTCTTTCACATTCTTTGATTCCATTAGTAATAAGATTACCTCAAATCAAGACTATGCTTCTTGTTGCTATATTAATTTGCTAATGTTGGGTCCTGATGCTGTGTGATCTTACATCAAACGGCTGAAAATGAATTTTTATTTTTAAAAATCGTATCTAATGATTTGTATTTTTTGAATTTACCGTAACAATGCTCTAATTTTTACTCGGATTCTCTAATTTTGTACTGTTTTAAAGGACATTTAATTGCGCATCATTACATTTACCGATAGGGCAGGCTGGATTGCTATCATTTACGTTCAACTTTTTATTATAATCATTCTTATCTAAACTCCCAATGATTCTTACTTTTAACTTCTACCGTTTCACAATAAAAATCATTTTTGACTATTGCATACATATCAAGATAATGATGTAATTGTCTTTGTTTTATATAAAAATAATACAACCGACCATAATATTCTTGTAAGAAAGAAATTCTAGGACACCACTAATATAATAGTAAAATAATTCAATATTATTATAGAACTTTAACATATATTAATTTTAAGATTTAATTAATCGTATGTAATACTGATACCAACAATTTAGTAGGAATTTATACAAGACAAAAACTTATAAATTATAAGACATGAATCATGAAAGAACTCTTCATCAATCAGAGATGTATTATTGATGAGAGACAATAGTCAACTTTTTTTTTTTTTTCCAAAATAACAAAATCATTATCTGATAAATAAAAGGCCCACAACTTATATTTATATATAAATAATAGAAAGGCTAATTTTAGCCCTTTTGTTTCAGACTTGAGACCGACCCAGCAGCTAACCTTTTTTAGCCGGCGGTTCCAACCCAAATCAGATCACACCAAATAACACAATCCAACCTCACCCCAAACCCACTCTTCTAATCGGCTGTTGTCCAATTCATATCATTCTCAAATATCCAATGGCAGACTTCGATCCGACCCGGACCTGAACCCAAAGCCAAGAAAGCACCATGGGTGGGGCTCCAAGAAGAAGTATCCAAGTGACAGATGGCAACACCATGGTTAATCTTAGCCTTGGTATTCGGATCCAAAATATCCGCTTCGTAAACCCGAACTTTTGGAACCGAATGGCAGTAGTAGAGAAGGTAAGGATACAAGCTCTGATGACAAGACACTGCCTTCGTGCCTTTACCACTGTTGATTCCTTTGACCGATCCAAGCAATATATTCTTCTTTGACCCATTGACATTCTCCGTCGTACGAACCACTGCATTCCGCCCCAAAACGGAGGTGGCGAAATCGATCATGTCCTCGGCGGAGCCAATACAGCGCTTGGTCTCACCGGGGCTGGGGGCTCTCTCGCATTCTTTTAGCGCATCAAGAATTATAGTCTCCATAGTGGAATTATCATCGGCATGGAAAGTTCTCTTCAGCTGAGCAATGTTAGAGGTTGAGAATGGTAATTTTGAGATAATGGACCGAGGCAAAAACGACCTTTTAGGCATTTTATCCCGAATGTCCGGCATTGGCATCATTGTCCCTTTCTTTAGATTGGACTCACGAAAGAATTTGCCCGGTTCAACCCATTTATTTACCAAATTGCCACTGAGCTTCACACTACTTGTTCTAGTTTTAGAACTTGAATTTGTGTACATTGCAAAAGAAACGCCATTTTTGGCATAATCTTTGAAAGTGTTGTTAACTCCGTAGATCTTGAACCCAATTTCATGGCCTGAAGCTCCTTTACCATACCCAGAAAAAGTATCAGTTCCTTCATTGAAAGATTTCCCATAATTTTTGAAATCAACTTTCTCTGAATTTGAGCCTTTAGCATAAGATTGGAATGAATCATCTCCCACATTGGATTGATCTCTGTAAGATGAGAAACTTTCAACATTCCCATTCCCAATGGCGCCATAGTTGTTGAACTTGTTCTCAGGCACATTCCCATTAAATCCATACGAAGTAAAATTATCCAAAGCTCCGTTTCCATTCTCACCGTAATTGCTAAAATCCGACCCTATTACATTCGAATTCTCACCGTAGCTGTTAAACTCGTTCGGCACTCCATTTCCTTGCTTCCCATACCCCTTAAACGATTCGCTGCCAGAGTTTGTATCCTTGGAATAACTCGAAAATTTCTGAGCTTTCCCGTTGGCGCCGTCGGAATAAGTTGTGAACCGGAGATTTGGCACATTTACTTGCTCAGCGTACTTTTTAAAGTCGCCGGTACCGCCGGTACCGCCAGTTCCGTATGTGTTGAAGCTCTCGTCGATGACATTACCGTTCGGGGCATAACTGGAGAATTCCTCGTTGCGGCCAGCTCCGTTGCGGCCGTAGCGGCGAAAAGAGTCAACAGGGATATTATCATCGGGGGAGTATTTAGTGAAGCTGTCGGTTCCACCTGCTCTCTCGGTGCCATAATTGGTGAAGTTCTGGTTGAGGTAGTTGGCGAAGTCTACATCTTTTTCGTGCTTTTCGAGACTGGGTGATAAATCCGGAAAGCAGAAAAGCTTGGCAGCGGAGCAGAAGGCGGCGAGTTTAGTTGAAAGGGCGCTTTGGGCGGCGAGTTTGGAGAAAGTGGCGGCGTCGACGGCGTTTAAAGGTGAAGCTTTGGATAAAAGGAATGGTGATTTTGGCAAATTGGTGTGGATCTCTTTGTTCCAGTACCGGATAAGGGCGGCTTTCGGCGTCAGTGGACTCTCTCCGGCCACCAGCTGTCTTGCATTTGCTAAATTCACCTGCATTATTAACAAATTGAAAATGACAGTAAGAAAAAAAGGGAAAAAACATGAATTGAAATTAATTCATAAAAATAGAAACTTTGAGCTTACATTGAGAAGAAATTGAATGCAGAGGAAGAAGAAGGAGAGAAGGGTAAAGGGGTGAGTTTGCATTTTTTTTTTTTCCTGGTGAGAATGTTGGTGGGGTTTGTAAAGTTGTGATGAATTGAAATATATAAAAAGGCTTCGCAGGAGAGAGAAACCCTGTTTTAAATTTAAATTTTGAATTTAAATAAAAAGTCTAGAACAGGGTGATGATTCCATGCTCCCTGCTCCTAGGCTCAACATAGCGCGCCGTTAGATCTTCAACGGGGAGAAAAACGCGATCAACCTGCTGTACCTGTAAGAGTAATTGAAATGTTAATATAATAGAATTCAATTTTTACCAAACAATAATAGAATTCAATTCAATAATAAAATAATCGAAGCAATGAAGAGAACCAGAAGTCCGGTGGAATTCATCGGAGCCGTTCTTGACAAGCGGGTAATTTCACTGCATTTTCTAAAATTCTGAATAATGTGCATATAAAATTGCTCAACAATCCACAAGACAAACCTCAAGGCCTCGTATCCAGCCAACCAAGGAATAAATACTCTTCCAGGAAAACAGAATTCTAATAGGATGGGTTTGCAGCATATAGTTAACGGGTAATTTATATCCATGATGCATTTGGAAGAAGAAAAGGCAAAGCTGAAAAGGTTGTAGAAGAAAATCTCATGCCAGCAAGTGCCAAACAGAGCCATCATTACATGGTGTTTGGTTAAGAACACACAATATTCACAATTTTCAAATAAAAGGAGGACCAAAATAGAGGTTGAAAAGGTTACCATTAAATCGGTTGGGATGATAATGACTTTAATCTCGAGGGGCGCATTTAACTCAGGGATTGTAGGGTAGTGGTTTACAACTCCTAGAACAGAAGAGAGTCGTGGCTGGTGGGATGAAGATCCGCTGCTGCAAAGTCCAAATTGCCTTGAAAAACAGTGAAAAGAAAATTAATGAATGAGCAGACTGGATTTGAAAGCGAATAATGATAGTAATTGAAAAGCAAAATCCAACATAATCTGCTAAATATTGATGCAGAAGTGAAGGAAAGAGACGCATAAAACACAAAAAAGATAAGAAAGCAGAGGAATAGATACCAAGTAAAAAAATTCAGCAAAAGCTCGTTAGTGCAGGAGTGGTGGAGAAAAAAGAGGTATTTATAGCCCAAAAATCAACCTACCTCTTCCTAACTATACTTTTAGGAACAAGCCTTGTACAAATTCCATACTCTCAAATTCCTAAACAAAATATATTTTAGTTTATTCAATTGAAAAATTTAGGTGTGGGATTTGAGAGGTTGAAGTGTGTGTAGTAGAGTACTTTTTATGCAAATTTACTGTATTTAAGCTAGTTAATTAGTATTTCTTTTGATTTGGAAAACCAACGCAATAGAATTAGTAGCCTTTTTAATCCGTATGAGTCTAATTAAGAGAGAATTTATTTAAAAGAAATTTTAAGTGGATAGTACAATATAGCAGCCAATTAAAATATTCTAACTTTTTAAGATGGGACATTTTTATAAATAATTTTTTATTTTTTTAAAAATCAATAATTAGCATCCAACCTACCCCACTAAAATTAAACAGCATTTCAAAAGCAAGCATCCTCTGTCAAAGAAAAAGAAAAGAAATGCAGAATTAAATCAAATTGGTTAATATTCAAAAGCCTACAATACAAACTAAGCTCTGACTCTTTAGTAAACAGGAATTTGCAAATTGGGATATGGATAGATAGAGTTGAGAGCACAAAAGTGCAAAACGACAAGGCATGTGTGTGCTCAGACAAGTCTCCAGAGCCGCGTATTTTACACGTGTTGTGTTTTCATAGGTCCAATGTCGCTCCTTAATTTCGGTTTTAGACGCGTTTAGCCGCTCTTAATTTTGTTTTACCATGTTCCGTATTTTGGAGCTTATTTAGTAATCTTTTCGTGGTCCCCTTTCCTTTCCCAACATGAATTATTATTATTATTATTATTATTATTATTATTATTTAGTTGGAGTATATATTTGCATTTCTTTAATGACAGTGACAAACAAGGCTCGTGATAATGGCACAACTTGTAATTCTAAACCATCTTTAACACCTTTTAGTAATTCTATGTTTCCTTACCATGTTTACCCGATTTTAAGATTAATTAATTTAATTCAACTCTTTAGCTTAATGTCGGCAATGCTTAAAACAGATTGCAGCTTATGACATTCATTTTGTTATGGTAAAAAAGATAGTATGGGATTTGAAATGTGTTAGTTGCAAATCATAGCACATATAGTATAAAATAATTATGGTTAATTAAGATAAATGCTTTTATAGTTGATGAGTATTAGCTAAATTTCCTTCACTTGAGAAAATAATAGTTCAGAGGATTTTTAACAGCTAAATCATTAAAAGAGAAAATAATCATTATTTTTTTAAAATGTTTAGATTTAAAAGCGTATCAGGTTGTATCGAAAGTTCTTTTATAATATTTCGTCATGTTGGATTAAATGACTCACACTATATAGTGCATAACGGTTTGCCATTAATAGGAGTAATGTCTCAATTATAACTTAGTTTTTAAATGCTATTAACACTAAGACAATTTAAATCATATTCAAATTTAAAGAGTTTGGTTATCAATAATCAATTTTATTAGCAAGTAAATTGGAAAAAATGGCAAATTTATCCTTAAATTATTAAAAATGGTACATATTTGCGTATTAAGTATGCTTTGTGAGTAAATTTATTCATAAAGTATTGAAAATGGTATATATTTACTTTTAAGTACATTTTTGGGGCAAAACTGCCCTTGCTATTATATATCTATTTTAAATTTGTCACTGAAAATAAAAAAGACTCTATGAAAGCAAATAAAAAAAAAGCATATAATAGGTTAATTAAAACTACATAAAATTACCATATGTATCATATAAATTAGCACTCTTATTTAACTTTTGAAAAAATATTTAAAATTTATGATGTTAAACTTATCAAAATAACTGAATTTCAGATAAACAAATAAAAACTATTTTATAATAAAAAATTTAACATTTTTTCAAGAATTAAAAGAGAGTAATAATTTATAATTTATATGTGGCTAATTTAATACAATTCAATCAACATTTCATTAATTTCAGTGACAAATTTAAGCCGCATATACTCTCTCCATTCTATTTTATATGTCGCTTTTGTTATTTTTACTAGAATTAAAAAGTATTAATTAAATTTAAATTTAAGATTAAATGTAGTGAACAATGACTAAATTATCTTTATTTTTATTACTCTTAAAATTGTAATTTAAATCTAATTGGTTGAATAATATTAAAATAAAATACAGAATTAATGTTATATTGAAAATTAGAAAAAGAAAATTAATATTATATTGAAAATTTAAAAAATACATATAAAATAAAATATAAAATTTTTTAAAAAACGTCAATTATTCTGAAACGGATGAAGTATAATAATAGTGGGGATAATTTTTGCCAAAAACATACTTAAATCATTAAATGGTAAATATGTATAATTTTTAATACTTAAATGTGTACAATTTTTAATAGTTTAAAAGTAAATTTACTCCAAAATATATTCAAATCGCAGAGGTGCATAATTTTTAATATTTTAAGAGCAAATTTGACTCTTATTCCAAGTAAATTTAATATTTAATCGGGTAATTTTTTTTTTAACCAAAAGTAAATATATTGTCTAATTATAAATGTAAATATCAGTCAAAGGAATCGAAATTGAAACTGCGTAAAACTGATGGTCACCGAGTTAGATGCTAACGGTTTAACTTGACCATTTCTAAAAGTGATATATTGTTTATAACTAGGGGTGAGCAAAAAAACCGATGGACTTGGTTAATCGAAAAAAAAATCGAAACCGAAACCGATGGACTGGTTAACCGATGGCAATGGACTGGTTAATGGTTAGTGTTTTGAAAAAACCGATATGAATGGACTGGTTAATGGTTTTTAACTCATTGACCGGTTAACCGAACCGAAACCGAATTTTTAGTTAATTTATTAGTTTTTTAATAATTTATAACAATTTATATAACAATTTATCGTAATTAAAGGTCATCATATACTTTTTTTCATTATACTAATTATTTTAAAGTTTTAAATTTTTTTAATTGACTATTAGTAAGTATAATAATTTATCTAATTAGAAATGATTATAGATCAGTTAATATATTTACTTATTAAGTACTAATTTTCAAAAATAAATTTGCTTAAATTCACCAAAATTTTTTATTTTAACAACAATAATGTTATATTATAGTGAAAAAAATTTAATTTTTAAGTATTTTGAACATTTTAATTCTATTTATGAATATATTTATAATTATAGTGGTTAACCGAAAAATATTGGATAACCGAACCGAAAATTCGAAACCGATGGACTGGTTAACCGATGGTAATGGACTGGTTAATGGACTGAAATTTCAAAAAACCGATATTAATGGACTGGTTAATGGACTGGGGCTAATGGACCGGTTAACCGACCATGCTCACCCCTATTTATAACAATACCAAAAAAAAAGTGCTTATAAAGAATAGCTGGCTAAGGTTTGGATTCCAAATCTCGCTGCCATGTGACAGTGTTTTAGTTAGCTAAATAGTGTTAAATTTACTTTTGCAGAGTATAATCATTTTAATCTTCTAAAATACGATTAGAGACATATTATCCAAACCTTTATTTTGCCTTTTGTCTGAGAGGATTCTATTGAAAAAAAAAGAAAGATAAAGAGAAAATTAAAAAAAAAAAAGAGAAAGGCTAAAGATAAAGAGAAAATTAAAAGAAAAAAAGAAAATAATTAAAGGTTGAAATACAATATACATATATTTAGATTTCATACGATTTAATAGTGTATATATACGTACATCATATGCGCTTACATTAAATTAACACTCGACAACGATGACTCCAAATATCGTTCATAATAATATTATTAGTAAGAGATAAGACAACAAAGGCTTATATTGACCGGTTACTGTATATATTTGTATTTATTTGCTCACTAAATCACTATTTTGCGTATATATATGTCCAAAATTAATTAAATATATAATTTGTCTATGAATTTATATAATTCAAGCTTGTGCATGACTAATTTATCTTTTAAACTATCTTAATTTAATGTGGTAGTCAATACTCAATTAAATATAAATGGAAGAACTCGAGTTTAATTTATTATTCCAATAATTGCAATTGGGGATATATATATATATAACAAAAACAAAGTCTTTTAAGAAGTACACCATTAATTTGAACCATTAATAATATGAGCAGAAAAACATTACATTTCACAGCTCATCAATTCTGCATGAAAAATTTAAGGTCATTGTTTTTGCATGAAAACAGGGTTTTATTCAATTTTGTTTTTTAATAGCAAAACCCATTTTTAGTCCCATCAGCTATAATTTTTTTTTTTTACATTTATTATAAAAAATTTTATTTAAATTTTAATATAAAGTAATACACATTTTTTTCCGTAAACAATTTATTTATGCGTGTATTTCAGTCGCTGTAAAATACGTTTCTGGCTGATTGAAAAATATGATCCAGTGTAGTGATGTGCACACACAAATTTGGACCGTTAGGTCAACAGTATTGTTGATCAAATGGTTCAGATTTATGCATTCTGTACCACACCAAAGGGCTAAGATTTGGCATGCTTCTCTACAGTATATATGCAAATTTGAACCATAGAATCAATATTCACTCTTAGTCTAATGGATTTTTTTGCGCACTGTGCACATGGATACTCCGAATCATGGCTCATTGTCTTCTTTCTCTTTCACTTTCTCTTCCTTTTACTATTGATAATCATTGCAAAATTTCATTTCTTCAATTTTCGATCACCATTTGCCACTTCATTGTCATCACAGCCCTTCTTCATGCCTATTATTATCGCTGGGATCTTTTTCTCTTTATCTTTTTCTTTTATTTTTCGCATTTAATTTTCAATCTTATTTTCCGACAATACCGATCAAATTTTAGGCGATTGGTTATCGCCAACTTATTTTTAGTGACGAAAATTTTACTCTGGTATACTTAGTTTTGATAACCAGTAATGGGCTACCAAATGCGCCATTTAAGAGCGAATGTGCTGCACTCTTGTTAACCCTGTTAATTAAGGACCCATGATAATCTAAAATTAGAATAGAGAAATTCAATTAAGAATTTTTATAGTAAATGCACGAAATGTAAAAAAAAATTAAAGGATCAGAAATGAGTTTTGTCATTTTTTTTTTTAATTTATTGGATATGTTGATCCCTGCACTGCACTGCACTTGACTTTTTTTTAGAATCCACCAATGTGAAACCGAAAAGCATAAATTTGGTCCACAGCACTGTTTCTTAAGAATCTAGCCAATAACACGCTGCTAACTGGAAAACACATTAATTTCAATATCTTGAATTAATTGAATCAATACAGTAATAATAAATAAATTAAAAAAAAAAAAGAAAAGAAATTTCAATTCCATAAATGTTCATCAAGATTTGGTTTTGGAAGCCTAGCTCCTCTTACATTTATGCATATATGGGTAGTGCACATGAAGATATTAATGATCTTGGTGGGGGAGTTTATACTCTGATGTTGACTTACATATATATGTGCAATTATTAATTGATTTATATTTTAGTAATTTTGTGCTCTTCTTATAGAAGCTGCATAATAAATTTAAATATCTAATATATATAAACGTATTTCAGTTCAAGCCACGGTGAAGTTTTTAGACAATAACTAATTGGACTTACTTTAAATGAATGCAGAATAATATAAAGCAGCAAAAATATCGAAATGTTTAGGGCATAAATTTTCTTAAAATAAAAATAATTAGTTGAAGCTAAGTTTTAATAAAAAAATAATAAAACCTTTAATTCCTTTTCTATTGGCTGCGATAACATGCTGTTTCATTTTTGAACTAAAACATGCATGTTGCTTCATAAGTTAGGCAAGTTCTCCATTTGACTGTGCTAATATTATTAGAATACAGCTGTTATGATGCTAGAGTATTGCTCTCTTTCTTAAAAGAAGAAAGAATTAGCTGAGGCAAGTCAATGTAGTTTGATTATACTGCACATGGAAGCTGAAGATTGCAATTATATTTCAAGGATACATAAAGACTTAATTACTTTTTTTTTATTAATTTAAATTCGAATCGAATAAATTTATAAAATAAAAATATCCGAAATCGATATTTGTAAAAGAGAAAGCACAGCTAGTTTTTTATAAGAATTCAAATAATTTGGTAGACAGTGGGTACACTGTGACCATGCCCCCATTTAATCTCATTTATAGCAACCTGTACAGTGTACACCAATTCGCATTCATATATATTTTGGGTATGAAAACTTAATTTTAAAAAGCAAACCCAAGAATGCAAACGCCAAAAGATAAAGTAAATATTTAAACTATGCACTGGTCGGTCCAAAGCGGAAACTTGGGTCAAAAATTTCAGTTCAGATTGGAAAAGCTACAGAGTTTGAATTTATCTCCCTTGAAGTCTGTCTATGCCTTGTTTTATACAATATTTTTCTTACAGTTTCTTTTCCTAAAAGCTGATATTTTGCAATTATACCATATGCTTTTTTTTTATTATTATTTTTGACTGAAACCATAATAACATATGGCATTCTTAGTAGCTTAGGAGTTAAGCATGACAGAGATGATGGGTCTGCATGTGCATGCCTGTGCCTTGTGAATGTGGTACTCTATTCTTCCATTTACAAATTTTGATCCTTAACAGGATAAAACTATATAAACTATAAATAAATTATATCTTATTTTAAGTATTATATATCAGCTAGTTATAAAATATAATACTCTTAACTTTGACAATTATATTATCTCTCAAACTACTGGTCAATATCGGTTAAATATTTCAGTTTTAAAAGTTAAAAAATGTGTTGAGTATTCAACATTGATTGGTTATAAAAGTATAATTATCGTCTTATAAACTATAATTTTTTATAATTATTTGGATAATCATCTTCTCATTTTGAGATTTCTTATAATTAAGTTGTAACTGAGAGAAGAAGAAACGTTAAAGAAATGAAAGAATATATGAAGAAAGGTGTAGCTAGGAAAGTAAAAATGTAGTCATAAGCTTGAATGGTTTTATTCATATACAGAAGAGAATTGTAAGGAATCTGGTTAGAGTGGAATTTGGGGATTATTCTTTTGGCATGCATTAGTTTGGATGATGCTTCTATGCCTTTTAGATTCAGAATATAATTTGTTTGATTTTCTTTTTCTTTTTAACTTTCTCAGCATTGTCATCTATACATACCGATATCGGCATTAATGCTTACAGTCTTTTATATATTTGGCAAAGCTATCGGGTGCTTAGTTTCTAACAAATAAAAGATGCAGATTTATTTATTTATTTTTAATTCCTACAAATATCCTCAGCTACAATTATATTATATATGTGCACCCACATGCCACTCAGTTTAGCTGTCTACAACAAGAGTCAATTATTTGCAGGAAATCATCAATCAAAACCAATAAACAATTTCTACTGTTACACTAACAATTATTTTATAAGGTTTACGCATATCTGTTTTTTTTGTTTTTTAAAAAAAAATCGTCATTTAAGTATCATACTTAGAAAGAAATTAAAGAATTCAAATGCTAAATATAAGTAAGGAGTTAAGATATTTGGTTCTTGTAATCAAGTAATGTTTACATAATATCAGAGAGAGCATACATATTCTAATAAAATCTGGCTTAAAATTTATTAAGAATAAGTTTTTGGATCCGAAACTCCACATCTCCCATAAAAAAATATATATATATATATATATGTTGATAAATAATAAAAAAATAAAATGCAGGTCTATGGCCAGCCAATAGAGAAAAATAGGGGAGATTTGATGTGGATCAAAATAAATAAATTAATATAAGGTTATTAAGCTCATGTGCATCCTCTTTGAAATATGCATAATTTCCCGCAGAAGAGACAACTAATTCCAAAATTTCAACACATGTTCAATGGTTAAATTTAGAAAGATTCTAACAACTACAAGAACTATGTCTTTCAGTCTCTTTTCTGCTCCAGAATATCTCAGTTTGCTGTTGTCTTTTTTAGTTTTATATATATATATATATATATAAAGTTGCATACAGCTATTATAAATTAAATTATCCTTAAGTTACTCAATGAACATCTCCAAAGAAATCAGAAATGCAGTAATTTTAATACAGATCGGGATTTTTAAAAAAAAAAAAAAAAAGAAATAAGAAAATATCATCACTGGCATCTTTGTTATGTGCTGTGATGCAAATAATAAGGAATCTAATTACGCAATGGAAGCTGCACATGCATGGGACCTGCTGGGGATGGACTGGAAAGTGCGTTTCCTTTACATTACTTGAAGAGATTTTTTTTTATGTGGTATCTCAAGTTTACTAACCTAAAATAAATGAATACTGAAGTAAAACAGTTCGAAGACAAAGCTTTTTCACGACAATCTGAATTGCTTCATAGTTAGTACTCTCGAGAAGAGACTGTATATCTATCTAAACATATAAATATGCACAGAAAAAGTTATAATTAATAAATTATGCTCTATCCTTAAATTATAATAATTATATAATATCACATATTTCTTAATTTAATTAGAGTAATGTGTCCTAAGAGGGGTCCCTGGACTTCAGCTTTTAGAAGTACACGGGAATGGAGCCTTAGTCCCACCCAGAAACACACCCCAACGATACTGGTATCTGTAGGCCCAGAGGTTCCAGTTCCACTACTATACCACTCTTTTATTGTGCTTTTTCAAAAAGTTTTATTGCAAATCTTATTTTTTTTTTCATAAAAAGAAAAGAAATAAAATATGATAATTCACCTGCTATACGACGAATGATAGCCTTTTTCTTTAATGGCAAAATATTATAATGTCAATTTGTACATGTGAGATTTTTTTTTTTTTAGAATCTTTTTTTGTTTATAATTTTTTCTTTTAAATGATTTTGTTGGATTTTCCACAATCGGAACCCATAAATTTCCATTGCTTTCTGAAAAATCACTCGCATTTAAGCTAAAATCGGATGCTAATTTAGAATATATATTATTACTTCCATTTATTATGAGGTAGAGGCCTATTTATAAATTAATTACTTGCTTTAGCTTCAATATCAAGTTTTAAAGTTAACTTTCGAAATTTTTTTAATACGATATTAAATTATTCCCCAATTTTATGTTGATGTAGAGGTGAGTTGCTTTTTTTGAGGGGTGGGCATAGACCGGTATGAGCCCCAAAAAAAAATCAGTCTATTAATATCTATTTTTTGAAATTACAGTCCATTATTATCGGTTAATCAGTCTATCGATTTCGGATTTTCGGACCGATTAACTAATATTTTTCGATTAACCACTATAATTATAAAATGAATTCATAAAAAAATTAAATTATTGAAAATACTTAAAATTTAAAATTAGAAAACAAACATAATTCAACATAATAATTAAATATGATGTTCAAACAACAAATATAAACTAAAAATATTCAAAAATATTATTTTCACATATATTACAAATTTATTTTTTTTGAAAATTTTAGTTAATATATTAATTTTATATAATTTTTCAAATATATTTTGATTTTAATTAATGAAAAAATGATATATCATGAAATAATAAAAAATATTAAATATGTACGTATTAAACAATTAATAAATTAACTAAAATGAACTTTAAAAAAATTAAAATGAAATTTAAATATTTTAAAATAAATGAAAATTAAAAAGATATAAATAATTAAATATGAAAATAATGAAATAAAAAATTATAATAAAAATAAAGAAATAGTGAAATAAAATTAATAAAATATAAGGGTGTTCATGTATCGGTTAACCTATTTTTAAGCTAAAAAATAAAAATCAGTCTATTAATACCGGTTTTTATAAAATACTAACAGTTGATCATAAAAATCAGTTCGATTAACTTATTTTTCGGATCGATTTCGGTTTCTCGGTTAACCAAGTCTAAAGATTTTTTTTTTTTGCTCACCTCTACTTTTTTCTATTGTTATTATTAGGAATTAAGATTAATTTATTATCAAATCAACATTGCAATTACAACATAACATAACCCATCAAGTAGAATATGATGTTTACAGCAATTTTAAACATTTTTCTTCTTTTTAAAATTTCTTTATGTATCATAAGTTAATATATATGTAATTTTATATGTCAGAAGCCAGGTGGGGAAACCATATTATTTTTCCTTTCTAACTAATATTCTAGTAATAAAGAGAAAAGCTATAGTATTTGTGATTATGTTACTTGTATAAATTATTTATATTTCTTTTTTTTAATGTAAATTAAATTTTATTAATAATACAAAAAATACATCTAAGACTAAGGTACAAATAAATTTATATTTTTTATAAACAAGAAGATTCATGCTTTTTTTTTCACATTGATAAAGCCATTTCTGTCTTTATTGGGAGGTATATCGGGCACTGTGAATATTATCCGTTTTGGACCGGAGTTCTCACGGTTTTGTTCCTGGGGACGTACCCCAAAAGGTTTCCACAGGGAGAAGGTGTTTTTAGCCCTTATAAGCTACAATTCCAACTCATCTCCAGTCGATCTGGGATAAGAGGATAGCATTGCTATCATTATTCCCCTCCCTGAAAGAGGTTTTCGGGCGCTGACCGCATGTCGGGACTGGCCGCTTGGGCGCTACCGATCGGGTGCTGGCCGCTCGGACGCTGGCCCTCATCTCTCAACGAAAGCACCATATGATAAAGCCATAAATGGCTTTATCGGGAGGTACATCGGGTACTGTGGATATTGTCCGCTTTGGGCTGGAGTTCTCATGGTTTTGTTTCTGGGAACGTACCCCAAAAGGCCTCCACAGGGAGAAGGTGTCATTGGCGCTTATAAGATCCAATTCCAACTCATCTCCAGCCGATGTGGGATAAGAGAATAGCATTGCTATCATTATTTCTCCCCGAAAGAGGTCTTCGGGCGCTGACCGCATGTCGGGACTGGCCGCTTGGGCGCTGCCAATCGGGTGCTAGCTCTCGTCTCTCAACGAAAGTACCAAATTTTATGATTATGGGCAACTTTTACAATTTTTATTAATTCCTTCTTCTTTTGGCTTACTTATGCCAACTCTTTCCTCAACTTTATTTTATTTTTCAATATCTATGTTAAACGAAACACACCTCAAAAACAGAAAAGCGAGTTTTCTCTTTTTCTCTTTTCTTTTTTTTTTTTTTAAAAAAAAGGCTCTTATATAGAATTAATAATATATATATTGACTTTAATAATTACCTAAATTATATAATAATAAATAACATACGAGATTTAAAATATCATTCAAGGAAAAAAAGAGATGGAGAGATGAAGGATAATTTCCAGTCTGGTATCCTATGCTTAAAGCTAAATCAAGTCCTTGAGAGAATTTCCAATCAAAAGGTTAAGGAATGTTAACAACTTATAATTATGATTTAACTAATTACTATAGAATAGCTTAAATCATTCATTGAATGAATGACGAATTTGTGCGGGAGGTCTCATGTAAACATTAATTAAATCAATCAATAAATCATAAAAAGTTGGTTTCATGGTAATTACTCCATTAAAAATACGGGAGGTCTCGTATTTGATTTCTTCTAGTATCATTTGAAGTTGTAATTAGATATTATGTTTATTATTTGTAAAAAAAAAAAATCAGCAATAGACGGACTTGTTTTCTTTTTTCTTTTTTTTTTTTAATTATAACGTAATTTAAGGCATTGTAAATGTGAGGCATTGTAAACAATAAAATGTTGAAGCTTAATAGTATATATATATATATATATATATATATATATATATATATATATAGGTGAGGCACTATGGCATTTCAAAAGCAAACTCTCCAATTTATTCTTTTTTGGTATGATTCATTTATTAAATATAGGCCTAAATAAAGAATTAAATTATTATAATAGCGTTTTGGATATAAAAGTACCCAAATTGGATCCACATCTTTTTTGAAAAAAAAAAATCATCATCATTTATTCCACCAAAAACCATTCACACACACACACACACACACATATATATATATATATATATATATATATATAGCTTACGCGCGGGTGACGTCTACCGTTCGCTGGAAGCTTTGTGGAGATAGAATTCAATTATTTTTTTTTCTTTAGGCAAATATTATTTGAATATATGTCATCCTTTGTGTCCTTTCCGTTGCAAAATATTTGATATTTTTAAGGGAATTTTATATTTTATTTTATATATCATTTTTAAATTTTCAATGGGATATTATTTTTTTTTTAATTTTCAATACAACATTAATTTTATATTTTATTTTTAGTATTATTTAATCAATTAAATTTAAGTAACAATTTTAAAAGTAATAAAAATAAAAATAATTTAATTATTATTCACTGCATTTAATTTTAATTAATATTTTTTAATTATAATGAAAATAATTAAACTGACATATAAAATAGAATGAAATGAGTACTTTTTAATTTATTTTCAATTTTTTTTTTTCGACTATCGTTTTAGACTGAGGTGGGTGTGTGTTGAGTGAGCCCAGCATATGAATAGTTGGATTAAGAATGAACTTTTGATCCATCATCTATATGTGACATGCACTTGATATGCCATATTAAATTACTATTTTTTACTAGAATGAGCCAATTTTAGTTATTTATTTCTTAAAAAAAATACATTTCATTTAAAAAAAAAAGAAACTTAGAGTTATATTGTTAAACAAAATGATATTTAAATAAAAAAAAATTAAATCTAACTTAATTTTTATAGCCACCCTTACATTACATGGGATATTAACATGTATAAGATAGTAGTCTTCCTGTAAAATATTTTTAAAAAAATATTAGTTTTTTTTTTTAATTCTCTCACAATAAGTACCACCTGTCACTATTTTATTTACACCGCATTATGGAAACTGAACTATTTAATTTTAATTTTTTTTCAATATACTTATTATCATTTAAGTTTTAACAAATATTTTTTTGATAATAACAATTTTTTGTCCATTGTAAAACTAAAATCTATAAATCAAAATACGCAAATACAACTTCATGGGCCTTATAGGCTAAACCGTTTCCCTCTTGTTTCAGCCCATAATTGTTTTCCACTGAAATCTTTTATAACGTTAGACCCTATCTGTGTTGACCATGTAACTGTGTTTTGCCGTAAATTAGAGAAATATTGCAAAGTAAGATTTGATTACATGTTATTTTATTTTTTTTATTTAGTTATAGAGGCGTAGGAGAGTGGAAACTCGAACTTGAGATCTCACGGTGTATTGAAACCAGCATTTATTACCTCTAAGATCATCATCATAGAGGGGAGGGTCATAGAGGGGAAGGAGAGCGGGAACTCAAAGTCGAACTTGAGAACTCACAGTACCTGGGATTTCTCCTGCAGACGATTACATTGTATAAGGGGCAATTACATGATAGTTAGGTTGATATTCTCTTTGATTAAAGACCCTTTTTAACAGTAATAAAAAAAAACCAAATGCTTATTATATTAATGAAATTTTAATTTGCATTCAAAAAAAATAAAAAAAAAAACCAAATGCCTTCACTTGAGCAAATCAATGCGCAAACAAGCACCTCTGGTGCATGACTAGTTATATACTCTTCTACTATTGAAACAATAAATTTATGGAATTAAGATGGTAATTTAAGGTTTTGATTGGTTTTAGAATACACTCAAGATGCCACATCATATATTCAACTCTATAGGATTATTTGTAGCGGACATGTATCACTTCACCATCGCCACATTAGCAACACGCCAATAAATTATATCTTAGAAGTAAATTAAAAATAATAATAATAATAATAATAAGTTAGGTATTTATATGATTTTTTGACCGTCCAATGGGTCAAAATGATTAAACATATATGTTTTGCAGCTTTCAATTTCTGATACTCGTGAAACATGAGAATGAAAAGCTAATCCAGTTATTCCGAGGTTGATTTCTTTAATTTTTCACCTTGATCTTATCGGATTCCCCGTTTTGATATTCAGCCATAGTTTACATCTGAAATTTAGCACGCATTTGCGTGGTCCTTCGAGATTATTCTAAATACTTCCGAAAAAAACATCGCCATCTTTGTATGAGGGAGAATGGCTTGTTGAACTAATGTTATCTGCTAAACATTAGTCCCACAAATTCCAACACCATTAGTAATCTTTCAAATAATGTCTAAAAAAGTATTTAATTGCAGTGATTTTAGAAGACTACAGGTCAATTGGATGAAAAACAATACTAAAGATGACCTAGGATTGGAGAAAACAGAAGATTGTTAATCTATTGCAATTCACAACAGACGCTTTCTTTGCTCCCTACTGCATAGAAAACATCTCAACCCAAGATTTACCTCGGCAGACAAAATCTCTGGTAAATAGCAGGGAACTTGCTGGTTGTCCAGTTCAAGTAAGCTGCAGTGGAAAACCTAGAGGCACAATAAAATTTATGCATAACCATTGGAGAGGATTAGGCATGCAAGAACTGTAACAGCCGAGTACAGCAACATTCACTTGATAGTTTTTATATCTATGATCACATAACACAAGTTCAATTACTGTCCAAAAATAGATAGGTAGCAAGCAAACCAAACCAAGTTTCCAAAGACAGCTGATTTAACTCATCCATTTACAGCCATTACCATCTGTTGGGAAGTCCAACCAAAGGATTCTGCTGGATCTGCCACAAACGTAAAAGCAACTTGCATCGTACTTGCTTGCAGATTTCTTCTTCCTAAAAAGCGAACTTTCACAGGCACTTTGGACAGGATACGTCCTGTAACAGTAATTTGCTTTGCTGGAGTTGGTTTTTTATTCTCAGATCATCATCATCTAGTAAGGTGGCAGAGTTGCACGGATAAATTACTCTTCTACAACATTCACAAGTTCATATTCAATGAGGGATAGGTTGTTATCCTCCTTCACAGTGAAACTGGCAGGTTCAGTCACTTCAACACGGCCCCACTTGTCCACAGCCAATCTCATTGATCCTTTAAACATATCGATTTTAGCATTGCGAAGTGTCACAGTAGTTCCCTCTTTCATCAAGTCCACTGAACAAGAAAAAGCAAAATGTTAAACTAAATTATGCGGAAGAGGAAAATCATAGTGGATCTACATAAGTTTCAAATTTTAACAATGTGACCAACACATTTTGATTTACAATTGGTAATTCCCTCCCAATAGACAAAAATTAGCATGTAGATTTATGCTCCAACTAAGAAAGATTTGCAGATAAACTCTACAGAATCTCAGAGCTCAAAAACAAACCTTGCACTTAAAACAACATTCAATATTTAGCACACATTTTTTTTTTTCATGTAATCCATCAAGCAAACCTCAAAAATTGCAATGAATGAATCACGAACTTGGGTAACTTCAGCTATTATTATGCTCATTGAGTAAAGAAAAGGTTCAGCTATTATTCTGCTCATTCAGTAAACAAAAGGCATCAGCTAACATAGACCAAACAAGGATTTGTTTTCCTCATACATCTCAACAGCTTTTGCTAAATAAGAAGCACACCCTGCTAGTGTTTGTCACCGATTAATATTGGCTAAAACTGATCAGCAAGTAAATTGAATAAAACAAGAACCACCCTTGAGAAACAATGCTAATAAAATTTCGGCTTTAGTGTTTCTGTGACATTCTAATAGTACCAAGAAGGTTACAAGTCATGAGGGTGGCTTTAGTATTGCTGTGACATTCTAATAGTATCAAGAAGGTTGTCATGAGGGTTTGGGAAGAAGGGAGCCAGCTGAAAAAATAACTGAACTTATGTCAAATGCATTCCCATCAAAATAATCTATTAAAAATACAAGAGGGATGCAAAGGAAATCACATTTAACTGTTAAAATAACATAAAATCGAATTTCTGAACAAATTAATGTGCATAACAGCCTAATCACCACAAATTGATGAACAAAAACAAATACACTACAAAAAATTAAATATACAAAACATAGATATTGCTTAATGACCAGTCAGATAACATAAAATTGACCTATACAAATAAAACTCAAAATAAACATTGAGGGATTGTAAGAACATAGTACCTTGATCATTCCTAGCTGTAAATATAATCATTCCTGTCTCATCTCCTATCAAACATTCAGCAATACGCATTTGGCGGATTTGAGGACCATCAGCACGACCCTTCTGCAAGACCATCTTTGTACTGGCAACCTTCACAGTGAGAGTATGCCCACTAGTTCCTGGGCGAAGCTGGTCAATTTTTGTGAACACGGGCTTCCTCAATCCAGGTTTTGAATCAGCCATTTTTGTATAACCTATATGTTTTGTAAAACCTATATAAACAGCACACTTAAAACTTTTAGCTGCAGGAAGCTGTAAAGGATGACTGCGTGGTAGAGGGGGAAATAACCAAAAAAAAAAAAGGAATTCACTCAAAACAAAAATAAATTAAACCTTTCAGAAACAGAAAAGAAATTAACTTTATCCTGAATAAACAGACTAAATTAATAAATGTGGAATTTTAAACTATCACTGGCCTGCAGAACATCTCTTTCATGCACAAGCCAATTCAACATTTTCCGTTCCAATTATTAAAACCAAATTGCCCCAACCAAATATATAACCATTCAGGTAGCTAGAAAAAAAAAACTGAAAATTAATAAAAATAAATAAATTTTAATACCAGATTGACGTTTGATCGAAACAATACGCATAAAGGAATAAAAATATTTTGATATACTGAGTAATCAACGAATATGATAATATACGAATTGGCAACCTATGACAGAATTATATTGTAAATCATCGCCATTTACAGTAAATCACAAATCTGATTGCCCAGGAAACAGATCAGTAAGTGCATCAACAATCCATGGGAGCTAAAAAAGCAATATTACGAATAAAAATCCAATCTTTGAAGCTAATTAGGGTTGCGATCACGATCAATAACAACTTACAAACAAAATCCCAAGAGGGAAAAATTACAAAATAAGTTACAGGAGAGATAGAGAAATAGATTGAAGAAGCTAGGGTTTGGAGATTACCTTTTTCTTTTTGAAAGAGAAATTGGGAATTGGAGAGAGATCTGATAGAGAGAGGAAGAAAGATAGCTACAGAAGTGCAATTCTTATAGTTGGCGAGTGAATAGGGACCGTCGATCTTGGATTGGGCAACGAATGACCTGAGTCTGCACGTGACCATCGCTTTAAAGATAGATCCTTGTTTGGCTTCCCGCATTTTCTTATTCTCAACCCACATCGGTTTATCCTAGTCCGGAATAGTGAATATTCTTAATTTTAGATGAAATTGTAAAAAAGGAACAATATTTCAGTGATTTTACAGATAAAACCTTAAATTTCTCTGTCTACAATTCCATCTCTAATTATTACAATCCATTCTTCCATTTTACGCTTAACCCAATTGAATCAGTCTTAAAAAGAGACCAATTACAGGGTTAATTACGTCTGTGGTTATCCAATTTTTGAGCTTATAATCAAATAATCATAATAAAATAATTTGTAACACAAAAGTTATCAAACTTTTATTTTATTTCAATTAAGGTAAAAATGACTGAAAATTTAATTTTTCATCACCCGAATACCAAATCATCAGTGATTTTTTATAATGCACCCAGTCAGCATGTCATGTGACCCGTCTACATGTAGCAATTTACACATCAGTAAGTACACGTGTCATACGAATCTGTACAAAAAGACAAAAAAAAAATGCTGACGTGTCAATTTCTCTATGTAGACGGGTCACATGACATGTTGACTGGATGCATTATAAAAAATAACTGATGATCTGACATACTTACGTGGCATTCCGGTGATGAAAAATTAAATTTTCAGTTATTTTTACCTTAATTGAAATAAATAACTGATGATTTGGCATATTTATGTGGCATTCCGGTGACGAAAAATTAAATTTTCAGTTATTTTTACCTTAATTGAAATAAAATAAATGTTTGATGAATTTTGTGTTACAAATTATTTTATTATGACTATTTGGTTATAAGCTTACAAATTGGATGACCACAGACATAATTAACTTCCAAATTACATTTTTTATCAAAAAAAAAAACTTCCAAATTACATTTAACACAATAGAGCTAGCAGGTTTAGTCCAATTTTTACAACCTTGCATATGACCACATCACCATTCATACCAAGCCTAGACCATCGAAGTTGGCCTAGCAATCATCTTCCTACCAAAGTAACCCAATAGCTCTTTCGATTGTTTATCACCATATTGGTTTGGAAAATTTCACCATTGTACGGGTCTGTTCTGTAAAATATATGTGCATGCACTTTTGATAAAATGGTAATAAGAGACGAGAAAACGGAATACTATTGACACATAGAATTTTATATCCGAGAATGAGCCATAGTAAAGGAGAAGAAGAAAAACATGTTACAGCCTTTTCCATCCTTTCACCAGTTTAAAAGGACTGATCCTCCTAATTTGGGGAGCTCACAAGATTTTCATATATCTCTTATCAAATCAAACATAAAAATATCCACTGTTGAAATATTGGGACTAACTTTGCCATCATATATAGTTTATTGCATAGAACCCTTTCTTGACATCTGCACCCCCAATTCTATGATTTCAAGAATTCGGACCGGACCACCGAAAAAGACCGGCTTGATTCATGACATCAATTGAGATTCCATTTTATTCTTTTAAAGGTAATTATTTAACTTTAAAAATAGTTGAATATGTATATATATAATCATAGTAAACTAAAATGTCTGCATGTTTTTCCATCATGTTTACAGTGAGTTGCGAATTTATAATCCACTAAAGATAAGTTTATTATTTTCTTTCTCATTACATCTTCTTATTATTCACCTTTCAGAAGTTGTTAAAGAAACAAACACTTGATAAAGCAGGCAAAATAATTTAAGAGTTGTTATTGGTATAATCTAGTTAAAATTAAAATATAATAAATTACTCGCTAATAAGAAAATATTCTCAAGTGTAGCTATAAAATCAACAATTAGAAAAGTGTTTTTTTTAAGTAGATTAGATTATAGTTGCTAGTTGTTTCTTGGGTTGATTCTACTCACGGTCACTGAACTTATCACTTATCGCGCAAAAGTAACCGACTCTTTTTTTCTGATTTAAATGTCACTGAACTGTTAACATTTTTACAAAAAAATCATGTACACCGGAATCCGGCGAGAACCATCGTTGGATTGATGACATGGCATGCCATGTCATCAACTACATGTCGTTTAATAATATCTCCAATAAATGTTACATCTAAATCAATTTCATTTACGGTCACTCAATTTATCATTTATCGCGCAAAAGTAATCAACTTTTTTTTTCACCTTAAATATTACTGAACTTTTAACATTTTTGCAAAAAAGTCATTTATTTATTATTTATCGCTACGTGTTATATACCATGTCATCAATCCGGTAAGAGTTCTCGCCGGATTCCGGTTTACATGACTTTTTGCAAAAATGTTAGAAATTCAGTGACATTTAAGTCAGAAAAAAAAGTCGATTACTTTTACGCGATAAGTGACAACTTGAGTGACCGTGAGTGAAATTGACATTTGTTTCTTAAGCAACGGCTCAATTAAATGTGCTTGATAAATTTTTTAAACTGAGTATCGATAATTAATTCTGATCTCATGTTAATTGTTGTTAGAAAGAGCTCAATATATTTAGAGCATTTTCTGCATCATAAGTTGGTGACTAATTAGATTTATTTTGTTTGGATTATAAAACCTTTCCAAATAATTATAATTCTCCCCTTTTTTATATCAATCAATTATTATAAAAAAAAAACTCATTAATAAATAAAATTTTTATTAAAATATTAAAAATAATGATAATGAAAGCGTGTACAAAGAAAAATAATATACACTTAATTTTATATTATATTATATAATATATTAATAAAAAATTAACATGTGTAAATGGTGAATACAAAGAAATTGTTCACTAATAATTTGAAATATATAAAAAAAAATAGTAAATCTTTACCAAATACCTATTACATTTTTAATATCATTTATTGGTTATTAGGAGTATTAGTTATCGATAATTGCTATAAGCTATTCCGCTTAATCAAAGGAGCCTTTAATATATAAGTTATTCTTAGATTTTATTAATTTGATCCAACCATTAGCCAAACATTGAATTAAGGATGGCGAGGACTGCGGCAGCGAAAGGAATTTTGGCATCCACGGTTGTATCCATCAGCTTGTTCACGATGTTTGGAAGGATCTGGATGGCAACCTGGTTTTTTTTTATCTTCCAGATCCTTGACAAAGATCAACTACGCCTTGATGGAGATTTCCCTCTACTTGATTAAGCAGGATTATGCTAATCAAACCAAGCACAACACTACTGACATTGCCTTGGATAATGCCATTCTTAAAGCTTTTTACCTTAAATGAATATTCCTAATCTTCTACTTTTTGCGTATTGCTGCATGCTTGATACTTAAAACTTAATGTCTAAATATACTTTTTAATTTAGCTGTTTAATTTGTTAATTAATTAGCTATAAGTAGTGAGAGATAAGAGGCATTTCTATTAATAAATTTGTTGCGAATATGGCATGAAATTTATTCCTAAATTTGTCATATTGCTACATCAATTTTTATCCGATGTTTTATTAATTTACATCCACCCCCATCAAATTATTCTATTTTTTGTTTTAATTAATTATTTGTTTTTGCCGGAATTTGAAATTAGCATAGAGCCAAGCATCCAAACATAACTAGCATTTCAATATATATATATATATATATATATATTTTTTTTTTTTTTTTTTCCTTTCAAGACTCGAAAAAATTGAAGTTTAGACACTTACCAAATTGATATTCATTAAATTCTCAATTTGAATTTAATGATAATTTAACATATAAAACAACTTTCATCTCTACAAATACCTTTCATGTATAGAACTATCTTCAAAGCCCCTACTTTCATAACAAGTGTTAAATCAGTGACGACTCATTAAATGGTGGAAGATGGATAATGAATTGAATTGGATGGTCAGATAAGATAGATGGCATATTCGATGATCTTACTTACAATTTTTTTTTTTTTTTTGAAATAAATCATCATAGCATTAAACAAAATCAAAAGACGAAGCTTCCACTAGGAAGTCCGGAACATCATACCAGACATGAGGACTAGCATAAGAGGGTGCAGCTCTTGCTAAACAATGAGCAACACCATTTGCTTGTCTCTTAACAAAAGTCAATGAAAACTCATTGCTACAACTAACAAGATCCCTACAATCCTGAAGAATACAACCAAACTCTGAAATATTAGGAGAAGAATCTTGAAAGCCATCAACCACCATTTCAGCATCAATTTCAAAGATAACATGTTGGAAGTTCAAATCACGCAACCATGATAAAGCTTCACGGAAACAAATAGCTTCAGCCTCTTCCGGAACAAGGGTGCCAAAGAAGTATCTTGTAGAACAGCAAATAAAAGAACCAAACTCATCTCTACAGACCATTCCACAACCAACCAATTTTTGTTCTAAAAAAATTGCAGCATCCAAATTACATTTAACATATCCACCAGCAGGAGGAGCCCAACGCACAACAAGATTATTCCTCCTAGCATTACTGTCCTTCAAACCGCGAGCTTCAACCCAATCTTGTAACAGTTGTACAGCCAAATTAACTGCAAGATGGGGGGTAACCAATTATCAGACCATAACTTAGAATTTCGTTACCTCCAAATACCCCACATCAAAGCACACACCTTATTGCTCACCTCTCTACCAACTGTACTAATTAAATTAAAGAACCAGCTCCTAAACTCTCCACTGCTAGTATTATCAACCTGTAAATTCAGATGATACCAACATTGCCTAGCATAAGAACACTCCACAAACAAATGCATTTCTGTCTCTACAGCTTCACCACACAACACACAATGCACATCCACATTCAGATGCCTTGCTTGTAAAGTACTACGAAGCGGTAAACAACCCCTACAAGCATGCCAAAGAAACATCTTCATACGGGAGAGAACCTTAAGATTCCATAACTGCTGCCACCGACCAGGAATACGAAATTCAGATGTCTCATACTGAAGATCCCAAGCAATTCGATAACCCGACTTCACAGTATATCTTCCTCTTTTTGCAAAGTGCCAAAGAACTTGATCTTTTTCTGCACTAAAACTAAGAGAGATATTAAGGATGGACTGCACATCCTCAGGAACAAAAAGCTCTTCAATAAGTTCAACATCCCAATCTCTACTATTAGGAATCCATAAATCCTTCACTCGAATATCCTCTAGACCCGCAACTATAGGAGTCGAAACAAAAAAATTAGCATCCCTTTTAAGCCAAGCATCCTTCCAAACATAAATTGAACTGCCATCTCCAATACGCCACCTACACCCTTTACGCAATATAGGTAAAGCTAACCAGATACTTTTCCAAGTGTAACTCGAATTAGAACCAAGTTGTGAATCTAAGAAATCCCTCATTGGGAAATATTTAGCTTTGAGTAAACGACCTACAATAGTATTCGGACTCGAGATGAAATTCCACCCAAGCTTGCCAAGCATTGCCAGATTAAAAGAGTGTAAGTCCCTGAACCCCAAACCACCAAATTCTTTCCTAACACAAAGTTTAGGCCAAGAAAGCCAGTGAATGCCCCTAAAACATGAAAAATGCTTGTTTTGGATGGATTGTAATATAGATTCTTTTATGAATAAGACGTGATAGAGTTTGGATATGGATAGAATTTTTCATATCAAATAAGTTTAAGAATTATTTCATTTTATTTAAAAAGAGTTTGAGTTATACTACAAATTGATATCTAATTTTAAAATACTATCAATAGATAATAAAAAGTCAAATTAGATACACATAACGCATAAAAAAAAAAGTGAAGCACTTTAAATAAAAAATTTTCAAATAGTTTTTAGATCATGAAAGGTTTATGGAATAAAAATTCGCTCAGTGACTCAAAATAATCCGTATAATAGCTTTGACAATAGTTCTGCCCTATAAAATTAATACTATATTGTATATTTTTACCATTATTTTCCATCCATAAAATAACAATTGTGCAAGGAACTTTTTTATAATTTTCGATGAGAGCCAGTTCAATTCAAGCTTAACCAAGGTGGCTTAGTAATTAACTTCTTAGCACTTTGATTACTTGGGGGTTCGGGTAGTTAGCTAACTTAGCCACCAAATAGAGAGATGTTGGGCCTTGATTAAGGTTCCTGTTTGGGCCAAAGCCCAAAGTCCTTTCTTATGCAATATTATTATGTATTATAGATTAATGATGAAGTTACACCATATGTTCCTTTTTAAAAGTGCAGAATCTAACTCAACTCGTGGTGAGCCTATCCAATTCCAAACCCATTGGACCCGTTCCGTTTGTCCCATATACAAATTAACTAATTCAGGCAATTTTGTACAAAAAAAGTAGATGAATGATTCCGACTTAGCCTAGATTTAAGGGATTACTAATAATATAATAAAACAAATTAGAATAACTAGCGAAAAATAAATGCATATGTGTTGAAGGTCACTAAATATAGTAATATACCATAATTAGAAGCACAATCAAAAGCATATAAATATCACATCAAATATACAAAATCAAAACAAGCAAACAAACATTGCTTTGCCAAAGATGAAGCCATTTGCATTTTTGATGTGTTTGGCTGTGATTAGTCTGGTGATTGTTAAGCATGAAGTAGAAGGAGCCACAATTCCGACTCCTGAGGAGTGCAAGGCAACAAACTATAGGCTCATAGGATGCGTGGCGCCTTCTATTACTGAGTCTCCTCCTGCTAATGAGTACAATCGTGGCTGCAACGAAGCTACCCGATGCCGCCATGATTAATAATAAGATACTTATATATATAGTATATACACTATGTTAATGATTTTTTTTTAATCATTGTATATCAAATTAAGACAAGTCTTGTCTATAATTAATATTTATAATTTTCTTGGAGGAAATTGTAATTGTTAAGCATATTAATTTATTCCAATTCTATTCAATTTCTTTTTTTTTTTTCTAATTATTACATATTCACTGGATGTGGAATGAAATTGAAATCTGATCAATTGAAAAAAAAAATTATAAGACTCTTATCATGATTTTCTTTTTAATCAATTTCTTTTGTGCATGTTTTTTTCTTTTTGCATTAGATATTGGATATTAACAAGTTATGTCAATATAAATTGCTTGCATGTATGATGTAGTTAATGTGTTCTCGATTTGATTTGACAAATTCAATGGTTATTTTACAGTAGGGATGAGCAGAATTTGGTTTTATGAATTATGATGGAATTTAATCGAAAAAATATTCAAAAATTTAAATTTAGTAAAATTATAAATTCAAACCGAATCAAAATTTAGTAATAAATTGAATTGATAAACAAAATTATCTTATATTAATAATCTAAATCGAATCGATTAATAATTCAATAAATATAATGTCGTCTTAAAAAAATATATATATATTTTTTGTTTTTCAATTATAAAAAATGGATAACCGAATTTTATAAATTTTACTAACCGAAGTGATTATTCAAAAACTAAACCGAACTCCTCGAATTAATTCGACTCCATTTTTAATTAAAATCGAACTACACTCTGTTTTTTTTTTTTATGTATATATACTTACTAGTATAATTTAATTCTCAAAATTTTATTTTAGAAAAAATAAGTCTCTTTACTTGAGATACAAGTATTCGTGGCAATATATTAATGGGCAATAATAACATACAAGGAAAATTTGGAAGTGCATGTGATGTTATAAACTATAAAAGCTAAGGATTGCAAAGAGAAGAAGAGATAACAAGTGGAGACATGGAAACCACAATCACAAACCCCAAATTCAGAACTTTCCACACACTCTCTTCCAACCTCACACCCCATTTTTCTTACAGATTTTCCCTTACTTTCCCGGAAAATTATAGAAAGAAGCCCAATTCTTTTAGGCAATCTACTTCCCTCTCTCACATTCCTTTAACAGTCTCTGCGAGTTCCCAATCAGCCTCCGTTGCTGCTCAAGCCACCAATATCTCCTCCATACCCTCAAATATGAAGGCTTGGGTTTATGGAGAATATGGAGGAGTTGATGTTTTGAAGTTTGATGATAAAATTTCAGTTCCTGAAGTGAAAGAAGATCAGGTTTTGATTAAAGTAGTTGCTGCTGCTCTTAACCCTGTTGATGCTAAGAGAAGACAGGGCAAGTTCAAGGCCACTGATTCTCCCCTTCCGGTAATTTAATTTCCTTCTTCTGCTTCTTTGTTAAATCAATGCATGGCATTTAAGTAGCTGTGGCTTTGATTATGTGAATTTATTTTGAATTTCTGTAGGTTAGGTTGCAATTCTCCTACCAGAATGCAGAAAAAGACCCATTTACAATACCCAATTCTATTTCATAATTTTATTTTTTTCAAACCTCTAATTGAAAAGAAATATGGATTCATCTAGTTTCATGTGGACTCTTCTGTTACATATATGTCAAGTTCTCGCTTAAACCGGGTCTATTTTTGATTCATGTACCTTACATGGCAGTGTATTAGTAGCTCGGTCCATAATGAAACATGACAAATTTTCACGTATCTGAATCATTTTAAGCATAGTGTCAGTCATTCGATTTTTAAATATGCCTAAAAGCCGAAATAGAGACCTCAATTTCGTTTCGGTAGTTTATTATTGGGCCAATTTTATCTTAAAAAATTAAAATCGGTTCAAATAAGCTTGACAGAATAATTAATGGCTGAAATTGTGATAAAAATACCGTGATGTCAACTCCTTAATGTACTAGAAATAAGTAAAATATTTTATTTTGATTCTTTAAGGGCTTATTTGACCTATTATTAATTCTTTAATGGCGAAATTGAACCAACAAAAATATTAAGGGTTCAATTGACTACTAAGATGAACTTGACGGGCCTATTTAGTTTTTAAGCCTGAAAATTAAAAATAGTTCAAGTAAATGCAGTTTGGAGAGTTTGTAATCCACTTGATTAACTGGATTCGTGAATATGAATTTCTCCTAATCAGAGACTGAATCGTAATAATGATTGTTATTAACTAAAAGGGTTTCATTATTGGGCTATAGACTGTTCCAGGATATGATGTGGCTGGAGTGGTAGTAAAGGTTGGAAGTCAAGTGAAGGAACTGAAGGAAGGGGATGAAGTATATGGTGACATAAATGAGAAAGCATTAGAAGGGCCTAAACAATTTGGGTCATTGGCAGAATATACTGCTGTTGAAGAGAAGTTATTGGCATTGAAACCCAAGAATCTGGATTTTGTACAAGCTGCTTCACTTCCTCTTGCCATTGAGACAGCATATGAGGGCCTGGAGAGGACTGGTTTTTCTGCTGGTAAATCCATTCTTGTTTTGAACGGTTCTGGCGGTGTTGGAAGCTTGGTCATTCAGGTATGCAGCCATTAATATATTTCATACAAGATTTAGTTGATTTGGTTTTAATAGATTTCCGATACTATCATGAGTTTTATTGCCTCCAAATTCAGTCCTCCTGTTTGTGTTTGTATGTGCCAACATAAAGCTATTGCATCTCATTAATGGGTTTCCTGCTGCTTGAAATTTCATGAAATTCTTATAAATCATAAAAGTCAGAGTTTGATGTTATATTTATATTGACTGCTTTCTGTCAATTACTGCATTTTATCGGCTGTTATACTCATGCGCTAATGGGCTGGTCTTCAAGTTGAAATACCAAACCAAGAGCTATACAATTTCATTAGATTTTTGCTTCCAAATGCTACTTCGAGCTCTTAAATATATATGCCATTGTACTAGTAGTAATAACTCAATAGTTTTTAAGCAACAGATAGAACATATGCCAATCTTGATCATGTTTAATTGATGCAGCTAGCAAAACATGTCTTTGGTGCTTCTAGAATTGCAGCTACTTCAGGCACTAGAAATTTGGAGCTGTTGAAGAGTCTGGGTGCTGATTTGGCTATTGATTACACTAAGGAGAACTTTGAAGATTTGCCAGAAAAGTTTGATGTTGTCTATGATGCTATCGGTAAGTTTCTGTGCCAATTGGCCCCTTTTTTAAATACATAAATGAATTAGCATTCTTTTGTATGCTTCAACATATAATTGTCTTATTTGTGCTTGGTGACAGGTCAATGTGATAGGGCAGTGAAGGCAGTGAAAGAAGGAGGCAGTGTCGTGGCATTAACGGGTGCAGTCACACCGCCTGGGTTCAGATTTGTGGTGACTTCCAATGGAGAAGTTCTTAAGAAACTAAACCCTTATTTAGAAAGTGGAAAGATAAAGTCAATCATTGATCCCAAAGGGCCATTTCCATTTTCACAGGTTCCTGAAGCTTTTTCATACATCGAAACAAACCGAGCAACTGGCAAGGTAGTTGTACATCCGGTTACATAATATTATGGTTCTAGCTTAGTCTTATTGTTAATGGCTTTGTTCTTAGTAAGTTGTCACCTGTTAAGTTGAAATGGATATGATATCAGATTCATATAGTAGTATTTCAATGGTGAATGCTATTCAACTCCATTGATATGCTCTGCAAAAGATAAATGTCCAGAGAAAGGCTCACCATCTACAAATAATTAAATATATGGCACAAGCTTTCCGCATTTAAATAGAAGGAAAAACATGTAAAATTTCTCCAAAAGACCACCTTGTCTCAGGATATAGAGTTTTCCATTTTGCATTTTAGCAAATTTTTTACCATTACTATTCAAAATACAACTATGGCAAGAAAACTATAGAGATTGAATATTTTTGGAAGGCAAAGAAAAAATACAAAGACTAAAATTATTAGCCAAAATATATTATTATAAGGAAGCAAGACACTGTTTAGTCCTGTCATAATATTATTCAGAAGGAAATTTACAGCATTAACTGCAAAAAAAGCTTTTAATGGAAAAGGGAATTAAACACAAAGGATTCCTAGAAGAAGCTCATACAATTACAGAAGGTGTGATCTTGAAATCGAGATCCCAAAGCTCAAAATTTCCCTTCACAAAATCATAGTGTGCACCCTTCAATGCCAGAGTTTTCTTCACCACTCCATCTTTCACAAATGGATATGTCAAGAGGTTTCCTAGTGATACATTCACAGCTTCCTGCATTTATTAGGAGTTAGGACAACAAGATCCATAAGAACCATATCATTTTCATTTATTAGTCCTGTCAAAATATTGTTTTTTAATTGTATGCCGATGTGAACTAAATCCAATGAGAATATGTGCATTCATCTAATTAAGTGTTTACTATGTCCAAAAATGCCAGTATATATGTCTATTAAGTCGCCAGAAAATGGAAAGGGCATATTGACAAATTATTGAAAAAAATGGAAAAGGCTAAGCAGAGTGCGCCTGAAGTCCTTTTTACTTCCATTCATGGAGTTCATATTGGGCTTCTAACTTACAATCTTAGTCAAAAGTTTACTGGTTTATAAGAAAAACATATGCCTCTGATTAGGACATAAAATCTAAGCAATCAAAAATTAATTAAGACGATTTCTTATTTACTATTATTATGTGTTCCTTAATTACATGATGCAAAACTGCAAATTGGCTTAAGCCTGGTGCTAGGTGCCACAAGGCTAAACTAGAATCTGATTCCATTTGGTAAAGAAACTAAAAATGAAATGGTAACCTTGGAATCTTCTGGATTTTACTAATTTTAATTAAGGTTTCTCTTCCTCTAAAACTGCTTAGTGATTATAATAAACTATATGAATAAGACAATTAAACAGGTGCACTGTAAAACTTGCCTTCTCGCAGTTATGGCATTGCTCCTCAAAACTTAAATTGCTGCACTCCGTCTTAACCCTTGACTTTGCATTCGCACAAATAGTGACCCAATTTTCTATGAAATCACTGCATATCAATAAATAAATTATTGGAGTATATAGAGAGAAAAGAATATCGCTCTGGTGCATATTTAATTTGCATATAGATTGACTTGTTAAAAAATTAAAAAGTAGGCAATGGTATTACCTTGACTGAATCCATATTTTAAAAAATAATAATAACTAGTTTGCAGTGACCTTTAGAGGAAAATATTAAGTTTGAAAGATACCATTCTTGCTTTACTTTAGCTTTTATCATTATTACTTTAAAACATTCCCCTCCAAGAATATGGCACCACTGAAAAAGGAAAAAAAAAAATACTTCCTTTTCTGGATTTTTTATCTGGATAAGTGCAGGAAAGCGATTCCATAAAATTAATGGATATATTGTTACAACTAGTCATGATAAGTGAAAGACCATCACATGGGAGGAGAACCCAACACTGACTTTCAAGAAAGCAATATAATTAATTTTTTAATATATATGTATGTGGCTTTATTATAGATTGTTAATGCACCATGCGCATAATAGCATCCACGATAAAAAAAAATTATTATTGTTATTATTTTTATCTTACTATCCATATTGATACGCCCTGTTAGCGCTAAAGCACCAATCATTACGCTTGTTAGGCATGTATTATAATTATCAGAATGATAAAACCCAGTCAATGATCAATGAAAGCTTACCTATCAGTGGACCCACCATCAGGAATAGACATGAGGCCCTTGATACCTCCACAGCAGCTGTGGCCAATCACCACAATATGCTCCACCTGGTTTTAAGAAAAAAGTAAATAAAACTCAACACTCTCTATAGATTTTTTATTTTTTTTTAAGACTATTATCAAAAATTAATAAATAGATATTTTTTAGTTGAGCGAGTGGAATATGAAATATGATGAATATTGGTAGGGACCAATTTGTCGATTTTATTATTAATTTGTGAGAAATGTGAGTAAAGTAAATAAGTGGGGTAAATGACTAGACTTCACGTGATGTCCACCTAATACTGGAAATGTACAGAGCTAACACCATTAAAGAATTAAGCTAATGATGTGTTTAAGGTAATCAATTATCTCCTAAAGCGGTAATTATTTATTATGCACCTTTAGATGCAGCACTGCATATTCAATGGCTGCCCCGACACCGGAGTATTTGGTCTGCAGGCAGAAGAATGGTTGGTAAAAAGAGAGCGAGAACAATAATATTATAAAAGGAAAAGAAGATGAACTATAGTACTAAACTTGCCCAAAAATGAGATATAATTAGTTAAGGTGGAGTATCTTCATTAGTAAGAAACCTATATAAATGCAAAAAATTACTGTTAATTATAAGCAAACCTTGTCATAAGGTGGGACCATGTTGGCAATGTTCCGGACCATAAAGGCCTCCCCAGGTTGAAAATTGAGGATGTGAGAAGGGCAAACTCGAGAATCTGAGCAAGCAAATACCATAAACTGCAGACATAGAATGTTAATCAATTAAGTTTGGTCAATGTTGGAATTAAAAAAAAAAATTATTATGAAAACAAAGGATTCGGCATGTGGAATGCTTAATAGCTGGAAAGATAGCAACAAGACTAATATGTAACTATCTAAGTTGAGACCACACATATTTTTTATTTTATTTCAGAATGTGCTCTCAAAAACAATTACAAAGGTGTCCCAAAGCCATTGTTGACTTTTTTTCTTTTTCATTATTGGGAAGAGATCTGAGGACATGTTTGCCCAAAAATTATTAAAAATTGCAAAATGACTGAATTGGTTATTTCCCAATAAAAATTTAGGAGATGCATATTTAATTGAGTGATAGGCAAATTTTAATGGTTAGATATGTAAATACTTTAGTTAGTAGGAAATTCTCACGTCCCAATAGAACGTCAAATTTGGCTGCTAATTAGTTTTTTTGCTCCTCTCTTACTTATTCCCTATATATTATAAAGTTGTAAAACTAAATTTACAGAAATGCCATCATGCAGTATTCATTAGCAATTAAAACTAACCTTGGGGCTTTGGCCTGTAGCAAGTTTACCATACAAGTCAGTATCCTTTCTGAAATGAGACAAATCCCACCATTAGGTCAATAATGCTGCTATATTATACAGTACGTTTCAACTTCATATAGAAACTTTTTGCAATATTTTATTATCCTAGTTAATATGGAATTGGGTACTGCTAGCTATCAAATTCGATCTGTTCACATCGATCCAAATTAATTTCTGTGCATGCGACTGTATATAATGTGTAAAAACTGTAATTAAAATCCGATTAATTTTTTGCAGGTAATAAGAATATTTATCAACATCATAAAGAAAGAATACTTAAATGTTTGAAGGCCTAGACCAACAAAAATCGTGATGCTTATATTTAGTTTGGAAAATCGTCACATAAACATGAATTTGCACTAAGATATTTAAATTGAATAATTTCATTTTTGGTAGGCCCAGAAAGGGTAAAATAAATAACATTCTAATAAATGTTGCATAAGTACATGGCAAGCATCAAACGGACAGCATATTCCACGAAATTGCAACCATAGCAAATATTATAAAAACACGTACTCGTATTTCTCTTTCTTGAATTGGATGAACCCGGTTTTCAACCGGTCGTCCGGGTTGAAGTTTTTGGAACCGGCCGCCAGTAACTCTGCCGTCACCTGATTTATTTTTGCGGCGGCGACGGGCCCAAGATCAGCTTTCTCACTGTAAGAACGGCCAGATCATTAAAAAAAGTCAGCTCATTGAGTCAATGCACGGGGCCTTTCTTGACGGTGGGATTTTCTAAGCCGTTCAGCAAGTGGACCCCACCATGGTAATTAACAAATCATAACGCGTATTAACCCATTCAGCAATTGGTTTTTTTAACTTTTATTGTGTTAAATTTTATTTGTAATGAAAATGAAAATGACGGCAAAACTCCTCCTGTCATATGTACAGGATGAATTATACAGGATCTGTTTGTTTGTATAGATAAATATACCTGAGAAGCTTAGATAGTCCTGCAATGGCGTTTTCGTATGCCTTGTCTGCCATATCTTCTTCCTTCTGCCAATTCCACACATAATAGAAACACAAGCCAAACAGACAAAATCATTTTCCCCTTTTGGATTATATATCTCAAAAACATATTAGATTTTCACAATCAAATGCAAAAAATTGGAGAATCCTATCAAAACCAAAGAAAATTAAGCAAACAGCAAACTAAAACTGATAAATAGAAAATTGAATTGGACGGATATATCAAAGTTGTAAAAGATTAAAAAAAACAAATCGATGAAATCCATGGATTTGAAGAAAGTGATGAAAAAGAAGGAAAATCTGAATCGGGATCGGCGCAGATACTGAGAAGAAGAAGCTTCTGAGCTGACCTTTTTTTCCTTTTCTCTGTGTATGTGAGATTCTTCTTTCTGCTTTCTGCTTTCTATTCCCTGTTTGGATTTGGGTGAAGAGAATTTACCATTTATCCACCTACACTCTGCATTGCCTTTTTATATACAACCTATCTTGTTTAAACCGGGTTTAGTTCATGAATTGATTGGTTGGATGGGATTTAATCCTTTTTCTAAATTCTTCACTCATATCTTTATAGGAATGACAGTGGGTATAATTTATTCCGAGTACTCAACTTTACCTAATATTAACAGGATGAATTTGAGTGGTTAATAGACAAGTTTGAGTAATTATTTTATTATCTGATTACGAATATGGCTAGAATTCGAATTTAACGTTTCGGGTATTCGTGACCCGAATCCAAATATAAAAAATGTAGTTTTTTTAATTATTTTTAATAAATATTGATTTTATCATAATTATATTTAATTTGATATATCTTGATGTTTACTCATATACTTTGATTATAAATTTATTGTTTGTATTTTTTTGATTTTGTATTTTTTTTTAAGAGAATTATTGATAAACCGGTTTTAAACGGGTATTTAGTAGTATATGGATATTAATAATGAAATTGGAGATAAAAACAGACAATATAATGTTAATTTTAAGTGGATAATGTAGGATTTTATCTAATAAATCGATTTAGACATGGATGGAGTAACAATTTTTGCATATATCTTACCCATTGTCAACCCTATTTTGTTCATTTATAAGCGTTTTGGGATATGCACTGAATACATAAGGGAATAAGGCTCAACTTTTCTTAAAAAGTATTGAAAATTATGCATATTTGTCCCTTAAATATATTTTATATCAATTTTTTTCTTGAAATATTAAAATAATATATATATGTCCATTTCTTATCAAAATTGTTTTATTATTATACAATTAGTTAAAATTTGTCATTAAAACTAATCGTATTATAAGTAAGTCAACGGAAACACACATGTTAGGTTTACTGAACTTAACTAAACTTGCCACATATATATTGTAAATTAATATCTCATTTTAACTTTCAAAAAAATGTTAAAATTTTTTATAATCAGACAGTTTATGTTTGCTTATCTAAAATTCGATTATTTTGATAAGTTTAATATTATAAATTTTAATTATTTTTTCGAAATTTAAATAAAAGTGTCAATTTATATATATATGTTGCAAGTTTATCTGACTTCAATATGCCTTCTATATATGTATTTTTCTGTTTGATTACTTGAAATGTCATTGTTGTTAATAGCAAATTTTAACTACACACATAATAGCAGGGATAATTTTTATCAAAAAATATATTTAATGGATAAACATGTACTATTTTTAACACTTCAAAATAAATTTATCTCAAAACATACTTAATAGATAAATATTCACAATTTTCAATATTTTAGTGAAAAATTTGTAATTTTTTCCAATTGATAATCTATGAAGATTTTGTTTTATTTTTACTAATAATATAAGATATTGCATAATGAGAACGCATCATGAGCTCAAAGTCAAATTTGTTGGTGGACACCTCTAAATTTTTTTACAATAATTTATTTCTTTTTAAGGATATTTTCAAAATTAAAGCAGTCATAATTAATATCTAAATTTTTTATTTTAATTTTGTCCATATATATAGTATTTATAGCATATTTATATATTTATAGTCATCCCTTATTTTCATTTTTACTTTTTTTTTTTATGTTTATCAATAAAAAAACAATTATTCTCAAAAATAAAAAAGCAATTAATGGAAAGAAAAATTAATTATTCTGAAAAAAAAAGTGAAAGAAAATTTAATTCAACAAAAATATTTTTAAAATAATTAAGATTATTTTGATTAATTTTAAATATTTAGGTAATTACATTAAAAGACACTTAAAATGCAAGGAATGGAAGGTATAATAAAAGGATTATATTGAAAACTATCAAAATATCATGTAAATCTTTATAAGAGAATCAGATTATTCTCATAAAATCTTTTTTTTTTTTAATCCGGTTGAACTGACTAAATCAGAATTCAAACCAAAGATCGATTTATAATTTCGGGTTCGATCGAAAGCATAGAGCTCACTTTCTCATTTACTAGTTAAACGCGCCGGTAATCTCGGAGATTAACCGCGGTGAATATAGAAACCAGGACAAAACCGCAAATTATGTAAGAACCTGGGAATGAAATTACTGACACTGTTCTTTTTCCAGTTGTAAAGTCCAGACTCCAGAGAGTGGGATACGCAGATTGGCAAAATTATTTTGACGGTTGATTTAAGAGGAGAAAGATCGGACGGTGGTTTGGACTGGTTCAAATAAAGGAAGCAAAAACTGCAAAATAATTGGTGACTTATTTATTTATTAAATTATTATTTTTTTGTGTGGCCAGCGCGAAGTTCGGTGGGTAAGTCAAATGAGAGTGCGTGTAAATAGTGACACGTGGAGAAAAGAGGGGATTGTGAGGATTAGGCACGCACATCTATCAAGTTATCATTCGCAGAGGAAAGTCCCACTCGTTACTATAATTCTTTTTTTAGAAAAATAATTATAATATTTAATGTTCTTTTATAATTGTCAATTTTATTATTTTCACTAAAATTAAAAAATATTAATTAATTTTAAATTTATAAAAAAATTAAGTGATTCAATGTATATTTAGTGATTTAATGTAAAAAAAATGAATCTAATTGGTCAATTTTTATTAAAAATAAAAATTAAATTAAAAAAAAAATTAAATTATATTGAAAATATAAAAATAAAATATAAATAAAATTTAAATTTTACTAAAAAAATAAAAAATAATAAAAAATGGATTGAGTATGCATTTTGATTTTGACAATGATACCTCTTTTTATCATTTTGTATTTGGTAGTCTCATACCATCAATTATTTTATGCGTGGATATTGACATTTTATAAAGTTTTGTTTCGCATTCCAACTTATTTATCTCTTACTTTCTCAAAGACCTAATAATTAATCTTTTACACTCAATTAATTATGATATGTAATTTAATATTAAATTATTATGACAGTGGCTCTATTTGGATTTTACAATATGATCAAACCACACTAGAGAATTTCTAATACTAACTAAATCGATAATCAAAACTTTCTTATATTATCATATAACTCGAATCAATGAATAATTTAAAAATTTTTATTAATTAAAATAATACCGATTTAAAGTTTTTATTTTTTTGAGTTTTTTTTATTATTAATCGCTTTAAAATTAAAATACACATATTTTACTAATTAAATTGATTCGATTAATTAAATTAACTGAATTAATTTGACTGAACCTTGCTAATCCTATCCAGCAGTGACCACCTATCCCTATATATATATATATATAGTGTTCTAAAGAAATTTATATATCAAATTGTCTTTAGACTTAAATTTAGTTAAGTTTTAAGTGGCTTTATAAGCATATGAATAGGCAGTAGACATTCACAATTGGATTCACTTATCCTTAGGAATGATCTATTAAAAACAATTTAAAATGAGATAATCTCATACATATTAATTAATGGTGATTTAGGATGACTACCAATTAATCCTATTAAAAAAGATAGGGTAATTTACTGATTCATAGATATTTTGTTGCAATGGTTATATTATATGATGATTTAGACTTTGAAACTGATCTCTTTATATATAACTCTATATTACTTATTATATCTTATATAAACAAAAATATAAAATGAACAATAACCAAATGAGGAATTGCTAACCAGTAAAGGGCAAGCTTTCTAGTCGTTTTACGTCCTTTTAATAACAGAAAGGGACAGAACTCTATTTCTGTAATTCACAATTAAAATTTTATTTTATATGCTTATAGATAAATTAATATATATAATTATATTTTAGGGGCAGAAAAATATAAAATTTGAATATCGGTGAATTGAAAGAGTAACTAAATTATCAACCGTTTGACCAGAAAATTCAATAAATAATAATATTATCTCTATATATACAATAGCATAAATAAGGAATAAATGATTATTCATTATAAATATTTATTAATTTTATAAATTTTCATTAAAATTTATTAAAATATTTTTTTATTAATTTTCTACGATTATATATTTTTATTCTGTTAATGAATAGAAGAATATATAATTAATATTCGTGGAAATTTGAAAATTTTCACTGTGATTGCAATAAAAAAATCATAATAAATTTTTGATGAAATTTAGATAAATAAATCATAATCCTAAAAATGTGCCAAAGAGGTAACAACGACTCAAATCATAGAACGAATTGAGTAATATAATAAATCGATTTCAATTAATAATCATAACCCACCTAAATTTAATTATTAACTTAATTAAGTATTATATACTCACATCGTTAAATCAGGAAGTATGCATTGCAAAATGGAACTTTGAAGTCTCAATGTTTTTTGGGAATGCAAAAATACTAGGAAAGGTCGGAGTGATACAAATTGTTCATAAATTTATATATTTTTATCGGATCGCATTCTTGACTTGGTATGCAATTCGATAATTTTAATTATAATTAATTAATACAGGCTCTCTCCATCCTCTGATTAAGCATAATTATGTATATACGTGTTTTTTATAAGATTATTAAATAGTTATCTATCATGAATCCTTTTAAAAACATTGTTTCCTCAAAATATTTACCTATCATGAATAGAAAAACATATATATGCTTATAACTTATAAGCATGAAAAAATCAATGTCATAAATGCATGATGTATGTATCCCACAAAATTAGTGCAAAGTACCAAAATAGGTTTGGTGTATATATATATATATATTTAGACCATATTTTGGTTCAAATTTCAAATAGATGATGTGTGCACCTTTTCATCCATATGAACTTTCTTTAATATGCATGTTTAAAAATATTAAAAGTTTAAACGGATGAAAATTCATCTATTCTCTTTAATTAAAATTAAAATTCTATTATCTCCCGTTCCTAAAATCCTAATTATATTAAAATTTCAGTACTCTCTATATAAAATTTATTTAAATTCAAAAATTTATCAGATTTGATAATTGTAATAAATTATTACTTCAAAATAATTTAAATTATTCAAAAATTCACCTATAATTCATTATAAATTCAAAGTAATTTAAATTATTTAAAAATTCATTTACTCATCTACTATCGAAGTAAACAGTAATATTTTGGAAATCACAAGGGGGGCGGTCCAATCAACACCTAATTCGAATGTAATGAGAAAGTTAAAAAATAATTTCTGGAAGCAAGTACGGGCAACTTACCGAGACCGAGACTTTTCCTGAACAACATGTCATTACACATTTTCCAAATTTTCCAGCCATGGCTCTAGTCAGGTTCTCCTCTTCCACCTGTCGAATGAGAATTAATGGCCCAAAAATAAATAAAATAGAAAATCAAATCTATATATAGCCAAGAAATATTTGGTATTTATATTAAATCCGACTTTATCAGAAACATCCGTCACTTCATAGTTTCGACTAGAAACTAATAATCAAATCAATTATAAATGTAAGAGTGTTAATACGAAGAAAGATGACAACAAAACTACAGAGAATAGTTCAGTCTGAATTCAAACTACATAATTTATGTGATAGAAAGCCTTTTTAGTTTCAATGAGAGAGAGAGAGAGATGAATGACCAGAAATAGGAGCTAAATGCATAGCTCAAGTCTAAGGGGCTCCAAAGAAGGACTAGCAAGAAGCTGAAGAACTTAAAATTGGGGCCAAATGAGGAAATAAGAAAGAGAAGGGGCAGAAAATTGGAATGCTAATGGCAGCAATGGCAACTATCAAGCGTTAGCTGAGTTAGCGAAGGACACTGATTTTAGAAAAATGAGTGTGTAAAAGAAACAGTTTATTTTTTTTGGATAGAGATAGAGAAAGTTGAGGTAATAAGGGCTTCTATTTCTATCCAATAGATGAGAATCTCATGCTGTGGATATTAATTCATTTTCCCTTTTTCTCTTTGACATATAAACCCTTTTATCACACAAAAATTCCAACTCAAGATCATACGAATGAGATTAGTTTTGTGAGGAAAAGCTGCTCTTGAGGTGTCTCTAAGCAAATGAAATTTAAGTCATAACGAGCTATATATATCATGGGAATAGAATGGTGATTATGATTAAAAACTAAAATTGGTTAATTAATAAGTCCATAACATCATTAGAGTCAACTTCAACAAATTGATATAATCAAAAATAATAACTTATAAATCCAACCCTAATCGAATTTTGGTGGTAATTCAACCTGTAATCGAAATTAAACTACAAGGTTGTTAAGGCCCACAAAACGGCGGCCAAAGGCCCAAGAGCACTTCTCTAGCAGCTCTGTTTCTTTGGCATTGAAGCTCAATATGCCCTGTTACACAATTTATAAGAAGTGATCGAATGTACTAATTCGCCAAACGTTCGAACGAAATTCAGCATTATGATAGTCTGAATAATATATTTTGGGTCATCATTGTTATCTGCTCTCATTCTCTTCATAATTCCATTAATTGGATGCAAATTACAGCACCCGCCTGCAAGTGGTACCGTGAAACGAGGTTAGCATTTTTTTTGGGTATTAATGGTTATTTTGATCTTAGATAAGTGATTTTTGAAATAGGAATTGCAACTAGCTTAACCTGCACTAGATTAGAGTTTGTAAAATGTGGTTACTTGGAAGCGATTTTGGCTTGGGTTGGCTACCCTATAACTGCTGATGTAATTGATTATTTTTTTCCTCACGTTCAACAACAGATTTACTGTCAGAATCGGCCATGAAATTTCAGCCGCAAGCTTCACCACAATCTCTGCAACTTCCAGCATCGCTCACTTCTGTTGCTACAAGGCCAAGCTAGTTTTACTGGTCTCATTTTTTTTTTGTTGGGTAGGGGTTATGTGTTACCTCAGTTGCTGGGGCAGTCATGTTCATGAAGGTATTTTAACGGTTCTATGCTAGCAGATCATTTTGCTAAGTGTGTTGCATGTTTTCCATTGTCTTGTTGTGATAGTATGATTGTTTTTAAGTGATATATGCATTTTCAGAAATTTATTTTGCCTAGGTTGAAGATTTGGATTCGTAAGGTTGTTTATGCAGAACCTGATCGCAGGACAAGAAACATGGAAGGTCTGCAACAAGCAGTGACAGAAGCTGCCAAGGCATCAGCAAATGCTGCTGCTTATGTGGCAAAAACAAGCCTAGCAATGTTGAACTAAAGAAATGAAGGTTTGCTTCTCTAACTCACTTTGAATTGGCGATAATCCCATGGCACAATGCATCGGAAATGACAGCAAAATGTTTGATTTGGTCCACATGTGATATATACATTGCACCTTGTTGCAAAGCTAGAAGACAAAAAAAAAGAAGGAAAAAGATTGTTCTCACAATAACGTGTTACTAATTACTATCAATTGCCACATATTTTAACTTTTGATTTAATTAGAGAGGATCTTTACATCGAAGTAGCTGAAATGAAGTCAATGAGTAATGCAGTTTTGAAACTGGAAGGCACAAGGGAGATTGTTTCTGCATCAAGGAAAAGTTATACTCAGAATGCATCCCCTCATGGTGCGTCGCATATATTTGTTAATTCTGTACATTTTAGTAATCGCATCAAGGAATGTGCTAACACGCATGATTGAAACCAGCCAATCTTGAGTATGTTCCCAGTTGCTTGTGCGGCGAATGAAGCCATTAATTGAACATCGAATGATTGGTTAAGCAGTTGGCTGCATATGGAAGTGGTGAGTTGCTAAAGTTCTCAAATTGCTTGAGCTCAATGACTAGAGGAAGATTAATTATGGGACTATATCTACATAGTTGAACTGAGATTAATATACTTTTTCCTGTGATGGAATACAGAATTCAACTGATTCATGTAGGGTGTAGCTTTATATTCCATTCTACTTAGTAACCTGTAATAGAACAACTCTTAAAGCTGTGCATTATTTCTCCACTTTCAATTCAATTCTCCCCTTGTTTAATCTTTGTGTATTTGAGTGGAAAGTATTGAATAGCAGACATGTAGACCAGATTTATTTTACTTATGATCCATAATTCAACGGATAAAAAGGCGCCAAAAAGAACCAATTTTGAGTTCCACCATATGCAAGAAGAGGAGCCTACACCTGATTCCCGCTCAATTTCTCGTAACCATCAACTGAATAAGCAGCACTAAAGACAAGAAATTAACGCATCTGACTCAACTCAGATTCTTTATTCTTATCATCTCCTCAAGCTTTTCTCTTTTCTTTTCTTTTCCTTTTAATTAACCCAGGAATTCATTCTGTTCGATCTACATAATAACAGCATAGCATAGCTTTGCAGGTAAGCACTCTTGATCCATATTGAACTCTTTGAAAGATTTCAATCAATTCTTGCTTGCTGGAATTTGTTGCTCGTGGACGGAATTGAATTAGATTCTTAACAATCTGATTTAAAAAAAAAAAAAATAGAAAGGGATTAAAAAAGTAGGCATTTTTAGGTTTATTTTAGAGGTATTTTGTTCGGAAGAATAGTTTGAATTTCATTTTCTCTCCATTATCTGGGATTCTAAAAAGGGTGCACAAAAAGAATGGAAATTGGGGAAGTATATTCCCTAATTTCCTTCAAAAAGCCCCTTCCACTTTGGTGTGAAATCAGAAGAAATAGAAAGAAAGCAATAGATTTTCTTATTCTGTCATTTTCAATCAGATTGAAATGATGTTGTTACCGATTAATTGCAATTATTACAGGATAAGAATTGTTCTATGGCAGAAACAAGAGATCAAAGGTACGCCATTTTCTTCTTAATATGTATCTTTTTCTTTGAAAGGTTTTAGACATGAAAACTAATTGGAAATCTGTCTGAACTCAAAAGCTTCCCTTTTTTCTCATATATATATATATATATATATATATATATATATTGATCGCTGTAAAAAAATTAACAATGAACAATACATTAGATGTATCTTCTTTTCTAAAAAATTGCCATTTCCATTTATGTAAGTATTATTTTCTTTTCTGAAAAATTGCCATTTCCCTTTCCTGTGTCCATGCTACTTACTCTATGCAAATCCATTTCTTTTTTGTATATATTTGGTCCCAATTAGCTATAATTTGATTTTTTTTTTTTCTGTTTTACAGATTAAATATAACCAACAAAGATGAAGCAGAGTTAGCATCTTCATATTCATCACTTTCTAGCCCATGTTTCTACAGACTTGAATTTCCCAGCCAAAATCTGATTCAGACAGAGTGCAAATGCCATCATGTAACTGTTCATGCTGTTACTCTGTCTTCTCCCTCTCCTGTATTGTCATGTGTAGAGAAGGCACCTAAACATGCTAATGTTTCACTTGTACAAGTTGCCAATTCAGACACAAATTTGGGTAATCAGTCAGCGGCATCTAACATCCTGCAAGATATACATATTGTAAGAATTTTATGTAGTATAAACCGTACGCTCTCTGTCAGTGTATACGTGCCTTCATTTATCTGACAGATTGAATCATTTTTACGGGTTTTGTCTTAGTCAGCACAGTTGATGGAAGATTTTCTTCAACTTGCTTCGGAAAATACTGAGAAGGATCTTGAAACCTGTGGGGTTCTTGGTGCTTTCCTTGTATGATTCATGTTGTTCTTGATATATTCTAGAACTGAAACATATAAGTTACTTTACCAGTACTGAAACTTCTTTGAGAAAATAATTTATCCAACCGAACATAATGTTTTTCTTCCGTCCTTCATGATAGCAGGAAAGGGGGACCTATTATGTTACCACTCTGATAATACCCAAACAAAACTCATCATCCAATTCTGTAAGTCCCTGAGGCTCTTCTACGCTTGCTGATTTTTAAGATATCACCTGCCATGATTTTATTGGCTTAATTTGTTAACCACTAATCATGGAGGACAGTGTGAGGCTATAAAAGAGGAAGAATTTTTTGCCATACAGAATGAAAGATCCCTTTTTCCTGTGGGATGGATTCACGTATGTTTATTCCTTTCCTTCAATTTTACTTCATTAACTTCAGATGTTTCTTTTACGTATATCTTTCTCAATTTCTTTTAATAAGCTTCTTAATGCTCTTAACATTAATTGTTTATTGTTTTTCTTTTTTTTTTTTCCCTTTTCCAGACACATCCTTCTCAAAGTTGTTTCATGTCATCGATAGATCTGCATACTCAATACTCATACCAGGTAATTAACCCAGCTCGACACCTATGGATTCCATTTAATATTGATTGAAAATTTTCTTTGCAATCATTATGTCATTTTCTATGGTTGGAAGCTTGTTGTAGTTTTTTATGGTTTAAACAGATTGAATTTAAACACGCTGAGCATAGACACAGACCTTAAATTTCAATGGAGATACTGATGAATTCTTATTATGCATTCAGGTAATGGTACCGGAGGCCTTTGCCATTGTTATGGCTCCGACTGATACCTCAAGGTTTGCAACTTTCACACGATACTTGAAATCACTGCCATGTTAAAATTTATAGACATCTGATGCCTTATCTACTTATCTCTGATCAATGCCTTATGTACTTGAAATCAGTGGAGTTATATGTATGTGTTCATGTTAATTTCTGCTCCTTGTTCTTGTTAATGGCATGCAGAAGCTATGGGATATTCAGGCTATCGGACCCTGGTGGTATGAGTGTTTTGAAAGAGTGTCAAGAGACCGGATTCCATCCTCATAGCGAACCAGCAAACGGAATCCCCATTTACGAGGATTGCTGCAATGTATACACTAATTCTAATTTGAGATTCGAAATCTTCGACTTGCGCTGATGAATTGCAGTGAACTACTTGTTTGCATAGAGTTATGGTACGAGGAATGAAGCATTGGGAACTCAGTGCCTTCCTTTGCAAGTCAATGCTTGATTTATTGTAGTATTCTGATTAGTTCGATAACAAATAGTTGATACACCTAATAACTATCAAGGGATTGGATCTAATGCTTAATGTTGCATTGTTGAACTTGTTTTTGTGGGAGTTTGCATATAGAAATTATAAACAGCAGATGCAAGGGCTCGACAGTTTGAACTTCTGTAATAATAGGACGTGAAAGAACTAAGGTCATATTTGGTGTAGTGTAATCAATTGTATTGTAATATATAATGTAATAAATTAAAAAATGTAATGCAATAAATTGGAATTATAATTACATTAGTAATGTAATGTAAATACTAATATATTCTTATGTTTGGTTGGATTATGTACATCTACTGAGGTTGCATTAGTAATGTAATATAAATATTAATATATTCTTATATTTGGTTGAATTATATACATGTATTGTGATGTAATTATCAATTAATTTTTATATGATTATTTTATTTTATTTTTTATAATTATTTTATATACTTATATATTTATTATATTATAAAAATACAAAAGTCCGAATTTGATAAAGTATAATGCTTTTTTTTTAAAAAAAATTATATTAAAACTGCAATTTCATATAAAATGACAATTCTATTAAATTTGAGATAATATGGTTTAATTTGAAATAGATGAATGTAATAGGAAATAACATAAAATATTATGAATTAGGAAATACATTTATTGATATATTGAGAATTACATGTGTATTTATGATTATAATAAACAAAGTAATCAATATATTATTTATTACATTACATTACATTACAATTCTCTATACTAAACATGGCCTAAGAACTTAACCAAGGATTATTTAGTAGTTATTCAAATATATTTACACATTTTACTTTTTCTAATGGATAGAATGATCACATTTTAAAATATGAGTGAATGAGTGTATAGTCTGCTGAAGAGGGTCCCTTTGGATTTATTGGCTTTTAGTGTTTAGCCCATTCTTTTGTGAACCCCCCACCTATCTGTCTGTCTCTCAAAATTGAAAATGTTATGTCAATTCCAAACTATATAACCGTTTTCTTTTATTTATTTATTTATCAAAAAATATTTATATTATAGATAAAATAATTAAGGAACAAGCATATAATTAAAATTATTAACATGAGCTGCAAAGTTTAAATAAAAAACATCCATTGAATTAACTTTGCAAGAAATATAATCAAAAAGATACATTGCAAAAAGAAAACAAAAATCAAATATCTTTTAAAATTGGCCTTTAAAAAACTAGGACATGGAGATTTCTTCTTGTCGTATATGCCTTTGCTTTTATCTTTTTGTTCTTTTGTTCTTTGTCAAAGAAAGTTGCCACCGATTTCGTTTTGTCAAATATAGCTGCCACCGAAATCGGTGGCACAGTGTCTCACAGTTACTCTCCTTGCCTATAAAAGGCTTTCCCGTCTTCAATTGTAAGCACATCGAATAAAAAGCATTAGAGAGTGGTACAATACTCTATGTAAAGAGTATTTTTGTGAGCGGGTTTCTTTGGGTTTTGGGTTGAGAGTTTTCTTCACTTGTAATATTATTTTCTATAGTAAATTTATTGCTCCTCTTCTCCCGTGGACGTAGGCACACTGCCGAACCACGTAAATTTGTGTGTATTTATTTTTATTATTTTGGCTATTTCTTCACTGTTGCCATAAAATCACTGTCTAAATAGTCCGTCGATCCTAACAAATTGGTATCAGAGCTTTGGTTCAGCTATTTTTCACACTGCATTGGAATTGCTGTCCGGAAAAGTAGCGAATTTTGGAGAAACAATTATAGTGCCGGGACGAGAAAAATATAAGGAATTTTTCGGTACGATCCGTTTCGAAAACGGGTGTAAAACGAGAAATTCGGTGAATAGTGATACTGTTGAAGTGAATTTTGCATTTTGCATGGTTTTCGCTGAAATACTATTCAGGATACTGTAGCGGATACTGTAGCAGATACTGTTCAGAAGATACTGTATCGGATACTATTCAGGTACTGTAGCAGATACTATTCAGGTACTGTAGCAGATACTGTTCAGAGGGTACTATAGCAGATACTATTCGGATACTGTAGCTGGGGTACTGTTCATACGGTACTATTTATACTGCACTGTTCACATATACTGTACTGTTCACAAATACGGTTACTATTCACGTAGAATAGTGAGAGCTATTTTTGGATCAAAAGAATATTGTGATTGAAGCAATGGCAACTACAAGATTTGATATTGAGAAATTTGATCGCAACATAAATTTCTCTTTGTGGAAGATTAAGATGCGCGCCATCTTAATTCAGAATGGGCTTGAAAAAGCTCTATTGGGGAAGAATAGAATGCCGGAGTCAATGACTGAAGAAAAGAAGGAGGAGATCATCAACAAGGCAGTTTCCACGATTCAGCTCTGTTTGTCTAATGAAGTTCTTCAGGAGGTCATCAATGAAGATACAGCAGCTGGCTTATGGGCGAAACTGGAGTCCTTGTACATGTCCAAAACCCTGACCGACAAGCTGTACCACATGACGCGGTTCTACACATTTCAAATGCAGGAAGGTACTTCTATTAAAACCTATCTGGAAGAATATACATCAATTTTAGTAAGTTTAGAAAATGTGGGTGCTAAAGTTGATGATGAAAATGCTGCTTTGAAATTGTTGTGTTCATTACCACCGTCACATAAAAGTTTTAGGGATACAATGCTTTATGGAAAAGATAGTGTGTCTTTGGCGGAGGTTAAGACAGCTTTACTCTCTAAAATTATAATTGATAAAGGAATTGTCGGTAGTAAAGATGATAATGTAGCAGAAGGCCTTGTTGCTAGAGGCAGGTCTAAAAATAAGAGTTATGGCAGTAGTAGGTCTAGGTCAAAATCTAGACATAAGAATTTGATATGTAACTATTGTCATAAAAAGGGGCACATTAAAGCTGATTGTTATAAGTTGAAAAATAAACAATCAACTGAAGAAAGAAGGGAAAAATCCGCCGAAGCTAGTATTGCCGAAGATGAGTCCACATATGATATTCTTTTAGTCACTAACAATGAAAGGTGCAGGTTTAAAGATGATTGGATTATGGATTCAGGTTGCTCTTATCACATATGTCCCAATAGGGACTGGTTCTCCACATATGAATCTTTTGCAGGTGGAGTTGTTTTGATGGGCAACGATGCAGCTTGCAAAGTTATTGGCAAGGGCACAATCCGAATCAAGATGCATGATGGCGTGGTACGAACTTTGACAGACGTTCGCCATGCTCCTGACATGAAGAAAAATCTCATCTCTTTGGGCACTCTTGATGCTAATGGGTGCAAATACACAAGCGAAGGTGGAGTCATGAAAGTTAGCAAAGGTGCTTTGGTGGTGATGAAGGCTAAACTGTTTGGAAGACTTTATCTCCTACAAGGAACCACAGTTACAGGAGCTGCTGCTGCAATTACTACTCAAATGTCTGAAACCGACGTCACCAAATTATGGCATATGAGGTTAGGCCATATGAGCGAGAAAGGCTTAACCCTGTTAAGTAAAAAGGGTATTTTGTGTGGTCAAAATACTAGCAAGCTTGATTTTTGCGAGCACTGTATTTTCGGAAAGCAAAAACGTGTCAGTTTCAGCACAGGTACCCACACAACCAAAGGTACCTTGGATTACATTCATTCTGATCTATGGGGGCCATCACAAGTTCCATCAAAAGGTGGTGCCAGATATATGCTTGTCTTCATCGACGACTTCTCGAGGAAGGTTTGGGTTTACTTTCTTAAACACAAGGATCAGGTGTTTTCCACATTCAAACAATGGAAAACCATGATTGAGAAGCAGACAGGAAGGCAAATAAAGAGGCTGAGAACAGATAATGGCTTGGAGTTTTGTGCTGGTGAGTTCAATGACTTCTGTAAAAATGAAGGCATTGTGAGGCATCACACAGTTCGGATGACACCCCAACAAAATGGAGTTGCTGAACGGATGAACAGAACACTCATTGAGAAAGCAAGGTGTATGCTTTCAAATGCCGGATTACCAAAGAGTTTCTGGGCAGAAGCTGTTTCAACTGCTTGCTATTTTGTCAATCGCTCTCCATCAGTTCCAATTGGTTTCAAGACTCCAGAGGAAGCTTGGTCTGGCAAACCTGCAGATTATTCAAATTTGAGAATCTTTGGCTGCCCAGCATATATGCACGTCAATGATGGCAAGTTAGCACCAAGGGCCAAGAAGTGCATTTTTCTTGGATATCCACCAGGGGTGAAAGGATATAAACTTTGGTGTCCCAAATCATCCAAAGTTATAATCAGCAGAGATGTCACATTTGATGAAGGTTCAATGCTTCACTCAAAAAATGAAGTATTGATACCTTGCAGTTCTGATAAGCAAATGGAGGCCAGTCCGAGACAGGAGATGGATGTTGAAGATTATCCTGCTCAGCAAGATTCTATGTCGCAGTCAGATTCACAACCATCCAGCTCTCAGCAAGGTGATTCAGATCCTAACTCAGTCGAACAGGAGCAGCCATATTCTATTGCCAAAGATAGAGAAAGGAGAGAAATAAAGAAGCCAACAAAATATAAAGATTATGCAGATTTGGTGGCTTATGCTTTATCAGCAGCTGAGGAGATCAACAATGTTGGAGAACCATCCACATATTCAGAAGCCATTTCAGGAGCCAACTCAGATAGATGGTTGATAGCTATGCAAGAAGAAATGGAGTCATTGCATAAGAATGGCACTTGGGAGCTCGTTAGACCACCAAAAGGAAAGAAGATTATCGACTGCAAATGGGTTTTCAAGAAGAAGGAAGGCAACCCAGGCATTGAAGAAGCAAGATTTAAAGCTCGCCTAGTTGCAAAGGGGTTCAAGCAAGTTCAAGGTGTGGATTTCAATGATGTCTTCTCGCCAGTTGTAAAACATTGTTCCATTCGTATGTTGCTTGCTATGGTGGCTAAGTATGACTTAGAACTGGAGCAGTTAGATGTTAAAACTGCTTTTCTACATGGTGATCTTGAAGAGCAAATTTACATGCAACAACCAGAAGGTTTCAAGGTTGAAGGCAAGGAGGACCATGTTTGTTTACTGAAGAAATCTCTATACGGCCTTAAGCAGTCACCCAGGCAGTGGTATAAGAGGTTTGACTCCTTCATGACTAGTAATAATTTTTCAAGGAGTAATTATGATAATTGTGTTTACTTCAGAAGGTTAGATGATGGATCATTCATATATTTATTGTTATATGTTGATGATATGTTGATTGCTGCAAAGAATACTTCTGAAATTGAGAAGCTGAAAGTTTTATTGAGTAAAGAGTTTGAGATGAAAGATCTTGGAGCAGCAAAGAAGATTCTTGGAATGGAGATTCAAAGGGACAGGAAAGCAGGGAAGTTGTTCCTCACTCAAAAGAAATATGTTGAGAAAGTGCTGGAGCGTTTTGGCATGAAAGATGCAAAGTCTGTAAGTACTCCATTAGCTGCTCATAGCTTTCAGTTATACAGTCACCACAAACAGATGAAGAGCAGAAGTACATGGATCATATTCCATACTCCAGTGCAGTAGGCAGTCTGATGTATGCCATGGTATGTACTCGACCTGATATTTCTCATGCAGTTAGTGTTGTGAGTAGATTCATGGCAAATCCTGGTAAAGTTCACTGGCAAGCAGTAAAATGGATTTTGAGATACTTGAAAAGCTCAGTTGATACCTGTTTGGAGTTCAGTAGTGGTGATAGTAGTTTGATTGGTTATGTTGACTCAGACTATGCAGGAGATCTCGACAAAAGGAGATCATTGACAGGCTACGTATTTACTTTTGGAAATAGTGCTGTCAGTTGGAAATCTACATTGCAATCTACAGTTGCATTGTCTACGACAGAAGCTGAATATATGGCAGTGACTGAAGCTATCAAAGAGGCTATTTGGTTAAAGGGCTTATACAATGAGCTCAATTCAGATCATCAAGTGACAGTTGTCTTTTGCGATAGTCAAAGTGCTATACATCTGACCAAAGACCAGATGTTTCATGGAAAAACAAAACACATTGACATCAGGTACCATTTTGTTCGAGATATTATCGCACAAGGAGATGTTATGGTTAAAAAGATTGGTACTGCAGACAACCCAGCAGATATGTTGACAAAGTCTCTTCCTGCTACCAAGTTCAAACACTGTTTGGACTTGATTGGTGTATGTACGTAGCACTTAAAGTTATTTGGAGAAGGTGGAGCTAAGTTTACTGTTGATAAAATTCAAAGTCAAGGTGGAGATTTGTCGTATATGCCTTTGCTTTTATCTTTTTGTTCTTTTGTTCTTTGTCAAAGAAAGTTGCCACCGATTTCGTTTTGTCAAATATAGCTGCCACCGAAATCGGTGGCACAGTGTCTCACAGTTACTCTCCTTGCCTATAAAAGGCTTTCCCGTCTTCAATTGTAAGCACATCGAATAAAAAGCATTAGAGAGTGGTACAATACTCTATGTAAAGAGTATTTTTGTGAGCGGGTTTCTTTGGGTTTTGGGTTGAGAGTTTTCTTCACTTGTAATATTATTTTCTATAGTAAATTTATTGCTCCTCTTCTCCCGTGGACGTAGGCACACTGCCGAACCACGTAAATTTGTGTGTATTTATTTTTATTATTTTGGCTATTTCTTCACTGTTGCCATAAAATTACTGTCTAAATAGTCCGTCGATCCTAACACTTCTTAATACCCTCAATAAGTTACAAGCAATCCTATCCTTCAACTAAGGATGGCAGCACTCCATCCCTTTTATTAAAGATATGGGTATTTTTAAATGGATTTAGATATTATAAATAAAATCCACGATTGGATATGATTTTAGACGGATTTCGATTGAATATGAATTTAGTATCTCAGATACTCACTATTCGAATCTATTTATATATTTAGCCCTGAATAACTGTACATACCCATTTCGTAAAGAAATTTGTGATTTCAATTCGATCTCTTTTTTTATGCTATGCTTATCTCTATCTCTATCTCTATCTCTATCTCTATCTCTTATATCCTGCAGGGTGTGTGGCAGGGAGAAAGAAGCTCATGTCTCAATATTGCAGGGCCTTTGCCATCCCATCCAACCCATTTTTCTAATTAAAAGATTTTGAATTTTCATTTTATCATTGTCTTATTTCCATTTATTTGATGATCAAAGCAAAATATAAATAAAATAAGTATCACAAAATGCAAAAACCTTCCTTGGCTTAACCATATTAATTGTGTTCTAATGGTTAATTTTTTAATTTCGAATATAAATCTGAATATTTTGCTTTAAAAAAGGAGAAAAAATAAATAAATCTGTGTCACTAATTCAGTTAAAAATTAAATAAAAATGCAAATATTTTCCTGTAAATTTAAATTAAAAAAAAATATGTACAAATTTTACAATTAAAATCTAAATATTTTGCTTTAATACAAGTTGATCAAAGAATGAATTGAGTAAAATCATGGATATACAAAGAACCCTCCAGTTGTTAAGTATATAATCTGTCAGAATTTCAAACCATTTCCACAAAATGATACCTATTTCCTACGATTACAACCCAACCCACTTCGCAGAAAAGAAAAATAAAATTATTTAATAAATAAATAAAATTAATTTGTACCCAAAAAAAAAAAGAAATAAAAATTTTAATATGGATGTACATTCCTGCTCAACCCGTTTACGTTGGTGAAGAACCCGACCCGGTACGGCAAATAAGTTTTCCGTTTATTCTCCTCCTTCATTTCTCTGTTTCTCATGTAGAGCCGCTCGTGCACCGACGTCGACGGCTTTTTACTTCCCTTCTTCGTCGTCGGTATCTGCTTCTCCTCCTTCGCCTTTTCACTTTTCTCAGCTTTACTCGTTTTTTCAGCAGCCGTTGTAGCTTTTATTGTCGAATGATTACGTCTATGGCTATGGTGATCATGGTGCAAAAAGACGAAAGCGTCCTTCCCGTCGCTGTTACTTCTGAGGACCAATTCTCTAAATCTCCTAAGCTTCGAAGACCCCGTTGAATTGCTCTTTTTACAGGCCTCCGGCGACGCATCCGAGGCTTTACTTGTCCAACTACAGTACGGTCCTTCCGGTTCCTCCGCTTCGGAAGATGAAGCAGTCGAGGCGCGATCAATTTCTTCTAAAAACAGCTTTTTCAACGGTGGCCGTATCCTTAGCTCGGAGGGATTTTTATCTTCTAATTCATCGTCGAGGAATAAAAGATTTCTATCAAACAACGGATAAACCGGGCGGATCTGGCCGTTCTGGAATATATCATCGGCAGATATCGGCGAACCATCGGGATTAGTACAAACAAAGCTGAATTCCTCGTCTTCCTCTACTGTATCTTCATTTAAATCCAATTTCAAGCTAAAATCATCCTCAAATTTCCCGGCCAGTTCTTCAATTTTGCCACCTGATTCACCGATATCTTGATTCCCCGAATTCACCTGCATTTCTCTGATAAACTATACTATATTTTTGTTCTTGTAGAAAAAAAGAATCAGCGAAAAAGGAGGACAGGTTTTAATGGCGGTGGTTGGCTAAAGAGAGAGATGTACGAAGTTTTGCACAAAACGCGGTTAGCTTTTGGAGTTTGGCGTTTCGAGTTTTGCTTTCTGCTGTTTGAGGACGATATGTATATATATAGAGAAAGGCAACAAAAGGCGCGTAATTAATATGGGGAGCCGAAAAATCGGGCCGATATGTTCACGGAGCCGAAAAACCGGGTCGATTTGTTAATAGATATAGAAACAGTTTTGAATGTTGACGGCTCGTTGGTTGGGGAATATTCCGAGTTAAGTGGTTGACAAGCAATCGTGTAACTACGCGGATGCTTGTTCGCTGCCCACGTGTCCTGCGCTTTTTTTACTGTAGCTACACTTGTAAAATTCTACCACGTTTTAATTTTAGGTGAACTATAGTATGATTTTATTTTTATTTTATCAAGTCCTATTTAAAATTATTCATATTTAAATTATGTGAATTCGTAGGTTTAAGCGATATAAATTAACTTGTTTCAAAAAAAAAAGCGATATAAATTAACTTAGTCATCATAATAAGAATCAACTTAAATACATAAATATTTCCTGATATCAAAAGAATTTTTATAATTTAGAAACCTTTTGTCTACCTATGAAAATATGTCGGATCAAGTAAATTTGAATAATAAACCGTCTACAAAAAATAATTTACGATTTCTCTTTTTATATTTTTAATTTTTTTTACTAAAATTCCACTTAAAATAAATAAATTTTATAAAATTTTATGAAATTTATTTGTAATTCCTATTTTTTATACTTGGTATATAAAAAATATAAGAATTTAATTTATAGAATTCAATTACATGTAATTCATCATATTTTTACTGAATTCCAAAAAAATAAGTAAAATTCGTAAATGAATTTCATATTTTTAATAGTTAAATTTAAAAAAACTATAATACCCTGTTAATAATTTGTTAAAAATAAATTATTTTTATGCAGCTAACATAGTCTATTATTTTTCCTCCCCTACAACTGTTCTTCTTTTTCTTCTATCACTATTTTGCACTGGATGTTAATATATATATGATTTTTTTTAAAAAAAAAATTATGTTATCATTGATTCAATATTGTCGAAAATTTTAAAATGATAATTAATGATTATTAATTTTTTTATTATAAATAATTGAAAAAATACATCAAAATTGACATTGAGCATATTTTAGGAAATAAAATAGAAATAAATTTATTTATTCATTTATTCCAATTATAAAAATAAGGAATTCATTTTTAATTATGTATTTTAGTAATTTTATTCCAAATATAAGAATTTATTTACAAATTAATTTCACATGAAATTCACTTGTAAATGGATTTTACAATTTAAATTCATTTGTTTGAATCGGAATTTAAAAATAACTTTTTTTGTTAGTATAACTTATAAAAATAATAATTTTATATTTATATTATATAAAAAATTATAAAAATTACAAATAAATAAATGAGTCATAAACGCAAAATTTTAAACAAAGTTGGATCGAATTTATGTATGGTATCATAATTTATCACCTCTATTTTTATAGATATACATAAAAAAATATAGGAGTAATTTTTATAATAGTAATTGCTTAACCACAAAGCAATTTTGGGAGGCTAATTATTAAAAATGTTAATTACTGGATGGGCAATCCAACCAAATTCGACAATTCTTTATTTTTTCCTTATATAAATATTTTTCTGAAAATCGATGGTTGACAATAAATGTAGTTAATTAATTTCGACGTTGACGTTAAGAATAATTATATAAACACCAAAATTTCAGCTTTCATCAAGGATGGCGTAATTAATGACATCAGCAACTTCTTCCATGAATCAGGTGCAAGAAAATTACTTTAATTTAATATTTTTCAAAACTTCATAGATTATTTATTTGATTTTATATATATATATTTGAGCACTTGTACATGTAAGCTTCCACGAATTGAAAAAAGAAAGTCCCACTCATATTTCCGTAGAGGTGTTAAAAATAAAAAGAAAATAATAAAATTCAAGTGTTTAAATATCGACCTACACTTAAAAAAGGTATAAAATATCTACTGTCAAATCGTACCAATTATCTATATGACAAAATTGTACCAATTGCATCGAAAAATAGACAAAATGCTCTATTTTAAATATTTAAATATATTTTTACATTTAATATTTAGTTAAAAGTATATATATATTAAGAATTTATGTGAATATTGGTTGTATTGTAATATATACACTTCCTGAAATTGCATGTGGCTTTTATTACGATAAGTCGCCACATAAAGACTTTTGATGGTAGATGAACAACCCAAGTTTTTGTTTATAATAAATGACAATTTTGTGTCATTTTCAATTCAAATATATTTTGTTCAGTTCACACATTATTAATATTCACTCATTTTCATTTTGCTGGCAACTGTAGGTGGCCCTCAATAAATGCCAATACTAGTCCTTATCATTCATAATATTTACTATTTTCCTTTATTCCGCTTTCTTTTTTAATACATATTAAAAAAAATCATTTATTACTACATATTTTTACTAATGTGCTATTTTTTGAAAAAGATAATTAATTATTAGTCATGTATTTTAAAAATTGAACCGATATTTATTTATTGTATAAATGATATAATTGAAAATTTATATTTAAATATATACTCCCTCCATTCCTAAATAATAGTCATTTTTGCTATTTTCACAAAGATTAAGAAATATTAATTAGACATAAATTTAAGATAAAATTGAGTATTTTAATGTACAAACTTAAATTTGATTGGTTAATTTGCATTGGAAAAGAAAATAAAATTAAAAAAATTAAATTAAATTGTATTGAAAATCTAAAAATGACAGATAAATGGAATTTTGATTTTTATCAAAACTGACAGATATTAAGAAACGGAGGGAGTAACATTTTTGGAATGTGAACACTCGTATGTGAATAGAGAGAGTGTATTTTCTTTCAAAAAGCATAATATTTATATATCGAAAACCAATTAATACTCCATTCATCCCATTTTAAATGATTATCTTCACTTTAACACGAAAATTAAGTAAATGATTGAAAAATCTTAATTTTATAAAAAATTATTAGCAATTAAATAATTTACCCTTTTTAATTTCAAGTATATAATTTAATTTTTACATAATTAAAATTAAATTAATTTATTACTCTATTAGATATAATGATGCATAATAAATAAGGACAGGCATGTAAGCATTTTTTTTCAAATTTCAAAAATGGCATTTAAAGTCGGATAAAAAAAAAAGAAGTAACTAGTGGGGTGGAGGGAGTAGGTGCTGCATGTCGTTGTTCTTCGAGAAAAGAGCAATGTTTCGTCTTCAATAATAATAAGGTTGACATTAGAAAATGAGTTTGATTTGATAAACTAAACTTAGAAGTTCAAATGTTCATTTTTCTTGCTACTTCTTGATTTCTACTCACCAACTGAAATTTTAGCTACGTTCGTATTTTCTTTTTTTAAGTACCAATCGTTTAGAGTAGCTTAATTTCGTTATATTGCCACATCAAACTTGTTCCTTTACGTCTCTTGAGCTACAAGGAATGTTGGGTTGGGATAATAAAGAAAGAAAAATGAGTAAGGAATAGTGAGTTGGTCAATTCTTGATTAGCATACAGTTGACAAATCCACTCTATAAATATAATTAAATAATTAGAATTTAAAAGCAACTTGCATTATTATATGGATAAGGGAAATTCTGTATGAAGCCACCAACTTCAGTCCCTCTCTCTCTTTATTATTTTTGGCCTAAGGCTCAAATCGTGGACTTTCAACATTATGGCTATGGGGGGTCATCAAAGAAGCTTCTGAAATTTTAGATTTATATTTGACTTTTTCTTCAATTAAAATTCATTCTATGGGACGCTGTGCAACATGGTTATTAAAATCGGGCCGGACCGGCCGGTTCAACCGGTTGAACCACGAACCGATTGTTTAACCAGTTGGTTCAACTGTAGAAAACCGGATTGAACCGGCCAAAATTGGGTTGAACCGGCCAAAAATCGGATCTAATTTAAAATAATTATTTTTTCATAAAAATAAAAAATAAATAATCTAATAAAATTTATTTAACAAATAATTGATTTTTTTACTATTTAATCACATTTAAACTTAATGAAAATAATATAATGATTTAATAATTCAATAAAATACAATTGAATAAAAATTGAATAAATTATTCAAATTGGTAAACTTAAAGATAATTTTCTATCATTTTTTTTAAATTCACCTACAGTTATTGAATTATTTAATTTTTAAATTAAAACTCATAAAATAAAATATTTTAACAGAAAATAACTAATCGAGTAATAATTTAAAAAAAATAAAAGGTGAAAAAATATTATTACTAGTATATTTGAGGCATATGTTAAATGTTTTGATTGATTTTTTTTTTTGAGTAGTAGTATTTATAAAAATTATACTAATTAATAATATTTTAAAAAATATAAAAAAATCCGGTTGAACTCGGTCGAACCACGAACCCTCAGCCTTACCGGTTCTTTATCTGGTCCGATTTTAATAACATTGCTGTGCAGTGTACAATGCACAACTGCATTATTTGAGAAAGATACCTCATAATCAGTCTATTTTTATAATTAACTAATAAATGTTTTATATGAATCTAATTTATAAGTATTATTGTATATATTCATTACATTAGATGTATTTTATATTAGTAAATATAAATCGATAAAAAGTAATATTTTTATATTTTTTATTTAACGATTCATATTTAATACATCTAATATATTTAACGTACCAAATCATATTTTTTTTTTTAGTTAATAGCAATTACGAGATGACAATTTTAAAATTTAAAATTCAAATAGTAAAAATTTGAAAATTAATATTCCCTCGAAAAAAGAAGAAAAGTCATTGTCAAATAGTTGACTGGTCATAATTTTAGTAAGGAGTGGTCCTTGGCATAATTGGTATTCAAATCTTATAAACTAAAAATGACGAATGGTATTAGATAGATACAATCATACAAATGATAAAATAATTAATTGATTTATACCTTAATTGTCTTAGTTAATTATTTAATTAATTAAATGTTGGATATTGGCAAATGGTTTTAGGATGAGAATGATAACAAATTAAGTTGGACAAAGCAACGAGGCCTTGTGATTTCGATAGTTGCAATTTTTCTGACTGGCAGGCCGAAGATGCAATGCCAAAATGCTGCTTAGCCGTACTATTTTTACAATGTTATTACTTCTATTTAGCTCAGAATCATATGTTTATTCATTAATCCAGTTAAATAATTTATTAATTGTTGTAAAAAATATTTATGAACTAAAAAATTTATTTTATTTTTTAAATTATAAAATTACGAGTTATAAGGAAAAAAAAAAAGCGAAGATTTTAAAAAGTGAGAAGGTAAGGGGCTGTTTAGTTATGGAAAATATTTTTCATTTTTCTTTTCCGATTTTCATTTTCATTTCTTATTTTTCTGTTTTTTTATTTTTCAAAATAAAAAATTAGGAAATGAAAATTATGTTTAATTTTCTCCTTTTATTTGTATTTTCATTTTCCATATCCTTTACAATTTTTTTAATATTCTATATATTCTATCAATATAATTACAATAATTATTATTTATATTAATAATATTTTAGGTATTGATAAATAAATATTTAAATTAATCAATATTTAAAATGGTAACAGGTATATGTGTAAATTTTAGACAAGTGCCATGTATTGTGATAATCCAATTCGTGTGTATAAATATATAAGCATCCAAACAATTTAGTGAAAAAAAAAAATTACACATTCTTCTCAACCCAGAAAAAAAATGAACAATTCACAAATAAAAACTACAACAAAACTATTATTGGTGATAATCAAATAAAAAAATATAATAATTATAATAAAAACAAAAAATTAATATATAAATAAATAATAAATCAATGAGAAAAATAGTCATAAAAAAAACTTACCTCGTTTTTAATTGTTGCAGAAAGAGATAAACTGTTCTATTAAGTTTGTATTATTAAGTTTGTATTAGGTCTCTTTTTTATAAATTAGAAAAGAATGCAGTGTAGTTGAATTTGAACTCTCTTTTAATAAAGAAAAAATAAGAAAACATATTTTTTTGTGTTTTATATACAATAGTTTAATTTTGAAAAATTTAGAAAATAGATTTCTAATTTTCTAAATTGAAAAATATTACAACTAAATAGTAATTTCTGTTTTTTAATTTTTTTAGAGTAATTTTCTAAAAACTGATTTTATTTTTCAGAACTAAACAGTCCTTAAACTTAGCTGCATAACAAGCATATATTATCAATTTTATTTATGTTTTTTTTTTAAAAAAAAAATCGTGAAGATTTAAATTAAAAGAAATCAATTGAATAAGTAGAGAATAATTACTTTCTCCGATTTCGTATTTTATTTTTGCATTCCTTTTTTTTCTCTGTTTGGAGTTATTATACTCAAAGCAAATCTTTATATGATATTTTCTATTTCAGATGAAAAGTTGTTATAAAATTTATTTATAAAAAAATAAAACTAAAAATAAAAGAGACAGGTTTTTGAATTGGGCCTTTGAATGTTGAGCCCATCTCCACCGAGTGGCCCAGTGGGCAGCTAAGTTCGAATCAGATAGACTAACGCCCACACCCCACCCTGCCCCGCGGTACCAGGAAGCTCACTATATGTTTTGAAGCTATCTTGATTTACAAAATATCACAATCTTAGACAACTGATAATGCCTTTATCATTTGAGCAGATTCGAAAGACAAGCTAAGCTTGATCTTTAGTTTGAATCAAGATCCATCTGAGTTCACTAGACAGAATTTCGATTTGATAAATTCGAATTATATCATATTTAAATTTTTTTGAATCTACTCTTATCATGCCACTAAACAGTAGCTGCTTATTATAATTGAACTTTTGCCAAAAGCAATTCGATCGGATGATTCGATTATCTATAAATAGTAAAGGAAACATAAATTCAGGTATCTTGCATTTTCTTTAACCTCTCTCTATTTCCCCTTTCTACTTTATTTATTCTTCACTATCGGAGCATTAATTTTAAGCAAATCTGCCGAATCACTATGTTGTTTTTATTAGTATCTCGGTTATTAAATTTTTGGGATTTATTCACCCAACAAACCTATTCAGGTCCTAACAATCTTTTACCATCCAAACAATAAAATGGAGGCTGTCAAAATTAGGTATGTACTCCATTTCTAGTGCATGCATGGAATGCTTTGAGATTGGCTGGGAATAAGGTAAATTGGTGGAAGATCATTTGGGGGCTATATCATACACCAAGGCAAAGCTTTATTGCCTGGTTGGTTTTGAAAGGAAGGTCAGACTGCATAAATGGGGCATTATTGGAGACAATATTTGTTATTTTTGCTGGAATAACGTGGAGAATATTCAACACTTGTGTTTTTCAAGTGTGTGTTCTCCCAAGAGGTTCTTAATAGATCGATGAGATGGTATAGAGAAGTTAGCTGGTTCTGTAGGAAAACCACAGGAAAATGTTTTTTTGGCAAGGCTAAGATGAATAGCTTTTGCAGCTATAGTCTACTGGTTGCGGCATGAAAGAAATATGGTAGTATTTCAAAAGAATGCATGTAATATATAAAAGCAGAATTTTAGGGACAATTTCTTTTACTGACAAGTATAGTTTAATGTATAGAGATAATAGTGAGAGATATGATTGGAGTGTTTGGAAATATTCTCTTGGTGTCGTATTGCTGTTTTGTTTCATTGGCAATACAATTCTTATTATTGTACCAAAAAAATAAAAAAAATTGGTTATATATAGAAAGTTAACAAACTACACATTTAGAAATAGAATATTTCTATAAATAAATTAATGTATGTTTCCAATAAATAAATAAATATAAAAGTTTCTAACTTTTAAATTAATTAGGAAAATTAATTAAACAAACAAGAAAATGGCTAACGTTAATCCAAATCTTGAAGCTGCAACCCACTCAAGGGAACCTGCGGCTGAGGATCTGGCACCAGACCCTCTGGCCACCACACCGCCACCACGCATCCTGCTGCCCCTACCACTACCGCTTCCACCTCTAGGAGCCGCCCGACCACCTCTACCGCCACCCATTGCGACACCACCCTTAGCTTCTGCGGGGGTTAAGAGCAAAGCCATGAATAAGAGTAATATTGTTGGTGATCGTTTTTTCATCTTCTTCATAACGATAAAGAAAAGAAACTCCCACAAACAACCAACAACCTTAATTCATCTATTTATAGCCTCTGGAGCCTAATACAGAGTCATTCAAAATATTAATTCTATTTTGCCACGTGTGTATTGGGCAGTTTTGTTAATATTACCTATTTGCTGTGTTTGGGACAAAAACTGTGCAAGAGAATCAAAAGGAAAATGGAGAATTGAAATGTCCTGTTAACCTCAGTTTTTGGCATCTAATCAAAGGTTTAACAGCTAGATGATGAGTTATATGGTAGAATTGGCAAGAGAGAATCTTTAGAACAGCATCAATGGCGGAGGACACAAAGCTCCGTTCTTTAAATCCATCACCCATTCGCATCTTTTCCTCCTCCTCCTCCTTTCTGCTTCAGCTCATAGTTAAAACTCACTTTGGGTTCGTCTTGTTTTTTTTTCCTTTTGATTATGTCTATTATTAAAAGTTTGATCGATTCAAAGTTACCTTCTTGATTGTGTTGTGCATTTGTTTGTAGATTATTGAAAGAGCAAGGGATTTTGATGAAGTTGCATAGAAAATGGAGAATTTGTCAAACAAAAAGTTCCCACACTCTTCAACAGATTATAAGCTATACCAGGAGGTTGGTGAAGGTGTCAGTGCCATAGTGTACAGAGCTCTCTGCATTCCATTAAACAAAATTGTTGCTATCAAGATTTTGGACTTGGAGAAATGCAATAATGATTTGGTATTTTTGGTTTTTCTCTTCATTTTGTTCTATTTTTCAGTTTCTTTTTGGTTAAATTGGAATATTTTGAAAGGGGATGATTTGTTTCTAAAATGCAAAGGATAGGTTATGTTTACCCTCCATATGACCCGGATTCTATAAGTCTTGTGCTAATTATGCCCTATTAACATTTGATTGGGGATATTGCTGATTTCTTGATGCACTCTCGGTTTGGATTATGCAGGACAATATTCGTCGAGAAGTACACACTATGAGCTTGATCAATCATCCAAATTTGTTGAGAGCTCATTGCTCTTTCATTGTTGACCGTAGCCTGTGGATTGTGATGCCTTTCATGGCTGGTGGATCCTGTCTTCACATAATGAAATCTGCTTGTCCGGATGGTTTTGAACAGCCTGTTATTGCTACAGTTTTGTATCAAATACTCAAAGCTCTTTCCTATCTTCATGCCCAAGGGCACATTCACAGAGATGTTAAGGTATCTCATTTGGTTATATTAGATTAGGCCCTTAAATTTTAGGTATCATGTTGCCTGCATTTAGGATTAAGATCAGATCGTTACTTTTTAATTTCCGGGTTAATATTTATGAGAGAAATTTGAGTTATATGCAAATGTGAAGGCTGCATAGAGCTAAGAAATGCAAAGTTGATTATTCCACTACTTGAGCTGTGATTTTATGGTTTTATTTCTCGGGTAATCACAACTTTTGTAACTTTTACCTGCAGGCAGGAAATATATTGATCGATTCTAAGGGTGCAGTTAAGTTGGGAGACTTTGGAGTTTCAGCCAGCATGTATGATACTGGAGATAGACAACGATCAAGAAATACATTTGTCGGAACTCCTTGCTGGTACTGGAACTCATCTTAAAATTCTTGCTGCTTGTTGATCATTGAAATATAATAAGCTGCATGACTTGGTTATTGATTATATTTTCTTGTGTTTCACAGGATGGCTCCTGAAGTGATGCAGCAATTGCACGGATATGACTTTAAGTGAGTCAATCGGCATCATAGAATACATTTCTAATATATATGTATAACCTAATAATGAACAATGTCAAGTCATTCCTTTTGGCTACAAGTGAGTCGTATAGTTTATGAGTATGACCTAATATGTGCTCAAGAAGAAAGACTGACCTGGAATGCCAAGTTTTTTAGGAAATGAAAGTGCTTCAAATGTTATATTTAGAAATAATTTACTCGAGAAGAAGTTTGACTTCTTCTTTCAATCATATGAACAGAGCGGATATCTGGTCATTTGGAATAACAGCTCTAGAACTTGCTCATGGTCATGCACCATTTTCCAAGTATCCTCCTATGAAGGTAAGTATTTCCCTTGACTTTGTGTATGTTATCAACAAAATCTTCCAATGTAACAACATCTATCAATCTGCCATAACTAAAACAACAAATCTAATTCATTTAACTTAAAACTCAAATTGCATTCTTAAAATCAACTTTACTAAAGATGTGCATATATTAATATATAGTGATTCCAATTGGTATTTGTACTTCCTGCCTTTTCAGGTTTTGCTAATGACCCTCCAAAATGCACCGCCTAGTCTTAACTATGAAAGGGACAAGAAATTTTCAAAGGTTTGGACCATTCACTTGCGATGTAAAGGAATAAATGAATTCCATGTTATATCCTGAAACTGATTTCTGTCTGTAGTCATTCAAAGAAATGGTGGCTGCTTGCTTGGTGAAGGACCCTAAAAAGCGTCCTTCTGTAGAGAAAATCTTGAAGCATCGTTTCTTCAAACACTCAAGACCAAATGAATTTTTGGTTCGGACTATTCTGGATGGCCTTCCTCCACTTGATGATCGTTTTAGGATGCTGAAGGTCAAAGTCATTCAATTTTGCTCGCTGAATGTAACTTAGATGGTTGACTGCAACTAAATGCCTCTCTGTTTTCTTTGCTCAGGAGAAAGAGGCTCAATTCCCAACACAAGTACATGGGAACAAAGAACAAATATCACAGGTTATATTCTCTACTGTAGTCATTTATTTTCCTCATGCAAGAAAATTGTGCTAACTGTATGTTGAGCGTCATTATCTTGCAACATATCAGAGCTATCCATCTTGGATGCAACTTACAGAAGTAGTTATATTCATTGGTCTAAAGATCTTATGAAGTTAATGCCATTTCCATTCTACATGACTTGTTTCATGTGTGACTTGGTGCTATCTATAATTGGCTATATATTTGTATGATACATTAACACAATTTAAGCTCTTTTGACTTTGCAGCAAGAGTATATACGAGGAATCAGTGAATGGAATTTTGATCTTGAGGATTTAAAAAAACAGGCTGCTCTTGTAAGTAGGTCTATGCCTTTGAATTGGAAACACCATTTCCAGTTTTCTGAGTTTGATATGATATATTAGTAAATTAGATGACGTTCTTAATCTTTCAACATATTTTTTTCCGTGGTGTGTATAGATTCAGGATTATGATGGCATTTCAACAGAAGATAATCAAGATTCAGGCAGCAAGCATGAGAGATCTCATAATCTAGATGTTCCCAAAGAGAGGTTATCAATGCAAAGGACAAGTAACTCCAACTTTCCAAAATTTAACCCCTCACTAGAGGTAGCATACTGCATTCAATATTTATTTCTGTCTATGATGCATGAACTTTTACAAATTGTTCAGGATATTTGGTATGGTTATTATCCAACTTCCATTTGTTTCAGGATTGCACAGAAGGGGTAAAAAATGTTAAAACCGTGCAGAGTTCTGTAGCTTCTCCTCTTCCTCTTTGTCCTGAACAAGTATTTAAGTACGTCTATTGTTTTCTCCATGGATGCAGATATGCCTACTATTTTTTTTTTTCCTTTTGTGAATTCAGATAATGAATATGTCTTAGTACCTCTGGCAATTTCAAATATTCACACTCCATCGATGACAGTTTTTGTATTTCAAGTTGAATTCTTTTAGTTTTTGTGCATAGGTATTAATTTTTATCACAAATTACTGTTGCAGCAACCACTTTGATAACTATCCAGGCAATGGAACTAACCAGTTGATCAATGAAAAAACCCCAAAGGTGTTTTCATTGATCATGGACAATGGAAGTAGCAGTTTTGGAAGTGATGATTTGAAGTTCAATTTCTCTCTCCCACGAGATGAGAATTCTGAGTGCTCATCCTTGAGTTGGTCGATTCAATCGAAGAATGACTTTCCTATGAATAAAGTTGGTGGTGATCGGGAAATGTGAGTTCCAGATTATTAATGGCTTTCCTATATTTCTTATAGTTTGTCAAATCCTCTATATTTGCAACACATGTATTACACAATGGTGGCAGAATTAAAACACCATTATTTATTATTTGCAGCAATCATTTCCTAAATCATCAGAAGAAAGACAATACCGAATCTCCATCTGGTAACACAATATTTCATTATACATTAAGAAAATATATGTCTTTGAAGTATACATAATGACAACATTAACTAATGCTTAGCAAGAATAATGATAGGTGATGAAAATTTTCAGTGCCACGAATGGTTCAAGGTCTCAATGGCAGATTCCAGTGCAAAGGTACGTTGTTCTATAGTATTATAACAGTGTAGAATGATCCACATATAACCATTGATACCTTTTCAGAGTGATCCTGAAGGACTTGTTAACTCATCTGTTGGAGATTCTGTAAATTCTATGACTAATACATCTGTTTCAATTTTATCCTCATTACGACGTGTACTGCAGCAGAACTCTGTGCAAAGGGTGTGTACAGAATTTCTTTTATATATTTATTCTTTTTGTTGGCTGTCTTTTAACCATCATGCTTCAGCCTTCCCTGAAATTCTTGAAATCCTTTTTGGCAGGAGCAAACTGTAAAATTGATTAGATATGCAGAAAATCTAACAGAATTTATGAAGACTACAAACAAAAATGAAAGCTTTCAGGTATGGTTTTTCCTTCTAGGCTTGAATATACGACAACTGTAGCAATGATGCAATCAACCAGAGGGTTATTTAAAGCATAAAAAACAACAAATTCACAAAAATTGATCAAAGTAAAGGTGTATGCGATATGATTTATTTTCTAAATTTTCTTTAGCTGGGGTTATGGAGACATGGCTTAAGTTTTCACAATTTGCAGATGCTCACAGCTTCTGTAAGGGAAAGAGAATTACAATCTCAGGTTATCAATATGCAACTGATGTATGTAAGATAACCATAATTGTTTTAAGTGAAAAAACTGTTCAATTCTTTTTCTACTTGTTTACCGTGCTGGTTTTTTTGCTACCAGAATTAACAAGCTCGTTGATGACCTGCAGGAACATAAAAATAAAAATTTCGAGGTATGTTTATTCTTTTTTCACTCCATTGCTTGAATTTTGAATATTTGAAATCCTACCAAAGCAAAAAAAAATATTGTTGAATTGTCCATTTACTTTGTTATAAATTTTATTAGTAATATAACAGGATTTATTCTGATTTACACAGCTCAAAAGACAACTAAGCATTTTGCTCGACAAGGCGTAGCAACAGCAAAAGTTATTTATACCTCCCAACCCAAGAGCAGGGACAAATCAACTTTAGATTTCCACATGATGCAGTTGAATTCTCTCTACTCTTCTGCTTTTTGCAGATCTTTTGCTACGAATTTTCGACGGAAACATCCATAATAAATTTGAAGTTGAAAATAAATTTGAGAAAAGCAGAAGTTAAAAGAATTGAATGGTATGAATGTGATAATTGGGAACAAAAGATCCATGTAAACATATATCTTGTGGACAATTGAGTGGCTATATTTTCTTGTAAAAGGGTTCACAACTACATTCTTTTTTCTTTCTGGTTGAAAGGGTATAAACTGTAAAAAGCCTAATTGGGCTCAAGGAGTTGTAAAAAGCCTAATTGAAAGTAAAACAAACGTGATCCTATATTCTAAAAAAAAAAATCATAATCCTCAGCTGCATCAACATGTTTGTTGTATTAGTTGCTATCACTAAATGTTGTGGAACAAGGATTCCAATTTCTGCTATTTGCTTCTACTGCTTCTAGCTGCGGACTGAGGATTACTCTCTGCGGCTGTTAGATGGCCTGCACAAAAGCTGCAGGAAGCAACAACTAAAGACTTGTCAAGCTTTATATTAACATTACAACAAGTAAAGAAATGAACATAATGAAGGGAGATAATATGTTATGGTTAAAACAATAAAAATAAAAATAAGATACATCTTCATAAATAGAGATAATTTTGGTCATTGGCTTCTTGCATATCCAACACAACTTTATAATTTCGGTCATTTTACTTCTTTTAGCTTTTTCAAAAATTGCTCATGACAAAAATTGTTCAGTCATGAGCGGACCTAAGATTTTAGAATAAAGGGGCAAAATTGATTAAAATCAAATATTAAGGGTGTAAATTTAGTTAAAACAAAAATTAAAGGAAGCAAATATTTAAAATTAAAAGGTTATTTAATTAAAATTTATAAAAAAAATTTGGGTAAAAAATAAATTTTGCCAAGATAAGTGGGGCAATTGCGCTCCTTATGCTCCACTTGGATCTGTCATGCACTCGGTTCCCTGAACTATTAATTTATGTTTACATAATAAATAGGCAAATAAATGCTAATATGAAATTTTTCTCCAGAAAATCGCGTCTCTTTCTCGAGAAAATTTCCACATTAGCATCTAGAGACCTATTATGTATGGAAATTAAAAATTCAGATAAAAGGGCAAGAAAAAAGTAACCAATGTCTTAAAAGTTTGATTCTCATGTCTAGTATGCAAAAGATGATTTCTTAATGCATGCAGATTCCATCCACGCCCATATTGTCAAAAGTCTCCCCAACTCAGCATATCTAAAGTTTTGATACCAGTCCAGCAGTCCTTTAGGGGCCAATTAGAATTGGATGATCAACAAAACAGAGCATATAACTTTTTTCCCCTCTTTTTACTTCTATTCTATCCCTTCCTTTTCTCTTCTTTTCCTGTTAGGTGTTGCTTTATAGATCATATATAATTCAACCAATTGGATTCTCTGATTCACACATGAAAAGTGTGGTAGTAATGCTTTATTCATTATTTTCATTTCAAACAGAAGACTTTTCCTCTTCTCTTTCACACAAACTAAGCTTACTTCTTCCTAAAGTTCCTTCTACAAAAATTCCTTTATGAAGTAACTTTTGAAATATTTCCTTATGCATACTTTTCCATCTACAAAACCTAACTACAAGTCCTAAACTCAAGAACATAACTAAACCTAAATCTATACATACCATCCTTCCATAATTATGGTTTGCTAGCTTGAAGTTCGCCATATGTTCTTGAAAGATAGAAAAATCTCCAACAGTAGCATAGAAGAATAAAATCACCATAAAATTTGCAATAACATCACTAAGATGAGAGAAATGACTTAAGAAAGTCACCTTGTGTCTGTAAGATTTGATTATCTCAACCAACAGCCTGTCTCCAGATATTTGCCTCACTTTTTGAATTAGTTGAAGTCTGGAAATTGTACTTCTCTGCAAATTCATCATATTTGCCAAAATTAGTAATTCTAAAGCCAAAAAGCAAAAGAATCGATGCAAAGAAGTGCTAGAAAATGAAACTAAAGTAATGAAAATAATATACTAACTCTGAATTCATCATAAGATTTCAAAATGAGTGCCATCTTAGAAGGGTCCAAAAGCTTGGACAATATATCCATCAAAGCAGGAAAACTCATCCATGGTGAAGAAGGTCTTAATGCCCTCAATTGATTTCTACCTGAAAAGACCATACGAATTAAACTTCAGTGTGGACTCGAAAATTTAAAAGTAGAAAATAATAAAAAAAAAAAATGCTTTGCTTACTATTGAAGATTGGTGGCTTAAAGCTTATGATGTAAGTGGGAAAAATGTGAGAATTCATGAAGGCATTCCACACAATCAATCTTCTTGGCTCCACAAGATTGTCAACACCAGAATCAAACTCTGTTGTGCTTGGTTGAAATTGCTTGGAACCAGCAGGAATCATCTCCATCTTCCCCATTATCACTCGACATAACAACATATGGCTTACACCATTTCCATCAACAATTGATGATTTAACACTGCCAAAATACAGAGAAAAAGAAAATCAGAATCACTAGAAATAACATTCTTGATCTAATTTTACTCCTGCATAGACTAATTGCATTGCAATAGGCCATTTTATTCCAACAACCAAAGGATGATAATTAGGCTTTGTGCTGTCAAATTAGCAATAAACAAATAATTACAAGTCCCAATTTCTAGGGTTTTCTTGAACTTTCTCCGCAAACAAACGGTGAAATAAATCTACAAATTCTGAGATTTAAATCATCAGCTCGCCTTTCAATAGGAAAATTTGCCGGAGACAAATGAATGCCAACTCCATGTGATTCACTGCACTGATTAAACCCATAAGACATAATATGACAAAGCTCTTCCTTCGAACCGCCATACCAAGCAACCACTATATTAGCATTGCCGCCGCGCTTTTCCGCCACCGCCTGTGCGAAAATCTGGAAACAACACCGCCGAGCTTTTCTTGCGGGAGAAGAAACCAAGTTCTTGTGAATGGCCAAAATCTTTGTGTCCCTGGCATAAATTCCCAATCCTTGAACAAAACTCTTCTCGATAATTTCATATTCATTGCTTCCTTCTCCAATCTTAATCATTCCATTCTTACTAAAATCCTCAAAACCATCGTCATTAAAACCAGAATCAGCTTCGTCGCTATGAACATCAACATCTAAATTTTCGTCTTTTTCGTTATCAATTATCATCGACTCTCTATCTTCAACATCAATTGGCTTCTTCTGTTAAAAAAAAAAACCATCAAAGCAAATGGCAATTCAACTTAAAAAGAGAACAAAATCGGATAAAAAAATCAGAAGAATTAAAGAATAGGATGAGAAAATCACGCACATGAAATGAGCTGTAGTGATTGATTACATTGGTTAGCATGATTAGAAAACTTAAACTGTACTATCTCTATCTATATATACAAACAAACAGAGAGCTATGAACAATTTTTTTCAAAAAAAGAAAAACATTGCAGAGATTGAAGAACTCTATTGGGCTATTTATCTAATAAATCCTTTTGGCGGTTGAAATCTGAGAGAACAAATTTCGTGCCGCAGTTTCCAAATCCAAATCCAAATGGGAGAAGGATTAATAAGGAGGCGGCGGCGTCATGCCTTTCTTGACCTTGTTGCATTTGAGTTTTTCTAATGGCTGTGATTACATATATGACCCTTAAGTCTGTGGGGAAAGTAACGGAATCTTAACGAAGAAGGTAAAGGGAAGTGCAGAAACTTTGAAGAGGGTAGTTTGGGAATTTGATATAATATATTAAAAAAAGAATGGGTCATGAGGGAGGGCGTGTAAAATAACCCAAATTAGAATGGGTTTGGGTCTTAACTTCTAATGCAAGCATAATGCTTGTATCTTAAACCATGCATCTCGTGTGACAGTTTGCTACCCATAAACCTGAATTAGAATTCTTTCCTTTTTAAGAAAAAGACACTGTCAAATAAAACAAAAGAAAAAACACAAATTTTTCTTATTTCTCTATATATACATATTTATAAACTGAATTAATTTAATTTAGATAAACCGAGTACTGTCATGTAACAAAATAAATTTATCGTGGTTAAAATTAAAATTATTTTTTTTACATGACAATGATTATTAATTTATGTTCATATGAAATGCTCTTTCCGTTCACTAATATTAAAATAACAATTTATTTTATATTAAGGAGATTAATATTCTCATTCTACGTTCGCTATTATCCAATAGTATTCCAAAATGATTTCGTCAAAAAAAAAAAATAGTATTCCAAAATGATAAAAATAGTAACGGGAAGTATAGGAAAAAAAAATATTAATGTATTAAACGTTTTGTTGATAATATATCAAGGGTAAAATTGGAATGAATTCTTGAATTTTACAAAAATTACCATTTGATGGGACAATTATTATTATTATTAAAAGTGATAAATTGATGAAATGAATAGGGTATAATATAAGCTCAATTTAGATAAGAATTCAATAAATTTGATTAACAAAGATTTTCTTATCAAGAAAAAAATAAAAAAAAACGAAATTAATATTGTGGATATTGCATAAATAAATAAGTGGTACGACAATATAGTAACGAAATTAAGTGAAATAGTTAATACTAGCCTAGACATTAATGGATCCGCAATAGGGTCGATACTAATAGGTTTCAACTTAATTAATTACTCTCTTTTTATTTCTTTTCTTCTTTTGCTGAAGAACTTAATAAACGTAGACTCCAGAAATCTAATATATTTGCAATTATAGCTTTATTTTTCTTTCGTTTAAATTTTTTGAAACGTTACTAACATTAACAAAATATGCATAACCGGTAGCAAATCTCGATGAAATGATCTCACCTAAAGATTATTAGTATATTTATTAAATATTAATTTTAAAAATATCATTAAAAAAACAATTCATGATAATTGATAAAGCCATTTCTGACCTTATCGGGAGGTACGCCGGGCACTGTACAATATTGTCCGCTTTGGGCCGGAGCTCTCACGGTTTTGTTTCTGGGGCTTTGCCCCAAAAGGCCTTGTACAGGTGAAGGGTGTCCATGGCCTTTATATGGCTTACTTCAACCACTTCAACAGCCGATGTGGGATTCATGATAGCATTGCTATCACTATTCCCCCTCCCGAGAGAGGGCTCGGCGCTGGCCGCTTACGGGACTGGCCGCTTTGGGCGCTGCCGATCGGGCGCTGCCGCTCGGGCGCTGGCCTCGGCTCTCAACGAAAGCACAGTGATAGCAATGCTATCATGAATCCCACATCGGCTGTTGAAGTGGTTGAAGTAGGCCATATAAAGGCCATGGACACCCTTCACCTGTACAAGGCCTTTTGGGGCAAAGCCCCAGAAACAAAACCGTGAGGGCTCCGGCCCAAAGCGGACAATATTGTACAGTGCCCGGCGTACCTCCCGATAAGGTCAGAAATGGCTTTATCATTTGGTGCTTTCGTTGAGAACCGAGGCCAGCGCCCGAGCGGCAGCGCCCAAAGCGGCCAGTCCCGACAAGCGGCCAGTCCCGTAAGCGGCCAGCGCCGAGCCCTCTCTCGGGAGGGGGAATAGTGATAGCAATGCTATCATGAATCCCACATCGGCTGTTGAAGTGGTTGAAGTAGGCCATATAAAGGCCATGGACACCCTTCACCTGTACAAGGCCTTTTGGGGCAAAGCCCCAGAAACAAAACCGTGAGGGCTTCGGCCCAAAGCGGACAATATTGTACAGTGCCCGGCGTACCTCCCGATAAGGTCAGAAATGGCTTCACCATTTGGTGCTTTCGTTGAGAGCCGAGGCCAGCGCCCGATCGGCAGCGCCCAAAGCGGCCAGTCCCGTAAGCGGCCAGCGCCGAGCCCTCTCTCGGGAGGGGGAATAGTGATAGCAATGCTATCATGAATCCCACATCGGCTGTTGAAGTGGTTGAAGTAGGCCATATAAAGGCCATGGACACCCTTCACCTGTACAAGGCCTTTTGGGGCAAAGCCCCAGAAACAAAACCGTGAGGGCTCCGGCCCAAAGCGGACAATATTGTACAGTGCCCGGCGTACCTCCCGATAAGGTCAGAAATGGCTTTATCAATAATTATTATATGAAATTTCTTTTGTTTGTTATATAATAAATATAGAATATTTTCTTAAACCGCCCTCTTAATATGGCACCGCATTTATTTTCTTATGCTTTTTCTTTTTTTATATGTAGGAGATTATATTTACCTTTTATCCATCATGGTCAAAGTTAAATCAATTGAACAACATGTAATTCAAATAGTTGAGTATTTAATAATTTTTTAATTGATTTCCGTTCTTATCTACTCCAAATCAAAGATAATTATATATTAAAAAAAAAAAGTCAAGCCAAATTAAAAACATTATTATCTAATAAACGTACTTATCTATTCGACAGCTTAATAAGCTCATTTTTCATCATGTCGAATACATCCTTTAAATTCGAGAAAATGATAGTGTTCAATATATCGGAATTTTTTAGAAAAATTTAGAAAAATAAAACTACAGTTAAAATATTTGAATTTTTGGAGTGTCGAAAATTCACGCATGCATGTGCCGGTTTATGTCAGAGTAGGACCCACACTGTCCAACAGATGGAGTGCCAAAAATCGGCATTTTTTTATTGCCGGTTTCTAGCACCTCTCCTCCTCCAACAGCCGCTGGTGGTGGTGGTGGTGCTCCTTCTGCTCGTTCAGGAGGGTCAACCTCGACAACTGGGATTAAGAAGGCCAGAGGGAGACCTCTTGGTTCAATCAACAAGAAGCAACATGTTGAACCTGCTGCTATGTTGCACGGATACGGATACCGGTACGTGGATACGATACGGGGATATGATAAAATTCTAAAAATAAAGATACGATACGGCATAGATACGATAATTAAAAATTTATAATAATATAAATTTTAATAATTTTCTTCATTCAAACATAATAAAATTCCATCTAAATAGTCAAACACTAAGCATTAGACATCATAATTTATTCCATTTCAGTAGTAAATATTGAAACCTCCAATGACGTGTCATCAAGAGATAAATTTGCTATTTCAAGTATCCCAACACTATCTTCACCCAAGTTATCAAATCCATCTCCTCCAACATCCCACATTTTAGTAACACCTTCATTATAAACTGAGCTCTTCCTTGATAAAAGACGAAGATTATTATGAACAAACACCAAGTCTTCAGCTCTTTGTGGAGTAATCTTATTCCTTCTTAGAGAGTGAATAAAGTTATATGTACTCCAATTTCTTTCACAACAAGATGATGAACAAGGTTGTCCAAGTAGCTTCAAAGCTATGGATTGGAGAGTTGGTGTGCAAGCTCCATGGACAATCCACCATACCACTGGTTCCATATGAAATCTATCATTCATAACATCAATAGCCCCAAAGTCATCCAAACACATTGAAAAATTAGCATATTCCACATTGATATTTCTTCTAAGAGACTCATTCGAAAAGTATTTCTCAAAACATTTTTTTCTCTCCCTTGCAAGTTCAACATCTTGGTGGGGAGCCACACGAGTAGGATCCTCTTAAAGCCATTTTGGACTATAATACCTTTGAAAAAATTGAAAGATAACAATTTATAATTACAAAACTAGAAGTAAATTTTAAATTAATAAGTATGGTACATAAATACTTACCTCGGATTTAAGGAATGTGCCAAACAGTGTAGTGGTGTGCTACTCTTGGTCCATCGCTCCAATAAAATATTGTAAACCACATCAAAAAAGTCGCTTTGTTCATGGCGTTCCTTGCGTTCATGTCGAAAGACAACTATCTTCTCCTTCTCTATCATAGTATCCCACCACTCATAAACCAAGTGAAGACATGGTTTATCAGTGCCAGCCATCCTAATCATTTCATATATAGGATTGGTAAAATTAAGTACATAATCAATCTCATCCCAAAATAATTCATCCAATATCTTTTGCTTCACTGTTCTTGCTTTTTCCACATCATCTTCCTTATACAAAGACCAATTTGGACTAATCACCATTTGTTGTAAACCTTCCTTCACTTCCTTAAATCTTTTAAGCATCACAAGTGTAGAAGCAAATCTTGTTTCAGCAATGGATAGTAGCTTCAATTTGCAGTGCTCATTGTACATGGCCAACCTCATACTATGGTTCATAATAAAATTTTTTATGAACCATGCATCTTCAGCAACTTGTGGAATCCATTTAGTCTCTTCATACCAATCATCTGTAATTTTTGGTGAACAAATGCTCTTTAAAGCAAGATTAAGGGTGTGAACCACACATGGCGTCCAAAAGATATTGGAATATTTGGCCTCAACAAGTAAACCAGCAGCTCTACAAACAGGTGCATTATCAGTTATTACTTGTACCACATTTTCATAACCAATTTCTTTGATGGATTCCATAAGAATGTTGGCAATGAAATGTTTATCTTTGTACTCGCCTTCATAATTAATTGCCTTCAAAAACATAGGGCCGCTTTCACAGGTTGCCAAAATATTGATCAATGGTCTTCTTTGAGTATCAGTCCACCCATCACTACAAACACTCACGCCTTTGTTCTTCCATGTACTCTTGTTTGGCTCCAAAGAACGCTTAATACGACTCTTCTCTTGTTGTAAAAGAGTAGTTCTTAATGCATTATAGCCTGGTGGAACATATCCTGGAAGTGTAGAAGCAAGAACATAGGAATTTCTATAGTGCGGATTTCTTGAAAGATGGAAGGATAAACCACCCGTATAAAACATTCTTGCAACTTCAGCATCACATTGATCTCTAGCCTCCTTATTAAAAGATTTTTCAACAGCTGAAACCTTTCTCTTCTTATTATCAAAAGGCATTGGAGGTCGAGAGTGATAAGCCATTGACATAGGCAAAGAACTAGTATTGGGCACAGGAAACTGCTTTTGAGATTTTGATTTTGCTTGTGTTCGTATTCAGCTGTAATCCTCTTTACTTCTGCATATATATCATTAGGAATCTTTTTGCAAGGAGCAATTCCATGCCCTGCTATCTTCAGCAAGTGAGACTTGACTCTAGTATGAGATCCATTATAATTTTTCTTACAAAAATTGCATTCAAAATCTGTGATACCTCCTCCTTTTCCTGCCTTTTGAATAATCTTGACATGCTTCCAAAGTGGAGGATCATTCTCGTGATTCTCCTCACATTTGTCTTCAAGAATCACTGTGGGACTACTACTGGAACTTGAAGCTAATTGGGATTTACTCATTTTTCTGCATCGTATGAGTCATAAATTTAATTCACAGCTAACTAATGTTAATGAGAGAGAGTCAAAAAAAAAAACTTTGATTTGAAAAGTAAAATATAACTGCAAATAAAATTATTTATAACTATGAAATGTTATAACCATACGCATAATTATTTGAAGAGTCTATGTCCTAATTTGCATATTCTAGAACAGATAAAAAATTATCATTACTTGAGCAAACCAATTAATAAGCCAATTAATATGTATCCTTGTGCCCACAAGACGAGCTACATAATGAAGATCTTGACCATAACAGTGGCATTCAGTTCATACATATTATAAGCCCATCCAAGATTGATGTAACACAGAAAGTGAATATGTAAGGTATTCCATGGTCATTTATACAGGATGAACACAAATATCAGACAGCCATAATAGCAGTGATATAGATATAACATTTTAAAACAGTTATATGTATGATAACTGCATATGTTACAGTGTTTTATGGAGACATATTATATATTATCCACTTCTTCAATTATGATTTTACATTTGGAAAGATGCTCCTGTAGACACCGGGTCCCGAGGCGGTCCAAGATCAGAATTACCCGATGATGAAAATGATACCGACTTACAGGTAAATGTGTCAAAAATGATATTTTCCTTGTTGAGATCCTCGTTTTTTTTTTATCATAAAAAATTATTATTAATTTTAATTCCAAAAATAATATTATTGGAAAATGTTATTTTGATAAAACAAAAAAAATTAATTAAATTCGTCATTTAATTGAATTGAATTGAATTAATTAATTAATTTAATTGAAAAAGGGGAATTAAATTAGTTTTTTAATTTAATTGAATAAATTAAGTAATTGATTTAATCAAAAAATGGAATTAGTTAATTAGTTAATTAAAAAAAAGAAATTTTAAAGAAAATGATTTAAGGAAAAAGAAAAAAGGTTTTTTCTAAAAAAAAAAAATAATAATAATAAAATGTGAAAAAAAAAACGTGGGAAAGTGGCTTTTAAAAGCCACTTTCCCAATTTGGGTCGCGTGATGGCAATTGCCATCACGCGACCCCCTTTGTGCTTCTTGGCAAGGTGGCCGCGCGGTGGCCACTTGGCCACCACGCGACCACCTGCCCCTCACGCGCATGTCATGCGCGCGACCCCGTGCGCTGTGCCCTTCACCGCGCGACCGTCTGCTTCTCGCGTGCGCGCGACTGTCCCCCTCCACGCGGACCTGTTTTCTATTTGACCCATCCCTTTTCTGCATTTTCAGACTGTTTTCTTCGGTCCGTTTTGACCGGCTTCCTTTCATGGTTTTATGCTAATTTGGGTTAATTAAAAATAAAGTTTTTCTGTCCCTTTCCTCTTTGATCAGAGACCAGGAAAATAAAATAGGAATTGAAGTTCATTTTCGGGGAGAGCTGCTTTTTTTCATTCAAGAAAAAATAACATTTTCTCTCAACCAACAAGAACAGCAGCCAAGCAAAGAGTCACAGAAAATCCTTCTTTTTTATTTTTCTTCAAGAACATTTAATTTTTGGATGATTTTGAGCTTGGAAAATCAATTTCTTTTGCTCAAAACTACCATCAAAATATTTTCTTGACTTAAATTTGTTCAAAAATATCAACTTTTATATTTTTTTCAAAGATTTATCACCAAAAATCTGCAAGGGGAACGGATTGAGACATCCTATTTCCGATCTAAAAATTCTGAGGGTAAACACTTTGGACCCGTCCTCATTTTATTTATTTATTTATTTTTTGCTCATCCTTGATTGCTGTTAATATTAGTTTCTATCACCATTTTCATATTTCACCATCATTTTGCTAGTTCCTTTTTATTGTTGCAGTTATGAGCTTTTCCCTTTATTGTCATTTTCACCAATCTTTTTTATCACTGTCACGCTTATTTCCTATTATTATTATTATTATTATTATTATTATTATCATTATTATTATTATTATCCTGTTCAACTATTATTACTTTTATCATTATTTATCCTATTATTACTACCGTTAATAATTATTTTTGTTGTTATTAATATAGTTTGTCATTAACATAGTTGTTATATATTGTTATTATTATTATTATTATTTATTAACATTCTGTTTCAACTATCTTATTATTATTATTATTATTATTATTATTATTATTATTATTATTATTATTATTATTATTATTATTATATATTTTTGTATTTTGTGTCTATTATTAATTAATCGTTGCTATTATTATATTTATTTATTTGTTATGTATCATTTCTGTTTTTATTATTATTATTATTATTATTATTATTATTATTATTCTTATTATTATTATCATTTTCTAATATTCTTGTTACTGTTGTCATTATTTTATCACTACCCTCATTTTTGCCATGACTTATTTTAATTTACCTTGCATGTAAATTATCTGGTTCATTAAATTAATTTGCCCAATATTTATTTCGTCTTTACTCGATTAATTTTTAGAATTATTACTAATATTTTTTATATTATTTTCTGTCTGAGATTTAACTTGAGTCGGGTTATTTGAGCATCCCCGCGACTCCCCGGATGGATCGCAACGCATGGAGGGTCACATCGGTTCGGTGAGATCTCTCTAATTCCCTATCGTTTTGTTGTGTTTATCTGTAAATAATTATTTTATTTATGCACGCGTGAGATAAAAAGTCACAAAAATACTTTTACAATTAAATTGAGTTTTTCACTAATAAAATTGGGACCAATGTCCCTTGTTTTAGCCTAACAATAAAAATATCACAATTAAAACGAAGAGTCAATTTTCTCCAAAATGGGATCACTCATCTCGGTTTTCATTCAAACAATCAAAACGACTCTTCGAACCCTCTTGAAGTTAACACGAAGGAACCAATGTTCCTAAATTTCGAACAAGTGCGAAGGAACCAATGTTCCTAAAATAACGTCCCGATTTATGTATGTCTTTTTATTTCATTTTTGGGTGAGTGTTTAAATTTATGTTCTTTCATTCTGGGCCCTTGTAATTAATTTTGGGGCAACTTTATTTATTTTGGGGGATTGTATTATGTCCCCATTTATGTCTCTAATCTTCTTTTATTGGGGTTGTATTCTGCCCCTATTTCCTGTGTAATTGTGTGTTTGGGTGTTTACCGCTTTCATTTATCGCTTTCTTTTACTGCTTTATTTATTGCTTTCCTTTATCGCTTTTTGAGTGCTTGCAATGCGCTATTTAATTTAAAATGCATCGATCGCGTGAGATGAGAGGTATAATTTTAAGAAGTTAAGAACCCATTTATAATTAACCAAGGCATAAATAAGAGGGAAGTCCCGAATACCGTATCTCTGGTTTAGACCAATAGAGGTGAGAAACCTTTTCCCAATTTCACGCAAATTGGGTGGCGACTCCAAATACCTCAAAGGTGCCTTTAGGCGTCAATAGGCTAGGTTGTTCTCCCCAATGTTCTATTGGGAGGAATACACCGATGATGTCTCATGGCGCCCATGATCGAAAGACGCGAACCTTCATACCTCGAATCCCAAAGCGGATTCAAAGCGAGGGCCCTTGCTGGGTGGTCCGGGTTCGGCGCGCGTCACAGCTCCTCAATTTATAAAAGCAAAAGAAAAAAATAGGAACACAGAGGACATTCAACAAAGTAATAATGGATTTTAACTATTTAAGAATTCCATTCTGAGAGGCAGAATAGTAAAAATTGATATAAGAACAGGCCAGAAAAATATCCGAAGCATTATAAGGCAGACACATGTAAGAGCTGTACATATTTTACAATGTGTTTTGTAGCCATATACAACATAAAAACAATAAAATAATCAGAATAATAGAACAGTAGAAAAAAGTAAAATAATTAGTTTGAAAAGTAAAAAACATAAACATCATAAAAACAAAAGGAAATGAAGAAACGTACAAAAAGCCAAAAAAGTTACAAAAACAGAGCTATATTAACATAACTAATAGCTTAAAAAGTGCAAAAAGACAATAAGTAAAACTTTTGCAGTAAGAAAAACCAATGGGTAACATATGAAAAGGAAAAAGGATAAGGTAACGATAAGGTTGATATTACAATAAGTAAAACTTTTACTGTGAAAGTAGAAACAAAGTGGGCAGAAGAAAAACCTGATTCGTGAGATCGACTGTGCAGAAACAAATCCAAATTCGTGAAATTGAGAGAAATCGAGAGAAGGAAACCGAGTGTAAACCGAGATCGCTGATGCAGATGGATTGGACGAGATCGAGATGGAGCAGGAGCAAGAGAATAAGAGATGCTGTGTTGATTATTTCAAGAAATATAATTGAAGATGCTGTCGATTTGCTGCTCCAAGTGAGGTTTGAATATAACTCTTCCATTTTAGTGTTTAATTTCTTCCATATCTCTAAAAATTTTGAGTCGATTGAACTTCCCGTATCTTGGGGTTAATTACTTCGGTGGTCACTGAACTTTAAGGGTTGTAACGATTTGGTCACTGAACTTCAATTTGTAACAATAAAATAATACATCTATTATTTTGTAACGAAAAAATCAAAATGATCGGAAATGTCAACCGGCACATGACCTATTAGCAGAATGAACGTTAGATTTTTTGCCACGTCGGATCTGACATGGATCTGACGTGGCTTTATGGTTAAAAAAAATCAATTTTCACTGTCTTCAAGCAGCTCCCGTTTGCCCCCGAAACCGGATTTCCGATCATTTTGATTTTTTCGTTACAAAATAATAGATGTATTATTTTATTGTTACAAATTGAAGTTTAGTGACCAAATTGTTACAACCCTTAAAGTTCAGTGACCATCGAAATAATTAACCCCCGTATCTTGTTTCTTGGATGCGCGTATCTTACTCCTCAAATACGCGTATCCCCAATGGCAATCACGTATCCAATTTCTCACTTTCGTACGGTACGCGTATTTGACCGTATCCTACGTGTATCGTATCGGACACCGTATCCGATACGGGATACTATACTCTGCTGCCGTATCGGTGCTTCATAGACCTGTGGGTAATACCTCTGTGTATGTGTAAAGTTTATGTTTGTTGATCTTTGATACGTGTGAATTTAGAAAGATAAGAAAAGAAGAGAAGAGAAGGATAAGAGACAAGGGAAAATATCTGTAATATTTTCTTCTCCCCAAAATTCAACAGAAAAGTGACTATTTATAATAGTCCTACAGTTGGAAATAAACAAACAAAGCTAACAATTAGGAAGCACAAATGTAACACCCCAAACCCATACGTAGGCGAATCCATCCATGAGGGAGTAGGAAGCCGTATGAGTAGGTGTGTTACCGAACATAAGCGATTTGAAGCATATAAAAATATGGAAGAATTTAAAAACTTGAGGAGTAAAACTGAACATACATATTTCACAACGCACGTAAACCAAGCAGAAACATTTAGATGTGTAAGTTTACCACCATACAACAGAAGTTATAGACAGAAGATAAAATAGAGGAAGTTCTCAATAACTAATATTTACATAAGTATCTTTACATGCTATTACATACACATTTTATACAGAATTACAAAATCCTGATAAAGAAGTTGGACAAAATCCAAAACTCCTAGCTCCTATGTGGCCAACCCTTGCAGATGTGAGACTCGAACCGGACCAGACCTGCCACCTGCACGGGAAAAAGAACCCGTGCTAAGCGATAACGCTTAGTGGGGAGAACAAACATAATAATATGGACGACCATTCACAATGGTCGTTGAGGCATAACACACACAAATCTCATGCACACCTAGTTCTTACCGAGAAATATATATGCTTACATATAATAGCTGTGCATTCAAATGTTTCTAATCATATTCATATACTTATATGTGCGATACAGACCAAATCAACATCACCATACAAGATGTAGGTATATTCATGCATAACTACATATAAATTCACATGCGTGCACCTACCTATACATTACATGCCAGTATCATTATATTTATATACTAATACTTGTATCGTCATACCAGTACAGGTCCTCATATGCATACATTTACCGAACACGTTGGGGAATCAGGCTTTTGAAAGTACGTCATGTATAGATACAGAACAACTTAATCATGCAATTATCCCGCCGAAATAACCATATACCAGTCCCGAAACTAGTACTCTAACTGTTCACACCATATTGCCCACAAATTCCTAAGCAAAACTCACTAGAGTCTACTCATACCACAATCATACTACAACACATATATACTAACTGAGAGCATAGGTACATAATCACAATACCATCACACTTCCGTTGCGCAACATTAATCTTTAACATAAGCAACTATACGATATTGCATTCCAATCACGGTGTTTAAGAGAGCCAATAAATCTGCACTTATTAATTCACATATTTATAATCATAACTGATCAGAACCACATGCTTATAAACACAACATAACAAATCATACACCTGCTGACTCACAATAGTGGATAACGAGTACTGAATTGTACCTTACGGGTACCAATCGAATAGAAACATCATATTTTTCCACATTTCAAAAACATTTTACTGAACAGGACCTTAAACAAGATCCATACACATACACATAATAGGGTTCGCGAGGAACCATTCGGGGACCTGATCAGGGTCCAAATCGTTCAAAGGGCGCTGTAGCTACACTTACATAGACTCTATTAGGCATGCCTAACTATCCACTAGACTGACTCTCGCAGGTCATGCGTAATACAAATCATGTTTCACATCATAGCGCATAATTTAACATATTACATTCACAAAATTCATCCAATTATATCAATATACTTCATAAAATAGTCCAAGTATAGACCTAAAAACATCACAAGTTCGGAATTCAAACATTGGAATCACAGAAGAAAACTCAATTTTGGAAACCAGGGAGTGTCGCGATCGCGACGGATGTCGCGCTCGCGACAGAGGCGACTTGGCCCCATGTCGCGATCACAGCAACCTTCGCAATCTCGTGAGGGAACTAGGGCATCTCGCTGTCACGCTCGCGACAGTGAACTGCTAACCCAAACAATTCGGCAATCGAGCTCTCTGTCGCGCTCGCGACAGAGGCTCTGCTGCACGGCTCAGCGGAGAGTTCGGACGCGTGCGAGGGCTGCTTTCATTGGGCTCTGTCGTGACCTCGCGATAGAGTCAGGAATTTCAATCCTTGCCCAGAAATTTGCAGGGCATTCCCTCTTCACAATACCCAAATCTCAAACCAACATCGAAACATCAACTTACCTCATCTCCAGCAAGCCACACATCATTGAAAATATAAAACACAACATCCATACCAAAATTCCAAATAAATGAAGCCACTAACAATGTCCATTTACACAATCTACAAAATCAGCAATATTCGTCATTCATCTCAATCGCACCCACTTAGTATGCATTCATATATATATGGTACATCATGCTTAGGTTACTCATGAAAGCAACACCTATTAATACGCATCTATATGCTATTCTTCACAGAGTTGTATCTATTATTATTTTACAAGCTAGATCACCTATCTCAATCCTACTTATAAATTTTTCCCAAAGACAACTACTTATATACCCACTTAAATACCCTAAACATGCATAAAAACTGATGGGAAAGGTACGGGATTGATCCGGGTCAACCCTGGACTTAAAAAATAGAGAAGAAAAGACTCAAAACATGTTTTTCTGTCGTGAGGTCGCGACCCTTGTCGCGCTCGCGACAGAGGCTCGCCTCAGCTACCATAGCAGACTGCTTTACAGCCCTGACTTGTGTTGCCTAAACCAACCTCTAAACCTCATTTTTAGCCAAAACTTCCTTCTTAACAAATGTTCCCTAGGATGTTAACGTTCAAATGCAACAAATTTCAGATCAAAATAACATCGAGAACTCCAGATATTATCTCCACAAGCCATACTGGTCAAACAACACAACACAAAAAGAGACACTACGGCTTTATCCAAATTTCAGGGTCTTAAAGCAAGAATTTGCCCAAGGCTATTTCTAGGACTTTTAAAGAAATAGAAGTAATGGTTCTAATGGCTTAATAATCACATGGTTCGGAGTTCTAAAACTCTACTTATGACAAAAACATTGCATAGGGGTCAGATGAGAACGAAACAGAGTTTACCCAATCATACACTTCACTTTCAATTCTCACACACCTTCAACTTAAGCCACATCATGCATTATTAATACATTTACCCAAACAAATACATGCATAAGACTCATATCGAAACACTCAATTTACTGGAGATCATATACAAATGTATATTCATAACTCAAGAAGACTTTAGGGTAAAGACAAATTAAAACTCAATTAAAGGAATCAACTCCCAAACCTCTTGTTGCACAATAGCTGTCCTCTTCAAGCTTTAATCTTCTCTTTTCCTTTACTTTGCTTCTTCTTATCACCAATCACTCTTCAATCTTACTTCCCAAGCTCCACCAAATCAATTCTAACTCACTCAAAACCAAGTGAATGAGCAAGGAAATGGGGAGGAAAGGAAAAGAAAATGGAGAATGGGGAGGAAGAGATGGCAAAAAACGTGGATTCCTCTCACCTTCACTTTGTCTTCCCTTCACACTAAATGCACACCTACCACATCCACTTGCCCACTTCCTATAGGTACACATGTCATAATCTTACAAGCCCACTTTGACTTACTCTCACATGCACCATACACCAAACACACACAAGTACCTCCTACAATAATATCTCCATGGTACCAAACCTAAGTCACACCCTAACATTTCTTATAACCCACTTTTCATCCAAGGCACCATGCTCATAAATCACTCAATAAAATCTCTTAGCCCACATACATCCTACTATCATACACTACAAGCACACCATAATAATTCCTTCACTTAACTTATTTAATTAATTTCTTAGCAAATAAATCCTTATTATCCATATTACTCATGTACAAATTACCGAATTACCCTCACTCACTCCGACTGAATAAGCACATTTCGACTAGGTCCGGTTTGGGGTGTGACAACAAAGCCATTCCACCTGGCTCAACTGCACACTAAAACAACTGAATAAAGCATGCAAAGACTAATTCAATTGGCTTATTAATCAGAACTATTGGGATAAGCCACTAAAGGCATGAACACTGTATCAATCTTGTTGTTAGATTAATGATCTTTTGCATTACTATTTTACATGGCACGTGCTGGAATCAGAATGTTTTGGGCTGACTTGTCCTGCTGCTGTGGTGGTTTTTGAGTTTTTACTTGGCAGTAGTAGTATATAATAGCCATATTCTTTATGTGATTTGGGGGTAGGTTAGTTTTGGAGTTTGGGACTTTTTATTTGCCTTTTTGATTTTGATAGCGATAAGATCATTTGGTGTTTGAATTTTCTAGGTCCTCTGCGTATTAGAAAAATGAAAAGTTAAAGGAAAGCGATATTGGTATTTGCTGGAATTTAAGATCTGTACCGTCTGACCTCATATTCTTTATCGCCAAATTACCTGTCTGCCCTTGCTTGTTGCTTGTACTGGGCTTTCTTATTGTCAAGTACTACCTTCATTTGTCGACAGCATTTTTATGTTCTCTATTCCTCACTTATTCTATTAAGGGTGCGCAAAATTTGAATCGACCCGACGAATCCAAATAATTAAATCTGAACTAGTTATTCGGATATATTTGTTCGGACAGTTCGGTTCAAGTCGAGTTTTCAAAAACCAGGTATTTTGGGTTCCGGTCTTTAAGATCCGAACCCGATCGAACTAATATATAAACTTTTTTTTTTACCCTCCCGTTGTCCACCCCTCCCTCTCTCTCTCTCTCTCTCTCTCTCCTTCTTCTCCTCGTCCTCCTTTGCTACCACCGGTCACTTGCTAGCCAATCTCTCTCGCAGATCTCTCTCTCTAAAGCATACCTCCTCTCTCTTGATCTGGTAGCATATCTCCCTCTCTCTCTCGAGATCTGCTAGCAAGTCTCTCTCTCCATCCGCTAACAGATCTCTCCCTCCACCCCCTCCGTTCTCCCAACATCAGAAGTAAACTAGAGGGGATAGAAGCGAAGCCGATCTCTTTCTTCTTTTTTCTTTTTCATTTTTTTTTTTAGATTTGGGTTTTTTTTTTTTGTTGATATGAGTTTTTTGCCTTTGTTTTGCTTTGTGATGATATTTTGCTTATATCTGGGTTTTTTTGTTGGATGTTTGCTGTTGTAGTTTACTTGTTAGATTTGCTTTGTGATGATGTTTTGCTTAGATTTGGATTTGCTATTTCTGCTTCTGCTTCAATGTTTTCTTTTATCGCTTTGGTCGGATTGATCGGTTCGGAGTTCAAAAATTTTCGGGTTGATCGGTTCAGGATCCTAGTAATAATTAGGGTCGGTTCGGATGGAGATTTTGGGTATATTTTGGGTGTCGGGTTATTCGGCTTCGGTTCGGGTTGGCCCGAACTCGACTGATGCACAACCCTATATTCTATAATACTCACTTTTTAGGCAGAGTTCTAAGGAATAAATTTCCAATAGAATATTTTAAAATTTTCAATTTTAAAAATCGTGTTTGCTTGATGCTGAAAGCTCCTGCATTTGCCAGAAATCGGCACAAAATAATACCGATTTCTGTCAAATTTCTAACAGAAATTGACACTCTCTTGTGCCTGTTTTTGGCACTCCATCAGCTGGACAGCATGGGCCCCACTCTGACATAAATCGGCACATGTATGTGCCGGTTTTTGACACTCCAAAAATTCAAATATTTTAACTGTAATCCTATTTTCTAATTTTTTTAAAAAAAACTTTTAATATATCAGTATATTTTTAATGTATACCGTAAAATTAAAAAATAAAATAAAATTATTGTCTAATACAATAGTATGCATTGAATGTGTAGTGATACACGGTCAACGGTAATGTTACTCTTTAAGCTCCACATATATATACACTTGGAGAATGAAAATATGGTCGCCCCAAAAGAAAAATTAATGCGTTTATAGCAAAGGATGAGTAAAAAAACTGAAAAATTAGTTAATCAAAAAATCGATTCGAAACTTAAGTTTTTAGTTAATCAGTTAGATATACTCGATTTTAGTTTTTATTTTTAACATTTTTGTTATTGATTTCGGTTTTTAAATACCAATAGACCGTTAACCGATTTATATTTTTGTTTTTTTACCCTAATTTTTTTTATTTCTCTTTTGAACTTATATATATAAAACAATACTTTAAAGTATTTTTAAATTATATATCATTTTTCTTAATTATATAAAATAACTTATTTATGGTAATCTATTAACCTTTATGTATATTGTTTCATATTATATATATTAGTAGGGGTGATCATACATGGGTTAATCAGTATATGAGCCAAAAAAAATTAGTTCATTAATATTGATTTTTTTAAAATACTAATTATTAATTAGTTCGTTATAATTGATTAATCAATCGATCGATTTCGATTTTTTTGACCAGTTAATCAATATTTTTCAGTTAATTAATACAATTATAAAATACATTCATTAAAAAAATTAAAATATTCAAATTACTTAAAAATGAAAATTAAAAACCAAATATAACTCAACATAACATTCAAACTACAAATATAAAATAAAAATATTCATATAATATTAAAGCTAGTTCAACGTGTAAATTTCCCGTGACAGAGCCACATTCAATACATACCCTTACTTTTAGAATTTTCTTAATTATATATGTGTGTATATATATATATATATATATATATATATATATATATATATATATATATATATGTTACTATAGTAACCTTCCTAATTGATTTTAGGTGCTTCCCATCAAATTTTAATTCAATAATAATTACATAATTTTAATTTTTTATAATAAAATTATAATATGAGCACTCACTGACCTTAAGTTCTAGCTCTGGTTCCGCCGCTATAAATTTCAAATACGTATCTTCATTTCGAGCTCATGTCTTTCTCGCTCTTCCTTGGGCAACATCTTTCACTCTCTCTTCCTCTGTTTATTTTTTTTTATTTTTTTATTTTATTTTCCTTATTCATCTCTTTTAATTAAAAAAAAAAAATCACCAAAGCAATCTTTCTTTTATATTTCTAATCTCAAGCCCCAATAATATACTGGCTCGAGAATGCAAGGAATGCCTTGATTTTCCAACAAGAGGCTCCTACCAGCAGCAAAATAGTTAAGAAGAATTGAATATGGTATATGTTAGCAGAAGACTAATTCCACTGTATCAATATCTTTATTTGATTTTGTATATTTAAATTCTATTATATCTTTACTTGTACCAGAATTAGTTAGAGAGATTTTAGCCTTAGTTATGCAGATCCTGCACCTTTTATTTGCTGTATAAATTACAATCATTGAATGTTAATAAACCACGACTTCTCCATTCATCTTCTTAATATCTTTTATGGTATCAGAGCTATTATAGCTACTGATCCTTTCTTTATTTTTTCTCTAATTTTCATCCTACCATGTCAAATACTAATGATATCAACAATAGTTCTCTAAACCCAAATACCATCTCCACCTTAATCACAATTAACACTGTTGTTCAAACTCCAATAAAGTTAACCAGCAGCAATTATCCTTCATGGAAGCTTCAGTTTCAAACCCTCCTAATTGGCTATGATCTTTATGGTTACATTGATGGCAAGAAACCTTGTCCAGCAGCGACCATCACCACCAATGTCACTTCCACTCCAAATACAGCCCATTCTTACTGGATTCGACAGGATCAATTGCTCCTCAATGCCATTGTTGGCTCTCTTTCACCCAGTATTGTTCTATTCATAGCCAATTAAACAACTTCCAAGCAAGCCTGGGACATATTAACCTCCACCTATGCTAAACCATCAAGGGGCCGCATAAAGCAAATCAAGTAACACATCAAGTCACTCACAAAAGGGTCCATGACAACAACCGACTACTTGCACACTATTAAATCAAGAGCTGATGAACTGGCCATACTGGGTTCTCCAATGGATATTGAAGATGTTACTGACATTATTTTTGCAGGTTTAAGAGATGACTATAAAGAACTTGCAAGAGCTATTCAAGCCCGTGAGGCACCTATCTCTTTCGAGGAACTTCATGAAAAATTGCTCACTTTTGATGTCTCTACAACAAAGGCTGAACCATCACACTTTCCTGCAACAGCAAATGTCGCTGCCAAACAAACAATTCGCAATTACATCAACAACAAAAATCAAAATACCCTCTCCACCAGTTCTCAATTCAATCGAAACAATAACAACAAACACAACCGCAATCCTCGACCCTATCAAGGATACTGCCAGATATGTGGTGTTCAAGGACACATTGCTAAAAGATGTCCATCATTCAAATTTATTCCCAATCAACCTGATTTCAGTAACTCTTCCCAAAACAACAAACAGGCAAACACAGCTATTTCTACCAACAACAACCAAAGTTGGCTTCTTGACAGTGGTGCGAGTCATCAGGTGACGGCTGATTTGAATAATCTTTCACTGCATTCATCATACGAAGGATCTGATGACATCATGATTGGTGATGGTACTGGCTTATCCATAAGTCACATTGGTTCTGTTTCTTTACCCTCTACCACCAAAGAGTTTCAATTAGAAAGTGTTTTATGTGTTCCTTCTATGAAGAAAAATTTAATTTCCATATCTCAATTTTGCACTTCTAATCATGTCTCTGTTGAATTTTTTCCCACAAATTTTCAAGTGAAGGATCTATGCACTAAAACTATATTGCATCAAGGATTTTCTAAGGATGGAGTGTATGAGTGGCCTAGTAGTCAGATGAACACTTCACCTATATTAGCTTTTTCTACCAATAAAACTTCTTCGTCATGTTGGCATCAACGACTGGGTCACCCTGCTTTTCCAATTCTTCAACATGTTCTTAGCTCCAATAATTTAGACTCTAATGTCTTTAAAGATGTGGTTTGCAATGCGTGTTCATGCAATAAATCTCATAAACTTCCTTTTTCTCAATCCACCGTCTCTACTTCTCATCCACTTGAAATAATTTTCTCTAATGTATGGAGTTCACCTGTGATTTCTATAGATAAGTTCAAATATTATGTTGTGTTTGTTGATCATTACACAAGATATATTTGGCTTTATCCTTTGAAAGCTAAATCTGAAGTAAAAGATGTCTTTACTCGATTCAAAACCATTGTAGAAAATCATTTTGGCCATAAAATAAAAACATTGTACACTGATAATGGTGGAGAGTTTATAGCTCTTGCATCTTTTCTTGCCAAAAATGGAATTGCCCATCATACTACACCCCCTCATACGCCTCAACACAATGGTATCTCTGAAAGACATCATAGACACATTGTAGAGACTGGACTCACACTGTTAGCTCAAGCAGCTTTACCCATAAACTTTTGGTCATATGCTTTTTCCACAGCAGTTTATTTAATAAATCGTATGCCAACCAAAACATTAAACTTACAATGCCCGTATGAGTGTATTTTTGGCCATAAACCCAATTATAACAAACTTCGTGTTTTTGGGTGTTTGTGTTACCCTTGGATTCGTCCATATTCTTCACATAAATTGCAACCTCGGTCTATACCTTGCATCTTTTTAGGATATTCACTTAATCAAAGTGCTTATCTTTGTTATCATGTTCCCACATCTAAAATATTTATTTCCCGTCATGTTCAGTTTGTGGAAAAAGTTTATCCTTTTCAGGTCTCTAATCCAGTTGCAGGTGAAATAACTCCAAACATAGCCACACAATGGAGTCCTCCAGTTTTACAACTATCTCCAACTGACAACACCACTCCATCCTTGGTGCAAAATGACTTGGTTAATGTGCATATGACTCCTTCATCTGAAACACAAGCTTCCGCTATATCACCATCTCAACAGACTCAGTCTCCTTCAAACTCAATTCATTCAGAACCAAGAGACCAGCCGTCTTATCCTAGTCACTCTATGACCACACGGTCTAAAAACAACACCAAAAAGCCTCTTCAGAAGATGAATCTCAATGCTCAAATATCTCCTAGGGGCGAAATTGAACCTACATCACTTAAACAGGCTCTCTCTGATCTTAGGTGGCGAAAATCAATGAGTGAGGAATTTGATGCTCTTGTTGGTAATGGGACATGGGATCTTGTACCACCTTCCCCAGGTCAAAACATAATTGGGACAAAATGGATTTTCAGAATTAAACGAAATTCTAATGGCTCCATTGACGGGTTCAAGGCAAGGTTGGTAGCCAAGGGCTTCGATCAACGTCTTGGGATTGATGTTAATGATACCTTCAGTCCTGTAGTGAAACCCACTACAATTCGAGTTGCTCTCAGTATAGCCATTTCCAATGGTTGGCCTCTGCGACAATTGGATGTTAATAATGCTTTTTTGCAGGGTACCCTTCATGAAGATGTTTTTATGTCTCAACCATCTGGTTTTCTTGATAGAGATTTTCCAACCTATGTGTGCAAGCTCAAGAAAGCAATCTATGGCTTGAAGCAAGCACCAAGGGCTTGGTACCATGAACTCCGTCAATTTCTCATCCAAATTGGATTTCGAAATTCCCAATCAGATACCTCTTTATTCATTTACAAGCAAGGTGACATAATTTTGTACTTGTTGGTATACGTTGATGATATTATCCTCACAGGGTCTAGTACATCAGCTCTACATGACTTTGTTCATACTCTTTCCAATCGGTTCTCTTTAAAGGATTTGGGCAATCTGTCCTATTTCCTTGGTGTCGAGGTTATTCCTAATCAACATGGTGTTATGTTGTCTCAACGACGGTACTCTATTGATCTTCTGGCTCGTACCAATATGAGTAACTCGAAGCTTGTTAGTACACCACTGCCTTCTTCAACTTCTCTCATGAAAAACTCTAGCACACCTTTGCCTGATCCAAAGGAATATCGTATGGTAGTCGGCAGCCTTCAATATTTGTTGATTACTCAACCGGAGATGGCCTATGCCGTGAACAAGTTGTCCCAATACATGCAAAATCCTATGACTGAACATTAGTCTTTAGTTAAAAGACTTTTGCGATATCTTCATGCAACCATAAGCTATGGCATACAGATTCATGTTCGGTCACCATTAACCTTGCATGCTTTTTCAGATGCTGATTAGGGTGGCAATAAGGATGATTGGTCCTCTACTTCGGCCTACATTGTATATCTTGGCCGAAATCCTGTGTCTTGGTGTTCCAAAAAGCAAAGAACTACGACCAAATCGTCGACGGAGGCAGAGTATAGAGCTGTTGCAGCAACAGCAGCTGAGGTTACATGGGTACGTCATCTTCTCAAGGAACTTCATATTCCTTTAACTACAAGACCAGTCATTTATTGTGATAATGTGGGAGCAACACAGCTCAGTGCTAATCCAGTTTTTCATTCTTGAATGAAACATCTTGCTATTGATTATTATTTTGTGAGAAATCTGGTTCAAGATGGTCTGCTTCGTGTTGCTCATGTTAGCAGTCATGATCAATTAGCAGATGTTCTAACAAAGTCCGTCACAGGCAGCAAATTCCAAGTTCTACGAGACAAGATTGGTGTCTGCCAGAGACCACCATCTTGAGGGGGAATGTTAACAGAAGACTAATTCCACTGTATCAATATCTTTATTTGATTTTGTATATTTAAATTCTATTATATCTTTACTTGTACCAGAATTAGTTAGAGAGATTTTAGCCTTAGTTATGCAGATCCTGCACCTTTTATTTGCTGTATAAATTACAATCATTGAATGTTAATAAACCACGACTTCTCCATTTATCTTCTTCATATCTTTTAGTATCAAATACAGGCTTAGCTAATTTGAAGTGCTTTGGTTTTCTTTGGTTGTAACTAGTTTTTGTTCTTTTTTTCTTTTGTTTTCTTTTGGATTGAGTTTGTATATACGTTTTTTTGGCAATAAAATTTGAAATTTATTCACCCAAAAAAACAACAGACTTGGAACCTAAAAATATTATTTGTTTGAAATCGAGAATCTGTAAGCAAAAAATAACATTTAAATATTTTCTGGTCTCTTCTGGCGTGCATCGGCTCCAGCAGCCGCCGTCGCTTTCTCTCTCTTCCACCAGCTCTATCTTGCTCTGCCATCTCCATTATCCTATTCACCATGTATTTTCTTCTATTTCTCTCACTTCCACATTCCGATAAGCTCCGGTGTCAATAGATGACACGACTTGCACCGATAAGCTCCTGGCGATGAGGCGAGTCCAATGACACCCTTCTTCCGCTGTCACTTGTTGGAATCAGTAGATCGGCGATGAAGGCATGCGCAACTTCTGGCATAGATTCCGGCCAAACTCCAACACCTTGAGGCGCGTAATCACTTCTAGAAGGTCCTGGATGCTTTATGCTTTGTTTGGGTAGTGGTGGCGTCCTTACAACGAGGCTCCGGTGACTGCCGATCTGTATTTCACTTTGAAAGATAGAGGTGAGGGAGAGACTGAGGGAAATAGGGTTTTTCAATTTTTTTATATTATATTATATATATATATATATACATATTTTTTTTTTAAATATAATTAAACTACTCGATTAATCGAAATTATCTGTTTTTTAAATTGTGAACTGAAAAATTTAAATTTCATCAACCATAAACCAAATCAATCCGTTCGATTTTAAACTGATTTTCTAGCTAATCGGTTCAATCTATTTTTTGGCTTAGCTCTATATATTAGTTCTTATGTCTTACTTGATAACTTTGAATGGCATTTTTTTATGTTTTATAATCTATATTTTAACATTTAATTTTGTCTATTTTTTTTTTTACTTAGGATTGAGTATGCTAATTAAATCCCAATAAATATTGAATCCACTTTATAATTTTAGCTATTGATTTATTGCAATAATTAACAATAAGAAGTGAAAAATAGTGAAATTAATCTTTATTTTGAATTATTAAAATTTTTAGTGGTTAAAAATATTAATTGATCAAATTGCAAAAACTGAAACTAATTAATTGATAAATTAAATTTAATAAACTCATTAATAATTTTTAATTTAAAAAAATGGGTACCAATGAGTTATCTCAAGTCTCAACCCTAATATATAGGGCTGGTTGGCTGCAAAATATTAGTTTTTGTGTTGAATTCTGAGTGGCCTAGCCAACTGGGTTACAAATATTGGGGGATATTTTTATGATTGGTGTGTTTAAAAAAATAATTAGAATTTTGGGGTGTTTCAAAATTTATTTGGATAAGTGGGGTATTTTGTCCATTTCCACAACAAATTCTTGCGGAAATGGGCAACCCACCTTTTTTTTTTTTTTTTTTTACGGGGAAAGCAGCAGCCCAATCCATTTCCGCAACAAAGTGTTGCAGAAATGGATTTAATTTTTTTTATTTTTTGTATGTTTTTTTTTATTTTTAACAGCTTCCCCATTAAATATTTTTTATTTTTAGAATTATATTATTTCATTAAAACGAAAATATTATTCAATTTTAATTATGTACATAATAAATATATTATTTTTATTTTGAATTATTTTAATTGAATAAATATTGCTAATTTTTTATTTTAATAAATTATTATTAAGCTACAATTTTTTTATCCTATTTATTGAATTGAGTAAGAAAAATATTTATTCATATTAATAAAATAAAAAATAAAATTGAATTTATATTTTTTTATTAAAAAAAATGAGGTTTTGTTTTTTTTTTGGGAAGCTCAGCTTCTCATTAAAAATAAAAAAACATAAAAAAAATAAAAAAATTAAATCCATTTCCGCAATAAAGTGTTGCAGAAATGGATTGGGTTTCCCCATAAAAAAAAAGTGGGTTGTCTATTTCCGCAAAAATTTGTTGCAGAAATAGGCAAAATATCCCAATTCTCTAAATAAGTTTTGAAACACCCCAAAACTCTAATTATTTTTTTTTAAACACTCTAATTATAAAAATGTCCCAATATTGGTCCATCCTGGACTTTTAATTTTGGTGCTGCGTGAAACGATTAATCATATTTATATATCCATACGGTACCTTTTTTAAAAAAAAAATAAATAATTGTGGAACTGCTTTCTGTTTTCACTGCTTCAATAATATAGTTTCGTTTTCTCTTTTAGATCAGAGTTATTATGTGAATTATTTAGTATACTCTTATTTAATTACGTCAATTCTCCATGCTTATTCATTGAAATAGTTTCATTCGTTATTTGTCACGATTTCCAAGTTTAACAAATTTACTTATTTAAAAGAATTAGCAGTTCACATTTTATATATTATGCAATTAATTATTTTTCCTTTTTATAATATATAATAATGAATAATTTATATTGGTTAGGAGTATATTAAAATTATGTGTTCAAATTAAATCCACTAACTCTTGTTAACTTGTATATTAAAAAAAAAAGTTTATAATAGTTACAAATAAAGGGGATATAAATGTGCCATGTGTATAAATTTTATTCGAACTTATTATTTGAATACATGTATAGTATAAAGTTAATGTAATGCATTATTTAAATTTATCCGAATAGATCCATAAAAAGATTACAGTACTTCCTTTTAAATATTTAAAAAGTTCTCATACCGAACTCTTACCTGTTTGACCTGACTGTATGTTTAATGAATTTGACACTCACATGGGGGGATTGGGAATTGTAACAAGGAAGTTTGATGCCTGGCACTAAGTACCAAAGTTGTAGCCAAACTAAAAGTCAATCAACTCCACTACATATTAAGAGATTATCCAAGTAATTGAATTAAATTTTGGTGAATTTCACTTACTCTGATTATATTTAAACAAGTAATTAAAAAAATTAATTTTAATTATAAAATTATCGTAAAAAAATCGAACGGGCACTCCAAATATTTTATGACTCAACGAAAAACAGACACATAAATAAATATATGCAACTTGTCATCATTTCATATATCAATATGACATGACACATATCTTATGTGGTTTGATGATATATCTGCCTATAAGTGAGTTTGAACTATAGTGCCGGTATAAATTATTAGTGATTTTTATTGTTATTTTGGTCAAAATAACTTTTAAGTATAATTTTTCGAAATTGAAATATTTTTACATTACAATTTTTTTTTTATTGTTATCGGTCCATTATTTTAATATAATCCCAATGACTATGGATGAAATTAATCCACTAAATACTAATGGTCACGTATTTTAATTATTGATTGATACAAGTTGTCTCTGATGTGTGGATATCATTTAAAAAAAAAAACAAATAAACCATTAACATAGGGTGGAATTGGAAATTAGTAAATATCAGTGAGAATGAGAAACAATTCCTGGGAACAGAATAGTAAGGTGAGATGAGCAGATGAGGTGTTATTTATTTCCGTACTAGAATAATAAAAAGGCAGTAAACATTAACAGAAAACAGAAAGTGAGGTAGTTGGGGTTTGTGTCTGAAAACAAAAACCCCCGCGCTTTCTTTTGGCGGTAACCCGGAAGTCAAGGACCGGTTAGATACTAAATTTAAAATTTGTAACAGATAGAGCTTCACTGTTCATTCACGAAAATCGTGCCTACAACTCATTCGTTTACTATTGCACAATATTTCTTCAACTAAATCAAACAATTATACACATTATTATTTCTCTTTTTTCTGCTTTTTAAATAAAATTAGCTCACAAACAACCAACACGATTTTTTATTTATTTTTTATAATTTTATTGGAAATTGAACATTGTTTATAGCTCCGGCGCCGGCGGTGGTGGTGGTGGTGGTGCTGTTCTTCAAATTTGAAATAACTTTCTTTCTTTGTTATAATTTCTTTTAATTGTTTTTTTGTTTTATCGGAGATTTTTTATTTTTATTTTTCAAATGTTTGAGGAAATTTAATTCATTAGTTTGATAAAAAAGAAAAATTGGAAAAACAGTTAACTAAATTAAATTAAAGAAAGGAAATGTCAGGCTCGGCGGAGACGCCGAGTTCTTCATTAACTGTTCCTTCACCGCCGGACAAAAACACGCCGCCTACGAATGCCACACCTCCGCCGCCTACTGGAAACGAAAATAATTCTAGCCTTGTTGTATCAGCTCCTCCACCGGCTAAAGCTGATAATTCACCACCGCCACCATCACCCACTCAGGAAAAATCATCACCTCCACCGCCCAATTCATCATCACCGCCGCCTTCGGATGCTTCGCCTCCCCCTCCGCCTCCTACTTCACCGCCGTCGCCACGTTCACAATCACAGCAGCCTCCTGCAGCCTCACCACCGCCACCACAATCAGATTCTTCTCCCTCACCACCGTCACGTTCCAATTCCCCTCCTCCTGCTCCGGTAAATGATGAGCCTCCTGCTTCTGGCGGATCATCTCCTCCGCCTTCTCCTCCATTGGCAACACCGCCTCCACCTACCGGATTTGCTCCTCCAACTAATTCCGCAGCTGTAAATTCTCCACCTCCACCGCTGACAGAATTTAGAGCCCCTCCGACTCCGGTTTCGGGTTCTCCGCCTAGTAGCATTCCTTCCACTGGATCGCCGCCGCGGGAATCTGCATCTGGTGGATCATCGGAAACTTCCTCCGAGACAACAAGAGCAAACGGCACCACCGCCAGAAGCGGAGAGGATACAACTGATAATACTAAGGTGGTGGTGGGAGCAGTGGTCGCCAGCGTGGTGCTAATTGCGGTGGTTGCAATCTTTTTTGTAGTGAAGAAAAGAAAGAAAAGGCAGGATTTCTACACTTCTCAATATATGCCGCCCCCAAATTTCACCGTCAAAACAGGTAAAAACTAGAGAATTAAACTTCTTTATTCAAGCATTGAGTTTTTATTTGAATTTCTTATGTGTGGATGATAATTCTTGACTTTCTATTAGAAACTGTGGTAAGAACAATTTTGAGGGTTTTCCATAATTAAATTAGTATCTTATGATTTAATAAACATATGTTTTAGCAGATGGATATTATTATGCACAGCCAGGTTTCTCTGGTCCGGTGAATTTCTCGTATGGATCGCAAGTCTCGCATTCACCGGATAGCTATGGAAGTCAAATTTACAGTGCAGAATCAGGTGTTATAAGCGGGAATAAGACTCATTTTAGCTATGAGGAAGTGATGGAAATGACAGATGGATTTGCTAAGCAAAATATTATAGGTGAAGGTGGTTTTGGATGTGTTTTTAAAGGGCATGTATCAGATGGAAGAACAGTTGCTGTTAAACAGCTTAAGGCAGGTAGCGGACAGGGTGACCGTGAATTTAGGGCTGAAGTTGAGATTATAAGCCGTGTTCATCATCGCCATTTGGTGACCTTGGTTGGATATTGTATCAGTGATCGCCAACGGTTGCTCCTTTACGAGTTTGTTCCTAATAAAACTCTTGAGCATCATTTACATGGTAAGGTGATTTTCTTATTTTCTTATTGTTGTTTTGTTTTGTTTTCTCTTGTGTATGCTAACAGTTATGTTCTTATGCTATTGCTTTGTTGATGATTCGCACAAACAGGGAAAGGAATGCCAGTGTTGGATTGGTCTAAAAGACTCAAAATCGCTATTGGTTCTGCTAAGGGTTTGGCGTATTTACACGAAGATTGTAAGTACTCTTTTGTGCATTTCAGCATTTGTTAATATAGACATTGAAGTCTTATGTTCCTTGTTTGACAAACATGTAAAACAGAAAGATGATATATTTATATGTGAACCATTTGTAGGCAATCCAAAGATCATTCACAGAGACATTAAGTCAGCAAACATTCTGTTGGATGATAACTTTGAAGCACAGGCAAGAACTTATAGTGCTAATCAACAAGATTTCACTTCACTAACTATAAATATTTTAGTCCAGCATTTTGATTTGAGAGCTGCTTCAATTTTCAGGTTGCAGATTTTGGGCTTGCCAGACTCAATGATTCGACTCAGACTCACGTATCGACACGAGTGATGGGCACATTTGGGTAGGTTTCGATAAACACTAGGACAAATAATGCAAGAATTATTAGTTGACTTTCAACTTGGTTTTCAGGTACCTGGCACCTGAATATGCGTCTAGTGGAAAGTTGACTGATAGGTCCGATGTATATTCATTTGGAGTTGTACTTCTTGAGCTTATTACTGGACGTAAACCTGTCGATCCAAGTCAGCCTTTGGGGGATGAAAGTCTCGTTGAATGGGTATGAATGAGTATTTAAAGTATATATTGGATTCTACTTATTTGTCCTTATAAGTCTTGTCAATAGTCAGGGCCTTAGTTGGCCTGTAACTGATGTTTATTGACAATGGCAGGCTCGACCACACCTCATTCATGCCATTGAATCTGGTGATATCAGTGAAATAATTGATCCTAGGCTCGAAAAACATTATGTGGAGAGTGAAATGTTCAGAATGATCGAGACAGCAGCTGCTTGTGTCCGCCATAATGCTCCAAAGAGGCCCCGGATGGCGCAGGTAATAATTAACATAGTCAAACTCTCATTTCCTTATTCATTTGATTTTATCAATGTAATCAATCAAATTGAATAAAATGCCCAACGAAATCAGGTCGTGCGAGCATTAGACAGTGATGAATTATCTGATCTTACAAATGGTGTGAAGTATGGGCAAAGTACTGCATATGATTCTGGTCAGTACAATCAGGACATCATGAAATTTAGAAAGATGGCATTTAGTAGTAATAGCGGCTCAGATTTTGACTCGATGAGTGGAGAATACACTACGAGAGAGGTATCAAACGGACCAACAGTTTCAAGTTTCACCAGTAGAGAGTTAGAAACTCAAGCCATGAGAGACAGTGTAGAAAAGAGATTTGGAGGATCTGAAGGCAGCTTAGGAAGCCAACGAAAGACATAAAGCAGGCTTGGCAACACCATTAATGTACTATTACTATTTTACATATGGAGCAGCAGCAGCAGCACCACCACCAACACCAAAGGCCATTGCTGAAAGAACTTGGACTTGACTCATTTGCTTAACAAGTGTGGAGTTGTTTTTTTTTTTTTAATTTTTTTCGCTGAAATTTCACTACATTGTTAGTTTCATCAGATGGGCAACAGAGTCGCAAGCTACGACTCTAAATTGAGAATTTTATGTATTTATTATCTGATTGCCAATGTCTATAGAATCGGCAGTAATGGAAAGTTTATATCAGAGCAAAGATAGATTCAGTTTTGGGTGCATATGAATTTCTTGTGAGAAACTTTGGATTAATTATTGTATTTACTTGTATCAGTAATCATTTATTCTGAGTTTATTTATCCTTCACACCTTATTGTAGAAGGTTAATATTCTTAAAATATGCACTTCCTGGAGAAATTATACTGAAGAGATAAGAAGAGACTGCAAGGAATAAAACATGAAAAGTATTTCTGATATAAGATTTCCTTAATCTTGTTTTTCAATGGCAGTGAAGCAAGAAAGGCTATATACAGAATCTCTGTTGATGAAAATCTGCTCATAAGAGGCCAAGTTGAAGAGGAAATAAAATTTCTGTGTGGGTTACACAAGGAGTTTCGACATTATTTACAACTAGAATTATATTTGGATTTTACAGCTATTGGAGTAGATTTCTATTTGTAAGGAAACCTTGACTAAGAGCAAATAAATGGAGGAGCTATTCTCCAAATTTCCTACTTTAACTCTTCATTTTCCAGAAATGCAACACTAACCTATATTGAAGATTCTGTAGTGTGAACTTTCTACCCTCTCAGCTTCAGCAATGATTCTCTCAATCTTCTTGGTTGAACGTCCTTCAAAATAGCCTGTAGAAGCAACACAGTATAAGTATATGCTTGAAAGAATCAGCTACAGATAGCACTAAAGGAGAGAGGATATATTAGCATTAGCTGTTGTATATATGTAGCCTTGTAAAATCTCACCTCAACCTTGAGAATGGTCAGGACCAGGCCATCAAATGTAGTCATATTAGCATCAACAACTTGAAGCCCTTGTGAGTGTATAGCATCCATCAGCCTCCCAAACCCTCCTCTGCTCTTCTCTCGGAAGAGCTTAATCAGGAATTCTCTTTTGCCAATCTGATTTACTTCTACTTGCACCTAAGACAAGAAGAAATGCCAAATTTTATTAGACCATCTAACCAACATTGTCAAAACTGAATGAATCATCACTTCTTGTTGGTTTATACCTCAATTTTTTCCTTTTCATCAAAACTATTAGCATCTTGGTTAATCTCATTAGGAGGCAAGTGGTTTCTTTTCATGATTGATGCCTCTGACTCTGAAATCAGTAGTTCTGTGCCGTTCTTTCTGCATTCCTCTTTTTCAATTTCCTTCAGCTCATCCTGAAGCTCCTTAATCTTCATCTCCAACTCAGCAATATAATCGACAGCATCCTCGAGAATAGCAGCTTTATTCATCTATTCAATAATAAAAATATTTCAAAGGAGACATAATTGTTCAGAAAAATAGAGATTGGGAGAAAGAAATCTTATTGAAGCTGACGGAACAATTTTAACCTTGGATATCTTGGGGACTAGAGCACGCAAAGTGAAAAGTCCATCATTAATCCTGTTCCTTCTGTTCCTCTCAGTAACAAGATTCTTAGATCGGCATTCAGATTTCTGGCTAACTTTAGCAACCTCTTTACCGCAATCTGGAAATAGACCTGCTTGGTGCTTCGATAAGTTTTCATCATACTTGAATTTTCTTGTGCCAGAGGGTTTTTCAACTGACTGCTTCAAAATCCCATCCTGTAGCAAGTAACCAGAACACGAATCGAATGATGGATGATCATAGGTAAGACTTGACACAGTGGAAGATCCATCAAAACTGGAATGGGCATTGGATTGGTTTAATGTGTAAAGAATCTGTGCTGCAGGAAGCAAACTTAGCAAATGACTCGCAGTATGCAAGTTCTGCTCAGGAAATGGATCAAGGCAGCACTCACTGAGGCTGGAGTGGCCATGTGCAAACATGCCCTCTTGCTTTAGGACATTAAACTGAGCGGTAATAAAGTCTATAATCTTCTGATCTTTTGCTATCTGAGTATAAAATGGACAAGTTGTTGAATGACTAGAGCATAACTTAATAATCATATTATTAAATTTTTCAATATTTCAAGCTAAAAACCTACATCTTTTGCAGCAAAAAGCTCAACAAGGCCACCAAGTACTGGGATTAGGACTCTAGTGCCAAAAGGTTCCTGCCAAATTCATTAATTGATTAAAACTTTCTCTTCTGGTTTCTGATAAATAAAATCATTATTATAAATCAAAACTACAGAACCACAAAAGATGAGAGGGTCATCTTCTTATTTGATCAATGTTCCAATCAGGAAAGCAAATGGGATTAAAAACTGTTTTCAAGTTGAAAGAATCAAACAATAAATGAACTCACAGAAGAGGAATTGGAGTCAGGAGCAGAGGCATTAATCCATTTTGCTTGAGTTGAAGTCACCACTTCTCCATGAATCCTGCTTCCAGTTTCACCAATCAGATTAAACAATCAAAACACCAACAAATTTGACTCAGATTGAGAGAGAGAGAGTACCCAGAATATAAAGGCATGGCAGAAGGGAAACAAGCAAGAGCTTCACAAGCTTTAGAGCTGATTCTATGCTTAAAGTGCAAATCCCTGCAAAGAGGAACCGATTGATTAATCTCCTCCTCTCTTTTCCTTTTCACTTTACCACCGCCGCAACAGCAACCCAACCACTCAATAAACCTACCAAGAAACATCCAAACAATGAGAACAATCCAAAAAAAAAGAAGAAGAAGAAGAATAAAAGCTCAAATTCAGCTAAAATGCAACCTTGAAGGATCATCCCCCAACTTCCAAACAACACAGTAATCCCAATTCTTAGAACCAACAAAAGGTCTAAGCAACTCCACAGCTCTGTCCAATCCTTTCATGTCTCCTCCTGTTAAACCATTAATATCTGAAAGAAAAAGTGAGAATGTGACAAAGATAACGAATTAAGTTACTTTTTTCAGTTATAAGAAATGGGTAAAAAAGAAAGAAACAGAATCATACAAATCAGAGGAGCAAATCTGTGACAGAGAGGAATCTGATTTAGCTGCAGAGTCAGTTTTTTTTCCTTTCTTTTTTTGACTGACAAAGAAAATTATGATTATTGCATAGAGAAGAAAACTGCTTTATAGTGAAAAGTACCCGTAACTACTGCTACTTAATCAATCCAAGAATTTATATTTTTGGAAGAACAAAGGAATGTTCGTGTTTCATTTAATGCATTTCTGAATTTTGATGACTCCCCTCTTTTAATTTTTTTAAATTTTATAAATAAAATCATGCATGAAGATGTAATAAAAAAGAAATATCTTATATCTTTTTTTTTTTTCCTTGCGATAAGTCTCGGCTTAGGTCGCTTACTGAAAATAAAGCTCCGACTCTAAATTTTAAATGGCTGTATATACGACAATTGAATTCACGATCTCACCTCAGAAAATTATTTTACCAAGAACTTCAGGATTATCTAAATCTTTGGTGGCTCTACTTTTTTAACTTATTTATTTGTTGAGGGCCCGAATAAATGTTATAAATGCATATAATAATAATAATTTATGGCATTTGATGAGACTCCATACAATTGAATATAAGCTTATAAAAGTCTATTATTGATTGAAATAACGTCTAGCAATTATAATTGTGTTTTGGATGATGATAACATTCACACACGAGTTGACATAGAAAATTGGAAAGTACAAATTGAATATTTATATATTGAGAGACATTATATCAGTATTATTTGCAAAGTTGTAAGATTTATAATGGCAAATTATTTTTAAAGTGGTAAAATTTTTAGTTCACGTTTACTATAGAAGACATAAAATTATTCGTTTATAATTCAATAATTAAGTTAATAGCTTCTCGACTATAATATTATATAGCGACTCCAAGAGAACATTCCAGCGGTAAATGTTGGTCCGCTCTCCTGTACTCCATATATATATATATAAAAAAAATATAATATTATATAGCATATAAATGATATAGTGTAAAACAGATGCATACAAGTTAAAAAGTGAAGGAAATCATGTGAAAAAATGAATAAAATATTTAATAAATAGGAAATTTATATGAAATGATAGAAGGAGAAGGAGAGGGACCATAGTAATATTAGGTAAAAGAATAATATTTTTGGACGGTTAAAGTATATAATTTTCCATTTTTATACAAACAGTACAATCATCGAACCCCCGTACACTAGGACCATCTAACAGAAACCCACTGCTTCTTTTCTTTTTTCTTTTTTATAAAAATATTCCTTTATTATTATTATGGCTTGGAGCTTAAGCAACCCAAAATGTAATTTCCTCGAGAAAGAAACAATTGCCCCAAAATGCTTGGGTCGGGCCAAAAGTTTATTAGTAACCCAAATAATAACTGGACTTCTTGGGTTATGGTGGGCTAGCTTTGTTTCTCCATCCGGAAATTTCTTGCAAACACGTGTACGTGTACCTAATTGCCTTGGTATATATTAGATCTTATATCTGATTATGGTTTCAGATATCCATTCGGCTCAGTTCAGTCTATTCGTAAAATTTACGGATTTAAACATGTACTTTATTATGAAAGTACAGTTCGGTTTAAATCCAAAATTCACTTATTAAATGATGAGTTTGAACTTTGCATATAAATTGTGGACTTAATTCAAACTGATCTGATCATCTAAAACATGTAAAAATGCCAAAAAAATTATAATAAATATCAAAATTTATAATTTCTTAACTTATTAAACCATTTTTATGGTATACTTATAACTATAAATTTAAATGTGGTAAATGAATGGTTTTAAAGTTGCTCTTAATTTATTACAGACAAATTCAACGATCGGGGTCATAAATTTTAAGAAGTTAATTGAAGTGATATAAAACTACTTGAGTTTCAAACTTTCAAGGATAAATACCATCTTCATGTAACTTTTTGAACATTTTTAAACTTTTAATACAATTTAATTTGTTTTAATTTAATTTTTTTTTTTCAATTTAATTTTTTTAATGAAAGTTGACTTGTTTAAAACGAATTAAATTTAAAGTTGTATATTAAATAACTCAATTTTATCTTAAATTAAAATTTAATTAATATAATTTTTTAATTCACGTAAAAATAACAAAAATGACACATAAACTGAAATGAATGGAACAAAATGTTAGCATTTTTATTACTTAACCCCATCATGGATCGTATGATTGAAAGAAGAAAGTAATAAAATCAACCCTAAAGTAATTATACATTTCAAGTTACACATTGAAATCTAGAAAATGAAAAAAAAGAAAAAAGAAAAAGCTTAATACATCAGCACCCTCAAGTTGTAAACTTCGATCAGTTTATCCCTTACACTTTTCGAAAAACCATTTAGTTTCGAAATTCATAAGAGCTGTTGATATATAAAGCCTTAAACAAATTAAAAGGAAAAAATTAAGCAAGCAAGTAGAAAAGAAGAAGAAGGCATAGTTAATTAAACCACTAATGATCTTAGGGACCATGCTTTAGATGGCCACCATCAACAACATAACTTTCACCTTTAACGTGGCCACTGTTAATGTGTTCTGGGTAAATTGGCTTGCTATGAACACCACCAACTCTTCCATCTCCAATTCCTGCTGGTCTGCTTGTCGGAAATCCTTTTTCAAATCCAAATTCAAGGTCACTTTCTCTTTCTCTTCCTCTCTCTTTTGGCCGAAAATTAGGGTTTTGCTGCTTATTCGGGTTTTGCTGTTTACTACTATGTTTATTGCCTTGGGAACGCCTATTGCATAGTCTCCCAAGGCAACAAGCAATCCCTGATATTACAATAATCACAGCGAGAACTATAAAAACTGTCCCAAATGACCCATTTGAGTGGGAATGGGACACCGCCGGTGGTTGACCGGAGATGGTGTTTGGGTAAATAACCACCGGCTGTTGTTGCGGTTGTGCTTGTGTTGACATAGACATATCTGTCTTGTTTGGTTGATGGGAAAATGTGTTTGCGTTTGGGGTTTGAGTTTAGTATATGAGTATGCAAAATTTAATTCTTTGAGTGTAAACTAAGAGAGAGGAGTAAGGTGGATTTTCTTGTTACAAGCAAGAAATTGCCTAATAATGAGGTTATGTATAAATTTTTTTTAAGGTGAAAGAAAGAACCGAATTCGAGAGCTTTTGTACTTTTAATTGAGTCTCGGTAATTGGGTGGTGGATAATTTTGAATTTTTGATTTTAAATGGGTATGTATATAGCTTTTAATATTCAATAAAGGGAACAATTTTCTTTAATAAAGAAATAAATACTACTATAACTAAAGATATTCTTTGTGTTCTTTCCCACCACGTAAAAGTCTTACTTAGGCGATTTGCTTTGTAATTAGAGAAAGTAAGATATTAGAGTCTTTAGATAGACACAATCTCAAAGGCCTGTAGAGGAAAAAAAGAAAAAGTATTCTTCTCCAATTAATTTCCCTTTCAAGTTTCCATCAATCATTATTATTTTAGGGTTTTTGTGCAATTAATAACTTAGCTAATATGTTACATATATATATACTCCTAGAGCTAATTCAATTGGAGAAATTATATTCCTAGAGCTAATATAGAAATGCATATAATAATTATAGGAAAATTTGATGACTAAATTATAGGAATATATTCCTATTGTGCTTGAACCCGGAACTTCTAATTATATTGGAATAATATCGTTTACTGGTGGAAGAAGAAATTTTTATTCTATTCAAAAACAATTTATTTCCTATGATGTATATGACATGAAATGAATTCAATTTCATTAGATGCAAATAATTTTATCATGTTTAACCTTTTAATTAGGTCTCTTGCAAGCTCATTTCACAATGATTTCTATGGAATATATATATATATATGAATATCTAATTCCATTTGCTAATGCAAGGGTTAAGCATACACTCTTTTAGGGTTTTAACACACTAGCCAAGAATCATTTAAATGAAATTAAAGAATTCATAATTAATAAAAAAGGAAGATTTTTGGTCCAAGTTGCAGTCAAGCAGAAACTTTAGAAAGACAAAAAAGATAAATATCGATTCAATGTTGGGATTTGTAATATTTGCAATTGCATCGATATTTACGAGCAACAATTTATGCGTTTAATGGGGTCGGTGTGTTTTGTGGCTCATCCCATCTATGTTTAATTGTCATTTTTATTCTGCTTTTTGCCACACAAGGACACAATCTTGCAAATTAATCTGAAATAAAATTAAATATAATACTCTATCTGTCTTTGATAAATTAAAGATTTGTTAGAAAAAATTTATTTCATTTAAAATGTTAGTATTTTATAAAATTAAGACGTCATTTATTATATATTTTTTAATTTTAATCTCTTATTAGTATCAACATTACATTAATATATCTTCTTTAATCTCTTGTTAGTATCAACATTAAAGCCAATCAATTATATTATTTCATATTTCATAAATTTCATTTAAAATATAAATTTTTTTCTAGTAATAACAATTTAGTGTCAGCATATGCTTGATAGGCCACCTGTCCATGACTATACTCTTTATTCCTTTCTTTGTGTAGTTGAAGTTCTGTTAGATTGGCCTAGGCTTAATTTAGTCTAATTTTTGGATTATAATAATAAAATACCACAATTTAATTGAAAGGTTCTTTTGACAGGCTGGTTTAAGTGATACCTTACCCAAAAACAATTGCATACATTTACTGTTAAGAAAATTCTCAAGCCGTAATTTGAAAAAAATAAAATAAAAACTCTCAAGTCATCAGGCTTAGTCCGACTCAATGAATATTGGACATTTTATTAATGCTCACAGTCAGACTCAATCTATTATGAATTTGGTTTGAGTGAGCCTATGTTGGACTCAACCATATTGAAACTAACCTATGGTAACATATACGATCTTGACGTATATAATACGAACTAATTCAACATATATTGAATTGCTACCTATACATGCTAATTATCACTTCACTTATTTTTCAATCAATTCTATTAATTTATTTCTATAAATTTTGCCTAGACCAAACTTTTTAACCATGCCTTTCTAATGATTGGGCTTTTAATAAATTTAAGCAAAATATATGCAATAAAAAAGAAATATAAATTTTTAATGACATGAGAGAGCTTGGTGACAGACAAGTACTTGAAGCATATATGATTTTCTCTAGCACTTAAGCCTAACTATCCTTATTTTATGTTAGCACTATAATTATTATACACTAGTTTTGATATTTAAGTGGACAATTAAATACTGACCTAAAGATTTAATGATTGAAAGTTGCACCATACTTACCATATACATATTATTCAAATTTATTTTGGATTTGGAATATGAAAAGTAGAATTCTTTAGGGGCTGTTTAGTTCTGGAAAATTTTCCAGTTTTCCAGAAAATTACTCCAAGAAAATTAGAAAATGGAAAATACTGTTTAGTTGTAATATTTTTCAATTTAGAAAATTAGAAAACTATTTTCTAAATTTTTCAAAATTAAACTATTGTATGGAAAACACAAAAAATATGTTTTCTTATTTTTCCTTTATTAAAAGAAAGTTCAAATTTAACTATACTACCTTTTTTTTCTAATTTATAAAAAAGAAAGTTAATACAAATTTAATACAACAATTCATCTCTTACTGCAACAACAAATTTAATTTAGAAACTTATTTTATTTTATTATGATTATTAAAAGGAAACTATAATTATCGTTTTCATTTTGTAAAAAATTTTAAAAATTTATTTGATTAACTGAATTTTATTATTTAAGTTCACTTATAGCTTGTTTAAAACTTTCATAAATACTTGTTAGTATTTTAAGCATTGATTAATTTAAATATTTATTTATCAATACCTAAAATATTATTAACATAAATAACAATTATTGTAATTATATTAATAGAATATACAGAATATTAAAAAAAAATGTAAAGGAAATGGAAAATGAAAATACAGATAAAATAAGAGAAGCAAACATAATTTTCATTTTCTAATATTTTATTTTGGAAAATGACAAAACGGAAAATTAAGAAATGAAAATGAAAACTGAAAAAGGAAAATGTAAAATATTTTCTTGAACTAAACAACCCCTTATCGTTTCTAAAGAAATACTAGTTTGTAACGTGCATATTTATTTATTTTCGATAGAGGGGAATTAAGCTTTTTATTATTTATTCATAGAACCTCAAAAGTTTGGTACTAGGCATATAATTATTAGATAAAAGATGAGACCATGGGAATATTATTAGTTGGCAAAATTTGATTTGAGTCATAATCTAATTCGATCGGATTAAATCCATTTATGACATGTAAAATTTGAACTATTTCCTATTCAATCCATTTTATTAGGTCCAATCACATTCAATTGCAACCGTTTGCCACCCCCAAACAATAATATCATACTGCAGTGCAGAAATAATATTATATCCAATTAATGTTGTATGTGGATTAATTCCGAAATGAATGTAAGGAATTCCTATTAACAGTTTACGTATTCTTTCCTATCAATTTAATATATTTGTTAAAAATATTTGTTCCTTTCGTAGTCCAAAATGGAGTTGAACTTTTACTTAGTAAATCACTTGTTAATTTGGTCTTTTTTCTAAATATATATATATATATATATATATTTATATTTGTTATATCATAGTGTATATATCATTTTTATTGACAGACCTATAATTTTTTCTTTTTATTCTGTGATAATTTTTGAGAGTTGCAGTATAGATGTATGTAAAATTAAGGGCTCGCTTTACTTTGTATTTCTAAATCCCTCATCGCTTGATTTCCCAAGTAGCAATCTCGACGCATGGTATAAATAAAGGAAGTAAAAGCTAAGTGGGGCATACCTTTCTCGGCCGGCCTTTTGGCTAAGATCAAGTGTAGTATCTGTTCTTATCAGTTTAATATCTGATACGTGGGCTATTGGCCCACATGATATTAAATAACAGTAGCTTACCACTGCAGCTCTCGAGTGTCGCCCCTGCGTTGCACTGCTGCAGGGGCCTGGCGCATCCCTTCAATATTAGTTATAAAAGTAATTTTTGCCTGGTTTGTTTATAATATTTTTAATATTTTTGAACCTTTTTCTCTTAAATAAGTGTCTTAAAATGAAATGATTAATGATTTGAAATAAATGTTATCTAATATACTAATTATTATGTTTCATAATCAATATTGATTATGTATTGCTGTGTTTGATTTTCAGATCATCTGAACTTAAAAGATGTTGATAATTATTTAAGTTATTAAAGTTTGACACCCACTAATTTAATCATTCTCCCCATATAAGTGATGACAGAATTGAGCTATTAATGCTAAAAATTTAAGTTAATGTTAAATGTATATATTTATTTATGAATCCAGTCAATATAAATAAAATAAGAGTTTTTATTTATACTGGTTTGGACATGTTATATCGACCAAAAAAAAAAGTGCTTAATTAATTGTGGAAGTAAAGAAAAAGGGAGGCCTGAAATAACATGGAGAGAAACAAGGTCCAATGATTAACAATTAATTAACATTTGAGATTAATGATTATGGTGTTGGACAAAGGGAATTGACTAAAAAAAAAAAATTCAAATAGCTGAATCTATTTATTATGAAATTAATTAAGGTTTAATTATAAGTTGTTATATAAATAAAAACTTAATGGTAAAAAATCATTTACTCGGTATAATTTACTGATTAATTATATGCGTTGATTAAAATTAAAAAGTTATATAACTTTAAAGTGTGTATAGATATTTTTAAGGATAATTCGGTCACGGAAACAATTAAATATACAATGGTGTATATCCATGCATTCAACAAGCTCTTTCTCTTTGCTAGTCCAATCAAATGCCATAGGCTTATAACTTGTACACCGAATGAGGTGAGTTGTAATTAGGTGATGTCACACAAAATTGTTTTGAAATATCTCCTTTTACAACAAAATGAAAATTACCAAATTAAAAATCAAAGCCTAAATTAGTGTGTTAAAACTTATAATAACCAGTAACCACTATAACCTATTAGCCCAACGTCAAGACATTGCTTTTCATACTTAATAATAACAACTAAATATTAACCATTCCTTTTAAGTATTGCCTACCTAATCCCTAACAGCACTTGTTAGCTTCAACAAAAAATACCCATTCCGCTGAAATCAATCTAATTTTTCAAGAAAGTTTTCCAATTTTAGTTCACTTTTTATTTCAGTAATTGAAAAAAAAAAATACCCATCTCAAAATTTTTAAGTTTGGCTGTTTTAAGTGATTGGTATTTGAGAAAATGTGAAAATGGAGACAGAAATAAGTATTTTCTTTCCCTTATCACAGGGCAATTTTGAAGGATAGTTAGGTGAACTTATAACAGCTACACACTATTTAATGTTTTTTATAAGCCCAAATACACTCAACTTTAAACCAAAATCAAGTCCTTTCTTCACACTTTCTTAGCTTCGACCCCAAAAAATTATATTATTTTACCAATTTTCGTATCCATTTTCAACCTATTCCTTACCATAAGTTTTAACGCATACAATAATTAAGTTTTCTAATCTTTTGAACTATTCACATCAATTAGTTCATCCAAAGTAACAATTATGTTCGTGAAATTTCAATATCTTTTCCTCTATCTTTTCCTTCTCCAACTTTCAATAAGTAAGTTATTTTCTCTAATCTTTTTAATTCAATGCGTATTTACATATATCTATCCATGTGTTGAATTAATTAAATTATATGCTTCATATGCAGGGGCTGCGCCACTAGGAATATGTCTTGGTCGGGTGGCAAATAACCTTCCACCACCATCCATGATTGTGAAAATTCTTCAATCTAATAGCATAAACAACGTTCGAATTTTTGACACGGATCCCGCAACACTAAAATCATTTTCAGGTACCGGAATTAACCTCACGGTGAGCGTCCCTAATGAAAATCTCCCTGCCCTAGCTAATGGAAATTTAAATAACTCAATTGAATGGCTTCAATCAAAGATTTTTGCTCATATTTCTCCTTCCCAAGTGAAGTACATTGCCGTTGGAAATGAAGTTTTTCTCAAAGATCCACACTATTCAACATTTGTGGTACCTGCCATATTGAATCTTTATCAAGCATTACAAATGCTAAATCTTGGCAGGGCAATTAAATTATCATCTCCTCAAGCTGCTTCTGTTCTCTCCACTTCATTTCCTCCCTCAGCCGGAGCTTTCGATCCTTACATCGAACCGGTTATGACTTCACTTTTGCAATATTTGCATGATAGTAGATCACCTTTAATGGTTAATATTTATCCGTACATTAGCTATGCCAATAATTTAAAAGATGTGAATTTAGATTATGCCTTGTCTAAAGGTAAAATACCTATGCACGATGGTGAGTTTAAGTACAATAGTCTTTTTGATGCAACAATTGACGCATTTGCATATGCGATCGAGAAATTAGGATTTTCTGAGGTTAAAATTATTGTATCGGAAACTGGATGGCCGACCGCCGGCGGTGAAGCCGCTAATGTGGAGAATGCATTGAAGTTTAATCAAGAGGTTGTGAATAGAGTAGTGAATGGTGTTGGCACCCCTAAAAGGCCTAGTGAGGAAGTGGAAGCTTATTTGTTTGATCTTTTTGATGAGAATGGGAAAAGTGGGGAGGAATATGAAAAGCATTTTGGGATTTTTGGGCTTGATGGGAATAAGGTTTATAATCTCACTTTTAGTTCATAATTAAATTTGAGTTTGTAATTGTTTGATGACACTTACTTTAGGGTTTGGTATTGTATTTTATGTTTGGGATTTTGCCTAATCTCAAACATGTTATAATTAAGGTATATGTTATTTGTATTTCAGCCACATAAGAAGTAAGTTATACCTTGGAAATGTAATAAAAGTTTGACTTGATTCTCTCTCTCTATATATATTTATGAGGAAGTAATATTTATTTTTTTAATGTATACAAAAATATTTTGTTATGACAAAATCATGTATGGAATGTGGTGCTAGTTTATATACGTATTGGATAATTTAATTGGTAATTAACTGCATCTGCATTTTTTTTCTATTACAAAAAAGAATGCAATATTTTTCTCTTAAAAAGGCCCGTAGCAAGAACCATTTTACAAAAATTAGCCCAAATGATAGGCCCATAGCAAGAACCGATTTTACATCACTTGGCCCAAATCATCAGTGGGCCAGACGGAAGAACTTAATAACTCTTAAAAGGGAAGAAACTGGCTACATAAAGTGAAGGTTATAAGATATTTAACTAATCCTTCTATTTTTTTTATTTTTTATTTTTGTACAGTTGTCCCTCTAAATTGGGGGTTTGATTGAAGTTTAGCTTAAATTTCAACAAATAAAAGTTGAGACAAGATATGGTAATATATAAAAAAACTATTTCTGTATTAAATTAAAAATAATAGTAATTTAATATTTGAATAGTCGAAAATTGACCCAATAGCTAATACTCAATAAAAAAATATCAATATGAAATTCGATTTATTTGTGATTGTAATTAGATATTTTATTTATTTTAAAAAGAGTATATTAAATTTTTTTATTACTTTCTAGTGGACAAAGACAGAAGTGAAGGTACGAACACACATTAATAGAGCATTCCATTCACACGTGGCACCGACTTTAGAGTTTGGACTCACTGAATTTCCCTCAAAAGCTTTTTATTTTTAAAAAAAAAAATTAAAATTCCATCAATGTTCTGACTCATCATATTATGTCGTATTATAAGGATAATAAATCCTGTGTGTAAATGATTGGCTTGCACCCCATCATATTTGTATAAAATAATTAATTTTATTTTTTTCATTTGATTGCATCATAATACATTTTTACTATAAAATATGATCATTAATTGGGAAAAAAAATAAAAAATAATAAAAAAAAAGTAAATGTTAGGCTAATATAAACTTCAAATTGTCAATGATTTAATGACTAAGAAGTAAGAAACAACACATTCAAATAAAATAAGTATTATTAGATTTAGAGGATTTTTCTAATCCGAAATATTATTCGGATACCTTCCCACCACAGTAAAGACATGGATACTTCGATTCTTTTGCCAACATCTCTTTTTATTTTTATTTTCATTTTACATTTAAATTAAATGCATATAAATAAATATGATTTTGAATTAGTGCTTTAATGGAGTTAAATGTTGTTCAAGGTGTGTTAAGGCATCCATGATTTTTTGTTTTTTTTTTTTATAAAAAAAATGCAGGAGGAAAAGTTGAGTTGAGGGAGAGATTCCATGAAATTTTCTCAGGAAAAAAAAAATTCCAAGAAAATTCAATGAAGAAAAAAAGAAAGAAAGTAAAAGGTAAAAAAGGAAGATGATGATGTGTAAATGGGAACACGGAACTATCACGCAGAAGTCTAATTGGTAAACTTTTCTTGATCATCAAGAATAAAATCTAGAACCTTCACTCCTGTATTCTATAAATAAACCCATTGATTTTATGCTTCTGATTTCATTTTCAATCAACTCTCTCCTCAAATTCCCATTATCACTTAATACCTACTGTTACGGCCGATATGGAAGCTAACGGCGACTCTCATGATTTTGCCAAGCTTCTCTCTTCGACAGAGAGGGATTACCTTATCCGAAACAACGGTGATCAGGTATTAATCCTTATCCTAGATTATTTCGGTTGTGTTTTTTGAATATTGGCTTTATATTGTTATTCCGATTTTATGAATTGTGGAAATGTTTAATGCAAGTGCAATTTTTAAAGATGGAGCAAATAGATGGTCGATTCTATCTTTCATTTGGTGTTTGAGAATACTATATGTGTTGTGTTTGGGTAAAGTTTTGAACTTGAAAGTCGGTTCTTTTGTATAGCAAGTTAGTGCCTTCTTGGTTTATTAATTTAAGCCTACTTTATGTTTTGTTTCTGTATTTAGAGTTTTGGTAAACTAGAATAAACTATGTTTCCATGTTTTGTAATTGGTGTTTAGTCATCTTCCCTTTTCTAGCCGCACAAATCAAATTTGTATCTTGGAATTTAGTGACTCGAGACTGTACAAAAAAGATTGTAATTCATGAAGTTATGCACTTTATAGGTTAAAATTGACAGCTTGAAAGGGAAGAAGCTTGGGTTGTATTTTTCAGCCTCATGGTGTGGTCCATGTCGCCGGTTCACCCCTGTCTTGGTGGAGGCTTACAATGAACTTGTTCCGAAGGGTGATTGTGAGGTTGTTTTTGTCACGGCTGATGAAGATGATGAGTCATTTAAAGAATACTTTTCGAAGATGCCATGGCTTGCAATCCCGTTCTCTGATTCGGAGACACGTGATCACTTGGATGCCTTATTCAAAGTCCAGGGCATACCCCATCTTGTTATCCTTGACGAAAATGGGAAAATTTCAACTGAAGATGGTGTTGAGATTATTCAGGAATATGGAGCCGACGGCCACCCTTTTACACAGGAAAGGATCAAAGAATTAAAAGAGAAAGAGGAAGAAGCCAAAAGGAATCAATCTTTGAGTTCTATCTTGGTCTCCAAATCACGTGACTATGTAATCTCATCTGATGGGAAGAAGGTTAGCTAATTCTTATATATTTTTTTATCATATATTTAGACACTGTTTGATATCTGTTGATTATCAGTTGACATGATCTTCTGTTCTTTATTTATATACAAGGTTCCTGTCTCTGAACTTGAAGGAAAGACGGTAGGTCTGTATTTCTCACTGTCTTCATACGGTTCATGTGTTGCTTTTACACCGAAACTCGTTGAAATTTACGAGAAGTTGAAAGAAAAGGGCGAGAACTTTGAAGTCGTGTCCATATCACTGGATGATGATGAAGAAACTTTCCAGCAATCTCTAGAAAACATGCCTTGGTTAGCATTACCTTTCAAGGATAAGAGCTCGGGGAAGTTGATCCGGTATTTTGAGCTCTCAACTGTGCCCACACTGGTGGTTATTGGACCAGATGGAAAAACTCTCCACACGAATGTTGCTGAAACCGTTGAAGAACATGGAATTGAGGCATACCCTTTTACCCCGGAAAAGTTTGAAGAGCTTGCCGAGATAGAGAAGGCAAGAGAAGCTGCGCAAACCCTGGAGTCAGTTTTGGTTTCTGGGGACCTGAATTTTGTCATTGGGAAAGCAGGAGCAAAGGTGTAAAATCTTAAGCACCATTTGATATTTGCCTTTAACTAATTTTCTGCTATCTTATGCCTGTAATTTCTTTATGCAAATGATAACCTCCATCATAAATTTCAGATTCCAGTGTCTGATCTGGTTGGGAAGAACATTCTTCTTTATTTCTCAGCACATTGGTGTCCTCCATGTCGTGCCTTTCTGCCTAAACTCATCGAAGCATACCACCCGATTAAGGCAAAAGATGATGCATTTGAAGTAATCTTCATCTCCAGTGACAGGGATCAAGCATCTTTTGATGAATTTTTTGCAGGAATGCCTTGGTTGGCACTTCCTTTTGGAGATGCCAGGAAGGAGCTTCTGAGTCGAAAATTCAAGGTCCAAGGTATACCTATGCTTATAGCTCTTGGACCATCTGGCAGAACTGTCTCAAAAGAAGCTCGGGGTCTCATTATGCTTCATGGTGCTGATGCTTATCCCTTCACTGAGGAGCATTTGAAAAATATAGAAGCAAAATATGAGGAGATGGCAAAGGGGTGGCCTGAGAAGTTGAAACATCCTCTCCATGAGGAGCATGAGCTTGTGCTTGATCGTCGAATGGTTTATACTTGCGATGGATGTGATGACCAAGGACATATATGGTCATACTATTGCGAAGACTGCGATTTCAATCTGCATCCCAAGTGTGCTCTGAAGGAAGACAAGGAAACCAAAGATGATGAAAAGAAGAATGCAAATGGTGAACCAGACCCTAAAGAAGGATGGATCTGCGACGGGGAGGTCTGTTATAAAGCCTAAGGAATCAGCATTGTACTGTCTAACTGTTACGGATGTTGGTCTGGGTTTCTTCTTTTCCTCGATTACCTTTCATAATGTTCTGATATTTGAGAAAGTCCTGTGTTTATGTACTTAGAATTAGAAGCGTCTTTTGAGATGAATTATGTGTGACTACCTGTTCTTTACAATAAATGTAACGATTGCGTTCCAATACTATTCAATTGGAAGTCTCTTGATAATTGATAATAATCGAGCTGCATAATGCAGGAGTCTAAGCATTGTCTAAAAGTTACTAGCATGTAAGAGTTTGGCATAACTAATAAGCGGTATCAATTATCGACTGTTATTGCCTATAACATTTAGCCCACTAGATGGATCCACTATTTAAGCTTTTGTGCAAAAGGAATTTCCTTTTACCCTTTTCTCGGGTAAAGTGAACATCTTATTACTGAAAGCTTGCTGGATTATTCTAGAATTTTGCTAGCAGTCATCGATAATAAGGCAGAAGGCTGAATTTTTGCGAACTAGACTGATAAAAGACTAATTGATTTAGTAGATGATAAAAATGAAATAAATTCAACAGCCTTAAGTTATCAAAACATAGAAAAAAATAAAATTAGAAAAGTCGAAAATTTAGAATGGAGATTTTTTTTATTTTATTTTTATTTTTATTTTTTATGATGGAGATAAACATTAATTTCAATCCATGAATGTATAGTGTGATAATGATGATGACAGGGATGAGGCCAATTAATTTTAAATTATGCAACTAGTTTATTTTAATTAATAATAATTGACTTGAAGTCTTCTCTTTTTGTGGAAAATAACAAGAAAAGGAAATGATGAGAATTTTCTGGGATTTCTTAGCAAGCAAGGCTTCAGATTAATAAAAATTAACCCGCGGACCAATCAAAGAAGACAGAAGAATCGGATATATTGACTTAAAATCTACCCATTTTTTCTGCATAGTAAAACAGAATTAATCAAAGAGAAAAAAAGATGGCAGTGGAGCTTGTGAGCGGAGTTTCTCATGATCTCTTATCGCTTCTCTCCTCCAAAGACAGAGAGTTCTTGATACGCAACAATGGCGATCAGGTATTTGTATTTCTCTCTATTTTCCACTCAATAACATATTATACAAAGTTATTTCTTATATTTATTCAAATGCATCCAATCCATAAATTCATTCGTTAATCAAACTTATTATAAACTTTCGTCTAAAACAATGTTTAGATTAAGCTGAAAATTGTTTCTTATACGATTTGATTTAGAAATTCTTATGGTTTTGCACCTTAGATGTTGTAGTTGTTTTATAGAATTACTAAAAGCAAAACAAATTAAGGGCTAATTTTGAGATGATTATTCTATGATAATGCTAATAGGTGAAGATCAGTGACTTGGTTGGAAAGATTGTGGGATTATATTTCTCAGGCACATGGTGCGGACCATGTAGGAATTTCACACCAAACTTGGTGGAAGTCTATGAAAAGCTTTCATCAAAAGCCGATTTTGAAGTGGTTTTCATTTCTTCTGATAGAGATGGTGAATCTTTCACTAGTTACTTCTCCAAAATGCCTTGGCTTGCAATTCCATTCTCTGATCAGGAAACCCGAAAACGCCTCAAGGAGTTGTTTAAGGTTAGGGGAATTCCTAATCTTGTTGTTCTTGATGCTGATGGGAAGGTTTCTTGTGATCAAGGGGTCAGGCTCATCAGGGATTATGGAGCTGAGGGGTACCCTTTTACCCAAGAAAGATTTGACTATTTCTTTAAGCAAGAAGAGATTGCTAAGCAGAACCAGACATTGAGTTCTGTTTTGGTTTCGAGCTCTCGTGATTATCTCGTTTCGAAGGATGGAACTAAGGTAGATCTTTTTGATTCAGTGGTTAACTCTATTTGCTGGTAATGAATTCTATGTTGAAGAACATCTGTTTTGCTATTTGCATTGGCAGGTAGATGTATCCGAGCTAGAAGGGAAAATGGTCGGTTTGTATTTTGCGGTGTATTCTCATCGGTTATGCTCAGAGTTCACTCCCAAGCTTGTGGAGGTATACAAAAAACTGAAGGAAAAAGGAGAGAATTTTGAGATTGTGTTCATATCTATAGACTCTGATGGGAAGGACTTCAAACAAGGCCTAGAAATGATGCCTTGGTTAGCATTGCCATTCGAGGATAAGAGCCGTGAAAGATTAGCTCGTTACTTCGAGCTTAATGCCCTTCCTACTCTTGTCATAATTGGTGAAGATGGTAAAACTTTGAACCAAAATGTAGCTGAACTTATTGAAGATCACGGGATCGAAGCGTACCCATTTTCACCAGAGAAGTTCGTCGAGCTTGCTGAGATTGAGAAGGCAAGAAATGAAGCACAGACACTAGAGTCTGTTTTGGTTCATGGGGATAGAGATTTTGTGATCGAAAAGAGCGGTTCACAGGTATAATTTTTCTCATTCTTGTATGCTAAATTTACTAGTTATTACGTCAGTGACTTGTAATCTTGTATATGCTTTGGATAGGTGAAAGTGAGCGAGCTAGTTGGAAAGAACATTCTGCTGTATTTCTCAGCAAAATGGTGTCCTCCATGCCGCGCATTTTTACCAAAGCTAATCAAAATATACAATGAAATCAAGGAGAAAGACAATGGATTTGAGATAATCTTCATTTCGAGTGATCAAGATCAATCATCGTTCGATGAATTCTATTCGGAAATGCCATGGCTAGCCCTTCCATTTGGTGATGATAGGAAGTCGATCCTGCAAAAAAAGTTCAAGATAAAAGGCATTCCTGCAGCCATAGCTATAAGCCCAAGTGGGAAGACAGTGACCAAGGAAGCTAAAGAGCAACTAACAGCTCATGGAGCAGATGCATATCCATTCACTGAAGAGCACATTAAGCAACTGAAGGAAAAAATGGAAGAAATAGTAAAGGGGTGGCCTGAGAAAGTGAAGCATAAGCTTCATGTACATGAGCTTGTAAAGACTAAACGGAATGGATTTATTTGTAATGGGTGCAGGGAGATGGGACGTGACTGGTCTTTCTATTGCAAGCAGTGTGACTTTGATCTTCACCCTAAATGTGCTTTGGAGAAAGAGGAAAATGTTGAGTATGGCAATAAAAATGAAGGATTCATATGCGATGGAGATGTTTGCCGCAAAGCTTAACGACTTGGCCGAGATTTCGTGCACCAAGCCAATCATACACTGCACACGTGATTAGGTATGATTGAATTGAGTTATGAAGTCGGTTTAAGTATTATTCTAATTATTTGTATTTGTAATATTGTATGACGGGGTTTGTGTATGATTTTCCAAGTGTCGCTATGTGTAAGAGAAAATAAATAAAAAAATAATATTTCTTGCGCATCGTTTTACCGATTAGGCTATGTTTGTTACGATGTAATGTAACATAAAATTATATTTGTTATGATATAATGTAATATAATGTAATGTAATGAGAAATGTAATGGATTAAGAAAAATAATGAAATGAAATGTAATTATGATTATATTAATATATTTAGTTGGATTAGTAATCTAATGTAAATATTAATACATTTTTACGTTCGGTTAGATTATATTAATGTATTGAAATATAATTCTTCATAAAAAAATATGTTCATAATTATAGTAAAATATTTTTTAAGCTACACGAATATTTTTGGATAAATCAGACAATATTTACTAGTTTGTTTTATTTTTTTCGGTTCCATAACTTATTTTTCTGTGTTACCGTAAAATTAATTTTTCGTTACTAAATAATCTCCCATATTAGTTGGAGTGAGTTTCTGTGATCAAATAATTTTTCAAAGGTGTCTAACAATATTTTTATATCCGGTCAAAATTCGGTAAAATCTATGTTACTATTTAAATGGAACCGTAACTTATTTTTATTTTTTATTTTTAAGGACCTATTTGATCTCAATTTCACCTCAAATTTCATTATCGGACTCGACATGAATAGTATTTTTCAATGATCACATAAAATATTTTTCGCCTCCGGATGATGCTATTCATGCACGAAAAAAATACCATTCATGATTTACCGAATTTTAGGTCATTACAGTAACGGTGGCGGCAGTAGAGACGAGAGAAACAATAGTAAGACGAGAGTTAAAAAATAAGACGCGTATTGAAAAGTATTGTAATAATAAATACCACCAAATTTTAAGAATTAACAAATACATTAGTAAATGTATTGTAAATTACAAATGTATTTAGCATTACATTACAATATAAAATTTTTATATTAACAAACATGATTCATTATATATTTAATTACATTATATTACAATACCATTTACTAAATATAATCTTATAGCATTAACTCATATAGTATTAGGCTGTATAATATTAACCTATATTATAATATACTGTTTTTGGTACAAAACTGTATTAACCTGTAAAATTTTATACTATATTTTGTGCATAATATCGAACTGTAAAATTTTTAAAAAATTTTAAAATAAACAAATAAAATTATTTTTATGGTCACTAATTTAAATAAAAAATGATTATAAAATATAATTTTTAATATGGTGAAATTTTGGGAAATTGACAACGTTGTCACCGTTAAAAACTAGTAGAAGGCACTTAATAAGGTGGTTTCGGTTATCTAATTTTGTTAATTCTTCCTAATTTTGTAGATGAGGTTAATAATTTTCAGCATTTCAATCACAACAGCAAATTAAAAAATTGAATAATTAAACAGAATTTTAACAAATAAATTTAAATTTCGCATGAATTTGATCAACAAAACTCAATCAATAGATCACAAATTAGACTATTTAATACAAAAAAAATAAAAGAAAAATTCAGAACTATTGAATTTAAAAATAAAGAAAAAAGAGATGGAAACGTGTTGGAGACGAAGGAGATGCTGGAGAAGGGAGATATTGCAGATTGAAAGAAAATGGAAGAGGTTTGGTTTAGTTTAGTATAATATAATATAATTTTTACCGTACTATATAAAATTAGTGATTAATGGTGTATTATTATTTTCAATGTACATGATATAATGCAGTTTGTACTGTATTATATTATTTATTTATTATTTTTTAAAAAAAATTATCAAATACTGTATTCGTATTAATTTGTACTATATTATACTACTTCATATATAATATAATGAACCAAATGTGACTTTTAAGGTTATATAATTAAAAATCAGTAAGCAATTCGTAGAAAGCTAATGTACATTAATTTTTGTAGCAAATTGCGAAGAGTCCAACAATGGCACGACACTTGAGACAATGAACCTAGCTTCTATTAAAAATACGATACAATAATTTTCAACCCTACTGCATAATAGTGCTATAAATAAATTTTACCTCAAAAACAATCTTTAGCTAAAGGCGTATCGAATTAAGTAATTATCCATTTGTCATAATATATTTTGGGGCCATGTAAGGTATGTAATTTTTTTTTTTTGTTTAGGCCATTTCATCACATTTCATTTTGAAAAACACTTTTCTTTTTGTCATTTATTTTATTTTATTTTTTACAATTACTAATTCAATTTGAGATATCAACAGAGAATAAATCGAATTCGAAACCTCTTACACTTTTAATTGAATATTAGTCATCAAATTAGTCATTAAATTAACTGATGGTTTGTCATTCTTATTTTGTCTTTGCATATTGGCTATATAATCTTTATAGGAAGAAAATTCAAAATCTTATTTTGAATAAAATGAAAGAAAAATCCACAATTTAGTCTCTAAATTTTAATATTTTTGTGCATTGAATTCCTATATTTTACAAACTATACATTGATCCTTAAATTTTAACGTTTTTACACATTTGATCCATATACTTTAAAAATTACACATTGAAACCTCAAATTTTTCGAAAATAATATATTAGGTCCAAATATGCGATAAAACTAACACTTTCCGTTAAAATACATCCGATTTTAATCGTACTTGTATTATACTATTATTTGTGCTGTCTATTTTAAATTTAATGTATTTTTTTTCAAAAAGTTAGAGAATTCAATATATAATTTTTAAAATATAAAGATTAAATGTATACAAATGTTAAAATCCTGACCAAAGTATAAATTTTTCTAAAATGAACTTTTATATCCCATTTTAGCACCGATTCTCTCTAGTGAACCGGGACCTCATGACCTTATTCATCAAAGGTCTAATCATCCGTTCATTCTAGAATCATTTCCTTCACTTGGCAAGGGACAAAAGCAATTAACCGAAATAATATTTCGATCAGAAAAGAAAAAGAAAATAGAAATAAACAAGATAATATTTTTATTATAACCAATTATGATTTGTACCGATCAAAATTTATAAATAGGTGATTTTAATTGTAATTTAAATGGATGAAAATTCGATTACTTTATTAGTTAATTAGGATTCGAATTTCACTTTCTCGGTCCCCAAAAATATATTATTAAAATAAATAAATAATTAATTAATAAATAAATCCAAAAATATATTATCAAAATAATTAATTAATAAATAAATAAATCCCTTAATAAGACTTTTTTCCTCAGTATATTTTACATTTTTTTATTTATCACCACTTGAATGGAAATCTCATTTTATTATCAAAGTACTCATTTCAATGATCTTTTAAATCAAAATACTCATTCCAATGATTTTTAAAAAACATTTATTAGTATATTCAGAAGACTGGGGATGATTTTTTTTTTTGGCTCACCCCAATCCATCATTTTAGGCAATCCACTTGATAATCTTTTACCATCTTCAAATTCTTCATGAACTAATAAAAAACATTACAGATTTAAGTTCCATATTATAGGCCATAAGAAAAGAATGAGGAAGCTTAAGTCGAAAACTATAGGCGATACATACAAATTGGGGTCATCATGGTCATGATTGTCCTGTTTCTCTGGACATGCCTGTCACCTGTCACCTGTCATTAGTCATTACACTATCAAGTTGCTTACTCCTTGACCCATCACAGCCATTACTCTTCCGCCATTACAATGTGTGAGACCTGTATAAGGGTCCATGCCCTTTTAAGGGTAACATTTAAAAAAAATTCTCTAAAAAACTCTCTTTTAACACTATCTAGTTCTGACTTATATTAGGTCCATTGTTTTCATTAAGAAAGTTCCTTTACACTCTCTAACCTAATCGAATTTTAACATGATCCATTCAATCTACATTTTGACATTATGAGAACCATGATTCGAATAATCATCAATGAGAACAATATAGTATTTAAATTTAAAAATAATCTTTTAAAAAATATATGTAAAATTTTGAAAATTTTATATCTTCAACACACATATATTAAATTGAAAAATTTATTAAAGACAAAAGATTTATAAGAAATAAAAATTATATCAACATTTATAGTGATTTTTTTTTATTCAAATCAAAAATTTGAATAGTTTGTAAAATAAAATCATTAAATGAAATAGCAATTTATGCTTGGACTGAATTAACAATTTACTTGCGACTTCGGTCAAAAAATTTACTTTTCATGCAATATTTTCACGAATTATATCTGAAAATTTAAGAAAAAAATAGATATATAATTATAAAAAAGAAAGGGTAAAAACCAAATAAAAAACAACAAATAAATGTCGGAAATGATAAGAGTAAAGTCCAGTACCAACGTGGACGGGCACGGACCATTAGTTACCGGATTACCGTCGGATTCAGTTATGGGAAGCCGTGGGAAATTTCTCATCATCAACGGTCAAAAGAGCCGACTTTTCAGGTTGTTGCTTCTCTGCGTCTTCTTTCCCAGCACTTTCACCATTTTCAATTGCGTTTCCATGGAGAATACACCACGTGTTAATTACCCTCTCCATTCTCAAGAAGATAAGTAGATGTTAAAATAAGGAAAAAAAACAATTAGGACTTGGACTTTCCATTTCATTGGTTGTTAGATCCCGTCATCTCTGTAAGTGAATCCATTCTTTCTGATTTTTTTTTTTTTTAAATCAAAGTCCTCATTTTGTTTTCTGGGTTTTTTTTCTTTCCTTTTCTTTTGGATTTCTGTTTTCTTTTTTGTTTCATGGCTGTTATTCATTGTTGTTCAAGTTTTGATCTTTATAGATATGACTAGCTGGGTGGTTTGTATTATAAGCTCTAAATGGTAATTGCGTTTCACTCAGATCTGTTGGGCAAATTATTGTATTTTGTTGCTTGCTTGTTTGACTTGGCAATTATATAAAGTTGATTTGATTACTACAGGTCTTGAATGTGCATTTCAAGACAGTATTTTTCATAAAAACTTGGAATCTATTAATTTTGAGCTGAAGGAATTTATACAAAAGTTCAATGTTTTGATTACCCAAATGCATTTGTAGATTGTGCTGTGAAATTAAGATTTCGTGCTTATTTATTTGTTCATTCATGGATCAGCACTTGATTTTTCTCACCAATGACTCTTGGATGTTTATTTTGTTTGTAAATTATTTAATTGGGACTGTTTAGTCTCCCACTGTAAGCCGTCTGGTTTCTAGCCCTTTCTTTTGGAATTTTAGAAGATTATTGACAACAACAATTCCATAAATACCTTTCCTAATACGTATAGTTGAAGTAATTGAACTCTTGTTTGTATTGATTCAGGATTTAATGGGAGAGTTAGATGTAAAAAGCTCAAGCATGGGAACCCCCAATAGCGTGAGAAATGGAAGCCGCAAGGCATTTGATCCATCCTTTCTAGTACACCTACCAAACAAGCTTCAAAACTGTTTGAAGGTAAGTCTGTTTATTAGACTGCATAGTACATTATTACATGATCTAAGAGTAAAAGGAAGTGAATTTCAATTCCCTTTACAGTCTCAGCTCAGGAAATTAGCAAAACATAATGAAGGAGCAATCCCAGTGAGAAAGGAAGTAGGGGCATCTGCTGCTTTGAGGATTGATCTCGATAGGCAATTGCAAACTTGGAGAGAAAATCCTTCCTGGGTTGATCAGCGCCCACAAATTAAGGTGAGCAAGAGTTGAGCAGGAAAAAGTGATGATATTTCATACATAACTGATGTTCACAAAACAAGTGATATGTTGCATCTCTTCTTTTTGTTGCAATGTACATGGAATTGATGTTATTCTTGGCAGGTCAGTGTACCAAAAGGTTCTCTCTGCAATCTTAATGTAAACTTCGATGTTGGGTTGCCTCCAGATGCGGTGTATAACATTGTGACTGACCCTGATAATAGGCAAGTTTTCAAAAACATCAAGGTAACTCAGGGAACTGCTCATACAATCAAATTAAGTGATGTTGTTTCTAGTTTGTTGCATTGTTTACTGTACTTGTAAGTTCTATTTCTTACTTAGAAAGTTTAGTTATTTCATCAAAATTCTATTGACTTGAAGGGGTGTATTTTTAGGAAGTCGTATCTAGGAAAGTTCTGGTCGATGAAGGTCACAGGCAGATAGTGGAATTGGAACAAGCAGCCATATGGAAATTTCTATGGTGGTCAGGGACAATCTCAGTTCATGTTTTAGTTGATCAGAACAGAGAAGACCTGACAGTAAGAATTTACGTGTCTCTTTATGTTATTATTGTTATTTTAACTGCAAAATGGTGCCTTTCATTTCCTTGTAAACATTATCCCGTCTAGTGGTGTTGATAAGTTGATTTCTTATTCTTTCCTTGTCTTTTAGCATTACCTGAGTTTGGTGATTCTGGTTTCATTTTTAATTTCATAATAACACATTCATGATTTGGCTTTTATTCCCTTATGTTCAATTTACATGCCTCATACCCGATGATTGATTGACAGATGAAATTCAAGCAATTGAAAACCGGGTTCATGAAACAATTCGAAGGATGCTGGAGGGTAGAACCCTTGTTCGTCGATGAAAGTCTTTGCTATCCATTTAAACCTAAAACATGGTCTGACTATTGTTCATGTACTGGAGGCAAAGGTAGGATAGGATCAAAAGTGAGCTTGGAGCAGTTAATCCAGCCAGCACTTGTTCCGCCTCCGCCCATTTCCTGGTATCTAAGGGGAATCACCACTAAGACTACTGAAATGATTGCAACTGATCTGCTTGCTGAAGCTGCCAGAATTAGAGGAGATCTTAATAACCAACCAGAAAAATCTCAGGGCTTATGTAATGAATACCAAGATGACAAACCATCCAACATCAAAGAGAGATGGGTTCAGCGCAGAAGAAATGCAAAGAAGCATAAGAGAAGGCTGTTGACTGCTGAATGATACATAAAATCCTATGCATTGTTTTGTATCTCTGTTGTATTTTCTTGCAGTAGTAAAACTACATTGTATTATTAACCTTTTATATCTATATTAAAATTAAAATTTTGATTATTTTCCATCATTCTTCAAGTGTTAAATTTCATCACTTTAACTCTATGTTAATAATGTTTGATTTTTTAATAAACTGATTGTCTATTCTATTGAATACACACAAATTAAAATTTATACCTCCGAAAATACACCAAATCAGGAAACAAAATCTTTGATGTTTATTGAATGATTAAGTTGCAAGGTTTCCTTGAATCTTAGTACCAGTGATAAATTACAATATAAAATATAGACAGATTAGACAAACAATCAGCGATAGTTACAACGTTATTTTGACTCTTTTCACTATACTTCCCATTCTATCAGTCCTATAATCATCCTACAATAACTATTATTGGTCTTTGGTGCGTTTCAACTATGATACAAATTCTACAATCTTCTCTGGCCTGCTACAGGCTACGGATGATTTCCATCTGTGCACAAGCATAAGACATTTCTAAGTTGCATAAACGCTGCACTTCATGCTGTCACTCTCGTTCACATTACTGTTTAATGGGTTATAATTTGCCTCTGCAGCATAGGATGCACCAACTGGGTATTGCTTGGATAGATTAACCACCAAATCATCACAGTTGTGCTTTGTATAACTCATTAATGCACCTAAAGCTCCCAGAAATCCTTCGTGCTGCAAAAACATTGCTTTTGCCTCGCCTTTAGACCTTAACAAATTCAAAGAAGAGTATAACGGCCAGGAATATCTAGGAGGAAGCAATGAGATTGACAAATGAAGAAGAAATGAAAAAATAACATTGAAAATGTCACAAAATTCCAGGTGACTTGAAAAGATATGCTTTGAATGTTCAGGAAATTTTCATGTGCTTTATTTTCATTTGCCATGCTTGGTACTTCAGTAATAAGCAATGCCTCAATATCTCGTTAAAGTTTCTATTTCAAAATTAATAACAGCAAATCTATCAACAGCAGCAAGGATCAACATAACGATCTGATAGCACAAAGAATGGAGGGAACTATTATCAAGGTACATAAGCACAATATGCAGAGTACTCTCTGCCACTTTCCCAAAGAATACTAAAATTTTATTATTTAACTTTAAAGGAAAGGAATTCTGTATTACCAGAAATTAACGGCAACAGATATTGTGTCCATAGTAAAAGGATGACCTCGAATGAAAAATCCCCCAAAAAAGATCCGCTTTAGACCGAATCGAAGTGCATTCAAGTAAGAGATCTGGAAGCAGAGAGATATAATTTAGGCTACAAGAAACAACATACAAATCACAATTATCCTGTGGTCTATGAATTTAATTGACTAATAAATAAATATTTGATAGAACAATTTATAAAGAAGAAAATGCACATTGGAAAACTTTTTCAAATAGAAAAGCTGCAGAAAAAATAAATAAATAAAGCACATGAGCCAACAAAAAGGAAAAAGGAACAGACCAATAGATTCTCTTCTAGATTAGCAATTTAATCACTACAGTGCCATCAAACAAATCATAAAAGAAGCAACATTCCCTCCCTCCCTCCCTCCCTGCACCTTAAGGCATGAGAATATCATTTTGAATTTGGATTCCAGCTCCAAACTTTCATGTTCCTCTCAACACGATGCTATCACCAGTGATGATAATTGACTTTCAAAAATTGTTCTCAATTCAAAAGGGATCTCTCTCTCTCTCTCTCTGCACCTTAAGGCATGAGAATATCATTTTGAATTTGGATTCCAGCTCCAAACTTTCATGTTCCTCTCAACACGATGCTATCACCAGTGATGATAATTGATTTTCCAAAATTGTTCTCAATTCAAAAGGGATCGAGTCATGACAGAATAATATTTGCTGAAATTTTTTGAAACATACTTTTCTAATGCAATAAATTACGAGAATGTAAAACCTGTAAAATTTCAAGGATTGGAAACCAAATTCTGGTTTGGGAAGGAAATAACCTTCTTGTGTCTTGATTTATTATAAATTCCACTGCCCCTATAATGTCAAGGATTGATAACCAAATTGTGATCTTTGGGATTAGCAAAATTGTTTTGAACTTGTATCTGAATATATCATTGTGTTAACTCTTAGCTTTGGTTCCCCCAGTCAGAGCTTATACGAACATGCACACACTCATTGCTGCTTGACAGCATGATATTGATTCTGTAGCATACAAGAGTTTGTCCCCACTAAAACTTACCTGTCCAATATTATTTGAAATCATTCTAAGAAGAGACCGAGCAATGTCTTCAGGTTTGTACTCTTCAAGCTCTTTATTGTCAGAAATAGCCTTCCCAAAGCTGGAGGCAATAGCTGTTGATGTGAGACCAATCTGCAGTCACAAGAAATATATGATTCAGTGAGCATCTGAGATGGAAAATAAAAGAAAAAGCTAGAGCCTTTTGTGATACTGGGAGACTACTCCAATGATGACATACAACTGGCAACCACCTCCAGCTCTAGATGTTAAAAATATTCTATTAAAGATGCAACTATACCTTTATATAATCTGTTCCACCATAGATGTCCCCAACAAGCATGTCTATCACTCGGTTATTTCCTTTGTGACTTAACTCCAGTAACTCGTCAAAACTGAGAGAGAAAACTAATTCACAATCCTTACCAAGAAACTAATTCCCAGCGAAAATATTATACACAGGAATAATGAATTAAATCACCTCTTGCATTTTGTTAATAATCTTCCCAAACCCCAAAAGGTGCCACCTCCAACATTTGTTCCACTTACTCGCTCAAATTTGTCATCTCCATCCACCTATATAACCACAAATCTGAATATCAATTAAAATATAAAAAGTTTAGACTTCATAAATATAGTATAAATGTTTGTGCATATAAGTAAAACAATCTAATAAAAGTACCTTGATCATACTAACACCAGATCCGATATTCACGAGAAGATAGGGGTACAGATCATTATGGTCAATCTGCACAAATTCCTTCTCACCATTTAGGTATGTATAAGCTTCATCATGAGCTGCCTATTCCAATAACAACCAAACAGGAGGTTAAGGCCTCATAAGATAAACAACAAAAAAATAGGACTAAATATTACAGAACACTGACAATAAAATAACATTTTATAATGCAATGGTAGTTTCATATATGCCACAAACACACTGTCCTCCTACTTATAACACACATGCAAAAAAAACAAAACTCTTCTTTTCTTTGAGCAAGAAATGGAGCTGGAGAAATATAATATAGCTTTTGACCCAAAGCAAACTAGTTGTGTTGTACTACCATTATCTTCAACAACTATCCTTCCTATTATGCACTATTAAAGAGGAAAAATGATGCAGGAACTTTGACCCACTTGATAAGATGAGTATAGGAACAATTACATAAGAGGACCCCTCCCCAAGCAGAACCAACTAGAATGAGATAAACTATCAATGTTCTCTTACCTCAAACATGTATTTTCTAAGAGATATAGACCAGATAATGGCTATCATATAACTAAACCACCACATAAACATTCACAAGAAAGAAAGATGCAGATCTACAAAATGATTGGGAATTACATGCAAGCTACATTTGATGATGTGATGTACAATATAGGGAAAATAAATAGATTGATGGTAGGCTCTGTAATTCGCGATAGGACTCCTTAAACACCAAATAGCTCATGTAAAATCCTGACCTTAAGTAAAAAATTTGCTCCCGTCACGAGACAATCCATTTCATCTTCCTTGTCAAGACAAATCCCAAGCTTCTCTCTGAAAAGCTCATTAAACTTGTATGCCCCACCACCTGTTGCCTTCACACAAAAATTAACTAGTTAATAGGTTTGGGAGCTTTTAACTGAAAATTAAAAGATAATAAATGTTTGCAATGTAAAATGTTTTGTTTCTTTGCACAAAACACTAAATAATTTACTGAATTTCATACTCACAGTGTCCTTGTAGAAATTGACCACCCAAAAGTACTTATGATATATATATATTTTTTTTTTGTGAAATTCTAGGTTGTAAGTTAGAAAATTTGTTTAGATTTAATACAGCATGTACCAAGGCATGGAGTTGAAATGCCCTGTTCACAGTACAGCAATGAAAACAATTTGTTTTGTTTCTCATTTTTTTTGAAGCTTTGTTCATTCCATAGATTCTGTTTAGAAAAGTTGTTTGGATTTAACACAGCATGCACCAAACAATGGAGTTGAAATGCCCCGTGTTTTCGCAGTTCAGGAATGGACTTAATACAGAATTTATGGAATCGGCTTTTACCTGAACTAAGGAAGGCCTATCTACCATGCAGGTCAGGCTTGGGATTTTATGTTACATAAGGTCTAGCACAGCCCAACTAATGCCTGCTTTGTGCTTATTGAACAAGTCAACTAAGAAGACCAAACATCTATGAAAGACAGGCCAACTTGTAACATATGAACATTGTGCATACCTTAATGAATTTCTTCTCCTTGGTGAGATTTTCATGATCCTCAAAACCTGAATTCATCTTAACTTGTAAGTAATGAAGCAATATCCAGAAAAATGTATATACATATGTGCGTATGAAGCACCTCTGCGATGAATCAAATCCAAGGGGTAACAGCCACAAAATAAGTTATCATTCAACATATCCCTGCAATGTTATATTAGACTCTGAAATAATTCCTAACAATAATTTTTGTTTAATCAGATTATGCACTTCTCCAATGTGCAAATAAATATGTACATGAATGTATTATGATATATCTGCAAAAGGTCTGAAAATATATAACCACATGGATGTCCAATTGCCAGGCTTAATTCTCCCTAAAATTGCTAGAAGAAACTGATCTGGAAAATGTATCTTTCCAAGTCTATGATCCCCCCATTTTCATAGCTTCACAAATGCCAGAACTCCTGCTTTATAACTACTACTTTTGCATTGATACACAAAATCAAAATGTAAACTTTTAAGCTCGAAGGCCAACTTTAAGCAGGTCAGTTGCCATCACCAAGCAAATCTAAAGCTCAAGTAGCCCGAGCTTAACCAGAATACTTTCAAATAGATAAGGAGTTTAACATTCTGAAGCATACCCAATAATGCCTTGGTCTGCACAACCTAATCAGACAAGTACCAATGTATATTTCAACGAGCTTGAAAGATTAACCTCGAAATGGATTTGAATATGTTAACAAGGAGATATTACTAGAACTATTTGGGTCTAAATAAACTATATTGCCCAAAATACAGTCCAAATTTACAATAAATAAGAGGAAATAGACAAATACATACCTCCAAGGTGAAGTTTATTGGAACTAATGAACTCCAAGCAATCATTTATATTGCTTGTCTCAAACTTTGCGAAATGAAGCCTTCCTTCAAAAATTGGGTGTTTGCCATTAAAATAGGAAACTCCAAGAGCATCATTTGGAGAGCTAGACCTCTCCTCCTTATTATGATCAACACAATTATCCCTACTTCCTGAGAGATAAACCACCTTCACCAAAGATCCTGCAACCAAGAATTTGTTATCACACTTAGTGACTAAACAGCATCTCAATAATTACTTATGATCAAATGAACAATTCAAGAAAACAAACAAACAAACAAATTCAGGTGATTGATTGATTTATTTTTATTTTTTTTGGAAGAAACCCAGAATCCATACAATTGAAGCATGGACATAAACGGCAAAACCAAAATGAATCAACCTGAAATGAAAGAGATAAATCAAATAGGAAGCGGCAAGATTACCTCCAATATCGACGGCCAAATGAGAAATTTGAGCAAGAGATTGGTTAGGGTGAGAATTATTTGTATGAAATTCAGTCTGTAATGGATCCATAAGTTTCTCCATTTCTGTTAAGAAATTTGAACTGGGTCTTGTCTGACCTTAACAAAGCGTTGAAATTTAAGACAAGAAAAAAAAACAACCATCCCCGACTCTGCACCTAACCCCATCACACTTGCGCACTAATATAAATGGAGTCCTTGACCAAATAAATATTTCTAAACTATTTTATAAAAGTCAGAAAATAGATTCTGCGATAACTACAAATTAAATGGATAAACTGTGATTTTTTTTTTTTTCTCTTAATTTATTTTATTGATTTTTTATTCTGAAATATTAGAAGAAGTGCAACGCCTACCAATCACGTAATACCATTATGTCATTTGTTTTAAAATAAAATACAAATATTTTAATAAGTTTATAGACAAAAAATTATCTATTTTAAAATAAACAAGTTTTAAATTATCCAGGTGTAAAAAATAAAAAAAAAATAGAGATAAAATCACCTATTTCAATACTTAAAAAAAAAAGGCTGTCATTCCCAAATATATTCCAGAAAATAAAAAAACGCTGTCGTTCCCAAATTAAACTCAACATATTGAGATGTTAACCATTAGAGCCTTAAAGTCATATTATTGAATAATGAAGACTCTAAAACTTATCGAGGCGTCGAAAATTCCAACCAACCCTAAAGATTAAAGCATGCATTTGTCGTTTGTTTTCCTAAGATAAATTTAAAGGTAATTTCTTTAAAGATAAATAAGTTACACGTGTTTATAAATACCCATTATTCGATTATATTTTATCATGAACCATTTAAATTTTGAAAAATAAAAAAAAAATGAATTATAGCTAAATTATAACTTGTGATATTATTTAGGTTACTTTTGTACATTATTAAAGTATTTAAGTTTTTTTCTTTTTTAAAAAACAAGAAAAAAAGAAAAAGTTGGCTGAATGCTCGACTGGTAATGTGAATGTGAATGTGTTTGGTGTACTACGAAGCCAACTTGATGCTGATTTAGTCTACTGATGAACTACGACTTCGAATACGATCAATGATGGAGCCACGCTTTGATGAGGGTGGGCCCAGCCACACCCTTAATATTAATTTTTTTTTAAATTTATATATATATAAATTATAATGAAAACTCTTTAATTTATTTTAAATGCTCCCTCTTAAATTTTGAGTGTCCCATTATCTTCAAAATTTTTATCATAAAATAAAAATATGACATAAAAAAATTAAAATTAAGGGTAAATAATAAAAAAACTATAATATAATTGCCAAAATAACGTCGTTTTGGTAATTTCACTTCTTTTTTTTTCTTCCGTCTTTTTATATGCATTTTTAATTTTTAATTTTTTGATAATAAATTTTTAATGCACTGGAACTCCGCTGACCCTGAGTCTTGGCTCCGCCACTGAATACGATATGTTACATGGAAATTTCCACTAACTTGCGTTTACTATTCTAGAAATTAATACAGATGCTACTGTCTATTTTATAATATATTATAGGATTAGAACTATGATAAGGTGAGAGTATAGTTAGATTCTCATCTATTTAAATTAAGTGATTTCGGAACGACAACTTTAATAAAATAATATATATATATATATATATATATTTTAAAAAAATAATAATTGGAAGGGCTGGAGACTTGAAACTTGGCCGGATCGGATCGCTCGAATTATTTTGACCGATAAATTGAAAATTTTTCTTTCTTAACGTAATATTTTTTTTTTTCAGATATATATGTAATCGAGTTAAAGTTGAAGATATGTTAGGCCCATGATATTAGCCCAAACGAACAGTCCGTTTGGGCCGGGCCGGAACTTGACCAAGCCCATCTAAACAGATTAACAATGGTCAAATGTAGGGGTGTGCAACGGTCGGTTCGGTTCAATAACTGAACCGAAAAAATCGATAACCGAAATATTATAATTTATATAAACCGAACCGAAACAATATGAAAACCGAACTAAAATCGAACCGAAATTTTCGATCGGTTTGGTTCGGTTAACCGAAAAACCGAAAATATAAAATTATAATTAAAAAAATTATCTAAAAAATTATACAAAATTATAAATCATAAAACAAAAATTAAAAAAAATAAAATTGAAAAATATACATATATAATTTAAGTTCAAGCCCCTTAAATTGATAAAAAAAATACAAAAATAGTTTTTTATATAAAAATTGGATAAAATAATATATAAATTTAAAATTTTGCTCGGTTCGGTTTTTTCCTTTCAAAACCGAACCGAAATAACCGATTTACATATAAATTCAAGACCGAAACAGAACCGAAAAAACCGAACAGAATTAAAAATATCGATCGATTTGGTTCGGTTTTTCGGTTTTAACCGAATCTTGCTCACCCCAAGTCAAATGGCAGGTTTAAAATCCCATTTTCAACGGTGTTCCTTTTACGGGAGTTAATTATGTACGTGATTATTAAATTTTGAGACTTATAATCAAATGGTTATAATAAAATAATTTATAATATAAAAATTATTAAAATTTTATTTTATTTCAACTAAAATAAAAATGACCGAAAATTTAATTTTTCGTTACCGGAGCGCCACGTAAATATGTCACATTATTAGTGGTCTTTTATAATCCATTCAGTCAGTATATCATATGACCTGTCTATATTGAGAAATTGACACATCAGCAATATATATGTTATGCCAACCTATACAAAAAAAAATAAAAAAAATATTGCTGACGCGTATTTATTGATGTGTCAATTTTTTATGTATACGGGTCATATAGCATACTAACTAAATACGTTCTAGAAAATTACTGATAGCGTGTTATGCTTGCATGACTATTCGACGGTAAAAAAATTAATTTTTTGATCATTTTTATGTTAATTAAAATAAAATAAAATTTTAATAATTTTTATATTACAAATTATCTTTTTTTACCACCGTTTAATTATAAGCAGCAAAATTCAAAACCAAATCCGTAATTAACCCCTTTTACGGTCACTTTCGCGCGGGAACTTCTCAAATCTCACCTTCCTATTTGGTTTGCTCCGCGAAATTTTTCCAATGGAGGTTTCTACTTCGGTTGCAGAGCTCTGCTTACACGTGAGTTCAAAAATTTATCATCTTATCTACCTCTATCAGCTTCTAATTTTTCTTCATTAATCACAAGCATTTGTTTCTCTGGAATCCGATTTTCAACTTCCTTTCTTTTTTCTTTTTTCCAAAGTCTGAAATTCATGTAAAATGGCAGTTAATTTCCTCCGCATTTCAAAGATGCCGCGTATCTGAAGATGCTTGCAGACTCTCAGTTGTTCTCAAATCATCTTCTGCTTCCGATCCGTCCGTTTTCCGAATTTCGAGTAAACTACTCTCTCGCTTCGACTTCTGATATTTCTTTTTTGCTTTTAGATATTGGCTTGTGGAGCGGTGATTATTTTGCTATACTTTCATATTCGTGTTTCCCTTCGATTTCTAGTGAGCAGCAGGGACTGAAGTACTACATTTGCCTAAATTTGGCTAAATCTTCTTTTTATTTTTATTTATTCACTTATTATGCGCAGTTTCTGATACCGGCATCGGAAGCAGTTTGGAATATTTTCAGAATCTTAAGTGCACCAACGAAGCCATTGATGCAGAACGCTGGGGTAATTGACCTCGTTTATGTGTCCTTGTTTCAGTTATCTATGCATGTATCGGAGTTTTCTTTTAGCGTTTGCATGTATGGTGCAGATGGAATGCTCAGTGTCACAACTACCAGTAAGTCCTGTATCAAGCATGTTTTACTGTGTTAAATTTTGGTATTTATCGTTGAGTTATGGGTGCCTTCTTGACTGTGCCTCTAGCGTGTAATCGTAATGTAGAATAGTTTTCGGCTCAAAATTTATAATGCTTCGAATGTTGCTGTACTCTTCTTCTTCGTTAGTTTAAGAGGAAAAAATAAAAAAGATACGATGCCATATGTAGTTGGTGCAGCTTTTCAGACCTCTCTCTTTATTGGGAAGTTAACTCGTCTCACTTTTGATAGGAAGCCGCTCATCATTTGATTTAATTTAATCACGTTTATGTTTTTAAGTTTCTAAATCCAGTTTAATCTATTAATTCTTGTGCACATTGCAGGTATTTGTGATAATGAGGTATATCATTACCTTCTAAATTTCAAAGAAAACAGTACAAGCAGAAGATTGACTCGGCTACCTTCAACACCTAAGAATGGTGCAAAATTCAGGCATGTATCAACTGTTGCTTTTGTAGTCTGATTTTTGTTATTGACATATTTGGCATGATTATGCTCCAACTGGACTGAAGCACGGCTATCCATTTCTGAAAATGTTTAATCTTATTAGAAATATTTGGTTTGGTTATTCTTTAATGGGACTGAAGCATGTTTTTGTCCATTTTCATAGTTTGATCTTATTTGAAATATTTGGTTTGTTTTGCAGTGGGACTGAAGCATGCATATCCATTTCCGGGAGTCTTGATGTTTTAATTAATGAGATCAAATGCTTCTTTCAAAAGGTTAGTTCATTTTATTATAGAGACCACGACAAGTGCTGAATCAATTATTTTACTTCATTATTTCATTAGGAGTTTATTTTGGCTGTTTAAACAATTGGTCACGCCTGTCAGATCATGGTTCTCAAATTCCATATCTAGAAGCACATATTAAAATGAGAGAGAAATATGCACCCTGCTTCAGCTTTGTACGTCACACTGCAATGATAAACCTGTTATATTTTTGTGTGCCTCTAGTCTTGAAGATACTGCTTCAATGGGGATTGAATAGATTTCACTAACATAAAGAAAATAGGATTGATATATAATTAGCTTAAAGTGAATCATCTCATCAAGATTGACAAGAAAATAGGATTGATATATAATTAGCTTAAAGTCACAGATGATTTTATTGTCTTGTTCATGACTTTTCTCTAGAAGGTGAGGGAAGGTTATATTAATATCAGTCTTTAATTGATACCAGTAACTAAGGTTTTTGTTCAAGGGAAATAAAAGGCTCTTGGACTTCAGAATGTTTTGAGATTTAATATCATATTTTTAGCTCAAATTTATTCTATGCAGCTTTTAGGATGGAGAATGAGCCTTATAACATATTTTTGCATAGTTCAAATCTACCATATTATTGTCCATCTTCAAATCAGTTGATTGCTAAAACTCTTTTTAATTCTTCTATTATGACCCAGTTATCTTGTTATGTATGTTGCAGATTCTCATTCTGAAGTTTCCTGTAAGTTAAGCAAGCAATTTCGATGCTCTTTTTATCAAATGATATGTGTTATAAGGTGTCTACAATTTCATTCGAGCAGAACAATAACTCTGATAGTTTAATATTGCCCCTAAAATACATTCTTTCTTACCTCTTTATGCTTTTAATGTTTAAAGTACCCAGAAATTGGTCTTAAATCCATGTTGGTCCAATGCAATGGAATTGAGAATGCCTTTGGCAATAAGATTCATCTCAAAGGTGACATTGCAATTATAACCTCCCCAGGTAGAGGCTTATAGAGAATTGTGCTCTTATAAGTTCAATCGTCAAAATCCAAATTTTAAGGGATAAATTGCTCTAAATTTTTTACCCCGGTAGATATTAGATTATAGATAAATTCTGTATTGGGTTTATGGTAACTTTGTGCAACTGTTGTGGTACCTTGTCTGCATGACAGTTTATCAGGTTCCCTTTTGTTTTTTTTTTTTTTTTTTTTTTTTGGCCAGAATGTTGCTGTTGAATTGGTAGTTGAACGGGAGAATGTCTGTGGATCACAATGTCAAAATGTATTTGTAGCAAATGAGAGCAATACATTGCCCTATTTAACTTCATGTATTGAGCGTCTGAAGTTGGGCCTTGAAGATTATGTTCTAAAGCATGGAAATAGAGCAAATCAAAATTGTGATTTATGCTTTCCAACAAGGTAAGCTTGTACTGTTTTTTTGGCAAGCTTCTTGTTCATAATTGGATGGCACTGCATTCATTCAAATGTTGGTATAAATTTAAGAATTCTTAGAATTACTAGCTTTTCTATTCAATATTCTCATGCAGCTCTGCAAATTCCTTGAGTCAATCAAGTGACTGAGGTGGCAGTATTAGTCTTGCTTTCTATCATCTCTTTCTGCTACTTTTTTTGCAGCCAATTTTCTTGATACAAGTTGAGATCCCCAAATTCTTTTACTTAGTGTACTCTGTAGCTTAAGGCAGCCACCTTTGAAATGGATATGGGGCCATCACTTTAATATAGATATTGTTTTGGAGTTTTCCGCCCTTCCGTAATATCTCACCCCAGTGTGCATATTACTATTCCAAATTCATTTCTGGATACTCTCTCTATTAATTGGGACTTAGGAGTTTAAACCACAAAAAATGATAGCACTCAACACATACACAAGCAAGGTTGTATTTTCACACTGCTCTGCCAGCCTCTCCAGATTTTATTATTATTATTTTTATTTTGCACTTTGTAAACGCATATCTTTTCTGTAGGGTAGCAATCAGCATAACATCCAAGAAGCTCTCAATATTGCTGTAAAATGTGGATATTCCAGAAAGGGATTGAAGTGGATCTTTACATCACAAGTTATATTTATGTAGCTTTTAATAGGATTATTATTGGGTATTCAACTTCCATTATCATTTCTTTTTGGGCAAACAATGAGTGCATCATCATATAGAATTTTGTAGTCATGGATTTGTGAAAGCATGTCATGTAGCTATAAAAACGTTTACAGTGTCTCATTTCCTGTCTTCTTTTATTGTTAGGGAGCATCTGAAGGTTGGGAGCGCAGCAGCATCCAGCCTGGAAAGTCATAGGAGTTCTGGACTGATGATGGAAGTGGCAATTATAATAAGTGAGTTAGATCCAACTTGCCCTTGCTTCAGCCAGTGCAGCTCAAAAACAGAGGTAATACAGAAAGTTAAATATGATAAATATTTCTAGTTTCATTATTATGGTTTAGCATAACAAACTTGGTGATTCTTCTCCTCGGACGACTTTTTTCCTGATTGTAAAATGAGACACAAAGTTATGCTAATTCTAACTGCAGATGGTTATGGTTGTAAATTGAGACACAAAATTATGCTAATTCTAACTACAGATGGTTATAGTATGGGTTGCAAGTTCTTTAGACAGCGAGCTTGTATGACTCTGCAAATAGGCATATTCATTGTTCTAAAGAACTTTGTAGACATGTTTAGATCTATGCTTAGAAATATCAAGTGCTTGGATGTCTTTCATGAAGAAATCTGGAATTCGCATTTTTATGGGAATGGTTTCTGTACTAGAAAAAAGAATTTAATGTGGAAGTTTATTTGAAGAAAACCTCTATTGACACCAAGGCCAGAAGGACGTCTGCATTGGTCATTTTAGTCTCTTCTAATTGTATAAAAGGATGGTGGACACTAATGACACCCAGTTTACCACATTGAGTATTGCAGGGGGGAATATCGCACGATTCTTTTATTTGCTCACATGTGATAGTTCTGGAAGCTAATTATTTTGTCCTTTTAAAATGGACCTGTTTAACATGCTATGTTCATTTCCAGGTGCTGACCTTTGAAGATTTCAAACCTTGTTCCATTTCCAAATCTTTCCTCAGTGCATTGTCTGGCATTGACTGGAAAAGTTACGGAATGACTTTAAAGAACATTGTGGACCAAAGAGGCTGCTATCTCGAATGGGAAGACATAGCGCCACACAATCATATAGCTATGGTTCTCCACCGCTACCATAAGCAATATCCAAATCCCTATTGAATATATGTTTTATGTTCTATATGGATGACTTGTGTAGGATTCTGCACTGCTGTTCCTCTATGTTGTATGCTACATTTTTCCTTGACGTTTTGCGCAGAGCCATCACACCATCAACAAGGTGCAAGACTCATTCTGATTGTAATCTTGTGAAAAGAGCCGTTAAACTAGCAATGGATGATTTGAAGGAGAAACATGCTGGAATTCTTCTAAGTGCTCAAGCCCTGAAGGTGGATTTCCCTTCCTGTCAGGCTTTATACCATTAATGTTTAGACATTATTATTTGTAGGAAGTAATGAAAATTAGTTTACTCTAGCAGAAATTCAGTCTCTTCCTCATAACTTGTTTAAGAATGATGTTCATAATTAATTTTTTTACGAGTGATTATGGCTCAACTGGACTTTAATTTTCTAAAATGTTTGTTCTCAGATTTCCAGTTATGCTCCTGACCTTGCAAGGTCTATAACGGGTCTCATCCTGTCATCGAATGATCCGGACTTCCAAGAGGAGTGCCTATCTCTTCTTGGTTTACAGTCTGGAGAAACTGAAATCCTCAAAGATTGTATTAAGGAGAAGATCATTTCAGTAATAGATATGAATGATAGGAAGTCCCAGAGAAGCAAAGAAATGACAGTGCCACCTTATCTTTTCGAAAACGACCGGCGCTGGGATTCAAACTTCCAAGACATGGAATATGAAGGTGAGGATGAAAGTGAGGATTCATTTTTCCTGGATTAGTAAAGTTATCTTCTCAAAGTCTTCTAATGTCTTTCCAAGGTAAGATCGACCTTACGCTAATTATGTTACTTTTATTTTATCATCATTTTTATTTTTGGTAATTTGATTTGATTGCATATACATATACTGGAGGATGATTGTTACACACACAACGCCCATCAATATATGGCATCATATTTGAAAAGAAAAAAAAAGGGGGAGAAGTTAATTGTATTATATTTCAACTAAAAGTTAGTATACGTTATTTTGGGCATGCGTGGTACAAGTATTTTAGAGAAGTGAAGCCAGACAACAGGCTAAGAAGGATAAAGATTATAAAGTATAATATGTGAAAATTCACCAATTTTTTTTTTTAAATCAGTAGATATATAATTTATTTATTTTAAGCAGCATAGGGTGGCTTCTGATCAAGCTATTCGTCGTTGTATATAATCCTAATACTACCGTTTCTCTTATAGCCCCGACAAGGATTTTGCATCGCTCCTGTATTTGGCACACCGCAACAGAATTGCTACCATTTTTCATTAGCTTAATATATACAAGCCCTTTTATGTTTGTCATCATTTACTGTTAAATTCTCCTTTTTTGGATCAAATTCACACATAATGATTCATTTAAAAACCTCACACCTAGCAATTATTTGAACAAAAAAATTACATGTAGAAGTGGTAAATCGTCTCAAGTACAAAAGAATAGCCTTTTTTCATTTTTCACTTGCGTTACAAACACAAACCAAGCGTGAGAACTAGTAGTAAAACAGACAATAAAGAAATGGTGCAAAAATGCATTTCAATTACAATAAGAAGCTTGCATTCAAATATAGATAAATGCTCAAAAGTATATCCAGCTCATATTCTATTACAATATAACCATTAAAGAAGTCCTAAACAAAAAGATCATTCCCAAAGAAATAAAAACAACCCAGTTAAGAAAAACGCTAGATAATATTCACCCTGCATCCAGAAATTGCCGATCCACAAAATGATCCATCTTTCGCCTTATGCCTGCGTGTAATCAAAGCATATGGTTATGATTAGAACCTTACATAAAGAAGGTAATAGGATTTAACAATACAAGATCAATTGTACAAGCTGGCACCTTTTATTTTCACAACAATCAAAAACTAGAAAATCGTTGGAATTGACAGACTACCACCAGTTTAGATCATCATAACACCTCATTAACTTAAAACAATTGGAGATTGGTAGCTTGCATATTATATCGACTTTTTATTCAAAATGCTGAAGAAAGCAATCATTTCTTACCTTGTTAGCAATATTATTTGAGAGCCATTCCAACCCCTCATAAAGACCCTCCCCAGAGGTTGCACAGGTGCTCTGGATGTACCTATCCATAGAATTGGGAAAATATAAGAAAGAAGTAGAAACAATTTCAGTAGTATAATAGAGCCCTAAGATAGTAATCTAGAATATAACAGAATAGATTAAGAAAGTACCAGTGACGCTGGCGGAGGGAGTTTAGCCCAAGCTTGTCAGTGATATCAGCAGCATTCATTGCATTGGGAAGATCCTGCTTGTTAGCAAACACAAGCAGCACTGCATCTCGCAGCTCATCCTGAAAAATGTGACCACCAGAGTTTAGAAATTTTATGTAGTTAAAGCTTCAAAAATCAAATAATACAAACTCTGATGCCTTATTAGATTTACTTATAAACCACGGTAGCATCATGACAAGAACTTGGAATAAAGATGAACTGGTATAAATTAAGATCATGAAATTCGTTAAACCATTTCAGAAGTCGAGTTCACTTACTAATACTTGCAGAACCCAGCCATATACATTTCACAAAAAGAAAATTATAAATGGTGAACAGGTTGTGTCGCCAGTGCTACTAAATGATTCAATTAAGATGTTTCTTCTTAAAATAAAAAAATAAAAAAGCATGTAAAAACTAATGAATTACATCATGAGCAAAAAATTCACATATCTTCATAAGAAAATAAATGGCTAGGTAAAATTAGAGATGAAACCGGTTGATCGGTCCATTAACTTCGATTAGTCGCTATATCGATTTCTATTTTTAACTAGTTTTTTTCAGATCGGTTTAATAATTAACCATTAAAAATTTTCATATATAAATTTAACAAATTGTACAATTTATAATGTTTTTAATAGTTAAAAATGCTTCGAAAATGAAAAATACAAATCAAATATAATATTCATTAAAAGAATCAAAAGAAAAATAAATTTTTTGTAATTAATTATAAAAATTGAATATATTCAATATGAAACTAAGAATAAAATACTAATTATACACATGTAAAAAATAAATAATTGTAATAAAAAGATAATTTCAATGTCTATTTAACCAAAAATATGTATTATAACAATATTTTAGAAAATCATATATCATAATATTTATAAATTACAAAAATATTAAAAAATTTAAGTGTAAAAATTAAAATATAATATATAAAATATATATAGATCAATTAACCGTTAGAACAGTTAATCGCCGTGTTTTAAAAGCAAAAATCGTAATCCTAAATTTTCGGTTTAGTTAACCTAAAATCAATTTAATTTCGGATCAATTTTTCAGTTAACCAAAATTCCAATTTTTTTTGCTCACTCCTAGGTAAAATAGCTTCATCAAACATTAAAGTATTGTTTGATAAACAACATATTAATCTCTTGGATGTCCCATCAACGATATTAGTCATTCCACATTAATATCCTTTCACATAAATTTCTCCCAATAGAAAATGTTCATGTCCATTTATACATTACTGAAAAGAAACTGTTTGGCCTCATCACTTTTTTTTAAATAAAGATAGATACCGCTTTTTATAAAGAGCCGTATTGGCAAAAATAATCATTAATCAACGACCACAAATAGCTAGGTGGCAACAACTAAATGTATACCTCATTCAACATCCTATGCAACTCATCCCTGGCCTCCACAATACGGTCTCTGTCATTACTATCCACCACGAATATGAGACCCTGAGTGTTCTGGAAGTAGTGCCTCCACAAGGGACGAATCTGTATACAAATAACATTCACTTTATAACTATAAAGAACAGCATTAACTTTCAAATGATTATTTTGAAATCAATTTTGTTATTACACAAGTTTTAGAACCAAAAACAAGGAAGAGAACAAAAAATGTTATCCAATTATGTGGTTGAGATTTATGTGTTGTTGCTAAAAGTAGAATGACATATTTAATAAAATCCCGTACCTTATCCTGACCACCAACATCCCACACAGTGAAACTGATGTTTTTGTATTCCACAGTCTCTACATTAAAACCTGCAGAAATGGAGAACTGGCTTAATTATAAATTGAACATAAAATTTTCGGCAGGATGACTAGCCATTGATATAGAGATTATATTTCATTGGATAGGTCCATTAAAACGAAATTAAGTTCCACAACGAGAACTGAAACTTTTTTGAGCAAAACGAAAAAGAAATACTGATAAGCCTCCATTCAGAAATAAAACAAGCACACAACAAAAAGTGAATAGAGAAATCAACAGGTAAATTGCTTCAATCAATTAGCATGTGCTTTGACAAAATCCAGAGTACGGCTAAAAGAACTCACCAATAGTGGGAATGGTGGTGACGATCTCTCCAAGTTTGAGCTTGTACAGGATAGTCGTCTTACCAGCAGCGTCAAGACCCACCATAAGAATTCGCATTTCCTTTTTGGCAAATAGCCGGCTAAAAAGCTTCGTGAATGTCAACCCCATTTCTGCTTCTCAGCTTTGATCCCTAATTACACGATTAACAATAAATTTAGCCACATCAACCATAAACAAAAACAACAAAAAGCAGCGATCCAAATGGAAATGGCGAAAACACAAGTAGATCGAACAGATCTGGAAAATAAAACGAATCAAAAAGCACCATTTAAGATTCACATTCCATTTCCATTTATCACTATATATACAAACACAACCGATCTAAGCAAGTCTACCTCAGATCAAACGTGAAACAGACTCCCAAAATTCAATACTACAAACTAAAAAAAAGCCCTAGATAAGACCAGCATGAACTGCGAAATTAGAAAGTATATTACAAAAGCTGATTGAAACAAAACCGAATTGCATCAAACAAGTAATGAATCTTTGAATTACCTTTCTGGAAAGTTTCGCAGAGGGATCTGAGAACGAAAAATAGATCGAAATTCGATCAAAAGAAACAGAGAGAGGGCGAGACAGAATTAGAAATGAAGCTTAACACCAACGCGAAATAGAAGAGGAAATGAATGGGAAACAAGAGAGTGGTGTTATAAAGGCAAATGCCGATTTCATATTTTGAATTAACGGAAATGCCCTTGATTTTCAACAAAAATTATTGATTAGGATTTACGCCATGTTATCCAATTATTAAATGCCACGTTCTATTGGCTTTGTAGGGGTAATTAGGGAATTATGTCCCGGTACGACTCCACAGAATTTGAATGAATGTAGTCAAATTGCTAGTTGGACTTGACGATGGGGCCGCGTACCTGCCAACCTGTGCTGAACCTTAATTTGTTGTGATGTCGATATAGAAGCTAGGTTCCGATAAAATTGGATTAAATTATCAAACTTTTTTTAAAAGAAAAATAAAATCATTAGATGCAAAATTTATAAGTGAAAAATTCAACTGAGAGAAACTTAATATGGTTCGGTTTGCTCAAATTTTGATCTATTTGATCCTGTCAAATCAAAATTAGCACAAAAACAAAAAAAACTGAATTGATTGAACATGAAATAAGAAATCGAACCAAACCAATCGAACACTACTTTGTCTAATTCAATCAATTATTTCGGTTTGAACCATATACATATAGTTTATAAAAAGAAAAATGTAAAACCATTGGAAAAACAGAAATGTATCGTTGCTACAGCATTGATTTCCGGAATGATTTCATTCCAGTAAGCAATAGCATTCAAATTTCAAATTGCGACACTTAAGAAGGGTAAGCAATAAATTTTCCTCATAATTATCTTGACCAACCAAAAAGCATTTTATTTTTTATTTAATTTTATTGAGCTGGCGAGGGTGTACTAATCAAAATGCATGTAACTTTTGGTAAAGCCAATCATCTTGAAGACAACAAAGCAACCCATGAACCTCTATTTCTAGAAGACTTGCCAACAGATTCAAACTCTTGTATGAGAAATAATGATTTTTATAATAAATTAACAAAGAATCCAACTTCATTGAATTTTCTTCACAGATTTATAAAACTCTTAACTTGATTCAAATTGAAAAATTGACCACAGTGATTTATGTACAGTTGCTCGGTCCCTGTCCGATCCAAGAGAGTAAAAATAACAATAAGCATTCAGTTACTATATCTATGCGCAGAATCGAAAACGTCACAATCTTGCAACTATCTAAAGGGCCATCCAAGGATCAGTATCACTGAAATCCTGTAAAAGGGCCAATAGTACTCAGTCATTCAGCAAACCCTTATATGCGTCTTAAATCGGGAATGGCATTGGTTTTATGGCAGCCCCTGAGCTTAACACAGTGATCAACGTACCTTGTAAGCCTTTTGTTTTTTTTCTTTTTCTTGTCATCTTGAATTCAAGAACATAATTCTGTGCCACAATGCAGAAAGTATTATGTACTACTTCAGGTCAGGTCAATGAACTAACAACTCAACCCAGAAGACGTCCAGTCAACCTGGAAACAGGCATCATTTCCGACGATGAACTTGCAGTGTTGAATTGAGGCCCAATTACTTCCTCTAATCGTTCTGCATCATATCACCAAATGGTGCAGATCCAGGAACAAAGAAACAACAGATCATTAGAACCAGTGGACATAAAGCTATGTACCAGCACAAAGTAAGGAGAGATTTTATATATAGTCAGGTACTTTCAGCAAGAATACTTGATGAGAAAATGATTTGAATTGCAATGAAAATATGTCAATAACTCATTCAGTAGCTCCAAATGAAGTGAAGTGAAGAGAGAGAGAGAGAGAGAAACATTACCAAGTCATCATCATGGAGGAAATGGTGGTCGTTTATATACTGGGAATTTCTGTTCTACTTCGCCATCTACCTATATGAAATATGGATTAACGAGCTCCAATCTGGTCCTACCCAGTGCCCACATATACAATAAGCACTTCAAATTACTAAGAGAAGGAGACGGAGAAAGTATCCCAGGCCTAACACCTGTTTGGTTCCACATTTCTACATATCTTTTTGGTGACAGACAGTCAGGTTTATCTGGTGCAAACAAACTTTTAAATTGAAGAAAGCACAAAAGGCAAAAATGGGAAAAGGTAAAGAAAGTGGTACAGAACCAAAATATTACCTATAGCTATGCACAGAAGCATATACAGACTAATTTGTATCTGGGGTTATCGCCAGTACTGAGCCCAGCGATGAATTGTCTCAACCATTTGTGGAAACAGTGCACTAACACTTTCATTAATAAGATCTTGGAAAAAGTGTATGGCAGCCTCATCATCTAAATCCAAACGAAACTTCTCTTGAAGCTGCGAGCATAGAAAAACCTTGAGTCATAAAAAAAACGATCAACATGTTCACTTTAAAACAGCATATTACAATTGTAAAGGAAGTTACTTTAAGGATGCTCTTTTCAGGATCCGATGCTATGTCAGGAATGTTGGAACCCGCCATTAGATGAAATAGGTTCAGAATTAAGTTACTAGATTTTCGAAGGATGTTGTATGCTTCACAACAATATGATTTGAATCTGGTATAATACTGGCTGCAGAAAGAAAAGTAGGAAGCAGTTAAATATCTGGTATCAGCAATCTCAGATTGGCATTAACACATGACCAGGTGCTGAGTAACATCTTAGTCATCTGCCACATGTCTACTTGTTCAGCAAGCAGGACATAAGACATAAGCACAGTAAGTGATTAAAAACACATTTTAATGGATAGAAAACCACCTCTCGGCACCACCCATAGCCTCAACCATTTCCTTGCAAAGCTTCATTGGCGGAGGAAACGGCTTAGGATCACGCCCAAGAATAAAACCAAAATCAACATGGAAAAGGCGACCATCATCCCTAAGGAGAAGGTTGTCAAGATGCCTGCAGATAAAACAGACTGATGCCTTAAAAAAAATATTAAATAAACATTACAATGGTTTGGAAGTAGGAATAATTGGATGCCAGAATGAATACCAAAATTACAATTTTTTGACCTCACAATTTAAAATTACAATGGAACTGACATATCAAATGCAGAAGACTATACACATTAAGAGTTCTAGTTGCACTCTTGTATAAAATTTCAGATCAGATGTCACACTGATCATAATACACAAGCATCAACAATTCTTCTTAGTTTGATTATGTTTCACTTAAAGTTGAAGGTTCACTTTCCATAAGTCAAGTGAAGCAAACATGGATAGCAGGGGAATATTGCTAGAGGAAATTTTTCCAGTATAAGTTGTCGAACTTAAACATATTGCAAATGTCATCCATAGAACGTGTCTATAAATCTGAATTTTTGAAATATAAAGATTAGGTAGAGTGCTTATTCAAAACACTCGAGGAATCCTAATATCAAACTCTACAGTAGTTTGGGAATTAGAAGAACTAATTCTTCCCCCTTCAACTCCCCTCTCCCCTGTTGCCTTCTTACACTGAAAAGATTGAAAAGCTTACCCATTCAAACTACTTCTACCCTTTTCAACCCCTTTTTCCTACAGCCTTTCTCTGCAGATGAAAGATGAACAATGCTCATCTAAGAGGCGAGATTCATATCTCAACATTTTAGCACACGCAAGTAAATGAGTACCTGTCTCCAATGCCGAGTATGTATGTGATGACAGAGTAGCCAGCACAGCTTTTTATAAATGTTTCAAGGCAAGTGGCTGTAATCCCAAATGGTCCATGGTCATCAGGATGAAACTTCTGTAAATAGCTCATAATGCTGCGATGCTCAGATAGAATCTGGATTTCAGAGACAAATCTTAGTAACATATTCCAAAACTATGAAAATCAATTACTACAATACATCTATATTGCATGCCTACAATTCTATCAACTAACTATCATTGGAGAATACAAATAAAGACAGTGAAATAAATAAATTAAGGTCTTTACATCTCAAGAACGACAAAGAAAGGGAAACAGCTGCATTTCCCTGTGTGTTAAGATCAAAGTGAGGGTTATTCTGCACCCCCAACAAGAGTTTCATACCCATTGTCATCACTGTATAAGCAATGCATTTTGCAGGTCATCTAGACAGTCCTTTGAAAGACAAAACACATTTAAAATCCAACATAATAACTTAACCTTTGACCATTTCTTAAGCAATGAGGGGTGAAAAATATGAGAATAGCAAGGATACATATTACGATATTTAGTTGCTCTACAACATAAAGGATTCTTTGTCTGCATAGTTATAAGAAGGGTGGTTTTCAACTCAATTCTTCCATCAAAAAATCGAGGTAACTGCATGCACTTACTGCAGTGGACATGAAAGAAGCTTTTCTCGGGGTGGGTTAAGTACCTGAGCCAATGATCGTGATGGTATAAATTCAAGCATGCCTTCATCTTGTCCAGTAGCAAGCACCTTATATGGAGTTAGGTGCAAATCCAGGTTTTCCAACTTAAGTAGTCGATCCATAAGAGATACCATTTGAACAACCTACAAGACCACATATGTGATTATGTCACAAATACCAAGGCCATGTGGTGCTCCTATCTCAACTACACACAATGATGTGTGTTTTTCTGCTCGGGGAAAGGAAAGTGGTATTGTAAAGAGAGTAATTTCTCGAAGCTAGTGTTCAGCATGTACCAATTGATCTTGCCGAATATCATCACCCTTCTTAAATATGATTTTGCAAGTTCCGCCACTCTGTGTTCGGAAAGTCAGACGCAAAGGATGTAATGCACTTTTGAATATTGAAGACTCTGATGGTACAATACCAGTGATGAGAACACCAGGAGCCAGTGGTGATCTTATTGGCTGAAAATGAAACAAACCAGCAAATTAACACAATTGATGAATTTTTAACAGACATGTGTAATGTGAAAGATGCTAGAATGAAATGTCAAGCAAACTGCAGAAGCTTAATGAGCAATGTGATAAATGCAAAGTACTCGAATACAACACCCACCTCTTCAAAATAGGTGAGCTCACTGAGAAGCCCAGAGAGAAGTTGTCTGAGCTTTTCAATCTTTTTCTGAGTATTGCCTCGCACATTTCTTACATCTCTCATTATAGAGCACAGCTGGGCTGTCAATTCTGTCTGACGCACCAAACTCTGCCACAGTTTAAATCCATCTTCTTCTCCATTTGGACCACCTGCCAACTGCAATGAAAATAAACAGATATGATAGCATCCTAAATTCAATATTCCAGGCAGCCCAAATATTAGGAAATTCCAAAAGTGAATTACAAATTCCTTCATAAGGTATTGCACTTTGATGTTTTAAATGCCAAAATTTATAGTTCTATGAGCCAGATAACACAAAGAGTTTAAACCTTCGTGTATCTTTTCAATGTTGTCCAATCCCCTTTAATTTTGTGAATTTTAGCTAGCCAATAATTGATGGCAATTTGATCAATAGGGTAATTTGGTAATTTTCAAAAAGCACATATATTGATTCTTTTCCTACTATATTGATATAGAAGAGAAATCAAGAAAGCAAAAAAGTTCTGTGAAAATAAATTTTTTGGTGCAGCATTGAGAAAAAAAAATCATCTACTTTTTTACTATACAAATAGTCAAGTGGGCTTTACGCATAAATTTCATTTGCGCTCACTAAATTGGCCAACATTATTCCAATATATTTGATTAAGGCTAAAATTAATTACAATATAAGGAAACTATACCATTGAAAATGTAGAAAGGTTTAAAAATTTGATCATAAGGTCTTCCTACAATTAATGTAGAAGGTATTTTGGCACTTTTATTTTTGTTTTTCATGTGGAGGAATATGCATTCACATTCCATAATATGTTAAATGGAGAGCACATCCAATAGCCTCTTTAATTATTTCAGATAGACCATAATCTTTGAGGGAAAATGCTAGGCTTTAAGCAGTGAAAAACAAAATAAATTTCAGGACCAAAAAGTTTCTCATGAATTCTACCTAATATGATTCTTTAGTTGCCAGGAAAAAAGCCTTGCATGATCTATCACAGAAACAGAGGCATAGATGTTTTGGAAAATTAAATTTTAGAAACAATTAATTAACATCTTCAAAACACATACCTTCGTCATATTCTCTTCCAGGATCTCATATGTACAATAAAAACGTTTGGCATATGCCGGATCATAAAGTTCTACAGCAACATACCACCGAAGAAAGCTAGCCAATTCAATGTTGTTTAATGCTGTCAAAGACCATGAACAGTCTCAGATACAAGAAAAATAACTAAATTACATGTAAAATTATATATTCAAAGCATACACATACACATCCACACCCACAATTGGAAGCAAGTACACAGGAAAAAACCAAATTACAATTACAATTGCACATGCATCCATGTCGCCCACACACAACTGCAAGCATCCTATATATATATATATATGTATATTAACAAGTGTTTGGAGTGTGATGCATACAGCGTTGTACAAGAAATTGAGAAAGGCGAGATTTATCAGAGCGCTCAAACCGAAGAGCTTGAACCAGCTGAAGTAAGTAACACTGGAGCTCCTCATCATCAGCTCTCTCAAGAATGCTAACTGCATATGCACGAACCTGAAGCCAAAAGCCAGTCAGCCTTTATTCAGTCAGGAGTCTATAAAGTACACTTGTATGACATATAACAAAGTTATGTCACGATAATTGAATCAATCACGATAATTGAATCATACACCTTGAAAGAATTTTAGTTTTCACAATTTTGTTCTGATAGGCATTTATACCCTATAATGAAGAAAAAAGTGCATGTTTTGTATTCTTTAGAAAATAATGAAAAATAATCTTCTGGATGCTTTTAATGTTTGAAGGACATCATTTAATTACCCTTAACTAAAGACTCAGAAAATAAATTATGAGAGTTTTGAAATAATCTTCCTGAAGAAATATCCTTCAAAACATCCAATCCAAGACCGCTGACATGGAAAATCATAAGGAATAAGACTGGAAGACATCATGTCAACCTCATGCACACCTACCTCTTCACTTTCAAAAACAGGTGACAGAAGCTCCAGTGCATCACACACATCAATCATTTCCCACCTCCCCATCATTTCTAGAGCCTGTTTTGCTTCCTGCAAGAGTGTCAGCATAACAAATTTCAGAACTGATGTAATTCACTAGCTCAATAAAGGCCGGAAGGGGAAAAAAAGAAAGAAAAAGGAAAAAGAACAAAGAAAAAGAGAGGACAAACTGATATTTTACAAACATATATTTATTCCTAATTATTAGGATCAGAATAATTAATTTGAACTAGGTACTGAACACAAAATCTTGATACCTTTCCCCAAAAAGCATGATTTTCAGGAAGTTGGATTCACAATTTCATAAGAGCAAATGAAAGGAGAAAAGAAGGTAAAAACATGCTTCTAGGCCTGCATATTAAATTACAGAAAACAAGAAAAAGGCATCCTGAAGCATGAGTCTCCACTTTGTACCAGTAAGTACAGACTCATCTATGATGCACAGTTTTGACCTTTTTAGTGTTCCAAGACTTGTCCTTCCTAGGACAACAGAATAGTGCTAACCTGAACATCACTCCATTCAACACATCGCAGAAACTTTGTGAGAGCTCTCTTTTCAGACATCAATGAGAAACGGAATTTCCATAGGAGCTGTCTCTCATCTCCACTTAAAGTCCTTGTTGGTGGGTATTTTAGAATTCGTTGTATTGACCTACAAACAACAAATTGGTTAACCGATATACCTCCAACTCATAAGCAACTCAATAAGCAAAAGAATTAAAAAAAAAAAAAAGAAAAAAAAAAAGAATAAGAAGAAGAAGAAGAAAAAGAAGAATTACTTCAGGGAAAATATAGCACAAATGACCTAATATATCCATGACGGCAAGAGCAAGAAGAGATTTAGGAGTCATCATATTATGTCACAATTGTACAATAAAAATCAAGGCACCAAATTGCACAAAACCACACTTTAGAGACTTTGCACAATTCCAATTAAATGAATACACATCCAACAATTAGCAATAAAGAACCAAATTATCAGACATGTGACATTTTTTAAAGGATAAAGAGAGAAACTTATTATGCTGGCAGGAGGCACTGACCAGAAAAGTAAAATAAACTTCATATGCAATTCAATTGCATCTTCTAAGATAGGATTAAGCTTACTTTCGCTCATTGTTGCTTGGCTTCAGATCCCTGTCAATGATACCACGAGTTAAACTCCTTGCCAACTTTAATTGCTTGTGCTCTGCAGGATTTGTCTTTCCGAGTTCTGGGTCCCACACAATAACAAGTTCATTTGTCGAGGATATAGGAGATGGTAATAAGAAATTTGCTCCTGATTCCTACATGTTTGATTAAGAAACAGTTATGACCATGTCTTATATTCCAGCCAGAATTATAAGATATCATAACTTCAATTGCAATGCTTGTGACACCACTAACAAAATTTCAAAATCATTTACTATACCAACATGAAACAATTAGGAATTGATCACATGTCGAGATGACTCTGACTTTCTCATTGCATCATGCCACACACTGACTTGACAAACCAATATTTGCAAGCCTATGACATGACAAACAGATAAAATAACTGAAATAGTTACAGCCATATTTATGATACATATTATCATCGTGCTTAAAGATTTCAAACCACTAAAGCTGAAAATTATTATAATGGCTCTAAATAGGAAGTACCTGAAAAACAACACGATGTTCAAAACCACAGAAATCAACAACCAAGTATAAGTGAGAAAATCCATTTTTAGAGCTCTCACGTTCCTTGATTTTATCCATAGCCTTGAATGTCAGACGATCGAGCCAATCAACGCGCTGAATCTGACCCCTTTCATATTTATTCACTAACTTTTCTAAGCGCTCTAACTCTCCGTACTCGTGCTTCGGAACCTAGCACCACAAAAAGGCTGTATTCAATAATACTGAAGAAAATATCTCAATGAACGTACCTCAGATATGTATTAAAAACACAGCTACCGATAGGAACCTTTCCAGGAGTAGTTGTTGGAAATGATCCATCAGCTTCTTTTCCTAGCCATAGTCTAAGCTTTTGCTTGCCAGTTTTGAGTTGCATTTTGCTGTTAAAAAGAAGAATTGTAGCCCCACCAACCAATCCCTCATCCTTCCCTTGTGAAACATCCCAAACCTAAAATTCCAAGCACATAGACAATCAATGAGAGCTAAAATTCTAAACACGTGATGAGAAGTGGAAAACTCTAAACAATTCAGCAAGTAAAGCATACATATTATGTGAACAATTATTATAATTTCCTAACTGGAAATCAAATGAAGGTAACTGAACTGATATAATCAGATAAACACAAAAGTTCAAGGGACTACTAGCTAACAACATAAACAATGCTCAATTTCAACTCATGATAAGAAAAGCAAGCTCGAGTTGCACACTTCAGTAAAGCTTAACAAGGTATAATGATTTTGTGTGGGACCCTACATTTGTTGGAACATCGATATGAATCTCTCAAAGGAGAATCAATAAATTAGCAAAGGAATGCTTCCTCAGACCATCATGTAAATAATGATATCCAATTGATCCAGCAGATCACGTCCATACATTCCCAGCTTTCTTAAGGAACTAAAAATAATCCTTATGATAAATACATTATTATAAAACAAAGAAACACACACACACACGCACAATGCATGTACCTGTTGAAAACAAAGCTCAAGTAAAGATTTTAGAATTCAAGGGCATCATGAAAACATAGAAGCCAAGAAAATGAATCTATGGAAACCAAAGGATAATGATGGAAAATTTGAACGGATCCATATCTAGCACATGTTCAGAGACATTGCCACTTGAGTTGTTTACCAATATGTTAAATGCTTCAGTCACTATAATGCACTGAATGCACTCAAAATGCAATTCTTTTGCTTCAAAAAGTGGCGTTTAACCCATTCCTATTGAGAAATAAACCACAAAATTTGAAGGTATCTTTGACAATCCCATTATTTCTTCCACAGTCCTGAAAAGTACCAAAACATTGCTCAAAAGAAGAATGAAAAGAAAATAGCTCCCATCACTAGCAAGGATTGCATAGTACAAATTTCTAGGCACATTATAAGGGGTTCTCAACCTATACACATAGTAGTTTAGAACCAAAACATGGTACACATTCATCCACCAAAACCCAACCCTTACACAGATCTTTATATTAAAGCACACACTGCATATCAGAGAATATAGGCACAACCTTGAAAGCAAACCCAAAAGAGAGGCTTGAACAACAAAATTGCGTACTTACTGTTACAGCAAGCTGAGAGTGCGCAGTTAAGTCTCGATACTTAGTACTCAATGTAATTAGCTCATTCCAGCAATATGACGGTCCATTAGACTCCAGCCTAATAAATCCCAAAGAAGTTCAAAACTCCAAAAGAAAGAAACTAAAAGTTACAAAAAATAAAAAATAAAAAATAAAAAACCGGGGCAATTAGTTAAGTTCACCTTGTTCTCATGGGAAGACCAAATGGAGCGCCATCAATATACAATGCACACTCAACAAACAGCTCTGCTCTTTTCTCCTCTGTTCAACAATCAATTCCTCGATTATAATTAAAGTGAAAAAGAAAAGGAGAAAATTACTCAATTAAGTACGAGAATTGCTAAAAGCTTAGACTAAAACAGAAAAGCTTTTAAATTAGAATAGGGAAATTAAACAGACTGACCTGAATTTGGCGATTTAGTAGAAGGCAGCGATCCTTCTAATCTCTCGACGCGAAAAGTAACGGGGAGATTAATATCGCAGGACAAGAAGAATCGAAACTCGTTTCCACTCATGATGTTATCTCCACTTTGTTCTTGCTAATTAATTGAATTTCATGATTAAAGGGTTTCGTTGAAGTCGAATTGGGGAATTTTTTAATTGCAGTCTAAGAAACTAAGAGCGAAAACTTGAGTTGGCGTAGGAAAAATTACTGAAATTGAGTATGAGAGAGAGAAAGCATGACTCGTACGAAACGGACAAGACATTTGATTTTTTATGCAAGTACCGCATAAGCGTATGCAATAGGTGGGCCCAGAGATCAACGGTCCTCAGGACTCAATGGTAATTTTATTGGGTGAATTATTGTTTGTTTTTACAGTTTTACACAGAGAATCAGGCACATTATTTTTGGAAAACCATTATAATTCGATTGCATCACCTTTAAAATAATTAAATCTTTAAATAATTATTATAAAAAAGCATTAAATAATCAAAATAAAGTCTTTTATATTTTTTTTTGTCGTGTTAACGTTTTACATTTTTTTTTAGTTAGCATTTCCTATCTTACTCAAACATAACAATATCTTTTCCTTTTATTTATTATTTTTAATAAAATTTAAATTTTATTTATCTATTTAAATTTTTAATAAAATTTATTTTTTTAATTTAATTTTTTAATAAAAATTGAATAACTAAATTTAAATTTATTTATCGAATCACTTAATTTTATTATAAATTTAAAACTAATTAATATTTATTAACTTTAATAAAAATAATAAATAAAAAGAAATAAAGCGAGTAACACTCCGTCTTATCATTTAAACTAAAAATTGCATATCTGACTTTTTAATAGTATTAAATTATCATTTTTTTAAGTTAGGAAATAATATAGAATTTGACTTTCCAACATCAAATTTGCATCATATCAATGATGGGCATTAATATGTAAGAAAAAAATCTTTTTTAAAAATCATTTTTTTATAAGAGAAAAAAGCACTTTTATAATTTATAAAAATAAAAATAAAAATAAAAATAAAAAATTAGGGTGGATTTTGAAAGTAAGTTGAGAGTGTCTTACAAAATCAATTCAAAAAGATATTGAATGTCAACATCCAAAAGAGAAAAGTAGAGAAGCCCCGTAAACACATATCAGCCTTACAGCTCAGATTCAGACATAATTCGTCCACTGGTAATAATTCAAATAACTTAGGAAAACTTCCCTTATTCCCAGAGTACAAGATTGTAGGAACAACACAAGCATTTCGCCAATCTGGGAATCTTAGTCTGCTACATTGGTCATACAAACAACAAATGAATGACAGTTTGATGCTAATCATTAAGGTCTCCAGGGAAATTTAGAGAAATCGGGACGTCTACGTTGCATATATGCAGTCTTTCCCTCATTTCCTTCCTCGGTGCCATAGAATATAAGCGTGGCATTGCCAGCAAGCTCCTGCAGACATGATTGTTTATATATGAACATGTAAGAAGAAGAGTTGAAAGTGAATGTAGACATGCACCTGAAGTCCAGCATGACCATCATCAACTGCATTCAGAGCTGACTTGAGAACTCGAATGGCTGTTGGACTATTCCTTAGTATCTGTCTGCACCACTTCACTGTTTCTTGCTCTAAATTATCTAACTGGAGAAACATTGCACCAATCAATTATTGAATCAAACCAATTAAAATGTAAGATGAACTTACAGGCACAACAATGTTGACAAGCCCCATTTTTTCTGCTTCAGAGGCTGTATAGAACCGTGTTAGGAACCACATCTCACGCGCCTTTTTGGGTCCAATCTGTTTAACAAAAACTCATTTTTACTCAGCAATGATAGTGTTGAAGGATTCTTCTCAGGTAAATATTCCTCTTATAGCATGTACTTGATCAAACATGGAAAAACGCTACCGATATAAGACACAACGAGTTGCTCACCAAACGAGACATTATAGAACTTCCATAACCAGCATCAAAGCTTCCAACCTGTCATATCACAGGAAAAAAGAGAAAAACAAACATTATTGTGAACAGCTAAAAAGTAAATAGAATACAAAACAAAAAGGGGGTTAGAGAACCACCAAGAGTTAGTCTAGTGGCCAGCCCTTGATTAAAAGTGCGAAAGATCTTTAGTTCGATTTCTCCTAATGAGTTTCTCTTTTAACAAAACGAGAGGGGGTGGGTGGGGGTGTGTGTTTGGTGTTTGGGGCATGACAGTTACCTTTGGACCAGTTTGGCCAAATATAGCATTGTCTGCTGCAATTGTGAGATCACAGACCATATGCAATATATGCCCTCCTCCTATAGCATAACCTGCAACCTGGTTTGTACTGGATTATATAATCAAGTCCAATATAGTATGAATATACAAATTATCTGATCAGACGCCAATTTCTCATAGAGGAACTGTAGGCATTGAAATATAATGAAGAAGGCATATTGCAAGAAACCACAAAGTCTCATAATCATATGTTTCCAGCAAATTTCAAGCATTCAGACACAACTACATTAATGTGCAGGGTAAGCTAGTATATACCATTGCAATTACCGGTTTAGGAAGACGCCGAATCTGTACCTGCAAGATCATTAAGATTATTAAAGTATATATGTTACAACTAAGGCACAATTATTGAAGGTGAAGTCAATTCAATTAAGATCATATTTAATACAGAGAATGAATAAGCTTTAGCTTAATGGCATTGACCTTATCAAACATTTTAGTACCTGTAGATCCAAAACATTGAGACGGCCCACATCATTAGGATCAGCATAACCATCTGCTGTTCTTAATAACTGGTCACCTCCACTGCAAAATGCCTTAGTTCCCTGCAGCAGAAGTTTATTCATAAGAACAAATGAACACAATCCTCCACTGAAATCTTTGTTTTCAGGCTAATCCAAATTCTTAATCAACTATGCAATAAGATTCAAACACGATATCCTTATGATAGCTAAAGTAAAACTAGAGGTTGAATAAGTACATAGTGGCAAAAAAAAGTACCTTTCCTGTTAGAATGATAACACCAGTTGAAATATCATCTCTAGCATCATCAAACGCTCGTTGAAGCTCCTTAATTGTCTGCGGCCGGAATGCATTCCTTTTCTCTGGCCTATTGATCGTAATCTATTAAGAAAAATAAAAAATCAGATATACAAGATATACCCACTTAAGAAATCACTGTCTATGAACTAAAGTTGCTTCCTTTATAGAGAACTGAGCTTAAATCTTATCAAGCATTAATTGATAAAAATAAAAACCTTTGCAATCCCTTCATCAACGGCTTTCTCGTATATAATGTCATCGAACTCCTTCCCGGATTCGACACGGGCATTTCTCCAAACAACTGGCTTGGTCGAGACTTCTCCATGGATTCTGTGATAGGTATCGTCCATGGAAGTGTTGGATAATGCAATTGAACTATAATTAGAAGCAGGACGAACTGGGATTAGATGATTGGAAACAGATGATAGTCTCCTTCTCACTTTGTCCATCTCCTTTCCTGAGATTTTCTCCATGAATTTGAAGTGATCAAGTTTCCACAATTATCCTTTTTTTTAAAAAACTTTTTATGGGTCTGACTTTGAGTTATCAAAGGAGCAACTTTAATTGGTTTAGAGACGTTGAAAATGGCGGTTAAAAAATCCTCTCTGAAGATAGTGATTGGATAAGATTTGGCTAAGAAAATAAAACGGCACCGTGTACAGTAACAAGTAGGTTAGCGAAAACGGCGCCAAGTGGCTGCGTTTTAGTGGACTACACAGTGCTAATGCAACGAATAGCAGGAGAATTGGCATTTGCTATTTACCTCATGCTCATCAGTCGCGTTGGAGAAAAAAGAGGGAGAATTCCCATTCTTGCAGGTATGTGATGTTTGAGTTTTTTTTTTTGGTCATAGGTACGTGATGTTTGAGCTGTTGGTAAGATTCTAGTAGAATCCGATTAGAGATTTCTTGCTTAGATTGTCGGTAGATCAAATTATAGATTCACAGCTCTCAGAAGAGTTTACACGTGGGTGTTAGTGGATGATAGGATTCTGTATTGGTAAAAGCATTTCTTAAGCTGGATTAGAAAATACTTTGCTGATGAACTAGTTCTCTGTAAGTTCATCTTTGAAGTGGCATTGTATGGAACAAAAGAGGCATTTTGGGGTATTCATTGAGATACTAATAGATTTGTATTCAGTTTGAGTATCAATCCGTTATTCCTTTTCTGCAGTTCATCATCGGAATGTGTTCATAAATCTGCTTTTGATTAGTGTGTTCTTGAGCCTGGATAACGTAGTAGCTCCACTTGAAATTAGTTGAATCTAACATAGATGGATATCGAATTTCTGAAGTAGAGTGAAGAATTCAATTAGATGAATGTTTTATCTGAATTGTTAACATTGATTTCTTTGTTATTTGGAAATTGTTCATGGAGTTGGTTTTCCCACTTGATTTCGTGGCATTGAAATTTCAGATGTCCATCCATGGCTCTGCTTTATTCATTGCACATACAGCAATCAAGCACGTAGTATTTACTCTCTCGTAGATAAATAATCTAATACAGCAAATAACACTACTTTATACTCTTCTATCAAACTGTAGCTGATAATACTTCCTGTATAATCTCACACAATGGGATCAAACATAATCCTGTTGAAGAAGAATGACTGAAAAAATTACAACTTCTAGTTATATATCCTTTAACTAATATGCTAATGGTGTGATAGGGGTCGGGAAATCCTGCCGACCACACAATTCAATCCACCGTTATCAACTAGGTGAAGTTCAGCATACATCACGGTCTGATTGAGGCCGGTTGTTTGATGGCTTGCCAATCTGGAAACAGCCAATTGGAGGTGTAGTAGGAGTATTCAACTCTCCAAAAGTTTGCCAACAGAAGGGATCATACATGTGATAGTGTTCTTGCAGTGGTTTTAGATCGATAGTAGTTAAGCTTACATCTATACACGGTAGGGCATCACTACAGGCAAAGTGTACTGGTTTTACTGTGTATGTCCCTCTGATTTTTTCGTAGTTGATTCCTGATATGGACACAGCTGATGTTTGATTTTTGCAAGTGCTTTTGTCACAATAGAATTGGTCTATCACAATTGGGAGTTGAACCTCGGAAACTTGAATGTTTGAGAATAGTACCCCCTGTACAGAGCCTGAGCCACCCTGCAATGATTTGAAATAATATGTCAGAAGCATTGTTAGACTTGGGACTTGTTCAAGTTGGAACTTTTTGCATTAGTTTACTAAACTAGAAGATTTCAAACCGGTAATTTGACTTTTGTCTTGCATTGGCTTTAGTAAATACTTGGAGAGACTGCACTTGATGAACAAGATATGGCATTATAAGCCTGAACTGGGTTCAAAGTTAACACTTAGATGGTTCGTTTCAAATTCTGATATTGAAAAAGCACCTTTGCAAAATCTTTTATCTTATGTCAGATTTACAAACTTGTTAATAAAGGAGGGTTTACAGAGTGTTTGAGGCTGTTTGAAATTAAAATTTAGATATTAAAACCCTTTTGAAAGTGGAAATCATTCTACTGACTTCTCACTTTACTAAATTATTTGATATTCTTTCTGATGAATCTCGTGATTAGCTTTGAATCTATTTTGGCTTGTGGAAACCGACTTGACAGTTGACTCAAAGATCATGAATGAAATGGGAAAACAGCTGCTATGATTACCTGCCATGTCTTAATTCTGACACCAGTCATCGTGTTATGCATGACAACATCTCTAACTGTGATGTTGGAGACACAGGCTTTAGTGTCATCCTTTCCTAGACTTCCAATGCTGATTCCATGTCCTGGCCCACAATTTATATTGTGTATATATACGTTTGTGCATCCAGTTTGTATAGAAACACAGTCGTCTCCTGCATAAATCATATAATGTTTTTATGGCTTATTACTTTCAGTAAAAAAAATTGAAATACTATTTCAAACAAGTTGGATTAAGTTGAATGTTAAAGTTTCCTATCGCTTTATTAATAGCTTTTTTATCTAATTTTTAAATATGAATTGCAGTGACATATGACCTGTATACTGTTTGTGGCTATGCTATCTGAGACTTTTCAGGCCTTTACTTAAAGAAGTGGACCAGTTGAGAAGGGCATTGAAGCTGTTTTAGTTGCTGATAAGGAGGAAAAAAAAAGACCTTGAGGGATGCAATAAAATATGCGTTCTGTTGAGTTTAGAATCCAACCTAATCCCAATGAAGATATATGGTATGACACATGTCAATGACTCATTGCTATAATACTCAAAATGTCAGAAAATGTTGGCTTCTACGTGTCAAATAATTAGTGGTTGTTGATGGTTTGAGGAAAAAAGGTTCACTAGAAGGATAAGGTTATACCAAGTTTTATCAGACTCTTATCCCTGGTAACTAAATGTATGTGGCTTTTCTGTCTTTAATTGCAGCAGGTGAGTCAAAGTTCACAAGTTTTTCTGTAGCGTGGTTGAGCCTGCATTATCCTTTTCAACCTTCAGGTCATATTCTTCTGGGTCAACCTGTGTCCCTCACATTGTCTTATTGAGAATGGTATCATAATATAATTTATCTGCAAGCCAAGTAATTACCGCAAGCAAGATTACTGCTGTGAATGAGCACATCTTTGGTGTTCTGTAAATGGATTCCATCTGTATTAGGACTGTCGCCCGGTGATGAGATGGTTATATCATGTACAACGACTCCCACGCAGTTGTCGAACTTGAGGTGGCATTGGGGACTGTTTTGAATTGTAATGCCTGTGACTGTTGCATTGAAGCTTCCATAAAATCTTAGTGCCTGTGAAAGGAAAGAATGCCAATAAATATTATGTGACTGAATGGTTGTAAACCACTGAAGAATTTTTAGAGTTGTAGAGTGGTCCTTACAGTTGGCTTGATGCTTGGCATTTTCTTACCAAGTTCACTTCTTACCTGCCACGCAATTTGGAAGATAAGCATGATAACAAGCAAACATAGAGTAATTGCAGTTGAAGTACAAACAAAAGGTAGTTACCGGCATTGGTGGGTGTTGTTCTAATGTATTGTTTAGTGGGATAACGAGTTTTGTTTCATCATCTATAGGATCATCAAATGGATAATCTTGCCACCACACTGAACCACTCCCATCAATTGTGCCTGTTCCCTGAATTGTAATTCCTTTGAGCTTTGTGAACACAATCCACCACATTAGACCTTTACCCCAAACGTAGGAGTTCGTTGGAGCAATAATTGTGCCATCCAGCTGAGGAAAAACCCAACTCATCAGTCTATCATATTATCATTATCGAATGCATACAAGGTTTTCTTCATTATGTTATTAGAATCTATTGCTTCAAATTCTTCATTTTATCGTAACATCCCCTTCTCATTTCGAGCACCATATAAAATGTATCGTTTGATTATGTCATTTTTACCTGAAAAACAATGTTTGCTTGACAGTATGGCCCGGAGAAAGAAACAGGCCCCACAAGGAATTTATAATTTTCTGGAACGAGCATGGTTGATGCCTCCACCTTACAAGCTGCTGCCCATGCAGCTTCAAATGCCTGTGATGCATTATAACAAACAACATTTCACTAGGTAAAATTTTACAAGGAAGTTACAGTTGGTGGTTGTGTATGCCTAACTGTATACGATTATTGTTGGGACCATATGATCAAACTGCTACTTTTAGAATATACTTACGTACATACATGTATATATATTTATATATATATATTGTGGGCCCCCTCCTTGTGTTATTAGTTTTGTTTTGTGCAACTGTTGTCTTTTCGTTTGTATTTTTTTTATTTGTTAGGTTTCTGTTGTTGTTTTCATGTGTAAATTTTCTAATCATAAGGCAAAATCAAATTGGATTAGAATAATAATGTGGTAAGCTATATATATATATATATTTCTTCCAAGCTCACGAGATCTAAATTCAGTGGTATTTTTGGCCTTATTGATCTTTGCGTGGTGTGACTCTTAAGCATATTCGAATTTATGTGAAATTCCGTAGCTACAGGTCATATGGATTGGAATGCACCTGGATTGCATGAACTTTTAAGTAAAACGAATTTCAAGAATATAAAGATATGTTCTGTTTACATGACAAGTGAACATATGACATGACCAAGAAATTGTCTTTGGTGCAGTTATTGTGCATGAGTAATGAAATCAATACAGCTTTTAAAGCTAGAAAAATCAAAGAATTGAGATCAATTCAAATTTTTTGCATCAAGAACTTGCTCATGTATGCTTAAACAAGATTGAAACTGTTCATGCATATGCATACATGCTTGAAAGCATTTAATTATAAGAATAGAATTTGAATTTTAACCTTTGTATCATCACTCTTGCCGTCTCCTTTAGCTCCAAATTCAAGCACATTGAAAGTTACAGAGTTTTTGCTTGGTGTATCTTCCTTTGGTGGCTTGGAAGGAGGAGGTAATGGAGCTTTATGAGATGGTGGTTTTGTTTTTGATCCTCCATTATGGTGGTGGTTGCCTCCTCCATGGTTTTTGGCTTTCTTCTTATACAGAGCAGCTCTGGTTTGCCTCCAATGCCTACCTCTTCTAGCAATGCAGGTATCAAAACTGGAAGACCAAACCAGGAAGACAATGAAGAACATGAATGTGAAGTTCTTGAAATTGAAACCACTCATTTTTAATGTATATGTGTGGCTGTGTAGAGGGAAATAGAGAGAGAGAGAGAGTTTTTTTTTTTTGTGTGTGTGTGTGTGTATGAGATGATGAGAAGCAAGAGAGCTTCTTGAGACTGTCAAAAAACAAATTAGTGAAGCTTGTGTTTATATAGGGAGAGAAATGCAAAGGGCTGTATAAGATTTGTTGCAAATATATTAAAAAGATTATTTTTGATAATGAAAGGTATTAATTAATATTCATTCTCCCTTCTTTTTTAAGGTCTTTAATTAATTAGCCTCCTTTGGTCTCTGTGAATTTTGGTTGGGACTGATTTAGTTTCAACTACAGTTACTTTCTTTATTCCACATGTCCAATTTGTTTTTACCTGTGATTCATCTAATTCTTTGTACGAATATGTCCTCTTTCACTTGTCTATTTTTTTTTTCTAAATGCAATTCTATTAGGGACTTTATAAATTGATGATAAAAACTTTCCACTCTAAATCAAATTTACGTATCCATTTATAAACTCGCAGTGTTAATTTTATTTAACACATAAGAAAATTAATATTTTTATTTTTAGAATAGTAATTTATCATCAATTCGATACATATATCAAATTAAGTAAAATTAAATGCAATCTTATTTTTTAAAAAATATTTCAGCAGCACGGTTCGTATTTAATGAGAGATTTCAAATTTAAATCTTCGGGTTTCTTTTTTCCAATTCCTTTATAAAATAAATAAAGAAATAGATACATAAATTTGAAATCAAAGAAAAATAATAAAAGTGACAAAAATTAGATAAAATAATTATTTATTTATTTATTTATTTTGTTATTTCTAATTCTACGAAATGAAAATAATAAAAGAAGCAACATAGTGAATAATAATTGAATAATTATTTGTAAAATGATTGTCCATATTTACCAACAGCATTATGTATCGTCCAATCGATAAGTTCATTTTGATCGAACGGTGTGTAGCGCTCAGTGCGTGCCGTGATCCGTAATATTGGAATAAAAATTAGGAGAAAATAAAATAGAAATGTAAAAGCCAAAAAAGGCACACGTGAGTGGGTCTACAAGGTGTCAAGAAGGGCACTGATTATAACAGCTCTTTTACGGTCACATGCATTCTTCACGGGCTTTAGTTTTTCTTCTTTGTCCTTTCTTATTTTCTCTCTTTAAATCTTTTCTGCTTCAACTTTTATGGCCTGCTATTTTATTTTATTTTTATTTAAAATTTCCATTTCCAAATAATCCACAGTAAAAATGAAAATAATAAATATTATTATTGCCACTTTTATAAATTCTTGCCCATGTTTTTATTCGAAATTTGCACTTTCCAATTTTTGGTTTAAAAATAAATGATTATACTAAAAAAAATTTCAGTCGCTTTTTAATATAATTTTTAAATTAAAAAAATTATAATTTAATATTTAACGTTTAATTATATTTTAAATTAGTGATTTTGTTATAAAATTCGTCCAAAACGAATATAATATTTCATTTTGGGCAGAACAGAACATAATACTTAATTGATCATTACAAAATGCTATGGTTTACATATTTATGTAGGAACCAAATAATAACAAATCTTAATTGTTACAATTAATAACATGTTCTAAAACTGATATGAATTTAATAGGTATTCTCGAAACTTAGCTGCCCCTCTACTATAGCCTTGTGATTAAATGTCATAGATCCCAAATTTAGGAAATTAAAAGGACACAGTATTATTATTATTACTTTTTTCTTAAATAAAGAGTACAAATTAAATGAATGAATTGAATAAATACAAATTCCAAATTGCATAAAAATATAATAAAAAAAAAAAAAAGAAGAAGGAAACCTTCATGCGCCCATGGTTTTGAATCTTGATCAATGGCTGCACAACATTTGATCCTATTCTTGATTCTTTAAATAACACGGACCCACACTCCCAGACCAATCACAATTTTATTTAGTACACAAAACAGCTGAAAACCTTTCATAATAGACTCATTTCAAATCCGCTATTATTTTATTTCTCCAAAACTAATGAAATATTGCATTGGCAATTTTGAGTAGATAAATGAATGAAATTTTTAAATTAAAATTGTCATGAAAAATTAAAAACTAATTTGTAAGAACCTAATTGAGATATAGAAAATAAATTATAAGGAAATTTGTAATTATTTTAAAAATTTATGCATATTCCAATTAATTAAACAATTAATAATGTCAAGTTAAAAATAGAAAAAATAGAAGTTAATTTGAATGATTGATGCTGATAATGTGCATTTGTTTCTTAATGGTACAATTTGGTCTAATCTGATAGTTGAAAGAATATCTTAATGAAAAAAGAAAATATTTATTGGCAATGCACTAATAATTTGTGGAAGAGAGAACTCTTGAAGATTGCAAAAGCTGCATGTCTGCTACTGCATTTTCAAATAATTATGGATCCCAAAGATTTTATAGCAGTTCATGCATAAAGGAAATCTTTTCTGATAATCATGAATTTATTTATTTATTTTTGAGTGGAACAAATTATCAACATTAATTTTGTTATTTGCTCTCAATTTTTGGATATATCCAAACCAAGATGATTTATGTTCCTATTATATAAGTCCATTTCGACAGGGAGGAGAGTGTTTTAATCATAATATGAACTAGGCAGAATAAAAATCGATAAAATTGAGCTCAAATCGATTTATGTAATTCACTAATTCGATTGTATATGAATATAAACTTTAATTTTAAAAATTATAATTATTGAACTTACACTTGGACTTAATATTAAAAATCAATGGTTAACAGTTTATCGGGTCTTTTATATATATTTCACATTTTAATTGAAATTACCATTTTACTTTATATAAATATGAATATATTTTATGTCATAATTACTAAAATCATCTACTCATAAATAATGATAAGTGATAAATTAGTATTAAATTATTTTTTATATTGTCTTGCAGAATGTTTATATAATTTTTTTAATTATATTGATATTAAATCTTAATAATTTATATTTTTATTTGTACTTTTATATTTAAAATTTTTAGAATTTTTATTTTTATAAGTGCATTTTTTTTGTGAAGTATAGGGTAATTATACATGTTTTATTTTTCATGGTTCACTACAAGAAAACATACATTTCCCGACGAAAATTACCGACGGAAAATGTGTAATTTCCGTCGGGAAGATAAAATGCCGACGGAATATTTTCCGTCGGCGATGAAGGCGTAGGGAATAATTCCCGACGGAAATTTTCCGTCGGGAATTATTCCCGACGGAAATTCTACTTCCGTCGGGAAGTTCCCGACGGAATAGTTTATTCCGTCGGGAAATTACCGACGGAAAATTCATTTCCGTCGGTAATTTTTCCGACGGAAATTGAATTCCCGTCGGGAAGTAAAGAAATTATTTATTTTTTTATTTTTACCGACGGAATTTTCCGTCAGTATTCCGTCGGTAATTTTTAAAAAAATTAATAAAAAAATAAATATAACATCAAAATTGACCCACAAATATCCAGCAAAAATATTCAACAAATATACAAATATATAACAAATCAAAATTAATGATTAACCTAAAAATCAAAATAATATACCAAAAAATATTCAACAAATATAAAAATACTCAACAAATCAAAATTAATGGTTAACCTAGAAGGCAGCAAATCTAAAACATGAAAAAATTCTTACTTTTCTCAGATTTGGAAGAATATATAAACTTAGAAGGCAGCATATAGCATCCTATTATAGCAGTAAATATTAAGCTCCATCAAATCGCACAAATAATCAAGAATTATTACGGTAAATTAAAAGCAGCTAAACTACAACGAAAAGTAAATGAAAAGAGAGAGAAGGAGAGATACATGATGGAGCCACTGGCGAGACTCGGGGGTAAATTCAAAAGCAGGGTCATTGAGTAGCTGCAATTTGAGGATGGAATAAACTTCCAAAAACTTGGACTTTGGATCGGACATCTTTGTTTCTGTACACAGAAATGCAACGAAAGAGAGCGGATGCGAATCTTAGTGTGTATCAAGTCCTAATAAAACAAAAAGTAAAATCATTTATCAATTCATATTCTGATAAACTAGTTGTAGTTACAGTTCATGTAATAGATAGAACTCCGCTTGGTCCATACCATATTGGATTGATGCTTTAGTATAATAATAGAGTTTTTCCACTGAACACACACACAACTTGAATTCGACTCAATAACTCAACAACTTAAATTCAATTTCATCAACTTCAAATTTCCTGAGCTGATAAGATATTCATGATATTTTATCTCAATTACAAAAAATATACAGAAAATTATATAAGAAAAAAACTTAATGCAAAAAATATACAGAAAAAATTAAAATAAAATGAAAAAACTAGATCTGGATGTTAACCTCCTTTTTTCGGCTGACCGGAGAGGGACGGCGCCGGCGTTGGGCGAGCGAGGCAGCGAGCATAGCAGATCTGCTCGGCGGCGGCTTGCTTGAGGCGGGCGGTGGCCAGATCTGCCAGAGAAGCGGGGAGGGAGAGAGCGGGGAAGGGAAGAGAGGAAGAGAGCGGGGAAGGGAAGAAACGCAGCGACGAGGGACGACCGGCGACCACTGGGCGGCGAGCGGCGACCACGGGGCGGCGCGGGGTGGGGGGCAAGAAGAACCAGATCTGCGTGGGGAGAGAGAGGAAGGGAGAGAGGGAGGGAAAGAGGATGAGAGAGAAAAAAATCAGAATATTTTATTTATATACATATATATATTTTAGCGACGGAAATTAGCGACGGAAATCAAATTCCGTCGCTAAACAAAATTAAATAATATAATTAAATATTTTTAGCGACGGAATTTAATATCCATCGCTAAAATATATAAAATAAATTAATTAAAATATATTTAGCGACGGAATTTGATTTCCGTCGCTAATTTTAGCGACGGAAATCAAATTCCGTCGCTAAAATATATAAAATAAATTAATTAAAATATTTTTAGCGATGGAATTTAATTTCCGTCGGGAATTCCCGACGGAAATTAAATTCCGTCGCTAAAATTAGCGACGGAAATCAAATTCCGTCGCTAAAAGCCGTAGCAATTTATGCCGCCAAATTTACGCGCCCAATTTACCGACGGTTAGATTTTTCGTCGCTATATTAGCGACGGAATATTTTTTCCGTCGCTAATTACCGACGGAATTATTTTCCGTCGCTGATTAGCGACAGAAATGTCTTTCCGTCTCTAAATAGCGACGGTACATTTTTCGTCGCTAAATTTTCGTCGGTAAATGCTGATTTTCTTGTAGTGATTAATTGACTGTTAACCGGTTGTTAATAGATTGAATTTAGATATAAATTTAGAAAAACCAATATTAATACACTGAATTTAAGAAGTAAGATTAATCTATCCATATCTACCCTTATGAAATATAAATGTCATCATTTTCTAAAACTTAATTCATAAAAAATAATTAGTATATAATTTTTTAATTTAGTAATCAATTTATAAATCATCTGATTTTCAAAAATCTTGCTCAATTTTCATTGAATAATGCAGTCTATTTTGATTTTTTTTTTCTTGAATCCAACTATGCAATCTATACTAAAAGCATAAACAAATAAAACAACATATGAAAAATAGTATGTCTAAGAATAAAATGAAGCAATTAAACTCATTGCAAGTCGAGAAATTATATACTAATGAATTAGCTTCAAACATTAATCTTAAGAAAAAAAATTAAAGGACAAATTCAGCTTCGTTTAAAAATAATTACAAATAAATCAGCGACATAAAAGTGAAAGAAAATATTCAGTTTATTTTGTTTCTTTGTACTTTGTGATGGTTAGTTTCTGTTGGTTTTTTATAGGATAAGTTGAGAGAGTTTTTTCAGAAAAGAGTTTCTGTTAGTGCCACGTAGACAGTTGTCTTGTCTTTGTATGTGTCACCACAATTTAAGAAAAAACAAAAATCCTTTTCTTTTTCTTTTTTTTTTTTTAACTGAAAAAATTAATTATAGTTTGTTGGAAATAATTCCAAACCTCATTTTCATCATCACCGACAAGTTTATCTTTTGAGTTTTGACCAATTTCTCTCTCAATGCTCTCCCTCCCTCTTAGAATTTCTCACCACACACTCACTCTCTCCCTATCTATTTCCTTCTATCTTCTCTTCATGCAAATTTTTCGACATCGGCTTTAAAGTATTACAATATTTTATGTTGGCCGTCAACCTACAATAATCCGATCAGTTTGAATTATATCAAGTATCAACGAAGATAAGGTATTTAACTCTATTGGAAAATAATTTAAAAAAATATATATATATGAAAAGAATGCCCTAAAAGAACATGAAATGGTAATAGTTTGTTTATAAATTTATTTTTACATATATATTTTTTTTCTAATTTCAAATTTAATATTGGTTGAATCTATAGCGTATGTATAATTTAAATCTGTTAAACGGGCCAAATTGGATTAAAACGGGTCGATGTATATTAATTAAGAGTCTCTACGATAATATTGATTTCAAAAATAGAACCTCACAAACAACCTTGTTATTGTTCTTTTTTTCAACTGGGAGTGAGAGAATATAAACTTAGATTCGAGACTTTTCGGTATACTAAAATCAATACCTACCGTTAGAATATTCACTTGAATATACAATTTTATTATCTCTCTCACACTAATAAAATTTTTTTTAGTTACGTGGGTTTTAATTGATATTTAAATTAACTCGGGACCCTATTCTTATCACATGATTAAAAAAAAATCACTATAGTTATTTGATTATGGAGTGTATTCTTATTATTCTTGCTGGCATGGATTTGTCGTACGCAAAGCTAGCTGTATTTTGTGGATATTATTATGGTAGGTATAGATTGCTCATGCACAATTAATTATATATAAAATTCAAAGAAAAAAGATTGCACCTCATGAATATTGCAAGCTTGGAGTTGAAAGAAAAAAGTTAAAAAGGAATCATAATATTATTAAATTTAATTGGTTAGTTGTGTTAGAAAAAATAAATGTTTAATGCCCTGAGTTGATAAAGCAGAATGCGTACACAAGGGAACATTTGTGTTATTAAATATATAAAAGAAATAAAAAATGAAAATCAATAAATGAGAGTTACCTGTCTAGTAGGTCAGGAATTTTTATATGCTCTGCACCACACATATATATTATATATTATATATTCAGTATACATACATATAAAATATCTATATTACTATAAAAAATTAATTCCTTTATGTGTATCCTATGTATGAGGACATAAAAACCACATATATTGATTTCATAAATGCTATACTTTTTATATACACAAAATAATTTTTTATATATACATATATTTTCACCAAATACATATCTTGATTTCATTTTCATTTGTAATAATTTGAATACGCATACATAATTTTCAATTTTAAATATTTAAAAATATTTCATATTCAAAACGTAAAATTGATGAAATTTGAAAGGCTGAACATCTACCAGTAACGTAATATCATATTACTGATAGCTACGTAAAAAAAACTTGAAATTTCTTAAAATCATATTTATATATAGAGAGAGAGAGAGAGAGTGTATAGTATAGTATGGGGTCATTGGGTAACCGAAATTGTCTAGAATTTGGAGTTTTGGGGAAGAAAGTAGGACCTTCTTAAAGCCGTCTTTTTGTGGATTTATATATGCTCGTGAACTTCTTAATTGGTTTGATCATATGATTTGGGTTTCTTCTCTTCTCTCCATTATTTATTTTCTATCACATTCTATTTTATCTTTACTATACATACCCACCAATTCAGGATGTTTTTCCAACCTAATTACTAGCAATAATTGTCCTTCAAACATTTTAAATTAATATCATCTTTACTAAATAAATCAATAATTAGAAATCACTCGTAGCTCAAATCATTAAAAATTTAGCTACTTGAATTTTACAATTTTCTACTCAAAAGATATATTATCAAAAAAATAATTTAATAATTGAAATATTATGATTGCAGCGAATGATAAATACTTTGAACAATTACCACGTCTTTTAAAAATAAAACCATTATTTTTACACTGAAGTATGAATCAGTATTTTCTTTTTGCATATTATTGTGTTTTTTATAATACCTTTTCGGAAGCAGGATGAAAATCGAATCATAATTAAATGAGAAATTAGTTGTTAATTATATACTTGAATTATTATATTTTTAAAAAGAATTTATTGAAAGGTTCATATTAGCTAAAAGATGATACACTTGAATGATTAATTTGTCCCTGTATTACAATTTGGCCACTAAATTACTTCAAATTATCCCATTTCATTTGTACATATTATTTGTTTCCTTTTTTTTTTCTAATTTTCAAAATCCTTACCTCCCATGATTGTTTATCTAATTTACATTAAATTGCACTGAATCATACTATCAAACAAAAAATATATATATAATGAAAAAGTATTTTTAATAACGAAATTAATTAGGTAATTTGGCCACAATTGAAAATAAAGTCTTTAGTAGGCCCAAAAAAAAAAATTGTTTCACCTAAAAGGGCAAAAAATAATAAATTTTACTTTGTCTTACGTCTATGAACAACATTAATTTAAGGAAATAAAATCCCGAGAACATGGCATTTGGCAGTCTATTATTATTATTATTATTATTATTATTATTATTTCTGTAATAGTAAAATAATTAAATTGATGATTGTTCTATTTGCTACATTATTCCATATTGTCTTTATCACCCACACCAGAATTTAATTAGATCCGGTTTAACTTTATTAAGTAAACCAAAAGATCTCATTATTAATATAATTGATACTTTTATAGTCATTTCAATTCGTGAAGACAATAAAATACTTACTTTCAACAGGTCAGATATATATATATATATATATATATATATATATATATATATATATATATATATATATATATATATATATATATATATATATATTTAATGCTCTAGTTTTATATCCAAAATTGTCAAAGCCTTATTTTAATTAAATAATTAATTTGCTAAATTATTGTACCTTCGTCATAAATATGCTTCTAATTTGATTCCAAATCAGGTATTAATTAGTACGAGTTAGGAACAGGTTTTACAATAGCAATTTTTTTTTTCTATTCTTAGAAATTATAATCAAGTATATTATGTTATTATATAATTTTACTAAAAACAACAGTTTTATATATAATTAATGCAACTAACAATTACTACAAGAATTAGAATATTTCTTGGTATAACTTCTAAATTCTAACTACATTTTTACTTATTTTTTAACATTATTTTAAGATTCATGATCCATCCATTAATACTTTATAATTAAGAAACGATTCAATTTCTAAATATATGTAATTTTTTATACGCATGTATATAGCTGAGAAATGAAAATGAAAAATAAATATTTGCAATTATATATATATATATGGACATGCATATTCCTAACTTTAGGACCACTAGTAAAAATTATAGCAGATAAACAATTAATATTGCAATGTCATGCTTTGCTATTTATGGGCAGTTAGTCATGCAATAGCTCATCGGCTAATTAATGTTACAATTATTTTTGAAAAATGTTAGAATTTTGAATTTTCCATTACTTTCTAAAACGCAATTGTAGGTTTAAAGTTTATTTATTTTAAGAAAATGAGGCTTGTAGTAATTAATTGATGTGGTTATAAATTGAGTAAAGCTGATAATTGTTTTTGTGAAGCTCCTTTAACTGAAATCTATGCCAATCTTATCAAAATCTTATATTAATTTAAAGCTAAGTCTGTCGTCACATTTTCTTCACTTAAAGGGACTTTTTCTTGCCAAAAGAATATGTATTGTAGGGAAATTAAAAAAGAAAATGAATTAAAGTGATTATATATAATTTTGAAAAGAGGGTCACGGATCATTCTAGAAATTGAAAATATTGACACATTGTATTAATTTCTCAACCCATAAACAAAAAAGCATAAGATCTGATCATTTGTGGAGATCTCAGTTGTATGTGACTCTATTTTATGCATGTGAGTTTTCAGTTTTATTTATTTTTTTATTTATTTTTCTTACAGCAAGATCTTGTTTTTCTTGATTCTTAAATAATTAATAATAATTTCCTCAAAAAAAAAAAAAATAATTAATAATAATAATAAAGGAGGAAGACAAAACTGACTTTTGTCTCCATCATATATATTATTAGAACAAGACCCTAAAGTTATGGCACTGAAAAGGCAATCTAAGCAAGGTCACGGATTGCTTTGAGCCCCAAATTCTTGCCTTTCTTAACTTCCTTTTCACATTTCTTTAATTTTTAATTCCAATTACATCATTTTCTGTCCAATTATAATGAAGTTTAAATTACTATATCTACAACTATGCATACACATGTTAAATCTAAATTTTGCAAGTTACAATTTGCTGTCCATTTTCAATATTTGGACCCACCATCAAAAAATGGCAATTACTAATTACAAATTTAGAATTATATATGATAAAAAAAAAATAATTAATTATGACTCTAGACATATATGTTATATTTTTGACTGTCTGTCTAATAATTTAAGTAATTTAAAAAGAGAAAATTTTGATGGATTTTTTTTTTATATAAAAAAAAACTCTAAAAATCAAGAGAAATATTGTAAAACAAAAAAATGAAATTTGAGTAAATGAGCTTATATAGAGAGCATTTTTTTTTAGCAGGGATGAGTGCCTCATATAGTACGTTATCATACTATATATTAAATGAATATAACCATTAATTTTAGGTATGTAACAAGTCACAATTAATAGTTTAAAAAAAAAAAAACAAGTCTCAATTAATTAAAACTGATTATTGATAGTAACATTTTCGATATCGGTAAATTTCATATAGAAATTCAGACCCTGTCAAATCTTTGGTAGATCTATGTTATATATATATAGTTTGGTTGTCACTTACTAAATTATAAGTAATTTAAAAGTGCATGGAGTTCTCAACTTTGATTCTTCATATATATATATTTGCAGCCTTTACACTTCTAATCTAAAAAAAATAAATTTATTTTAATTTTACCCTATACAATGAGAGATAAGAAACTCGTTTTTTTTTTTTAATCCAACGTTTATATCTCAATATATACTAATAATGGGCTTTAATTCAATTATATTATTTTTATCCCAAATCTATGGATCTCAGTTAGTAAAAATAAATAAATAAATAAATAAAGAATCCAAATTATTTAAACATGCATATAATCTTACACATCTAAATAATGGAGTTAGTTTTATCTATGTTCACTGAACTATTGCTCAAATTAAACAAAAGTAATAAAAAAATTTTTGTTTTTATAAAAATTACTGAATTTAATACTTATATATATAAAAAAAATATTTTAACCGTTTTTCGGTGAATGGCTCGCCGGAGAATATACTTGACATATCCAATCAGCATATCTTACATACATGACAAGCTAAGTAATATAAAGTCGATATTTGACGTGGCATATATGTTACGTCAACAAACACTTGGACAAGAAAAATGGGATTAAAAGCCACGTTATCATGCCACAAAGACAAAGTGGCATGTGAGTTGGCAACACGTGTACTGCCATGTGCGCAAGTATCGTTGACTTGACTTGACTTGCCGAGAGCGAATCTCTTACTGAAAATCAATAAAAGTGATTTTTTTTTTATATATATAAGTGAAAAGTTCAATAATTTTTATGAAAAAAAAAATATTTTTATTACTTTTACGTAATTTGGTAATAATTCAGCAACCATGGATAAAATTAACCCATAAATAATATTATAAATCATACTTTGCCCCATTCATTTTTGGACCTTGCAAATTTCAATTTTACTCTTATGGTTATCCACGAACTTCTTTTTTTTAGTAAGAGATTAATATATAATTTGATTAAAAATATCAAAAGAATAAAAATTAAATTCGAAATTTTGTACACTTTTAATTAAGTGTTTGGCATAATAACTGTCATTGTTTAATTATGTTAAAAAGCTTTAGTTATTCTCTAATGGTTCCATCGTTACATGACAATTTTTAGACAATATTCGTTGTTTGTTTTTCTTGTTTATTTTTTGTTCCTAAAAACAAAATAGAAGTCGTGAACGAATAAAGATAATCAAAACTAATAATGAAGAATAGTTATAGAAACAAATGATGCAAACAAAAAACCAAATGTACTTTGATTGCAAACAAAGAAAAACAATTGTAAAAAAGACAAACACCCATTCATTTTTTTTATCCTATTAATCTACTAATTTTTTTCTTTTAATCTTTTTTGGAATTTGATTATAATTTTGTAACTATCAATATGGACGAATTTTTAAATTTTTTTTTTTAAAAAAAAAAGCTTGAAGATCTGCTTTGGCTACTTGGCAATTACTCTTTCGAATTTTCCATTTCGGCTATCTTAATTAAACCTTCTAAGGTGCCAATATAATATTAGTCCGACTGTACATTTTTTTCCCTTATTATTGACTTGGTTGGAAAATAAGATTATATATATATACACATACACATTCAAGGATGGAGAAGTTCAACAGAAAGATTAAAAGTTTGTACAATATAATTTCGATCTCTTAATTTATTATATACTTTCCAAATATTATAAAAGCTGTTGAGACGTGGCTGTTAATAAATTAATGAATTTTGGTCAGAACATGAAATTGTTTTTAGTAGTTTTTTTTTGGTCCTCATTGTCGTTTGTTATTGTAGCTCTATCCATTGCAAACTATTATTTGGACGTAAGTGCCATTTTAATTTAGAAATAAATGTATTTTTCATTAAATAATATTGATACTTGTAATTTCACGTTTAAAATAATTTTGTTCGATTAGTCAGTTATAACCGAATTATGTTCCCCGTCATTGTTTATGACGTGCACGTAAATATAAACATGAAGTTAGTATTTTTGCATAATAAAAGTATTATGGATTTATGAAATTACTTTTAAAGACGATAATCTAACAATAAAATTTGATATTATTTATTCATATTTTATGTATAGAGATTTTAGCTGGGCTTTTTTCTGGGCTTCATTCTCAGTAAACAAGTTTGGGTTGCTGCCCAGCCCTGCCCAGCCCAGCCCAAAGTTAATATGCATTTGCCTAACTTGGAGGAGGAAGAAAGAAACACAATATTCTAATTCAATAACCAAAATAATAATAATAAATCTATTAACTTTATAATTTTTCATCAATATCAACTGAATCATTGATTTCTACAATTCTTTTTTCCTCTTTTGAACTTGATATTTCAATGCATTTTTTTATATATAGCTATATAACCTCCACAAATTCCCATAAAATTTTATGAGGTCACGTCAATCCTCCAAGAAATCTATACTATTAAACTACATTCTCATTGCCCACTTCAGTATATTGCTATATTAATTGCTATAATATGGTTGTTTCAATTGCTGAAAGGCAACTCAAAGTCAGAGCTCAGTGTGAACAATAGCCTCACTGATGGGTTCTTCAAGTTCATCAGTTTCAGTTTCAGTTTGATGAGTAATAAAATCTTCAACAGTATCTGTCAGGTCAGCAACGCATTGATCTTTGTCTTGTGAATTTAGGCAGTCTGCTGAAGGATGAACAACACCATATCCAAAACCTTGAGCAGAGTTGCAGTAAGTCTCTACCGTTCCGTCTTTCTTCTCTAAGTTGACGTTGCTGAGGACTATGTTGCTACAAGGAACCGTGTCGCTGCAGGCAAATTTCATAGCCTTTGCACTCTTTGTAGTGCCTGTAACATTCCGGTACATGATCTCACTTATTTTTACTGCTGATGTCTAAACAAGAAAGCACAAGGATAACGAAATGTTAGGATGTTAATTGAACAGTTTGTTGGGAGCTAGAAGCTAAGGAATTTAGAAAACCTACCTGGTTTTGGCATTCTTTTGGGGAATCACAGTAGAATTGATCAATAATGATGGGATTTGCAACATCATCCATCCTTACATTCTCAAAACGTACCCCACGGACATAACCATTCCCTCCCTACAGCCGAAAAACCGAACTGAATATAACTTGGGATTCTAGATGCAGATGAAGCGTTGGCTTTCAGGTATCTTATTTAGCATTTAGACAGTTAAAGCAATTATGACTTGTGATTGTAGTGAGTCCCAAGGTTACCTGCCAAGTTTTAATCCTGAGGCCATTGGTTGTTTCCTTGAGGAATGCAGTATCCAGCACCACTTTTGTCACAATTCCAGTGGAGTTGTCCTTCCCAAGACTTCCAATACTGCATACAGAATGTTGGATACAAAAAATATATATAAATAAAAAAAAAAAGGATCAACAGCAAAAATTAAGATTTCATTGCTAGCTCTTCTTTATTCCACTGGATTGAAAAAGGAACAAATCAAATATAGAATATCTAGGAAATCGTTTACATTGATGTACCTGACTCCATGTCCAGGTCCACAATAAATTCTCTTCATTTTGATGGCAGAGCTACCATTGACAATTGATATGCAATCATCTCCTGAATATCACATGTATATTTATCTTAACAGCCATGAAAGAATATTTTTTGGTCCTTTTGTCATTTTGAAATCAAATGCTTATAAATGTAAACAAGAATGTTAGTTTTATCTCCTTTTTGGCGTATATTCATCGTATAACAGACATGAAAAGAAAAGAAGAGTAGGATGAGTTTGAAGAACCTGTCCCAATTTTGCAGTCCTGAAGAGCAACATTAGTTGATTCAGTAATATGAATTCCATCAGTGTTGGGACTGTCTCCTGGAGCAGAGACTACCACTTGAGACACCCGCACAGATGCACACCGAGAAATCACAAAATTCATCTGTTGGCTGTTTTGGATTGTCAGGCCTTTTACCTTCACAGATGAGCTTGAATCAATAGTAAATGCCTGCAAAAACCCCGTCCATTAATTCTCACATGGTGCAGACTTATAGTTCTAGGTCAAATTGTTTTTTTCATAGAATGGATCATAAAATTACAGGGAGAGATCCTTACAGTTGGTGCTCCTTTGCAAGGCTGCAAAGCAATGAAAAAAAGATAAACATCAGACACACTTTTGTTTGTTGATTGAGGTCCTTAACACAAATAAATCAATAGAGTAATTCAAATAAATTACATTAGCCTTGTTCGTTTTGCAAGATGCTGCCCACCATTTGCTTCCTGAACCTTCAATAACTCCATTCCCTTGGAAAACAACTCCTTTCAGTTTAGAGAAATCAAGCCATATTCGCGGAAGTTTTGGATCCCAGTTCTGAGGCTCATCAGGTGCTACTATTGTCCCATCTATCTGTATAACCGTAATGAAGATGCAAATGTTGGCATATAAGATAAAGATGCTTATAGTTCTAAAAGTAATCACGCACACTGTCTTTTCAAGATAATACCATCACAAAAATTTATGGACCACATGGCCTGGCTACCTTAATTTTCAAACAGCGTTAAATTACCTGGATGACCAACCTATCCTTACAAGGCCCCTTGAATCTTGTTGCATTGACTAAATAGCGGCGTCCTGAAGGAACCAAAAAAACTGATATTGGCGTCGAGCAGGCTGTCTGCCAAGCTTTGACAAAGGCCTGTAATAACATCATAGAAAACTTAATTTAAAAGAGGAAATGAAGAAAAATGTAATGGCTGGTAACAAAATTTTATCTTAAGGATGAGATCGTGATACATAATACATTAGATGTTCCAATTTGGCAAAATAAAATTTGTTGCACATAATTCTAGTTTTTACTACTGATATGTTGAATTTCAAAATGCAAGTTTCATGTTAACAATAAATTATTGGCAGGCTACAAAGCTATATCAATTTGAGGATTGACATTCAAGTATGGACTTGATATAAAGTTCAATCAGCAAACTGAACAAAATACTAGAACCTTTTTGAGTCACTTCCAGAATTAAAAGATGCACCTGGGTGTCATCAGAAATGCCATCTCCGACTGCGCCAAAGCTGTCGACATTCACAAGCACCTTGTCACCATGTTCACTTGTCCATGACGGGGTATCAATGAGTTCCACGTCATCTTCTTCATCTATTTCAAAGTTTTCAAGTTCCTCAAGCAGGGCAGCGTTTTTATATACCATGTTTCCTGCAACTCCATAAACTACTGTAAGCAAACAAAGAAAGAAAATGATAAATAATTTATCCATGATTTGTTTTCTATCTGGCTGTTCAAGACTTGATTGATTTTTATAAACCCATACAAACATTGGGTTACAATTTATATGTGCAGATTAGATTTGGAAATAAAGAGTTTTGTGGCTCTATGGCTTGGCTTAAAAGTGTATGAAGGAACATTTTTCTACATGCCTACACTTAAAGGACAAGGGAAATTTTATTTTTTAAGTTGTTTGCTTTACTCTTCAACCAGTATGAGGAAGTTAACCATACAATGAGAAAAGACGTGTTCTCTCTCCAAGAGAATGGAAAAAAAAAATATTTTCTGCAAAGAATTATTTCTCAGCTAATTTCTGTAAGTTGTAGGATTAATGATCACATGAATGTATAACGTGCTACGGAAACAACATAAAATTCTATAAGGATGTAAGGAGGTCAATTGCGTTAGCAGACCCAACAGGCCAAAAAGAAAAGAACGAAAAAAAGCAGATCCTCATTGCCCACTACATGCAAAGTATTATATGCTTCAAGCAAAAGAAAAAAGGAAATCTATCAAAAACCGATATATGACCAAAGATGTGGACTTCAGATAAAGATTTCACCTCACAGAGCAAAGTTGACTTTGGTACAAGATTGCTGATTTGCTCTGTGGTGCCAAATTCCAAATCTTAATGAGGACTGTTGAAATCAACTAAACTGTGACCGATCTCCCTTGTCATCTTTTTTGCTATAGCTATCTCTCTAATCTGCCTTGAGGCTTCAAACTCCCCAATAATAGAATAAAAGTTGGATACTTGCAAGTGAATTGCAAAATCTTCTGGATCAAGTTCAAACAATATTTTTGCTGCTCTTCTTCCAACAGTTTCGTTCCTATGGACCCTGCAACTTCGCAACAATGAACTCCACACCACACAGTCACCAATCCAGGGTGTCTGTTGCAGTAACTCTTCAGCTTCATCAAGCAGACCTGCCCTTCCCAACAGATCTATCATACAGGAATAATGTTCCCTTTCCGGGCAAATACCATGCAGAGACTTCATTGAATTGAAAACTGATCTTCCTTCTTCAACCAACCCGCAATGGCTGCATCCGCTCAACACACACAAGAACGTTACTTTATCAGGTTTCAGACCCTTTTGGATCATGGCTTCAAGCAACTCAAGACACTCTCTTCCCAATCCATTTCGGGCAAATCCACCAATGATTGATGTGAAACAGAAAATATTTGGTGAAGAAAGTTGCCTAAAAACCTGCCGTGAGAGTTCAACATGACCCGACCTTGAATATGCATCTATTAAGGAACATGAAACTGAAACATCAGATTCAAAACCTAATTTTATTGCACAACAGTGTACCAATTTGCAGCTGGCTAAGCATGTAAATTCCGACGTAGATAATGCTTTTAATACTGTTGTAAACGTAACCTCATCAAGTCCGATTCCTTCATCAACCATTAAGCCAAACATCTCAATCACATCATTAACAATGCCAGAATGCATCAGAGAGGTCATTAATGAGTTACAACACTCCGCAGTTTCCTTAGAAAAACTTTCATATGCAGATACTGAATTTTCAATGTCCCCGCATTTCCCATACATGTCAATCAATGCAGATTGTACATGCACACTGCCAAGGTCAAAACCCAATTTTAAGACACAACAGTGAATCTGCATTCCAAATATAATATCGCCGTTCATACTTGACAAATTTAAGAACCCTACATATGAACGGATCGATGGTTTCTTACCCCAAAATTTCATCATGTAAAATAATTCAAGAGCTTCAAAAGATGAACCATTATCTGCACACACTGACAATATGGAATTCCAAGATATAACATTCTCAAGTGGAATAGCTTGAAATGATTTCTTTGCATCGATTAAACTTCCACACGAAGAGTAAAAATCCACCAAACCATTAGCAACAAAAATATTTGATTCCACAAATCCAACCTTAATCACATGACAATGCAGCTGCCTCCCTTCATCGAAGAACCTCTGGTAGCAACATCCGCGGATTAAATAAGAAAATGTAAGCCCATTTACCCCCACATTTTCTAGTTTCATCTGATTGTACAATCCAAATAACTCATCAAATCGACCCAGTTCACAAAACCCACGCAAAACCAAATTCCACATGGCTAAATTTTTCTCAGGCAATTCATCAAACAACCTCAAAGCTAACTTTACAAGTCCCATTTGTAGATAAAGGCCAACAAGTGCACTGCCAATATACAAATTAAAACCAAACCCAAGTTTAATTGTTCTGCAGTGTACTTGAATTCCTTCTCCAAAGAATCTGGATTCACAACAGATACTTAAAACAGAAGAAAACGTTGACGGGCTCTCTCCAACTCCGCAGGAATGCATTTGACGATAAAGATAAATAGCCTGTTTAGCGGTTCCATATTTTCCATACCCAGAAATCAGTAAGTTGAATGTTACAGCATCACGCATAGGCATTTCATCGAATAGCTTCTGAGCAGAATCTAAAGAACCATATTTGATCCAGTTGCTAATAACCCTGTTTTTGGAATAAATGACATCACGAGGACTATGTTCACAGTAAGAAGTCAATTTATCGGTTAACGACGAGATGGGTTGGTAATTGGACGTTAAGGTTGTTATTGTACGGACTCGATGGAGTAGTTTGGCTCTTCGCATATTGCAACATGAGATTAGGTAAAGACTATCATCGACTTTTAAAAATCGCATTCGCCATTTGCTACTTTGCGAAATCTGGGTGGGGAGAACCACTCAGAATTTGCTCAATTGCCCAATTTTGGTTCTAAAAAGAATTCGGACTCTTTGCCCAGATAAGTGGAGCAAAGTTTTCTTTTTTTTTTTTCTTTTTTCTTTTTCAAATTGCCATAAACGATGAGCTGCTTTCTTCTATTCTATTAACAGAAAAAATTGCAAATTTTCCCTTTACGGACCATATTCAATCATGCACAAAGAATAAGTTTTCTGCTTCAAGCAAACTCCTTGAAGGAGACCCACCATTTTAAATACTGAATTGAGTACCAGACATAGCACAGGCTGCAATTAAACATTATTGATCAAAAAGAACAGTAATTAGATCAGTTGGTTCACAAAAGGGCACATATAAGTCCATTGGATTTCCATGTTTTCTTTATATGATAATGATACAGTTGACCTACAAGCACCAATACGTGATAAAAACACCAAGAAGAATAAATTATATTAACATGTTGAGGCAATTGCCTCCAAAAGGGAGGCTATAAATTTCATTTGAGTTTCTTCATCAACTCTTGAGAAGAGAGGAACATGCACAAAAAGGGATTTGTGACCATTCTTTTCTGCAAATCTGAGTGAGTGATAATAGACATAGTTGCATACAAATCGCCCCGCATCATCAGATATTGTCACATCATAGCCTTTCTTCTTCAATAACCTCAATATTGCTTCGATTGAGCAACGAGTCTTCACAAATCAATACAATAAATTGTTAAGAGATGTACATAGAGAAAAAAAAATTGTTTTTCTTTTTCGGGTGGGAAGAGACCATCAGTAGGCTATAATATAGGTTAAAATAGGGAAAAAGAAGTATTGATTGTAGGAATCATTCAATTTGAAGTTTAATTTTTAAGCTTATTTAAATCAACTAAGTTCCTTAACTTAGGCACCATGCATATGTCATCAATAGACTTGTTAAGTTTCATTTAACATTAGTTAAAGAGAAATCATCATGTACCTCTCTTTTGAATGAAGTTCCTCCATCCTCAGAAACTAATGCATGTTCCTGTAGAAAGCAAAAGAAAATATGTGCCTAAGTGAATAAGATCATATGTAATCTAAATAATGTAAAATGTTTGTGTCGGCTTAATTTAAAGGGCCCCTCTGTAGATAAAATGAACATGAGATATTAAAAAAGAAAGAAAAAAAAAAAACTTGGCCCTCCAATGAAAAAGAATAAAAGGAATTAATCTGGAAATGGAAGAAGCGGAATCACCAGAGGTTGCCATCCTAGCTCATCAGGACAAAGAAAGGTGGCTTCATTTACTGCCACTCGCTCGATGGCAAATCTCGATGCTCCACTGTTCACTCCTAAGTGAAGCTGAATAAGCAATGAAAGTCTTACATTAGTAATATATCTTAAAAGCAATGTAAGGAAAAAAAAAAAAGAAGCAGCAGCAAATGTTTATCGCAGGACAATCCATTCTTATTGATCTTATATATACTCTCCAGCCAGACATAAACATAAAACAACCCCAAGGTCAGGATAATCCAAGCATGATCAACAATGAAGTATGGAAACTGATGAATAATCTCTCTCTATATATAATAAGCTTGAACCAAGAACATTTTTAAAAGCTAATGTGGCAATATTTCAAGTAATGAATTTTTAACTAAATGGTTGACATGAGAAAATTATAGAGGACTTTAAGTTTTACATAGAAAAAAATGGTGGAAGTTGAATAATTATATGCAACATTTCTAAGGCCAAAGTTGAATTATCGAGACTGACCCATACAACGTGCTCGTTCTTGCCATCATTTTCAGCAGCAGTGCCTGATTCCAAGATCTTGTGGAGCAGAGGAAGAGCGCCATCTCCAGCAGTCTCAAGAATGGTGCAACTCCCAAGGGTAAACGCAGAAGCCAACCCTCTCTTTTCAACAAAATCCTTCAAATTGCTAACTATTTTCTCAGTGGGATTTTCAGCTACTCCTAGAAATTTCTTAAATCCAGTAACATTAATGATCACATTCTTTGGCCCTTCAGATCCCATCTCTTCACTTCGGCTACGAATACAATTCCCTATTTTTAATTAACAGTTCTAGTGAAGCCTGTCAAATTACCAGCTTCACTTTTATAATCAGATACAAGCAATAAAAAATTGTTGCAAACGCATATTCAAGCACTTGATACTCAATTGCCAAAAAAAGGAAAAAAAAAAACATTCCCAGCTAAAAATACCAACTTTATACAGATTTAATTGTTAAAAAGGAAAACCCATTACCACTCATCCACAAGTCATTAATAAAAGACAAATCCCACAGAATTTCAAGATTATAAATTGACAGCTAATTTCTGCAAGCACAGCACAAATTCAGGATGATAACACAAAATTCTCAAGAAATATAGTTTTCTGAAGTACATATATACATATATACTAATAGTATTGAAGAGATGAAGAAACAAAATGGAAAAATGACCCGTAATCTAGAGCAAACTCAATTACTTGGAATCAGTTCAGGCTTAACTGTTTCCATGGCCCAGAAAACTGTAAATAAACAATTAAAGAACAGCCAAAAGTGATCAGAACGAAGAGAACAAAAATCAGGTTACGGGGAACTTAAAGAGAAAGTAGAATAGACCTGGAAATTGACGCTGGCTTGCTACGTATCTTCGTGCTTCGAGTCTGATAACAAGAATTTGCCGTTCCAGAAGGAAAGGAGAAGACAAGTTTAATTTTTACAGATGCATTTGACATTTAATTATTGGCTGAAGAAAGGATTATCCATAAAGGCACTTTAATTTTTAAACAATTACGAAAAAAACCCGAGTTTTGTTTTTTGTTTTTTAGTATCCGCATGTTATAATTCACAAGTTGACAAAAATACTTTGTTAGTGTGGGCGGCGACGGTGGCCTACCGTCGTCAATACCAAAATCATTGCTATTTGGATACGTGGCAGAATATCATTGGTTATAAGTTTTGACAAGATACGGAGAATTGGAGTGTGACGGCAGGAGTAATTTTTCTCATAAAGCCTCACTGTCAATGATGCCACATATTAACGTTATTGATGATGTGGTAATAGATTTTTTGTTTTATTAATACGGCATGTTATTTTCCAAAAAAATTTAAATTTAAATTTAAATTATGTTAAAATTTTGCAAGAATTTGAGGTATTTTTCGATTAAAATTATTTTTTATATAAAAAATTGTTCAATTTATCAATTTTTTTTTGTTATTAGTGTCTGATAATTAAGTGCAATAAAATTCAATGAGATTAACTTCAAATTTCCTAGAACGGCCTCTAAACTCTTTAAAAAATTAATTTGGCACCTAAATTTCAATTAGGTTTAAAATATAGAAGTCATCTATAAGTATTAATTCAGATTGGCATGAAAAAAATTAAATGTACAAAACACCTATAAAAATATAATAGAATGGAAAATATAAATTACTTTTAAAATATAATAAAAAATAAAATATGAATTAAATATAGTATTTCTTGCAAAATTTGTGGATGTAAAAAACACACTGTGAAATTCCTAAACTAAAACGTTAAAATTAAAATTACTATTTTTAAAATACATTAAGGGTAAAAAATAAAATGAAATACTGCATAGTTTTGTTTTTGCCATGTCATCTGATACTGAATTTGCCCGTATTGAAGAAGAAGAAGAAGAGGAAAATTCATCAAAGTAAGGAGAAGAGCCAAATAAGGAGTCAATTAGCCTGCCAAATCCAATGACAGGATTTGAATTCCAGGAAGTACAAGAAAGCTCCATCCATCAGCAGCTGCTCCACCCTATTTTTACTACGAAAATGTAGCCCAAACTCCTAAGTAGGGGTGAGCATGGTCGGTTAACCGGTCCATTAGCTGCAGTCCATTAACCAGTCCATTAATGTCGGTTTTTTGAAATTTCAGTCCATTAACCAGTCCATTACCATCGGTTAACCAGTCCATCGGTTTCGGATTTTCGGTTCGGTTACCCAATATTTTTCGGTTAACCACTATAATTATAAATATATTCATAAATAAAATTAAAATATTCAAGATACTTAAAAATTAAAGTTTTTTCACTATAATATAACATTATTGTTGTTAAAATAAAAATTTTTAGTGAATATAAGCAAATTTGTTTTTGAAAATTAATATTTAATAAGTAAATATATTAATCGGTCCATAATTACTTTTAATTAGATAAATTATTATACTTACTAATAGCCAATTAAAAAACTTAAAAACTTTAAAATAATTAGTATAATGAAAAAAAGTATATCATCACCTTTAATTAGGATAAATTATTATATAAATTGTTAAAAATTATTAAAAAAATAATAAATTAACTAAAAATTCGGTTTCGGTTCGGTTAACCAGTTATAAGAGTCAAAAACCATTAACCAGTCCATTAGTATCGGTTTTTTCAAAACACTAACCATTAACCAGTCCATTACAATCGGTTAACCAGTCCATCGGTTCGGTTTCGGATTTTTTTTCCGGTTAACCAAGTCCATCGGTTTTTTTGCTCACCCCTACTCCTAAGGCTGTGTATCTCGTTAATTTCTTATATGACATTTAACCTGAATTTGTTGACTCCATACATTTCTGTGCTGCTGCAAGAAAAAGAGGTTATATCCATAACCTTCCCATCAAAAATCGGTTTCAATGATGCCTAGACCACCACAAACTGTACAAGAAGCCTTGCCTGCAACCAAGAAATGCTGGCCTTCATGGGATGATAGAACAAAGCTCAATTGCCTTTTGACAAAAAGCAAACTGCAACAGTTACAGTTAGTGTAAGGAAAGCACTTGAAGATTGTGATGCTGAGCCTTCTACAAGGGTGAAGATGTATGCGAGTCAACAACGTAAGAAATGGAATTCGGTTTGGGTTGGGAAGAACAAAGTTGTACCTCTTGAGCCTCATGAAATGGAGATGTTGCTTGGATTTCAAAAGGATCACAATACGGGTGGTGGAATTAGCAATAGGGTTAGCTATAAATCACTTGAAAACTCATTTTAGGTCGATAGATTTATTTTTCATTTTCTTTCAACTTTTAAAATATTACAGTTAAAATCACTTTAACTAAAAAAATCATGATTTTACGTATTAACTTGACAAGTCGAGTCAGTTTAAATTTGTTGGGCACAGCGGATAAATAAAAATAATTAGCAGAGCAAAATATCGACACCAGCAATTTAACGTAGTTCACCCAAAAAGTTTGGGTTACGTCCACGGGACAAACTCCGAAAATATTTCTTCCACTAATAAATTAATGGGTACAAGAGAGGAAAAATAACACAATAATTTTGAGATAAACCAAAAATAGTGGCACACAAGTATTTCCCAAACTCACTATTTTGTCACTCCCCTTTTAGAAAAATATCCCAATAATTTTTCTAAAATACTTCTCTCTCTATTTACAAAAACTATCTCAATCATTTTTCTTAGGAATGGAATGAATTTAAACTGATGTGGGAAGCCCTATTTATAGGAAAAGTATACGCGTAATTTACGCGTTAAATGCGTGTGAAATGTGGGCAGCCGCATACACATACGCGGACAGCCACCTGCATTTCAAAGAAGCAAAATCACAATTGTGATTTTGCTTTGACTTTTCCATTCACTTTTTTTTTTAAAAAAACATGTGGGCCCCACACCATGTGGAGGAAACCCACAACCAACAATTCTCCCCCTTCCGACTACATGGTGGGGGGCTTCGCTAGTCATGCAGCTAGCCGACAATACTCAAAATTTTGTCTTGGTAGAGTTTTTGTTAACATGTCTGACCCATTTTCTTCTGTATGGATCTTCTCAAGTTGTAGTAGCTTTTTCTCCATCACATCTCTTATCCAATGATATCTCACATCAATATGTTTTGATCTTGAGTGAAAGGAGACATTCTTACCAAGATGAATAGCACTCTGACTATCACAGAATAGCTGATATTTATGTTGCTGCAACCCAAGTTCTTTCAAGAACTTCTTCATCCATAGCAACTCTTTACAAGCTTCCGTTGCTGCTATAAACTCCGCTTCAGTCGTAGAAAGTGCAACACATTTCTGTAACTTTGACTGCCATGACACAACTCCCCCTGCAAAGGTAATCAGGTAACCAGAAGTGGATTTTCTAGAATCCACATCACCAGCCATATCTGCATCTGTGTATCCAGCTAACACAGGTTTGTTATTTCCAAAATATAGACATGTTTTGGAAGTTCCTCGAAGATACCTGAAAATCCATTTTACTGCAGCCCAGTGTTCCTTTCCAGGATTTGAAAGGAATCTACTCACAACTCCAACTGCATGAGCGATATCTAGCCGTGTGCACACCATAGCATACATCAAACTTCCAACTGCTGAAGCATATGGAACTTTATCCATCTCTTCCTTCTCTTTGTCTATAGAAGGGCTTTGTTCAGAACTCAGCTTAAAGTGAGTAGCAAGAGGACAACTAACTGCTTTAGCCTTGTCCATATTAAATCTCTGAAGTACTTTCTCAATGTACCTCTCTTGTGACAACCACAATTTCTTGGCGCCTCTGTCTCTGATAATACTCATGCCAAGAATCTGCTTTGCTGGCCCCAAGTCTTTCATAGCAAAAGACTTATTCAACTGCTTCTTCAAGTTGTTAATTCTGGAAATATTCTGGCCAGCAATCAACATATCATCCACATAGAGCAAAAGGATAATGAAATCATCATCGGAGATTTTTTGCACAAAAACACAATGATCTGAAGTAGTCTTTTTGTAGCCTTGCTCCCCCATAACAGACTCGAACTTCTTATACCATTGCCTTGGCGCCTGTTTTAAGCCGTAGAGGCTTTTCTTCAACTTGCAAACATAATTCTCTTTACCTCTTTCTTTAAACCCCTCTGGTTGCTCCATGTATATTTCTTCTTCCAAATCACCATGCAGGAAGGCAGTTTTGACATCCATCTGTTCAATCTCCAGGTCAAGACTTGCTGCTAACCCCAGCACAGTTCGAATAGATGTCATTTTCACAACTGGTGAGAAAATCTCATCAAAGTCAACCCCTTTTCTTTGACTGAATCCCTTGACAACCAGTCTGGCTTTGTAACGTGGACTGCAACTGTGTTCTTCATGCTTAATCCTGAACACCCATCTATTTTTCAAGGCCCTTCTGCCTTTGGGCAACTTCACCAGTTCAAAAGTTTTATTCTCATGCAAGGACTTTATCTCATCTTGCATGGCCTCAATCCATTTCTGCTTGGATTGATCATCTATGGCTTCTTGATAACTCTCAGGTTCTCCCCCTTCAGTAATAGTCACATACTGGTCACGAGGATATCTGGAAGATGGCCATCTTGTTCTTTCACTTCTCCTTTGTGGAGGTGGAGAAGCCATAAGTGTTGGTGCTGGAATATCATCTTGATCATCATCATCATCAGAACCAACTTCTATAGGAGCATCATCATCATCAGGTGGATAAACCTGGTTTTCATCTCCAACTTCTCTTGGCACCGGTGTTGGAGGAATTAATTTTAAATCTGATAAGTCGCCATTGGAATCAGGAACATCCTTCTTCATTTTGTCAATATCTTCAATGGTCTCATCTTCAACAAATACAGCATCACGACTCCTGACAAGTTTCTTTTCAATAGGATCATAAAATCTATAGCCAAATTGATCTTGACCATAGCCAATAAAAATACACTGTCTTGTCTTGGCATCAAGTTTGTACCTCTCATCCTTGGGGATATGAACAAATGCTTTACAGCCAAACACCCGCAGATGATCATAGGAAATATCTTTTCCTGACCATACTCTTTCTGGAACATCCATCTTGAGAGGAGTACAAGGTGAACGATTCAACACGTGTGCAACTGTGAGAATAGCTTCACCCCAAAATCTCTTAAGTAACTTTGCATGTGAGAGTAGATATCGGACTCTCTCCATCAAAGTTCTGTTCATCCTCTCAGCTAAGCCATTCAACTGCGGTGTCTTTGGAGGTGTCATCTGATGCCGAATACCATGCTCTTTGCAATAAACATCAAATGGCCCAGTGTATTCTCCACCATTGTCTGTCCGGATGCATTTTAACTTCTTCCCAGTCTGTCTCTCAACTGAGGCATGAAGTTCTTTGAAGACATCTAGCACCTGATCTTTTGTCTTCAGAAGATATACCCACGTTTTCCTCGAATGATCATCAATGAAAGTCACAAAATACTGAGCACCACCAAGTGACTTTGGCATTGGTCCACACAAATCAGAGTGAACGAGATCTAACACATTCTTCATTCTGGAAGGAGGGGAACTTTTAAAAGCAACTCTATTTTGCTTTCCAAATAGACAATCAGCACATTTGTCTAAGTGCACTTCATCCATATCGGGCAATACTTTCTTCTTGGCGAGGCTTTTCATTGCTTTTTCTCCCATGTGGCCAAGTCTCCGATGCCACCGTTCAATTGCACTGTCTTTCTCCACGGCTACAGCTGCTACTGTGTCGGTGGAGAGCTTTGCTTCCATTACATACAGAGTTGTATGATTTTCACCTCTAGCCAATACTAAGGAGCCTTTTGTAAGCTTCCATTTGTCATAAATGAAGGAACTGCAATATCCCTCATTTCCAAGTTTGCGTACAGAGATCAAATTCAGGCGCATGTCTGGAATATGCCTGACATCCTTTAGAATTAGTCTGGTACCATTCTCTGTTTCCAAGCAAACATCTCCTCTGCCAACAATCTTTGACAGGCCTTCATTTTTCATCTTAACAACACCAAAATCTCCAGGTGTGTATGATGAGAATAATACTCTACGAAATTTAGCATGAATGGTAGCACCACTATCAAGTACCCAACTGAATTCCTGAGATACAAGATTGACAATATCTTCATCATAAATGATATTGAATTCATCTATGATATTAGTCTGCTCGTCATCACTGCTGTCATCTCTCTTCACAGCTCTGCTTCGGTTCTCTTGTTCCTTTTTGAACTTTCTACAGAACTTTTTAATGTGACCCTTCTTTTTACAGTGATGGCATATTTATTTGACTTCCCTCTGCTCTTGCCTCTAGGGTTCTGTTCCCTAGACTGTCTCCTTCCTCTAGATTCTGCAACTAGAACATCTGATTGTGATGAAGAAGATGAGGCCTGCGATCTCCTTCTCATTTCTTCATTCAGAATACTACTTTTTACAATCTCCATGTTTACCACACCATTGGGTGCAGTGTTGGTGATGGAGATCTTCAAAGTCTCCCAAGACTGTGGCAGAGAGGCTAACACCAATAAAGCAAATACTTCATCATCCAGCTTTACTCCCATTCTGTTTAGCTGATCCTGGATTCCTTCCATCTCGTTCAAGTGGTCTGGCAAGGAAGTTCCTTCTCTATATCTTACTTGCACCAACTTGGTCAAGTAAAATAATTTATTATTTCCCGTCTTTGAAGAATACAACGTCTCCAGCTTACTCCACAATGTTCTAGAATCTGTCTCATTACAAATGTGATTGAACACATTATCTTCGACAAATTGTCGGATAAAACTGCACACCTGCTCGTGGTTAAACTTCCACTCCTCATCGGTTTTACCTTCGGGTTTAGCTGTGGCAAACACCGGCAAATGCATCTTCGTCACAACTAGAAGATCTTTCATCTTTTTACTCCAGATGTGGTAGTTTGAGCCATTTAAGTAGATCATTCTGCTATTTTTTTGCCTCCATTTAGATCGGAATTCGATGAACTTCTTCGATCCAAAAAAAAATTTCTGACGGTGAATAGTACTCGTATACGTGAATAGTACCGTATGTATGAACAGTGCCGTATACGTAAACAGTACTCAAGGAAAAATCTTTTCTGATGTGGAAGATCAGTCTATGCTGCAACCACAGAGCATACTAAGAAATAACCTTGGCTCTGATACCAGTTGTTGGGCACAGCGGACAAATAAAAATAATTAGCAGAGCAAAATATCGACACCAGCAATTTAACTTGGTTCACCCAAAACGTTTGGGTTACGTCCACGGGACAAACTCCGAAAATATTTCTTCCACTAATAAATTAATGGGTACAAGAGAGAAAGGCAACACAATAATTTTGAGATAAACCAAAAATAGTGGCACACAAGTATTTTCCAAACTCACTATTTTGTCACTCCCCTTTTAGAAAAATATCCCAATAATTTTTCTAAACTACTTCTCTCTCTATTTACAAAAACTATCTCAATCATTTTTCTTAGGAATTGAATGAATTTAAACTGATGTGGGAAGCCCTATTTATAGGAAAAGTATACGCGTAATTTACGCGTTAAATGCGTGTGAAATGTGGACAGCCGCATACACATACGCGGACAGCCACCTGCATTTCAAAGAAGCAAAATCACAATTGTGATTTTGCTTTGACTTTTCCATTCACTTTTTTTTTTTTTTAAAAACATGTGGGCCCCACACCATGTGGAGGAAACCCACAACCAACAAAATTATCCCCATTACATATTATGAAAAATTACCCGTAATATGTTATTACTGTATCAACACTCTTGAACTAGATTCATTATTTTTCGATTAAAATGATTATAGTTGTAACCAAGTGGTTATGGATACGTAGCATTCTTGAGCTAGATTCATAATTTTTCTATTAAAATGATTTTAGTTGTAATCAAGTGGTTTTTAGGTTATAAGTACCACCACGAATATAATTAACTCATCCTAACTTCACAGAAAATAACCCTGAATTTGACATTGTGATTTCAGGTTGACACAGTAGCATACTATCTTTCAGTCTTAAAGGATCCCTATCCTGATAAGATGAATGTGCTCTCACTCTTCACTGGCATTAGTGTTGCAGAGGTAGCCCTCCACAGACATGGGGTGCCTCTAAAGAATGTTGTATCTGTGGAAATTTCAGAAGTAAACAAAAACATTCTGAGAAGTTGGTGGGAACAAACAAAACAGAAGGGATGTCTTATTGAAATTCCTGATGTGCAACAAATTGAAAGTGATAGCATAGAGCGGTGGATTAGTTCCTTTGGTGGATTTGATCTTGTGATCGGTGGCAGTCATGCAATAACCTTGCTGGCCGTAATAGAGCTAGCAGAGATGGACTTGAAGGTGAACCATCTTCTGTGTTCTATCATTACTTTAGAATTATTGGACTTGTTAGGTCTGCAATGGGAAGTGGCTGAGAATTTCATTTTGAATGATTTGTTCATTTTGTTTTGAAATCTTTGAACTGCCGAGGGGAAAAAAAGAAAGTAAATCAACACTTGTACGATGGCAGCAAATCCAAAAAATCAGAGTGGTTTATGGAGAGAAATATACCAAGAAATTATATTTTAAGATTTTTGTTCATGTCTTGAAGAGAACTATTATGAATAGTCACATATTTAACGATTTTCTTTTATTAAAACTGCAATTTGCACACGCAATCACATAAAAAAAAAAAATAGACATAACCATTTGATTTAACGAAATTTAATCAATAGTGCTAGCGTATTATGCAAGAGCAAAAGAATATGTTTTATTAGACCGAATGAGCCTTAAATTACGTAATAATAAGATAGAAGCCGTCTATTATTTATACAAATCTCTATTTTTTATTCAATTTAAATCATACTAAGAATTGTTTTGATCAAATCATAAAATTTGGATCAACCAAAATTCAAGAAACAGATGGAAAGACTTCTTACTTTCTTTATTCCAAGTTCACAAGGTGATGGCAGGCCATACGATACATACTGACTTCAGATATGCGAACAGTTCTTAAATTCTAATATTTGGTAACAAAAATAAAGTTAAATATAATAATAGTGCAAACAGCCCAGGTGGTAATAAATGGAGACATAATATATATATATATAATTGTGGTCCAATAAATACAATGGACGAAGGAGCTTCTACCGTTATGCATTGTCACCTGCACCACATTGAGGGGCTAAAATAATTTAGTACAATTCAATATAATTCTAAAAAAAATTAAATTTGTCCTAAACAATTCACTTTAATTTAATTAAAATAATTTGATACAATTTAATATAATTTTCAGTATGAATCTTAAGAAAAATCTAAATCAGTCCGAAACAATTCAGTTAAATTTTAATCAAAGTCAACAATACAATTCTATTTTTTTTTTATATCTATATTTTGATTCAATTCAAAAAGATCCAAATCCCTGTAAATAACTACATGGGTGTTCAAAAAACTAATTGAGCAAAGGAGAGCATTAGAACAACATTAGTATCACAAAATTGCTCATGCATATAGGATATGTTATGAACCCAAGTTACTGTGCACTTGTGCAGAATTAGAAAATGAATAAATAAATGAACATTCAACACCTTGGTTATTTTTGTTAGTAAAATTAGGTGTGTTCAAAATTGGTATAACCCATTCAATTCAACCATCGAAAACCTATTTAATCCTATCCTTAGAATTTGAATGAATTATAACCCATTTTCAATAAATCTGAGCACAATAAGTTGGGTGTTAATGAACTCGGAGGGGTCCAAGATAAATCCAATAAACTCACTGTGCAATCTCATCATCATTTACATATGCAGTTGAACTGATTGTGAAAGCCACAAAGGTGAAGAACTAGCATCAGAACATCATCAACGGCAACTGCCAGTAGAAGGAAAAGCGCGACAGATGCAAAGTTCAATGATTTTCCTTAATATAGCTCACTAAATTCTTCTTCTATTGTCCACTCGCGCCTTCTTTGATGCAGGCCCAGCTTGTACATGCTCAGTACTTGACTGAATCTGAAAGAGATGCAAAAACATTAAATATTTTTTTTTTCAGGTTTTCACATTTGAAAGTAGACATAGATGGATCACCTTATTGAGCTTTTCTCTAACAAACTTAACAGTCTGATTCATTGAATGGGAAGGAAAATACTCCTGCAACCAACAACAATATTGAGAAACATAAGACACTCGCAGCTAAACATTTAAGGGTAAAACAGAGGAAAGTTTTGTGCTTTCAAATACAATCAAAGGGTAAAGAGCTAAGAAAGGAGAAGGATACAATAAGGCTTCTCACTATCAACGAACGAATAAAAACAAACCTGATCAGATGAAACCCGCATCATAGGTGGATCATTTATCTGAGACTTATGTTGCGATTCTGCAGAATTACTGAAACATAATGCAGTATATCAGATTCATTGAACACCCAACACTACCACCAAAAATTTAAAAGGAAGGTATAGGAAAGTAAGTCCAAAGAACCCAACCAAAACTGGTTATAGTTCGTATGCGGATAAATGTAGTCTGTTTGTGTAGCAGGTGTGAGCATCAAAGCCTCATCCAAAGCACCAGAGTTGTGCACTCTAGGGCCCTTGGATCTTCCAGCTGAAATCACAGAGACAGTATGCACAACATACAAATCATTAACCAAAAAGAAACTGGATTAGCACTATTTCATTAGCAAATATACAATCCAAAGTGGTTTTGTAACTAACAGTTCAACCGGGCAAGCACTTCCTTTCTTCTCCCTTCCAGCTTGTCCTTGGTATCAGAGAGAGTCTCAAATTGAGGGGCATATGAAACATGCAATGGATTCCCCAGAAATACAAACTCATCCAGTTTTCTCTTTGCAAACCTGTAAATTAAGAGGTGATTCAATAACAGGCTAAACTCAACAAAACACCAAAAATGAGATAACAAATGCTGCCAATTTGAAGCACCTGGCATTGCTGACTAAACGAAATTTGATCCAATAAACATCAGTAAATGACTCACAGTCTTCAGCATCCATGGGTTTAAAGCTGAAAAAAGGAAAAAAAAATTAGAAATAACACTAGCACTGATACCCATAAAACAAAATTATAAGAACAGAGGGGATAAGAAAACTTACTTACTCTTCAACGTCTCCATATGAAGCAAAAAGCCTTAACAAATCATCACCGCAACCCAAAGCAGGAACATTTTTCACGATCAAATATCTGCTACCCAGAAACACAACTAGCCCTTTAGATTAAGACTGAAATTATACGAATTGAAACAATGTTACAGACAGAGAGACACACACCTTGATTCGTCACAGACTGTGTAAACACGGATCGCAGGAGCAACATCTTTGTATCGAGGCATTGTTAAATAGGTTCTGTTTTTCCCTTTTCCAAAACCCCAATTATTAATCACCCAGTCATGCTTTTGAGACTGCAAAATTGGATATTGAGATTGTTTCATGTCTAATCAGATACTTGGCCTTTCGATTGCATACAAAATCATTTCTTTACTAATCAGAACCTTTTTTTCCCAAAAAAACATGAACAGAAACATTTAAACCCTCATAACTAGATAGAAAATCCAGACTACACAACTCATACTTCTGTTCCACTTAATCCTCAAAACATATATGATACAACACACCATTTCTTAAATTATAATAACTCATACAAACTAAGCGAACGTAAACTAAAAGTTTAAATATCAAATTTTATAAAACGCAGGTCAGAAAACAATGGTCTGATAACCTCTGCGCATATCCAAAATAAAAAGTATAAGCAACAAGTTAAATGTTACAAAGCAAAGAAAAAAGAGATTAGGACTCTTTATTACATAAAGGAAAAGAATTTGAAGATAGATCAGAAACCAAACTTCCAATCAGCCAATCAAAATTCTTCAGAATTAACTTCAAGAATCGAAATCACAACAAAAAGTTCAAAAATTCTGTCCTTTTTTTATCATCTCAAGTTCCTCAACTTTTCTCCAAGGCTTATAATTTGAAGAAAAATTGAAAGCATTAATATATTGATATGGTACCAGCGGTAATATCAGAGAGGCTACACCGGCAGCGATTGACCACCAGTGGAGGGGAAGCGAAGGGGGTCCATGGGGCAGCAAGGGGTGCAATATTGGCAGCCTCGATCAGTACAGCGGTGCGGATGATTGCCGATGGTGAGTGGGCTGGCGTCAGCTGCGGGGATCTGGTGGCGAGATTGCTCTAATTGGAGCGCCGCTTAACGTGAAAACAGCCCGGCTGAAAGATTTTTGTTTCTGTTTTTTTCCGTTGTTGGTTAAATTATTTGTTTTTTTTTTGGTCACAAGACAAGGATAATGTGCCATTACTATAAATCCAACCCGAGACCATCGACACTTTTTATACAATGCTGCCTACCAAAAATCCGTATATTCGAACTATATATATATATATATATATATATATATATATATATATCCAAAATGTTGTTTTTATATATCTAATTTGAAAAATGAAATATTTTGAAGTATAAATATTTAAATAAGCAACATGTGACTAGTAGGGATGATCACGGGGCAAGGCAGGGAATTGCTCCCCACCCACTGCCCCACCCCTGGGCGGGGATTCCCTGTCCCTTCCACTGCTGGAAACATGGGGGAATATTCCCCCATCCTTGCCCCGGCGGGAATTTCCGACCCAAATCAAATTTAACAACAATCTGGCAACATTTTAACTCTATAAAATTCACCTGGCAAAATTTAAAATTTAACAATTAATAACTTAAAATTAAAAACCTCCCATACAATTCAAATGTTCCAATTACTGAATAGAATCTTCCAATATCAAATCTTACTATAACATATCCAACATGTTCATATGCTATTTTTGTTTCACTTCAAGCATGCTTTTTAACTTTTCAACACATAATAAAATCAAAACTTCTGCCTATATGTTGTATACGCATTGTAAAAAGTTGTCACCAAAGGTAAATACGATTTACAGAGTAGTTTGAAACACCGAAAATTTCAGTTAGAAAGGAAACTGAATCCTAACTTTACCTTTAATTCAGCAAGTATTTCAGCAATGCTCCTTCCAGATGCAAATATAAGAAATACAAATCCAAACTTCTGCCTATACTGCATATTCCATTTGCAGAGTTCCTGAAAAGACACGTGGACCAGAATCATAAAAGAACTGCTAGGCAGTTTCAAAAGACATAGACTAAACATAAAGTGACAAGGAAGCCGCATACCAAGCACACCATGCGAATTGGATAAAGAAATAGGTCCCAAAGAAAAATATACATATTAGAAGCTGACTAGTGAAGATACAAGCAATCAGGACCAAACCAACGGGAATGGCTGATAGAAAAAGGAAATGTATCAGGATGAAGTAGAAAATAAATATGCAGCAGCGATCTAACCTGTAAGCTGGAAGCAGTAGCAGTTGCTAAAGCAGTTGATTGCTCTCCTTTACTCCACCTACATATAAGCAAGAACACAAATCGGATGAGTAAAAAAACAAACGGTAGAGGAGAGTGTATGTGAAAAAAGATCCAATAAACAACTAACAAATCAAAATCCATTAATCTTAGTTACAACAAGAAGTAAAGCATAGTACCAAACATGACATATTTAGATACATATATACGAGCAAAGGAAATTAAACGGGCAGGATAAGTGAGGACAGAACTGAGGAGCAGTGTGAGAAGTTGGGGCGGAAGAAGGGTACTGTCCAATCTGAGGATGAGACGAGAATGCTTCCAACCAGACATGGAGCGAGCGATAAAGTGAGGGAGATCGAGAGTGCGAGATCGAGTGAGGGTCCTGAGGGAAGGGATTTACATATCTCTGTAGCGAGTGAGGGAGATACAACAGAGATAGTGAGAGAGCAACCGAGCGAGGTTAGGTTAGGTTAGGGATTAGGGAAAGGAAAGGGGGAAATCAAAATAATATATTAGAATAAAATTTTGGCGTGGGGAACCAGCGGACCAAATACCACGATCCCCATCCCAGCCCCAAATTCATATTCGGGAATTTTTTTTATCCCCATCCCGACCCCCGCGGGAAAAAAGTCGGGAATTTCCCGCCCCGTTCGGGTAGGGTCTCCACTGGGATCGGGTATTCCCCTCCCCAGTGATCATCCCTAGTGACTAGAACTTATTTTTTTAGAAAAAATTATCATATCAATGTCAGCAAGTTTATATTTTGTTAAGTATAATTAGGGATGACAAATTTGACACAAATCAAAAATTCCTCAAAAAAAATTGATTCACATCCAATTCATGTGGTTCAATAAGTATCAACTGCATCAAATGAGTTGATATACTAAATTTATATCAATTATAAATTTTTTCAAACTAAACATGCTCGGCCCAATCACAACCCATCCAGATCCAAAACCGACATGACTCAAATCTGGCCTGACCTTTCCAACCCATCTCGGTCCGACCTAAAATTGACCCATCCCAATCCGAACTTGGTCCAGCGCGAAATAGGCCTGAATTTTATTCATGTAGATTTGCGCAGGAAAAAAATTTTAGATTCCAATTAGGCCCGATTCGAACAAGACCCATTTCGATTTCGCCCAAAGTATGCTTGAATTTTATTTATGCAAGTTTGTGCAAAAAAAAAATTAAATTAAATTCCAGTCAGACCCAGCTCGAACCCAACCCAATCAAGTTCGGCTAGAATTCGGCCAATTCTAACTCGAATACAGCCCAACCTAAAGTAGGTATAAATTTTATTTATGTATAATTATACAGAAAAAAAAAAATCTTTAAATTTCATTAGGCCAAGCCTGAATTCAACCCATCTCGGTTCGGCCAAAACCTGACCCATTTCGGTCCGTATTAAATCCAACCCAACCCAAAATAAGCCTGTATTTTATTTATACAATCTTGTGTAGAATAAAATCTTCAAATTCCAATTAGACTTGGCCCGAAACCCATCCATCTAGATCCGATCTAAACTCGATCGAGCCCAACTTGACCCATAGTGCAACACCCGATACCCGACCCGCTGAGAGTCATATACCAAATGTTACCCAACTTGATATAAATACAAAATAATAAACTAAATATCCAATTCTCTTGTTCTATTTTTAAAAATTATATAAATCCATATCACTTATATTTTTACAAAAAATCGGATAAAACTTCCCCTATACGGGGTCTCTATCCCCCCGTAAAACAGTTACAAATTTCACTTCTACAAGTCATTCAAGCATTCCAACTCCAATCAAATCCAACGCATTGATAAAATTTCCCATCCTCTTTAAAACATCAATATAATGGAATAAATTCACTAACAGTTGTGAATTTATTCCCTCTGGATTCAATCACATACCAAAATATGGAACCATGATACTCATCTTCCTTTACATGCGTATATATACAATAATCTTAAATATTCAAGTCTAAACATTAAATCTGTTAACCAAATTTACAATCCAAAATCTAACTTGGCTTATAATAAGCCAATCAATTTCCTTAAATTTTCAAGGTACCAAAATGTCAAAATAAATTTCTATGCCTAAATATCTATCCTGAAGTTTAAAAACTCCTCCATACTTCCCGATAGATTTCCAGCTTGCATTTCAGTTCCAATTATCCAGTATACATACGCGCAAAAATAAAATTCTACACACTAAGCAATTTACTTAATGGCAACCACTAAAATTATTTTTCCAAAATATTTCATACCATAAGCTTTAATCAAAATTTATGAACAATATATATATATATATATATATATATATATATATATAGCAAATACATAATTAACAATATACATTTCACTACCATTAATAATTAAACATGCTAGTACATCTATATATTAATATACATAAATATTATCTTTATTTTCATTACTAAATCAATAAATTATATTAAATTAGTCACTTTTCAATATTTAAACTATTTTATCTAAATAAATAAGAATGCTCATAGTAACTCGATGGAACACATCGAGGGAATACACGGGACTATAAATTGAAGTGACCTATACCAGATACTGCACTTCAATTCTAATTTATAGATTCTCAATAACCTACATTACAAATCGATAATATCCAAATACATTACCCAACATATCAATCAAATTTCCATCCCGCACTCCAAACAAAAGTGTTCAAAATCCATCCAACACTCTACATAAAAATTCAATATCCAATCGACACTCTAAAAAAAATACATCCCTATGACCGGCCAATTATATTCTACCCATAATTCCTATCGTTTACAAATGGCACTAATATCTCAATTATAATATTCACGATATTTTACGCACTTATAATTACATTAAGAAGAAAAATCCAATTCACAATTTAAACATTCCTTCTTCTTTCCAAGCCAATACACCAACATCATTTTCATAATATCTCTCCTTTTTAACGGCCCGAATCAGTCCTTTTTAACAAATTATACAAATCACATGTTCAATTGTCCATTTGCATAATCTCATATCGTATTCAAATTCATATTGATCAATATTCGCACATTAATTCATCAAAGCATAACGAGCCAACTCACAAATTAAATAATCCATTTTTCAATTAAGAACCTTCATATGCTAACTCTTTTTATTAATATTTCGATTATTATACTCTTTTACTTTTCTATCAAAATTTCCCTGAATAGGCTATTGCACACAATAATCATACAATTACTAAACTGATTCCAGTATTGCCACATCAAGTCAATATTCATCCAATTTAAACATAAGCAAAAACAGATAAAACAGTTAAGGAAAAATAAATTTTAGCAGTCGCAAACCCCAATATTTGGCAAAATAACTTCAATAGCTTCAACTAATTCAACAAAAGCGAACTTAGGCCTCCACTTGTTTCTCTTCCCCTTTGTTCCTTACGTTTTCCCCTTCTTCTTCACAATATACACACAACAATCTAACCATGAACTCAATAAATCTCAATAATAATATAAATTAACTCGACTGTATTACTTAAAAATGAGAAATATAACTTACTCTAAGCTTAAAACATTAAATTCCTAAAATTAGATTTTCAAATCCCTAAACCCCCCAAATTCCATCCCCCTACAATTACTCCTCCAATATCCAAGTTCTACCCTCACCATTACTCACCGTGTAACCACCGTTCAAGGAGGAAGAAGCTGGTGGCCGGTGGTGACAAGGGGACGTCCGGTGGAGGCTGCAACCCGACCACAAACGCGCGAGGAGGAGGACAGCTGCTGCCGTCACGCGCAGAGAAAGGAAGAAGGAAGTAGGGCCGGCGACAGTAGCGGCGGACAGAAGAGGTGGCGGAGACGGAGACGGCCACGGCGACGGGAAAGGACAGAGCGGGTGGGCAGCTGGGAGCGGGGAAGATCGGGACCAGGAGGAGAAGAGAAAGAAAGGAGGAGAAAGAAAAGAAGAGAGAGAATAGGGATGCCCAAAACGACGTAGTTTTTGGGGAGAAAATGGGGCAGATTTTTTTTTAAATTACCTTTTTACCCCTCTCCAAATATACTTATACCAATGTTTTCTATTTAATTGATCGTCCTAAATTATACTCACCCCATTCTTTTATAACTGTCACTTTTGTTATTTTCATTAAAATTAAGAAATATTAATTAGTCTTGAATTTAGAAAAAAATTGAGTGATTCAATGCATATTGAGTGATTTAATGTAAAAAAATGAATCTAATTGGTCAATTTTTATTGAAAATGAAAATTAAATTGAAAAGATAAAATTAAATTGTATTGAAAATCTAAAAGTGACAAATAAATAAAATTTGAATTTTACTCAAAAGTGACAGATAATAAAGAACGGAATGAGTAATTTTTTTTGCACACTCATTTTTTATATTATTTTTATTTGTTTGTTCAAAATATCGAGTTTATTACTCGCACTATTCAGGTTCATTGTTTCGGGACATTAAACATAATAGGCTTATATTTTATTTTATATAGATTTGTGCAGAAAAAAATTTCAAATTTCTTTTAAACTTGGTTCAAAATCGATCCATCCTAGCTTGCTCGGACCAAACCGACCCATTCTGATTCGACCTGAAATTGGCCCATTCCAACTCGAATCTGGCCCAGCCCAAAATAGATTTGGATTTTATTTATGTAGGAATATTCATAAAAAATCTTCAAATTTCATTTAGGTCTAGCTCAAACTCAACCCATCCCGGCCCAAACCCAATCAATTCCGGTTCGGCTTGAATTTGGCGCATACTAAATCCAACCCTGCCTAATTTGAAATAGGCCTGAATTTTATTTATACAATATTGTGCAGAAAAAATTTTAAAATTTTGATTAGCCTTAGTCTGAATCCAATCTATTTCGGTCCGATCTAAACTCGATCGGGCCGACCTGCCCTGAAATAGGTTTAAAAAATCTTCAAATTTCGTTTGGGATAGGTCCGAATCCGACCCATCTCCAGTCCCGCATAAACTCGATCCATCATGACCCGATTCTAGCCCAGTCCGAAATAGGTCTAGATCATATTTATACAGAATTGTGCATAAAAATTCTTCAAATTCTAATTCCAGTTTGTCCCGAATTCGACCTATCCCATTGAGTATGTCGTAATTGTATTAAAAGTAAATTTGGATTAAAAAATAAGCTAAATGGATTAACCCACAATTTCGTTCATTAGGACTATTATTCAATCCATTTGAGCCACCATGCAATCCATCTGTAACATCATGCAGCCCATCTAGGTAAAAATGTAGCAAATACATATGTTAGACCCAAATCCTCTCAATCCACTTAGTATTGGCTTATTTATAATTCATAAATAATGATCTATTTATAACGCAACCCATACCCGTCAAATCGCCCCATTTGCCCCCTATATAATTATAATATAATTAGTTTTAAAAACAGTACTCAATATTAAAGGAAATAAGAAAATTAATTGTCTCCTGCATGTAAGATTATACATTTTAAGCAACACAATTATGAAAATACCTCAAATATTAGTTTGATTAAAGCCCCTCCTAATATTTTGTAAAGACAAAAAATAAAAATAAAAAATAAAAAAAGACACCAATATATTTATGAGTACCAGCCAATAAGTGATTTTAATTTCGCTCCTGGACACTACATATGTTTTTTACATGTATATAACACTTGCCTAGGCGAAATCCATAATAAAACTATTCTTGACACATGACAATTTATCATATGAATTAGGCTTATTTATTCATGAAGTTTTCATAAAAAAAAAATAATATTCAAGAATTTGGTTGTCAAGGAAAATCCACATTTACAAACTCACAAGTTCTCTAGTGAAAGATACAGAGAATTGGCAGAACCAAAGGTTCTGTACATAATCACTCAAACTTCATTTTAAGAAATAGAGTTTACTTCACATACAAACTCATATTTCAGGGAAGAAAACTCCTAGGCAAACACCAAGATGATATAGCAAGTGACTTTTTTGAGTGATTTACTTCATAATTTAGGACAAGTACACTTGAACACTTGAAGCTTTGATCAACTGACATACTGGACACACATTCATTAACATATCACAGTCTTTACATAAACATAAATGCCTGCAAGGCATTAACAACATGCAAACCTCCTTCGATTTGCACCCCCTACAAGTCATATGTTCCTTCAACCCTTGGTAATTCCTTGACAGAGGTCTTGCAGACCCGACTGGAACATTCAGGTAGTTGTTTGGGTCAATGTAAGAGACTGCATCGTCCACCTCACTGTCCCCAAATCCTTCCTTCCCTTGATCGGCACCCTGTGAAATCGCCTGCTGAAGGTTGCTTTTGAGAACATTTACCACTGATTCGTTGTATTTTGCTCTGTAGTGCCAATTCTGTGCTTCCATAGCCACCTGCTTTATTCTATCGATCAATTCCTTGTTTTTACGATTCATGTTCTCTATTTCTAGGTCTTTTTCTCTCAGCTTCTTGCTTACACCTTTCTCAATAGCAGCAAGGAAAGAAGCAATATGTCTTTGCTTCATATCCCTCACTCCCTTAACTAAGTGCTCTTCCTGTTTGAAGGTAAATTGACCAGTTAAAACAGTGTGAAGATCAAAGAATAAGAAGGGCATTATTGTCATGGCAAATTCATGAACACATTATAATAGACCATGGCACTAGAATTTCACCAATAGGACGTACAGGAATATTTAAGGTTGTAGTAGTACCTGGATCTTAATATACCGGTCAAACTCTTCTTTTTGCCTATCAAGCTCGGTCCTGATATTATCACCAAGGGACAAGATGATCGATGGTGCTGCAGTCATACTTCCACTTGCAGAAGTCACAGAGGAGTTGCGTTCATCGTCATCATATGACAACCGTAACCCCGTCGATACAGCATTTGGATTTGGAATGCTTGCTGTGCGGTCAGCTTCCTCTTGAATCTTATAGTTCAAGGAAATCTGTAGCTTTTGCGGTCTACTGAAATCTTCTGCTTCCCGACCTCTCTTATTGGGCCGAAGCATAGGGGTCATGTGCTCGTTCCCAAAGTAATTCACTGGATCAATGCTACATCCAGCTGGGACTGATACAAAGATTACATGCCGGATATCAGTCAAAGTAAATTAAATTAGAAAATTATAAAATATAGTAGCAAGAAAGAGAAAATATCACATTAAATTAAGGAAAACTCCTGCAATGTACAACCAAAAGCAAAAGGGTACTTGTAATTCTCATGTCTATGCACAATGTAATAATCTTCACACTTCACTTTATTAACCATGTTATTCTCATGAATGTTCAGTTATGAAAATTTGAGAATATCAATTTTGTGACATATCTACATAACAGCAATCGACCACTTTAAGGAAGCAAATTTTATTATGTAATTGTTATCCAGACTCCAGAATGAGATAAACTATCAATTAGCATACACATTTAAAAAACCAAATAGAATCAAGTCTCATGTAATAAAGTGAAGAATTTATAATTGTCAAAAGGAGATGAGAACTCACAATTACCGAATAACTGCAGCTGATTTGAAGGATTAGTCTGATACGGAATAGTATTATCATCCACGAAAACAGGAAGCAGAGGATTACCATTGTTGCCTCCTAACATTTTCTAGTTTAACGTAAAATATATGGTGCCCCACTAGAGATACAATACCAGTGCGAACCTGAAAAAGCAGAAAGAACCATGATGAAAATCAGTGGTTCAAGGATAAAGAAATCATGGGATTGGGGGAGAAGATAAGAAGATTATGAACACGGACTGGAATAAGACCTAAAAGGACAATTAATAATTTCACTAATAGACATCACTAAATTGTAAAGCACGACAATTGCCTTGATATTGGCATCCAAGTAAAATAGAAAAAATAGGAAAATTACCTAGGGAAATAGGAAGCAAAGTCACATTATCCTATTTCTGTTTTTTAAGAGCATATAATTATATTAACAAAAAAACTAGAACATGCACGTTGTAACGAAGAAGAGCATAAAAATTCCATAATCATGTTGGGAAGCATATCAACAAGCAAAAGTTGTACCTCATCATCACAGGATTGAAGTGAAGATTCTCATAGGTTACAGATGATACTCAAGCAAGAATATGGAACGAAACATTTGCAATAGATAAAAAATACGCAGAGAATAATTTAAGGCACCTATCCTCAATGTGGTATGATATGCATTGCATATGAACTAGTCATAAATACTAATAATAATCAACATGCATACCCAAACTACTCAATGAAGAAACATTTCAATGGCAATAGCATTGCTTCCCTCCTACAGAGTTGTAATTTAGTCCAATGGTAGTTCCATATTTGGTCCCAACTATGTTAGCTCATTCATATCCATTGTATGAAACATATTGTTCAACAGATTAGCTATGTTTAAATGATTCCTCAGCCTGATGCATGAGTACCTGAAGACCCTAACTATGCTGTTAATCTCAGTTTGAAGACAAATAGATCTAATTGGGAGTAAACTTCCAAGGTACACATAAAAGAAAAGATACATCAAACCAAAGAATGATCAGAAAACAACCCATATGTTCTCTCTATTAAACAGCAAAAATGGGGTTGCTGGGTGATAAAGCACAATCGTTGCATGTATTGGAATCATACAATTGCCAAGCAAATTTAAAAATAAGTAGCAAAGGATGATAGGGATATGCAAAATAGGATCAAGTATTCTATCAAAATAACAAGACAAAAGCCAGAATCAAAGAGGAAAAAATAAAATTCCTTTTATGCAAACTCGCACCAAGCATGAAATCTAGACAAAGAAAGAGATAGATATGTGATGACCGATTCAAATATAATTGATGGAAATCAATTGATTGCATCTTAAAAATCATAACAGAAATTCTACAAAAGGTAAGATTTTGATTTTTTTTTTTTTTGGATGATTAATGCAAGGAAAAAATTCAAACCAAATCTTATCATCTAAAAAACTGAAAGATTTAGATCTCAATCAAGACTAACAAAAATATCCATACCTCATCCAATCCAAAAATATAATCTTTACAAAGAAAAAAGAAAATTTTTCTCAGTCAATCATCAGAATAATAGAAAAAAGAAATAACCTGAATAAATAGAACGATCAGATTCCGTCTGAAGAAGAACACACAGATCCTGCAAAACCCAACACCATCCTTAAAAATCAGAAAACAAAAGTACGTAAATGCAAAAATACCACAAATGAAAGGTCAAAAAAACATAAACAAAACAACCATCCAAATAATAGACCAACAGAGGAAAAAAAAATACCTCAAAATGAAGAATGGATTTTTAGAAGAAAGAAAATCCGATCAAGTAGGATCTGAAACTGAACATCCCTCTAAATACAAAACCAAAACATGGGTTTTCAAGAATAGTAACGGAAGAAGGTTAATAATAATAATGTATGGCCAAAGAGAGAGTGGAGGTTGAAGAAAGAAAATAATTGAAACAAACGAAAAAAAAAATTAAAATAGAAACGGTGAACAAGTATAGATGGAAGAGAAGGTGTGACCGTACAGTATACTATGCTAGTGGTTACGAAAACGAAAAAATTTCTCTTCTTCACTCTTTCACTTTCTCTGTTTAATTTTTATGGGAATCAGTAAAAGAAAGAGAAACAATAAAAAAGATCGGAAAATTCTTGATTAGTAACAGAGAAGAAAGGGACCCACTTCTGCAGAGAAGGAAAGATGGAAGCTTTGAAGGAAGAAATTCAAGAAAAGAAGAGAATTTTTCCTTTTTTCTGTTAATAATTTTACCGTTTCTTTTTATTTTTTATTTTTCAAAATGGGAATCGTTTCATGGCAGCTAAACAACTGTACAGAGAGAGTAAAGTCTATCTATCCACCAAAAACAAAAACCAACCAACCAAAAACCAAGAAAATGTCTTTATATTCGCCACCACTCGCCGCCACCGGCGACCACCGTTTGCACCCACCACCAAGTTATCCCTTCTTTGTCATTATTGTTTATTAAATTATTGTATTACTATCATTTTAGTTATTTTCAGCCTTAAGTATTTTATTTTCACCTAATTCAGTATCTTATTAACAATTATCTTCTGCCTAATTTTATAGTAGTTAGTAGTTTGTACCTCACAACAAAATTTATAATTTGCACGATCTAAATTGTATTTTTAAGTATAATTTTATTTTTATTTACTATAAACTAAGTAAATAATTATATGTAAAAACAATTTTTTTTATTTATTTTCTTACTATGATTGTAATATATTGTTTTGGTTTATAAAGGAGACCAAATAAATACTAGGGCTCCAATTTTCTCACTCAATATATCATTACTTTTGTTGAACTAAATATAGTTTTTTATTTTATAAAAAAAATTATTTGTTTTTTTAATAAAAGAAAGTTAGTTTATTTAAGTTAAAAATGAATTGTAATAAGGGTTTTGTTAAAAATGTGAAAAGGATAATAAGCGATCGTTTTAACTTAAGTTCAATTACCATTAATATTGATTTATTATATTTATTTCCATTACTTGTCATGTCGATTTATCGGTACTCTTGTTTCATCAAGTGCATTTTTAATTATACATTAGCATATGTAATTTTATAGCTTTTGTGCCTTTTCTTGATAGTATAGTTTTTTTTTTTTCTTTTTCTGTCTGATAACACAGTAAATATCATCTGCCTTCAAACTCATGGAGTCGGCCCAAACATTAGCAAGACCCAAGGTGAAGCAAACAGGCACGAGCCCCAAGGAGGACCGATCGGACGACGTGACATTCCGTCCCATCAGCCGTCTGACACAAGGCAGTGCTTACCTCAACCTCCTGCTCGCTGTCACCTCGCTGGATACCTACTTTGACAGTCAGAGATCACCTCCTATGCACTCAAGTGCCCCTCAACATCTCTTATAAATAGCCCAGCCAGCGATGGTCTCAGGTATTGAACCTTGAGCACTCTCTCTCTACAAGTTTTCTCTCTCTAAAGTTATTGACTTAAGTTTCGGAGTATTTACGCCCGGTCTGACCGGGCATTCTTCCTTTCAGGTCGCTCCCACCCGATCGGTCATTTTTTCCCTCTCCAGATAAAGACAATTCAAGCTTTATCACTGTCCAATCCATTAAAATCTCATATTTTATCACTAACTTTCCCTTGACATAAATAAAATGCATCCACAAATGCTACCATATAATAAGAGATCATACTCCAACATTTCTAAATGAATTCTAATCATTAGAGGAAATCGTGAAGAATTTTTATAATAATTTATTCGATATAACAATTTATTCATCCGGCTAATTCAAATTCGTATTAGATTAATACATAAAAAAGAGAATAAAATACTCATTTTTAACATTTTTAGTTAAAAATGTTGTATATATATAACCTAAATTATGAAATTTCAGTGGTAATAATTTTTTTTATGAAATTTTTAATAGATTATTATTATTATTATTATTATTGTCTTCGTCTTCGTCAGATGAGATACCATATTTTTCACAAACTTTCTAGACATAGAAATATATAAGAGATGTTGTTGCAATATTTGGCCACGAATTCATAATTAATAATAATTAAGTTACCATTGCCATATATCCCGGTGAATAATTAAGGAAAAATGAAGAATTTTGCTAGGAATTAGTAATATTTAATTGTCCAACCTCTACGCACTGTACTTTTCTTTGCACGTTACCTTCTTTTTTGTGTGGCTAATAGTTTTTTAATTTTATTTAATTATCAGTTACAAAGTCTGAATAAGATACCTAAATGAGGTCTAAATCACATTATATTATGTGTTTCCATTATATTCTAGCATTGTTTCACATATGTCACTAATTAAAAGTCCATTAGCTTTATAATCATTTTAAAACATGTCTTTTTCTAAAAATATATCTAATTATTTATTTGAAATAAGTATTTATTTAATTTCTGACAATAAAAAAAAATAAAAGAGAGAGAGAATATTAATTATTTAACGTGAGAATCATGAGAAGTTGTCGCGGTGGTGGTCGGTACGAGGCCCATCAAAACAAAAAATAAAAATTAAAGAAGAAGAATTTAATAAGAAGCGGGAAAAGAGAGGGTATGCGGTTGGCACACTTAATCTATGTGGGTCCCACGCACTATGAACTGGGCCCCACTCCGTTTGTTGGCGGGTAATTTTGGCGCGTAAGCAAAACGACGAGTTTTAGTAGATGCTAGAGAGTCCATGTTGATGACCTCGATTCCTTCCTGGCGTTCAGATAAGGCAAATATTTATAATTTTAAATTATAAAATTTTCCTTATTTTATGGGATAATCGAATGCGTGATCTCTAATTATTTGAGATTTTTTTATTAATTATTTCTATTTAGCATTATTAAACACATTATAATTAATGGACTTAATGCCATACAGCCATGAGGTGCTCGAAATATCTGGAAAATAGAATTAGAATCAATTCAAAAAATTATGTCAATCGAATTATTGATTATGTTTTTAAATTTTAAATAATATATATACATTACACACACCCTTATTTTCAACTTTCTATACAATTATCAATTCCTGAGAATCTATAATTAAAAAGATACTGATTTTCAAAATAAATAAATAATGTGATTTTCTTCACTTCGAAAAAAAATGCCCTGATTTTCTTGCATGATATCTGGTTACGGATTTTAATATTTTTTTTTTGTTTGAATTTTTCTTATATCAAATAAATAAATAATATTTACTTAATTCTTGTTTGTAAACAATAGTATTTTGAAATGTTTTTACCTAAACCATATTCATAACTAAATCATGAATAATTAATGATAAATCACCACTATTTTTTCAACCAATTTGTTTAATATCCATAAAAAATGCTAATTTATAATTTATTATTTTTATATCTCGGTCATGTTTCTTAGGGGCGCCATCGGTACGTTTGAGTGCAATCGGCATCGAATTACAACTCTCTTATTTATGTCATCTGTTAATGAAAAAACAGTCATAATATTTTTTAAAAAAGTAAAAGAAATTCATGATAATATATATTCCCAGTTTTAATTATTTGGAGATGATGAGAAAATATAGTAGTTATAATCCTTTTATATTAAGAAATTCAACAAGAATGACCATATTTAATTCAAATTATCTTATATAAATCCAGTTGATAATTACAGGAAAAGTAATTTGCATCCTATCTCATGTATTTAGTGATTATCTCCACCTCCTATGGTGTAATACACCAACGAGAAAAGACATTGGATCATTATGAAATTAGTAAATTAGACGTTTAGAAAAAATCAATAAATGTATTATAAATCATAAAATAAAGAAAAGCCCAAATAGGAAACTGATCAGCCTTCAAAGTTGAACAATGAATTTATTATTTATTAAAAAAAAAGAAATTAATATTTTCCCTATACATGGAATCAACCCAATACTTTGGGCGTAGGCTATGATGGGATATATATTATTAATATTAATCACAATATTACAAAAATGCAGTCCATTTCTTAGTTTGATAAGTATTAAAGTCATGATTTGTTAATTAAAGCTAATTTAGTTGAATATTTAAACACGTTTTCTTTGATTTCAAATTTTGAGCTTCTTCTGTTCAACGAATTTAGCCCTTCAATTTAACACAATCAATCATTTTCCATGGATCGATTCATTTCCTTGTTTTCTCTGTTTTTATTTTTTCGAAAAAATAAACATTTCTTTTATTTTTATGACTCCGAATAATACATTTTCTCGATTGCTGCTGACGTGAATAATACATTACATATAACTAATAAAACTAAGACATATACGGTAATACGACAATGTTGAGAAATTACATTATGCTTACAATTGGGACCTAATTTAATCTTTTTCCACCACATGTATGTATGTTCCTTAGATTCATGATTTACAAGCTTTTAAACCGGTTCGATGATACAAGCACAATCATGTGTCAGAGATCGTTATTATGTGCAATTTTTACAAATATAGTTGCTAAACTAGAATAAGTATAAGTGGAGGGGCTGATTTGATAAAACTAGGCATGTTAGAGTGTTACTTTATATAGAGTTAGCTTTTTCTTTCTGTTTCTTAATTATTCTGTAATTTTTTTGAGATTCTATTTGGATTCGGAGATGTTTCTATAAGCATGCCAAAGTTTCTAATTTCAGTAAAAAGTTTACCCATTTTGTCCAAGCATGGATTTAGATTTACAACTAGAACTAGAACAATCTAGTGTTTTTATTTATTTATTTATTTTAATAAACAATCTATAGGTTAAATTTAACTGTAAAATATGATTGTCGTTAATTTTTATCAAATGAAAACTCAAATGTTTCATTCATAATTACATTTCCAATTTAGAACCTTCTTGCTTATTATAAAATATATAACTTACTTTTAGGCTTAATAAATATACGGATATTTGAATTTAAGCAAATAATTTATTTAAATGCCTAAATTTTAACAGTGACCTATTAAACATCTGTATTTATCAATTTTATAAATAATAAACACAAATTCGCATTGAATTTAAAAAATTAAAACGCGTAATGCTCAATAATACTAATTAGCATCACACAATATAAAAATCAATAAAAAAAATACATTGAAATATATAAGAAAATCAATCTATTATATTTTCAATTTTTTGTTGGTTTCACTATACATGTGAAACCTATATTTTTATTATAATAGTTCAAATGTTATATCTGTGCAATTAAGTATTGCGTACTTTATTTTTTTTTAAAATAGTATTAATTTATGTTTATTATTTACAAAATTGATAAGTGCTAAATAATTAATTGCTAAAATTTAAATATTCAAATGAATTATAAAGTCAAGTTCAAGTACGCAAACAAATAAAAAAAAAATAAATACAATGAATCATGATATAGAAACTTGGCATGTTTTCAAAAGATTGGGTAATTGCATATGTTTATTTGTATATATTATTTATAATCTAATAAATTGGATGAGGGTGAAGACAGAAATGGTGGGTTATTTGATATCGTGTGAGAACCACGTCTAAAAAGCAATGTTTTCAGAAGCGGATCGGATATCGACTCGGGCAGCCAACTGAGTCAGGCGTCAATTGGTTGGATTGGGTTGACTCGGAGTTTTTATCTTTTTTTTTTTTAAATATAATTATTTATAAAAAAATTAAAAATATGGTATATAAAGAATATATTCAAATAATCTATTAATTATCATAAATTAATATTAAAATAATAATTTTAAATCCAATAAAATTTACAAATATAAAAATCAAATAACTGAAATTAAATAGAACCAATAACTAAAATAAGCATATTTTACTAATTTAAATCAAACCGATTATTTAAATAACCAAATAATATTGATTGAATTGTATTAGTTGAATTTTTGATCCCTTATAATTTTATACCTTTTTTTTTTTAAATAGACATTTTATAATCAATTTTGTTTAGGTATATCATGATTTATATGGTGGATATAATTTCTCATTTCTCATTAATTATTAAACTTCTATTTCTTACCTTTGATTCTTTTGCCATTAAAATTTTTTGGACAAATCAATTATATTTTTGACTCTCAATATTTTAATAAATTTCTTATTCTGTTTTTTTTTTTGCTATATATATATATATATATTTACAATGGAGAGTCAACAATAACATATCAATTGGACAGGACATTAATTTAGGGTTTATTAGATTTTTTATAAAAAAAAATCAAAAAAAAAATTGAATTGAACCCGAGTCAATCCGGTTCAACCCGTCCCGGTCCAACCCGAGCCAATCCGGTTCAAACCGAGTTTTTGCTTATTCCGATTTTATGTTAAATCGACTCGAATTTCTGACCGATTCACGGTTGAACCGATCCGACCGGCCGAGTCAACCCGATTTTTAAAACAATGCTAAAAAGGACATATTTCCAAATTAATGTTAATTGGTGTCCCACACTATATATATATATATATATATATATATATACATTTTCTTATATATGCTAGGAAAATTTATCCATTCAATGCTATATAGTATTAGTAAAATGTTTGTTTGATATGTTCCATTTCCTACCTATGCATCAATTCGAAAAGTATAAACTATTTTATATATTTTTTTTCATATATAAAATTCCAATTGATAATCTTGCTGTCTTAAAGGTAATTTCACTACAAATAATTTTAAAATGCGTTATTCTCTAAGAGAATATATATAAATACAATTGTAATTCTAATTTTTGGCTCAGTGCATAAAAGGTAATTTTCATTAAAATGAAAGATATGTAATATCATCACACTTTAACAAAATAAGAAAAAATTGGGATTATAATTTAAATGGTTAAAAATCAGACAACTTTTTCAACTAAACATAATTCGATACCCACATCCTATTCCTAATATGTGAACAATTTCAGAATAATTTTGAAAATGAATTCTTATTCATCTTAAGAAAGAAATTACAAAATAAGAGATATTTATACTAGCAGAGAAGAATCCAGTACCATCCGATCTGTACAGTTGGCAAGATGGGTGGATTCTGTTAAAAGAGATACTACTAGTTGAAAGCAAAAATAAAACAACACCTATATTAGTTACAAAGCAATTGAAACCGAAAAGAAAGGAAAAACGGAAAACGTGTGTTCCTCTTGTGATGGGCTTCATCTGATAGTTGTGGGCTTCTACTCAATATAGCCCAATAAGATAAGCCAACTTCAATATATCAGTCTACATCCCCCCCCCCCCCCCCTCAAGTTGGATCATGATTGAAATCAATCAGACCCAACTTGACAACCAGCTGCTGGAAAAGAGGTGCAGAGAAGGACTTCGTAAAGATGTCTGCAAGCTGGAATTGACTACGAACAAACTGTGGAGCTATGAATCATTCTTTAAACTTATTTCTCACCAAATGACAATCAATCTCAAGATGTTTCGTTCTTTCATGAAATACGGGATTGGCTGTAATATGAAGTGCGGCCTGGTTATCACACCAAAGAGGAATCGGAGTAGTGACTGGAAGCTGCAAGTTGTGCATCAAGTAAGTGATCCATTGAATCTCCCTCACAGTGGTGCTCATGCTTTGATATTCAGATTCAGCAGAGCTACAGGAAATAGTTGCCTATTTCTTTATCTTCCAGGATATAAGAGCATCTCCTAGAAAAATACATTAGCCAGTTAAAGATCTTCTACTGTCTGGACAAGAGGCCCAATCAGCATCACTATAGGCTTTAAGTTGAGCAGTGTTTGTTGAGGGATAGAACAACCCACGAGCTGGACAACCCTTAAGATACTTCAGTAGATGAAGAACTGCTTTCCAGTGAGTGATACATGGCCGAGAGACAAACTGACTCAGTTGCTGGACAACATAGGTGATGTCTGGGCGAGTAAGATTAAGATACAAGAGCCTGCCAATGACTCTTCTATATTGATCAACATCTAGATACAAAGGACCATCATCGGCAATAAACTTGAAACCTTTTTGGATGGGAACAGTGGTTGGCTTGGCACCAGTAAGACCAGCATCATGTAGAAGATCAAGTATGTATTTTCTTTGGTTGAGATAAGTGCCTGTGGAAGAACAAGCTATCTCAACGCCTAAGAAATACCGAGCTGGCCCCAGATCTTTGATGATGAATTGCTGATGGAGAAACCGCTTGACATGTGTAATTTCAACATCACAGTCACCTGTTAACAGCACATCATCAACATAAACTAGTAATATGAGAGTAGAAGTAGAAGTCTTCTTGATAAAAAGGCAGTGATCATGATCGGATTGATAGAAACCAAAGGCAGTGAGTTTCTTTGTAAACTCTAAGTTCCATTGTCTTGATGCTTGTTTGAGGCCATAAAGAGATTTCTTTAGCTTGCAGACTTCATTTTCCTTGGCCTTGAAATAACCCTCTGGTGGCTTCATGTAAACTTCTTCAAAGATAAACCCATGTAAAAAAGCATTATTAATATCAAGTTGATGTAAAGGCCAGTTGTGCATGGTTGCAAGGGCAATCAACAATCTTACTGTGACCAATTTGGCAACAGGAGAAAAAGACTCTGTGTAATTAACTCCAGGGATTTGAGAGTAACCCTTGGCTACCAATCTAGCCTTATACCTCTCTATTTCTCCATTAGGCTGCAACTTCACTTTGTACACACATTTACATCCGATGGCCCTTTTTCCTTTGGGAAAAGCTACAATTTCCCAAGTGTTATTAGCTTCCAGAGCTGTAAGTTCTTGCTCCATGGCATCCACCCATTCTCTACTAGCAGCTGCTTCTCTATAACACGTAGGTTCCTTGACTATGGATACCTTGGCCATAAAGGATATGTATTCTTCATTGAATCCTTAAGGTTTCATGTAAGGGTAGGCTGGTGGAGTATGTTTAGAACTGGTGGCACAGGTAACATAGTCTTTCATCCAGGTGGGAGCACGTTTAGTTCTTTGGTTCCTGTTGGGGGCTGGATTATTTAAGTCTGGATTGAAGAAAATTTCAGATGTGCTAAGAGGAGGAAAAGCTTCGGGTGAAACAAAATGTGGTTAAGCAGACTCTGAAATATTTGAATCTGAAATGGGATAAGGCAAATCTATATGTACAGGCAGGTTTGGTAGTAGAATGGGTGGTTGAAAGTTGGAGTTATTGAAAGGAAAAATACTTTCATGGCAAATAACATCTCTATTGACCTGGACAGTTTTAGTGGATAGATTGTATAGTTTGTACCCCTTCTTTCCTGGACTAAAACCAATGAACACACAAGGATAAGATCGAGGAGAGAATTTATCTTTGGAAGGATGATGATTGATAGCATAGCAAAGACAACCAAAACATCTAAGGTAGTCATAGGAAGGAGGAACTCCGTGAAGTAGCTCATATGGCGTGTGCCATTTTAGCAAGGAACTAGGTAAGATATTGATTATATACGTACCTAGCAGTATGGCTTCCCCCTAAAATGAAAGTGGCAAGTGGGATTGGAAGAGAAGTGATCTAGCAACTTGGAGCAAATGACGATGTTTTCTTTCAACAACCCCATTTTGTTGAGGGGTATAAACACAAGATCTATGGTGTAAAATGCCTTTAGAGGCCAAAATATTTTGAAATTCTTGACTCACAAATTCAGAACCATTATCTGTTCGAATGATCTTAACAGAATGATTGAACTGATTGTGTATTATGGAGAGAAATTGAGCAAATATTCTAGGAACTTGTGCTTTGTTTTGAAGAAGAAAGGTCCATGTGGTTCGACTAAAATCATCAACAATTGTCAAAAAATATTTGGCTCCGGATAGGGTAGCATGTTTATAAGGTCCTCATAAATCAATGTGCAGTAATTGGAAGAGTTTGGTACTTGAAATTTCACTAATGGGAAAAGGATTTCTAGTTTGTTTGGCCATGGGACAAATAGAACAAGGAGTAATTAATTCAGTTTTGATATATTTAAAATGAGATATATGTTTCAAAGCATCAAACGAACTATGTCCAAGCCTTTTGTGCCATAAGGAAAAAACTCTTTCATTGATGTGTATTGTACTATTACAAGTATTGAATGATGAAGACAAGTGTTTCATCCCTTTGTCAATAACTGACTTGATTACATGGGGAAGGAAGGAAGATGAGTCCAGCGTACAAAGGTTGCCTACACATCTACCCACTGCTATTGTCTGCCCAGTTTGTAGGTCCTGTAAGATACAAAATGTTGGATAAAATGAAAATTTCAATAGACAGGTATTTGGTAGCTTGTGAACAGATAAGAGATTAAATTTAAAATATGGGACATGAAGAGTATCAGTGAGAATGACTCGTGAATGCATATGAATGTCACCAGTATTTTTAACCAATTTGATAGAACCATCAGGCAAGTATACAGGGGTGGTTTCGGTTACAGGCTTGGGTTGAGTAAAATGAGCCAATAAAGAACACATATGATTTGTAGCCCCTGTATCGATAATCCAACAACCAGAGTGTATAGAATCCACAGATATAAGAGCAAGTGATGAAGTCATACCTGCAAATCATTGAAGTGAGCAAAATTGACTTGTTTAAGATCAACTGGATGTTTTTCTTTTAACAGCTTGTTCAACTCTCTTTGCACTATGTGGGCAATGTCGTATTCTTGCTCTGTTCTTCTTGCAGGAGGTTTTTCTTCATCTGAGTCAAATGGTGTCTCAGAGATGTGAGCAGCCATTTTAGGAAGTTCTTTCACAAGCTTCCGCCCTTTGAACCAATCAGGATAACCATTAAGTTTGAAACATTCACTTTTCCAGTGACCTTTCCGGTTATAATGATCACACTGTTTGTCTTCTTTTCTGGTGGTATTCTTCTTATCATTTCGAGCATCCTTTTTTGAGTTGATTCTGAAATTTGTATTGTGATTAGCAGCCATCATCGCACTTGTCTCCATTGGATCGAAAACGTTGGTTTGCACTTCCCTCTGTTTTTCAACCCTTTGCACCATAGAGTAGACCTTATTGATGCTTGGTAGTGGTTCCAGAATTAATATCTGGTTGCGTACATGGTCATACCCTTCATTGAGACCCATGAGAAACTGTATTAGCTTATCAACATTATCTGCTGCTTCTAGCTTCGCAAAGACACCACAAGAGCACTGCAGATCTGCACCACAATTACACACAGGTAGTGGATTCAATGCACTTAAATCTTCCCACAGCCTCTTCATCTTAGTGAAATAACTACATGTGTTCATATTTCCTTGCCTCAAGTTGTTAAGTTCTTGCTTAATCTGGTAAATTAATGGTCCATTACTTTCTCCAAATCGCTCATGAATATCATCCCATAGCTGCTTGGTTGTAGTGGCATATGTAAAAGCTTCACATAGTTCCTTACAAATGGAGTTAAGAATCCATGCTATCCACTCTCTTCCATTGCTTAAACGTAGGGTCTGTTTTCTTGAGCATTTTATACTCACCATCCACAAAACCCATTTTATCTTTAGCATATAAAGATATTGGAATCGAGCGACTCCAAGAAAGAAAGTTAGTTCCAGTAAGAGGTGTACTAACCAATGACATACCCGAATGGTCTGAATGATGAAGCTGAAGATATTGATCTTCATGCTTTTTCTTATCATCGTCTGTCATGATCAAATTTTGATCTGGTTAGCTATCGCAGCGATGGATCCAACGCTGCTCTGATACCATAAACAATTTCAGAATAATTTTGAAAATGAATTCTTATTCATCTTAAGAAAGAAATTACAAAATAAAAGATATTTATACTAGCAGAGAAGAATCCAGTACCATCCGATCTGTACAGTTGGCAAGATGGGTGGATTCTGTTAAAAGAGATACTACTAGCTGAAAGCAAAAATAAAACAACACGTATATTAGTTACAGAGCAATTGAAACCGAAAAGAAACACTACAAGAAAACTGAGTTTTAACGACCAAAATTTAGCGAAGGGATAAAAATCCGGTCGTAAAAAGGTACAAATAACGAAGGAAAATTAATCCGGTCGTTAAAATTAAAATTTTATTATTATTTAACGATAGGATTATTTCCGGTCGTTAAAAGTCATAAAATCCGGTCGTTGTTGGTCTAAAATAAAATATTGGCGGGGCTTCATTCTTTGGCTCCAAAAATTGTTCTCAATTATTTTTTTAAAATAAAACAAAAAATGTAAAGTTAAGAAAAATTCAGACCGAAAGCAAACCCAAAAAAACCAAATTTCTGTAAAATGCTTACCCACAAGAGCCCTAATCCGTCCCCTCATCACCCACTTGCCGCTACCCACCGCCGAAAGCCACCCCACTAGCCCGACCTTCATCTTCCTTCGTCCCTCTCTGTTCTCCGCTTCATCATTACACTTTCATATTTTTCTTTTGTTCAAAAGTTCTTAAAACTCCCAAATCCCTTTCCTGCACTGCATCTCTTTGTCTGAGATTCTCACCCCCTTATAAATTATATTTATCAATTCTCACCCTCTTCTCCGCTTCACCGGCGGAAGCAAACTCTCACTAGGGCAGTTGTTTGCCGTTGCCCTCTCCTCGTCGGCCCGCCTGTCCTCTGCCTTACCACCACCGCACCACTCGAAGCGCTGCAGGTACATGTTTGTTCTTTTTGCCTCTGAAATTACTAGAAAGGAAGAGTAAAGGCTAGGATCTCTTTTTCTTGAGCAGCTGAACCTGAACTAGTTCCCTTATGTATCATCTAACCAGAGGTGTCATTTGCGGTGGCCGAGATCGTAAGCTCTTGCTCTCTGTAATTGAATTATTTTGATCCGAACTTCGATATGCTCTTCTAAATAAATTCTGTCTAAATCATACTCTAAATTATTTCTTTGAACTCAATTTTTTTTCCTTATCTGTTGTTTCAGAACCTAATTCGCTATCTGTAGACCCCCAAATCGAAAACCTTTGGATAATCTGACAGGCGATGTAATATGTTAGAAGTGTCAATTTAGTGATCATTAGTTATTGTTTCCCTACTTCCTTGGAGGTTTTATTAAGGATTTTGCTAATTATTGCTCATTGTTACGCGATTAGCTTTTGCAATCCTGGATTTAATTGTGAATAAAAGTTTTAAAATGCATATTTGCTAAAATTTAGGCAGGTGTAAAGGCTTGAAAATCTAATTTTTGTTTTTTCTATCACTCGTTGATTTCTTTTTTCGTATTCCAGTTGTCAGTGTTACCTGTAATATAATTTTGATTTAGCTAGTTTCTGATAGTAATTGTTCTTGCTTCCAGTGGATTGAGGAGCCAACTCTTCTTGTCACCCGATTTGAATATGCAAATCTCTTTCATACTGTCACTGATTGGTACAGTGCGTATGTTTCTTCGAGGGTCACAGAACTTCCTTATCAACCCCATTTGGTTTTCGTGGACGGCCACTGCAGAGTAAGTGCTCCAAATATGCTAAACTAGTTTCATTTTGTTTATTTATTTGGGTAAAAATGGATAGGGAAAATAGAGAACAATTTAACAATAATGCATGGAAAAGATTCAGAATCATTAAAATATAGATGTAGTAATTGGGCTTGAACTGATCTGGCATGTGTATTTAAAATCCTAACTATAGCTAGGATTAGCGAGATGCCAATTGTGGATTTTGCAGTGATTTTTGAACTAGAGATGTCTTATATAACTTAACCTGTATTAACGAATATTGTTGCCTGTTGTCATCTCTGTTTTTCTTTTTCTTCTGAATATATGTTGTAATGTTGCATCTTACAAAGTGCTAAAGCATGAGTTTCTTGCAGATAGTAGAAAAATGCCTGTCCTTCTTAGTTAAAAATGGACCCTTGAAAATCTTGGAATGATTGGGTGCTTAGTTGTCATTTTTGCTTTTATATCTAATTGTTTTTATTCCAAGAAAGATTTGTATGGAGCTGTCATAACTTTGCACTCTGCATTCTAACTTTGTTATTCAAAGAAATGTACTGTGTCCTTCTAATCCCGCTTTCTCCATGACCCAGTCTAATTCAAGGGGGATTTCTGTTGGTTTAGACTTAAAGTTTGATGCAAAGAGAGACTTGGACGATGTTGGTGCAACAAATATTGAAGGTGAATTGTATATACTTGTCGTTTTGGTTTTCTGCAGATCAGAATAGTGATTGGAGTAACTTAGAATTGAGAATTGGAATTGATTGGTCATGTTTTTCTTTTCGCATTATTATTTTTCTATTTCGTAGATTTCTTTTTGTAATGGCTCTGCGTTTAGTGTAGATGAAAGAAATGATCGGTGAGGAAGAGATCTCCACATGGGGTGTACAGGTTTTTGGAAATCAGGTACTTTTATGATTATTAATGATAAACTCCTTGTTACTAGTGATGCTTTATAGTTTAGAAGATTTCAAAAAGATTCATCTGTGGAATTATTCATATAATCAATATTAATTTGGCTTTTCCATGTAAATTGCAGAAAACCCCACAACCTTTTGCTTTTCCTGAACTTGGGAGCTGGTCATTTTTGCAGTCCTTCGTGAGCAATAAGCTCAACGCTCTGGTTGAGCTCACCGCTGAAAATGGTCGTTATTTAACTTTTACTTCTCGTCATAGTTTCCCCCAATCAAGTATTTGGAATTAAATTTTGTTGATTTCATCATTTTTTCTCACTAGGCAAATCTGCTTTTCAACGTTGACCTCTTGTTTGCAATAGCTCTATAGATCTACTAATTTGAAGTAATTGTCTTACTCAAAACTACATGTAGCAAACTCTTTTTATGTTCTTTTAGGTGAAACCTTTTTTCAAGGATTATTGGTTAATGTTGCATATGATTCAGAATCAATAGCCAAATTCACTGCTATGTGCTGTCATGTGAGATATGTGATTGATTCAAAAGATGTTCCAAATTTTGCTGCCATCATAAGGAAAGCCATTTTAGCTTCTAATCTGTAGTTTGCAAACAATATTCTAGATTTTGCTGCTCTTTATGGATCATGCAGCATTATGTGTCTTTGCAGGGGTCAACCTATTTTTTCAGCTTCAGAAGCTGAAGAGTTGCTTCAATTTGTTATTTGTCTATCTTTAGACAGCCAGCTTCAGGGTTTGCTTGTGCTATTAAATGAATGTATGCAATCGGCTATCGGCTACATCACAGATGAGGAATGGAGTACAAGCTGTGAAAAAGTGGCAAGAAGTCTTGCTTGCAGGTAATTGCTATTTAGTTTTACTGTTGGATTTCTTGGTTCCTTGACTACATAACACTTGGTGCTATTCATTACTAAGATAAACTTATTATTGTTACACTCTTTCAGTTTCGTTGTGATATTCTACAGAACACTCATAGCTATGCCTATATGTTGAGCTGAACTGTGGATGTTTTTTTTTTTAACTCCTAGCGACATTAAATTTTTGAACCTTTTAACATACTTGCAATATCATTTGAACCCATTTTGTCAATGTTATCATAATTTCAATAATTAAATGTTATTAGTTATTGAAATCTGAATAAAATGGTTGCAAAATGAAATTTTTTTGATAAAATTGATAAAACAAAAACGTGCTGTATTATTATATTGTGATTGTTAGATACTCAAGTTTGTTAGTCTCTTTTATATATAAAGACCAGATATTCATTTTTAGTTGTTCTGTTTAAGCTTTCGGTACCTGTTTATTTTCAATGAGTTATTGTTTTTTTCTAATTAAAACTATTATTCTATTTTTTTTCTTTTTTCTTTTTTAGTAAATGTTAAATAAATCGTTTCAAGCATTTAGATTGTATAATATCTAATCTTTTAACATAATCACTTGTCAATTTTATGGCCACTATGGCACTTCGGAGGTCATTATTTGCTCATACTTTTTATTATTTATATTTTTATGTGATATTTTTTTATTTTTGCTTGTGAATATTAATTTTAGCTTTTGTTATATATTTTGCAGGTCTTCAAAATTTTGGACAGCGAAATTAGGATGTTTATTTTTCGCATTTTTCTCAAAAATCTTTTGAATAGAAATTAGTATAGAGAAGAGTTGTTTTCTTGAACTTACATGTCATTGATAGTTTTTATTTTATTTGGAGTTGTGACAAATAGAATGCTATTTAATTTGTAAATTTGACTATATTTTGTAATTTTTCTTTTTTAATATATGAAAAGAATTTATTATATTTTAGTATAAAATATATGTGAATGATATGTACCTACATGTAATATTATAAAATAGTTTATATTTTAAAATATCTTTTGGTATTTATGTAATATTACATGTAATATCAGTGAAGGGAAATTTTGGTCGCTAAAAGGAATTTTTAACGACAAGAATTTCTTTCGTTGAAAGTGAGCACAATCAGCGAAGGGCAAATCCGGTCGTTAAAAGGTATTTTCAACGATCGGAATTCCCTTCGTTGAAAGTGAACGTAATCAGCGAAGGGAAAATCCGGTTGTTAAAAAGTATTTTCAACGACCAGAATTCCCTTCGTTAAAAGTGAATATAATCAGCGAAGGGAAAATCCGGACGTTAAAAATTAGTATTTAACGACCGGAAACGTTCCGGTCGTTAAAGGCATTTTTTAACGTCCGGATTCAAAATCCGGTCGTCTATACCTTTAACGAAGGGGCTTTTACCGACCGGATTTTCCGGTCGTTATTGGTTTTTAACGACCGGATTTCGACTTTTAACGACCGGATTTTCCTTCGTTAAAGGCCATTTTTCTTGTAGTGAAAGGAAAAACGGAAAACGTGTGTTCCTCTTGTGATGGGCTTCATCTGATAGTTGTGGGCTTCTACTCAATATAGCCCAATAAGATAAGCCAACTTCAGTATATCAGTCTACAATATGTAATTATATATAAAAAAAAGATTTGATTTGAATTTTTTTTATTCAAATCAAATATATATATATATATATATATATAGTCATTAATTCAAGATCCAATAATAATAATAGCATGTAAAATTAAGTTTATAAGTATAAAATGGACGGTAAAAAACAAAACTTTAACATGGTACTAAATTACACAAATTAATAAGAATTATATTCATAAAACAAATATCATCCCATAGCTGCTTGGTTGTAGTGGCATATGTAAAAGCTTCACATAGTTCCTTAGAAATGGAGTTAAGAATCCATGCTATCCACTCTCTTCCATTGCTTAAACGTAGGGTCTGTTTTCTTGAGCATTTTATACTCACCATCCACAAAACCCATTTTATCTTTAGCATATAAAGAGATTGGAATCGAGCGACTCCAAGAAAGAAAGTTAGTTCCAGTAAGAGGTGTACTAACCAATGACATACCCGGATGGTCTGAATGATGAAGCTGAAGATATTGATCTTCATGCTTTTTCTTATCATCGTCTGTCATGATCAAATTTTGATCTGGTTAGCTATCGCAACGATGGATCCAACGCTGCTCTGATACCATGAACAATTTAAGAATAATTTTGAAAATGAATTCTTATTCATCTTAAGAAAGAAATTACAAAATAAAAGATAATTATACTAGCAGAGAAGAATCCAGTACCATCCGATCTGTACAGTTGGCAAGATGGGTGGATTCTGTTAAAAGAGATACTACTAGCTGAAAGCAAAAATAAAACAACACCTATATTAGTTACAGAGCAATTGAAACCGAAAAGAAAGGAAAAACGGAAAACGTGTGTTCCTCTTGTGATGGGCTTTATCTGATAGTTGTGGGCTTCTACTCAATATAGCCCAATAAGATAAGCCAACTTCAGTATATCAGTCTACAATATGTAATTATATATAAAAAAAAGATTTGATTTGAATTTTTTTTATTCAAATCAAATATATATATATATATATATAGTCATTAATTGGGTTTTTTTTTAGTTTGGTGTGAAAATGGATAATAATAGGAAGAGTGGTGCAACAGTAAAGATATTTGGAAAATAGGTGTGCCAAAAAACGGCAAGAAGTTTTGCCGTTTTCCGAATTGGAGGGGCCCACGGGACAGGCGGATAGTGTGCCAGAAAACGGCACCAAAATTTGCCGTTTTCTGGCAGGGAGGTTTTTATTTTTTTAATTTTCCAGGCGCAAAACGGCACCGTTTTGCGCCTGGAGAGAGGCGTCAGAAAACGGCAATGAATATTGCCGTTTTCTGACTTATTCAAACGGCGCCGTTTCACATATTCACCATCGAATAATTGAGGGAGTTTCATCGAAAATTGGGGTGGGCCAGGCGGACAGAAAACGGCACTTTTATGTGCCGTTTTCTGTCTTGAAGCGGCCAGAAAACGGCACATAAAAGTGCCGTTTTCTGACTTCATTCTGCAGCGCACACGGGAACAACTGTGCGCTGCAGCTTATCAGACCCGTGCCCTCTATAAGGCACGGGTCTTCATATGTACAGAAAACGGCACTTTTATGTGCCGTTTTTTGTCGTGAAGCGGACAGAAAACGGCACATAAAAGTGCCGTTTTCTGACTTCATTCTGCAGCGCAACTACTGTGCGCTGCAGCTTATCAGACCCGTGCCTTCCGTAAGGCACGGGTCTTCATAGATAAATGTAAAATGTTTTGTTTTTTAATTTTTTTTTTTTAATAAAATTGCCTATAAGAAGCCATCATAGTTCCATTTGCAAATTTTAGTAATCTGAAATTGAAAGGTAAGGTTTATAAGTTATTACTTTCGTTGGATACTTAAGTATATTATTTTAAAGAAGTTTTTGATCGTATAGTTAATAATTTCATGAAATTAATATTAGATAATATTTTAGTTGTTAGCTAATATTTTAGCATTTGAACATTATAGTTTAATTTTGATGTAAATATGTAATGAAGTTGTTATTCCTGAAATTAAAAATACTATTACATTAATGTGATGAATTTGACTTACATAAATTTATGTTTTGAAATGCAGGCGGATTATATTGAGAAGCAGTATTTAGTTCAGCATTTTGAAGTTAAGTTTTTACTTATTTGTAATTAATAAATAATATTGTAGTTGTGAGATAATACTTTAATTGTTAGGTAATATGGCATGAAAAAATTAGTAATTAATATATTGTCATTTGAATATTTAAGGTTTAGGTTGAACAAAATATATTAATAAGATGATATCGTTGAATTAAAAAATATTGTTACGTTAATATTAAGAATATGACTAACATAATTTTATGTTTCAAAATGCAGGACGTTTGGGTTGTAAAATTTAATTTTTCTTCAGCATTAAGAAGGTAAGATTTTGCTGTCTATTTAGTACTAAATAAAAGTTAATGATGGAAAAATTAATAAATTTGTAATGTAGGTTTGTTTAATAAGTAAATTTATTTTTTTGATACTTTATCGCGTATAATCAATTTAGAAAACGTATAATATAACAGCGTAAAATTTACCAACGTGAAATATTTAAATGATAAAAACAAATTTTATGTTGCATATTTTAATGTAATTTTAATATTATAGATGGTGCGAACGTTTTTAACTCCTAGAGCGATGAGGGGTGATTTGGCGGAGGCAATAGTTAAGATGAAATGGGATGATTTGTATTGCAGCCGAATTGAAATTGGAATGACAATGTCGGAGTACTTCGTTCAAATGAATAAAAAATTACAGGATATTATAATGCACGGATATCCAATGACGGAGGCTAAAAAAGTTGAGGCACTTTGGATGACGGTGCCACTAATTTTGATGCCAGTCATTATGAGAATTTGGAAAATGGAAGACGTGACAAAATATGAGGAAGTTGTGACCATATTTTTAAAAAATGTATATGGAATTAGTGAAAATGAATTTTTAAAAGTTAGGGATACAATACCAGTACCCCAAATAACTTATTGTAGGTGGCGTAATTATAATTTATGGCCTAAACATTATGTCCATTAGATCGTGAGAAGGGAAAAAAATGTAATTGTTGTTTGATTTTGTAATATTATTGATGTTCGAAGAATGGTGTTTATTAAAATTTAGCAATGTTAAGTATTTTTGAGAATGGTAATATGTATTTAAACTTTTGTTTTTTTGTAATATTATAGAAAATGTAATGTAATATATATTCGAAAATGGTATAATAAAATATCGGAGTGGTGTAAATTGTCTTTTAATTTGTGTTATCTATATGGGAAATTAAAATCAACGTGAACGATCATAAGATAGTAAAGCGAATAAAACTTAATATCCTTTTTAAAAGAAGTTAACATATTATTTATGGAAAAATTGATACAGTTGAGGACATGGATCGATATGTGGGAGCTGCACGAATTAATCCGGGTCCCATTAATAGGGAACTGCTGATTCATCAAGGGAGACACCGATCTGATGCAATTTGGAATAATTCGGTAATTATTTTGTTATAAATTTAACGTTAAGAGAAATATCAAAATTATTTGTGACTGTTGACCTTACGGCATGGCTTATTTTGTGAATGCTGAAGGCTGAGAGGGATTTGTTGAGGACCCGAAGGTGTAGTGTAGATGAGCACTATACGGCTATTGATCAAAGAATTATTCCTTATATAAGGGCAGCGGGTCTGCTGGGGCTAGTTAATATAGGAGTGGTCAGTTTAGATTGGAATTTAATTACATCACTTGTTGAGCGATGGCGACCGGAAACGCATACATTTCATCTGGCATGCGGTGAGGCGACGATTACCCTTCAAGATGTTGGAATTTTGACTGGTTTACCCATCGACGGTGAACCCGTGACGGGTCGATCAAATATGAATTGGCCAGCAATTTGTAATGAGCTACTAGGAGCAGTTCCAACTGAAAATAATATGCGTGGCGGGAAAGTAAAATTGACCTGGTTGGATGCTACCTTTAATGAGTTGCCTAACAATGCAACTCCGGAAGTCGTTCGACATCATGCTCGAGCGTGGATGTTAAGATGTTTTGGCGGTATGTTATTTGCTTCGCAAAATGCTTCACTGGTTCACTTAATGTTCCTACCACTTTTAGCGGATTTAGAAAATGTAGGACAATACAGTTGGGGGTCGGCCTGTCTAGCATGGCTTTATAGAGATCTTTGTAGGGCAACGCGTCCCGATGCGAAGGGAGTTTCAGGATATCTACAACTCCTACAGTTGTGGGCGTGGGAGAGGCTCCCCCAATTTCGACCGGAACATGTTCCGCCATATACGATAAATTCGAACATGCCTTATGGATTCAGGTATACGTGTCATTGAGAAAATTAATTAATTGACTTGAATTTATGAAATATTGGAAATAACTGATTTATTAGCAATTTGTTTTATTAGGTGGGCACAGCACGTCGAGCCGCGCGTCATCCATATGCACAGGATGGAAACGAATACGTATCGAGAAATTTTGGATACGCAGTCAATTGAACAGGTTCAAATTGAGTTGCAATGCTTAATTTGTTTGAGTTAAAAAATTTAAATTATTGAATACTTATTTGATTAATTTCATGTGTGTAACAGTTTGAATGGGAGCCCTATGCAAATGTGATACAGTTGCTCCCAGAATTTTGTAGAAGGGGCCAGTGCTGTTGGATGTCTGTTGTACCACTTATTTGCTTCCATATAATTGAGTGGCACCATCCAGACAGAGTAATGCGACAGTTTGGTTTTAACCAACCAATTCCATCTCCACCAATGGTACAAGATAACTTACATTCTATAGACTTGCGTGGACAAATTCAGGTTAATTGGGCTTTAGAATTTTCATCATTCATTAATGAGTGGACAAACCGTCATAATCGGGTTGTAATTGGGCAAGGGCAGAGAGTTCATTTAAGCATTCGTTCTGAGTACATGCAGTGGTATGTACAACGAACAAGACGATGGATCACTCCAAGCGGCGCATCCCGAGCAGCAGCCGTAAGTATTTCACACAATTGTACACGTTTAACTGAGTGATTATTTTTTTCACACACATGTATGGCAATTAATTTGGTGAATCATTAATTGTATATCGCGTAATTTAATTTTAGGCGGATGGCCTCGAAAGACTAGTACATGATGAAGGTGATGCTGTAACGGGTCGAGGGTTAATGGCTAGCATACTTGGTGCAATTGGTCATGAATCTAGATTACAAACTGAGTATCCGAGGCAACCGGCACCAAATACAATAAATATACAACCGATGGAAACTCAGTTTCAAGACTTTCGGACACAGCGACGTCGAAGAGGGATGGCTGACAGGCGAGCAGTTGTTCCAGAGAGGTATAACAACCCAAACGTCACGCAAATTCCACCACCCATGTCATGGCCTTTTAATGAGATTCAATGTCCGCTTGAACAATGCACGACGCCATTTCCAAGCATAAATGTTACATCGTACGAAGTTGGTTCAACGAGTTTTGATCATGCTGATGTAGGGGGTTCAAGTCATAACATTCCAAGTGTTCCCTTTCCTTCAGATGTTTTTCAGACACCCATAGAATACAGCGTCCCGGCATTTGGTACTGATCCTCAATCGTCAATCGGCCAGCACCAATCACAATTTGTCCATAGTATTTTTGGAGGCTTTGAGGACACCAATATGCAGCGAAATGAAGGACAAGCACCATCATTCACACAATTCTACCGTGATGTAGTTAGTGGTGATTCGAGCTCCAGTGGGGTACCCTCCGACCATTTCTTGCCAACAGATCCACCTACCGACTCGGACGAGGCAGGAGGTGAAGGCCCAAGCAATCCTGAATCCCAACTTCCTCTGCGTAGGCCCAACGGGCGACGTAGAAGGCCAACTAGATGCGGGACAGGATCACATCTTTTACCGTAATAATCAATATTTGAGTTGAAAATTTAATACGTCAATGCCGAAAGACTAATAGATTGAATAATACCACTATTATCTTCGTTGTCCATTTAAATTTTTTTTGTTGAAATGTCGATTATAATATTAGCGCAACAAATTAATATAACATTTTAAGACATTAGATTAATATATGATAAAAAAACATAATCATACAATAACAAATATTATCAAATATGTCACACTTATACATACCTTCAAGTTAAAGCATACATTACATATTAACATTACATATAAACTAAATAAATCAAGGATAGCTTGACGTATACTCAGAAGGACCGGCAACATTTGGGCATGTATTTCTGTTATGACCTTCATTCCGACATAACGTGCATCGATTAGGCCGACTGCGGTCTCTTCTATCCATTTCGTTTCTATATCTAGCCGTTCGTGGTCTTCCCTTTTTACGTACTAGCTCAGGGTTGGGAATTATTGTCGGACCAACATACGGCTCCCAATAATCACGGTGGGCCAGAGGTTGGAAGAAGGCCTGGTAACAACACAATGCCTCAGACAGTTTGTAACATTTATCGACATATGTCCACATGTCAACACGTACATGCATGCAAGCTGCAATTGCATGTGAACATGGCATCTTTGTCCCTTGAAACTTACCGCACTCACATGTGCGGCAGTCCAAATTTACTGCTTGTGAGTTATTCCCTTTTCGCCTGCTCTTTTGATTTCTTGTCCTTATAACGAATAGCCCAACACGTCTGTCAAAACTTTCAACTCTATGGCCCGTGGCCTTTTCGGCTCGTCTGTTCATCTCCATCATACATCTTGCAGTGTACCTATTACCCGATGCCATCTGGGCACGATACATGGTCCTTCTGTCATCGAAATATTTGACAAGTCGCGCAAATACGTGCTCAACGACACTACAAACTGGCATCATTCGTACGCCCTTTAAAGCACTGTTGACACTTTCGGCAATATTAGTGGTGGCGTTGCCATATCTTTGCCCATTATCATGCGACAATGTCCACTTATCCAAATTATTTTGCATGGCCCAATTGTACGAGTCATCATCGAGTTCCTTTATCTCATCCATTATTTTGAAGAATTTTCTCCTCTGAAACTTGCTTGCTGCAAATATAAGAAGACATTTACATTTAAAAATGCGCGAAACGGTTTATTCTAAAATTCTTGACGAAAATTACTTGCGACGTACCTGCTTTATATAACATGTCCTTGATTTTTGGATTTCGGTGTGCTGTATTGTAGTTAGAGACAAAATGGCGTAGACAATAACGATGGAATGCCAATGGCTCCTTCCACCCGCTATTTTCATCGCGAAATAATGCCAAAATGCCAGCATGTCGATCAGAAATTACTGTTATTCCTGACTGTTTTGTGACATACCGCCTAATGCATGTCATGAACCACGACCAGCTAGATTTATTTTCGCCCTCAACAACGGCAAATGCTGTCGGGTACAGATAATTGTTACCGTCAACAGAACTAGCAATCAAAAGAGTTTGGTGAAACTTGCCTGTCATGAACGTCCCATCTATTAGCAATATCGGCTTGCAATGTGATAGCCCTTCTATGCATGGCTTAAATGTCCAAAATAGTCTTCTAAATTGCGTGCAATTTTGTTTCGCGCATTCATCAACAATAAATTCATAACAGAATCCCGGATTGTACCTTTCCATTGCTTTTAGATAAACAGGCAATTTCCCGTACGAATCCGCATAGTTGCCAAAAATTTCTTCCAGTGCTTTAGTCTTCGCATACCAAGCCTTGCTATACGAGACTTCGTAATTGAAACGATTCCTCATGTCGGCCATTATAACACTAACTTTTAGATCAGGGGCTGCACTAACCATCTCTAAGATACAGTCACAAATGATCTGCGTATCTAACTGTCTGTGATTCTGAGAAAGCAGTGATGCTGTGCAACTGTGGGCTGCCTTGTACACACTTATTATCCAGTATGCACATGTCCTCTTTTTCATGGCACGTAACCTCCACTGACAACCAGTTTCATCTGCTCTTGAGCAACAAACAACCCAAAAAGATGGCTTCGATTCCACAACCTTGTATGAAACATTGTTCATAATTGACCATTTCTTCACACATGCCTTCACTTCATCTTTCGAAGTAAACAACAAGCCTTCGCAAAATTCAGACACACCGTCCCACCTACCCGTTGACGTATCATTCGACATGTTAATCTCCGCTTCTGCAACATTGACATTTGTATGGTGCAATGTTGGAAATTGAAAGCGTGCTATCTCATTCGGTCCTCCCGCATCATATCTGACATCGTTAAAATTCAAATTTTGTATGCCTTCTGAAACATGGGTTGGACAAACTGTAGTAACTTGATCAACTACTCTAATACCGGTTCCCTCAAATTGATCATTCAAGTCAATCTCCTGGTCGTCATCCTCCGGATCTAAATTTGGAGAAATGTACCCATCATCGGGATCAGCTATGCCGCTACTTGCACCGTCTTGACATTCAACCCTTGAACTTATACCAATATTAAGTTCATTCTGCCCTCTAAACTCTCTTATTGGACTTGCATCTATCGTTTCCAAATCATCATTCCCTGCCCTCTGTGCAGGTTCCTCACACTGTCTAGCAAATACGAGCCCACTGCTACATGCAACATTTAACTCATCAAAAAATACATTTCTCTCATCCCCCATCGGAGTTGGATCTCCAGCGTTATCCCTATTCATGTCATCAACATCATTCACCACGTTATGTTCATCCCCAATTAGGATTTTTTCGGTCTCAATAATTAACTCCGCCACCGTATATCCAGGAAACATTACAAAATTTTCAAATATTTGATCTATGTCATCGTCGTCGGTAACATCCATAAGTGCCCAAGAATACGAGCCCTGACTGTTTACAGGACACTTATATATTACTCTACTAACCCTTACATCAACAGATAAATCCAATTTTACCGATATTTTATGAATAAGTTCCTGATATGTCGGTTTATTTCTAAGTTTCATTCGCCTCGACCGTCCTGATGAGCTTGACGTATCATACTGATAACCGGCCATACCCCATATTGACTGCCCCCCACTATGTAATATAAAGATGGCTTGAATCGACATTTTCGTCCTCCTACATTTAATGTAATGACATTTTACAATTAATCAATAATTTTAATCTCATCGTTGTTTACATACTACACATATTTTCATTTCCCTCGTAAATTAAATTATTTCATGCAACTAAATTTATTTAATCTAAATCATCTAATAATTTTATCCCAAAACTTTACAACAATATATATCACGATTATAAATTTATTCATATAACTATACAACAATATATAATCGATAACTTTCATATCCTATTCAAATTATGTTTATAACTTAACACATGCTACTTAAATATGGCAAAAAAATAGCGATTTCATCCCTTATCCAATTCGCATATTGACAACTACAAATTTATTCAATTGACTAAACAATAATATATAATCGATAACTATTATAATCCATTCATACATAATTTATATCACACATAAAAAAAAATTATACTGTTAAAATTATATTTGTACCTTTAATACAGCTTTTCTTATACCAGTGATTAAAATATGACAATAAAAATAATAAGCATGCACTCAAATATTATTAATATTATTATTATTATTATATGATTTATTAAAAAAAAACATACCTTTTTTCTTTTCTTCACCGCAGCACTAACGCCTCAGTTATTTCAAATATTAAAACGAAATGAAGATGAAATAAATCTGTAAAGGATAAGAGAAACTACGCACTGCAAATATAAGAAAACTGCTTATGCAATTGAAAGTAAAAAAATAAAACATATAGGAAGAGTGCATTTATAAAGATAGGAGGGAGAATTCAACTACATTATTAAATTTTACAGATGCATTATTAAATTTTACAGACCCGTGAAGCATCATCCCTTCACGGGTCTGATATGGTGCAGCGCACAGTAACTTCTCACTGTGCGCTGCAGAATGAAGTCAGAAAACGGCACTTTTATGTGCCGTTTTCTGGCCGCTTCAAGACAGAAAACGGCACATAAAAGTGTCGTTTTCTGTCCGCCTGGCCCACCCCAATTTTCGATGAAACTCCCTCAATTATTCGATGGTGAATATGTGAAACGGCGCCGTTTGAATAAGTCAGAAAACGGCAATATTCATTGCCGTTTTCTGACGCCTCTCTCCAGGCGCAAAACGGTGCCGTTTTGCGCCTGGAAAATTAAAAAAATAAAAACCTCCCTGCCAGAAAACGGCAAATTTTGGTGCCGTTTTCTGGCACACTATCCGCCTGTCCCGTGGGCCCCTCCAATTCGGAAAACGGCAAAACTTCTTGCCTTTTTTTGGCACACCTATTTTCCAAATATCTTTACTGTTGCACCACTCTTCCTATTATTATCCATTTTCACACCAAACTAAAAAAAAACCCTCATTAATTCAAGATCCAATAATAATAATAGCATGTAAAATTAAGTTTATAAGTATAAAATGGACGGTAAAAAACAAAACTTTAACATGGTACTAAATTACACAAATTAATAAGAATTATATTCATAAAACATATGGCAAAAGGAAAACTCCAAAAGTGATGGTTGTCATTGTATTTCATAATAATGATAGGTTTGGATGTTGGGTTGTGAATGGGTTGATTCTTTTAATATTCGGAGTGCTCATACGCCTAACCACATAACTCAAATCAACTTGCTTTTTTATTGCCTTGTGAGCTTTTCTTGCAAGCAACTCACACTTTCTTTTCTTTCCTCGACAGAGACTTGAAATTAGGACCGCCATTTGGTGCGTAAATACATGTGTATATCTGATCACATAATCTAATGGCTACTAAATTTTCTATTTTTTTTATGAATTATTTTCTTTTTTATCGTTTAATTTAAAAATAAATAATTAATAATTACAGACTCATTATTGTTTCAGAATTTTTTAAAATTAATTCCACTACATTTATAAGTTGATAATTAGTAGATTAACTATTACTTTAAAATAACTTAGGTCATTTTAAAATTAGTTCCATAGCAAATAACTTTTTCTTTTTATAAAAGTAAAAAAATCGCGGAAATTCGAATTTAAGAACTTTCAATATGTCAAAAAACAGCATTTATCGTTTCAATATCTAATCAGAAATAAATATAGAATATCTTTAATTTATTTTTTCCTTGTAATTTGGCTGTCGCCTATAGCTATATGCCATGTTCCTGTTCCCTATAACCAAAAATAAAATAATTAAAATTTTATTGTTAAAAGAATAAAATGAGACAAAATAGCTCAACGTTTGGAAATGTACTCACAAGTCAGAACCATGAAAATTTTTGTTAAATTGTTGTGTAATTAATTTATTGGTAAGAGTCTAATACAAATATAGTTACTGAAATTATATAAACATAAAAGGTAATTAATTATTAATAGGGCAGAGTAATTTTATGTGGGGTACTGATTTGCGCGTTACTCCATTTAATTACAATAATTTGATAAAAATTAATTGGATGAGTTGATTGAGTCGGCGTTTACATTCAAGGACAAATTGGTCAGATTTGAGGAATGTATAGCTTGGTCAATTCTGGAATACTCACATTTGAAACCAATAATAATAATAATAATAGTAGTACGTAAATAAATAAAAGAAAAAGAAAATGACAAAAAACAAGTCCAGTAATTTAGTAGGGAGTAAATGGGCCATCACATGGAGGCTATTCGTATTAGAAAGTTCAGTCACGCTCTCAAATAGCGGAGTTCATAGAAGAAAAGAAAATGGAAAAATATTAATTGAAATGGCTTTTCAAATCCAATTAAGCATCTAATTATATGTTAATCAAATTAACATTTTAAATAAAGATACCAATATATACTGAAATATCAGATAATATTTTTTTAGATATGATTTATTTTGAAAGAAGGTTTAAATTTTATACTGAAAAACCATACAATCTTGAATAAGTAAATCAAATTCTGTAGTAAGCTGAACCCGATTTTTGCATGCGTCAAGCACAACCTGCTGTGCATCAAGTTCAAAAACAACATTCGAGAAATTGCGCCTCAACATCCATTGAAGAGCTTCTCTCAAGCCCCACGCATCTGTCTCAGCTGGAGGCAAAATTCAAGTTTTCGTCTTAGAGAAACCAGCTACAAAATCACTCCGATGATTCCTCAAAATACATGCCATACCTGTCATACCTTCAGACGCAAAAATAGCAGCATCTATGCTGCACTTTAGACTACCAGGCAACGGCGGAACCCATCGAATCAGCGAGGACCTTTCACTTGAACTAATTAATTCATGTTGTACTTTATTAAAAAAAAAAAAATCAAATAATTATTCATGTTTTACTCATAAAAATTTCTTAAATCAGATCTAACTCCAAAGTTTCCAAGTCTTCATTATTCTTCAATGCATATACTTGTCAAACACTTTTTTCTTTCGAGACGAAAGGATGATTGTGCGATTGGCAATAAATTCGATAATAGTCGTAATACTTAAATTTATATAACTTAAAGTCTAACATTTTACCTACTTAGCAATTCGAACCCAACATCTCAAATCTTACGAACTGGTTACTAGTGTTTTATTGTCATTGGAACAAATTAAGGAGACTCCATCTAATTTTTATTCAAACTAACCTAATGTGTTGAGTTGGCATTTAAATTAAAGTAATTAATTTACGATTAGTCCATTTGTTATATGTTAAATGCAATCATAAGTTGATATTGATTTTATTAATTTTTATTTAACACAACTATTAATAATATTGATAAGTTGAATATTTTTTTATAATCTAATAAGATTTTGTATTATTTTAATATTAATCATATTATATGTTATCATCATATATAACATATAATAATCTTAAATAAATAATAAGATTAGTTATTATTATTATTATTATTATTTTAACTAATTAATTTAATAATTGATAATCCTAAAATTAATTTACTTATTTACACAATCCAATTGCACCATTTATTTGCAATAATAGCAACAATTTTAAATAAATTATTAACATTCTATACAATTTTATAAAACACCTATTTTTATGAAATGACAACCTTAACAAAATAAAGGAACATTTAAAAATATAAAAAAATAAATTCACAAAAACCCTTAAATTCATTTAATCACAAGAAAATCCTAATCATATAATATTTACAATTGTATAGTAATTTATACAAGTTAAGATCCACAATTATCATCAAAAAAATAAAATACAAGAGAGTTTTTCAAAAAACTAACAAGATCCAAAATTTCACAATCACTAATATTGACAGATCAATGACTGGTTGTTCCTGGCTATGATCTCAAGATCTTCGAATCTGACTTTGTTGAAATCCTTCTCAATTTTGGTATATCCTGAAGCAAATTAAAACCAATCAAAATCCAACTCAATGAAATGCATATATAGATAAAAGCTTTAAGAAAGGGAACAACAGTACCTGCATGGATCTCTACATCTTCTCCATTTCAGCCTCTTCTTATGCTTCGGGGACAAATGGTTCTCCAGGAGTCCTATCCCGAGACATTGAAATGGCAAAAATTAGAGAGAATGGAACTGAAGATGATCAAATATAGCTAAGAGTATTCTGCTCTTTAAGAATACAAAATATCTTTTATCCAACAGAACTTATGAAGCCCGAGGAAACATGAAGAAAGTTCATTAGTGAATGAAGTATATGCACAGAGAAAGCATCATGCAATCAAACCATTGGTTAATTAAACACAGTACCCTTGGAATAAATTTTACAAGATTGAAATATTAATCACCCTTGGAGAAATAAGGATTGGAAAAGGGGCGAAATAAGATAAATAGCAGAACCATCATACCTTTACAACAATACCTAGTGGGGTCTCGAACTAAGAATACCTTTCTTTTTTTCTTTTGAGAAAAAAAATTCCAACTTCTAAAATAAAGAAAGGCACAAGGTAAAATTGTAAAGAGACATCAAGAAACCTGAACAGTAACCCGAAGTGCATAAGATTAATGAAGTCCAGTAAAGCTTCTAAATCTGTTAATAACAGTATGCAAAACAACATAAAAACATTTTAAAACCATAAGTAATAAGAACTCCTATATGTTTTTCTTCAAAAAAAAAAAAAAAAGAACTCCTATATGTTTGTATATATGTAATGATTCACTAGCAAAGCAGGCCTTGGAAACACTCTGCAAGTCAAACATGTCACAAAAGCACAAAAGAATGTACAAATTTTTTATTCTTTAGCTTTCTTTTGTTTTCTAATTTTTAAAAAAGTCACTGACAAAATAAAATATAGAGCAAGTTGCATACTCAATACTCTAGTTTGTGCTTGCTGTTCCAAGAATAGGGGATTTTTTTTTAATAATGTTTTTTAAAAAAAATATTATAAAAATGGGGGTACTCAGAAAACATTTGTGGGGTTGGGGTAGATTTCGAAGACGCAGCACAGTACAGCGTTTTCCGAAGTGGGTCCCAGCGGCTGAGTCAGACGACAGTCTGAAGACGCAGCCAGTGGCTGCGTCTTCAGACAGAATGATTTAATAAATGCTCCCGACCTCGCATTTTTTCAGTCACCGAATGAAAAATACCAGTTAAAATTTTTTAGTTTTCGTGGAAATCAACCGAATATTTATTGAAGAAATTCGTTTGAAACGACAAGAGTAAGATTTATTTATTTGCAATTTAATTATCATTTATATTTTATCCACATTTAATTTAAAAGTTGTTTGTTTAATTGGAAATAGGAATTAATCGGGAGGAAACGGTTTGTGAAACAAGTGAAATAACTTTTAAAGTGAGGTATTGTATCAATTTAAATATGTTTTATTTTTTGTTGTTTACGGTAAAATAAATATTAATAAATATATATATATATATAAATATTTATTGTTATAAGTATTGTATAGCTTTATATTTAGTTTCAAGTAATTGTCATTATTAAATTTTAGTATAATGTACATAATAAATTATTTTAAGTAAAAAATATGTTTGTTGAGATTTAAAAAAAAAATTAAAGGAAACGATGAAATTAATATTAGTTTACGTATGATTTTTGTAGTGTAAATTGTATACCAAATCCGAAAAGTAATAATAGTTAGCCAAATCGAAAAAATTGACAACAACAAATTTTGGTTAAATTAATATTTTTTTAAATTTGCGATGTTATTATTTGCAATGTATATCATTTATAATTTAATATATACTATTATTTGTGCTATAATTATAATAACCTATTTATATGTTTATTTTTTTATGTAGAAGCGGACACTATTTGAAAATTATCAAGTCAAGGAAGACAAGGTGAAACCAGTGACTGAAATCAGGTTTTATATAAAATATAATATTTAGAAATTTTGTGACATGTTATTTTGTTAGTTTAGTTTAAATGAGAAATAAGTGTTAAAAATATAATTATTTCTTAATTATAAATGTATTAAATTTGATATGTGTTATACAATTTATAAATAAAAATTCTAAATTTTTGTTGAATAATTTAAATAGTGGAAATGCATAAGTATAAAAAATGATAGGGACTAGAAAAATTTAAATAGTGGGAAAATATGAAATTATTGTCTTTGAATGATAGGGACTAGAAAAATGGCATCATATACGGAACTATATTTGCACACCGGAGGAGAAATTGGTTATGGAGCGTCAGGTTTTCAATATGATATATCCGGTCCGAATGCTATTACCAGGAGATTAAGACTTAAAAATAAGCCGAGTTTTGCTGAATTGGTGCATAAAATTCATGTGAAATTGGGTTTAGACAGGAACGATATGGTTTCTCGAATTATATATAAGAAACCAATGTTCAATGGAGGATCATTATGTTGGACGTCGATGGATGTAGTAGACGATGATGACATAGACGCAATATATGAGAATTTAAGAAGATATGAAGGTTATAACTTGGTGGAATTAATCATTGTAATAGCAGAGGGTGATGCAGGTGGTAATCCAGGGGGCAGTATACACACGCATGACAACGATTATGAAATGGTAAATGAAGGGGTGCATGAGGAAAATAATGAGGCACCTCAACAATTCGGTGTGAATGACGTTGGGCCTAGTCAGCCAAGGCAGTCGATTAGTAGACAAGACAATGAAATATTGTCTCAATTTGGCGGCAGTGAAATGCAAAATATAGAGGTCAGTCGACAACAACCATCATACAGCCTAGAAAGAGATCATCGTCCAAGTGAAGCACGAAACTCCAGCAGGCGACGAGATGGTAATTTGTTAACTAGGGCGGCATCTGTCGGAGTACGGCATGATTATCAACCCACATCAATTAGCCCGATTGCTATTGCCTCTTCAAGTCAGCCCAGGCGATCATTGAGTCGAAGGGTTGGTAATTTTCTTAGCAGGTCAATTTTTGGGACTAGATCTGGAAGCCATTCTGGAGAAAGAAATTTTATTCAGGAAACTAGTATGGAGCGCAGTAGATGTATTGAACAGGACAATCAACGACATTCTGTCTCTCGCACCCCACATGTCAGACATAGAAGTTCAATCTCACATGTCTCGGATGTTGGGCGCAGAAGTCCAGTGTCGCAACTACAAGATATGAATCAACATCATTCGGTTTCCCAGATTTCAGATATTACTCCTGGTGATTTAGTCGGGTTCGTGGGTATGGCAACTCTGCAAATATGGTGGAAAATGATGGCACATTTTTAAACCCCACTACTACTGTTGGAAATGAACCTTCGATTGGTTTGATCGACGATGATGACGATGCCGTGTTCTCACTGAGCCATGATTATCTTTCACCTAATGATGATGCAGAGGCCGAACATGCTAATGTTTTTGTTGAAAGCGGTAGCTCTGAATCTGGAGATGGTGATGATTCTGATAATACTCAAGACGTCAGTCCATTAGCATCAATGCATCCAAGCGGTGATAGAAGCCCGGTCAATTTCATGTTTCAATCTGAGCACTACACAGACATGGACTTTGATGCATCCCAGGTTGACGTGTCAGAAGGAGTTCGCTACAATACGTGGGATGGTTGCTCGGAGTTGTCGACTGGGTTGGTTTTTACTTGCAAGGACGAAGTGAAATCTTGTGTGAAAAAGTACTCAATCATGAAAAATGTTGACTTCAGAGTGATTGAATCGAAGCCAAACTACTGGGTGGTAAGGTGCGCACAATCTGATAGTGGGTGCAGGTGGAGGTTAAGAGCAATAAAAAAGGGAGTAAGCCCGCTTTGGGTAATCACAAGATTTGAAGGACCACATTCATGCCCAGGTGGTAATCTTTCAATGGATCACAGGCAACTGGGATCAGAAATCATTCGGAATTGCATACTAGGCATGGTCAGTAAAAAGCCAACCCTTCCCGTTGATGTTATAATTGCTGCTATTAAACAACAATATAATTTTGATGTCTCGTACACTAAGGCATGGTATGGGAATGAAAGCTATCGAGTCTATTTTTGGCAATTATGTTGAGTCATTTGAGAGATTGCCTGGTTTTTTAATTGCTTTGCAAGAATATAATGCGGGATCGGTTTATGAGTTCGTTCTACAAGAAATCGCAGATGCAAATGTGAAGCAGTTTCAACGGGTATTTTGGAGCTTCAAACCAGCCATAGATGGTTTTGCTCACTGCAAGCCGATTCTATTGATTGATGGAACATTTTTGACGGGCAAATTCCAACAGACATTGCTTATTGCCAGCTCGGTCGATGGCAATGACATGTTGTTCCCTGTTGCATTCGCAGTTGTGGAATCGGAAAACAAATCAAGCTGGGGATGGTTTATGTTTATGATTCGAAAGCATGTAACCGTACGTGTCGGACTGACAGTTATATCAGACAGACACGCTGGTATAATGTCAGTGTTTCGGGATGAAAGAATTGGGTGGAAGGAACCTCTCAGCTTCCACAGGTTTTGTTTGCACCATTTCGTAAGTAATTACAACACCCACCACAGGAATCCTACAATTAAAGATTTACTGTACAAGGCTGGTAAGCAAACCCATCCATGAAACATCTTATTTAAATTCTGTTTACTAACTGACTAATAAGTAATGTTTTGTTGCAGGCGCACAATTTGAAAAGCGTATGTTTAAGGAGAAAATGGACAAAATCAAAGATCTTGACCAAGATTCCTATAATTGGGCGATGAGGATATCTTTGGACAAATGGACATTATCCGAGGATGGAGGGTATCGCTATGGGCACACCACGACGAACATCGCCGAAAGTGTTAACAGCGCCCTGAAAGGAGTGCGTATGATGCCGATCACTGCAATTGTTGAGCACACTTTCGGGAGGTTGGTCAAGTATTACGAGCAGAGGAGGGGTTTTTACATGACTAAAATGGCACAGGGTTTACTCTTCACTCCAAGATGCATTGAAGCTATGCAAGAACAAGCTAATATGGCTCGCGCGCATATTGTTATCAGCTATGATAGTCGCTTCAAATTGTTCAGCGTCATTGATCGTAGAGCACCGGACCGGAATGCTGCACCAGACACCTACATTTTGAGTCTTGAAAGGCGGGAATGTGAGTGCGGTAGGTTTCAAGGAATAAAAATGCCATGTTCACATGCCAACGCAGCGTGCATGAGTAGAAATCTAGAAATGTATCAATTTGTTGATAAGTGTTACAGCATAACCGAAGCACTTAAATGTTATGATGGCCATTTTCGACCTATGGCACATAGAGCCTACTGGCCACATTATAATGGCCCCAGAATTAAACCCGATATGCAATTATTGAGGAAGAAAGGTCGGCCACGAACGAGTCGCATACGCAACGAGATGGATACTCGTGAGCGGGGTAACGTGACTCGTTGCAGCAAGTGTGGGAATGTAGGACACAATAAAAAGACTTGCAGAGGTGCAGCAAGCTCATCCAGTCAATATTGTAGGGATTGAAATTCTCTTCATTGTACAAATTTAATTTAATTTAACATATTTCATTATGTGTTAACGGTGTTTTTAATGTTTTTATTGCATGCATGCAAACCATCATCATCGTAAATATTCGTTATTAAGAAATTAACGCTAATATATAAGTTGACATACTATAAGGATAACATACACGAAAATTTAATACAAAATAGATTACGTACAATAAAAAGTAATACTAAATCAAAATCTCCTATTCTGCGATGATGTTGTATCCGATTGAGAATGGGGATCCGCCGGATAAGGGTTTGGATATTGAGGTGGGGCCAATTCATCATTATAACCACCACTATATATGGGTTGATCGGCCAAACCTTCGGTTCCACCAACATCGTGACCGCCAAATAGTTCGTTAAAGAAATCATCTTGTGGCACCGACTGGCTACTCTGGCCATAAATATTGTATGGTGGTACTTCTTCAGACAAGCTCACATTTAAATCAACATTGACTCTAGATGGACCCGCTTCAAAGTCAAAGCAAGTTGAAGGACCACCTACATCTGTGAAAAATTGTTGTTGGTCGACTGGCGGCATACTGAAGGAACTGGAGTTACCTTCAAAATTAAAGGGCCATTGCAAAGGCTGCGGGACAGGGTGCAATCCAGGATGCATATGAATAGGTGCAACTGGTGTACGTCTCTCTGATATGCCTCGCCTACTACGTCTGGTTTGACGAAAATCTTTATATGGTATTGATAGAGGCGGAATCTCAGCCGCTTCTGGAACGGGCTGGCGTGGATAATCAGTATATGTCCTGTCAAATGCACCAACTGCACCTAAAATACCCTCTGAGGTCAATCGAATATTAAGTCCTTCAGTAGCTACCTCCGCAATATTGCTGTGGTATATGCGCTCTGCACCATCGGCCTAAATGAAAAAAATATGTTATTGTAGTCTCATCAATTAAAGAGTTCATATCTTTCAAAATTAAAATCATACCGATGATCCCATTGACGCTCCGAGCGGGGTAATCCACCGTCTTGTCCTCGATATGTACCACTGCATGTATTGCGATCTCGGATGTAACGGCGCATTTATAATTGGCCCGGTTACTACCCGATTGTGTCGATTAACCCATTCTAAAATGAAATTCGAAAATTTCAACTCCCAGTTCTGATCAGTATGGCCCCTCAAATCAATGGAATGCACTGCATCATTATTCTGTGGCGCGTATGGAATCGGTTGATCCATCCCGAATTGCCGTAAACATCTATCGGGTTGGTGCCACTCAATAATATGAAAACATACAAGTGGCACTACAGCTCTCCAACACGCGTTTCCGCTTGTACAAAAATGTGGCAATAAGTGCATTACATTCCTGTACGGCTCCCATTCCATCTACAAAAACATATAGCGTTCAGTTAGTTAATCTATTCAGTTAACACATCAAGTAATATAATTTTTAATCTATAAATACAACCAAAATCAAAATATGTACCTGATCATAGCGCTGAAGGTCTAAATCATGGCGAAATTTTTGTACATCTTTATTATTAATGTTTCTTAAGTCCAACGGGGATCGCCACCTAATACAAATAAAAAAATTAGGTTATTTGCACAAATATTGACGTATACAATATTACTAATAATATTCAATCATGGAATAGATTAAATAAAATTTACCTATATCCGTAGGGTCTGCTCTGATCTAATATAATATAATATTGTGCATAAAAGGCGGCTGAAATTGCTTAAGTCTTTCCCAGGCCCACATTTGTATTAGTTGGTGATAACCACCAAGACCGTTCGCCCTAGGTCGAGTCGCCTTACACAACTCTCTATACAGCCAGGCCAATACGGCTGATCCCCAACTATACTCACTTGCTTGGGCTAAATCCTCCAACAATGGGAGCCACATCAAGTGTATAAAATTATTTGTTGTGCCCGGACATAGTAGTCCACCAATGCATCGCAGTATCCAAGCACGCGCGAAACACTGAATCTCGTAATCCGTGGCCCCAGCAGGTAAATGACTGAAATTATGACTTAACCACGTCAATCTAATTTTAAGCCCTCTAATGGCATCCTCTGGGGGAACTCTGCCCAACAACCGACCACATAGATTCGCCCAATCATGTTGAAAGTGCCCCGTCACAGCACGTCCTTCGACAGGTAGCCCGGTCAGTATCTGTATATCTTCTAGTGTTATTGTGGTCTCACCAACTGGAAGGTGGAATGTATGGGTCTCCGGTCTCCATCTCTCAACAAGAGCAGTTATTAAATCCGCATTAACATTCATCACACCGATTTGCGAAACACCGTAGAATCCAGCTAATTTCAGGTACGGTATAATTCTCTCGTCGATATTCCTGTAATGACTTTCAACGCTTGCTCTTCGGGCGAACATAACATTGTGTTCAACCTTAAAAATAAAGAAATTAAGCGACAAATATATATAATACTAAATTTGTCAAATGACACAAGAACTAATTATGTACTGGCAAAACACTTACATTTCCGGCCCATACTGCATCAGCTCGATGCTTGCCACTCAAGGTGAGTAGGTCATTAACGTACGGTCCCGGATTCATGAATTCTTCATTTCTTAAATTTTCCATCACTTACTAACCTATTTGCACATGGATGACAACATGTGTTACATTTGCATATTTAAAATATTATTTTCGTAATCATAACAACAAAAAAAAAATTCCTATCATTAAAACATATTCATCGAATAATATAAAAATAAAATCAATATATCAATTTTTTTAAGAACCTGTTTGTTATCACCATATGTTCATATTCTCATAATATTTAAATAGTTTTCATTTTATAATGAATAAATATGAATATCAACAGTATGTAATAAAATTTATCTTTTCAATCCTAACGAATTACATAAATATCATTTTAGTTTTATAATTTATCACACCGTTTCATTTAATTAGTACCTAACACTAGATAAATAGATAAATAATCAAACAAAAAATATAAAGTTAACACTAAATGCAAGTTATTTTAATTTATGCTTAGAATACATTTTTCATTTTTCAATATTCCAATAATGTAAGATCAGAAAATAATGCATATAACCAAATAATAATAAAACGGTATAATTTACCTTTATTTTTTCGTCTTCACAGTAAATCGTTAGAAATAACCTGCAATTTATATTATAACAAAATTAATTATTTTTACAATTACAATATTAAACTATAATAAATTTTATTATTATTAAATTTTATTACTGAATTTTATATTATTTCGGGCATATAAAAATAAATCTCATTTTTTTTAAATAGAAAGAAAGAGATTATTTTTTCAGGAATTAAAGTGAATAAAATCTACTATATCAAGAAAACAAACCTTGATTGAAGGAAGTAAAATTTTTTTTTGTGAGGGAATATGAACCGAAGGAATGCAAAGTGTGCATTTCCTTCGGCTGAATTTGGGGTTTAAATACCCCAAATTCAACACACAACACAACGGTCCGGTCAACATGATGTGACCGGACCTGACGACTGAAGACGCAGCACAGTGCTGCGTCTTCAGACGTCTGAATCCCATGTGACAAAAGTCACATGGGGCGTCTGAAGACGCAGCACTGTGCTGCGTCTTCAGACGCAACCTGTGTCAGAGTCAACTTGACTCTGACACAATAACGCAGCTCTGAGCTGCGTCTTCGAAAAATTACCCCAATCCCGCAAATATTTTCTGACTACCCCCATTTTTATAATATTTTTTTTAAAAAACATTTTTAAAAAAAATTCCCCCCTAGAATAGAGATTTAAAGAAATCTATAGCAATTAATGCTTTCACAAGATTTATTAAGCAACAATAATTGCAAAACAAGAACACATTTTGAATCTAAAACGGATGAAATTAAATTGGATTTGATGTCCTTTGTACGGATTTTTCTTTCTACGGTTTCATTGTTTTTCGTGTTTTATTTTTTGTGCAGATTTTTTATGTTATTATTTTATTTTTTATGTTCTTATTGATTCGACAAATTTGATCTGATATTATTTTATTTTACTTTTTGCTATTTGTGCATATTTTTTTGAGTTATTTTTATGAGCGGATCTATAGACACCATACAAATTCTTATTAAATTACACAAAGGACACTGAAACAATGAAAATAATTTTATAGATTTTAGTGTTAAAGGAATATTAATTCCAATGCAACTATAATCCTGTTGATAGAATACTATGGTATACCAAATTGGAATGTATTTCATCGACGAATTACAACTATTTTTGTCTGTATACTAGTTGGTATACATTTGTATACTTGGTTATACCGAACTTCAATGTAAATAATTTCAATTTGGAATCGAGTATACCAACTGTATGCAGAATTCAATTTAGGTATACCATATTGGAGTGTATTCTACTTATGAATTACAACTATTTTTTATCTACTTAGGTATTGATAAAGCCATTTCTGACTTTATCGGGGGTACCGGGCACTGTACATATTGTCCGCTTTGGGCCGGAGCCCTCACGGCTTTGTTTCTGGGCCTTTGACCTAAAACGCGTGTACAGGAGAAGGGAGTCAATGGCCTTATAAGAATCACTTTAACCTCTTCGCCAGCCGATGTGGGATTCATGATAGCATTGCTATCACTATTCCCCCTCCCGAGAGGCGATTTTCGGGCGCTGGCCACTTGTCGGGACTGGCCTCTTTGGGCGCTGCCGATCGGGCGCTGACCCTCGACTCTCAACGAAAACACCCAATGATAAAGCCATTTCTGACTTTATTGGGAGTACCGGGCACTGTACATATTGTCTGCTTTGGGCCGGAGCCCTCACGGCTTTGTTTCTGGGCCTTTGACCTAAAACGCGTGTACAGGAGAAGGGAGTCCATGGCATTATAAGAACCAGTTCAACCTATTCGCCAGCCGATGTGGGATTTATGATAGCATTGCTATCACTCCGGCCCAAAGCGGATAATATGTACAGTACCCGGTACTACCGATAAAGTCAGAAATGGCTTTATCATTTGGTGCTTTCGTTGAGAGTCGAGGGTCAGCGCCCAAAGAGGCCAGTCCCGACAAGCGGCCAGCGCCTGAAAACGGCCTCTCGGGAGGGGGAATAGTGATAGCAATGCTATCATGAATCCCACATCGGCTGGCGAATAGGTTGAAGTGGTCCTTATAAGGCCATGGACTCCTTTCTCCTGTACACGCATTTTAGGTCAAAGGCCCAGAAATAAAGCCGTGAGAGCTCCGGCCCAAAGCGAACAATATGTACAGTGCCCGGTACTCCCGATAAAGTCAAAAATGGCTTTATCAGGTATGCCAAACTACAATACAAGCAATTTTAATTTGATATTAAGCAAATCAACTGTACACGGAATTCAAGTTAGGTATTTCAATATTCTATTTTGGTATACTAATATATATACATAAGTATACTATGGTATACCAAATTGGAGTGTAGGAATTTCTCATTATGTAATTTCTTATACCAATCAGTAAATATTGCCCATGTGTTAGCTAGGACCTCTGTTGTTTCTGAGAGAGAAAGATTTGTGTCTTCTCCCCCTTGTATCAAACAGTTGCTTCAATGAAAAGGTCCATTTTCTTTAAAAAAAAAAAATATTTATTTTTGTGAAATCATTTTGTGGGATTTTCACCTTGAATTTTTGTGGTTTTTATTGGACATTTAGTATTTTTAAAATTTTATGTTTTAATTACGATTTGAATTTCCGATTTTTGTGTCTTGATATTATTAAATAAGATTTTCAAGTAACAGGTAAAATTTGATCTACCAAAAAAATGGTATTTTTAAAACCGTAAACTTAAACAAAATATATGTTTAAATTTGAAAAAATGTATTTCTAAAAGGGAAGAAAAAAATAGTTATTCTGTGTAATTTCTTCATCATTAATTTATAATATTAGTATTAATTTGTTATAGGCAAATTAATATTCATCAATATTAATATTAATTATTTATTTCAATATTAATCAAATAATCAATATTATTCAATTCATTAATCTTATTATAGTATTGTCAATTTTTAATGATTATGATTTATAAGTGGCAAATTTTAATCCGATTAGCAAATTCGGCAACAAAAATGTGATCCAAACCCCGATTTGTCAATGATCCAACTCAATTTGTTGCATTTTGTGATCGTATAATCCGATTTATATGTCATTAATTCGTTTATAACCCATTTATATTATTTGTAATTTTATAATTTTTTTTTAAATTTTTACAATGATATGTGAATATAAAATAATTATTTTTATATATTATACATGCATAGTTTTTTTTTTTTTAATAATATTTTTAAAACATAAAAGATAACTTCATGAATCTTAATCCAGTTATTTTCTGACCTAATCTATTTAACAATAATTCACTTAGATCATAATCTAATCCATTTATAATCCAAAATTTTTGTAATTCATTTATAATACTACTCATTTATGATCCTACTCATAATAAACCAACTTAAATCCAACCGATCTTAATAGTTTGACACAATAAATTTAGATGTAAAGATTCAATTTTGAAATTTTAAACGTAATACAATTAACTTTAATATAATAGTATTAGCATTATTTTCCTAAGAAATAGCAACATTAATTAGTAATAGTATTGGTATGGTTTCTCGTTTTTGGTGACATTACATAAACGTGGAGGATGGTTGAGCACTAGGGTTTCCATGATTGAAAATCACAACTTATGGGCAATTTGCATGTCCAATTTTGCAAAAGGGACCACTGATCTCTACTCATCAACCATAAATTAATACAGTTGAAAGAGAGTAGGTCCCAAAATCAATCATCTGGGGAAAATTAAAGTAGAAGAATTGGTTCAATGTGGCTATGGACTTGGCCACGAAGTTATATTTAAACACTTCTCTTATCTCCTTAAGGATGAGGTGAACCTATGAATTGGATTTCTTGTGCTATTTTGGCCCTTCACTTGGATATCCATTGGATAACAGTCACTCTCTTGACCTATTTTAGTATAAATATACATATTTAGCTTTGCAAATTTTAATTTTCAAAATTAATATCTTTGCCCTTTTGGCCCTATTCTTTCTTGTCTTTTGGGTTCTCTTTTGTTTTGTCCATTTCTTTGGAGAATTGAAGATAAAGAATGTATCATAACCACCAGCATCTTCTTCCTTGTTTGCATTGCCACCCACATAGCTACATTAGAATGGTAAGTTAACTGTTTAATTATCATTCCTCTCCTTTACTTAATTACGTAATTTATGCTAATCATGAATAGTTTTTGGTATAAATTATTAAACAGGTTCATCATCTTATAGAAAGATGCTTGGTCCTTCACATGAGCAGAGACCAATGCATTAAGGCACTAGCTGAACATGCCCGTATTCGGCCTCTTGTTACACTTACAGGTTTCTTTCGGACTTTTCTTACTTAGACTAAATTATTAATAGAATACAAATGTTATGTTCAGCCCAATCAGAATACATGTTTTCTGTCTGAGCAGAAAGACCAATACTATTGTATTCTATGATCAGTTATCTATTAGACATGCATATCAGTTCATCAATAGAGATTGTTTTATGAATTTGTTCATGTATATTATACCCACAAACAGTCGAAATTATGATCTCACAGTTTTAAAAACGAGTAGGTTGTCGAAACTGAATGGATTTGTTATGTGATTGCAGTGTGGAGAGAACTGCAAAAAGAAAATAGGGATTTCTTTCATGGATATTTTCGTTCTATTTATTCCAGGCCTTTTCCAAGTAAGACATTTTTTTTTAAACATCTCATATATATTTGCTGATCTTATATCAATGAAAGAAATAGGCTTTATATATATATATATATATATATATTGCTTTCTTCTTATCTTATAAAATACTAAAATATTTTCCTTTTATTATTTTGGTATATTTCAGATAGACTAACTCAAAGGGCGACCAGATCTGCAAGTAGGAAACAATGGAAGTAGATCATGAGAATGTACATGACAACAGCATATATCTACTGCTCCATTGCTAATGCTTTAGGTTATATGTAAAATAGATTTTGAATTTTTGCCTTTATTGAGGTATGGAGGTATGTTTTCTGTGAGCGTCTTCTGGTGAAGATATATATATATATATTCCAAAAACTGTTAAAATAAATGGACGTGAGCCTAATTCAAACTCGAAAATTAGCTCATGAGTGAAGATTATTCAAGTCATTAATTATATAAAGAGTACTATATTTTTATAACCCATCGATATGTAATACTTAACATATTTTTTTCACTTCCATTGCCAAATATATATAGAAAATCTATAGTATAAAGTTTGTATGACTAAATATATGTGGGTGAATGAATATTGCTGAACCAGTAGCTTTAACTATAGTGTTTGATACAATTAGTATGTGATTAATTTACGTATATCTATGGAATATTGAAAGTGACAAGTTGCATAAAATATGAATATGCTGTATTGCATTTCACAGTTGATCGTAGTGACTGAATCATAAATTTATTGTGAAATCTGTTTAGGTAATTAAGTATTATCCTCTTCATTATATATTAATTGTAGCTAATAATTGAAAGAAAACTTAGTTATTTTTAAGTTCAAGGAACTGTAAAATGGTTCAAATCCGTAGTTGTGAAGTGGATTTTAATATTACCCAGTCAAAGTTAGCAAATATATAGAGATATATAACCAAAAACTAACTAAATAAATAAATAATGGTAAAGCCTAAAATCTTAATTTTCTTATATATAAATATATATATCATGAGTCTTTTAATTTGTAGTACAGTGAAAACCTAATTCCCAAGAGCATCTACCTATAAAAGACATATGATTGAGAACTCAAAACTAACCCTAAAAATGGAAAATTTTCTTGTTAAAGACAATTTATATAAGAATTGGTGGTTCACTCAAAGGGTGTCCTTGCCCATATGGAATGCCTTGGAACCTTTCTTTCATGGAAATTTTTACCTTCTATGTTCACCTGAAATTTTTCAAAACAGAAATTCATGCATCTTCTTCAATGGCATAATTTTACTGCAACCACATACAGTTAAATTAGTCTTTTTACACTCTACTCAATATTACTCTAAAAGGTTATATATTTCATAAATTTTTTGAATTGGGTAGAAAGTGACTGGCTTTTGAATTCAAGACCTCGTCACACACACACACACACACACACACACATATATATATATATATTACCAATCATTTCTTCCCAATTCAGTACACATCTTCATCATCTTTTTAAATTATCAGTAACAATTCTTTAATTTTTTTCATCATTATCTTATCATGAACTGAGTCCTACAAGCTACCAATTAATGTGCACAAAAATATTTAACTTAATTACCTCAATTTCAAGGCTAAAATTATAACAAGAATGCTGCACATATATATTGTATTAACCTAAATAATTAGTGTTGCTAATTTCTGATTTAATTTCTTCTATGCTTATATATACACACGCACGTATATTATACTCTAAAATAATTAAAAAAGCATTACAAACATGAATAAGATTTTCCTAGAATTTTACCTCAGCTGCCTCAAAATTCCATGCTGCCTTGTCCTCTCCATGGACACAACTCTCTCCACTTTCTTTATAAGGAATTGGGGGAAAATTGGCCCACTGAAAATTACATAAAATTATTCAATAATATATGATATTAATTAGACTATCAATTAATTAAGTCTCGACAATCCTTGATATGAAAAATTACGTTTTTTGCAGCTGTACTAAAAGCTTCTTTGTGAGCCATATTTGGATTCTCAGCTTTAAGCCTTCTGATCTCTTCTCTGCTATAAAAATGCGTATAAGAATACTATATATATATATATATATATATATATATATTCCAAAGCGAAATCACTATTATAAAAATAATGATTCTCTTACTTGATGAAGCGGTTGTAAGCAGATGGTGCTCTTTGCCTTTTCTCTGGGGCTGCATAGAGAGTTCCGTTAAATACATAATATTTTATATAACTTTATATATATTGATTCAAATGAATGATTCTCACTTACAACCGATTTATGATTTTATTCATAGACCGAGTCAGTGATAGAATGGTACGATTAGATTAGCTTACGTTTGTTAATGACACGGTTCACAGGGTTCTTATCTTCATCAAGTTCATGATCAGAATTATAAGCCACCATTGTTGATGATCTTTGTGTTTCTAAACTTTTAGCTTGTTCTGGGCTGGCCTCTTCTCTCTGCTAGAAAAAAGAAGTTGAGTCAGTTGCTAAAAATCAACGAAGATCGATTCAAACAACAAATTAGGATATAACTTAAGATTATTTTTATTTAAATTTGATTTTATGATTTAGCCTTTTCATTTTTTTAATTAGATAGCAAATTTGACTGTATATGTTTGTCTTTTCGTTCTGAAATTCTTGCTAAATCTACCATATTCTGCTTAAAAAAACAACAAAAGAAATCATCTCATCTATCAATATTCTCAAAAAAATAAAAAGAAAAAGGAATATCATATAGAATTTGTATGCCTGTTCATGGGTAAGAGAGGCTAAAAGGTGCTGGAATGGGAGAAATGAGACTTTCATCATGTTGACTGAGAGGAGACTGGTGCAGTGACCACATCTCACAGTTACAGCCAAGGACATACTGCTGCATGGGACACTCACCTGAGATAATTTCAAAAATTAATAAAATTAAGTTTAAAAAAAGAAAGAACAATTAAGAATTGAAGTTTGGGAGATTATACCAGTAAAATGGTCTCGCAGAAACCACATTGTACATAGCAAATCTGCTCTGGAATGTCAAAGAGACTGTTCAGTGTTGACATTGTGAATCAGAGAGAGAGGAAGATAGACAGAGTGGGTCATAGAAGAAGGGTTTGATTTATAGTGTTAGATGATACCAAAAATTAATGATTGTGTTTTAATTTTATGTTTTTGGGATGTTTTGTTATGTCAAAATAGCTAAGTCTCATTATATGTTTGAAGAAAGAACAAGTACTTTCATAATATCTTGATGCCTGCCTGATATAAATGCTCAAGCATTTAGAATGTTTTAATCTTAATGAACTAGCTACTTAGGAATTAATTAATTACAACTTCCTAGCTTCTTCACTTAGTTGATTGTTCAATCCCAATGTTCTACTTTGGATTCATCTTTTTATAGATTTCATAATAAATTCAGACACCATAATTTATAATATTAAAAACCAATTAATTAAGCAAAGAATTATTTTCAACAACTACAAAGCATTTTAACATCACTTTTAATATTCATAGGGGTATTTTTTATTTAAAAACAATTCGAGAGCAAAATAAAATTTCAAAATAAATATCGAGATAAAATCTTAATAAATATTGTATTGCTCATGTTGGATTAAATCTAATTCAATTTCAAAAATTAACACATCGATTTAAAAAACATTAATATATTTAGACAATGTGGAATATCAAAGTAATAAAAAGGGATTGTAATTGTAAACCTAAAATTCAACAAGGTTAACATATATAGCTAGGTTTGAAATTTGTATGGCAGCTGTAAGTAAAATGACAAGTACCAATTTGTTTCATGTGTTGTTGTCTGTATTATTTACTCATAGAGCAATCTCTGTTTCATGAGAGTGAAAGTGGAAGGAAGATATTACCATAATAAGAAGAAGGGTAAGTTCCAGAAGAGTGAAAGGAAGCATCTTAGGATTTGTCTTTTGTGAAATTGGGTAATTTTAATTGATATATAGAAGCCTTCACTCCCACTTTCTATGCTCTCTTTGTTCTTTACATTACTCTTTCACCCTCTTAATAATTAATGCCTAATATCTACTTTCTCAGTTATATATATATATATATATATATATATATTAATTTACACATCTTTCTCTACTCTTTGTTGTTGTTGACTCACCCATGTGATTGCACTTAAGTTTGAGCAGATCTAAGTCTGAAGTCAATATCAAAAAATTTATATAATTACATGAGAAGGACCTACCATGAATTTGGCTGGCTAACTTTTCACATTTTTAAGGTGCCAAAATTAATTTGTGCTATTACTCTAGACCAGCAATTGATTAGAATCTTTGTTTTTTTTTTCAATTGAATTAATAATGTTGATATTATACTTAAAGCCCACATTTCTTACCATACATTCTTATTATTTTCATATAATGTGAAATGCATCTTATAACTATTAACAACCTCAATCACATGAAAAAAGAATATCGATAAATTTTTATTAATAGAAAAAAATATAGAAAATAAGGTGAGTTTATAAAAACTTAGATAGTACATTAAATAGTAAAGTCAGATCATTAATGTTAAGTAGCGGTTGGGGTAACACTGATTTTTTAATAACATTGTGATGCATATGAATTTAAAGAATTGAAAAGTATGATTATATTAAGTTGGGTTATGGATAAATAGATATAATTTTATAGGGATATAAGGTATATAAAACTTGTAACAGTTATCACGTTAATTAATTTTTCATTCCCAATGAAATTAGGCTTACTTAACTTGGAGAATTGGACTCCCCCGTACCTTACTTGTTTAACTCATAATTTGTGATATTGCTGCAATATGATTGGTGAAAGAAATTGGCACAAAGAAGCAAAATTATTAGAAGGATGCAATAACGAAGGGGGTGAAATATTATTGCACAACTACCACTGGCAGACCTAGGCTCTGCCCTATACAACAGAGGGACCGCAATCAGTACCTATAAGAACTCACCATTTCTGGCAATTCTCGAGTTCGGATAAAACCAAATTAATTAGGGGGGGCATAAAGTAGAGAAATTTTTATTTCACAGTCAAGATAAAAATAGAAAAAGAAAAATCTATTGCATAAATTTGATGCCCAATTACATCCATATCACGTTAATTTAAGTGATAGCTAAGTCTTGATTTTCAGCACATGATGCTAGTCCAGAAGTGAAAACTGAAGGAAAACATAAGCAGACTCCTGTGTATTACTGAGATATTTTATGCTATTTGTTCTTGAGAGAGAACAATTTTAGATGCTTTAGTAAGTAAATAAAATTCGGATGCTTTTTCACCATTGATTTCTTTCGTTCACAAAAGCCGAACTCGAATAAAAAAAATCCGGATACTTCTTCGCCATTGTCTTCTTCCATTCACACGAATCGAACTCAAATTCAATATCTTATTTAAAAAGCTTCAACTAATTTTGTTCAAGCTAAATTGGCATATTATAAACGTAAAACTTTTTCACAAAATTGATTTATACTAATCTCGAGCACAAGATTTTATATATTTAAGGGAAGAAATGCCAAATCATTGGAAGTATAATATCTCAATTCAAAATGTGATTTATACTAATCTAGTACAATGTTAAAAGCTCAGGTAGTTGAGAGCACTCATTTAGCTACAAAATTGTCAAAAATTGCCTTGAATACTAATAAGTTCTAGCACTGGTATTATACCATCACTGTGAAATTTCAAGTCACTTTGACATCTAAGTTTGAGTATCAGTTGAATCACCCTCAATTGTATTGATTCAAGGAAAATAAAAATGACAAGCACCTATTTGCTCATGAAATTGCCTAATATTGTGAAATAGGGCGTAAGAAGCCGAAGTAAAAGAATGAAAAAGGACTTTGCCTTCTTGACTTAAATCATAAACCAGACAGTTGTTGTTGACCATGTACAACAGGCATGCCCAACCAGTAAAAACCACCACATTTGCCTCACGAAATAGATGCATTAAGCTAAATTATTAGACAATACAAAAGCACCAAGTGTATTTGATGCGACACAAGGTCAGCAATTCACAGCCACTAACACAATATATGATTCACTAACAACCAATCCGGCCACTAATGGCCAGAGGTTAGAGCCAGTCATTCTTGCTTGTATACCCAATCAAGCTAAATTCACAAAGATCAATTGCTTCACAGCAAGATTTCATGGAGAAGAAGATTTTACCACATGACTAGCAATTAGCAAATGCCACCTTTCCAACACAAAACTGAACAATGCCAACAAGGAGCATCTAACAATTAATAGAGCCTATGTTTCAAAGATAAAAGATCAACCAAGGCATTTTATCTTTGACGCTAAAATATTGAAGACTGCATGAAACACCATATATCCTAAATGGAAACTTGTTAGCAGGTATTTCATTCATTACTAACCTTCCTCCAAATACAACCAATATAAACCATTCCTCCAAATCTGACAGGATTAAAATTCAACAGGCAAATGAAGACATCTTGGTGGAATGGTATTAATATCTAATCATCTGCCAGTAATGCATAGAAGAAACGAGAGTTTCTGGACTGATTAAAACATACAGGCAAGCACACAAGGCAATTCTAAAACTATAGGCATGCCTTTTCACTTCCAAAAACAAAGACACTTATGGTTTATCACAAATGAGATGCATGTTAATCCGGTTTAAAGTGATGCACGGGTGCAATAGTGGGTGCTTCTGAAGTTCTCCATTAAAGGCCCGGGTTTCTGGGCCTGCTGAAATATATTTACAACAATCAACATGCTTAAAACTAACATCCAATCTCAAATTGTCGAAGATACTTCAACATCTACACCATGACCATTGAAGATGATGCCATGATGCTGTATACTATAAAAATATAACAATAACAATGACTCACAAGAGTTTGTAAATTTACCAGGATGTAGTGATGCAAGCCCTCTGTGGAATCACCACCTAGGCTGTACCAACCTTGGCAACTAGAAATCCACATTGCCCATCACTATCCCTCGCATTATTATCCGTAGACTTAAATGAGATTCCACATATGCCAGAACAAAAAATTGAGCATATAGATAACAATGGCTAGCAAGAAACAAACTGCAGGCTGGATTGCTAAACCAAAGCTAAATGGGAACTGAGAAAGAGTAGCAATTTTGTGACAACATAAACCAAGATTCTAGGCCTGCTGAAATATATTTACAACAATCAACATGCTTAAAACTAACATCCAATCTCAAATTGTCGAAGATACTTCAACATCTACACCATGACCATTGAAGATGATGCCATGATGCTGTATACTATAAAAATATAACAATAACAATGACTCACAAGAGTTTGTAAATTTACCAGGATGTAGTGATGCAAGCCCTCTGTGGAATCACCACCTAGGCTGTACCAACCTTGGCAACTAGAAATCCACATTGCCCATCACTATCCCTCGCATTATTATCCGTAGACTTAAATGAGATTCCACATATGCCAGAACAAAAAATTGAGCATATAGATAACAATGGCTAGCAAGAAACAAACTGCAGGCTGGATTGCTAAACCAAAGCTAAATGGGAACTGAGAAAGAGTAGCAATTTTGTGACAACATAAACCAAGATTCTAGGCCTCCTAAGTGGGAGAATTCAAACAGCAATATTCACACATTCCCCTTGCTAAAAGAATGGCATGTGCTATAACAACCATAGCTAAATGAGAACTCAGAAAGAGTGGCAATTTTGCGACAACATAAACCAAGATTCTAGGCCTTAGATGGGAGAATTCAAACTGCAATATTCACACATTCCACTTGCCAAAATAATGGCTTGTTCTATGACACATTTCCCTCCATAACTAAACATGGAATGAACGCTATAGCATTCAACAGCTCAGAAGAACGATAAAGACATCCGATGCAATTCAATTATGAGAAATGCATTCAAAAGGATTCGTCATTAACAGGACAAAGACTAATCTAACAGATTATATACAATTCAATTCAGATACATCCAAGGCCCAAAACCGCACAAACTCCTCAAACATCAAGCAAGCGAACTCCGCCATCCAGCTTCAATCAATTACTAAAATTAGCACCTAAAATAGCAAGACAAAGTGATAATTCGAAGTAGATTATATTAAGCAAGTAAACAATCAAAATCCAGCTATTAAAATATCCATTAAAAACATAAAACTCAACACTTGGCTACTGAAAATTAATCAAAAAGTACCGAACTTTTAAATAACAGAATCCAATATGATAAACCAAAAACGCATAAATAAAAACCTAATCTCCGCCAGCCTTATTGTAAACATAAGTCAAGCCACACTTGCCACAGTAGTGCCTGTCAAAGTGATTAGCCATGAAAGTACCAGCTCCACACTCAGCGTTAGGGCACTCCTTCCTCAACCTTTGCACCTTCCCGGAGTCATCGACCTTGTAGAACTGAAGCACGGCGAGCTTGACCTTCTTCTTCTTGTGCTTGATTTTCTTGGGCTTTGTGTAGGTCTTCTTCTTTCTCTTCTTAGCGCCACCACGGAGGCGAAGCACCAAGTGGAGAGTAGACTCCTTCTGGATGTTGTAGTCGGCAAGAGTGCGGCCATCCTCCAGCTGTTTTCCGGCGAAGATCAGCCGCTGCTGGTCTGGTGGGATACCTTCCTTGTCCTGGATCTTGGCCTTGACATTGTCGATGGTGTCTGAGGATTCGACCTCTAGGGTTATCGTTTTCCCCGTTAGGGTTTTGACGAAGATCTGCATGATTGCAGAGATGGCGATGCTGTAGCCAAGTGTTGTCTATGAGGTTTGAGAGATGAAAAATTGGCTCTAGAGGAACTTATATATGAATCAACCTTCGATTAGGGTTTTCAGAGACAGGATCCACTGCCTTGCTAGTACATGTGAGTTAGTGGTAGTGAGCGTATGAAACTGAGACGCGTGGTCATACTACAATGCGACACCGTTTTAGGTTCTGTTATTATATTCTAACCTGCCGGGCTGCTGGCCTCGGTCAAAAATATTTTCATATTTTTGTATAAGATGGGCCAGATCAGACTCATGGGTCCGGCCCAAACCAAGAAACGACGGCGTTTTATCAGAGATGGGAATATCTATACATTTTCTTTTTTCGGCTCGCTTTCTTCACTCTCTGCAACTGAAAAACCAGAAAAATCTCTTCGCTCGGTAACCGTCATCACTGAAAACCACTAATAAAAAATGGAGAATTAAGTTAAAAGCCCCACTTCAATGGCGATTGTGGCTTCTCTCCCAGGTCTCAATCTCTTCTCTTCACTTCCATCAACTCCTCGCAACGTCCCAACACCTTCTCCCTCTCCACAACCACCAATTCCCATCCCCAAATATCCTCCTGCCCTTAAGAAATCTAAAAATCCCCAAAATGCCCCTCCCAGCCCGGCCTTCAAGCTTCCCCACCGTCGAACCAAGTACTACAAGCCTGTCAAAGAAGGCGTCGTCTCCTCCGACGGCGACCGCTCCGTCGTCGTCGGTGAAAATGGCGTTTCTTATCTCCTCCCCGGTTCTCCCTTCGAGTTTCAGTATAGCTACTCTGAGACTCCTAAAGTCAAGCCCTTAGCTATTCGTGAACCGGCTTTTTTGCCCTTTGCGCCTCCTACAATGCCGCGGCCTTGGACCGGGAAAGCTCCGTTGAAGAAGCAGAAGAATAAAAAGATTCCACTTTTTGATTCGTTTATTTCGCCTCCAATACGTAAAGAAGGCGTGAAATACCTGGAAATGCCTGGGCCTTTTCCTATGAAGAAGTTTCAGGAGGAACAGAGATCGAGAGAGGAGATTCTCGGGGAGCCATTGAAGAGATGGGAAATTAAGATGCTAATTAAGCCTCTTTTGTCTGATAATCGCCAGGTTAATCTCGGTGAGTTTAAAATTGATTGCTTTTATTTCATTGAATCTTCCAACGGCAGCCCATTTAAGTGGTGGACTTACAGCTATTGACTTTGTATTCTTCTTGCTGAGCAGGAAGAGATGGATTGACGCATAACATGTTGGAGTTGATACACTCACATTGGAGAAGGGGGTCTGTGTGTAAAGTTCGTTGTAAGGGAATTCCAACTGTGGATATGGATAATGTTTGCTACCATTTGGAGGTATTTGCTTTTCTTATAAATATGCCATTTTCTTTTCCTTGGTTATATTTCAATTACTTCTATTTTGGGCATATAATTGCTTTTATGTATTTTCTTCAAGGTTTGATGAAGAGTTTTACATATTCCTTTAGGAAAGAGCTGGTGGAAAGGTGATTCATAGAGTTGGTGGTGTAGTTTATCTTTTTGGTGGCAGAAACTATAATTATCGAACTCGTCCAAAGTACCCAGTGATGCTCTGGAAACCAGCTGCTCCCGTTTACCCTAAGCTGATTCAAGAAGCTCCTGAAGGATTGACGAAAGCTGAAGCCGATGAATTAAGAAAGAAAGGGAAGAATCTTCTGCCCATTTGTAAATTAGGTAAGTTACCAGCCATTTATTGAAATAATGCGGTTTCTTTTTTGCTCCTGTTCCTAGCAACTCAGTTTTGGATGTAAAATGATAAAAATAATTAATTTTTATACCAAAAGGATCCCATGTCTGGCTCTGCACTTGTGTTATATGTGTCAATGTTCATGCCTTCCTAATGACTAGTATGAGAAGCTAAAACTCTAATAGTATAAAGCTGTTTTCTGTCTCTTTCAAGTTTAAGTTTTTGTGTTCGAATATTTCTCTGAAGTTAGGTAATTTTTATTAGATTCAATATTCACTCATATTTATAAACAATTAGTTTTGCTTTAACATATGAAAAGTGCACTAATATTCACAACCCTAATAATCAAACAAGATTAATGTGTCTATCACTAGGACGCTCTATCTCTCTCATTATGATTAATTAGTTCAAAAGGCTTATTTCAGCATTCAAATTGCAGCCAAAAATGGAGTCTACATTAACTTGGTAAGAGATGTTAGGTATGCTTTTGAAGGAAGCCTATTGGTGAAGATTAACTGTAAAGGGATGAATCCAAGTGACTACAAGAAGTTGGGTGCTAAGCTTAAGGTCTATAATTTCCCATTCTTTAACTCGTTATATATGTATTATCCTTAGTTCTTTTTGGTGCTAACTGCATGAAATATTTTTGCCTGCAAAAGTTAGGAACAAGAGTCGTTACAAAATAAGGGGCAACAAGAATTCTATTCAAATTCCAGCATGCATGAGGAGAATAAACGATGGCATATTGTCACCTAAGTTGCCTTTTATCTAAGATTCAGATGATGTGAATATTAAGAGATGCAAAACAATGTTGATATATCGCTTTTTCTCTTCTAATTGAAGTAATTAGGACCCTATTAAAGTTTCTTCTTTAAAATCTTGAAACGTAATCTTCTTTGCATTTCCTAGCTTCCATGTTACTAAAACTGAATTATGGCTGGACATCCATGTCTGAAATATGTGTGCGTGTAGAAACATTTATATTCATGTCTCTAAGATGCCAACTTCAGGATCCCTAGCACCATATACTCCCTTTGAGACTGTTGAGAAGGCATGGTATATTGGAAAAAAGAGAGGAACAATGATCTTTCGGGTCTATACTCTTAAGCATTAGAATTGTTTTAACTGTCTCACGATGGTTGTTGAAAGGTTTTTTTAGATTTACAAACAAAGTGAAAATAGATATATGAGATATTCTGCAATAGTTTCCAATGACAAACTTTATTGTCTTTACCTGATTTCTATCATAATTTATATGATAGGTGTAATGTCAACGCACGCCACTCATTCTAGTGATCATTAATATAAGGCATCAATTATCTGAAAAATCAATCAAAATTTGCAAAAATTGGTTTGTCTTGCTGGGAAAAGGCTAGCTCAGCTGGGAGATCTTCCCATGGTTAGGCTTGGTCATGGCATAGGAGCTTTTCCTTGCTTATTATTTGCTCATATATGCCTTTGAGAACAAGTTATGCTTCTTTCATTTGTTTGAGGGTTGGGATGGATGGTGGTTAAAAAGGTGTTGCCTCTTGCAGCTCTAGTTGAGATGGTAAACCAATTTAATTTCATGTCCTAAAGAAACTTGCTTATAGTTCAAGCTTTTTAAAGTTATAGAGTTTGGTGAAGTGCTGCAAGGTGAAGTGCTCGAAAAATTGCAAATTAGAAAGCAGTTAAGATGGCTGTTGAATTCTTTTAGTGCCATCACAGCCTTAATTGTTTCAGCAATGTCGCTTTGTTTTCTAAGATTTAACCGTTCATTGGTTGGCAGGATCTGGTGCCTTGTGTGCTTTTGTCATTTGATGATGAGCAGATATTGATGTGGAGAGGACCAAACTGGAAACCAATGCATCCAGAAGTTCCTTCAGCTAAACTTCCTACTGAAGTTGATGTTGCAAGTGATTTGGATGATTCAGGTCAGTTTTAAAAAACACAATGGAGTAGCTGCATTGTGTTCCCATGTCTTATTTCAGTAAATCATAATTTCTTTGCAGCATATTGTGATCAAAGATTTAGTTGCTGTTATAGTTTCTCGCAACCACAATTGCTTTCATGTGAGCATTGCTTTTCAAATTTTGGTCTAATTGAATAAATTAATGTAGGAGTGCACTTGATCTAGACCGGTTTCTTGGCCTTAACTTTAATGTAATATTCAAATAATACATTTGCTCTGGTTGAATTCAAAGATAGAAAAACAGTAGTGTACCTTGTAGACAGTTTCTGGATTGAGTATATATTCTAGACTTCATGGCCTTAACTTTAATGTTATAATCAAATAATACATTTGCTCTGGTTGAATTCAAAGATAGAAAAACAGTAGTGTACCTTGTAGACAGTCTCTAGATTGATTATATATTCTAGATCTATATGGATGTCTATCCAATGCTAGTATCCTAGACAGTTAACGACATGTATATTGAAATACCATGAAGTGTGATGCAAACAAATATGGGGAAGATTTGCCTTGGCTCCTAGAACTATGTTAGATATGCAAAAGAATTATTTCTGGATCCAGAGTGACAACTGGGATCGGGTTGTCATTGTTCTAAATCAGTTGAAGTGTCGCAGTCAGATGCTATTAAGTAATTTCTTAGAAATTGTTCTTCGAAGGCATATTGATTGTTTGAGAAGTGGAAACTTTTTTTTACAGTTCCTCTATTGTTTTCTTCTTTGCATGTTGCACTAACACTTTTTATGTGGGTGCTGCACAAAAGATGAGCTTAATGATGAAGACAGCAGGGGCAGGGATGGACCTACACTATGTACAGGAGGGGCCTTGGCCCTTATAAAAATACATTTTGATCCCTGAAAAAATAATTCTTCTTATAACTTGTCTCCTACCAAATTTTTTAAACCCTTCATATATAATTTTTGTCCCTCCCCCCAATCCCTTCATCCTAGATCCATCCCTGAGCAAGGGGAAAATACAATTAAAAGAAAAAAGAAAGAAAATGAATGATAGACACTAGGTTCTTTTTTCTTGATTTTCTGGTAGCATGCCCACTTTTTTCCTTGCCAATGATTGATAATGATTGGATATTATTGCTGATGATATTTGGATATGAAACTACTTTTTTGTTCTACTGAGAAGCAACTCCTTCATTTCTCTGAGTTGTTTCTTTGATGTTTTGTCAGGCAACGATGACGTTCACTCTGGTGATCCTGCTAATGTATTGAGGTCAAGCCCTAAAATGATGTCCCTGTGGGAACGCGCAATCGAATCAAGCAAGGCAATTTTGCTGGATGAGATTGATATTGGCCCTGATGATCTCCTGCAAAAAGTAGAGGAATTTGAGGGTGTTTCGCAGGCCACAGAACACTCCTATCCAGCTGTAATTTCGTCCAGCAAGGTCGGTGCCAATAACACAATATCAGCCTTTGATGACGATTCACTTGGTACAAGTTTGGCTGAAGATGATGCATATGATGATGATGATGATGAATACCAAGATGATGAATATTATGATAGGGATTCTTTCGAAGAGGTAGACACCACAGTCCCTCTAGGATCCTTACCTATTGATCAGATAGCTGAGAAACTTGATCAAGAATGATATAGAAGAAGAATCTATTAGAGGTGCTAATAATGTTTTTACGAAATTTTAACAAGCTAGTGCAGATCAGAAAATTTCATCAGGGCTGTACATTTGTAAGAATAAAATATATTATGCAAAAAAGATTCATTTACTGGAACCCTCTTTGTGAAGATGATAATCATTCATAACCCATGTATAAGGGATTTCTAATGACCTTTTATGTTGGAGCATGTGCTTATTTTTCTTGGAATGGCTATGCTCAATTGTATGGTTGTTGGCAAAGTGGTCAACTTTCAGGTTCACACTAAAGTTAAGCAAACAAATAATCCATTCGAAAATTTGTCCAAGGATTCTGTGAACATGAATACGTGCATTTCTTACAAAATCATTTTACATTTGAATTCAATAACTACTAAAATTGTTTTGAAAGGTAAAAATCCAATGAATTAATGAAAGTGTTGTATTAGATTAAAATAAAAAGGTCAAAAATGGAGGAAGTAAAAAATGGAGGTAGCACACAAAATGAATAGTTGGGCTACAATGTGAATTGAAGAATTGTTGGTAGCACACAAAAAGAATAGTTAGGCTACCAAATGTGAATTGAAGAATTGTTGGTAGCATACAAAAGGAATAGTTGGGCTACAAAATGTGAATTGAAGAATTTTTTACTGTTCACACGGAAGCTCCTGCCTATATAAGGCAAGAGATTGTTCTTCAAATGTTAAGGGATTCAATGTGAGGAGTCCGATGAAAGCTTGTTTGTAAGCTTTGAAACTTAGAGAATTTATGGGAAAGTTCTTTTGGGTTTGTATCCATTTATTGGGTGCGTGAGAAAATACTAGAGTGAGTGAATGTAAAAATTGTTCAAACATTTAGTGAAATTTTCTTGGTTGTTTTCGAACAACAAGTGGTTTTTCTCCGATTTTGGAGTTTCCACTATAATTTCTTGTGTTGTGAGTTTCTTCTGATTTATTCCACATTTTTTAGAAGGGTCATTTTTCCTAACAAGTGGTATCAGAGTTTTAGTTCATCTATTTTTCCACACTGTCTTAGGACTGCTGTCCGAAAAAGTAGCGAATTTTGGAGAAATAATTATATTACTGTTCATACGGTACTGTTCAAGTGTTCTAAGATGTCGGGATTAAAGTTTGAGGTGGAGAAATTTGACGGAAGAATTAATTTTGGCTTGTGGCAAATTTAAGTCATGGATTTCTTGATTCTATCTGGGTTACACAAGAAGTTTGATGATAAATGTGGAGCTTGCAACTCCAAGGTTAATTCCATTGGTGAAGCTAATAATGTGTCTACTTCAGATGAGGTAGATTTTGGTGATGCTCTCTAAAGGAGTATGGACATCCTCATGGCATGCCGCTAGTCTCCACAAGTTGCCATGATAAAGGATGTGTTACCACTAGCGGGTATTCCACACGAGCATTGGCTTGATTAAGATGCAAGGTGTGAGATAGATTTATGTCGATGGTTGAGGAACTTTCGGAAAAATCAAGCATGAGAGTTGCACCATAATTTCAATAATTTTGTTCGACATGTTGGTAAAAGATTTATAACTTAAAGTTTCTTAATTTTAAGTGAAATACTTTGTATGGTGGAGTATGTATTTTTTAATTATCGGTTGCAGATAATTGTTTCGCCGGTATAGGCGATTGTGTTTTTTTTTTTTTAATCTAGGTGGAGATTGTTGTATTATATTAAAAAAAAAGGTCAAAAATGGAGGAAGTCAAAAATGAAGGTAGCACACAAAATGAATAGTTGGGTTACAATGTGAATTGAAAAATTGTTGGTAGCACACAAAAGGAATAGTTGGGCTACCAAATGTGAATTGAAGAATTTTTTACTGTTCACACGGAAGCTCCTGCCTATATAAGGCAAGAGATTGTTCTTCAAATGTTAAGGGATTCAATGTGAGGATTACAAGCTTAGAGAATTTATGGGAAAGTTCTCTTGGGTTTGTATCCATTTATTGGGTGTGTGAGAAAATACTAGAGTGAGTGAATGTAAAAATTGTTCAAACACTTAGTGAAATTTTCTTGGTTGTTTTCGAACAACAAGTGATTTTTCTCCGATTTTAAAGTTTTCACTATAATTTCTTATGTTGTGAGTTTTTTCTGATTTATTCCGCATTCTTTAGAAGGGTCATTTTTCCCAACAGAAAACACAAACAAATAGCTAAAATAACAATCTATTTCATAAAATAACGACTCCTTATATGGTTAATATGATGGGCTGTATGTAAACCGATCGCTTAACTAGTTCAACTTTACTCATATCTCGTCTCAATTTAGCTTTACTCGTTATATATGGCTATATTAATCTCTTGATAATATTTTATAACATAAAATTTTAAACATCATGTACATGAAATTAGGATGGTTCGTGCTTTCTAATTTTATTTCAATTGATTCTTTTGATTTATAATATTTATATAATTTATATATGTTAAAATATTAACATATAATACTTAACTTAATCGGCATTATTTTTTAAAATTTAATTGGCTTAATTATGTTGTTTTTAAACTTATAAAAATCGAATAAAACTAACAAAAAATAAATTTTATATATAAAACCAAACAGATTGGACAGAAAATTAAAAAAATCTAACTAAATAGATTAAATTTTTATGGTTCGATTTATTTTTTTTATTTCAGTTCGATTTTACACATGCCTAAATAAAAGGAATTGAATTACTATCCATTAGAATATGACAATTTTATTGACTGAAATTTACAACTCTTAGTCTCCTAGACAAAAGGAAATATACAAACTAAATTGATATTGTTATTCCAGCAACGAGCTAGACGTATTTAAATTGGCTTCCGCTAACCAGGAAAAAAAAAAAGACAGCGAAAGCAAACAGCAAAACAAAGAACTAACTGAGGACAATTCTTGGAAAGGCCACACCAGTGGCATCTCCAGCAAAAATAAACTCCATGGATGACAGGAGGGAAATAATCATGCCAAAAGAAAGAGGGCACTAGATCAAAGGCTATGTTAGCCAAGAAATCCGCAGCATTGTTCCCCTCGCGGTAGATATGGTCGACTCTGACAAACCAAATTTTGTTCATATGTAAGTACCAGTTGTAGTTATTTGGGAAAACGTGTCAAACTGTCATTCGTTGTGTCCCACACTGATAAATACCCAATTGTCTTCAATTGTCTCTCGTGGGTTTTTTCTCTAGAAACGCACCATCTTGTTCTTTCTTCCAATCCCAGCTCCCAGCTCAAAGTAATTATCTTCACTTTCAACCCATCTTGTTTTTCAAAAGAAAAATTATACCCAGAAGCCGAAATTTGCAATCAAACCGATTCTTTTCCAGTTTCTGCAGATTGGAGAATCGAAAAGATCCCTTTTTTTAAAGAAAGTTCTCAATCATTCTTTAAAGGAAGGCAATAAACAAATTCGGAATTACTATTCGCTTGTTTTACCTCTCTCTTGCTGGGGATTGGGCGAAGAAAAGCATATTCTTTCCCGTGATCAGCATTTTAATTTAGAAGCAGTAAGTTCCACGCCTTTGTTTTTCTTTTTCCTTTTCTTTTTCCCTCTTCTAGGAACGAAATTCGACTACTCAAGATTTTATTTCGCTTATTTTTTTTTTCTTTAACCTTTATGGCGTATCACATTCAAAGTAAAGAATCTGTGTTTTGTCTTGATGTATTTTACTGTATTGTTCCTCAATTCTTGTATTTGTTGATGTAGTGTTCATTCAAGGAAGTGAAGAAGATAAAAGGAAAAAACATATACTTTTTTTTTTACTAAGGATTGAGTGCTTAAGTGATGTTAGAGATGAAATTTTGAGATTTTTTTGCTTGATACTTGCTTAGCTACATTGAAGAATTACTGTTTTTTTAACCAACTTCAGTTTTATATGTTTTCTGAAAAGTCGTTAATTTATGTACTAAACCATATATGTTTTGAGCTCCTCTTAATAAACTTTTAGTTTGTTGTTTATTTGTTTGTTTGTCTACATTGTTTTATTATTTGGAGTTTTGCTTTTAACAAAATCTCTTTCCAGTTTAGCAGTGAATGCTTTTCTTGCAATGACTTACTGAGGACTTCTTTTGGGCTTTTACTTCAACACAAATTTTCTTCATCATACTTGAAAGTTAGAATTTTTTGGCTTCTTCATATAAATTTATACTAACATTGGTTTCTAGTTATATTTAGTTCAGCTGTTTTATTAAAAATTACAATTTTTATTTTTGAACTGACTTAATACAGAAAATATGGTGATTGATGGAACAAGTTTCAATAATTTGTTGAGTTTATTAACAGGATCTTCAAAGCATACTTGGCAGCCCATCATGACTGCCAATACAACAGAATTAAGTTATTGGTTGAACTGGAGGTTCTTCCTCTGCGCGTCATTTCTCTTAGTTGCTATGGTATTTGCAGCGTTTCTGATATGGAAGAATGAAGGATCCAGAAAATTAAAATCTGAGAGGAGAGAAAATCAACAGGAAAGTGTGGGACATTTATATAAGGATGAAGCTTGGAAGACATGTTTAAAAGAAATTCATCCTGCCTGGTTGCTTTGTTATAGGATTATTGCGTTCATTATCATGTTCTCACTGATTGCTGCAAATACAGCTGTTGATGGAATTGGTATATTTTACTTCTACACTCAGTAAGTCATCAAACTGCATAACAGTGTCTTTCATTTGAAGGAATCCCATGGCAAAATAAAGTTAGTAGCACTTAACATGATCATAAAAGTATCTATACATTACAGATATTAATTATCTTCATGAGAATTGAACCAATGTGATTCTTATAGCCATCCAAATTTCAAGCTCAACTGTACTGGATAGATACCTTATGTGTAGATAGACACTCTCCATTGGGGCTGAGGAAAAAGTGTGATCCTTTCCCTGAAAATTAATTCTAAGGCTGATATGTAGAAACCTACAAAACATTGCAAGAGTGTGTGTGTAAGAGGAGACAAGACAAATTGCTCAATGCTAAGTTCACTTAAAGCCGTTTGTAATTGTTTTCCCTCTTTTCTTTTGTGCTGCACAGGTGGACTTTTACTTTGGTTACTGTATATTTTGCGGTATGTTTCCTGTACGAATTTGTTTATATGTCATTACAAATGTTAAAGAAATGATTTGTGATTAGTTCTTTTGTTGGAAACCAAAAACGTTTCAGTACGAGACCCATGTTGTCAACGTTTTAATATCTTTATTAATTTTGTAATTAAGGTAGCACCTGGTGTTTCACATTTATTTAATGTCATAAGCATAAGTTGTTCATCTTTCAACTTCAATCTGTAGCTTGGATCTTCAGTCTCCATTTATGGATGTTGCAAATGTTACGATGGAATCGATGGTGATCATGAGGATTTAGATGCAGAGCGAGGCAACTATGCAGCACCCTCACTTGGGGAAACTGCAGGTACATCTGACTTGCCCAAAAATCAAGATATGACCAGAACACATCACGGTCGGCTAACTGCAGGTGCATGGGGTTATGCGTTTCAAATTATTTTTCAGGTTAGTTTTCTTTTGCATATGATTATTTCAGCTTAGGAGTATTAAGTTTCGATTTTAATGTATTTGTTTCTGAGCTTTTCCTTTTCAATTTGCAACAAGTCCCATGTTAGATTAACTTCATTTTGTTTCATTGAATTTTTAGACATGAAAATATGAATCCAAAAGGGAAAGATAGTTAAACTTCCTGTTTAGTTGTCCTGTGGATGATACCAGTGAGTTGTTTCTCCAAGATTTGAGTGTGCAGAAGTAAATATATTTTTCAGCTGGTGTACAAAAAGATGCATGCCTCTGAAGCGATTTAAAGTGTCTTGTAATTGTCCAAAAAAAGGTTGTGTTGTCCAAAACTAGTTATAGTGTCTCAGTAAGAGTAGTATTACCTTTATAAGGCCATTTCAGAACCTTGCTAAACCTGATCTTGTATTTCAAGTGGCAAACATTTGTACATATAATTCGTAGCAAGTTTCTTTCAGAAAGTGTATGCTTGTTGCATCTAGTGAAGCAAAAGAAAGTCAAAACAAGAACCCAAATAAATGAAGGTGCTAAACATAGTGCAACTAACTGTTAGGTGCTTTGTATTTATTATCACTTATCAACTGATTAGGGACAAATGATTCATGCAGTCTGTCCATTTTTAGTGCCTATCAGGATGGCATTGTGTTGTCTCCATTCTTATGATTCCACCTTTTAACTGATTTTGTTTTTGCTGATTGCTTATTTTTTGAAATGTGGCTGAAATGCCTCTCTCACTGATTTCTTTTTTACATATGGGCAGACTTCAGCTGGTGCTGTGTTGCTTACCGATATTGTGTTCTGGTTCATTCTTTACCCATTCCTAATGGCCAAAGATTTCAGTCTCGATTTTGTAAGTATAACCCATCATTCCACTTACTGTTTACAGTCTTTTATAAGATGTCACATGTAAGAAATAAGTTAATGTTCCTTCTTGGAGTTAGACAAGTTCATTGGACTTTTAAATGTGCTATGCTATTATCTTCTGCATTGCTGAAAGAATCTGCAACTAAAACAAAGTGGTTACTCAGTGGTATGCAGGTTCAATTTCTGATATTATATTTCCTCAAACTTTGATTTGTGATTACAATAATAAGAATGAAACCATTCCACAAATTGCGTCTCTAATTAATGCAGGATTATTTAAGTCTTTTTATCAAAATTGTGGAGTTGTCAAAGCTTAAGCATGCTAGTTAGCCTCGGAGTTTTATCTTCATGTTAGGCAAGTCATACCACAAAAAAAATCTCCCGAAAATAAGCAGTATTATATGTGTACACTAACTTCTGTATTGCGATATCAGTAAGATGGCTCTTTTTATTGCAAAAGAACTTCTAATTTGTAATTATATTCTCTATTTTCGCCTGCAGTTGAATGCTTGCATGCACTCGGTCAATGCTATTTTACTCTTTGGGGACACAATTTTGAATTGCTTGGTAATTCTAATTCCTCAAATGTTAATAGCAGCCTTTAATTTTCAGTTTCTTGATGACAGATTAAAAATTTATAATTTCTTTGTTCTTCCAGCGTTTCCCCATCTTTCGAATTGCATATTTTATTTTGTGGACAAGTGTATTTGTTGTCAGTCAGTGGATCATCCATGCTTGTGTTAATATGTGGTAAATGTTTCTTTTTCTTCTTTTTTTGGTATATTATTATTTGTATGTGGTTTCGTTTTTGCGGATGATGATTATCCTTTTCTCTCCTCTTCCAATAGGTGGCCGTATCCATTTCTTGACTTATCAAAGCCATATGCTCCTCTATGGTATGTGATCATGTTTAGTTGTCATCTTTATCATGTGGTAACTGCTGCTACTGAATTATCTCAATGTGTGCATTATAACAATGAATCTACAGGTATATAGGGGTGGGAGTGATGCATATTATATGCTATGGTCTATTTGCTGCAATAATTAAGCTGAAACATTTTTGGTTGTCAAGATCATTCCCAGCATCCTATCGGGGTTTTAACTGAGGTGATATTTTTCCAAGACATAGTTACCATTGGCATTGAGAATTTCTGAATCATCCGATTATTGTTTTCAATTATACGCCTAATGCCAGCTGCATCTTGATCATGTTAGCCAACTGGGGCACCTTAATGCAGTATTGTCCATTGGTTGCCGAACAAGGTCAGTGTGTACGAGAGAGCAACAACTTTATATGAAGATTATAGTGTCGTCTTTGTTTGAGGTTTATACACACCTGTGTCTATATATATTGAAAAGCGAGATTATAAAATCATTTTCAGTGTGGAAGCTCTGCAAATTGAGCATATTTTTGTGAGGAGATTTCTTGAAAAGATTCAAGTCCATGTTTTTATTACGAACTGAGTAAATAATACCCTTTCATGTAATGTAAGTGTCTCCATTTGACAGGAAATTTACGTCTTATTCCGTAATTTGATGTATGCACATCCTAATTGTAGTATTTTAAATCTTAAATATTTAATTATAAGCGTCGTATACAACAAAGTTAAAAGCACTACATTGTAGGGGTGTACACGGTTCTGGATCTTTCTATACCGAGCCGAAATACCGAAAAAAAGATCCAGAACCGAATTGTACCGTTGACTTTTTTTTACTAGAACTGAACCGAATTGTACTGTTGACTTTTTTATTAGAACCGAACCGAATTGTACTGGAACCGAATCGAGAACCGTATTGAACCGTACCGAACTGTTCTGTACTGAATTTGACCGAAATAACCGATATTTATTAATTATTATATATAATATTAGTAATTTATATATAAATATTATTTATAATTTCTATTATATCGTTATTATATAAATTTAACTTCATAATTATTTTCATTTTTGTGAAACTTTTATAATTATTTGTATTAAATATTTTAATGTATGAAATTAATATTAATTTAATTTACATTTAGTGTTACTCAACTACTACATAATTTTTCATTTTGTACAAATATTTATATACACACACAAATATAATTATTATATCAATGAGATTTTACTAATTAATATAATTATACGAGTATATAATCATCTTACCAATTAATTTCATTTACATTTAATATCACTCAACTAGTATTTATCTATTGTAAGTTAATAATTTAATTATATATAATTAAATTTTACTAATTAATATAACTATATAAGTATATAATCACCTTAGTAATTAATTTCATTTATTCTTAGTATCACTCGAATGATACGCATATATATTTTTTTGTACAATACCTATATGAATAATTGAGTATATAAATTAATAACATAATTATATATAATAATTATCATATATAATGAAATTTACCAATTCAATTCATGTAATTATATAAATATATAATCACCTTACCCATTAATTTCATTTGTTTTTAGTATCACTCAACTAATACTTATCTATTTTGGCACAATACATATTTGAGTAATTGAGTTGTAACTTAATAATTTAATTATATATAATTAAATTTTACTAATTCGTATTTAATTTAATTTAACTTTAATGTCACTCGACCACTACTTAATTTTTTTTGTACAAATATTTATATACACAATCACTTTATCAATTAATTTTATTTACTTTTAATGCTACTTTTACATTCACTCTTATAGTTATTAACTATAATATTAATTAATAATATTTTAACTATTAAGGCAAATTTAGTAAAATTGAGTATAATAACTGAGCCATATATGGATGGATTCTAACCATATAATCAGCTGATGCTGTATATATAATTACCTTATCAATTAATTTCATTTATATTTAGTATTACTCAATTAGTAATTATCTATTTTGACATAATATATATTTGAATAATTGATTTATTTTAATAATGTAATTATATATAACTGAATAATTTATTATATAATCATTTTATCAATTAATTTCATTTACTTCTAATGTCACTCGACTAATACTCATCTATTTCTATTACAATACTTATATGAATATGTAAATTAAAAATAAAATTATATATAATTATTTATAATAAAATTTTTATTTTTTTTATTTTTAGCGTTACTCAATTAATACTCATCTGTATTTAGCACAATATTTATGTGAGTAATTGAAAATATATTTTAATAATATAATTATATACAATTATTATATTAATAAAATTTTATTAATTAATATATAATATAATTATATAAGTATATAATTGTCTTATTAATTAAATTTTTTTAGAGCAAATTAAGAATAAAATTTGAAAAATTTTAGTATAAATATTTTTTATTTTAAGTTTTGGGGGGAATTGAAATATTTGGAGGGAATCGAAATATTTGGAGAGAATCTAATACAGACGAGTTGGGTTTTCAGTATTTGGAGCTAGTTGAATAGGCCAATCGTCATTAATTATTGTTTTTGTTATAACTTTTGCTATATGTGTCAATTTGCTTATTATTATATGTTTCCGGAAATCTTAGTCTCCTGTAACAGCTTATTTCGTATCTCAAAAATAACGTTTGAGTTTTCGTTTTTCAATTTGAAGTTTTAGGGGTATTATTGTAATTTTTTATTTTTTTTCATATAAATTGTTTGTTACCTGAGTTTGGAGGAGACTTTTCAACTTAGAATAAAATTCTTTCGTTTTGAGGTATTTTTGCGGCGTCAGAATCCGACCGGTTTTATATTTTATTATATATATATATATATATATATATATATATATATATATATATGTATATGTAAGAAAATAAATTAAAAAAAAAAACATAAATTGTGCCTGTCTCTTTCTTTTCTATCTCAAAATCGTATCAAGCCCCACAATTTTTCCTATCTTTTCCGTTGGTTTTAGCTTATACTTGCATTTCCTTCTTTTCGTCACTGCCACTGTTATTTTCGCGGCTATATCTAAAAGTAATGATAAGTCACATACAACTTTTGGTTTTATGGTATTCGTTAATAGTACGTTATTAGTTAGTTAAAAATTTGATCAATAGACTTGTACATAAACTTTAATTAGGATGATCATTAGGAATGAATTACTAATTAATTTTATTAAATGTTAGGATTTTAGGAAATTTATTGAAGTAATTTATCTCGAATTTAAAATTTCACTTAGAGTTACTATTGTTAAAATATGTTTTTTTTCATAAAGGAGAGGGATAAATTGAAATATTTTATTAAAATTGAATGCAAAATTGTATGTAATTGCTGAGATATTTTAATTATATTTGTATTTATTATTGTGTATATTTATATTGTAAATTTTTAAAATATTGAATTATCCGAAATACCATATTGTATTGTCTTGTTTTGTTTTGTTTTGTACCGAAAGAACCGAATAACCGAACTGAACTGTACTGAAAATTATAAGAACCGTATTGAACTGTACCGAAGTTAATAAGAACCGAACTGTACCGAAATTTATAAGAACCGAAATTTCAATACAATACGGAGATTTATAAATAACCGAATTGGACCGAACTGTGTACACCCCTACTACATTGTATTTTGGCTCATTAATTAGCAATAAATTATTTGTTTATATTGAGTTCTACTTTTAACGCAATATCTTTTATCGTTTATTTGCTCTTAAATACAATATCATAATACATAATTTAATTTCATTTGTATTTAATAAAAGTTTGTTTACTTACTCGTGGAAAAAGTTATTGACAAATAATCCCAATCAGCTCCTAAATTAACCTCTATGGGTCCAAATCATAAATTAAACAGTTCAAACAAAATTAGCAAGCCTGCAATAAACATGTCTAATTGCAGTTGTTGATCAGTTAAATGTCAACATGTTCACAGCAAAAAAATAAAAAGGTAAAGGGAGTTTATTACCAATAGAGAACAAATAGTTACCCCCTATATTTAAATGTGTCTGTCGTTCAAAATTTTTTTAAACCAACCAATAAACCTACCTAATAGTCTAAATTTTAGAAAAATTTACAATGCTTTGTCAAAAAAACCTAACTAATAGTCTAAATTTTTTTAAAATTTAGAATAATTTGTAGAAAATTTCCTTATTTAATTTAGTATTGACCGCTTAATTATGAAAAAATATAAATAAGTGGAGAGAAAGAGAATTAAAAAAATAATTAATGAAAGTAAATTTGGAAAAATAAATTTAATGCTCCATTGAACTTTTCAAAGTGACAAATATAGTGAGATTAAAAAAAACATATATAGTTAAAATCATAATTACTTTGAAACTGACCATTTGTCTTTGTATCATTGTTTCACTTGAGCCAACGGTTCATACCAATAAAATATATCCAAGGGGATATTTCCATCTCTGTTCTTCGACATTTTACTTTGTGTTTTCCCTCTGGCAAGTTCAGGTGGTTCCTTGTGGCTTCCTTGAGTTTTCTCAACAATCAAGAGGCAATAATAACCAGCTCCAAAGACACATCAGCGTTACATTGTACCGGAAAAACATAAGCCTAGGGTTTCACATGATCTCTAATGAATTGCTCCACCTGGGATATCTCACCAGTCAATCCAGAAGATTCTGCAATGGTGACTTTGTTACTGCAATGCAAGAACGAAAAAGCTTCCCCAGGAATCCCGAGGGTAAAGTCATTTGCAATATCAGCCTCAGATATTGCACTTCTTGATGCTCGTAATTTCTCACTGGAAGATTGTAGAAGATAAATGGTCAAATAGTTGCTATCAAACTTTAATTGAATGGAAACCATCACATAATAGCAAAAGTAAATGTTTAATGAGCTAAGAGTAACAACGCCATGGCGCTTGGGAAGTTGTTTAAAACCAAAAATACTATATCTCTAAAGATAAGCATCAGACGACCAGCAATGTGACTGTTTGCTGTAACATTTATTAGAAGAAGCACATGTTGTTATGCTTATTGAGGTGTATGACCCTGCCTAGAGTCCACAATGCAAGCAACAGGAAATTACTTAATCAGAAAATAGATGAAGCATTACATTTCTTTCTCCAGTTGTTTCTGGATAAACTCCTTAGTATGTGCTGTCACTTTGTCTGTCTTATTACAACAGATGAGAACTGGAACTTTCCTTTTGACAACACTGGCCTTGGTCAAAATATCATAAAGATACCTGTCAAATGCAAGCTTTAAAATATTAGAATATTACCATATTTATAGTTGAGTTTGTGGAAGTGTATGTCCAAACTTGCATGCTTAACTGAAAAAAACTATCCTAAAGCTTAAAAGTTTACTCTGAAACTCCACGCAAGTTGGGTAAGAATTCCAAAGCATCAACAACAAAGACTATGCCAGCAGCTTGAGGCAAGAATTCATCTAGCTTTGGTCGAAGACGAGAATGCCCAGGAACATCAACTAGATGAACAGGCTTTATTCTGCCTTTCTGTCAAGATGCAAAAGAAAAGCATGATAAAAATTAAAACAGAAAAGGAGGGGGAGTAGCATAAGCTAAATGGAATATCATTTCAACATACTGTAAATTCAGGATGGAGAACGATGAAAAAAATGAGCAATTAATATGCTCCAAAAGCCAGAACACCATTTCAACTTACCTTAGAGCTTTCAGAATGTAAAATGAAAGTGCCTTCATTTGGTTCCATTGAAGTAACTGTGCCCTGATGCGAAGAACCGTCTCGAAGCTGGCAGAAGCATCAAATGATACAATTAGAGTAGAATCTGCGATGCACAAACAGGATTTAACTATAATTTTAATGGCCAAGATAATCAAGCAAGAAAGTATACATGTTAGAATCAATAGATTGTATATCTAACATGAAAGATGAATCCCTGCAACAAATTCCTTCAATATTTTCAAGGAATTAAACCAAATACATTGAAGCTTACTTGATAGAAAAGAATGGTTTTCCCACTTCCACTGAGCCCAGTGAGCACAATGGTATTAGATTTTGTACGTTTGAAGAAGCAAACTGCAAAGAAAGGCAGAGTTACATTTTTTCCAAAAAACAAAATCAAATTTTTTCCCAAAAAAAAAAAAAATCAACACACAGTATTGGCAGATAATATTTTCCAGTCTTCCATACAGTGTTAGCTAGACATGAAGTGAAATTGAAACATTTGGATATAACTAAGATGTTGTTCATTAGAGAAAGCTATCCAGAAAAGTAAGGTAATTTTTTCCCTTCCCTTAGAGGAATCACCTTTTTGCAACAGAAATGAATCAACAATGTTAAGTTGTGAATAAATATCAAATGCAGATGGTCACCGAGATTACCATGATATTAAGTTCTTTTAAACAAAACCATATATGCATATAAGTGGCAATAATAACACCATGTCCCTTCAAGAACCAAGTACAAATGAACTCCCAAAAATCAGCTAATCCAATCCACGAAGGTATCTGAGAAACACTAATAATCAGTTCAAAGACGTCTCTAGACCCATCAAGCCAAAGCAGATCAAAATTTCAAAGTGCACTCTCCAGGAATATTAAAAGTTCTAATCGTGAAACACCCAACAAAGAATTAAACCAAAAAAATAAAAAATATATATGTATATACATATAATTGAATTAATAAGAGACAAACAAAATTACAAAACTAAAAGGGGAGCGAGTAAATTACTGATTATGAGGAAAAAAGTAGTGAGAAGTAAGACAGCAGCAGCGGCGTAGAGCTGAGAGGGCGGTATCTGATTCACAAATTCAATTCCTTGATCCAACAATTGCTTCGCCTCGTTTATCCACTGCTCCACTCCTTCCATTTTCACGATTCTGCAAATTACAGTTAAAACCCCGTCCGAAAACACAAAATTGAAAAAAGAAAAATGTAGAAATGCAGCTCAATTACTGGGAAAAATTCTTACCTGGTTAGAGTAGAAGGATAATAGCGAAGAATAACGAGATGAAATTACACGCCCTAGCGCGAGATGGGGATGAACTGAGCCCAAATCTTTCCACTAAAATAAATAAAGAAGAGTTTGATTCGGCGCTCTCTTTTGGGCTAGAGTAAATTGATTCGGCCCAAGTTGTAATATAATACTTCTAAAGAAAATAATTGATTTAAATGAATATTTTTAATTTTTTTTATAATACATTTTTTTAAGGAAGTAAAGGGTCAAATTCAAACAGCAGTTGGTGTTTATTAAAAAAATAATTATAATTTCAATTATTTGAGCTGCAAATGATTTTTCAATATTTTTAATTTATTTGAAAAAAAAAAATTGATATTAATTTAAATATTCATAGACTAAATTTATTTTGAGTTTTTCTCCGCTCACTTTCATAAAAAGGGAAATTTACATTAATAAAGTCATGTAGATTATAAAATTTGCCAATTTATCATGCCTCACTTGTAATAAAAAGATTGTAGTAATTATAAAATTATTGTGTATCAACTTATAATTATTTACTCGATTTCATAATATAATGTTACCAATTTCATTGAAATCACAGTATATATTTTTATTTGATTATACAAAGAAAAGCATATCATGAAGATGTTTGTATTGTTATATTTTATGTGTAATATAATCTAAATAAGTTTGTGCGTGAGAATAGAATTTTTCAATGAATTGAACATTTGAACTACTTCTTGAGTGGAAAGCCAGCTTCAATATTTTAAGAGACTAACCAATCACAGTCATATCAATATTAAAAAAATATATATATAGCAGTATAAATTAATTTAGTTAATTTCACATTGAAGGAATAGTCATTCTCCCCATGACTTTAAAATTATTTAATTCTTTTTAATTTTAGTTGAATTTGACTTAAATAAGATTATATATATATTTATATATGTCACGTAAATTGATATGAAACTGATTAGGAAGTACTCCACATAATTCTCAATCATTGACTATCCGAATAATTAATGTGGGATTGAGAAATTATTTGACAAAAAAAAAATTAATTAATAGCTTTTTTAATATTATTATTTAAACACTGCAAAGCTGAATGAAGACTAAAAAATCATAATGGATTGTACCAAATCACGAGAACTAGGGGTGAGCATGGTCGGTTAACCGGTCCATTAAGCTCAGTTCATTAATCAGTCCATTAATATCGGTTTTTTGAAATTACAGTCCATTAACCAGTCCATTACCATCGGTTAACCAGTCCATCGGTTTCGGATTTTCGAATCGGTTACCCAATATTTTTCGGTTAACCACTATAATTATAAATATATTCATAAATAAAATTAAAATATTCAAGATACTTAAAAATTAAAACTTTTTCATTATAATATAACATTATTGTTGTTAAAATAAAAATATTTGGTGGATATAAGCAAATTTATTTTTAAAAATTAATATTTAATACGTAAATATACTAACCGGTTCATAATCACTTTTAATTAGATAAATTATTATATTTACTAATAGCCAATTAAAAAAACTTAAAAACTTTAAAATAATTAGTATAATAAAAAAAAGTACATTATCACTTTTAATTAGGATAAATTGTTATAAATTATTAAAAAATTAATAAATTAACTAAAAATTCGGTTTCGGTTCGGTTAACCAGTCACATGAGTCAAAAACCATTAACCAGTCCATTAATATCGGTTTTTTCAAAACACTAACCATTAACCAGTCCATTACAATCGGTTAACCAGTCCATCGGTTCGGTTTCGGATTTTTTTTTCGGTTAACCGAGTCCATCGGTTTTTTTGCTCACCCCTAACGAGAACGAGTCCTTATTTTAGAAAGTGGGATGCAAAATACCAAGTCAATATAGGAGTTGAGTGTTTAAAGGACTGACTATAGAATAGTGTTATTTATTGCGATGGATTGTCCACTTACCCACCTTTACCTTAATTAACTAAGGCTATTAAATAAATGCTATCCTTTGGAATAATAATAATATTTAATTATTTGCAAATTGATTTGTTCCCTTCGTAATATTTGTAGGTGATCTTGTGCTGATCTTTTTATTAAAGGAAGTGGGAATCCCATTATTCACCTGTAGATTGTACTACAAACCTTTAATGGTTCTATTATTTATTATTTTTTTGAGAAATTGTTCAATTATTTCGTTATGCTCACATCATAAATAATTCAATACGTTTCCATACCAGGACACACCAAATCACAACTTTTACTAGAAAAAAATAATATATATATTTTTTTTATCTCATGATTCTTATTCCTACATAACAGTACTAAATGAATCCTCTCATATCTCACATTTAATTATTTTTACAAAAAATTAAGTTAAAATGTATTTTCATGAGCTAAACTGGAATTTTTATTATATATCGAACCGTTTAACTCTAAATTTAATTTGCATAAAACAACTTTTGACTTTTGAGGTCAAAATAATAATAATAAAAAAAAATTAGATACCACAAATATGTTTTGAAAAAAAAAAATGAATATGTTTGGAAATTAATGCTACAACTTTTTTGGCGCGTATATTTTCGAATTTTATTCATTTTCATTAGTTAATTTGTAAGCCAAATATATATAAATTCTATTTATTTTAATTTTTCAATACAAATTCGATTTAGGCAAATAGATGTACTTAACACTCTTGAATTCTTAAAAGTTTGAAACCTTTAATTCCATATTGGCATCATAATTTAAAAAATAAGGATTAATAAATATATAATTTCTTTAAATTATTGCCACTTAATAAATTACTTTCTATTTAAAAAAAAAACATATTATTTCTCTTAATTATTCGAATATCATATTACTCCATAAATTTGTTAAAAATATCATACTATTTTTTTTGCAACAACGTATAATACATTATAAAAAATATATAAAAATTAAGTATATACGGTGCGTGAATAATAATGGAATGTGATATGATATCTTTAATAAATTTAAAAGTATAATATTATAAGTTTAATAGTATAAAATATTATTTAGATTTTTAATAAATTTAAAGATTATTGGACACTTTATTAATATAATATGCTAAATCATGAAAGTTTGGGCAGGAATTATGTATTATCTCCAAAAAAAAATTGTCTTTAAACAAAATATGCATCTTATATTCCCATTGTTGGACTCAAAGCATGAAAAAGATGCCATATTCAGAACAGCATAAAATGAATCAAACGATGGTCTGCATCAAAACGGAGAATTTTACGAAATTATTTGGCCAGAAAATTACAAGGCAGTAGTAATGGTTAAAAATTCGGTCCTTAGATGGGTAGGAGTAGGTGCCGCATGTGGCCACCCACATCGCTTAACTAATACCTTCCCGCTAACATTTTGATCAGTCTGATTGCACAACCCAACAAACTCTTCTTTTCTTTTTTTTCTTTTTTTTTTCTTCCAATAAAATAAGCTGAATTTCCCACTATAAATACGCTAACCATAGCCTCCACATTCAAGTCTTTGTGTTTCTTGTTTCAGCTCTTCAACTACCTAAGCTCTTTTTTCTTCTATTCCAACGGTAATGGGTCCATCTTCAATGGTTTGTTTAATTTTCCGACATTTTCCCAGTTTCAATTTTATGATTTATATGCATGATGTGATGGAAAGACTCGTTTTTTGTTTGAAAAATCTGTACCCATTTGATGTTTTTTTTTTTTTTTAAAAATTGAGGCTTTTCTGGGTTAAAACTATGTTTGTTCCGACAGAAGATTCATTGCTGGAATTTAGATGCAGGGTAGTTGTTTCTGGGTTTATTGTTGAAATTTAGAAAATGGGTAGTTGTGGGCTTTGGTTGAATTTTGTGATCTGGTAATGTTAGACCTGCATTGAATTTGGATTTGATTATTTATGCTGTTTTTTGTCTTGATCAAGATCAAATGGCACGCAAGAAGATCAGAGAGTACGACTCCAAGAGATTGATGAAGGAGCATTTTAAGAGGCTTTCTGGCTACGTGTTGCCTATCAAATCAGCGCAGGTGAGCACTTTATCTCGATTTGAATCAGTGGCAAGTTTGTGGATCTTGTTTGGTTGATTGCAGAACTCGCTTTAGAATATTTGCTTAGGTCGAAAGCTTGATCATTTTGATACATTCCAGCATGACAATGGATATCAGGCTAATTTTAAAATCTAAATTTAGTTTTTTTCTTTTCTTCTTTAGTTTTTATTCATTGGTTAATATGCCTGAGACTTGGTCATCTTCATCACTTGGAACTGGAAGCTGTCCATTTGACTATATCATGGCTATATAGCCTATATTAGCTGGATAATTTTTAGATGATTACAGGAGTAAGATCCTTTTACAAAGTTTATTTATATTTGTTGACTAACTTACACAAGGATTCAGATAAAATTAAGTGATACTATCCTTCTAATTAGCAACAATTTCTCCAGGATTGATTTCAAAGGGGTTTGTGGCAAGCAAACATTAACCTAACTGCTATTTGCCCAATCAAATGGGACCTCCTGAATGTTAAATGGACCATCTTAGTGTATTAGAATCATATCAGTGATGATTGAGTTCGAAGCCTAATCCTAGCCTTACGCATCAAGAAAGTGTTGCATGCTTTCATCTAGTCCTTGTATTCTATCATATTATAATTTGTTCCGGTCCCATAGGTTACAGAATTAACTGATTTCAATGAGCTAGTAGAGAAAGAACCCTGGCTTTCATTGGGGAAACTGGTTGTGAAGCCTGATATGTTGTTTGGAAAGCGTGGAAAGAGTGGCTTAGTTGCGTTGAATCTAGATCTGGCTCAAGTTGCAAATTTTGTGAAAGAACGGCTTGGCAAAGAGGTAGACATTCTCCCAATATTGTATCTCTTGTTGTGGCTGAGTGAATGGCTTGATTTTCCATGCCGTTTTTTCTTTTTGGTTAAATATGATCTCTTTTGGGTTAAATATGATCTCTTTTGGGTTAACAGGTCGAAATGGGAGGATGCAAAGGACCTATAACTACATTCATTGTTGAACCCTTCATCCCCCACAATGAAGAGTTTTACCTTAATATTGTGTCAGACAGACTTGGCTGCAGCATAAGCTTTTCAGAATGTGGAGGAATTGAAATTGAAGAGAATTGGGATAAGGTGCTTTTAGACGCCAATTCTTCTAATGCCAAACTCCATTTAAGCTTGGTTATATGAACTATTTATGGCAGCACTGTAGTTACATTGTCATTTGTTTTTTACAGGTCAAAACTATATTTGTTCCAACAGGGGCATCATTCACATCAGAAGTATGTGCTCCACTCATCGCAACCCTTCCCTTGGAGGTAATTTCTGTGACATCAATAATCTGTTGACTGAGGTGTTCTTTTGCTTTGGTCTTGTTGTTGTTATCGGTTAATGTAAATTTAGCATTGAATTTAATATTTCAAAGTTAAAACTTGATTGCAACGGAAGTACTAGTCCTATAGGTATTTATGTGTTTCCTTCTGTTAATTTTCAAATTAATCTTAAAATTGCTATGTGGAGTGCAGATAAAAGGAGTAATTGAGGAGTTCATTAAAGTGGTTTTTGCTCTATTTCAAGGTATGTTAATAGTTTCAATAAATCCCTATATAGAGGAAGCTTAAAACTCTGATAGTTATTTTTGCCAATATTATAAATTTTCATAATTTTGAAGTTTATGTGATTCAGATCTAGACTTCACTTTCCTCGAGATGAATCCGTTCACTTTGGTTGATGGGAAGCCGTATCCCTTGGATATGAGAGGCGAGCTGGATGACACTGCTGCTTTCAAGAACTTTAAGAAGTATATTGTTCTTGCTTTAGCTATTTTCTTCTTTATTTGCTGTTTAAATTTCTGTTAATCCTTGCTATCAAATCTTATAATTAAATAGCCATTTGAGCTTTGGTAATTTCTAACTCTACTTCATTTCTCCTAGGTGGGGCAACATTGAATTTCCATTGCCATTTGGCAGAGTTATGAGCCCTACAGAATCATTTATTCATGGGCTAGATGAAAAGGTACCTTAGATAATTATATCTAAAGTTTCTTCGCTCTCTAATATTGTGACGAGATTTTTCAATATCTTAAGTTGAATCCTCCAAATTCATAGCTTAACAATTTTGTTAAATGTTTTCGAACTAGTTTCTCCAAATGAGGATCCTGTAAAATTTACGTTTGATTTTCATTCTCTTGTAGACAAGTGCATCTCTGAAATTCACAGTTTTGAATCCAAAGGGAAGAATCTGGACTATGGTAGCTGGTGGGGGTGCAAGCGTCATCTATGCAGATACAGTACGAATATCTATATTTAGATACAGAGGATTATTTTTGTTTTCTCCATTTGCATTAACCTCATGCGATATCAATTATTCTCATCAGGTTGGAGATCTCGGTTATGCTTCTGAGCTTGGGAACTACGCAGAATATAGTGGAGCGCCCAATGAAGAGGAAGTGTTGCAGTATGCAAGAGTTGTGATTGATGTAAGTACTTTCACTCTTTATTAGCATTGTGTCAAAGTTGATGTTAGAATGCGAAATCATTTTGATATTGCCTAATGTTGTCCAAGATTAGGAAAAATATTATGCGCTTAACAAATGTTCAGGACATTTGCTGATTAATCCCTTTTACTTGAAAATGAAATAACGAAAATGAAGGTTTTGAAAATCCTTTTCCATCACTTATATAACACCTGGATTGTTCTATTATTTATCTACAGTGTGCAGCTTCTGATCCTGATGGCTGTAAGAGAGCCCTTGTAATTGGAGGAGGAATTGCTAACTTCACGGATGTTGCTACTACATTTAATGGCATAATTCGAGCCCTGAAGGAGAAGGTAAGATTGTGCCTTTAACCTGGTTGTAACGTGAAGTGAATTACATGATACAGTATCCTGCAAGCCGTTATATATTTTCTGCAGAATGCCATTTTCTTACGGAAATATGAAAACTTCTTTCTCTGGTTATAATCACCATTTACAGAAAGTGTTGCTTTGATTTTTTCAGGAATCCAAGCTTAAAGCAGCAAGAATGCACCTATATGTAAGGAGAGGAGGTCCTAATTACCAGAAAGGGCTTGCCAAAATGAGGACACTTGGAGATGAAATTGGCATTCCCATTGAGGTACTAAAATCTCGCGTGAAATATTTTGTGAAGAAAACTTGCTTTGACACGTTGAATATAATATCAGACAATGGATTTATTTACACTTCATTCTCTTATTGGTTCAGTCCAGTATGGACCGATATAGGCAAGAAAAATCCTATACTCTGAATGAAAATTGTTGGCCTTTGTTTTGTTACAGGTCTACGGTCCCGAAGCAACAATGACTGGGATATGCAAGCACGCAATTGATTGCATCACTGCAGCTGCATGAGCAGCTACTGGCCAATTGGTTAGATGAAATCTGTGTTCATTTTCCGATTTCTCATGGCAAATTTCATGACTTCTTTGTTTAGATAATTAGTGCAATTTCCTTTGTACCAGAAACTCAAGAAAAGAAAATGTTAGATTTGTAAGTTAAAAAAAAAAAAAAAGAGAGCAAGAGAATGAATGATATTCGTTGTTCTCATAATTAAGAGCTTCTTACTTTTTACTATTTGCCATCTTTCTGAATCTTTGGATCTCATTTGATAGGGTTATTGAAGAATGACATGCTTTTGTTGAATATGATATATAAGATTTATATACTATTGTTAATATAATAAGCTCATCAGGCATTGATAATATATAAATTTTCTCTTAAACTATCCATTTAACAAATTACTTATCTTAATTAATCTATAAACAATTTATTGCTGAACTTGTTAAAAATGTAATTAATACCTTTTATATTATTAAAATCATATGACATATCCCCTAAAATATACCCTTTATATTATTCTCTTTTTATTGTCACTGTTTATGCATCTCATGCGCGTGGTTGGTTTTTACTTATTTTTCATGATGTGTCACGTGTTTCCTGGGGGAAAAGAACTGGGCTTTTTATTGGGCTTTGTCTTTATGAAATATACAAAGTTTGTTGCCAAGACATAAATTGGATTGGAGGCCATGATTGTTCATAAGTGGGTACTTGTAGGGGTCCAAAAAGTATATGCAAAATCTGTCCTCGTCGAAAGTTAATTTAGGTCCCGCTTGTAGGTGCAGGAAGTCCCATCCTCTGCTAAATTATCAAAAAAAAAAAAATTATTAGTATTATGGGTCCATCATTAAACTTTCCCTAAACGGTTGAAACTTGAAAGTTAATAATTTTTGTAATTGATGAATGCTGGATTTCCATTATCTTCTAAAAATATAATTGTCAAAAAAATAATTAATTTATAATTAGAATTATTTAATTGTAATAGAGTTAAAAATGTGTAAATCTGAAGATTTTTCATCTATTTAATAAGATAAGGTTTACTGTTTATATTTTTTGATAGAATAAAAATGGCAACAGCTTGACAGTTAGATATTGCCACATATTGGTGACAAACTGCTTATCACCAACATTTTTTTATTACCATTTTGATGGTTCTTCCAATCCTAATTGCTTGAACAGCTTAGGGGTGAGCAAAATTCGGTTAAAACCGAAAAATCGAACCAAACCGACCGATTTTTTAAATTCGGTTCGGTTATTCGGTTTCGGTTTTAAATTTATAAGTATATCGATTATTTCGGTTCGATTCGGTTTTGAAAGGCAAAAACCGAAGAAAAACCGAACCGACCGAACTTTTAAATTTATATATTATTTTATTCAATTTTTACATTAAAAAAATTATTTTTGTATTTTTTTTATCAATTTAAGGGGTTTGAAATTAAATTATATATGTACATTTTTTTAATTTGATTTTTTTTAATTTTAATTTTATAATTTATAATTTTGTATAATTTTTTAGATAATTTTTTTAATTATAATTTTGGATTTTCGGTTTTTCGGTTAACCGAATCAAACCGACCGACAAATTCGGTTCGATTTGAATTCGGTTATTATACAAATTCGGTTCGGTTCGGTTTCGTAAAATATTGTAATTTCGGTTTTCGGTTATTTCGGTTCGGTTATTGAACTGAACCGAACGTTGCACACCCGTAGAACAGCTAATACTTGCCAAATCGAATGATTTAGTATAAACTATACCATGAAACTGATAACAATCCGATAGTCCAGCCTATTTTCTGACTTGTAAATCTGCCACGTAGTTTTTTCGCTCCAAAAAGATTTTAATAGAAAAATATTATGATAGTCAAGTTAGAAAACTGATTTCATTTCTCGATGTTTTTAACCATTGCTTGGATTGGTCAAGAACTTAAGAGTATGTAGCTTTCTTATCAAAAATCATGCAATTGATGTGAAAAATAAATGAACAAATAAATATTCAATTGAATTACAGAGTTGATTGAAAGCTGATTTCAACATTGGATGCTCTCATTGGTTTTAAAAATGAAGAATATTATTTACAAGTGGAGGATTAGATTAGAACTAACCAGGTTCACTGACTCTGATCTGGCTAAACGGTGGCGTAATGGTATTATACTTCTTTCTTGACTTAAGACATTATATAGCCGTCCATTTAGGCCGCCCGCCAAAAAGATTTCTTGCTTGCTGTTGAGCAAGAAGTCCATTTCTTACTTACATTGGACTCATCTCACTGTATTATTATTATCCTTATATTGGACCCATGTCTCTGTATGATCATGTAACCACCGTGCAAAACAGTGCGTGCCTTGGTGTCAGAAAACGACAATTTAGATTATCGTTTTCTGACATGATGGGTCCCACCTATTCCTCCAATCACTATTTTACGCGTTAAAAAATAAAAAAATAATATCAATTAAAGGTGGGACCCACCAGATCAAAAAACGGCAATTTAGGTTACCATTTTCTGACACACTAATTTTTTAATTTTTTTTCCTATAGCCCTACTTTTCCAATTTTTTTATGTTTTTCACGCCAAAATTTAAAAGCAAACCCATATTGAAGTCACTTTTTTTTATCTATCATTTTAATTCAAATTTAATAATTTATATATAAATTAAGAAGATTAATACTTCAATTCCATGAAAGAATAACAATAAACCAATTGACCACCAATTTTTTTTTAAAAAAAAAAACGTTTGAACTAGCTACTTGCTGGCTTTTTGAATGAATTAGGTTAGCGCTTGTTGAGTGAATTCAAGTGCCAAGTGAATGACTAGGAATCGACAGAGTTATTTTACCAGAAGTAGAAATTGTAGAATGTAATAAACCATTATCTTTGTTTCGAGTATTTTGTATTCATGGCCCTAAAAATAAATGCATTTTCTACTTAACTGGCTACTTGTTAATGCTTTTGTTGCCATGACTACAATATGTATATATTATTCTTATTGCCATAAATACACATTGCTACAAGCAAAATCTCCCTTTTTTAATTATATATATATATGAGTAAATTTTTAAAGTATGGCATAAAATATTTTTTAACAAAAATATGCATATACCATACTTATTTTACCGATGTTTAAACTTGATCCACCAATGATTCATTTTATGATCCGACTTATTTAACAATAACTTAATATGATGTAATCCATAAAATTTTAACCTGATTCGTTTATAATAAAATCTTGCCACCTAGAATGATAGTACACCAAATAATTAGTAAATGGATTGCCTAAACAAATGATCCTTTAATCAGGTTCAACCGTCCTTAATTAGTGTTTACTGTTTAGTGTTTCAAGTGCTCCACTAAATGACCTAACCACTTTTAAAAACTATTTTTTTTTTCAACAAAAAAAGGCAATAAAATCAACTCGAGTTATATATATATATATATATATAAAGAGAAAATTAATAAATAAATTGCTCTTGATGAAGTTTTTTCTTCAACTCGAGTTGATAATCTAATCAGCATATTTTTAATTTTTTAGCGAAATAAATAAATTCTAAAATAAACTAATAAAATCAACTCGAGTTGATATTTTATGGAATATTATACAATTGGGTGACCAACTCCCTCCCCGTTTATCCACAACCTATTCCCTTCTAGGCATTATATAACGCCACAACCAACACCTCTCACCGATCTCACAACACATTCTCTTTAATTAATTACTTGGAAAAAAAAACTATATCATCAAAAATGGCAAAAGAGAAGAAAATCGGAAAAGAGGAAGAATGTACCTCAAGTTCCATCCATGGAGATATCTTAGAGCACATATTCACTCACGTGCCACTCATCCACCTTGTACCAGCTTTCCATGTCTCTAAGTCATGGAAACGCGCCGTTTTGACCTCTCTCCGCCATTTCAACAAAATCAAACCTTGGCTTCTCCTTCATTCTCAGTCCACCAGGCCTCCTTACTCTACTTCCTTGCACGTATACGATCCTCGGTCACACGTGTGGATTCAGATCCAGCAACCGCCAATCAGCCACATCTCCGTCCTCCGATCTTCTCACTCCAAGCTTCTCTACGTGATCTCACCTTCCAAGTTTTCTTTCTCCTTTGACCCTATGCATCTCACCTGGCACCATGTTGATGCGCCGCTGCTTTGGCGGTCGGATCCTATCGTTGCGGTGGTTGGCCATCGCATCGTCCTTGCCGGCGGGACATGTGATTTCCAGGATGATCCTTTGGCTGTGGAAATGTACGACCTCAATACCCGCAGTTGGAGCACTTGTGACTCCATGCCTGCCGTATTCAAAGACTCCGCTGCCTCTATGTGGCTATCGATAGCAGTCAACGGTAATAGAATGTACGTTATGGAGAAAAGCACCGGTGTGGCTTACAGGTTTGATCCAGAGGCCAAATCTTGGCACGGACCTTACAATCTGAGTCCTGATTGTAATGTGTGCAGCTTCTCCATTGGATTCGCTAACGACCGTTTGATTCTGACCGGTCTGATAGGAGACTACGACGAAGAAGGATTTACTAGCTTGAAATTGTGGGAGATTACCGGCAATGAGCTGGAAGCCTGCAGAGAGATAGGCGTAATGCCTAAGGAGTTTCTAGAGAAGCTGAGAGGCGAGGATTTTTACATGTCGTCGGGGGCGGCGGTTGCTGTGAATGTGATGGGAGATTTGGCATACATAAGCAATAGTTGTAATCCTGAGTTTGTTTTCCTCTGCGAAATCGGCGACGGCGAGTGTAGTTGGAGGAGCGTGAAGAACGCAATAGTCAATGATAAGTCGCGATTGACGGAGAGGATGGTTTTTACTTGTGCAAATGTGAGTTTAAGGGATTTGCATATGGCCATGGTAGATGCGGAGTTCGCTGAACTAGGAATTCCGGAACAGCTTTCTTGATTTGAACTCTGCATCCCTCCACTTCAGAGAAAAGAAAAATTACACTGTTCCAGCTACGTCGGTACGCTCTGTGATTTTCAATGTTAAACCTTAATTAAGTTACTCATCAACATTAGTTAATTGATGTTTCATTTTTATTATTATTATTGCGTCTTATTGGCTTATGTCATTGAATTAAAAATTTTAAAATAAAGTGTAATTAAAATTAAAAAACATATAACACATAAGATCGAAATTACCCCATAATTTAAATGGTTAAATGGATATTAAAATTGAATAATATTCAACTGTTTGATCAAAATTAAAATCTCACCCACTCCGAATATGTGTTATCGAAAAATATTCTATACACATGGCATTAATATAATATGTCAGGACATAAATTAATGCAATATGTCTGGATAGAAATTAATGATCCAACATAAATTCGTTGAGAGCATATGATATACAAACAGAAGCAGAGTGCAATGCTAAATTTGATCAAGAGTTATAGGATAGTAGCAGCTATTCTTTTTTTCCTTCAATTTTAATAGGACAACTTTGGGTAAAGTTTATATTATTTAATGCAAATATTATTTATAATATGAATCTTATATATAATAGAGCTAGTTGAATTAAAATTTATTATTTATATATATTAAATATATTAAAATTTTAGTCTAATTAATTTTATATGTACATTGAGTATTTAAATAAGTTGGGATAATATTCTGATAATTATAATTGGATTTGAGTATGTTTATAACTTTATATAGAATTGGGTCCCAATTGAATATTGTTTATACGTAATAGAGTTACTTTTTTTTTTCCTGTTGCACTTTTAATCGATTTGTCCTTCAAATTTTTTCTAGTAATTAATTTATTTTGTAAACAATTTTCAAGTCTGTATAGTATTTAACTTTTCTCAACCAATTTAATTTACCGATTAAGCCTATTTATTGATTTTGAGTCAGGTTTTCATTCAATCTTCTAAATTTATGCCTGATGGTATAAAATTAATTTATACAAATATGAAAAATGTCAAATTCATGCTTTCAAAATCAAACAGATGAACTTAAAATTTAAAATGCTCCTCAAATTCATTACGTACGTACAATAATAGATATAATTTCTTTCTCTGATAAAATAAAATAAAAAAATTTGTTAAAATAATAAAATAAAAAGATTTGCCATTTACGCGACTTCATGTACAAGTGAAGTTACGTATCAGCTATCTACTCTGATTCATTTAGTTTGTTAGTTTGTTTAAATCAACATTTCTAAGACTATCTTCATCGTATGTGCGTCTCTAACCAACTTTATACGTCTTATCACTATTAATTTCAAGAGATTTCAGTTAAATATGATTTATGATTTAATTTATTAACTAACCCTCTCACCAAATAACACGTGACGCTATGCAGTCCATTTAAATTCGAGATTTTTTCTTAAATCTAAATCAGTATATTGTTGTGTTATTCTTTCAATGTATGTAAAGATTTATTTATTTATACTTATTTATAATTTTATTATATCAATCTAACTTAACAATAAATATCATTTGACAGTAAGAAAAAGAAATAAGAACGGAATTTTTGTAATAAAGGTATTAAATTTTAATCTAACTCATGAATTTGATCCAATATGTTTATAAAAATATCATATAAATTCAATATATTTGTAATTCTGGCCTGCAAAATGATCCAATCTAACCTAAATTGAAAATAAATGCCTTACCATCTGTCATTTATTATGAGTGGGATGTAATTAGGGTATCTGAAAGAGGCATTTCAATGTCATTCGGTATAAGAAAATGTAGCCATTCATATCACAGGAATGGTCCTTGTCCATGGACCATGTGAGGAGAAAATCCACAAAAAATAAACAGATTTTAGTTATTGAAAGCTGTTCAGGAATAAGAATCCATCACCAATAATGTTAACCTCAAAACTTTGGATAAGGATTCAAAAATATCAGAAATGAAAATAAATGATGAACCAAAATTGGTGGTCTTCACATATTGAGACCAATTTCTGGTCTGACTAATTTCATGAATCACTATCACTACTCTAAACTCAATCCAACAAAATTTATTATTACTCTAATCTGTAGATGACCAGTACTTTAACTCAATCCAAGTTGTGTTAAAATTAGTTGAACATTTTTAAATACTTGAGAGAATTTTTTTTTTTTTTTTCCAGTCTCTGGAGTGCTTCTCAGCAAGAACTTGGGCTTACTGTAAGATTGGTGGGCTGTGGCCCAATTTCATCTTTTTGTAGCATGTGTTAAATTTAATGGTGGTTTGAGGCCCAATATCTAAACAAAAGACGCATAGATTCATACGGTACAAGGACAATCTATCCAAGCCATTTTTTTTAATTAAAAGAAAAAAAGAAGTCCTAATAATTTGTGATAGAGCTGAGAAAAAAACTGGTTGAAATTCGAAATCGAATCGGTCAGTTTGATGTATAGTTAGTAATATTTGAGTTTTTCGGTTTCGGTTTATGATTTTAAAAAACAGATAATTTCAATTAACCGATTAGTTTAATTATTTTTCAGTTTCAATTTTGTAATTTAAAAATCATTTAACCATTAGTTCACGGTTAACCAATTCATATATGTATATATTATATTTTTATTTTTATACCTTAAATTTTTTTTTATTTCTCTTTAAAACTTACATAAAGTAATATTTTAAAGTAGATTTAAATTATATTTCTATTTTTATACATTAAGTTTTTGTATTTTTTTATAAATTTTATATAATACTTTAAATTATATTTAAATTATGTTATTCTCTTTAATTATATAGAGTAATAGTTATATGAATTAACTGATTAATTTTTATATACGTTATTTTTTTATTATATATTGGTATCCAAATTTGACTTTGAACATTTTTAGTTTATATTTGTAATTTGAACATTATGATTATGTTGAATTATTATGTTTGATTTCTAATTTTAATTTTTAAATATCTTGAATATTTTATTTTCTTTTTATTAATGCATTTTATAATTATAGTGGTTAACTGAAAAAATATTAGTTAACTATTTCAAAAAATCGAAACCGATTTACTGATTAACCAATTGTAATGGACTGATTAGTGATTTGTATTTTAAAAAAACCGATTAGTATGGATTAGTTAACTTTTTGGCTAATGGACTGATTAACCAGTCCATGATCACCCCTAATTTGTAAACCACAATAAAAAATAATCATGCTCAATTTGACATTTGAATTATTATTTCAACCTTTAACAATTAATTTAAAATGAATTTATTTATATGAATCACATGCACATATTCAAACGGTTAAAAATTTGACTATCATTTTAAATGATCACAGTTTAAATTAAAACATTTTTCGTTCCAACTATGTAATTAAAGAAATGAATTTATTCACAAATAAAATTAACAATATTGTGTCACGTGGCAAAAACTTATTGACTGTAAGAAGCTAATTTGAAAATTATTTTTTTAGCATGACAATGTATTATTAGCTAAATTATAAATAACCTTATAAGTTGATATTAGTATTTTCAATAAATTTATCATCATATGTAGATGTGAGTATGTACCTGTTCGGTTATTCTATTTAAATAGTATATATAATTAAAGATGATGATAGAACATTTAAATAAATTTTAAAATATTGCTCTGAATAAATTTTAGAGAGATAAAAAAAACTTAGGGAATAAGAATAAAATATAATATAAATATAAAACGGTTAACCATGAATTTATGATTAATTGGAATTTAAAAATCGAAATCGAAACTGAATCTATTAGACCGATTAACTACGTGGTAAATCAATTTTTTGTTTTAGTTTTTTTTTTTCCGCCCCTAATACTATGCCTATAAAACCACAAAGAAACTCTAACAAACTTAAGAAAATGAGTTAGAGGAACCATCACTATCAATTATAAGTCATCATATCTTGAGATTAGTTAGAAACATCAAGAATAGCATTATATAAATAATCAAAGAAAGAATATATGAAAAAAAAATGAAATTGGTGAAAAAGCATAGTAGGCCTGGGTGGTTGGCCCACCAAAAGAATCATGATGACTTGGAATGGGCCCACTAGAGCCCAACAGCATAGCCAATGTCATCAATCGTGGGGCCCATAGGAAATGATCTCATATCCTTTATCAACTATTTCTTTCGATCTACCTAACAAAAGAAAAAAGAAAAGAAAAACTTTTATTATTTGCCTTTTGGGTTTGTCCACTTTGTTGAATTTTTCTGCAACTTTTTTTCTTTTTCTTTCCCCAATTTTTATTCTTCAAAGGTTTCAATTTCAAAGCTTTTACTACCCAAATATATATATATTTTTTTAATATATTTTTCCTTTTTAAACCCATATTTCCAATTCCAATACTTTTAATTTCAATATATATAACCAAATAATAATGAAACCCTCCTCGATTTTAAAAAAAAGTAAAATTTTAGAGAGAAAATGTAAAATTTATGAAAACAATACATAATATAATATATCTAAAGAAACAGAATTTTTATTTTATTATTTTATATGGAAGGAAAAGTTTTCAAAGCTCCACCTAAGGAGGTGTGACTGTGAGGTGACATGCTAATTATAAAAGTTGGACCAATCAGAATTAGACAATCACATAATTGGACAATAAATTCTTCAATGTATAGTAACAAGTTTTGGGGTTTTGTTAGAATTGAAGCTCATGACTTCTGACTTTGACAAACTCCTTTCTGTTCTGTCAAACATTTTCTTATGGATAGGTGAATGTGAATGTGAATGTGAATGTGAATGAGTTGAGTGTATGCAGTAATTATGTTCATAAATTATTAAATCAGAATAAACAATATAGTAATTGGATCAATTAAACCCAATTTACAGTTTAATTTACCAATCTTAATCAAAATTAATAAATAAAATCTATTATTTACAAGGGTAAGTTCAAATTCCAAAACGACCAAAATACCCTAGTATGTATATAATTGAGGTATAGGGCTTAGGAGGGTAGAGCACTGGACTATAAAAATTCTCTGCCACCTAGTAGGAGGTTTTTATTTTTTTAATGTAATGGTACTGAAATATTAATTTAATTTAAGTTTTTATTTAATAATTATTGGATTAGGGAATATTCAGTTTTCCCAATGCGACAAAAATACCCTTGTGCTTTGGGGTTCTACATTGCAGCACATCTAGGCAATTTTTTTCATTTCTTTTTACACTTCTGTCCTTCACCTTCGCTTTTCCAATTATGCCCTTCTTATTGTATTATCTCCAAAGTACACGTTGGATTCACAAGTAAAATTACAAGCAAATACAAATAATTATCATATTGGTCAAAAACAAAGAAAATCAAATTTGTGGGTTTTTTTAATTTTATTATTGCAATTGGAATTGGAATTCTGCCTTATTCGCATCTTTTCATAGTCAAAATCTACACTTTTGCAAGTTCAGATAAGCTGATAGGTCATAAAACAAATAGTAGTTTCTTCTCAAATAGCATAGAAAATATATTGTTACTAATAAATTATGCATTATATATAGTTATAATTAAGTAAATATACTTAATTTATATATACATGTCAAATTAATTAATTCTATTTTTTAAATGAAAAATATATGAAATTCAATTGGTTCAATATCCTTAATTTGCCTAACAAAAAAAACTAAAACGGAATAAACTAAGACAAATAATTATTGTTATATTTATAAGAAGACACTTAAGTGGTGAATATATGCCGTTAACAAGTCCGATTGGACACTGATGCAGACTTTAGTTTTTAAAAATTGTGATTAATTGACTTGAATTTTACTTATATATAAATTTATATATATATATATATATATATATATATATATGGGGATAATTTTCACATCCTATTTATATCTTAATCACAAAAATCATCCACACGGTACATGAGGATAATTTTCATATCCTAATATTAATGAGTGGTAAATTAATGTTGATTTACTTTTTTATTGTCTTGTAAAATGTTTACGTAATTTTTTATTATATTAATATTAAATTTTAATAATTTATATTTCTATTTGCACTTTTATATTTTAAAATTTAAACTTCTAAAATTTGTATTTTAATTTTATAGATACATCTTTTTATAAAATATAAAGTAACTTTATATATTTAATTTTTTAATAATTAATTGATAATTAATGATTAACTGATTACGAAATTAAAAATTAACGGACGGTTAATGAATTAAATTTAAATTTAAATTTTAAAAATAAATATTAGTGAATTGAATTTAAAAAATATGTTATTAGCTGGTTAACCACTTCACATTTACCTTTTAAAAAAAAATAACCATTACGGTTATATTTTCAATTTGGATTGAGTTTTGCTCATCTAAAGAAATAGTACTGTAGCATGAAATTCCCAAAATGCCCATGCACCAGGCAAACGGCAAGTGGTTCGGTGGGCGTATTTTAGAGATTCTATCACGGCTTCCAACACAGAGAATATCCTAGGGCTACACAAAAAGCTTGCCACGCGCACTCCTCCACCACTATCACCACCGCGGCGTATTCTAGCCTTGCTCATATATTTAAAAACAAGGAACCAAAAAAAGAAAAAGAAAAGAATCGAATACTAGTAGGTACACAGCATACCCACATGGGTTATCATGGTGAGGAGCAATTCAGGGGCTATATCGTCCTGTAGTAGTCTATTGGATCAATCATGACCGTTGATGGGAGTGATTGATGCATCGAAAAGCGAAAAAAGTTAAGAGCAAAAAACTTGTGGGTCCATTCCTGTAATAATCATGTTCTTTGCTGGTGTATCTTAGCAAAACATTCTCGCTTAACTTCCTAACCGCACTCCACAGTTTTTATCTATTCACGGGGTTTACTCAAATATCAATCATCAGCTTTGCTATCGACACTAAATGATATTAATTTTTAAATCAGTAAAAATTTTAAATAAATTCAATTTGTCCTTCTAATTTATAATATGAACCATTTTTTACTTATAAATTGAAGAAAAAAAATTAATTAAGAAAATGAGTTAATTCAATCATTGTATTAAAATGGTTATAGAAATATTATATGGGATATGAATTACTTGATTACTTTTAGTACTTAATTAATTTTTAATTTTCCTTTTTTAAAACATTTGAATGATAAATATAATTTCAATATATGGACATACTTATTGTCTAAACATAGAATTTGTTATTTCATAAGAAAATATTATTTTTTATCGAGAGAAAGAGAATGAAATTGAAACATTTCATTATATTAAAATTAGTATCTAATATCGAAATATTTCATAGGGGAATCATGTGAAAACGTTAATTGCTAATTACATAGAAAATAGAAATTGAATAAAAATTAAGAAATTTTTTTTCAGATTTTGTATTTAAATTATTAAGTAATCAAATATGTTTTTAATTGCACAAATACGATTCAAAAATAGAAAATGAGAATCATATCAAACAAGTCAAACTTTCAGATTCTAGTCTACTCATTATAGTTCAAGTATGATCGAATCGAATACAAAAGATTAGCCATACAAGTATTCATGATTACAAGTAAATGATCACCTTATAGTAAAAATTACAAAATAAATTAAGTATAAATGTATAATCCTTGTCATAATAAAAACATAAATTAAATAGAAAAAACTATCATTCTATTGGCATTAAAAAAGAGTATAATATATAGATAATAATATCAACTAGGGGTGAGCATGAACCGGTTTCCATGAGCCCAAAAAAAATCAGTCCATTAACTATCGATTTTTGAAAATCACTAACCATTAACCAATCCGTTACTATCGGTTAACCAATACATCAGTTTCGAATTTTTTGATCGGTTAACCAATATTATTTCGATTAACCACTATAATTATAAGATGTATTCATAAAAAAATTAAAATGTCCAAAATACTTAAAAATAAAAATTAGAAACCAACTATAATTTAATATAATATTCACATTATAAATATAAACTAAAAATATTGTGTCAATATGGATGCATTTGATAGAAAAATATAATAAATGAAAAAATTATAATTTATTAATTTTATTAAATATTAATTATTACTTGCAACGAATTTTTTATTTTTAAAGCGAAATATATTTAATTCGAACTGCAAATGTTAAATGTTACCTATAAGAATATTAAAACTAAAATTTCATATTTTAATTGAATATTATTTATCATATTAAATTTTAATAATTTAAATATAAAATATTTTAATTGAAGAGTTAAAATTATTAAATTAATTACAATTAGAAATTAATTATATATATTTTGTGTGTGTGGAAATAAAAATCTATCATAAATGTAACTTTTCGTTAATATATTAATGTTATATAATTTTTCGAATATATTATAATTTTCATTATTGAAAAATTGATAAATCAAGAAATAATAATAAATAAGGACATATTAAATAATTAATAAATTAACTAAAAATTCGGTTATCGGTTCGGTTAACCAGTTATATGAGATAAAACCATTAACCAGTCCATTAATATTGATTTTTTTCAATGTTTTTAAAACCGGATCGGACTCGGCTTGCCAACTTGGTCAGGAGTTAACTGGTTCGATCGCGTTGACTCAGAGTTTTCATCTTTTTTTTTTAAATATAATTATTAATAAAAAATTAAAATATAGTATATAAAAAATATATTTAAACAACATATTAATTATTAAATATCAATATATTAATAATTTTTTATTTATTTTACTACTTTTTTAGTAATAATAGTAAAAAATTAACCACAAAAATTGAATTTTTTTATTAAATATTTTTTTCATTACAATCGATTAAACAGTCAATCGGTACGGTTAACCGCATCAACCGATTTTTTTTCTCACCCCTAATATCAACCTGAGATTTTTATACTCTTTAAATTCTTAAGATGATATAGAATATTAAATATATTATTCTATCATTCTCAATTATATATATTTTTTCATACTTATTTAAAAAAAAGTTAAAGTAGCCAAATTAATATATTTTTATGGTACAATATGCTAGAATTTAGTTAGGGGTGAGCAAAAAAATCGATGGACTCTGTTAACCGAAAAAAACCGAAACCGAACAGATGGACTGGTTAACCGATTGTAATGGACTGGTTAATGGTTAGTGTTTTGAAAAAATCGATATTAATGGACTGGTTAATAGTTTTTGACTCATGTGACTGGTTAACCGAACCGAACCGAATTTTTAGTTAATTTATTTATTTTTTAATAATTTATAACAATTTATCCTAATTAAAAGTGATCATGTATTTTTTTTTATTATACTAATTATTTTAAAATTTTTAACTTTTTTTAATTGGCTATTAGTAAGTATAATAATTTATCTAATTAAAAGTAATTATGAACCGTTTAATATATTTACTTATTAAATATTAATTTTTAAAAATAAATTTGCTTATATCCACCAAATATTTTTATTTTAACAACAATAATGTTATATTATGGTGAAAAAAATTTAATTTTTAAGTATATTGAATATTTTAATTTTATTTATGAATATATTTATAATTATAGTGGTTAACCGAAAAATATTGGGTAGCCGATCCGAAAATCCGAAACCGATGGTAATGGACTGTTTAATGGACTGTAATTTCAAAAAACCGATATTAATGGATTGGTTAATGGACTGAGACTAATGGACTGATTAACCGACCATGCTCACCCCTATATTTAGTGGATTAATTATCATTTTAAAAAGATAAAATATAATTTAAGATAAATAAAAAATGAAAAAGGAAGCACTAAATTATGAAAATTCTGTTATACACCCTGTTAAAATTTTAAATTAATTTGGCGCATTTTAGCAATGTGGGCCATGAGGTGCAGAAGCTTTAACAGAACGTGATTATTAAATTACTTTAACAAACGAATTTGAAGGCAGAAGCCAACAAAGGCAGAGACAATCCAAGCACGTGACCTGCCAAATACTTACCTGCAAAAATATGAAAATTTTCTTTTACTTTTTTTCTTACAAAAATTTTCATAAAGACATCTAATCCTGTTCTTCTCTCTGATCAATCCCACACATACCTTCAGTCCAATCACTGAATTTTAAAAGAATTATAATAGTATGATACATTTTTTTTTTGGAAACTAAATTCAAAAACAACATTAACTGAATTAATATTCCCTCTCTTCTCTAATAAAAAAGAAAGGGCAAGAACAGTTTTTTTCTGCTTTTTTGTTACTGGGTCTGCATCTGTATCTGTGTACTCTTTGGCATTTTGTTTTGGCCTATGGTTGTTTGGCTCTTTCCCCTTTTCTCTCTCTCTCTTTGTGTGTAATTTTTCATTGATAAAGATCTCATTTTTATGTGTTAAAAGAGGATACTGGTAGTAGTAGAATCACAGAGGAGGAGGAGATAGCTGCAGGGAGAGGATAGAAATTAACAAAATACCCACATAGAATTTGTGGGGATCAACCAAAATTTAAGAAATCATACTTGGGCATTTTCTCAGATCTCTAGGATCTTACAAGTACAGGTTTTGAATTGTCTGCTTGGTTCTTTTAGCTGATGGTTTGTCTCAGGCACTTACCGATTCAAAGTGCTCCAACTGGGTACTATGTAAGATAGTGAATTTTTGGCCTCATTGCAATTTTTATCCAAAGTGAAGAAGAGGGCAAATAGGGTACACTATCCTTGTTATCAACAAAGCGGGCTTTTGCTTTATATGGTTCTGACTCTGCAAAGAGCTTGCTTTTCTTTTTGGATAATGCAATTTAAAAGTTCATGTCAATCGGAATATGGCTTGCAGGCTTACTGGTTATGGTGCTTTTGATCAGAGAATAGTGGTTATTTAGAGTAAAATTAGTGAACTGAGGATAGAAGAAGAGCATGGAAAGGAGAAGTTTCTGGCTTTGGAGAGTGTGGTTTTTAGTTATGGCATTAATTGAGACTTCTTCTGCTACTCTTTCTCCTACTGGTATTAACTATGAAGGTCAGTTTATTTTCTCCAAGATCTTTGCTTCTCTCTTACCCTCTCCTAATAATAAATGCTATTTATTTATTTCATCTACTGACATTAATAATTTTATTGATGTATTAGAACTATTATCTTCAAGATCTTCTTTGGGTTTCTTTTGTACATGATAGATAGAGGATAAGCACTTTATATTAGATATTCATAGAATTGATTCGTCTGTTCTTGTTTGAAATTTGAGCAGTGGTTGCTCTGGCAAATATAAAAAATGCGTTACGTGACCCTTACAATGTTCTGGAAAGTTGGGATGTGAACTCTGTTGATCCTTGTAGCTGGAGAATGGTTACTTGCTCTCCAGATGGAAATGTTTCTGCTTTGTAAGTTGTATTGTATTTTATTTTTTCTATTTCTTTTCCATCTCATCCATTTTTATTATTGTTTAAGAAATAAGAAAGTAATTTTACTTTGTCTAAACAGAGGCCTTCCCAGCCAAAGCTTGTCTGGGACTTTATCACCTTGGATTGGGAATCTTAGTTACTTGCAATCTGTGTAAGTTTGCCTTCAGTTTTTCTTGAGTATTAATGTTCAATTTTTTAATTCTGGCAAATGGGTTGCAAGTTAACTGTAATTAGCTACCATTAATGATAAGTCTTTCCTATGTAATATCATGAAGTATGAGTGACACATATCATCACCCACATAAATGAGCAGGTTGTTACAGAACAATGCCATTTACGGTCCGATTCCTGTTGAAATTGGGAGGTTGGAGAAGCTTCAGACACTTGATCTTTCTAACAATACATTCAGTGGAGAAATACCTGCTTCTTTGGGGGATCTCAAGAATCTGAATTACCTGTGAGTTTCAGAAGTGTGCACTTTTAATTTCTTCCTTAAGAATTATGATTAATACACATTCTTATGCATACAATGTTCTTGGTGAGCAATTCAGGCGGTTAAACAACAATAGCCTTAGTGGAGGGTGCCCTGAGTCTCTATCCAACATTGAAGGTCTTACTCTTGTGTATGTCCTTGCAACTTTTCACTATACAGTTAGTACTTTTGTTGTAATCATGTGATTATTTCTCTAACATAGCTTCTCTATTGTCATTTTGTGAATATGCATATTCAAAACTGTTAATTTTCGCTTGTAGGGACCTTTCATTTAACAATCTGAGCGGTTCACTGCCTAAAATATCAGCAAGAACTTTCAAGTGAGCAATTGTTTCCTTTGTTGTAAATTGTGTTTTGCTGCTTCTCCTATTTCTAGTTTATTGCTAACTCAAACTCTGTTATGTTTTCCTCATTTACAGAGTTATTGGCAACCCATTAATATGTGGACCGAGAGCCAACAACTGTTCTACTGTCTTTCCTGAACCCCTTTCTCTTCCACCAGATGGTCTAAAAGGTGCCTTTCATGTAGTTACATTTATCCATGTAGTTGTTTCTTATATTCTTGACAACTATAGCTTATGTTTTTGTGTTTCCTTTCTTTGATTTCTTAGATCAATCAGACACTGGAACCAGTAGCCACCGTTTGGCTGTTGCTTTTGGTGCAAGCTTCAGTGCTGCCTTTTCCATCATAATTGTTATGGGGTTACTTTGGTGGCGATATAGACGCAATCAGCAAATTTTCTTTGATGTTAATGGTCAGTTTTTTTACTTGATCATTCACCATCTTCTGCTTCCTTCTGTACTCTATGCTTTGTTCTACTCCTGCCAGAGATGAAGATAGTGCAAAAACTTTCCAATTGTGTGCACATATGTTGTTGAACATGGTCTAGGACACTGCCTCCAACCACTGAGTAACACTGAAATCGTAGCCTAAATGTTTTTCTTATATTTAGCCAGTTAGTTACAGCTTTTTCAAGTGCTTGTAGTTCCATATTTTTGTTGTTAAATCTTATGTTGTGCTTGGATTAATAACTTATTCTGTCCTCATGTTCACTATTATGCATTTTTTAACAAACCCTATGAGTTGCTTGGCAGAACAATATGACCGAGAGGTATGCCTGGGCCATTTGAGAAGGTATACATTTAAGGAGCTCAGGGCTGCAACTGATCATTTCAATTCAAAGAATATTCTTGGAAGAGGTGGATTTGGTATAGTATACAAGGGATGCTTTAGTGATGGAACAGTGGTGGCTGTCAAGCGGTTGAAAGACTATAATATAGCTGGTGGCGAAATCCAATTTCAGACAGAAGTAGAGACAATAAGTTTAGCTGTCCATCGAAATCTGCTCAGGCTATCTGGGTTTTGCACCACTGAGAATGAAAGGCTTCTTGTATACCCCTACATGCCAAATGGAAGTGTAGCATCTCGATTAAGAGGTCAGTAATCATTTCTATCTTCAAAGTTCTAACCCACCAGTTTTGGGTATCTTTGCATCTGCCACAGCATTATCTTTACTATAATGCTTTGAACACCAGCACCATATTCCTCCTTCAGCAGTGATCATTCCACAGGACCACCAAAAAAAGCACCAAGCATGGTGTGGCAGAGGCATGTTGTTCATCATCTTGTCCCTAGACTTGAATTGCCACCATTTGCAATTCCACTTTCCCACTACCATTATTGTCTCAATAATATGATAGTAAATATAGAGTTGGCACCCACTTGTTGCAGCTTGTTTATGTTTTTCCTGACCGAGCTGCATGTCACGCATTGCATCGTGCACCTTGCCCTAGCCAAGACAGAGGGTATATTATAATCTAATCTAATCTAATCTAATCTAATCTCACATGCTCTCTTTTGATTTGATGCTTCCAAAAGCCTTTCAAGACTATCCATTTTGGGTTTGTTTTTTGAGGTCAGCACCACAGCCATAATAATTATGTTTTGGAATTACTTCGTACAGCATTTTCATCCCATTGCCACCAAGATTTCTGATTTACAGTCCCAAATGGTTAAATATGAAACATCAGCTAACTTCATTAGATTAGCAAATTGAAATTCTAATGCAGAGAGCTATTGTAATTGCTATGCTAGAAAATGCATTATTATCCAGTCTTCCGTGTCTACTTTCAGCTTTCTAATATATGTGCTCTTTGCTTTATAACCTATCATCTACACGTAACTAAATTCAAAAGATTTGTTTATTATCAGATCACATTCATGGTAGACCAGCTTTGGACTGGGTTAGGAGAAAGAAGATAGCTTTAGGTACAGCTAGGGGACTACTCTACTTGCATGAGCAGTGTGACCCCAAAATTATTCACCGGGATGTTAAAGCAGCCAACATATTGTTGGATGAAGATTTTGAAGCAGTTGTTGGCGATTTTGGGCTGGCAAAGCTTTTGGATCACAGGGATTCCCATGTGACCACAGCTGTGCGTGGCACTGTTGGCCACATTGCTCCAGAGTACTTGTCAACAGGTCAGTCGTCGGAGAAGACCGATGTTTTCGGGTTTGGTATATTGCTTCTTGAGCTTATTACAGGCCAGAAAGCGTTGGATTTTGGAAGGGCCGCTAACCAGAAAGGCGTTATGCTTGATTGGGTACCCTCTCTATCTCTCTCTGCTGTTTTGCATTTGGACACTAATAATCTTGCGAAAGAGTTTTCATCAAATTCCACCTACTTGTTTACTTTTTAGAATTCTTTTTTCTAAATTTGCTTCTGATGAACATAAATCCATTGGTAAAAGGCATGATCAACTTGATTTGTCAGACCTTAATAAGGGAATGTCAATATTGTAAAGTACTAAACAATCCTATCACTGCCATGCATCCTTTGGTAAAATATACTTACCCACAAATCTTCTTCATTGGGTTGTATATTTTCTCCTACTTTCAGGTGAAGAAACTCCATCAAGAAGGAAGGTTGAATCTATTAGTAGATAAAGATCTTAAGGGAAATTTCGACAGGTTTGAACTGGAAGAAATGGTTCAAGTTGCTCTTTTATGTACTCAATTCAATCCTTCCCATCGTCCGAAGATGTGTGAAGTATTGAAGATGTTAGAAGGTGATGGTTTAGCCGAGAAATGGGAGGCCTCGCAAAAGGTTGAGACTCCAAGATATAGATCCTTCGAAAACCATACTCAAAGATATTCAGATTTTATAGAAGAATCTTCACTTGTGGTAGAAGCAATGGAGCTTTCTGGCCCTCGGTAATGTAACACTTAACTCTTTCTTTACACGTCCTTTGTGTTATAAGATAGCAAACCTCTGAAATGAGGAATCTGCCATTGGTGTTGATAGTTGTTGAATGCATGTATTCATATGTAAAAAAAGGAAAATTCATGTATAAGCAACCATCTTGTTGTTTGAAAAAATGAGTTGAGTTGATTGGTCTCTGACAAATTTTGACAATGTGTTGAGTATATTTCAGAGATTTTTGTATGTATTTTGCTGTATCTCCCAAAATGGTTACGGCTCTTTTGATGGTTTGCTAATAGGAAGTATAGGATCTGATCACAATGCATGTATAATATATCTTGGTGTAAGACAAGGAGAGTGCCATAGATCCGAGAGCTAACAAAATATATTTATTGTTAAACTTCTTCCTTCGTTTCGTAGATTTTTTGTTTTTGCCTTTTCAATGTAATTTGAGTTAATAACCTTGCTTATTAACCAATTTTTCAATATTAGGAGGGTTACATTCGTAGTAACTAAATTTATAATGATGAAATTCGCACTAGATTACAAGATTGCTAATATGATAAACCATATCAGTTTCAGAATATTTCAGAATGTCATGTACAGCTTTTTTGGGCATGTGAGGTAGATGTTTCAAGATAATATGATTTGTTATACCAACACTCCAATGTTGAGCGCACGATGTGATTTTAGTAGTACTCTCTCTTAGTGGTTGCATGGTCGGTTAACCGGTCCATTAATCAGTCTATTAATATCGGTTTTTTAAAATTACAGTCCATTAATCAGTCCATTACCATCGGTTAATCAGTCAATCGGTTTCAGATTTTCGGATCGGTTACCCAATATTTTTCGGTTAACCACTATAATTATAAATATATTCATAAATAAAATTAAAATATTCAAAATACTTAAACATTAAAACTTTTTTACTATAATATAACATTATTGTTGTTAAAATAAAAATATTTGGTAGATATAAGCAAATTTGTTTTTAAACATTAATATTTAATACGTAAATATATTAATCGGTTTATAATTATTTTTAATTAGATAAATTATTATACTTACTAATAGTCAATTAAAAAAACTTAAAAACTTTAAAATAATTATTATAATAAAAAAAATACATTATCACTTTTAATTAGGATAAATTGTTATAAATTATTAAAAAATTAATAAATTAACTAAAATTTCGGTTTCGGTTCGGTTAACTAGTCACATGGGTCAAAAATCATTAACCGGTCCATTAATATCGGTTATTTCAAAACACTAACCATTAATCAGTCCATCGGTTCGGTTTCGGATTTTTTTTTCGGTTAACCGAGTCTATCGGTTTTTTTGCTCACCCCTACTCTCTCCGTCACTTTGAGTAAAATTCAAATTCTATTTATCTGTCACTTTTAGATTTCCAATACAATTTAATTTTTGCTTTTCAATTTAATTTTCATTTTCAATAAAAATTTACTAATTAAATTTATTTTTTTACATTAAATTATTCAATTTTTTTCTAAATTTAAGACCAATTAATATTTCTTAATTCTATTAAAAATAACAAAAGTGACAATTATAAAAAAATTGAGGGAGTAATAGTTAAAGAGGAGGTATTTATGAGATACAATTTTTTTTCTCTAATAATATAAAAAATTTTAGACATGGTGCGGTGAGCGTGGATCACTCCTCAGATTTCAGTGGACAATGGACCTTTTTCCCGATTTACCTATCCCTACCGGCGCTACCTTAAACGCACAAAATACTGCACTTCCTCAGCCCCAAACAAACAACCTTGGTCAGTTATCCCATAACCCACAGCCGGCCTCAACTGAGCAAATTTTCCCACTCCAGATACGACAACTCTTCCCCCAGTTGCAAGAGCAAACCCCGATAACACCATCAGCACCCGTGCCTGTGCCCATGATTCCGGGCATCACCCCTCAAGCCGCTCAAACTCTCTTAACTGCCTTATCCGCCATAGCGGCTCAGTCACCACGAACAATACCTCAAAACAACGCCCCAGCAATACTCCCAACCCAAACACCCATCCAAACACAACCCCCCGCCCAGAATATCCAACTTCCGCCTCCCTCGCCGAGCACATTAGCTCCGGGAGCAACCATCACAATGACAACGGAACAGTTTCAAAGAATGTTTGAGGAAAGAATGCAGAAATTCCAGAATCGGAATACTTTGCAATACCAGGGTAGCTTTCGGTCCCCTCTGTCTCGAGAGATCTTGACAACTCCATTCCCGCAGATCAGATTGCCAAATTTGCCAAAGTATAGCGGAAGCTCGGATCCTCGAGCTCACCTAGACGAATTCCATCACACCATGCTAGTCCATACGACGGAAGATGCTGCCTTGTGTAAGGTGTTCCCGCAAACTCTTACCGACTCTGCGCAGATCTGGTTTCGAAACCTCTCGGAAAACTCCATCCACAGTTTCGAACAGTTTAGCGATATGTTCATAGCTAAATTCGTAGCTGCAATAAGACCGGCCAAAGTTTCAGCCGACCTGACCATGGTTCATCAGGAGAAAGGAGAAGCACTTCGGGTTTACGTCGAAAGATTCAATGCAGTGGCCATGGACATCCAAAATTTGAACTTGGAAGTAGCTATTAATGCACTCATAAGGAATACAAGATGTCAGGACTTCAGCGATTCCTTAAGTAAAAAGCCACCGGGCGATTTCACCGAACTAATGTCCCGAGCTCATAAGTATATCCGCATGGATGAAGCTCGGCGTCTCCGTTACAGTTCGCAGGGCCGAGAATCGGACAGGGGTTTCCGTACAGGCCGGGAGAGAGGCAACAATAATCGGGATGACGGCAGAAATAGAACCTCCAGTAGCTCACACCGAGCTTTCCTTGTTTCGAAGTCTGCTCCCAGGGGCAAACAAGACGAGAGATTCACACCATTAAACACACCGAGGTCCCAGATTCTAGCATGGATGAAAGAAAATGAGAGATTTGATTGGCCGCGCCCAATGATCGAAGATCCGAATAGAGACCAGAGCCTTTATTGTTCCTTTCACAGGGACAAGGGCCACCTAACGAATGACTGCAGGCAGCTGAAGCGCGAGATTGATAATCTTGTCCGGAGAGGTAGGCTCGGTCAGTTTGTGAAAGGAGATGAAAGAAGTACGAGGAAGAGGTCGCCTTCTCCGCGCGGCGCGAGCAATGGGGCAGGTTCTAGTAAAAAAGCCCCAGCTGGAGTCATTCATGTCATAGCAGGGGGAAAACATTATGATGTTTTTGAACAGTCAAGGAAGAGGAAAGCCAAAGAGGTGTTCTCCATGGGTGTGGGACTGGCTGAGAAGAGTTATGAGGTAAAATTTTCCGCAGAAGATGAAAATCATGTTCGGGGTCCCCATACTGACTCGTTAGTTGTTGAGGCTTTAATACAAGACTTCTTGGTCCAGAGGATTTTGGTCGATACGGGAAGCGCGGTAAATCTCATCTCTTTACGGGCATTTAAGGCGCTGGGCATGTCCACCAACAAGTTAGAAGCCGTGTCTGCTCCACTCATTGGCATATCTGGGCGTCCGATCAAAGTAGACGGATCTGTGGTGTTGAACTTGCAGCTCGGGGATGAAGACAGTGTTTGCAACTGCAAGGCCTGTTTCATGGTAGTTGACATACCGATGGCATACAATGTGATCATCGGCCGACCTCTTCTCATCGGTGTGGATGCATATATTTCCATGAGAAAGCTGCTCGTAAAGATACCCGTACAGGGAGGGGTGGCCGTGCTAAGGGGTAATCAGAAAGCAGCCCGGGAAACCTATGTCACTATGTTAAAGGAGGCCGATCAAGCTCTACCTTTGGACCCACTAGACATCCCAACAACCAGGAACGCCGAGCCCGTAGACTCATTGCAGGATGTGGAGCTATCATCGGGAAGAGTCGTTAAGATCGCCGCTAGCAAAACGGGCAAGGAGAAGGAGGCTTTGGTAGCCGTTCTGTCGGAGTACGAAGACGTGTTCGCCTGGGAGCCCTCGGACATCAAGGGCGTATCCTCTGAGGTAATATGCCACACTCTCAATGTGCAGCCAAACTGTAAGCCAGTCAAGCAAAAGAAGAGGAATCATGCTCCTGATCGACAATTAGCAATGTCCGAAGAAGTTGACATCCTGATGAAAAACGGCTTTATCAGAGAGGTGCTGTATCCGGACTGGTTATCGAATGTGGTGTTGGTAAAAAAGGCGAGCGGGAAATGGAGGATGTGCGTGGATTTTACTGACCTGAACAAGGCGTGTCCTAAGGATTGCTATCCGTTGCCTAATATCGATCTCCTGGTCGACTCTACCTCGGGCTTTGATGAATATGCCTTTTTGGATGCCTCGGCAGGATATCATCAAATACCTATGAACAAGAATGATGAAGAAAAAACAGTATTTGTGACCCATCGAGCTACTTACTGCTATCGAGTCATGCCATTTGGGCTAAAGAAAGCAGGGGCCACCTACCAGAGACTTATGAACAAGATGTTCGACGATCAGTTGGGGAGAAACATTGAGGTCTACGTAGATGATATGATAGTCAAGAGTAAGACGGCGGCGAGCCTTCCAACCGAGCTATCGGAAACTTTTGGAGTTCTAAGGAAGTTTGGTTTAAAGTTGAACCCAGAGAAATGCGCCTTCGGTGTACAGTCTGGGAAGTTCCTGGGATATATGATTTCAAGAAGGGGCATAGAGGCAAACCCAACAAAAATCCGAGCTATACTGGAAATGAAGTCGCCAACATCGATAAAGGAAGTTCAACAGCTCAATGGGAGAATAACAGCACTCGGAAGGTTCATTTCTTGTTCGGCGAAGAGATGTCTACCTTTTTACAGCACTCTGAAGAAAGTAAAGAGTTTCGAGTGGACTTCGGATTATCAGAAGGCGTTTGAGGAACTGAAGCATTTTCTTACTACCCCACCTCTATTAAGTCGGCCAAGACCAGGAGAAACTTTATACATGTACCTCGCAGTTTCAGCGGGAGCTTTGGGCTCGGTTTTGATAAGGGAAGAAGGTAGTCAGCAGTTTTCCATCTATTACACTAGCAAGGTCTTGAGAGGTGCCGAGTTGCGATACCACATACTTGAGCAGCTTGCCTTAGCCCTGGTAACATCCGTCATCAAGCTCTGACCTTATTTTCAGGCGCACACTGTTGTTGTACGAACTAATTCGAACCTCAGAAAAGTGCTACAGAAACCAGAAGCATCCGGGAGAGTCACAGAATGGGCGGCCCGATTGGGAGAATTTGATGTACGATATGAAGCCCGTCCGTCGATGAAGGGCCAGATCCTTGCTGATTTTGTTGCCGAACTACATTCAAGTGTCCCGGAGCCACATCCGTGTTCATGGAAGTTGTTTGTGGACGGAGCATCTTCATCTGTAGGTGCGGGAGCCGGGGTCATATTGATTGGGCCAGGGAAAGTGGTAATTCGTGGAATGGCCCACATAGCATTCCAGGCGACCAATAATGCGGCAGAATACGAAGCTTTCAGTTTCGGGCTACAGCTAGCCACAGAGGTAAGACCAGACTCCCTGATTATTTACTCTGACTCACAGCTTGTTGTTAGCCAGATGCTCGGGAAGTTCGAAGCAAAGGATCACATGATGGTCAGATATAAGGAGTTGATTTCTGCGCTCCTCTCCCAATTGGAAAAAAAAGGATGTACGTGGTCGATCGAGCAGGTTCCCCGAGCTGAAAATGAGGAAGCAGATGCCCTAGCCAAGCAGGCATGCCTTCGGGACCAGTCATTTGACTCATGCATCATCTGGTCCATAATAACAGCTCCGACCTATGAAACATACAAGGTGCACATGCAGGAACCGATGGAGGGATGGCGACTCCCGATTTACCAGTATCTGAATAATGGAGATCTTCCCGAGGATCCGTTGCAAGCCCGGAAGATAGTCAGGAGGGCCAGCAGATATGCCATCATAGACGACCTACGTTATAGACGGTCTTTTTCAGCCCCGTGGACTAAGTGCTTGAATACAGAGGAAGGAGATTATGTATTGAGAGAAATCCACGAAGGAATTTGTGGAGCTCATGAGGGGGCACAGGCTATAGCTCGGAAAGCCATGTTACAAGGATATTACTGGCCAACTATGGAGAAAGATGCTAAGGAGCTCGTCAAAAGATGCGACAAGTGTCAGAGATTCGGTAATTTGAATCATCAGAAGCCTTCTTCTCAGGTGCCGATCCATAGCCCGTGGCCATTTGCCCAGTGGGGTCTTGACATAGTGGGGCCTTTTCCTATAGCAACTGGGCAACGGAAGTTTTTGGTGGTAGCAGTTGATCACTTTACGAAGTGGGTAGAAGCAGAACCCTTGGCCACTATCACGCCGGCAAACATAATTAAATTTATGCAGAAAGCTATCATTACAAGGTTCGGAATTCCGCACTCCATCATAACAGACAATGGGAAGCAATTTGACTGTGCAGCTTTCAGAAACTACTGTTCGGAGTTGAAAATTCAACTATGTTTCACATCAGTGTATCACCCGCAATCAAACGGTATGACAGAGGTAACTAACCGAACTATTATTGCAGGGATAAAGAAAAGGCTGGATACAGCAAAAGGACTCTGGGCTGACGAAATCTATAACGTTCTCTGGGCTTACCGAACATCTCCAAGATCGGCGACAGGGGAAACACCGTTTTCCCTCACATATGGAACCGAAGCAGTCATTCCCTGTGAGATTGGTATGCCGAGCTTGAGAACGTCTAGCTTGGATCAGGATCAAAATGACAATAATTTGCTCTGTCATCTCGACAAAGTGGAAGAACGAAGAGAGCTCGCCCAAATGCGGTCAGCAGTATATAAACAGAGAATGTCATCTTATCATGACCGGAATGTCAAGCCCAGGACTTTCCGGATTGGACAGCTCGTCCTTAGAAAAGTAGTCGCCGCACAAACTTCGGCAGGAGTGGGAAAGCTAAATCCCAACTGGGAAGGCCCGTATATAATTCATGAGGTGCGCGGAGGAGCATACAAATTGAAGGACTCGGCTGGGAAGATTCTCCCTCGCTCATGGAACATTTCCAATTTGAAGGCATATTTCCAGTAATTGAACACTTGCAGTTCGGCTATTTCAGATTTTATGCACTTGGTTGCTGCGCCATTAAGTATAATTTTTAATTGTATGATCGGCTATACACGCTCACTCGGCCGCTGTGCCATAGAGCTTTATTTTACATATGTTATATTGCTTAGTTCGGCTATATCGCCATAAATGCTATTGTACTAAGCAAACACATAAATAAAAGAGGTATATTCATGCATATTTCTTTCTTGCTTTGAACATGAGTTCGGCTCTCATTCGGCAAATACGTCACTCGGGCACACAGTTCTGTTTCGATTAACATCAATTTAAATACAATCTTGTATACATAATGCGTATCTTTTTAATCAGCTCGGTTGATCACATAATGAAGTGATAAAATAACACAAGCACAAAAACAATTACGACAAAAATTTGATTTGCATTAATAATTGAAAATACATGGCCGATCAGTCATCGGGGTACACCTCGTCCAGCCAAGCCCAATCCATGTCAGGGTATCGCCCTTTGACAGCATCGGAGAGCTTTTGGCTGAACGCAATACATTTGTCTACTGCTAAGTCTAAGGACTTGTATTCAAGTTCGGCAAACTTTTCTTCTACAACTTCTTTGTCCTTTTTAGCAGCTTCAAGTTCGGAGTAAACCCCGGCAAGTTCGATCTCAATCTCGTCTCTCTTTTGTTCGGCAGCGGCAAGCTTTTCCTTCAGTTCGGAGTTCTGCTTATCGGCTTCGGTTATCTTGCCCTCGGCATCAAGAGCTCTTTTCTCGGCATCTTTGAGTTTGCCTTCGGCAGCACTTGCTCGGAGACGCTGCCCAGCCACGTTACCGGCCTCCCGATGATAGGCCATAAGTAACCGGTTCATTTTTACCATGACCGCCCCGGCCAAAATAGAACTCTGTGAACAAAAGTATCTAATAAATAAGAGAACCGAGGTACTCATAAACTGAGTTGGTATTATTAGTACATACCTGAACTTGGTGCCTCTTTATGATTTCACCGAGCTCCTCCACCTTCAGGCGAACAAGAGGTGAAACTCTATCGGGGATGCAAGCCAGCTGATGAATGAAGTCACAGAAGGCCGGGTTTTTCTCGGAATAGCCCTGCCCCTCCTGCTGCCACATTTCGCACATTTCATCTGCAAGGGCCCTCATATTCTTTCTTTGGGGGTTTGGACCCGAGGACCCTGCGCCGCCTTCATCAGGAGATATTGGCCCAGGAGGGGTCTGCACTGTCGGTAGAGCCACCACGGCCTCAGCAGAATGAACGGGAGTCAGCTGAGTTTCAGAAACTGTTTGGGCCGAGCTGTGATCCAACACTTGCTCCGGATCCCCTTGTGCCATAGGTCCAGCCGGTGTCCCTTGTTCCGCCTCGCCCGCGGTGGATCCCACTGTTTTCTTTCGCCTCTTAGCATTCATCATCTCGGCCATGCTCGGTTTCTCAGTTCGCTTCATCTCTGCAAAAAACCGAACAATGAGCAAATATTAGAACAGAAGTACTGATAATAAAATATACCTTTTCTTCTTGACCGAGGTCTTTCTGACCGGGCTAAGCCGGTCATTAGTTGTTCTTTTATGTCTATCTTCTGGGCAGTCAACGCTCTCCATCGAGCTAATGTTTGCTCCTCCTCATCAGAAAGAAACAAAGGGTTATCGTTCTTGTTCACAAACCGACCCCATGTGGTCAGGAAGGGGAAGTTCGAATCACTCTCGACAATGAAGAATCGGTTTTTCCAATTCTTAAGCGACTCGGGGTTCCCAGAGAAAACTCCATACCCAGCTCGGGCTTGAACATAGTTGTGGTCCTCGGTCGATATTCTTAGGCCAACCACATGAGTTGCTTGAAATAGACGAAGAGTGAGGGGGATGTCATGCTCGGCACACCACATCTGTAGGGCAGATATTGTTCGCCAGGCATTGGGATGGATCTGCCCCATGGTTAAGCCATAGTGGTTCATCAACGCCACTTCGAAGGCAGTTGGCGGAAGGCTCATTCCAGCTTCGAAGTCCGCCTCATACACCACGATGGTTTTCTTTCCACTATACTGAGCAGGAGCTCGCACATGGGACCCAGGTGCTCGGATATTATAGTTCTCAGGAATCCCAAATTTGACACGCAGCTCCAGCATCTCGTTTGCTTTTATGGCTGAACCGATGCTCCCCACTCGAGGATTTCTCCTTGGTGATTTCTTTTTGACCGAAATAGGCTGGCTAGAGCTGGGACCCTCGAAGATGTCCTCGGTAGCAAGACCTCTCTCCACTTCCCCCCTCTCGGTGGAACTCTCTGAGGCACTCATTGTGGGAAACAGTAAAAAGATAAGTAAAACACTAACCTGCGATCTTGTTGAGGAGGCTAAGAGATCAAACTGGAAGAGCAGATGAAGAACAAAGGAAGAACAAGTGAAGTGTAAATCGCACAAATCTTCAAAAAAGAGAGGAAAGTAAAAAGATGAAATACTCCAAAGGAACGAAAATGAGAAGAGGGGGAAGAAGCAGGTATTTATAGGAGTCTTATCTCGTTTAGGTAGAGACAGGTGTTAGAATTTGATTGGAGACAAGGACAACGGTTATGTCTCGCGTGATAACCGAAGAGGCGCCATTATTGCAGGGTCTGACACAGCAGCTGGATCACGATGAACGAAGCGTCTATTCTTACCTTTTGAGGAGTCACGCGCAAGGCAGACCTGGAAACCCGACAGTTATGGCTCACGCGCGTCCTTTCACAATTCAATGACATGAATGTCATTTTCTTTGGGGGGGGACTTATGATAACCGGGCTCATTGAACTAGAGTTCGGTATTTCTCTCCCTGCTGAGGTGGCAAACCGAGCAGGCATTTTATGAACTCACATTGGCTAGACACCCAAGGACAGTCACAATGATTATTAAACGAGTGTACAGTTCGGTTATCTTGGACAGTTCGGTGATCGTATATGGAAAGTCATTGACTCCGGATATTTCCTATATAGTGCCCTGATTCTGGGATATCAAAGAAGGAAGGTGCTAGGAATCATTCATGAACCAGTTACAGATAAGGAAACAGCTAGCAATTAGGAAATCAACACGATTTCCTCTTAATTAGGAGATATCTTCCTATTCAGAAGGAGAGGGAGGACTCTATAAAAAGAAAGATCACAGGTACAGGAACTCTCTCTAGACTCTATTGAAATAACCTAACTTTCTCTAAGTCACTAACTTGATCGTCGGAGCTTCCACTATCGGAAATCGACGGTGTTATTAAGTTCTTTTCAGGTAACTTGCCGGAGGAGAGTTTCTGAAGAGTTAGGCTGTTATCAAGACATTTTATAGAAGGAAATGGGAACGATGTTGGAATTGAAATCGGCTTTTAATACTGGACAAAAAATTAAAGTTTTTTTTTTTTTAATCTAAAAACACTTTAAAATACAGTTTGAAACTAATCAAAGATCTGTTCATTAACAATTGGTCAATTGTTAAATTTGATCATTTAACTGCAATTATTTTACATATACAATTATTTTATCCATATTTTATTCTTCAAGTCTAGTTCATTAATATCAATTTTTTAAAATTAATATTCAAGTTCAATAAATTAATACACATGCAATTACACTATAAAGTATAGCATAAAAAAAATCATTTATAAAATTAAAACTTGATATTTAAAAGTTTTAAACATAAAAGTTAAATTATAAATAAAAATATAAGTCAAAAAATACATAAACAGTCTAATTTATTATCTATCAATAATAAATTTAAAATTAGAGCCAAAAATATGATATAGGATAAAATGGTAATTTTAATTAAAATGTAAAAGTTATCTCTATGGATTATATATATAGTTCAATTTACTGTTAATCACTAATTAACCAAACATTAAATCAAAGTCTATTAAACATAATTTTTAAAAATTAAAATTTATATCGATTTTAATTTATTTTATTGGACGAATTTGAACGGAATTTTTGGAGTGAGCTAAATTTGATAGCTCTGATTAAAATGCTTAAAATCACAAAATGGGCTTTTGTTTAGTAAAAAAATGATTATTCAGAACCTGTTTGAAGCGGTCCAATTGTCCCTAAATGGGAATAATTTCAATCTGAAACATTGTTTTTGCCTGTATCAACTAAAAGTATTTTTTTAATATAAAGAAAAAGAGCGTGAATTCGAATTCAAAATTTTCTAATATATTTAAAATAAAAATAAAATTTACTGGTAGAATGTTGGATTGAAATTGAATGTAGTAGCAAAAAGTTATTACATTCATTTATATACCTTTACCTTTGTACAATAATTAATTAATTAATTATGATGAGATTTTGTATGAATCTGAATAGATTTCCAGCATGGCTGCTTGGGGGGATATGATTCACTTTTATCTACAAAATCAGATTAAATTTTAAGCAAAAGTTAGTAATAATAAATGAACTAAAATGCTATGATTAGCTTAGCTAAATGAAGTTCAAATAAGCTAAGAATTAAACTATTTGAGACTAATAAAATCGAAATTTAACTTTTATGCTTATATTTGCTAATTTCATCTTAAAAATAATTATGAAATGCTAATCAAACTATATATATATAAGTATAAAATGGAATAAATTTAAATTGGATGATAAAATTAGATTCTATATAATTTAGAAGCAAAATAGTTTTGAGTTTCGGTCATAGACAAAAGACTCGCAGTCATTAAATTATTGACTTTCTGAAGGGGCCGAGATCACGTGCACCAAAGTACCCTGCGTGCACTTCCACCGTTACATAACGGTGACAGACTTTTATATATATATATATATTTTTTTTATGTCGGTGAGGAAATGACACGCGTCCTGCATGTGTCGGCGGTGGGTTATCTGAGGTTAGTGTCGTAGTCTGTATAAAAAGTTGCCGTTACTTAACAGGCTATTTACTTGTAATTAAAATTTAAAAATGCATATAAGCTCAAATGCAATGACCAAACTGCACCTGAATTGATGTAATTAATTTATATATTGCTATGTATATTAATTTTTTTGTTTTTAGATCAATATTTATTTCCATTTTTCAATTGTTCATTTTCAGATCATTGTATATCAAAAGGATTTAAATTCTTTTTCATATGTCTATCCATTTACACATTATGAAATAACTAAATAATAAAAATTACATGTTGGTTAATGTTGGAATGTCGAATTATTTTCATAATTAATCAATATTTAAATCTCATTCTGCAGCGCTCTAACTATATATTATAAAAAAATTATTGAAAATTGAAAAATTCAAATAAATAATTAAATTTAAACAATCTTTTTTAGGTTTATGTATATTTCAAATTCTAATATATTCATTAACGTAGCAAAGCTTCAATATGAAAGTAAGAAATATAGTAGGGTTGTTTTGTTTTTTTTTTTAACAACAAAATTAGGGATAAAGATAATTCTCAAAAAATGATAAAAAAAATAGTTAAATTTCTAAATATATTTAATTAAAAAGTTAATAATATGAATAAAGTTTAAGTTATTGACAACTATTAGAATTTTTATCTGATAATGAGTTATCGTTTAAAAATATAAAAAATCTCAATTTTAATTTTCTCTATCGATATTAATAGTTATAATTAAAGTATATGCTCTTTGTACAGATTATTCTTGATATATAATTTTGAAAACTATGGCATTAGGGTCATTAGAACATTATAAGGTTATAAATAAAAGTTTGTTTTTATTTGAGAGTTGAGCAAATATTCTTCTAAATCAGTCGTAATGGTGTTTTTTTTTTTTAATTTTAAATTATAAATAAAAAATCGTTACTCTATCAAAAAAAAATTGAGAAAATAATAAAAATATTCTCAAAATTAAATAAAAAGAAAAAAATAAAAATCAAAGTTTCAAAATTCTATGGACTTTCTAGTAAATTACAAATGCAAGAGTTCCCTCTCTTCCAAAATTCTACTCTGTTGTTTTTTTTTTTTTTTTTTTTTTTGTTCTGTCCATATCCGAATCCAAACATAGATTTTCAGTAGAAATTAGGAACTCTTCTTCACAAAATTTTAATCTCTCTAGCTGTTATCTCTCCTCTTTCATCGAAACTAACGAGTCCGTTCTTCTTCGTGATCTCCGTACACAAATCCAAATATTCAACGCTCTTCTTCTTCTATTACTGTTCACATTTTTCTCGCTCTCAATCACTTTCTTTCTCCGCTTTTTTTTTTCTTCGCCAAACACATGCTTTCTCTGCTTTTTCTGTTGAGTTATGGATTCTAAGAAACTTGCATTGCCTGGCCAGGTTCTTTCGCCTACAAGTAAACTGATTTCTGGGTTTGTTGTGTGGGTTTGTGCTTCTCTTATTTTACTCTCTGTGTTTCTTCTTGGTAATTCCTTGAGTGGTCGTGTAATTTCCAGTAGTTTTAGTGTTAATTCTTCTTTTGTCTCATGGCCCTTTTCGTTTTCTAGTTCTCATTTCCCATTTTCTGCTAGTAATGTTACCATAGAAGAGGATAGATTAGAGAAACCCAATATGGGGAATTTTGCTGAGAATGCTAAAAATGGAAGTATCAGTGTTGAAGAAGGCATAGAGAAAACCCATGAATTAGATGGTGGAATTTTGAATTCAAGTGTTTCAGAGAGGACCAATTTGGGCAATTTTTCTGATTTGGTAAACAATAAAAGCATGTCTAGTGAAGGACTTGTAATTAAGAATGCAAATAGAAGCAGTGAAGGGAAATCTGTGGGGCATTCAGGTGAATTTAACAGTACAATTAGCAATTTGTTGTACAATGGAGAAGTTAGCAGATCTTCTGGTGTAGAAGAAAATCAAAATTCAAGTTTGGAGAGTTGTGATATATTCGATGGTAGGTGGGTGAGAGACGATTCAAAGCCATATTATCCTGCAGGATCTTGTCCTTATGTTGATAGAGATTTTGACTGTCACGTTAATGGGAGGCCTGATGATGGATATGTTATGTGGAAATGGCAGCCAAATCGGTGTAATATCCCAAGGTATGTTCTACTTTCATGCTTTTATTATTGTGTCTTCCTTTCTTTTTATAATCAAAGAAAAAAGTATTATTTGATTTTGACTTGTACGTTATGGAAAAGAAAAAGTTGTTTATGATCTTGTGAAATCAAAAACTGTTCCTTTCATAATTATTATAAGTTGTCTAATTATGATAGCAATTAGTTGGAAATGGCGTATGATCTTATTAGAGCATGGACCTATTCTTTAGGGTGTGAAGTTTATCTTAAGAGTTTGCAGGTCAACTTTTTATTGTTTTTTTAATTGTTTGCACTGTTATTGCCTACAATTTGGGCATGATTGCAGTCATACTTTAATCAATTAAGATAATATGCACTTTAACACTTAAGTTGACTTATAAGACCAGTTTTTGTTGTATGATAATTTATAGGGTTTTCAAATAAGCTGTACTGATCTTGTATTGGGGCTATGACTTCCTGAATTTGAAAGTTGTTGAAACCTTATGGAATAAAAAAAGGATTTGTACAGTGTTGTGGTCAACTTTTGAAGTTCAGCCATTAAGTTTGATCGTGTTTTCAATTTTTTAATTGATTACTGGTGTTATCCAGTTTGAATGCAACTGATTTTCTAGAGAGGTTAAGAGGACAGAAGCTGGTTTTTGTTGGGGATTCACTGAACCGGAACATGTGGGAGTCACTGGTGTGCATCCTCCGACATAGCGTCAAAGACAAGAAAAAAGTCTATGAGATCTCCGGCAAAAGTGAATTCAAAAAGAAGGGTGTCTATGCATTTAGATTTGAGGCAAGTTGTCACATTTCCCCGTTTTCTTCAGCAAAAATATGTTTATTCAATGTTGTATTTATGAACCCGTAATTTGTGTTTGTAGGACTATAACTGTACCGTGGATTTTGTTGGTTCTCCATTTCTTGTTAGAGAATCATCCTTCACTAGTAAAAATGGAACACTTGAGACCTTGAGATTGGATCTAATGGATCAAACAACAAAAACGTACCAAGATGCTGATATCATAATTTTCAATACAGGTCATTGGTGGACCCATGAGAAAACTTCTAGGGGGTGAGTCCCTTTGTTTTATTTTCATTTTTTATTATTTTCTATTGTTTAAATTTTGTGTGGATCAATCGTTCTTCAATTTCATGGCAAAATTTCAAAGTTAGGCTCTTTATAACAGAAGTTTCAGTGTTACCAAGAAATTAAGTTATTCTTGTGCTTTTTGCATCTTATATTTTCACAGAGAGGACTATTATCAAGAAGGTAATCATGTTTACCCCAGATTGAAGGTCTTGGAAGCGTATAAGAGAGCACTTATGACTTGGGCTAGATGGGTTGACAAGAACATAGATTGCAATCGTACGCAAGTTTTCTTCAGAGGATATTCAGTCACGCATTTCAGGTGACAAATCTGATCTCTCTGTGTTTTCTTCTAATTGTGTCTAGTACCTTGTATGTTATCTTTTTCCACTTTGCTCTATTTATTGTTGTTTGAGGTCAGAAAAATACTGAGGTTTCTAGTTAAAACTTGATAGTCATTGTACATAGTCTATGCATGTAGACATGCATGTATGAAGTCGATGATTGATTGATCTGCTCTAAAGACATAGGAAATCTAACTGAACTACATAAATGGTCCGATTCCTTTGACGGCTATAGTTTTCATGTCATTTGATTATACTTGCTTATCTGCGATTTTAATGTCAGTTGGGAAGCTGATGGGTATGCTTATATCATATAGAATTTGTGTAATGGTTCTGAGTCCAAAAAATACAAATATTGGTTTTCTGGCAGTGATTATGAAGAATGATCTACTTGTATCTGAATTACTTGATCGCTGAACTTATATTCAAATGAACTAGATTTCCTAGTTGTATCATTCGAAATTTTTGTCTGATACATTTGATGTGGTTGCAGAGGAGGCCAATGGAACTCAGGAGGGCAGTGTCACAAAGAAACCGAACCAATATTCATTGAAAAGTACTTGGGGAAGTACCCATCGAAAATGAGAGCTTTTGAGCATGTTTTTAAAGAAATGAAAAGTCCAATTGTGTATCTTAACATAAGTAGGTTGACAGATTACAGAAAAGACGGGCACCCTTCTATTTACAGAAAGCAATACAAAACATCAGAAGAACAAATTGCTGCGGAGCGATCTCAAGATTGCAGCCATTGGTGCTTACCTGGAGTCCCTGATTCTTGGAACGAATTATTATATGCTTCCCTCTTGAAACTCGGGAGGGGATCATGGAGAACCTGAATACTGTTTTTGTGCAGAATCCTTGTATCTCAATTATAATTTGTTATTCAACTTCGGTTGATCATGTTTATAATTGCCTGGAGAATACAAGCTAAGTATTGGCGTTTTTTCATGTAGTTTCCCAGGGAAAGATGCAATTGCGTCAAATTTTCGCGGGAAATTTAATAGATTTATTCTACCATGTACATTTTAGCAATCAATCAACAAAGATTTTTTTTCTCTCTCACATTTACTTGCAGTTTAATGAAAAATTGCAGACTACTGTTGTGATTCAATTTTCATTTTCTTCGAAGTCAAAAGTATGCTCATGTAAAGTCGTCAAAAGTCCCATTATTAAGCATTGAAAGATCATAGAATCTGACAAATGGAGCTGCAGATCATCAAATTGATCTATGTGCTGTGGAAACTGCAGATACAGCATATCGTCAAGTACATACACATACTTTAAAAACTGAGTTTGTCTTTCATGTTCAAATCAAATTTGAAATTGAATCGGTTTGGCATACATGTGTGAATGATAAGCATAAACAGGCACGCACACACACACGAAAGATGATAAAATTATTAAAAGAAGAAAAGAAAAAAGAAACTGAACTAAATCAAAAGCTGAGACTGATGTTCTGATAAGAACAAGGCCATTTATTAATATATTCGTAAGCAAGAAAAAAAGAGTTGCGGTAGTAACAAAAGAAATGAGCAAAAACTAAGCCATATGAGACTCATAGAAGAGCCTGTTGCCGTTCTGTGACTTGCCGGTCTGCCTGCCATTAGCCATAAACACTGCTTTTCCTTTTACTGCTGCTGCTGCTGTTGCTGCTGATAATGATGATTAAGAGCCATGTTTAGCATAGGCAATGGCTAATGAGCAAAAGCAAACATTTTGAAATTTTGGAGAAGGGAAAAAAAAGAATCTTCCCTTGCTCCAAGCCCCTATATGCTTTTAAAGAAAACCCATGGATAGATTCTTGATAAAAAGAAGAACATACCTATCAGATTCAAGAAACTGATAGCTTGATTTTCAGGTATCCAATGGGATTCTTATCAAAGCTAGTGGGGAGGTTTACTCCATTGCTATAGGCCTTAAATAGCTGGTGGGATATGGAGAACTGGTGATTATTAAATAAGATATTATTCAAAATAACTTTTTTTCCCCTTTTCAATTATCTTAAAGGACCCTACTTTCCTATAAAATTTCACCAATATAATTATAAACCCATACAAGAAAACTAATCATGGTATAATTGCAGATTATGTGAATGAAAGATTTAAGTCTAAGGATTTATAATTATTATAGAACTATTTTTAGAATATCTCAAGTCATTTCAAAGTAAATGATAAATTCGCAATTATTAGTCCGGTTTTGATTTAGATCCACACAGATTTTACAAAATTAAGTAAAAAAACTATTATTTATGCAAGGATTTATATTGCTTATGCTATAGGGTTGTCAAGGCATTAACCAGTTGTCTTCGGAGAGACAAGTTTAGCAAGCTCACCTTAATAATGGTTAATAACGATTCATGTTACCTTTCACAAGGACTGTGTAAGACCGAATCGAAACCGAATGAATTTTAGTCCATTTGATTCGATTTTTTCGGTTTTTGGTTCGTTCGGTTCTAAACCAAAATGAAATTTCGAGTATTTCAGTTCGGTTCTTATGATTGTAAAACCGAAAAAACTGACCCGACCCGACCCGACCGAAATTTGTTAAGCTCACTATTTTTCTTTTATATATATATATATATATATATATATATATATAAAAAATCTAAACTTAAATATACACTATAATTATATTTATTTACATGTATATTTTTTAAATTAAAGTATATTGAATGTATTATTAATAAAAATTTATGTTGTATTTATTTTTAATATATATTTTTTTAGTATAATTTTACTTAGTATTTATTAGAAAACTAATATAAAAAATTTATGTATGTTTTTTCCTTTTAGTTATTTTAAATGGTTTTATTTTTTTTAAATATAAGTTAATTTAATTTATGAATTCATATAAATTAAAAATCTAAAAAAAAAGCTTATATTTATGAAGAATCAATCGGACTGCGATTCGATTCTAAAAATTTTTCAAGTTCGATTTTCAGTTTATTCGATTCGATCCAAAATCGAACCGAACCGGCCATTTGCACAACCCTAGCTTTCACTGAGATGTATTGAAAGTTTTTAGCAAATATTGGAAAAGGATATTAATATCAATAATATATATATATATTTATTTGGTGGACGACTTTTGAAAATTGGAGGTTTTCCTACTTTTTGGATCAGTGGATCCACTAATGTTAATGCTCGTATCCAACTTTTTCCTTCTACAGATCCTACTAATTGCCACTAATCCCAAACTTTGGAGCTATCAAAGCTAACTTTGGCTTTTGCTAGCCATAGATAAGCCTTTTTCCTTTTCCTTTTCCTTAATAGCGAAGAATTTCATAAATCATAAGAATAAATCCTTTGAGAGAAGGTATTATTCTACTGAAATAGATGGGCCTAAATCACTTAATGGAACCTATCATTAATGTTGAATTAGAACCCTAAACTATTATTAACATTTTAATTAAACCTTACTTTATTGGCCTAAATCAATCACTCAATGGAATGAGCCAAGCCGAATAAAGGCAAGAGGTTTCATATCCCTATCACTAATTCGGTTTTTCCATCACAATCTCATTGGGATTTTTCACGCTATTTCTTCCCATTGTCGACAAAACAAGAAGTGAATCGTGTCATTTTCTGTATGGTTATATGTGACTTCAAGTGGAAAAGTGGTAGTCATAATTTTGAACTTCCAATAGGCTCCCATGCCTATTGATAATCGATAATCGAAGGGTTTATCTCTCAGTTCGATTTAGCCCAACTATCCAACAAATTTGAAATGGTATAATCATCATAAGCATTATATAATTAATGAATGAATAATTACAATTGTTATCGAATATTTACTAGGGGTGAGCATGGTCGGTTAACCAGTTTATGAGTCCCAGTCCATTAATATCGATTTTTTAAAATTCCAGTCCATTAACCAGTCCATTACTATCGGTTAACCAGTCAATCGGTTTCGAATTTTCGGATCGGTTACCCAATATTTTTCGGTTAACCACTATAATTATAAATATATTCATAAATAAAATTAAAATGTTAAAGATACTTAAAAATTAAAATTTTTTCACTATAATATAACATTATTGTTATTAAAATAAAAATATTTGGTAGATATAAGCAAATTTGTTTTTAAAAATTAATATTTAATAAGTAAATATATTAACTGGTCCATAATCACTTTTAATTAGATAAATTATTATACTTACTAATAACCAATTAAAAAAACTTAAAAACTTTAAAATAATTAGTATAATGAAAAAAAGGTACATAATCACTTTTAATTAAGATAAATTGTTATTAATTATTAAAAAATTAATAAATTAACTAAAAGTTCGGTTTCGGTTCGGTTAACCAGTCACATGAGTCAAAAACCATTAACCAGTCCATTAATATCGGTTTTTTCAAAACACTAACCATTAACCAGTCCATTATAATCGGTTAACCAGTCCATCGGTTCGGTATCGAATTTTTTTTTCGGTTAATCAAGTCTATCGATTTTTTTGCTCACCCCTAATATTTACTGAAGATAGAAAGATAATCAAATATATTTTTAAATTATACTGATTTGACCGTTAAATTGTGACTACTGAAAATTTACTAAATATTTTATATTTTTAGTTACCTATAAAAATTCGACAGAGCAACATGTTATCACCGATAAAAGAAATATTTAAAATTGCACCATAGTTTGTTTTCTTTTAATAACAAAAGGCAGTGATTTCCCCATCAGAAATGCACTGTCCACTCATACTCTTTATTTTTGATGGCTTTTCCTTTAATGCAAGCAAACAAATTAGTACAACTTTTATTTAAAAGTTTGTTTAAAGAATCTCACTTAATTACCCCATTTCATCATTCATAATAATCTTTTTTCTTGATAGTGAAAGATTGCGTACGTATCCATTGGAGTAATTTCTGTATTTCTGGAGATAGTATCATAGTACGTATGTACGTATATTCGAAAAAACACCTTATTTCCATTATTTTCTATTTATTATGACAGACTGCGTATGTGTCCATTGGATTAAAGCGTTGTTGATGTGAATTGCAATTTTTTTTTCGATGAGTTTGTCTGCGCAGGCCTTAATTATTTTGATTAATTACTTAATAACTTATTATTATTATTATTATTATTGGTTAGATTAACTTTTATGAGGTACAGAGTAGAGAATAGTAATTAATATTGGTTCAATTTCCAAATGATAATGACACTTTCTCTCACTTTTTATTGATCACTTGAAAACATTTGATAATTACTCCATTAACGTTAATTTTAGTAACAGAGTTTGGTGAATCACTTAGCCATCATTGAAACTCATAATTTGTCTTCAAGGATAAACCAACTCATTATCAACAAACAGGATTTCTACAGCTAAGCATAAATGGAGGCCACTTTAATTAATCATATATATTTTTTTCTATAAGGAAGAATTAATTCAATCGGAAGCTATAGCGTACATGGGTATGTATGCATACATATGTACTATCAGCTCAAATAAAAAATTAAAAAAATATATATTTTATACTAATATGACGATACGTAAATATGTACACAAAACGTAATAATACTGTTAATTCAAATGAATTTACTTTACAACATAAAATATGGATTTCAATTCTATTTTTTTAAAACTTTTTTCTTTCAAGGCATTGATTCTTCTCAATAACCTAATAGTATAATTTCTCTAAGCCTTTTTAGAACTAAGAGGATCAATCATTTGATATCAGCTAAGAAGCCGCAGATGCAAAGAGAGGCATTGTGGTTCATGGAGATTTGAAATCGGGTTAGATATTTCCAGAAATAGTTTTGCAATTTCGATGGAGAATGGATTTAGGTTTGAAGAGTGAAGGGATTTATTTTGAATTTGCTATTTTACCATCGCACACCATTTATTATAATTAATTGTGATTTTGTTTTTTTTTTTTTTCAATACAAGAGACTCAAACTTTTGTCCACATCAACTTTTTGGCCTAATAAGGTGGTTATTTGTTATGACTATTTAAATTTTGAGGGGACAAGTTCAAATTCATGAAAGTTTAAGTACGCATTTTATAATTTTTCCTAGCATCATGGGAGTTTTAGGTATTAAGCCATAAATAAATCCATAACAACAAAGCTACAAAAATACTTTTTTTTCTTTCTTTCTTTCTTTCTAAAAAAACTTTAAAAAATAAAAATAAAAATAAAAAGCTTTTTTTTGAAGATTGGGCTTCGTGACATTTTCCGGCCCATAAGGAATTGCAGTCATATGGTAATGCGATAAATTCGGCCTACTGATGGGCTTAGCTCTAATTCCGATGTTCGGAGTTAAAACATGAATATTTTCCACGTATCCAAAACCTAAAAAATTCTTCACTGTTCTGCTTAAAATTGGATTAGGGGTACGTAAAACCGAATCGCTGGTAATTTGGTTTGTTTGGTTATATATGTAAAGAACTCGGTTTATTCGATCAGTTTTGGTTTTCAATGTTGAAAAACTAAACAAATAAAACCAACTAAATTTATATACTTATGCACTTATACGTAATTTTTAAAATTACAATTATAAAATTACACACTTGTGTATAGTTAATTCATTAGTTTTTAATTATGGTTATAATATAAAGCTTACTTGATTATAAATATTTAATACTAAAATTTAATTGTTAATATATGCTATTTACAAGTGCATTTGATGCTTGACTTTGTTATAAATTGTATGTTTTTAAATTATAATAAAGTTTTAGTTGTTAATTGTATTGAATTTATTAGACGGTTAAAATTATGAGTTATATTATAATTTTGCATATTATCATACATAAATTAAAAATTCAAAATAAAAAGCTCATTAGCTGAAAATTAAAAAATAGAATCCACCCGATAGAAATAGCTTTGGTTTTGCCATGTATTAAAATTTCATCAATTCGTTTATTACCCAAGTAAAATTCACTCTGTTAGATTTTGGCAGTTTTCAAATCCAACTAACTAAACCCTTATCCCTAAATTGGATCGATTTCACTAGCTGAACTCTTTATATATATATATATATAAACAATTTTAGCGTACTGTTTATGCTCCTCTTGTATTTTATGTTGCCAACAATTTTATGTTCCATAGAAGTACTAGAAAGAAGAAATACTGCTTAGCTTAAGCTCATCTCGATTCACGTTAAGAATCACTCGATCTGAAAACTTATAGGCGAGAATTAAAAATAACATATACTAGTTAACATTTGATAGATTAACTAAGTATTAATCAATATGTTTAATGAGCTCGAGGAAAGGAATTTAAATGACGAATCAACGTATGTATTTCTTGAAACATTTATACAGAAACAACAATTACTAAAATTCATCAAATCTATGTAAGCGTTTTCATGCCAGTTGATTTGAGGGAAATAAATAGGCATTTTAATGCCAGTAGATTTGCAATGGAGAATTATAGGCATGAAGCTAATAAACAGATTACCAAATTTTGGAGGATGCACATGGATGAAACTCAGTCATCAGGATAGAACTGTCCAGAAAGATTTTCCATTACAGCAAATTGCATGTTCTCTGAAGGTTTCCAGTGACGCTTCCGTTGATTTATAAACCAATTATTGATTTGCTTCTGATCTAGTCCCGTTGATTCCGCCAGCGCTATCTTGTCCGCTTCCTGGATTTGTTTTCCAATAAACCATCATAATATTTCCCAACATGTTATATGAATGATCTAAGTTTTGTTTACATTCAAGTTAGAGACGATATTAGACTCTCCTTTTTATATTAAATTTCTGGAATTTACTAATAAATTCACGAACCAAACTTGTAAATAATATTTTGCAATTTGCATACATAGTATTTATTAGATCAATTTATGAATGTAACATTCATGCATATCTAATTTGCTTCATTACTATTCGTTCAAACCATTTTGAACTGGGGAAGATTTACCTCAATGAAATCCACGAATTAAGTCACGATTCAGAGAAATATAAGCTATCATAAACAAAGTAACTTTTTAATTTGCATACAAATTAATCTATCGATAATTTGATTCATAAATATATTCATGAACTTTGTCCAAAAAACAAAATCCGACTGCAATGCAACAAGTATTTTATACTAATCAAAGGGACAAATTCCATTACATCAAGTGCCAGATTCTTCTATTTTTTAAAATTAAAGCTAAGAACATCAAAGAACAACAAAAAGACGGCAGATCATAATGTTTAGGGAAACAATTATGGTTCATAGGTATGCAAATAGAAGGAAGAAAAGAGAGATACGTACCGTGGGGTAAGGCCATTTGTAATGAACATTCCACCACTCAAGTAGTGTTTGTCTAGCTTCCTTAGGTAGCTTCCCTTTCTTTTTCTTCTTTGAAAACTCCAATTTTAGAGTACTAATATGACTTCCAAACCTGCGAATAAGTCTATCTTTGAGATGTCTGTCTTCACTGCTTGGTTGAGCCTCTTGCACCTCTAATTCTCCTCCACTCACCTCCTCGTCTGATGATGCTGCACCTTCATCTGAAACACACAGCATTCGAATTTTGCACAAATTTTGGCTTCAAAGTTAAATATTCAATGATTTACTTGCAACCAGTCCAGTACCATAAACAACTGCTACAAAAGAAATACACATCCTAGGAACACGATTGCGAAGGCCTAGTTTTCTCCAGAGGCACACACAAATTAACTAAAAGATTTCTATTTTAAGTTCTACTGGTTTTCAAAGTATTGCTGTCAAAATGAAAATAAGACTAACAAAGATGTGTGATACAAATGATGGATTTTTCTAGCTAAATTAGATTCATGAGAAAAATTAATGAACAATCCGATCTTTCATATATGAAAAATAATTACTTTTTATTTATGGCAATTTTTGATTCATGAACCCGTATATTGTCAAACTAGCATTAAGAACTTTTTTTTTAATCTTTTTAACATAATATTAAGAACATATTTCCAGATAAAGAGCAGGTTTTATATCGAGAAATAATTTATGCACTGAGTTAATTATAACATAGAGTAGACTCTGTGATCTTAATTATTCGTACAGAAAATATAAAGATAAGGAAAAAAACATAGTTCACTCAATGAAATGCGCCAGGACCCACATGAACCACTTCAAAAGCCAAAGGGACAGAAAATAGATTAGACCCAAGGGGGGAGAGGGAGAAGGATGGGTTCAGTCTCCATACAGAGAGAGCAGGTAATGTCTGGTTATGTCGTTTGTCAGAGACTCGAGTGTCACAGTAGAAAAAGATAGTACGCCCATCAAATCAAACTTTTATGTGCACTGGTGCTCTATAGAAAGAGAGAAAATTGCACTTATTACGATATTATTTTCAAGATTTAGATGAAAATTGATTAAGCAAATTGCAAATCCAATACTCAGCTGCCCCCAGTGGGTTACATCTTCTAGAAAGGAGATACAACTCTTTCGCAATACATACATCTTTTTTCCCTTTACAGGGCCATACCCTTTCATGTATGGCCCGCTAACCCTACGTGCACCAATACAAAAGCTATTTCAATGACTAAAATACCCTTTGACTATATATTAAGTGTCCAGCAATTTTTTACTTCATCCATTACTACTTCAGATAATATTTAGAAAGACGACCATAAATGTTATAAGATTCATAATTATTTTCATTCATTATATAGCTACGAATAGAAACTAAACAAAAAATAAAATTGAAAGTTGCTCCAGATAATTTTAAAAACACGCTTTAACTGTTATGGACCAAACATCTTAAAATCTAGAATAGTATTTGCTTGGTGAACCACCAACCGGATATAAGCAATTTTAAGGGAAAGAGAATAAAAAGAACATTACTACTTAATTGTATCCAGAAATGTAAAACCGAAAGTCCTAATAATTAAAATTAAAGCAACTATGAGCACAAAAAATCAAACTGATTTTAGCAAAAGTTTCTCAAAAGCAACAGTGGTTCCCAATAAATCTTTGTGCACCGACTGGACGATAGCGACAGCCTCATAGAGAGAAATCGCTGGCTTTATATCATACGAGTGGACAAACAAGAATAATATTTTGAACGCGGAGGAAAAAGAAAATAATATGTGGAATGGCACTTGTTACTTGTTAGGGACCCGCTACAAACCCAAGTTCCAAGCCAAAAAGACACAGACACGTGTGGTACCCATTAATCAGCACCAAGACCCACACCAGTCACAAGCATATAAATTAATGCCCATGGAAATGACAACCACTAGCTCCAGCACAATCCAGAGCAGTGGTAGTTCTAGCTTCACCAGTGGCACTGGTTCATGAATTCTCCCTCTCTATCTCTCTCTAAAAACCCAAGTAAAAAGCTGCTGGGTTTACAGCGAAATGTGCGGGAGTGCATGTGAACCCCGGCCACCCGCTCTACCCGGGCATAAAGACTCACAAAAGTCTTTCTTTTTCATTAAGCAAACCTAAATTTATCATCTACTGACCACCAAAACCATATATAACATTAAACCTAACAATAGTCTAAATACTGTTTCTGTCAAAACCTAAATAATTCTGCTTTATCTTCAATTGAATTCAATTCATCATTCTTGTTCAACACGTGCATCATCCATGAAGCAAATTAATTATTCTCGCAAAGTACCAAAGCATGCATCCAAGAATTTTACCTAGACACGCAAGGTTTTAAATAGAACGGAGACCATAGAACGAAGGAATATTCAGTCTATGTTCCACTTCAAAACTTGTACAACATCACCAACAAATGCCCATCAATTTTCTCACTTTGATAAAAGGCAAAAGTGAATACCAAATAATGGAGGAAAAATGAGTCTATATTCCAATTCAAAACTTGAAAATCAAGATGGAAGACCTTTTTTTTGCCCAACTCTAACAATACTAACAAAAACTCCTCCAGAGCCCTTGGGTTAAAAATGTCAAAATTTCATGTGATATTACTTCTTTCGGATGTTTCAATTTATGATTGCTGACAGCAACACTAAAGTCATGCACCGGAATATGTCTAAAAGGCAGAAAAATTGGGCAATCTAACATATAAACATGAAATACTGAGTTCTCTTCTTCTTCTTCATTTTTTTTTCCTAAGCTGTGATCAAAGGATTCAGTAATAAATTCATGTTGGCAAAAATAAAGATGTCTTCCTCGTAATCTAACTCTCACACACCCAAGCCCTAATCAAATACCTCCTAGAATTATTGAATTTCTTTAGTATAATAGAATTGTTTTTTTTTTTTGCACAACCATAATTACACAAGCAATCTAGGGTTAACAAGTAAAAATAAACAACACATAAGCATGTATAAGCAAGACATTCGTCATCTTCAATGCAAAATCATAGTAATAATGAAAGACAAACTATATAAAAGTTAAGTGTTTAATAAGTTGGAAAATACATGGATAGACCAGTGGCATATTTTAATTCAATCCAGGCACGTGAATGCATTTTGCATGCCTATATATATAAAATGATGAAGTGGACATCTAATGTAGTCCATGTATAGAGAATCTCAAGTCTTTTTCTTTTTAAAGGAAGTTGGAAGAATCCAAATCTTAGATTTAGAAGAAAATTAAGGACAATCAACACCTAAGCACACGAGGAAACAAAGTACACAAGAGGCTAAATAAAATATGATAAGAACATTACCCAAAAAGTAATTTGTACTTTCAAAGATAAACAATGCCAGTGGCCAACCAATACAAACCAGATCAGAGGGATCTACGAAAACCTTCATTAGGATCATTTTTTACACAAAACCAACCATATCAAATTTGACATCTATATTTTTGAACTGCTAAGGCTGCTACACCATGCCATTCGCATGACATCCACTCCTATGTGAACGAAAACAATAGCAGCTTTTTTTTTTTCTGCGAGTTTGCATGTGATAGATTCTTAAGAGGAGCAGTAATCCGTGGCACATCATTAGATTTATCACTCAAATTTAATTAACAAATTAATGCAATATGTTCAATACTTTTCCGCAACTTTGGTTAGCAGCTAGACATAACAGTTGTATATACAGCCTAGAAAGGGGATGAAAGAATTAATTAAACATAAAAAGAAAGCGGATATCAAACAAGCAATGTGGGAATTGCTCATCATCAAGCTCCAATACCAGTTAATTCAGAAAGTCACCAGATCCATGCCCACATGTATTGTTAGATTCAGATGTGCCAATCTATTATTGATGATGATAAAACTAAGATAAGATTAAAAATATATATTTTTTTAACATAATTAATTTAAGGTCTAATATGCGGGGTGTGTGTGTTCTTAAATCTAATACATCTTTCAAGAAGATATCTAACAGTGAGAGGCAGCAGCACTTTAGAGGAAGAGTCAGTCAGCCTCTACTAGACAATTTCCAAAGTAGGAAAATGATTTTATTCATGCTCCTTGGAACTTGAAGCAATTTAAAAAAAAAAAACATACGAGACATCATTACAGATCATTATCATCCCACTGAACTTAGTAAAGTTTTATTTTATAACTAGGACAAAAAATGCTATGTACATCTAACTAAAACTTGAATAATTAGAGCTGTCAGAAAAAAAACTTATTAATGAGCTCAAGGTAATAAAAGATAAATGATAAATAAAGTTGGGATATTAATTGAAAAGAATACTTTAGTAGTTTTCTTGTTGTGGAGATTGTGATTGCGACAAGAACAGTATGTGCATACATGATTTCATGGGGGGCAAATTATAATTTCAACGTCCTACTAAATTTTATCACAATTTGAACGAACATTACAGAATGACCGTGCAAAATTCTGTAACTAGAACTCTAGAAGCAAACTTTGTGCAAAATTTAGTTACAGTCCTCATAATTTACCGGTTGAGAATAAAATAAAATAAAATAAGATAAACATCTACCTTTTCTTGAAAGCACCCTAACTTGCAGGTATAACACAGAAGATTATTTCTTTCCAGTTGCACATTTCAAATTAATTTTCTTTCCAATCCATTCTTGCAAAAAGGTAAGGATAATAACTTCAATTTAAGCCATTTTATCATGAAGCATCTATGCATTTCATTTTGCTTTCAGAAAATAGTGCACTAACAGAAGCGTACAAGCTTTTTAGCTAGAGATTGCCAACGAAATTAAACATGTAGCAATACATGATTACAGGGAGATTACGTTATGCAACAAGACTAATATCCAGTACTCATATGTGATTAAGAGATGTAGGGTAATGTCTCTTTAAGTTTTTTTTGGGCAGAAAGTCTCAAGTAAGATAGGAAGGAAATTTTTTAATTAAGAGGAGGCCAAGAGTCACATAACCTGGTCATCAATAGTCTTTTGGGATCAATCCATCAAACTACTATTTATTGCATCGGTTAATGAACTCTGAAATGTCAACTAAGAAACACATTAATAACAAAAGGTTTTACTTTCAAGTCTCATTTTCCTCTGACACAGCCAAAAGGAAAAAATAACAAGAAGAAAAGGGATAAAAGAGGAATTAAAAGGAAAAAAAAAACAACACACACAATGAAAGATAGGCTGGAAATGCAAGCATATTACTGAAGGCTGTATAAAACATACGAGCTGAAAAGAAAAAGTTTCAACAACTGTTACAAAGTCCATTATAGCAGAACCCTTCTTGGTCTTTTATCTTTCAAACAATGAGCATGAATTAAACATAAGATGACACAATTCCAAATCCAGAGTTATATATTATATAGAAAACGAAGTATTTTCAGATCATTAACTCCGAACACTAGCTATTCTTCCATAAATGACAAGAGTATTTGCCCAATGTCTAGGGTTTTTGTTGTCTGCTTCGTTGAGCATTATTGGCGTTAACAGTAATACGTGGATTCTTGAAGGAACAGAAAAGGCATAGGGACTATAGGACTAGTACAGGCTATAACTAGGAAAGCAGCGTTTGTCGCTTCATTATTATTTATGTAGGCTTTGGCTTTCTATATCCGAATCGCACCATTAGTGAAATCAAATAAACAAACAAGAATTCGCCTGCGAGCATCAGCGATGGTAATGGAAGTTTTACTGTGATATTTTTGCTTTTCTGTAACTACTTTGTGTAAGTGGCTCATACGGTGCACTAACAGTAAACGAACTAATAAAAAAAAAAATGTCAAGCACGAAAATCAATGACAATAGGCAAATAAAAATCAAGTGAAGAATGATAATTTCTCACCAGACTGAGTTCTAATGGAGGCGCCTGTGCAGAGATTACGAAGTTGCATTTCAATCTTGTTCAAGAAGGCAGTTGCTTCATCAAAAGGCCTTTCGAGATCAGATTTATATTTCGTCAACACATCACAGTACGCTTCCTTCAGAGAGAAAAAAAAGTTATCAGATATTGAAGCTTAAAATACAAAATATAAAGCCGCAAAATCGAGAGTGAGAGCGAGACCATGAACTCGTCGAGCTCGGGATCAGCTCCGAAGCACGTGGAACCAGCGTCTCCCTTGTAGAGATCATTTTCTCGCCGGATTTCATCTAACAAAGACGCTATTTCAGGCGGCGCTCCTACCTGAAGAGTACAAAAAAGGGGACCACAGTAAGCAAAATTAAAAGCTCAAACTCAACCATGGCTAAACAAACAACTCTACACACAAGACGAAATGTGTATATTTGTGTCAATCAAATATAAGAGAAGTCACGCTTCATTTCTTATGAAATCTTTCCTGGAAAATTATTTCTTAAGCTTAAAAACCGTTTTACTACGCTTTCAGATGTCGAAAACAAAACAGATAACTAAGCAACGAAAATTCTCCACGAATCACTCCTTTTGAAAAAAGATCATAGAATGAGAGCAAGTAATCAGTCCGTTTTAGGTCAGAATTTAAGAGCAAAACTGTATAACTTTTTTTCCTCTTATGGCTTCCATAGTCATGTAAATGGCTAGAAAATTCTGACACACAACTCCATAATTTCAAAGCCTGAAAAAACAGCTGGCATAGTAGTAGTAGTTAGCAAATAATTCCAATTTATTAGCTCACAGCAAAAACGACTCACGTAATAACTAACTCCTCTTCCTCCTCCTCCTTCTTCAACAAGCAAAAAGAGAGAGAATATAGAGAATAGGTGTTTTTATTAACAGTTATTCACCTTCTGGCAATCGATGTAGGCTTGAAGCAAGCGAGGATAAGAAGGATGAGAGGCGATTTTGGCTTTGATCAAAGTAGACATATCTGCTGCTTGCGGAATTTCGGGGACAGTATTTGAAGCAGCCTCCGAAATCGCGGAGGCAGCGGAGAGTAACTCGTCGGATACGAAAAGTGGAATCCGATTTTGGAAAGTTTCGCAAGAGGCGAAGCTCTGGTACTGGTAATCTGAAGGTAAAATCAGATTTTCCGGTAACATCAAAGCCTTATCGGAATAATCCGCCGTTGTGTGGAGACCGTACATTTCATCCATAACAATGTTAATTTCTTTGCTTTCTTCTTCTACAATCAAGAAAAAAAACTGAGCAGTGATTACAAGTTAAACTGAGATGGAGAGATAGAAATGAATAGAGAATTGTCTTTGTTTCTCCAGAATTGGTATTTCGGAGCTTTATTGATGGCGAAAAGAAAAGGACTGGTAGTGTGGATTTGCTGGAATTGGAGGAGCAGAGAGGAACCGGAAGCGGAGTTTTGAGGTCTGATCTTTTGGCAAACGAGCTAAGGAGTACAGATGTTTATTCTTTGTGGAGTAAGAATCTCTACTTCTTTTCTTTCTTTTTTTTTTTTTTATTTTTTATTTTCTCTGTATTTTTATTATTTGGGATTTGTTTCCTTGCAATATTACTCTTTGGAGTAAAAATAAAACAGAACTTTTTGAAAAAAAAAACAACATAATTATTTAATTATAATTTTAAATATCATTAAAAAATTTGAAATACATTAAATTTTTAATCGAGTATTGACCGACAGTATTGATGGTTAATTCACATGAAGTTTTGTCTTAAGTGTCAATTTTTTTAATATGAGGCATAAATGTATTTTGGTAAACTGTATTTTCCGATTAATTTTGTTAGTAAATTTTAATATTTTTTTTCAATTAAGCTTAATGCACAGTTTTTGCAGGGAGAGGACGACCCTAAAGATTATGTAATTTATATATATATATATTGAAGTGAAGGAGAGTGGGGATTGAGTATGAAACAATTTAGAAATTAAAATCAATTTTATTGTTTATGTAATTCCTTTTAGACAAGAGATATATAACGTTTAACTATAAATACATTATTATATTTTTTTTTTATCGATCGCTTATGTAATTATATTTTTAATAAATATTGCTGGTGTAATTAGTATAACTTTTTTTAGTTTATGTTTTAAAAACTTGATAAAAAAAAACCATATTTAAATTTTCAATTCATATTGGCGTATCCTATGGGTTTTCAAATTAGAAATGACAAATACATGCCTTTGAATAGGGCGAACAACCAAAAGAATTTCAAGCCGCCAAATTACTGTATCTTTATGGATTATGGAACGTGTAAATATCAGGTACTGGATAGCAATATCATATTAAAAAATTAAAAACTTAAATATCAAAATTAGAATATCAACTGAATTATATTTGTTTCTTCTTGTCAATAGTTAATAAATTATTTTTTTACAACATGTGACAGAGAATTGACGGTAGATAATGAACAGTGTAAGTTAGTTCTAACGGTACATCCTAATAAAAATTAAAAATATTTTAATTAAAATAATTTGCTAAACAAGTCAACATTAATCCCAACAGAATGATTATTCAGCTTAAGTAACTACCTTCTAAACTAAAATTATATGTCTAAATTTTATCAAAGATTAGTTAGGGCTGAATGCACAACTTCAAATTTTATCACCATTAAGTCTTAGAGGTGTGCAAAAAAAAAAAATGATAAATAAATCAAATTATGCTTCGAAACAAATATATAAAATCATGTATCAAAAATCGTAAAACCATATAATCTGTTTAATGATCTAATAGTGTTTCATTTTCAATTTGAATTTGTCTGCTGCTATATATGCTCTCTATTAATTTTCTTTTTAAAAAATTTCCATAGTTATATGGAATAATAAATAAAAACATACGTTAGTTGCTAAAACACATTTCAATTTTATAAATAATATTTTACACATTTTAAATTGGCAAAATAATTTATTGTCAATTTAAACTTGGCAATATCCTCTAATGTTAATAAAAGTGTGTCTTTATTCAAAAAAAAAATAAAAGTGTGTCTATTACACTCCTGAATTATTTTTAGACTTGAGTTTTTTATTATATTTAATAGATATTGGGTACATTTTTATTAAGATCCAGTGAACTTAACAAAACAATGCACATTTTCAAAGAATTAACAAAAAAATGCATATTTTCAAAAAAAAAATATAAAACCGAATTAAATGATCTCATATAATGTGTATGTATACATATGTACAGTCAAATTAAATGTTTTCATATAATTTAATGGTGCGTGTATATATGCGTACCGCAGTAATATTTACAATTTGTTTCTCTTTTATTTTTCTCACAAATGAAATTAAAAAATATATAAAGCTTGTCATGTAAAAATAAAAATAAAAACATTTATGACTTCCCTATCCGAGAAAAAGTCTTAAATATCTTATTCCTTCTTTCTTTTTTTCAAAGAAAAAAAAATCGTCATAAACTTTATTGTCTGCTGATCCTTTTCCTTGATGCTATATTGCTATTAGATGTTTATCTTCTAATAAACAATAGAATTAGAAAAAAAAAATAGAATAATATATAAAAGGATCTTTTTTAATATTTGGGAATATATTAAAGAAACTTGTGAAACATGTTATACTAAATAAATTTCAAAGAAATTTCTTTGACGCGGTTGTTTTTACGTTATTTTAGGTATTTTTCTTTGAACCTCTAATAAAATAATGTAGGCAAATTAATGTTACCGATTACTCCATATTGGAATCAACTCATATTTCTAAGTCATTTAAGTTATTTTCAACGAAAGATGATTGGTCAAGCAGTTATTAAGAGTCATTTTTTCATGTAATAACCCCTAGTCGAATGTTTAAGATTTAATAGATATAATAAGAGTTTATAGTTGTGACCAAGATAATTATAAAATAGTTTAAGTCATTTCGAAATAATAGTAAATTTATTTTTTAAAATTCATACAAAAATTTGTGTTAATTTCATCAAACGGTTATTAAATTATTATACTTTTAAATAAAAAGTCAGAAAATGAATTTTTTTACAGGAAAATTCTAAATATAGAAAAATATTTTTTAAAAATTACTTTAATCGAATTTAGGGAGAAACTCTATTAAAAATTATCGTTGACCACCACATCAGCCTGGCACATGAGATATGTGTCATATGAGCCTCTACATCACAACAAATGAATAAATACCATACATAAAAATTTTATATTATTGGTAGTGAAATATCGGTTGATATGACATCCATTCTAAATGACAAGCTGATAAGATGGTTTATGTATCATGCACTTGGATGAAATTGGTAACCTAGCATACTATCAAAAATTTACAATAAAATCATTTCGAAAATCGGTAAAAGTGATTTTTTAAAAAATATTTCTTTAAGTATAGTTATTTTTCATTAAAAAATTTAATTTTATAACTTTTTAGTTAAGAGTGGAATAGCTTAACCCCAAAATTTTACATTCTTCATATGATGATCAATAAAATTGATTTGGGAATATTCGGAATACTAAATGTACTAGAATTATAAAATAACTATCATACATATTGGTTCCATGTTACCAATTCTATTTATAGGTGTGGAATTTAATTTGATCCAGTAACTTTAAAATCACTAAAAAAAGATTTACTTGCTAGTTATTTCATGTCTCAGTTTCTCTTTTGGGTAACATTGGGAACATAATCTATGGTTAAGGTGCGAAATGATGTCAATTATAGTATTTTTTATTTTATATAATAGCGTTTATTCATTTTAATTATTATCAGCAGCCCAACATTAGGCCTAGAGTGTACGCACAACATAAATTATAATAAAACAGATTAAAAAAAAAGTAACAGCTGAAGCCATTATGCTTTTCCTATTTAAAAAGCAAAAGGAAAAGAAAAGATAAAACCTTTTTTAGGTAAATTTTAAGAAATCAGCAAAGAATATGTACATATTTTATTTAATAAATCTCGATAATTACATGTGTTTTTGTTTCTTTTCACTTATTTTTATGGGAATTTTTTTTTGGAATGAAAATTTTCAGTTATAAAAAGAAAAGTTAATGGACTACGCACTCCTACACTATTTAATTTATAATAAATTTATTAAATTATTCTTAATATAAATACTTTTGAGGCAATTCAAATTTATTCGACCTTTCTTATACTCAATACTCAAGCTTGGAAAATAAACTCGAGAATTTAATAGATATTTTTTGGTTAATTATATTTGTGGTCACTTAATTTTAATAATTGTAACGCTACGGTTATTATACTATAATTTATAACGAAAAAAATAATTCAATTATTATTTTATAATAGAAAAGTTATAAATGCCAGTAATTAGATATACCGGCATACGACGCGTGTAATTTCATAAAATTAATAAAAAATGTAAACTATACGTGTCGTTTGTCGGGATATCCAATTTTCGGCCTCAATGACTTTTTGGTTACGGAATAATAGTTAATTTTTTTTTTCATTATAAATTGTAATGACTACAGTATTACAAATGTTAGAATTGAGTCATCAATGATGCAATTAACACATTTTTTTTGACCGACTCACTTTTGCATTTACTGAATTACTACATGTACTGTCAAAACCAACTTGATTTTGATTATTCTTAGCATAAGTCAACTTGGTTTGTGGACACTAGTAAAAGTTGGAGAATATATTATATATTAACCAAACTTTTTTTTTATAAACAGAAAATTAAGTACAAAATTAATAAATTTAAGCACATAATCGATCTATATATATTTTATATTTTAATTTTTATACTTAAAATTTTAAATATTTTTGTATGATATATGACTCTTTAAAATATTATTATAATACATATTTTTAATAAATAAATATTAAAATTATTTTTTTATTACAATTATTTATTCATTATATGTGTGTAATAGATACTCTATTGTTACTTTTTTTTGTTAACTATATTTAATTCTTGCAATTAATTATAAATTTTTTATTTTTATTTTTTAATGGATATTAGATTTGGTTTATATGCTTCATTTTGAAGCATTATTAACCATTAAAAATAAACTTATAATTTATATAATTTACTAAATTTATAAGTTAAAAAAATTTAATAATTAACCAATAAACTGATTAAAAAAATGGATTAAAAATCAAAATTGTTGAAATTAATAAAATTATTAATGTCCGGTCTACCTTGTCTACGCTCGTTTGGTCATTCCTAGATTTTTGTTTGTAAGAAGTAAGTCGATCTTGACAAAATCACATCATGTTTTTCGCCCATACTTTTTCTCTGAGCAGTTGGAATTGGCATATTATTATTTTTTTAATGCAATAAAATTTATTTAATAAAGCAATAAATTATTAACTTAATTACTAGTCTCTTTTTTTTTAAAAAATATTGTAGTTATAACAATAGACATACAGCAAGCATTATGCGAGATTTTAGATTTAGAATTGACTCCCGAGTCATTGTGGGTAATTTTTAGTATTTGAATTTGATTCCACTCTTAAAATTAACTTTTTGGAATATTATCCAACCTATGACAAAGAATATTATAATTTTATAACTATGAAATACTTTTATCTCGCGCACATGGCTAACTAAATACTATAAATTTTAAACGGGAAATTATAGCACTAAATATCTGCAGCTAACCTAATTTAATAAGATATTTTAGATAACTACTCACACTTAGAATAAAAAACCGAACACATGAAAACCCTAGAGTCATATGAAATTTTTAGAATTTAATATCTATGTTGGTCCAATATTATAAAATTAGTGTCTCTAATACTATTTTGCAAAATTGAAATGCAATCTAACTCAAACTCAAAAATTAAGTCATGAAGTAAAAATTGCACAAACTATTATATACAAATAGTATATTTTTATAATTTACTAATGTATGATACTTGTAAGTACTAATTTATTTTATTTCATTTTCAGTTAATAGCTTTCTTATACCTCTCTACAATATTACAATTGTTTGTTTTTTTAACGTAGTTGAGTTTCATTTGGACTAAATAAAGGTAAAATAATTATGTTGTCAATATTTCAGATGCTTAATTAATTATGTTAAGATATACTATTATTTTTGGTGAACTTTTGATTATAAGATTGAAGACATTCTTATAATCCCTCTAATTTCCTACATTTGTTCTAAGCACCCTGTGTTACCCTTACCGTCTAACACCGACCGATAGATGATGGATTTAATAACTAACCAGAAGGGAGTGCAGCAGTTTGGTGCGTTAATCCCTACCCAATTAATGAATTTAATCTGCTATCAAATCACTAAGTTTAGTTGTAATTTCTTTTTCAAAAACTTTTGATCGATTCGAACCTTGCTTTTAAGTCAATTTAGTTGTAATTCCAGTTCAAATTGAGTCATTTGATCCAATCATCAAGATGAATTATTATTGAGATCATACAGTTTTATTGAGTTAAATAATTTTCACATTACATTCAAATTAATTTGATTACCAATTCAAAATATCATTGGAATTGTAGTAATTTCTTACTAAATTAAAATAAATAAAAATAACAACTGTGTATGTTTAAAATATAAATAGTAATTTTGGTATATTCCTTAAAATATTAAGATGAAAAACTTTTACGTGAACCGAGTTGATGAAAAAATTTCATCGCATTTAGAAGAGCATCCAAGGGTGGAGATTCATTTCAGGGTGGGCACCACCTGGCGTTTTATTATTATTCTCAGGAGATGGACGGCTATTGGTGGACAAATTCACGTGCGGTACTGCTCTGGCGGAGTGCTCGCTCGGTCTTGATTTGTAGGGTGGCCCATGTGGGTTTTAACAGAATATCCCTCGGCCTATTTCTATTTATAGGATGGCCCAATTTGTTGTATTTTATTAAAATAAAATTGCCACCATTTATCTCCTTTTTATTTTATTTATACTTTATAGTCAATCTCAGCCTCTTAATTTATTTTATTGCCAATTCATATCCTTTCCTAGTGTAGTTGGACATGAGATGGCTCACCGTAAGAATAAAACTATTTTTAGTATAATGCCTTGCCGCCTTTTCAATCTTTTATATATTTTCAACAATTATAAACATGTTCTAATATTATTTTTAATAATTATTAAAAAAAAATAGCTTAGGAGATAAACTATAAATAGTGGAAGAGCGGATTAAATAATATAATTAACGGAAAGATTGACAGTAAGTGTGTAGGTGTTGGTGCTTTTTCTCTTGCTTGTAAGGATCAAAGAACTGTTTGGTTATTGTCAAAAATGATTGATTGATTGATTGACTTATCAAATTTGGGACATTTTTTGCTGACAAAATATAAAGTAAAATCTATTTTCTTTGGTTTACCCCTCAACTAAAACTACAGCATAATAATAGTTTGAAGTTTGACAAAAAAAAAAAAAGTAGTTTGAAGTTGAACACGGGCCGTTTGATCCCTATACTGTCTCGCGGGTCCCACGATTTCATCTACAATCCTACGGTCAAAAAATCTTCACATGTCATCTCACGGTCGTAAACATTCCAAGACCACACATTTGCCTACCCTAAACATGATAACAAAATAGTTCCCTACATGATATACGTGGCATAACGATGGGCCCGATAGATTATCCAGAAAAAAAAAAAAAAAACTTTTCACATCCACCTTAAATTATTTTATAACTATTTTCTTTTTGTCTACATATTAATTTATAATTATATGTATCTATTTTTCTTTTTTTACAATGATTACTTATTCACATATGATTTATATGTATCTCGCATTCGATTAAAAATAATCTATTAATACGATTTGCTGGTCTGGAATCTAGATACATATGAATTATTTTTGTTAAGGATTATTATTTGATGGGGTTGAGGTATACTACCCTCTACCGTCTTATGAGACTTATGAGTTTTATTTGATTTTATAAATGTAATTGACATGAGAAGTATATTTAAACATGACCTTCTTGATGAATTTTCTCGCAATTAGTTCAATTTTGATTCGATGCTAGTTGAATTTAGGGGTGAGCAAATTTCGGTTTTGACGGAAATTATTAATTTGGTTTGGTTTTCGATTTTTCGGTTCGGTTTCAAAAATAAGCTAATTTCGGTTCGGTTTTGAAAGCAAAAACTGAAAAAACCGAACTTGTATTAATATATGTTATTTTTTTCATTTTTTACAAAAATAAACTTTATTTTTGTATTTTTTGATTCAATATAAAGGGGTTTAACTCAAATTAAATATATGTACATTTTTAATTTGAATTTTTTTATTTTGATTTTATAATTTGTAATTTTATATAATTTTTAGGCAATTTTTTTTAATTATAATTTTAAAATTTCGGTTTTTTCGGTTAACCGAACCAAACCAACCGAAAATATCGGTTCGGTTATCATAGATATTCGGTTCGGTTTCGTAAAATCTTATAATTTCAGTTTTCGGTTCGTTTATTGAACCGAACCGACCGTTGCACAACCCTAGTTGAATTCTGATTTTTTTTCCCCTTGCTTTCATTAAATTTTGACTGAGCCAACTCTTAAAAATCCTAATCTCTTTTAAATACGTCCAAAGAGTGGGCTCATGCTAAATTTGATAAACGATTTGATTAATGAGATTTACTAATTTTGGTTATAGGTTAAATTTTGGGGTGAGCATGAACCGGTTAACCGGTCCATGAGCCCCAAAAAAACCAGTCTATTAATATCGATTTTTTCAAAATACTAACCATTAAACAGTCCGTTACTATCGGTTAACCAGTCCATCGGTTTCGGATTTTAGGACCAGTTACCCAACATTTTTCGGTTAACCACTATAATTATAAAATGTATTCATAAATAAAATTAAAATGTTCAAAGTACTTGAAAATTAAATTTTTTTCACTATAATATAACATTATTGTTGTTAAAATAAAAATATTTGGTGGATATAAGTAAATTTATTTTTAAACATTAATATTTAATAAGTCAATAAATTAACCGGTACATAATCACTTTTAATTAGATAAATTGTTATACTTACTAATATCCAATTAAAAAAAACTTTAAAATAATTAGAATAATGAAAAAAAATACATGATTACCTTTAATTATGATAAATTGTTATATAACTTTTCGAATATATTCTGATTTTCATTATTAAAAATTTGATAAATCAAGAAATAATAAAAAATAATAAATATGAACATATTAAATAATTAATAAATTAACTATTCGGTTTCGGTTCGGTTAACCGGTCACATGAGTCAAAAACCATTAACCAGTCCATTAATATCGGTTTTTGCAAAATACTAACCATTAACCAGTTCATTACAATCGGTTAACCAGTCCATCGGTTCGGTTTCGAATTTTTTTTTTCTATTAACCAAGTCCGTCACTTTTTGTGCTCACCCCTAGTTAAATTTGATTAATAATCGAAAAATTCAGGCAGAGATTTGAGATAACATTATTTTTGTTTAATGAAATTCTTTAAATTGTTAAATCGAACGACATCAAAGATTTTCGATGTTTCAATTCAATTACGCTTGCACGAACTTTAAGTAATTTCAATGTATAATTTTTTGCCAAATTTTAATTTTTAATTATTTAAGATCGATTATAATTAAATATTGAACCATACTAATTTCTATTTGCACGTACTCAAATTTTATAGAAAAAGTATTTAATATTTTTAATTTTATATTGAATTTAGTTCGCATATTCATAAATAGATTTGTATCAGATTAAATAAAACTGAGCTTATAGATGAAACTTTATATTTAAATACAAAGATTTAATCTGCAAGATGAATACCCCCAGTAATAAAATGGTACTACAGTTAACAAGCAACTCCAAATAAAATCAAATTGGAGGATACGTTATAAATATAATGTTTATATTAATAATTGCTCGAAACTCAAATATAAAGAAGAAACAGAGCATACCTGGGAATCTGAAATTGAGAAAATTGCAAGCAAGGAATCCGAATTGGATATTGAAGCAAAGCCACAAGAATTAAAGCAGAAGATAAAATCTGGGTTTAATTAAATTATACATAAAAGTTAAATTGGCATTGGTAAGTAGAGAAAATTGTGGAACAACTAGAAAGGAAAGGTTGCATTGGTAGAGTTGTTTTAGTAATGGAATCATAGACAATCTTTGAGGTTTTGTTCTCCTTATATAGATTTTCAAAAAAGTTGATTCCATCCCCACATAGCACCTTTTTTTTTTCATAAAATTAAATTAACGCCAACTCATGATTTTTATTATTATTATTATTTTTTATGAAACTCAATAAAAACACACATCAAAAGCAAAAATAAATTATATACTGACTACTCTACGTAAATCCTGCAATTTAATTATTTTATTTATTACTTGAACTAATGCAAAATTGCCATGGAAGACATCAGTTTATGAATTATTTTGCATTGACAGTCAAATGTACTAAAGATAGATCGATATATGAAAAATAAAATGTACTATAAAGGTTTTGTCTTTCAAAAAAAAAAAAAAAAACATTTTGAGTTTAAAATCCCACTATTTTTCTTTTCTATATAAAAAAAATAATAATTATATTCACTAGCATGCAGTACATGAACAAACATTCTTAACTAAGCTAAATTTTGTTGTATAATAATATAATTTTAATTCGATTTTTTAAATGAATGCATTATAGATAAATTATTTACTGGGAAACTAGTATTAGATTGAGTAGTGCTCTTAATTATATTATATTATCTTAGAGAACAAATGCTTATTAATTTAGTGGATTTGAAAACAACATATTGTGTTCAATGCTATATAATCATATAACAAAAACTAATCTTTTGCGAAATACACTTTATAAATACTTGAATAATTCTCACTTCACTAATTAGGTTTTGGGTTGAATTAGTTAAGAACTCATTTTCTTCATAAATGTTAACAAAAACAACATGTTATCATTATCTTTATATACTAATTAATAAGTAGCTCACAAATATTCACGGTATTTGATTGTTGATTGTGACTCAGTGGCTATCTAAACCTCCATTAAGAGATACTCTGACCAACAATTTTTTGTTCTTTCGACAATTGCTTCCGCTAGAAATGGAACGCACGATCTGAGCTCTAATAGAGTAGCAAATTTCGGATACTTTATTATTTTTTCTAAAACCAATTAGTGTTGAAAAAAGTGTTAGCTATCGTTATTAATTTTATACTATATCAGTAATTCATAAATATTTACGGTATTTAATTGTGACTCTATCTCTTATCTAAGTCTAGGTGAGAGGGACCATTGTTGCCACACTGTGACAACAATATTGACTCAATTAAGATTCGAAACATAAACAAGGCTAAAGAAAAAGTTGACTAAATAGGGCATTTTGAGGAAGCTATGATCATCATTCGGGAACATTATACAAGTCAAAGGACGTACGTGGCCTAAGTTAATATCTCTAAATAGCACTAAAACTAGAGATAGTCTTTGATTAAATATATATATATTATATATATGAGTAGATACCAATGTGATGAAGTTATGGAGCGTATGATATTAGCTGCTAATTAAGATAAATTAATTTACTAATTGACTTTTGTTAAGCACATAATACGATGACCATCTAGCCACGTTTAACAAATAAAACACTAATTAAAACAACGTAACTCTGATTAAGATCAAATATTCTCTTTCAAAATAGACAAAAAGATAAACGTGTGGGTCAAATCTCTAAAGAGGTTTTTACTCTTTAATTAGACTTTCGGCTTTAATTAGAATTTTGTCTAATTAAAGCACATCATTCGGGAGACGTTAATTTCATGAATGTCTGATGGCTTTTGGTATTTTATATATTAATTGCGATCACCAAATGTTAAGTTGTTGCGAAGGCAAGAGATAATTGGAGGACATGTTTTGACATGTATCTAATTCTAACATGGTAAAAGGGAATATATATATATATATTTATAATGCAAGACCTTTTTTCTGAGTTGCTTTTCTTTATATCTTGTTCATAAATTATTTATTGTAAATGCAAGTTTTCGATGTAGACGTGAGTTAATTTCACCTATGGTGACTGAACTTATATTCAAATAACATTAATATAATGAAAGAATTTTTATTTTCATAAAAATTATCGAACTTAAAACATATTTACAGAAAAATCACTTTAATCGTTTTCTAACGATTTTTTCGCCGAAAAGTTCAGCCAGCGCATACACTTTGTAAACATAAGTTCAGTGATCATGAGTGAAATTGACCTTTTAAGCGTCGAATGTTTTCAAATAAAAATTTGTAAACGAGTTTGTGTAAGTATGTATATATTTTGTGTTTTTGTTGCTGTAAAAGAAATGTGCTATTATTTTTTTATATATTTTGTGCATCGTACAATATGTTTTACTGATATATAGATTGTATTCGTTAGGCCTCTATTAAGTTTTGACTTGTATTTAAGGACCCATATTTCTTTTTAGCACTATGAACGAACGATCAAATAAGAGGAGACAGGGTATATGGTACGATATATAGGACCATTAATTAGAATGGAAAGATATAATGATGCTATTAAATAATTAATATGATATATAAGAAGGGGAGATCATTGAATATGAAGAGATTAATCCTAATAAAGTAATAGTTCAATTAAAGAGATCATTAAATATTAATTTTAGTACCAATATTGATCGGTTCTAGTAATTTGATATTTTTTTATGTTAAATAAAATTTAGCATTCAAATTTTTTAAACGATAAAAATTAATATTGGAAGAATTTTATTTCATATCGAGTCAAACCGACTTAAACTGAATAATACCAATAATTATATAAAAAAATATCAATTTTAATAGATGTAACTAAGAAAAAATAGTAAAAAAAATGGGCAATATATAAATTAACACTTCAACTTGCATACTTTTACCAAATTGCTTCTTAAACTTCAATGTTTTCCTATTTAACACTCAAACTTGCCCAAAGTTAATATAATGAACTCCTTAGGTAGGTGAGTTGCAGTTTAAGCGAGCGTGAAACTTGCCCAATTAAAGTTAATATAATAAACCACTTAGTTAGGTGAGTTGCAGTTGAAGTGGGTGTGTGCGAAACCATTTCGCCGCTATGGATTTCGCCATTTAGAAGACAAATAGCATATTGACACATGATGTCCTAGCAAGTAGTGGAGAAATCTTTTAGCCTCCCTTCTTTTTCTTTGGTCTTAACTCGGGCGAAATCTAAAATTTAAGTACCAATAAAAACAATATTTTCCCAAAACGCGTGCCCAGCACACAATTTTGCCACATTAGCACTTGCTATGCCATGTAGGACAATCCAGCTAAATAAAGTACTTATTGTGTTAATTTTAGTCAAGTTTGGGTGTTATACTGAAAAACAATGAATTTCGGAGGTGGCTTGATAAAATTGCGCGAATTGAAGTGCTAATTTATATATTAAACGTAAAAAAATTTTAATTCGTTGTTCAAAATATACCGTCACAAGCATGTGTATATATAATTGTATATAAATACAGGCGTGTATGATAATTATGTATTATTCATCTTTAGGTTTGATTTTAATTTTGTCAAATTCTTACGGTTGACTAAATATTTTTTTGGTATAATTATTGGTATATTCTTTTTGGTGACCAAATGTTTTATTGCTAAATAGTCAATATAAATTATAATGTACCCATTACGTATTTAAAATTGTATTCGACTCACTTTTTTTTTTTTTTGAATTATAATTGTATTTAAAATTATAATTTAAAATTATATTTAAATTATAATTGTGTTCAACTCACGTAAAACTTTGAAATAAATATCAGTTTGATATTTAAATATACTGAATACCGAAACCCCTACTTGATCAAATTTTATTCTTTATATACGTTATCTTTTTGTTTCCTATTATCAAATATATTATATACGATATGTATTACTCGTGGATAAAATATATATATATATATATATATAAATTCTTTGTAATAAAATAGATAATTGTTAAATGAGTTTGCAGATTAATGATTACCACTCCAGCCAACATTAATTATTGAATAATAATATTTAATATGACCAAAGCCCCAAAAGACAAAAAAAAAAAAAAAAAAAGAAGTGCTGCTTATGGTCAAAAGGAAGAAAAGATTCTGATATAGGCATTTTAGGAGAAAGTAATATTTTCCTAATGCATTCTGGAGGACAAAACTTGTAAGTGGAATTAGACTTGAAAGTATTTAGGTGAAGAAGAACATTTCCATTATCTTTTGACCTAATCTACCATATATTTAATTATTTGAACTTGAAGTGAGTAATACTCTATTACTATTTTAAGTGGGTCTTGTGATTACCAACTAGTGCTCCATTACTCCATTGATAGAATTAAAAAGGAATATTGATAGCTGCCGCACCAATTTATGACTTGAAATTGGAATAATACGGGACAAAATTTTTACTAAATTAAGTTATTATTTTAAGAGAAAAATATAAATAATATTATGTGAAGTTAAAGTTTAGATAGTCTTAGTTTGATACAATTAAGGAAATTATATAGTATTTAAAAGAAATGCATTCAATAAATTGAGGTGCTAATATTGAATACCTGTGTAACGGTCTATAATTGATTAGATAATGTCTATTAATTGTGCATGATTTTTTATTGATAAGCTATTATACAATAATTCGGTCCAGTTCGAACTTGTGGAGATCTGAATGAAATAGTCCCGTTATCATATATAATCTCAACTACTAAATTGTTAGTCTAATGATATTAATAAGAGTTCCTATATGATTTCATTTGGAAGTTGGTGGTTCCGTAAAGGGTTCTGTTTGTTTTTGTGGTTGGTGATGTGCGATAGATTACTCACTAATGCTAATGGGGCTCTTCGAGGGCTGACTTTTGATCCTAGTTGTTCCTTATGTGGGTGCGGTGTTCGCTGAGCATATTCTCAGGTTTTGTCCCAGAGAAATGGTGGTTTGGCAAACGTTAAATGCTTGTTATTTTTTTTGCTGATTTTTGGAGTTGTGATTGGACTAATTGGATCTGTGGCAATTTAAAGTCCAGTTCCTCTAGCATGAAGCTTTCTTCTTCTTGGTCTGCCTGTTTTTGGTATTTCTTGCTGGCTGTTGTGGAATAATAGAAATAATTCAGTTTTCGACAATGAGGTTAAAGCTGCTTGGAGCATTGCTGAGGGGGGAGTTTCTCTTGCAACAATTGCTAATTCAGTGGGAAGATGACGAAGGGGGGATCCGGTAGCAGCAAGGTTATCCCGCATATTGGTTGGAACCCGGCTTGTATAGGGGTGGTCAAGGTTAATACCGATGGGTCTAGGCGTAATTTTCCTATCTCGGCTGCGGTTGGTGGTCTACTTCGAGATCATCTTGGCAGATAGATTAGTGGATTTTCCAAAAAAATGGTATTTGTTCTTCTTTCCTTGCTGAAGGCTGGGGTGCTTGGTATGGGCTAAATATGGCTAGGGACATGGGTTTTCGGAATGTTATTTTGGAACTGGATAACCTATTGTTCGTCAATATCTTGACTGGTTGTTATTTGTCCAATGCTCATGCTGGTCTTATGGTTGCTATTAAAAGGCTTCTTGGTAGGGATTGGAAGGTGAAGATTAAGCACACTCTTCGTGAAGGGAATAGATGTGCGGATGTTTTAGCTAACATGGGCCATGGTGCTGGTCTGGATTTGGGGCATTGGGATCCCCCCACCCTAATGAGCTGACTGAGTTTCTTCGTATGTGCTCTCAGTTTCCTAGACTTATCTCTGTCTAGTTTGCGCTTTCGCCCCCCTCTTTACATTTAAAAAAAAGAAAGTTCCTATATTTTGTAAAAAAAAAAAATTCCATTAAAGATAACAATTTTTTATCTGAAAAAAATCTGAAATAATTCAAATTTGAACTATCCTATTAAATTTTGTTGCTGAATATTGTGGTCGTTTTTCCTTAAAAAAGAAAAAGAAAAAAGAAGAAGAATCCATGAAGCCCACTGGGTTTAGTGGGCTGGACATGGGCCTAATCAAAGCAGGCCCATTTTCATAGTTTTGTATTTCAGTTATCGTCTTTATCGATATCTCCTTTCATCGATTTTCATGGCTTCTCTTCAACTGAGTTTATCCTCATTGTACCTTCCGCCACGCCATTCAGTTTCTGGTTCTATTCGCAGAACTATTCAATGCAGTAACGAACGCCAGGCTTTGTTTAGCCGCATTGCTCCCATTTATGATAATGTTCATTCCATTTCCCCTTTTTAAATTCTTTCTCTCCCTTTAAATATAATTTAATTTCCATTTATTTATCGTTTGAATGATCAGTTGAATGATTTGTTAAGCTTGGGTCAACATCGAATATGGAAGCGAATGGCTGTTTCCTGGGCTGGGTGCTTTCACTCTCTCTCTTAATTATGTTATTTTTTTTTCTTCACAAGCAAAAAATAATTTATTTTTCTGATAAAAAATTGGAATCGGAATATTTGGAACAGTGCAAAAATGGGAGATAATGCGCTGGATTTGTGTTGTGGAAGCGGGGATTTAGCATTTCTCTTGTCTGAGAAAGTTGGCTCCAACGGCAAGGTTTCATCTTTCTCCTCCATTAAATTTCCTCTATACTTTCTTGAAGAAAAAAGTTCATTTCTGCGGAGCATTTAAGCTTTATAGGGTGTATTTGATGCAGTGATAGCTGGTAATGTCAAAGTTGTGAAATGAATTGTTTGATTCTGTTCATCTATTTTAGAACTGATAATACTAGTGAAATTCCCAGAATCAAATTCAAATGTTGCTCTTATTGATTTTGGTATAGGGCTCCTGGGGAACAATACAAATAATAGTATTAGTGATAACTGATGAGGCATAAATTTAGTTTGGCATTTGGATTTCAGTAATTTGTATCCAACATCAAAAATGAACTTCCATTTTGTACGAGTTTTAGGATTTAGCTATTACTTAATATAATGTATATAAGGTATGGCATCCTATCTTAGACTGGTTATCTTATCGTGCTTGTGTTTATGTAGCATAGCTCTATCTTGTAATCTTATTTATCAATTCTTTTGTTTTTAAAATTATTTAGGTGGTTGGTGTTGATTTCTCAAAGGAGCAGTTGTTGATGGCTTCATCTCGGCAACAGATGGTTTTTAGGAACTACTACAAGAACATCGAGTTAGTGTTGGTATATATCAATTTGGTGAACCAAGAGTTTTTTTGATGTAGTATAGTGTTTGTCAACTTCCTTATGAATGCACAGAGTCTACATTTGAGTAATGTGATTGATATAGTATGCTTCTTTATAGATATAGTGCTGTATTGATCACAGGTGGGTTGAGGGTGATGTAACTAATTTGCCGTTTTCTGATTGCCGCTTTGATGCTATTACCATGGGATATGGGCTACGCAATGTCATAGATAAGGATAAGGCCATGCAAGAAATGTTTCGAGTCTTGAGACCAGGTTCCACCTTTCACTTCCCCTTCCCGAAAAGTATCTAATAAAATAATAGCTTGATCAGAATTTCACATCCGAGCTTTTGTTTGCAGGTGCAAAAGCATCTGTTCTTGACATTAATAAGAGTACTCAACCATTTATTGTATCATTTCAGGTATGCAGCTACAAAATAAAATGCTTTTTTTTATTATTTATTTTTTTTAACGATATTGAAAGTTTGTGCATACAATGGGCTTGTAATGGCAAATGAAACTAAGCCCTTCCAAATGGATTCTTTTGCATGATAAATATGATTATTGATGACTGATAGCTGTTTACGTCCAATAGCAGTGAACATTTTCAAAGTGCAATTGAAGCTTTGATGTATTATGTCAGCTCGTTTTATCATCAGCAAGCTTAAAGTTCAAGAATAATTATAAGCTGTAAAAAAAGATGCGAAATCAAATCTTTCGTTTGTCTCTTATTGCAAGGAATGGATGATCGACAATGTTGTTGTTCCTGTGGCATCTAGTTATGGCCTTAGAAAGGAGTATGAGTACTTGAAGAGTTCAATCAGAGATTTTTTAACAGGTTTCTTCTTCTTTCCAATAGTGCCAATAAGACCTCAATCCTATTTGAAACGAATATGTAATTGTTTTTTTCCCATCAAGTAATTGTGCATCTCCAGGCCATTTCTACTGGATAATCCTCTTTATGCAGTCTTTTTCTAGAATTTTCCTTGTGCAGATTGTTTGATATCATTGCCAAGAGCATACAACGGCATGGTGATTGTATATGTAAAGAACTCCTGCTAGGCTGTTGTCTTTTTAAACATTTCCATCAAGTTTTTGCTGTTGCTTATCATCCTTTTTTGTTAAGAAATTGTTTGGAAATGTTTGCATGTCAGTGAGAAGAGAAGGAAATTTAGAGGAGAAATAGGGAGAAGTCAAAAGGGGATGAATGAGAAATAGAGAAAAACAGATAGTTTTAAAAAGAAGTAGAATTATTATCATAATTCTCATTTCGATTCCCATTCGTGCTTAAAAATTAGAACCTTTTTTTTTTCTTTTTTCTTTTTTTTTACTGGATGACAATGGGGTATGATGCTTGATACAGGAAAAGAGTTAGAGGAGCTTGCTCTGGAAGCTGGATTTTCTACTGCGAAATATTATGAGATTAGTGGAGGCATAATGGGGAACCTAGTAGCCACACGATAGATAATTACTTATCCCTTTCTTTCTTGTGAGCCTTGCTTTCATACGAGTAAAGAGAAGATGGAGGATGGTCAATGCAACCAGTGAGCAAGTTTTCTGATACTATGATCGAGAGAGAAGTAAGGACCTTTTAGCTGCAGAGTAATGTCCAAACTTGGGCAAGCTTTGATTGGTGGACTTGAAACCCGAAATTTCTGTCTGTCATTTATAATACGACTTTACAGAATGTTGTAATCTAATGATAAGTATTTAAAGAATTGCCATTACTATGCTCAACTTCATATCTACAGTTCATCAGGTTCCAACAATCTTCTCGATGCTCGCTGCTCAAATGTACTCCATCATCTGGCTCCTGCAAATGCCTGCACCATATGCCTCATCGAGGCGACTTTAGCTGGTGATATTTTTCTGGTTTCACTAGCCTTTGGCATTCTGAATATTCCTTTTTCTGGTCATCTTGGATAGAAGGAACTATGAGCGACAGTTGCTATTGATTCTGCATTTAGTGGATACCATGGGTCCTCACACGCATCATTAAGCTCCATGGTTTTTTCATCTATGAAAGGGGGATTAGTGGGTGCAGGTAGGTTTTCTTCTGTTGTCAGCATCTGTAGTGCCTTCCCCATTGTTGGTCGAAGTGACGGCATTTCTTGTGTACATAGGAGTCCAATATGCACTACTCTGAAAACGTCATTCTTCACATTGCTGTTATGGTGATTGTGCAACATTAGATTTGGGTCATAAAGCTCCTCCACAGTCCCTGCCTGAAATTTTTTCCAAGTCTGTTTCCGAAGAAAATAATAAGTAAATTCTTTGAGCAATTGATAAAAAAAAAATAGAAAAGGTGAGACATCTGGAACTAACAATTGTGACGAGGCTGTCTAAATATTCTGCACTTTTGCTCCTGTTGTTCTGCTTTCCTGTGACAATCTCCAACAGAAGTACACCAAAGCTGTAGACATCTGCCTTTTCTGTTAATTGGCCATGAGCCAGGTACTCTGGAGCCATGTATCCTCTGCAGATTTAAATATTTAAGTCATGCTGTGTTGGAGCGATGTGGGTAGTATTATGTTCATTATGTGAAAATTTCAAATGCAAGAGTATCAAGTTATGATAAATTTATGATCTGTTGACACCCATAAAATGCCTTCAGAAAGGAAAAGCGGATACTCACAGTGTTCCTGCAATAGCTGTGCTGATGTGACTCTTATCTTCTTGGAAAGACCTCGCCAAGCCAAAATCGGCAATTTTTGCACGAAGCCTCGAATCCAATAAAATGTTGCTGGCCTTTATGTCTCTGTGGATGATCCTGGTCTTGGAGTTCTCATGAAGGTAAACTAAACCTTCTGCCGTGCCAATCATAATGTCATTTCTCTTGTCCCAGGTCAGTGCTTTGCCTTTGCTAGGATCTGTCACATTTAGACATTATGCAAAACATTGTCAAATCCACATTAACTTCGTACTTAAGTAGTAGAACATGATATTTGAATGGTTGCAAATCGGCTACCAAGTACAGCAACTTTATTTGTTTCTGCCGGTCGAAATAAATTTTCAAGCTCAAACAAGATTGAAATGTGAAAATTCTAGTATTTACCAAAGATAAAACGATCAAGACTCTTGTTAGCTAGGAATTCGTAGACAAGAAGGCTCTCAGGTCCGGAACAACTGCATCCCAACAACCTGACCAAATTTTTGTGTTCTACACTACTTATCATGTTAACTTCATTGTAGAAATCTGCTGCTCTGTGTCTGTTGTTGAAGAAGAGCCTCTTTACAGCAATCTCTCTTCCATCAGGCAAAACTCCCTGTAGGTAGGGAAAAAGTAAATCAGACAAAAGTGGCAAGTGGCTCCTTGATTTACCCTCTACATACTAAAAGGTGAAGCAAAAATATAAAGGATCAAAACTACCTTATATACTGATCCAAATCCTCCTTGTCCAAGCTTGTTGGCATTGTCAAAAGATCCTGTGGCCTTCTCAAGTGTAGAGTATTTGAAGTTCAAGCTACTGTCATTAAGGGTTTTAACCAACTTGTGTGCGTCATTTGACCCTGAAAGATTAAAACAATAGAATCCAAGAATACAAGGAAAATTTAGCCGTCGACCAGTTTGGGTTAAATGTACAATTCATAGCCTTCTATTTGCAGTTTTTTCTTTTATCTTTTGCTATTCTAGCAGATATATTACCTCGTCTTTTCTTCTGTATATATCTGTGCTTCCAGATATAAACTCCTGTCGTTACAGCAACTCCTACAACCACCAGAGAGCTGACAACGGAGACTACTATCACTATAATGCTGCCTGCAATTCATTATTCGAAACATCAGGCCATATCACCTAACCTATAATAAGTTTAAGGCTCCCTAGTATAAGCAAACTAAAGCAAACAACCTGCACTGCAACAAGTTCCAAATGTAAGAACATATGTTTCCTTACCTCTTGAACGTCCATTTCTTGGCACTGGGTTAAGAAAGTCTTTATTTGAGTATCTTACGAAACACCCAGTATTGAGTGCTCTCCCTTCTGACCAAGGTAAACATTGTGATATAGATGCAGTAGCATTCTCCAAGCATGCTCTGCAAGAATTAGCATTCAGTGTCCTCCAGCAATCGGCCAGCACATAAATGGATTCATTTGTCCCCGGAACTGCTACTTGAGCCCTTGCATGGTATATTTGATTACTTGGTGCACTCGACAGTGCAGTTGACAGAACCTGCCTTGCAGATTCTGCAAACGTTGAGCTCTTCTTTGTGGTATTATCGCACACAACCTCGTCTCCTGGCCCCTTATATTCTTCAAAGAAGCTATAATTCTCAGATCTCATGAAGCAACCGTCTAGAAAAATGCGGCCACTGTTGTAAGGGTAGCATTGAGGCAGAATTGTACGCGCCTCAGCATAGCATAATACACAGTCAAGTAAAGAGAGATCTCCATAACATTGAGCCAAGCCATAGTTAGTGTCGGGTCCTGAACCTGTAACAGCTACTCCAAATCCTGAGGTACGCATTTGGTCACTGATATTTTCCATTGTGGCAACAAAATTCGGTACAAAGATGGTTGCATTGTGCTCTAGTTGGTGTCCACATGTAATCTTCACTTGCTGCGCTCTAGGGTCCCCAGAAACTCCTCCAAACCCCACAAGATACAAGAAAATGCACTGATAGAGGAGAAGTACGACCGCATTCCTCATCTTCCTGGTGAAGCTTTACTTTCACCACTGAATAATTTTAGTTATGAGATTGCCTGTTCAAGATATATAATAGCCGAGTTAGAAAGAAGTGGACAAACAAGAAACCATCAGATCCATGTAGCTAAAAATTTGATTGCATTGAAGAAAAGCTGAGTTACATATTAGATAGAACGAAAAATATTATGCAAGCAAATGCAAAATTAATTATAGTTCTGCTAAAATCTCAGGTAGTCTCCATCTACAAAACCAAAATGCATACGAAATCCAAAAGGAAGTGCATTGTTTAGCCATAAGAATCTAAATCCGAAATAGGTTTTACACGATGAATTGATGTTGAAAGTATGGCAAACATCATTAAAGTTCAATAAGATATTTGCTAATTTTCCACAACTCCATGTTAAAATGGCCGGTATTGCGCGGGCTGTGGCACCTAACTACTGCCAATGTTCCATAACTTGCAAGGAGCCTATTTCAGACCGTTTAGAATTCTTTTTACATGCATGATTCGGAACTATAATCGGAGCAGCCTATACATAAATATTTTTGTGATTTTTATTTCTTTGATAATTACATATATATAGAATGAAATTTAAATTGTAATTAATTAAAAAATAGCTAAATTTTTAATCGTTTATTTTTAAATTACTTTGGTATGATATTAGGAAATTAAACGAAATTGTTTGATGATATATTCATTTATTAATCAATCAAACCAATGGAAAATAATTAAAAATCGGTGCAAGGACAAGAGTAGATTAATTTGGCAATAAATATAGTTGGAGGATTTGAAGCTCAAAAATCGACATTCGAAAAGAAAAGAAGTAGTAGGTCCCAAAATCCCCAAACAGATTGGCAATGGCGACACGTCTCTGTGGAAGCATAATAACAACGGTATCTAGAAAGTAGGAACGAGGTCGATATAAATAAATAAAAAAAAATCACAGCATCTCAAAAGTCCACAATCGTAACCGACTCCTTTTAATAATCTCAATTCACACCGGGCCCGGCCCGGGGCCGCCACTACGGTGGTCCTACGCCTCCGCCACCAATCTAAACTCCACAACTAACAGTCCGGTCCGACCATCTTATTATCGCATACCGTTTTTCGACACTTGTTCAGCTAACCGGAACTTAAACTAGATCGCATTTTCACGTTCATGAAGATTGAAATCCGAAGAAATTAATCATAAAAGAAATGGAAATCAGAACAAAGAGTAAGATCAGTGATGAAGTCGTACCTTGTTTGAGCATTGAAGTAAGTTTCTTCAATTGTGTAATGAAGTACAGAAGAGAATCAGAAGGTTTGAGGATTATTTAGTGGTGAAGTAAAGAAAAAGGTAGGAGACATCAAAAGAAAAGAAAATGGAAGCATAGGCATTATGAATTTTTGGATTGTTGAAGTAGAATTCAAAAAGCAAGACTCTGTAAAGAGCATCATCCATTATAATACAAACCAACGGGAAAAACGCGGTTTGATATTAGAAATTCTTCTCTCAAACAGCTTCCTTCCTATTATAGATTTACCATTCTACCCCTACAACCTTGCTTCGCTTTTTTAGCCTACTTTCTCTTTTCACACTTATATATTGAATGAAGGTTAAATATGGTAATGAAAGTATTACAACTGGATGGGTAATAATTTTGGACATTTTTATTTCAAAATAAAATTTTATTAAATTCATCTGTAATCCCTATTTTTTATGTTTAGAATGCAAAAAAAAAAATTAGGAATTGAATTCATAAAATTCAATTTCATGAAATTTATCATGTTTTCACCAAATTCCATCAAAATAAGTAGAATTTGCAAATGAATTTCGTATTTTTAAGAGTAAAAATTGAAAACACCATAATACCCTTTTTATCATTTGTTATAAATAAATTATCTTTATGAAGTTAACGTAATCTGTTATTTTTTTTTCTCTATCACTATTCTTCTCCCTCTACTATCACTGTTCTTCTGTCACTCAAAGCCAACATCATCGGATTTTGACTCGTTGCCGTTAGATTTTTACTGACTAGTTTCATTCGGTATGTATGATTTTTTTTAATAATATTATTGTTGAAATCAGATTTCTGAATTGTTTATGTTCTATAAAACTTAAAACTTGGTAATTTATGTTAGTGATCATGAAAGATTTAAATAATTGAAACTGTTAATACAAAATTTAGAAAAGACGAAATAGAAATTTAGCAAAAGACGAAATTGAAATTATCTAATACAAAATTTTATTGGAAGTAATTGAAAGAAAATATCAAAATTGGTATTAAGGATATTTTAGTAAATAAAATATAAATAAATTCATTTATTCCAAACATAAAAATAAGTAATTTATTTTCAATTCTATATTTTAATAATTTTATTCCAAACATAGAAATTCATTTACAAATGAATTCTATATGCAATTTATTTGTATATGGAATATATTTGTAAATGAATTCTACAAATTGAATTCATTTATTCCAATCGGACTCTTAATCTATAATTTTTAAATTAAATTATTAATTAAAGGTAAATTATTAATTTTTAAATTATGTATAGATTTAACAGTATTTAATTTTAAATTAATTTATTTTATAGAATTAAAAAAGTTAAACGAGATACCAAAAAATCATAGAACAAAAAATTTTCATAATTAGACCTTAAAAATTGCTACTTAATAGTCTAACTCATTTAATATTATGTATCTAGACACTATAATTTTAACCTTTTCGGATATACTTTCTAAACTTTTAAGACTAAAAAATCTTTTAACACTAACTTAATTATCAAAATTTTTTTTTGTCAAAGTTTCGTCATTTCACTGTTTTTAGGTAATTATATTTAGAGAGTTATCACGTAACATCTTTAAACACTTGAAAGAGAACAGTCTGTTCTATTTATGAATTTGCTTGATACGAATTCAAATTAATTAGATGATTAGATTTCAAATACCGAATAATTTTTTTTTAAGGTTAATTAAAAATTTTTGTTTAATGAAATAATTCCATCCAAACATGAATTATAATGATTTAGTTCTAATTTGTCCAGCCCGGACTCAATTGAAAAGTCTAGCTAACTTATAATATGGTATTTCTCCTTGAAACGAAGTCATCAAAGGTTGGTGAATAGTATAAATATGATATGAACATAAATAAAATGATTGCACTAACAGATAAACCGTCTTTGTCTCTTGGACATAATTAATCAATATGTCCATTCTCATTTTCAAAACTAGTATTCCCCTGGGACATTGTGGGATTTAATGTTAATAATAATTCACTTGTAAGTCATATGAAGTGTTCATATTCATTCATCCATTCTATTATCAATTATATATGGTAAGAAAATAACATGTTGATTTGGACAAGAAAAAAAACATAGACTTCATAAATATGCTATGGCAAGTCAATTAGCAATCAATCAATCACATTCTTGAATTGTACGGCCACCAAGTCCCACAAAAATCAAAACAAAACAAGCAGACTTTGAAATTGCATGTAAACTTAAATTGTTAAAAATTATTATTTTTTATTTAATTAAAATTCGAATTTATTTTTTTTCCGCTAAAAGACGTATTATTAAAAAAAAAATTATTAGATTGATTGATTGTTAAAATAGCGTGTCAAGATACGTACCAACAACTGTTGACTAATAAAGGCTAAGTATTTGATTAATGATAAACACCACCAAACTGTATCATAATTCTAATCCTAAATTAATAAATTGTCATTAGCTGGCCATTAGTTAAGTTGTTTAACAAAACTATCTCCGCAACTTTCCAAATTAATAAAATAAATAATCAATATTCACACTTGAAGACATAAAATTTATATTTGACCCTTAAAATCAGATTGATTTTCTCAAGTGATAAGGCTTTCTAAGCTGAAAAGAAATGCTGGATAAAAAAAGACAAAATACCAGCCAATGTTGGTTGACCATCCAAATGTTTGACTTTGTACTATTTATAATATTTCTAGACCTGTCGTTTTTTATTTTTTCCTTAAATTCAAACGGAACAAAGATATAATTGAAATTTTTGAAAAAAATATTTCTGAAAATAGAGTATTTTTAAAATTATTTCTATAAATAGTATTTTTTTTATAATATATATATATACAAATATATATAAAAACAAAAGACAAAAAGAACTATTGGGACTCCTAGTGGCCGACCTGCAGATGCTCCATACCAAACTCGAATCTGCCACCTATACGGAAAAATACTCGTATTAAGCGATAACGCTTAGTGGGGAGGAATACAAACCAAAACATAGATATGCAAATATACAACCAAATGAACAAACATTTAATTTAGCAAAATCACCACAACATGTAAGCAATAATCTACTTATACATCATAACATCTACATGTACACATATATAACTTTACTTATTCCTCAAATGCATACTCACGAGTATAAAGCAACTAAACATCAATATACTATAAACACATCAATACATCACATCTTGCCATTTCTCAATTACATAAACATGTAGCATATACTTAGTTTCATATCATTAGTAATATATAGTAGCTTGATTTCACAATAAATAGTGGATACAGGTACTATTGATACTGATAGGACACAATATCGGAAGCATATAAAGACATGAGTCTCAGAACATGTAGATCCGAAGGTAGAAGGAAAGACCGAAGTCTCATATCATATAGACCCAAACGGGGCCAACATATAACAGCTGCACTCACACTCTAATTCTTAATAAGTATGCTTATCTATCCACTATTATGACTTTTCAGGCTCTAAACAACTCAATAATTATCATGTAGCATTACTCAAATACACAAATATAATTAAAGCCGTCATAGCTCAATTCTTATAAGCCAAACAATTGACCAAGATTATAGTTCATATATTCTTATAAATTATTATAAAATGATTTAACAATGCATGCTCAATCATAATTCATGTTTGAAAAAAAAAACCATTCAAAGGATCTCCAAAAAGATAATATTTGGAAAACAGGGCTTACACGGCGGTATGCAAATCCTGACAGCCGTGTAAGACATGCCACACGGTGGTCAAGAAAAGCTGACCGCCGTGTAACATACCGACCCAGAAACTAAGGAAAAAAAGCAGAATACATTTACACGGTGGTATGGAAGTCCTGACCGCCGTGTAAAAATGCACAAAACCGCACTTGAAAATAGAAAGTATTTACACGGGTGTATGAAATATCTTAACTGTCGTGTAAAGTGAATTACACAGTGGTTAGGATCTTGCTTACCGCCGTGAGACCCGACGAACAAGCAAAAACTCATTACCAGAACACGATCACGCGGTGGTATGGAATTCCTTACCGCCGTGTAAATCGACAAAAACCCAGATTTTAGCAAAAATCTCATTTGTTTAAAACCAAACTCATCTTATCATGCATATAATTTCAATCCACTTAACTTATACATTCTACTCATGTTTATAATACCGCCGTGTAAATCGACAAAAATTTCAGATTTTAGCAGAAATCTCATTTGCTTAAAACCAAACTCATCTTATCATGCATATAATTTCAACCCACTTAACTTATACATTCTACTCATGTTTATAATCATATTTATAACAATTACCACTTATTAGAAGCAATAATTTAGCAAGAATGCTCAATAGAAATCTCAAACTCAGAAATTACTCTAAATCATACAAATTCACTTTTCAATCTTCATTTACCACAATTTACATCCCACATATTAAACATATAATCAAAACTCAACTCAAAACATGCATATAAAACACATTTAACTACTCAAATTTCTAGAATTTAAGGAAAACTAACTAAACACTTAAACTATCAAACCTTCAAAATTGCAGCTCTAAACCACTCTTGGTCAAGACCCAATCTTCTCTTTTCCCTTGTTCTTCCTGCTATCACCAGATTCTTGCACAATCACAACACATAAAACTCCATTAACCCATTTCCCAAAACTTCATAACCAGAAAAACGAGAAGAAGAAGGAGAAGAAAAAAAGTCAAACCTTCAAACCATTTTACCTCTTCAAAGCCAAACCAAAACCTTTCCTCACTTCAAGCTCAAACCCTAAAGAACAACCCAAGAAGAAGAAACAAGAAGCAAAAGAATGAGAAGAAATGCAGGAAGAGGAGGGGGAAATGGGAACAAAAATCTGAATTTGGTTTCCCTCACTCTTCCTTTCTTTCATTTCTCCCATTAATGCCCCTTACCTACTAAGCCAAGTGTCACCACTCAATTGGTCCAAAATTAAGGTAAAACTCTTTTAAGTCACTAAAACAATTCTTTCGCTATAAAACTTTAATCCCTCTTCAATATAATCCAAATTATCCAAATTCTTGCATGCACAATTACAATTATGTTCCTTTTTACACAATTAACCTCAAATTCTACTAGAATCTATTTTGGGATGTTACAACTATCATATTTTTTAAATTAAATTTTAGTTTAAGATTAGGTTAAAAAATAACAATAATCATCAATAGAAAACACTACTCGTATCACAATTTAATTATAAAAAAAAAAGATATTCATAAAAGTTTGTTAGGAAAAAAAAAAAGAGATGTATGTTTTTCAAAATAAAATAAATAAATAAACTAAAACAAGTACATGCCTAATGTATTTATTTAGTGGAAACGTGGACAATCTAAAACAGGTGTTATTTTATGCAATAGGTTGCAATTGTTGACTAATAACATAAAAATATTAATTTTATAATTAAATAGTGATACAATTAGTATTTTCTATTGATGATTATTGTTATTTTTTAACCTACTCTTAAACTAAAATTCAATTTAAAAAATATGATAGTAATCAAAATTCAAAATTCAAGAATTGTAATCTAACCAAGTCAAAGACAAAGAGCATGAATTTTACATATATTTGTCAATAATCATACTTATTGGAATGGTCTCACAAAAAATAATGACAATATTAAAGTCTTTTGGTTCAATTAAAAATTTCAATTTAAAAAATTAATATTTTATAAATTAAATTTAGTAGCACATTATTGTAAAAAATAAATATTTTATCAAAAATTTTTATTTCAAAGAAAAAAAAAAAAAAGAGCAGCAGCAACCTTATATATATAATGTAAATGCCGCAGTTAGGGGTGAGCAAAAAAACCAATGGACTTGGTTAACCGAAAAAAAATCCGAAACCGAATCCGATGGACCGGTTAACCGATTGTAATGGACTGGTTAATGGTTAGTGTTTTGAAAAAACCGATATTAATGGACTGGTTAATGGTTTTTGACTCATGTGACTGGTTAACCGAACCGAAACCGAATTTTTAGTTAATTTATTAATTTTTAATAATTTATAACAATTTATCCTAATTAAAGGCGATCATGTATTTTTTTCATTATACTAATTATTTTAAAGTTTTTAAGTTTTTTAAATTGGCTATTAGTAAGTATAACAATTTATCTAATTAAAAGTGATTATGGACCGGTTAATATATTTACTTATTAATTATTAATTTTTCAAAACAAATTTGCTTATATCCACCAAATATTTTTATTTTAACAACAATACTGTTATATTATAGTGAAAAATTTGTAATTTTTAAGTAACTTGAACATTTTAATTTTATTTATGAATATATTTATAATTATAATGGTTAACCGAAAAATATTGGGTAACCGATCCGAAAATCCGAAACCGATGGACTGGTTAACCGATGGTAATGGACTGGAATTTCAAAAAACCGATATTAATGGACTGATTAATGGACTGGGGCTTATGGACCGGTTAACCGACCGTGCTCACCCCTAGCCGCAGCTACGACGTTTAAAAAAAAAAAAAGTTAGCCGCTGCTGCACGCCCCAAGGCAATAGAGCTGCGGTATTGTAAAAAAGCGCTATTTGTAGAAATAATTTTGAAAATATCCCATTCCCATAAATATTTTTTTAAAAACCTCAAATATATCTTGGTCCCATTAAAACTGATTATAAGCGAGCCTAGGTTAATACAGCCATAAAACATCATGTTCCACTATTATATTCTGTTAATTAATGGTAATTAGTTGGCTATTACTGTCAAAATTAATATAATAAATAATCATATTCATTAAGCTCCATATTTATATATTATGGAGCTCAAGCTAAAATTGATTGGTTTACAAATAAGAAGAATCATGACTATATAGTATATACATTACATGAATAGTGTAGACTAAACATTAGCAGCGGAGCAGATGGTTATATATATGCTATATGTATAGCTTCAGCGACAGGCATTAGTTCTTTAGCGATGGATTTTCTCTGTCGCTAAGAAGCCCCTTTTTTTTCTAAATATGCTATACCCATGGCTAAGGATCCTTATAAACAGCTGATTGAATCTAGCTAAGCAAGAAAAAGAAAAATCCTCTTCAATTCAACAAAAAGAAGCCGAAAATCAGGACTCTAGAAAAGGGTTCATCTGGGTTCAATCCAGCTTTGTGTCATGCTGTTTCCTGAAGACTGGGAATAAGACTCAGGCCGAGAACTAGAACTAGCAGCTTTAGCATTCGGGCCGAATTCTGCGCTACTACTAAGATTAAGAAATGGCGGCTGCGTTGGCTGCTGAATTTCATGGCAATTCTTAAGCATTTCAACAACAATCGACATTGCTGGACGCAATTCTGCAGTAGCTTGAACACAAAGTAGGCCTATTTGAAGCAATCGACACGCTTCCTCTGCTTGGAAATTGCCATCCAACACTTGATCAACAGCTTCGCACAGTCTACCATTTCCATACAGATTCCAAACCTTTTTTTTTTTTTTGGAGTAAGAACATAGTAAGTGAATGAATGCTGTATCTATTTGTCTGATATAAAATGAGAAAAAGAAATTACCCTTTGTAAGATAGAACATGACTCTTTAACAAAAGCATTGTTCCTCTTCCCAGTCACCACTTCTAACAGAACAACTCCGAAACTGTAAACATCCATCTTCTCGGTCAGTTTGCCACGAACAACATATTCTGGTGCCATATAACCTCTGCACAAGCAAATTTACACATTACTATTCGCTACACCAGAAAGCGAACATGATAAAAGAAAATTGTACTTTAAATTACAATGTGCCAGCAATTGCTGTCGTAATGTGAGTCATATCCTGCGGAAACAATCTGGCAAGTCCGAAATCAGCAATTTTCGGAGTAAAATCTTGATCAAGCAATATGTTGCTTAATTTTATATCTCTATGTATAATTCTCAGCTTAGATTCCTCATGAAGAAAGGCCAAACCCTCAGCTGTCCCCAATATAATGTTATATCTCATCTGCCACGTTAGAGGCGGAACATTCTTCTTAGCTGAATGACATTAATCGAGCTTTTATCAATGAGTACAGTTTCAAACAAGATCAAAATCTTAAGGAAGAGTTCAAAGATTAGAGAAATTACCAAAAAGATAATCATGAAGGCTTTGATTAGGCACATATTCATAAACAAGAAGGCTTTCTGGTCCTGTGATGCTGTATCCAAGCAACTTCACGAGATTGTTGTGCTGAATGTCACTAATTAAATTGACTTCATTAAAGAAATGATCTACCCATTGTCTTGTATTGAATAAAAGTCTCTTTATAGCAACAACTGTTCCATCACCCAATACTCCCTAATCAATCAATTAGAATGAATTAAATTCCAATGATTAAGGATTTAATTCTTAAAAAACATCATTTTTTCTTACCTTGTAAACTGAACCAGATCCTCCTTGTCCCAGCTTATTGGAATGGTGAAAGTAATTTGTAGCCCTTTCAAGAGATTCATATGAGAAATTGAGCTTGGAATTATTCACAGTAGTTAATAAAGCACCAAGTGCCTTCCTTTCTGAGCAAATTTCAAAATTAAATTTCCGATTAATCACTGATTATTTTCTTAAAAAGATTAAATCTTTTATCAACATATGTGTATACTTACGCCTCTTCTTCTCTTCAATCCTCTTCCTCGCCAAGAAAACAACAATTGTCACTATCAAAATAACAGCCACAGAAGAAGATACCACAGCTACTATAATCGTTAAATGGCTGTCTCCTGTTACCAGAATCGATCAAGAATCAAGAAATTTGCTTAACAATATGAGTATCAAAATCAAGAAAGATCAAACTAACCTCCATTATCAGGAGCTCCAGGCCCTGAATTGTTGTAAAATTTTTGAGTGGAATATCTTAAGTAACAACCAGCATTCAAGACTCTTCCTTCTTCTTTAGGAGTACAATTGGCAATTTCAGAAACAGCATTTGCCAAGCAACTTTCACAGCCAATTTCACTAACCAATTCCCAACATTGAGCCAAACCATAAACAGTAACATTCTGTTTATCCACAAATCCCACAAAGAACCCATTATTTTTAGGAGCTTCGACACTCAAATTCCTTACCAATTCCATAGCATTAGCACTAAAAATAGTCTTGTTTCCACCACTAAAATCCCCATTAGCACAAACAGTTTTATCCTGGGGGCTCAGTGTCTCATTAAAGAAGTTATAATCATCGTACCTAACATAACAGCCATCATAGAAAAGTCTGCCTCCACGAATGGCTCTTTGGAAAGGAAGGCACCTAAGAATTTGGGTTTTGATTTGGGCAAAACAGAGATTGCAGTCTGTTTGATCAAGATCTTGCATACACTCACCAAAAGTATAAACTGTAGTGTCATTTGTCCCATTAATTACAGCTCCATAGTGTTGCCGTACAATTAAAGGACTCATAGTATCCATTGTAGCTAAGAAATTTGCTATAAAAGTTTGCCTTTGTTGCATAGCTGCTGTTCTGTTTGTACAAATCAAAGCTGCCTCTGTAACTCTGGGATCAGAAAGAGACAACTTTACGAAGAAACATGAGCCAAGAAGCAGAGAGATTAGAAAATACCCATGTGGGTAAAAAGGGTTCATTTTATTTTTTTTCCTTTTCTTGCTCTGTTTCCCTGGGAAACAGATAGAGGAGGAGGAAAATTAATGAAACAGTTTAGCAAACAGAAGGGTGTGAATATCATTCAAATAGGTTGACTGCGAGAAATTGAAATTACAGGAAAAGTATACGCGTGAAGGAGAAGAGAAGCCATGAAGAAGCGAAGGAGAATGAAGTAGCGAAGGTAAGAGCTTTCATACGGAAGTGGGACCGCAAGGGTCAAAATAATAGGTAGATTTGGTGGTGGGGAAGACTTTGATAGTGGCGTTTGGAGTTTGATCTCTTTCGCCATTATTATAAAATCTAGAAATAGATGTTGGGATAACGACTGCGTTTCTTTGTTTGGGTAAAGCTAGCAAAATAGAGCAGACTTTACTGTTCTGTTTGGTGTTATGAAATTATGGGCTGCAAGTTGCCGGTGGATTGTCAAATTTGACATCTTTGTTGTCCGTAATGTGAAAGTGATGGATTGTCTGTAACCGGTGGATTTTTAATTCTTTTTCTTTGTAGGAAGGGAGGAAAAGAAGGAATTTCAATACAAGACCTTCCAAGTTAAAATCAGTTTTAATTTCTAGATATCTTATCGAAGATTCGATTTTTAAATTCTGATATAACATTCAATTTTATTTATTTAATGATTTTAATTTCTAGCTCAACTATTTAATTTATTAAAAATAATAAAAAGTGATATATTGTTGCTAAAGAGGTAATTAGCAGAAATAATTTGTAATTTATTTTAACAGAAACCAAAGGGAATATGTGACTAATTGATCTTTTTGAAAGTAATATTAATATCAAACGTTAAAAATACAACTTGTGTCTCTGCTAAATGGGTTTTGGGTGGATATATAAATCCTGTACGGTGTACATCGCCTAACAAAACAGATTCTGGGTGCCAACTTTCTTCTTTTGAATATTTATGTTATAAACAAAATCAATAGTCCGTGTATTAATAGTCAACTTGCCAAGATATCAATCATTTTCAATGTCATGAACCAGATTGTTACAGTTGACTCCAAATCGCAATTTCTGCTACCAAAAGAAGCCGCAGGACTTCCTGTTTGAAAACAATAAGAAAGTGTTATAATTAATGTTATTGGGCCAGGCTTGGGTTGTGATTGGAATTTGAGCCCGTTCCAAGCAAACATATAATCGATTTATTTGTTTGATGTAAATTTTTGATGCATTTATAGAACTCTACTAAATAAACAGACGAAACTTATCAGAAAAAAAAATAGAGTTAGTAGAAAATCACTTAACTACAAACTTCTAAAGGCGTATTACAAACGAATTGAGATTCTAGTGATTTACATGAGTACAAATACTACAATAACTAGCTATAAATACCCAAGATTGCCACTAAATAATTCGTATTCTAATACCTAAAATGAGGTCTTCAATTTGGATAATAGTGATTGTGTTGCTAGCCACAATAATTGGAGAAGGGTCAGCACTCTACAGGATCCCTCACCGTTACTATCCATTCCCAAATCCTCTCCTTCCAAATCCATATGCACCCCCACCACCAACGGGGGCGCCTTTCCATCAGAACCACCGGAATCCGCCGTCTCAGGGATATGAAAATCCTCCAATTTTTAAGTGCATTGAAGATTCAGTGGAGTTGACAAATTGTGAAATAGAAGTAGCAAACGGTGGTTTGTCTGAAGATCATAATATGGCTAATGATTGTTGTGCTAGTTTGAAGGATTTAGATGGCAATTGCTTTGATATTATTTCTGATGTTCTCTATGCTTTGTTGCCTGTTTTGCGAGCATTTTGTGCTGCTCGTCATTAATTAGTGGGTTTTAATCTTATTCTTATTAATTTTTTATTTAGCCAAATGGATCCTAATAATTATATTTAGTCATAGGTTTTTATTTTTTAAAGATATTGCTTTTGATTTATTGGGAATTTTCTATTATTTAGTTTATTGTTTATCAGTTGCCTCACCAAATCCTCAAATTTCTGCATGTTTCAAAATAACTGAGATTTAATTATAATTAATATAATGTATTTGGTAAATAATAATTAATTATTTTTGTACTATACCCACTAAAGTTACAAAGTATGAGAAGAATTTTGAGTTGGACACATCTTTTATAATTCATTCAATTATGCAGTTTATTCTCTTTAATTTTAATAAAACAATGCAACTTGGGATAAGGTTATATATGTACTAGGAAGTTGCCTTTTATTCATTTCATGTTTATCATCCTAACCACCACATGTCATATTAATATTACCATTTTTAGTAGGAGTGTATTCAAGCTCAATATTCCAAATTATTTTTTTTATAAATCGATCATATCTCTATATTTATTTATATATGGAAAAAAATATTAATTTTTGAAATTTATATTATATTTGTTGTTACCTGTTCACTGCTATTTTTTAGATTTTAAAACAATATTAATTTTTTTTTTATTTTGAATTTTAGTGTATTTGAATTACGATATAACTCGACAATCAATCTAAATTAACTAAAAAAGATTGTGTGGGTAGGTAATGGAGGGCTCCGGCGATAGACATTATTATTAAAATTTGGATTCATACGGCCCAGTATAGATTTAGGAAATCACAGAGAAGTTTGAGGGGTTTGCAAATGTTATTCAAACAATGTTATTAAAATCGGACCGAATAAAAAACCGGCAAGACTGAGCGTTCGTGGTTTGACCGGTTTGACCGGATTTTTTTATATTTTTTAAAATATTATTAATTAGTATAATTTTTATAAATACTACTACTCAAAAAAAAAATCAATCAAAACATTTAACATATGCCTCAAATATACTAGTAATAATATTTTTTAACCTTTTATTTTTTTTAAATTATTACTTAATTAGTTATTTTCTGTTAAAATATTTTATTTTACGAGTTTTAATTTAAAAATTAAATAATTTAATAACTGTTGGTGAAATTAAAAAAAATGATAGAAAATTATCTTTAAGTTTACCAATTTTAATAATTTATTCAATTTTTATTTTATTGTATTTTATTGAATTATTAAATCATTATATTATTTTTGTTAAGTTCAAATGTGATTAAATAGTAAAAGAACCAATTATTTGTTAAATAAAATTTATTAGATTATTTATTTTAATTTTTATGAAAAAATAATTATTTTATTAATTATTTTAAATCAGACCGGTTTTTGGCCGGTTCTTTCCGGTTTTTTCCAATCCGATTTTCTGGAGTTGAACCAACCGGTTCGCTGTTCAACCGGTTGAACCAGCCGGTCCGGTCCGGTTTTAATAACCATGTATTCAAATTCTACTGTAACTGCAAATTTTTGTCTTCTCTTACCTGAGGATGCAAGTATATTATTATTGGGCTTAAATATTTGTCTCTCTCATCTTCCTCTTGTGTGAATTATATTTAACAACAATGATAATATTAAAATATGAAATTAATGGATAGTTAATGGATGCCAATTAGGAATATTTATTGTATCTTCCACTATTTAAATAAAATAAATATACTTTTACAAAAATAATTACTACTTTTTTTTAAATTCAAAATAGAGCTTTATTAAGAATTGAGAATTGTTTGTATAATTTACATTTCTCACATTCCTTTATATATTAAAATATGAACTATATATATTCTCCACTAATGTGTGCGTGTGTGCATATATATATATAATGATGACAGTAGGTTTATTTAAACCGCAATAACGACCTCTTAACTCCACAATCTAAACTCAAATTGTGGATAGAGTAATATCCATTTTCCAAGAAAAAAATGAAGAGAAACAAGAACATTTCATCAGTTGTATTTCTGATATTTATTATAGTAGTTGGGTTCACAATGTTTGCTATAATTTCAGTAGAAGCAAGAAAGCATCAGTATAACAAGAAGAGCAATAAGCACACAAAACAAAAGAGAAGCACCAATCCAGCCCCACCCCCTATTCCTCCTTATGATTCTTCTTATCCTGCCAAATCCACCATTTTTGATATCTTCTCTTTTGGAGCTAAGGGTGATGGAGTTTCTGATGATTCTAAGGTATATATATCTATTTTCTTTTTCTTTTTTTTTTAAAAAAAAAACACATTTTTAATTGCTGCTTCAACATTTGTCATCTTGTTGAGAGTGAGAATTTTCCTAGCTATTGATTTTCCCGGAAAATGGAACCAAACAGGCACTTACAGCAGCATGGAAAGCAGCCTGCAAAGTATCTGGTGGTACTGTGAAAATTCCAGCAAAATTTAAATTTCTTATTAAACCCATAACTCTTCAAGGTCCATGCATGCCTCACCTTCTCCTTCAGGTTAACTTTCTCTTCTTTTTTAGCTAATCTCTCAGTATAATTAATTAATTTCTGAATAAAAAAATGAAAAATAAAAAGTTATATTAAATTTTTGTTTTAATTTATTATGTTAATTATATATTAATTAGGATTAGTATATTAAATTTTTGCTTTACACACAAAGCTGATGTAATTACAGATAGATGGAAATTTGATAGCTCCTGCACAAGTTGGTTCGTGGCCAAAATCAAGCCTGTTTCAATGGTTCAACTTCAAATGGGTCCATGATTTCACCATTCAAGGTTCTGGCTCTGCTAATGGACAAGGCTTTGATTGGTGGTCTCCTTCTAATCTTTATTTTATTCAGGTTAATTACAAATATTATCCCTAAATTCATTACTAATTAACAGATTTAATGTTAATAAACTTTAATTTCTAACATAAAAATTCTGATTTATTTTTGCAGAAGAAATTGAAAAATATTCCTGACATGAAACCCACAGTAAGATTTTTTTATTTCTTTATTTTTTCTTTTTGGGAATTTAATAATCTGATGCTTAATTTCACAATTTTTTTATTTTTTTTTACAGGCTTTGAGATTTTATGGTAGCTATAATGTGACAATTCGTGACGTAGAAATCATAAATAGCCCTCAATGTCATCTCAAATTTGACAATTCTAAGGGAATCAAGGTTAATAATATTACAATTTCTTCACCAGAAAATAGCCCAAATACTGATGGCATTCACTTACAAAACACACAAGATGTTGAAATTCAGCATTCTGATATTGGAACTGGTAAGTACCAACATTAATTTATCCTCATATATCCATCTCCATTTTCTAATTCTATATGAATAACACTGAAATCGATATATGATTTTATATATCATGTCAATAATAAAATACCGTAAAAAAATTGTAAAAATTAATTTTAAAAACAAGTTAATATTATAAACTCAATCTATAAATAAAATTATGAATTGAGATAATTATTTTACAAAAATATTAAGAAAACAAATAAGCATGATTAATAATAATTGACCAATATTGTTCAATCCTATAAATTGAGTTGGGTGCATGGCATGTTAGACTTGAATAGGAAAATTTAATTATCTGTTTCTGCCACCCAAAAAGGGGGAATTTTATTTTATTTTACTTTATAATTTGTATTTTATTAAAAATGTCATCTTTTTATTAGGAAATATGTTGGGCTGAAAGAAATATTTTAAACGGTATAACCGTCACTAAACTAACTTTTGAGACAAGCATGAACAAAAAGTAGCAAATACAACTAACTTTTTCAGTATATTATTCTGTGGCTAATGTTTTAATTATTAATGAATAGAATAATGTATAAAATATAAAAATTAGTTGGAGGAGATAGTAATAATATAATGGACTCCCACTTTTTGACAGGAGATGACTGTATATCCATACAAACCGGTTGCTCCAATATCCATATTCATCATATTAACTGTGGTCCAGGACATGGCATAAGGTAAATTTTGGAAATGGAATTTTATATAATTGAGTTTTTCTTATTAAAATTGTGGTTTATATTCCCTTTTTGTTTGCATTTAAATAATAATATATTTCATGTAAAAAAAATTCTTTTAAAATTTTTAATACGAATATAATTTATTGTCCATTTTATACCTAATTCCAAAAACTAAAACAAAAATAAAAATCTCAAACTTTTGAGCCTGCTAAATACTAGGTCATATTGATAGTACTTTTTTTCTCATAAGACAATTAATCACACGTGTCATTTACTTTAAAAATAATATATATTCAAATTGGCATTTTCTAACCATTTCGAAAAGTTCGATAAACTGACTAATTTAACACAATTAATTTTTTTCAAGCACAATTAAATAACTAATTAATCCCAATATATGGCAACTTATTCTCTTATTATTTTCTTAAAACTTCAGTATAGGAGGTCTGGGGAAGGATCAAAGTGCAGCATGTGTCTCCAACATTATTGTGGAGAAAGTCACACTGCAAAATACTCTAGCTGGAGCTAGAATAAAGACATGGCAGGTATTCATTAATAATCTAAACCTTAACACCTAATGTAACTAATTAATAATGCTTTTTCTTTTCAATCATCAATTAAAATTCAAACTCGAAACGTCTTACAGTATAAAATTATGTATAATAGGGAGGTATTGGATCAGTGAAAAACGTATCTTTTTCGAAGATAGAAGTATCGGAAGTTAAGTATCCAATAATAATTGATCAATTCTATTGTGACAAGCACATATGCAAGAACCAAACAGAAGCAGTGGCGATTTCTGGAATTAAATATGATGAAATAATAGGACGTTATACAATGCAGGCAATTCATTTAGCTTGCAGCAGTAGCGTGCCGTGTGTTGATGTTGACTTAATGAATATTCAGCTGAAACCTTCTGCTGGATATGGAAGTTTTAGAGAGAGCTTTTGTTGGAATTCTTATGGGAAATTAGAGGCTCCAATTTTGCCTTCAAGTATTGATTATTGCCTGTTGAGGGAGAGTGGCTTCGTTAAGAGGACAGCTAGGTCTCATGAACATTTATGTTAATAATGTATTATATATGTTTATATTCTCATTTATGTTTTTTTAGGTGCTTCCCTTCTGCAAATTATTTATTTATTTTAACGTGAAGGTGATGATTTGTTATGGTTTTTCACTAAATTTTGTTACGTGTTTTAAAGAAACTTCGATGCTTAATTTGGGTTAAATTACTTACATAAAGTAAACTAATGATCCATGAATCAATGATAAATTTCATATCTATTATTTTAAATACCTTTCAATTTATTATATATATGTAGGATTGGTTCATGAAATCATATATATTCTTGCTCTAGGTCAAAAAGGGCATCTTCTTGGGAAAACTTTTTTTCCTCTAATAATAATAATAATAATAATAATAAGCATTAATCCGGTATGTTTTTTACTCACTAATATGTAAATTTTTTTATTTATTGGACAGTACTATTCATTAATGATAAACTTATTACTCCGAATTGAAATTTTTATGAGCATATCATAAAGAGAGATCTTCTAAGGTTTTGACAAATTATGTAGCTCTTATATGAGAGCATAATTCTTTTAAAACAAAATAAATCTTCAATAAATAAAAAAGAAAAGCGCCTAAATACATGGAGTACTTAAGGTAGCAGTAAAAAAGTGAAAACCACATCAAGCAATCCATCTCTAGAATATCTTTCTTGTAAAAATATTGATTCCATAATCTACATGCTGACAGCAATTAAAGTAGGAGAGTGGGGGAGGCAGAAGTAGGGATGTGGGAAGCACAATCCTTCATTCCCTGGCAGAAAAAGGAAATGGCAAAACAGTTTTTCAAACTTCTAATTCTAACTTTCACTCACTATGCTCAACTTGCACAAAGGTTAATTAATATTTTATAAGGGACAAAACTTTATAAGCCTTTTGATCTATGCAATTCATACCTATCATAAGATATAACGACAGCAAATTTCAAGATATTATGGACCATTTCTGTGGAAAAGAAAACATAAATTTATATGTATGTATTATAACTTATAAAATATATTTTCTCATAATTGGGAAGTATTCAGTTTCCTCCCTCACACCCTATATTAATAAATATAAATAAAAAATAATATCTTTATTTAATATTTGTAATGCATCAAACGGACTGAATAAAAATAATATCAAACGGCCGAATAAAAAGTAATTTGTTGTATAAAATTACTTATTGAGCTGACCACAGTTTCTGTCAAACATGTTAGAAGGTAGAAGAGAGAATTTAGAGAGAGTGAATTAGAGAGAATGATATAACACTCAAATATTTGGCTTGCATTAAACACTTGGTACAAGGAGTATTTATAGGGAGTTTTGGGATCACACTAGAATTAAAAATTATTAAATACCTAACACCCTTCCACCTAACTTAAATATCTAACCACTTTCTATCTAACTTATTGAATACCTAATCACTTTCACCTAACCACTTTCCACCTAACTTATTAAATATCACATTATAATTCTAAAATAAAATATTTCAAGGGGAACTCTAGAAATTCCAAAATTCAAATTAAACATATTTTTAACACTCTCCTTAATTTGAATTTTTCTTTTTCATCCCGAGTCTTGATCTTAATTTTTGAAAGTCTTCGAACTTGAGTGCTTTTGTGAAGATGTCCGCAACTTGATCATGTGTCTTCACGTACTTGAGCTCTACTTCTTTTCTTACAATGCACTCCCTAATGAAATGATATCTTGTGTCTATATGCTTGCTTCGATCATGATACACCGGATTCTTAGCAAGTGCTTGAGCAGACTTATTGTCGATGTAAATCTCCGTTGCTTCTTCTTGAAACAAGTGAAGTTCCTTTAATAGTCGCCTTAGCCAAATCGCATGACAAGTACAAGAGGTTGCCGCTACATACTCGGATTCACATGTAGAAAGCGTAACAAGTGGTTGTTTCTTTGAACTCCATGAAATTGCACAATTGCCCATTGAAAATGTAAATCCGGTAGTACTCTTTCTATCATCAACATCTCCAGCAAAGTCGCTGTCACAATATCCGATAAGCTTGAAGTCATTGGAGGAAGTATAAAATAATCCATACTCCAACGTACCTTTCAAGTACCGAAGTATTCTTTTCTTTGCCTTCATATGAGTTGTTGTAGGAACTTTCATAAAGCGGCTCACCACACCAACAGCATAAAGAATATCTGGTCTTGTGCATGTCAAGTACCTCAAACTTCCCACAAGGCTTTTGAATAAAGTGGGATCTTCCTTTTCGCCTTCTTCAAACTTTGAAAGTTTCATTCCACACTCCATAGGCGTGTTCACGGGGTTGCAATCGTGCATCTTGAACTTCTTCAATACTTCTTTTGCATATCTTTCTTGAGAAATAAAAATTCCTTCCTCCATTTGCTTCACTTCTAGGCCCAAATAGTATGACATGAGCCCTATGTCAGTCATCTCGAACTCACGAGACATCTCCTTCTTGAATTCTTCAAATAATCTTGGATTGTTGCCGGTGAAGATGAGACCGTCCACATAAAGGCAAACTAGCAATATGTCTCCATTATGACAAGCTTTCACATAGAGAGCATATTCATTAAGGCAACGATCGAAACCATGCTCTTGAAAGTACTTGTCAATGCGACTATTCCATGCCCTTGGCGCTTGCTTTAATCCATACAATGCCTTCTTCAACTTCAAGACTTGGTCCTCATGTCCTTTGACCACATAACCAAGTGGTTGCTCAATGTACACTTCTTCTTCAAGATCACCATTTAGGAATGCCGACTTCACATCTAGTTGATAGATTCTCCATGTCATTTGAGCCGCCATTGAGATAAGTAATCGAATAGTCTCCATGCGAGCAACTGGGGCAAACACCTCTTCGTAGTCAATGCCATGCCTTTGCTTGTAACCTTTTGCAACAAGCCTTGTTTTGTGTCTTTCCACTTCTCCTTTTGCATTCTTCTTCACCTTGTAAACCCATTTGACTCCAATAGCTTTATGACCTTTAGGAAGATTTGTTAATTCCCAAGTATCATTCTTCTCAATCGACTTGATTTCCTCATCCATAGCTTGTTTCCATCTTCTCTCTTTCGTTGCTTCTTCAAAGCTCAATGGCTCGCCGTCGGCTAAGAGGCAATGCAAACCGAGAGTTGTTTCTTCATTATAAAGATCATCAAGACTTCTCATTCTTCTTGGCCCTTCATTTGAACTTTCACCTTGATCATTGGGAGTGGGTGTAGGAGATGGAGTTGCATCTTGTGTTGGTGCCATGGCTTCCTCTTCTTCCTCGACAAAGTATGGAATGAAGTCATAGTTGCTTTCTTCATTTCTTTCCCAATTCCATGCTCCATCTTCATCGAACTCTACGCCGCGGCTCACCACAACCTTGCCATTGTTTGGGTTGTACAACTTGTAGCCCTTTTAGTTTGCATTATAGCCAATAAAGACGTGTTTGACACTTCTATCATCAAGCTTGCTTCTCTCTTGTTGCGGGATGTGCTTGTAAGCAATGCTCCCAAACACTTTCAAGTGATTCACGCTAGGCTTATGTCCACTCCATGCTTCTAGTGGCGTACAATCCTTGATGCTTGATGTTAGTGAACGATTAGATATGTACACTGCACAAGAGACAGCTTCAGCCCAAAACTCTTTAGGCATATTCTTAGCCTTCAACATGTTTCGTGCCATTTTAAGAATTATTCTATTCTTCCTTTCCGCAACGCCATTTTGTTGTGGTGATCTAGGAACTGTTAAAGGACGTCGAATCCCATGAGCCTCACAAAATTCGTTGAACTCTTTTGAGGTGAACTCGCCTCCTCTATCGGACCTTAGAGCCTTGATTTTGTAGCCACTCTCCCTTTCTACAAGAGCCTTGAAGATCTTGAATGCAGCAAATGCTTCAGACTTTTGCTTCAAGAAGTAAACCCATGTTTTTCTACTAAAATCATCAATAAAGAGGATGAAGTATTTGTTGCCACTAAATGATGATGGATCAATTGGCCCACAAACATCGGTGTGAACAAGTTGGAGTGGCTTGGTTGCTCTTGATGTGGCCTCCTTTGGAAAACTCTTTCTTGTATGCTTGCCAAGAAGACATGCGTCACAAATTTGATTGGGATGATTGATTAAAGGCATCCCTTTCACCATCTTCTTCTCCCCCATATCTTTGAGTGCGCCAAAGTTCAAGTGCCCAAATCTCATGTGCCAACGCCATGCTTCCTCCTTTATCGTAGCCTTCAAACACTTTACATCAAGTGTCTTGAGATTCAATGTGAACATTCTATTCCTCGACATAGCGACCTTGGCAATCAATGTATCATTTTGATCTCGAAGCCAAAGACAATTATTTTTCATGTGAATATCATACCCCTTTTCCAAGAGTTGTCCCAAGCTTAAAATATTGCTTTTTAACTTGGGCACATAGTAGACATCATTAACAAGCTTATGGCTACCATCTTTGGAAGAAATGATAATTGTACCTATGCCTTCAATTTGAATTTTTGATGAGTCTGCAAAAGACACATTACCCCGTGCATTTTCATCGAGCTCCACGAACTTTTCCTTTAGTCCACACATATGGTTGCTTGCACCGTTGTCTAAATACCACGAGCTCTTGTCATCCTTCTCTCCCCCTTTGAGTGCTAGCAATAAAGTTGATTCATCTTCATCTTCTTCCTTGCCATCCATAAGATTAGCTCTTGTCTCACCATTATTCAAGAAACTATAGCATTCCCAAGAATAATGGCCCAACTTATGACAATTGTAGCACTCAATGTTGGATTTTTCATACCTCCTTTCATTTGTCTTCAAATTATGGTCTCGCCCTCTACCTCTTGCACTTCCACGACCTCTACTTGATTGAAAATTTCTTACCTCATAATTGAAATTGTATTGGCTACCTCTTCCTCTTCCACCTTGGCTACGTCCATGGCCTCGTCCTCTTCCTCGTCCACGTCCTTGTTGGCTTTCTCCTCTATCTTCCTTCAAGTAAGCTTTGGCTTTTAGAGCTTGCTCTAAAACTTCTCCTTGTCTTCTACTAATCTTATCTTCATGGGCTTGCAAGGATCCCTCTAGTTGTTCAATAGTCATCTCCTCCAAATTCTTTGATTCTTCAATAGAGCACACCACATAATCGAATTTTGGAGTGAGAGTTCGAAGGATTTTCTCCATCACACGAACATCCTCCACCTTGTCGCCATATCTCTTCATTTGATTTGTTATCGCCTTTACTCTTGAGCAATAATCCGAAATTGATTCGGATTCCTTCATTTTCATTGCTTCAAAATCCGTTCTTGGAGATTGAAGCCTTACTTTCTTTACCTTTTCTACTCCTTGGAAAGACTTCTGCAAGATCTCCCAAGCTTCTTTTGAGGTAGTTGCATCGGCCACCTTTGCAAACATTGAATCATCCAAACATTGGTGGATGATGGTGAGGGCTTGTTGATCCTTCTTTCTTGTCTTTACCAATTCATTTCTTGCATTTTGAGACAAGACTCCTTCATCGTGTGGCTTCTCATATCCTTTCTCTACTATCTCCCATGCATCATGTGAGCCTAGTAAGGCTTTGATTCGAATACACCAACTCTCATAGTTATCTTTTGTAAGACGAGGGTATTGGAATGAAATCATATCAAAATTGGACATTTTTTTTTTCACTCTCTCTCCTTTTTTTTTCTCACAACTTACTCACTCTATTTTTTTTTCACACACTCACAATAGCCCAAGGAAAATTCTTTTCTGATGTGGAAGATCAGACTATGCTGCAACCACAGAGCATACTAAGAAAGAAACTTGGCTCTGATACCACTTTGTTAGAAGGTGGAAAAGAGAATTTAGAGATAGTGAATTAGAGAAAAGGATATAACACTCAAATATTTTGCTTGCATTAAACACTTGGTACAAGGAGTATTTATAGTGAGTTTTGGGATCACACTAGAATTAAAAATTATTAAATACCTAACACCCTTCCACCTAACTTAAATATCTAACCACTTTTTATCTAACTTATTGAATACCTAATCACTTTCACCTAACCACTTTACACCTAACTTATTAAATATCACATTATAATTCTAAAATAAAATATTTCAAGAGAAACTCTAGAAATTCTAAAATTCAAATTAAACATATTTTTAACAAAACATTCATCTTATAAGATTCTCACTCATTTATCTATTTAATTTTTTTTCTTTAAGTTAGATGTGAGGTGGCGATGGAAGTTTATGATGGCGGCGCTAGTGGTGGCGGTGGGGGTGCAGCGTGCACCGTCCACACACCTTTTTTGTAAATCCTTACCTAATTACGCCGTTTATGCATAGAGGCTATAGCAACATTGTTTTTTCCCACTATATTTATTCACCACTCAAATATGTAAAAAAAATAATAATAATATTTGTTTATATGATTATTTATACCACCTTTTAAATTCCCATTAGAGCCTCTTTTGGGTTGATTTGCTGTTTGTTGTTTTGAGATTTCGTTTCTTTTGGGTTGATTTGCTGTTGGATTTCATTTTGTTTTTGATGTCTGTTCATAGGGACCGGAAATAGGGTTTGTTAGGGTGGGTAATATCGGTGCTCTTCGGGTGTCGGATTATTCGGTGTTCTTCGGGTGTCGGATTACTCGGGTTCCGTTCGGGTTGACATGCGCACCCAGGCTAATGGGGAGTGGACAGTTGTTTTACCTCCTCGTGGCAAACAGAGGAGGAAGTTTTCTTGATCTATGCCAGAAAAGAAGCATCAGCCATGGGCTCCTACTGATACTGAATCTGATCCATCCAGACAATCGAAGTTGATGGAAAAGATGCAGATCTGTATGAAGAAAGTAGAAAACTCACAGTTCTATTAGGAACTTTTGGGACAAATCCGAACGATATTGAATTGTTTTCACCAGGTTTTGGGCTCAGAGATGAAAATGGAGATGGTAATATATGGTATTGGCAGCATTGAATCGTATGAAACTCCTCGCATTCAGCTGAGCATTGCGATCTTAATGAAAAAGACCTTAATTGGATTGGGGACATTGAGGTTTTTGATTCAATTATTTCTTCAACAGAATCTCAAGTTTTGGAGGCCCTAGATTGTTCGGTTCTATCCATAAATGAGCACGGGCGCAGACGTGTGACAAAGCCAACACTCTTATACATGCCGCATTGCGAGGCAGAGTTATATGACAATCTTTTACAAGCAAACTGGGGCATAGAGCAGTTGAATCGCATTGTATTGTTTGGAAATAGCTTTGAGATGTATCAGTACTTGTCTGAGTTTAGGAACTCAATTGTTGTTGGTTCATCCAAGCATATTGTATCAGTTCGAAAATTCACGCAGGAGTATGTAATCAAGACAGTTTCAGATGAGTATTTTGCTCCATTTCATGATTCAAGTTGGCATTTTTTTAGCCCTGCTCTTGAGGCAGAGCTGCAGTTGTTTAAAAATTGAATAATTTCATGTAATGTAGTGAATTGAAAAACAGCATTTGTACTGAACAGTCTATTGGAATGATCAAGTAAAGCCTTTTGGCTTCTTTGGGATGATGAGTTTTCTTATTGCACATCTGAACGAGTGCAGTTATATCAAGTTTCTGCTAGTTGTCTGAATTTATTCTTAGCCTTCACGCACGTTGATCAAGGTTATGCTGGCCTGCTGGTTCAACTGGAAAAACCAGGAACCAGTCTTTGTGAAAGAAACCGGGATAAAACCAGTGAATTGGCCGGTTTATATGTATTTCTTATTTATTCAGACGGTGCCGTTTTCCTGCTCCTGTATTGGCTGAAAGTTTCATTTGACACATGTAATTTTACGTTTTAATTCTTTTTATCCGACATCTCTTCATTTTTATGCATTACTATTTATTATTTATTACACTTTGATCGATTAAATATCTATACATTATGTTTTATTCCACTAAACTTTAATTCATTTTACGCTAAGAAAGAATAAACTTCAATTCTTAGAGTTAGAGGTATATGATCATATCATTATCACTTGAAAAGCAAGTAGGTAGTAGATATCACTAAAAAAAATCAAAATGAGCGACGTAAATTAGCGACGGACGAATTTCAGTCACTAATTAGCGACGGTTTTTATATTTAGTCGCAAAAATTCATTTTTTTATTTTTGTGGTAATTTTAGCGAATAAATAGCGACGGATTACAAAAAACCGTCGCTAAAATTTGACGGCAATTGTTGGAGCTCAATTTTGCGATCAAATTAGCGACTGTTTTTTCTGTCGCTATAAATTTGCGACTGAATTGTAGTCGCTAACTGATTATTAAATTTAGCTACTAAATAGTAATTGAAATATTTGTCGCTAAATTTGCTTTTTTGCGACGATTTTAGCGACGAATTTGGTTTGGTCGCTAAAAGTATAAAAATCTGACCTAAACCAAAACTACGTCGTTTTGGCCTTACAACCCTTTTTTCCTCTTTTCTTTTCTTTTTTCTTCCCTTCCCTTTGCTAGTCCCTGCCCCAATCTCTCCCTCCCCGCCGCCACCTGCTCTTCTTCTTCTTCTTCCCGTCACCGTCACCGCTTCTCAATCCACCGTGAGCGATCGGTCCTTTTTCTCTCTTTTCTTTCCCTCTGCGCACAATGACAGCCTCGTTCTCCCCTCCTCCTCTGCATTTTACTTCGAATCAGCCACTTTTCTCTGCCATCTATGCTTCCGCTGTTTGCAGAAGCCGTCGCCACCCCTAAGGTCACCGATCTGCTCCCTCTTCTTCTTCGCTTCGGTCATCTAGCCAGAAGCAGCACTATCACTGGTATCTTTATGTTTGTCTTTTAAATAGAAAAGTGAGGTCTTAATTACAGAATGCTTATTTGCTGTGATTGGTATAAACTAGTAACTATACATGTTGTAAACTTGTGATTCTTTCATTTTTCGTTGGAGCTCTCCTGTGATTGTTATAAATTATTCGTATATGCAGTGGCGTAGCCACATTATATTGAGTGGGGTCAATTGACCCCACTCAATTATAAAAAAATTTAAAATTATATTTATAGTTTTAATTTTTTTTAAAAAATGACCCCACTTAATTATAAAAAAATTAAAAATCACTCTATAAATTTAATTTTTTTTTAAATTGATCCATTAAAATATTTAAATGAATTTTTTATTTTTTAGTGATAAAATCCAAATTTGTCCTTAAATTGTTAAAAATAGTACATATTTACATCTAAAAATTTATTTCTTTTTTTAAAAAATATTCTCAAGATATTAAAATGGTATAAATTTGCTCTTATTTAATACTTTTAAATGACAAATATGTACCAATTCAATAATTTAAGATAAATATGAACCATAATTTCATATTAGCTATCAATAAAAATATTCATATTTACCTTCATAAATGTAAATATGTATAATTTTTAATATTTTAATACAATTAAAAAATTAATTTAAATAATAAATTTGTACTGATTTTAATATTTTGAAAAAAAAAAATTTGCACTTATTCATATTTTTACGTAGATAAATTTCTCATAAATTCGAAATTTTTTACCCCACTGAACTGAATTCCTAGCTACGCCACTGCGTATATGGCTGGAGCTTTCAAGATTCATAAGGTCAAACAACTATTAATTATTCATATTAGATAAGAAGAAACATCTATCATTACTAAATTCACATATTCCCTCTTCTTTGAACATTTTATGGGACTTTGAGTCTGAGAACTCAGCTTCTTCTTTGAAAATTTGGGGTCATTCGGATTCTGAGACTGCTCCTACTTCTTCTTGGTCTACATTGCCTAATAGGTTCATTTATACTTATATTACCCTTTAATTAGTGGAATTGATCCGTGGCCTAATTGCTGATTTGTTAAACTAATTTTTTCTTTTATTATCTTTTCAGGGCTTTGTTATGTAGGCCGTTGCCATTGGATATTGGGAGATGTACTTGTATTATTGTGAAGGAAAAATTGCCACAAGGTTTAAATGGTGGGACTATCTACTCACTTTATACCAATGTAAGATCTCTGAAACTAGTGAATTCTTTTGCTTTTATCCTAGATTTATGAATTCTTTATGACGCTTTGATCTAATAATCATGCCATGATTGCTCTGCTTGCTCCTTAATGTGAGGACTGCCTGGATTTTTCTTTCTAGGTAGAATCCTTGTAATCACATGTGGTTTTATATTTTGAGTCGAAAACGAATAATTTTTACACTTTTCACTTAGTAATGGCGGCAAAAAGACTGTTGAGATTGAAATTCCAGAAAATTGTATTGGGAAAAAAATTGTAGAAATTTGACAGCTAATTTCATGGGTTCCAAATACCATATTTGGGATCAGGTTTGATTCAAAACCTACAACTTAACAAAACCAATACCACATATAGAAGATGATCTAAGAATCCCAAAATAAACTTGAAAATACTTGTGTTTCTTTTGCAGTTTGGCAGCACAAATTCTCCATCTAAGCAGCGGAATCCACTCCTTGCTATTGTTAGGTAAGGCAGGCTCCACTTAATTCCTTTCTCTTTTTTCTTCTCCTTATTGCTATCAATTTTTTTTTTTGGCAGCTTTGTGCCTACTGTAACCACCTGCACTGGGTGTTACAGAAGCATGAGGGTTTACATCCCAAAGCACCAATTTATGTAGCTAAAAAATACTGCTCAGGTAAAAATCCTCATTTTATTGAAACAGTGATTTATTTGTCATTTGAATTTGGAATTATGTTGAGTGGCTTGCTATTTTCTATGGAATTGAAGCAACACATTAATGGTTTGCCCAAGGATTGGGAGGCAAAAATGGACAAAGTACACAAGTTATGTTCAAGAACTCCACATTACAATAATGTAAGATCCAAGAGAATATGTTCTTCTTTTACAACAAAAAAAGAATTAATTTTTTATTTTATTTTCATGCTTGGCATTGATTTGTTTTGTTTTTGAAGTTTTTAAGGCAATATGAGTTAGACTACAAAGATAGGGGCAGAGCTGGGCTTAGAATACAACGATCAGTAAAGAATTTTCAGTTGAAATTGGATGTAAATGTGAATCCTGAACTCAGAAAACTCTATGAATACGACGAGTTCAAAAGTTTGTGGTTGTTGATTAATGATTTCTTGACTAGGATAAGAAGAAACAGCTATCATTACTAAATTGACTAGGATAATGAGTTTGAGAAGCTTTTGTTGATGTGTATGAGAATTGTTAAGCTTTTGTTGACGTACATTACTCTTAATTTGTATGTTTGAATTTAAATAGAAAATAATTCTATGATAGTTAAATTTCGATACATGATACATGAATTGGTAGCTCATGCCTTGTAATATATGAATTAGAATCAATCTTTTTTATTTTAATTTTTAATTCATTAATTTTGGTATATATTAATTTGAAAATTTTATTTGTAACTTGTAGATACCGGAATTGGATGAAATGATGCTAAATATAACAAGAACATTTACTTTTAATTTAAGTATTGTATAATTTAATATACTTTTATTATATTTGAATTATTGTGAACTTATTGTATAAAGTTATTGTAAACTTCTATATATTGATAAATAGCACAATTTAATTTGAATTAGTATTTTTTAAATATTATATAGTTTAATTTACTTTTTTATTATATTTTTTAAATTAATATTAATATCGAAAATATTATATAATTATTATTTATATAAATTAAATTAAATTTTGGATGTAATAATAATAATAAAAAAAATAAATCGAAAATTGTAATAAAAAATTAAATTAAAAATAATATTAAAAATTATAATAGCGACTGAATAGCGACGCATTTTTCGTCGCTAATAAATATTTATATGACTATTTTTAGAGTTATTTAGCGACTAAATTTTATTGTTAGCGACGGATTAATCCGTCGCTATTGTTAGCGACTGATTTATGGATTAGTCGTAATTTTTTTGCGACGGAGCCAATAGCGACTGTTAGTCGTGGCGTCGCTAAACGTCATTAGCGACAGAAAAAGGTCCAATTAGCGACGGAAATGTCCGTCACTAATTGACTTTTCTTTGTAGTGTATGGAAATAATTTGTTGCTTTCCTACTCCTCTGGCTTTTTCGATGTGATAGAATATAATATCTATTTAGAATATTATTTGTAATTATTCTATTTAGGATTTCCTCCCATGTTAGAATTTCTTTTCAATTAGGATTTCTTTGGTGATTGTAACTCTTTTCTATTGTAACTATCTAAAACTGTATGTGAATAATATACCTAATTATAAGAGTATTCAATTATTTTACAGGATTACCATTCATTATCTTACTAAAAAAATATTGTATTTGTCCCTTCCTACCTTCAGCTTATACGAAGAATAATGGCGTTTGGAGGTCCATTTTGTATATTTTTTCCTTATTCTTTGTATGTTATATAAAGTGAAACCATTTTCTGGAAGAAAATCGGAAAATCTTACTTCTAAAAAAACTGAATTCATAATAAACGTAATTAAAGAAAAAGAAGAATAAAAAAACAAAATTTAAAATTAATATTCAATACCAAATAAGCATTGTAGGGAGTCAATAGTCAATATAAAGAGTTGAATTAAAAATATTTTCTTATTTTTCATTCAATAATTTATATACACGGCATATAATACAACTAGCTCATCTTATCATTTCACAAAATAAATGATTTTCTGCATCTGCTGCATGATAGTTAATGGTATATTGATATTAAAAAAAAAAGTGATAAAAGTGTTTTTTTTTTTTCCCGCATTGGTTTGTGCACAAAATTCCAACAAAACCAGCCTATATCATTAATCACAATTTATTTCTATTTGAGGCTAAAAGAAGAAAGTGCGCTGCACTAGTCTGCGAGAAGAAAGGTTCCAAGAATAAACCAATTGGCAAAAGCCCAAATTTATATTTTCTTAGGAAGTGGCTGAGAAAATTTAGGGCGAGGCCCAAAATCTCCAATAAAATACTCTAGGCACCACGATATTGATATAATTGATTCTATTCTTTTAAGTCTTATAATTGTTGATAATTGAAAATGAGAGAGAGCTACGGTATGTACGCAAATATCAAATGAAAAAGAAAAAGAAAATTATTGTATGCAGATTTCATTGTGCATACGCGCGCAACTGTAGCGATACTCTTGAAAACGCTATGAGAAAATAGGTACAAATCTTACACTTCATATCTTCCATCACTAACTAAGCTAATAAGCTAATAATTAGTTCCTGCAATAACAAAGACATAATTTAATTTACATGAGCATAATAGTCTACGTTTGCTTACAGAACTCGAGTTCTTGAGAACTCGATAGAACACATAGGATTATTTTTGCTGCAAAGTAACATAACGATATGCAAAATAGCTGTAATTTGAGGCACTAGACATTTGGATGTGTGGTGTCGTTTACAGGCATGGTCTCAGTATTGGGTGATTTGCCCCTTTCACTTTTGCTATTGTCAGCAAATTTTAAGCTACCTAAATGCAGACCGTGCTCTTTCTCCTTGGAGCTCCATTCAGACATGTAATAGTCTTCTTCAGTGGCAATTTTTGAGGATGATGGCCCACAAAACATTCCACCCCATTGTGGGAAATATATGAAACATATTGGTAGAGTGCAACATATTATCATTATACCCATCAATGTTATTCCTGTTTCTTTTGAGTATTTTGATCCTTTGAAGAATATTAATTGTGTTAGTACAGCTCCTAAATTTCCTCCTCCTCCTGTCATGCCCGAGATTAATCCTAATGACCTGAACAAACACAATTAGTTTGATTCATTATTACAATAATATTTATCAGCATGGAATCACTACAGCAAAAACAAGCTTATTGCTTACTGTATGTGGCATAACTAACGTATTTTCGAGCTTAATAAATAAGTGCCGGTTTGTTGGATTACATATATGTGCTCTATAAAACTTCCAAATAAATTTCAGGAAATACTTAGAATATTCTTAAACTTAATAAATAATTGTCGGTTAATTGAACTACACGCCAATATATTTTACAAACTTCAAAGCTTATTTAAAATACTTTTGATTCATATTGATAAATGAGTATTTCAGATTAATGAATGTCAGTTTATCACATTACACAGCGATAAATTTTATAATGATAATTGTTGGTTTATTGAGTTACACGCCAATACATTTTACAAACTTCAAAATTTATTTGAAATACATTTCAGATTAATAAATGAGTATTCTATATTAATAAATAAGTGTCAGTTTATCGCATTACACAACAATAAATTTTATAAACTTTAAGGCGTTTTTAAAATGTTTTAAGATTAATAAATAAGGGTCGATTTATGGGAAATCATAAGTTACAACTAAAACAAATTTATTGTTGATGGTATACGACATAACTAACGTATTTTCAAATTCAATAAATAAGTGTCAGTTTGTTGAATTACATGCTCAAAAAAACTTTTAAATAAACTTCACAAAATAATTAAAATATTTTTTATCTTAATAAATGATGATTGTTCATTGGACTATACGCGTATATATTTTACAAAATTCAAACCATATTTAAAATATCTGAGTATGATAAATAAACACCAATTTATTGGGTTAATTACATGCCAATAAATTTTACAAACTTCAAGCTGTATTTAAAATGTTTTTAAAGTTATTAAATAAGGGTCGGTATATATGAGAAATGATAAGCTACAACTAAGTTTATTGTTAACAGTATAGAGTATAACTAACCTATTTTCGAGCTTAAAATAGAATTAACTTCAACCCTAAACATATTAACAAAATTACGTTGAAATTAATGAATAAGAACAGAAATATTTACCTCCTAGAGACAAAAGGAACAACTCCAAAAGTTAGCCCACAAGCAGCTTGGCAGAAGAAAGAAAAGGCAATCATCACCACAATTGACACACTTAAAGATCCCACCCTTCCAAGAATTATACAAAGAACACCGCCTAATGTTTGCACTATCCACAAAGCCCACAATCTGCCTCTCATTCCGTACTTTTTCGCCACAATATCCGACATAATTCCTCCACCTGGTCGAGAAACAATGTTAGCCAGTCCGAATGTTGCTGCAATAATTCCTGCTGTGTGTAATTTCAGATTAAATCTGTCATAAAAATACTCTGCAATTATATTATCCATTGTCAATTCCACACCAAAACAGTACCCATAAGTCAATCCCAATAACCACCCTCTGTAATTTGTTAATCCATGGTAAAATATATTTGTTATCTTATCTTTATGCTTATCGCCGGCTTTCTCCAGCCGCCGGTAGTTCCCGTCCGGCAAGTCCTGCCCGAAAATCAATACAGTAAATGCTGATAGTGTCTGAAAAAGTGCAGGAATGAAAAACGAAATCCTCCAAGCTGTGAATTTTGTTGCTCCGATATCTCTGATTATCCCAAACACTACTGGCATAATCAACTGTGTGGCTCCGCCTCCTAGGTTCCCCCACCCGCCGGCGACGCCGTTCGCAGTGCCGACCACTCTGGAGGAGAACATTGAGCTCATCCAGAACTGTGTAGAAACAAAAGTGGCTAATGAGAATCCGGTGAAGAACCGGACGAGGAGGAAAGAAATCGGCGATGAGATAATGGAGGTGAAATAAACAGCCGGTGCAGTGAGGAGGATGAGAGAGGCGGAGGCGAGACGGGGACCGAAAAGATCACAGGCGGTTCCCATGGCGATTCGAGCAAAGACAGCGCCGGAAACTGAGGCAATTCCGGCATTGCCTATATCTGTGGCAGTGAGGTTGAGATTGTCGCGGATGATCGGAAGAAGCGGCGGTGCGGCGAAAGTGGAAACGAAACAAGCGAAGAAAGAAATCCAAGAAAGATGAAATGCTCGCATATGAGGAGGAGCTTGAGAGAATAATTGGAATTCAGTTGCTTTGTGCTCTGAATCAACTGGAAGATCAAACTTTTTACCTTGAATTTCATTTTCTAAACTGTCTATCTCCATACTTGTGTGTTGTAGAGAATATGAAAGCTTGGTTTCTGGTTGAGTGAAATTATATAGGATTCAGAAACTCCATTTCTGACTCCTGGAAGGTTGAAGAAAGGCAAAGTTTTTGTAAAGTTTCGCCGAGTCGCATTGAATTGCTGCGAGAGATGGGCTTATGGAATTTAAGAATTCTGAAAGGTTTTAGGTTGTAGAGTTTGAAATTTATCGAAGTTCGAGGGAATCATTTGCCAATGGAAAGAGACATTAATCAAGTTGTAGTTTGTTTACACCCTTGACTTTGGAGGAGATATTTCGTCGACTTGGTAAGAGATTCTTGCAAATTATTTTTATTAATGTGGAAATGACTTCTTAGTCTATACCTGTAAGTATCTCAGTTAGCACAATTTCTTAACAGGACAATTTTGAAAGCAATTTCTTAATTAAGACATTATATATATATATATATATATATATATTAATGCTAAAATTCTTTTTTTTTTTTTTTGTGATGGTTGTTGGATAATATCAAAATGATTTGGCCTGGAATATTCAATGTGATTCTTAAAGAATCATTTTGGTGCAAACGCTTAGGATCTGGAATATTCAATTCTATTTAATAATCAATCCATACAGCTAACTTTTTTTTTCTATATGCAAAAGTTCATAAGCTCCAATTAATTCCATTTGAATTGAATCGACCTATAAGAAAATAAAGCTTTTGAGCTTATTTTCTCCATTTATTAAATTTGAATTCAAAATCTTATTTGAAGAAAATAAAAATTAAATCTTATGAATCAATAACTACGTAAATTAATTTAAATGTCTATTGTAATTATTTTCAATAAATATACATACACGTGAGCAAATAATTTTATCTTGAATTTCAATTTGTGAACTCTCCACTTCCAACTTATTTATGTTATAGAACGTGCAAGTTTTACATTCAAAAAAAAAAAAAAAAAAACTAACGAGAGGCTCTCAATTTCTGACACTTTGAAGGTCAGAAGATTTTTTATGAAGTTTCGCCAGGTGGCATTGATTTGCTATGAAAAAGTGGCATGGAATTCAAATACGGCGAAAGAGTTGTGGTTCAAGTTTGATTTTAATGGCAGCTTTTAATGAAGTTAAAGTGGATCCTGCAGTGCAAATCGAAAGAGACGTTAACCAATCAAGTTGTTGTTTTCCACCATTGACTTTTGAGTACTATTTAGTCATTGAATTAGTAACAGTTTCTTTTTCAATTAACGTAAAATGGCCCATTACTCCATAACCAAATTTTTAAAACCACGTTCTTTTTTTCTAATAACATTTTTCAAATCGTTAGTGATATAATAAAAAAAAGCCGATGCCCTGGCACTAAATAATTGGCGTGGAATATTCAATGCTAATCTTCATGAATTCATTTTGGTACCAACTATGATGGAATATTCAACTCTATTTAAATAATATAATCAAATAATCACCAGTTCGCATTCTTTTAATTAGTTGTTCCATCGTGGTGCGGGAAATTTTTTAAATAATGTTTTTTTTTTAAAAAAATTAGAAAACTTGTGTTTACATTGAAGTATTTAGAAAAGTATAATTTTTTACAAAGCCGTAGTAACCAATGTTTTAAAAATCTGATTGATTTGGCCGGTCGAACCGGTTCATCCACAACTCGGTAAGAAAACTGATTTGATCTAACATGAAAATCGGAATATACAAAAACTTGAATTGAACTGAAACAATCGAGTTAGACGAAAATTATTGAATCGGCTCGGACTCGGTTTTAATTTAGAAACGGGGCGTTTTGACAAAATTTAATGACAGAGTGCAGCGATGCCTGAGTTGCTGCGCGCGGGTCTTGGCTGGGCAGGGAGGACTCCAGATTTGCACGCGTGGTGGGGGCGACGGTGTGCTGGAACCAGGCGGAGCTACCTCGCCCGCGCATTGGCTGCTACTGGCGGTGCTCTGCCTGTCCAACACGGTTTGAGGCCAGATATGCACGTGCAGTGGGGGTGACGATCTGCTGGAACTAGGTGGAGCTGCCGCGCGAGTGTTGACTGCTGCTGGCGGTGCTCCTACGCACGCGACGCGGTTTGAGGTCGGATCTGCCTCCGGTGAGCTGAGGTAAGAGTTGGCATCGTGATGGGTCTGTAAGGGTAAAATAAAACTTAAGTAAATTAATTTGTTAGGTTAAGTTTAGAAGAAGAAAGTGAATAAATGAGTTAAAAATAAAATAAAAAAAAAACTCATGAAAAAAAATAAAGGCCCACAAATTAAATTGAAAACCCATGAAACCCAAATTGCAACGAAAATAACATGCAACCATTAAAAATGATCCAGTGACCTATTATTTTTCAATTGTATTCTATCATTAACTGCTCAACCCAAAAATATTAATAGATTAGATTTAAAATTATTATTTTTATATTAATATTTGATAATTAATAGTTTTTTAATGTATTTTTAATATACCGTATTTTTAATTTTTTATAAATAATTATATTTAAAAAAATAAAAATTCTGAATAAATTCGATCCAACTAATTAACTCATAACTCAGTTGACAAGTCTAGTCGATATCCGATCCGTTTCTAAAACATCGGTAGCAACTATTTGCAGTTTCAGAGCGCAAGGTCCACTGAAAAAGAAATTATGTCGTATCTAAAACGATGTTTGACATGTCAAAAATTACAGCAGTCTGCTGCGGTTTCAGACGAATATATATAAGTTGCAGAAATTAATTGTGTCACAGTGATACAAATACAGTCTAATTTTTTCATATTTCAACATGTCACCGATACGAATAATAAAAACTAAAATTAAATTGATATTTTCAATATTATATATTATAAGCTTTCAGTATACGAACTCCATGCTTATAATTACAATATAGTAATATTATTTTCCATGAAAAAATAAAGCTCTTAATTAATAGTATTCTTTGTGAAATTTACTTTTTCCTTCTTTCTCTATCATTTTCTTGATTTTTCTTTTAATAAAATTTGGCATTTCAAAAAAAGAAAAGAAGGAAGTGAGAGTTTAATAGTAAAAGTTAATTTTATATAGTCAAGGGATATGTTTAAAAAAAATGAAAAAAAAAATAAAAAAACAATGAAACAATAAAAAAAAAAGAAAGAAAAGAAAACGGTCGTTGCTCATATTCGAACATGTGCTCAGATTCGAACCCGCGGCATGTTGGAAAATAGAAAAAATTGAAGTATATTTGTGCCACTTGAAAACAAGTTTCTACAGCAAAACAATTTAATTGTAGTTTCTATGATTCAAACCCGTGACATGTTGAAATATGAAAAAATTGGACTGTATTTATACCACTATGACGCAATTAATTTCTGCAATTTGTACTCAATATATTATATACATTCGTCTGAAACCGCAACAGACTTCTACAGTTTCAAACATGTCAGATGTCGTTTTAGTTACGACAGAATTTCTTTCTCAGTTGGCCTTGCGCTCTGAAACGGTAAACAATTGCTGCGATTTTATAGAAAACTCTACTTTTTTTAAATACTTTATGACAATTGCCAATCTATATTTTTTATAGAAAAATATTATTTAAAAAATTTTCCCTCGCGGTGCCTGTAAATTAATGAAATTGATTATTGCAATTCTTTTAAAAAGAAAAAAGATATTTATAATTTTTTTTTAATTTAGAACTGTACTCACCACGTAATATCATATGAAAAAATATAATTTTTATTTCAAAATTATGAAATTGATTATAAAAATATTTTTAAAATTTATATGTTATTCTTAAAATTAAAAAATTATAAGAATAATTTGAATGTAATGATGTATTAATTATTTAATTTGTATGATATATAGCCCAAACAATTGAAGCATTTCAATGTTTTTCAACTTCTAGAGTTTAAATTTTCACCCACCCATCCTTGTTCCAAATATTTTAAAAAATGGAGTAATAAACATCAACATGCCTTCTTTTTCCAAATTAATAATAACCATGCCATTGTTTCTAGCTATCGGATTTGGGACCTGTGGCTAGCTTTTGTCTTATTCTATATATGATCATGTCATCATGTCACTTTCTATTTGAATGTGCGATTGCTTACTTTGCGCTCACAGCTCACATTTAATAATTTACAACCTTAATTCCTAAGCTAATGTCGATTTCACGTCATCACATCACATGTATTTATTTGAGAATTGATCAACCTTTTTCTATTTTTAATTTTTAAAGTTTGTTTAATAGTGCAGGACATTATTAAATAATTAAAACTATCACGTATATGTGATCGCAATTGGTGGTTATTAGTTATTCCGCTAATTTTCATGTGTTTGTTTATAAATTAAATAAATAATATATTATATCTGTCCCATAATTTTAATCAATTTGTCTCAAAATATAGTTCATTTTTTATACTTTAGGTTAATTATATTCTTATTTTATTAATTACAATTTAAATTTTTTTATACTTGGTTATTAATGATAATTTTTATAGTGTCAATAATATTTAATTAATTATTTTATATTTAATATCAGTATAATAGAAAAAATTATCGGAAAAATTGTATTCCTAAAATTGTGGGATGGAGAGAGCCTGATTAAAATATGTAGGAGATCAACCAGCCAAAATAATTTTATAATTAAAATCTAATATATACAAAATATATATATATAAAAAATAATATTTTAAAAATCGGACTGGATATTGATTCAACCCGACAACTGAGTCATAAGTCAACTGTTTGAATCGAAATGATTCATAATTTTTATCTTTTTTTAAATATAATTATTTATAAAAAATTTAAAAATTGTATATAAAAAATACATTTAAACAATCTATTAATTCTCAAATATCAATATATTAATCATTTTCCATTTATTTTACAACTTTTTTTAGCAATAATAGTAAAAAATTAAACATTACAGCTGGATTTTTTTGTTTTTTGTTTTTTTTTTTAATGCCTGAATTTTTTTGTTAAATATTTGAATTTATAAGGAAAATACATTTTTAAATTTATAAATTTTTTAATTTTAATTTCAATTGTAAAATTTATTTTTATGATGTCATCTAAAGATATTATTTTTATGATTATCATATTTATCTTCATTTGCTTCTTAATATTTCATTACATTTAAATTATGTAGTTATTCAATATCTAAAAAATATAGTGGAAACAATTTCACATAATTTTCAATTTTATCAAGTATGATATTAATACGAATTGATTTTATTATCAAATATATATTTTTGATTGAATAATATCCAAAAACTATTAATTCAAATTACAAAAATATAATTTAGGGTATGTTAGATTTTTTCTGGTCCAACTCGATTTTTCCTGATTCTAGCTGTTTTTTGCATATTTTAATTTTCTTATTGGATTGAATCGGTTTTTTGGTTCTTAGTTGAACAGGTTCGATTGGTTGGTCCGGTTTTAAAAACATTGTACAAAAATAATATATGTAAATGTTGGCCCCTCATATTTTTTTAGAGTATGGCCCATTATGGGCTAAATTTTCGCTTAAATAATAAATACACAACTCCAATTATGTATATATATATAATATTATATATATAATATAAATATATTATATATATAATATAAATATTTAATGAATGGCTGATTTGGCATGTTTGGGCTACCATTTGATACGTTTGGGCCAACTCGACCTATTTGTGCTAATATTTTTTATAATAGTATTTTTAGTATTCTATTATTATATCGATAATTATTTTTTATTAAAAAATGGTCAATATATAGTAAATCCATGAGTCAATCCAAACCTGTCCAATTTATTTGGATATTGACCTATCCATATTTTTTGGCTTATTTATAACTCGTTCATTTATAATTCAATCCAAACCCGCACAGTGTACCACCTTTAGTATTGAGTCTTGGGAAAAAGAAAAACGAAAAAAGTCTCCCAAGCTCAAAAAGAAAAATACTTAAGTCTGTGTTCACTCTCCAAATTTTTCACTAGGTAGTTTTCTTCTTCTTTTTTCCTTAATTTAGCTTAATTTCAATCTTTCTGTTTTAATTTTATTAATAGTGAGTTATTTGCTTAGTTCTTGTGATGGTCATCAAACGAGATATTTAAGATTAAAGAAAGGTTTTTATTTCAAGCATGATTAAAAGCTCCTTAACCTACTTTGCAAAGCATGAAAGTTTGTGGGGAAAGTGAATGAATTGAAGGTGGAGAGGTGAAATTTTCCAATGAGAAATGATTTACGTTTTTCCTATACTGAATTTTCACCGTTACGTTATTTTAAATAACATTGTAGTAATTGGAGTATGGCGAAACGCAACACTTACAAAAATTGCAAAATAGCAAGAGGATTTTTGTGAAAAATTGTTTTCTTAGCAAAATTGCAAGAGATACACAATGGTTTATATTATCAAAATAGCATTAGCTATGCAAAAACAATTCCTCATAATTTCTGGTGCAAAATTAATGGGTTTTTTTTGAAAGTGGGGTTGAAAGCAAAAAAATTTAGCAAAATGGTACTACAGGAAACATAATTAGGAAACTGGGATGTCGAAAACCGGCTGGCTGGGAAGCCGGTTTCCATGTGCCAAAAACCGGCGTGTACTTGCGCCAGTTTCTGACAGCCATGTGCCATAAACCGGCACTTATATGTGCCGGTTTCCAGCACTTTTGCTGAGCACTGCAAACTGCAGTGCTCAGCTTTGGTCACGTGAAGCTGCACCCCACTGCAGCTTCACGTGACCAAAGCAGTGGGGTGCAGCTTCACGTGACCAAAGCTGCACCCCGAAATTGAATTTACAAATTTTTTTTTTCGTTTTGTTTGTTCTCTTCAGTCTTACTCCCTCTCATTCATTTTCAATTGCAACAAATCATTTACTCTCATCCTACTTCGCTCTCTTTCTTTGAAATATTTCTTTCAAATATTGCTTTCGTTCAACTCTCATTTTTCAATCCATTTGTTCTTTAGTTCTTCACCTTATTTGCTTGATTAAAGATAAGATTTTGATGGTTTTATTTTGTCTTTTTGTTTATATATGAGATTTATTTTGTTATTAATATGATATTAATGTTTAATTTGTAGGTAGTTAAATTTTTGAAGCCCAATTACTTTCAAAATAAGAGGTAAGACTATTTAATTTTATTTTGTTATTGAATAATTTGTGTTTATTTTGACTAGTTGTAGCATATATATGTATAAATACTTGAATATGGAAAAAAAAAAAAAAGCATTATTTGCAAGGAAATATGTCGTGTTGTAAAAAATGATGAATCTGTAAATATTGCATGTAGCAGATGATATGATCGGGACAAAATTTAAAATTTTTTGAAAGTAAATTATATGTATAAGTTGTGGACATTTAAATTAGTTAAATAAATCTAATTTGCATGAATCGTTGTTAATATTCAAATTTTTTGTGCTTAGAATTGCAAGTCTGGAAATGGATCCATATCATTTAGATGCTGAAAGAATTAACCCGGGTCCGATTAATGGAGAGTTGCTGACAATGCAAAGGAAACATCGATCTGATGCAATATGGCATAATTCGGTAATTATTTTATTATATATATTATGTAGATTAGTATATATTTATTTTGTAAATATATATTTTTTATTACTTATCTTTTGTGGATGATTGATGAAATTATAGTTTGTAGATTATTGATGCGATACGAAATTGTATATATTTTTTGTATATATTATTTATTATATTATTTTTTTTGTAGATTAAATTTCGTAGATTATGTGTATTTTCTATATATATATATTTTGTGCATGTATAAAGTTTTGATGAAATTATATATATGTATTGTTTATTTATTATACTAAATGTTTTTGTAGATTATATAAATTTTGTGTATATATATATTTTTTATGAAATTATATATGTTTGTGTATATATATTTTGTATGTATATATATTTTTCAATTATATATATTATGAAAATATTGCATATGTATATATATATATAAATTTATTTTTTAATATATATATGTGTGTTGTAGATTATGGATGAAATTATGTATTTATTCACTTGTATATTTGATAAAATTATGCAAAGGTTGAAAGAGATGTGTTGAGAACTAGGAGAGACAGTTTGGAAGGGCACTACAGACAAATTGATGATAGAATAATTTCATATATAAGATCGGCAGGCTTATTAGGTATTGCCTGAATTGGGATGATAAGTGTTGACTGGAATTTAACCACATCACTCATTGAAAGATGGAGACCAGAAACACATACATTCCACCTCACGTGCGGTGAAGCAACAATAACACTTGAGGACGTGGGAATTTTAACGGGGTTACCGATTGAGGGTAGGCCGGTGACCGGAAGAACAAATAATGACTGGGAGGATGTTTGTTACAATTTGTTTGGAGTGGTTCCTCCCCTTGCGGATATGCGGGGTGGACAAATTAAAATGACTTGGTTGGATAATGTGTTCGTTGATATTCCTGATGATGCGACACCTATAATATTGCAACAATATGCCCGTGCTTGGATATTACGATGCTTAGGTGGACTGTTATTTTCATCACAATCATCCAGCACGGTGCACCTAATGTTTCTACCGTTGTTGGAAGATTTGGATTCAGTTGGACAATATAGTTCGGGGTCAGCATATTTAGCATGGTTGTATAGAGAACTACGTAGAGCAACACGTCCAAATGCTAAGGGAGTTGCTGGATATTTACAACTCTTACAACTGTGGGCGTGGGAGAGACTACCACAGTTTAGGCCTGAACATGCGGATGCACAACCATTAAATAAGGACTTGCCATACGGGATCAGGTAAAATATAATTTATAAATATGTATCTGAATTAAATTTTATGTGATATTAATTCAAACAACGCGAGCTAATATTTGAACATTTTGTTTGCGTAGGTGGAGTGTTGCATTGGACAGGAATATCATGTCCAGAAGAGACATATGGACGTATCGAGAAATATTAGATATGCAAGGAGTTGAAGAGTTAGTCAGTGAATTTAAATTAATTTAATTTATGTACATATGTTGGTAGATGAAATTATTATTAATAATTATTTTTAATAAATAGTTAAGATGACCTGTGATAATTTGCTATGCAGTTTGAATGGGAGCCGTACCATAATGTAATTCAACTGCTTTCCGATGTATGTTGTAGTGGGCAACAAAGTTGGATGGCTGTTGTTCCGTTGATATGTTTCTATATCATAGAGTGGCACCATTCTGATAGGGTCATGCGTCAATTCGGTTTTGATCAGCAAATCCCATCGCCCCCACTTATACAACCGCTACTATCGTCGCGAAATAGTGCCATTATCCCGACATGCCGGTCGGAAATAACAGTTATGCCCAATTGCTTTGTCACGTATCGCCTAATGCACGTCATGAACCAACTCCAGCTAGACTTATTCTCGCTTTCAACAATAGTAAACGCTACTGGGTATAAGAAATTATTACCATCTACGGATGTTGCAATCAACAAAGTTTGATGAAACTTTTCTGTCATAAAAGTTCCATCAAATAGCAAAACCGGCTTACAATGAGGTAGTCCATCAATACATGGTTTGAATACCCAGAAGAGCCTTTTGAATTGTTTGCAATGTGGCTTCAAACTATCCTCAACACTAAATTCATATGCAGTTCCAGGATTGTATGTCTCCATCGCTTTCAGGTATCCCGGCAACCTTCCATAAGAACCCTCATAATTACCGAAAATCTCCTCCAAAGCCTTAGTCTTTGCATACCAGGCTTTACTGTAAGAGATATCATAATTGAACCGATTTCTCATATCAGCAATTATAACACTGACTCTAAGATCAGGAGCAGCACTAACCATTTCCAGTATACAATCACAAATAATTTGCGAATCTAGCTGTCTATGGTGCTGTGATACCAGCGAAGCATTACAGTTATGAGGTCCCTTGTAAAAACTAATGCTCCAATACGAACAAGTCCTTTTTTTCATTGCTCGCAATCTCCATGGACAACCAATTTCAGTGCGTGTACATCATACCGACCAGTAAGATGGCTTTGACTCTACCACTTTGTAAGACACATTATTAAGAATGGAAAATTTTTTCACGCATGCCTTCACTTCGTCTTTCGATGTGAACGCCAATCATTCGCATAACTCTGAAACACCATCCCATCTTATCATTGAAAAATCACCATACATGTTAATCTCAGCTTCATCAAAATTAACGGACGCGTGGTGAACAGATGCAAACTGAAACTGTGAGAGGTTTGATTGCCCACTTACCCGCCCTCTTTCGTCATTTAATTGCAGATTCTGTATGCCCTCTGTCACATGTATTGAACTACTTGGAATCACGTGATCATCTCCTTCATCCAAATTACCTTGATCAACTTCATTGAAATGTATTTCTTCATCATCATCTTCTGGATCGCAACTTGGTGAAAAATAACCATTATTGGCATTTTCAGCTACAGGTCTTTCTGTATTTTGACCTGTTGTTTCTGCAGGATCAACACCATCATATTGCCTATAATTTATTTCATTTGGAACCCTTAACTCTCTAATCGGACTTGCATCTATTGTCCCAGTTTCATCAATATTTTCACATTCTATTGGTACTTCAAACTGTGCACAAAACTCGGACTGACTAACTGTTGGATACTGTGTATTACCACCCAACTCATTTACTTCGTCCATAGATGGTACATCCCCTGTTTCTACTGCAGTTCCCATTTGATTAAAATTATTCAACTCATTTTCACAATCGCCAATTGCTATTTCCTCTGTCATAACTATTAGCTCCACAATACTGTATCCAGGAAATGTATTAAAATTTTCATAAATTTGCTCAATATCCTCATCATCCACTATGTCCTTTGTAGCCCAGGAAATTGACCCCTGGCTGTAAACTGGACACTTATATATCACCCTACAAATTCTCACTTCTGCAGCTAATTCCAATTTAACTGATAATTTGTGAATAAGTTCTGCAAATGTCGGTTTATACTTGAGCTTCATTCTTCTCGAGCTTGCTAAAGGGCTCGAAGCATCATAATTAAAACTAGATACACCAAACGTCGATTGTCATCCGGTATGAATTATAAAAGTTGTTGGAATTGACATTTTTTCCTACAGTACATGCACACATATCATAAATTATTATTGGCATATTTATGATCTAAACTAAATTTTCCTTTAATACATTATTTCTTTAAATTAACGATTACTTATAACATAAAATAAAAACTAATTCCGATCCATTTTCTCCAAAAATAATATTAATTAGTGCATACCTTTAAAGTCGAAATTGTTAGATAACCTTCACAATTATTAATACCTGCACATTAACATTAATATAAGATTAATATACACATACGTATTATTAATCGAATCCCATAGGAGTAAGACATATATCTTGTACTGTCGGTGATTTATACGTCACGCCTGTCTTTATTTTTATTTATTTATATAATTTTCGTATTTTGTTTTCTCTCTCAATTCTCAACTTCTCAGCCCGCCTACTCAAACGCCTTTTCGTATCCGTTTTCGTGGTTTCTGATATGTCTTACGATTACCTTTTCAAGTACATCATAATCGGAGACACAGGTCTTTACTAGAACTATCATTCCTTGTTTTGAGTTCACTGCGAATTTTTAGTCCTTTTTTTGGGTTTAATTGAAGGTTTTAATTGCGTGTTTTAGGCGTAGGAAAATCATGCCTGCTTCTTCAATTTACGGATAAGAGGTTTCAGCCTGTTCATGATCTTACCATCGGTGTTGAGTTCGGCTTCTCTGACTGCCGGTTTTCGTCACCCCAAATTTCTAATTATGTTTCCTGTAGCACCATTTTGCTAAATTTTTTTGATTTCGCCCCCACTTTCAAAAAAAAGCCCAAAATTAATGGTGCACACTTCAACAAAGACTTCACGAGAGGTTATATTTGCTAAAGTTTTATAAATATTGCGAGATATTGTCTTTTGCAAATTTTGTACTATAACAATGGCTTTGCAAGGAATTGTTCCTTACTAACATTTATAAATATTGCTAGAAATTATCCTTTGCTATAAATTCATAAATTATATAGATAATTTTCTTGTAAAATGGTGAAAAATTTCCTTCCTTGTATTGTAAGGAATTGTCCCTCACTAAAATTTTCTCCCTAATACTGCATGAAAATTTCCTTCCTCATTTTATAAATTAAAATAATTTTTTTATTAAGATATTTTTTCGAGCTAATTAAATACAAATTTGAGTCCAACCTGCACTTTATCCGACTTGATTCGAGCTTGAATAGAGAAAAAAATTTAAAAGTCCAGTTAGATCTGGCCATAACCAAATATAACATAAAGAAAATATATACATTTTATTTGACAAATTAAACTTTTAGTTAAAATTGTTGAAATTTTATGATATTTATTAATTTCTGCTTTTTGGTTTATATTATCAAAATAAAAAATTGTTTTCGTCAAATTGGTGTAACAGAATAAGGTTAAATAGAATATTTCGGAATTATGTATGAAAATGAGCAAATTAATGACTACCGTATATAGTTTTTCACCTGTGGAAATTGAAAAAGAAAGTTCCAATAATAGGCAGAGTCTTAACTGCCTTACTAAAACTTATCCACACATTCAAATATTACCAACAAAAATAGAAATTCCATATCTGGCATTTACAAACTCAATCATTTTAATTCTCCACAAAGAAAATAATAATAATAATAAAACAATAAAAATAAAATCCAAAGTAAATAAATAACAAGAAGAATAAAACAAAGCCTTCCTGAAAGCAAAGGGACTCTATGTGAGAAGTTGATCCAATCACAAATCGCAAATATGAATCCTCGTATCTCCTTCTCACTGGTGTTTCTTGCAACGGCGACTCTCTTCCTGGCCGGCGAAGTCAAATCTGATGTATGCGCCGGCACCGACTACCCTACCCTTTGTCGGAACACCGTGAAGAAAATCACCGATCCGGTGAAGGCGACGGAGGCGACGATTAAGTATGCAATTCTCAGAACAAAGCACGCAATGTTAATTACAAGGACGATGCAAAAAAACGAGAATACCGACACTTGTGCAGAAATGTACGAGGATGCAATTTCGGATCTGTCGAATTCGATTAATGATTTGAGGAATCGCGATCGTGGCAGTGTTAATACCAAACTTTCTGCTGCAATTAGTTACTATTCATCATGCGACGACGTTTGCTCTGAAGCCAGTGAAATGAATCGCCTTCTTAATGTTAATAACGTCCTTGAAAATTTAGTTGATAATTCTCTGGTTCTTGTCTCTAAATTAAAATGATTTTATTATTGTTTATACATATCCAAATTTCCAATTTTTCTTTTTTGGCTTTGTCTTGTATTATTATTTTTTGTTATATTCCTGATAAATTTTCGCCTATCAGGCCTAATTACATTCATGGAAAATTATATGACAAGAGTTTAAATAAAAATTATATACAATATCTGTAATATTAACATGTATGTCAATTGATTTTGGTTTTAAAATAATTTATTTTTGTTGTGTTCAACTTTTGTGATGTTTATCATTCATTAATTTATACAATAATTTATTGTCATGTTGAATTTAGGTATATAAGGTTTTAAATTTGATTTTCAAAATAATAATAATAATAACAATAATAATCACCAAACTAATTGTATATATTTTCACCTTTCCTAGAGTGTTGTATCTAGATAAGAAGAATATATATTTGCGTTATATTTTAAACTTATTATTATCATTGATCTAATTATGCAGTAGATTGATATTTACTTTTCACGCCATAATAAAATATTGTATATCTGATAACACAACAAATATCATTTGCTTTAAAACCCATCCAGCCGGCCCACTTAACTGGCAAAACCCAAAGTCTAACAACCAAAAGTAGCAGACACGAACTCGTAGGCAGCGCACACGCCCGATCGGCTGATGTGACCGTCAGTCCCATCAGCCGCCTGACACAAGGTAGCATCCATGCCTACCACCTGCTCCCTTTCATGTCGCCGAATACCTACTCTGACAGCCAGTAATCACTACTCAGGCACTCAAGTGTCTCTCAATCATCTCATATAAATAGCCCAGCCAACGATGGCATCAGGTATTGAATCCCCAACATTCTATCTCTAAAAACACTTTCTCTCTCTAAGCCACTAACTTAAGTTTCGAAGTGTTTACGCCTGATCCGACCGGACACTTTTTATTGCAGGGTTTTCTCATTCGATCGGCTCGCCCTCTGAAAAAGCGAAAGTTGCTGAAAAAGCGAAAGTTGCTAATCTCTGTTAGGATCGACTAGAATGATCTCACCTTCCTAAATCTGTCATGATGGAGGATCTTACCTCTCCAAGTGTTTGTATTATGGAGAATCTCGCCTCTCCAATTTTTGTATTATGGAGGATCTTACCTCTCCAAGTGTTTGTATTTCGTCGGGAATTTTTACAAATAAAAAAAAATAATAATAACAACAATACAAATTAACATAAATAAATAATAATAATAACAATACAAATTAACATAATAATAATAATAATAATAATAATAATAGTAATAATAATATTAATTAAGGTACAAATTTTACTGATTTTAATTTAATAATAATAACATGTTGAATAATAATAATAATAATAACTAAAATTAACACAACTTCTTAATAAAAATAATAACAATACTAATAATATATCTACTTAGCATACCCATTAAATAATAACAATAATAATTAACACAACTACTTAATAAAAATTATAATAATCATAATAATAATTAGGATAAATGTCTAATAATACTAATAACAATACCAATTAGCATACCCAATTAACAATAATAATAATAATAATAATAATAATAATAATAATAACTAAAATTAACACAACGTCTTAATAAAAATAATAAAAATAATAATAATAAAGATAATTATTTAATAAAACTATTAATAATACTAATTAACCTACCCATTAATTACATAATAATAATAATAATAATAATAATAATAATTAACACAACATTACAATAATCATAATAATAATTAGGATAAATATTTAATAATACTCATAATTATTATAATTAACATATCCATTAAATAATAATAATAATTATACTAATAATGTTAATAATAATAATAATAATAATAATAATAATAATAATAATTAAATTTATAATAATAAATAAAGAAAAAAAAAGAAATAAACCAAACTTACCCAAATCGCCGGTCACCACAGCAGGAGGCCACCGGAGGCACCACAGGCGACGGAACGACAGGGGGAGGCGGAGATCTACGCGTCGTCGACCGCAACACCCATCGCAGCTCGCCGGCGAGGGAGATCGGGGGCAGGGAGGAAGGGAAAACGTGAGAGGGGAGCGGGGGAGGAAGGGAAGGAAAAGGGCGAGGGGGGAAGGGGAAACCGGCGCTGGCGGGGAGGGGGAGGGGGAGGGGAGATCGACGCCGGGGAGGGGAGGGGGAGCCGGAATGGCGGCCGGAAGGAGGGCAACGGTGGCACAGCCGCGGGAAAGAAGGCTGGGCAGAGAGAGGAGGGAGGAGAAGAGAGAGGGGAGAGGGAGGGGAGGGGAGGGAGAGGAGGAGACCGGAGGTGGGTGGTTCGGGTCGGATTGGCGGCGAACGTTGGTGGGAAGGTCGGATCTGTCGGTGGAGGCACGCCGGAAGAGGGCGGCGGTGGACAGAGGCGCAGAGGAGGGGGGATCGGGAGGGAGGGGAGATGGGAGGAGAGAGGGAAAGGAGAGAAAAAAAAAATAGAATTTATAGGAAAATTTTAGCGACGGAAAATGAATTTTCGTCGCTAAAATTAGCGTCGGAATTTTAATTTTCGTCGCTAATAAAAGACATTATTTTTTTAAATAATTTTAACGACCTAAATATCCGTCGCGAAAACTACAATTTCTTGTAGTGGGTGGGGGCGACAACAGCGGCAGTGATTATAATAAGGAGAAAGTAGCAAAATTCTAAAAATTACATTTTAAAATTTTTTATTTTTTTGTTTTAGATGTGAAAATTATTTCTTTAAATTTTTATAAAAGTCGAAACGGAAAAAAGTCTGTCGAATATATTTTGGTTTTATTTAAAAAAAAGCAAAAAATCGAAAACAAAAATCTCTCTGAACGCACCATTAACTTTTTACAATTCTTTCTGTAATAATTTTCAAATTGGTATAAGTTTGAATTTTTTGTTATTCTTTTGATTTTTTTTATTTCGTTTTGTATTTTTGTTTCAATAAACTGATATCTGGTATTAGATTTAATTTTTTTATTTGTTCATATTTTATTTTTGTCGGTATAGATCTGATTTATTTTTATTAATTAATTTTAAATGCAGTATAAATGTTTGTTATGCAAATTTGTCATTCTCGATTTGAACTGAAGGTTGTTGTCTTCTCCAACGAAAGTTATTTGTCTTCTCTTATGTAAGTTATTGTCTTTTTTGAATAAAATGTGATTCAAAATTTTGCTATAAACTTGCTGAAAGCTAGATTGTCCGAAATATATGTTACCATTATCTATTATTTTTATCGCATGAATTTAAAAATTATTTTCAGTAATTTCATTAGTTTTGTGTATATGTGCTTTACGGATGTAATTTTTTATATTATTAAGCAATGTTTAATTTACTTCAAAAAAAAAAGTAATTCAAGATTGAAAATAAATAAAATTCTTTAATTTAGAGTTGCATATGTGCAGCCACCGCCACCGGCGCAAATTAATACGTGTGATTTTAACTTTTTTCTGAATTCATCTGAAAAATTTGAAGAATAAAATCCCTTTTATAAAGCAACTTTAGTAATTTGTCCTCCGTCCATAATCTAATTAACATTTTATTAATTATCACTAAGCTAATCATCAAACCAACGGCCCTAAATATTCCATCAATCATCCAAAAGGCCAAAAATATATTCCACCACGTGTTATTTGTTACACAAAATTCCAGCTAGACCCACAAAAAGGATTAAAAGGAAAGAAAAAAAAAAAAAGAAAAGTAGTGCTTGTTTTGTTGATTAAGTTTCCAATTGAAAGTAATTTTCTCCTTCTTTTTATTATTTTTTTTATTTTAAATGGAAAAGTTAATGATTTTAATTTGGAGTGTTTTATCAATTATTGATTACTATTTCGTCAAATGCAAAAGATTAGAATTTTCAAAGATACATTTCGTTTTCCTTACACATACTTGCAGTGTTTTTGAAAAAATATATATATATATATATATACATTTGAACCCAAAAATAAAGGAAAAAAAATTTAAAATACTTTATATATAAATTAATTTGAGAAAATGGATATTTCAGTGTACCACAATCTTACACTTCTATATGATGTTATACATATACATTTTTTAAAAAATATAATACATGTGCTCATTTAACTTAATGAAAGAATATCATAACACATATTTTATACCGTGTATGTTTATTTGACTATGAGATGGAAATTTAATATTATTAATCTCAACTTTTCCTATTGTAAGACCCTATTTATATTTTGATCTTTAAAACCCTTAATTTATCCCTGAAATATGGTTCAGTGTGGCCAACTTAGTTAGTCTCCAATTTGTCATGGAATAATTTGGATCTAGCGGACCTAACTATAAAAACAAGCTGAATCATGATAAATTGCATATAATAAGAGGTGAAGATAGCTTTTTTATCACATTCAATTTTTGTGGTTCACCGATACGTCTATTATAGTTTTTATGAGTAGAGATATAATAGTGAACACGAAAATTATTTTATAAAATCATAAGTTAAAACAGTAAATGTGAGTTAGGCATACGTGAAAAAAATGATCTCATTTTTCGAGACGCTATATATTCCTAACAGTTGTATAACACTAGTGCTCTTGAGCTATATTGGTCATACAATCTATTTACCTATATAACTGGAGATTATGACTGGAATTCGTTCTGTTATGTGCGAGTGGGAGATGATAGAGTTTGGATACGCTCGTAACTCTAATTTGGATAAAGTTTCAATTCAGATATATTTAAATAATTTAATCTGAATAAAATTACCAAAATTTTATCTCAGAAAGAGTATGAGTTATACTATAAATATATTTCTAATTTTTAGGATTTCTGTAAATAAATGAAATATTTCAGATTTTGGTAATGAGAAAATATATACGCTGTAAGCCTGTTTGTTCACACTCACACTCTTTTTATCTTAATCTTTTAGACGCTTTTAAATTGTGTAATAGCTGCTGTTATCTTTAACGTGGGTAAGAATCAAGTTAGTGAAAAAAAACGAAGGAAATCCTTGTAAACGCTTATACAATATTTTATGCGCTAAAAAAAACAGGTACCATTATTAATGTTACCTATATGTTTATTGATATTTTTTCTATAATGAGTTTGCACGAAATTAATGTATCTCTATTATATATAGAAATGCAAGAAAATAGTGCAAAGTTTTTTTTTTTTTTTATTAGATTTATTATCTATCAAATTGTAGACTAAATCACTATTTTATTATTGATTATAAAGCAAAATTTTAGTTTAAATTTTAAAATTCATTGTGAAACTTAATATTTTATTTGAATATTTGTCATAATTTAATTCAAAGGTGAAGCCAATATATGTGAATTAAGGTTGAAAAATTTAACTTAACTTACTATTTCAATTTAATTCATTGATAAAAATATAATTTAAATTTAATTTTATGTGTCAATGATCTAACTCGATAAATTATATAATCCTTTTGATCCGACTCATTTATATCAATGATTGTGACCCATTTATAATCTCTTATATTATTTTTTGATTTCATAAAATTTTCGATATGATTTGAATATAAAAATAATTATTTTTTAAATAATAAGTTGCATTTTTATTTTTAAATAATTTTTTTATAAAAATAATATAATAAAATTGGAGCTGTATATAACATGATCCATTTATAACATGTTTAATAATGGCATATTTAAGTCATTGCTTAACCCCATCTTTTGTGATCAATAAATTTTTAATCCGTTTATATTCTAATGAAAAGTGCAAAATAAATTCTCTTTATTATTTTATATTTTACTTTTTTTTTCATTTATTATATGACAATTAAAATATATAATTTTATAATTTATGAAATGAACACATGCTATTGATGAATAAAGAAAATCATAAAAAAAAGTATTTAACACTTTTCGTATTATAATTTATTATTATCCGAGCCGTTTATTACCAATATTTGTGAATCAAATAGGACCATATTAAAAAAAAAAACCTGAATATTATAATACTTGATTTTGTTGGGAAAGATATTTAGGAAGGAGGTTTCACTTTATAATTATTGTGGACGTTAGGTGATATGCTAATTGCCTCAAATGTATTTAGATATTATTTTTTGTCATATAATAATAATAATAATAATAATAATAATAATAATAATGCCATGGGATTTAGTATGAATCATTTTGCTTTTTGGATCTATCAATGAGTACAAACAATAATTTTTTTATAAAAATAATATAATAATGAGTGCATAATAAATTTTTGTTATGTAAATTTATCTTTATCGATTTAGAGGTTGTGTTGTACAGTGAAAGTTATTTGTTTTCTCTTGTAAAAGTTATTATATTTTTTAAATAAAGGATAATTCAAAATTTTGGTATAAATTCGCTGAAAATTAGATTGCGCAAATTATATTATCGTTATGTATTTTTTTTATCACATAAATTTAGATATATTTTTTAATAATTTTATTAGTTTTGTGCATTTTTGTATTTTAAAATTTTATTTATACTTTACATATGTATATTTTTATGTTATTAATCAATGTTTAATTTGCTTAAAAAAATGTAATTCAAGATTGAAAATAAATAAAATTCTTTAATTTAAAGTTGCATATGTGCAGCCACCGGCGCAAATTAATACGTGTGATTTTAACTTTTTTCTGAATTCAACTGAAAAAATTGAAGAACAAAATCCCTTTTATAAAGCAATTTTAGTAATTTGTCCTCCGTCCATAATCTAATTAACATATTATTAATTATCACTAAGCTAATCATCAAACCAACGGCCCTAAATATTCCATCAATCATCCAAAAGGCCAAAAATATATTCCACCGCGTGTTATTTATTACACAGAATTCCAGCTAGACCCACAAAAAGGGCAAAAAGGACAAAAAAAAAAAAAAAAAAAAAAAAAGAAAAAGAAAAAGAAATAGCGCTTGTTTTGTTGATTAAGTTTCCAATTGAAAGTAATTTTCTCCTTCTTTTTATTATTATTTTTTATTTTAAATGGAAAAGTTAATGATTTTAATTTGGAGTGTTTTATCAATTATTGATTACTATTTCGTCAAATGCAAAAGATTAGAATTTTCAAAGATACCTTTCGTTTTCCTTACACATACTTGCAGTGTTTTTGAAAAAAAAAGTATACATTAGATAAAAAAAAGGGAAAAAAATTTAAAATACTTTCTATATAAATTAATTTGAGAAATTGGAATTTAAGATTATGATAAAAATATTAACATGAAAAAATTGGTCTAATTGAGGTATAACCTTAAATAAATTATATTTCTACACCGGAATTAGAAATAACTATATTATATTTTATTCTGCCTATTTTTCCATTATATTTCATTTAGATATTGTAAATTTTATATAATACCGAAGGTAAAATAATTTAGTGCAAGTTTAAATGCATTTTTGATCGTTAAAAAGTTCCTAGTGGTGATGATTCGAATTCACGAGTTTGTACGTGATAGAGTTATGATACGCTCATGACTCTATATAGGATTGAGTTCCTATCCAGATTAAATTGAGTTATTTAATCTAAATTAAATTACCAAATCCTATCTCAGAAAGGATTATGAGTTAGACTGGGGTTAAGACTCTAGCCTTTAGGACCTCTATAAATAGAGGTGAGGTCCTCATAATTTGGTAACGACAAAACTTATACGCCGCAAGGCTGCTCGTTCCCACTCACGATTATTTTGTGTTAATCTTTCAGAGACTTCTAGATTGTGATCTAGCCGCTATTATCCCGAGTGGGTAAAAGTCAGACCGGTGACCAATAAAGGAAGATCCTTGTACCACTTCCGCAACGTGATTACTGCGCTACAAACAAGTACGTTGTTTTCCTTTATTTACTTATTTTTTCCATCATTGGTATCAGAGCCATCGTTTTATTGCGTCCTGGCATGCGGCTTTAAAATCAATCTAAAATTTTATGAGTAAAATTTATAGATTTAGGAAGCATGAAACGCAACAAAAATTTGTTTTTTGTGTGAAAAATATATATGTGTGTATATTTTGGCTCAATTCCGTGTATGTGTACACCGAAACCCGAGGGATAAAATTGAATATTCGAAACGCTAGTCTAGAAATTGGGATTTTTATTTTTGACAATTCCACTGTGTTCACAGACCCCGAAAACCCCAGGCCGGCCGAAATCCGGAGTCCAAAAGAGGCCGGGAAGGTGGCGCGTGGCTTGCACGCGCCACCATACGTTGGGCGCGTGCGCGTGGGCAGTGGCCCACACGCACGCAAACACGTGTCGATGACGTGGCGCGTCATCGACACGTGGCCCAATAGGTCAGAGCCACGTGGCAGACTGAGGTCATGCCACGTGGCTCCGACGTGTCCACCCGGTGCCACGTGGCGCCAGGTGGACCAATAAGGGGTCGACACGTGGCAGAGCTGGGGCTTGCCATGTGTCATGATGACGTGTTAAGGGGATCCACGTGTACCAATCAGAGTCCGCCACGTGGCATGACACGTGGCTGCCACGTGTCCACATGTTGCCACGTAGGCAACACGTGGACCAGTAATGGTTGAACACGTGTCACACTGTGGTGTTGACACGTGTCCGACCAGTTGAAGACGCGCGTGTGGCGCGTGGGGGCACGTGAGCGCGTCCCCCTCCCTCTCGTCGGCGCGTGTCGGCGCGTGGGAGCTTCTCCGGCCTCCAAATCAGCTCCATTTTTTTGCGAAAATATTTTTCAAAATATTTCTGATTTATTGGTCTAGTTTTTAAAATTTTTCGATGACCATAAAATATTTTTGTTTATTTTTTGAAATAAATATTATAAAATAATTATGGAAAATGAGTTTTCTATTTTTAAAATATTTTGAAAAAAATTTTTATATGATTTTTTGTCCTTATTTATTGATTGGAATGTGTTTCAATCATATGAGTTTATACATGAGTGTATTAACCATTTAAAATTTCTGTAATGTGTTTCAGAAATGATGATAAGGACACCTATGATTCCTAAAACCCCGCATGGGATTGCTTTAAGAAATGCAAGAGTGCGTTCACTAAGCAAAATGAGAATGCGGAGGAACATTCGAGCTGATGATATTGATGCTATAGTGCGTCATATATTGATTATGCATGAACAAATGCAGGAGTGCATTTGGATTGGAGGCTTAAGCTTAGGAAGGGATGACAGAGATAAAATCAAAGCGTTGGTTAATTCTTTTGCATATCATCCAGTCCTAAGAGAGCTTTTGGAAACTACTTGGTACATAGGAGATAGAGTTTATAAGAAATCTATCATCCATTTTTTGGCTAGAGTTGCCAAAAGAGGAGTGTTGAGGAGCAACATTCCATCTGTGATGAAATTGAGAAGCGGACGTGAAGTGTATCGTCCATGGCTTCATCAGCAAACTTATGAGTTCCCTTATGAATTGATGAAGTTGGTCAAATAATCAGTCCCAGTGTCAGTAAAGGTCTTGAGGAGATCTAGTTTTCTAGATTAGTTGACATGAGTGTCAATTATAGTTAGCGTTTGGTTTTTATAGGATTTATGTTTCCTATTATTATTATTATTATTTGACATGTGTGTCTTATTTGAGAATGATTGGATTTATTTATTGGTTGAATGAATGAGTTTATTCTTTATGGCTTTTAATTTTTTTTTTTTTAATAAATGTGTTTATTTTAAAATGTTAATTGCCCTGCAATATTTTATAAGTAAAATGTTTGCATGTTTATTAAGTAGAGACTTAATAAAATAAAACCAATAAGATATCCCTCATAAGTTTAAGAACTTAATAATCCAATAATTCTGATTTACTATGCATGAAATCTTAACCTATAAAGTTGGACATTAGAACTTAGAAGGTAATTGGTACTCTAAGTATACTTTTCGAATTTAAGTCTAATAGAAAACTTTATTAGGTTATTATTTCAGGTGTATAGTAAATAGCATGTATTGCCTTATCTCCCACTAATAACGTGCAACTTTGTTCCATTTGAATCAGAGGATACAAATGGCATCTGCTTCCAAATCTATTATCGCTGAATTAAACAAAGACTTGAAATTAAATGGCGACAATTATGAAATCTGGAGCATGAAGATCCAGTATGTGCTAGAGGAGCAAGAGGCTCTTGAAACCTTGAGTTCGGTTATGGCTGAACCCGAGGATGGCAACACGGCCCAGCATAGGCGGGATCGAGATGTATATCTGGCATGGAAGAAAAAGAATTTCACTGCTCGTATCATTCTCCTGAGTGCTATGGAGGATGATATAACTAAGCAATTTCGCAAGTATCAGAACGCAATGGATCTGTGGATCGCTTTGCGGGAGAAGTTTGGAGGAGTGACTCTAACAAAGCTCCGATCTTTGACGATCAAGTTTGATACTTATCAGAAGAAAGCTGATCATACAATGCGAAAACATCTCAGGGAGATGAAAAATATGATGAGCGAGCTTAGTGAATATGGTCATAAGTTGACCGACGAGCAGCAAGTGCAAGCTGTCATCCGTTCCTTACCCAAGAGTTGGGAGCATATGAAAATGCAACTGACTCATATGGATAGTGTGAAGACATTTGAGGATGTCGCACGTCACTTGGAGCTTGAAGAGGACAGATTGGCATCGATTAAGGTCAATGCTGAAGTGCATGTGGCGCAGTCCCGTTCTGGTGGAATGAGTTCCAACCAGAACAAAAGAAAGAGCTTTAAGGGTCGGGATAAGGAACCTGCCAAGAGAAACAAAAGGAAGAAAAAGGAGCAGAATTCTAAAAGGTCCAAAGGCAAGAAAAAGATAAACATTTCAAAAGTGAAATGTTTTAACTGCCAGCAGAAAGGACACTATGCAAGAGACTGCACTGTGCCCAATCAGGTACACTATTCTAACTCAAGAGTGAGTGAAATTTGTGTATCTAGTTCTGTATTTCTAACTGAATTTCATCCTTTGTGGGTGGTTGATTCAGGAGCAACGGACCATGTAGCAAAGGATCGAGATGCCTTTGTAGAGTTCCGACGAATACCATATGGAGCAAAATATGTGTATGTGGGAAACGACGCAAGAGTGCCGGTTCGAGGGATTGGCGCGTGTAGATTAGTCTTACGCAAAGGCCGAACCTTACTCCTACATGATGTACTTTATGCTCCAGATATTCGTAGGAATTTAGTTTCTATTCTAGTGTTATTAAAACTTGGTTTTGATTTACACATTAAAGATGACAGTGTGAACTTATGTTTGAATGATGTCTATTATGGTTCTGGTTTTATTTCGAACAATTTCATTGTTTTGGATATCGATCCTAACTTTATGAATAATAATAGTTTTTCTTTAATCTCTTCTACTTCACATAATAATGAGAATCATGTGAAACTGTGGCATGCTAGATTAAACCATATTGGGCAAAATCGAATGAGTCGGTTAGCCAAAGTTGGTTTACTAGGTGATTTGAATGAGGTCGAATTACCTACTTGTGAGCATTGTCTAAAAGGGAAACTAGTGAGAAAACCGTTCGGAAAAGGAACTAGAGCTGATTTTCCATTACAGTTAATTCATTCTGACGTTTGTGGTCCAATGAATGTGAGGGCAAGGCATGGGGCCTACTACTTCATCACATTTATAGATGACTATACAAGGTATGGTCATGTCTATTTGATTTCTCATAAGTCAGAAGCATTGAGTTGCTTCAAAACTTTTATGAACTTAGTTGAGAATCAATTAGATAAAAAGATAAAAGCTTTAAGAACTGACCGAGGTCGGGAATATCTTTCAGATGAATTTAAAGCTTTATGTGATGAAAAAGGGATTGAACATCAGTTGTCCATTCCCAGAACTCCACAACAAAAATGGTGTTGCGGAAAGGAGAAATAGGACTCTCCTTGATATGGTTAGATCTATGATGGTAGAAGCAAATTTGCCCATCTCCTATTGGGGAGATGCTTTACTTACTGCCACATATGTTCTAAACCGAGTGCCCTCAAAATCAGTCGCATCCACACCTTACGAGTTGTGGACTGATCGACAACCTGACCTAAGCCATCTACGATCTTGGGGTTGTGCTGCTTACGTCCATGATACCTCAAGTAAATTTGGTAAATTGGGACCAAGAGGTAAAAATAGTATCTTTGTGAGATATTCTGAAGTATCAAAAGGATACGTATTCATGGGTGAGCAAGAGAATGGTTCTGTGACTGAATTTGAATCACGAGATGTCATATTCTTGAAAAATGAGTTTCCAAAGTTGGGCGAAGTGAATAAAGATTTCACTTTCTATGAAACTCAGGAAGATGAACCATCAGGATCGCTCCATCCGAGTGGGAGGGAATTAGAGGAAGAAGGTTAAGATCTTCCTCCTCTACATGACCCGGATGTTCGAGACCCTGATTTGAGTGGGAGCATTCCTGACTCCAGTGGGAGTATGGAACATGGTCCCAGTGGGAGTATTCCGAATTATGATGAATATATGAGACATGTTTATCAAGATTCGGAACTGCGTAAATCTAAAAGGATAAGTGTTCCTCGCCGACGATTTGAGATCGAAGTCTTGAACGAAGCCCTTTTGATTACCCCACAAGATGATGAAGAGCCTAAAAACATAAAAGAGGCTTTCTCATGCCCAGTTAAAGAAAAATGGATCAATGCAATGGAAGAAGAAATAGCATCGATGAGGTCAAACCATGTTTGGGAACTGGTTGATCTACCAGAAGGACGCAAACCGATTGGGAACAAATGGATTCTCAAGGTTAAGCGAAAAGCTGATGGAAGTATCGAAAGATACAAAGCTCGGCTAGTTGCTAAGGGGTTTACACAGCAGGAAGGGATTGACTATGAGGAGACTTTCTCACCTGTTGTGAGATTTACGTCTATAAGGTTAATTCTTGCCATAATGGCGAGTTTAGACCTTGAGCTACATCAAATGGATGTAAAGATTGCTTTTCTCAATGGAGAACTAAATGAAGAAATCTACATGGAACAACCTGTAGGTTTCATCGAAAAAGGCAGCGAACATAAGGTTTGCCGATTGAAAAGATCAATCTATGGCCTGAAACAGTCTTCGCGACAATGGTATTTGAGATTTCATGATACGATCATGTCGAATGGGTTCAACATGATTGATGAAGACCATTGCGTGTATAATAAAAGCTCTAAAAATAACTTTGTCATTTTGACATTGTATGTAGACGACATACTAATAGTTGGAAATGACAAAGCGTACGTAAATCAAATCAAAGATTGGTTATCGTCCAACTTTGAAATGAAGGATATGGGTAATGCAGATTATATTCTTGGAGTTAAGATTTCAAGAGATCGTTCAAGGAGGTTGTTGTCCCTTTCCCAAGAGACATATATCAACAAAGTCCTTGAACGATTCAATATGCAAAACTGCAAACCCATATCCTGCCCCATTGCCAAGAATCAGTTTCTTAGCAAAGAGAACTGTCCTAAAACGCCAGATGAAGTGGAGCGTATGAGAGATGTTCCTTATGCCAGTGCCGTGGGTAGTCTCATGTATGCTATGTTGTGTACAAGACCGGACATTTGCTATGCAGTGGGCATGGCGAGTAGATATCAATCGAACCCAGGCGAAGCACATTGGAAAGCAGTAAAGAGGATACTTAGATACCTCAAAGGTACAGCAGATTATTCTCTCTGTTATGAAGGCAAGGATCTGCAATTGAGAGGATACACTGATGCTGATTGGGCTGGAGATGTGGACGAGAGGAAATCCACTTCAGGTTTCATATTCTTGCTTGGCAAGGGTGCCATCTCATGGAGTAGCAAGAAACAAACCTGTGTAGCCTTATCAACGATGGAAGCTGAATTCGTAGCTTCCGCAGCTGCAGTACAAGAGGCAGTTTGGCTAAAACGGTTGATGGACCATTTAAGAGTAACTACCTCGGAGGGACAAGTGACAGTCTTTAGCGACAGTCAATCATCGATAGCTTACACAAAAGATCCGAAATTTCATAGTAGGACTAAGCATATCGACATTAAGTATCATTATATTAGAGATGTAGTTGCACGGGGAGATGTGAACTTACAATACATATCTACGCATGATATGATAGCAGATCCGTTAACTAAACCTGTAACTAGAGATGTGTTTGAGAGACACATTAGAATTCAGGGTTTGCGTAGAATTTGATGTGTACTGACTTTATTTGTGTAATCCCTTAACATTATTATTTATGAATAATAATAAAGTTCATTGTTGGCAATACATGAGTGTGAATGTTTAATATGTGAACATTTACTGTTAATTGTTTGAGTTTGAGCATGTCAGACAGAGAAGTAGCCCACTCACAAGGGTGTTTACCTTGGTTTTGTCAACGAGTTGGCAAAGACTAAGATGAGGCGAATTTTGAACAAATGAGTATGCTCGAGAGCCTGTTCAAAATGAAAGTGCCGTCTTGCAGAAATTACAAGATATGTCTTGTTAAGGTGCAAGATAAAGTCATACATAAGGTTGTATGCTTTGGATTGAGATCCAAAATAAGGATCGTAAGGGATCCGATGGTTAGTTATGTGTAACTACCATGTTCTGTCTTAAAAGCCAGAAGTAGTTCTTAAGTAAGCGAACTAAAGTTGGGTGCTACGGTGCATCGCAACCTTACGCTTCTGTATGGTGTTTTATATGCACATTGTTTAAAATGTGAGACATGCGCTCCTTTAAGGGAAGGAAAGAACACCATAACACATGTTTTATACCGTGTGTGCTTAAGTGACCAAAGGGATGGGAATTTAATACAATTGATCTCAACTTTCCCTATTGTGAGACCCTGTTAATATATCGACCCTTAGAACCCTTAACTTATCCCTGAAGTATGGTTTGATGCGGGTAGCTTGGTTAGTCTCCAAGAGGTCTGGGAAAAATTTAGGCCTGGCGGATCTAACTAGAAAAGCGAGTTGAATCATGATGGATGGCATATAGTAAGAGGGGAATATAACCTTTTGATCACATTCATAAGAATTCGTGGTTCACCGACATGTCTATTATTGTTTCTATGAGTTGAAACATAATAGCGAACACGAATGACGTTCTATGAGATCATGAGTTAAAACAGTGATTGTGAGAAGGTGGTCTAGGGTTAGGCATACGTGAAATAAAAGGATCGCCCTTTCGAGAAGCTATATATCCCTAACAGGTGTATAGCAAATGTGCTCTCGAGGTATGCTGGTCACACAATCTATTAGTCTGTATAACTGAAGATTATATATATGGAATGTGTTCCGTCATGTGCAAGTGGGAGATGATAGAGTTATGATACGCCCATGACTCTATATAGGATTGAGTTCCTATCCAGATTAAATTGAGTTATTTAATCTAAATTAAATTACCAAATCCTATCTCAGAAAGGATTCTGAGTTAGACTGGAGTTAAGACTCTAGCCTTTAGGACCTCTATAAATAGAGGTGAGGTCCTCATAATTTGGTAACGAGAAAACTTATACGCCGCAAGGCTGCTCGTTCCCACTCACGATTATTTTGTGTTAATCTTTCAGAGACTTCTAGATTGTGATCTAGCCGCTATTATTCCGAGTGGGTAAAAGCCAGACCGGTGACCAATAAAGGAAGATCCTTGTACCACTTCCGCAACATGATTACTGCGCTACAAACAAGTACGTTGTTTTCCTTTATTTACTTATTTTTTCCATCAGTACGAAATTAATGAAGCTCTATTATGCAGAGAAATGCAAGAAAATAGTGCAAAGGTTTTTTTTTGGGAATTAGGTCTATTATCTATCAATTTGTAGACTAAATCACTATTTTATTATTGAATATAAAGCAAAATTTTAGTTTAAATTTTAAGATTGATTGCGAAACTTAATACTCTTTTATTTGAATATTTGTCGTAATCTATTTAAGAGGTGAAGGTGAAGCCAATATATGTGAATTAAGATTGCAAATTTTAACTTAACTTACGATTTCAATTCGATTCACTCATAAAAATGTAATTTAAATTCAATTTGATTTGTCAATAATTTAATTTGATCCATTATATAACCTATATTGATTCGACTCATTTATATCATGATTGTGACCCATTTATCATCCCTTATATTATTTTTTATTTCATAAATTTGTTCATATAATATGAATAAAAATAATTATTTTTTAAATAATAAATTGCATTTTTATTTTTAATGACTTTTTTATAAAAATAATATAATAAAATTCGAGCTGTTTATAACATGTCAATTTATAACATATTTAAGTCATTGCTCAACCCAACACTTTTGTGATCAGGAAATTTTTAATTTGTTTATATTCTAATGAGAAGTGCTAAATAAATTTTTTATTATTTTTTCTATTCATTATATGACACATATGCAAAATAAATTTTTTATTACTTTATTTTTTACTTTTTCTATTTATTATAGGATACATATGCAAGTGAATTAAAATATATGATTTTACAATTTATGAAATAAACAAATGTTATTCAATAAATAAAGAAAATGATAAAAAGAAAGTATTATTTAACACTTTTGATATTCTAATTTATTAATATCCGAGCCTTTTATTACCATATTTGTGGATCAAATAGGACCATATTAAAAAAAAAATGGGAATATTATAATACTTGATTTTATTGGAAAAGATATTATGAAGGAGGTTTCACTTTATAATTATTGTGGACGGTCGGTGATATGCTAATTGCTTCAAATGTATTTAGATATTATTTTTCGTCATATCATATTAATAATAATGAAATGTGATTTAGTGTGAATCATTTTACTTCTTGGATCTATCAATGAATACAAACAAGAGTGTAATGCATCTAAAGTTCCCACGTTGAATTTACAAAAATGGACATATTCCATTTCAAAAATACAAAATGGCCATTTTTTTTGTCTTTTACGAAAGAAAATGATATTTTCGATTCCAAATATTAATATCCTAGTAATTTAGATTTTATTGTTGCTACAAATTTCTAAATTCGACCATAAGGTTTTTAAATCATTACAAATACAATAGATATCAGGAAATTCAAATATAATTTTAACGTATGTGTATTTTTTTTTTGAAAGGAAATATAAGTATCAAAACTAAAATAGTTAATAGATTTTTTAAAAATGTCTTAAATCCATAAACATAAAATGTGTGAAAAGAAAAATATATTTCTTTTTTTTTCTTGAAATTAAATATATTTCAAATTATCAATATCATTAGCAAAATTAATGTATATGATTTTATTTTTCACTTAGTGAACGATCATGAAAATAGATGGTGTAATTGTTCAACAATAGATATAAATTTTGATTCATCTATGAATTGAGAAATTCAATCATGATAGATAAAATATTACGATTAAAATTTTTTATATTAATTTATACATCCACGTATACTTTTTTATACACTTTTATATCCAGCAAACAAATTAATAATTTTTTGTCAATAAAAATTTCAATATCTGACAGTAATGTGAACAAAAAGATTTTGTAAAATAAATAAATAAATCTTGAAAAAAGGTATTCGGAAAATATCAAAAGAGAAATGGTCAATCTTGAAAATTTGATGGAAAGCAAGGGCAATGAGTACCGCAAATTTTAAATATCAAACTCTGGAAACAAGCCCCGGATCCACGCTTCCCCTGCTCTCCCTCATTCGCACGTGACAAGCTCCACCTAAAGGGAGCTTTTTCACGACGTGGTCGTATCAAGGCTGTACGAGTGTCTATCGATCACGATAAAGCGCCATATATCATATTAATTGTCCGTTTAGTTTCGCTCCTAATTTCTATACGTTCTCACTACGTGACTATTGCTTAGCATCCAAAAATAGCCATCGGCCAAGCTCGCTCGCTCTCTCTCTCTCTCTCTCTGCTTTACAAGTTTAATTAATAGCAATTCCTTGTAAAGATTTGGGTTGTTATACGCTTAATCCAACTTCAGAATCCAGGTAAATATTTGATCATCACTTCTTTATTTTGGAATAGTTATGTTCCGTTTGATTGCCGAGAAACTACTGTAGAAGGAAATGATGAATGGAGAAAATTTGGATTGATTTGGTTTCGCTATACACTTTCTATAATGCTTGTTTATTGATTTTATACGTTTATGAATCTTGTTAGGATCTCTAGTGGTGCTTTTGTTTGGCATTAGCTTTTCTGTGTTTTTGTATTTTTGTATTTTGATTTTTTTTTTCTTAAGTTTGGGATTTCTTAAGGTCTAAGAAGTGCATCAAGGAACATGAGTAATAGCATAGGCCACAATTTATTCCAACAGAGTTTGGTACGTCCTGCGGTTTTAGAGTATCGAAGCAAGCTAAATACTCCTGGCATTCGTTCTGTGAGTCACGGAGTAACGGCGCCGCCAACACGCAGGTCGCCGATATCCTCTAGTTTTTATGGAAACAATTTAAAAGAGCGGAAATCGAAACTAGTTACTGGAACTCGTCGTCCTGCTACGGTTACACCGCCGCGTGCAGTGTTAGCTATGGATCCGGCATCAGAGGTAATTCCCGTATTTTAATCACTGCAACTGTTTAATTTGGGATTTTAATGACTGCGAGACAGTATAGCATTTTCAGAAGTTAATTCTATGTCTAGTCCGTTGAAAAAAAAAAAGAATTGATATTTTGAATTTAGAGGACTAGAAAGTCTAATTAACGTATACTGTCGGAAAGGTATTGTGGACCAGACTATATTTTCTTGTTGAACTAATTAGTATCATAGAGGAGGATGGCATTGTTAGTTCAGTTGGAAATGCTCTGCATTGGTCTATTTGAAGCTTGTTAGTCAACTTATTTATGGAGATTTCTTTTGTAAAGTGGAGCTAGTCCAGCACATGCCTTCGGTTTTTAAATCATGATGTTTTGTGAGTGTCACTTGATCGTATGTTCTCATCCCTTTCTACTCTTTTGTGCTATCAACATTATTAATGCGGATTTGTTTACCTAAAATTTTACTTCTTGAAACATGAGAACAAAGTTTTGCTGCTTTAGACCTTTTATTTTTTTCCGCCTGAGAATGTCTTTAAATTTATAAAGATAGAGACAGAGAGCATGTGCACACATGTCTATTAGTTCTCTGAATGCTTGAGAGGTTCTGACAGAATACTTCCTTGCCGCAGGTTATAGGAAAATTCAACCTTGATGGAAATATTGAAGTGCTGGTATATTGCTGCCAACCCTGCACATATGAATGATGCTCCATTAACTTGAGCAGAACTTAACTATTTTAGCATATTGCAAATCTGATATATTCAAGTGCTGTACTCATGTAAGATTCTTCCTTCTAACTGAGCAGGTTTCTGTTAGCAATCCCACTGCTGGTTCTATCACAGTAGTAAATATTCAGATAACATATGCTAGTGACTCTTTGATGCTACATTGGGGTGGGATATGTGATAGAAGGGAGTAAGTCCAACTGTAGTTGTGAGCAATTTTATTTATGTTACAGTTTGCTGAAGTTTTTATAATTCATGGAATTTTTAATTCTTTCTTACTTTGCCTTTTCCTTCTGCCAGGAAGTGGGTACTTCCTTCTCGTTGCCCAGATGGCACCAAAAATTATAAGAACAGAGCCCTTAGAAGTCCTTTTGTTAAAGTAGGTTGCAAAAAGTGAACCTTGTTGATATTATTGATTGTATATTATTTCATAAAACAAAACATTTGGTAGACATATCTAAATAATTAGCTACTTGTTGTTATTGCATTTCCTATTGTAGTCTGGTTCAAGTTCTCACCTCCAAATAGAGATTGATGACCCTGCAATACAAGCCATAGAGTTTCTTATACTTGATCAAGCCAAGAATAAATGGTGGGTTTTTATTTTTTATCCTTTCTCTAGACTGTGTATCTCAAAATGAGCTGATTAAATTATATGCCTTTTATGTCCCCTTTTTTTTGTTGATTTTTACATTTTCAGGTATAAAAATAACGGTGAGAACTTTCTTGTTAAGTTACCGGCAAAACAGAAGTTGATAATTCCAAATGTCACAGTTCCTGAGGACCTTGTACAAATTCAAGCATATCTGAGATGGGAAAGAAAGGGTAAACAAATGTATTCCCCGGAACAAGAGAAGGCAAGTTCTTATAGTGTGGTTTGTGATATTTAGCATTGTACATTTATTAACTTATTGTCATTTGAAATATTGTGTTAGAAAAACATGGATGCAATTTGCAGATTTATATTAACTACAAGTTGCATTTTATATGTGTTTGTGCAATTGTATTATGAATTTTCAGTTTTATGTGAGTTGTCTGGTTCGGGTGAATATATCTTAGTTATTGTAGGAAGAATATGAAGCTGCTCGTACTGAGCTATTGGAAGAAGTAGCCAGGGGTACTTCAGTTGAGGACCTACGGGCAAGACTGACAAAGAAAAATGAAAGACATGAAATCAAGGAGCCATCTATCTCTGTTACTGAAAACAAGATTCCTAAGGATCTTATCCAGATCCAAGCTTATATAAGATGGGAAAAAGCAGGGAAACCCACTTATTCTCCAGAGCAGCAGCTGGTAAATTTACCATCTCCTTGCCTTATTCATATCTGCATTGCATCCTTTAAAGTGCTTATGATGTAGACATGAATATAATAACTTTCCAATTTATAGTTTTTCATTTGTAATGAGATTATTTTTAATCACTTGTCCTTGGCATTTGTTCCCGTTCTTAATATGTAGCGTGAATTTGAGGAAGCAAGACAAGAGTTGCAAAGAGAACTGGAAAGTGGTGTTTCTCTTGATGAGATTCGGAAGAAAATTGTTAAAGGAGAGGTCCAGAGCAAGGTCTCAAAGCAGCTGGAGAAAAAAAGATACTTCAGTAGGGAAAGGATTCAGCGCAAAAAGAGGGACTTAGCACAGCTTGTCACCAAATATGCTGCTAAATTTACAGTTGAAGAAATTTTAGCAGAGCCAAAAGCCTTCAGGGCAGTGGAGCTTTTTGCAAAGGCAAAGGAAGAACTGGCTGGTGATGCTGTTCTGAACAAGATGATCTTCAAGCTCGCTGATGGAGAACTACTGGTAAGAATGGATGAAGAACTTGCTCTCAGATTTAGAGTGATTTTTTTTTCCCTTGCATGGATTATTCTATCTATCAAACTTTTTATGCATTGTGAAGGCACTAGTGACCAAGCCTACTGCTGGTAAGATAAAAGTCTATGTTGCCACTGATGTCAAAGAGCCAGTCACTCTTCATTGGGCTTTATCAAAAAAGGGGAGAGAGTGGATGGTAAGTTTCTTTGTAACATGGCCCTGAAGACATTATAGGCCCTTGGAGTTAATTATTTCCTTCTTTATATGAGCAGTCATCAGCTTTTGGTTAATAGGTCATATAAATATATGGATATCTCGCAGGTACCACCTTCAAATGTGTTGCCTCCTGATTCATGTGCTTTGAGTGAGGCTGCTGAAACACAACTTACAAAAAATATTTCTTCTGCTGAAATTCCTTACCAGGTGCACAAAGTAACTTTTTTTTCATCCATTGCCACGGGGCTCCTGAACCCTATTGTACAAAGGAAAATTTATGAAGCAAAAGTAGCATTCTACCTAAATTCATCAAATTGACATAAGGTTATAATATTCTCAAATTATTTTTTAGGTCCAATCCTTCGAAATGGAGATCGAAGAAGGTGCTTTTGCAGGGATGCCTTTTGTGCTTTTGGCTGATGGAAAATGGATAAACAATAAAGGCTCCGACTTTTATATCGAATTTAGTGATCGATTTAAGCAAGTCCAAAAGGTTGCTTTGATTTCATATTCTAACTTGATGCCTTATAAATTGCATTTTTTCATTCTTCCCCTTCCGCATTAATTAAGTAGATTATTCTTTGTAAAAAGGATGCTGGGGATGGCAAAGGTACAGCTAAGTTGCTGTTGGATAAAATTGCAGAAATGGAAAGTGAGGCACAGAAGTCATTCATGCACCGGTAAGTCATCTTCCAATGATTCTTATGAATTTTCTGAGGAGCATCTGATTTCATCTTCCATTCACATTTTGTTTTAACTTTGGTGCATTTATATGTCATATACTGGAGTTTTGATTGGATATTCTGTTGATCTAGTGTTGGGATGAGTCAGCAGATATTGTATGTTGTATTCATTAACCAGGGGCTTTCAGTCTCTAGTCTTGTTTAGAAATTTTGGATCATCTGGAAATCAGCATTACCAAATTGTTTGTATTCTTGTCAATGGGAAAACAAATAAGGAAGTATTGACATAGTTATGATGTGTATTGTTGTGAGAATGATAGCCTTGTTAGAGGGCGCAGAGTCTTTAGAGTTTCATTCTAGTGTTACCCATCTAGTCAGATATTTTCTTCGTTTTGTTTCCTTTCTTTATTATGTTTGAAATTTATAGCCTTTGCTTTGACAGTTAAGCTTCTCCACCATTTTTTTTTTATATAAATTTTAATAGCTACCAATTGTCAAATTACAGTGCTAGAGAGCTTAGCAAGATCTGGGCTTGGCTTTCCAATCTCTGGCTCCTTCTTGCTCAGAATTTTCACTTCTCATTGTTGCAATTCAGAAAACCACATTGCTAGATGCACTAACATGAGCAATGTTGTGAAACCAGTATGGTTCTTGTAAAAGTGAAGAAAATTAGAACCCGTCTTATGTGTGTTTAATTTTCTATTAAAATTTCAAACTAAAAACTAGGAAGTTTAGAAATTTAGCAGATAATTATTCTTATTAATTTTGTTTCTAAAAATTGTTTTCTTTTGAAAACATGCATATGTTGATTGCTAAATATCTAGGGTGTTATAGTTCTCCCAAGAAATTAAGAATTACCGTGCAGCATGTACTGGCATTCAACTTTTCTTTTGAGATGAACTGTGTTTGCCCATAATTAGGGGAAATCTTGAATATAATCTTGAAAAGGGCAAACTTGTACATCTTATATTTTGTGGGACAGTGGGGGGCAAGAACAAAAATAACACAATCTTATTGAAATTTTATTGATGTAGTGGGAGCAAGTGCTCACAATACCCTCATTGTAAATCCACCATTGTTCATGATCAATTTGCTTCTTGTATGGCATTTGATTGTTCCTCTTGCTGATACTAAAGATGTTTATATAACTCGTTTTGGAAAAAAAAAAATGCATGTGTCAGAAAAAAATGTTGGATGCAATATTGCCAGTTGATCAACTCCATATGTGGGGAATTTGCAACTATGAAGATGAGACTTGTCTTCTTCCACTTTCCTCATTTTCTCCTCATTCCTCTTGATACAGTGATGACCAAAAGATAGTCATGAATTTCTGTTGGTTTACTTTTCATATGCTTTACAACAATCTGAAGCTTGATGCGACTTATAGAGATTTTGGTCTTAACTTTATTATTTTTAATAACTATGAAGTTTGTTTCTTGTTTAATGGAAGGTATGCATTTTTATTCTGGTTGATTAATCTACTATGTTATGTTTTTACTGTTGCTGCTCTAATTTGCTGATTTCATGTGATGGCTTAAATCTGTACCTGTGAATATGCTGTTCTTCTATAGTTCTATAATTAAAGAGTCATATTTTCCTTTCTTTTTCTAGATTTAATATTGCATCAGATCTGATGGAGCAAGCAAAGGATGCTGGTGAATTGGGACTTGCAGGGATCTTGGTGTGGATGAGGTTTATGGCTACTAGACAACTCATTTGGAACAAAAACTACAATGTCAAACCACGGTAAGCTTGTGAATTTAATTGGCTTGAAATTACTATGAGACATTTTTTTCTAACGAGTTTCAGACCATTGTGATGCAAATATCTGACCTTCATTCCTTCTAAAAATGGATTGTGAAGTAACTGGCTGTCTGGCCCTAATCTTTCCCTGATGATTGTACTGCCATCTTACTGTCTGCAAGTGATAAAATTTTAACTTTGTGTATGTGCTTGTGACAGCGTGTGATTCTCTTCATGCAATTATACTTGTTTCATTGGTTGCAGTGAGATAAGCAAGGCACAAGACAGGTTGACGGACTTGCTACAAAATATTTATGCAAGCCATCCACAATATCGGGAAATTTTGCGGATGATTATGTCCACTGTTGGTCGAGGAGGTGAAGGTGATGTGGGACAGCGTATTCGGGATGAAATTCTTGTTATCCAGGTCCTTAGTGAATGTCATCATATTTTTTTCATTGTGCTGTTCACTGAATAATCTCTTTGTCAAGGAGTTCAGCATCTGAATAATATATGTATATATTGATTCTAGAGCAACAATAATTGCAAAGGTGGAATGATGGAGGAATGGCACCAGAAGCTGCACAACAATACAAGTCCTGATGACGTTGTAATCTGCCAGGTATCAGAATATGAATTTGTCGTGCAAAGCCAGTGAATTTGTCCATCTGGATATTTATTAAAAACCCCTTATCATGCAGGCATTGATGGATTACATTAGAAGTGACTTTGACATCGGTGTTTACTGGAAAACTTTGAATGAAAATGGAATAACAAAAGAACGACTTTTAAGTTATGACCGTGCCATCCACTCTGAACCAAACTTCATGAGAGATCAAAAGGATGGCCTTTTGCATGACCTTGGAAACTACATGAGAACTTTGAAGGTTGGTTATCTAAAACTTCAGTCTAGAGGATTCATAATATATTTAGTTTTTGTATAAATTTCTGTTTCATATGAAAAATGCAGTAAAAATGCTCAGTTATATTGGACGTTTCAATGTTTCGGGTTCTGTGTGATCCATGTGCCTTAATTCATGTGGGAAATGGATATCAGTCATTTCATGATATTATCTGATTTATTCCCTCTATGTATTAATGCATCTCATAAATTGCAAGAAAAATGATTAGATATGCATGTATGTTGATGTACGTACATACATAGATATATATAGTACATGAACACATCAAATTGATTGTGATCATGCGGAGGAATTAAATGTGCACATTCTCACATTTGTTTGTGGTTAAGCAGAACAAAAGAACTATATCTCTTCAGATGTTGCTGAGGTTCCTTTGATTCTCTTTAATAGCTGCATAGTGTTGATTTTTTTTCCAAGTTGGTTGCAGGCAGTTCATTCAGGTGCAGATCTTGAGTCGGCTATTGCAAATTGTATGGGCTACAGTGCTGAGGTGGTGCCATATCCTGTCTGAAGATTCCTGCACAATTTCTTTCTTTTAGGTTTTTGCAGTACTTTTGTTTAATTCCCATTCTCTTCAGGGCCAAGGATTTATGGTTGGAGTGCAAATAAATCCCGTTAAAGGCTTGCCATCTGGATTTCCTGTAATGATTTTGACTTCATTTCTACGTGCTTCTAGATGTCATCTGTGAGCAACAATAATGAAATGTGTTCTTTATCTTATGTATCTCTTGGAACAGGAATTACTCCAATTTGTTTTAGAACATGTTGAAGATAAAAATGTAGAAGCATTTCTTGAGGTACGAGGAAAATTTTAAGGGTCCCTTAGTCATTTTTTTGTATTTGTACTTTAACCTGGACTACTTTTGTTGTTCATCTTATGAGTTGCAGGGTTTGTTGGAGGTCCGTCAGGAGCTTAGGTCTTTGTTGTTTAATACTACTGATCGTTTAAAGGATCTTTTATTTTTGGACATTGCACTTGATTCTGCTGTTAGAACAGCAATTGAGAGAGGGTATGAGGAATTAAATAATACTGGTCCAGAGGTAAATTTATCATCAACGATTGTATCTCGTAAAGAACTTTTTTTTTTCCTATCGTTCTTGACTGATAATTTGAATTACTTATTAATGCATGCATTCTTTTGTTTCATCACTGACTTATATATTCTTGATTACTTGCTTTTGTTTTGCAGAAAATTATGTATTTCATCACCCTTGTAGTTGAAAATCTTGCCCTTTCATCAGATGACAATGAAGATCTGATTTATTGCTTGAAGGTGAAATTGGAGTCTAATATTTTTCTTTTATGTCTAGAACTTATTGCTTATTGTGCCTATCCATATGATTGGTGATCTCCAGTGATGTTTGATATTTCTTTTGTTTTGCACTGTTCAGGGTTGGTATCATGCCATAAGTATGTCAAAAAGTAAAAGTGATAATTGGGCGTTATATGCAAAAGCAGTCCTTGATAGAACTCGCCTTGTCTTAGCTAGCAAGGCTGAATGGTATCAGCAACTTTTGCAACCATCAGCAGAATATCTTGGATCACGGCTTGGAGTGGACCAGTGGGCTGTATGCTTCTAATACTCTCAATTCAAAATAGTTTTTCAATTGTATGTTCTATTGCTACCTTCTTGTTGTACTCAATCAATTCTTACAGGTAAACATATTCACTGAAGAAATTGTCCGTGCTGGATCAGCTGTAGCTTTGTCCTCACTTCTTAATCGACTTGATCCAGTTCTTAGAAAGACTGCTCACCTTGGAAGGTTGGTGCAGTATTCATTGTTCTGTAAAGTGATAACAGAATAAAATTCTAGTCATATATGAATAAAGACTTCTACAATGGTAAACCTTAAATATATATTACTCTGATCTTTAAATGCAATTTGGTTGGCCTGGAACAGTTGGCAGGTTATTAGCCCAGTTGAAGCTGCTGGGTTTGTTGTTGTTGTGGATGAATTACTTTCAGTACAGAACAAATCTTATGATCGCCCTACAATTTTAGTGGCAAAAAGAGTAAAAGGAGAAGAAGAAATTCCAGATGGTACAGTTGCTGTGCTGACACCTGACATGCCAGATGTCTTGTCCCATGTTTCTGTGCGTGCAAGAAATAGCAAGGTAATTACATGTTTATGTAATATCTACATCTTGGCTGGGCAACTAATAAGATGTGTGTAATAATGGCAGGTTTGCTTTGCCACATGCTTTGATCACAACATTTTGGATATGATACAAGCAAAAGAGGGGAAATTGTTGCGTCTGAAACCCACATCTGCAGACATAGTCTATAGGTAATCCTACCCTTTGGCAAGTTGTATTGGAAAATGCCCCATTGTATCACGACTCTTGGCATGCATTACAAGATGCTCATACATTTAGATATAACTTTGTGCTGCATTAAAAACTGCTCCAACATTGCATTAACTGAGATTTGATCTTTTGATGCGGAATTGAAGTGAGCTAGAGGGCAAGATAGCAGATTCAAGTTCTGCTAAATTGAAAGACGTTGGTGCTTCACCTATAAAGTTAGTCAGAAAGCAGTTCAAAGGTCGATATGCCATATCATCCGAGGAGTTTACAAGTGAAATGGTCAGGGTTGCAAAATGGCTTCTAGCATTATATTTTGAAATCTATTATCTGTTCCCTCCTTTCATCGTTCTTTCATAGTTTTGTAGGGCTTGAATAAACCGAACATTGCATATTATCATTTCAATAGTCTGTTAAAGCCTGATGATCATATTCTTAGGTTGGTGCCAAATCACGCAATATTGCACACTTAAAAGGAAAAGTGCCATCTTGGATAGGGATTCCTACATCGGTTGCCTTACCATTTGGAGTTTTTGAGAAGGTCCTTTCAGATGGCCTGAATCGGGTAATGACTATCTCAAATTTTCTAGTTCTATTAGCTTTCCTACATTTTCAGTTTCTTTTTGGCAGTCCACTATCTGCTCATTCACAATTGCTAATGTTGTCCAAATGCTGAATCAGTCCCTTAAATGTTGCATCTGAGCAATTTATCTTTTAGTGCCTCACATCAGCTTTCTCTCTGTCTCTCTCTCTCTCTCTAATTTCTTACTATAACAGTAGTGATACTGGTACTGAATTCTGAGTCCTCATTTCATACACCTGCGTAATTACATGCATGAGAACCGAGATTCTTTTATGGAAGGATTTAGAATTTGTAAATTAATTAGAAAATGGAATAGCAAGTCAAAATTTTGGTGAATTAAAATCTTATCCTGGCATGAAAACTGGAAGGGATGTGTATTAACTTGTAGATCCACTGCTAAAATTTGATGACACTATCTGGCGTTCCTATCTTGAGAAGCACTCCTTGATAATGATTCCTGGAAACTATTGTGGGGGGGGGGGCAAATATATCTTGATACTCAGCTCATTAATGCTCCTAAAAGATCTTTTTTCTCATTGAAGATGTTACTAGATGTGCAAGATGTAATTGATTCCAGATCAGTTATTCTAAGTATGCAAATTTTGCATGACTTGAGTCCAATCCTGGTCAGTAGCAATTCTAGATTGTTGCATGGCACCAGGGACCTTTTACTTTTTTTGGTTGTGCCAGCTGCTGAATGTATGTAGTTGTTGTTGTCCACTTCTGTGATCTTTGCTTTCACCATACAGGAAGTGGCTAAGATGTTGGAATTGCTGAAGAAAAAATTGGGGGATGGAGAGTTTAGTGCCCTCGGGAAGATTCGTGAGACTGTTTTGGAGTTGGAAGCACCGCCACAATTGGTATGTTCTTTTTACATGGTACCAAAAACGTAATTCACATTCCACATAATTTCTGCTCATGGTATGATCCTGAGAAAAATGTGTATTCATATAATAATCTGCAGCTTTCTAGTAATTATCTAGGTAATTTATATCCTGTTAGAACATTTGTCTCACATGGCTGGGCCAACAGAAAGTAAAGGCATATTAGTGAATGAGCTAAACAGAGTAGTTTCATTGGGTACGGGGTGAGTCCATTAACAAAGAGAAGCCCTACCTTTGTGTTAGGCGCCCTAACCTCTCCAAATCTCTTTACCAAGTTACGGAGCTGCATCATAGTTATAACAGTTACTTCTCTTTCTTCGAAAATAACCTTTGGTTCAAGTAACTTTCCACTTTCAGGCTCTTCTATCTCCTTTCCTTACAAATTATGGGCAGACCACAGAACACAGGTTTAGTTCAGGTTGCAGGCGGTTTGTGCTATGCTCTCCTGTCTCCTTTCCTTGTAGAATACGCACCACAGGTTTAGTTCAGCTTTCAGGCAGTTTGGTGCTGTCTGGAAGCTCCTTTTCTGTCATAGTTTCAGAAGCCAGCTGTTGAGGCTATCCATTTTCCTGGATCCCAATAAAGCATAAGTTGCTTGAACCTGTATAATGTTTTAATATGGAAACAATAACGTAATGGGCTATACTTATTTCAGGTACAAGAACTGAAGACTAAGATGAAAAGTTCTGGGATGCCTTGGCCTGGCGATGAAGGTGAACAACGGTGGCAGCAAGCATGGATGTCTATCAAGAAGGTATATTGTACTTATCCTTTAAGAAAGGCTCTAGAGACTTGCTTTCCCAGACTGGAACATGAACACCTTTTCAATCCCTTGGTATTTTCTTGCCAATGCAGCCACCCTTGGCTTTTATTGATGAGTCATATATCCTTATAATGGGTTAATCTCCTGCCCTTATTCCTTCCAATATTGATGGTGCTACAAGCATCATGGGTAAGTTTTTATAGAATTTTTCTGAGACCCACCGTCAGAGAGATTTAAGTACTTATTTTTATAGTTAATATATGGTTGCATCACATAGATGTTTAGAGGAGGTATAAAACTGGTTCTTTTTAGCTGGAAAGTTTGCCATACCTCCATAAATCTGTTGCCTTCTTGTTTTGTACTTCTCATATATATTTGGGTTCCAGTAAAGTTTCTTTTAGCTTGGCATTTATTTGTTTCTTACTTCCATGTTAGGTCTGGGCTTCAAAATGGAATGAAAGAGCATATTTCAGCACAAAAAAAGTGAAGTTAGACCATGATTTTCTCTGCATGGCTGTGCTGGTTCAGGAGATTATAAATGCTGATTATGCATTTGTTATCCACACAACCAATCCATCGTCAGGGGACTCCTCAGAGATATATGCTGAGGTATTATTTTTCTGATGAGCTATTTGCTCTTTACTCATTTTATTTACTAAATTATTAGAAAAGGGGGAGAAATTTAACAATCCCTGCTACTATAGGTGGTGAAGGGACTTGGAGAAACTCTTGTAGGAGCTTATCCCGGCCGTGCTTTGAGTTTTATCTGCAAGAAAAACAATTTGGACGCACCTCAGGTAAATTATCTTTTCATTAATTAGGGTTAAGGATGAGAATTGAGTACCACTGAAGGAATTTCTTTTTCTTCATACTTTTGAACAAATTTTGCGCGACAAAATACTTTCGCATTTTCTAAAGCTCTGGGCCTTTCTACATCTTGTTGGTTCATAGTAGATGGACCATTTTTTATTGAATTTTTACTGTTGAGTCTAATTAAGTATTGTATGTTTCAGGTGTTGGGATATCCAAGCAAACCCATTGGCCTTTTCATAAGACGTTCTATTATCTTCAGATCCGATTCCAATGGTGAAGATCTAGAAGGTTATGCTGGTGCAGGTCTTTATGATAGGTAATGGTTTTACAGAATTTACCTATTCCTGTTCTTATATTAGTTAGAAATTTAATAGGAGAGAAAAAAAAGGGTTCTGATCTCAGATAGCTCAGATCACCTCCGGAAATGATATTTGGTGTTTGTTTTTACAATGTCATTACATCAAGAATCAGTGAGATTGTAACTTGTGCAAGTTTAAACCAAATTAAACTCGTATCATCTTCTGGTTAATACTTGTGCTGATTTAGAAGCTCCTTATCTTGCAGTGTACCAATGGATGAAGAAGAGAAGATTGTGGTTGATTACTCATCTGATCCGTTGATTACCGATGACAACTTTCGACATTCAATTCTCGCTAGCATTGCTCGTGCAGGGAGTGCAATCGAGGAGCTCTATGGGTCTCCACAAGACATTGAAGGCGTAGTAAGAGACGGTAAAATCTACGTGGTCCAGACAAGACCCCAGATGTAATCTTCAATTTTTTTATTTTCCTTAATATCTATTGATGCAGCTAATGGACATTTTGTAAATGAGAAAAATAATATAGAGGGAAACTTAGGAAAAGGAAAAAATATGAATAAGTAACAAGTGGAAATAATACTAATAAGTTATAAACTTAGCATGTATCGAAATTCAGAAGTAATTCCACACACATTGCCCTATTTACTTGAAAAAACACGTGGCCATCTGTTAGCTTGATGCTAGTTACTGTTCTATTTACAAGTTTCTGGGCTCTACTGTATTTTTTCTTGTTTACACTAAAATCTTACCCAGTGGATCGATTGAGTTGAGATGCTTTCTTCATTCTGTGGCTACTGAGGATGCTTGGCAGATAACTATAATTATGACAGTTTCAATAATTTTTCAAAACAAGGACAGCCAGATTTTAGGTTTTGAATATTTTATAAGATCATTGATCTTCGTAACGACATTATTAATTTCCACGTTCCTAACTAAATACGGTTCCTAGGATATTATTTTACTCCTGTACACGACACTCAGATTCCAGCTAAGGAGAGAGCAACCTTGACTCAGCCACACCACTATTTCCTCTGATGAGGTAAGCATCCATCTGAATTAGAACCAGAGACATCAATCCATACTTCATTTAATCTTCCTGAAAGGTGTCGAGAAGAATTATATTGTGCTATCATGAATGGAGTGTTATCATCTATAACAGCAGTACTTCCAGTGGAGTGTTGGGTTAAACTGCCTACTAAAGCTTCCATTTGTGTCTTAACATTATCTTCGTCGGCGAAACCCGAAAACTTCCTACTTGCTATACACTTAACTTTCCATTTCGTGAATTGCAAATTCAATTCGGGATTTGGCTGAGGAAGGTTCCCCTTAGACAGGAACAACCTTATATAGTACACTGCCCCAGTTGAGGACGGCGTTATACTAGTCAACACAGGAGCAGTCATTGCAAAATGAGAAGAATTGAGGTTTGATCCATGTAAATATTGGTAAATCCTAATAAAAAAGAAAGATATAAGAGTTATTTATTTATTCATTTTGAAAGTGTGATTAAAAATAAAGAAATAAATAAATAAAAACCTGTGAAAGCCATCGTGGGTAGATTTCTGGAAGGATGTTCCTTGGACAAGGGCAGAAATCCAGGAAACTTCTCTGTAGAGTCTGATTTCATAATCTGACTCTGTGTGTAGCAATATGTAGTTAGGAGAATCAACTGCATTGCCCTGAAAACAAAGGTTACTAACACTGAAATAAAATGCCATTGTCACTATCGTTAAGAATGGACTCTCCATTTTGCGGCTTTGATTAATGGAGTACACTTGGCACAGGCACTCATATATATAGCCCACATAAACCTTGTACATTGTCAATTTTGTCCTCTCTCTTCCCCTCTAATCCTGCAATTTCAGAAATTTTTTCAAAGTTAAAGCCAGATGGGTCCACTATGGAAATAAAGTTTTTATAATATTGATTTTTCTCATTTATAAAACTCAAACTTTATATTTTATTTAAGAAAAATAACTTGACTAAAATTGGTACAATTTTGGAATTTTGCTTGAAGACCAATAGAATGTTGCCATGATAGAAAAGTAATTCTACCAATCGTTTTTATATTTACAAAGGAAAAATGAGTTTTCTTACAGGACATTGTATACTTAGCTTTTTGCACTACTTGGCTAAGCTATTGAAGATTTAGGTTCTCTTTCTTCTTAATGAATAGGCGAGCTTGGCGGGGTTTTTTCTAAGTTGGTGTTAAAATGTAAAAAATTTGTAAAAATAGTGCTACAATAAAGATAATTAGGGAAATGGGGTGTTGAAAACCGGCACACTGTTGGCCGGTTTTTGTCAAGTGTGAACAGGGGCTGGAGTGCCAGAAACCGGCACATAGAGTGCCGGTTTCTGGCACTGAAATGCAGTTGGCAAAGTAAAAAAAATTAAAATATGTTTTCCTCTGTTCCCGTGCATAGTTGTATTACCCATCCCCTCACATCCATGCACTTTCATTTTATACCCACACTTTCATTTCTTTTTCCTTTTCTTTTCTTTCTTTCTTTTTCCCTCTCATTCTTTCTCTCTTTCAATTCATTTAGTTTGTTAACAAAATTTGCATTCAATTTAATTTTATTGTAATAGGCATATCATTAAAGGTAATATTATTAGTATTTAATATTTATTTTTGTTAAACATAATTTATAATCTTATTAGTCTTATATTAATATTTAATCTACAGGTATTGATAATTTTAAAAGTTATATAATATTTTCAACATATTAAAAGTATGCAGTTATTAATATTTATTTTAAAGAAAATAGTTTGAGTTTAAGTATGAAAAATAAATATTAAAATAGTTAATTACAATAACATAATTTTATGTTGTAAATAATTGTTAAACATTAATACTAATGATATATTTTTATGTATAAACATTACAAATCATAAAATTTAAATATACATAAAAAAATACATCATTGTTTGTTCAATTAAATGTGATCATGTATTTGTTAGACATCATTTTTGGATTTGCAGTTCTCTTTAACGTCATTAATTATTTTTTATTATTATAAAGTTTCATTTAATATTCAAATTTAAAATCTCACTGTTATAATATAAAATAAATATCATTAAATTAAGGTTTATGGGACTCACTAAAAATAAAACAAAATTTATAAAAAATATCTACAGTTTAAACGATTGATAGCTTGACTATTTTTCTAATCAATCAAAATTTAAATCACATAATTTTTTGCATAAAAAAATTGCATTATATATAAAAAAAAAGTTTATAAGTTACTAAATATTTATATAAGCGAATCTGTCATATAACTATTTTTCCATGCCTGCTATTCGTACTTTCCTTAGAAAAAAATTAGGTAATGGAACCAATCATGCATAATAAATATTATTATAATTATTATTATTAGATCAAATCATGCATAATCATAACAATAATAATTTTTATCGATATAATAATATATTTAATCATTCTCTAAAAAAACATGTAGATTTGATATTCAAAGGGTAAAGGTCGTTTCATGAATTTTTTTTTTTTTATGGAAACAAAAAGCTAGAGTATTTAAAAAGGAGGGAATTGAAAAGAACTCAATAATAATTAGCTAGAGGCTAACAGCTAGCAGATTAATCAACCGATGAAATTATAATTTATTAAATTTTAAAAATTCAAAATCGCAAATCATTTTTGTTTGTCAACTATGGGTTGGAAAATAACTGTTGAATAGAATTTATATTTTTATTAATTTTATATTTATATATAATTTTTAGGTGGTAAAATTTTCGGAGATTATTGATTTTGAACATTAAAGGTAAGATATTGCAATTTAATTTTTTTTTTATAAAATAGCTTGAATTTAATTTGAATAACTGTAGCACAAAATATATATACAATTGAATATGATAATTAAAAAAAAAATTATTATTTGCAAGAAAATAATTTCATGTTATAAATAATGATTAATATGAAAATTTAATTTAATATAATTCATTAACTTATATCTATAAGTTATGAAAAATTAAATTATTTAAATCAATTTGTTCAGATATTTGTTAATGTTTAACAATTATTTACAACATAAAATTATGTTATTGTAATTAACTATTTTAGTATTTATTTTTCATACTTAAACTCAAACTATTTTCTTTAAAATAAATATTGATAACTGCATACTTTTAATATGTTGAAAATATTATATAACTTTTAAAATTATCAATACCTGTAGATTAAATATTAATATAAGACTAATAAAATTATAAATTATGTTTAACAAAAATAAATATTAAATATTACCTTTAATGATATGCCTATTACAATAAAATTAAATTGAATGCAAATTTTGTTAACAAACTAAATGAATTGAAAGAGAGAAAGAATGAGAGGGAAAAAGAAAGAAAGAAAAGGAAAGGAAAAAGAAATGAAAGTGTGGGTATAAAATGAAAGTGCATGGATGTGAGGGGATGGGTAATACAACTATGCACGGGAACAGAGGAAAACATATTTTAATTGTTTTTACTTTGCCAACTGCACTGCAGTTGGGTCATTTCAGTGCCAGAAACCGGCACTGTATGTGCCGATTTCTGGCACTCCAGCCCCTGTTCACACTTGATAAAAACCGGCCAACAGTGTGCCGGTTTTCAACACCCCATTTTCCTAATTATCTTTACTGTAGCACTATTTTTACAAATTTTTTACATTTTAACACCAACTTAGAAAAAACCCCGAGCTTGGCATGTTAATAATTCAAGCTTTTCGTACACAACGTTAATGTAAGATTTAGGAGACTCATTTTTTTTAATCTTTTACTAATTACTAATTCCTTCTCCTAAATCCTATTAGTTAATAATTAAATTTTGATAGTTATATTTTTGGAGTGGACATAAATTGAATCTTGATTAATTTGAAAAATTGTCACGTCATGAAATTATTTGAACTACATATAATCTCGAGTTAATAACTAAATTTTGGGTTTTTCTTCTTCTTATTCATAATTGAATTTTATATTAAATTATTTGTTTTAACAAAAATTTCAATTTCATAAGTTTAAAAAATGAGAAGATAAATTAATAAGTGTTTCTACTCTGTGCACATGGCTATATCAAAAATAAAATTATTTTTAATTCAATGGTGTAGTTGTACAACATTATCTATGTATTGCGTATTAAATATTTTTTTGGCATCAACTTTTTATTTTTTTGAAAAAATTAACTACATTAAGATTTTTTTTTCCGAAATATATTTCAGTTTTAATGTGCTCAAATCATTAAAAAGGAAAAACATCAAATCATTACAATTAATATTTCAATTCACTGTTAGAAGATATTAACTAAACATGATCGATTCACGATATAATATAATGTACGTCATATCATCTGCAAGATATATTGAATTAAATTATAAAACAGCAAAGCACATTAGATATTATTTTTAAAAAAAAGTAAGTACGATTTCATTGTGAAATGAATCTTTGACCCACTGGAAATTCTTGTATATTATCTGATATTATAATATAGAATTGGGACGCAATTTCTATGAGTATAACGTGTGCCCTGCTTATGGGTTTCAAGTTCAACAAATATAAAGTAATGTCAATTAACATTTTTTATGATGTGAGAGTGGGCATAAACATGGTGAAGTTGATATAAGTGTGAAGCCACTAATGATATAATTAATAGAAGAAAAAACACAACTTACATACTAATGTCTGTGAGTCTGTCCATTAATGACTTGTTAATTTGACAAGATTTGGTAGCAAATCTTTTTTGTGCATACCATGGGCTTAGAGATCTATCTATCTATCTATTGCTCTTTCTATCTTTTGGATGGATTTCAAAACTAGCTACTGTTCTCTATCAACTTAATTACCTTCATGTCAAAAAAAAAAAAAATAAAATAATTCTAGATCTTATTCATGATTTTTCATCTGCAACTCACCTAATAATAGGCTAATTAATCGCCATAAGTTTTCTTTTCTTCTATATAAACAATTCCAAGATAGATGATATTGAAGAAAATAAAAGAGTAGTAATAAATTAAACAATAAAAAATCATCTATAGTTCAAACGGTTGAAAATTTAATTATTATCCGGATTGATTGGCATTCTAATCCTACCTTTTCTGTTGCCAAAAATGTAATATCAAAAAAATAAATTAAATAATAATATGAAAAAGAAAAGCAAATGTAGAGAACTGTAAATGAGATACACTAGCCCAGCAAATATAACTAATGGGCCTTAATTATAAATGAGATCTCTAATGGGCTTCTGTTTGGGCCCAATATTTCCAGAGGGCTTTCCCCGTCCGTTTACAGTCATTCTATAACCACTAACGAGTATCACATGACCCATTTTATATCTCAGCCAATTCTAACTTTGAAATTTTTTTCCAAAATTGGGAAAAAAAAAAGTCCAACTTCGAAATTATGACGTCTGATTCTAAGTTTTAATCTCAACATTATAATACAAGATTATGATTTAACTTTTAGAACCATAAGAAGAAGAGATTTAATGTTAGTGATATTTTAATTCCCAGAATTTGGCACAGTGGCCGTCTTAATCTTTTGTAATGACATTTATAAATAGAATATATGTAATACATGTCCACCCCATTGTAACGGAAAAAAAATAAATTATTGGTCTATTATTAAAGTTAAAATTTAACTATTAAGAGATATTAAGATAACCATAGAATTTGATATGTTGGTCGGCATTTGATAAAAAGTACGAAAAATCTCAATTTTATATTTTTTTACTGACATTTCTGATTTTAATTAGGCTATATGCCTCTCTCTATCATTGGAACAAGTATTAAATATTTTGGGGTGTGATATTAAAATTCAGAATTTAGGTGGATCATAGCATGACTGATAAAATGTGATTTTCAAACATCTTGAAAGGATATTTCTTCAAGTATTTAGATTTCAGACAACTGAAAATAGGTCAAAATTATTCAATTCTGTCCATTTTTAGAATAAACATAAATAATCTAGAATTTCAATTTAAGAAAGTTAGAAACCTAAAGTAATTAACTTCACCCAATATATAGAATGGAATAATATCGTTCAACAAGAAACACTATATATATAATATTAGGGATGATTGAAATCGAGGGTGTGCTTCTAATTGGGCTTCAGTTCCTAGAAATACTAATTGGAAGGGCTTGCTTTGTGAATTAATATTAATATTAATATATATATATATATATATGATCAATATAAAATTATCAACTTGTTTTGCCTTGTGAATTAATATTAATATATATATATGTTTCTAAATTAATTAACACTAAATTGACCTCAAATAAATCCCATGCAATTAAAATTAACACTAAATTCAATCTTTTGCTTATGGAAAAATTGCATAAATCCAAGAAATTATGAATGTCAAAATTTGGAATTCGAGTCACAGGTAAGTGACATGATCAAACTACATGTGCAAAAGATAATAAACCAATGAAAAAACATGAACATATATAATTGATAGTAATAATTTGTAGTATGAATAGGCAGCAATGGAACAAAGGGTTTGTTTGTAGCAAACATAATCATTTGTAGAGCTATGCATTAAGGAAGGTGATGGACCATAAAAATGATGCCTTAAGCATGCTAAAACACCCACAAAATTAGGGTTTGGTACTGTATAAATCTGCCTTTTCTTTTTCTTAAACATTACCCACCTTCTTAAATCATGGTTTAGGTTTATACTTAATTAACATATATATGTGTGTGTGGGTGAAGTTATAGGGCAAAATTAGGGTTGTTCACTGGTCAACGACATATTGCAATATTAATGTCTCTTTGCAAACACTTTTCGGTCTTTTTTTTAGGAAAAAATAAAATAATTATATGGTTTGATTTAGGTAGGAAAGCCAACCTCGCCCTACTGGACAAAATCATTACTTAGCATCAATCTTCCATGCTTGGAAGCTTTTTGCTATCTTCTTTTCTTTACCTTTCTTTGGAAAAATAATAATAATAATAGTAATAATATATTCATTTGTTAAGCAAACATTATACTATTAAACAATGAATCATATATATTCTCTCAATTTAAAAAAATGAATAGAAATTCTTATCCAAACTAACTTATATAATTAATTTATTTATGGACTAATCTAATAACTTTTTTAATGTCGAGAAAATAATTTTTATAATTAGTTTTATATTTATAAGAATGAATATGAATTATTACTTTGATATATGGATTATGGAGATGCTTGAACTTGGTATAGATAATGAAAATTTTTATTTGTTTATTTTACATCATGTTCAATATATATTCAATTATTTATGCTATAACTTTTATTATATTCTAATTTTCACTAAATAAATTTCCAAATTCCAAGCATAATAACAAGAGATAAGAGAGGGGATTGTGATAATTGACATATTAAAAAGGGGTTTGATTTATTGAAAATTGACATAATTTATTAATGGTTGTAAATTGATAATTTATGCTATATACATTTGTACCATTCTTTATGATGATTATATTCTCTTCTTTTCATGAAGGTTCAAGTGGAAATGGCTTTATTATTGTTCCACCTTTTAACTACTGTTCTAAAGTTATAGATGCTTTTATTCTATTCTTCTTAATTCTAATTAATTAAGAAGGAAATTTCAATTCTTAGGATAATATTTTTGCCTTTTACTTTATACTTTGGTTCCTTGTTTGATGGAAGAAAAAGAATAATCTAATCTCAAATTATTTTAGGGGTTGTAATTAATTATTTCTTTTGACTTTCTAATTAACTCTTCTTAGTCATCAAGCAAAGTATTCTATAGTTTAACATTGTTCATTCAATTCTATATTCTTATTAGCTTATGTATTTCAACAATCTTACTTGTTAATGATTCAGCCACTTACGTAAAAGTTTGTGAAAGTGTATTCTTTTGAATTGAAACCGACCGTTTATTATAGACGCTGACCAAAATTAGTGGCTCATGTATAAATCCAAGTCAAGAATTTCAACTATGTTTCTACTTTTAAAGTGGAAATGATTAAAAATTGAAATTTGGATAAAAATTATAAATGGAAACCTAACCCAATTTTTGTAAATTTTTTAAATTTTCTATTGTTAATTGAATCGATAACTAAAATTCATTCATGTATTTTATTAATTAAAAAAGAACCAATTATGTGAATAACTGAATTAAATTAATCAAATTAGTTTAGTTTGCTTTTTTTTTTTTAAACCAATATATACTCATCTATGTAGAATGGACCTATGAACAAATTTATGAAATTAACAAGGCCAATAATAGAATACCACATAAGTTAAAGAATTTGAAAAATGGGTGGGAAAGTGTGGTTATTAATCACATGTAATAAGATACTATTGGCTTGATTTATGAAAAACTCATGAATCGATAGGGTCTAGAAAAGAATTTTCCAAGTATATTTCACCTTACTAACACCCAAGTTTCATGTGAATGGAAATTTATGTATAATTGATATTTTAAATCTTTGTAATATATATTTTTTTCCAAAGAAATTTATCCATTAAGAATGTGAGTGTAGTGTGTATTTCTTTAATTGATGAATTGTTTTCACAAAGTATTTTATTACATAGTTATTTTCCTTTTTAAATTGTTGATATATTTTTTTTAAGTTTGCATAGTTATTATAAAAAAATTGACCTCCAAAATTTTGTAATCAAACTAGATCGAATTCAATCTCAAAACCGATTTTAGTAAATATGAGATATTTAACATTAAATTTTTAATGTATAACATTGCACTGTTAAGAATTTAAATATTCAATTAATTTCAACGTATTAAAATCTTCTCTTATACCAAATAAATGTTCATGTATATATATAGAGAGAGAGAGATATTATCCTAAGATTAACCATTTATATGCTAATTAGCAGAGCATTGAAGAAGAAGATGAGGCAAACCCACTAAAAACGCAAGTAGTGGATTATCTTTTTCGAGGTTTCTAGGAATAATATCGAATCTTAAAAAGCTTAGCTTTGGTTGTTTGTGGGGTTTTATCAATCTATCATATGGCTATGTAATGAAAGGTCATGGTCAACTGGCTTCAAAAAATCCCCTTCGGATAAAGAAAATGAGTTTTAGTCAATTTTCCATTCTGGATTTTTGAGAGAAGACAAGACCCATCGACCTACATGGACTTATCATCATAAACTTTACTAACCCACTTCATTTTTTTTATTCTTTTTAATAAAAAAATGTACAAGATAAAATCTATTTATGAATTAGTATACAGTGATAAAAAAATATATATATAAAGTATTTTAAAATTTATATAAAAAAATGCGATTTGCCTTCTCCACTAATTTATTCAATTTGAACTCGAAATAGTTATTTCATTAATCTCCCTGAGTTGATTATAAAAAGTTAAAAATCAAAAATCAAAACTGACTTTTCATGTCATTCAAGTCATCATCTTCTAGAGTCAATGCAATCCCCCACCAGCGTTTGCAGTTTCAAAATCCCACTCTTAATTGTCTATTAATTTTATACCATACTTTGTGGCCTTGTACTTGAGTACTTAGCAATTCAAACTTTGATTCTTATTTATTTAAAATAAATAAATAAAGAAAGAAAAATTCTGCCCAGCTGCTTCAATTAGCCTAATATTTAGTATTAAGCTTCAAGTTGGAGACACCATGATTACATCTACGTATAATTAAATCTATTCATGCAAAAAAAAGAAAGAAAAAAAGAATACAACCATTCTCATGCAAAATTAGCAATCCTGGATCTACTTTATAACTATTTATATTTCTAGGTTACTTAAAGGATGCATAGGTTTGATTAATTAAGTGAACGGAATATAAGATCATGGCAAGATTACCTAACCCTTAAGGTATAGTAATATTCAAAGTGTCTATAGTTTCTGATATTTGGACTATTTTACCTCAACCTCTTCAATAGGAAATGCATTTAAATTCGTATGTAATCGACACATATTACCAATTAATAATGATTAATTGTTATAAAATGTTATTCAGCATTAAGGGTCTAAATCATTTAGAGAGTTATAAGTTGGCATATGATATCAATTCGGATTTGTTTAGGGTCATATTTTAGGATATTGTACAGCAGTTATCAGCTTTCTTTTATTGTCTTAAGATTATCAAAAGGTAACAGTAGTGAATTCGTTGTAAAGACAAGAATCACATGCATGGTTTCTAAGAACAAATTAATGCTAACCATCACTTTCTTCACCCCAAAAGAGGCAAATCGCATTATTATTCTTTGTATACATGTATGTTCGTATAACGTATATGTACTTTTAAAGAATGAATTAACATAGAAGCTGTTTCCTAAAAATGATTATCTACCTATTTAAAACTTTCAAAATCTAAATAATACAATTTCAAGAAGATTATAATTCCAAATACTACTTTTCCAACTCAAATCACTGTATAAATCCAACTAAATTATTTTTCTTTTCTTTTTAAACAAATGCGAGTAAGAGTTGTCTTTTCTTTTGTTAAATCTTGATGCAGCTCGGGGAAAATAAAATTACAGAGTTAAATTATATATTAGAAAAAATAAATAACGTTATAGCAGCAGCTTTTTAGGATCCGATTTCGTGATTTTAGTCCAAAAATGCTAAGGTTTTTGGTAATTTTCTTGTGATATAATGATTATGGTAATCTTATTCTTATATAAAATAGGAATCCTCAAAAAATGGCATTCTTTAAACTGACTTGTGTGAAAAAATGCACTTAAATCTAATTTAATTAAATTTGAATTTGGATATAACTTAACCCCAAAATTTAATTTATAAGTTGGAATTAATTATTCTGATCTCTATAAAAGTATTATATTTTTTTAACTAGCCCGTGAGTCGAATACAAACATGAAACTTATAGCGTAAAACATGCAATATTAGACATCTGTGGACAACTCCACATCAAGAACTAGTAGTTTTGATATTATGCGACGAAAATGAATTTAAACCTAATTCAATTTCAAAAGTTAATTTTTGTTATGAGAATTGAGAATTACCCAAATTCTTATAAAGAGAATTATATTTTTGTAACTAATTAATGTGAGATATTTAACATTTTTTATCATCAAATATATTTTTTTAAAGTAATAATAGATAATAATAAATCATCATTTTAGTTAATGATATTAATATTGTTTTAGAATTATAATAAGGCCATTTTATCTAAATTTGCTCCAAACATATATATATATATATATATATATATATATATATATATATATATATATATATATACATTTTACTTGTCTAGCAAATTAATAACAACTTATTATACAAGAAGTTTTCAGAATTAAATTTATATTTGGAAAGTAAAAATCAGTTTTCTTAAATAGGAATATTTTTATTTTTCCTTGTTAAGGCTAGTCTTAATATCTATTTCATTTTCAAAATTACGTTTCCGGCACAGATGTGATTTATGCATGCAGTAACTTAGAACAATGCTACTTTAAACATATCAGCCTTTTTTTTCCCTCAATAATCAGAATCTTTAGCCATATAATTAATTAAATATTGTTAATACGATTTCTGAAGCTTAATTACATATAATCAGACACGCATGCTCTCATCACTTGATCACTATACATCTACTTTGTGACACTGACCTTTAAATCTCTATTCACATTTACCATATAAAGTTCATCTAATTAATCATCAATCCAAAACTTTCATATTTAATTTCTTTAAAAGGAATCCATCAATTATAATTATTTATTTTTGCTTTAGCAGCCTTTCAGCTCTCAGCTTTCACCAGAATTTGGAATTGTTAATTCATTTTAATCATATATGTATATATATGAAGACCAAGGTCTGAGGATGATGCTTTTGTGTTGGGATAAACTAGTGAAAAAGTAAAACAAAACTGTAAAATATTGTGACAATGTGACTGCTGCTTATGATAGTGATTGTCATATATACTATAAAATTTTATTAAGACAAACAACTGAAATTTTTGGGGGACCATATGTCAATTGGTCTCGTACAATTGCAGACCAATGCCAATCAGTATTTACATTTGCATTTTTTTAGTGTTGTTTTCTTTTTTTTTATTTATTTATTTATTTTTACTAGTCTTGAAAGTTCAAACCAATGAAGAATATAACATATTATAATTCTACAAATAAGTCAAAATTTATCATGTCGATTAGAATTCAAATTTCACCCTTACCAAAAAAATATAATTATAAAAATAAAAAATCAATTTCTTATATCAATAAGGTAATAAGTTTAGAACAAAGATGTAGTTTGAAAAGGAATTTTGATCACCATCTTTAGAAAAAGCATAAGCCGTAAATATTCAAGGTTAATAATAATAATATTGTTATTATTATTGATAGAAGGAAATGAAGACTCTAAGCTTGAAATTGAAACTTTTCAATATATTAAGAGTAGCATATTCCGTTGTTATGTCCAATTCGAGATATTATTATTATTATTATTGAATTTAGGTTTTTTTTTTTTATTTTTGTTACAAGGAAGAAACATAATATCTAATTATAATTCTAAATGTCATTAAAATGAATCAAATTTAAAATTTATAGCACTTTTAAATCGAGTGGTGGCTACAACTTCAATTTCTAATGGTTTGAATTGAATAAATTATTAAGTGTTCTGAAGTAAGTTAATTTTTTTACATGATTTATTCTTATCTCTGAAAAATCATCAATTGAGTCTGATCAAGAATTATCTTTGATATATAAAACCGATTATGAAACTTGAAATATTATAAAGTAACATTCGATTAAACTAATTATTCAGGTTTTTGTGGCTAACTACTGATTTGTGTGTATATATGTATACATATTTTTCAAAAAATTAAAAGAAAAAAATAAAAAAATTGGAAAAATAAGGTGGAAGGCCGACCTAATTCACAAAGTAGCTAGGTTAACTCTTTAAAATTATTAGTGTCAACACTCAATATATAGGGCTGCAAATGCAATTGAGAATGTCACATTGTGGGCCAATAATTTTCCTAGATGCTTTCCCTCTTTTTTTCCTCTTTTCAGAGGTAGGTGAGAAGCTAAATTTCATTTTGCGAATAAATAACTTATAAAGAGAGTGCTGGTGAAGTGGCAGGCATCATTGCTAGAACCCTAAAAAGGCAAAAACCCCAGCCTTGGTGCTCTCACATTCCCTCAAAATTAACTTGTATATTAATAAGTTAATAAATAATTAATCTATTGGTTAGTATTTATTTATGTATTTATATATGCATGAGGATTATGGGTAGATAAATTTGTGTTAATTTCTGTTTAATAGAAATTAATTAAACAAAAATAAAATGGAAGAGTGTATTGTATGGACATACATGAAAGTCCAAAACTCTAAGCTCTATAGTGACAAGTGATGTCATTTCCATTTGACCATGACCTCACTGGTCGTCTTCTTCTTCTTCTTCTCTATTCAGTTATGAGTGGTACCTCATGTTCAGTAAATCTGAGTTTGTTAGCTACATTAATATGTAGAATAAATAAATAAATCTATAGTTTTGTAGAAACAAAAGGGAATTGAGCCCCCAAAAATCAACACAAGCATGCAGGAGTGGGAGAGAGCATGCAGATAAGGAAGATTAGGCGTGCCAACTAAACACACTATTTTACAAAATGGCTTCGAAAACGACATTTTTAAAAAGTTTTGGTACTTATTTTTCAAACTATTCTCCATTTTAAGTCATTTTACATTCCACTTTTCTCTCTCTATTTACATTTCTTTTTTATTTTCATTTCCAAACTATATAATGAAATTCATTAAATAAAATAAAAGTTGAATAGAAAATAGAGAAAATGACACAAAGAACATTTAGGGAAGAGAGAAAGAGAAGAAGAGTAACTCAAAGGAAACCCAGACCAGAATCGAGTCTAATTCCAATCTGTCCTAATAATCAAAGAAAAGAATAACAGAAATTAGTACCATTTTGCCCCTATAAAAATTATCAACCCACAAAAAAGCTAAACTCTTCAGTCCTTGTATTCTAGACTGGAAACATACCCTCTCAATTCCATTTTTCTCTCTCTACCCAGCTCATTTTATTTATTTCTAATTCAATTTTATTTATTTTTAATCCAAATAAGCATGATTTCATCACTACCCAGTATTTATAACTCTCCACCCACATGGGCAAAACTTTAAGAAAAACGCAACACCCAATACTATTTCTGTTATTTTAATTCAGGTCCTGCATAGAAGTTCACTCCTCTGTCAGAACATAAGAATTAAAAATCCAGGCAGAGAGAGTATTAGAAGGTGCTGCAGAATTTCAATTTCTTATTTTATTGAATTTTCGTGGGTTGGAAATGGTGAGAAATTGAATTTGAAAATGGTGATTTTGTGTTGGGAGATGGATACAAAAACTAGGAATAAATGGGGTTGTTATTTTGATCATAGAAGAAGAAGAAGAAGACAAAACCAATGTACAACAAAACAAACATATACAGATTTTGTAGAACAAACAACACCAACAAATTTCTCTTACATGGCTTCTAATTGCTGTTCTCAGATCCCACAAATTCTTTCCCTTTTTGTTTGCTTTCTTCTTCTTTTTTCTTTAGTTTCCCCTGTTTTTTCATCGCCCACAAATCAAACTTTACGGCCAGAGGACGAGCTAAAGAAGCTGAAGTTTATAAGACAACATCTCAACAAGATTAACAAACCTTCTCTCAAGACAATTCAGGTACGTTAGTTGTCTGGATTTTCACTCTGCAATTTCCCCTGTTTTATGCTCTGTTTTTCTGTTATGGAGATTTGACAAGTTCTCCGTTTTTATGTATTTGCAGAGTCCTGATGGAGATCTTATAGACTGCGTTTTGTCTCATCGGCAGCCAGCTTTTGATCACCCAAAATTGAAAGGGCAAAAACCTTTGGTAAATTAGCGCAATGTTTGTGGAATTTTCTTGGAATTGAATCAAGTTTTTTAAATTAAAAAAAAATGCGGATGAATTGCAGGAGGCAGCAGAAAGGCCAAAAGGGCATAACCCAACACGAATTGCTTCAGAAAATTATCAATTATGGAGTATTTCAGGGGAGACATGTCCAGAAGGAACAATACCAATAAGAAGAACAAAAGAAGAAGACATGTTAAGAGCTAGTTCTGTAAGAAGATTCGGAAAAAAACTAAGAAGACATGTTAGAAGAGATACAAACAGCAATGGGCATGAGGTATTTTCAATTTCTTCAGTTTACCATGATTATTTTGTGTTTAGATCGAAGAGTCACAGCCTTAATCAACTCCACAACTGAAAAATAAAGTGGTCAAACAAGATGGTGAATCAGGCCTGCTAATTAATTTGTCTCTCTTTTTTTTTTTTTTTTGAAATATTATAAAAGAAACATTAAAGGAGTAATGATACAAAAAACTGCTTTTTGAATTATGATAAGGTTTTTCACATATATTTTTTTATTATTTTTGAACCAAATATCCCAATATTTGTCTTGCTTCCCTTTTAAAATACTCACTTTCATCAATAAATTAAAACTAAAGATTTCTGGGTTCAACTTTCTTTCTTTTTTTTTTTTTAATTCTAAAAATCATTGCAGAAATAAAAAAAATAAAAAATAAATTACTTTCTGAATAAATGTATGGGTCATTCGAGTCAAGGTAAAAATTGATAGGTTTAAATGTAATGGAGTACGATAAAGCATATAGTTTGAAAGGAAAATAAGAGGTAGAGAAATTGCATTAAAGAGAGCATGAAGTGAAGACTTTAAGATTGGGAAAATTCCTTAAAAGAAAAATAAAAATTGGTAAGCAAAGATAGCAACAGATGGAAGTAATAATAATAGAGAAGTATAGTAATTGATGAAATTGATAAGTGTTGGGGTACAGCATGCAGTTGGGTATGTGAGTGGAGATCAATATTATGGAGCAAAAGCAAGTATAAATGTGTGGGCACCCAAAGTCGATAATCAATATGAATTCAGCCTATCACAATTGTGGGTCATTTCTGGTTCTTTTGGTGACGATCTTAATACCATCGAAGCCGGTTGGCAGGTCTGTTCACTTCTTTTCTTTTCTTATATATCATCATTTCTATTCACAAATCTAGACTAGTTATTTATATATCGAATAATTTTATGATTTTCTTTTAAATGATTATCAATTACATAATAATAAAGAGTCTTTCAGCTTTGACTCTTACCCCCTCTTATGTTAATTGGTTCAAATAAAACAATATGAACATTAGAAAAAAATAATACAATGAAGATTGACAAATTTGCAATCGAAGAAGAGAAGTCTATATCTATATAATAAATATAATATCATAATCAATCTATCTTTGTACGTATTTAAAGCAGTCTCGTAACTCAACTACCTCTCATTTTCATTAATATTTTCTATTTATTTATTTATTTAATTTATTGCAGGTTAGCCCAGAACTGTATGGGGACGACCATCCCAGGTTCTTTACGTATTGGACTGTGAGTATATTATATTATATTATATTACATTATAGTATTAAATTTGGCTTTTTCCTCTTGTATTTACTTTCTTTTCTTTTTTAATTATAACATAAAATTGTTTTCCTAATATCTAATTAAAATTATTATTTCAGACTGATGCTTACCAAGCAACAGGATGCTACAATTTATTGTGCTCTGGTTTTGTCCAGACCAACAATAAAATTGCAATTGGGGCTGCAATTTCTCCTACTTCTTCTTACACTGGTGGACAATTTGATATCAGCCTACTAGTTTGGAAGGTAAATTCAATTCTTAATTAAAAAAATCCATTTTATTTTCTATCACTTAGGAGAAAAAAGAATCAAAATATATAATATAAAGAAATACTAAAATTAATAACATTTTATGTAATTCTATTTGCCAAACATTTGTAATATAAATTAGGCGTCACTTAAAATATATAGTCAATCAAATAAAAGAAAAGGAATAAAAACAATTCACCTTAGACTCAAAGGTTAAAACATATTAGTATTCACCGTGGTAAATTAACTAATTATGTACTTAAATAATAATTGTAAACATATTTATTTTCTAAAATATTATTTCATTTAAATTACTTGTGTGGTCCACATGAAATTAATCACTCTAAAACACCATTTTCATTGAATTTTACTTGCTTAAAATCAAACCATGTCTTTATTTATAAATTGACTTCATAACAGTACTATAATGTAAAAAATTATGAATTTAGACCGTCTGATCTGATTACTTTCTTAGAATAAAGTTGGAACATACGATTTCCTAACTCCAAAATGTATTAAGAAATGTTTAACCTTAACTTAAAATCATTGAGCCTGATTCAATAAAATCATTGTAATGTCTGTATTTTTTTTTTTTTTTTTTTTTGCTTTTTAAGATTCTCTTCTTTTTCTGGTAAAAGAGCTTCCTGAGTCCTCTCTGTCTTGACCCCTCCACACTTTATTTATTTTCTTTGAATTTCTTCTTTTCATGAAATATAGAATTTTTCACATAATTACTCAAGTACATGTTCGATAGATCAGATATAACGTATATTCAATGGTTCATATTTATTACATTTAATATCTCTGACATACCGAATCAGCTCTCTAATTACTCTATATATCACTTTTTACAAATATAATTGAGTGAGCTTAATTAAGTAATGAAGCAATAATTATAAAATAAACAACAATAAGTTCATTTTTTTTTCTATTTTTTTTGTTGGTATATAGGATCCAAAGCATGGAAATTGGTGGCTAGAATTTGGAAATGGGGTTCTAGTAGGGTACTGGCCGTCATTTTTATTCACACACCTAAGAGATCATGCAAGTATGGTACAATTTGGTGGAGAAATTGTGAATTCAAGGCAATCAGGTTATCACACTTCCACACAAATGGGAAGTGGACATTTTGCAGGAGAAGGTTTTGGAAAAGCATCATATTTCAGGAATTTACAAGTTGTTGATTGGGATAATAACTTAATTCCATTATCAAATCTCAAAGTTTTGGCTGATCACCCTAATTGCTATGATATTCAAGGTGGGATTAACAGAGTTTGGGGTAATTATTTTTACTACGGTGGACCTGGAAGAAATGTTAGGTGTCCCTAAGGGAAATGGGTATATATGAATTTTTCTTTTAATTATTATTATTATTATTATATTTTTGGGATATTTGTTGTTGGGTAATTTTTTTTTTTTTTTAAAATTCTCAAAGATCATTGGTGAGTTTGGGTTATTATTTTTTTATTTGTTCTTTTTGTAATTGTTACCACTCAACTAACATGTGATCAGTCAATTATACTAGTACCTCCTTAGGGATTTTATGTAAATGTGACAAAAAAAAAAAAATGTTCAGTGGCTATACTATATGGCTTGTGATTTTCTTTTCCTTTGTCCTTGCGGGGAAGATTATCAAGAATTTTGAAGAGTTTTATGAATTGGTTATTCTTTTTAATATATATAGTTATTTGTTATTCGAAATTTTTCTTGTTCGATTAATTTTAAATTTGTATCAAAGAGGTAAATATCTAATTTTTTTTTTAAAAAAACCTCGTTCCATTTCATTCAATTCTTTTTTTTTTCTTCTTTATTAAGGCTGAATTTGCTATTTTTTTTATAAAATTAGGGAGAAAAATGAATAAATTGGATATTGAATTAAGGGACCACAGCAAATGGCCAACAATGTCTAACCACCATCTCAATTGGGTTCATTACTGCACATGTCCTCCCTTTGATTTTTGGCTTTTGGGTCCCAAAAATTAACATTGGCCCTTAGAGTTAGAACTTTATCAGTGGAAGACTATTAATTAGCCAAATTTTGGCATCTAATTATTTCCTCTTTTTAAGCAAATTCCATAGTATTTACTTATCTTTGACTATTACAACTCAATTTATTATATATTATATTATATACATTATATAAATAACACAGAATTATTAGATTGATTTATAAATATTCTAAACCATAAAAGCTTCATCTATATTACAATACTAATTTCTTTTTTTGTACTGATATGTTTGCCAACAAGAGTACCTCACTAATCACTGTTATTAAGTGCAAAATTAAGAAATGATGGGTGCAGATTAGCCTTAAAAGTACTATTAAGGAGACATTTTCTCAAAGATCTATGCATTGGTGCAATAAAGTGGGCATGCTTAAGCTAAATGAACCTCAAGAAATGAGTAATTAATTAGTATGATTTCATTCATTTTTTTTTTTTTGTCAAATCGGTATGATTTCCAATCATACAATATGATAGATATATTTAATTACTTGAAGAAGAAGCCTAATTAAGAGTAATTAGCATATATAATTGCAGTGCTCAAGAGTCCACTTGAGAAATGTAATTATACGTGTATGCATGTGTGAGTGTGAGGCCATAAATTGTCACATATCTTTCTCTTAAAGTTCACGTTTTCAACTTCAACTACGAAAAAGATACCAACATTATGATTATAATAAGATTTTGTTCACATAAAATAAATCCCTAAACCACATATTACTAAGATTCTGTACTTGTGTGTATAAATAAATAAATGCAACAAAGATTGATACCCAAATGCACATGTGGGAGAGGCTTATATTACACTTTTGGACTTGGTATTGCTTTTGCAAGGACCAAGACTCATCATCATACACTGCTTCTTTTTCTAAGGCCATATGCACAAAAATCAACTGCACTAACTTATACTTTACTTCTTCTTTTTTTTTCACCAGGAAATTTGGTTTTGAAAGTTTCCCATACCCTTAAGAAATAATTTATTTGGCAATGACCAATCTAACTACTTGTTGTCTATATGCGGATATGATACACAATTACATCTAGCATACAATGAGATACAATTCATGATATAAAGGAAAATAGAAAAATTCAAATTTAAAACTTTTCAATACATTTAAGTAAACTCCATTTTGCGCATGTACAGTGCATAAATTGCTCCATTTAGTAATTTTTTTTAGAAAAGAAGTGAAAGCAGAAAGTCGAATTTAGAATTTTTCAATATATTAAAATCAATTTTACTATTAGAATGTTACGTTTAAAGCTTAATCATGTAAAAACATTTTATGCTTAAGGCCTATCTCTAGGTCATAGTATAGCCAGACAATAGCTGATTATTATTAGGAAGATGAATTAGGTAGAATTTTCCTGAAATGAAATAAATATGCAAAACGTCCTAAAGCAGAACACCATCAAACAAACAAAGAAACAAAGGAAAGCTGACTTACAAGTAAAGCTGATGGTTTTACCTATCAAAGCATTCGCATTTTCATACCACATTTACAAAAACCCTCAACACCGTTACTTAAATTAGAAGACAATTCATAGAAAAAAATGGATTCAAAAGTAGAAACATGGACCAGCATCAAAGAACAGTATTTGGTGACAGTAAATTCAGGTAGAGCTTTCAATGGTTAGATAGGAAATGTATAATGAAGCAAGCAACCACTCTCTGCATCCTCTTAATTGAATCCAACAACCAACCTTCATAAAAATGGTGGATAAATTGTTAATGACCAACAATCACCAACATGTAAACTGCAAACCTTTTATGCCAAAATGCCAAAACAGGACCATAAAAGTAAAAATCATTGTGTTTGTGGCCCTAAGATTGGTCCTATGCATAAAAATCATCTGTCAATATCACTTTGTGCACAAACTAGTTGATGTATGATAGATCGTTTGCACACGCCTAAGACTTTTGAAAGAGAAGAATTCTATGACATGATTTACTATAGAAATAGATTGAACAGTGAAAATGATTGCTCATGCCTCAATAGTCAAATTAGAAATGCAGTGTTTTAGCATTAATGCGGGATATGAAAAGTCTAACTTGGATAATAAATGCTTTCTTTAGCTTATAGATCTCAAAATCCCAGATAGGGGCTGAAATTATCTAGAGTCCAAGATCCTCTAGCTGTACCACTAACATTCATTATCAGACTAGCCGGCTATAGGATGGGAGAGATTCAATTTTTTCCTTACCAGCATTAGAAAATCAGAGAGTTATTTATGTTTTGGCTTTCTAAGGGTTGTTGCTACTAAAAGAAGTGGAACAAGTCATCAAAGAATGGGAAGAGATGCGCATATTTATGGACCACGCATCGATATGAAACGTAAGGATAGCATCATAGTGGCATTGTGCAATCTTGACCAACATCCATGCAAAACCACCAAAAACAGCCCTATGGAAAGCTTGAAACTGAACTGTGAAGACTTAAGTTCTGGCCCATTTACTCATGAGCGCAAGCTTTAGGTTAATACCCAGATACGCAATCCAATGCACACATTTACATGGGAATCAAACTCTCATATGACTTTATTAACATTTAATTTCCACGTCTGACTAAAAGAAAAAGTTAAAAGAAGAAATGAATGAACTTAGAGCCATTGTGCTTTCAATGTAGCTGCACTAAACCATACTATTAATCACGTCAATTCGTCTAACAAAATGAGGGTGCAAATTCAAACCACATGAAATTCCTTCCACAGGAACTGAAATTATAACAACAAAAATCAAATAGCAATTAAAACTCACTCCACGCTTATTACGTCAAGCAACTTTTGACTCGCTTCGCTCACCTGTACTTTCTCCATCTTCAATCGTCGACGCATCACAGGACTTGTCCTTTCAGCAGCTGCATAAGTTCTTATCAGTGACTCAAAAACATTTGCCCCCACATCATCTACAGACTTCTTCAGAATCTCAATAAAACCTTCTGCTCCATCAACATCCTTCTGTTGCTCAAAGTGTGCAAAGAAAGGCCCCAAAATCTCAGATGGTGGAATCCACTTATGACCATTCCCTCTCCCTGTAGATATTGCATTGGCTAAACAATCCGTCGCTGATTTGAAATCCCCATTTTCAATGTAATAATCCAAAAATATTTCCCAGGTTTTACAATTGGGCTTCGCCCCTCTCCTATGGGCCCTCTCTTTGAGCACTTCTGCCTTTTCTAGCAAACCCTCTTTAGCATAAGCTTTAATGAGAACATTTGCAATCCTGATATCATAACTTGAACAGCTGGATTCCCATTCCTTAAAATATTTCTCTGCAGCTGGTAATTCTTTTAAGTTAACCAGCACTTGGATCATATTCAAATAGCTTATATTTGAAGTTTTAGGAAAAGCCAGTCTCAGAGATCTCCATATTCGATTAACCTCTGTCAAGTTTCCTATTCGACCATATAGAGTAATTAGAAACTGGAAAGCAGAATGATCGTGATGAGCATTTTTCTTTTCCAATTCTTTCAGTGTCTTCTCTGCCTTCTCAAATAAGCCAGCATCAACATAAATAGAGGCTAAATTGCTATAGGTTGTCCAATCTCCAGCAACTCTACCGTCCCTCTTCATCTCGTCAATTATTCTTTCAACACCAGATATGTCATTGACAGCTGCTAGAGCCCTCATCCAGACATTGTATGTATAAGAATCTGGCATGATATTGCTGGCCTTCATTTCTTGAATGATTGTTGGAATGTTATAATGCTGGCCAGTTTTTGTGTATAGGGTCATTAAGCTGTTGTAAGACATCGAACTTAAACCAAGATTGAGTTCCTTCATCTTTGCCACGAGAGCTTCAGCTTCTTCAGCCATCAATTCTTTGCAATAACAGTTCAGAAGGGCCCCATATGTTAGAACGTTCTTAGATGTTTCAGGAAGATCTATGAAGTAATTTTCTGCAGCAGGAATGCCTCTAGTTTTGGCAAGTAGATCAAGATGAATAGCTTGATCACTGACGGTCTTATTCATGCCCCTCTTAGACATGGTTTCTGATAGCTGAAAATTGATAAGTTTGCTTAACTAACTTGCAATGTAAGTTGAGAAGCAACAAGCATACGAGAATAAAAGAATGACATAGAAATATGGCAAAAATACCATGCTTACAAACTTCAAAAACTATAGACACTAAGAGACAAAAAGGATGCACCACTGAAGGACTGAACAACCTAGCTTTACTGCTAAACTAATTTTATTGGAAATCTAATTTGAAAGATATGAGAATAGCTTAATTGCAATCATGAGAAAAAATAATATAAACACATGCTATTGCTAACTGGAAACGAGTGTCCGTAACATGTCCTGCTTCCATAAAGCATGGAAGTGTACAAAAATTCCAATGTATTTCTAAAAACAAAGAAAATAAGATTATTTGATTTTTGTAAAGTTTTAAAACACAAGTCACTAAATTCTAAATCCAGTTGGAAATTGATTACAAGTGCACATTCTTTTAGTTAGAAGAAACTCAACACGGCATCACTTTTGAACCATCCCTAAAATCTACAACAAATATTGTTTACACATTTGAAAGCCATCCAAAATTTCTTCTGTTGAGAATTAAATAATCTCACAGTCGATTGATTAGATATCCTTCTATTAACGATTATACATATAAGCAGAAAGTTTAATTCAAGTTTCCTGGGGAACGAGAACAAAAATGTGCATGGAAACCATTAAGCTCCAATACTACAGAGTAAGCCGAGAATGCCAACACATCAAACAAGTAATGGCAAAACGAGTAATTCCTAATAAGTAATTAGAAAGCAATATGCACTTCATAAAATTGTAAATCTCGTGAACGTTCTACTGAATATCAGCTAAACCAAATGCAGTTTTTCAAACGCAAATCTTGTTTATAAATGTTCGAAATGTATAGTCTGCTACACTTTTGCCAATAATCCATAAGCAAAAAACTCTATTATATTATGTAAATCAAGATGTACCCTGAAAAGCAGACGAAAAATAAATGAAACAAGTAACTTAACAAAAAATGCTTTAAAGTTGATTGAAGGAAGTGAAAGGAAGAACCTTGAGAGCAGGGAAATAAAGCTTGCGATCGCGAAGCTTTTTGATAGTATCCCCAACTTCCCATTTGTAAACACGTTTCGAGCTCTTAATGAACTCGTTCAATTGATGTCTAACGCTCATTTCAGAGCTCCCTTCTTTGAAAAGCCTAATGTACAGAGCTTCTTCTAAGTACTTCTTTGACCTCTTCGTAATGCTCTTTGTCCGCCCAAACAACTGTGGCATCGCCATTTTCAATGTTAATTAAGTGTGATTTAGGGTTAGCAGAGTGAAAGAGGAGTTTTTTTTTTTTTTATCGAATTTGGGGAATTTTTGGCTTTAAACCCTAATGGTGATTCATTTTCGGAGATCGGTGGAGAAGGTGCGGCGAGGGGTTTAGCAGGAAGCCGAAGGGTGAGAGAGACCCGACCCGATACTGAAATGGGCTTCCGGTAATGAGGTTCGATGGGCTTGTTCTGAAAGCCCCATTATAAGAAGCGCATATCTAATACTATTGGTAGGCTTGGTGAATTTGAGATCTAATTATGACTAGTTATATCGCCCGGAACACCAACAAAAAAAATAAATAGATAATCATTTCTAATATAATTTGTATTAAATATTTTGCATTTACTTTTTATAAGAATTAAGTACTCTTCATAGGATTGAATTAGGTCTAAATTCAATAGAGTATCAGAGCCATCAATTTTAAAATATTAGGCTATTTATGGACATTAAATTTTACACTTTATACTTTGCATATATATTATGCTTGGAGCATGAAAGGACATATTAAATATATTACATCAACTAAATACTTTTTATAATTTGCTTAAAAAAATTTCGCATAGCTGTTATTATTTCTTTTACCAATAAAAGGTAAAAAGTGACATTATTTATTTGATATTTACAGTTGCACAAAGGCATACTAAAGACAAATTTTAATTATTAAAATAGAGAAAATGTACAGTTTTATATTGTACTTTTTATTTTTTTAACGGTTAAAAAAACAGCTAATAATATTGTTTAATTATTAAAAAAAAACACAATGGATCGTAATTGAAATTAAAATTGAAAATAAAATGATGAAAACATTTATTTGGGGCGAAGTGATAGAGACTTTTGAACTGTAACATGTAACTTTAGAGAACTTGTAAAAGCAGTTGGGTTATTGAACATGTTTTTAAAATGGAATTTTATTTATTTATAATCTTTTTAATTCGCGAATTATTGCTTTGATATTGAGACCAAAATTTAATAACAATAAGCTGTTACGTTAGAATTACTATATATATATATATATATATATATATATAATTCTATTTACCGACCGAGAAATTAAATCGCCCAAGAAAATATATAGAGATCAACAACAAAGGAAACAAAATTTAATTAAGTGGAAAACCATATGATGTAGAGGAAAAAGCAGTCCACTATATATCTCGAGTGAGCATCCATATATATAATAGTACTTGTCATCAGGGGCAGACGCATATATTTGCTTATTTTCTTTTATATTTCTCCACGTTTATTGTGCTTGAACATACAAAAAAGGAAGGATTCTGATCTTGTTTTGGTCTTAGTGTTGATAGAATATAGGAAATTAAAGAAATTGAAGTTAAAAGCCGCCTTTTGGACTTTGATTAACTGAAGAAGCTGGAACTGCCCAGTGCCGTGGTCTAAGCTGTAAAGTTTCGACAACTTAAAGAAGGGCAGATCTCATCCAGAATGCCTTGAGTTGAGACTAGCCTTGGGCACGGCTAGTTCCGAGTGCACGAAGTCAAAGTTTATAACCTAATTTTAATGGGATAGCTGGACTTTCAATTTCCCGTTTTGTTGGTTCTTCCATGTTAGGGATAGAATTTCTCTTATTTAGGAGTTCGAGATATTTTGGATTTGATTATTTCATTTCTTTCCATGTTTATCTCTTAGAATCGAGGGTTTGGAATTTCTTTATTTAGGATTCTTGAAAGAGAACGATATCTCTCATCATCCCATCTCCCATCTTCTTCCACACTCTATTTTCTGCAACTTAAAGTTTGTAACACCCATGTATGGCTCATTTATTTTATTTAACTTAGGTTAATTGAAGTTTGGTTCTTTAAAGATGGTGAGAATCTTTGCATCTATGATCAATCCATAAGACCGATACTGAAATTATACTTTAGGCTAGAAGTTTGTCTAAATTGATTTCTTGTTCAAGTTTCATTCTGCTAGTTTTATTTATCTGCATTTGGTAAGTGTGTGTACATAAAATGCAACAACCAATGTATGTGCAAATATTGTTGAATGGGAGGAAGTAATGTTCATGGAGTTGTTGTAGGTGCGGATAATTTAGTAGTGTATGCATATAATTTGATCAAAAGGAAATGGTTAAATGGTCTAAACTTTTACGAATTTTCTATATATGGATTGCAAGTGATTGAAGATTATATATATTGGTAGTGAAGCAAATTGAAAAGATGATGCAGAGACAATAATGACGATTACCCGGTACCGGAAAAACCCATATAATATTGAATTAGCTAGCACCTTTATTAAGTTTCAAAGTGTGGCTGAGAAATTCTTTGGGAGACCCATCGAGTAATTTCAATTCGATTGGAGTGGGAAATATCAAGCTTTCACAAATTATCTTGGTGAACTAATAAACAAATCCAAATTAAAATTTTATACAATATAATCTGATAACATTAATTCTCGAATAAATTTTGTCATTTGTTACCTACAAAAAAGAATAAAAGACCTGTTGAAGATTTATAAATACTACGACGATCAAGTCAGTACTTTGAATAAAATATAAAAAGCATAATATAATTGAGAAAAATATTCAGTCTGGTAAAAATAGCATGAATTCTTGCTATTTATAGGTACAGAGTCAGTGTAATCAGATTCTAAACAGGATAAGACAAATAGATTCCTAATTTGCGATTAACTTCCGGTAGAGTTCTATATTAAATTGAATTAACTTTGTTATCACAATGTAATAGTATATACAAAAATATTTTTTAATTCATTACATTTTCTTATTTCTTTTTAAATCCCTTTGCCTCTACTGCCTCTTCTGCTTGTCGACGCCATCCTCTGCTGATTGCTACCGCCTGCTTTTTTTGATTCCAGGTGCATCATTAATTCTTTCCTTCCTTCTATATTTTCTTGTTCATTTTATTCAAGTAATAATTCTTCTAATTTTTCAGGCCTAATTTTTGCCTAACTTTCTTTTAATTTTTTTAGACTGGTAATTTTTTTTCTTCCTCTTGCTTTTATTTTGCCAAATTTGGCAAGCTCTCTGAATACTCAATTTTCCTTAATTCAGGTAATTAATTATTGTTTACTTCTTCTTTTATTAATTTATCAAAAAAAAATATAAAATTTCCCGTAAATATGAGAATGGACAAGAATGTGGTGCTACTGTGGACATTACCAATTAAGGAAATAGAATAAAACAAAAAGATTTTTCTCAATAATATTTGATGTATTCATATGATTAAACTCAAATATTTATTCTAAAAATAAAATTATAATTGTATTTTTATATGATATCATAATATAATAAATATATAAAATAATCATAAAAAATAAAATGATCATATAAAAAATTAGTTAATAATTACAAAATTAATTATATTTAAAAATATGTATATAATCTAATCAAACATAAAAATATATTAATATTTACATTACATTACCAACACAACCAAACATAATAATGTAATCATAATTATATTATATTACATTACATTTATTAATCTATTATATTACCCATTACACTACATTACATTTATATTACATCATATCAAACATAGTCTTAGAGTGGGAGTGGGTTGATGACCAAAGATTCAATGGTATCCTTGAGATGCGATGGGTGTGTATAGCAATCAACACTCTTGTAAACGAAATAAGTGACGCGAGCATGGTTCGCATAATGCTTCAGCAAAATTCTTGAAACTTCCTTCGGCTTCTTGCAATACTCTTCATTTATGTCTTTCCATTTATTGTCGCACATTTTCTCAATCCCTTCAATTGCTTCCTCTTTTGACATACCGTACTGTTTCATGTAACTTTGCACCCCCAAATTACAATATCCACTCTCTTTGGTATACTCAATCTATAGAAAATGTATGTTAGTATGGTTAATCAGGAATTCATTATATCTACAAAAACTAAGATAAATATATAGTACCTCGTAACCATGGGGCTTTATGTCATTTTTCAAACGACCAATAAATCTGGCAGCGTCAAATAATTTAGGATTAGCTATCATCCAATCATAATCCTTCATCCCAACTTCTTCAACTCCAATCAAGGTTCCAGTTGGAAGTACGCCAAAAGTACTTGTAGTTAATCCATTTTCCACGTATACATCAAATGATGGAACATGCTCATCCTTACGTATCCATTTTGCCTCTTCACAATAGCTTCTCATGAGTTTTTCGAACTACAATAAGAGTTGCAATATAAATGAATAAGTAAATTGTTGACTTGTATTTAATAATTTATGTTAATAAATTAAATTAAATTCAATGTACTCATCATTTCAATATCTCTCTCCTCCTTCCCTCCCTCTCTGTTTTTTTTTTTAAAAAAAAAAAAGAGTGAAAACACCATGAACAACTTTTACCATAACATATCATAATGTGTCAACGTACAAGAACCTGATAAAAACAAAAAGGTCAGAGGCGGAACTACATGGTGGCCCAAGGAGACTGCTCACGCCCTTGAAATTTTTAAATTTAAATTTTCATCCACGAAATTTAACATATTTTTATAAAAATTAGTATTAACCCCTGAAATTTATGGTATTATATTTTTATCCATAAAATTTCATATTTTTTCAAGAAAAATAGTATTAATTCCCCAAAATTATATAAAATTTTATTATAATTATTATATACTTAAAAATAATGTAATATTCACTTCAAATTATATTTTCCATATAAAAAAATAATACACATTTATTTTCATTAAAATAATAAAATAAATGAGATTATTTATTTACCTGCTCCTTCGCAAAATAGGTTTTTTGGCGGATTCCTTCATTTTCATCATTCTCTGTTTCACGATAAAGATTCAACAGAGTTTTGTAAAGAAATTGCATATAATTTGGTAGTTTAGCCATGGCATCGATTGAGCACCTGAATTTGAAGGAAACTAAATTATTAGAGATTACAGTACTTCAGCAACCATCAGCTTACTTATGTAACTATCTTTTCTTTTTGCCTAATCAATATTTTTAAAATCGGACCGGATATCGACTCGGCTTGCTAATTGAGTCATGAGTCAACTAATTGCACCGAATTGAATCGAAATTTTTATTTTTTTTAAATATAATTATTTATAAAAAATTAAAAATAATATATACAAAACACATTTAAACAATCTATTAATTATCAAATATCAATATATTAATTATTTTTCATTTATTTTACTATTTTTTAGCAATAATAGTAAAAAATTAAACATTACATCTGAATTTCTCTACTAAATATTTAAATTTATAAGAAAAATGTATTTTTAAATTTATAAATTTTTTAATTTTAATTTCAATTATAAAATTAATTTTTGACGTTACCTAAAGATATTATTTTTATAATTATCATATTTATCTTCATTTCTTTCTTAATATTTCATTATATTTAAATTATGTAATTATTCAATATCTAAAAAATATAAAATAAAATATAGTGGAAATAATTTCATATAATTTTCAATTTTATCAAGTTTAATATTAATATGAATTGATTTTAACATCAAATATAAATTTTTGATTAAAAAATATCCAACAACTATTAACCCCGATTATAAAAATATATTTTATAAAAATATAAAAATATAATTTAGGATATAAAAATATAATTCAACTTTTTGCAAAATTCGATTTTTATATTAGATCGAACCAATTTTCTTATTGATTTACAGTCAAATCGGTCCAATTTTAAAAACATTGTGCCTAATAAATAAACTACCTCCTAAAATTGTAAAAAATTATATATCTCATATGTAAATTTTGAATATTTTTAATTTATCCCCTAAAGAAACGATAACCATAAAAACTAACCATCTTGTTGACCTAATACTTACCAGGACTAGTGTTTGAATCTCACATTTTGCCCGTGAGTGAAATGAATTACTTATACATTTTTTTGTTTCACGTTCTCCTATAAGATTAAATCCAATTTGCTGCCACATCTTACACATGCATTGATTGATGTCACTTCAGCAGCCAAAAATCAAGAATTCATTTCACACACAGCTAAAACGTTAGATGCAAACGATACTTTCACGTTAGCTTTTTAGATTAGTAGGGTGATTAGTTATTTCGGTTATTGTTTATTTAGGGAATAAATTAAAAACATTTGAAATTCCACACCATATCAAAAATTACGTGTTATTTAACAGTATTTTCAATAAATTTTACATGTGGGTCAATTTTACTATAATTACTCAACTTATCATTTATCGCGCAAAAAATAACTAACTTTTTTTTTTAACTTAAATGTCACTGAATTTTTAATATTTTTATAAAAAAGTCATTTACCGACTATTCGTCGTCACGTGTCATATGTCATGTAATCAATCTGGCAAGAGTTCTCGTCGGATTCCGGTTCACATGATATTTTTGTAAAAATTTTAGAAATTCAGTGACATTTAAGTTGGAAAAAAAAAATCAATTATTTTTGCGCGATAAATGATAAATTGAATAATTATAAGTGAAATTGATCTTTCTATTTATAAAAGTATAAATGAAAAAAAAATTTGATGGTAGAAAATATCAAACAAACCTCTGAATAGCATTTGTAAAAAGAATGAGCTCATCGATTGTACCGTATAAATCGAATGTATCATCAACAACTGATACCATTTTTGCATACTTAGTTCCGATCACTCGAGCAAAAGAATATCGAGGCTCAGATAGACTTCCAAGTATCCAAAAATAGCATTCCATAATTCTATCTCTTGCATAAGGAAGGTTTTCAGGAAGATTTATGTCTTTCCACCACCTGGAATTATATATACACACAAATGATTGCCATTATATATATATATATATATAAAAAAATTAAACTTTTTTTTAAGCATTTTTAATGCACAAAACTTACTTGAAGACCGATGATATCTCTTTCCTATATAATAATTGTAATCGATTAAAATCCAACTTGGCAAACTTGAGGAGATTTTCATTTGGAGACTCTTCTTGTTCATAAAATGATATATATTTCAAAGTATTAATTCTTTCCACTCCATGGTGGAATGGCAGAAAAAGAGCATCCTTAATATGTTTGCAAAGATAAGGCCTTGATTTCTCAGCTAAGATTTCAAGATGTTCCTTTGTAAAAACAAAGGCTTCATCTAATATATCTTCTCCATGAAAACTCAAAAAGGTTGCTTCATATAAGCTAAGAAGGCCTTTCACATCGCTGCCGATGCTTTTCTTAAACTCTCCATCACTGTTCTTGAATTTCTTGAACACATCTGCATTTTATATTTTATAATTTATATAATTTCATTAATTTAATTGAATATAATAACACATTCATATATATATATATATATATATATATAAAAGCTTTTATTACCGGATGAAATATTATATCCATATTGTCTTAAAACTCGAAATAAAAGTGCAAGCGTGTAGAGGTCATAGTCATTGTGTTGATAGAGATTTTGAACAGAAATGAATATATGCTTGAGTTGGTTATCAATTTCCATCTCAAAATGATAGGATACACCAAAACGGCATAACAAATCGATCAAGTCAATGTTTCGACTGAGATTTTTTGTTGATTCCATTAACATATCTTTCACTTTTTCTCTCAGCACCTCTACCTCTTGAGTATAGGATTCAAATTCCTATGATAAACAAGAAAAAAATTAGATGTAAACTTAATAAAATACAACTAAAAAAAACATGTTGCATGAGAAAATTAATTTAATAAAAAAAAAAACATGAAACAAACTATATTAATCTCACTGAATCTGAAGAGGAAAATGAATCAGAATTATAATTCCACAAGTTTGGTGGAAAAGCTGGAATTGGACGGGAAACGTTTTGCTGATCTTGTGTTGCCATTTTCAGAAGAAAAAGCTACATCAAATATATATGATTTGATAAAATAAACAAGTGAACTTCACTTTTCTTGTTTTGCTCTAATGATATATAATGAACAAGTGAACTTTTAGTATATAGCAAACCCACAAGAGGCATTATTTATAGAAAGAAAGCTAGGGCTTCGTTTTGCCCACCGACCTAGGTTTTTTTTCTTATTTTAGTTATGCGAATAATTAAAATAAATTAATTGAAAAAATATGAAACATCTATAAATATTTAAAAGAAATCGTTTTGTTTTTATTTATAAACAATGTTATATGCGAATTCAAATTATTTGGATCAGTATAAATTTCATATACGAAAAATACTCATTTTATTCCAAAATAATAGTTTCACTTTCCCTTTTTATCTGTTTTAAAATATAGCACACTTTTTTTATTTTATAATTAACTTTTTAATTCTCCATAATATTCTCAATTAATTATTTAAAAATAAATAAATAAATTTTTAACTAAATGCATGACACTATTTTTTTAAAAAAAATTAATACTTAGTGTTAAAATAAACAATTTTGATTTATAGTGTTAAAATAAATATAATAAAAAATAGGGTATTGTTAAAATTAATACTTAGTGTTAAAATAAACAATTTTGATTTATAGTGTTAAAATAAATATAATAAAAAAATAGGGTATTGTTAAAATAAATATAATAAACAATTTTTAATTCAATGCGCAGAAGCTGCCGTTTGGACACAGGTAGGACCAATAAAAATTAGCAAAATTTATGCTGAAATCAGCACTGCAGCAGATTTCTATCGGTGGGTGATATTTGACTGTCCAATTTCTTTTTAAATAAAAAAAACTGTGCACTTTTGAAGCTCATTTGCTTTCCAAACAATACTATCTTTAATTGTCATGTCATATATCTTTTCACGTCCGCAATATTTTCTTTTTTAGTTGTTATCCTACATATCTTTTCACCCTATGGACAAAAATTTAATTAAAATTTTTTGAAAAAATATTTTTGAAATTATAATAATTTTAAAAATATTTTTAAAAATAAGATGAATTAGAAGCTGCAACTGACAGTTACGGTTTTTAACCGTAAGATCTACACGCTGTATCAAATTTTTTTTATTAATGTCGCAGCTAAGAGCTGCAGCATTAATAAATAAATAAATAAATATATATATATATATATATATATAAAAGGGTACAGACGGCAGCTTTACCTGCTGTCCATCCCTTTTTAAAAAAAATAAATTAAATAATAATTAAATAATAATATAATTAATAATATTATTATATTAATATTATTTATTATAATAAAATAGAATTATAATAGAGATAAAATAAAGTAAGAAATATGTTTATTACATATAATAATGTAATTAAAATAGAGTAATATTTAAATAATATACGAAACCTCTATTTTTTAATTGTCCAGCTATAAATTCTGTAAAAATATTAAAATTTTCATAAGTTTTTGAAATTTTTATAATAGCAATATTGAGTTTTTGTCTCATATAATTAAGTTTTTTTTGTAAAAATATTTTTAAATTATTTTATTAAACTTAAATTGGATATATGTATAAATTAAGTCTATACCATATAAACCATTTAATATAAAATTAATAATTTAGAATCTCAGTTTATTGAACTAAAAATTACAAAAAATTTTAAAAAAATTAAAAGAACGCAAAAAATAAAAATAACTTTCATATTTGTATCCATCTAAATTTATTATATATAGAAAAAATAAAAAATAAAAACACATAAAAATAAAAATATAAGAAAAATATCAAAACCTTATGAAAACCTTAATATTTTTACAGAATTTATAACTGAACAATTAAAAAATAGATTTTCGTTTCGAATATTATTAAATATTACTCTATTAGAATTATATTATTATATTTAATAAATATATTTTCTACTTTATTTTATCTCTATTATAATTTTATTTTATTATAATAAATAAAATTAAAATAATAATATTATTAATTATATTATTATTATTAAATTGTTATTTTTTTTTTAAAAAAAAGGAGTGCACAGCGGCAGCAGGTAAAGCTGCCGCCTGCACACTTATATATATATAGAGAGAGAGAAAACTGCGACATCAATAACAAAATTTGACCCAGTGTATGGATTTCATGGACAGTTGCGACTTCTAACTCATCCTATTCTCCGAAATACTTTTAAATCTTTGTCCCATATTTTCGAAAATATTTTTTCAAAAAAATCCAATTAAATTTTTGTCCCATATTTTTCCAATATTTTCTTCTTTAGTTGTCATGTCACATATCATTTCACCTCCTCAATAAATTTATTAGATTACCATTGATTATGTGATTGATTCATTAAAAAAAAAAAAGTTGTTGATAGTTGCTTTATGGTTGAAATAAATACGTTGGATAACTATAGTTTTCATCTATGATTAATTATTATATTTTTATAATGAAAAATAAATCATAAAATTTGAATTTGAGATCACATTATGATCAGTTATATTGCTTGGATGTCAATAAAAAAACAAATAAATAATAATTTCTAATATAATTTATATTAAATATTTTGCATCTACTTTTTATAATGACTTGTACCATTTTCACATTACAATCTACTTTATGGGATCAAGTTAGGTCTAAATTCAATGGTGTATTAGAACCATTAATCTTAATCCTATAGAATTGCAATTTGCAATTGCATACACAGAGGTAAGGTCAGTAGTCACCAAATATATATTATTTCATTAAAATAAAATATTATTTATTTTTAGTTATGTAAATAATCAATATATTATTTGTATTTTGAGTTATTTTGATTTCACAAAATATTACAAATTTTAAATTTTAATAAATTATTATTAACTTACAATTTTTTTATCCTATTTATCAAATTAAGTAAAATAAAAATATTTTTTCCATATTAATAAAAAATTTTCTATTTATCAAATTGGATAAAAAAAATATTTTACGCGTATTAATAAAATAAAGATTTTTTCATCCCAAAAACAAAATAAAACAAAAGAATTTAAAAAAAAAATTGGCATCTTTTCCAAATGGAAAAGCTGCCCTTGTGCAAATAGCTGCGGAAATGGGTGTCCAATTTTGCAGCACTGTGCTGCGAAATTGTAAAACACTCCGAAATTTTAAATATTTTTTAGAAAATCCTAAAATTCTAATTATTTTTTTAAAAAAATATTATTATTATAAAAAAGTCCCAAATTTGAAAACAAAATTAAGAAAATAGGGTGGTTTTCGTTTTCTTTCGGTGTAAAATCCAAACTTGCAAAACTTGAATGAAAAATGGCAACATGGGTTGCCATTTTTGAAGGCGAAAAACGACACCATTTTAAGCCTTGAGTTCTGTTAGCGGGTGTAGGTCCCCCTGACAAAAAACGGCAAACCAAGTTGCCATTTTCAAGGACTTTTTGCACCTTGATTTCTGTCTGCAGAGGTGGGTCCCGGACTAACAAAAAAAGTCAACCTAGATTGCCATTTTTTGAAAATTTTTTTAAATTAAAAGCTGTAGCTGTAGGTGTACGGAATTTACAGTGCACCTGCAGCACAACAATAATCCCGTGCCTACAGCAGTAGGCACTGAAATACGATATCTTTTTTTTAAATCTGCCAATGAAAAAACCCAAATCCACTCACTTTCTTTCTCATTTCTCACCTTCACTTCACTTCCCTTCCCTTAACTTTCATTTTTCACTTCATAAATTCTTCCATTTTCATTCTTTCACTTTCAATATTTTTCATTTCATATTAAATTTTCCATTTCACTAAGTAAATGGTGTTGAAAATTTTTTATTGAGATTATTGTAAAAGATTTTGTCGAGATTTTAAAAAAAAGGTAATATTATGTGAATAAAGTATACATTGATTTTGTTAATCAAATTTTAATGTATGACTAACTTTATTTTTATTTTTAAATTGCAGGTATTGTTAACTTTACAATATAATTCTGATCAATATTTTAAAAGACAAGTTATTATTAATTTATATTTTTTGTTAAATATATTTAGTTTAAGCTAAGATAATTATTTTGCTCATGTGACTTTATTTAACTGATTGTTTAAATTTTTTTATGCTATGAACCATTTAATTTGTCTGAAAAGGTAAAATATATAAATTTTAAAGAGAAAAATGTTATTAGGTATCAGCATATATATTATGAACATTTGATTACGGTATCGACAATTTTTTTTGTATATTTTTTTTATATTTAGAAAATTTGTATATACATTTGATGCATGAATTATAATTTAGTAACGAAACATTAATATAATAAACGTTAAGTTCATAAAATAAAAGAATTTATTTTAACTGCATCCTATGTAATTTTTTAAAAAAACTAAATATTAAAAATTTTGTTGTTATATGAAATTTATTTTTATAAATTTTATATGAAATTGATAATTGACTGTCTGTTATATGTTGCTTTTTATATTGATATTAAGATATTACAAAGGAAATTGTCAACAAAAAATGGAATAATTTATACGTCAGCCGAATTGAAAAGGAAATGACAATATGTGATCATATTATTAAAATAAGTAAAAAATTACTAAATATTGTTATGAGAGGACATCCTATGACAGAAGCAAAAATAGTTAAAGCTATTTGCATGACACTACCGATAACTTATTGAAAATATATCATGAAAAATTGAAATATGCATTGTCTAACAAAATACGAGGAATTAGTACTCATATTTATGAAAAATGTTATTGAAATTAGTGAAAATAATTTTTTAAAAAATAGGGATACAATGCTAGTGTCTCAAAAAACTTATTGTATGTGGTATAATTATAATAAATGGCTTAAATATTATATTCATTAGAATATAAAATAAAATTAGGTATGTATGGATGAAAATGTCAATTATGTTAAAATTTACATTTCATTGTCGTTTTAAGTATTTTTTTTGCTAATTATCAATGTTAATTATTTAACGAAATTATGTCATATTTTTTTATTTTTATTAGATAATAATTTACGAAATAGAATATAATATTGATTAGAACAATAAATAAAATTAGTAAAATAAATATAAGTGAAGGGAGAAATAAAAGAAGAAATTAATCGAGGTAACAATAAAAAATTGATACCTACTTGTTGTAGCGCAGAAATCTCGTTGCGAAAACGATACAATGATCTTCTTTTATTTGGTCACCGGTCTGGCTTTTACCCACTTGGGATAAGAGCAGATAGATTACAATCTAAGAGCCCCTGTAAGATTAATACAATAAATCATGAGTGGGAACGAGCAGCCTTACGGCGTATACGTTTTCTCGTTACCAAATAATGAGGATCTCACCTCTATTTATAGAGATCCTAAAGGCTAGAGATTTATCCCTAATCTAAATCAGAATCCTTTTTGAGATAGAATTTGGTAAACTTTGTCAGATTAAATTACTCAATTTAATCTGGATTGGAACTCAATCCATTAAAGAGTTATGGGCGCATCTCAACTCTATTATCTCCCACTCGCACATGACGGAACACATTCCATTTATAATCTTCAGTTATACAGGCTAACAGATTGTGTGACCAGTATACCTCGAGAGCACTATAGCTATACACCTGTTAGGGATATATAGCTTCTCGAAAAAGACGATCCTTTAATTTCACGTATACTTAACCCTATACGACCTTCTCACAATCACTGTTTTAACTCATGATCTCATAAAACATCATTCGTGTTCACTATTATATTTCTACTTATAGAAACGATAATAGACATGTCGGTGAACCATGAATTCTTATGAATGTGATTAAAAGGTTATCTTCTCCTCTTACTATATGGCATCCATCATGATTCAACTCGTTTTTCTAATTAGTTCCGTCAGACCTAAATTTTTCTTCAGACCTCTTGGAAACTAACCACATTGAACCATACTTCAGGGATAAGTTAAGGGTTCTAAGGGTCGAAATATAAATAGGGTCTCACAATAGGGAAAGTTGAGATTAATATTATTAAATTCCCATCCCTTTGGTCATTTAAGCACACACGGTATCAAACATGTGTTATGGTATTCTTTCCTTCCCTTAAAGGAGCGCATGTCTCACATTTTAAATAATGTGTATAAAAAACACCATACAGAAGCGTAAGGTTGCGATGCACCGAATCACCCAACTTTAGTTCGCTTTTTTAAGAACTACTTCCGGCTTTTAAGACAGAACATGGTAGGTACATATAACTAACCATCGGATACCATATGATCCTTATTTGGATCTCAATCCAAAGCATACAACCCCATGTATGACTTTATCTCGTGCCTTAACAAGACATATCTTGTAATTTCTACAAGACGACACTTTTATTTTGAACAGGCTCTCGAACATACTAATTTGTTCAAAAATCGCCTCATCTTAGTTTTTTCCAACTCATTGACAAAACTAAGGTAAACACTCTTGTGAGTGGGCTACTTCTCTGTCTGACATGCTCTAACTCAAACAAATAACAGTAAATATTCACACATTAAACATTTACACTCATGTATTGCCAACAACGAACTTTATTATTATTCACAAATAATAATGTTAAGAGATTACAAAAATAAAGTTAGTACACATCAAATTCTACGCAAACCCTGAAATCTAATGTGTCTCTCAAACACATCTTTCGTTACAGGTTTAGTCAACGGATCTGCAATCATATCATGCGTAGATATGTACTGTAAGTTCACATCTCCCCGTGCAACTACATCTCTTATATAATGATACTTAATGTCGATATGCTTAGTCCTATTATAAAATTTCGGATCTTTTGTGTAAGCTATCGAAGATTGACTGTCACTCGTTCCTCTGAGGTAGTTACTGTTAAATGGTCCATTAACCGTTTCAGCCAAACTGCCTCTTGTACTGCAGCTGCGGAAACTACAAATTCAGCTTCCATTGTTGATAAGGCTACACAGGTTTGTTTCTTGCTACTCCATGAGATGGCATCCTTGCCTAGCAAGAATATGAAACCTGAAGTGGATTTTCTCTCCTCCACATCTCCAGCCCAATCAGCATCAGTGTATCCTCTCAATTGTAGATCCTTGCCTTGATAATAGAGAGAATAATCTGATGTACCTTTGAGGTATCTAAGTATTCTCTTAACTGCTTTCCAAAGTGCTTCGCCCATGTTAGATTGATATCTACTTACCATGCCCACTGCATAGCAAATATCAGGTATTGTACACAATATTGCATACATAACACTACCTACGGCACTGGTATAAGGAATATTTCTCATATGTTCCACTTGGTCTGGCGTCTTAGGACACATCTCTTTGCTAAAAAACTGATTATTGGCAATGGGACAGTCTATGCGTTTGCAGTGCTGCATATTGAATTGTTCAACGACTTTGTTGATATATGTCTCTTGTGAAAGGGACAATAACCTTCTTGAATGATCTCTTGAAATCTTAACTCTAAGAATGTAGTCTGCATTACTCATATTATTCATTTTAAAATTGGACGATAACCAATCTTTGATTTGATTTACGTACTCTTTGTCATTTCCAGCTATTAGTATGTCGTCTATATACAATGTTAAAATGATAAAATTATTTTCAGAACTTTTATTATATACGCAATGGTCCTTATCAATCATGTTGAACTCATTCGAGATGATTGTATCATAAAATCTCAAATACTATTGTTGCGAAAACTGTTTAAGGCCATAGATTGATCTTTTCAATCGGCAAACCTTATGTTCGTTGCCTTTTTCGATAAAACCCACAGGTTGTTCCATGTAGATTTCTTCATTCAGTTCTCTATTGAGAAAAGCAGTCTTTACATCCATTTGATGTAGTTCTAGATCTAAACACGCCACTATGGCAACAATTAACCTTATATACGTAAATCTCACAACAGGGGAGAAAGTCTTCTCATAGTCAATCCCTTCCTGCTGTGTAAACCCCTTAGCGACTAGCCGAGCTTTATATCTTTCGATACTGTCATCAGCTTTTCGCTTCACCTTGAGAATCCATTTATTCCCAATCGGTTTGCGTCCTTTGGGTAGATAAACCAGTTTCCAAACACAGTTTGATCTCATAGAAGCCATTTCTTCTTCCATTACATTAATCCATTTTTCTTTAGCTGGGTTTGAGAATGCCTCTTTGATATTTTTAGGCTCTTTCTCATCTTGTGGGGTAATCAAAAGGGCTTCGTTCAAGCCTTCGATCTCAAATCGTCGGTGAGGAACACTTGTCCTTTTAGATTTATACAGTTTTGAATCTTGATAAACATTCTCATATATTCATCGTAATTCGGAATACTCCTAGTGGGGCATGCTCCATACTCCAACTGGAGTTAAGAATGCTCTCACTCAAATCAGGGTCTCGAACATCCGGATCTTGTGTAGGAGGAAAGTCTTGACCTTCTTCCTCTATCTCCCTTCCACTCGAATGGAGTGATCCTGATGTTTCATCTTCCTGAGTTTCATAGAAAGTGAAATCTTGATTCACTTCGCCCAACTTTGGAAACTCATTTTCCAAGAATATGACGTCTCGTGATTCAAATTCAGTCACAGAACCATTCTCTTGCTCACCCATGAATACGTATCCTTTTGATACTTCAGAATATCTCACAAAGATACTCTTTTTACCTCTTGGTCCCAATTTACCAAATTTACTTGATGTATCATGGACGTAAGCAGCACAACCCCAAGGTCGTAGATGGCTTAGGTCAGGCTGCTGACCAGTCCACAACTCATAAGGTGTGGATGTGATAGATTTTGAGGGCACACGGTTTAGAACATATATGGCAGTCAATAAAGCATCTTCCCAATAGGAGATAGGCAAATTTGCTTCTGCCATCATAGATCTAACCATATCAAAGAGAGTCATATTTCTCTTTTTCGCAATACCGTTTTGTTGTGGAGTTTTGGGAATGGACAATTGATGTTCAATCCCTTTTTCATCACATAAACCTTTAAATTCATCCGAAAGATATTCCCGACCTCGGTCAGTTCTTAAAGTTTTGATATTTTTATCTAATTGATTCTCAACTAAGTTCATAAATGTTTTGAAGTAACTCAATGCTTCTGACTTGTGAGAAATCAAGTAGACATGACCATACCTTGTATAGTCATCTATAAATATGATGAACTAGTAGGCCCCATGCCTCGCCCTCACATTCATTGGACCACAAATGTCAGAATGTATTAATTGCAATGGAAATTCAGCTCTAGTTCATTTTTCGAACGGTTTTCTCACTAGTTTTCCTTTAAGACAATGCTCACAGGTAGGTAATTCGACCTCATTCAAATCACCTAGTAAACCAATTTTGGCTAACCGACTCATTCGATTTTTTTCAATATATTTTAATATAGCATGCCATAATTTCACATGATTTTCATTATTATGTGAAGTAGAAGAGATTAAAGGAAAACTGTTTTTATTCATAAAGTTAGGATCGATATCCAAAACAATGAAATTGTTCGAAATAAAACAAGAACTATAATAAGTATTATCCAAACATAAGCGCACACTGTCATCTTTAAAGTGTAAATCAAAACCAAGTTTTAATAACACAAGAACAGAAACTAAATTCTTATGAATATCTGAAGCATAAAGCACATCATGTAAGAGCAAGGTTCGGCCTTTGCGTAAGACTAATCTACACGCGCCAATCCCTCGAACCGGCACTCTTGCGTCGTTTCCCACATATATATATTTTGCTCCATATGGTATTCGCCGGAATTCTACAAAGGCATCTCAATCTTTTACTACATGGTTCGTTACTCTTGAATTAACCACCCACAAATGATGAAATTCAGTTAGTAATACAGAACTAGATACACAAATTTCACTCACTCTTGAGTTAGAAAAGTGTACCTAATTGAGCACAGTGTAGTCTCTTGCATAGTATCCTTTCTGTTGGCAGTTAAAATATTTCACTTTTAAAATATTTATCTTTTTCTTGCCTTTGGACCTCTTAAAATTCTGTTTCTTCTTCTGCCTTTTATTCCTTTTGGCAGGTTCCTTATCCCGACCTTTGAAACTTTCCTTTTGTTCTGGTTTGAACTCGTTCCACCAGAACGGGACTGTGCCACATGCACCTCGGCATTGACCTTAATTGATGCCAATCTGTCCTCTTCAAGCTCCAGGTGACGTGTGACATCCTCAAATATCTTTACACTGTCCATATGAGTCAGTTGCATTTTCATATGATCCCAAATCTTGTGTAAGGAACGGATGACAGCTTGGACCTGCTACTGGTCAGTCAACCTATGATCATATTCACTAAGCTCACTAATCATGTTTTTCGTCTCCCTGAGCTATTTTCACATAGAATGATCAGATCTCTTCTGATAAGTATCAAATTTGATCTTCAAAAATCGGAGTTTAGTTAGAGTCACTCCTCTAAACTTCTCCTGCAAAGCGATCCACAGATCCATTGCATTTTGATACTTGCGGAATTGCTTAGTTATATCATCCTCCATAGCACTCAGCAGAATGATACGAGCAGTGGAATTCTTTTTCTTTCATGCCAAATAGGCATCTCGGTCCCGCCTATGTTGGGCCATATTGCCATCCTCAGGTTCAGCCATTTTCATGGTTAATACACATAATTAATACACACATTTCAATCAACAAATAAGGACAAAAAACACATAAAAAAATTTTCAAAACATTTTTTAAATTAGAAAACACATTTTCCATAATTATTTTATAATATTTATTTCAAAAATAAACAAATATATTTTATGGTCATAAAAAAATTTTGAAAAATAGACAAATAAATCAGAAATATTTTGAAGAACATTTTCGCAAAAAAATGGAGCTGATTTGGAAGTAGGAGCTTGCCGCACGCGCGACTCCCTCTTGGTCAAACACGTGTCAACACCACAGCGTGACACGTGTCCGATATACACGGGTCCACGTGGCACCATGTGGACACGTATTTGCCACGTGGCGGACTATGATTGGTATTCGTGTCACTTTTTTGACACATCATCATGATACGTGGCAGACCTCAGCCTTGCCACGTGTCGACCCCTGATTGGTCCACTTGGCGCACAGGGGACACGTTGGATCCACGTGGCATGACCACGGTCTGCCACGTGGCTCGCGACGATTAGGCCACGCGTCAATAACGCGTCACGTTATTGACATGTGTTTGCGCACGTGTGGGCCACGCGCCCAACGTGTGGTGGCGCGTGCAAGCCACGCGTCACCTTCCCGGCGGAATTTCGACTCCGAATTTCGGCCGGTCAATGGTTCTTGGGGTCTGTGAACACAATGGTAAGGTCAAAAATAATAATCTCAATTTATAGACTAGTGTTTCGAATATTCAATTTTATCTCTCGGGTTTCGGTGTACATATACACGAAATTGAGTCAAAATATACACGCATATATATTTTTTCACACAAAACATAAATTTTTGTTGCGTTTCATGCTTTCTAAATCTACAAATTTTACTCATAAAATTTTAGATCAATTTTAAGCCACATGCCAGGACGCAAAAAAACGAAGGCTCTGATACCAACGAATGGAGAAATAAAAGAATAAATTAATCGAGGTAACAATAAAAAATTGATACCTACTTGTTGTAGCACAGAAATCTCGTTGCGGAAGCGATACAAGGATCTCATTTTATTTGGTCACCAGTCTGGCTTTTACTCACTCGAGATAAGAGCAGTTAGATTACAATCTAAGAGTTCCCTGTAAAATTAACACAATAAATCGTGAGTGGGAACGAGCAGTTTTACGGCCTATACGTTTTCTCGTTACCAAATAATAAGAATCTCACCTCTATTTATAAAAATACTAAAAGTTAGAAACTTATCTCTACTCTAACTTAGAATCCTTCCTAAAATAAAATTTGGTAAAATTTATCAGATTAAATTACTTAATTTAATTTGAATTGAAACTCAATCTATTAAAAAGTTATACGCGCATCCCAACTCTATCAATAAGATACACAAATAAATAAAATTTAACAACTCATTAAAAATATACTATGTAAAAAAATAAGAAAGAAAGCTAACCCGTAATAATGCGATATGCATTTTTGAAAACTCATTTTTTTTTTCCGAATAATACCATCTTTAGTTTTCATGTCATATATCTTTTCACCTACTAAAAATTTTCTTCTTTGGTTGTCATGTCATGTACCTTTTCACCTCCTCAATATTTTCTTCCCTTCCCAAATTGATCATCTATATAAATGAATTCTGATTATATAAAACTTACCACCTTAAAGGAAAAAAAAATATCTGGCAATAAATAATTTAATTATAATTTATATCATGTCTTTACTTGAATTTACATTGTACCGCAATATTAAAGTCAATGTTAGGTATCATAAGGGAATTATTTTCATCAACATATGGACCATTTTTGTTATGTTTCCACTTTTGTTATGTTTCCACTTTGGGAAGCTATGTGGTAGCATGAAGCTTTTCCAATTCGTGTCATTGACACAATCTGTCTTTTTCTGTAATTTAAACAAAAATTAAGTTATTCGTGGAGATGTTGGTTTGAAAGGAAGCAGAGATTTGATTTTTTTTTTTAATGAATTGCGTATTGTATGTTTATTTTTTAAATAAAAAATTTATTTTTAATTTAAAAAAAATTAAATTTTGAATTTTTTAAATTGTTCAGATCGAATTTCAAAATTTTTTTATTGGTTAGTTCAAATCTCAAATTTTTATTAGATTTAGCTTGAATTCTATATGTAGTAAAATTTTAATTTTTAAATTGTTCGAATCGGTTTAAATTTGATTCGAACTTATCAGATACACACCATTAGTGTTATATGGCAAATCTCACACTAAAGCGACTAATATCATAATTATTTATTACACCTCCTCCCCACACCCAATTATAGCAAAAAAACTTATCCAATTCGTGTCATTATCACAATCTTTGCCTTTTTCAGTAATTTATACAAAAAATTAAGTTGCACTGATGCATGATTAGGAAAACTTATTTGTGGAGATGGTTGATAGTTGCTTTATGATGGAAAGTAAACGAACCATAAGGTTCAAATTTGATATCACATTATTATGACTAGTTATATCGCTCAAATGCCAATAAAAAAACAAATAATCATTTTTAATATAATTTATATTAAATATTTTGTATCTACTTATTTGGATTAGTGTGACTTTCATATACCAGAAATATTCATTCTATCCCAAAATAATAGTTTCACTTTCTTTTTTTATCTGTTTTAAAATATAGTACACTTTTTTGTTTTTATTCCATAATTAACTTTTTAATTGTGCATAATATTCTCAATTAATTATTTAAAAATAGATAGATAAAATTTTAATTAAATGCATGACACTTTTTTTTTTAAATTAATACTTGGTGTTAAAATAAACAATTTTGATTTATACTGCTAAAATAAATATAATTAAAAAAAGAGGGTGTTGAAAACTAGCACTGGAGCTGCCGTTTCCGACACAGATAAGACCAATAAAAATTAGCAAAATTTATACTGAAATCAAAACTGCAATGCATATTTCTGTCACCCAGTCACATTTGACTGTCCAATTTTCTTTTTTTTTCAAATAATAGTATAATACTATGTTTAATTGTAATGACATATATCCAGGAGTGTATACGGTTCGGTAATTTTACAAATTTCCGTATTGTATTAAAATTTCGATTTTTATAAATTTCGGTACAGTTCGATTTTTATTAATTTCGGTACAGTTCGATTGCAGTTTTGATTTCAGTATAATGTCAGATATGAATTTCGGTACATTATCTAATGTCAGATATGAATCTTTTTTTAATTATTTTACTTATTGAGCTAAGTTATATTAATTTAATAGCAGTAGTACAATTAATTTTATTTGCAATTTTAATTTGATTATTTGAACAAAAAAAAAATCAATGAAACTTGCTTTTTATACAAATGGAATTTATTTAGAAGGGAATCCGAGAAGTAAATAACTAAATATTAATGCGAAAATAAAAAATAACAAATATTATTATTGTTTAACTTGTATTTTTATTTTAATATTTAATTAAAAAATTTTCAAATCAAATTAAAAGATATTATAATAAAGAAAAAAATAAAGGTGGAAAAATAAAATATCAAATGTAAGAAAATAAAAAGAATAATGGTAAAAAAATTAATTAAAAAAATACCTAATTTAGGCTGCAGCTCGCTCACGTGGGGAGCTGCAGCCTTTTGATTAAAAAAAATATATAATTTGTCAGAAACCGGCAGTAAATAGTGCCGGTTTCTGGCAAAATATTTAATAAAAAAAATAAAATTTGTTAGAAACCGGCACACAAAGGTGCCGGTTTCTGACACACCAGCCGGTCAAACCGGCTGGTCCCACTCTGACAAAAACCGGCACGTACTTGTTCCGGTTTTTAACACCCAAAATTCTAAAATTTTTTACTGTAACACCGTTTATATAAATATTTTTTAAAAGTACACCAAAATTAAAAAAATCTCCAGTTCAATACGGTTCTCGATTTGATTTTAGTAAAAAATTAACAGTACAATTCAATTCAGTTTTAGTACAAAAAGTTAACGGTATAATTTAATTCTGAATTTTTTTTCAATATTTCGGTTAGATATAAAAAGAATCCGAACTATTTACACCCCTGCATATATCTTTTCACTTCCGCAAAATTTTCTTCTTTAGTTGTCATGTCACGTATCATTTCACCTCCTCGATATTTTCTTCCCTTCCCAATTTTATCCTTTATACAAATGAAAGTCAATGTTAAGTATTACAACAGTGAATTATTTCCATCAAGATATGGACATTTTGTTATGTTACCACTTTGGGAAGCGACCAATTATAGCAAAAAACTTATCCAATTCGTGTCATTATCACAATCTTTGCCTTTTTCTATAGTTTAAACAAAAATTAAGTTGCACTGATGCATGCATGATTAGAAAAACTTAATTGTGGAGATGTTTTTATAGCTTAAATTTAATAATTCAGTAAATGTCGATAATCAACCTATAAGAAACTAAGAAATATTATTTAATTTATGTTTTTTATAGATTTTTTTTTATCGAATTTGGGGATGGCCTTTTTCTGAAAGCCCATGAAGGATTTATATACCAACATGCCACATGCATATATGGAGGTAACATAAACGGGTTATATGCTACCTACCTCTTGTAGCGCAGATACTTTGGCGGAAGCGATTACAAGGATCTCTTCTAGCGTCACTGGTCTGGCTGATATCCACTAGCGGGATAACGACAACTAGATCACAGTCTAAAAGCCACTTGGAGTACAAAACCGGCGAGGGGTGAAACCGACAGAGTTTCGGTATGTGGAACTTCTCCTCTCATCCTCAAAGGAGGAGGGAGCCTATTTATAGGCATTCATCTCCCAAAGGAGATGAATGCTCCATAAATAGGAGCACTAACTCCCATTAAAGGGAGTAAGTAACTTCCCTTTAATAACATATTAAAGGGAAGGTTATAAGGAGGAGGAAAGTCCAAGGGACACAATCCCTTGATTTTCCTTCAATTATGGAACTCTTTCATTCTAGGAGTATTTCCGGTCCGATACATATATCCCGGGTCAACCCGAAAAGTCATGGGCGTATCCCGACTCCAACATCTCCCACTCGCACATGACTGAACGATTTTCAGTCGAGTTCTCCAGTTATACAGGCAGATAGACCGTGTGACCAGCATACATCGAGAGCACTAGTGCTATACACCTGTTAGGGATATATAGCGTCTCGAAAAGACGAGATCCTCTTATACACGTATGCCAAAACCCTAGACCGCCTTTTCACATTCATTGTTTTAACTCATGATCTCATAAAACAATTTTCGTGTTCACTATTATGTCTCTACTCATAGAAACCACAATAGGCATGCCGGTGAACCACGAAACGATTGAATGTGATCAAAAGGCTATCTTCCCCTCTTACTATATGCCATCCATCAAGATTCAGCTCGCTTTTCTAGTCAGGTCCGCCAGACCGAAATTATTCCATGGCCTCTTGAAAACTAACTAAGCTAGCCACACTGAATCATACTTCAGGGATAAGTTAAGGGTTCTAAGGGTCGAAATATGGTAGGGTCTCACAATAGGGAAAGTTGAGATCAATAATATTGACTTCCCATCCCTTGGTCACATAAGCACACATAGTATAAAACATGTGTTATGGTGTTCATTCCTTCCCTTAAAGGAGCGCATGTCTTACATTTAAAATGTATATATCACACCATACAGAAGCGTAAGGTTGCGATGTACCGAAACATCCAACTTTAGTCCACTTACTTAAGGACTACTTCTGGCCTTTTTAGACAGAACATGGTAGTTACATATAACTTACCATCGGATTCCTTATAATCCTTATTTGGATCTCAATCCAAAGCATACAACTTTATGTATGTCTTTATCTCACACCTTAACAAGACAAATCTTGTAATTTCTGCAAGACGGCACTTTTATTTTGAACAGGCTCTCGAGCATTCTCATATGTTCAAAATTCGCCTCATCTTAGTCTTTTGCCAACTCATTGATAAAACTAAGGTAAACACCCTTGTGAGTGGGCTATTTCTCTGTCCAACATGCTCAATCTCATATCAATAACAGTAAATGTTTACACATAAACATTCACACTCATGTATTGCCAACAATGAACTTTCGTTATTATTCTTAAATAATAATGTTAAGGGATTATATTAAAATATAACAGTACCAATTAAATTTTACGCAAACCACGAGATCTAATGTATTTCTCAAAACACATCTCTCGTTATGGGTTTTCTCAACGGATCTGCATGCGTAAAAATGTACTGTAAGTTCATTCTCTTCGTGCAACAATATTTCTCGTATATTGATACTTAATGTCAATATGCTTAGCTCTACTATAAGCTATCGACAACTGACTGTCACTATAGACTGTCACCGATACCTCTGAGGTAGTTACTCTTAAATGGCTCACAAACCATTTAAGCCAAACTGTCTCTTATACCATAGCTAAGGAAGTAACAAATTTAGCTTCCATTGTTGATAGGGCTATAAAGGTTTATTTCTTGTTAATCCACGAGATGGCACTCTTACCAAACAAGAATATAAAACCTTGAATGAATTTTCTTTCATCCACATCTCCTGCCTAATCAACATTTCTTTATTCTCTCAATTGCAAATCCTTGCCTCAGAAAATTGAGAATAAAGTGTTGTACTTTCGAGGTATCTAAGTATTCTCGTAACTGCTTTCCAATGTGCTTTGCTTGGGTTAGATCGATATCTACTTATCATGCCACAGCATAACATATATTAGGTCTTATATACAATATTGCATACATAAGATTACCCACAACACTGGCATATGGAACATTCCTCATACATTCCATCTTTTTCGGCATCTTAGGACATATCTCTTTGCTGAGAAACTGATTCTTAGCAACAGGGGTATCAATGGGCTTGCAATTTCGCATATTAAATCATTCAATGACTTTGTTGATATATTTCTCTTAAGAAAAGAACAACAATCTTATCGAATGATCTTTTGAAATTTTAACTTCAAGAATGTAATATGCTAGACCCATATCAAAGTTGGACAATAACCATTCTTTGATTTCATTTACGTACCTTTTGTCATTTCTATCTATTAGTATGTCATCTACATACAAAATTAAAATGACAAAAGTACTTTTAGAGCTTTTGCTATAAACGCAATGGTCTTCATCAATCATATTGAACACATTCAACATGATTGTATGATGAAGTTTCAAGTACCATTGTTTTGAAGACTGTTTAAGGCCATAGATTGATCTCTTCAATCTGCAAACCTTATGTTCGCTGCCTATTTCAATGAAACCTACAGGTTGATCCATGTAGATTTCTTCATACAGTTCTCGATTGATAAAATCAGTCTTTACATCCATCTGATATAGCTCTAGGTTCAAACTCGCCACTATGGCTAGAATTAACCGTATGTACGTAAATCTTACAGCAGATGAGAAAGTCTACTCATAGTCAATCTCTTCCTATTGTATAAACCCTTTAGCGACTAGCCGAGTCTTGTATCTTTCGATACCTCTATCAGTCTTTCGCTTTACTTTGAGAATACGTTTATTCTCAATTTGTGTCCTTTTGACAGATCAACAAGTTCTCAAACTCGGTTTGATCTCACTGATGCCTTTTCTTCCATTGCTTTAATCCACTTTCCTTAGATGGGCATGGAAGAGCCTCTCGAATATTTTTTAGGCTTTTCCTCATCTTATGGGATAACTAAAAAGACTCTGTTCAAGCCTTAGATCTCAAATCGTCGGCGCATAACTCTTTCCCTTTTAGATTTTTGCAGTTCTGAATCTTGATAAACATGTCTCATATATTCATCGTAATTCAAAATGCTCCCATTGAAATCATGTTCCCTTACTCCCACTGGAGTTAGGAATACCATATTCTTTCCTCCCACTGAAGTGAAGAATACTCCCACTTAAATCAGGGTCTCGAACATCCGGATCATTTGGAGGATGAAGGCCTTGACCTTTTCCTCTAATCCCTCCCACTCGGATGAAGTGATCCTGATATTCTCTTCCTGAGATTAATATAAAGTAAAATCTTAATTCACTTCGCCCAACTTTGAAAATTCATTCTCTTAAGAATATGACGTCTAGTGATCTGAACTCTGTCATAATGCCATTTTCTTGCTCACCCATGAAAATGTATCCTTTTGATACTTTAGAATATCTCACATAGATACTTTTTCTATCTCTTGGTCCCAATTAACCAATTTTACATGAAGTATCATGGATATAAACAGCACAACCCTAAGGTCGTAAATGGCTTAGGTCAGCTTGTCGACCAGTTCACAACTCATAAGTTATAGATGTGACAGAGATAGAAGGCACTTGGTTTAAAAACATATGTGGCAGTCAATAAATTATCTCCCCGATAGGAGATTGTCAAATCTGCCTCTGCCATCATAGATCTAACCATATCTAGGAGAGTCCTATTTCTCCTTTTCGCAACATCATTTTGTTGTGAATTTCTAGAATGAACAACTGATGTTCAATCACTTTTCATCACATGAAGCTTTAAATTTATCTGTAGGATATCACCGACCTCTGTCAGTTGTTAAAGCTTTGATCTTTTTATCTAATTAATTCTCAACTAACTTCATAAAAGTCTTGAAGCAACACAATACTTCTGGCTAGTGAGCAATCAAATTGAAATGACCATACCTAGTATAGTCATCTATAAAAAATGATGAAATAGTAGGCCCCATGCCTTGCCTTCACATTTATTTGACCACATTCATCAGAATGAACTAACTGCAATAGAAATTTGGCTCTAGTTCCTTTATCGAATGATTTTCTCATTATTTTTTCTCAAATAGTCATGGTACACATCCATAACAATGAAATCATTCAGAATTTAACCCGAACCATCATAATCATCATTTAAGTATAAGCATATACCGTTATCCTCAAAAGCATAAATTGAAAATAAATTTCAATAAAGTAAGAACATAAACATAACTCTTAACAAAGATATCTTGATCCTTTGCTCTTGAATCTATCACTCACAAAGAATGAAATTCTGAGTTGGATACACAAATTTCACTCACTCTTAAGTCAAAATATTGTATCTGTTTAGGCACAGTGCAACCTCTTACATAGTGACCTTTCCGTTGGCAATTAAAATATTTCACTCTTGAAACATTTACCGTCATCTTGCCTTTGGACCTCTTAAAATTCTGTTCTTTCTTTGCTTTTTAAGGCTATTGAGCCTTTTTCCTTATCCTACTTTTGAAGCTTCTTATCTTGTTCTAGTTAGAACTCATTTCACCAGAATAATACTGTGCCATATGCACAATGACATTGACCTTAATCAGTGCCAAATAGTCCTATTCAAGCTTCAAATGACAAGCGACATCCTCAAATGTCTCAATGCTTGTCCGTTTGAGTTAGTTGCATCTTTATGTGCTCCTAACTTTTTGTGTAAGGAACGGATAACAGCTAAGACCTTTTACTCATCAGTCAACGTATGACTAACCTCACTAAGTTTACTAATCATTTTTCATCTCTCATAGATATTTTCGCATCGAACAATCAGACTTCTTATGATAAGTATCAAATTTGATCACTAATGATCAAAAAATTAGTTAGAGACACACCTCTAAACTTTTCTTGCAAAACGATTCACGGATCCATTACATTTTGATACTTTCTGAACTACTTAGTGATATCATCATGCATTGCACTTAGCAAGATGATGTGAGCAGTGGAATTAATCTTTTCTATGCCACATAGGCATTACTGTCTCGCCTATACTATGATATAGTGCCATTCTTAGGTTCAGCCATAACCAAACTTAAGGGTCCAAGATCCTCTTGCTCTTCAAGCACGCACTGGATTCTCATACTCCAGAATTCACAATTATCACCATTCATCTTAATATCTTTATTAAGTTTTTGCAACAATTGAATTGGAAGCAATATTCATTAAGATCCTCTGATCTCAAATGGAACAAAAATGCACAATTTTAAAGGATATAAGGCAATACATGCTATTTACTATGCATCTGAAATAATAACCCAGTAAAGTTTTCTATCAGGCTTCAATTCGAAAAGGCTACTAATAGTATCCAATTACCCTCTAAGTCCTAATGTCCAACCTTACAAGTTAATATTTCATGCATAGTAAATCTGAATTATTGGATTATCAAGTTCTCAAACTTAAGAGGGGAATATTATTGGTTTAAATTTATTAAGCCTTTACTTAATAAACATGCAATTATTTTACTCATAAAATAATGCAAGGCAATTAACAGTTAAACAAACATATTTATTATAAAGTCAAATGCCATAATAATAAATAAACTCATTCATTCAACCAATATAAAAGAATCCAATAATCCAAAATATGACACTCATGTCAAAAAACAATAGGAAACATAAATTCCATTTAATAAAATTAAACGCTAACTAAGATTAACACTCATGTCAACAAATTTATAAGTCTAGATTTTCACAAAATCTTTCTTGACACTGGGACTGATTCTTTGACCATCTTCATTAATTCATCAGGTAACTCATAAGTTCGTTGATGAAGCCATAGACGATGCACATTACGTCCACTTCTCAATTTCATCACAGATGTAGTGTTGCTCCTCAACACTCCTCTTTTGGCAACTCTAGCCAAAAAGTGGATGATAGATTTTCTATAAATTCTATCTCCAATGTACCAGGTAGTTTCCAATAACTCCCTGAGTTCTGGATGATATTCAAATGAGTCAGATAACGCTTTGATCAGGACTCTATCATCTTTTCCCATACTTAAACCACCTAACCAAATGCACTCCTGCATTTCTTCATGCATAAATATTATGTGATGCACTATTGCATCAATGTCATCAGCTCGGATCTTCCTTCGCATTCTTAAGTTGCTTACTAAATGCACTTTTGCATTTCTTAAAGCAATCTCAAACGGAGTGCGAGGAACAATCGGAATCCTTATCATCACCATTTCTGTAACACATCACAGAAATAAAAAGATAGTTAATACACTTATGTATAAACATATATGATTGAACCTCATTTCAACCTACAATAAGGACAGATCCACAAAAAATTTTCAAAAATATTTTTCAAAATAATTTAAAAACAGAAAACACATTTTCCATAATTTTTATAATATTTTTTAATAATTTAAAAATAAGAATTTATTTTCTGGTCATCAAAAAATTTTGGAAAAATAACCAAAAAATAAGAAAAATGGTTTCGCAAAAAACCGGAGCTGATTTGGTGGTCGGAGGAGACCGCACGCGCTCACACGCGCCGCCAGGGGAGGGAGTGACGCTTTTACGCGCCTCACGCGCCCACGCGCGCCTCCCATTTCCCTGCCACGTGGCACAAGCCTACGGTGCCACGTGTCAGAAATCCATTGGTCCACCTGTCTGCCACGTGGCAGAAGGTGGACATGTCATTGCCCACGTGGCACGACACCTGTCCGCCACGTGGCAATCACCCATTGGTCCACGTGGCGGCAGTGACATGTCACTGTGCTGACATGGCACGACACGTGGCACGATCCCATTCGTCCACGTGTCACCCCCGGAGTGGTCCACGTGTCGCCTACGTGTCACCTGGTGGACCCTGTCTGCCACGTGGCGTGACCTGGGTCTACCACGTGGCGTGACCTGGGTCTGCCACGTGGCGTGACCTTGGTCTGCCACGTGGCCGAATCCCATTGGGCCACGTGTCCACAGCTGTGGACCCGTGTTGCGCGCGTGTGGGCCACCGCCCACGCCCACGCGCCCTACGAGTAACGGCGCGTGCATGCCACGCGCCGCCTTACCGATGGATTCTGGACTCCGGATTTTTTCCGGTGGGGGGTTTTTGGGGTCTGTGATTTCAATGGTATGGTCAAAAATTACAAATCTCAATTTTAAGTCTAGCGTTTTGAATACCCATATTAATCCCCTCAATTTACGGTACACGTACACGTATTTTTTAGACCCGAAAAATATATACAAATATATATTTTAACATAAAATAATTATATATCGGGTTCATGCATCCTAAATCTACCAATTTTACGCATAAAATTTTAGATCCAGTATTTTAGCCACATGCCAGGACGCCAAAAATTATTGGCTCTGATACCAATGAAGGATTTATATACCAACATGCCACATGCATATATGGAGGTAACATAAACGGGTTATATGCTACCTACCTCTTGTAGCGCAGATACTTTGGCGGAAGCGATTACAAGGATCTCTTCTAGCGTCACTGGTCTGGCTGATATCCACTAGCGGGATAACGACAACTAGATCACAGTCTAAAAGCCACTTGGAGTACAAAACCGGCGAGGGGTGAAACCGACAGAGTTTCGGTATGTGGAACTTCTCCTCTCATCCTCAAAGGAGGAGGGAGCCTATTTATAGGCATTCATCTCCCAAAGGAGATGAATGCTCCATAAATAGGAGCACTAACTCCCATTAAAGGGAGTAAGTAACTTCCCTTTAATAACATATTAAAGGGAAGGTTATAAGGAGGAGGAAAGTCCAAGGGACACAATCCCTTGATTTTCCTTCAATTATGGAACTCTTTCATTCTAGGAGTATTTCCGGTCCGATACATATATCCCGGGTCAACCCGAAAAGTCATGGGCGTATCCCGACTCCAACAGCCCCATTATAAGAAGCGGATATCTAATACTATTGGTAGGCTTGGTGAATAATCAAGTCTTGCCTAAGAAAAATAATGCAGCCTAATCATAATGGACTACAATAAATTTATTAGATTGCCATTGATTATGTGATTTATTCATCAAAAAAAGAAAAAAGTGGTTGATAGTTGCTTTATGGTTGAAATAAATACATCGATGATTAATTATTATTTTTTTATAAAGAAAAATAAAATATAAGATTTGAATTTGAAATCACATTATGATCAGTTATATTGCTCGGATGCTAATAAAAGAACAAATAAATAATAATTTCTAATATAGTTTGTATTAAATATTTTGCATCTACTCTTCATAATGACTTGTATAATATACGATCTAGTTTATGGGATCAAGTTAGATCGAAATTCAATAGTGTGTTAGAATCATTAATCTTAATTCTATAAATTTCACATTTTAAATTTTTCATATATACTATGCTTGGAGCATAAAAAGATATATTAAATATATTAAATATATCATGTCAACCAATTATGAAAGTTAAATACATTTGATAATTTGCTTGAAAAGAATTTTATGTAACTATTATTATTTCTTTTACAAATAAGAGATAAAAAGTGACATCATTAATTTGATATTCACATATGCACAAAAACATGCTAAAGATAAATTTAAATTATTAAAATAGAGAAAATGTACAGTTCTATATTACTTTTTATTTTTTTAACAGTTAAATAAGATAATAATAATATAATGCATCATAATTAAAATTGAAATTGAAAATAAAATTCTGAAAACATTTATTTGACTTTAGAGAACTTGCAAAAGCAGTTGACGTTTCTAAAATGGAATTTTATTTATTTATTACACTAATGGATAATTATAAACTTTTTAATTTACGAATTATTGCTTCGATATTTGTCAGAAAGTTTGAAAATGGCGATGTGGACGGGATTTGTTTTCTAACGCATGAAACTGGATTTGTCCAGAGCTTTCCAGCACTATAAAGTTGACCCTTCTAAAAATTTTTTACGTAAAAATTTTAAAAGTAATATTTTATGTGACTAATAATATTTACCATAAACCGCGTTATTACTATAGGATTGCAATTTGCAATTAAATACCGAGAGGTGAAGTCAGTAGACACCGGAGAGATTTTTTTTGTCTAAATTTGGAAACAAAATTAAGAAATAGGGCGATTGTCATTTTCTGTCGGTGTGAAACTCACCCTAAACATACAAAATTTGAATGAAAAAGAGCAATATAGGTTGTCATTTTTTAAGGTGAAAAAGGGCCTTGAGTTCTGTTAGCGGGTGTAGGTCCTCGCCTTAAAAAAAGGGCAAATCAAGTTGCCGTTTTCAAGAACGTTTTGCACCTTGATTTCTCTCTGCAGGGATGAAATTCGGATTGACAAAAAATAACCTGCAGCACAACAGTAATTCCATGCCTACAGCAGCAGGCACAGGAATACAATATATTTTTTTAAAATCTACCTATAGAAAAACCCAAATCCACCCACTTTCCTTCCCATTTCTCACTTTCGCTTCACTTCCCCTTGACTTTCATTTTTCACTTTATTATTTCTTCCCTTTTCTAATTTTCATTCTTTGACTTTCAATATTTTTCATATCATATTAAATTTTCCATTTCACTAAGTAAATAGTATTGAATTTTTTTATTGAGATTATTGTAGAAGATTTTGTTGAGGTTTAAAAAAACGGTAATATTATGTGAGTAAAGTATACATTGATTTTGTTAATCAAATTTTAATATATGACTAACTTTATTTTTATTTTTAAATTGCAGGTGCTGTTAATTTTGTAATATAATTGTTGGAGTCGGGATACGCCCATGACTTCTCGGGTTGACCCGGAATGTATATGTATCGGACCGGGAATCCTACTAATATGGAAGAATTCCATATTAGGGGAATATAAAGGGATTATGCCCCTTGATATTCCATAACCCTACATCTTCCCCTTTTAATTACATAATTAAAAGGGGTAACTCCCCTAATGGGAGTTAGTGCTCCTATTTATGGGGCATTAATCTCCTTTGGGAGATGTATGCCTATAAATAGGAGGCTATTCCTTTGAAGAAAAAAAAGAGAAAAACTTGTAGATACCGAAACTCTGTCGGTTTCACCCCTCGCCGGTTTTGTACTCCAAGTGGCTTTTAAACTGTGATCTAGTTGCCGTTATCCCGCTCGTGGATATCAGCCAGACCAGTGACGCTAGAAGGGATCCTTGTAATCGCTTCCGCCAAAGTATCTGCGCTACAAGAGGTAGGTAGCATATAACCCGTTTATGTTACCTCCATATATGCATGTGGCATGTTGGTATCTAAATCCTTCATTGGTATCAGAGCCAATAATTTTGGCGTCCTGGCATGTGGCTAAAAATGGATCTAAAATTTTATGTGTAAAATTAGCAGATCTAGGATGCATGAACCCGATATATATTTATTTCGTGTTAAAATATATATTTGTATATATTTTTCAGGTCTAAAAATACGTGTATGTGTACCGTAAATTGAGGGGATGAATATGGGTATTCAAAACGCTAGACTTAAAATTGAGATTTGTAATTTTTGACCACACCATTGAGATCACAGACCCCAAAAACCCCCCAACGGAAAAAATTCGGAGTCCAGAATCCGGCGGGAAGGCGGCGCGTGGCTTGCACGCGCCGTTACTCGTAGGGCGCGTGCGCGTGGGCGGTGGCCCACACACGCGCAACACGGGTCCACAGCTGTGGACACGTGGCCAAATGGGATTCGGCCACGTGGCTGACCCAGGTCACGCCACGTGGCAGACAGGGTCCACCAGCTGCCACGTAGGCGCCACGTGGACCACTCTGGGGGTGACACGTGGACGAATGGGATCGTACCACGTGTGGTGCCATGTCAGCACAGTGACATGTCACTGTCGCCACGTGGACCAATAGGTGATTGCCACGTGGCGGACAGGTGTCGTGCCACGTGGGCAATGACATGTCCACCTTCTGCCACGTGGCAGACAGGTGGACCAATGGATTTCTGACACGTGGCACCGTAGGCTTGTGCCACGTGGCAGGGAAATGGGAGGCGCGTGAGCGCGTCACTCCTCCCCTGGCGGCGCGTGTGAGCGCGTGCGGCCTCGTCCGACCACCAAATCAGCTTCGATTTTTTGCGAAACCGTTTTTCAAAATTTTTCTGATTTTTTGGTTATTTTTCCAGAATTTTTTGATGACCAGAAAATAAATTCTTATTTTTAAATTATTAAAAATATTATAAAAATTATGGAAAATGTGTTTTCTGCCTTTAAATTATTTTGAAAAAATATTTTGAAAATTGTTTGTGGATCTGTCCTTATTGTTGGTTGAAATGAGTTTCAATTATATATGTTTATACATGAGTGTATTAACTACTTTTTTATTTCTGTGATGTGTTACAGAAATGGTGATGATAAGGACTCCGATTGTTCCTCGCACTCCGTTTGAGATTGCTTTAAGAAATGCAAAAGTGTATTTAGTAAGCAACTTAAGAATGCAAAGGAAGATCCGAGCTGATGACATTGATGCAATAGTGCATCACATAATGTTTATGCATGAAGAAATGCAGGAGTGCATTTGGTTAGGTGGTTTAAGTATGGGAAAGGATGATAGAGTTCTAATCAAAGCGTTGACTGACTCCTTTGTGTATCATCCAGAACTCAGGGAGTTATTGGAAACTACCTGGTATATTGGAGATAGAATTTATAGAAAATCTATCATAAACTTTTTGGCTAGAGTTGCCCAAAGAGGAGTGTTGAGGAGCAACACCACATCTGTGATGAAATTGAGAAGTGGACGTAATGTGTATCGTCTATGGCTTCATCAACGAACTTATGAGTTACCTGATTAATTGATGAAGATGGTCAAAGGATCAGTCCAATGTCAAGAAAGATTTTGTGAAAATCTAGACTTATTAATTTGTTGACATGAGTGGTAATCTTAGTTAGCGTTTAATTTTATTAAATGGGATTTATGTTTCCTATTGTTATTTGACATGAGAGTCATATTTTGGATTATTGGATTTTTTTTATTGGTTGAATGAATGAGTTTATTTATTATTATGGCATTTGACTTTATAATAAATATGTTTATTTAACTGTTAATTGCCTTGCATTATTTTATGAGTAAAATGATTGCATGTTTATTAAGTGGAGGCTTAAAAAATTTAAACTAATAGGATTCCCCTCTTAAGTTCGAGAACTTAATAATCTAATAATTCAGATTTACTATGCATAAAATTTTGACTTGTAAGGTTGGACATTAGGACTTAGAGGGTAATTGGATACTATTAGTAGCTTTTTCGAATTGAAGTCTGATAGAAAACTTTAACTGGGTTATTATTTCAGATGCATAGTAAATAGCATGTATTGCCTATATCCTTTAAAATTGTGCATTTTTTGTTCCATTTGAGATCAGAGGATCCTAATGGATACTGCTTCCAAATCAATTATCGTAGAACTTCATACAAGTATAAAGGATGAATGGTGATAATTGTGAATTCTGGAGTATGAGAATCTAGTGCGTGCTTGAAGAGCAAGAGGCTCTCGGACCTTTAAGTTCGGTTATGGGCTGAACCTAAGAACGGCACTACATCACAGTATAGGCGGGACCGAAATACCTATATGGCATGAAAATGGTAATTCCACTGCTCACATCATCTTGCTAAGTGCAATGCATGATGATATCACTAAGTAGTTCAGCAAGTATCAAAATGTAATGGATCCGTGAATTGTGATAATTGTGAATTCTGGAGTATGAGAATCTAGTGCGTGCTTGAAGAGCAAGAGGCTCTCGGACCTTTAAGTTCGGTTATGGCTGAACCTAAGAACGGCACTACATCACAGTATAGGCGGGACCGAAATACCTATATGGCATGAAAATGGTAATTCCACTGCTCACATCATCTTGCTAAGTGCAATGCATGATGATATCACTAAGTAGTTCAGCAAGTATCAAAATGTAATGGATCCGTGAATCGTTTTGCAAGAAAAGTTTAGAGGTGTGTCTCTAACTAATTTTTTGATCATTAGTGATCAAATTTGATACTTATCATAAGAAGTCTGATTGTTCGATGCGAAAATATCTATGAGAGATGAAAAATGATTAGTAAACTTAGTGAGGTTGGTCATACGTTGACTGATGAGTAAAAGGTCTTAGCTGTTATCCGTTCCTTACACAAAAAGTTAGGAGCACATAAAGATGCAACTAACTCAAACGGACAAGCATTGAGACATTTGAGGATGTCGCTTGTCATTTGAAGCTTGAATAGGACTATTTGGCACTGATTAAGGTCAATGTCATTGTGCATATGGCACAGTATTATTCTGGTGAAATGAGTTCTAACTAGACAAGATAAGAAGCTTCAAAAGTAGGATAAGGAAAAAGGCTCAATAGCTTTAAAAAGCAAAGAAAGAACAGAATTTTAAGAGGTCCAAAGGCAAGAAGACGGTAAATGTTTCAAGAGTGAAATATTTTAATTGCCACCGGAAAGGTCACTATGCAAGAGGTTGCACTGTGCCCAAACAGATACAATATTTTGACTTAAGAGTGAGTGAAATTTGTGTATCCAACTCAGAATTTCATTTTTTGTGAGTGATAGATTCAAGAGCAAAGGATCATGTAATAAGGGATCAAGATACCTTTGTTAAGAGTTCTGTTTCTGTTCTTACTTTATTGAAATTTGTTTTCAATTTATGCTTTGAGGATAACGGTATACACTACAAAAAAAAATGCATTTTACCGACGGATTTTACCGACGAAATTTAGTATATTACCGACGGAAAATAACCTTACCGACGGTTTTTTTTATTTTACCGACGGAATAAATCCGTCCCTAAAACGCGCGTAGGTACCAATTTAACGGCGGAAAATTCCGTCAGTAATATTACCGACGGATATTACCGACGGAATTGTTAAAAATATTCCGTCGGTAATTTTATAAAAAAAGCGTCGGTAGTTTTGTCGCGTTGACCTTTTACCGATGGAATATTCCGTCGATAAATCGTCGGTAAAATTAATTAATAAATTATTGATAAATTTTTAATATAAACAGCGACGGATTTTTCCGTCGGTAAATTGTCGGTAATATTAATTTTTGTTATTTAATTTTTTCTTAATTTTTTACAAAAATAATATATTTTAATATATATATTAATTGTTAATTGTCTTAAAACTACTATTAATATATTTGCAAAAAATCCGGATAATTTTTTTTTTTCAATTTGATCTATAACTATTAAACCTTACTACTCGTATAGTCAATTTTTCAAAATATACTACTTAAATTTCTACCGAAATTTCGGCAAAATCTCCCTTACAATATTGCTTATCCCCCTGTAAACAGAAAGTCTTTACACTTCTAAAATCAACCACATTTCCATCCATCCAACTCCAATTCAAACTCCAACACAATTTGCCCATCCACCAATTTAATTTCCAATCACATACTTATATAATAATTCACATTGTTATCCACTCAATATTTATATCAATTATACAAAAGTACAAAGATACTACAGTGATACATTATCTACTAACTATAAATAATTATCTAATACAAATTCTTCGATACAATAGTAATCCTAATCATCTATATATTGTACATGCCAACCGGAACAAAATCCGAATTATAAATTCCAAAATTTTCATTCTCCTTACCCTGCCTGTTATGCTCACCATTCGACATTCCTCCTTTTATACTATTTTTTATTCACCTAGGATCTTCAGAAGAATGTATAACCGACATTCACCCGGCGGAACCTAACAATAGCAACAAAAAAAGAGAAATAAGAATACATAAAAAAATTAATAACAAAAATATAACATGTGAAGAATAATATAAATGAAAAAAAAGAATAATAACAAGAGAGATTTACATTCACCCCAGAGCCCTGAAATTATATTTAAATTATAGCAAGGATATCATTTCCTTACACTAATATTTCTTTCAAACTGGACAAAAGCTAAAGTCACAAATTATTAAAATACAATGCTGAATTCATTTCATTTGCTCACTTTTTCTAATAACAGATTAATGCAACAATAAGCAAAAAAATCAGCCAAAATAATAGTCAAATCTAGCAGTAAAGTAAACTCTAATTGCCATATATGTGTAATGAATTGTAAGAGCATAATCAAACAAGGCGCAGAAAGGTTCTACAAGTACTGCATATTTACAAAAAGAAAGTACAAAGAGCTCATGCCATGTTCATGTTCTCGTGGTATGCAATTAGTCTATTACAGTGCAATACATTTATAGATATAACACAGTTAATTCATATTGGTTAATGAGGAGGCAAGCATTTGAATAATTTTCTTCACATCATTGCATTAGCTACACACACTGCTATATGTTTTACTGCTTCGTGCCATAAGCTTTAAGACTTTCAATGCTTTAAGATTTCCAGTTTATAGTTGACTATGAGAAAATATTTACATTGGCAAACTTTTCTAGGTGCTTCTTCTAAGTCTAAAATTAAAAAGCGTAAAAAAAATTAAAAAATTCAAAGGTTATTTCTAGTTAAGTTCTAAAACTGAAGCAAGTCCCGATAACTCTTCATTATTTTCACCCTTCACACCACCCTTTTCTTCTTTTTATAAGTTCTAACCAGGAACAAATTACTCCTGATTATTCACTTTGTCCAACTATCTTCCCCATAAAGTCTCTTCATTGATTAATATAGGTATGGTCCTACAAGGTGCAAGAAAAATGATAGGTGATGGACTATTTAGCTCTGTTGTGGTTCTAATTGAAATCACCAACCACAAGCAGCAATGCTTAACGCTGCATCACCATAATAACCAAATTTTCCTGTAGAAGTGAATACTTACTTCTGATCATGGGCACATATCAAAATTTAAGAGTTTGTTCTGGTTCTGAAGCTTTACAACAGCAAATTAAGCATGACAAGATATGAAATGTAGCTTATTAATATTGAGAGCTTTTTCATGAACTGGATTTCACAGTAGAAGGACACAGATGTCCTTTGCACATATGTATTGTCCATGATCTTAGATTAATAATTGAGTGTTATGGTAGCAGAGGAAAATAGGAAGTAGGAGGCAAGCAACTAAACAAGAATTAATCAGAAATGAAAATACCAGGTCCAATTGCAAGAACGGTCTTTGATCCAGCCAAAACCTGTGTCAATGAAAAATAGCTTAAGATTTGGCTTATATAATTCAGTAAATTCACCCCAAATAGAATAATAATCAATCCTTTCGCAATTATAGATATCAGGTCTATGTCATAAAGAGCATTCTACATCACATATGCAAAATGAAGAAGTGATTATTTCCTTCATAAGTACCATCTGTACTGTAGTTCTGACTAAAAATACCAGTTACTTCAAGGCAGTAGTATCAATCAAAAAATTACAACGGTAAAAGCATACCTGTGTTCGTCTAGCATCTGCAACAATAAAAGTAGGAAGTCCAATGCTATCAGCTGCTTCCTGTAGCTTATTCCTAATGAGGAATAAATTGAAAAAATTAGGTAACAGGGATTTTTTTTTCCAATTTTATTGAGGCATATTTCTCTGTCCTAAGAAACTGCCTTATTCAAATAAACCACCTGCTTACATTTCCTGTTGGCTGTTGGTTCTTGCATGTAACAACTATTTTGGGCTGCCCACATTGCTCCCATCTACTTAAGAGTGACCGTTGGCTGCATAGGATACAAAAATTTCTAACTTTTATATCTCTCGTAAAACGACCAAGATATAGTTAGAAAGCAGTATCTTTTTTTGATGCATAAATTGTAACTAGCATTATGTCCCTTGGCACTCGAGGACAAGAAGGAAATGCTTCCATTTATTTTTATCAACTCTCTATAATGTGCACATTAAAAACTCATTCAATTAGACTTATATCCTCTTGTTTTTGCCAAAAAGGTGCTCATAAACATAGGCCAATTGGAAAGCCAAGCACATAAAAAAGAACATATGGTGTTTATCAGCCCATGAACCTCTTCAAGGTATAGCGGAGTTGCAAAATACTCATGATTAACACTAATATACCTACGAATCAGCTCTGAATATATGCCAGTAGCAGCATCTGCAAACAAGAAATTCAATTGGTAAATGATTTGCATTGAGGATCTGGTGTGCTCTGACTAAGTACAAGTGATACTTCAAAGTATTATAAACTAAAATATTGCAAAAAAAATCCAAGAGTCATTAAAATTTAAGCATCTTACGAGCACATTGAGATGCAATCTTTCCTGTACCCATCTTCAGATCCTGCCTGACTACTAGAACCTGCCATAACCAATATGTCATCAGCTAACTCTGTGATATCTGGATCTACACTAGAACAATTCAACCCATTCCAATCAGTTGACGTTTTAACCAACTCCCACACATTTATTCATTGAACTGATAAAAAATAGAAATAAGTGTACTATTGTACACCTAAAAATGGTCCTAAAGAGAGAACACTAAATGCTATATGCAGAGAGAAATTATTCAATGTCTGATAGAGTCATGCATTTAGGACCTTCAAATAACCAATATTTAGAACTTTTTCATTTAATAAGTATTCTAATCCATTGGCAGGAATATCAATCACAACACTGGAAAGGACTGAAAAATAGCTAACTTTCTTCAGCCAATAACAATTTAAAAGCTTCTAACAACAATTTCGAGTTTAATGGTTTCTATTACCACTCATATAGATGCCATTATCTATAAAAGCCCATCTACAGCAAATTAGCAACATAAGCACACAAAATTCCACCGATACAGTTCAAGTAAAGTCCCCAAAATCAGCCATCTGATTCATCAATAAACATCGATCACAAACCAAATGATTGTAAAAGCATGGAATAGTTCTAGTACAGTAAAAAGAATTTGCAAACATTAGTTACCTAAGCAAGAAAATCGAACCAATTCATAAAGGCAGCAAGCACTTAAATACAAACCATTTTAAGCTCTTGGTCACCATTGCTCGAAACCAGACACAAGATGAGAGCGAGTGGCGACGGCGACGAGAGGTGAGCTGCGACGGGCGACGGCAGCGATCTGATAGCACGCGAGGGAGACGGATCCTGAGGCAGCAACAGCGGCGAGACTTGACCTGCGACAGCGAGGTAAGGGCGAACGGCGGTGAGGGAGCGAGTGGCGGCGGGGTGGAGGCGACGCCGGATCGGGCGCCTGGAGGCTAGCAAGGGAGGGGAGGCGCGATGAAGGAGGTGACGCAAAAGAGAGGCAGATGTGAAAACGGGTTTTGTAATTTTAGGAGAGAAGAAAGGAAAAAGAAGAAAAGAAATAGGTAATTTATTATTTTTACCGACGGAATATATGTCCGTCGGTAAAATCTGTCGGTAAAATCTATTTTTTTTAGTGATAATTACCGACGGCTTACCAACAAAACCAAACTGTAGCTATAACTACACTCCCAAAATTTTTCCTAATTTTTTACCGACGGATAACAATTCGTCGCACCGCCCGTCGGTAAATAAAACAATAATGGTATTACCGACGAAAATTCCGTCACTACATGAATTAATTGAAAAAAATATTTACCGACGGAATTAACCGTCGGTAAATCGGTCACTAAAAATTGGCGCCAACATTTTCCGCCAAAAATACCGACAAATAATTATTTTCGTCGGTAAAATTGTCGTCATTAATCAAATTAAATTTTTTACCTACGCATTATAAAATTGGTCGGTAATCCGTCGGTAAAATCCTAATTTTACCGACGGAATATACGTCCGTCGGTAAAATCCGTCGGTAAAATCAATTTTTTTTGTAGTGATATGCTTATACTTAAATGATGATTATGATGGTTCTGGTTAAATACTGAATGATTTCATTGTTATGGATGTGTACCATGACTATTTGAGGAAAATAATGAGAAAATCATTCGATAAAGGAACTAGAGCCAAATTTTTATTGCAGTTAGTTCATTCTGATGAATGTGGTCAAATGAATGTGAGGGCAAGGCATGGGGCCTACTATTTCATCACCTTTTATGGATGACTATACTAGGTATGGTCATTTCAATTTGATTGCTCACTAGCCAGAAGTATTGTGTTGCTTCAAGACTTTTATGAACTTAGTTGAGAATCGATTAGATAAAAGGATCAAAGCTTTAACAACTGACAGAGGTCGGTGATATCCTACAGTAAATTTAAAGCTTTATGTGATGAAAAATGATTGAACATCAGTTGTTCATTCTAGAAATTCACAACAAAACGGTGTTGCGAAAAGGAGAAATAGGACTCTCCTAAATATGGTTAGATCTATGATGGCAGAGGCATATTTGCCAATCTCCTATCGGGGAGATAATTTATTGACTGCCACATATGTTTTTAAACCAAGTGCCTTCTATCTCTGTCACATCTATAACTTATGAGTTGTGAACTAGTCGACAAGCTGACCTAAGCCATTTACGACCTTAGGGTTGTGCTGTTTAAATCCATGATACCTCATGTAAAATTGGTTAATTGGGACCAAGAGATAGAAAGAGTATCTATGGGAGATATTCTAAAGTATCAAAAGGATACATTTTCATGGGTGAGCAAGAAAATGGCACTGTAACATAATTCAGATCACTAGTCATCATATTCTTAGAGAATAAATTTCCAAAGTTGGGCAAAGTGAATTAGGATTTCACTTTATATTAATCTCAGGAAAGGAACTATCAGGATCACTCCATTCGAGTGGGAGGAAATTAGAGAAAAAAAAGCCAAGGCTTTCATCCTCCATATGATCCGGATGTTCGAGACCCTGATTTAAGTGGGAGTATTCTTCACTCCAGTGGGAGGAAAGAATATGGTATTCCTAACTCCAGTGGGAGTAAGGGAACATGATTCCAGTAGGAGCATTTTGAATTATGATGAATATATGAGACATATTTATCAAGATTCAGAATTGCAAAAATCTAAAAGGAAAAGAGTTATGCGCCGACGATTTGAGATCTAAGGCTTGAACAGAGTCCTTTTAGTTATCCCACAAGACAAAGAAAGAGTATAAAAATATTCAAAAAGTTTTTTTCATGCCCATTTAAGGAAAGTGAATTAAAGCAATGAAAAAAAGCATCAATGAGATCAAACCAAGTTTGAGAACTAGTTGATCTAGTGGAAGGATACAAATTGGGAATAAATGTATTCTCAAAGTAAAGCGATAAGCTGAAAAGTAGTATCGAAAGATATAAGACTTGGCTAGTTGCTAACGGGTTTACACAATAGGAAGGGATTGACTATGAGAAGACTTTCTCATCTGTTATAAGATTTATGTACATATGGTTAATTCTGGCCATAGTGGCGAGTTTTAACCTAAAGCTACATCAGATGGATGTAAAGACTGCTTTTCTCAATGGAGAATTGTATGAAGAAATCTACATGGATCAACCTGTAGGTTTCATTGAAATAGGCAGCGAACATAAGGTTTGCAGATTGAAGAGATCAATCTATGGCCTTAAACAGTCTTCAACACAATGGTCCTTGAAACTTCATTATACATTCATGTCGAATGTGTTCAATATGATTGATGAAGACCATTGCGTTTATAGAAAAAGCTCTAAAAGTAATTTTATCATTTTAACTTTGTATGTAGATGACATACTAATAGCTAGAAATGACAAAGGGTACGTAAATATAATCAAAGATTGGTTATTGTCCAACTTTGAGATAAAAGATATGGGTCAAGCATATTACATTCTTGAAGTTAAGTTTTTAAGAGATTATTCAAGAAGATTGTTGTCTGTTTCTTGAGAGAAATATATCAACAAAGACCTTGAACAATTTAATATGCGAAATTGCAAGCCCATTGATACCCCTGTTGCTAAGAATCAGTTTCTCAGCAAAGAGATATGTCCTAAGATGCCGAAGGAGATGGAACATATGAGGAATGTTCCATATGCCAGTGCTGTGGGTAATCTTATGTATGCAATGTTGTATACAAGACTTAATATATATTATGCTGTGGCATGATAAGTAGATATCGATGTAACCCAAGCAAAGCACATTGGAAAGCAGTTACGAGGATACTTAGATACCTCAAAAGTACAGCTAATTCTCTCTATTTTTTAGACAAGGGTCTGCAATTAAGAGAATGCAGAGATGTTGTTTGGGCAGGAGATATGGATTAGAGCAAATCCACTTCAGGTTTTTTATTCTTGCTTGGCAAGGGTGCTATCTTATGGAGAAGCAAGAAACAAGCCTATGTAGCCCTAACAACAATGGAAGCTGAATTTGTCGCTTCCTCAGCTGTAGTACAAGAGACAGTTTGGCTAAAATGGTTTGTGAGCCATTTAAGAGTAACTACCTCAGAGGTATCGGTGACAGTCTATAGTGATAGTCAGTTGTCGATAGCTTATAGTAGAGATAAGCATATTGACATTAAGTATCAATATACGAGAAATATTGTTGCACGAAGAGAATGAACTTACAGTACGTTTCTACGCATGCAGATCCGTTGAGTAAACCTGTAATAAGAGATGTGTTTTGAGGAACACATTAGATCTTGAGGTTTGCGTAGAATTTAATTGGTACTGTTATACTTTAATATAATCCCTTAACATTATTATTTGCGAATAATAACGAAAGTTAATTGTTGGCAATACATGAGTGTGAATGTTTATGTGTAAACATTTACTGTTATTTATTTGAGATTGAGCATGTTAGACAGAGAAGTAGCCCACTCACAAGGGTGTTTACCTTAGTTTTGTCAATGAGTTGATAAAGACTAAGATGAGGCGAATTTTGAACATATGAGATTGCTCGAGAGCCTGTTCAAAATAAAAGTGCCGTCTTGCAGAAAATACAAGATTTGTCTTGTTAAAGTGCGAGATAAAGACATACATAAAGTTGTGTGCTTTGGATTGAGATCCAAATAAGTATTGTATGAAGTCCGATGGTAAGTTATATGTAACTATCATGTTCTGTCTAAAAAGGCCAGAAGTAGTCCTTAAGTAAGTGGACTAAAGTTGGATGTTTCGGTGTATCGCAACCTTACGCTTCTGTATGGTGTTATATATACATTTTAAATGTAAGACATGCACTCCTTTAAGGGAAGGAATGAACACCATAACACATGTTTTATACCATGTGTGCTTATGTGACCAAGGGATGGGAAGTCAATATTATTGATCTCAACTTTTCCTATTGTGAGACCCTACCATATTTCGACCCTTAGAACCCTTAACTTATCCCTAAAGTATGATTCAGTGTGGCTAGCTTAGTTAGTTTCCAAGAGGCCATGGAATAATTTCGGTCTGGCGGACCTGACTAGAAAAGCGAGCTGAATCTTGATGGATGGCATATAGTAAGAGGGGAAGATAGCTTTTTGATCACATTCAATCGTTTCGTGGTTCACCGGCATGCCTATTGTGGTTTCTATGAGTAGAGACATAATAGTGAACACGAAAATTGTTTTATGAGATCATGAGTTAAAACAATGAATGTGAGAAGGCGGTCTAGGGTTTTGGCATACGTGTACAAGAGGATCTCGTCTTTTCGAGACGCTATATATCCCTAACAGGTGTATAGCACTAGTGCTCTCGATGTATGCTGGTCACACGGTCTATCTGCCTGTATAACTGGAGAACTCGACTGAAAATCGTTCAGTCATGTGCGAGTGGGAGATGTTGGAGTCGGGATACGCCCATGACTTCTCGGGTTGACCCGGAATGTATATGTATCGGACCGGGAATCCTACTAATATGGAAGAATTCCATATTAGGGGAATATAAAGGGATTATGCCCCTTGATATTCCATAACCCTACATCTTCCCCTTTTAATTACATAATTAAAAGGGGTAACTCCCCTAATGGGAGTTAGTGCTCCTATTTATGGGGCATTAATCTCCTTTGGGAGATGTATGCCTATAAATAGGAGGCTATTCCTTTGAAAAAAAAAAAAAGAGAAAAACTTGTAGATACCGAAACTCTGTCGGTTTCACCCCTCGCCGGTTTTGTACTCCAAGTGGCTTTTAGACTGTGATCTAGTTGCCGTTATCCCGCTCGTGGATATCAGCCAGACCAGTGACGCTAGAAGGGATCCTTGTAATCGCTTCCGCCAAAGTATCTGCGCTACAAGAGGTAGGTAGCATATAATCCGTTTATGTTACCTCCATATATGCATGTGGCATGTTGGTATCTAAATCCTTCAATAATTTTGATCAATATTTTAAAAGGTAAGTTATTATTAATTTATATTTTTTATTAAATATATTTAGTTTAAGGTAAGATAATTATTTTGCTCATGTGTCTTTATTTAATTGATTGTTTAAATTTTTTTATGCTATGAATCATTAATTTTTCTGAAAAGGTAAAATATATAAATTTTAAAGAGAAAAATGTTATTAGGTATCGGCATATATATTATGACCATTTGATTACACAATCGATAATTTTTTTTGTATTTTTTTTTTTTTACATTTGATGCATGAATTATAATTTAGTAAAGAAACAATAATATAATAAACGTTAAGTTCATAAAAGAATATAATTTATTTTAACTGCATCCTATATAATTTTTTTTAAAAACTAAATATTAAAAAATTTGTTGTTATATGACATTTATTTTTATAAATTTTATATGAAATTGATAATTGACTGTCTATTATTATGTTGGTTTTTATATTGATATTAAGAACAATGATAAGTGATATCAACAAAAAATGGGATGATTTATACGGCAGTCGAATTGAAAAAAGAATGACAATATGCGATCATATTATTAAAATAAGTAAAAAATTACAAGATTTTGTTATGAGAGGATATCCTATTACAGAAGCAATGGTTGAGGCTATTTGGATGACACTACCAATAACTTATTGGAAATCTATTATGAAAATTTGGAATATGCCTTATCTAATAAAATAAGAGGAATTAGTACTCATACTTATGAAAAATGTTACTGAAATTAGTGAAGTTATTTTTTTTAAAATTAGAGATACAATGCTAGTGTCTCAAAAAACTTATTGTATGTGGTATAATTATAATAAATGGCCTAAATATTAAGTTCGTTAGAATTGATACACCGGCTCGCGGCGGTGCCTGCATATATTGTCCGCTTTGGCATTTGGGCCCTCACGGGTTTGTTTCTGGGATGCTGCCCCAAAACGCGTATAAGGGGTTAGAGGGAGTAGCCCACTCAACCGCTGGCCCTTTCGTAGCTCAGGGTGAGTACCCGCTTATATATTGTTCACTTAGGCCTTGGCTGTCGTGTTTTTGCTCCTTGAAGGTCGCGTATGCAGGGAGAAGGTGTCCATGGCCTTTTAAGTTTCACTTTCAGCTCATTTCAAACCGATATGGGATAGTAAGATAGCGATGCTATCACTATTCCCCCTCCCGAGAGAGTTTGACTCTCAATAAAAGTATCAAATGATACACTGGCTCGCGGCGATGCCTGCATATATTGTCCGCTATGGGACTTGGGCCCTCACGGATTTATTTCTGGGGTGCTGCCCTAAAACGTGTATGCAGGGAGAAGGTGTGCATGGCCTTTTAAAGTCCACTTTCAGCTCATCTCAAACCGATGTGGGATAGGAGTATAGCGATGCTATCACTATTCCCCCTCCTGATAGAGTTTTAACTTTCAATGAAAGCACCAAATAATAAGACGTGGAAAATCTTTATTTGAAAGAAGGAGAGCCGATCGGATGTTTGAGATCTGCAAGAACGAATGTCCGGTCGGATCAGACGTGAGCACTCCGAATCTTAAGTTAGTAGCTTTCTAGCGAGAGAATTTTTAGAGAAAGAGTCTCAGAGATTCAATACCTAGAGCCACTGTACATTGGGCTATTTATAGGAGACAGGAGGGATGCACTTGAGTGCTTGGAGCGTGATAACTGGTAGTCAGAGCAGGTGAGCGGCGAAGCGACAGGGAGCAGGTGAAGGGCGTGAGCGCTGTCTTGTGTCAGTGGGCTGATGGGATTTGCTGTCACATCAGTCCGATCGGACATGAGAGCTAGCTTCTAGCTCACGCTTGGTGCTTTATACTGATGGGTTTTGGGCCCTGCCAAATGTATTGGGGCTGCTGGTTGGGTATTGGCAAATGACATTTTCATAGTTATCAAGAATATAAAATAAAATTAGGCATGTATGAATGAAAATGTCAATTATGTTAAAATTTACATTTCATTGTCGTTTTAAGTGTTTTTTTGCTAATTATCAATGTTAATTATTTAACGAAATTATGTTATATTTTTTTATTTTTATTACATAATAATTTATGAAATAAGATATAATATTGATTAGAACAACAAATAAAATTAGCAAAATAAATATAAGATACACAAATAAATAAAATTTAATGATTTATTCAACGTATATGATGTAAAAAAAATAAGAAAGGAAGCTGACCATAATAATGTGATATGCATTTTTCAAAGCTCATTTTTTTTCCGAATAATACAATCTTTAGTTTTCATGTCATATGTCTCTTCGCCTCCTCAATATTTTCTTCTTTAGTTGTCATGTCATATACCTTTTCACCTCCATCCCTTTCCAAATTCATCATCTATATAAATGAATTTTGATGATATAAAACTTACCACCTTAAAGGAAAAAAAAAATATCTGGCAATAAATAATTTAATTATAATTTATATCATGTCTTTACTTGAATTTACATTGAACCGCAATATTAAACATAAAAATAAAATTTCAAATTTAATTTTTATTTATTCAGTCTTGTAGAAATACGAAAGTCAATGTTAGGCATCTTAAGGGAATTATTTTCATCAACATATGGACAATTTTTGTTATGTTTCCACATTGGGAAGGTACGTGGTAGCATAAAGCTTTTCCAATTCGTGTCATTGACAAAATCTGTCTTTTTCTGTAATTTAAACAAAAATTAAGTTATTTGTGGAGAAGTTGGTTTGAAAGGAAGCAGAAATTTGGATCTTTTGGATTGTTCGGGTCGGATTTGAAAATTTTCTGGTTGCTCGGTTTATATCTCAGATTTTAATTAGAATTATTTTGAATTCTGTATGTAGTAAAATTTTGAATTTCAAATTGTTCGAATTGATTCAAATTTTTGACCCGAATACGTACGCCGATACACACATCTAATGTTATATGGCAAATCTCACACTAAAGCTACTAAGATCATAATTATTTATTACACCTCCTCCCCACACCCAATTATAGCAAAAAACTTATCCAATTCGTGTCATTATCACAATCTTTGCCTTTTTCAGTAATTTATACAAAAAATTAAGTTGCACTGATGCATGATTAGGAAAACTTATTTGTGGAGATGGTTGATAGTTGCTTTATGATGGAAATAAATAAAAGAAAAAAAAAGATATAATAAAAAATAATAACTAATCTTCTATTTAATTTTTCTAACCTAACATTCATAATGATGAAATGAATAGATTGTGAGCATAGTTCAGTACCAGTGCAGAGGTTAATAGATAAAATACTAATTGAACTTAATTATCTGCTGAGTAAAGAATTATTTGTTTCGATTTTGCAAGTTAAGGAGGCAAAATTTCTCCAATTTTGTAATTTAAAAATGGTAAAATTGCTCCAATTTTGCAACTTAAATGGTAAATTTGCTTTTTTGAACAAAGTTAAAGGGTAAATGTGCTGCTTTAGTAATCTCCTCATCGCAACACGTGTCAACCATGCATGAAAAGAATGCCACGTACGTCAGTTAACGAATGGAAATGGATCAAAGTTTTTTTTTTTTTTGAGGGAATGAAATGGATCAAAGTTAATATGTCATTTTATTAAATGGTTGATTTGATCCAATTTAATAATTTCAGGAACAATATTACTATTTTGAGCAAAATATAGTGTTGTATTTGCATCGATAATTAATTATTATTTTTTTAATAAAAGTAAACGAACCATAAGGTTCAAATTATGACTAGTTATATCGCTCGAATGCCAATAAAAAAAACAAATAATCATTTTTAATATAATTTATATTAAATATTTTGCATGTACTTGTTATAATAATTAAGTACTTTTCAGTTTTCACAATGGCTTCTATAATTTTCACAATGGCTCTATAATTTTCACATTGCGAACTTGTTTATGGGATCAAGTTAGGTCCAAATTCAACTAGGTGTTAGAGATATTAGTCTTTAAATATTGGGCCATTTCACACTTTAAATTTTTCATATTTATTATGCTTGGAGCATGAAAGGATATATTAAATATGTCATGCCAACTATTAAATGCTTTTTATAATTTGCTTGAAAAGAATTTCATGTAACTATTGTTATTTCTTTTACCAATAAGAGGTAAAAAGTGACATTATTCATTTCATATTCACAGTTACACAAAGGCATGTTAAAGATCAATTTCAATTACTAAAATAGAGAAAATCTACAGTTCTATATTACTTTTTATTTTTTTTAATGGTTAAGTAAGTTAATAATGTTGTTTCAAACAGGTGTGAGCAACGGTCGGTTCGGTTCAATAACCGACCGAATTAAAAAACTAAAAATCGAAATATTAGAATTTATACAAACCGAATCAAAATTATATGAAAACCGAACCAAAACCTTCGGTCGGTTTAGTTCGGTTAACCGATAAAATCGAAAATTCAAAATTATAATTAAAAAAATTATCTAAAAATTATACAAAATTACAAATTATAAAACTAGAATAAAAACATCCAAATTGAGAAATATACATATATAATTTGAGTTCAAACCCCTTAGATTGATCAAAAATATAAAAATAATTTTTTTAATGTAAAAATTAGATAAAATAATATATAATATTAAAATTTCGGTCGGTTCGGTTTTATTCGATTTTTGTCTTTCAAAACCGAACCGAATTAACCGATTTACATATAATTTCAAAACCGAACCGAATTAAAAATAGATTAACCGGTTTGGTTCGATTTTTCGATTTTATCCGAATTTTGCTCACCCCTAGTTTAACAAAGCATACTTCATGCTCTTTCACAAAGTGTTATGTTTGATAGCTGTCGAAATAAATAAAAATAAAATTCATACACTTAACTAAAACTAACTTATAATTAGTAAAGAGTAGGGTCGAATCCACAGGAATTTATCGAGTTTTAATTCTTCAAATAACTAAAAAATTAACAAACTAAAAATAAAAGATAGAGGTTTTATGTTTGAATACTGAACTCTAAATAAAAACAATGAAAAAATACAAGAAATTAATAAGAAAGAAATCAATCAAAGGAAAAACTAAAGACTACTCTTGGAGGGAACTCTTGTTGGAATTTATTGATTAAAAATTTCAATTTGAATGAGTAAAAACTAACTTCTAAAATTAGGCTAAGTGGCAGATTTTTCTACAATTACTGCCTAATTTTTCTCCTTCCATTCTTCTTCATTTTATGGCAACTAGCATTAACCCTTTATTCTACTATATTTACAAACTTTTTTTCTTCCCTTTACTACACGAGAAGCTTTGAAAAACACATAGGAAACTCATTGTTATCAACACCATTTTATCAATCTACTTTATACAGCTAAAAAGTTTCAAATTATTGTTTACAAGATTTAATTCTTTCCCTTTTATTTATATATATATATATATATTATTTGAGCATTGAGAATAATCGGTTCGAAAAATTTTTAGCTACATACAAGAATTTCAATGGATTAGAGTATTTTGCAAGGGAGACGTGGTTAAATATTACTAGGTGCAGACGGATCGTTTTCTCTCAAATGACAGCGCATTTCGGCGTGCTTCAATCCATAAATTCATAGGCTACTTTAAACCTTTTCTTGATTGAATTATTATTGATTTATTATTGTTATTGTTACTTTATTTAAATAATTCTTCGTGTGTTTATTGTTAATTGGTGTTAATTAGCTATGAATTTTCTATCATTCTTTGAGAGGAAAATGTTGTTGTTAGAGTTTATTTTATCATGGACTTAATTATGTCTTTATCTAGCAAGCCTGAAAAGTTTTCGGATCAAAATTTTCTTTGATTGCAACAACAAATGAAATTTTGGCTAACGAAATTGTGTCTTTTTTTTTATGTGATTTTGGATGGTTCCAAAAATAATAGTTCCACAAAAACATCTAAAAAATCAACTGAAGTTGTTGCATCTAATGCTGTTACAAGTTCTAGTGACAAAGATGATTTTAATGAAAAAGATATCTTATACCATGATTGAATTTTAAGTGTTTTGTCTGATAATATATATCGTATTTTTTGTCATACCAAAACTGCTATTGAATTGTGGAATGTACTAGAACATAAATATGGCACAAAAGAAAAGGATTGAAAAGATACATTGTTGAAATATTTCTTGATTTTTATATGGCTGATGGAAAAAAGTATATTTGATCAAATTCATAATTTTGAGAATATCATTTTTGACTTAAAAATTAAAGGCATTGAATTTCATGATATTGTGCTTGTCTTTTCTCTTATTAAAAAGTTGTCACTTTCTTGGTCCAATTTTGTTAGAAGTTTAAAACAAAAACTAAAAAATTTTACTTTTGATGATTTGTTGATTTCTTTGAGAATTGAGGAGAGACATCATATTTCACTAAAACAAAATCCTAAATTTCATGCAAAAGCTCGTATTATTGAAAATGTTCAAAAGCTTAAAATAAAAAATTTTAAGAAAAATGCTTATAAGAAAATTTCTAGTGGCAGTGGTAATATTAATAATAATAAACCAAAAAATAATAATTTTAATAAAAAAATAGTTTAGAATGTTGGCTTTGTACAAACACCAGTCATGTTGCGAAAAATTGTACTATTTAAATTAAAATTTAAAATAAATTAGCTAATAGGACTATTTAAATTATTATAAAAAACATCACGCATCATAATTGGGGACAAAGATTTGAATAGGATTTTTTAAAAAAATATTTACAAAAGTAGGGCTGCGCGAAAATTAATTCTGGGTCTAGGATTGTGTCAAAAGCCGCAACTGACACCTGCGGCTTCTGACTATGGGACCCACAATTTGGGTCCCTTTTTCTCTGGTGATGCCGCAGCTGCCAGCTGCGGCATGACCTTTTTATATATATATATATATATATAAAGGGGTAGCAGGTAGGCACCTGCTGCCCCTTGTTTTTTTTTTAAAAAAATAATAATTTGATAATAAATAATATTATTATATTAATATTATTTATTATAATAAAATACGAAATATATTTATTAAATATAATAATATAATTATGATAGAACAATATTTAAATAATATACGAAACAAAACTTTATTTTTTAATTGACCAGTTATAAATTTTACAAAAATATTAAATATTTTTATTTAATGTTTTAATAATATTAACAAACATATGATAATTTTAGTTTCATTTAGTGTTATTATTTGATTTTTAGATCAATTACTAGTAAAAAATGATTTTTTTGATATATACTAATTGTCAATTCACTAATTGTTTCTATTTAAATCACATAATAGGCAAGAATTCATTAATAAAATTGTTAAATACTATTATTGATCATATTAATTATCTAACAAGTGTTTTGAAAAATTTATTAATTCGGTGAAAAAATTTTCAAATGTTTAAAAGAATGGACACTACAATAAAACGAACTTAAAAATTATTTTTCGAAAATTTTTTTTTTTGAGGTTATGAGAAATCAAAAGATGTAAGGAAATAATATGGAATGCATGTTAGAAAAATATGAGTCCCAAATATATACTCCAAAGGGGTGAATAGAGTATCACGAAACGAAATTCTATTTTCTTGTATTTTTATTTTTTATGTGTAAAGTAGGAAATTTATAACCTTATGAAAACTTTACAAGAAAAATATTAAACCCTTATGAAAATTTTAATATTTTTGTAAAATTTATAACTAGACAATAATAGTATTTAACAACTTAATTGCTAGATATTCTTACCTATCATGTGATCTAAATAGAAACAATTAGTGAATTGACAATTATTATATATCAAAACAATTATTTTTTACTATTAATTGATCTAAAAATCAAATAATAACACTAAATGAAATTAAAATTATAATATGTTTGTTAATATTATTAAAACATTAAATAAAAATATTTAATATTTTTGTAAAATTTATAACTGGTCAATTAAAAAATACAGTTTCGTTTCGTATATTATTTAAATATTATTATATCATAATTATATTATTATATTTAATAAATATATTTCGTATTTTATTTTATCTCTATTATAATTCTATTTTATTATAATAAATAATATTAATATAATAATATTATTTATTATTAAATTATTATTTTTTAAAAAAAAACAAGGGGCAGCAGCTGCCCCTTTTTATATATATATATATATATATATATAAAGGTGATGCCGCAGCTGGCAGCTGCGGCATCACCAGAGAAAAAGGGACCCATTATGGTCAGAAGCCGCAGGTGTCTGTTGTGGCTTCTGACACAACCCTACTCTCAGAATTAATTTTTGTACAGCCCTATTTTTGTAAATAGTTTTTTAAAAAATCATATTCAAATTTTTGTCCCTCACAATTGAACTTGAAATTGAAGATAAATTAGCTAACAGTACTGTTTAAATTATTATAAAAAAACATAATGCATTATAATTAAAAATGAAATAGAAGATAAATTAGCTAATAGTACTGTTTAAATTATTATGAAAAACATAATGCATCATAATTTGAAAATAAAATGATGAAAACATTTATTTGGGGCCAAGTTATAGTGACTTTTGAACTGTAACATGTAACTTTAGAGAACTTGTAAAAGCAGTTGGGTTATTGAACATGTTTTTAAAATGGAATTTTATTTGTTTATTACACTAATGGAGAATTATAATCTTTTTAATTTGCGAATTATTGCTTTGATATTTGGACCTAATTCGCACATGACACAAAATTTAATAACAATATGCTGTTACGTAAGAATTACTATATATATATACCAACCGAGAAATTAAATCGCACAAGAAAATACGCAGAGATCAACAGCAAAGGACACAAATGGAAAACCCATATGATGTAGAGGAAAAAGCAGTCCACTATATATGTCGAGTGAGCATCCATATAATAGTACTTATCAGCAGGGGCAGACGCATAATATTGGTATTTGGTAATGTGTTTATTTGCTTAATATCTTTTATATTTCTCCATGTTAAAAGAAATTGAAGTTAAAAGCCGCCTTTTGGACTTTTAGTAATTGAAGAAGCTGGAACTGCCCAGTGTTGTGGTCTAAGCTGTAAAGTTTCGACAACTTAAAGAAGAGCAGATCCCATCCAGAATGCCTTGAGATTAGCCTTGGGCACGGCTAGTTCCGAGTGCACGAAGTCAAAGTTTATAACCTAATTTTAATGGAATAGCTGGACTTTCAATTTCCCGTTTTGTTGGTTCCTCCATGTTAGGGGTATAATTTATCTTATTTAGGAGTTCGAGATATTTTAGCTTTGATTGTAGTTGGATTGTCTCATTTCTTTCCATGTTTATCTCTTATAATCGAGGGTTTGGAATTTCTTTATTTAGGATTCTTGAAAGACAACGATATCTCTCATCATCCCATCTCCCATCTTCTTCCACACTCTATTTTCTGCAACTTAAAGTTTGTAACAGCCATGTGTGGCTGATTTATTTTATTTAACTTAGTTTAATTGAAGTTTGGTTCTTTAAAGATGGTGCGAATCTTTGCATCTATCATGATCAATCCATAAGACCGATACTGAAATTATACTTTAGGCTAGAAGTTTGTCTAAATTGATTTCTTGTTTAAGTTTCATTCTGCTAGTTTTATTTATCTTCATTTGATAAGTGTGTGTACATAAAATGCAACAACCAATGTATGTGCAAATATTGTTGAATGGGAGGAAGTATTGTTCATTCAAGTGCGGCAGAAACCCAATTAAAAGCTCTAAACTTTTATGAATTTTCTATTTATATATTGGTAATGAAACAAATTGAAAAGATGATGCAGAGACAACAATGATGATTATTCTGTATTCGAAAAAAGCATATAATATTGAAGGATCTCAGTTAGCACCTTTATTAAGTTTCGAAGTGTGGTTGAGAAATTCTTTGGGAGACCCATCGAGCAATTTCAATTTGATTGGAGTGGTGAATATAAGCTTTCACAAATTATCTTGGTGAAATAAGAAACAAATCCAAACTCCAAGCAGAAACTTAGAGTGGGAGTGGGTTGACGACCAAAGATTCAATGGTATCCTTGAGATGCGATGAGTGTGTATAGCAATCACCATTCTTGTAAATGAAATAAGTGACGCGTGCATGGTTCACATGATGTTTCAGCAAAATTCTTGAAACTTCCTTCGGCTTCTTGCAATACTCTTCATTTATGTCTTTCCATTTATTGTCGCAGATTTTCTCAATCCCTTCAATTGCTTCCTCTTTTGACATACCGTACTGTTTCATGTAACTTTGCACCCCCAAATTACAATCTCCACTCTCTTTCGTATTGTCAATCTATAGAAATTGTATTTTAGTATGGTCAATTAGGAATTCGCTATATCTACAAAAACTAAGATGACAACTATGACAAGTATGTAGTACCTCGTAACCATGGGGTTTTATGTCATTCTTCAAACGACCAATAAATTTGACTGCGTCAAATAATTTAGGATTAGCTATCATCCAATCATAACCCTTCACCCCAACTTCTTCAACTCCAATCAAGGTTCCAGCTGGAAGTATGCCAAAAGTACTTGTAGTTAATCCATTTTCCACGTATTCATTAAATGATGGAATATGCTCATCCTCACGTATCCATTTTGCCTCTTCACAATAGCATCTCACGATTTTTTCGAACTGCAATAAGAGTTGCAGTATAAATGAATCAGTAAATTGTTGACTTGTATTTAATAATTTATGTTAATAAATTAAATTAAATCCAACGTAATCATCATTTTCAATCTCTCTCTCCCTCTCTCCCCTCTCTTTTCTTTTTTAAAAAAGGGAAAACACTCTAAACAAAGATGATTGAGGCGGAAATGCATGGTGGCCCAAGGAGACTATTGCTGCCCTTGAAATTTTTATCCTTGAAATTTGACATTTTTTTAGAAAAATTAGTATTAATCCCTGAAATTTATGGTATTTATATTTTTATCCATAAAATTTTATATCTTTTCAAGAAAATTAGTATTAATTCCCCAAAATTATATAAAAATTTATTATAATTATTATATGCTTACTTAAAAATAATATAATATTCACTTCAAATTATATTTTCCATATAAAAAAATAATACACATTTATTTTTCGTCTCCTAAATATAAATTATTAGTTGCACCACTGTAGGAAGAGCAGTGGTGAAACGATGAAAACCGAAGGAAGCTTGAAGCCATATCTAGCCAACCATATTACCCTCCCTATAAGCATGCACTATGGTGACAGACTAACTCCCCTTAATCTCCCGCTCTTTTTAAAATATATAGAATTATATAATATAGAGTCCAATTAATCTTTAGTAGAATTAATCACTTTTTATTTTGAAGCGATCACTTTGGTATATCAACTTAATGCATGGTATTTGTTAATTAATCGTTATTACTATTTGGTCATTAATTTTCTCCCCCGCTAATATGATTTTAGTGTAAGAAAATTATTTGCAATAAACTTTCATTTTAATGTAGCTAATCTTTTTTTCCTTTTCTGGATAAATTGTGTAGATATTTTTTATCTGTTATGAATTACTAGAAAACAAGAGGTAAATGCAATTATGATCACTATTATTATTCAGATTCAATTTCATCCATGGTAATCGAATTTATGAGTCACGTTATCTACGCCACATCATCAAAAAATATCTAATCTGTAACATGGCATCAAATAACCAGTTGAATTTTGGGATTGGACATCCGCTTGAATCCTGACAAAATGACTTTTTAAGCTATATACTCAAAATTCAGTCATTTTTATGAAAAAAAAAATTAGTTTATTACTATTTGGTTATCGACTTATAAGTTTAGTTATCATGAATAAAATATTAGATCATTAATTTTCTCTTCATCTACCAAAAAAAATCTCCCATAAATACGATTTTAGGGTAAGAAAAAATTAATTGCAATAAAATTTCATTTTAATGTGGCTATTTTTAAAGAAATTGTGCAGCAATTTTGGGTCTCTTATGAATTAGAAAACAAGAAGTAAATCCAATAAAGATTATTATTATTATTATTTACTTTTATAGATGTTATTTATATTTGATGTTTTAGCATCTAAACAAACATTTATTTTCAGTAAAATAATAAAATAAATAAAATAATTTATTTACCTGCTTCTTCGCAAAATAGGTTTTGTGTCGGATTCCTTCATTTTCATCATTCTCCGTTTCACGATAAAGATTCAAAATAGTTTTGTAAAGAAAATTCATATAATTTGGTAGTTTATCCATAGCATCGATTGAGCACCTGAATTTGAAGGAAACTAAATTCTTAGAGATTAAAGTACTTCAGCAACCATCAACTTATTTATATAGATATGTAACCATCTTTTTCTTTTTGCCTAATACATAAAATACCTCCTAAAATTATAAAAAAAAAATAATGGGTTAATTTCACCCATAATCACTTAATTATTTCTTAAATTACACAAAAGTAATAATAAAAATTTTCTATAAAAATTACTAAACTTAGCACTTATATTCAGAAAAATCATTATAACTGTTTCCTCATAAATAACTCTGCCAAAAAATTCACTTCACATATCCATTTAACATGTTTTGCACATTTAACATATTTTGGTTATTATTTATTCAGGCGATAAATTAAAAACCGTCAAAATTTAGATGAAATATATTATTTTTTACAACTTTAGAGACTAGGTATTTTCTGCATTAAGCATTTTCTTTTTCTTTTTATTTAATGTAAGTATTTTTTTTTTTAATTTTATAGTAGCTATAAATGTTAGTAGAAAATATAAAAAACTGTCACATCTATGTTGGCCACCAACGAACTCTTGTAATTGTAAAAATATAAATGAAAAACAAAAAGTAGGTAGCAGAGAATATAAAACAAACCTCTGCATAACATTTGTAAGAAGAATGAGCTCATCGAGTGTACCATACAAATCGAATGTATCATCAACAATTGATATTATTTTTACATACTTAGTTCCGATCACTCGAGCAAAAGAATATTGAGGCTCAGATAGACTTCCAAGTGTCCAAAAATAGCATTCCATTATTCTATCTCTTGCATAAGGAAGGTTTTCAAGAAGATTTATGTCTTTCCACCACCTGGAATTATATATACACACAAAAATGATATATATATATCCATATAAATTTTTTATTTTCAAACCTTTCATTTTAAAAACTTTTAATGCACAAAACTTACTTGAAAACCGATGATATCTCTTTCCTGTATAATAATTGTAATCGATTAAAATCCAACTTAGCAAACTTGAGGAGAGTTTCGTTTGGAGACTCTTCTTGTTCATAAAATGATATATATTTCAAGGCTTTAATTCTTTCCACTCCATGGTGGAATGGCAGAAAGAGAGCATCCTTAATATGTTTAGAAAGATGAGGCCTTGATTTCTCAGCTAAGATTTCAAGATGTTCCTTTGTAAAAACAAGGGCTTCATCTAATATATCTTCCCCATGAAAACTCAAAAAGGTTGCTTCATATAAGCTAAGAAGGCCTTTCACATCGCTACCAATGCTTTCCTTGAACTCTCCATCATTGTTCTTGAATTTCTTGAACACGTCTGCATTTTATATTTTATAATTCATATAATTTAATTAATTTAAATGAGTATAAAACATTTATATATATTAATTTAACTGAATATAAAACATTTATATATATATTTCTATATATATATATAAATCTTTTATTACCGGATGACATATTATATCCATGCTGTCTTAAAACTTGAAATAAGAGTGTGAGAGTGTAGAGATCATAGTCATTGTGTTGATAGAGATTTTGAACAGACATGAATACGTGATTAAGCTGGTTCTCAATCTCAATTTCAAAATAATACGATACACCAAGACGGCATATCAAATTGATCAATTCAATGTTTTGACTTAGATTTTTTGTCGAGTCCATTAACATATCTTTCACTTTTTCTTTCAGCACCTCTACCTCTCGAGTATAGGATTCAAATTCCTATGATAAACAAGAAAAGAAATAGAGATCAATGTCAACTAAATAAAATAAAATTAAAATAAAAAACATGTTGCATGAGAAAATAATTTAATAAAAAAACATGAAACAAATTATATTAATCTCACTGAATCTGATGATGAGGAAAATGAACCAGAATTATAATTCCACAAGTTTGGTGGAAAAGCTGGAATTGGACGGGAAACGTTTTGCTGATCTTGTGTTGCCATTTTCAGAAGAAAACGCTAAATCAAGTGAACTTTACTTTTTTTGTTTTGCTCTAATGCACAAGTGAACTTTTGGTATATAGCAAACCCATTAGAGGCAATATTTATAGAAAGAAAGCTAGGGCTTCGTATGCCCACCGACCAAGGTTTTTTTTTTTTTTTCTTATTTTAGTTATGCGAACATGTTAAAAATTTTATGGTAAATCCACCTATAGCTTCTTCTTTTTGTAACCCCTTCGGTATCTAAACTGCATTAATCCGATTAGTCTAAATCAAATTACTAGTAAAATCACTTTAAATAAATTAATTAAAAAAATATGAATCATCTATAAATATTTAAAATAGAGCGTTTTATTTTCTGTGAGTCCCAATTATATGATCTAGAGGGGGTGAATAGATCATTTCATTATTTTTTCGTGATCTGGATATGTTAGAACACAAACAATTGATATGCAAATTTTTATCATTATAATAAATTCATTTTATGCAAACTTACTTAATATAACTTTTGATTATCCTTCATCATTAAAAACAACACATATGGACGAAATTATTGATGAGAAGAAATCATACTTTCATGGGATAGATTAATTCAGAAAAATCAAGTTTATCTCGTTTTTCTAGAACACAGACAATTTTTCTGACTCTGTTCTATGGAATACAGAACAGGTAAAAACAGTTAATTTCAGCATAAATTATAAAGCACAAAACAAAAAGAGATTAAGGGATAGAGAAGTTTAACACCGCGATTTATAGAGGTTCGGCTATTGCCTACATCCTCTCCTTAAGACAATTCGTCTTAAGAGTTTCTCTCTTTCTATTGTGACTCTATTTACGGGCAAGAGTCAAAAGCCTGTTACAGAGTAGCTATCCCAAGTTTTTCTTCCTAAGTGAAAACTTTAAAATACTTAATCATTTTTGCAAAGTAAAATGATCAAAACACTTAGCACTTTTTCCCAAGTAAAAGAACATAAACACTTGCTAGTTTATTTTCCTAGGTTCTAGCAACCTAACCTCACCATTTTATCTCACAAGTTTTGAATAGCCTCACTAACATGATTACAATTGAAACTATAATCATATTTGAGGAGATGTGATCATGAATGCACATGAAGAAATGAAAAACTTACAAGATAAACACAATTTAGAACAGAAAATGTTTTTCACTCTCTTGCTTGAACACACCAACAACACTTCTTTTTATAGTTGAAAGACATAGCTGTTAGGTGTGAACAATATTCAAAAATATTTCTATGTTTGAAGAGATTTTTGTTTTTATGTTTCTTTAGTTAATGAAGATCTGATTGAGAGAAATTTCTTCTGATTTTATGCTTCTTTAAATAAGAAAAATCAGATTCAAGGCAAAAGACTTTCTTTCCTTTTTCAAAAGCTTTAATTATGGATTTTTATTTTTTAGGAAAGAGATAATTTTGTTTTAGGTAATCATGTGATTTAAAAATATATTTCATGCAGAAAATAATGCAATAAACGTGCTGTGAGTATGTGGATTCCTCAAGAATGATTTTACAATTTTTATTTCCTAATAAACTTTTATTGCTGCAAGTCTGTTCTGACAAATGTAGAATACGAACACGTCTACTTTATTTCCAATAGAGCACTCTGCATCAGATTTTGTAACTTGGGCTTGCAATATAAGAGCTAAAAAGGAACCCAATTTCGTTAAGTGCAAATGTTTTGTTAATGCATCAAAACCTAAGAAAATAGCCCTTTGAGCCAACATTTTCTTTTATAAATAATATCCTATGCAGATTTAAATTATTTGTATAAGTATAAATTTCATATAATAGATAATCTATATAACCATTATATCTCAAAATAATAGTTTCACTTTTTCTTTTTATCCGTTCTAAAATATAACGCATTTTTTACTTTGAGTCTATAATTAACTTTTGAATTGTCCATAATACTCTCAATTAATAATTATTTAAAAATAAATTTTTAATCAATTGCATGAAAATATTTTCAATGTTAATTAAGTCCAATGACTTGATATAATGTATCTGGTCCTTAAAAATACTCATAAAATATGTATATATATTAGATTTCAATTATAAAATTCTTTGGCACATTGACCTTTCCAAATATATTAATTAAGCTCCACTATTGTGTGGATGAAAAATATATATATATATATATATATATAAACTACAGTGTATGCGGGTTATAAATTAATAATCTCGCAATATTATACATATATATATATTTGGGAGGAAAAAGGTTGATTTATTTAGATTCAGTATGTCTCCCATTATTGTTTGTTTATTTTTTTAATTTAATAATTTTTGTCAATTCAAATAAAATGGGATCACAAATTAAAGATATTATTTTTTATTAATGTTAAAAATGTGGTTCAAGAAATACAAAAGTGTTACATGGCAAATCTCACTAAATCGACCAATATCATAATTATTTATTACACCCCCTACACACACCCAATTATAGCTAAAAACTTATCCAATTCGTGTCATTATCACAATCTTTGCCTTTTTCTGTAATTCATACAAAAATTAAGTTGCACTGATGCATGCATGATTAGGAAAACTTATTTGTGGAGATATTTTTATAGCTTAAATTCAACAATTCAGTAAATATCGATAATCAACCAATAGGAAAATAAAAAAATATTATTTAATTTATGTTTTTATAGATTTTTTTTATCTAATTTGAGGAATTTTTGGCTTTAAACCCTAATGTCGATTCATTTTTGGAGATTGGTGGAGAAGATGCAGAGAGGGGTTTAGCAGGAAGCTGAGGTGTGAAAGAGACCCGACCCGACACTGAAATGGGCTTCCGAGAATGAGGTTCGATGGGCTCGTTCTGAAAGCCCCATTATAAGAAGCGGATATATATTAATACTATTGGCAGGCTTGGTGAATTTGAGATCATATTATGCCTAGTTATGTCGCTCGAATGCCAATAAAGAAACAAATAAATAATCATTTCTAATATAATTTGTATTAAATATTTTGCAATTACTTATTATAAGAATTAAGTACTCTTTATAATAACTCGTATAATTTTCGAATTAGTTTATGAAATCTAGTTAGGTCCAAATTTAATAGAATATCAAAACCATCCGTCTTTAAATATTGAATTATCTATGAATGTTCAATCCTATAAATTTTGCATATGTATTATGCTTGGGGCATTAAAGGATATATTAAATATATCATGTCAACGAGTTATAAAAATTAAATGCCTTCTATAATTTACTTGAAAAAGAATTTGATCGTAGCTGTTATTATTTTTTTTTCCAATAAGAGATAAAAAGTGATATTATTTAAAAAAAAAAAAAAAAAAAGAAAACCTTTCAATAATACTGTTTAAATTATTAGAAAAAACATAATGCATCATAATTAAAATTGAAATTGAAGATAAATTAGCTAATAATACTGTTTAAATTATTATAAAAAAACATAATGCATCATAATTTGAAAATATATATTTGGGCCAAGTGATAGTGACTTTTGAACTGTAACATGAAACTTTAGAGAACTTGTAAAAGCAGTTGGGTTATTGAACACGTTTTTAAAATGGAATTTTATTTATTTATTACACTAATGGAGAATTATAATATTTTTAATTTACGAATTATTGCTTCGATATTTCTGGGAAAGTTTTGGCAATGACTATGGATAGGGATGATTATAGTCGGTTAATCGGTTCATGAGCTCCAGTTCATTAATCAGTCAATTAATATCGGTTTTTTGAAATTTCAGTCCATTATCATCGGTTAACCAATCTATCGGTTTCAGATTTTCGGATCGATTACCCAATATTTTTCGGTTAACCACCATAATTATAAATATATTCATAAATAAAATTAAAATTTTCAAGATATTTAAAAATTAAAATTTTTCCACTATAATATAATATTATTATTGTTAAAATAAAAATATTTGGTGGATATAAGCAAATTTATTTTTAAAAATTAATATTTAATAAGTAAATATATTAACCGGTCCATAATTATTTTTAATTAGATAAATTATTATACTTACTAATAAGCAATTAAAAAAACTTATTTTCAAAACACTAACTATTAACCAGTCTATTATAATCAGTTAAGCAGTTTATCGGTTCGATTTCTAATTTTTGTTCGATTAACCGAGTCGATCGATTTTTTTTCTCACTTCTAACGATGGGATGGTATTTGTTTTCTAACGCATATGTATAACTGGATTTGTCCAGAACTTTCCAGCACTATAAAGTTGACTTTTCTTATTTTTTTTTTATGTAAAAATTTTAAAAGTAATATTTTATCGGACTAATAATATTCACCAGAAGCCGCGTTATTATAGGATTGCAATTTGTAATTGCATGCTCAGGTCAAGTCAGTACTCAGTAGTCACCATAATTCTTGATTAATTAGTAAAAATTACATTAATTAATTAATACAGCAAATACTAATATTTTAGTGTAAAGGACTTTGACCATTATTTTTATTGATTAAAATTCGATTTTTATTCATTCAATTTTAAAAAATATAATTATAAAAAAAATGGTACAAACGTATTAATATTTTTTGTGCAAGTAGGATTGAGAATCGAACTCAATGACTTATAAATATTATAAATATATAATTAAATTAGTAATAGATGACAAATGTATTGGATTTGGCAAGTTTAATTTTGATAGTAAATGGACAGCTCATAAATGAGCTATTATTTATTGGTCATAAATGATCTAATATCTAAATAAGTTGGACAGATTTGAATCAATCCATAAATTTGCTACTCCCTCCGTTCCTAAATAGTAGTCTCTTTAACCATTTTCACAAAGATTAAGGAGTATTAAATAGACATAAATGTAAGATAAAATTGAGTATTTCAATGTACAAACTTAAATTTAATTAGTTAATTTGCATTGGAAAAAAAATTAGATTAAAAAAATTAAATTAAATTGTATTGAAAATCTAAAAGTGACAGATAAATGGAATTTAGATTTTTGTCAAAAGTGACAGATATTAAGGAACGGAGGGAGTATATATTTATCCAAATGAGTTATATGGTGGTCCAAATGGACACATGATTATTCAAATGAGTCACATGGGTATGCTTATAAATTAAATTGGATTTGAATCAAATTTTTTAAGACGGAGAGTTTTTGGCCTATGCCAAATTTGCCACCTCTAAAATTAGTACTATTAAATTAAGACTCATTAATTAAAATACAGAGCTATATTTAAGAAAAAATGAAGCCGTACTTTTTTATAATTAAAAATGCAGCAGCACTAACTATTCTTTATTGTTGTAATTTTTTAAAGTATCATATTATTACTTTCAATTTTTGATAGGGCCATAAATAATAGTTTTGAATTAATTGCTCCACGTATATACCCAAGGGAATGTTCTAAGGCCTGGTTTGTTTAACTATATTCCACGCATAGTATAATATAATACAGATTAATAAAAATACGGCATTTGAAAAAATTTTCAAAAATAATATATATATATACTCTTGAGTTTTTATATTAACTTCAAATAAAAAAAAAGTTTCAAATAATAATACGATTTTTTCATTTAGCTTTCAATTAATCTAAACTTAAGTAGAATCGATTTGTTATGGAATAATTTTTTTTTTTAACTAATTTTCTCCATTTGCAATTTTTGAAAACAAAATAAATGTTGAAATATTAATATAAATTAAAAACTTTAATTTGATGATATATTATATATATAAAAGCAGGACGTGCAAGTTATTAGTCTCCATGTGAAATCAATAACATTAGCTTTATGCGAGGACCATCAACCTACACCGACCCCACAACCCAATCATTTATATTTTATATCCAAGTTCTTGGAGGGTATTCTTCATTCATGATACTCCTTTTGTCATATTATCCATTTTATGGGTCTTCTCAAACTTTATGCCTTGCATTCTTTTCAATTTTAATCTTACATATATTTTTTAGGTGTTTTTCTGCTACAGTTAAATATATTCACGTCATAAAACAAATGGTTGCTGGTATGAATGGTAAAAAATTTTGAATTCCTTTATGAAATGTTCCGAATTTATTTTTTAATTCATGTATGGAGCGTAAGTTATTGATAAAATTATCTACAATTATGAGTTCGATAATATTTAATTTTAAATTAATTTATTTTATGAGCTTAAAAAGTCGAACCAAATACTAAAATACCGTGTGTGTATACTGTATAGGTATAATTATTTGGCATAAATTATATATACATATATTATTATTGTGCTGCCTGTGTCTGTTGGTACAATTTTCATCCAAATGTCATACATATCCTACATTAGTGAATAAAAAATATTTTTCATTCAATAATTTATATTTTAGTATATTCAAATATATTAAATAATCTTCTCTTTATTGCTACAAATTTGGATCATTAAATATAAGAAAAAATATATTTTTTTATCAAAATGATCATAGCTGCGCATCAATGGATTATCTCGTTATACAAATAAAGCTCTCATGGTATTTACTTAATATACATCTCAAATTTGTTAAATAAAAATATCATATTTGAAATTCAAAATTTGGTATTTGCAACAATTAATAATTTCATAAGTTGATTATCAAAAATAAAAAAATAAAAAGATTGCATCTAAAAATCGATAGTGTTATAGGTAGAATAATTAATTAATAAGTTATATAAAGACTCAATTTTATGAATATATCAACCTATGATAAACAAAAAGAAAATCGAGCTTTTATATTATATTAATGAACTTAATACCAATATTTAGAATCCAACTGTTGAAACTAGAGGAGCTAATCTAATGATTATGAACAGATTTAAACAGATCATAAAGAGACTGTTATCGGCAAATCAGAATGTGATTTGAGATTAATTTATAACACAAAGTAGATAAAGAAAAATGTATTTAGCTCTATTAATAAATTTTAGTAAAATATTTTATTTAAGTTATTTGCTAATTAAAGCTTCCCAACTGAATCTTACATATGAGGAATATTTAACCTATTGCTTCAAAATACTGTACGAGGACATTTACATAAATTTTGTTTGTAATATTCGCTTGAATATTTGAACTTTTTATCACTTAAATTAACAATTGTTGATTATATTACTTTTAAATTTAATGGATCAAATTATCATTTTAATTGTATGCCTAATCGTACTGAATGGCTTTTTTATTTTTGTCTATTATTTTTCAGTGTTTGATCCGACTTTTTAAATTTACGACACCGATTAATTAATCAAAAATTGAATATTGTCGATATCTATAATTGGGAGCAATCGACTCAATGATATACACTCCATATACAAAATAAAAATTAAACTTAATGATATACACTCCATATACAAAATAAAAATTAAACTTAAAATCTCGTAAAATTAAATTTGTACATCTTAGAAAATGACCCTTACATAAATTTTTTATTTTGGTAATTAATTTGGATAACTATTGACGTGTGGATTGAGGGCGACTCTAACACTATTGTCAGAATATTAATATAAAAAATTGATTAAGAATTATCCCAAGGCATTTCTTGCCAATCTTAATCAGTAACCATATTGATAACAAAGTTAATTTAATTTCATGTAGAACTTTATGGTATTTAGAGTTATAACTGTATACAAACTTTTAATATTATAAATAGCTAAATTAGCTATTTACTCAGGGATGATTTTTCCTTACACTATTTTCATCTTATTCTTTCTATAATTTCTTTATTATTTTTTTAAATAAAGTATTGACTTGAACGTTGCAGTATTCGTAAATCTCAATATATATCCTTTACTTTTTTTTTTTCTCCAGATATCAAGTTTTGAGATTTTCTTCGATAATATTATCACATATTATGCTGAATTGGATATTCAGCATGTTAATTACTATATTTTAACTAATATAAAATTTCATTCTGACATGATAATTGGCTCATTTTGTGTTATTACCGATAAGAATGGATCCAATTGCAATTTTTGGATGTTATATAATAAATTTTGTTTGCCTAATTAGTATTTTATTTATAATCTAAAAATTTGAAAATTAAAAGAATTAATTCAGAACTAAAGTCTTATTTAATTTAACGGTTGAATATAGCTAGTAGCTAATACATATTAATTATTTTTAGCACCATGAAATACTGCAGGACAACATCAAAACCGAGGAATTGATTTTTTTATTTAATACTCTTTCACAACAACTCTTGTTGCTAATAAATATATATTAATTAGACTGATATCACTATGACTAAATGAAAAAAGTGCGTAATTAAAAATTACGAGTAATCGAATAAAGTGATTAGTTTATAATTAAGTAAAGCAACTTAATAATGTGTTTAGAAACGCATAATTAATTCAATCTTCACATCCTTTTCCAAATGAAAAAACAAAAGCAAATAATAAAAGAAAGAAAAAATCCAAATAGAATCGAGTAGGTTGGAGTTCGACAGCCTTTTTTCTTTGTTTTCAAACACGTGTGGCAGAGAGAGAGAGAGGGAAAAGTCCTTTGGTAGTATCGAACATTGGGAATTATTTGGAGAAATGCAAAATAAAATAATACTAAAAAGGTAATGGAATGCCACCAATCACCAAATTTCTATTTCGACTCAATAAAATTCCACTTTTTTAATAACTACATGAAATCAAACGCTTGGTATGCATAAAAAAAGTTCTTGTAATTGACGGTCAAGGACAAAAATCTCCTATTTTACAAACGTTAGGGCCAAATTTGCACGTTTGAAAAAATGTTAGGGACAAAATTACACCTTTGGCACCCAAACGTTTGATCCACATGTCCAATGGATGTATGACACGTGTCCCACTAACAGTCAACTAACATGTTAATGGTCAAAATTAGCGGCAATTGACGGTAGGGGCAAAAATTTCCTATTTTACAAACATTAAGGGCAAATTTGTCTCAAAAGAAACGTTAGGGGCAAATTTGTCCATTTTGACAAACGACAGGGACAAAAATGCACCTTTAGCTTTTTTTTTTTAAAAAAAAGAACGGAACAACAGTGGATATGGAAGTTAAGTGTGCATGTGCACCTACCAAAACCACCTCCCAGCATGTCTTCCCTCACGATAACCATCCGCTACTCTCTCCTGCAACGCGTACAATTAACTTTTTATTTTATTCACTAATCACTTTCACTAAATAATTCATTTATTTTATATTATCCTTCTTTCTTTTTTAAAAAGAAGGTAATTATATACTTTAAAAAAAAAAAAAAAAAATCAACCTCCTAAGTATATGCTTTCTGATAATAATAGAATAATAATTGAATGTCTTTTATTTTTTAAAGGACAACTAAATAAAATAGGTTAAAAGTACATTTTTTTATCTTAATCGTTCCTCCAAATAGTTAAATTTGTCCCTAATATTTATTTTGGGATAAATTTATGCCTAACGTTTGTAAAATATAAAATTTTTGCTCTCACCATTATTTTCTGTCATATTTGACCATTTAACAGTTAGTTGATTGCTAACGTTGATAAAATAAGACACGTGTCGTGCATACATTTGACAACCGAAGGTAATAGTAAATGCAAAAATCTTTAGAAAAATCGTTAGAGTTAAATTTACCCATTTAAAAAAATATTAGAGGGCAAAAATGCATATTTGACCATTTATTTATGCGCAACATGTCCAATACATGTGCTACACGTGTACAAGTCGATATACGTCAGTAGTCAACTAATATTTGCACAGTCAATTTTAGTGGCAATTGATGATGGGGGCAAATTTTTTTTATTTTTAAAATGTTGAGTGCAAATTTGTTTCAAAACAAATGCCAAAAACTTATTTGTCCATTTGAAGAAACCGTTATGGGGTAAAAAAAACACTTTAGGCCGATAAAATAACCTCGTTCATGTATTATATTTTAGTATGCGAGTTAATATTTTCCATCTACTCTTTTTAGACCCCTTTTCACAACAAAACACATAGCAAGTTTGTTTCCAGTTAAACAAATAAATTCATAATTTTATTAATAATTAAATAATAATATTGTGTGATATGAATTATATAATCTTCATCTTTATCTTGTGGTTGGTAAATTATAAACATTCTTTATCAGATTGACTTTAATCTTTTTTTATCCTCAATTTCATTTTTTTTCCTCTTAAAAGCTACTCCACTAATTAAAAGTTACTTAACAACATTAATAATGCCTATTAGCAAATATCCGGTAAAAAATTGCCCCCATTGGCATTAGGGACGCGCAACACGCTTCATTTTTTTAATTATAATCGAATTGAAGTAACCAAAATTTGAATTTTAGTAAAAATTTTAAATCAAAATTAAACCGAATATTTTATATTAAATGAACTAATAATAGAATTTTTATTATTTTACCAATTTAAATCGAATCAATTTTAAATTTTAAAAGTTTTATAAAAAAATGATGCCATATAAAAAAATTAATTATTTTGAAATTTCGATTATTAATTGACCCAAACCAATCAAACAAAATTCATATATTTTACTAATAAAAATCCAACCTAATAACTAAATTAATTCGGTTCGGTTGTGGTATCCATGTATCAATGCCCTACTAATTATAACAGTGGGAACTGTTAAAAAAAGGCAGTATTTTTTTATTAATTTTTTTTATTAAACTTATTAAACTCATCTCATTAAATTGTTATCATAATCTTATTAAATTACATCTAAATATAAACAAGTAAAAAATATCAAAATTTTATTAAGGGTATTTTTATCCATATATTTTTGAAAAATAATCGTACAAATTTTGTAATATATATATATATAACCCAATTCATTTCCCCTTTATAAAATGCAAATTTTGGCAAGTTTCGAACAATTACACTACCATGTCCGTGTTCGGAACCACGAGCCTGCTATGTCAATTGACTTTTCGATTTCGCAAGTCATTTTCCTTTCTATTTTTTGTCCAATTTAATTTATCTTGAATTCCCAGCTAATTTCCTCTTTCTTTTTCATTCAAATTACTTTTCAATTTTCATTTGGATTATAATTTTAATTATTTGCGCAATGCAATTGTTTTCTTATTTGATTTGTTTTCCAAATTTTCATCTAAGATAGAACCTTAGTTATATTAACTATTTCTGTCGCAAACTTTATTCTACTTTTCTAACTTATGGGCGAATTTAAATTTAGTATAAAACGAAACAATTGCTGAAAATAAATTCTATATATTCTCTAAATTAGAAAATTATAACTTTTTTTACATAATTTATTCAGTGTTCTAAATCCGTTTATTCTACTATTTTTTTTAATTAATTACGATTTTAATAAATCAACTCCAAACGCTAATTGTATATAATAGTCTGCATCATCGAAATTACTTTCTTAATTTCTTTATAAATGTCTATTTTGAATTTTATTTTTATTTCTAAATAAGTATTCATTTAAAAAAAATAAGAAATAATTATAAATTATCTTCCTATATTAATTTTACTTTAATAAATAGTTATTTATTAGTGTATTAAAAAGATACAATATGTTATAAAAGACTAATTTAGTAAATCATTAACTGAATTAATAATTTTTTAATATTATAAAAAATTTAAAATAAACACTTAAAAAAGAATGTAAGGAATATATTGAAGTAATAAGCGATAAAATAGAAGAAACTAGAATGTACTACTTGGAGAGTGGCATCCACAAAGCATATGGGAGTCTGAGTTATCAAATTCAGAAATTAATTGTAATAAATTTAATGGATAAGATTATTACAGTTGGACGTTGGTATTATTTGTTCGATGGGAAGCTTCCAGCTCTTTTCCAGCACACCACTCTTTTATTTTCTCCTAGAAATCAACTCCAACAACATACCATTATTTTATTTCAAAAAACAAAATACCATTATCTTTGATTTTTTTTTTTATTAATCTTCAAACGATATTTATTTTTATAATTCCATTAAAAATAAAATGTATATTTTTAAATATTCACAAATTGAAAACTGGAATTGAAAAACTCTGATAAAATTAAAAAGGATTAGTGCCATTTCATTACATCAATTAATAATAATCACTAATTACTAAAATCATAAACACTGTACTTTGGATTAGGTAACCTATATTCAATGGGGTCCTCTAGAGATTCTCTACGGGCGGTTACGGTTATAATCATGACACGTGGCAGTTGTTTTGTTGTTGTTTTTTTTTTTTTGGCGTCTGCCATGGACTTTAGAAAATGAATGCCTTGTGCTCTTTTCGCTTTCTCTGATTGGTTAATAGATTTTATGTAAGGTGGGAAATGAGAAAAATGAGGGATACTATCCATTTTTGAACTTTGAATTGAAGCCAATATGAGCAGAAGAGAGAGAGAAAAAGAGAGAGAAGCTTTCTTTTTCTTTTTCTTTTTCATTATTTTGTGGCTTTAACCCCCCTTTTCCTTGTTTTCTCTTGGTCCCCTTGTGTGATATCGGATCATATAAGGGATTTTCTGGGTTGGGATTTGATTATTTATATCAAAGTTTAGACCTTTGCAGAGCCTTCTTTGTGGGTTTTCAATTGGTTGCTGTTTTGAAGAAGGCTCTGTTTTCAATTTCTTTTTTTCCTTTCTTGAAAATGATAAGATGTTGGATTTCTGCTCTGCAATTAACAGAGTTATTTGTGAGTATTTTAGTGCATATGCTATATGCGTTTTACATATTTAGCACAGCTGTAGCTGGTGATCTTTCACAAACTTTGAGCGAATGGTTTTTTAAGCCTAATGCTAACTTCGTGGTGAAAGAAGAAGATCCCAAAGAGACATCAAAAACTAGCACCAATGCGGCTGATCTCCCTCCTATTGTGTTGGTCCATGGAATTTTCGGATTCGGCAAAGGGGTATGTCAAACTTCATTCTCGAATTTTGTTCTGTTTGGTTCGTTTTATTCCTGTAAATCAATCTCATTTAGTTATCATGTGGGTGGGTTTTTTATTTTCTATTGGTTTCAGAGATTGGGGGGTTTATCCTATTTTGCAGGAGCCGAGAAGAAAGATGAGAAAGTTTTGGTGCCTGATTTGGGTTCTTTAACCAGCATATATGATAGGTAGGTCCATGAAAGGTTGCAGCTTTATGGTCGTTTATTGGCTTCTTCTTCTTCTTCTTCTTCTTCTTTGTTGTTGTTGTCGTCGATATATGGATTTTGCTAAGTTTTAATAGGTGTTGGGTTTCAGGGCAAGAGAGTTGTTCTATTACCTGAAAGGCGGGCAGGTTGATTATGGTGAAGAACACAGCAAAGCTTGTGGACACTCTCAATTTGGGAAGATTTATGAACAAGGTTAAATATTTCTACCCGTTTTCTATGAGGCTAAAAATCTCCTTTTGCTTGATAAATGCCAGCGTCTTAGACTTGGTTCAAACATGAAAAAGTTTGTTTTTTGCTTCTTTTGATGTGGGTTGCAGGGCATTATCCTGAGTGGGATGAGGATCATCCAATTCACTTTGTGGGGCATTCAGCTGGAGCACAGGTTGTTCGAGTGCTGCAGCAAATGCTCGCAGATAAGGTTAATCTAACTTGTCTAGTCTGTTTGAAATAACCAACTATTTTCTCGAACGCTATTTGATTTGATTGTATGTTCCTGATGTTCTTATAGGCATTTAAAGGGTATGAGAATACTTCTGAGACTTGGGTATTAAGCCTCACCTCCTTATCTGGAGCCTTCAATGGAACTACTAGAACATACTTTGATGGGATGCAGTGAGTATCTCATCAACTTGGTTAATCAAATGTTTTATGTAGCTACTGTTTTAATATGTGAAATTTACGTGAGCCTTAATGCTTTGAACATGGAGTTTTTGTTACTTTCCCTAATTTGATGATGAGTATGGTTGATAGCTGTGTCTAAACATGTTGCTGTGTTTATGCATTTCAGGCCAGAAGATGGAAGAACCATGAAACCAATAAGTCTACTTCAAACCTTGCGGTTAGGTGTGATAATCTATGAATGGATTGACATACCTTGGCTGAAGGCTTATTACAACTTTGGGTTTGATCATTTTAACATTTCAAGAAAGAAAATGGGAATTCTTGGCTTATTGAATTGCCTTCTGGGGAATGCTGGTCCATTTGCATCAGGAGATTGGATACTTCCTGATCTTACAATCCAAGGATCTATGAAACTCAACTGCCGTCTTCAAACCTTTCCTAACACATACTACTTCAGCTATGCTACCAAGCGCACCAGAAAAATATTGGGTTTCACAGTTCCTTCAAGCATTCTTGGGATCCATCCGTTGCTTTTCATAAGAGTTTTGCAGATGACTCAATGGACTTGGCCTCCAGATGTCTCTCCTCCATACAAAGGATACAGGTTTTGTTCTAAAACTGCACAGCATGACTTGTGAATTTAGATCTTGTAGAAAATTGAGCTTATTGTTCTACTATTTATTAATTCAATTTATGTGCAGTGATGAAGATTGGAAGGATAATGATGGAGCATTGAATACTATATCATCTACCCACCCTCGTCTCCCTGTGGAACACCCAAGCCAATTCATTGCAACTAGTTATCATTGTCAACCCTTGCAACCAGGGACCTGGTTAGTTATAACACTTTCTCATGAACTTACAATCTAAGCTGTCTTATTTGCTAGCTGAATGACATATGTTTTGAGAATGAATTTTGAGCATGAACGTAAATTATTGTAATATGTGAAGGACAGCTTTGTTAAAGGACTGGTCTTACAAACATGTCAGTTAAAACTTAACTGACAGCCGAACCTGTCTGAACTAAAAGAAAAAAAATACATTCTTTATCAGTTTTAAGCTATCTAATGATTGAGAATTCGGTTTGAAAAATAATTATGCCATTGTTGTCTTGCCCATTGTGTTCTTAAGTGGAACATACTAACATAGAGATGGTAAATGTGAAAATGCAGGTACTACAAGATTGTGGAAGGAGATCATATTATGTTTATTGTGAATAGGGAAAGAGCAGGAGTTCAATTTGATCTTATATATGATAGCATTTTTGAACGTTGCAGAAAGCATGTATTTAGGAGGACTCCACAAACCTTACCTAATGAATCCAATCCCAAAGAAACCCCTTCACAAGCCTTACCTGATGAATCCTTGGTAGAAAATTATTGGGCTTGATTGATTTTAACTTTATGTTTACCAATTATATATTTTGTAATTTTGCTTTTACGTAATTTTTATTTTATCTATGAGATATAGGACTTGAGTGTTTTTTTTTTTTTTTTAGTTTATTTTCATGCAACTAGACGAGGTTAAAAAGAATATGAGTGAGAGAATATTATCGGATTGCTTGAGTTTCACAATCTTTAAGATTAATATGTTGCAGTGGTAATGTCTTTTCCTCTGTTTTTCATTTTTATCTTTCTCTGTAAATGAAGTTTCCACAATGAATAAGTATTGAAATAATATAAGTAGGTTTCTTCTTCCATTTCACTTTGCTGATTTTGTCCCTTTTTCTATTTCATGTTATTTTTTTATTTATTTATTTTAGCAGTTTTCTGATGCAAAACTTTGCTAGAGATGTTAATTAGTGAATATTAGACCTCAATCCGGCCAATAATATATAGTTTTTTACAAATATATGTATGTATATTTGCATACAGGAGTGTAAAAATCAACTAAATCACACAAATATATTACTTGATTTCTGTCAAAACATCATAAACATGCTCGCGTGTAAGAAAAAAAGTATGTTAATATTTATGAAAGTGTCAAAGTGAACCAAAAAAAAAAAAAATTTCAATAATATTAATGATATACCGAAGGAGATTTCTATTTATTCTGTTGCTGATGTGGTTATGTTGAAGCAAGCAAATCCCATAAAAATGGAATAGGTGGGCTGGAAAATTGGTACAGAAAGAGGGTCCAACTTGTACTGGACATATTGGACTATTGGTCAAAACTTGATTTCTGTCTATCTTTGAATCTATTCTGTAAATGCATGTGATGTGCCTTAAATTGACTATTCTTTACAAATTTATAAAATTAAAGTCAATGAACCTAATTATTAAAATTGATTAACTGATTTTAATGTTTAAATTTAAAAAATCGACAGACCGTGTAATGAGATGCATACCCAATTACACCAAATAAACTATATTAATTACATCAAATCTTTGACATGATTAGGTCCATATGAATCCAGAATGGAGCTTATTTCATAGCTCGAGTCCACTTGAAACAAAGTGTTTTGTTTTCAACAGGTGCGCAATATGCATGGACCGGTAAATGAATATTTTACTTCAAACCGGATGTGAAGAGGGGACTTTCCGATCTGCCAAGCGATCCCATAACCATTTTTTTTTCTGCATCACTTTTTTAATACAAAATTTAGTAGAAAATTCAATAGCTTGAAAATGCATTTTGTCGAAAAGAGGCATATCATCACATGTATTATCATAAATACCACATGCAACTTAAAAAAAAAAAAACGCACTATAATTGATTCACATGATGGTTAAGCCGACAAAGCATCAACAATAAGGCTTTATGGCAGCCCAAATCATGTGTTAAGAGTTCTTATTTAAAAATAATCATTATAATATGATTATTGGATCTTTAATTACCGACCATAAATCCTGTTCCTAATAGGAAAATATGAAACCTGTGGTTCGAAACATATATGCCACACATGTATCCATTGTTCCAAAATTTCACCAATATCATCAATTTTGATCAGATCACATAAAATAATCATATAAAAATACCTGTAGTTGACTTCGTAGCAAAATCTTTAAAAAATAGGTGCGCATTACATGACATTTAAACTATCGTGATACGACATGTGCCCTACATGTATAATCAAATTTGCAAAAATTGAAAATGGAATAAGTTGGTTTTTACTTTCTTGATTTTTATATTGTGTAATGATATATTAGTACAATTGAGTATCTAACGCTTTGATATTTCAAAATTAGTGTGAATTTATGTTTGTTATTTATAAAACTGACAAGTATATATATTCAATATGTAATTATTAAAGTTTAGAATTACAAATAAATTATGCTTAATATATTAAATCCTCCTTGTACTTATATTTAATTTCAAAATTGATATATATATGAACTTTTTAAATTTTTAATTTACCACCCGAATTTTGAAAAATGTACTAAATTACCACTTAACGCAACGATATTGCGTATAACTTACCACCTAATCCCTCAACGCGTGCATTTCACTCTCTAGTCCACGTCAGCAAGCGATGAGGGAGTAGGTGGTAAGTTATACGCAATATTATTGCGTTAGGTGCAATTTAATATACTTTTCAAAGTTCAAATAGTAAATAAAAAACAATCAAAATTTAGGTATTAATTTTGAAATTAAATACAAATACAAGAGAGTTTTTATGTATTAAGCCAATAAATTATGAAGTCAACTTATAGTAAATCTTCATTACGCAATATATAATTTTGAGTAATTAGCATTTTCGAATGCACTAAAAAAACATTTTCGAATAAGTTCGATTTATGTATTTACGATAATCAGATTTTGAGTAATTGAATTGAAAGCAAATTTATCCATCAAACTACTTCTAATTCTAAAGTTTGTTGTTGGAAATTAACAAAAAGACCTATAATAATAAAGTTTTACTCAATACTTTAATTGCATAAGTAATATATAATTAAAATTCCAAAAATTCAAGCCATTAATTTGAATTTCTTTTTAATAATATACATTTTTGGAGCGGGAAATGGTGAAACTCAAAACTTGATTAATGGGAAGAATCAGCAGATTTTTAACCATCTGAATTACATTTAGTTCTCCCATTAATTTGATTTTAAAGAATATGTTACTGAATAATTAATGGGGTTGCTTATTGATTATGGTACACAAAATAAATCCATTATAAATGTGTTACAGATGATATAGACATGGAAAATAAATCCTTTAGTAAATACTCAAATTCAATATATATCTCTCAAGATTACAAATATTAAATCCCAATAAAAAAAATTCGCATTAATATATATACATATATATAATTACTTCCATAAAATGTTGGGAACTTTAATCTGATATAAAATAAAAATAAGATCACAACAAAGGGGATTGAATGACTTCAATTTTATTGATCCTTATCTTGGATTAAATAGCCATGCAATACAACCTTAACAGAAAAGCATAAATAACAGCCCACTTTGGCGAGATTATAGCCAAGTGGTAACAAATGTTGGACACCGGTTCCATTTTTTCTTTCAGCGACACCGTTCTATTGCGGAGTATAAGCGGTGGTCAACTATCTCTTGATCCCACTTCATTTGCAGAAATCATTGAACTCATGTGAATTGAATTCTCCTCCTTTATCTGTGCGCAAACACTTAACAAACAGTGATGTTTCTTTCTCAACCATAGTTTTAAAACATTTAAAGAAGTTAAAAGCCTTTGATTTTTCAACTAAAAAATACACCCATGCTCTTCTACTGCAATCATCAATGAATACTAAAATATACCGCTTGTTGCTGTTGGATGCAGGAGTGATCGGACCATAAATGTTTGCATGAACAAGTTCCAATTTCTGAGTTGCTCTCTAAGTACTCCTTTTTGGGATAGGATCACGATGTTGTTTCCCATTAATGCAAGCAATGCATGTCACGCTTGAGGCAGAAAATTGAGGAAGTCCATGTTTTTGTTTTGCAAAGTTCTCAAACTCTTGTAGTTTAGATGCCCATATCTCTGATGCCAAAGATGAGACAAGTTTTGAGTTCTCGTGTGAAAACATTGATCAAATTGTATTTGAGGGGAAGTTTGAGATTGAGTCAGCAATATAAACATCCTGTTGGCACTCATGTCGGTTTGAATGATCAAATCTTTCTCTGGATGAAATATCTTGCACATCCCTCCCTTGATTAAAATAGCCAAGCCTTTTTCTTGCAACTGCCTATGCTCGAGGGGTTATTTCTCAACTCCAGAATATAGTATACATCAGTAACAACATGATTGACTCCCTTGATCAGTAGCTTCGCACTCCCTTTTCCCATCACATTCATCTTGGTATTGTTTCCCAATTTCACGGAATGCCAAAATTTTTCATTGAGTTCACTGAACATAGCTCGATCTCCACACATGTGATTAGAACATCCTGAATCAAAAAACCATACATCTTCTCTTTTGCTTTCATGCAGCTCCACATAAGACATTAAAAGCATTTCATCTTCCTCATTATCCTCTGCATAATTTGCTTCTTTATTCCCAGAAGGACACATATACTGGAAATGTCCAAGATTATGGCATCGATAACACTCCACAGTTGCCTTGTTAAAGGTTGCTCGACCTACTCGAACTAAAACAATATCAGTAATTATAAGAAAATAATTAAATTATTTTAGATATTATTTTTACTTTACACACACACACACACACACACACATATATATATATATATATATTGCCCCCTCTGACTTTAGAGCTGCGATAGATCGTTCTATTAAAAGTCTATAGTTATTAAATGGTTATTAGGGGTGTTTAAAAAGACCATTTGATCTGGTTAACCGAGAAATCGAACCGAAAAATAGGTTAATCGAACTAATTTTTAATGGACTGATTTTTTAAAATTCATAGATTAGTTAACCGAACCGATGACTGATATATGAACACCTCTATAATTTATTAACTTTGTTTCACTCTTTCTCTCTTTTTATTATAATTTTTTATTTCATTATTTTTATATTTAATTATTTATATTTCTCTAATTTTTATTTACTTTAAAATATATTTCACTTCCATTTTAGATTTTTTTAAAGATATTTTAGTTAATTTATTAATTATTCAATATGTTCATATTTAGTATTTCTTATTATTTCCTGATTTATTAATTTTTCATTAATGAAAATCAAAATATATTCAAAAAATTATATAATATTAATATATTAACTAAAATTTTAAGTAATTTAAAAAAAAAAACTAAAATTTCTAATATATGTGAAAATAATGTGTGTCAATTTAAAAAAATAAAATAAAGGAAAAGAGTTTTTAGCATTTAATTGATTTATTTTAATAATTTTGCATTTTTTAAGTATTTTTGATACACTTTTTTTTCATTATTCTAATTATTTTGAAGTTTTTAACTTTTTTTTTAATTGGCGATTAGTAAGTGTAACCATACATCTAATTAAAGTGATTATGGATCGGTTAATTTATTTATTTATTAAGTCTTAATTTTTAAGAACAAAGTTGCTTATTCCGCTAAAAACTTTTATTTTAACAATAATGATGTTATATTATAGTTGAAAAGTTTTAATTTTTAGTATTTTGAATATTTTAATTTTATTTATAAATATATCTTATAATTGTAGAAGTTAACCGAAAAATATTGGTTAACCAATCCGAAAAACAGAAACTTATAGACTGGTTAACGTATTGTAACGGACCGGTTAATAGTTAGTATTTTGAAAAAACCGATATTATAATGGATTGATTATTTTTGGTTCATGAACGCCGGGCTTTTTTTAGTTTTGGTGCAATTTTAAAAAAAAAATTAGAAAAATGATGTTACAGCAAATAAATTTAGAATTTTGGGGTGTTAAAAACCGGCACAAGTACGTGCTGGTTTTCATCAGAGTGGGACCAGCCGGTTTGACCGGCTAGTGTGCCAGAAACCGGCACCTTTGTGTGCAGGTTTCTAGCAAAATGTAATTTTTTTAAAATTTTTTTGCCAGAAACCGGCATTATTCACTGCCGATTTCTGGCAAATAATAATTTTTTTTAATCAAAAGGCTGCAGCTCTTCATGGAGCTGCAACCTAAATTATTTATTTTTTTAATTAATTTTCTTATAATTATTCTTTTCATTTTCTTACCTTTCATATTTTATTTTTCCACCTTTATTTTCTTCTTTATTATAATATCTTTTAATTTTATTTGAAATTTTTTTAAATAAAATATTAAAATAAAAATAGAATTTAAACATTAATAATATTTAGTTATTTACTTCTCGGATTTCCTTCTAAATAAATTCCATTTGTATAAAATGCAAGTTTCATTGATTTTTTTTTGGTTCAAATAGTCAAATTAAAATTGCAAATAAAATTAATTGTAATGCTATTAAATTAATATAGCTTAGCTCAATAAGTAAAATAATTAAAAAAAAAATCATACCTAACATTAGATAATGGCGCCAATCTAATCTTACCTATAGTTACCGACAAAAATTATAAATATGACAATAAAATTAACCAACAAATTATATCAGTTTAAAAATGCCACATTAAATCTTTTAAAAAATATTATTTAATGTCAGCATTCAAAATCCTTTCAATCAAAATAAATTATTAAAAAAAAATCATGAAGTGCAAATATTTTAAATTTTAAAATATTATAACTGAAATTATTTTGATTGAAAGGATTTTGAATACTGACATTAAATAATATTTTAATATTTTATTTAAAAAACTTTCAAATAAAATTAAAAGATATTATAATAAAGAAGAAAACAAAGGTGGAAAAATAAAATATCAAAGGAAAGAAAATGAAAAGAATAATTATAAGAAAATTAATTAAAAAAATAAATAATTTAGGCTGCAGCTCACGGCCTATGCAATTCACAATTTAATTGTGAATTGCATAGGCTGCAGCTCTTCATTTTGATCAAAAAGAAATTAGAATTTGCCAGAAACTGGCAGTTAATAGTGCTGGTTTCTGGCAAAAAATTTAATAAAAATATAAATTTTGCTAGAAACCGGCACACAAAGGTGTCGGTTTCTGGCACACCAGCCGGTCAAACCGGCTGGTCCCACTCTGATGAAAACCGGCACGTACTTGTGCCGGTTTTTAACATTCCAAAATTTTAAATTTGTTTACTGTAACACATTTTTTTAATTTTTTTTTTCAAAATTACACTAAAACTAAAAAAAAGCCCATGAACACCTCTAATATTGATTACATTATATTAAATTGCTAATATATTGGTAATTAGGTAATGAGAAAAAGACATAATTTTACAACCCAATATATATACAGCGGCAGACCCAAGTAATGCATAGATTTTTTTTCCAATTTTTTTTATAATTTTATATTGATTTTAGATTATTTTCTAAATTGGTCTTTCCAATTCTTTACTTTTAATGTTTTGGGCACCTCAAATATTATATATATATATATATATATATATATATGAAAAAAATGACAATATATATACATGATGGGAACGAATCCATGTGATTCAAATCATAAAATATATGGAGTTTTCAAAATTATTAATAGAAAATAGATCCAAACTAATAGAAAAATTACATATGAACGTACAAAAAGAACTTAATTATGTGAGCCAAAGGTTTAATATTGCTATTACAAAAATTTCAAACCCTTACGGGGGGATCAGAGTATTCTTGTAGAATTTATAGCTGGACAATTCATAGAAACGATGGAATCACTATTTATTTTATCTATTTCTATTTCTTATTTTTATTTATTATGTCTTTGTTTGTATTTTATACCTACGCTAGTATATAATATAGCTTTGTATTTCAAAGTGAAATACCTCAAAAAGAAAGAAACAACGTGGTTGTGAGGGTTATAGTAGCAAAAGTTGTTGGAATTATTATTTTATATATTGAAAAACCCATTTTGTTATAATCTTTCTAAAAAGAGGAAAAAGAATAACCAAGAAAAAAGAAAATCAATTAAATTAGATCTTAGAATTGATCTTCTATAATTTTGGACGTGAGGGATTATTTCTTGGTTTCGTCTAGTCATCAATAACTATGCTTTATGTAATTACTCTTTTTTAGTTTTATCATTACTTAATTCAGTCTTTTTTTTCAAATATTTTCACAGTAAAATATCTCTTATCTAGAGTTAGGGATAAATACAATTTTTTTTTTTATCATTTCCAGAAAAAAAAGTTGATAAATTGGGTGGATTTGTAAAAGATATATTTTTTTTTCTTTTTCATCATCTTTTGAGTTGTTTTGCTGGATTGACTGCTCAAGACATTTGGCCTCCATCGGGATCCGATGAAAAGTAAAAAAAGGATAATTTATTATGGACTTTTCGGGAATGATTTTGATCTAGTTCATGACTATTAGGATTTGTATAATTAATATATAGTATATATAGATATAGGTATAATAAGTGAATCTAACTATGATATAAATAGTAACTATAAGATATAAAAGTGAATAGTATAAGCATAATAGTCAAGAGACTATCACTCTTTTTTTTCTTTTAATGTTCAAAATTGATTAATTTTTTTTTTTTTTTTATCAAAACTGCTAGATATTAATAGAATTTCTTGTTAGCTATCCGTAAAATATATCATTCGGATGGAGGAAGCTCCCAAATACATTATAAGCTAAATCCGTAATGACAAATAACCAAACTGCAATGAATAAGATAGGTATAATAATGATATGAATGACCCAATATCGAATACTAGTAATAATATCAGTAAAAGAACATTCTACGGTGCTTCTAGACACATCGAGCTCCACATGTAGGTATATGAATATGTGAGATTATATATTATCTATGCATAGGTAAGAAAAGTATATATATATATATATATATATATATATATATATATATATATATATATGCTTTTAGACACATCGAGTTTTACATATAGATATATGAATTGAATATGCGAGATTCTATATTTTCTATACTGAGCTAAAAAAAAGTATTTGATATATATATATATAAAAGTGCAATTCAATTCTAAATAAGAAAATATACTTCAAGTTAAATTTTTTCTAAGTGTTACGTTACCCCTTAAGTAAACCCTAGTTTGCTGCACTATAAGAGGCAATAAGCAAACTGGAAAAGTAAGATATGCTAGAAAAGGACTTACCAATCCTGTGCTAAGAAAAAGTAAAAAAAAAATCTAGACTGAGATATGCTAATTATTAAATCCAATGAATCTGATTCAAGTAGACATGGTAACTCCCCATAAAACTATTGCATAATTTAGAAACTAAATAAATTTATAAATACATGTACATAATTTTTTTGGAAAGATACATGTACATAATTTTAAAAAAAGATTTAAGTGTGTTTTATTATTTATATGGTAACCCATTTTCAGATTCGTGTCTTTAATTATTATATAATTGCAGGGGGCACAAGGCTTCATATCTATCCCCACCCCCATTTATATATATACTCACACACACCAGTCCATCATATTCATACACAAGAACCCATTTTGCTATTTTCAGGTTTGCCAATATAATCTATTTTTTCAGCCGAGAGAGAGAGAGAGAGAGAGAGAGAGAGATCAGAGATGGGTGGTCTAGAGAATTCAGCCAACGACAACAAAAGCTCCACTTCTGTCACTAATGGCGTCAAAAACTCCATTTCTGTCACCAACAAAACTCTCTCCTATGATTCGGTTATCAATCTTGACCAGTAAGTTCTTTTACCATTGTTTTTTCTATTACGAGAGACCCATTTAGCGTAAATATAAAGATGGGAAATCAAAACCTTTTGCATGTTAGATTGAGTGCTGGTTTTATCATTGTGATAATCGCATATTAATTCAATAGATAAGCTGTTTAGTTATAAACAGTAAGGAAAAGCAATTACAGTCAAATCTATAATGCGGATAAAGTTTGTTTTAACAGAAAATTCTAAACATGAACGTAATTAGCTTTGATTTGGATTTTATTTTTATTATATTGAATAGTTGTAGCAGGAATAACTAACGTGTAGTCGTAAAATTTTTTAATTTTGAAACAGTGGAGATCCGACGATGTTTGAACCATACTGGAGGAGGATGGGGGACAAGTGTAGGGTGACGTTTTCAGGGAGTGATTTGATGAGCTACTTCAGTGATGTAGGGAACATATGCTGGTTTTTAGAGCCTGAGCTTGATGATGCCATCAAGAGGCTGCATCGTACGGTTGGAAATGCAGTATCAGACGATCGCTATGTCGTGGTGGGGACAGGCTCTACCCAGCTCTATCAAGCGGCTCTCTTTGCTCTCTGCCCGTCCGGTGGACCCGAGCCCGTCAGTGTTGTCTGCGCTGCCCCTTACTATTCAGTGAGATTTAATTTTATATTAATTACATATTTATTTAAATTATTTTAAAGTTTTACTAACTTGCCTTTTATAAAAAGGCAATTAATGAGAAAACTATTGAAAATTGAACAAAACAATTATTGTAGTAAGGCATATTTAGATTAAAATATATTCAAAATACTGTATTTTTAGTAAGTAAAAATTTAATTGTGAATAGATATATTTAAAAAGATATATACTTATTTATAAATGGGGGGAAGTAACGTAAATGTAGGTCAACAAATTGTTTAGTACGTCTATAGTTATCCATGATACTGGTGTTGTTTTAATTTATTTATTTTTTAAAAAACATAAGGAGGCAGGATAGAGTGGTAATAAGGGACAAAGTGACAAACATGTTTCAAGAAACACACAAATATTTAGGAAAACAAACATGGGCATGTTCTAGCCTAGATCCCAGGCAAACATGGCAACATGGCCATGTCTGCCTTTTTAGATTATTCAACTTTTTGGATTCTCATGCATTTTAACTTTTAAGTCAACTTGGTGTTTGCAACACAAACATTCATATCTTGATATGCCCAATCCTAATTCTAAATTAATTATAAACTGTTAATTGAAGTTGTAAAAACTTTAGAAATTCTCAATAAATTGAATTGATAATGTTGCAGTCATACAAAGAGGAGACAGAGTTCCTGCGATCTGAGCTGTATAAATGGGGAGGAGATGCATATAGTTATGATAAGGATGGACCGTACGTTGAGATTGTTACATCACCAAATAATCCTGATGGTTCTATCAGAGAAACTGTGGTGAACCGAGGTGAAGGAACGTGTATTCATGATCTTGCCTATTACTGGCCACAATACACTCCAATTACTCGTCCAGCAGATTATGACATAATGCTCTTTACATTCTCCAAAAGCACTGGTCATGCTGGTTCCCGGATTGGGTGAGCAAATTATACAAATTTTCTAGGTCCTTGTACTTGATAAACGCATCATTTACATACGATCAACGCTTCGATAAATCATATAAACATCTAAATTTGTCTATTTTGCGTTTCGACTAAAGTTCTCATAACATGTTTAGGTAAATTTAAACCAAATAAGCAATTTTAGGTGTCTATCTAATGATTTTTGGTAAATTGAAAGCTTTTCTTTCGCCAAGTATTTGGGCCTCAAAGAGGTGTACAGCCAGTTCCATTTGTTCAATCATAATTGCTTAAAATGACTTTTTTTTCCTTTCTTTCTTTTATGGTTATTATTGAAGATGGGCTCTGGTTAAGGATAAAGAAGTGGCTAGGAAGATGACTAAATTCATAGAGATCAGCTCCATTGGTGTCTCCAAAGAATCGCAAATCCGAGCTGCAAAGATTCTCGGAATTGTTAGCGAAAGCTGCCAGCATTTCGGTACTGCTGATTCGGAGAATTTCTTCGAGTATGGCCAGAGCCTGATGGCTGAAAGATGGAAGAAACTGCGAGATGTTGTTAAGGACAGTAAAATTTTCAGTCTGCCTAAGTATCCACAGGAATGGTGCAACTTCTCTGGAAAGTACATTGAATCTTATCCTGGTAAAACGCATATTTTAAGCTGGTTGTTATATTAGTGACTATTATTGCTTGGATTTTCTAATTTAATACTTTCCTTTGTGTTATGTTAGCCTTTGCTTGGTTGAAATGCAAAGAGGATGCAGACTGTGAGAGTCTTCTGAGATCACATAAGATACTAACAAGAGGCGGTAAACGCTTTGGAGTTACTGGAGACTACGTCAGGATTAGTATGCTGAGTCGAGAAGAGACGTTTAAGCATTTTCTGGAGAGGTTATCAACAATTCAAGAAATTAGCAAGAAAAATCATATGTAATTGTAATGCAGAATCAAGAAGTCAAGGTTGTTTTTTGTTAAGAACCCCGAGGATGATAATGTAGGTTACTGTCATCCATCTGGAGGTTAAGGTCATTGTGTTTTCAGTTTTAAATTTATAGGTTAAACAGTCTTGAGTTGTGATAGGATTTACAATTTCCTGCAAGTTCTTGCTGCAATAATAAGGCCCTGTTTTCAATTAATGCACTTGCTACTCTTGTTCGATTTCAGAGATATACAAGAAGGAATTCTGCATTTCTTAAATACGAATTATGTTTGCTATATGGTGAAGTGCATGAGAGATATATAACAAGATTATTCATGTTCATCCCACATTTAGGATCTAATTACAATTACAATGCAAGAAAGGCAGCAGAAAAATTTCAGAGGAACCGGCACACATGGTTTGAGACCATCCTTGTAATGGATTTCAGGCCAATCAACTCATTAACCTGATCTGCTTCAAAATCCTCCCATGGCGACTTCCCATCATTTTTGTGGAATAAAACCTTTATAAGGTGAAAAAATCTTTAGTCCTTTTCCACTATATGTACAATAATAAAGTATAACATTTTTAATGTGCTTGATCTTGTAGTTCTCTTCACCCTCCAAGCGTCTTGCAATGTCATTATAATCATGATGTATAATTAATCTTTCCAGGGTTAAGATGTATTGCAACCCTTCGGGAAGAAACTTCAACTCTAAACATTGAAAAAAACTGAGAGACCTTAAATTTGGAAAAGCACCTTCTACGATTTCAGTCCACTCCACCAGAGTCCGAGATTGAATTTCGAGAGTTTCAAGCTTTGGGAAACCACCCGCTTCGCAAAATTCTTTACCCATACATTTTGCCTCACTTGCATTCGAAAGCCTGAGATGTTTCAATTCTGGAAGAAGCTGAAGCACCGAAGTTTGATATACCAATAGCCTAGAGTAAGATAAATATAGAGTAGTCAGGTTTTCCAACCAATCGGGAATTTCAGCTAGTCCACCAATCAGGCGAAGCTCTTGAAGAAGAGGTGGAGGACAAAATTGTTCCATTTCTGGAAGCAGTGAATCAACGCGGTTGTGTCCTTCTGCTTCTAATGATAGGGAGACAAGATTAGTCATCTTCATGATTGATGCTGCTAGTTCATAGGCATGATCATCAGCCACACGCTTAACGACTAGTTCTCTTAATTGGATTAAGTTCCCTAATTCATTAGCAATGCCGCCTCCACCATACACACCATCACAAGTGTGGAGATTCTTCATGGCTCCAAAGCCCTTTGGAACCTTAATTTCACAATTGATATAGCCCATTAAAAGGTGTCTCAACTGTTTAATACTCAGCACCTCTACTGGTAATTCATGGGAATTTCCAAGTCTACAGCACCTTATATCCAAAGATTGTAGTTTCTGAAGATTGCTGAAGGTGGGCGGAAGCTCGTCCACTCCTGAATAAAACAAGCCTAAATACCTGAGGTTAACCAGGTTTCCTATTCCATCAGGCAAGCACTCTATCTGACCATTCAAATCCAGCACCGCCAAGGATTGAATCTTGCAAATACTTTCCATATAGGCCCCAGAAAGGCCTTCTTTTGAATCTTTAACTCTTCTTCCTAAAGTAGTCAAAAACAGTGAACGAATTTGAAGGGTTTTGAAGTTTGGAGGAATGTCTGTACCATCATCATCGATCACTGCACGTACTGGAGACTCTGCAGCCTGAGCAAGAAACTCATTTTCCTTCACCTCAACAAGGCATACTTTCCTATAATTCCCATCAATTTCTAGACGTTGACTTGACCAGATGTCTTGAACAAGCATCCCAAGCCCAACTAAATCATCAATTATCATTTCTGCTACTTTCTCCATTGCTTCCCCTGGTATTTCCGACACTAAACCTTCGGCCAATATAAGCCGAATTATTTTATCCTTGTCTACCGAGTAGCGAGTAAAAGTGATTAAAGAACAGTAATCTAAACAAGATTTGAGTCGATCTGGAAGCTTTTCATAGTTTAATTTGAAATTACCTTCTACAGAACAGCTGGCTTCCCCTTCAATTGACGTAGAAGCGGCAGCTTCACCTTGAGATCTTCTTCTTGGCATCTCTGCAAAGAATATCTCTTTGCGATTTTCAGATATGCGAGAGAAGTAGATGAGAGGCATGGTGAAGTGGGATATTCTTAGATCAACCAAGGCTGGTTATTTGCAGCTATGAATTTGATAATTAAAGTTGGATATTGACTGTTGGTTGAATGTCTAATTTGGAATTTTGAAGCAGAAGTCTAAAATAAAAAAGAAATAATTTGGTTTAAGAGAAAAAAGCCCATTTACATAGACATCCACAGTTTGAAGCTCACTTTGTGAGTGTTATAAATCAAATTCTAAGAACTGGGCTTTTTGATTTCAAAAGGCCCAAAATGCCCAGCAGTGGTTATGCTTCCACGATTTCAAGACTTTGTCAATTTAACTGTTTGACTTGGTAATGATAAAATTAAAACCAAAGCAAAATAGTAAAAGAAACAATTAGGATGCAATAAATTATAACTCATTAAATTAAATTAGATAATTTCAGGGCAATAGATTATGATAATTTAACCAATGAAGCAAAAAAGCATAATTATATATGCCTATAAAAATGGGATGAGATGTCTTGAACTCCTAAGAAACATACCAATGCTTTGAGTTTGATGATATTCAAACAGCATGCTAAAATGGTTGATAAACTATAATACACGAAGCACAACATTTGGAATGTGGCTAATTTTGTAATTTTCTTCGCCATTCAAGCGTCGTGCAATGTCATTATATGCGCCAAACATAAATAAATTATGGAGTGTAGAAATGTATTGCAACCCTTCAGGAAGAAACTTCAAGCTGATGCAGTTCCAAAAGGTGAGACACCTTAACCTTGGAAAACCACCCTCTACAACCTCAATCCACTCTACTAGTCTCAGAGATCTGATAAAGAGAGTTTCAAGCTTTGGGAAGCCACCAGCGTCACAAAATTCTTTACCCATACATTTTGCCTCGCCTGCATCCCAAAGTTTGAGATGTTTTAATTCTGGAAGAAGCTGAAGCACCGAAGTTTGATATACCAATAGCCTCTTGAGTACCATAAGTGTAGCGTAGTCAGGTTTTCCATAGACATAACCCAACCAGGAATTTCAACTAGTCCACCACTCAAGTGAAGCTCTTGAAGAAGAGGTGGAGGACAAAATTGTTCCATTTCTGGCAGCAGTGTATCATCAAAGGGGCTGCATTCTTCTGCTTCTAATGATAGGGAGACAAGATTGGTCATCTTCATGATTGATGTTGCTAGTTCATCGGCATGATCACCAGCCACACGCTTAACGACTAGTTTTCTTAATTGGATTAAGTTGCCCAATTCTTGAGCAGTTCCACCACCAGCATATATACCATCACAAGTATAAAGATTCTGCATATCTCCAAAACCTTTTGGAACCTTAATTTCACCATTGTTGCGCATTAAAAGGTGTCTCAACTGTTTAATACTCAGCACCTCTACTGGTAATTCATGGGAATTTCCAAGTCTACAACTCCTTAAATCCAATGTTTGTAGTTCCTGAAGATCTCTCAAGCTGAGTGGAAGCTCATCGAGATTTGAGTGAATTAAGCCCAAATACCTGAGATGAAGCAAGTGCCCTACTGCATCAGGCAAGTATTCTATGAAGCCATCCAAATCCAGTACCGCTAAGGACTGCAACCTGCAAATACTTTCCATATAGGCCCGAGTAAGGCCTTCTTTTGGATAACCCTGTCTTCTTCCCAAAGTAATCACAAATAGCGAACGAATTTGAAAGGATTTGAAGTTAGGAGGAATACCTTTTCCGTCATCTTCGATAACTGCACGTACTGGAGATTCTTCAGTCTGAGCAACAAATTCTTTTTCCTCCACCTCAACAACGCATACTTCCATATAGTTTTCATCAACTTCTACTTCACCCCAAACATCTTCAACAAGCATTCCAAGGCCAATTAAATACTCAATAATCACTTCTGCCCCGGTTTCCATGGCTTCTCCTGGTATTTCCGGTACTAGACCTTCCGCCAATAGAAGCCGAACTAGTTTGTCCTTCTCTATTTTATATCTAAATGTGATTAAACAACAACAATCTAAGAATGATTTGATACGATCTGGAAGATTTTCATATTTTAATTTGAAATTTGCGAAAGAAGACGTGGGTTCTCCAATTGATGTAGGAGAAGCAACATTACCTTCAGAATTTCTTGTTGGCATCTCTGCAAAGAAGATCTCCTTGCGATTTTCAGATATGCGAGAGAAGAAAATTAGAGGCATGGTGGGATTTTATCAGATCAAAAAAAAGCTGATTAAAGGTAAAGGTTTCAGCAATTGTTACTGTTGATAATCAAAGACTGATTTGCGGAGCTGATTGGTATGGTGATGTTGGTAATATCGATGACAATTGCAGCATAGGTCAATGCTTCTATATTATCTTATCTGAAACTAGTGTCCGGAACTCGTTATAACGTGCCATTATTTTATAATTTTTTTATTTGATTTGATTGGAGATATTGTCCTATACTAACTGTAGAGTTAAATGGACGGATAATTTATTTAAATATCTTTAACTTTGTAAATATTAATTTATAAAAAATTACTTAGAACAATAAATTGAGAAATATTCTTTTTTTTTTTTTACTATACAAATCACCAATTATTTATTTTTTAGTTATTATATATAATTCAATATTGAATAATTTTAAAATATTTAAATTAATATGAATTACAGTATATTCTATTTATTCAAATTTAAAAAAAAAATGAGATGGAACAAACGAGTACTAGACAGCGGTTACTTCTGGATATATATAGAAAAAGTGAGTCAAAATTTAAATATTATAAAAATAAAAAATTTAAGGGGGTAAAATTATAAAAAAAAAATTAAAATTGAATAGAGCAATCTAGAAAACAAAGGAGATGATATTTGAAAAAAAAAAGAAAAGAAAAAACAAAGGAGATGATGAAACCTTATTTGACTAGTGTGGAAGATTAGTACCCAACTTTAGTACTCAGATCTGGATAATCTAACCAATGAGCCCAGGCGAAAAGCATAATCATGCCTCTGAAGTTGTATAAAAAGGAAGGCGGATGAGAGGTCTTGAATTCGGAAGAAATATACCAACGCTTTGACGATACTCAAACATTATGCTAAAATGATTGTTAAACCTTAACATTTGGAATGTGGTTGATATTGTAATTTTCTTCACCACTCAAGCTTCCTGGAATCTCACGATGTCCGCAAATGAAACACAAGTTTTTGAGTGTAGAATTGTATTGTAACCCATAAGAAACAAACTTCAATCTGATAGAGACCTTAAACTTGGAGAAGCACCATTTACAGCCTCAGTCCACTCTACTAAAATCAGAGATCTAATGAACAGAGTTTCAAGCTTTGGGAACCCATCAGCATCACAAATTCTTTATCCATACATGTTGCTTCACTTGCATCCCAAAGTCTGAGATAATTTAATTCTGGAAGAAGCTTGAGAAGTTAAGTTTCAAATTCAAATAGTCTTAAGTAATATAAATGCGGAGAAGTCAGGTTTTCCATAGCCATTACCCAACTGGGAATTTTAGGTAACCAACTTCAATGCCTTATCCGGCCCATAAATAATTTGAATGAAAATCCAAAAATCCGTAGAAAATTAGAAATTCATTTTGTTAAAAGAAAAAGAGAAAACTGGGATTGGGATTCATTCATCAAACACAAGAAAAATAAATAACATTGCCTAACCTATGCAATTAAAGCGTAATAAATTAGTAAATTTTTATCGCAAGCAGGTGCCAGGTACAGGTAATTCATAAAGCTTGACATTTTTAATGTGCTTGATCTTGTAATTCTCTTCAGTATTCAACCGTCTTCCAATATCTTCAAAAGCAGGAACCAAATACAGTTCTTCCAGGGCAGAAACGTTCTGTAATCCTTCAGGAAGAAACTTCAACTTCCAACAATTACGAAAAGTGAGACTCCTTAAGCTTGGAAAAGCACCCTTTACAATCTCAGTCCACTCTACGAGACTCAGAGAGAAAATAATCAGAGTTTCAAGCTTTGGGAAACCACCTGCATCGCAAAATCTTTTACTGATGTATTTTCCCTCAATGGCCAACCAAAGACTGAGATGTTTCAATTTTGGAAGTAGCTGAAGCACTGAAGTTTGGCTTTCCAGTAGCCTTGAGATTGATAGATAAAGAGTTGTCAGGTTTTCCATGGAGAAAACCCAATTCGGAATTTCTACTAGCCCTCCATTTAAGTGAAGTTCTTGAAGAAGAGGCGGAGGACAGAATTGTTTCATTACAGGAAGCATTGAATACTGAAACATACCTCCTCCTTCTGCTGCTAAAGACAGACATACAAGATTTGTCATCTTCGAGATTGATGTTGCTAGTTCATCTGCATGATCGTCGGCCACACTTTCAACACTAAGTTTTCTTAGTTGAATTAAGTTGCCCAATTCTTGAGCAGCTGCGCCTCCGCCATATATACCATCACAAGTTTGAAGATTCTCCATTTCTCTAAAGCCGTTTGGAACCTTAATTCCACAAATGAGACCCACTAAAAGGTGCCTCAATTGCTTAATATTCAGCACCTCTGATGGTAATGTACCCAAAATCCCAAGTCTGGACCCTCTTATATCCAAAGTTTGAAGATTCTGAAGATTCCTCAATCTCTGTGGAAGCTCATCGAGTGTGGACTCTAATAAGCCTAAATACCTGAGGTGAACCAAGTTTCCTATTGCATCAGGCAAGCACTCTATCCGGCCATTCAAATCCAGCACCACTAAGGATTGCATACTGCAAATGCTTTCTATATATGCCCGAGAGAGGCCTTCTTGTGATAGTCTTTCAGAATTAATCAAAAACAGAGAATGAATTTGAAGAGTTTTGAAATTTGGGGGAACTTGTTTTCCATCATCTTCAATCACTGCACATACGTGAGAATTTGCAGACTGGGCAATGAATTCATTTTCCTCAACCTGAAGAAGACAAACTTCCTTATATTTGTCATCGACTTTCACATATTCCCTCGAAATTTCTTCACCAAGCATTCCGAGGCCAATTAAATCATTAATAATCATTTCTGCTACTGTTATTTCCGGTACTAGATCTTCAGCCACCAGAAGCCGTGCCAGTTTGTCCTTCTCTCTAGAATATTTAAAGGTCACGAGGCAACAATAATCCAAGCAGGATTTGAGAAGATCAGGGAGCTTATCATACTTTGATTTGAAATTATCTTGAATTGAAGTAGAAGCAGTATGACCTCCAAATTTTCTTGCAGGCGCCTCTGCAAAGAAGAATTCTGCGCGGTTTTCTGATATAGAAGAGAAGTAGATCAAAGGCATGTTGGGATATGATCAGATCAATCAAAGCTGATTTAACTTTTTCTTTTCCTATATATTAAAGGCCAATTCAGAAGAATAGAATTGCGGTGTTCATATACTTGAAAATTAATTTGATTTAAGGTCGTTGGTACGATGAAGATTATTAATGTTTCCATGTGGGTCTGCTCTGCAATTCCTGAAATGGTTAAACGAAAAAAAAGTTTCTGGCAGTTTGTAGTTTTCAAATTTGGGTGAAAATTCATTAATGTTTGCATGTGGATGCTCATGTTATTTGTCATGTCCTGTTTGTTTGAAGAATCACTGAGATGACTTTAAGTATGAGATTGCCAGTTTTGGCCAGGGCGTGGGAAACATATATCGTGTGGTGTCAATTGCGCTACTTAATTTAAATTTTTTTTTTAAATTTTTGGTTTTTTTTTTTTTCAAAATTAATCCCACTAAATAATTTTATTGATAATTTATCTCGTTAAAAATTGATACCATTAATATATTTAAATACTTATATTAAAAATTAATTTCTTTAAAATATTTAAAAATTTAAAATTTTTTTTATCGGCAATAAATTTTAATGCTACTAAATTTAATTTTTGGATACGTTCCGATTTTGGCAATTGAATAAACAATCAATTTAGCTAAGATAATCGATTGTTAAAATTTGTTTGTTCGGATCTTTTCCTAATATCAACCAAGGCTGGTCATAGTTTCTGCAATTTGCAGTTTTTATTGATTTACGGAGCTCATCCGGCGGCAAGAAGAACGTTGGCTACAGCGTTGACTGAATATCAAAGTTGGAATTTTGAAGGATAAAGAAGACAAAAATTGAAAAAAAAAAAAAATTGGGTTAAAGAACAAAAAGCCCATTTATATGTAACATCGATAGTTTGAAGCCCACTTTACGAGTAACAGTGGTTATTGGTAAGGGTGAGTATGGTCGGTTAACCGGTTCATAAGTTTCAGTCCATTAATCAGTCCATTAATATCGATTTTTTTAAATTTCAGTCCATTAAACAGTCAATTGCCATCGGTTAACTAGTTCATCGGTTTCGGATTTTCGGATCGGTTACCCAATATTTTTCGGTTAACCACTATAATTATAAATATATTCATAAATAAAATTAAAATGCCTAAAATACTTAAAAATTAAAATTTTTTCACTATAATATAATATTATTGTTGTTAAAATAAAAATATTTGGTGGATATAAGCAAATTTGTTTTTAAAAATTAATATTTAATAAGTAAATATATTAATCGATCTATAATCACTTTTAATTAAATAAATTGTTATACTTACTAATAGCCAATTAAAAAACCTAAAAACTTTAAAATAATTAGTATAACGAAAAAAAAAAGTATATGATCACGTTTAATTAGAATAAATTGTTATAAATTATTAAAAAATTAATAAATTAACTAAAAATTCAGTTTCGGTTTCGGTTAACCAGTCATATGAGTCAAAAACTATTAACCAGTCCATTAATATCGGTTTTTTCAAAACAATAACCATTAACTAGTCCATTACAATCGGTTAACCAGTCCATCAGTTCGGTTTCAAATTTTTTTTTTCTGTTAACCGAGTTCATCGATTTTTTTCCTCACCCCTAGTTATGAGGCACTGCATCCACTTCCCTTTTTTTTGGTTGAAATGGTTCAGGACTTTTTGACAATCAATCTAACTGTTTTTCAATAACAATTCATTTAAATTGTTAAATTTGAATATTGCGTTTCTAAATTTTCAATTACTTTTATTTATTGAAATTCAAAGTTACACACAAAAAACAAAAAGATAAGCAATATATTAGCAAAAATGCTTCTTTTTTGGCTACTAATTAAGGGGTATTTAGTTCATAAGTTTCAAATTTCATATATTACATATCATATTTGGCTACTAAGGGGTATTTAGTTCATAAGTTTCAATAACAGTAAATGACCAATTGATACTAAAATCATAAAAAAAAAAAAATTCACAATATTAAAATACTTGAATTTTAACTTTTTCTCGACGAAGGTAATAACTTTTTTGTCATATAGGATACAAACCAATTCATTATTAACATGTGCCATTTAACATGACAAAAATTTATGTCAGTAATATGACATATGAAATTTAAAAAATAAAACGTATGACTACTATGTCAATAGTGTATAATATACATATTGATTGGTTTGTATCCTTATCCTATGTTAAAAAAAATTAAATTCAATTATTTTATTAATAATATTTTTTTTCAATTAATTGGTGATAAATTCAATTATCTTTGTAAAACCAACTAAATTGGACATGTATTCATCATAAACCAATTTTGTCCTTTTATTTTTGGAGGGGAAAGAAGGATAAGGCTGATGCTGAATCCATAAACCAAAAATTCAAACAAACCCCAATGATAAAGTTCATACTTACCATAAAATCCATAAAGTTATAGCTCCCAATAGAAAAAGAGTCCGTACTGACAATTATATTTTTTTTTTTCTGTAACGCCATGGAATATATATTGAAAGTCTTACGTGCATTTTGTTTGTAACATATGTACCCCAAAAGGCAAGAAGCATTGCCACATGTACAAGAGGTGTGACTGTCAACAAATATAATATAATGCTATAAAGCATTAGAGGAAGACGGTTACCAAAAAATAAAGACTAAAAAGCAATAACAAACAAAATAATGCAGCTATAAAGCTTTATATCTTACCACTACGCATCAACTATCCCTTTGTTGTGAAAATGGAAGTGCAAATAATTTCTGAAACTTTCATTACACCCTCTTCACCAACACCTCCTCACTTTAAAAACTACAAAGTTTCTCTACTTGATCAATTTGCACCACCCCTCTACATTCCCAACATCCTCTTTTTTTCTATACAACACAACCTTAATCTCACCTCGCAAAGCTCAATGTTGCTAAAACGATCTTTGTCTGAAACCTTAGCCCTTTACTATCCTCTTGCTGGAAGGATTAACTTCAACCCACTCTCTGTTGATTGTAATGATGAAGGAGTTTGGTACATAGAGGCCAAGGCTAACATCCCTCTTTCTCAATATCTCGCCTGCCCAGATCTCCCTTCTATGAATAGCTTGCTGCCAAGTTACTGGTACGAACCAGATCCTACTACATCTTATTATGTTTGCATGATTCAGGAAACAATCTTTGCATGTGGTAGCATCGCCATTGGTGTACTTGTGTCACACTTGATCATGGATGGAATTGCCTTAGCTTCGTTTCTAAAATGTTGGGCTTCAGTTGCAACCAAGTCAGGTGTGGATTTTATGGCTCCCAATTTTGATGGTCCATCTATTTTCCCGCAAAATTCATCAATGACCAAAGATATACGGCAATCTATTTTTGAGCCATTTGTTAGAAAAGGGAAGTTTGCTACAAGGAGATTTGTGTTTGATGCAAGCGCCATAGCCAATCTTAAGACCAAAGCAATGGCTTCGAGTTTAGAAAAACCAACACGAGTTGAGGTAGTGTCTGCAATTCTTTTGGAATGCATCAATATTATTCTCAAGGAAAAATCATCGGGTGTTGAGAGGCCGATTGCATTTACTCATGCTGTAAATTTACGGTCAAGAGCTACACCTCCAATCCCAGAAAGTTCATTGGGGAACCTCTTGTTGTTAACACATGGATTTTGTTTGCCTGAGGAAATCAAATTTAGTAACTTAGTTCGCAAAGTGAGGGAAGCAATAAGGAAAATTGACAAAGAACTTGTGAAGGATATGTGCAGTGATGGAGGATTTGACAAGCTGTATAAGATTATGGAAGAGATTGGCAGAGATGAGAGGGGTTCAGAACATGGGTTGAATTTTGTGCAAATGTCTAGTTGGTGTAATTTTGGATTATACGAAGTTGATTTTGGATGGGGAAGCCCTGTGTGGGTGACTTGTGCTGCTTTATTATCATCAGCTAATTCTGAAAATTCAGTGTTGAACACAACAATTCTTCTGGATGGAGCAGATAAAGGAATAGAAGCATGGGTATACATGGATGAGGAGGACTTGAAATTGCTAGAGAAACACAAATCTCTTCTTCAACATGCATTCCTTAATCCAAGTCCTTTGAAAATTTGCAATTAATATTCGTATGTGAAATTCTGGTCCTTTGGATCAGCTATTAGTAAGTTGAGTGCGTTTTAGCTTTTTATAAATTGCTGCCTTTTTGTTCAAAAGCAGGTTATGTTAATGCAAAGAAACAAAATGTTTAGTGGGTAAACATTAACTTCAATAATCAAATTCCCAGAATCAAGACCATTCCTTCATTTTTAACTATTCAACGCCAACTAAACCTAATTAACATAGAGATTTAAATTGAAATGTTAATGATAGCTTAGGATTGAATTTTTTCTAATTTTTAGGTTAGTGATCTAATTGAAATTTAGTTGAATTATATACAAAGTCAGTCAAATCAGAAAAATCATCCAAATTAAAATGTCTTCAAGGAGAGTCCATTAATTAATTCAATTCTAACAGACAGGGCAGGTCCTTTGAAAATTGAAACAAACTAAATTATTCTAGTAGGTAAGTAACCAAAGGTTCGAATAATGCATCATATGAACTTTTATGTCCGTCAGTGTTGATAAAATCCAAATGAATTTGAATTTTTTCTTGTCGTTAATTGTTAAAAGGACAATGAGACAAATGTCGTCACGCTAGTTCCGAAATGAGACTTTGGTTAGAATAGGCCAATGCGCCTAGCTATTGTGACATTCACATAGCAGGAACACGTAGCAAGGCACAAGAAGTGGATGAAAATCATGCCTGTCTTTTATTGATACGAGGCAAACATTAGAAAAAATGGCCAATCTATTGGGCAACCTTAGTGTGAGGAGAGGCCCACATACGAAGGAGCCCGTTAACTAGCCGGTCCTAGCTTTAGACTTAATGGAAATTTTAGTGATACAATAGCAAATCTAACAAGTAGACCCATGAATATGCCCATCGTACATAAAGTGAAAATTTCTTTTTAACGGTTTGTCAATATGTGTGATATTGACTTCAATTACAATTTGATATAACAAATCAAATCCAAGCACTACAAGTACTGTATATATAATTGCAAATTTAATACAAATCAGTACTCCAATCCACATTGATTTTGTACATATGAGATTCCGAATTCAAACTCCAATATCCACACCTTTGTAATAAAATCTCTTAACACAAAATCTTGCATTGCTTCCATAAAATATTAAGTCATGAGAATAACACAAAGTAAAGAAGAGAGGGGAAAAAAAATTGTTGTCTTAAATCACCTGCCACAATTATATATTAAAACTGTGGCTATTGATCTATAATACTGTGATTACAATCTCTCTCATGCTTGTACGATTAAATAGAAAAAATTTCTTATCTAAACCAGATCCATAAAAAGATTCTTATTAATAACTCAAAAGCATCAAATTAAGTTTAATTATTAATTATTCAAATGGACCTAGTGATACATTGACGTACAACTCAATATTCAATAATATGGGAGATATCCAACAGCACTAATATGCAATGCATACATAGAACAATGGATTTTCTTCTTCTGTTAAATTATCTTTGATTCCATTTCATAACATCCCACTCTTTCCACATAGAAAACTTAATTGGGATGAAATGGAGTAGGAATCAGGACAAGATCTTGTTTTCGTTTAATGATGAAACCGAAAGCTTCATCCATGTTGAAACTCTCTGGTTTAGAATCATCAGTAAGTTTCCAATCAAAATGATACAGCATTCTTGCAAGCAAACGTTCGATGATAGCCATAGACATTGCTATGCCAGGGCAGATCCTTTTTCCAGCTCCAAATGGGAGGAGCTCGAAGTTTCCGCCTCTAAAACCAATCGAGTTATCCATAAATCTTTCTGGGTAGAATCTATCAGGATGAATCCAGGAATTAGGATCCCTTCCAATTGCCCATACGTTCACTAGAACTTTAGTTTTTGAATCAATATCGAATCCATTAACTTCATATTTCTCACCACATTCTCTTGGAATCAATGGCGTTGGAGGATGTAATCTTAGTGTTTCTTTGATAACTAGCTTCAGGTATTTCAGTTCGCGATCATTGTCATTATCCTTTCCATCAAATACTCTTCTTATTTCTTCTTGTGCCTTTTGCATTACCAAAGGGTTCTTCACCATTTCTGCTACTGCCCATTCTGCAGTTACTAGCGATGTGTCCCCCGCACCAGCAAATACATCCTGTATTAGCACAAGGAACTAACGGTCAGAATAGAATGGCTTACTAGAACGGTCAGAATAGAATTAGAACAGTTGTATTCAATCATCCTATCATTATTTACTAACCAGAATGATCGCTTTGACGTTAATTGTGGTTAATGGTATTTCCAGGTTTTGGTGTTCCTGAATATCCAAAAGAACATCTAAAAGAGTGTCAGCTTCAGCAGAAGAAGCTCTGTTGGCTTTCCGTTCACTAATGGCTTGGTCAAGAATCTCATCGACTCGTCGATGAGCCTTGTGGAGGGCAGAGGTTGTCCCGGTGATCATGTGGAGTAACCTGGAGGATGGAAACGCATCAGCAACACTGAAACCACCTGCTTCTTTCATAGCACTATCGATAATTCTTAAGAATTCATTTTGTTGTCTGAAATTCTTGCCTATAGTTGTTGCTACAACGATGGAATCTCCTAAGGAATTCAGTTTCCTACTAAGATTAATCGGGGTTCCGGCATTCGAATTAATAAATTCGATGAACTTTGAGATCTGTTCTTCAAAGACTGGCTTGAAAGACTGGACACGCTTAGCACCAAATAGATCCACCATTGCAATTTTCTTCATTTGTCTGTAGTAATCTCCATATGGGGCAAATGAAAGGTCTCTGCGGTTATAAACCATGATATCTGCAACCACAAGAGAAGGTCTTCCAAGAAATTTGGATTCCTGAGTTTTCATTACTTCTTTTGCTATTTCTGCAGAGGAAATTACTGCAAGTGGAAGTTGCCCAAGTTGAATGTGCATAATTGGCCCATAAGTTTTGGCCAATTCTGCTAGGCGCTGATGGGTTTGACAGCCAACTAATTGGTGAATGTTGCCAATCAGAGGCAATCTCCGTGGTCCTGGTGGCGGATTGGATTTCTTATTCCATATCTTTAACACTTTCAAAACAAATAGGATCAAGGCTACAAGGCATAGATATGAGGGAATTTTCATTTCTTTTCCTATTCAAGCAATTGCTCAAGTGGGTATAATATTTGCCTATTCGGTGCGGATTGATGGCGAGAGCCTCTTTGTCACCTAAATTTTAAGAATAATACAAATGAATTTTAAAAGCCAACCACATGCATGTGTCCGATTTTCTGGTTTGATCGATCTAGAATATGATATTTTATCTTCCTCGGGTTGTGTAATCCATTAAATTTCTAGATTAGTATCAGTTTATATAAGTTTTATATTAAAATCATATCGACATGAGATTCATTCAGATTCCAACCCAGTAGAATGAACCACGAGTTCATTATGTGACGAGAGAAATGATTTTTCAGGCTGAATTTGTGGAGAAATAATTGGATGGGAATCAAAGCCATACTAGTACCTTTTTGGAAATTTTTTTTAATGTTTATATTCCTAAGCAAGTTAACTAATACTTTTATAATGCCCATCTTATGGACTATTATAACTAATTTTAATAATATTATTTTTTATAATCCATCCGGTATTTGAAGTATATTTATCCGATTAATCTAAATTTAAAAATATTCTATATTCACAACCCAATTCCTTACTTAAGACTCGAATTTGAGACATAGAGTGAACAAAGAAGGGACCAATGCCCTTGTAAGAGAATTGGCTAGCTGCTTTCGGATGAACAATGAGACTGGCTAATCTACAACATCATCTACCTCCAAAAGTAGTTGTCCAGTAGGTGCCTATTTCTTGTTTGCTTGAAGAAGAAGAAGCAGTAGTAGCAGAAACGCCTTTTCTGTCAACAAAAGCTGGCTGCTTGGGGATTGGTAGGCTTGCAATTTCATTGCTGAGCAAGACAACCACGGTTGACATTGTAGGACGATCACTAGGATCCTCTTGTACGCATAGGAGTGCGACATTTAAGCACTTTAAGAATTCATTCATATCACAGCTTTCCCTCAGTGTCTTGTCCATGAATTCCATTGCTTTGTCTTCTCTCCACAATCTCCATGCCTTGCATTTTCCAATGAAGTTAATTAGCATCAACTAGAAAGAATTATGGTCACAACAGCAATTATCTCTACTTACAAAGCCAAGAATGTTCGTGGCTTCTTGAGGATTAACCATTCTTGTACTCCTCCTTCCACTCAGAATCTCAAGCACAACAACACCATAGCTAAAAGCATCCGATTTAACCGAGAATAGACCATCTACCGCATACTCTGGGGGCATATAACCACTTCATTTTAACAATTAAAACAAGAAATTAGAGGTGTTCATGTCCTGGAAACTAACAATCACCAGATAGTAGTATAATGCTCAAGTAAAAACTTACTAAGTGCCAACAACTCTGTTTGTCATCCCCTCTGTTTGCTTGCCTTCAAAAATCCTTGCTAAGCCGAAGTCAGAAATCTTGGGGTTCATTTCTGTATCTAGTAAAATGTTGCTTGGTTTTAAATCCCTATGAATAATCCTCAACCTTGAATCTTGGTGCAGATATAGTATCCCTCGAGCAACTCCCAAAATGATGTTGAAACGCAATTCCCAGTTCAGAAGCAAGCCAAGCTTTTCATCTTGGGAGTTTCATGTTTTCATAAAGAGCTTGAATTAGTAATTTTGTTATTGTAATGAGCTGTATTATATCCTGGCAATAGTTTCCTAAATACGGTCTATAATTTTATTCTTGGTTCAAGCTGGTGAGAGAACGCCCATGAATAAAATTATTAACCGGGTCTAGACAAATAATTTCCAATGAATGTATGCAGTTTGATATACTATAAAAATGGAGGAGTTTTTTTTTTTTTTTAATGCTTACCAAATATGAAGTGATCTAAGCTCTTGTTAGGCATATATTCATAAAGTAAAATCTTTTCCTTCCCTTTGATGCAATAGCCCAAAAGTTTTACAAGATTTCGATGTTGAAGTCTAGCAATCAGCACAACCTCATTTTTAAATTCTTCCAATCCTTGTCCTGAAACACTTAAGAGTCTCTTCACAGCAATTTCTTTACCCCCTTCAAACGTGCCCTGGAATCACAAAAACTTTGTTGCAAGTAATTCGAACTGGACAAAATACATTTTCATCTGGACAAAGATTACCTTATAAACAGGTCCAAAACCTCCTCGTCCAAGCTTATTTTCATCTGAAAAATTATCAGTAGCTGCTAATATGCTATAAAATTCAAAGAATGGCACATCTATAGCCTTCTTATCCTCTTCTTTGAATTCTTCGGCATCTATCAAGTCTTTTACGCCTTTCTCAGTGCTGTATAAAAAGGCTCTATTTCTTTCAATGTTCTCTCTTCTTTCTGAATTCAGGAAAATGTATTAATTTCAATCCAACATACTTTCTAATTACATGATATGTTTCGAGAAAATCATTTCTAGCTACCTCGTCTTTTGGCCACCTTTCTCCTGTAAATGCATATTGCCAATGAAGCAATGACACATGAAAGTAGGAAACTTCCAACAAAAACTCCCATTATTAAAAATTGTTTATGGTCTGTTCTGTCTTCTGCAAGTAAGTAAAATGAAAACCTAATCAAACAAGATATAATTTTCATTGATTTTGCAGATATTTATGGCATGCAAAATGAATTTGTAAATTCCTAAAACTCAGGCAAAAAAAGTCATTTATACACTTCAACTTTTCAATAATCAATTCTAATTATATATCTTCAACCGGAGAACAATTAAGTGCTACACCATATCATCTGAAGTTTGCATTGCAATGACACCTTCTCCTACCATCTATTGTTATTTTGCACGTTGAAAATAGCCAACCATTTCAGTCTGCTGATGAATTGCGGATTGGCTCTAGAGGTGGAAGCCAACTGATTTCAATTTGTTCTATACCTTTTGATGGACTACCAGAACCCAAACTTTCCACCCTGGTACATCTATGTGTTAAATTTGTCAGTTTGTAAGCAAAGGTTGATAATAACTTGTTCAGCTGAAGAATTGTTATAGCACAATTATCTGCGTTTTCTTGGATGATAAATGTCCTTGTAGTTGCATTAATGCTAGGGACATTGTAGATACCTGTAGGCGCTTGAAACCCAAGCTTGCCTGTGGATTTGTCGCAGTAGAAACAAAAATACATAGGGTCGCCACAACTTGACCCCGTACTTAGAGGATAAGGAATTGCATATGTGCCACAAGCTTTCCAACCTCTAGCTGTTCATTAGTTTTTTGCTTTTTTGTTTTGTTTTGTTTTTTTTAAAGGAAATTATAATTAGCCTCAGGTCATCATTTCAACATCAAAAGAAGAGAGAAAAAAAAAATCTTACTGAATTGAGATTAGGAATTACCCAAATCAGAACTGGCTAGACGGACGTAGAGCTCACGACCACCAGGAAAATCCTCTTGAAGATTGTTAAGCTTGTTTGTCCAAATCCAGCATGTGGATTTGTCAGATGCTGCACCCCTTTGACTGCTATTTTTCTCTTTGGTATAGGAATATGCATCGCATGAACAATTATGGAGACATTTCATTTTGCAATCTGTTTCAGAATTAACTGAAAATTTTTGGTCTGCGTTCTGTACTCTCATCTTGCTCAATTCCCTGAAGATTTTTCTCTCATCGCATGATGCGGTTGAAATTCTTGTGCATCCATCAGAAAATTCTCTGTTTCTCCATCGCTCCAGATCTGTAGGCCTAAAACCCCGCAAGCATTCACATCGTAACTCATTACCGGCACTGCAACTTCCAAAGTTCCCACAGGCATCAAAGACACTGCAATTGTCTGAGGGCTCGAACCATTCTAAAGACATTTTATTTTTGTATATATCCATGCTCCAATATTGTATCTCTCCAGTAAAGTTCATCACCATCCTTGTGTAGTTATAATAGTTGTATCTGGAGGATGGTCTTGTCTTGTTGAGTAAAAAGTTTGCTATATCAGGAGGGATTTCATCTGACTCGACGAACTCACCAGAGTATCCACTTTTCCAACGATCAGTATTCCTTCCCTCCATGATGACCCACCGGTTCTCTTGTTCTTCATCTAGCTTAAACATGAAGTTTCCCGGTGCTGGATCATGTTGACTAGCCCATGAAGTCAATATAAGGTTGGCATCCATCCTCATACCTAGAAGAAATGTATCAGTCGCGTTCCCAAAGCTTTGCCATAGCGTTGTAGTCTGATTCCTCAAAACCAAATTTCCAGAATCCATAAGCTTAGCTTCATACGGAGAGTATGGTTGAGAAGGATTCTCAAGACGAGTAGACCAATAATCTTTTCCAGATTCATCAAAGACTTTGAGGTTGCCATTATCCAAAGCCAAATATCCACCAGTTCCTGAAATTGAGGATTCTCGATTGGCAACCCACACAACCGTCCTTGGAGTGAGATTGTAGTACCATATACCCACGTACCTTTGCATATCTGAGCGTCCATCAGGAGTAAAAAACCCCAGTTCAAATCTTTCTCCTCCTGAAATAAGAGTTTCGTTAACTCGAAGCGTACTGTTTGGTGAGAAAGGGGTGTCTCTTTTACTCGTACTGTTTGGTGAGATAAGGGTGTCTCTTGCAGAGGAATTCAAACTAGAAAAGCATAATATGCATACACAAGAAAAAAAGATGATGGTTGCTAACATCTTGTAATTCTTATTTCTTTCCTTCTTCTTCTTCTCTTCTTCCTTTTTTTTTTTTTTTGTTTTTTTTTTTTATGGTTCAAGTATGATGTGAGGATTCAATTATTGTTTTATTCTTATCAGAGTTGTTTGACGTTAATGGTGACCACGGAAGAAAAGATCAGAGGCCTTAATTAAAAGGAATATATAAGCACATTTGAACAATTTAATAGTATTCATTCAATTGCCGATACTGACAATCTCGTACTCAAAAGTCATCTCATTTTTGCTGGTGGTTGCATTGAATCTTCGTCTTCATGGGAAAAAAAAAAGTTTATTTTTGTATTTGATAAATGAAATAATGCAAATGAATTACGGACCTTTCACTCAACAAGTCAATAAGTCAACTTTCAATAATGAATACTGCAAACTACAAAGAACTTTCTTTCTTTTTTATAGCATGTGAGGAATGGAGTGTAAAGTCTTCATCGTGCAAACGAGCAAATGTTACAAAATGCCCCTAAACTTTGGTCAACTTCTTACTTTACTCCTTTGCTTTTTTTCTTTTTCTCAAAAATGCCATAACATAACGAAAGTAGCTCAAATATGCCCTTAGGTTTAACTCTGTTTCCTTCCCTTTCACTCCACTTCTCAACTCTCAAACAATTCGATCTCATGAGTTTCATCAATAGTTGGTCTTATCATCAATTCTAATGTGAAAGCAATCAATAAACATGGACCCAAATATGCAACCATAGAAGCCCTCAGAATTCAACTTTTTTGTTGCTTAGATAATTGATAGTAAAAGAAAGCAAAAACAGAGTATGTCTGCTTCTCAGATTTTTCTTCTATTTAAATTCATAATGCAGCCACCGGAAACACACGAATTGACATAAATGCAAGTAATAATCCAAGAAATCGGGAAAGCTGGAGCAGAGGAGCCTTGTTGTGTGCATTTCGGTACGGAATCTTCAAATAAGTCACAATTGCTGATGGATATCAGCTCGAAATTTGACGATTCAGCCATTGATTTTAAATTCTGAAGCTTCAAATGAGGGTACACGAGAAGGAGAGATTAAGATTTCAACTTCTGTTTATACACAAAATCAAAAAATTCGGTGTTTAATTTTATACATGTTTTGAGGCTGCCTCTCATCTCTATAGGGTTATGAAAGGCATCTCTCTTGTAGTGACAGATTTCAGTTTTACTTGTTACCGGCTGTTCTCTGCCGAGTCTGAGACAGGATGCAGAAGCAAATAATCTTTTTTTTTTTTGGTCTGCTTCACATCGACGCTCTTGGTAATGAAGAATCCATAGATTTTTAACTTGATTCGACGATGAGTTCATATTCGGAATCTTTGAAGGGTTCAGGTATTGTCTAAATCGATGAGGCGACCTAATCTGAACCCGATGCGGGATGCTAACCTCCAGGAACTATTAGCCAACAGTAAATAGGACCTGGATTTCGTGGAACAGGAGTTGCAGCACGGGGATTTGATGGGCGTTTGCGGACACAAAAGGTTGGTAAATAAATTGCTTATTAAGATGTTGGTATAATTTTGAAATTTGTTGTTATTAAATTATGGGTTCAAAAAATTATCCGAGGAACTTGTTATCTGGATAATTTGAACTAAAGTTACCACCAATGAATCCCATTTTCATTTGCATTATTTTTCAAGTTTAAATGCTAATTGGCTTGAATTGTTTTCTTTTTTTCTGATCACAGAACCCATTATGTGAGTTTCCCAATGTAGATGAAATTTTTTATCATTGCAGGACTTGCAAATTTCAACTTAGTTGATTCCACAACTTTCTCTAAATAAGACATGATTCTTGAGTCCAGGAATCCAGCATTCTTAATTATTCAGCGGAGGTACTTTATGCTTGGTTGAGTTTTTTAGTTGCTCTTCTTGCATATCCAATGTGAGTTTGGAAGTTGGTGCTTCATTGATATAATATCTCAGTTTCATGATAATAGGAACCTTTTAACCATGTGCAATAACATTTGTGAGAAGTTATAGTCTTTCACCTACGAAGACTAAATGATTGAACTTAATTTGTTGTTTAATGCAAAGTTTTTATGTGCTTCTTTCTTTCAACCATGCCTTTGAATCAGAATTGTACTTACTGATGGATGAGGACTCGATTTGAGCTCTTGTTACTGGAATTCTTACCTGAACCAATACCTAAAAATATGGCAAGTTTTCAATTCAACGCACTTAGACTCCAATTTTTCAAGCGGGCAATGGAAAAATAGTGAAAGCTTGACCATTTTTTCATGTTTATCACAGAAGATTGCTGGAGATAAACACCAATGTCTACAAATTTTATAGCTTGTTTAAATCTTAATATCCTTTCTTGGATTCGAAATTGTCCGACCAGCTCTGCCTTTGGTTGTTTGTGCTTTGCTCGTCTCACAATGTAGTTTTACGGACTCTTACAATTAGTTCAAGTAAAAGATGATCATGTTCCTGCGAGTCTGGTTTGATTCCATCTCAATCTCAGGATGAGTTAATTTGATTGGATTAAGTCTCTCTTTGATTGTCATCTGGATTGAGCATTTTTCAATGGTTCCTTTTTCTTGTGGAGTTGTCGGAATCGAAGCAACCATTAAATGTTGGGGTGGAGCAACTTCGCTCGGTGATTATTGTTCTCAGAATTAATATGGTTCCAGGTTCCTTTAAGATTCCTTTTATGGTATAACTATGTTTATACAAACGAAATCGAGGAATTTCAAGAGCTTAGGAGCACCCTTCAGCAGCAACCAGATGGTGTCTCTGCTAGCCTGAAAAGTTCAGGGGCAGTCGAGTTATTCCTCCTCCTTCCCTTCTAATTTCTGTAGCAGAAATTATTCAAGCATCTAGGTTGATCCTTTATGAATATTGCCGCTTCAGGATACCAACGAGATGCTAAAGAAGTTCCACATTCCAAGGTTAAAGTAAAAGATGAGGAAATACATGCTTCATCTGAGGATATTGATAAGAGAACTGAAAAGTAGGTGATTACTATCTTGGAGCATGTATTTCTTGTACTAATGCTCCTAATTCTGTGATGAGCATCTCATCTTTGAACCATTGTTCTAAAAAGTATGCAACTATGTAAATGTCTAGCACAGGGTAGAACCTGTTATCTGCTATTCATATTGTGGGACAGTGGTGCAGTAGTTTCATTTCAAGCACCTTTGAACATAATCCTTATTAGCTTATGGATGCTTGGTCATGAAGTTCCTTAGTTTTATATTCAATCGTCCTTTTCTGGTATATTTTATTATAGAATGAGTAATGTATTCAAAGTTGGCTTCAGGCTTTAGACTAGATGTGGGTTGGACTTATTTAATCATTAGCAATTGTTTAGTTTGCTGGTTTGTTCTTCCTTGTCAACCAAAAAAAAAAATTCCTATTTGCTCTTATTTATAGAATTGGCTGTATAATAGTTGACTATTACAAAAGGCAATTAATTTTCTCAAGAAATCGATGGCGGAGGAGAAGAGAAGGGCAGCAGTATTGGCCGCTCCAAAACAAGAGAATGAGCTTCTATTGTGGTTACACCACCACCAAGCGCCCATTGAATTAGCTTTATTGTCAGCTAAAAGAACAGTCCCCGGAGAGCATTGCTCCACGAATTATTCAGTTTTGAAACAACATTGAGATAAAATTGATCAAATCTTGTAATTTTCTCATTTCAAGATCTCGTTTCACGGTATATCAGAATACATCTGCATCTAGGTTGCAAGATCTTCATACATCCAACGATATCATCAACCTATCAATTTGGATATCAACTGACTCCTCTTCCATGAATTAATCAGAAAGTTCCGCCCCGGCGTTTATACTCGCCGTCGAATGGCCGACCAAGGCTATTTCACAACTGCTGCTGCTGCTTTCTCTTTTGGACTGCAGAACATTAATTTATACTATTTCCTTTGCATAATATTTGTCATTTTTAAATAAAATTTAAATTTTATTTATCCGTTATTTTTAAATTTTTAATATAATTTTATTTTATTTTTTAATGAAAGTTAATCCATTAAATTTAAGTTATTTTATTATAAATTTAAATTGAATTAATACTTTTTAATTTTAATAAAAATAATAAAAGTGATAGATATTATGAACGGAAAATTATTTTAAACAGCCATTTGAGAGAAAAGCAACCGGTTGCATTTTTGACCTTTTTGCCAGCAATCCAACAGTGCGTACCGCATCATCTGGTACACGAAATGTACCGAAAGATGACCCAATTTGGAAGTGGAAGCTTTGAAATAAAATAATAATTAATAATAACAGTAGTCATGAAGTAATGAAAGGGATGGAAGTGGATGCAGGCTCCACACGGTAAGTCGCTTGACTCTTGTTCTCACGTAACGTGTTGGAAGCGTTAATGATCTTCAGCTATCATTAGTCAAAATTAAACACCCTCCTATAAACTCAATCTTTGATTATCAACACTGCAAATTGTACAAACCTTTAATCAGCTTTGGTTGATCTGATAATATCCCACCATGCCTCTCGTCTACTTCTCCCGTATATTTGAAAATCGTACGGAATTCTACTTTGCAGAGATGCATAGGAGAAATTCTCAAGGTGATGCTGCTTCTTCTACATTAATTGAGGGGGAATCCACATCTTCTTTAGCAAATTTCAAATTAGAATATGAAAAGCTTCCTGATCGAATCAAATCCTTCTTAGATTATTGTTGTTTAATCACATTTAGGTATTCCACAGAGAAGGACAAACTGGTTCGGCTTCTATTGGCGGAAGGTCTAGTACCGGAAAAACCAGGAAATGTCATGGAAATTGCGGCAGAAGTGATTATTGAGGATTTAATTGGCCTTGGAATGCTTGTAGAAAATGCTTGGGGTGAAGTAGAAGTTGACGAAAACTATAAGGAAGTATGTGTTGTTGAGGTGAAGGAAAATGAATTTGTTGCTCAGATGACTGCAGAATCTCCAGTACGTGCAATAATCGACGATGACGGAAAAGGTATTCCTCCCAACTTCAAGGCCCATCAAATTCGTTCACTGTTTTTGACTACTTTAAGAAGAAGAGTTGAAGATTCAGAAGAAAGCCTTTCTCGGGCCTATATGGAAAGTATTTGCAAGATGCAATCCTTGGTGGTGCTGGATTTGCATGGTCAGATAGAGTGCTTGCCTGATGGAGTAGGAAACCTGGTTAACCTCAGGTATTTAGGCTTGTTTTCTTCAGGAGTGGATGAGCTTCCGCCTACCTTCATCAATCTTAAGAAACTACAATCTTTGGATTTAAGGTCCTGTGGACTTGGATATTCCCATGAATTACCAGTAGAGGTGCTGAGTATTAAACAGTTGAGACACCTTTTAATGTCACATAATACTAACAACTGTGAAATTAAGGTTCCAAAGGGTTTTGGAGCAATGGAGAATCTTCAAACTTGTTATGGTGTGTATGCAGGAGGAGGCATTGCTAACGAATTGGGAAACTTAATCCTACTACGAAAACTAGATGTTAAGCGTGTGGCTGGTGATCATGCCGATGAACTAGTAGCAGCAATCATGAAGATGACAAATCTTATTTCCTTATCATTAGAAGCAGAGGGAAGCATCTTTGAAGGTACACTATTGCCTGATATGGAACAATTTTCTCCGCCACCTCTTCTTCAAGAGCTTGACTTGCATGGTGGACTAACAGAAATTCCCAATTGGTTGTTATCCATGGAAAGCTTGACCACTCTATGTTTATCTTTCTCAAGGCTATTGGAAAGCCAAACTTTAGTTCTTCAGTTTCTTCCAAAATTGAAACATCTCACTCTTTGGAATGCAAGTAAGGCAAAATGTATGGGTAAAGAATTTTGTGAAGCGGGTGGTTTCCCAAAGCTTGAAACTCTCGTAATTGCATCTTCGACTCTGGTGGAGTGGACTGAAATCGTAGAAGGTGCTTTTCCAAATTTAAGATCTCTCAGTTTTCATAACTGTGTCAAGTTGAAGTTTCTTCCTGAAGGGTTACAATACATCTTAAAGCTGGAAAGATTAAATATAGTACCTGTATATAATGACATTTTAAGGCGCTTGGAGGGTGAAGAGAACTACAAGATCAAGCACATTAATGTTCTGGATTATTTTATCATCTAGGCAGTTCCTCATAGACTATACAAAGTTGATATTTGAATATTTGATTTTCTTTGTATTTGATAATTAAAAATCGTAAAAAAATGATAGTTTTTGTTTTATATCACTGTTTGACTGATTCAATTGTAGGAAAATTGAAAATTCTATCCCCAAATTTTTATTGCTCTACGAGGAGTCAGAGCTGAAGCAGCAAATCCTGTGGGCTTCCCTCATAAATGCATAATCCCCGAAGAGGTCTAGCGGAAGATGTAGGTAATTCATCTGTAATTTCTTAGTTTTTTCTTTACTTAAACGCTATTTTATTTTTAAATATTAATTTGCAATTGTTAATGTCATAAAAGAGAAAAGTCAAATAATTGAAATGTGAGTGTAGCTCCAAACACTAATATTTTACAGCATGCCAACTGGGTGTTCTTAATTATCACCAAATTTACTGTAGATATTAAGAGATTATTCTGCAGAAAGAAACATACATGATTTTTAAGATCACATACGCGTAGTATATATTCTCAATTATAAGAGGGATTCATATACTTTAATTCAACATAAAAGGTTTTATGTTATTAGTTATATATAAATTTAGTTAATTAAATTAAGGAAACTGTAACTTTGAAGTTGTAGTAATCTTAAAATGAGAGAACAAATAAAAGTACCTATATTTCTAAGAGCAATGAAATAAGTTTTATTAGAAATAAATGAAAAAAAGAAATCTAATTTTTTCTTTTAAGTGCTTGACAAGGGGCACATTGAATAGAATGCCACGTGTCAATTTCTAGTTGAATACTATTCCAGGTTATCAAGATATTAAGATAAGGTGTGTTAAGATTATGGATATAAACAAATAAAACAATCTTTACAGGTTGCTTTCGCTTTTCTCCCTTCCTCTGAATTCAAATTCAAAGGCTTTCATTGTTCTTGATCTAAATTAGGGGCTGTTGTCAGTCATTTTATATGCAGCAGTCTCTCTCTTGTCTTCTTTTTTACTTTATTTTTTTTCTTAAATTTTTTTTTCTGTTTTTTAATATATGGAATTTTTTATGAATAATATATATGCACTGAAATTCTCACTAAAACAGATTGTTCATATTACAATTATCCACTTTTTTTTCAAATAAGTTCAGAGGTATAATCCGGTAATTTTATTAGTTTCACTTTTAAATTTTATAAATTTATTTGTACTTTCATATGTATTTTTTATTTAATAATAAAAGTTTAATTTGCATTAAAAAAAAGATTACGGATAGAATGACATTGGAAGACGCTTTTTGAAGATTGAAGAGGACTACAAGATCAAGCACGTTAAAGACGTTCTACTTTATTCTACAGAGGGTGGAGAACTAGTACAGATTTCATTAGCTTGAAAGTTCTATTTCAAAGTGGGGAATATGCAATGTATAATTCGACCAATAAAAACACATGAGAATTTGAGTTTTGTTGCTTCGATAAATATAAGCATAAAGCAAAAACATATCATACCTCCTCAGATTTTTCTACTATTTTAAATGCTATATTACTATGTCCAATGCGCACCAAATATGTCAACTTGAGGTTTCAGTTCGCCCAAGGCTCCCGTTTGCTGCTGGATTTCTGCTTCACATTTTATGATTCAGCCGTTGCTTCTTCTCTCAAACCCTCAGGCTTAAAAAGAGTGTAAAATGAAGTTTCTAGCTTTCTTTTGCATATATATCTCTATTGCTGTGGGAGGATGTCAGAGATGAAGCAGCACCTTCTGTGGACTTCCCACCCAAATAACTAATCTCCGAGAAAATTTAGCAGAAGCTTCAAGTGTGGAGATATGATTGATCTTGTAATTCTCTTCGCCACTTAACCGATTGGCAAGGTCTTCATTCAAAGGGATAAGAGTGAGTTTTTCAAGTGTACTAATGTTCTGTAGACCTTCAGGAAGAAACCTCAAGTTCCAACATCGAAGACACAGACTCCTTAATCTTGGAAAAGTTCCAACTTCAATCTCACTCCACTCCACCAGAAAATCAGAATCAATTGTCAATGTTCGCAACTCTTGATACCCACCTGCTTGGCAAAATTCTTTGCCAATTTGCCTTGCCTTGTAGACTTTCCATAAAGTAAGATGCTCTAGTCTGGGAAGATATTGCAAGTCTGAAATTGGGGTCTCAGCTGGTAGATTAGAATTGAATAAATCTAACTTGGTGAGGTTTGACATGGAGGATAGCCAATTGGGAATTTCAACAAGGCCACCATCTAAATGGAGCTCTTGAAGAAGAGGAGGAGGGGAAAATGTTTCAAATTCAGGAAAAAGCGATAACCAATATTCATCTTCATAGCAGTCAGTCTCTGCTTCAAGCGATAAGGAGATGAGATTTTGCATCTCCATGATAGCTGCAAAGAGCTCAGTTGCATGATCGTCGCTCACACGCTTAACACCGAGTTCTCTTAGTTGGGTTAAGGCACTCAATTCACTAATAATGCCACCTCCTGCATAAACGCCAGTGCAAGTCTGAAGATTCAACAATGTTTCAATCACCTTCGGGACTTTAACTTCACCATGGTTGATGGATTTAGACATCAGCAGATGCCTCAAAGACTTAATATTTAGAACTTCTATTGGTAGTTCTTGCAGATTCCCACACATTCTTATGTCCAAAGTCTGCAGTTTTTGAAGCTTACCTAATGTCTGTGGCAGTTCATTTAGTTCTGAGTTAACCAAGCCTAAATATCTAAGATGAACCAAGTCACCTACTTGATTAGGCAAACACTCTACATTACCATCCAAATCCAACACTAACAGAAATTGGAACCCACAAATTATTTCCATGGAGGCCCGAGAAAGGCCTTTAGTAGAACCCAAAGCTGATGATCCACAGCGTTCAGCAGTAAGCACGAACAGAGATTGAATTACGCGGCTTTTCAAGTTTGGAGTGATGCATGTACCATCATCCCTGATCACAACACGCCGAGGTGAACTTGCAGCATTAGCAACAAAATCCTGTTTCCCCACTTTCATAATAGACAAGTGGTAATAAAATCTATTTACTTCTAATTCAGCCCCAGCTCGATCAAGCACTTCTCGAAGCATTCCTAAACCAATTAATTCTGTAATAATGTTTGCTGCTGTATCTTCCATGATATCTCCTGGTTTTTCTGGTACAAGACCTTCAGCCAGCAAAAGCCGAACAAATTTTCGCTTTTTTCTAGAGAATGTGCTGAACATACAGAAGTAATCAAAGCAGTGTTTGAGAGAATCAGGAAGACTAATATAGTTCGATTTGAGAGTTTCCATAAAAGATACATCTTCTTTGTTGCTAGGAATGTTGGATGTGGACGAGCTGCTGCTTCCATCTTCAACTTCAGATGTCCCTTTGAGCATATCTTCGACGGAGGAGTCTGAATTATCATTTTTACTGGTGAACCTCAAGTAAGGCATAATTTTTTCAATTGAGAATTTTAATGTGATCAATGAGAGAAGTGTGTATCCATCATCTTAAATTTGTTGATAAATATAGTGGACTGAGTGGTGGGTGGGTGTTTTCCCACCTATTTCCGCGATTCTTCCAAAGTCAGAAGTTACAGTAACAAAAATAAATGGTCAACTCTGCCCAGAAGCAACAAGGAAATGAAATTTGAGAACTGACTGTTGAATGTTGAATTAATAGACCGTACAAATGAAAGGTGATTCTGCACCCACACAGTAGTTTCCAATAGTTAGGTGAACAATGACATTTAACCATAACCAATATAATTAATTACTGTAAATAAATTAATTTGGACTTCAAGCTGAAAGATAATTCTGCTTCATCTTGTAGTTGTCGGTATTAAAGAGAAATACACAAAATCCTGCTCCTTTTAAATTCATTAATAAGGAATTATTGGTGGTGGCAAGAATTTTAAGACAGTTTTTGTTAAATTGTCTTTGTTGATCATAATGATGATTCATATAGTGAGAATTAATTTTTGCCCGTATCCATTAATCTTCCAAAGTCACCCACCAAGATATTTCGAATGGTTTAGGTAGCGGAATTTAAGGTGATAATAACATTTAATAATATCAATGACAGGCCAACTTATGATATAGACTTCTCTCCATCCCACTGTTCAAATGAGAAAAAAGACAGTTTCCTTAACAGCTACCCAATACAAGACGCTTAAAGTAGAGATTGCAGGGTTTCAATACAACATACCATGTAGAGTCCCGTTCAGAACATAAATCAAACAACTTCAAGACTCTGACATCAGAGCTTTAACAAATAAACAAACTCCCAATATCTACAGAAATGAAAACCGTTAAAATATTCAAAAACTTATTTGAATTCCTTTACTGCAAACATACATTTTAATCAACCGCTCTGATCATTATACGGTAGTTCACATAAATAAAAGGCTTCTTAATTTGCTTTTCTCTCATTTTAATGATCCAAATTTCTCCAGTCTTGAAATTTCTGATTTCGGATGCAAAAATACCAAGAAGCAGGTGGATGTAATAATAAATAAATAATAAAAAAAATTAAAAAGAAAAAAATACCTCAGTGGTTTTAATAAAGTTGTAGAAAAGAATCACCCATTTGGTTTGGCAATAGTTCACAAATTCAATTCAAAATGCGGGTTAGTAATGTATAATTTAAACATGTGGTTGCCTAAGCTATTTAGGCAGAAATCAGCTCTACCAAAACGTGTTAAATAATACAATGATGCACAAACAAAAGACAGCATGAGACTACAAAGTAAAATGGTATCTTCGGCAAAGTACTGGACCAGAAAACTGACTTCCCACTTCTCTTTTGTTTATCCGCAGATTTTTCTTCCTCCAAAATTTAATCTCATTGACGAACACACCAGATCCACATTGCAAATTGACGTCGCAGTTTCAAATAAGCCTAAGCTCATATTCACCAGCCATAGTTATATACCTCACCCATGGTAGAGCCTGGTAGCCACTTTTCTCAATGATCTTCAGATATCGAACCTGTAAAACATTGACATTCAATTTTAAGTGAAATTATTTAAACCTCAATTAAATCATGTGATTTCCGAACAAGAATAGATATATAATTAGCGAACTTCAAAAATCATATCCTTCAGACAATAAAAAATGAAAATCTCAAACATCAAACCTTTGTAATACAATCGCCTTGTAGATTAGTCTTTTTTTTTTTTTACAATTTCAATAGATGCCTTCTGGTATTCCCAGTACTCCTTATCATACATTAAAAGTTAAAACAAATTTTGATAAGTAGTTACTCAACAATGTCCACAACAGAAATTAGGGTACATTGTCCAATTCTAAGCAAACTCGTGCATCCCAACTCTATTTTCCACTTCTACAAGAATAAGGTTGCTTCCTTCTACTTAAGAAAACAAAGATAAATAAGCATGAAGTCAACAGTACCTACATGCATCAATAGCCCACATAACTCAAAACTGAGATTCACAATTTGAAAGTTTGCTATCATGAGACTTGCTCAGTTCTCAAATAGAAGGCAGTAGCTTCAACACAAAAAAAAAATAAAAAAATAAAAAAAATATTGAAGCCCGTAACCAGATTAACCAAGATTTTTATAGCTTTAGAAGTTTTTCAGAACCATCCTAAGTCTTCCACAGCCTAATTAAGCAAAATTGTATCTTATTTTACTGATCAGAACCTAAATGCGTAATACGTCCCACTTCTCAGAGAAGATGAATATCAAATTGATCTAGAACTTGTTCCAGAATAAATATTTTGTACCTTATATTCCTAAAAAATCCACAGCATTAGCCCAGACACAAAAAAAATTGCTGAGACAAACAATATAACATCACAAAAACCCATCTTATGCAAGCAAACAAAATATTCCAGTTTCAGAGCTAATTCAATAAATGATTATTTCAATCAGTTTGAATATATTAAGATGTAAATTCGATCACTGACATCACAGTTGGCATGAACATGCTTTTCAAGCCCAATTGCGATACAAATTCAAATAAGTTAACAAACCCAGTAATTTAAAGAAATAAACCAATTGTTTTTCACATCCTTTTGTTGCTACATTGACTACTTAGAGCATCCAATATCAGAAGCCTCTAAAAGTTAGTAGTCTTAGAAGAAACTTGGTAAAGGTATTTCTATAAAATGTTTTTCAAGGAATTGGAGAAGAAGATGATAAATCCCCTGTAGGCAACAGTCTACTTTATATCTCCCTCCAGTGACAGTTACCCAATTTAATTCACACTCTATAAAGATATACTGGTCATAGTTTTGATTCTAAGCACTCTATCTCCAGATCTCAAACACACAACTCTCTCATAAAGTTTCTGCAGACATGATATAAAAAAGCCACACGTGAAGTTCTGAACAGAGTATATATAAAGTAGTAAATTCTTTTTTTGCGACAAGAAGCAGAGAGGGTAAGTTCAGTTCCCTCATGTAAACACTGTCCAAGTTTTGAAGTCCATTGGAGAATGGAAACAAAATGGTTTAAGATTAAAGGTAAGTCTTCTAAATCCTGGATGTATCCTTATGGACCAATTGAACAAATCATTTTGTGATAAAACCTATGCATAACTTCTCAGAAAGAGAGGATTGAAACTATGCCTTTCACAAGGAGGACCCAAAAATCATATAAAGAGACAAAGATGCATGGCATACCGGTATCCCCTGAAACAGTAAAATATGGTATTTCAAACTTCACGCGTATTTGGAGTTATGCTACTCTGGAGCAATTTCAGAGATATACAAGAAGGAATTCTGCATTCTTAAATACGAATTATGTTTGCTATCTGGTGAAGTGCATAAGAGATATATAACAAGATTATTCATGTTCATCCCACATTTATGATCTAATTACAATTAAACAATGCAAGAAAGGCAGCAGAAAAATTTCAGAGGAACCGGTACACATGGTTTGAGACCCCCTAGTAACGGATTTCAGGTCAATCACATTATTAACCTGATCTTCCTCCCATGGCGACTTCCCATCATTTTTGTGGAATAAAAAAGGTGTAAAAATCCTTAGTCCTTTTCCACTATATTCACAATAATAAAGTATAACATTTTTAATGTGCTTGATCTTGTAGTTCTCTTCACCCTCCAAGCGTCTTGCAATGTCGTTACAATCATGAAGTATAATTAATCTTTCCAGGGTTAAGATGTATTGCAACCCTTCGGGAAGAAACTTCAACTTGACACATTTACGAAAACTGAGAGACCTTTGTTAGGATCGACGGGCTATTTAGACAGTGAATTTTATGGCAACAACGAAGAAATAGCCAAAGTAATAAAATAAATACACACAAAATTTACGTGGTTCGGCAATGTGCCTACGTCCACGGGAGAAGGGGAGCAATAAATTCACTATAGGATAACCAATATTACAAGTGGAGTAACTCTCTTAACCCAAAACCAATTACACCCAATAATCTCACAAAATGCTTCTCTTAATCAATTAGAGCATTAACTCTCTTAACACTCTCAATTTTGTGATCCGAAAAACAAATGCAGAGAGAAGCCCTTTTATAGGCATAAATTGTGCCACCAATTTCAACAAAGAAGTTGGTGGCCTTTGAAATATTATTGCAATCATCTAGATGAGTTGAAAATTCAACAACATCTAGATGATTGAACAAATCAAACTTCTAGATGAGATCCAACAATTCAAGGCACATTTACAAATCTCCACCTTGACTTGAATTTCAATAGCAAACTTAGCTCCACCTTCTCCAAATGACTTTAAGTGCTACGTACATACCCCAATCAAGTTCAAGCAATGCTTAAACTTGGTAGTTGAAAGAGACTTTGTCAACATGTCAGCTGGGTTGTCTGCAGTACCAATCTTTTTTACCATAACATTTCCTTGTGCGATAATATCTCGAACAAAATGGTACCTGATGTCAATGTGCTTTGTTTTTCCATGAAACATCTGGTCTTTGGTCAGATGTATAGCACTTTGACTATCGCAAAAGACAACTGTCACTTGATGATCTGAATTTAGCTCATTGTATAAGCCCCTTAACCAAATAGCCTCTTTGATAGCTTCAGTCACTGCCATGTATTCAGCTTCTGTTGTAGACAACGCAACTGTAGGTTGTAACGTAGATTTTCAACTGATAGCACTATAACCAAAAGTAAATACGTAGCCTGTCAACGATCTCCTTTTGTCGAGATCTCCTGCATAGTCTGAGTCGACATAACCAATCAAACTACTATCACCACTACTGAACTCCAAACAGGTGTTAACTGAGCCTTTTAAGTATCTCAAAATCCATTTTACTGCTTGCCAGTGAACTTTACCAGGATTTGCCATGAATCTGCTCACAACACTAACTGCATGAGAAATATCAGGTCGAGTACATACCATGGCATACATAAGACTGCCTACTACACTGGAGTATGGAACATGATCCATGTATTTTTGCTCTTCCTCTGTTTGTGGTGATTGCACAGCTGAAAGCTTGAAATGAGCAGCTAATGGAGTACTCACTTGCTTTGCATCTTTCATGCCAAAACGCTCTAGAACTTTCTCAACATATTTCTTTTGAGTGAGGAATAACTTTCCTGCTTTCCTGTCCCTCTGAATCTCCATTCCAAGAATCTTCTTTGCTGCTCCAAGATCTTTCATCTCAAATTCTTTACTCAACAAGATTTTCAGCTTCTCAACTTCAGAAGTATTCTTTGCAGCAATCAACATATCATCAACATATAACAATAAATATATGAATGATCCATCAACTAACCTTCTGAAGTAAACACAATTATCATAATTACTCCTTGAAAAATTATTGCTAGTCATGAAGGAGTCAAACCTCTTATACCACTGCCTGGGTGACTGCTTAAGGCCGTATAAAGATTTCTTCAGTAAACAAACATGGTCCTCCTTACCTTCAACCCTGAAACCTTCTGGTTGCTGCATGTAGATTTGCTCTTCAAGATCACCATGTAGAAAAACAGTTTTTACATCTAACTGCTCCAACTCTAAGTCATACTTAGCCACCATAGCAAGCAACATGCGAATGGAACAATGTTTCACAACAGGTGAAAATACATCATTGAAATCCACACCTTGTACTTGTTTGAACCCCTTTGCAACTAAGCGAGCTTTGTATCTTGATTCTTCAACGCCTGGGATGCCTTCCTTTTTCTTAAAGATCCATTTGCATTCGATAATCTTCTTTCCCTTTGGTAGTTTAACGAGCTTCCAAGTACCATTCTTATGTAAGGACTCCATTTCTTCTTCCATAGCTATCAACCATTTATCTGAGTTGGCTCCTGAAATGGCTTCTGAATATGTGGATGGCTCTTCAACATTGTTGATCTCCTCAGCTGCTGACAAAGCATAAGCCACCAAATCTGCATAATCGGTATATTTTATTGGCTTCTTTATTTCTCTCCTTTCTCTATCTTTCGCAATAGAGTATGGTTGCTCCTGTTCAACTGAGTTAGGCTCTAAATCACCTTGCTGAGAGCTGGATGGTTGTGAATCTGACTGTGAAGTAGAATCTTGCTGAGCAGGATAGTCTTCAACATTCATCTCCTGTCTCTGACTGGCCTCCACCTGTTTATCAGAACTGCAAGGTACCAATACTTCATTTTTCGAGTGAAGCATAGAACCTTCATCAAATGTGACATCTCTGCTGATTATAACTTTGGATGATTTGGGACACCAAAGTTTATATCCTTTCACCCCTGATGGATATCCTAAGAAAATGCACTTCTTCGCCCTTGGTGCTAACTTGCCATCATTGACGTGCATGTATGCTGTGCAGCCAAAGATTCTCAAATTTGAATAATCTGCAGGTTTGCCAGACCAAGCTTCCTCTGGAGTCTTGAAACCAATTGGAACTGAGGGAGAACGATTAACTAAATAGCAAGCTGTTGAAACAACTTCTGCCCAGAAACTCTTTGGTAATCCAGCATTTGAAAGCATACACCTTGCTTTCTCAATGAGGGTTCTGTTCATACGTTCAGCAACTCCATTTTGTTGGGGTGTCATTCGAACTGTGTGATGTCTTACAATGCCTTCATTTTTGCAGAAGTCATTGAACTCACTTGCACAAAACTCCAAGCCATTATCTGTTCTCAGCCTCTTTATTTGTCTTCCTGTCTGCTTCTCTATCATGATTTTCCATTGCTTGAATGTGGAAAACACCTGATCCTTGTGTTTAAGAAAGTAAACCCAAACCTTCCTCGAGAAGTCGTCGATGAAGACAAGCATGTATCTAGCACCACCTTTTGAAGGAACTTGTGATGGCCCCCAAAGATCAGAATGGATGTAATCCAAAGTACCTTTGGTTGTGTGGGTACCTGTGCTGAAACTGACACGTTTTTGCTTTCCGAAAACACAGTGCTCGCAAAAATTAAGCTTGCAAGTATTTTGACCACACAAAAGACCCTTTTTGCTTAACAGGGTTAAGCCTTTCTCACTCATATGGCCTAACCTCATATGCCACAATTTGGTGATGTCGGTTTCAGACATTTGAGTAGTAATTGCAGCAGCAACTCCTGTAACTGTGGTTCCTTGTAGGATATAAAGTCTTCCAAGTAGTTTAGCCTTCATCACTACCAGAGCACCTTTGCTAACTTTCATGACTCCACCTTCACTTGTGTATTTGCACCCATTAGCATCAAGAGTGCCTAAAGAGATGAGATTTTTCTTCAAGTCAGGAGCATGACGAACGTCTGTCAAAGTTCGTACCACGCCATCATGCATCTTGATTCGGATTGTGCCCTTGCCAATAACTTTGCAAGCTGCATCGTTGCCCATCAAAACAACTCCACCTGCAAAAGATTCATATGTGGAGAACCAGTCCCTATTGGGACATATGTGATAAGAGCAACCTGAATCCATAATCCAATCATCCTTGAATCTGCATCTTTCATTGTTAGTGACTAAAAGAATATCAGATGTGGACTCATTTTCGGCAATACTAGCTTCGGCGGAATTTTCCCTTCTTTCTTCATTTGATTGTTTGTTTTTCAACTTATAACAATCAGCTTTAATGTGCCCCTTTTTATGACAATAGTTACATATCAAATTCTTATGTCTAGATTTTGACCTAGACCTACTACTGCCATAACTCTTATTTTTAGACCTTCCTCTAACAACAAGGCTTTCTGCAACATTATCCACTTTAGTACCGACAATTCCTTTATCAATTATAATTTTAGAGAGTAAAGCTGTCTTAACCTCCGCCAAAGACACACTATTTTTTCCATAAAGCATTGTGTCCCTAAAACTTTTATGTGACGGTGGTAATGAACACAACAATTTCAAAGCAGCATTTTCATCATCAACTTTAGCACCCACATTTTCTAGACTTACTAAAATTGATGTATATTCTTCAAGATAGGTTTTAATAGAAGTACCTTCCTGCATTTGAAATGTGTAGAACCGCGTCATGTGGTACAGCTTGTCGGTCAGGGTTTTGGACATATACAAGGACTCCAGCTTCGCCCATAAGCCAGCTGCTGTATCTTCATTGATGACCTCCTGAAGAACTTCATTAGACAAACACAGTTGAATCGTGGAAACTGCCTTGTTGATGATCTCCTCCTTCTTTTCTTCAGTCATTGACTCTGGCATTCTATTCTTCCCCAATAAAGCTTTCTCAAGCCCATTCTGAATTAAGATGGCACGCATCTTAATCTTCCACAAAGAGAAATTTATGTTACGATCAAATTTCTCAATATCAAATCTTGTAGTTGCCATTGCTTCTGTCACGAACTTCTTTTGGAAAAAAAAATTGCTCTCACTATTCCACGTGAATAGTAACCGTACACGTGAATAGTAACCGTATATGTGAACAGTACCGTATATGTGAACAGTGACTGTATAAATGAACAGTTCCCAGCTACAGTACCCCTGCTACAGTGCCGTGCGAACAGTATCCCGCTACAGTAATTTAAACAGTACTTGTGGGCCACGTACAGTACTCTGAATAGTATTTTGAGCAAAAACCATGCAAATTTTGAATGCAAAAAATTTGCACTTTGAATAGTACCCACTATTCATCAAATTTCACGTTTTACACCCATTTTCGAAACGGATCGCACCGAAAAATTCCTTGTATTTTTCTCTTTCTGCCAATATAATTATTTTTCCAAAATGAGCTACTTTCTCGGACAGCAGTCTTGATGCAGTGTCGAAAAATAGCCGAACCAAAGCTCTGATACCAATTTGTTAGGATCGACGGGCTATTTAGACAGTGAATTTTATGGCAACAACGAAGAAATAGCCAAAGTAATAAAATAAATACACACAAAATTTACGTGGTTCGGCAATGTGCCTACGTCCACGGGAGAAGGGGAGCAATAAATTCACTATATGATAACCAATATTACAAGTGGAGTAACTCTCTTAACCCAAAACCCAATTACACCCAATAATCTCACAAAATGCTCTCTTAATCAATTAGAGCATTAACTCTCTTAACACTCTCAATTTTGTGATCCGAAAAACAAATGCAGAGAGAAGCCTTTTATAGGCATAAATTGTGCCACCAATTTCAACAAAGAAGTTGGTGGCCTTTGAAATATTATTGCAATCATCTAGATGAGTTGAAAATTCAACAACATCTAGATGATTGAACAAATCAAACTTCTAGATGAGATCCAACAATTCAAGGCACATTTACAACCTTAAATTTGGAAAAGCACCTTCTACGATTTCAGTCCACTCCACCAGAGTCCGAGATTCAATTTCGAGAGTTTCAAGCTTTGGGAAACCACCCGCTTCACAAAATTCTTTACCCATACATTTTGCCTCACTTGCTTGGCAAAGTTTGAGATGTTTTAATTCTGGAAGAAGCTGAAGCACTGAAGTTTGATATACCAACAGCCTTGAGTCATATAAGTGTAGCGTAGTTAGGTTTTCCATAGACATAACCCAACCAGGAATTTCAGCTAGTCCACCAATCAAGCAAAGCTCTTGAAGAAGAGGTGGAGGACAAAATTGTTCCATTTCTGGAAGCAGTGTATCTTCAAAGGGGCCGCATATTTCTGCTGTTAATGATAGGGAGACAAGATTAGTCATCTTCATGATTGATGCTGCTAGTTCATCGGTATGATCATCAGCCACACGCTTAACAGCTAGTTTTCGTAGTTGGATTAAGTTTCCCAATTCATTTGCAATGCCTCCTCCTCCATACACACCATTAGAAGTATGGAGATTCTTCATGGCTCCAAAGCCCTTTGGAACCTTAATTTCACGATTGCTACAGCCCATTAAAAGGTGTCTCAACTGTTTAATAGTCAGCACCTCTACTGGTAATTCATGGGAATTTCCATGTCTACAGCACCTTAAATCCAAAGATTGTAGTTTCTGAAGATTGCTGAAGGTGGGCCGAAGCTCATCCACTCCTGAATGAAGCAAGCCTAAATACCTGAGGTTAACCAGGTTTCCTACTCCAGCAGGCAAGCACTCTATCTGACCATCCAAATCCAGCACCGCCAAGGATTGCATCTTGCAAATACTTTCCATATAGGCCCCAGAAAGGCCTGCTTCTGAATCTTCAACTCTTCTTCCTAAAGTAGTCAAAAACAGTGAACGAATTTGAAGGGTTTTGAAGTTTGGAGGAATGTCTGTACCATCATCTTTGATCGCTGCACGGACTGGAGACTCTGCAGCCTGAGCAACAAACTCATTTTCCTTCACCTCAACAAGGCATACTTTCGTATATTTCCAATCAATTTTTAGACTTTGACTCGACCAAATGTCTTGAACAAGCATCCCAAGCCCAACTAAATCATCAATTATCATTTCTGCTACTTTCTCCATTGCTTCCCCTGGTATTTCCGGCACTAAACCTTCGGCCAACAGAAGCCGAATTATTTTATCCTTGTCTACTGAGTAGTAGTGAGTAAAAGTGATCAAAGAACAGTAATCTAAACAGGATTTGAGACGATCTGGAAGCTTTTCATATTTTAATTTGAAATTACCTTCTAAAGAAGAGCTGGCTTCCCCTTCAATTGATGTAGAAGCGGCAGCTTCACCTTGAGATTCTCTTCTTGGCATCTCTGCAAAGAATGTCTCTTCACGATTTTCAGATATGCGAGAGAAGTAGATGAGAGGCATGGTGAAGTGGGATATTCTTAGATCAACCAAGGCTGGTTATTTGCAGCTATGAATTTGATGATTAAAGTTGGATATTGACTGTTGGTTGAATGTCTAAGTTGGAATTTTGAAGCATAAAGAAGACTAAAATAAAAAAGAAAAAATTTGGTTTACGAGAAAAAAGCCCATTTACATAGACATCCACAGTTTGAAGCTCACTTTGTGAGTGTTATAAATCAAATTCTAAGAACTGGGCTTATTGATTTCAAAAGCCCAAAATGCCCAGCAGTGGTTATGCTTCCGCGATTTCAAGACTTTGTCAATTTAACTGTTTGACTTGGTAATCATTAAATTAAAACCAAAGCAAAATAGTAAAAGAAACAATTAGGATGCAATAAATTATAACTCATTAAACTAAATTAGATAATTTAAGGGCAATAGATTATGATAATTTAACCAATGAATCAAGCAAAAAAGCATAATTATGCCTATAAAAATGGGATGAGATACCAATGCTTTGAGTTTGATGATATTCAAACAGCATGTTGATAAACTATAATACACGAAGCTTAACATTTGGAATGTGGCTAATCTTGTAATTTTCTGCGCCATTCAAGCGTCGTGCAATGTCATTATATGCGGGAACCATAAATAAGTTATGGAGTGTAGAAATGAATTGCAACCCTTCAGGAAGAAACTTCAAGCGCATGCAGTTCCAAAAGGTGAGACACCTTAACCTTGGAAAACCACCCTCTACAACCTCAATCCACTCTACTAGCCTCCGAGATATGATAAAGAGAGTTTCAAGCTTTGGGAAACCACCAGCATCACAAAATTCTTTGCCCATACATTTTGCCTCACTTGCTTCGCAAAGTTTGAGATGTTTTAATTCTGGAAGAAGCTGAAGCACTGAAGTTTGATATATCAACAGCCTTGAGTCATATAAGTGTAGCGTAGTTAGGTTTTACATAGACATAACCTAACCAGGAATTTCAGCTAGTCCACCACTCAAGCGAAGCTCTTGAAGAAGAGCTGGAGGACAAAACTGTTCCATTTCTGGAAGCAGTGTATCGTTAAAGGGGCATTCTGCTTCTAATGATAGGGAGACAAGATTGGTCATCTTCATGATTGATGCTGCTAGTTCATCGGCATGATCATCAACCACACGCTTAACGACTAGTTTTCTTAATTGGATTAAGTTGCCCAATTCTTGAGCAGTTCCACCACCAGCATATATACCATCACAAGTATAAAGATTCTGCATATCTCCAAAACCTTTTGGAACCTTAATTTCACAGTCGTTAGTATTATGTGACATTAAAAGGTGTCTCAACTGTTTAATACTCAGCACCTCTACTGGTAATTCATGGGAATTTCCAAGTCTACAACTCCTTAAATCCAATGTTTGTAGTTCCTGAAGATCTCTCAAGCTGAGTGGAAGCTCATCGAGATTTGAGTGAATTAAGCCCAAATACCTTAGATGAAGCAAGTGCCCTACTGCCACTACAAGAAATTACACCTTTTATGACGCAAAAAATTGTCATAAAAAATTCATTTTTCGTCACTGAAAAGATAACGTGACGAATTTTTATCGTTACAGAAAACGTAACGGTAGGCGCGTAACATAAAAGTTTACGTGACAATTTACTTTTTTGTCACCATAAGTATCATTTTTTGTGAAGAAAATGATTATCGTCATCTTTAGTTCTTACTTTTCATGACAAAAATTATGTCATAAATAAAATTATATTTCGTCACATTATATTGTTTATCGTCACAAAAGATTTGCATTTTTTATGACAAATTTAAAATTCGTCACGAAATTAAATGTTTTTAATGACGAAACTCTGCTTCTAGTTAAAACCATTAAGTATTTGTTACGTAATTATCGTAACAAATAAATATAATTTTCGTCATAAAATATTTAATATCGTCATTAAATCTAATACTTTAAGCGACGAAAAATGATTTCGTCATTAAATTAATGAATACCAATGATGAATATAAATCGTCATATTATTTTACAAATTAGTGACATAAATACGGATAAAAATAATTGTCACAAAAAATAGTTTTAGTGACAATTTTTTATTGTCATTAAATTATATTTTTTATTACAATATTAATATCGTAATTGTAAACATTATATTGTCACTTATGAACAAACAAGTCTCACTTATGAACTAACAAGTCGACAAATTATGACAAATATACTTGTCATATATGCATTGCACTAAAAATGACATATTTTAAATTTAATGTTATACAATCAATTAAATTTCTAAAGGAAATTGTCAATCAACTAATAATATAAATTATTTATTTAAACAAAAGGTTAATTAAATAAAAACATACTACCTAATGCAAAAAATTAAAATGTCCTAATTCAGCATAAACTCTGTTCAAACTTCAAAATTTGCATCCTGTTCCTGCAAAAAAAAAAAAATCATATATTAGATAAAAAAACTCAACCATAGACAAAATATTAGAACAAATATAGTAGTATGACGCAAGAATATCACATGTTCCAAGTAAAGTAGATGAAATAATCATGTTACCTTTTAACCAATTAAACCAACTCTGTTTAATACACACAAGAGAGCACTACAAATAGAAAATGCCAGCAATCCAAAGAAGCTTTCAGAAGCAAGCAAACATACACTACAACAGAAAATATGCAATTAAGGATTTTATTTGGGTGCATCAAAAATAATAATGTAATGGCATGGAAAAAATTAATTTTTAATTTTCTCAAATGGAAATGTATTGTAGTAATTTTTGAGCCATTTTGATTCTAGTCTTTTTATAACACTTTCACTAGTTATATAAGCTTGTATTCTTTTCCTAAATATATAATTTTCAGCTTTTCTTCAATTTTGACATGGTACCATATCCTGGCCCTTTTTTCCCCCCATGTTAGCTGATTCACAAATTACTCTAGCTTCATTTGGTCCTATTACATCCGCACTAACCTCTGCTCATCACTCATCCTCTACAAAACTTGCATCCTGTGCTATCTAGCCTCAAAGGCACAAGTTTTTACCATTCTCAATTGTCAGAACCTAACAGGTTTTATTGGTGGCATGAGCAATTCTCCACCAAAGACAACAACCTCTACAAATAATCCCACTCAAACTATATCAAATCATTCTCATTCTACATCATTCCAAAAAGATCAACTTCTACTTTCACGATGGTAACAGAGAATATTATAACTTTTAACTACTTGACCTCGTACCCCCCTTCTATTTATTAATGCAAACAAACTGATTCTGGCAATCAGCTTCTGTAAGCTGAGTAAATGCATGTTCAAATTTTAAGCCACTAATGTAAATAATCACAACAAATGATATACCTATAAACTACACTATAAGTGACAATGCTCTGAATATGAACATAGAAACAAAATTAAAGAAACTCAAAAGTAGTTAAATGGCAAAGCTTACTCCAAGTGAGGGGGAAACGGATAATCTACAGCAAGCCTTGGAGCAATGGGCTCACTAGCGGGTGCAGACTTCAAACTGTCACCAAATTCTCTCATTGGAGGAGCATCGTTTCACTTTCTTTGTGCTTATTATCCTAATTAAATTTAACTAAAGGGAATGGCAATGGAATGAGAAACAAAGTAAAAGAAAAGAGTACTTAAGCACTATCAGAATCAAACTAATGCTCAAAAATATTTGTGGAACAATTTGCAAAGTAGAAGAAAATAAAACTTATCTATCATAATCAAACTAATGCTCAAAAATATTTGTCAAATTTACCCATGGAATTTACCCATGAAACTGACGTTGTGCTTGATAGGCCAAAGCTTCATTTTTGAAATCCACAAATGCACAATTTTTCAGCCTGGAATAGAAGCAATAACGATACAGAATAAGCATTTAATCTGAGAGCACACAAGCAATAACGGAAATAATAATTTTTGATCGGAATAGGCATCGGAAGGTCACGGAATACCCATTTTCGATCTCCTTGTTGCTGGCATGTGAGGATGATCGGTGGGTACCAACAGGTGCGCCTCGCCTCGCCTCTAGGACTTGGTGGTGTGGCTCTTGTCGCTGTCTGATGTCAGAGCTGGCCGGAAAGTGGAGGAAAACATTTGATTTTGAGGAGAGAGAAATTGCGAGGGGAAAGACACCGACGTCGCAACAAAAACGGCGGGGGAGGCCAGGGTTAGTGGCTGGCCGCTGGAACCAATGGGGACGACCCTCGCTCCGGTCCCCCATCTCCGATCTCCCTCTCCGGTCTCCCTCTTCGATCGGCCCTACCCCCTGCATTTTGTTCTCCTCTGTTTTCCCTTTTCTTTCTTTTTGTCTTATAACTCTTCTTCGTTAAGTTTCTTTCTTACTTAAGTTATTTTTATTATTTTATTATTCTTATTTTTTATTTGGCTCTTTATATATATATATATATATATATACACACACACACACACACTCATATTTAGTTATTTATATAGCTATAATTAAATATATATAATTTTATAAATTACAAAGAAAATTTTAGATCATTTGGGTTAAAATTGGCTTTTATTAAATTTTTAATCTATTGAATTACTATTTACAGTATTTAAAATTTTCAAAAAAAATCTTAATTTTTCAAAAAATAACAAAATTAACCTATAATTTAATTAATTAATTTATATAATTAATTATTTGTCAAGGTGTTGTAATATATACATACATATATTAATTTCTGCATCAAATTCAATTATTTTTTATAACATAATTTCTTTGTCATATATTAACATTACAACCAGCTGTGTCGGAAAATTATTATTGTCAAAAATTGATTGTATTGTTGACGAAATTGTATTTCGTCATAGTATATTTATTTGTTGTAACATATTTATTTATCATAAATAACATTATTGTGACGAAATAATTTTATCATTATATTTTTTTCCTTCAAAAAAAAGTTAAAAATTTTTCCTCCATATCAAAGGTGATGAAATTGTATTTCGTCACAGTATATTTATTTTTTGTGACACATTTATTTGTCACAGATAAAATTATTTTTTAAACTAAAATTTTTTGAAAAAATTAATTAGAATTTTTTTTATATTGATATGTTATTAATTTGTGACGAAATGATTTTATTATTACTAATTTATTAAATTATGACAAAAATAATTCGTCATGAAAAATAAATATTTTGTGACGATTATATACGTTGCAATCAGTTATTATTTTGTCATTAAATTTTTTCCCTCCAAAAAAATGGTGGGAAATTATCTCTCCTAAATAAACCATGACGAAATATATTTTTCGTCACAAAATTAATTTTTTAGTGACGATAATTAAAACATAAAATGACGTAAGATAATTTCGTCACAGTAATAAATAGTATGGTGACGTTTTAAAAAATTCGTCGTTATAAATTATAATTAGTGACGAAATTTTATGTGTCATTAAAAAATTTGTCACAAAAAGTCAAATTTCTTGTAGTGTGGATCAGGCAAGTATTCTATGAAGCCATCCACATCCAGCACTGCTAAGGACTGCAACCTGCAAATACTTTCCATATAGGCCCGAGTAAGGCCTTCTGTTGGATAACCCCGTCTTCTTTCCAAAGTAATCACAAATAGCGAACAAATTTGAAAGGATTTGAAGTTAGGAGGAATACTTTTTCCGTCATCTTCGATAACTGCACGTACTGGAGATTCTGCAGTCTGAGCAACAAATTCTTTTTCCTCCACCTCAACAACACATACTTCCTTATAGTTTTCATCAACTTCTACTTCACCCCAAACATCTTCAACAAGCATTCCAAGGTCAACTAAATCCTCAATAATCACTTCTGCCCCGCTTTCCATGGCTTCTCCTGGAATTTCCGGTACTAGACCTTCCGCCAATAGAAGCCGAACTAGTTTGTCCTTCTCTATGTCTAAATGTGATTAAACAACAACAATCTAAGAAGGATTTGATACGATCTGGAAGATTTTCATATTGTAATTTGAAATTTGCGAAAGAAGACGTGGGTTCTCCAATTGATGTAGGAGAAGCAATATTACCTTCAGATTTTCTTGTTGGCATCTCCGCAAAGAAGATCTCCTTGCGATTTTCAGATATGCGAGAGAAGTAAATTAGAGGCATGGTGGGATTTTATCAGATCAAACAAAAGCTGATTAAAGGTAAAGGTTTCAGCAATTGTTACAGTTGATAATCAAAGATTGATTTGCGGAGCTGATAGGTATGGTGATGTTAGTAATATTGATGAAAATTGCAGTATAAGTCAATGCTTCGATATTATCTTATCTGAAACTAGTGGCCGTAACTCGTTATGACATGCCATTATTTTATAATTTTTTTTAGTTGATTTGATTGGAGGTATTGTACTATACTAACTATAGAGTTAAATGGATGGATAATTTATTTAAATATCTTTAACTTTGTAAATATTAATTTATAAAAAATTACTTAGAACAATAACTTAAGAAATATTCATTTTTTACTATACAAATCACCAATTATTTATTTGTTTATTTATCATATATAATTTAATATTGCATATTTTTAAAATAATTAAATTAATATTAATACCCAACTTCAGTACTCAGAAACTCTGTTATCCAACTTAATCTACAAAATAGTAAAAGAAACAATCACATGTAAGATTAAATAAATTATGACTCATGATTAAATTAGATAACTTCAAGGCAATAGATTTGGATAATCTAACCAATGAGTCCAGCCGAAAAGCATAATCATGCCGCTGAGGTTGTATAAAAAAGAAGGCGTATGAGAGGTCTTAAATGACTTATAAAATCAAAAACAGTTATCAACTGTTTGGTAAATGATATAATTAAAAATAAATTTTTAGAATAAAAAATAAAAAATAATATATATATATATATATATATATATATATATATATATATATATATATATATATATATATATATATATATATAAATTTTAATATATCATATTCAAAATCTCACTAAATAATAATAATAATTTTTACTTATTTGTCATTATTAAATAAAATAAAGAATATTTTTGTCTAAAAAAAAATTAAATCTGCTGTCTTTAAAAACTGAAAATCAGTTTTTTTGAAAAGTTTCAATTTGCAGTTTTTCTGAAAAGCAAGTTTTTTCACTTTTCAGAAAATTGATTTTTCTAAAATCAGTATTTACCAAACACTTATTTTTGTCACATAATCAGTTTTTTTTATAAAAAAAAACAGCTTTTTGACCTTACAAAAGCAATGCCAAACACCCCCTGATAACCTTAACATTTGGAATGGGGTTGATATTGTAATTTTCTTCACCACTACGCTCCAGCATCTGTCCCTTTTATATAAGCCATACATAACAATTTACATAAATAGAAAATATATAACTAATATATAAACAAGTACATATCAGTATCATTACATCAAAGCCACTTAATGGCTGCATTTACATATGTAAACATTTACAAAAAAAATTAAACAAGCTGCCATAATAATACCATTTGACAATGTTTGTTTGGAATATATATGAGCCAAAATATGATGTTTGCTGGTCAACCAAAATATACCAGATTTACAAAAAATTAAGGTTATAATAACTTTGCATTGATTTAAAAGTCATCAGCATCTTGCATCAAATGCAATAAGTAATCCTTGCGCTCATAATATAACTAATATATAAACAAGTACATATCAGTATCATTACATCAAAGCCACTTAATGGCTGCATTTACATATGTAAACATTTACAAAAAAATTAAACAAGCTGCCATAATAATACCATTTGACAATATTTGTTTGGAATATATATGAGCCAAAATATGATGTTTGCTGGTCAACCAAAATATACCAGATTTACAAAAAATTAAGGTTATAATAACTTTGCATTGATTTAAAAGTCATCAGCATCTTGCATCAAATGCAATAAGTAATCCTTGCGCTCATAGTCTGGACAACCAAAAAACCTTCTGATTCTGGTTTGATTTGCCGTAATGAAATCATAAGCCTTATAACGAAAAGAAGCATCAAATCCTATTTTCATCAGCTCAGCATACACTTATTCCTCTGAATAAACACGTTGGCGTGTTCTTTCAATTATAGCATTCCCTTCCTTAAGAACCTTGGCTACATTATCAATAGCTGTTCTTATCTCACTATCTTCCTCATCTTTTGCACTCTTTCTTTTCCTTTTCCTTTTTTTTTGGTGACGTTACAGGAGCATCATCGAAATTAGAATTAGAGTCAACAGTACCTGGAACTGTAGAACGAGCAGTTGGACTACCATCATCAGGATTAGTATCACAGCTTTCTAAAGATACTACATTTGAAGCCAATAAATCATCAATATGGTTGATCGTATCCGTATTACTACTTGCATATTTGCGTGCTCTCTCATTTGGAGTAAAAGTGGCATCACCAGTAGCTCGATCTTTACCAAATAATGTCAGCAAATCCTCATAACGGTGAATTTCAGTACACTTCCACTTCTTCGCACCTGGATGTGCCAGTATTTCATAAAACAAGTCACATTATATATAATATTCAATTGATCTAATTTTCAGGTATGTTTATTCTATTTATTCAAATAATACATATAACAATATTTAATAAAAACCTGTATCAATGCCTCCCATACTTCTGGTTCTGCATCAAACATTTTTGTTATTGGACTCCAAGCAATACCGCTGGAGTGCTTAAAAAGATCGTAACACTCACTGAAATTGCTTTTTATAGATTTCATGCTATTCTTCACTCTATCTTTATTAATGTTCGTAAGTCCTATTTTTTCACGATCCTCTTCAACCACTTGATTCAATGCATACGTTGTAAAAGTGCCATCTACTCTATTTCCAACAGTATGTTGGTACAAGAGTGCAGAAATGAGTATGTCATCCATATTTTTAGTCCAACGAAGCATTGGACTCCTTTCTTTTTCCACTTTTTGAGACATTTTGCCACCCTCTTTTGTTGTCTTATCTGCCATCTGTATAGTATGTTTCAATGAAAATATTGCATGAACATAAACCGAGCCCATTAGGTTCTTCTTAAAAACACAACAAGTACAAGATTGGCAATCAAATATCCATCCAATTACGTATCAAACTATGTTACATATATTGAAGAAAATTTCATTAAGATTCTAAATATTACAAACCAACAATGAATAAAAAATAATTGAAACATACAAAGTACATTTAATCATCTCTTATTTGAAACATAATCAAACCACATTGCAGCAGCAATATTATCCCTCAATTCAGCACCTAATACAGCATCCTCATTATCTCCAATGCGTGCATTCACTTCCTCTCTATTTGTTAGCTCTGCATCTACTTCATTGATTAATTGATCGTCGGGATCCATTCCCATTAAAAAATTGTGTAAGATTGCACATGCTAGAACAATTTCGCATTAGACTTCAAATGAATAAGTTTTTTCATTTGAACTTCCAATAATTGGAAATCGCTTTTTTAAAACTCCAAATGCCCTTTCAATTGTATTACGCAATGCAGCGTGTCGCAAATTAAAAAGTTCTTTTGCATTTTCAGGGCCTCGAGATGAGTATTCTTTTAGGTGATATCGTACACCTCTATAAGGACCAATGAGACAGCTCCTAAGCATAAATCCCGCATCAACAAGGTAATACTTTCCTAAAATTCAACAAGATGCTTTTAGTATAATATTCCTATCAGAAAAAAAAGAAACTAAGAAGCTAAAATCCAAATGTTACCTGCTGGAATTTTTAAATTGTCTTCCCTAGTTAAAGCATTTTTAATAATTCTAGAATCAGAAGCAGATCCTTCTCATCCAACCAAAATATATGTAAATTTCAAATCAAATGAACATGCAGCTAGGACATTTTGTGTTGGGTAATCCTTTCTACCACGAAATCTTGGTGCATCTGTATATGAAACCTTAACTCGAATATGAGTTCCATCAAGTGCACCGATACAATCCTGTATCAGTGTCATTATTAACATTCAACAATAATAATTATATTATTATATTCATTAGACATTTTACTTACCTTAAAATATGGGAACCATCTGTTATTGCTGCGAATCTCAAGAGGGACCTCAGAACCATCGGGTTGTTTTAGATATTCGTCTTCAAGTGATATCACAGCACATAATACCGAATGAAAATGTCTAGAGATAGTTTCAATGGAACGACGAAAAAAATATGACACAGTTCGTAGTTTGAAATTATGGGCAATGATAGTAAAAAATGTGTTAACTTTCTCCTCAACACATGCACATACACTGTCTTTCAGTCTACCCCTATTTCGAAGTATATCACATAAAAATAAAAACATTTCTGGTTTCATACGAAGCAAATTGTGACAGTCTACATCACTATTTTTCAAATGATGTAATATTTCGTTTCGAACTTTTTCTCTGTTTTCATCTATTGAGTTTTTTTTCGTAATGGATCGGGGAATACAATTTGAATGAAGGTAAAAATAATGGGCAACATGACAAACTAGTTGAACAACTGCTAGTTTCCTTGTTCTATTCCATTCTTCCAATTCATCATCAGACTCATCTTCTTGAAAGGATTGAGATGCCAAATTATCCATAGCATTCACCCTAATTTCACATATAACAATTTAATTTTTACCTACACAAATTACTGCATATCGGTAACTTGCTACTGACAAAACTAAGAACATCACATGCATTACCAAAATAAGAATAGTTTTGATTACAATATCAAGCAATAAAAAGTAAGTGAGAATAACACTGCATACAATGAATTATTTTGACATTATGCAATATCCTGTCAGCTATGATTTGCTATTGAGTGTTAATCAAAACAAACACGAAATGTATAATTCAATTATCATTAATTTTACAGTTTTCTATACTAATGCTTCATCTTATTTAGCAAATTGTGAGTAAATAATGGATAAAGATTGGAAAATAACTAACACGAGATCAAATTATTGTAAGAAGAAATAAATAGCAAATGAAAAAAGAAATTCCACACAAAGAAAAGCGGGTAAAAAAAGAGATGTACGTACCAGTATCAGATAGAGAAGAACGATCGCAAAAAAGGAGATGATGAACAGTAACAAGGAACAGAGAGCGGGAGACAGGAAGAGCTGGCGGGAGAGGGGAACAGAGGGCGGGAGAGGAGCGTGAGAGTCGTTTTACCAAATTGAAGATAAATAGAATTTATTTATAAAATAGGGTAATTTTGTCATTTCATAGATTTATTGTTCATTGCCCTTTCACTTACCTCCGTTTCTTCCCAAATCGGAAGGAAATGAAAGTGATGAAATAAGGGAAATTGAAAATTCCAATTTCCATCACGTTACTCCCATTCCTTTTGCTACTTTGTCATCCAAACGAAAGAAAGTAAGGTTGGTTTGATTTACTTTCCCCTTATTTTCATCCACTTCCCTTGATCCAAACATAGAGTAAGTTTTTGAGTGTATAAATGTATTGTAACCCATAAGAAACAAACTTCAATCTGATAGAGACCTTAAACTTGGAAAAGCACCATTTACAGCCTCAGTTCACCCTACTAAAATCAGAGATCTAACGAACAGAGTTTTAAGCTTTGGGAAGCCATCAACATCACAAATTCTTTACCCATACATGTTGCTTCACTTGCATCCCAAAGTCTGAGATAATTTAATTCTGCAAGAAGCTTGAGAAGTTAAGTTTCAAATTCAAATAGTCTTAAGTAATATAAATGCGGAGAAGTCAGGTTTTCCATAGCCATTACCCAACTGGGAATTTTAGGTAACCAACTCCAATGCCTTATCCGGCCCATAAATAATTTGAATGAAAATCAAAAAATCGGTAGAAAATTAGAAATTCATTTTGTTAAAAGAAAAAAAAAAACTGGGATTGGGATTCATTCATCAAACACAAGAAAAATAAATAACATTGCCTAACCTAAATGCAATTAAAGCGTAATAAATTAGTAAATTTTTATCGCAAGCAGGTGCCAGGTACAGGTAATTCATAAACCTGGACATTTTTAATGTGCTTGATCTTGTAACTCTCTTCAGTATTCAACCGTCTTCCAATATCTTCAAAAGCAGGAACCAAATACAGTTCTTCCGGGGCAGAAACGTTCTGTAATCCTTCAAGAAGAAACTTCAACTTCCAACAATTACGAAAAGTGAGACTCCTTAAGCTTGGAAAAGCACCCTTTACAATCTCAGTCCACTCTACGAGACTCAGAGAGAAAATAATTAGAGTTTCAAGCTTTGGGAAACCACCTGCATCGCAAAATCTTTTACTGATGTATTTTCCCTCAATGGCCAAGCAAAGACTGAGATGTTTCAATTTTGGAAGAAGCTGAAGCACTGAAGTTTGGCTTTCCAGTAGCCTTGAGATTGATAGATAAAGAGTTGTCAGGTTTTCCATGGAGAAAACCCAATTCGGAATTTCTACTAGCCCTCCATTTAAGTGAAGTTCTTGAAGAAGAGGCGGAGGACAGAATTGTTTCATTTCAGGAAGCATTGAATACTGAAACATACCTCCTCCTTCTGCTGCTAAAGACAGACATACAAGATTTGTCATCTTCGAGATTGATGTTGCTAGTTCATCTGCATGATCGTCGGCCACACTATCAACACTAAGTTTTCTTAGTCGAATTAAGTTGCCCAATTCTTGAGCAGCTGTGCCTCCGCCATATATACCATCACAAGTTTGAAGATTGTCCATTTCTCTAAAGCCGTTTGGAACCTTAATTCCACCAATGAGACCCACTAAAAAGTGCCTCAATTGCTTAATATTCAGCACCTCTGATGGTAATGTACCCAAAATCCCAAGTCTGGACCCTCTTATATCCAAAGTTTGAAGATTCTGAAGATTCCTCAATCTCTGTGGAAGCTCGAGTCTGGACTCTAATAAGCCTAAATACCTGAGGTGAACCAAGTTTCCTATTGCATCAGGCAAGCACTCTATCCGGCCATTCAAATCGAGCACCACTAAGGATTGCATACTGCAAATGCTTTCTATATATGCCCGAGAGAGGCCTTCTTGTGATAGTCTTTCAGAATTAATCAAAAACAGAGAATGAATTTGAAGAGTTTTAAAATTTGGGGGAACTTATTTTCCATCATCTTCAATCACTGCACATACGTGAGAATTTGCAGACTAGGCAATGAATTCATTTTCCTCAACCTGAAGAAGACAAACTTCCTTATATTTGTCATCGACTTTCACATATTCCCTCGAAATTTCTTCACCAAGCATTCCAAGGCCAATTCAGATCAATCAAAGCTGATTTAACTTTTTCTTTTCCATTATATTAAAGGCCAATTCAGAAGAAAAGAATTGCGGTGTTCATATATTTGAAAATTAATTTGATTTAAGGTTGTTGGTACGATGAAGATTATTAATGTTTCCATATGGGTCTGCTCTGCAATTCCTGAAATGGTTAAACGGAAAAAAAGTTTCTCGCAGTTTGTAGTTTTGAAATTTGGGTGAAAATTCATTAATGTTTGCATGTGGATGCTCATGTTATTTGTCATGTTCTGTTTGTTTGAATAATCAATGAGATGACTTTAAGTATGAGATTGCCAGTTTTGGCCAGGAAACATATAATGAGTGGAAATTTGGGTGAAAGTTTCTTGCAGTTTGTAGTTTTGAAATTTGGGCGAAAATTCATTAATGTTTGCATGTGGATGCTCATGTTATTTGTCATGTTCTGTTTGTTTGAAGAATCAATGAGATGACTTTAAGTATGAGATTGCCACTTTTGGCCAGGAAACATATAATGAGTGGAAATTTGGGTGAAAGTTTCTTGCAGTTTGTAGTTTTGAAATTTGGGTGAAAATTCATTAATGTTTGCATGTGGATGCTCATGTTATTTGTCACGTTCTGTTTGTTTGAAGAATCAATGAGATGACTTTAAGTATAAGATTGCCAGTTTTGGCCAGCAAACATATAATGAGTGGAAATTTGGGTGAAAGTTTCTTGCAGTTTGTAGTTTTAAAATTTGGGTGAAAATTCATTAATGTTTGCATGTGGATGCTCATGTTATTTGTCATGTTCTGTTTATTTGAAGAATCAATGAGATGACTTTAAGTATGAGATTGCCAGTTTTGGCCAGGAAACATATAATGAGTGGAAATTTGGGTGAAAGTTTCTTGCAGTTTGTAGTTTTGAAATTTGGGTGAAAATTCATTAATGTTTGCATGTGGATGCTCATGTTATTTGTCATGTTCTGTTTGTTTGAAGAATCAATGAGATGACTTTAAGTATGAGATATCCACTTTTGGCCAGGAAACATATAATGAGTGGAAATTTGGGTGAAAGTTTCTTGCAGTTTGTAGTTTTGAAATTTGGGTGAAAATTCATTAATGTTTGCATGTGGATGCTCATGTTATTTGTCATGTTCTGTTTGTTTGAAGAATCAATGAGATGACTTTAAGTATGAGATTGCCACTTTTGGCCAGGAAACATATAATTAGTGGAAATTTGGGTGAAAGTTTCTTGCAGTTTGTAGTTTTGAAATTTGGGTGAAAATTCATTAATGTTTGCATGTGGATGCTCATGTTATTTGTCATGTTCTGTTTGTTTGAAGAATCAATGAGATGACTTTAAGTATGAGATTGCCAGTTTTGGCTAGGAAACATATAATGAGTGGAAATTTGGGTGAAAATTTCTTGCAGTTTGTAGTTTTGAAATTTGGGTGAAAATTTATTAATGTTTGCATGTGGATGCTCATGTTATTTGTCATGTTCTATTTGTTTGAAGAATCAATGAGATGACTTTAAGTATGAGATTGCCAGTTTTGGCCACGAAACATATAATGAGTGGAAATTTGGGTGAAAGTTTCTTGCAGTTTGTAGTTTTGAAATTTGGGTGAAAATTCATTAATGTTTGCAGGTGGATGCTCATGTTATTTGTCATGTTCTGTTTGTTTGAAGAATCAATGAGATGACTTTAAGTATGAGATTGCCACTTTTGGCCAGGAAACATATAATGAGTGGAAATTTGGGTGAAAGTTTCTTGCAGTTTGTAGTTTTGAAATTTATGTGAAAATTCATTCATGTTTGCATGTGGATGCTCATGTTATTTGTCATGTTATGTTTGTTTGAAGAATCAATGAGATGACTTTAAGTATGAGATTGCCACTTTTGGCCAGGAAACATATAATGAGTGGAAATTTGGGTGAAAGTTTCTTGCAGTTTGTAGTTTTGAAATTTGGGTGAAAATTCATTAATGTTTGCATGTGGATGCTCATGTTATTTGTCATGTTCTGTTTGTTTGAAGAATCAATGAGATGACTTTAAGTATGAGATTGCCACTTTTGGCCAGGAAACATATAATGAGTGGAAATTTGGGTGAAAGTTTCTTGCAGTTTGTAGTTTTGAAATTTGGGTGAAAATTCATTCATGTTTGCATGTGGATGCTCATGTTATTTGTCATGTTATGTTTGTTTGAAGAATCAATGAAATGACTTTAAGTATGAGATTGCCAGTTTTGGCCAGGAAACATATAATGAGTGGAAATTTGGGTGAAAGTTTCTTGCAGTTTGTAGTTTTAAAATTTGGGTGAAAATTCATTAATGTTTGCATATGGATGCTCATGTTATTTGTCATGTTCTGTTTGTTTGAAGAATCAATGAGATGAATTTAAGTATATGATTGCCACTTTTGGCCAGGAAACATATAATGAGTGGAAATTTGGGTGAAAGTTTCTTGCAGTTTGTAGTTTTGAAATTTGGGTGAAAATTCATTAATGTTTGCATGTGGATGCTCATGTTATTTGTCATGTTCTGTTTGTTTGAAGAATCAATGAGATGACTTTAAGTATGAGATTGCCACTTTTGGCCAGGAAACATATAATGAGTGGAAATTTGGGTGAAAGTTTCTTGCAGTTTGTAGTTTTAAAATTTGGGTGAAAATTCATTAATGTTTGCATGTGGATGCTCATGTTATTTGTCATGTTCTGTTTGTTTGAAGAATCAATGAGATGACTTTAAGTATGAGATTGCCACTTTTGGCCAGGAAACATATAATGAGTGGAAATTTGGGTGAAAGTTTCTTGCAGTTTGTAGTTTTGAAATTTGGGTGAAAATTCATTAATGTTTGCATGTGGATGCTCATGTTATTTGTCATGTTCTGTTTGTTTGAAGAATCAATGAGATGACTTTAAGTATGAGATTGCCAGTTTTGGCCACGAAACATATAATGAGTGGAAATTTGGGTGAAAGTTTCTTGCAGTTTGTAGTTTTGAAATTTGGGTGAAAATTCGTTAATGTTTGCATGTGGATGCTCATGTTATTTGTCATGTTCTGTTTGTTTGAAGAATCAATGAGATGACTTTAAGTATGAGATTGCCACTTTTGGCCAGGAAACATATAATGAGTGGAAATTTGGGTGAAAGTTTCTTGCAGTTTGTAGTTTTGAAATTTGGGTGAAAATTCATTAATGTTTGCATGTGGATGCTCATGTTATTTGTCATGTTCTGTTTGTTTGAAGAATCAATGAGATGACTTTAAGTATGAGATTGCCACTTTTGGCCAGGAAACATAGAATGAGTGGAAATTTGGGTGAAAATTTCTTGCAGTTTGTAGTTTTAAAATTTGGGTGAAAATTCATTAATGTTTGCATGTGGATGCTCATGTTATTTGTCATGTTCTGTTTGTTTGAAGAATCAATGAGATGACTTTAAGTATGAGATTGCCAGTTTTGGCCACGAAACATATAATGAGTGGAAATTTGGGTGAAAGTTTCTTGCAATTTGTAGTTTTGAAATTTGGGTGAAAATTCGTTAATGTTTGCATGTGGATGCTCTTGTTATTTGTCATGTTCTGTTTGTTTGAAGAATCAATGAGATGACTTTAAGTATGAGATTGCCAGTTTTGGCCACGAAACATATAATGAGTGGAAATTTGGGTGAAAGTTTCTTGCAGTTTGTAGTTTTGAAATTTGGGTGAAAATTCATTAATGTTTGCATGTGGATGCTCATGTTATTTGTCATGTTCTGTTTGTTTGAAGAATCAATGAGATGACTTCAAGTATGAGATTGCCAGTTTTGGCCAGGAAACATATAATGAGTGGAAATTTGGGTGAAAGTTTCTTGCAGTTTGTAGTTTTGAAATTTGGGTGAAAATTCATTAATGTTTGCATGTGGATGCTCATGTTATTTGTCATGTTCTGTTTGTTTGAAGAATCAATGAGATGACTTTAAGTATGAGATTGCCCGTTTTGGCCACGAAACATATAATGAGTGAAAATTTGGGTGAACGTTTCTTGCAGTTTGTAGTTTTGAAATTTGGGTGAAAATTCATTAATGTTTGCATGTGGATGCTCATGTTATTTGTCATGTTCTGTTTGTTTTAAGAATCAATGAGATGACTTTAAGTATGAGATTGCCAGTTTTGGCCAGGAAACATATAATGAGTGGAAATTTGGGTGAAAGTTTCTTGCAGTTTGTAATTTTGAAATTTGGGTGAAAATTCATTAATGTTTGCATGTGGATGCTCATGTTATTTGTCATGTTCTGTTTGTTTGAAGAATCAATGAGATGACTTTAAGTATGAGATTGCCAGTTTTGGCTACGAAACATATAATGAGTGGAAATTAGGGTAAAAGTTTCTTGCAGTTTGTAGTTTTGAAATTTGGGTGAAAATTCATTAATGTTTGCATGTGGATGCTCATGTTATTTGTCATGTTCTGTTTGTTTGAAGAATCAATGAGATGACTTTAAGTATGAGATTGCCACTTTTGGCCAGGAAACATATAATGAGTGGAAATTTGGGTGAATGTTTCTTGCAGTTTGTAGTTTTGAAATTTGGGTGAAAATTCATTAATGTTTGCATGTGGATGCTCATGTTATTTGTCATGTTCTGTTTGTTTGAAGAATCAATGAGATGACTTTAAGTATGAGATTTCCACTTTTGGCCAGGAAACATATAATGAGTGGAAATTTGGGTGAAAGTTTCTTGCAGTTTGTAGTTTTGAAATTTGGGTGAAAATTCATTAATGTTTGCATGTGGATGCTCATGTTATTTGTCATGTTCTGTTTGTTTGAAGAATCAATGAGATGACTTTAAGTATGAGATTGCCACTTTTGGCCAGGAAACATATAATAAGTGGAAATTTGGGTGAAAGTTTCTTGCAGTTTGTAGTTTTGAAATTTGGGTGAAAATTCATTAATGTTTGCATGTGGATGCTCATGTTATTTGTCATGTTCTGTTTGTTTGAAGAATCAATGAGATGACTTTAAGTATGAGATTGCCAGTTTTGGCCACGAAACATATAATGAGTGGAAATTTGGGTGAAAGTTTCTTGCAGTTTGTAGTTTTGAAATTTGGGTGAAAATTCATTAATGTTTGCATGTGGATGCTCATGTTATTTGTCATGTTCTGTTTGTTTGAATAATTATTACTGAATAACATGTAATAACAATTGTAATATTCAGTTGTAGGTTACATATGATATGTAATAACAATTGTAAAAGAAATAAATTGTTAATAAATTGTAAATTGTTATTAGCCTATAGAGGTGGCAAATAGGCGGGTTGGGTCATAAATGGGTGGGTCATAAATGGGTCAAAAATATTTGGGTCGTAAATGGGTCAATTACCCAAACGGGTTGGTGGGTTTGGATCGATCCATTTTGACCCAAATAGGTCGAGTGTTCCAAATGGATCGGTGAAGGCCTAAATGGATCAAAAAATAATTCTCAATAACGAAATACTAAAAAAATAAAAAAAAAATTATCAATAACGAAATACTAAAAAATTAAGTTAACAATACTAAAAAGTATTAGATATATAAATAGTAAATAATATACTAATCGTAAATAATATATCCATGCTTAATTATAGCTAAAGCTACACGCTCTTTGTATACATCTTGATCTATCTTGTAGTTTACTTCATCAGACACAGCATTAAAATTATGACATACTTTCAAGTGACGTATTAAATTAGAAGTTCCATGGGTAGAAACAGCAATATATTCTTTGAAGCAATACTTACACCTTCCTCTCGATTTTCCATCTTCATATTGACTTGGGGGTATGAAATCGAAGTCATTCCATATAGAAGACACTCGTCGTCTTTTGGAAGTGGTTTCTGTAGAAGTATCGATGCTCTCATTTACACTGCCAACACTAGGATCCATTTTACAAATAATAACAAAAAATTAAAAATTAAAAACATGAATTACACTGCCACTATCACTATATATAATAATTCAATCATATGAATTATTGTTATTATTATTATTATTTATTAAGCTAAAATCAGAACTCTGTATCCGTGGAGTAGGAGTACACAATATTTAATCACCTGGGGCGGCAACCAGATTGGACAAAAGTATAGACACTAAAGAATACATGAATAGAAACGGAAAGAGGCTAATTTACTGCAATGTTAAATACTTTTGTCAAATACTTTTGTCCACGGTAGCCGCTGTGGCTGAGTTTCTTATCAACAGGGATCAAGTTGATAAAATCAGAAGCAAAGTTTCTAGAGAAATGCAGAAGACTTACTTGTGACATGCCCCCTGAAGCAAGATCTCAGTTTCCACAGTAAAAGAGTAAGTTTATTGTTATTAGTTAGTCCTAGTTCAACAAAGAAAGATACAAAGTTGGTCCAGATTCTGAGTTGTAAATCTAATTTATACACGTCAGAGGATTTCGGGTTTAGTTCACGAAGGTAGGCCACCTTGACATCATATAGACAATTTGGTGGTGCAAATACATGGTTTTTATTAATGAATCCAATTAGGATGGTGAGAGAGAATGTAATATTATAATCTAACTGTGTAATTCAGATTTTTAAGTTATTATATGAGTTACCATCATTAAAATTCTACTTGTGAGATTGGACATTAAGTGCATTAACAATCCTATAAACATTTATAGGATTGCAGGTATTCTTATTCAACCATCATATGTTTTTTGGCTATACTCAACACTCAAAAAATGAGAAGGCTCTTAAACTATACTCTGAACTACAGATATCAGAAAAGAGACCAGATGATTTCACTTTGGCAGCCCTTATATTAATAATGATAGAGCTTGAATCTATGACCTTTGTAGGACTGCTTTCAGCTTGTAGTCATGCAGGTCTTGTTAAATAGGGACTGCATTACTTCAAATCAATGCCTAAGTTTGGGATTCAACCAGAAAGTGAGCATTATGCTTGTGTGGTTTCACTTTTAGGCCGTGCTGGTAAACTATATGAAGCAAAGGAGTTTATAGAGAAATTGCCAATAAAGCTACCAATATCAGTATGGAAGAGCTTGCTTAGTGTGTGCCAAAGTTGTGGTAATCTTGAGTTGGGAAAATATGCAGCAGAAATGGCAATTTCGATGGATTTGAGAGATAGTGGTTTGTATACTTTGCTCTCTAAAATACGTGCACCTAGCTCGACAACCCCCCTATATCCTGGGTTATCCTTGAATCAGATGTGACAGTGGATGGCATATACTAAGCACATCTCAGCATGCCCTATTTCTGATATTCCTAAAGTATTTACAGAAAAAGAAAAAGAAATATATATAGGAATTGACAGGTTCTATGGCACACAATTAGATTAATTGAAGCTTTGCTAGTTGTTGCAGAAGTTGCAAGTTGGAAAGAGAAGAAACACAAAATCAGAAGAGAAAAACCCACATTAAAACAACCAAATAAACTTAAGAAAGTGAAAATGAAGAAACAACAAAGATTCATAATCTCAATGTAAATCAACTGAGAAGAAGGAACTTAGAGACACTGACCGGAGCTGAGGGACGGTGACCGGAGCAGAGGGACGATGACCGGAGCTAAGAGATGATGCAGTCAGAAATACAGGGAAGAAGAACTGAAGCAGAGCAAATAGAGAATTGGGAATTAGACCCGTTGGGTGTAAGGATGATGACCCAAATGGGTTGGATTTCAAGCGGGTGATTTTTGGATGGGTTTACATGGGTAATTTTTTATTTGGGTTGGATTTGGGTCAGATTTTGTTGGGTGGGTTTGGGTAACTTATTGGGTTTGGGTCAGTTTTTGATAGGTCTGACTAAAGTTATTACATATGATATGTAGTATATGTAGGGATCTTTTCCTAATATCAATTGTTACGTTAATACATGAACAGTAGATGAGAGGCATGGTAAAGTGGCAGATTATTATATCAACCATGGCCAGCTGGTTATAGTTTCTGCAATTTGCAGTTTTTATTGATCTACGGAGCTCATTCGGCGGCGAGAAGAACGTTGGCTACAGCGTCGACTGAATTTCAAAGTTGGAATTTTGAAGCATAAAGAAGACAATTTTTTTTTTAAAAAAAAAAAATTGGCTTAAAGGACAAAAAGCCCATTTATATGTAACATCCATAGTTTGAAGCCCACTTTGTGAGTAGCATCCACTGCCCTTATTTTAGGTTGAAATGATTCAGGACTTTTTGACAATCAATCTTACTGTTTTTCAATAACAATTCATTTAAATTGTTAAATTTGAATATTGTGTTTCGAAATTTTCAATTACTTTTATTTATTGAAATTCAAAGTTACACACATAAAAACAAAAAGATAAGCAATATATTAGCAAAAATGCTTCTTTTTTGGCTACTAAGGGGTATTTAGTTCATACGTTTCAAATTTCATATACTACATATCATATTATTATTTGGCTACTAAGGGGTATTTAGTTCATAAGTTTCAATAACAGTAAATGACCAATTGATACTAAAATCATAAAAGAGAATTCACAATAGTAAAATACTTGAGTTTTAACTTTTTCTCCATGAAAATAACTTTTTTTTCCCGTAATTTTACTTTGATAATACATATAGGATACAAATTAATTTATTACTGACACGTGGCGTTTAACATGATAAAAATCTACGTAAATATTATGATATATAAAATTTGAAAAATAAAATGTATGACTACCATGCAAGGAGTGTATAATACACATATATTGATTGGTTTGTATCCGATGTTAAAAAAAAAAATTAAATTCAATTATTTTATTAATAATAATTCTTTTTTCAATTAATTGGTGATAAATTCAATTATCTTTGTGAAACCAACTAAATTGACATGTATTCATCATAAACCAATTTTGTCCTTTCATTTTTGGAGGGGAAAGAAGGATAAGGCTGATGCTGAATCCATTAACCAAAAATTCAAACAAACTCCAATGATAAATACTTGCCATAAAATCCATAAAGTTATAACTCCCAATAGAAAAAGAGTCCGAACTGACAATTATTATTTTATTTATTTATTTTTTATTTCGCTGTAACGCCAGGGAATATATATTGAAAGTCTTACGGGCATTTTGCTTGAACTTTTGTAACATATGTACCCCAGAAGCCAAGAAGCATTGCCACATGTACAAGAGGTCTGACTGTGAACAAATATATATAATCCTATTTTCTACAATTAAAACAAAACCAATTTAGAAATAAAACAAAAATTAGAGGAAGACGGTTACCAAAAAATAAAGACTAAAAAGCAATAACAAACAAAATCATGCAGCTATATAAAGCTTTGTATCTTACCACTACACATCAGCCATCCCTTTGCTGTGGAAATGGAAGTACAAATAATTTCTGAAACTTTCATCAAACCCTCTTCACCAACACCTCCTCACTTTAAAAACTACAAAGTTTCTCTACTTGATCAATTTGCACCACCCCTCTACATTCCCAACATCCTCTTTTTTTCTGTACAACACAACCTTAATCTCACCTCGAAAAGCTCAACGTTGCTGAAACGATCTTTGTCTGAAACCTTAGCCCATTACTATCCTCTTGCTGGAAGGATTAACGTCGACCCACTCTCTGTTGATTGTAATGATGAAGGAGTTTGCTACATAGAAGCCAAGGCTAACATCCCTCTTTCTCAATATCTCGCCTGCCCAGATCTCCCTTCTCTGAATAGCTTGCTGCCAAGTTACTGGTACGAACCAGATCCTACTACATCTTATTATGTTTGCATGATTCAGGAAACAATCTTTGCATGTGGTAGCATCGCCATTGGTGTACTTGTGTCACACTTGATCATGGATGGAATTGCCTTAGCTTCGTTTCTAAAATGTTGGGCTTCAGTTGCAACCAAGTCAGGTGTGGATTTTATGGCTCCCAATTTTGATGGTCCATCTATTTTCCCCCAAAATTCATCAATGACCAAAGACATACGTACGGGAATCTATTTTTGAACCATTTGTTAGAAAAGGGAAGTTTGCTACAAGGAGATTTGTGTTTGATGCAAGCGCCATAGCCAATCTTAAGACCAAAGCAATGGCTTCGAGTTTAGAAAATCCAACACGAGTTGAGGTAGTGTCTGCAATTCTTTTGGATTGCATCAATATTATTCTCAAGGAAAAATCATCGGGTGTTGAGAGGCCGATTGCATTTGCTCATGCTGTAAATTTACGGTCAAGAGCTACACCTCCAATCCCAGAAAGTTCATTGGGGAACCTCTTGTTGTTAACACATGGATTTTGTTTGCCTGAGGAAATCAAATTTAGTAACTTAATTTGCAAAGTGAGGGAAGCAATAAGGAAAATTGACAAAGAACTTGTGAAGAATATGTGCAGTGATGGAGGATTTGACAAGCTGTATAAGATTATGGAAGAGATTGGCAGAGATGAGAGGGGTTCAGAACATGGATTGAATTTTGTGCAAATGTCTAGTTGGTGTAATTTTGGATTATACGAAGTTGATTTTGGATGGGGAAGCCCTGTGTGGGTGACTTGCGCTGCTTTATTGTCATCAGCTAATTCTGAAAATTCAGTGTTGAACACAACAATTCTTCTGGATGGAGCAGATAGAGGAATAGAAGCATGGGTATACATGGATGAGGAGGACTTGAAATTGCTAGAGAAACACAAATCGCTTCTTCAACATGCATTCCTTAATCCAAGTCCTTTGAAAATTTGCAATTAATATTCGTATGTGAAATTCTGATCCTTTGGATCAGCTAATAGCAAGTTAGAGTGCGTTTTAGCTTTTTATAAATTGCTGGCTTTTTGTTCAAAAGCAGGTTATGTTAATGCAAAGAAACAAAATGTTTAGTGGGTAAACATTAACTTCAATAATCAAATTCCCAGAATCAAGACCATTCCTTCATTTTTAACTATTCAACGCCAACTAAACCTAATTAAAATAGAGATTTAAATTGAAATGTTAATGATAGGTTAGGATTGAATTTTTTCTAATTTTTAGGTTAGTGATCTAATTGAAATTTAGGTGAATTATATACAAAGTCAGTCAAATCAGAAAAATCATACAAATTAAAATGTCTCCAAGGAGAGTCCATTAATTAGGTCATTTGAAAATTGAAACAAACTAATCATTCTAGCAGGTAAGTAACCAAAGGGTCGAATAATGCATCATATGAACTTTTATGTCCGTCAGTGTTGATAAAATCCAAATGAGCCTGGAACAAGAAAATCGACATAGGAATTTGAATTTTTTCTTGTCGTTAATTGTTAAAAGGACAATGAGACAAATATCGTCACACTAGTTCCGAAATGAGACTTTGGTTAGAATAGGCCAACGCGCCTTGCTATTGTGACATTCACATAGCAGGAACACGCAGCAACATATAAAGGCACAAGAAGTGGATGAAAATCATGCAGTCTTTTATTGATATGAGGCAAACATTACAAAAAATGGGGGTCAATTTCACTCATGGTCACTCAACTTATCACTTATCGCGCAAAAGTAACCGACTTTTTTTTTCTTACTTAAATGTCACTGAACTTTTAACATTATTGCACAAAAGTCATGTTGATCGGAATCCGGCGACGACACGCTTAGCACCAAATAGATCCACCATTGCAATTTTCTTCATTTGTCTGTAGTAATCTCCATAGGGGGCAAATGAAAGGTCTCTGCGGTTATAAACCATGATATCTGCAACCACAAGAGAAGGTCTTCCAAGAAATTTGGATTCCTGAGTTTTCATTACTTCTTTTGCTATTTCTGCAGAGGAAATCACTGCAAGTGGAAGTTGCCCAAGCTGAATGTGCATAATTGGCCCATAAGTTTTGGCCAATTCTGCTAGGCGCTGATGGGTTTGACAGCCAATTAATTGGTGAATGTTGCCAATCAGAGGCAATCTCCATGGTCCTGGTGGCGGATTGGAATTCTTCTTCCATATCTTTAACACTTTCAAAACAAATAGGATCAAGGCTACAAGGCATAGATATGAGGGAATTTTCATTTCTTTTCCTATTCAAGCAATTGCTCAAGCGGGTATAATATTTGCCTATTCGGTGGCGGATTGATGGCGAGAACCTCTTTGTCACCTAAATTTTAAGAATAATACAAATGAATTTTAAAAGCCAACCACATGCATGTGTCTGATTTTCTGGTTTGATCGATCTAGAATATGATATTTTATCTTCCTCGGGTTGTGTAATCCATTAAATTTCTAGATTAGTATCAGTTTATATGAGTTTTATATTAAAATCATATCGACATGAGATTCATTCAGATTCCAACCCAGTAGAATGAACCACGAGTTCATAATGTGATGATAGAGAGGATTTTTCAGGCTGAATTTGTGGAGAAATAATTGGATGGGAATCAAAGCCATACTAGTACCTTTTTGGATTTTTTTTTTAATGTCTATATTTCTAAGCAAGTTAACTAATACTTTTATATTGCCCATCTTCTGGACTATTATAACTAATTTTAATATTATTAATTTTTATAATCCATCAGGTATTTGAAGTATATTTATCTGATTAATCTAAATTTAAAAATATTCTATATTCAAAACCCAATTCCTTACTTAAGACTCGAATTTGAGACATAGAGTGAACAAAGAAGGGACCAATGCCTTTTGTAAGAGAATTGGCTAGCTGCTTTCGGATGAACAATGAGACTGGCTAATCTACGAACATCATCTACCTCCCAAAGTAGTTGTCCAGTGGGTGCCTATTTCTTGTTTGCTTGAAGAAGAAGAAAAAGCAGCAGCAGAAACGCCTTTTCTGTCAACAAAAGCTGGCTGCTTGGGGATTGGTAGGCTTGCAATTTCACTGCTGAGCAAGACAACCACAGTTGACATGGTAGGACGATCACTTGGATCCTCTTGTACGCATAGGAGTGCGACATTTAAGCACTTTAAGAATTCATTCATATCACAGCTTTCCCTCAGTGTCTTGTCCATGAATTCCATTGCTTTGTCTTCTCTCCACAATCTCCATGCCTTGCATTTTCCAATGAAGTTAATTAGCATCAACTAGAAAGAATTATGGTCACAACAGCAATTATCTCTACTTACAAAGCCAAGAATGTTCGTGGCTTCTTGAGGATTAACCATTCTTGTACTCCTCCTTCCACTCAGAATCTCAAGCACAACAACACCATAGCTAAAAGCATCCGATTTAACCGAGAATAGACCATCTACCGCATACTCTGGGGGCATATAACCACTTCATTTTAACAATGAAAACAAGAAATTAGAGGTGTTCATGTCCTGGAAACTAACAATCACCAGATAGTAGTATAATGCTCAAGTAAAAACTTACTAAGTGCCAACAACTCTGTTTGTCATCCCCTCTGTTTGCTTGCCTTCAAAAATCCTTGCTAAGCCGAAGTCAGAAATCTTGGGGTTCATTTCTGTATCTAGTAAAATGTTGCTTGGTTTTAAATCCCTATGAATAATCCTCAACCTTGAATCTTGGTGCAGATATAGTATCCCTCGAGCAACTCCCAAAATGATGTTGAAACGCAATTCCCAGTTCAGAAGCAAGCCAAGCTTTTCATCTTGGGAGTTTCATGTTTTCATAAAGAGCTTGAATTAGTAATTTTGATATTGTAATGAGCTGTATTATATCCTGGCAATACTTGCCTAAATACGGTCTATAATTTTATTCTTGGTTCAAGCTGGTGAGAGAACGCCCATGAATAAAATTATAAACGGGTCTAGACAAATAATTTCCAATGAATGTATGCAGTTGATATACTATAAAAATGGGGGAGTTTTTTTTAATGCTTACCAAATATGAAGTGATCTAAGCTCTTGTTAGGCATATATTCATAAAGTAAAATCTTTTCCTTCCCTTTGATGCAATAGCCCAAAAGTTTTACAAGATTTCGATGTTGAAGTCTAGCAATCAGCACAACCTCATTTTTAAATTCTTCCAATCCTTGTCCTGAAACACTTAAGAGTCTCTTCACAGCAATTTCTTTACCCCCTTCAAACGTGCCCTGAAATCACAAAAACTTTGTTGCAAGTAATTTGAACTGGACAAAATACGTTTATTAATAATTCAAAGATTACCTTATAAACAGGTCCAAAACCTCCTCGTCCAAGCTTATTTTCATCTGAAAAATTATCAGTAGCTGCTAATATGCTATCTAATTCAAAGAATGGCACATCTATAGCCTTCTTATCCTCTTCTTTGAATTCTTCGGCATCTATCAAGTCTTTTACGCTTTTCTCAGTGCTGTATAGAAAAGCTCTTTCAATGTTATCTCTTCTTTCTGAATTCAGGAAAATGTATTAATTTCAATCTAACATACTTTCTAATTATATGATATATTTGGAGAAAATCATTTCTAGTTACCTCGTCTTTTGGCCATCTTTCTCCTGTAAATGCATATTGCCAATGAAGAAATGACACATAAAAGTAGGAAACTTCCAACAAAGACTCCAATGATTAAAAATCTTGAAGTGCCCCCAAGTTGTTTATAGTATGTTCTGTTTCCTGCAACGCCATGGTCTGTTCTGATTTCTGCAAGTAAGTGAAATGAAAATCTAATCAAACAAAATATAATTTTCATAAACCTAATCAAACAAAATATAATTTTCATTGATTTTGCAGATATTTATGGCATGCAAAATGAATTTGTAAATTCCTAAAACTCGGCAAAAAAAGTCATTTATACACCTCAACTTTTCAATAATCAATACTAATTATATATCTTCAACCGGAGCACAATTAAGTGCTACACCATCCCATCTGAAGTATGCATAGCAATGACACCTTCTCCTACCATCTATTGTTATTTTGCACGATGAAAATAGCCAACCATTGGAGTCTGCTGATGAATTGCAAATTAGCTCTAGAGGTGGAATCCAACTGATTTCAATTTGTACTATACCTTTTGATGGACTAGCAGAACCCAAACTTTCCATCCTGGTACATCTATGGTTTACATTTGTGAGTTTGTAAGCAAAGGTTGATAATAACTTGTTCAGCTGAAGAATTGTCATACCACAATTATCTGCTTTTTCTTGGATGATAAATGTCATTGTAGTTGCATTAATGCTAGTGACATTGTAGATACCAGTAGGCGCTTGAAACCTAAGATTGTCTATGGATTTGTTGCAGTAGAAACTAAAATACATAGGGTCACCACAACTTGACCAAGTATCTAGAGGATGAGGGATTACATATGTGCCACAAGCTTCACAACCTCTAGCTGTTCATTTTTTTTAAAGGAAATTATAACTGGCCTCGGGTATGTTGGGAAATTTTTAGGATAAAGAACATAAATTTTATTTCCATAAAAAAACTAATTACATATAGGCTTACATTTAAACCTTAAATTTAGGCCACTAGCCCACTAATTCTGCTAATCAATCTATAACTCCATTATTTCACTAATACCATTAACGCCACTAACTACACTAATATCATTAACATCACTAATTACATTAAGACTACTAACTAAATAAGAATATAAACAAAAAAACATTATAAACATCTAAAAATAAAAATTCACTAATTTCATAACTACATAAAAAATACTGATTTTAAATCAATTCCAACAAGATCATCATCTCAACGTCAAAAAGAGAGAAAAAAAAATCTTACTGATGTGAGATTAGGAATTACCCAAATCAGAACTGGCTACACGGTAGTAGAGCTCGCGACCACCAGAAGGAAAATCCTCTTGAAGATTGTTAAGACTCTCTGTCCAAATCCAGCATGTGGATTTATCAGATGCTGCATCCCTTCGATTGTTATTTTTCTCTTCGGTATAGGAATATGCGTGGCATTGACAATCTCCGAGACATTTCATTTTGCATTCTGCTTCATTAACTGAAAATTTTTGGTGCGGGTTCCCTACTCCCATCTTGCTCAAGTTCAAGAAGATGTTTCTCTCCCTGCATATTGCGTTTGAAATTTCTCTGCATCCATCAGAAAAAACTCTTTTTTTCCATTGCTCTTCATCTGTAGGCGTAAAACCCCGCAAGCATTTACATGGGAACTCATTCCTGGTATTGCAAATTCCAAACTTCCCACAGGCATGAAACACACTGCAATTGTCTGAGGGCCCCAACCATATTAAAGACATTTCATTTTTGTTTATATCCATGCTCCAATGTTGTATCTCGCCAGTAAAGTTCATCACCATCCTTGCGTAGTTATAGTGGTTGTATCTTGAGGATGAATTTATATTGTATCTGGAGGATGGGCTTGTCTTGTTGTACGTGGAGGATGGGCTTGTATTGTTGAGTAAAAAGTTCGCTATATCAGGAGGGATTTCATCTGACTCACCAGAGTATCCACTTTGCCAATAATAAATATTCTCGTCCTGCTGCTTCTGCATGATGACCCACTGGTTCTCTTGTCCTTCATCTAGCTTAAATGTGAAGTTTCCCGGTGCTGGGTCGAGTTGACTAGCCCATGAAGTCAATGTACGGTTGGCTTCCATCCTCATACCTAGAAGAAATGTATCAGTTGGGTTCTCAAAGCTTTGCCATAGAGTTGAATTCTGATTCCTCAAAACCAAATTTCCAGAATCCATAAGCTTAGCTTCATACGGAGATGTTGATTGAGAAGGATTCTCAAGACGAGTAGACCAATAATCTTTTCCAGATTCATCAAAGACTTTGAGGTTGCCATTATCCAAAGCCAAAGATCCACCAGTTCCTGAAATTGAGGATTTTCGATTGGCAACCCACACAACCGTCCTTGGAGTGAGATTGTAGTACCATATACCCACGTACCTTTGCATATCTGAGCTTCCATGAGGAGTAAAAAACCCCAGTTCAAATATTTCTCCTCCTGAAATAAGAGTTTCTCCATCTCCAAGCGTACTGTTAGATGGTGAGATAAGGGTGTCTCTTGCAGAGGAATTTAAACTAGAAAAGCATAATATGCATACACAAGAAAAAAAGATGATGGTTGCTGACATCTTTTAATTCTTATTTCTTTCCTCCTCCTCCTCCTCCTTCTTCTTCTTCTTTTTTTTTTTATTTTTTTATTTTCTTTCCTGTTCAAGTATGATGTGAGGATTCAGTTATTGTTTTATTCTTATCAGAGTTGTTTGACGTTAATGGTGACCACAGAAGAAAAGATCAGAGGCCTAATTAATTAAAAGGAATATATAAGCACATTTAAACAATTTATTAGTATTCATTCAATTGCCGATACTGACAATCTCGTACTCAAAAGTCATCTCATTTTTGCTGGTGGTTGCATTGAATCTTCGTCTTCATGGGAAAAAAAAAGTTCATTTTTGTATTTGATAAATGAAATAATGCAAATTAATTACGGACCTTTCACTCAACAAGTCAATAAGTCAACTTTCAATAATGAATACTGCAAACTACAAAGAACTTTCTTTCTTTTTTATAACCATGTGAGGAATGGAGTGTAAAGTCTTCATCGTGCAAACGAGGAAATGTTACAAAATGCCCCTAAACTTTGGTCAACTTCTTACTTTACTCCTTTGCTTTTTTTTTTTTTCTTTTTCTCAAACATGCCATAACATAACAAAAGTAGCTCAAATATGCCCTTAGGTTTAACTCTGTTTCCTTCCCTTTCACTCCACTTCTCAACTCTCAAACAATTCGATCTCATGAGTTTCATCAATAGTTGGCCTTATCATCAATTCTAATGTGAAAGCAATCAATAAACATGGGCCCAAATATGCAACCATAGAAGCCCTCAGAATTCAACTTTTTTGTTGCTTAGATAATTAATAGTAAAAGAAAGCAAAAACAGAGTATGCCTGCTTCTCAGATTTTTCTTCTATTTAAATTCATAACGCAGCCACCGGAAACACACGAATTGACATAAATGCAAGTAATAATCCAAGAAATCGGGAAAGCTGGAGCAGAGGAGCCTTGTTGTGCATTTCCGTACGGAATCTTCAAATAAGTCACAATTGCTGATGGATATCAGCTCGAAATTTGACGATTCAGCCATTGATTTTAAATTCTGAGGCTTCAAATGAGGGTACACGAGAAGGAGAGATTAAGATTTCAACTTCTGTTTATACACAAAATCAGAAAATTCGGTGTTTAATTTTATGCATGTTTGGCGCTGCCTCTCATCTCTATAGGGTTATGAAAGGCATCTCTCTTGTAGTGACAGATTTCAGTTTTACTTGTTACCGGGTGTTCTCTGCCGAGTCTGAGACAGGATGCAGAAGTTAATAATCTTTTTTTTTTTGTCTGCTTCACATCGACGATCTTGGTAATGAAGAATCCATAGATTTTTAACTTGATTCGACGATAAGTTCATATTCGGAAGCTTTGAAGGGTTCAGGTATTGTCTAAATCGATGAGGCGACCTAATCTGGACCCGATGACGGGATGCTAACCTCCAGGAACTATTAGCCAACGGTAAATAGGACCTGGATTTCGAGGAACAGCAGTTGCAGCACGGGGATTTGATGGGCGTTTGCGGAGACAAAAGGTTGGTAAATAAATTGCTTATTAAGATGTTGGTATAATTTTGAAATTTGTTGTTATTAAATTATGGGTTCAAAAAATTATCCGAGGAACTTGTTATCTGAATGATTTGAACTAAAGTTACCACCAAAGTATCCCATTTTCATTTGCATTATTTTTCAAGTTTAAATGCTAATTGGCTTGAATTGTTTTCTTTTTTTCTGATCACAGAACCCATTATGTGAGTTTCCCAATGTAGATGAAATTTTTTATCATTGCAGGACTTGCAAATTTCAACTAGTTGATTCCACAACTTTAGTTAAATCTCTAAATAAGACATGATTCTTGAGTCTAGGAATCCAGCATTCTTAATTATTCAGTAGAGGTACTTTATTCTTGGTTGAGTTTTTTAGTTGCTCTTCTTGCATATCCAATGTGAGTTTGGAAGTTGGTCCTCCATTGATATAAAATCTCAGTTTCATGATAATAGGAACCTTTTAACCATGTGCAATAACATTTGTGAGAAGTTACAGTCTCTCACCTACGAAGACTAAATGATTGAACTTAATTTGTTGTTTAATGCAAAGTTTTTATGTGCTTCTTTCTTTCAACCATGCCTTTGAATCAGAATTGTACTTACTGATGGATGAGGACTCGATTTGAGCTCTTGTTACCGGAATTCTTACCTGAACCAATACCTCAAAATATGGCAAGTTTTCAATTCAACGCACTTAGACTCCAATTTTTCAAGCAGGCAATGGAAAAATAGTGAAAGCTTGACCATTTTTTCATGTTTATCACAGAAGATTGCTGGAGATAAACACCAATGTCTACAAATTTTAGAGATTGTTTAAAGCTTAATATCCTTTCTTGGATTCGAAATTGTCCGACCAGCTCTGCCTTTGGTTGTTTGTGCTTTGCTCGTCTCACAATGTAGTTTTACGGACTCTTACAATTAGTTCAAGTAAGAGATGATCATGTTCCTGCGAGTCTGGTTTGATTCCATCTCAATCTCAGGAGGAGTTAATTTGATTGGATTAAGGTCTCTTTGATTGTCATCTGGATTAAGCATTTTTGAATGGTTCCTTTTTCTAGTGGGGATGTCGGAATCGAAGCAACCATTAAATGTTGGGGTGGAGCAACTTCGCTCGGTGATTATTGTTCTCAGAATTGATTTGGTTCCAGGTTCCTTTAAGATTCCTTTTATGGTATAACTATGTTTATACAAACAAAATCGAGGAATTTCAAGAGCTTAGGAGCACCCTTCAGCAGCAACCAGAAGGTGTCCCTGCTAGCCTGAAAAGTTCAGGGGCAGTCGAGTTATTCCTCCTTCTTCCCTTCTAATTTCTGTAGCAGAAATTATTCAAGCATCTAGGTTGATCCTTTATGAATATTGCACCTTCAGGATACCAACGAGATGCTAAAGAAGTTCCATATTCCAAGGTTAAAGTAAAAGATGAGGAATACATGCTTCATCTGAGGATATTGATAAGAGAACTGAAAAGTAGGTGATTAGTATCTTGGAGCATGTATTTCTTGTACTAATGCTCCTAATTCTGTAATGAGCATCTCATCTTTGAACCATTGTTCTAAAAAGTATGCAACTATGTAAATGTCTAGCACAGGGTAGAACCTGTTATCTGCTATTCATATTGTGGGACAGTGGTGCAGTAGTTTCATTTCAAGCACCTTTGAACATAATCCTTATTAGCTTATGGATGCTTGGTCATGAAGTTCCTTAGTTTTATATTCAACCGTCCTTTTCTTGGTATATTTTATTATAGAATGAGTAATGTATTCAAAGTTGGCTTCAGGCTTTAGACTAGATGTGGGTTGGACTTATTTAATCAAAGTGCAAGCAAAGATTAGCAATTATTTAGTTTGCTGGTTTGTTCTTCCTTGTCAACCAAAAAAAAAAAGTTTCCTATTTGCTCTTATTTATAGAATTGGCTGTATAATAGTTGACTATTACAAAAGGCAATTAATTTTCTCAAGAAATCGATGGCGGAGAAGAAGAGAAGGGCAGCAGTATTAGCCACTCCAAAACCAGAGAATGAGCTTCTATTGTGGTTACACCACCACCAAGCGCCCATTGAATTAGATTTATTGTCAGCTAAAAGAACAGTCCCCGGAGAGCATCGCCTCCCTGAATTATTCAGTTTTGAAACATTGAGATAAAATTGATCAAATCTATAATTTTCTCATTGCAAGATCTCGTTTCACGGTATATCAGAATACATCTGCATCTAGGTTGCAAGATCTTCATACATCCAACGATATCATCAACCTATCAATTTGGATATCAACTGACTCCTCTTCCATGAATTAATCAGAAAGTTCCGACCCCGCGTTTATACTTGCCGTCGAATGGCCGACCGAGGCTATTTCACAACTGCTGCTGCTTTCTCTCTCTTGGACCGTCTGAACTGTATGAGAGAGAGATAATACCAGCAATCCAACGGTGCGTACCGCATCATCTGGTACACGAAATCTACCGAAAGATGACCCAATTTGGAAGTGGAAGCTTTGAAATAAAATAATAATTAATAATATCTTTCAAAAAAAAAAAAATTAATAATAACAGTAGTCATGAAGTAATGAAAGGGATGGAAGTGGATGCACGCCCCACACGGTAAGTGGCGTGACTCTTGTTCTCACGTAACGTGTTGGAAGCGTTAATGATCTTCAGCTATCATTAGTCAAAATTAAACACCCTCCTATAAACTCAATCTTTGATTATCAACACTGCAAATTGTACAAACCTTTAATCAGCTTTGGTTGATCTGATAATATCCCACCATGCCTCTCGTCTACTTCTCCCGTATATTTGAAAATCGTACGGAATTCTACTTTGCAGAGATGCATAGGAGAAATTCTCAAGGTGATGCTGCTTCTTCTACATTAATTGAAGGAGAATCCACATCTTCTTTAGCAAATTTCAAATTAGAATATGCAAAGCTTCCTGATCGAATCAAATCCTTCTTAGATTATTGTTGTTTAATCACATTTAGGTATTCCACAACGAAGGACAAACTAGTTCGGCTTCTATTGGCGGAGGGTTTAGTACCGGAAAAACAAGGAGAAGCCATGGAAAGCGTGGCAGAAGTGATTATTGAGGATTTAATTGGTCTTGGAATGCTTGTTGAAGATGCTTGGGGTGAAGTAGAAGTTGATGAAGACTATAAGGAAGTATGTGTTGTTGAGGTGGAGGAAAATGAATTTGTTGCTCAGACTGCAGAATCTCCAGTACGTGCAATAATCGACGATGACGGAAAAGGTATTCCTCCCAACTTCAAGGCCCATCAAATTCGTTCACTGTTTTTGACTACTTTACGAAGAAGAGTTGAAGGTTCAGAAGAAAGCCTTTCTCGGGCCTATATGGAAGAAAGCCTTTCTCGGGCCTATATGGAAAGTATTTGCAAGATGCAATCCTTGGTGGTGCTGGATTTGCATGGTCAGATAGAGTGCCTGCCTGATGGAGTAGGAAACCTGGTTAACCTCAGGTATTTAGGCTTGTTTTCTTCAGGAGTGGATGAGCTTCCGCCTACCTTCATCAATCTTAAGAAACTACAATCTTTGGATTTAAGGTCCTGTGGACTTGGATATTCCCATGAATTACCAGTAGAGGTGCTGAGTATTAAACAGTTGAGACACCTTTTAATGTCACATAATACTAACGACTGTGAAATTAAGGTTCCAAAGGGTTTTGGAGCAATGGAGAATCTTCAAACTTGTGATGGTGTGTATGCAGGAGGAGGCATTGCTAGCGAATTGGGAAACTTAATCCTACTACGAAAACTAGCTGTTAAGCGTGTGGCTGGTGATCATGTCGATGAACTAGTAGCAGCAATCATGAAGATGACAAATCTTATTTCCTTATCATTAGAAGCAGAGGGAAGTATCTTTGAAGGTACACTATTGCCTGAAATGGAACAATTTTCTCCGCCACCTCTTCTTCAAGAGCTTGACTTGCATGGTGGACTAACAGAAATTCCCAATTGGTTGTTATCCATGGAAAGCTTGACCACTCTATGTTTATCTTTCTCAAGGCTATTGGAAAGCCAAACTTTAGTTCTTCAGTTTCTTCCAAAATTGAAACATCTCAATCTTTGGGATGCAAGTGAGGCAAAATGTATGGGTAAAGAATTTTGTGAAGCGGGTGGTTTCCCAAAGCTTGAAACTCTCGAAATTGCATCTTCGACTCTGGTGGAGTGGACTGAAATCGTAGAAGGTGCTTTTCCAAATTTAAGATCTCTCAGTTTTCGTAACTGTGTCAAGTTGAAGTTTCTTCCTGAAGGGTTACAATACATCTTAAAGCTGGAAAGATTAAATATAGTACCTGTATATAATGACATTTTAAGGCGCTTGGAGGGTGAAGAGAACTACAAGATCAAGCACATTAATGTTCTGACTTATTTTATCATCTAGGCAGTTCCTCATAGACTATACAAAGTTGATATTTGAATATTTGATTTTTTTGTATTTGATAATTAAAAATCGTAAAAAAATGATAGTTTTTGTTTTATATCACTGTTTGACTGATTCAATTGTAGGAAAATTGAAAATTCTATCCCCAAATTTTTATTGCTCTACGAGGAGTCAGAGCTGAAGCAGCAAATCCTGTGGGCTTCCCTCATAAATGCATAATCCCCGAAGAGGTCTAGCGGAAGATGTAGGTAATTCATCTGTAATTTCTTAGTTTTTTCTTTACTTAAACGCTATTTTATTTTTAAATATTAATTTGCAATTGTTAATGTCATAAAAGAGAAAAGTCAAATAATTGAAATGTGAGTGTAGCTCCAAAACACTAATATGTAAATTAATGACACTTACATTTTACAGCATGCCAACAAGGTGTTCTTAATTATGATCAATAACGAAGTCTCTATCCTGCAAATTTACTATCTCTGAAGTGAGAATGATAGAAAATTAGTACAAATTAATCACTCTTCAACAATGCTACGAATATAAGAGCTTCGCAAGATTATAATAAGGAATTAGACTCCGTTCGGGAATTCTATCAAACAATTTTGGAGCAGTACCCATATCACCAAATTTACTGTAGATATTAAGAGATTATTCTGCAGAAAGAAACATACATGATTTTTAAGATCACATACGCGTAGTATATATTCTCAATTATAAGAGGGATTCATATACTTTAATTCAACATAAAAGGTTTTATGTTATTAGTTATATAAATTTAGTTAATTAAATTAAGGAAACTGTATCTTTGAAGTTGTAGTAATCTTAAAATGAGAGAACAAATAAAAGTACCTATATTTCTAAGAGCAATGAAATAAGTTTTATTAGAAATAAATGAAAAAAAAGAAATCTAATTTTTTCTTTTAAGTGTTTGACAAGGGGCACATTGAATAGAATGCCACGTGTCAATTTCTAGTTGAATACTATTCCAGGTTATCAAGATATTAAGATAAGGTGTGTTAAGATTATGGATATAAACAAATAAAACAATCTTTACAGGTTGCTTTCGCTTTTCTCCCTTCCTCTGAATTCAAATTCAAAGGCTTTCATTGTTCTTGATCTAAATTAGGGGCTGTTGTCAGTCATTTTACACGCTGCAGCCTTTCTCTCCTCTTCTTTTTTACTTTGTTTTTTTTCTTAAATTTTTATTTGTGTTTTTCAATATATGGAATTTTTTATGAATAATATATATGCACTGAAATTCTCACTAAAACAGATTGTTCATATTACAATTATCCACTTCTTTTTTTTTTTTCAAATAAGTTCAGAGGTATACTCCGGTAATTCTATTAGTTTCACTTTTAAATTTTATAAGTTTATTTGTACTTTCATATGTATTTTTAATTTAATAATAAAAGTTTAATTTGCATAAAAAAAAGATTATGGGGCCCATTCCATTGAAAGAAAGAAAAAAATATATGTATGTGTGTTGAAAAGTCAAAAGTGTAGGGTGAATGAAAAAGTCAAAAAAGCAAAATCAATTGTGATTTAGCTTATGAGAATTGCGGCGGCTGCTTTCAAAAATTGAGACTGGGCATACGCGTAATAAAAGCGTATATTTTTCCTATAAATAGGCATTCTCAGTTTAGTTTAATTCATCCTTCAGTTTTGTAAATAGAGAGAGAGAAATTGTTTAGAAAAATAATTGGAATATTTTTCTAAAAGGGGAGTGACAAAATAGTGAGATTGAGAAATATTTGTGTGCCACTATTTTGGATTTATCTCAAAATTATTGTGTTACCTTTCTTTTTTGTACCCATCACTACAAGAAAACAGACAGTTCCCGACGGAAATTACCGACGGAAAATGTGTAATTTCCGTCGGGAAAATAAAATGCCGACGGAATATTTTTCGTCGGCGATAAAGGCGTAGGGAATAATTCCCGACGGAAATTTTCCTTCGGGAAATTCCCGACGGAATAGTGTTTTCGTTGGGAATTATTCCCGACGGAAATTCTACTTCCGTCGGGAAATTCCCGACGGAATAGTTATTCCGTCGGGAAATTACCGACGAAAAATTCATTTCCGTCGGTAATTTTTTCGACGGAAATGAAATTTCCGTCGGGAAGTAAAGAAATTATTTATTTTTTTATTTTTACCGACGGAATTTTCCATCAGTATTCCGTCGGTAATTTTAAAAAAAATTAATAAAAAAAATAAATATAACATCAAAATTGACCCACAAATATCCAGCAAAAATATTCAACAAATATACAAATATATAACAAATCAAAAATTAACCTAAAAATCAAAATAATATACCAAAAAATATTCAACAAATATAAAAATACTCAACAAATCAAAATTAATGGTTAACCTACAAATTAAAATAATATACAAAAAATGATATAGAAAAATATTCAACAAATATATAAATACACAACAAATCAAAATTAATGGTTAACCTACAAATTAAAATAATATACAAAAAATGATATAGAAAAATATTCAACAAATATATAAATACACAACAAATCAAAATTAATGGTCAACCTACAAATCAAAATAATATACAAAAACTTATACAGAAAAATATTCAACAAATATATAAATACTCAACAAATTAAAATTAATGGTTAACCTACTAATAAAATAAATTACAAAAAATTATATAAGAAAAAAACTTAATGCAAAAAATATACAGAAAAAATTAAAATAAAATGAAAAAACTAGATCTGGATGTTAACCTCGTTTTTTCGGCTGACCGGAGAGGGACGGGGCCGGCGTTGGGCGAGCGAGGCAGCGAGCATAGCAGATCTGCTCGGCGGCGGCTTGCTTGAGGCGGGCGGTGGCCAGATCTGCCAGAGAAGTGGGGAGGGAGAGAGCGGGGAAGGGAAGAGAGGAAGAGAGCGGGGAAGGGAAGAAACGCAGCGACGAGGGAGGACCGGCGACCACTGGGCGGCGAGGGGCGAGCGGCGACCACAGGGCGGCGCGGGGTGGGGGTCAAGAAGAACCAGATCTGCGTGGGGAGAGGGAGGAAGGGAGAGAGGAGGAGAGAGAAAAAAATCATAAAACTTTATTTATATAGATATATATATTTTAGCGACGAAAATTAAATCCGTCGCTAAAATTAGCGACGGAAATTAAAATCCGTCACTAATTTTAGCGACGGAATTTAATTTTCGTCGGTAATTAGCGACGAAATTTAGTTTCCGTCGCTAAATAAAATTAAATAATATAATTAAATATTTTTAGCGACGAAATTTAATTTCCGTCGCTAATTACCGACGGAAATTAAATTTCGTCGCTAAATTTAGCGACGGATTTTAATTTTCGTCGCTAAAATATATAAAATAAATTAATTAAAATATTTTTAGCGACGAATACTAAATTTCGTCGCTAATTTTAGCGACGGAATTATTTTTTGTCGCTAAAAATATTTTAATTAATTTATTTTATATATTTTAGCGACGGAAATTAAATTCCGTCGCTAATTTTAGCGGCGGAATTTAATTTTCATCGGGAATTGCCGTAGCAATTTATGCCGCCAAATTTACGCGCCCAATTTACCGACGGTTAGATTTTCCGTCGCTATATTAGCGACGGAATATTTTTCCGTCGCTAATTACCGACTGAATTATTAATTAGCGACGGAAATGTCTTTTCCGTCTCTAAATAGCGACGGTACATTTTTCGTCGGTAAATGCTGATTTTCTTGTAGTGCATTAATTTCATTAGTGGAAGAAATATTTTCGGAGTTTGTCCCGTAGACGTAACCCAAACGTTTTGGGTAAACCACGTTAAGTTACTGGTGTCAATATTTTACTCTGCTAATTTATTTTATTTATCCGCTGTGCCCAACAGCAAAAACATATCATACCTCCACAGATTTTTCTACTATTTGAAATGCTATATTACTATGTCCAATGCGCACCAAACATGTCAACTTGAGGTTTCAGTTCTCCCAAGGCTCCCGTTTGCCGCTGGATTTCTGCTTCACATTTTATGATTCAGCCATTGCTTCTTCTCTCAAACCCTCAGGCTTAAAAAGAGTGTAAAATGAAGTTTCTAGCTTTCTTTTGCATATATATCTCTATTGCTGTGGGAGGATGTCAGAGATGAAGCAGCACCTTCTGTGGACTTCCCACCCAAATAACTAATCTCCGAGAAAATTTAGCAGAAGCTTCCAGTGTGGAGATATGATTGATCTTGTAATTCTCTTCGCCACTTAACCGATTGGCAAGGTCTTCATTCAAAGGGATAAGAGTGAGTTTTTCAAGTGTACTAATGTTCTGTAGACCTTCAGGAAGAAACCTCAAGTTCCAACATCGAAGACACAGACTCCTTAATCTTGGAAAAGTTCCAACTTCAATCTCACTCCACTCCACCAGAAAATCAGAATCAATTGTCAATGTTCGCAACTCTTGATACCCACCTGCTTGGCAAAATTCTTTGCCAATTTGCCTTGCCTTGTAGACTTTCCATAAAGTAAGATGCTCTAGTCTGGGAAGATATTGCAAGTCTGAAATTGGGGTCTCAGCTGGTAGATTAGAATTGAATAAATCTAACTTGGTGAGGTTTGACATGGAGGATAGCCAATTGGGAATTTCAACAAGGCCACCATCTAAATGGAGCTCTTGAAGAAGAGGAGGGGGGGAAAATGTTTCAAATTCAGGAAAAAGCGATAACCAATATTCATCTTCATAGCAGTCAGTCTCTGCTTCAAGCGATAAGGAGATGAGGTTTTGCATCTCCATGATAGCTGCAAAGAGCTCAGTTGCATGATCGTCGCTCACACGCTTAACACCGAGTTCTCTTAGTTGGGTTAAGGCACTCAATTCACTAATAATGCCACCTCCTGCATAAACGCCAGTGCAAGTCTGAAGATTCAACAATGTTTCAATCCCCTTCGGGACTTTAACTTCACCATGGTTGATGGATTTAGACATCAGCAGATGCCTCAAAGACTTAATATTTAGAACTTCTATTGGTAGTTCTTGCAGATTCCCACACATTCTTATGTCCAAAGTCTGCAGTTTTTGAAGCTTACCTAATGTCTGTGGCAGTTCGTTTAGTTCTGAGTTAACCAAGCCTAAATGTCTAAGATGAACCAAGTCACCTACTTGATTAGGCAAACACTCTACATTACCATCCAAATCCAACACTAACAGAAATTGGAACCCACAAATTGTTTCCATAGAGGCCCGAGAAAGGCCTTTAGTAGAACCAAAAGCTGATGATCCACAGCGTTCAGCAGTAAGCACGAACAGAGATTGAATTACGCGGCTTGTCAAGTTTGGAGTGATGCATGTACCATCATCCCTGATCACAACACGCAGAGGTGAACTTGCAGCATTAGCAACAAAATCCTGTTTCCCCACTTTCATAATAGACAAGTGGTAATAAAATCTATTTACTTCTAATTCAGCCCCAGCTCGATCAAGCACTTCTCGAAGCATTCCTAAACCAATTAATTCTGTAATAATGTTTGCTGCTGTATCTTCCATGATATCTCCTGGTTTTTCTGGTACTAGACCTTCAGCCAGCAAAAGCCGAACAAATTTTCCCTTTTCTCGAGAGAATGTGCTGAACATACAGAAGTAATCAAAGCAGTGTTTGAGATAATCAGGAAGACTAATATAGTTCGATTTGAGAGTTTCCATAAAAGATACATCTTCTTTGTTGCTAGGAATGTTGGATGTGGACGAGCTGCTATTTCCATCTTCAACTTCAGATGTCCCTTTGAGCATATCTTCGACGGAGGAGTCTGAATTATCATTTTTACTGGTGAACCTCAAGTAAGGCATAATTTTTTCAATTGAGAATTTTAATGTGATCAATGAGAGAAGTGTGTATCCATCATCTTAAATTTGTTGATAAATATAGTGGACTGAGTGGTGGGTGGGTGTTTTCCCACCTTTTTCCGCGATTCTTCCAAAGTCAGAAGTTGCAGTAACAAAAATAAATGGTCAACTCTGCCCAGAAGCAACAAGGAAATGAAATTTGCGAACTGACTGTTGAGTGTTGAATGTTGAATTAATAGACCGTAAAAATGAAAGGTGATTCTGCACCCACATAGTAGTTTCCAATATTTAGGTGGACAATTACATTTAACCAAAGCCAATATAATTAATTACTGTAAATAAATTAATTTGGGCGTCAAGCTGAAAGATAATTCTGCTTCATCTTGTAGTTGTCGGTATTAAAGAGAAATACACAAAATCCTGCTCCTTTTAAATTCATTAATAAGGAATTATTGGTGGTGGCAAGAATTTTAATGACAGTTTTTGTTAAATTGTCTTTGTTGATCATAATGATGATTCATATAGTGATAATTAATTTTTGCCCGTATCTATCAATCTTCCAAAGTCAAAAGTCACCCACCAAGATATTTCGAATGGTTTAGGTAGCGGAGTTTAAGGTGATAATAACATTTACTAATATCAATTACAGGCCAACTTATGATATAGACTTCTCTCCATCCCACTGTTCAAATGAGAAAAAAGACAATTTCCTTAACAGCTACCCAATACAAGACGCTTAAAGCAGAGATTGCAGGGTTTCACTACAACATACCATGTAGAGTCCCGTTCAGAACATAAATCAAACAACTTCAAGACTCTGACATCAGAGCTTTAACAAATAAACAAACTCCCAATATCTACAGAAATGAAAACCGTTAAAATATTCAAAAGCTTATTTGAATTCCTTTACTGCAAACGTACATTTTAATCAACCGCTCTGATCATTATACGGTAGTTCACATAAATAAAAGGCTTATTAATTTGCTTTTGTCATTTTAATGATCCAAATTTCTCCAGTCTTGAAATTCCTTATTTCGGATGCAAAAATACCAAGAAGCAGGTGGATGTAATAATAAATAAATAATAAAAAAAATTAAAAAGAAAAAAATACCTCAGTGGTTTTAATAAAGTTGTAGAAAAGAATCACCCATTTGGTTTGGCAGTAGTTCACAAATTCAATTCAAAATGCGGGTTAGTAATGTATAATTTAAACATGTGGTTGCGTAAGCTATTTAGGCAGAAATCAGCTCCACCAAAACGTGTTAAATAATACAATGATGCACAAACAAAAGACAGCATGAGACTACAAAGTAAAATGGTATCTTCGGCAAAGTACTGGACCAGAAAACTGACTTCCCACTTCTCTTTTGTTTATCCGCAGATTTTTCTTCCTCCAAAATTTAATCTCATTGACGAACACACCAGATCCACATTGCAAATTGACGTCGCAGTTTCAAATAAGTCTAAGCTCATATTCACCAGCCATAGTTATATACCTCACCCATGGTAGAGCCTGGTAGCCACTTTTCTCAATGATCTTCAGATATCGAACCTGTAAAACGTTGACATTCAATTTTAAATGAAATTATTTAAACCTCAATTAAATCATATGATTTCCGAACAAGAATAGATATATAATTAGCGAACTTCAAAAATCATATCCTTCAGACAATAAAAAATGAAAATCTCAAACACCAAACCTTTGTAATACAATCGCCTTGTAGATTAGTCTTTTTTTTTAACAATTTCAATAGATGCCTTCTGGTATTCCCAGTACTCCTTATCATACATTAAAAGTTAAAACAAATTTTGATAAGTAGTTACTCAACAATGTCCACAACAGAAATTAGGGTACATTGTCCAATTCTAAGCAAACTCGTGCATCCCAACTCTATTTTCCACTTCTACAAGAATAAGGTTGCTTCCTTCTACTTAAGAAAACAAAGATAAATAAGCATGAAGTCAACAGTACCTACATGCATCAATAGCCCACATAACTCAAACCTGAGATTCACAATTTGAAAGTTTGCTATCATGAGACTTGCTCAGTTCTCAAATAGAAGGCAGTAGCTTCAACACAAAAAAAAAAAATAAAAAAATAAAAAAATATTGAAGCCCGTAACCAGATTAACCAAGATTTTTATAGCTTTAGAAGTTTTTCAGAACCATCCTAAGTCTTCCACAGCCTAATTAAGCAAAATTGTATCTTATTTTACTGATCAGAATCTAAATGCGTAATACGTCCCACTTCTCAGAGAAGATGAATATCAAATTGATCTAGAACTTGTTCCAGAATAAATATTTTGTACCTTATATTCCTAAAAAATTCACAGCATTAGCCCAGACACAAAAAAAATTGCTGAGACAAACAATATAACATCACAAAAACCCATCTTATGCAAGCAAACAAAATATTCCAGTTTCAGAGCTAATTCAATAAATGATTATTTCAATGTAAATTCGATCACTGACATCACAGTTGGCATGAACATGCTTTTCAAGCCCAATTGCGATACAAATTCAAATAAGTTAACAAACCCAGTAATTTAAAGAAATAAACCAATTGTTTTTCACATCCTTTTGTTGCTACATTGACTACTTAGAGCATCCAATATCAGAAGCCTCTAAAAGTTAGTAGTCTTAGAAGAAACTTGGTAAAGGTATTTCTATAAAATGTTTTTCAAAGGAATTGGAGAAGAAGATGAAAAATCCCCTGTACGCAACAGTCTACTTTGAAAAGACCCGTATATCTCCCTCCAATGACAGTTACCCAATTTAATTCACACTCTATAATGATATACTGGTCATAGTTTTGATTCTAAGCACTCTATCTCCAGATCTCAAACACACAACTCTCTCCTAAAGTTTCTGCACAGACATGATATAAAAAAGCCACAGGTGAAGTTCTGAACATAGTATATATAAAGTAGTAAATTCTTTTTTTGCGACAAGAAGCAGAGAGGGTAAGTTCAGTTCCCTCATGTAAACACTGTCCAAGTATTGAAGTCCATTGGAGAATGGAAACAAAATGGTTTAAGATTAAAGGTAAGTCTTCTAAATCCTGTATGTATCCTTATGGACCAATTGACAAATCATTTTTGTGATAAAACCTATGCATAACTTCTCAGAAAGAGAGGATTGAAACTATGCCTTTCACAAGAAGTTCCCAAAAATCATATAAAGTGACAAAGATGCATGGCATACCTGTATCCCTGAAACAGTAAAATATGGTATTTCAAACTTCACGCGTATTGGAGCTTTTCTCTCTGGAGCACCTTCTTCAGCAGTTATACTTGGAAGATTGAACTCCGCCCTCAACATGTACTCCTGATAATTTAGAATTGCAAATAATATCACAACCAAAGCGGAATTATAATTTCTAAAGGTAAAAAAATATTCTTCCAAACACCACTGCTATATACTAGTGAGAGTTAGAAGCAAGGATGATTTCAAAAATTTATTTATCTGTTCATTTTTTAAAAGAAAAATCCCCTACCTTTCCACCAGGAAAAGATTTAATTTTCCACATTAATGCATCATTTTCAGGTGCATATGATGCAGACCCCATTGATGTACGAACATTAGGATTGGAAGCATCAGTTGGCACAGGCAACTCAATCTCAACGTTTGTTGCAGTACTGTATTATTGGAAATTGATAACAAGCAGAGAGCTAAACATCAGCCCTCCCAGAGCTATGAACAAAAGAATGACACTGATACATATTTACCCCTTTAACTAAAATTTTAATACCTCCGCTCCTTGAACTGACTCCTAGCTTTTACCATGATCTCAACACGACTTCTTGAATGCCTTTCAACTTGAGCTTCGACCCAAATCAAAGGCTTAACCTGAAAAGGGATAATGGAAATCATTAAAGGCAATGCAAAGAAAGAATGAGAAATTGTGAAATGTATATGTGTCTGTGTGTGGATATTTTATGCATATAGTGATGTATAGGTGAACCTGAGTGCTGAGTCTATATGTCATCAGATCAAAAGCCCCATCAGGTGGTATGAAGGATATTGTCCGATCATTCTCAAATCGAGCCAAACGCACACATCTAAACCAAAAGCCAGATTTTAATTCAAGTACATGGAATAAAAATTAAATAGGCAACCTTGGTCAAATAAATCAGTATTTGCACTCGCAACTTAAAAATGACACAAGACTTCAAGTAGACCTGAGTGTTAGGCTACATACTGATGAAATTTGATGTCCTCCAAATCAATGGCCTTTCCTTTTGTTGCACGACCTTGTGCCTCCAATAATACTCTATCATTTAGACCAAGTTTGCACTCGGGCATGCCACTGCAACCAATTAGTTGAGAGATACATTCAATTTTCAGCTAATAGCCTCTACATGTGAAAAAAGATTTTCCTAACAGAGTTAAAAAAGAAGATACATTATACAGTTATGCAGGTCATATCACACCTAGTCAAGTACAACTGTCAATGCATTAAGACAAAAATTGACAAGGTAAAATTATTATGCGTATAGGATAGTGCAGCAATTTCATGTAACTTATACCATATATGCAAGCAAAATAACAGACGCATAGATAACTTGATTCTAGGATACGTTACATTGGTCTATACGAAGCCATTAATAAACTATCTAACACATCAACAAAAATCAAACTGACATTTTAAAACGAAAATATCATAACCTTTAAATTCACATGAAAAACATGAAGAATGGTTTTAAGATAATGAGAACATATTTGACCACCAAAGCAGAAGAAAGCCACTAAAAACTACCAACAATTATTCCACCCATATAAGTAAAAGACATTTAAAATTTCAGGAAACGCACCTCAAATAAGTTCTCATCTTGAGCGCCCCGACAACATCTGACCTAATTACTTGCCCATTGCTGTTGACAAGTATATTAACACTCTCCACCACATCCAAGAAAACCTTAACATATAAGAACAAATCTTAATCATCTAGCAAATTTTGAAACTGATAACTTGCGCAAGCAATGAAAAAAGGGAAGAAAATACCTCGTTCTTTTTGTAAACTATCCCTTCACTGCGCCAAGAGACTGCATTTGTGACAGCCATTGGAGGCCTCTGTGATGTTTCCATTCTGTAGGCATCAGTCTTGATAAATTCACTAAGGATTCTTGCCTCAGTATACTGAGGATAGCCAAAGTCCATCATTTCATCGAGTAACTCGTACTAACAAAGCAAAAAGAGGAAATCAATCACCACCTAAAGCCATCTAAAGAATTTAAATAAACAAAATCCAATCAAAACAGAAAAGTAAGTGAAATCCAAGATCGAATTATGAACCTACCACCACCACAAAGTTATCCCTGAGTGATTCCTCCTCTAATTCTTCGAAGTAATGCTTAAAAACCTGAAATATAAAGCTGAATCACACTAACGAAAACAAAACAACTCTATAAACAACCAAAATGGACATAGTTGAAACAATGATTACCACCAAGAGGCGCTTACATCAACTACGCGATGGAGAAAGGAGAGAAGACCAGCAGCATTGCAGTTCTGCCTCGACGCAATCATGAGGTAAACGTTGCTGTGCTGTATATACATGTAACTTACTCCATTATCAGACACTACCGGATCTTGAGATTGCGGATCTCCCTGCAAACCACATTGAAATACCACAACAACCTATAAGTAAACATTTCTGGCTAAACCAAACATTAAATCTGAACTCAATTGAGCTTGATTGGAACAGAAGGATCAATTCTGAAGTACGAATCATGGAAACGGGTGAAAAGGAGCGAACCTCTTTCTCGATGAGCTTGGTGAAGAAACGTTCGGCTTGAACAGCGGAGACATCTCCACGGTAGTCTCGCCACACCAGAACGCGCCCCTTTATGTCTAAAAGAAACAGAGCAGAGGCTGCCCCAGCCATTTAACTGACGATTCCCTCTGTTTCTCTGTCACTCTGTTAATTTCAGTTATCAGATCTGGTAGTTATCAGAGACCTCAAGTGGAAACAGATAGGAGATATTGCGCTTTCCAGTCATCAGTTTTACTCGCTAGGGATCGAATAAAGTTGAATCTGTGATTTAACTCTCTGCGTTTGAGTGAAAAAGTAAAATGATTCTAATGGAGGGTGCTACCTGAACAAGACGATCGTGATCCAAGCAAGTTCTCCATGTACGGCATCTTGTGCATAAACGACGTCGTGGAAACATCTATAGCTGCCCTCGCCTCGTGGGTCCAAAACCGTCATAAAATGACGTCGTAGCGACAAACAAAATAAGAAAAAAAATATATTCGATCAACAAAATATCGGTTTTTTCAAAATATAAAAATATATTAAATTATTAAATATATATATATATATATATATATATATATCTTTTTTATTAAATTATTTTTTGGCAACGCAAAATTGATTTTTTTTTTGGTAAAACGCACAATTGATTTTATATCGTGGAATTATAATGGTTTCTTAATGTTTACACCTATATGAATTAAACAAGAGACTACAAGAGATAATTTTCAATTTAAAATATAGTAATAAAAAAAAAGTAACATAAAGTAAGAAAATCCCACAGCTATCATGTTATTCTTATTATAGAGTATTTAAATTATTAACATAAGAGAGCATTGTCTTTTTATTTAACTATTCGGTATTCGAAATTCACTAATATCATTAATTTAAATTTATTCATTTTTATTCGCACCAAACATGTATGTGTAAAATATGTTTCTTTCAAATATTTTAAAATGCAGGTATAGAGTTAAATAAATTAAAAAAATTAAAAAAAAAAAAGAAAGAAAGAATTACAATTAGCGTTGTTAATTTGGTAGATATATGCTTCGATGGTGTCAAACTTGCTGGCTCTACTAAAATCTTTGGGTTACTACAAAATAGGAAGAATTTGGCACAGGCCAAGTGACGTAGAGACAGAAGAAAAAAAAATTTACATAGAGTCCATTTACACATGAAAATTTATACTAAATAGTAAACAGTATAGCTTAGATCTCTCAAATATTAACTCAAATCAATAATTATTGCCATGTAAGTAAATAATTTCCATGGCATTCACGCTTGGATCGAGTCTAATCAAGACAAACTAACCATTTATCACTAATTTTTACTACGGTGAACAGAAATATTCCACATAAACACAATTCTATTTAGTAAAATGATCATCTTCCATTATGGATCCCACTAAAAACTGGGCTGTTGCCTCCAAGTGATGCTTCCCATTCTACCGAGGATGTGGAAATCTTGGATAGAATTGGAACAATTTCTCGCATTTCTGGTCTATTAATTGGCTCTTCGTTCAAACACCACTCAGCAATCTCTGCCATCTGTTAAAAAACAGAAGTATGATGTTTCTTTTGAATTATGAACTAATTAATCCTGTGAAGATTATGATTATATATGAAGCAAACCTTGTAGACATCATCCATAGGGAAGCTACCCCGAAGATTTCTATCTACTGCATTTTCCAATGCCGTCTCTGGATCTTCGTCTTCAAAAATTTTGTACACCTAACAGCACATAAAAAAGAATTTTGTTACGGTGCGGTCTGAGCTCATTAGTCCAGTAAAGATTTGGAGAGTCATAAAGGATTTAGTTTAAAAAAAAAATATTCGGTACTTAATTTTCTCAATTTCCTTACGAAATTTCTCTATGCTTCTGCCCGAAAACATAGAGCTATTATTTATCCATGTTAAAGAAAAAGAACGTAGAAAAATTGTAGCAAATTATATGCAGTTGAAAGTTTTTTTTTTTTAATTTGTTTCATACCAAGCATGAATAACTTTGTTGAGTATTTCTTGTAGTTGAAAATTCTCTATACTTACCACTGAAATTAAGGATTTCAGCTTTGTGGGCTCCCAGTTATCACGGACAAGAGCACGGTGACCAGTTATCAGCTCCGCCAGAACCACACCAAATGCAAATACATCAGTTTTCGTGGTCACTTGTAGCTCCTTCACGGATCTTTCCATGAATTATATTAAGAAATATACATTAAAAAGAAATTCAGTTTTTATTATTCTGAAGAATCTATATAAAATGGCAGAATCAAAATATGAAAAGTTACTCTGGAGGAAGATAGCCTGGTGTTCCAACCAGCCGAGTTGCTATTAAATCTTCATCGGTTCTTTCTACGAGCTTTGCCAATCCAAAATCTGCCACCTGCATAACAGCCATTGAATCAAGCAAGTTAAGCTGGAGAACTTTTGTTGTGCTTAGTATTAGTTTTAGGGGGTGAGCATCGATCGGGTCTAGAAAAGCTATATGTGCTTTGAATTAGGTGAATTATATGTTTTGAAAGTACCTTTGCTCGTTGTCCTTCATCGAGTAGAATATTACTGCTCTTTATATCTCTGTGCACATAGCGCTTCTTTGTGTGATCATGAATATATTCAATTCCCTTGGCAGCATCAAGAGCTATCTGTGCTCTTGCTGTCCAAGAGAGGGGCTGATAACCTGATTCAGTTCCAAACTTTTAGACCTCGTTTTCTTGATTCGATTTGGTATATATATCCATTTATAGTCCGAGCTGATAATACACTGCTGCATGAATTACTTATTCTTACTTTGAAAGCATGAACCTGATGCTAAACAAATAATTGGCTCGATTTATAAATGAAAATATTGATTAGTTCAAATTTTGAGGCCCTGTTTTCTTAATTCGATTTGGTGCATATATTCATTTATAATCTGAGTCAATAATACATTGCTGTCCGAATTACTTGTTCTTACTTTAATATGAAACTGATGGGAAACAAATAACTAGCTTGGTTTATAAATGAAAATACTAATGATCAAGTCTAGCGTTCAGACTAGTAATTTGAATACCTTGTAGCAATGGGTCATGAAGATGATCACTAAGTGAACCATTATGCATGTATTCATACACCAAATATAGGTGGTCATCTCCACTAGCATACCCCAATAGCTCCACCTGCAACATGATTTAATCTCAGTAAAATGTGTGACATTAGTGGTAACATCAACTATGTCACTTGAACTCATAAAGCTCGAGTAGAATCCGAACTCGTGTCGGAATGTTACTAGAATTATAACAGTTAATTGTAACTAATAGGACTTACTCTATTAATGATCGGCTCCCACTGGTCATTATATTATCTAGCATTAATTGCTCGACTTACGCAGTGTCATATATAGAAGGACTATCATTTATTCTAAGTAAAATGATGATAGGCTTACCACATTTATGTGATGTACTTTACACAAGACTTTAAGCTCTGCCAAGAACTCTTTGGATTTGTTAGATTTCATCTGCTTAATGGCAACTTCCTGAATGTTGAAACAAACCAAAAGTTGAACTATAAGCCTGCTGGCTGCTGCATTTTAACCTTATCAAATTTCTCTGAATGAGAGGTAAAATTAATTACCTGCCCTCCAAGTATTCCAAAGTACACACTTCCATATCCACCAGATCCAATTTTCCTGGTTTCATCAAAGTTATTTGTGGCTTCTTCAATCTCTTCTAGACTGTATATGATTGGCTTATCTGATTCAAATGCTCCTCCATCTGTAGACATTTCATTCCTATTTAAGCATTTTATTCCTGTTTTACTATTGTATAAACAGTAGCACAAAATGTTGTTTAATTATTCTGACCTTCCATTATCTCCATATTCAGAACCTGCAAGGAAAATCCTCTTGTAGTACTCATGCTTTTGGATACTGCTCTGAGATCTTCCGCATTGTTCTGTTCAGATCCTTTTCGCTTGATAAATGCAATTATCAATGCGATCAGTAGAAGTAATGTTACTGCTGATAGTACGCCAATGATTATCGCCCACTTGTGTCTCTCATTTCCTGATACTTGACCAAAAAATAATGTTAAATTGCACAAAATTTATTGATATTTGTTGAATTCCTGCAGTTGGGTATCTTCAGTAATTTTCTTCTCCGTGCATTTGCATTTGCATTCAAATGCTGTGACTAACCGAAAATGAATAATCAATACCATAACATAAAAATAGAAGAGTTCTCAAGTTCGAATCTTGGGTACGGGGTTTGTGGGCCTGCCTGGCGCAAATTCAGATTAATTGAGCTAGTGAGTTGTCCGGATGGAGTGTGTCAAAAAATAAAAGAAAAATAATGAAGTCGCATATGCAGATATGGATTCTATGATAAGAAGTTATTCAGAATTTGTATGTAAGAAATTTCATAGCAAAGAAGTTCCTGCTCACCTGTTTGTGTTGATGGAAAACCGTTATCGATCACATCTTTGGGCACAAACAGCACCCAATCTGGTACTATAAGATTTGGATTTTGAATCAAAAAACTGTTCAAGCTCTGTACGGCACTTGTGGATGATGATAACCGATCAGCAATAGTAGACAATGTGTCTTGTCCTTGAACGGTGTAAGTAACCACAGTAGGTGACATAGTTTCTGCGCATCCACACAAAAGATGCATAGTAAATAGAATTCCTGGCCTAAACTTATCTTCTTCATCTCCAATTTCCCATGCTTGCCCACTGTAAATATCCTTTGAAACATCCGAAAACGTTTGATTTTCTCCCACTAAATAGGAAGTGTCATGAAAGTATGCTTTGGTTCCATTGACAGTTTCACAAACACAAGGTACAGTTATAAGATAGTCCTCTCTGTCTCCATTAGGAAAGGGAGTGATCTGAGTTGACTTTACAGAGTAAAGAGAAGCAATCTGATCTACAGACAGGCCTTTGTTGATATGATACAATGAAGCATTGCAAGTCTTGAAATCTTCATAGCAAGTGAAAGGGTACATCCGTTTCTCAGCAACGGAAACTAGAACCAGTAGGGTTAACAACAGAGGGAGAAGACTGAGAAGAAGATTATGATCAGAAGCCATTGTTGATTAGCATGAGAATTTTCCCTAGGAGGGATTACCAATGAAATATTAAAGGTTGCAGTGATATTGTTTTCTCATTGTCATAACTTGTTTGTTCGTAGGTTCTAACAAGGAGATTTTATTTTTCCTCGAAAAGAAAAGGAGAGTTTATATGTATATATACTTTAGTTTACTGCTAGCATCTAGATTATATATGATTGTTGTGATTAACAAGGCCTCTTCCTTGGCATATGAGATGGTGCGGTTTTGTTGATGCTTACAATTTATTGATTGAGACATATTTGTCTCTTGCTATGGATTGAAAAATAATAGGTAGTTATATTTTGATTCATAAATATTGTAAATTAATGTGTCAAAACAGTAATTTTCTTTAAATCAGGCGTTCAGTCCAATTAATTAAAATGTGACAAATTTTAAAGTAAGAATTAATTGTTGAATGCAGTGACGGATTTAGCATGGGATAATATATATATGCATGTATCAAATAGACCATATTTAACAATTAATATTTAATAATAATAAGAATCTATACTTGCTTGCATATCAGGGAAGGCAGCTGGCTGGTTGCAGTGTAAATGAACTGTCATAATATTATACATTTATATAGCATGATGATGGGATGGGTGGATAAATTGAAGTGGAAGCTGGTTGTTTTCACCGTCGAGACACTTCTGCTAACTGTCAATTTGGAGATTCTTCTATGGAGGATCTTAATTGATTAAAAAAATGAGAATGTACGTAACAAAACAAAATTGCATGTATTATGTTTTCCGATTGTCGTTGGTTTGGCATTCACTTTACTTTGTTTCTATCATTTGCTAGCTCACATGGAGTGTGCTTTTACTCCATTAACTAGGGTACGTACGTATCTTGATTGTGTTGAGAAAGCTTATTTAAACACAAAAAAATAAATAAATAAGAAAACATTATTATTATGAAAAATTAGAATTTTCACACACAATAACATACAAAGAAGAGAGGAAAAGAAAAATTAGACATGAAAATTTAACAAGAATTGGCGGTAATTAATTTCTACATCCTTTTCAATATGAAATTGAGAAATGTTTTCTTAGAAAATTTCCCAACAAATCCATAATAAAATCCTAGCAATATATGACTCTCCAAATTTCTATTGGGCCGAATGGATGAAACAAAATGTCCATTCCGCAGCCCCTCAAGATCCGTGTTGGTAGCCGTCGGAAGGCTTGGGCCAGACTGCCTGAATAAACATGAATTTATTTGCTTACATCTATTCGTATAGTTATTAATAGTCCATCTAATTCATATAAAATCTTACTAGAAAACTATTCTTTTTTAGACGAAAGAAAGAACAAACAACCAAACAACTCTACACAGCAAAGCCTTGAAACAGCCATGCCATTTCTATCATCTATCACTCACCAAAACAGCTAGAGCCTCAGGGATATTATGCAGGTGCACAAACTGAAGATTCAAGTTATGGCCATAATGAGCGAGCCAGTCAGCACATTTATTTGCTTCGCGGTAAATGTGACTGACTTCCACCTTCCAATCCTTCCTAAGCCAAGCCTTAAGCAATCTGACTTGAGAAACAGGACTGACATCAAGATTATCTTCTTTCAGCAATGAAACCAATACTGTCGGATATATGCCTTGAATTTAGGCTTTTGGGATTTGTCTTGTTTCTCTTTTGTCAAAAATTAGTTTTGTTGTCTTTTGAAAGAAGTAGCAAGTTTTTGAAATTATTGCAAAAGGAAATCCTTTTGTCAATGCCACCGAAATTAGCATTGATTTCGGTGGCACAGCTTCTTGGTTTCTTTGCCTATAAAAGGCAAAGCCTTCCCCGAACACAAATACATAGAAGAAGTTTGAGAGATCAAAAATATTAAAAGAGTTGTGTTCTGTAGTTAATGCTCTAATTAAAAAAGAGCATTTTGTGAGAGAGTGTAATTGGGTTTTTGGGTTGAGAGTTACTCCACTTGTAATATTGTTTATCTCATAGTGAATTTTTTGCTCCCCTTCTCCCGTGGACGTAGGCACATTGCCGAACCACGTAAATTTTGTGTGTATTTATTTTATTACTTTGGCTATTTTTTCATAGTTGACATAAAATTCATTGTCTAAATAGCCCTTCGATACTAACAAATTGGTATCAGAGCCAAGATTCTTTCTGAGTATGCTCTGTGGTTGCAGTATAAACTGATCTTTCACATCAGAAAAAAATTTTCTTTGGATACTATTCACCTATACGGTTACTGTTCACCTATACGATACTATTCATTTATACGGTACTGTTCACGTATACGGTTACTATTCACATGGAATAGTTGGAGCTATTTTTTTTTATCAAAAGAAGTTCGTGACAGAAGTAATGGCAACTACAAGATTTGATATTGAGAAATTTGATCGTAACATAAATTTCTCTTTGTGAAAGATTAAGATGCGTGCCATCTTAATTCAGAATGGGCTTGAGAAAGCTTTATTAGGGAAGAATAGAATGCCAGAGTTAATGACTGAAGAAAAGGAGGAGGAGATCATCAACAAGGCAGTTTCCACGATTCAGCTCTGTTTGTCTAATGAAGTTCTTCAGAAGGTCATCAATGAAGATACAGCAGCTGGCTTATGGGCGAAGCTGAAGTCCTTGTATATGTCCAAAACCTGACCGACAAGCTGTACCACATGACGCGGTTCTACACATTTCAAATGCAGGAAGGTACTTCTATTAAAACCTATCTTGAAAAATATACATCAATTTTAGTAAGTCTAGAAAATGTGGGTGCTAAAGTTGATGATGAAAATGCTGCTTTGAAATTGTTGTGTTCATTACCACCGTCACATAAAAGTTTTAGGGATACAATGATTTATGGAAAAGATAGTGTGTCTTTGGCGGAGGTTAAGACAGCTTTACTCTCTAAAATTATAATTGATAGAGGAATTGTCGGTACTAAAGAGGATAATGTAGCAGAAGGCCTTATTGCTAGAGGAAGGTCTAAAGATAAGAATTCTGCCAGTAGCAGGTCTAGGTCAAAATCTAGACATAAAAACTTGATATGCAACTATTGTCATAAAAAGGGGCACATTAAAGCTGATTGTTATAAGTTGAAAAATAAACAATCAAATGAAGAAAGAAGGGAAAAATTCACCGAAGCTAGTATTGCCAAAAATGAGTCCACATCTGATATTCTTTTAGTCACTAACAATGAAAGGTGCAGATTCAAGGATGACTGGATTATGGATTCAGGTTGCTCTTATCACATGTGTCCCAATAGGGACTGGTTCTCCACATATGAATCTTTTGCAGGTGGAGTTGTTTTGATGGGCAACGATACAGCTTGCAACGTTATTGGCAAGAGCACAATCCGAATCAAAATGCATGATGGTGTGGTACAAACTTTGACAGATGTTCGCCATGTTCCTGATTTGAAGAAGAATCTCATCTCTCTGGGCACTCTTAATACTGGTGGGTGCAAATACTCAGGTGAAGGTGGAGTCATAAAAGTTAGCAAAGGTGCTCTGGTGGTGATGAAGGCTCAAAAGGTTAGAAGTCTTTATATTCTGCAAGGAACCACAGTTACAGGAGCTGCTGCTGCAATTACTACTCAAATGTCTGAAACCGACATCACCAAACTATGGCATATGAGGTTAGGCCATATGAGCGAGAAAGGCTTGACCCTGTTAAGCAATAAGGGCCTTTTGTGTGGAAAAAATACTGGCAAGCTTGATTTTTGTGAGCACTGTATTTTCGGAAAGCAAAGGCGTGTCAGTTTCAGCAAAGGTACCCACACAACCAAAGGTACTTTGGATTAAATCCATTCTGATCTTTGGGGGCCATCACAAATTCCATCAAAAGGTGGTGCCAGATACATGCTTGTCTTCATCGACGACTTCTTGAGGAAGGTTTGGGTTTACTTTCTTAAACACAAGGGTCAGGTATTTTTCACATTCAAATAATGGAAAATCATGATAGAGAAGCAGACAGGAAGGCAAATAAAAAGGCTGAGAACAGATAATGGCTTAGAGTTTTGTGCCAGTGAGTTCAATGACTTCTGTAAAAATGAAGGCATTGTGAGGCATCACACAGTTCGAATGACACCCCAACAAAATGGAGTTGCTGAACGTATGAACAGAACCCTTATTGAGAAAGCAAGGTGTATGCTTTCAAATGCTGGATTACCAAAGAGTTTCTGGGCAGAAGCTGTTTCAACAGCTTGCTATTTAGTCAATCGTTCTCCATCAGTTCCAATGGGCTTTAAGACTCCAGAGGAAGTTTGGTCAGGCAAACCTGCAAATTATTCAAATTTGAGAATCTTTGGCTCCCCAGCATACATGCACGTCAATGATGGCAAGTTAGCACCAAGGGCGAAAAAGTGCATTTTTCTAGGATATCCAGCAGGGGTGAAAGGATATAAACTTTGGTGTCCCAAATCATCCAAAGTTATAATTAGCAGAGATGTCACATTTGATGAAGGGTCCATGCTTCACTCAAAAAATGAAGTAGTGATACCTAACAGTTCTGATAAGCAGGAGGAGGCCAGTCAGAGACAGGACATAGATGTTGAAGACTATCCTGCTCAGCAAAATTCTACTTCACTGTCAGATTCACAACCATCCAGCTCTCAGCAAGGTGATCCAGAACCTAACTCAGTTGAACAGGAGCAACCATACTTTATTGCCAAAAATAGAGAAATAAAGAAGCCAATAAAATATAACGATTATGCAGATTTAGTGGCTTATGCTTTGTCAGCAGCTGAGAAGATCAACAATGTTGGAGAACCATCCACATATTCAGAAGCCATTTCAGGAGCCAATTCAAATAGATGGTTGATAGCTATGGAAGAAGAAATGGAGTCCTTACATAAGAATGGTACTTGGGAGCTCGTTAGACTACCAAAGGGAAAGAAGATTATCGACTGCAAATGGATCTTTAAGAAAAAGGAAGGCACCCCAGGCGTTGAAGAAACAAGATACAAAGCTCGCTTAGTTGCAAAGGGGTTCAAATAAGTACAAGGTGTGGATTTCAATGATATTTTTTCACCAGTTGTGAAACATTGTTCCATTCGCATGTTGCTTGCTATGGTGGCTAAGTATGACTTAGAATTGGAGCAGTTAGATGTAAAAACTGCTTTTCTACATGGTGATCTTGAAGAGCAAATTTACATGCAATAACCAGAAGGTTTCAGGGTTGAAGGCAAGGAGGACCATGTTTGTTTGCTGAAGAAATCTCTATACGGCCTTAAGCAGTCACCCAGGTAGTGGTATAAGAGGTTTGACTCCTTCATGACTAGTAATAATTTTTCAATGAGTAATTATGATAATTGTGTTTACTTCAGAAGGTTAGTTGATGGATCATTCATATATTTATTGTTATATGTTGATGATATGTTGATTGCTGCAAAAAATACTTCTGAAGTTGAGAAGCTGAAAATCTTATTAAGTAAAGAGTTTGAGATGAAAGATCTTGGAGCAGCAAAGAAGATTCTTGGAATGGAGATTCAGAGGGACAGGAAAGCAGGGAAGTTGTTCCTCACTCAAAAGAAATATGTTGAGAAAGTTCTGGAGCGTTTCGGCATAAAAGATGCAAAGCAAGTGAGTACTCCATTAGCTGCTCATTTCAAGCTTTCAGCTGCACTGTTACCTCAAACAGATGAAGAGCGAAAATACATGGATTATGTTCCATACTCCAGTGCAGTAGGCAGTCTTATGTATGCCATGGTATGTACTTGACCTGATATTTCTCATGCAGTTAGTGTTGTAAGCATATTCATGGCAAATCCTGGTAAAATTCACTGGCAAGCTGTAAAATGGATCTTGAGATACTTAAAAGGCTCAGTTGACACCTGTCTAGAGTTCAGTAATGGTGACAGTAGTTTGGTTGGTTATGTCGACTCAGACTATGCAGGAGATCTCGACAAAAGGAGATCTTTGACAGGCTACGTATTTACTTTTGGAAACAGTACTGTCAGTTGGAAATCTACGTTGCAATCTACAGTTGCGTTATCTACAACAGAAGCTGAATACATGGCAGTGACTGAAGCTGTCAAAGAGGCTATTTGGTTAAGGGGCTTATACAATGAGCTCAATTCAGATCATCAAGTGACTGTTGTTTTCTGTGATAGTCAAAGTGCAATACATCTGACCAAAGACCAGATGTTTTATGGAAAAATGAAGCACATTGACATCAGGTACCATTTTATTCGAGATATTATCGCACAAGGAAATGTTATGGTTAAAAAGATTGGTACTGCAGACAACCCAGCTGACATGTTGACGAAGTCTCTTCCTACTACCAAGTTCAACCATTGCTTGGACTTGATTGGTGTATGTACATAGCACTCAAAGTTATTTGGAGAAGGTGGAGCTAAGTTTACTGTTGATAAAATTCAAGTCAAGGTGGAGATTTGTCGGGTATGCCTTGAATTTAGGCTTTTGGGATTTGTCTTGTTTCTCTTTTGTCAAAAATTAGTTTTGTTGTCTTTTGAAAGAAGTAGCAAGTTTTTGAAATTATTGCAAAAGGAAATCCTTTTGTCAATGCCACCGAAATTAGCATTGATTTCGGTGGCACAGCTTCTTGTTTCTTTGCCTATAAAAGGCAAAGCCTTCCCCGAACACAAATACATAGAAGAAGTTTGAGAGATCAAAAATATTAAGAGAGTTGTGTTGTGTAGTTAATGCTCTAATTAAAAGAGAGCATTTTGTGAGTGGGTGTAATTGGGTTTTTGGGTTGAGAGTTACTCCACTTGTAATATTGTTTATCTCATAGTGATTTTTTTGCTCCCCTTCTCCCGTGGACGTAGGCACATTGCCGAACCCCGTAAATTTTATGTGTATTTATTTATTTTGGCTATTTCTTCATAGTTGCCATAAAATTCACTGTCTAAATAGCCATTCGATCCTAACAAATACTTTATTATCAGACTCCAACAGGACCTGACGACAACCGAGGTCCCAAGCCAACTGAAGACAGTCAATACTCCCCCATAGCTCTGCTTGCAAGGCAGAACACTTACCAATATTGCGAGAAACCGCACCCAGGACCTCACCATTACCATTCCGAATAAGCCCACCCGCTGGCAAGGCCATTATCAAGCTTCACAGCTCCATCAACATTAACCTGATTTTTATTTTTATTTTTATTTTTTCAATATGGTAGTTTCTCATTGACTTTATTATATAAAACAAAACTTTTTTTTTATAACATATAAAAGAAAAATTGAAAGTTGTTTACACAAATAAATATTTTTGAAAAAGAAAAATTAAGAACTCCAATTCGAAACTTTTCAGTACATGTCTTCTGCAGTTAAATGTTCCATTGAAAACAAATTTTTCTTTATTTTTAATTTCTATATATCTCATTCTTGATAGTTCTTTCTTGTTGTTCTCTTTAATTTTTCTCACTGTTATTCTCTTTAATTTCTCTAAGCTCTCACTACCAACGTACATTATTGCTCTTTCATCAAACAAAATTAATAAAAATTAATTATTCCATTATCTAAAAGATTGATTTATAACATTATCATCAATCTATTCTCATTTGTTTTAATTTGCAATTTTAAAACTGAATTTTTTACAGAAGATAACAAATTAAAGTTGGCAGCAAATTAAACCAAACCAACACAACAAATGAGAGGAAATCGAATTGAACCAAACCAAACAGTACTTTGTCAGTGCAGTCAATTATTTCAGTTGGGTCATTCACATATATATGAAAATGGATTTGGTTATTTATGCTTTTTCTTAGCAAAAATCAAACCAAATAGATCAATCTCTATAGCACAAATCAGGCTAATTAAATATACTGAAAATTGAAGATACCGAATTGAACATACGATTTTTAATTTTGGTTTGATTTTGTTCATCCCTATTATTTTTTCAAAGATTTTAGCCTAGATGCATACAAGATTATGGTTGCTTCTTTATTTCCTAAACATCATTTCTGTTTCATCTGAAAATAAATTCTCATATCAATGAGTAATATTTCTGGGAAATTTTACATCAAAAACAAATCCATGCATATATATTGATGCGTGGACCGAGTCAATCATACACTATCATTTAAAAACTGATGATTATTTTAGAAATATGAAACCGATCATACATGGCAAGGAGTTATTGGCTCACATGGGGGGTAGGCTTGGGGGCTGGGCTACCACCATGGGCACAAACAAAACCCAACCCTCAACCAATACATTCGGGTCTTGAATTAGGGCACTGTTCAAGCTTTCTATACCACTGACGCTGGAGGCTAATCTGGTTGCAATCTCTGAAATTATATCATTCTGCTGAACAGTATAAGTTCCAACAATCTGGGATTCACTTTCCAAACATCCAGACAACAGATGCATAGTAACTACATTTCCTACAACAAATTGACTTTCCTCACCCCCAACTTCCCAAGCTTGCCCACTATAAATCTCATTAGAAACGCTAAAAAACGTGTCGTTTTCGCGAACTGAATAGGGCACATCATAGAAGTATGCAGTAGTGCCGTTGACGGACTTGCAAGAAGCAGGAACAGAAACAAAGTAGTCCTCTCTGTCGCCACGAAACATGGGAGTTACATGGTCAGAGCTGACATTGTAAAAGGCTGCAACTTGTTCTGGTTCGAGACCTTTGTTGATATGGTAGAGAAAAGCATTACAGTTATCTATGGTTGCAGAACAGTTAAATGGGAACATTGTTGTATCTGAGGCCAAAGCTTGTGTCAGTGATAAAGAGAAGAGATAGAAAAGGAGAATGTGATACGCCATGGCTTTAATTTCTTACAAAATGATGAAGCAATTAATGGGTTATATATACAAGTAAAATATGATTGTGACTTAATAATATTCTAGCAAGAAGTTCTTCTCGTGGGTCTCGCCTGTTCACAAAGTCTGTTGCCCTATGCTGAACGATATGTCGTTTTTAATCAGTTGTCTCTTCCATGGCCGTCTGATGCCTACAAATTTTACTTTCACGAATATATTTTTTTATGTAATTCAGCTTAATTCCTTTATATGTTAGCATATAAAATACTCTTACAGTGAATTGACATATTCCATGTATTAAGGAAACTAAGACCTGGATTCATCATAAATGTGTTCCTACAATTAACGAGCTGAATTGATTATGATCAGGGGATAAAATCCAAGTAGTTTGAATTTCATCTCCCTGTTTGGAATAAGGCCTCACATCAAAATTTTCAAAATACTTGGGCAGAGAAGGTTTCAATGAATATGCCTAGAATAATGGGCTTCACTATCTAGTATCTGCAAACACAGTATCTGCATATTCAATATCTTCTTCCTCCACCAATCCTGGAACTAAAAAACTCACATTATCGCTTTACGCTTATAAATACAGCTCCATTCTTTAAACTCGACTCCTCTACCCATCTCTTCTTCGACCTGTCAAACCTCGGAAGCTTCCACGCCCTTCCCACAAAATATAATCTCATAACGGTTCCAATTGAATTCAAACAAATAAAGCAAGCCCTTGACAGGATAGAATATTTCAGGTGAAGTAAACACGCTCCATTCTTGACTTGCAACCTCGAATGACCCCAAGATTTTTGTATCAAAATAGCAGTAGTATATAAAATATCCTGGATACAACTGTAGGAGCCGCGAATCTTGATGGTTTTCTATGTTTGGTCATTGTTTTGATATGTGCTAATTAATAGTGAGTTCAGAATCAGACACCGAGCGAGGAGACAAACTCAACGCGAAGAACATAAAATCTGGAGAAGTTGGAATTGTGGAGAATGTAGCTCTGCGGCAATGATGCTCCAATTTAGGCAGATTTATGATCTGACTAGTAAAAGGAGAATAGGAAAAAAATGAATTATGAGAGTAACGATGAGGCCATCCCCAAAGAATCGAACCACTCCTTGAATCGCAGACTCTTGCAGAATCAATTTGCTCTCTCTCATATTCAGATTTGTATCCATCTTCAACAACATAAAGCTTTTCGTTAAATAGGAAAATAATTTTACAATAATCGCGTTGCTTTCGGGTATTAGAATCCTCTCAATTAAATGCATATTTTCAATAAAAATAAATTTATAGGTATTTACATATATAAACCTTAAAGCTGGCCAAATTATTCATAGACTTTTTTTTTCACCTTATTTTTCTTCTTTCCTTATTTCTTATGGCGTGTATCAATTAATAAATTGCAATAATTTGTAATTGAGGTCCGAATTTGAAAAGTATCTTATAATTTAAACCTGATTTTGTAATTAATTTTAATTTTTAATGGGCAATTTTTTTTTTTTAACATATGATGGGAAATGTCATTTCGACTAAAAATATAATTAGGCTCAAAATGTGCATTGCTTGGTTTATTTATCTGCAGCCCAAAAAACAAATCGTTTATAGTCCAATGTTTTTTGGCCCAAAACTACTTTACAGATAGTAATACATTGTTCTCGTCACAAATTCTTTACAAAAAAAAAAGGGTTTATATGCCTTCGTTACGAACCCCGAGTGCAACTTAATAAATTCACTCTTTTCAAGATTGCCAACTGGCATTTCGACTAACATTCCGCCTAATTAAACAGCTTACTATAACAAGAAATTAAGCACTTAATAGGCATTCTCATGATGAGTCTCTGCATGCATGTAGATAATTTTATAAGCTTATGGCACTGTGTAGGATACAGAATATGCTTGTAAACGTTGCTGAATATAGGAGGTGATTGAGAAAAGCAAGGTAAGAAGCTTAACCTCCACAAAGATCAAAACAACCTCCATTACACATTGAGGTGGAATGACAATAAACACTAAACAGATAATGAGGTCATGCTTGTGACCATCAGGCTGTCATGTGCTAATACATATATATTTTTATATCACTCTTCTCCTTTTGAGTAACTTTTGGGAGGCTTATTAGGGCGAGTTTGAGTGAAAAATAAGATTTTGAACATGCATTCAATCATATTTCTATAAGTATATGCAACAAAAAGGCCACTGTCGGAGATCCTTCTCCCTCTCTCTCCGCCTCTCTCTATCCCTCTCTGAAAATTCTTCCCTATAAGGAGTGAATGATGCACCAAGCCAATGAGATGTTGACGCATAAAAAAAAGTTACAAAATTTACAATTATGCATATGTGGCCTTATTTATAACGTCGTTTTCCTACACGTCAAACATCCTAGTAGCTTGGTGCATTGCAGCAGCTGAGCTTAGTTATAGGTGATATACAGTGTAATTTGGGCGCTATTACTCAAAATTCTCTAACATCAGAGAAGATACACGTATGGGGTTACTTCGAAACAGCTGTGCTCCATGGATAGAGACCCGCTCCAGGTATTTGAATTCTTTACATGTAATGTAATACACAAGTTTAAACAATCACAGCATCATATACCTCCAACTTCACTAATAACTTGCTCCACTTTAATCAACAATTCTGGCAATGACAAAAGGACAACCGTGACAAATTATCAAATCAGTGAAGTATATTTTTCCAAAAGAAATCATTTTAAATAGCTATCCAAATAACCCTAATTTTTAACGTGGTCTTTTGAATACCATATGATGTATAGTCAACAAGACAAAGCAAAAGAAGTTGATAAAAATACAACCACAACTAGAGTTAAGAACATGGGCAGGGAAAAGTTAACGCACCTTGGAAGGAAGAATCTTCCATATAACTCTACAAGAAAACACAAGCATTAGCAAAACAAGACTACCATAAAGCGCAAGCAAATTGAGTCGTAATGCAAATTTCGGAAGTGGTACCGAAGATCTAAGCAATAAACAGCACCAATAGTTTACCACCATATAATTCTTGTGACCAGACACTTTCACATACAGAACCAGAAATACAAGAGGATACCGCAATTTGAGATCTGAGATCAACATCCTGCACTGAACTTGGTTGGGCTGTGTCTACAATAGTTCAAGAGAAAAGTGTCAAAATAATGACTTTTCAGAAATTTCTAATCTTAGATGACACAGCCTATCTACCTTGTTTAACCTCAGAGTAGCAGTTGGTCAGAAATGAAGCAAAGCTGGGAGGTAAAGCAGTAGAAGTGCCTTCATGGTTGCGATCTGGTGCTGTTGCCTCAGTATGTGACACTTCCTCGACTTCATTTGTCATGTTCACTTCATTACAGTTGGTGAGAAACGAAGCAAAGTTGGGAGACGAAGCAGAAAAAACGTCATCATACTGGTGACTTGGTGCTGTGTACTCAGTCCGAGACTCTTCCTCAGTCAATGGGAGTTTACTGGACTTGCTTGTAATAGGAGACACTACTGTTGATTCCTCCTCACAAGCTCTGCAAGCACCATTTCCAGTTAAAAAACAATACTAGATTTAGCTTATTCTTTGCAACTTTTCTTGATTAGATAATGCATCAAGTTAATTAGGTGAAGGCAGATTTCGCATTTCACCTAGATGGAGATGGCGACATAGATTGCAATGAAATTTCAGATTGAAAGTCACTATTCAAAGGGGCAAATTCAGTGGAATCCTTCATGATTTCCTGAAAAACCCAAGAAAAACCACCATCATACCAAGCAGGAAGTGGCAGTAGGTTTCATGATTCCCTTAATGATGGTCACGTTATAGATTGATTAATTAATGCGATTCGGGTGACTATTAACCTTCAAAGCATTTATGAATTTCTCTGCTTCAGCAATGGATGTAAATCGAAAGGCGAACTTCTGGATCTGTAATCAAGTAAAGAGGAATTTTTAGGCTAAAAGAAAAAGTTGAAATTAACTTTTATCGGCAAAAGAGAACACTTAAATTAAGTTACATTCTGATTTCAATGACATAACAGCTACAACTCAAATGTCTGTAATATTTCAAGACTACACACAGTGCTACCATTGAAAAGACAAACTACAAGCAGTCAAAGTAGTCAAAGAATGAGGGCTAAAAACTTTCAAAATTCAAAGTATGCTAAGTTGCTCCAAACGGATAAAATCTGTCAAGAAACCACAATAATAATCACATAAGTAACTGAACATTGCAGTTTATCCCAGTTGTTAGCATGAAGAAAGACAAGCTAAAGCATTTAGTTGATATAGTATTAAGTGTTCATTTCAAACTTATCAAATGCAGTTTAAGCTTTGTTTGTCAGAGTCACGGGTTTCTGTTTGCTATAATGTAATTGCAAGATCTTATCCCTTAAAGAAACATCTAAAGCAAAAGGAGCTATTTGGAATGGCTTTGTGTGTTTGACTATAAGGAATTACAAGTGGAAACTAAAACAGATGAAGTTCAACTTCTCCTTATTTATTTGTGGATAAGAGAAATTGCATATTGGATAAGTGTAAAAGCTTTGAAGGAAATTATCTCTATTGACTAGGGTTTATAAAACAAAATCCAACTTTTAAATGGTAGTAGAACGCTGTGTTTGCCTTCAGCTTGAGATGAAATTTTGAGTATGCTAATTTCCCTCATTTGTCTTCCCCTCCTTATATTCTGCATTTCTACTTATTTAACAAGAAAATCAAGAAATTTCAGCTTAACATTCATATCATTTTTCTCATTGTTCCTCAGACCCATTTTCATTGAGGCAAACACATGTTACTCGAGAGGCAAAGCATACAGCCAACAAAAGTCCTTCCCAGTTTTTGACTTTTCATCACACATAAAACACAGAAGTATACGTGCATTTTAATAACATCTTTTTGCTAAATGAATTTAAAACCTTAAAGATAATTAGCACGGTACCTCCCCAACAGAGTCTTTGTAGCTCACAAATACCGCTCTGCTACCCCTAGGAGGATATCCAGAGAGACATGAAACCTGTGGCCAAGTGAAATGCAGCTTGGAAACATAATGTTCTTCCTGCATCTCATTGAATTAGATCAGTTTAGAATCCAATTATAGATCTTCACCTTTTGAAAGGACACAGTTTATAGCATTGTGTAATACATACATTCTGCATTAAGAATCATAAGACCATCTGAGGCTTGGTAATAACCAATAAAATGGCTCAGCTCGTGGCACTATTTAGTGAATATAGCCAAGCAGAGGTTAAGTAACAAAGAAAGAATTGCAAGAACATGAAAGCGTAACAGCAGCTGCCTTGCATGAAAATAAATAAAAGCTTTCTCATAATTAATTCAATTGAGAGAAGGAAATCTAAAACTGAAAGTCCTAATTGACCATCAGAACAGAATTTGTAGCTATCCTCAAAAGAAATTCCAACGATAATAGAGAGTTTGAATAAGGAAGGCAGGCTATGCTAATTCCTAAAGGACACCGCCATAACCAGGATTCTACTAACAAGTTACAATTACCAAGGGATCTACAAATACCATAATGCATTTAATCAAAAAGATAATAAGCAATCTGCATCTATTTGGCGGGAAAATGTGGAGAAGGAAACGAATTCAAACTATCTTTCTGTTCAAAACTAAGCAAGCTGCCGAAATATCTAATTGATGAAATTCAAACTCATATGTATACACATACATTTTCTTCATATATGGCGCAATAATGAAACCTTATAAGAATTGTTTCATTTTCTTCATATTTCTTATCAACCAAACCAAATCGGTAAAGAAGCTAGATCATCTGAGCTACATAATATCCAAAAAGTAAAGCAATCTACTCACAAGGACGACATAGTCAAGGAAGACGGACAGGATCGCGTCGGAGCTGGAGTGACAATAGAGAAGTTGCAGCCCGGTTGGAGAGTGAGCGGAGATCCAAGTCCCGTGCGTTGGTTGGGATCGTCGACTGTTGGGAAGAGGAACGAGGGAAGAACAAGTGGAGGAGAGAGAAGGATTAACGATAAAACGAGAAAATGAAACCTGCCATTGGTTTTTAACGGTGGAAACTGGTTTCTCCAGGGGCTCGCTGGCTATCAATGCCAGAGATCCCGCCATATTTTTTGGTCCTCAAATTCAATTAATGTCCTTCTGTTTCAGGCGAGATTTTAAAATAGAAGCGGGAAAGAGAGGAGTTTTTATTGAAGCCCGTGGTTGGCCCAATCTTTGGGCCCAGCCACATACGCATGAATAAGTGCAACAAGCCCACTGTAAAGAAAGTTTGTTTTTTTTTTTTCTTTATGAGGGTCGAAATTTGCCAGAGCGTTGACAATAGTGGTGAGCTGAGCTGGCATTACCCCCATTTGGAATTTGGATATTCTAATCAACTGGAATTTATTTACAATTATTCTGTCTCAAACGTAAAAATTAATAATAGAAAATTATATTGGCGTCGATGATCAGCGGCAATTTCTTCCAGCACAAAGCATTAAGCAACAAAGGCTCTTTCTAGTTTCTACCATTTCCTTTTCACGATTTCTGAAGCTAAACTACATAGTAAGCATCGTGCAGAGTCGCCGCCATGAAAGCTCTGCTCAGTCCAGGACCTTCTGCTTCAATTCGAATACCCAAGCCTCCACATCTAACCTTTTCAAGATTCCATTCAACTTTACGATTCAATCGAGACCGTTGGATTGGACAAAAATGCTCTTTGACCGCTAAAGCTGCACTTGACTCTGCAACAATTGATTATTTAGGGATTGCCGAATCCGATATCAAAAATCCGGCGGTTTCTACTTCGTACAGGAGCTCCAAGTTTCCAAAACCCAATCAGACAGTTTTGGAAGCTCAAGCTAGGGTTTGCACAGGTCCCACTCAAACGAGGCCCCTCAATGAAGAACAGGCTTTTAAAGTCTTGGGCACCATTTTAAAATCAGGTCCTCTTATTATTGTTGTTTAAGCTACTAAAATTTGTCTGATACTATTTAGCCTGAAATTTATGTCTATTTTAGCAAATGGAGAGCTGAAAGATGAAGAGAAAGTTTCAAAAGCGCAGCTTGGGGCTTTTTTCGCGGCCATGACAATCCGTGCAAATGTATTTCCAGAAGCAACACAGTGGAGCGAAGGGGAAAAGAAAGCGATGAATAACTTTTGGCCATTATTAGTTCGAGCACTGCCGCCTGATGTAATATTCATTGCAGATCCTGAAGGGTCGTTAATGGGAATTGGAAGCTCAATAGGACCTCAATATGTTGGGAATTGTACAAGTGAAATGAGATTGGTTGGTGCCCTCAGAGAGATCTTGGCTGGAGGTCATCTTGGATATGAGGAGGTCCAAGGAGTTTTAAGGGAAGTTCTTCCCTTGAAAGTTGACGACAATGACATTTCAGGAGTTACTGAGTCGTTGCTTTCAGCATTTTTAATTGGTCAGCGTATGAACAGGGAAACTGATCGCGAGTTGAAAGCTTATTGTCTTGCATTTGATGATGAACTTAGTAAATGTCTAATGCTTGAATTGCTATTTATGCTCTATATCGTGTGATTAAGTCTTTCAAACCAGTCCACATAGCCTTTTCTGTGTAATTCAATTATCATTTGGCCATTAGGTCCTCCTCCAGTTGCTGATGTTAGATCATTGACTCATTATGGTGAACCATATGATGGAAACACACGATACTTCAGGAGCACATTGTTTGTTGCTGCTGTTAGATCCTGTTATGGTGAATCTTCATTGCTTCATGGTGTGGAATGGATGCCACCTAAGGTAAGCTGTCTGTTTAATTTGTCATTGTAGGCAAATGTCCACCTCTGTTTTACTATTGATGTTGGAAAGTCATGAAACGGGTATTGCTCATGCCATCTCTGAGGAATTGCAGCATCCTAATAAATTTTATTTTAAATTGATATCTAGACAATGAAACTGCATTATAAGTTCCTGATTTAGCATAACTTAGCTTCATGCTGCATAACCTTCCATGCATATTGTCTCTGTGCCCTTGAATAAAAATGGTGGTAATATATGCATTCATATATCTGAGAATGTAATATCTGTTGTCTAATATTGTTTTAGTGGCCTTGCATTTCCTTAGGGTGGAATAACAGAGGAGCAGATGCTGAAGTTTATGGGAGCAAATACAAGCTTGACTTCTTCACAAGCTAAACACCTTCTTGAGGTCCTTGTCACTTATTAATTTGAATCCCATCATTATATACTCTCTCCCTGTTGTCTTGCCCTGTATTAACTTTCAGATTGTTATCTCAGGATGAGGATGTTGGTTTTGCCTACATCAGTCAGCGTGAATCTTGCCCATCTCTGTATGAAATCAAACCACGTATATCTATTTCAAGCCTTTCTCTCTGGTTCTTTTTTCCACGTGGAGTTATCTACATTTTGCTTTCCTTAATTCTTGTTTTTGAATTGATTTTGTTCTGCACACTGGAAGCTATTTCTTAATGTAGCAATGTATAACTTGATCTTAATCCTCAAGCATTTCTGACTTTGTTGGCACAAAGAATAAAATAACCATGTCCATTGGAGGCCCTGGAATTGACTCAAGATTCATGAAGTTCTTACGCCATTATTATGCTTTCATTTGCAGATATTCATTGATTGGGTTAAGGGAGCACATAAAGAAACGTCCCCCAATAGCAACAACTGAAAAAGTTCAACAATTTGTGAGGGTGAGCCACATTTTATCTTTATTAATTTGACAAATGTTTCATCTTGGTGACCCTTATTTCCCTTTAGGGATAATGTCATCATGTGACAAGAGAGCACAAAAAGGAAAGGCAATAGAATTAGCTGTATTAACTAATTCTTGCTGCACGTAGTTTGTTAAAGCATTGAGATTTCTAAACTTATTTATTGAAAAAGGGAGCTTATTGTCTTGTATCTCAAGTCTGCCTTTGTGGGCGAGAAGGTTTTCTCTAAAGTTGTAGAAAGTGCCCTCCGATTTGTGTATGTATGTGGTTACCTGCAATGCCTGTATTTTGGAGAAAGGTGATGCTTACTATAGCATGTACCTTATAAATACTGCACCATCCAGTATGTTAAATCTGGTGTTTTCCAAGTATTGTTAAATCTGGTGTTTTCCAACAGGCTCGCGGGAGGGAAGCAATTGTAGCTGGATTTTATCATGAAGGTTATGAGGAGCCTCTTTTAATGCTCATGAAAAGAAGAGGTGTTCATTCTGGTTTGGTGGTGAAGGTTTGAACTTGCCCTTTCAGATTTTAATGGAAACAAACAATTTTTAGATATAAATGTTTATCCAAACAGCTGTTTCTGGATGGGAGTTTTATATGTTTCCTTTTTATCTTTATTTGTCGGAAATCTTTTAAAGGAAAGGTTTTCAAGGAATGAATCTTTGACCTCATGCTCTATAAGTCAGCACCTCAAGTGTTGGGTTTCTGGCCTAGTGTATAAGTTTTTGATTTGGCTTGAAGCAACCTAGTTGATTTAATTTTTCAGTTTTAACTTCATAGTCAGAATAGTATCTTATGAAGCTGTTAATTTAGGGTGAGGAAGGAGCTCTCTCAATGACAACAAGATTGCGTTCGGAAAATGCATCAAAAGGACTTCCCGTAAATTACTGTTCAGGGTTCCGTTCCCTGAGCATGGCATCTGCTTGTGAAGTTGATGGTTTGCATACTTTTAACTATTTTTCTTCTTTAATTTCCCTTTGAAATAGCTTTTGACTAATACGAGGATCTGATCTGATTGCTTAATTTTTGGTATGTAGATAAGTTCGTAAGTCATAACCAGAAGTATTATCACAATTGACATGCTTATGTTGACTTTTAAATTTTATTACACCAATCTTCTAGTACCAAAACATTGATTCTTGGTATTTCAGGGGTGTCTCGTGAGAGTTTCAATATTGAGGTCAACGCAAAGGATTATGGTTTTGAACCCACTGATACGCCAAGAACTGATAGATCAGTAAGTTATCCATGTCCTTTGCAATTTCGTCTTCTTCATCAGTGTTGTATACTTGAGGTTGTGTGATGCCAGTTTATGCAGATACTTATTCAATAGTGCATTGATCGAGTATTTACTTTTTAATTGGAATATTGAAGAGATGGATTGACCAAGCTATTTAGTTTCTTTCCTCTAAGGCTAATGCTGATGCATGAAAATGCCTAAAAAATGAAGAAAAAAAGACCTATTCACTGATTTGGTGTCTCTCTCTTTGAAGAGCAGAACTTTTCACACTTTGTTCTTTGCTTCCATATAGTTATGGCATCTCTTAGCCTGTACTGGTCCAAAACCTATAATTCTATGAATGTGAACTGGGTATCCTGCTCCTAAACTGATGCCATATGTTATTATTCTCTATACATCCATGCTGTTTACCAGTACACATTGAATCTGTATTGATAATGCAATTGTGGTCAGCACAAAGCCTACTACTAGCTCTTGAGTTGACAATGTAATCCCTGATTTCAACCGACATAAAGCTCACTGCAGAATTTGCTAAAATATTTTTCTCCGACTTGTCTTCTTGTTGTCAATCTCCTGGTTCTTTTTTGTTTCTCGTTCAGCAACTGCATCATGATGCCTTGCTTGTTCTTCCAATTTCAGGTCTCCAAGAATATTGAGTTTGGTTTGGCGGCGCTTCGTGGCCAAAGAGGTCCAACATATGATAGAATTGTCCTTAATGCCGGAATGGTAGACCACTTGCTTGGATGTGATGATGCAGAGGATGTCTCTTCAGCCCTGGATAGAGCCAGAGAGGCCATTGATAGTGGTAGGGCCCTTAAAAAGCTACTGAATTACATAAAGATCTCTCATAAAATGAGGTGAAGAACAAGACCCAACAGGTGCTTCATTTCTGCAGAATCAGACTTTTATACGTGGATATTGTAAATGTTTACATTTTCATATATTAAGATTGATGTAGGACGGGGAAGGGAAAATAATCACAGGGCTTTTTTTATTACTTGATTTTGCAATTAGCTCAAATGTTGTTGAGTTGCTGATGTCTTGTTCTTGTCTTCCTTTTCTCAATCAAGAATGTCAGATACCCTTGCACTCTGGAAATTTTGTTAATTCTGAGTGTTTTGTATGAAAAAATAGAAAATTACCTGGAATAATCTTTGATGATATGCACATATAATTGCAACCTCTGCAATCGATGAAAGTATGAGATTGGTGCTTCAAATCGAACTTCAGGGAGTATTTCAGGAAAGTAACCACATATTTAAGTCTGTAAAATTTTTGGCTATTAAATCTTTCAAGTTTTATTATGTTTATTGAATTTACAAATACTAAGTCTAGTAGAGCTTGGAATCAAATTGAGATTGAGCAGAATTCAATGCGTACAATTAGACCTAATGGGCACTCAGAAGACAAAATAAAATGTTCAAGGGAAACAGGAAAAAATAACTCAACTATCAAAAATTCCCACCAAGTGACGATTACATCAATGTTATTAGTCACTGTTAAATCTGAAGTGCAGATGCTATGGAACTAGCAAGGCTAAGAACTTCAAAAGGCTGTCTATTCATCACGTCTTTCACTGTGCATGGGCAAGAATCCGTAATCCAGAAGTAGGTCATTCCATTCCCTGGATGGCCTGTGCCATGACAATACCAACAAAGGCCAAGCAAGAGTCAGCCACTCAAAATGGTATCCAACTTAATAGCGCATGTCCCATACCGAAAATGCAGAAGCAAAATTGCGAGATAGTAGAGAAATTAGGACAGAAACTTGTCAAGGGCTTCCAATACACGTTTGTAAAGAAAAATGCTATATTCATGCAGGTTCTTCCTACTTTGTTATCTGGTTGATCATAATAATAATCCAATTAATTTGGCAAAACAAGGATCATGGAGTAAAAATTATGCAGGACATTTCTGATTGCTTAATATTACTCTTCAGTGATAATCAATCATTAAGTAGAACTGTGCAAGATTACAAAGAGAGGCTCACATATGAACCATGAATATAAAGCACAGGGTGCATTGAACTATCCGAAAATCCCATATTTCATCAAGTTCCCTGCAAAATTTTAATCTGATGCAGCGTGTGAATATGGTGGATATAGGCCTGCCTGAAAGCAACAAGCTACACAACTGAACACCTACAGATTTATTTTTGTTTATCATATTTGAATCTAGGATTGAGCATATCCAACTTTACCCCTTGAACAGATCCAAGCCCCAGGGAAACAACAATGCAATATTTTACATTACTTTCAATATCTCTATAGAAGAGAAACAAAATAAGAGATGAAGTGATAAAAAAAGTCACACTGTCTATATGTATGTCATACCTCCATTGTCAAGCTCAAAGCGCTCCCAAGACCTATTAGGAAAAATCCCATGTGTCACATATGCGCTAATTCTTGCTGCTCCATGCTTGGCTAATACTTTCTGCAAAACATGAAGACAGATCTTATCTCTATCTCCATTCAAACTGTATGAGGTTATACACAAAGCACCAGTAAATCTAAAAAGTGACTTAGGACAAATGCGTTAAAAGCGTACAAATGTCCAACCAATGAAATCTAATTTGCAGGAAGCAAAGCACAAGGTATCCTAAATGTCCATAAAGTAACTTTATTTTCCACATAACTTTCATGTCACATCTTGCACAGCAGTACAAATCATGCAAGTTCTTGAGATGCATAAGCATTTGGTACCTGGCATTCGATAAGAGTGCCACCTGACTGAACCAAATCATCGACAATCACAACATGCTTTCCTTCAGGATCACCCTCCTTGATACGTACAATTCTTTGGTTACCTTCCCTAACTTTAGCACAAACAATCTGCAAGATGTAAATTAGGATAGCAGCACAATTAATGACAAGAATATACTGTCATGCAATAACCAGTAATGAGGACAAACTTATTGATGCTATAATAGTCAAATAAAAAGTATTTAGATGGACATCTTAAGTCAATTATACATCCTTAATAAATGGAAACAAATTTGTAAATCAGAACCATATTATACCATTGATAAGAATACAAACTTAAAGATCCTCCACTTGGAGTAAAAGAACTAGTCTAATCTAACTCTAAACACAAATCAAGGAGATGGAAGAAGCTTAGTCAATTGTACTAGGTAATTGCAGTAAATCTAGTTCCTGTTGTTCAAAAAATTCAAGGCTTGCACAATTAAACATAGACATGAACACATCTCAATGCCAGAGGCAGACGAACAAATCATGAATACAAAATCTGTTCATGAATACAAAATCTGTTGTTGGAAAGACAAATCAAGTATTGTAATACCGTGGGGAAATGCTGCAACTGTTTGTGAAATCGTTTCCATGCACCGTCATCGGGAAAAGCTATTGCTATCTGAAAATGGAATCACATTAACATATTTCAGCATGGGTAAAAAAAATTGGTTTCAGACATTGTGTATGTGCATGAAAGAATAGATATTTACAATAAATCTCAAGCATTGTCAATATTTCAATGCTAAACCACGACAAAATCTTAATGGTAAACCACGACAAAATCTTACATTATCAGAATCGGGGAGCTTCTGCAACCGATTTTTAAGTAAAGGTATTCCACTCTCAAAGCAGGGTAGAATATTATCACCAAAGTAGAATCTTTCCTAAAATATAAACAAAGCATATATTTTGAGAAAATTATCACAAAAAAATAAAATAAAATAAAACTACTAAGCACAACTTAAAAGTTAAAACAAGGAAACAATTTCCACCTGCAATGCATGGATATCGAAAGTGACTAAGCTAGTAGGACCTCCTCTGGAGGTGGGTATGTTAGACAAGATCCTAGCAAGAGTAAAAGCCGTGGCTACATCTCCTTCGTCCTCCATACGCTCAGATGTCCCAGTAGGAAAAAAAGGAAGGACTAAAGTGAAAGAAGAGATAAACAATTTGGGTAATGCATAAATTATCGAAAGCTGCTCAAAAATGACTTTGGGAGAACTAAACGAGGCCAGAAAAGCTACGTGCTGCCCACGAATTGCTGGCGCATTGGGTATAAACAGGTTTGGGAATCCATCTTCAAATGTCCTACAATTAATTCAATTCTAATTTATTGCAAAACTATCTCCAATTTCACTAAATTCAAGCTTCTATACATAACGGGAATCTGTAAATCGATTAAATTCACCTCCAATTAATGGAGCGGAGCTCGATTGCGTCAGACTCGGCGGCGATTCGCTCAGCTAAGTCTCTAGTCTCGTCGCAGTAAAAAAGACAGACTCTTTTCACATTCTTGGAGGCTGATTCGGAGGCTGAAGTGGCGGCCATTGAAACAGAAGAGGGGAGAGAAAGATGAGAGCTTTGCATGGAGGAAATGTGATGATCGGTTCCTGAGAGAAATCCCAAGCTCAAATTTTGAGGATGATTATCACATCTGATGGTCAAACGATTGGGTGGTAATGATGGGTTATTGGTTCGACGAAGAGATGAAAGTTTGAGACTTTTAGAGGTGGTGGCGGCGGCGTTATTTGAGAGAGAGGATTGGAGTGGTGAAGTGGCCGCCATATGCGGCGGGTCAGAACCTACGTGTATATCTATCAGAGTGCCTGTGGAGAATTGGAAGCTGTGTAGCTGTATTTGGCGATAAGTGATATATAAAGGCTACGTCTTTGGCGCTATGAGGTTCTGCGTGCAGTAATGTTAGGCTTTTGGTTTTGGATTCTCACTTAAACCACCCCTTTGCTTGTTAGTCTTCGTCACCTTATTCCTTATACCTTGTCTGGATGGAGCTAATTTGCATACGCAATTGAATTTCAAATTTCAATTTCAGTTTTTATTTGCAATTGTTTGCAAACGCTGCCTATACGTTTCAATCTTTTCTTTTTGACTTTTACATGTTAATCATATGCAAAGCATTGAAAGCGAGGAAATGATGCCAATTGCAATTCAAAATAACGTTTCACTTAATTAATTTAATTATTCAAATTATTTTAAAATTATAAATTTTTAGTGAGATGCAGAAAATTTTGATTCAATTTACGAACGCTAAAAATTTATTCATAAAAATATAATTAATAATTCATTTATAATACATTTTATTTGACCTGTAACGTAATATGATACTCCTCGATCCGCTATGTTGCATTATTTGACCAGATTATGACCTATTGATATTATTTCATAACTTTTTTATATAATGTGAGTATAAAAATAATTATTTTTATAAATTATATGTGATATTTTTTATTTAAAAAAATCAAAAATAATGATATTATAAAATGTTACCCATTTTACCCATCTATTTATAATTTAGTATGTTTATAATCTATTTAATAATGACTCATTTAAGTTATGATTCAATCCGAACCAAATAAATGGTATTTCTAAAATCGGTTTATGAAATTGAAGGACATGGTTTGTCCTAAAAAATAAAGGCCCAACAGAGGCTTTGTTATAGAGTTTTGATTAAAGTTGATCCATTTACTACATAATAATCTGATCAAAATGATAGTTTGAGAAAAAGAAAAAGCCCAAAGCTCTCTGATTCGTCCATTTGACAGCAACGGATTAGGCCTAATTTTGGGCTTGCCACTTGCTATCTGACAAGTGACAAACCTGGACTAAATAAATATACACGTGTGTAATTTATTTCACGATTATATTTATTTATTCCGTCGCACCAAATTAAGGATAAGAATTTCCTATACTACGCATACGCAAAATGAGAGAGTTAGCCAAAAAAAACAACTGGACTCTATAATTTTAAATAACTAATAATTATAAAATAGTTTTTGGTATTATCTCTTATATAAGATCACATTATTTCCAGTTTCCACATCAGCTAAATTTAGTCATAATTTCAAAAAAAATAGTAATTTGTTTGAAAATTATGTTCTATTAACAAAGTAAATTATACTCTTCATTATCATTCAACAAATAAACAGGTAATCAAACATTTGCAATATACTTTTAATATTAGCTGTAGGCTGAGTTAAAAATTTGAATTTTTGGTTAATCCAAAATCAAAAATCGAACTGATTTTAAGTTAACTAAGTCGAAAATGTATAGTTTTTTTAGAAATCGTACTGTTAATACGGATGAGTTTAACTTAAGGTACTTATTTGATGATTCACCATATCAAATAATACTCTAAATAAAGAAAGAAAACCAATATTGACCATGGATTTCCTTACTTGAATTTGAATGTATATAACCTTTATAACAACACAGGTTGAGGTTGCTATCTAATCCATCCAAGTCATTCAATTATCCCAAGAAATAAAAAGATTAATACAATTCATATCTCAAACAAAGAATATGCATATATATATTACTATGATTTATGTGTAATGCATATAAACACTCACCTATACTATATTTAGCATTTGATATCAATAAACATTCAACAATTATTATTGCCATTAGTCTTTAGTCCTCCTAGATAGAGACATTCCTTATTTCCAATTTTCCAAGAACAAAAAACCAAGAACTCTCACTATAGACCAAGAACTCATTGTTTGAAGCTACACCACACTTCCACCATCACTAAGTTTATCCTTTTTTCTCTTATAAATCAGCAAATAATCCATCTGCCAATTTTCAGTGGCTCTGGTGCTTCCAGTGTTTGCTTATGCTGCCACTTAATACCCTCACACACCACACAAATTTATTGTCAACTCACATTCTTGCTTTCACTTTGGCTTTCAGTTATACTTGGGCTTCTCCCCCTGGAAATCTCGCTCAGGTGACTACCCAGTTATTCTCTAGCCTTGAATCGCCGATTTATGTTAGTTATTTCAGTTATTGAATTTCTTTGATGGTCCGTGACTGACTAATTTGTTGGCCGATAATGTCTGTCAGAATTTTTTTTTTTTTTTTTGGATTTTGAATTTAGTGAGGACCAAATGGCATATGGGATTGAAAGAAATCATTGGCCCATTTCATTTCTAATTTCTTGTTTCTTTAATTTGCGTGTTTGTTTTTAGTCTGATTTACGAAAAGCTGTAGTCTTTGATCGGGGTTTTCTCATTCTCTTTCACTTTGATTCTTTATCATCTTTGTAATTTTAATTTTCGTTTTTTGTGGTATTATCGTTCTTCCAATTTGAGCTAATTTGATCAAATATGGTGGTGATTTACTCTCTTAACTCATGAACGGCTTGTTTGCATTCTGACTTTCAGGTTAGGAACTGACTTTTCTGATTTCTTCGATTTCGCAATAACGAGGTGTATTGCTGTACATCATGGCACCTAAAGCATTAGACTATGAATCCTTGAATGAGAATGTGAAGAAGGTTCAATATGCTGTTAGAGGCGAGTTGTATCTTCGAGCTTCTGAGCTTCAGAAGGAAGGGAAAAAGGTATACATAATTGATTCAATCTGCTTGATTTTTTAAATGAATGTTTATATATGGAGTCTCATCTGAATCTTTTGGAGGTTGAGATGTGTGCATGTTTATTATGCTTCTTATTCTTGCTTTGCTGTAAAACTCACAATTTGCATCTAATGATAGTTTGCAACTTGATTCGTCAATGTTTGTCATTTAATGGTGGAGTGGACCACTTACTATTCATCTCTCTGTGCAACTCTTGTTTGTATTCTTCTGAATATCCATCAAGCAAGGACTTCACCGCTTGATAATAGTCATACTTTTTTTAAGGGATCCTACTTTCTCCTATGCAAAATATATATTACTTAATCACATGAGGAATTTACACTAATTGGAATTTGTATTCTACTTGTGCAATTTGTTGTTATCCTCATTTAAATACAACTATATTGACCAGAGTTCCATATATTATTAGTAGTAACCCTGGGAAAATTATCAGGAATTCTATGTTCTCTTGCATTGTGAAAGCCATTAGAATTGTAATTGTTTCGGCCAAATATTATGATATACTCACAGTGCTATAGAATGTTACTCTGTATATAATCTAGTTCCTTGTAAAGACATAAGTAATTATTATGAATTTACCTCTTTAAAAGTTAGGTTAGTTCAAAAAGAATTGAGTGTTTCATAGTGAAAATTTCTTATCCTGTTACATAGTTCTGTGTCGTAATGCTTGGACTCTGTGTTTACAGATTATTTTCACAAATGTTGGCAATCCTCATGCTTTAGGACAGAAGCCACTCACTTTTGCACGCCAGGTACAGTCACCATACCTTTCATCACTGCATATTATTCCTATGTATTATTTTGTATATCAGCAGTTGAACCATGGAATGTTCTATTGTAGGTGATTGCTCTCTGCCAAGCTCCTTTTCTGCTAGATGATCCTAATGTAGGACTGGTATTCCCTGCAGATGCAATTGCAAGAGCTAAACATTATCTTTCATTGGCTATTGGTGGTCTAGGTATAATTTTATCTATGTTTACATTATTTAGGAGAGGATAAGATGGTCCAGATTAACATTGTCAATGATAATAGTACTATTGGCGTGAGGGGATAAACCTTTACTAAACCATTTAAATGAGGAGAAAATTGAACCAATCAGACCATGTTTTGTGCGAATAGTCTGCCTGTTCCATTGTATTGATTTGTTAAATGCCGCATTTTGTATTAAATAATGAAAACTTAGATTTTCCTTGTGTGTTTCAGTGTCCTTTCTTTTTCTTAATAAGCTTGTACTTCCAGTCTTACTTTTGTATCATTATCAATACTTAAAGCGATTCCATTTCTAGCTTATAGTACACAAGGTTCAACTGTTTAAAAATTTGTTCTACATTCAACTAAAAAGAATGCAATCATGATGAAACTCCAATTCAGATCAAATAGTGAACTTTTATTGTCTGTTTAGGTGCTTATAGTGACTCCCGAGGTATCCCGGGAGTTAGGAAGGAAGTGGCAGAGTTCATTCAAAGGCGTGATGGACATCCAAGGTAACAATGCTAGATGTCATACTTCTTTTCTTATAACAAGCTAGTTGGGAGCTTTGGTGCCTCAGTTGTAAGCTGAAGGGTTATTCACTCTTGCTTCATTGACAGTGATCCAGAACTCATCTTTCTCACTGATGGTGCCAGCAAAGGTGTGATGCAGATCTTGAATACAATAATCCGTGGTGAAGGAGATGGGGTAATGGACTTCCCTACAATGAGTATAACTATAGACATCTTTGATAGATTGTGTCTATTCTTCATTTTTATGTATAAATTTGCTCTTGGTGATCCTAGAATTTTCCTTGATCCCAGGGCCATTTTAACATGTCTTCTTTGAATTAAATCTTGTGTCTTTGCAGATTTTGGTTCCAGTACCACAGTACCCACTTTACTCTGCTGCGATAACCCTTTTTGGTGGTTCCCTAGTGCCTTATTTCTTAGAAGAGACAGCAAACTGGGGTCTTGATGTTAATGACCTGCGGAATGCAGTTTCACAGGCTCGCTCCAAAGGAATAACTGTTAGTATGATTTGCCTCTTCCTTCTATGATACAAATATGAGAATTATATTCTAAACCAAGAAACTTGAGAACTGGATCAGTATATGGATAACAAGGGTTTTGCACTACTCTATTGAAAATATTGAGATCTTAGTTCTGAGTTAACTCATTTTAGTTCTTCAAAATTGAACTCTTGAAACTACCTATGTATCATTTTATGAAGATTCTTTTATTATTTTCTTCCATATAATATCTTCAAAATTTTTTTGGTTTGCTTTCTTTATTTATATTGCTGAACCACTGTTTCATGCCATGTTCAGTATCACCAACTAACTCTTGTGTAATTGAATATGATCAGGTAAGGGCAATGGTGATCATTAACCCAGGGAACCCAACTGGTCAGTGTCTCAGTGCTGCTAATTTAAAGGAAATATTGCACTTCTGTTACCAAGAAAATTTGGTCCTTCTTGGAGATGAAGTTTATCAGCAGAATATATACCAGGATGAACGTCCCTTTATTAGTGCTAAAAAGGTAAGATGCACATTTATTGCTAGATCTAGCCATTTTTCTGTGGGGCTTTCAGCTGTTATTAATATTTTTTTTTGCTCATATCGTTTGAAGGTTTTGATGGATATGGGACCACCATTAAGCAGGGAAATCCAGCTTGTTTCTTTCCATACCGTATCCAAGGGATACTGGGGCGAGTGCGGGCAGCGGGGTGGGTACTTTGAGATGACAAACATTCCTCCACAGGTTTGTGTCCAGAAACTAGCTCATCTCCTCAAGTTGCAACCTGGATTTTCTTGCATTAATAAAATGAGGAATTCATGGCCAAAACAACTTCATTTCTAGGCATCCTACATTCATATATATATATGAAATAAAATAAAAGCACTGACGAGCAGAATCCTTCAAATGATTTGGTTCACATTAGTCAGCTTATACTTTTTGATACCAGTTACAAACACATGAATTGATACTGTCATGTGTGCTGGAGTTTCTTTTCCTTAATAATTTATCCTTTTGATTTAATGAATTACGGCTTGCATCGTAGAAATCAAACATCATGGGGATCCTTCCAAATTGAAATAATATTAAAATTACAGAAGCTTTGATTCTTACTTTTTTATCATGATTTGATGATGCAGACAGTTGATGAGATTTATAAAGTTGCGTCTATATCACTCAGTCCTAATGTACCTGCGCAGATATTTGTAAGTTGGACCTAATTTTGCTATACTGAAAATGCTTTTACTCATGGTGCTTCAGTTCTCTGTTCTAATTATTGTTTCAGTACCAAAGTATTTTCCTTCTGCTTACAGATGGGTCTGATGGTCAACCCACCTAAACCTGGAGATATTTCATATGAGCAGTTCATTAGGGAAAGGTATGACTGCTAGAATCTAGTTCCTTTGGAGTTGATTCTGTAATTAACAATTCTGCTTTTGATAGATTAAACATCTTTCACATTTTAAAGAAATACTAAAAGATGATATGGCTATTTCTTCTAGATGCTTTTGATGTTTAAGATAACAAAGATATATTTTTGTTAAAAAAAATTATTATTTTCAGCACATTATAGACCGCAGAGGGAAAAAGAATAGATAAATAAATTCATGTTTGACTTCTGGATGCTACTATCTATTCTGAAGTTGATAAGGTACGGTCACTTGGAGAAGCTTATGACAATTTTGTGTGATTATCAAAATATGCAGCAAAGGAATCATTGAATCACTGAGAAGAAGAGCAAGGATGATGACAGATGGTTTCAACAGCTGTAGAAATGTGGTTTGCAATTTCACTGAAGGTAAATGGTTCTGTTCTTAAGCATATGCATGTCTTGAAATATATGTAGCGCCTCTCATTTTATTGTTTTTGGTTCTCGCATGAACATTATCGAATGTGGTTTTAGGTGCCATGTACTCATTCCCTCAAATAAGGTTGCCACCTAGAGCAGTAGAGGCTGCCAAAAGGGCTGGAAAAGTTCCTGATGTTTTCTACTGTCTCAAGCTTCTGGAAGCCACTGGCATTTCCACAGTTCCTGGTTCAGGATTCGGACAAAAAGAAGGGTACTTGTTTATTTCCACAGATTCTATTTCATGTTTCTTCGCAATGGTTCTTATTTCAAGGTTGATTTTTCCTTGAATATAATGGGGTCTTTCTGTTAATTCTCAAGTACAAAGGATGGATTATTTATTTCCTTTTAAAATGAGTTTTCTCTTTCAAGTCTCGCCTTTATTCTATTCATATATTTGCGATTTTTTGTCGCTAGTCTCTCTCTAAATAGCCATCTTCATTGTAGGGTCTTTCACTTGAGAACAACTATTTTGCCAGCAGAGGAAGAGATGCCGGCGATCATGTCCAGTTTCAAGAAGTTCAATGATGAGTTCATGGAGGAATATGAAGACCACAGGGGTTATTCAAGGATGTGAGAAATGTTTCATATTCCATAATTAAATTGTATCATAGATTTAAAGTATCTTGATAATGCTCCTTTCATTGCCTCTATTAGGCCACAAACTTAATTCTGTGAAGATTTTATTTTGCTGATAGTATCACCATCTCATAATATAAACACTTAGAATCACAAGTTCATTCGGCATCTATTCTGGCAAATAATTTTGAATTAACGCGACCTTTGAGCAAGACAAAGCTAGCTAGGGCTTCCCATATTGATTCCTATTACCTACGCATGTTAAAGTTCACCTACCTCTGGCTGAAGATTTACTGCCTTTCTTCACTGAATTTGGGTGGTCCCCATTTCTCAATTTTAGGATTGCTGTTTTGACGCAGAGATCTTGTAAGTAAAGCAGTTAGTTTCCTTACGAATTGGAACTGTTGATGGCCCTTTATCACATCCCTTGTTAAAATAAAATGTATTCCTTGTCCCGTGTTGATTAAACTGGCGATCATTGAACTTTACACTGAATCACTAATAATGAGCAAGTCATAAATAAGCTTTATGCATTTCAAATAAATCCATTTTAACCTCTCTTTTTTTTAGTGTGGAACGCTAGACTAATAATTGGCATTGAGTAATTTTTATAATACAAAAAATGAATTGGTGAGTGGATTGTTATTAATAATAAAATTCAGTATGCTTCCTAGTTATAGAAAAAAATGGAGCTAGAGAAGTAGACCTAAGAGGAAGGTGAGAATCTTAGAACAGTAGGTTATGGAAAGCAGAAAGAGATGTGACATTTTATAAAAGTGGTTTTTGAGTTTTAAAATGTATTTGGGAATATAATTGGTGTTTTATGAAACCTAAAGGTGTGGAAAATGGAATATAAAAAAGCCCACTAGCCATTGAAAATTAACAAGGAATATAACAAAGCAACTTTTAAAGAAGAGAGCTCCAACATTTCCATTCATGGAGAAACTTTTTGTGGGCTACTAATTAGTAGGATTTTGTCAGTAGATTCAGTATACTTTGCAAATTACCACTCACCACCTAATATACATCGCTTCTTTTTCAAAGCAAGAACAACACAATCTTCATTTATTTATGGAATAAGGTATATTTTGCCCATAAGCTTCTCCAAATTCGATACATTGTGTTTCTATTTTTTTTTATTTTCACTTTTGCCGTTAAGTATCTAACTGAAATAGAAAAAAAAATTAAAATTCATTTATTTTAAAAATTATAAAAATAAAAATGACCAAAAAAGCATAAATTTTTTTTATTCATTTTAAGAAATTTAAAAACAAAAAATCGCCTCATCCCTTTATTTATCTTTAAACTGCTTTCTCAAGATCTTGGTTCAACTGATTTCTTTTCAGTTATATTCAAAATCTGTCTTCACAAAGATAATTTTAGTCGAAAGGAAAAAAGGGAAAATCAAATGCTCATTGATCAATTTTACTCATAAAATATCTTAAAAAAATCTAAACAAGATCGTTTTAATTTAGGTATCTATTATCTTATATATAATTAAAATATAAAAACAACTTTGCATAGATTAATAATAATAATAATAATAATAATAAGTGTATATATATATCATTATTGATAAAGCCATTTCTGACTTTATCGGTCTGTACTATATTGTCCGGAACTCTCACGCCTTTAAAACGCGTCGTATAGGGGAAAGTATACGTCTAACCGCTGTCCCAGACTGGGGAAACTCCTTACTGGCATATTTCCTTCCAGCTAGATACGGCTGTTAGTTTCTCATATCACCTACGATACCTAGAATTCAACGACGGTCCAGAGCTACTGTTTTGAAGGAGGTCGAAGTGGAATAGCACGGGGGGTGGTGTCCCCACCTTGAAGGTATTCACGGGCCACGCAAGCACCACCGGTATCCCTTCGGGAGCTTTTGTCTGGATTTTTCATTCGTTAAAGCTTTTGTCTGGATTTTTCATTCGTTAAAGCTGGTGAAGTAGAGAGAGAGACTGTACATAGCCTTATTTAAGATCCACTTTCAGTTTTTCGCCAGCCGACGTGGGATAGGATAGCATTGCTATCACTATTCCGAGAGAGGTGTTCGGCGCTGGCCGCTTGTCGGGACTGGCCGCTTTAGGCGCTGGCCTTGTCTCTCAACGAAAACATCAAATGATAAAACCATTTCTGACTTTATTGGGAGCACTGGACTCTATACGATATTGTCCGCTTTGAGCCGAAACTCTCACGGCTTTAAAAACGCGTCATACAGTGGGAGGTGTCCATGGCCTTATTTAAGGTCCACTTTTAGCTTTTCGCCAGCCGATGTGGGATAGGATAGGGGTGAGCAAATTTCTGTTTAAACCGAAAAATCGAATCAAACCGATCGAATTTTTTTAATTTGATTCGGTTTTTCAGTTTTTCGGTTCGGTTTCGGTTTTAAAAATAAGATTATTTTGGTTATTTCGGTTCGGTTTTGAAAGGCAAAAACCGGGAAAAAAAAACCGAACCTACCGAAATTGTATTAATATGTATTTTTTTTTTTTTTTACAAAAATAAACTTTATTTTTGTATTTTTTAATTCAATATAAAGGGATTTAACTCAAATTAAATATATTTATATTTTTAATTTGAATTTTTTTATTTTAATTTTATAATTTTTAATTTTATATAATTTTTAAATAATTTTTTTAATTATAATTTTAAAATTTTGATTTTATCGGTTAACCGAACCAAACCGACCGAAAATATCGGTTCGGTTTGAGTTCTGTTATTGCATAATTACGGTTCGGTTCGGTTTCGTAAAATCTTGTAATTTCGTTTTTCGGTTATTTCGGTTCGGTTATTGAACCAAACCGATCGTTATAACCGAACCGACCGTTGCACACCTCTAAGATAGGATAGCATTCCTATCACTCTTTCGAGAGAGGTCTTCAGCGTTGGCCGCTTATCGGGACTGGCCGCTTTGGGCGCTGCCGAACGGACGCTGGCCTCGTCTCTCAATGAAAACATCAAATGATAAAACCATTTCTGACTTTATCGGTAGCACCGGGCTCTGTACGATATTGTCCGGAGCTGTCACGGCTTTAAAACGTGTCGTATAGGGAAAGGGGAAGGTGTTCGGAGCTCTCACGGCTTTAAACGAGCTGAAAGTGGACCTTAAATAAGAACATGAACACCTTCCCCTGTACGACGCGTTTTAAAGCCGTGAGGGTTTCATTTCAAAACTGATAATATCGTATAGAGTCCGGTACTACCGATAAAGTCAGAAATTGTTTAATCAATTATTATTTGTCATAATTTTAAAAATCTAAATTAGATTCTGAACATTGGGACTTTCAATTGGAAATTCTCTGATTTAAAACAGTTGGAGGTAACCCTTATCTCTTTATAGCATATTTATCTTCACGTCCTATTTTGGGACAGTAGACAAATAGAGTAAGACTTAAATCATCTATACGCTGCACTGCATTTCATCAGTTTCATGAATTTGGAACTCTGCATTCAACTTATAAACAACTCCTTTCTTACCCACAACAATCCAAAATAAGAAATCAATACTCATCCACTTTCACAGACCATTCATTCCGTGCTGACTGGCCTGCAATCGTAGATATATGCAAATTAATATTAATTTTGTTACTCTTATTATTAGTTTTATTACAAAGTTCACACTAATAACATCATGTTATTAATAGTATAATGCGAAATAGTTGTATTAAACTCATACTAGTAATGTATGTTTAAATGTGATATTATATATAAAGAAAAATATAATTCAAATTTTGAATTGGAATAAATGTTTTTTTTAAATTAAAAAAAAAAAGTGAATTAAGCTAGTTGTAGTCACTATGTCACCATCAAAGCCAAAAGTGTAGAATGTAGATGATGCCATATAGGCACATCACAATGAAAAAGGTTAAGAAATTAAGACGACAATTGTTAAAAAAAAAGTAGACATTGATTGCTATCTTGTTTCTTCTTTAGTTACACTACGTACCACAATAAATATGAGGAACGAAAGAATATTATATACGAACCGTTTAAGTAAATAATTTATTTTCATTTTATGTTTAGGTGTTTCATTTTGACACGTTTTACGTACACATTAGTTGAAATTTGCTATATAATATGCTAAGAAAATTTCAAAATTACCCACAATCACATCATAATATTAAGCCAATTGAAGAATGGCACGTAAAGTTAAACCTATACACCATGTTAGATAGTCTAAATTATTGGGAGAATATCTTTAATTTCTTTCATATATTAATATTTTAAAAAATATTGAATAAATACACGTGCAAATTTCACTGAATCGTGTATTTTTTTTTTAGAATCATGTGAAGATATATGTGAACAATTTCACAATTTTTATATTATTTTAAGGGAAATATATATTTTTAGTTTCTGAAGATAAAATTTATTCCATTCTTAAATTTTATTAAGTTCTAAACATTTAGTTTAGCATATACGTCATTGGGAGTTCAATATATCAAACTTGTATGGATAACTAATATTATTTTAGTATAGTTATAAATAATTAGACTATCATTTTATTTTATGAAAAAAATCATTGAATGATCATTTTTATTTTTTATTTTATGAAAATCATTACTTAAAAGCTCAATCTAGCATTATAATAAACAACAAAAACTCATTAGGAAAAAAATTTAAAATTCTAAGCCTAAAATTACTTTTCTTCTCATTTTAATTGTTGAAACTTTGAGATAACATAACTGTAAAATTTGATTACAAGAAATTTAGGAGTTATTATAGTTATTACTAAATTATAATAAATTTAAATACATGCTCAATCCTTTAAACTCGATAATTTCAAGCATTTTATCTTTTTAACTTTTTTAAAAATTAATTAATTTTTTAAACTATTAATTTTTATTATATAATAAATTTTTAAATACTTATTTGTTTTTATTATACAAAGAAATTATATATTTTTTTATTTAAAAAAAAAGTCATATCAACATTTAATTAGGTATAATGTATAGAAATTCAAATGATTTTTAAAAGGACAAAATGACGCATATTTAAAGACTGAGGGTTATTAAGTCATTATAATATGCAATGCAATGATAACATAATAATGATAACAGTGTATACCATCCGTCCAAATTTTGGCGCCAAAACTAGAAGTCAATGATGATGTTAAGATTCTTAGCTTTGCTGCTGCCCGACGGTCAGCAAAATTCACGGGCACTTCTTTCTCTGTCTCTCTCTACAGAAGAAAAAAAAAAACTCTTGAACAAAGCTTATGTCACGAGTTTCCTCGGGTTCTCTTTCTCTCTCTCTCTCTCTCTATCAACAAAGAACATTGAACTTTACACTTCATTTAAAGCTTTCATTTTTACTAATTTTTTTTTCTCCCTTTCTCTTCTGATTTAAAGCTTTTGTTTTTCTTCTTCTTCACTTTCCTTCTGGTTTCCTTCGATTCTCTAACCGATCAAAAATATTCCCATCTTTTATTTGTTCTAAATTTGCAAACTTTATTCCTATTCCTCCCTATATTACTCCAAAGTTTTGTGCCGACTGGATCCAAATCATGGGGTTTTCAGGTAAGCATCAAGTGGATAGTGGGTTAGAATTGGATTCTAAAAAATGGGTCATCGCCGGAATTTCTTTAAGAGCTCCTTTAAAGCCAATATACACAAAGCCGCCGGTGGAGAAAGACACTGAAAATGATGAATGTTCAACGACGCCGACCAGCGAAGAGGCTAGAATTCCAGCGAGATTAATTTGCCCGCCGGCTCCCAAGAAACGAAAAGCTACTTCGAAATGTAATTATGGTTCTGGTGTTAGAGAGTTCTTTACTCCTCCTGACTTGGAAACTGTTTTTATACGCCATATTGAAAGGGCTAATTAATTATTATTAACTCATTATTATTTTGTTAATTAAGCTTGATTTGCAGGTTTTAATTATAATTTCTATTTGCTTTTCAAGTTGCTATAGCAAATTAGCAACTTAATTACAGTTTCTTTGTTTTCTTGGCTATCGAGTTAGGGCATCTTTTTAGTGTTTAACTTTAGAAGAAGCTTTTGTGTACAGGCAACTTTAAGTAAATAAAAGCTGCAATTTTTAGCTTTCATTTTCTCTTCTTATGGTTTTTTATTTGTTTGTATATATTTAAATGTTTTATATCTGCATTCAAAACCCAAAAAACTATTTCTTAAAGAATCTGTTTGTGAAATTTTTTTGCATAAAATAGATTCATGATGTTGGTTATAAATTAATTAAAATCATTATAGTTTAGTTAATTTTTATCAGAACATATTTCTGTGTTATACGATAGTTTACAACTGATTTAGCTCATCTACGAAACTGAACCAAGTAAAAGAGTTATGAATTCTGCACAATACTTCTTCTTGCATCTCCAGAAAACTGTGTCAATAGTATGAATATATGTATCACAATTATTATTACATTATTAATAGCCATAAGCATAATAATTTGTGTAATTTTCATGCACAGATTAATTAACTCTTAAAGATAATCTTAATTTGGGCTATATCTGTAATTAGACTGTTCATGCTCATGCGTAGCAAATAAACACATGCAAGTCAACATCTAGATAAGAAGCCAAAGATGTCAAATGCAAAGTAAAGGGAAATCCTGTTCAATTAATGGTGAGAAAAGAAGATGCTGCACGTATATTTGACTATGACAATTCTTCTTCTCAATTCAACCCTTTAACCATTTAGCCATAGACCCACCACCTTTTCTCAACTCTTAATTACCACCATCCTTTATATACACTTTAAAGATTTATTTACTCCAACTTTTACGGTGTGAATTTAAATTAGTGACATCAATAAATTTTAAATATTGGATAAATTATAAAAACAAATAATCTGAATATATATGATTGTCATGTTCACACATGACCCCTCCACCCACCTTCGATCTAATTGTGATATATAGTGAGAAGGTTCTCTATAGTGCTTTTGTGATAACTCAAAATAAAAAATAAAAAAGACAAATAACATGTGGATTGGTATAGATTGGAATCCTATGTGAGTTTTGAATGGACATATATTGTTGAACACGTTCAATCTCAACTTTGGCAGTCCAATAATTGACAATGTCACTCATATGTCCCTCTAATCTAATTTGATTTAATATATAATGTTATGGAATGTTTATCATAAAAAATAGCAAACAAAAAGGAAAACCCATTTGTTAATGGGTAGAGAATGTGCATTGTTAGGCAAGAAATAGTGAAAAGGGGAGACTCACCTAATCTTTGAGTTTATCTTGTTGATTAAACAAAACTCCTCGGGATCGGTGAAGTCATTAAGGCAAATAGGGTTTTAACACGTCTAACAATGTTTGCTAAACTTTATTATCATTTACTATCTATTTTTTTTCTTTAAATTAGTGGATTAAGTGCTACTATTATTGGAACCACATGCACAGCCTCATATCTGCTTGGCGATTCGTATAATTTTTTTTTTAATTTTTTAATTAGTACTACTATGCTTTTGGGACATTTCATGTTTTTAACATTATCGAGAATTAACAAGGAATTAATTGTATTTTAATAGTAGTTGGAGAATATGCTTGGGGATCAAGTTTGGATTAGTGGGTGTTGGCTAGTTCCAGAACCATATATTATTGTTGTTCTTATAGTATTCAGCTTCATTAATTTCAAGGCTAAGAACCGAAGGATTAGAGTGCTAAATGAGTTTAATTACTAATAAAAGTCAAATTTTGAATTTAGATTTAGAAATTAGGTAACATACACAGGTACCTCTTTGTTTTTCTTCAGTGCTCGATTATGGAGGAGATTCATTGAATCAACTAATTAGTATTATTCAAACCTAAATCCAATCAATTTTCTTATACAATTATGGAATATATCAAAGTTTAATATTTTTCAAACCTAAATCTAAATATTGGTTATGTATGAATTTTTGTTTTTCTCTAATATCAATTGTGAATTTTAGATGACATACCATTTCTTTCAAAATTAAATGATTTTACAGTAAGTGCTATCATTATCTTTATATTGTATTTTAAGTGGCATCATGCATAAATGTTCACTACATTTAATTGTGACTCAGCCACCTTCAGATGTCTCCAACATGGAACAATTTATAGTGTGTTAAGTATCTTAATTGCTTAATTATAAGAATTAAGTGCTTGGTTTGTGCAATCCTCATCTCATAAGTCAAATTTTGATATTAAATTAAATACAAGTTCATTTTCTTCAATATTGTATCACAAAAGTGTCTTGTATGTTGGTGTTGGCCAAGATATGGTAGCACTTGTCCCATGGTGGAGGCCTATGTGAGAGGTCGAGTCACAAGGCGCTTGTGTGCTACTATAGTATAAGAATAATGGTAGAACATTCTCAAACACGAATTTGAGAGTAGTCGCAGAGCTTCTGAGATCCACAACTAGTATCATAGCTGATGTTATGGGTTTTGGGGGGAGATTCTCGGCCACAGTGTGAAAATAATTATCTTGTGGTAGAAGTATATGCGGGATATAGAGTTACAGTAAAATGCCGTGGACGCTTGTTTTCTGTTAAGTATGATATAAAGATAATGTTAGTAATTTTTCCAATATCAATTGATTTTGCGAGAAATAGTATAATATCTGAGATATACAGCAATTGATTTATATACACATGTTAAGTTTTGCAAATTTCATGTTTCAGATTTTTCGATCAATCGAACATTAAATATTTTTATAATAGCTTATAGAAAATGTTAGGGGAATTCCGATTATTTCAACAAATCTGAGCTGGGTAACTATGTAAGCAATCAATATTATTTGTGTGGTGAGAGAATGAGAGAAAAATCTGGTTGAGAAAAATTAATTGCATAAGTGTCAGATTGTAATTTATTGGAGTATACTCCTTCCGTCTCAAATAATTTGAGAAAGAGGGAGTAATAAAGAGGCCCAACAATATTAATTTGTCAATATTATTCATTGTACTTTTTAAGATGTGTGAAACAGATGTTTGTGGCTTTATACGCATTAGTTAGATTTGAACAAGGAAATACCATTCATTCTCTGTCCAAGTTTAGGGTTAGGGCTGCCTCACTCAATCTTCTACTGGGCCTTTATTTCCACCACAAAACAAACTATCAAATAAATGACCCATAAATCAAGTACACTTCTAGATTTTTTCTATTTTTTTTTATTTTTTTTTTTTGAAAAAAAGAGAAGAATGATTTATTTTGATCGATATATTCAATGAAATCTTCATATTTTATTCTAAAACCATGGTTTATCCCTTAAAACATCCACCTAAACCTACGTAAGTAATTTAACTTTGTTTTCTTTTTTATTAAATTAATAATTATTCTTTTCTTTTCAATCCTATTCACTTTGAAAGTTCAGAGCCAAGTTGGATTATATATATACATATAGAAAAAGAAAAGCATGCATACATTGTGCAATTTCTTAGCATATACATATGTGGGGTTGGGGTTGGGGCCATCAATTGTGAAAACCAAAAATTGGCTGCTTCTAATTAGGTCAAAGATGATAAATTAATAAATAGTGTGCTCAGAATACTTTATATTTTAGGAGGAAAATTTAGTCAAAGTCCTAAAGTTTGATTAATTATGGGTAATGCACAATTGAAATAAAAAAAATTCTCATTGGTTTCCTCACTTTGTCAACAAAAAAAAAAATGATTTCATCACTATTTCACGTAAAATAATATGCATTTCGAGTATTCAGATTAATATTATAAATTTAAAGCGAACTGCTATACAAGAGATTCGAGTATTGGGATTGAAAAGACTAATATATTTCGTATTAACCTAGTTAGCTTTATAAATATCAAGGTTTTTATGAATCGGTCCAATTGATTCAATCGGGAAATTAAAAATTTATTGATCTAGATTTATGAAAAAGATTAATGAACCAAGATATATATATATATATATATATATATATATATATAATATTTTTGTATTCAATTACTTTCTCTATTTTATTTTATATGTCATTTTTATTGTTTTCACTAAAATTACGTAGTATTAATTAGGGGTGAGCATGGTCGGTTAACCGGTCCATGAACCACAGTCCATTAACCAGTCCATTAATATCGATTTTTTGAAATTTCAATCCATTAACCAGTCCATTACCATCGGTTAACCAGTCCATCGGTTTCGGATTTTCGGATCGATTACCCAATATTTTTCGGTTAACCACTATAATTATAAATATATTTATAAATAAAATTAAAATATTCAAGATACTTAAAAATTAAAATTTTTTCACTATAATATACCATTATTGTTGTTAAAATAAAAATATTTGGTGGATATAAGCAAATTTGTTTTTAAAAATTAATATTTAATAAGTAAATATATTAACCGGTACATAATTACTTTTAATTAGATAAATTGTTATACTTACTAATAGTCAATTAAAAAAACTGAAAAACTTTAAAATAATTAGTATAATGAAAAAAAATTACATGATCACCTTTAATTAGGATAAATTGTTATATAAATTGTTATAAATTATTAAAAAATTAATAAATTAACTAAGAATTCGGTTTCGGTTCTGTTAACTAGTCACATGAGTCAAAAACCATTAACCAGTCCATTAATATCGGTTTTTTCAAAACACTGACCATTAACCAGTCCATTACAATCGGTTAACCAGTCAATCGGTTCGGTTTCGAATTTTTTTTCGGTAAACCAAGTCCATCGGTTTTTTTGCTCACCCCTAGTATTAATTAGGCTCAAATTTAATAATTCAATGCACAAATTTAAATATAATTAGTCAACTTATATCAAAAAAAAATTAAATTTTATTGAAAGTCTAAAAATATCAAATAAATAAAATTTAAATTTTACTCAAAATTGACAAATAAATTTGAATGGAAGGAATATTTATTTGTCAAATAAGATTCTTTTAATTTGTTCGTATGTCATCAATATTGGATACTACAAGATGTTATGCTTTACGGGGGAACAGCAATCAACCACACTGAAAGTTAAAATGGGAGTTCGTCTCCAATTTCTGAAATTAAGAACCTAAAGACACAATTATTATCTCTTAACTTCCATTAATTAGCCACAAATCAAACAAAAAAATGTGAATTACGCATGGAATGGTAATGATGCATTCTATCTTAACTAGATATTTCGAATACAAGACCAGTATGATGCATTCTATCTTAACTAGATATTTCGAATACAAGACCAGTATGAAGCCACAACTTTTCTTTCCCTATTTTTGTTAATATATCAACAAAGAATCAATAATGGGCTTCAGGCTTAGGCCTCCAAATTTTTTGGGAGGCTTTTGCCCAATTGATTTGGGAAACGCTTTGAAATTTTTTTTTTATGGGATTGTAATTTTGGATCTATTGTACTGTTAATTTGGTTTTTCATAGTGAAAAATACACTCTTTTGCTTTTGCCCCAAGACATAGACATTTTGGCCGAACCTCATTAAATTTAGTGTCGATTTTTTCTTTTCTTTTTGTGCGTAATTGTTTGTTTGTTTAACGCAATTTATCTGAACACAAAGCCATGGCAGTGACAAAAGCATTAAAATTAGTTTTTGAACATCATTAATAAAATAGGCTGCTTTAGCACAATCATGAACACGATTGTCAGAACTCAGAAGATTCATTCAAATACTAGCTCTTTGACCGCATAAGACTTAAAGTTGTATATTTATTATCGTAAGTCAGATTTTAATTAGTGCAGTGATTCAATCAAATGAGGCCTTGAGAGGTTGAAGTGGATAAATTAAAGTTGGATTTTTGGTCCACCAAGGAATTAGAATTCTATTTGGGCCCTAAAAGAGCTACCATTCCCATCAGAAAAACCTATCCAACAGCATAATCATTAGAGTGAGCATGAGCCGGTTAACTGGTTCATAAACCCTCAAAAAATCAGTTTTTTAACTATCGATTTTTAAAAATCATTAACCATTAATCATTCCGTTACTATCGGTTAACCAGCATATAGGTTTCGTATTTTCGGATCGGTTAACCAATATTATTTTGATTAACCACTATAATTATAAAATGTATTCATAAAAAAATTAAATTGTCCAAAATACTTAAAAATAAAAATTAAATATAATATTCAAATTATAAATATAAATTCAAATGTTGTGTCGATATGCATACATAGGATAAAAAAATGTAATAAATGGAAAAATTGTAATTTATTAATTTTATTAAATATTATTTATTACTTGCACTACAAGAAAATTCAGAAATAGAGACGGAAAAATAGAGACGGAATGAATTCCGTCTCTAAATAGAGACGGAAATCATTTTCCGTCTCTAAATAGAGACGGAAAGAAATTTTCGTCTCTATTTAGAGACGGAAAATGATTTCCGTCTCTATTTAGAGACGGAATTTGTTCCGTCTCTAAATTTGGTCGCTAAATATGGCGCGATTTTTTCTCGCCAAAATTGGAGACGGGATTTAGAGACGGAATAGTTTTTTCGTCTCTAAATAGAGACGGAATTACTTTTCCGTCTCTAAATAGAGACGGAAAAGTCTTTCCGTCTCTATTTTTAGAGACGGAAGACGATTTCCGTCTCTAAATAGAGACGGAAAGCCATTCCGTCTCTATTTTTAGAGACGGAAGACGATTTCCGTCTCTAAATAGAGACGGAATTTAATACCGTCTCTATTTTTCGGGTTTTTAGCCCTAGTTCCCTTTCTTTTTTCCCTCTTTCTTTTCCCCTCTCCTCTCTGCTCCCTGTGTTCGCTGCCTCCTCCCTCCGTTGCCCGAGCCGTCCATCCGGCGTTTGTTCCCACCGCCGCCGTCGAGTAGAAGCCGGTGAGGTAAGCGTTTTCCCCCCTCTTTCTTTTTTTCCCCTCTTCTTTCTTTTCCCTTTCTCCTCCTCTGCCGCTGCCCCCTGTACATTGCCCATCGCCGTCCGGTGCCCTTGCCCCCGACGAGTCGTCTCCGGCGTTGTTCTCCGACCCGTCGTCTGCTCCGGCGTTCCTCCTCCGGCCAGTTCTGCAGCATCAGGTAATAATTTTTTTTTTGAATTATTATACTTAAAATGTAATTAATTATTAGTGGTGTTGAAAGAAGATTGTAACTTTGATTGGGAGCTCTTTTTGTTTATAGAACCAATTAGAAGTTTAAATTTTTTGCAATCATGAACTAATTTTAGGTCAGGAATGTGGAGCTATGGTTGAGCTTGAGCTTATTAATTGAATGGCTATTACATCTGAAAAGCACTTGAATTTTTTCTGTATATAATATCTAAATTTGATTGTCTCCATTAGTTTGTGATCGTTATCTACTCACTAATAACTATTGTTCCTTGTTTAATTCCTTTAAGATAATTTGTCAAATGCATATCAAGTTGCAAAGGTTTTAACAAGTAATCTGTATTTCCAGAAAACAGAGAATGGATTTCTCTTTTGTACAGATCATGGATGCAATTGAAGTCCATCGGACATTTAAACCTTTGCCTGTTGCTTTATTTAGTGTTAATGGGGTGACAAACTAGATATTCTTTCCACTCAAAAGTTTCTTAGTCCTAGAAGAGATTAAAAAATGCTATAAAACCTTATATGGCATAAACTGAACTGCAATTAGATAATAATGTTGGGGGCCTCAGAAAGACACTGCTATATCTTCTTCTACAAATTTTTTATTTTTTTTATCCTCCTTAGTAAGATTTACAAAACTAAAGCAAGTATATCAGAAACAAACCTTCTTAACAAAATATTCAAGACGATCACAATCAACATCTGACAAAATAGAAAAGAAGAGTCCAATGAGCTTTAATGTGAAGGAGATTCTTTGGCATGGCATTTGTTTGCTGAACCTGCTGGCAGAGATGACCGTACAAATTACCCCAGACTAAAATCAACTGCCAGTGATTTTCAGATTTGTAATTCACTTCCATATGCATGAAACTTAAGGCCTCAGGTTTATGCTCAAGTTTTCACATAATTTCACAAACCTAAGGCCTATCAAGCTATCTCAAGCAAATGAAAAGTACAGTTTTTGAGTTTTATAAGCACTTAACTAACATTCACTTTATTTTAAATTCATACAGCAAAAAATGCTCTAAGTGAAAATCTTTAAAGAATAATTAATCAATATAAATCTTTGTGCAACTTCAAACCAGTAGTCGCTAAAATGGAGTCTTGTAAAACCCAATTTGGTAGCCTTTGCATTAATTTCCATTAATTGCAGACTCTTTGTTAGCGTATATACATTAGAAAGCAATGATGTTTAGTTGAAGTTTATATATGAGTATGAGTTGATGAGTTAGCGGGATACAGTTCATATTTCACAAACTTGACTAGTTATTTCTTGGCAATAGGTAGCTGTAGCCACCTAGCTAGCAACGCATGGTTAGGACGTAATTAGAATCAATGGCTCAATTGCTTGATGGCATAATTCTTCATTTTTCCAAGCCATTTAATTATTAATTATAGCTAATTATAAGCTGCTATTATTAATTAAAAATCCAAACTCTCATCTGTTTCTGTTGTTAAATTTTGGGCCATTTTATTGTGGGCTAATTGAATAAAACTCTTTAGTTCGTGGACTGTTGTTTGCTTGTATTTCTAAAAAACAAAAAAATGGTCAAATTAAAGCTTGATTAAAAGATAATGTAAAAATTAGTCCTAGTCAGCCACATACCTAGAAACAAAAATTCTTTTCCCAAAGAAAATATTTGTCTCTTCACCACACAAACACATGACTTTGAATTATAATATTCTTAAATTGCAGGGGTGTTGTCAGCTGTCAGTGATATTGTAGCACAGAAAGTCTCAGGGATACAGAAACGTCAACTTAGACGTCTGCTTCTCAAAGTGGTAATTGCCTCTTTACTCTCTCATAGACATTCCTTATTTTTTATTTTCTAAGATGAGATTGAATTATGTTAGTGCAGTTAATTCTATAATGGTCCCAATTAGATTAATGAAAGGACCTCTGAGATTTATATCTATGGCTGTTCCAACTACTTGAGTGGTCCAATCATTTATTGTGAAATGGTCATGTATGAATTCAATTATATATAGTTGTCAGAGTAAATGTAATTTTTTTAAATGAAATTATATATCTTGTTTCATGTACCCCGCCGTTATCGGTATCGACCGCTGATCAGTTTCGCATCACGCGTTTTTTTTTTATCCCCTGCCCCCTAGCTCCCTGACCGACTGGTATATGACAAAAGGTCAGTTTTTCGATATCAAGCTGAATTTGATAATAATAAATATTTACCGTGGAAAAGATGTGAGAACTTATTGCATAACTAATTATGCATTAAATTGATTGAAGCAATAGATTATATAATAGAAATGAATTTAATTATGAGAATTGGAATGCTTTGGTACTAATTATGTATTTTTGATTGTTGCACTACAGTTTAACAATAATGAATAATTTAGACAGAAGTTGGATGTATAGAAGACTAACGCCTGATGGTTTCATTAATCTTGAGTTTGCTGAAGGCGTTCAATATTTCATTGAGTATGCAAGATCTCAGCCTGCATATATGGACGGTTTGAAAATTAGATGTCCATGCAAAAAGTGTAAACATAGGTGTTATCTACCTACGGAGGAGGTGCATCTACATTTGCTGAAAAAGGGATTTGTGCCCAATTATTTTGAATGGACAAGGCATGGAGAACCAATAATAGGTAGCACGTCCAGAACTTCGGAATTTGGTCCGTATACATTTGAAGCTGAAGTGCATTCGGAATTTGCACCAGAGATGGTTGAATCTGAGTTGCATGGTGGGGAAGGAAATTTGATGGCAAACAATGTTTTTGCACCTGAAAATCCTTATGCCCAAATGGTTTATGATGCAGCGGGAAATACTTTTCAACCCAATTTTGTTGGGAATGCAGAAGAGGAACCGAACCCAACAGCCAAAAATTTTTTCGACTTACTTAATGCTGCTGACCAGGAATTATGGCAAGGATGTGATAGTATGACACAGTTAAGCTCCGTGGCTCGAATATTGAACATTAAATCTGAAGGTCATATTTCTGATCGGAGTTTAAATGAAATACTGGCTTGGTACAATGAATCGTTGCCATCGGACAATCAAATGGTTGAAAGTTTTTATGATATGAAGAAGTTGCTTAGGGGTCTGGGTTTGCCTGTAGAAAAAATTGATTGCTGTCGACTCGGATGTATGATCTATTGGGGAGATGATGTGGAATTAATGGATTGCAAGTTTTGTAATCAACCAAGGTTCAAGTCGATTAGTGGTAATAGGAAGCAAAAATTAGTACCCTGGAAACGGATGTATTACTTTCCTATTACTCCAAGACTTCAGCGGCTATATTCATCCGATGTTACTGCATATCACATGCGATGGCATGATGAACATGAACAGGCAGATGGAGTAATGAACCATCCATCAGACGCAGTTGCATGGAAGCATTTTAATGATATTCACCCCGATTTCGCTGCTGATAGTCGAAATGTTAGATTGGGTCTAAGCACTGATGGTTTTCAGCCTTTTGGGCAATCAGGACAACAATATTCATCATGGCCAATAATAATAGTTCCTTATAATTTGCCTCCATGGATGTGTATGAATGAGGCTTACATGTTTTTAACAGCAATTGTGCCGGGCCCGAAGAATCCAAAGCAGAAAATTGATGTTTACATGCAACCATTGATTTCTGAATTGCGGCAATTATGGGAATTCGGTGAGTTAACATATGATGTGTCACGCAAACAGAATTTTATGATGAGAGCAGCTTTGATGTGGACAGTTAGCGATTTCCCTGCATATGCTATGCTATCAGGTTGGAGCACAGCGGGAAAGTTAGCTTGTCCCTACTGTGGCAACGACTCAGATGCTTTTTATTTGACTAATGGGTGTAAAATTTCATGGTTTGACAGTCACAGGAAATTTCTTCCTCCAAATCACCCATTTAGACGAAATAAACACAAATTCATTAAGAATAAAGTTGTCCATGCTCCCCCTCCACCTAATAGATCGGGTGAAGAAATCATACAAGAGATTGATGAATTGGGTTTGCTGAAAGTAACAGAACTTGAGGCTAAAGAAATCAACAGTAGCATTTCCAAAAACTTTGGTTGGAGAAAACGATCTATATTCTGGGATTTGCCTTATTGGAAATCAAATTTGATACGGCATAATTTGGACGTGATGCATATCGAAAAAAATATATTCGAAAATGTCTTCAACACGATAATGATTATTGAAGGAAGGACCAAAGATAATGCAAAATCGCGTGCTGACTTGAAATTGTATTGCAAAAGAAGTGAATTAGACAAAGATTTCCGAACGGGCAAGTATCCAAAAGCGTGTTACACTTTGGACAAAAGGCAAAAGGAAGTTTTGTGCGAATGGTTGCGAATCATAAAGTTCCCAGACGGCTATGTTTCAAATTTAGCAAGGTGTGTTGACATGAGAAAGTATAAATTGTTCGGAATGAAAAGCCATGATTGTCATATATTCATGCAAAGGTTGATGCCAGTTGCTTTTCGCGAGTTGTTGCCACAGAGAGTTTGGGAAGCTATAACTGAGTTGAGTATATTTTTCAAAAACTTGACATCGTCTGAGATAAAGATGGCTGACATGGAAAAACTCGAGAATGAAATTGCAGTCATACTTTGCAAATTAGAGGGATTTTTTCCTCCGAGCTTTTTTGACATTATGGAGCATTTACCGATACATTTAGCACATGAGGCCAAAATGGCAGGACCCGTTCAATATAGATGGATGTATCCCTTTGAAAGGTAAAACTAAATCTTTGATATACATGCGGTCGATTAATTTATAATTTATTATTAACTAGCCACAATTTATTATGTAGGTATCTGTATCACTTGAAAAAAAATGTCAAAAATAAAGCACGAGTAGAAGGCTCAATATGCAATGCGTACTTGGTTGAAGAAGCTAGTACGTTTTGTTCTCATTACTTTGAGCCTCACGTCAGCACAAGACGCCGCAAGGTTCCTCGTAATGACGACGGATGCCAAACAAGTACGCATGATGGAAATTTAGCTATTTTCACATATCCTGGTCGATTACACGGACGTTCTACCAGAAGAATGCTGACAGATGAGGAATTGGAGGCTGCACATGGTTATATCTTACTTAATTGCCAAGAAATTCAACCATTTGTGCAGTAAGTGTTACTTGTTTGAGTAGGCGAATATTTATTTAATAATGGTTCAATATCATATGTAACTTATGTTGTCCGATGCAGTTTATATGAGGAATGGTTAAAGGAGCTTATGCCACATATAACACAAAATGACATAAATAAGGAAGTCGAAAAGCACTTTCATTTATGGTTCAAGACATATGTAAGTGTTAACTTCAAATATATTTAAGACATATATTGTATTTCGTGAATTGATTAAATGACTAACTGCAATTACATTATGTAGGCATCGACGCATACAATTGAAAATAATTTCATATCTGATGTTGCGAAGGGACCATTGCGTACTGTTAAATCTTATCCGGTTTATTTTGTGAACGGGTACAAATATCATACGCAATCTCATGGTCATAACAAGGCTACTTCAAATAGTGGAGTTTGCATTCAAGGTGAATTGATGAATTATTACGGCAAAATTACAGAGATATTGGAAATTGAATACCCCGCCTTGCCAATAAAACGATGTGTGCTATTTAAGTGCGAATGGTTTGATCCAACGCTTAATATTGGAACAAAAGTGCAAAACGCATACAATTTGGTTGAGATAAATCAAAGAAGAAGACTTCCTAATTTTGAACCTTTTGTGTTGGCCATGCAAGCGATTCAGGTGTATTATCTTCCGTTTCCTAGCTTAAGGCGAGATAAGAAGGATTGGTTGGCAGTTTGCAAAGTAAAACCGAGAGGCTTATTTGAAATGAAAGCTAATCGACAAAATAAACGAATTGAAAGTGAAGCCTTCCAGGAAGATGAAGTGGCGAGTCATGAAATAAATGAAAGCATGCCATATGAAGATAATGAGCCTTTGAACAATGTGGACAATGAAATGGTTGATATTGCATCGGACGAGGAATCCAGGTCTACATCTGAATTGGAAAGCGAATTTGATTCTAACTATTCAGAAAATGAAGACGATAGTGATAATGAATTACATTTAAGTGATGATAGCGAATAATTTTTTGAGCACGTGAGTATGATCCATATGACCCGCATATCATTTTATACTTTCTGTTTGGTTTAATTTACAAATGACACATATATGTATTATTGCCACATATAATTATGATTATGTAATAATAACTTGATGTAATATTGTTCAATGATATACTCAGGGAAAAAAATGCATCACAAGAGAAAGGCTGGTGCTATCTTACCACCTAGGGTGCGTTCGTCATTATCCACACCAGTTAGTCAAGGTGATGGATCGTCTCATGCTTCTGCACCTCCGCACACTGCTGCAGAATCTACAACCCCGACGTATCCAGGCCCATCTCATCCTGCTGGTACATCATCTGCTGCAGCGCCTCGTACAGAGATTCCATCTGAGGCATCTCAGAGATATCCTGATACAGTTGAAGGCCCTTTGCCCGGATCAGTTGGTGTGGATGGACGGATTTATATTGTCATTGAAGGAGAATAGTGAGTTATTAACATTCGTATTTCTATTTATTATATAGGATATGCTGCATTTCTTACAATTTATTATATTTATGATGTCTATTAGCTTCCGTCCATCTGGTGTTTGCTCCCGCACCATGGCTCGCACATTTAAGGAGAGAATGGAACTCAATGGTTTTTTATGGAAGAATATATCTCATGAGACAAAAATGTTTTATTTTGGAGAGTTTCGGGTAATTAAATTAAATTATTTATTTCTAATTATTGCACCTTAATTCATGTATTATTTGAATTTTATATGTATTGTACAAATACATACATTACGCTTAACTTTTTTCTTTTTTGTTGTATATTTCTCAGAAAGCTTTTTATTGGGATTCCTCGGTTGATCACCTAGTCTACACTGTTTGGGAGAAACGTGCTCGTGTACGTTACAAGGACAAGCTTAACAAGCTGAAAAAAAAGGATCGACGACCACGGTACTTAAATGAAGAAATTTGGGCACATTGGTTGCAGTACTGGTCATCACCGGAGGCCCTCACGATTGCCGATCGGAATTCTACTAATAGGATGGGCGGGCCAGAGGGAGTTAGCGTTTCTATACACACTGGAGGAACGTTGACCCATCGGGAGCATGCTGACAGACTCGTAAGTATTCATACATCTTAATTTATACAAGCTATTTGTTATTGCAATACATCACATCTTGATAATAGGCTAAATATTTCATTGCATGACGGAGGATGGGAAAAATGTTGTGTAAGGAGTTTGAAAAGGATTTTGTTTGTGGATAATACAGTTATAAATATATTTTCATGCTTTTTAAGCAGGGAGTTTGTTACAAATTAAGGGGAAATTCCGCCGAAATTTTTTAAATTTATGTCTAAGTGTTATTGTTTTTTGAGATTGCAATACATCACATCTTGATAATAGGCTAAATATTTTATTGCATGAAGGAGGATGGGAAAAATGTTGTGTAAGGAGTTTGAAAAGGATTTTGATTGTGAATAATACAGTTCTATATATATTTTCATGCTTTTTAAGCAGGGAGTTTGTTACAAATTAAGGGGAAATTCTGCCGAAATTTTTTAAATCAATGGCCAAGTGGTATTGTTTTTTGAATTAGAATTGTTTTCGCTTAGTATTAATATATTAACATATATGAGTATTGTTGTGCTTTTTTCATTTTACTTTTGATACAATTTTAAGGAACGTTAATTTCAAATATTGTTGACCTATAATTTATTTACAGGAGTCTAGAATGGGCAGAGTACCGTACCCTCATGAGATATTTATGCATACACATACGCGAAATCATGACGGTGTCACATTCGTCAGCGATCGAGCTAGACAAGTTCATGTATGATTTTTAAAATTGCTAAACTTTATTTTCTATATGTTTTTAATTTTAGATTACTCTTAAATAACATTCGATTAATTTTCATTATAGGAACGGGTACTAGAGGGTCTTCAGCGTCAGGAGGCAGATGGTTGTAATGTTGATCATGCAAGAGTATATTACGACGCAGCTGGTGGTAGGGACCGCCGTGGACGGGTCTTCGGCTTGGGCTCTTATGCAAATACTTGTTATTCGCATGGTGCTTCATCCTCTACGGCAACGGCGAGTAGACTTACTGCGACTACAAATGAGGTTATTGAGCTTCGCGGCACAGTCCACACTTTAATGGACCGCATTGGTAGGCTAGAGGAATTCATTGCCCAAAATGTTCGTGTACCGCCGCCGACTGATCGTCCACAGTCACCTCCGTCTTAGTTAGTACTGTTTAATACACTTTTCAAGTACTTTTGCTTGTAGTCTTATTACATATATATATTAATACATTACTATTTATACTTTTATTTATTTTACTTAATTTTTATTTAATACTTGTTTCATTAATATTATTATATATAATTTTGCCAATTATAGTTTTATTATTTAAAAAAATTATGTATTGAAAATAGCTTTCAAGACGGAAAATACATTTAAATATAACTAAAAGATATAGTTAATAATATATTAAAATAAATACATATAGTTAATAATATATTAAAAAAAATATGTATTTAATTTAGAGACGGAAAAATTATTTCCGTCTCTAAAAATAGAGACGGATATGACATATCCGTCTCTATTTTTAGAGACGGAAATGTCATTTCCGTCTCTATTTTTAGAGACGGAAATGTCATTTCCGTCTCTAAAAATAGAGACGGAAAGACATTTCCGTCTCTATTTTTAGAGACGGAAATATCATTTCCGTCTCTATTTTTAGAGACGGAAAACTCGTTTCCGTCTCTAAAAATAGAGACGGAAAATTTCGGTCTCTAAATTTAGAGACGGCCAAAATAGAGACAGAATTTTTCCGTCTCTATTTCCGTCTCTATTTTCAATTAGAGACGGAATTCCGTCTCTATTTTCCGTCTCTATTCCCCTGATTTCTTGTAGTGTTGTAAGGAATTTTTTTATTTTTAAAGCGAATTATATTTAATTCGAATTGCAAGTGTTAAATGCTACCTATAAGAATATTAAAATTAACATTCCACATTTTAATTGAATATTATTTATCATATTAAATTTTAATAATTTTAATATAAAATAATTTAATTAAAGAGTTAAAATTATTAAATTAATTACAACTATAAATTAATTATATATATTAAAAAGTTTGAAAGGTAAAAAATTTTGTGTGTGTGGAAATAAAAGTCCACACAGATATAACTTTTCGTTAATATATTAATATTATATAACTTTTTGAATATATTATGATTTATATTATTGAAAAATTGATAAATCAAGAAATAATAATAATAAATACTAAATATGAACATATTGAATAATTAATAAATTAACTAAAAATTCGGTTATCGGTTTAACCGGTTACATGAGACAAAACCATTAAACAGTCCATTAATATCTAATCAGTCAATTACAATCGGTTAATCAGTCCATCGGTTCGGTTTCGAACTGATTTACCGATTAACCGCATCAAACAGTTTTTTTTGCTCACCCCTAATAATCATATTATAGCCTTTTGGAATTAATTTTGGTTTTAATTTTGTTTTAATGTTAGTCTTAGTTGAATTATTTTAAAATTCGAGTATTAATCTATTCATTTCATATTAAGTATTCCATTTAAAGTATTATTTTACGAAACTAACACCTGTATTGCACGTAATTATTGTTTTCTAAATTAATAATTTATAATAAAATTTAAAATTTATTCAAATTAAATTAATTTTCAAATGTTGATTTTTTGTTTGATAAAGAGAGAGGATGAGTGGATCTCTCGAATTCAAAATTTTATAATATATTGATTTGAAACCAATATCTACTATTGAAATGTTCCACCGGTAATTTTAAATGTTAGTTTTTTTAATACTGCATATACAATTAATTCTCTAAAATATTTATATAATTAGGATAAATTATAGCATAATTAAATCATACAATTGAAAATTTGAATAGAGTAATAATTAAGTAAAAAAATAAGTTGTGGTGTCTGTATAGTTTAGCCAGTGGAAAAAATTGGTAACATTTGCTTTTGGAACAGCTCACTTAAAGTATTTAGTTAGAATTTTTAAACTACTCCGATACTCAATCCATTTCATTTTATGTGTCATTTTTGTTATTTTTACTATGATTAAATAGTATTAGTTAGACTTAAATTTAAAATTAATGTAGTAAATAATGACTAAATTATTTTTATTTTTATTACTGCTAAAATTGTGACTTAAATCTAATTGATGGAATAATATTGAAAATAAAATATAGAATTAATGTTGTATTGGAAATTAAAAAAAATTAATATTGTATTAAAAAATTAAAAACGATATATAAAATAAAATATAATTTTTTTAAAAAAACGATATGTATTCTGAACGAAATTAATCGAAATAAATAATAATTAATAACTGTTTAAAATTGAAATAGCCTATTTTTTTAAAAAGCACTAAAATTGAAACTTTTCAATAAAGTGTTAGCCATTTATTTTATGAAAAGACAAAATTATCTTTTAGCTGAGATTTATTTTCTTCTTTATACCTAAATACACATTTAGGTAACTCATTATAGTGTTTTTATTTTTATTTTTATTTTTTTTTCTAATTACAAAGCAGTCATCATTGTTGAGGTAATCATATTTAATCTTTAACTCAGATCTCTAATTTCAATTAGATATCTAACATTTATTTGTGAAAATTTATATTTATTGATTAATATTTTTCTACACTAAATAGTCTATTAGAGTAATATTTTTAATTTTTTATATTATATTATATTTATTTTGTTTGTTAATATGATAAAAATATGTTATTACATTAAAAAAATATTATACAATGTATCAATAACAGTTTTATAAAAATTTACCAGATAATTGATATTAGTTAGTATAAATTAACTATCAGTAATAGATATCAGCCACTGGCTTTGATAACGGGCTAAATCAAAAAGACAAGAATGAAAGTTAGCAGCGGGCCAAGGTGCAACTTAAATACTAAGCAACAGATTATGACAGTAGTAAGATATTAATTTTGGTGAGGTGGGGGCCAATTTGACTAATGACATCAATAGTAAAGTAATGGCGGTCAATTGCCAATCACAATTAACTCCCGCATCGCCCGTTGCTTTCTTCTTCTCGCCAATTCCCCTTCACTCTCTCCTCTCAATCCCTGAAGAACAGAACCCACAATGAAGCAAAGAACATGGCCGTCTCGATCCGACGCCTGCCGTTTCAAGTCTCTTCCTTTACCTAATTTTCTTCCCAAAAGAGATCACTATTCCTACGCCTCACGTTCAACGATTCTTTCTAAATCAACCAGACCATCATCTTCATCATCTTCGTCTGATACCAACGGTTGCGATTTCTCGACCCTTCCTTTCGATATTTTGATCAAGATTTCTGCTTCTTTCACGCTACCCAATCTCCAGGCAGCTTCCTTGGTCTGTCGTTCATGGAGGGATGCTCTTCGTCCATTGAGAGAGGCCATGATATTTCTGAGATGGGGTAAGCGGTTCAAGCACGGCCGTGCTGGGGTCCGCCCCAATTTGGAGAAGGCTCTCGATTCTTTTTTAAAAGGGGCGGCGCGTGGCTCTACCCTCGCTATGGTTGATGCTGGACTTGTGTACTGGGAATTGGGTGAGAAAGAAAAGGCTATTGCTTTGTATTGTAAAGCCGCCGAGCTTGGAGAACCCGCTGGTCAGTGTAATTTGGGAATTTCTTATTTGCAAGGTAACTATTTTTGGCGATTTTCATTTTTTCTATTTGAAAATTCTTTCCCTTTTGGTTATGGTTTTCTTTCTATTTCTGCTCGGGTATTGTTAAATTGTGCTGGCATTGTCAATTGAAATGTGGTGTGATGCAAAATTTGATACTTTAAGTATAATTTTGTTTCTTTGTCGAGCTGCCATTGCTAAACTATGGCATTTTTTATGTTTATTCATGAAACTGGGTATAGGTTGATAGATACTGGTATGTGTAAGCCACTAATGAAGAATGCGGTTTAGAGGGCAGTGAAGTGATAGTGTATCAGTTTGATGCTTACTACTATTGCTTTTGTGCAGCTCACCCTCCGAAACCAAAGGAAGCCGTAAAATGGTTAGCTCAAGCTTCTGTTGCTGGTCATGTGCGTGCTCAATACCAACTTGCACTTTGTCTTCATCATGGTCGTGGGTTGGATCAAAATTTACATGAGGCTGTATGCAATCCCCCTCTGCTGATTGGAATATGCTGTTTCCATTGTCACTGAACTTGCTTCGTACTTCGGAATTGCCCTTTTATTAGTTTTTTATTGGTGCAGGCTAAATGGTATTTAAAAGCAGCAACAGGTGGCTATGTGCGAGCAATGTACAATGTTGCTCTGTGTTACTCAGCTGGAGAAGGTTTGTCCCAGAACCATCGACAGGCTAGGAAATGGATGAAACGAGCTGCTGATTGTGGCCACAGCAAAGCACAATTTGAGCATGGACTTGGCCTTTTTTCCGTATGCAGCGTAATCTTTTACCATTATATTTGATATCATAGAAATTGCCAAGAATCAATTTACATATTTTACTAAGCTCAATGAATTGTTAAAGATTGAATTGAGATGAGAGGGGAAGTAAAAATCTAAATCAAGGGAAGAAAAATTGGATAAAAAAAATTCTGCTTTGATTTATGCCTCTTCTTTGTTCCTGTTAACATGTTTTGCAGTAAATTGGTAACGTGTAGACGTGGAGTAAAATGGCATGTTTTCACATTCATGGGGTTGGAGGATGTTGTAGTGGTCTTCTATTTTATTTTATTTTAAGATTGTTATGTGTCTACAGATAATCATCTGTTTATGTTGAATGGTTTGGAGTGATAAGTGTATTTGCATTTCCCTTTTGTTAATAGAAGAATAGATAGAAGTTAGTTATTAAATTTTGGGTTAAAAACTTCTTGGAGGTTCATATTTGGAGGCTTTGAAATTCGAAATTTTTGGCAGGAAGGAGAGATGATGAAAGCTGTAGTTTATTTGGAACTTGCAACTCGGTCTGGTGAAACAGCAGCTGCTCATGTTAAAAATGTAATTCTTCAGCAACTTTCAGCACCTTCACGTGATCGTGTCATGCATCTTGCTGACAACTGGCGAGCTTTGCCTTCATCTCACTGAGTTAATCAAAATTTACAGGTTTGTACATCTTCAAATGATAGCCCACTTTGACATTAATGTAACCTGTCACGTTCTTTAACCTTTAATTTCACTGTCTTTAACCAATGTTAAATTAGTGTGTTGGGTTTCACACTGATGTTAACTTAGAGGGCTGCTGGGATAAATTCCCCAAAGCACCAAGATGCTAGGGATGCATTCTTACCCTTGCTGCGTGGAGATTACTTGCCATTATGACTTTCGCATCTTGCTTGTTAAAATGTTTTAAGTGGCTTGCTTTAAGGAGTGTGCAAGTAATATTAATTGGTATCTCTAAGAGAAATTGGATCATGTTAACGGCATCTAAGAGAAACTGAATTGAATCATGTTAACAGCGTGGTTTCTAAATTTTATGTTGGACATTTATCGGAGTAATAATCCAAATGTTGTTTATATAGCTTCTAGTGACATTAATATGTATTGACAATTGTCGTGCATGAGAATTTCTTGACTGAATCTGCCAGTCAGCTCACTTTTTGAATGGCTTTCTATGAACAGGGTTATCCTGCGGTACCTAGACTGCTAGGCAATCAACATTAGAACTTACTCGTGCAATTATACTTCCAGGATGTCAATTTTTGTAGAACTGACCGAAATCGAAGAGAAACATGCACGGTTTTCTTCTCCTAGTATCCGCCAAGGCCTTACATTGGACCTCCATCCTCAAAGAACGATCCTAATTATCCTTCCTTAATATAGGTTGCTGCATGTGCCTGAGAAATTAAAGGCATAAACTTGATTTTGCTTGGCCTTGCTGCTATGACAGTTACTGCACCTTCCATCTGATAATGAAGGGTGGTGCCCTTTCTTATTACTAGTTAAACTGCTCTACTAAATAGCGAGTGAAAATGGATTTCTTTTGCCAGTTTGTTCGTTAGCCAATAAAAGGAGGAGGTGGAGAAGGCTGTTGGTTTGGTTCAAATGAATTGCAATTGTTAAATGATACAATGCTAATATACAGTTTTTGCTTTTCATTTACCTGTGTTTAACAGTTTTGAATTTGTAACATAACTAGCAGATTGTAAGAAAATGACTGAAAACATGTTACTCGTAAAATGTAGAACTTTTTAATGATTCATGAATATTTTCCTAGTGGATGTCTAACTATAAAACATGAAACGAAGTTCAGTGTTATTTTTTAGCTACCGAACTATTTCTTTGTTAGGTATGCTTTTATTTGAAAGCAAGTTTTTTTTTTTCATTTAAATATCTGAAATATAATTTTTATTCTCATTGTAAGATATGTTCGAACGAATTTGATTTCCATGTTTATTAAAATTCAACATTGGTTTGCTTCCAAAATTTTTGCATCCTCATGATGGTTCTCTCTTTCTCCCTCTCTTTGATCTTATCAACAATTGATGGTAGACCTCCATTTACATTTTGCCAGTTGGTTTGTTTACATTTTGTTGGTATTGAAGCACTTGACAAGAATATGATTCCAAATCACATAAGCAAATTGTGATGCTTTTCCCAATCCACTGATCCATCGATAAAGTAAAGAATTGTCATAAATTCATCAATAAAAGTAGGCTTTCACATTCGAGCATCCAAGAATTATTCACAAATACTATTTCCTATCGCATAATGATTTCATGCTTACAAATGACTTCTTGCAGTAGCTGAAAATCTTAGGCTATGTTAGAAATGTTTAATTACATAATCTTTAATTACAATATACATTTCTCATTACATTATGTTTCGTTACATCATTCCAAAGTTGATGACTATATGTAATTATTACCTCAAATGAATCAAGAAGCAGAACTTGTAGTTCAGAAATTCGTATGTACATAAGGCTGGAACATCATTAAGAACACAAGCCCAAGACAGAAAAGCAATATCCTCGCATGGGCAGGCTTGATAGAATTAATAAATTGAGTTAGTTCAAACCTAAAGCAATCAACAAATTTCACCAACTACCAATGCTTTGCAATAAATAAATAAATAAAAACTCTATTTTGAATTAACTTTCAATTCTCTTAAGAACCCAACTGTATGCTTTCTGTACGCCTTGTTTCTACAATGCAAAAACAGGTTCAACTATGAACAATAAAATAATCCCCCCCAGCCCCACAAAAAAAATATTGGCACCTAACTCACCAAATAATCATCAAGGCACATACGAAAACCTTTGAGAATGAGAACTGGTGTGGTACAGATTGATGTGATATATTGCCTTTAAAACCAATTCTCTCAACTCAGGATGTTGAGCAACCACCGTGCGGTCAGCCCCCTCAAGGGCAGTCAGTACCCTAGCTTGTTCCAAAGCCTCATTATTACCGGCATGTAATACAAGATAACAGAGGAGAACCAACCCATACAATTGTGCCCGATCATTTCCCCTCAGCAATCTCATCAAGGGTTGTACACCATTGAACTCAATTATCGACTTTGAATGTGCATCATGCAGAAAATTATCTGGACAAGCAAACTTCCCCAGAGCAATGGCGGCTTCTGCTGCCACTTCTTGGCTCTTATTACTAAGCTGTTCAACCAAAGGACCAATAACTCGAGTTTCTCTAGCCGGAAATGTTCTGGCCAATGAGCCAATAGATCTTATTGCAGGAATTGCTAATGTGGGATTATCCAACTCTCTAATTATCCTCAAAAGCTGATCAATAACAGCCTTGGCAGCAGGGGAATTAGTCTTGAAGGCTGCTCGTCGAAGGTCAGCATTGGATTCAGCTGCAGAAGTTATTTCCTTTATAGACATCAAGCAATTGTATTGCAATTCTCCTTCTTCCTTTTCAATCAACTTTGCTAAACAAAGCAACCCTTTCGTCTCTGTAATTCTCTTACTATTAGATACACTACCAAGAGCAAGCATCCATAAAGCCTCTGCACAACTAATTTTCAACTTAAGCTTAACTTCAGGCTTCTCATTTTCCCTCTCTTTCCTATTTCCCCCCCTACTACTCCCCTCTGAATGAAAACTCGAAAACGAATTCACATATGGTCTATAATGGTGGTTATTTTTCGATCCATTTATTGAGTTCTTCTCAATTTCTTTATTAATTTGAACAATAGAATGGATACTCTGCTTACCCAACATAACCATTTGATCGTCAGAAAAGGTCTCGAATGACAATAACGTTACTAGTGGTCGAATCGCATTCTGTCTCGCGAAATCATCCTGCGCAAGAGAATCATGCTCCGCCATTCTCGCCACCAAACTGGCCATCAAAGCCTGAATCTGCATTGGGGAATCCGCAAGAACTTTTACTATAATCGGAACACCTTGTTCATTCACAATGTTCCTCACTCTCTCCTCATCATTAGCCAAGTAAAGAAGCGCAGTGGCCCCCGCGATTTGCGCCTCCGGCGAGCCATTCTCCTTTAACAGCTTCAAAAGCGGCGGAACTCCGCCTTCTTCAACTATAATTTGCTTGTTCCGATCATTGTCTTGTACAAGAGAAGCAAGTTGATTAGCTGCTTCGATTTTTTCCGGCAATGGACGCAAATGAATAGAAGCGATTGAAGACCACACCCAAGCAAGAATCGGATCATTACTCGCAATCGGAGGTAGAGTAATATCAATACCTACATCATCCCCGTTAATCCCAAAGCCTAAGATACTCTCGAGCCATTTCATATCACCGACGGAAGCTTCTAGAAGACTCTGAACTTTCCTGAAATCAGCAGCGCCGATGATCGTCATAACCCGTCGAAGCACACTCCGCCGCTTGCATTTGCGGACTAGGGTTAGGGCACGCTCAAGATTCTTGGAAACCTCCGCAACTATCCGACGAACCGGACGCTCATAGAAAGATTGAACAGAACCGACGAACCGGACCAAGGAACGGAGCTTCTCGGCCAGCATATCGGCGTAATTACCGATGTTAGAGCACTCTAGCTTGAAGGAGTCAGCCTCCTCGACGGCCGAGCGAAGTCGTTCGGTGAGGAGAATCGGTAAAGTGAGTTCCTCCTGGATTCGCTTCTCCTCCATGAAGTTTTCCGGCGAGTGAGTCGCTGAGTCAGCGGTTTCTGAACTATACTTTGTTTGGATTGAGAAGTAATTTCACAGAAATTGAGCGGTGGGTTTGGTAAGGCGTGTTTGGGTGTTATTAGGTAGTTTCATTTCATTCCTCGGTGGCATCGCATGTTTGTGGAGTTTGAATTTCTGGGGAATTGTGCTGTTCTTGTTTGGTATTAAATATTTTTAGTTTTATAGTATAGAAAGATGGGAAGCGTTTGGATGGAAAGAGAATGAGTCAAAGGAAAGGGAGAGAAAGAAAAGTAACGGTTGGGTTGTGGAAATTTGGAAGAGAAACTGACTTTTGTGAGTGTGAGGAGAAACTGGATGGGAAAGTAGAAGAAAGTGTTAGGCAGTTTCTTGCTACCTTAGAAAGTTTTAATTTTACTTGTAGGACTCTATTTTATTTTAATTTTTATTTCAATGAATATTTTGTGTTTAATATGAATATATGAAGAAAGTTAAAGTGGCAGCGGCTGCGGCTGCGGCTGCGGCTGTGGCTGGGGCTGGGGCTGGAGCATTAGCACATCGGCTGTTTTTTTCCCTTCTTGTTTGGAAAGTATTCAATGTAGAGTCAGTCTACATTGTTATTATTACGACACCGCACACTTTTCTTTTCTTTTCTTTATAATACATCCAATAATATATTTTTTAAGGAATTTTATAAATTCCTGACCATTTATCTTCTCCTTACGTATGTCATACAAATTATAAACTTGACCATTGCTTAAAAAATATTATTAATTTAATCAAGGTTATTAACAGTTGATTAACATAATCTATGTTGCAATGGAGTGAACTAGGAAATAAATAGTTCTCTAAACTTTTAGATTGGTAGAAGAAAAAAAAAAAAAAACTCCGAGGCTGATGTGGAGGGCACGTCTCTATCCTCTTGCTTTCCTTAATCTGAATTTTCTCCTCACAATTAAAATATTAAAAAAAACATTTGTTGTTATTAATAAATGGCAATTTGCAAAAATAAAATCAGAGAAATGGACATACTGGTCCACTCAATCACAACCTAGCTGACAACATAAACACCTAATCCGCCAGCTGAAAAGTATGACCACTCTACAAAAAACAAAAGATTACTACATTTACATATCATATTTTTAATTTATTAATTATTATTCATGTTTAATATGATTCTTAAGATCATTCATTCAGAATCTTGGAGCATGTTTACTTTTGCATATATGGTAAAGTATTCACTTGAGTGATTCCTTAATTATTTCTTAACCCACTCCGATATTGTCAAAATCGTTTCAGCATCTAGCATGCAAATATGGGAAAATTATTGCCTACATCACCTATTATCCATTTCATCACTTGCTCCTTTTTCATCCACATTTATCTTATATGACATTTTTATATTCGCTTAATTCATAAATTTTCACTTGCCAAAAGTTCTTTCTATTTCTGAGTATGACAATACTAAAATATGCACCAAGAAATTACAATCATGAATTACAATCATGTTTTGAGATGAACATAGCACTAAGCTGCATATATGCTGCTACGACGTCAGTCCAGTTATATAATGCAGTAGTTTGCATAGATCAAGGTATAGGCGAGCCATTTTCCGAAAAATATGTAATATACAGGCTAACCAAGTTGAAGTTGGTCGAAGAAAAGTCCACCAATTATCAGCCAAATCGATTCCATAAATTCAGAGCTTAGCCAGTAGAGCATTCTGTATGGGTTTTGCTGTGATTCCATTGTCTTTGAGATCTAAGTCACTTGCACTTGGAGGAACATCCACTGCTGGGGAGCAGTTAAAGAATCCATGTGGCTACATCATAAACAGCATAAAAAAGAAAGAAAAAAAATTGATCTAGTTACAAGAGATGTGCCTATCAGTATCAGGTGTTACATAACAGAAATTAAGTTTGAAAATGAAATAACAGTATCAAGAATCTAACAAAATGACAGATTTTGACATACCATTAACATAAAACCGATGCGTTCTACTGGCATCACAGGCCAGTCTTCCAAACGAGGAATGTGTGTCACTCCAAATACATACCTGCAATAATTTGTAGGAATTACTCTAACAGGAGCACAAGGATATGTTCTCTCTCTATATATATAAATATGTCTCTGTGTGTGCGTGTGTCTGCTAAGAAAAAAAGAAAGAAGGAAACAGGACTCGATGAACTTGCCATAGAACGATATTTGCTTCTTCGAGTGATCGATTTTGCTTCACCCATGTAGCCAGTCCTTCTCCAACACGTGGGTTTTGATTGGGAAATTCACCCCCGGGATACATTTCATCATGTGCATAAGGTGTTACCCAGAGATTATGTTTCAAGAAAGCAGCTCTCCTTAGGAATTTCGCCTCTGAACCAGCCAACGGCAAACAATTTGAACCAGGTACTAGCTTATACCCAGTAAGCTGCCCAGTCCGGTTCACAGTTCTTGTGTTTCTGATCTGAATAGTGAAATGGGAACAGAGTTAGAACACAGTAATCCATTAGAAAATAAAAATAATGAAATCAAAAGGAAGGTAATATTAGAACAAGCAATGGACGAACCTGTCACAATAGCATTCAAGTGCCCACACTACCACAATATGCATAACAATAAATTCAGTCTGAAAAATTTACTTATCTATTTCGAATAGCATTAGATAAAAAAATAAATAAAAACATCTTTTCTAGTTTATGCACAGTCTGATTTCTTAAATCAATAAGTTGAATTTTGTGTAAACTACGACACAACATGAACAACAAACTTCGTTTGATATTTTATAGACCATTTAAACCCAATGGGCAGGAGAAAGAAGATGTACAGCAAGGGTAAAAGCAACATACGATCCAATGGCGAGCAGTCAACGGATTACAATCACGCATTGCTTGCAATTCCGATCGCAATAGCTCCTCTTCAGCATAGAATGCATTATTATGGACATTATCCTTTCCAGGTTCTTCAACTTTAACATTCACCTCGGCAACCTATGAGAAAATGAATTTATATCCTTTAGCAAATACAAACACAATTTATACCTTGAAGAAAAAGAAGATTAAAATAATAATGAAAAACCATTGTTCATGTTTTTGCAAGAGAGAAATGCAAGATAAAAATGAAAAACCCTTAAAAAAAATTATTGAAAACTTGCCTGATTGAATGTTTCACCAGGCTTACAGTCAACTGCCATATCCATACGTGCCACAAAAAAATGTTGATGTACAGGTGCATATAATCCAGGAGCAATTGTTGTACCATATTTTCTCACTTCTCCAGGTTGCAGTGCTCCCAAGCTAAGAATTCCTGTGAGTTTAACCTCAGCTTCAATTTTCCCATCCTAAAAGACAAAAAAAAAATAATTAAACAAATCACTAAGATATCAATGAGAAATATTCCTCAATATGCCTCGCTCAATCTAGATTAATTAGTCAAGAAAGATATCAAATAAATATAATAATCCAACCAGAAAATCCCAGATTCAATACAGACAGAGTCTTGCCTGATAAAAATGCCAGAAAAATCCATACTCATAATTAGCCACAGTGCATACAAATGATACGGATAGCCTTCTAGAATGCCGAACTTCTGCTAATCCGGTTCTCCAATCCTGATGCTTCCATAAGATTCCATGATCCTCTTCATGCAAACAAACACAATTCTCAATTGTTTCAACACCTCCGGAGAAATTCGTGAAGTGAGCATCAAAGTACTTGATGAAGCCCAAACAGTCGCAGTTCTGTAGCACAACAGTTGTGTCAATGCTCGATTATTTCAACTGGACAAACAGACACAAATGATCCTATGTGACAATCACACGAAAAATAATGCAATTAACGACGGCAGGAAAAGAAAAATAAAATAAAATAAAATAAAAGGCTCCACCTTCTTAAGGGAATGTGCATTTTTACCCAATCCATCTTCCCCGGCATCAAATGCATTTTTCCTATAATGTGGATCATTCGGATCTCCATAGGGTACCACCATCTCAACAAAGCTTAGCCTATGGGCCACAGGTCTCCGACCTCGACTACCATCAACATATGCAACAGAATAGATAACTAAACCCTCCCTGGGGGTGAAACCAATCCGAAAATTCCACTGCCAAACAAAATAAAGTTAATAATAAGTATGACACATTGAAACAAAAGACATCCAGTTAGTGATGCAGTTCCAAAATTAAGCAAGCACCTTTTGCCACTGAACAAAGTGTCCATTGACACGAAAGCTTGGACCTTCAGGCTGGATGATTTGTAGAGGTTTCACATCACTCCTATCAACACCTCCTCGAGATTCGCCAGCAGTGTAATTTCTTAAGGCGTCAGCTGGTGGTAGGGGCACAAGTTTACGATCTTCAAACTCGATCACAACCATGTTTTGCATATCAACAAGAACATGGATTCCTTCAACTGGACGGGCATATCCATTTTCCATAGGACAGTCACTCTCAGTTCTGCAGAAGATTAGTGGTTTAGCAAGCCTGCGGTTGGGAGCATCAGCTTCGCTGTGATATCCGGCACACCTATAAAATGACGAAAATATTGTAAGAAAACCAATCAGATAAATTCAAAAAACATTTTTCACAGAGTAAACTGACCAGGGGTCCACCATCACAAGATCCATATCCTCAATACCCCTCCTTTTCATTGCCTCCCAGAATGGAGGGAAATCTTTTACTACAGCTTCACATTCAGCATATTCCACTGCATCCTGTAATTATGAAGCCGAAGAGGATGAAGGAATTTATATTCAGATAACATCAAATACCCACAGAATATCATCCCTAACAGAATCAATGTTCAAGATTAATTTGTAACCTACAAGGTACAGTTTTCAGCAGACCTAATTGGACAGCTATATGTTTTTCATTTTAAACTGCAGATCAATGAATAATTATTGGCAATGGTCTAGATAAAGCAAGAACTCTGCTTATCAAAGATACCAATGATTGAGATATTTAAATTTGTCTTTTCAGGCAAAGTATGCAAACTAACAGTAACACAGTTCTTAAAATGACTAAAATAAAAAGAAAAAGTAACAGGGGTGACAAAGTCAATTTATCTTAAAAATTTAAAATCTTTTACAGAACATATGAAGTTAATGTGTTATGCCATTCCATCAAGAATCATTGAACCTTTTTAGACCATTTTAAGCAAAACTGTGGACCACAAACAACATTTAACGATAGATTTTTTTCCTTTTATATATATTTTATCATTTAGCCTTTTAAAATTGACCATGAATATCTTAATGAGATTTTCAGCATACCATCCACAATCAAAACTTCTTAATGTACCATGGGGGGCTGAACATTTGGAATGACTTTGGATGAAATAACTTTGCCCCTGTGGTGGCCACCTCGAGTTGCAGCATGAACTTCTGATAGTTCAACAACCCATATGCTTGTCTCATTTGACTTTTTGTTATAAACAACAAGTCTTGCTTTCCTAGGAGGAAGTTTAGTGGGAATAACAGGTCCACCTTTAGTTCTGGGAAGTAATGAAGGCTGGAAGGGAGGGAAGAAATATGCATCCGCCAATGCAATGACATGCTTTTGTGGCTCCACCAAAACTACTTCAACAAAACGCATGCTATCTCTTACCTGAAAATAAGTAACATTTCCAATTAATAGATCACTATGAGGTATCAACGAGGTAAACCAAAACCATCTCTATTCTTACAGTAAAAATCTCTCTGGTACATTACAACATTTAGTAATATTTTACGAACTTAAGCTCGTGTAAACTAACTCGGGCTTATTTGAGCTTTCATTTAACAATTACCTATATTTTAAATGGTATCAAGTCCCGTCAAGTCAAAATAGATTTATTTAAAATGTGCAGCACAAGAATTTGAGAATGGAAAGTAAAATTAGATTGAGCTCGAGCTGAGTCTCCAACCTTGAATTTTCTAATGAAGTCGAATTAGAGCAATGTACTGGATCTTAGGGTGTTAAAGTTAAAGTTACCTCAGGAGTTGCTCCAGCTGCTCTAACGGTTGCCACTGCAACATATATCTCAGCAGCAGTTAAAGGGTCCAAAGGGTGATGGGTTTGTGCCCTTGCCATCATTGGGATCCCTATCCAAGAAAACAAACAACTCAAACAATAATTTCAAACCTGACTGATATTAGAGATCAACGAATAAAATAATCTAGAAAGGAAGTTCCCAACATGGTAGTTTTGAAGTCTGGACACCTGTCCTTGCTTTCTGCTATCCATGGGGTGCAGACAAATAACAGGTCAATGATCAATATGGCATGTTCCTTAGATGAATTGGCATGAATATACTAACGGCTTAAACATCTAGGATTCAACGAAGAAATCTAGAAAAACACCAAAAATAGACTCCCTGCTCATTGAGCTCAACCTGTAACTTCATAAGTTATTTTTAAGAGAAAATTACGCAATACTGTTAAAAAAAAAATATCTTTACCAATAAAAGAATGATCTTCTTACCTTTACCAGAAGTGGGGTTGGGCGGCGGAGCAGGAGGGTCAGTGATTGATTCAACAGGGCGGATCAAGGCAACCATACCAGTTCTCTTCCGGGTCGGATACTCAGCCGGATCGGATTCAGCAACAACGCTCCAATCCCGTAATACCTCAGCTGCGGCGGCCTTCCGAGCATGGACAGAGGAAGAGTTCGTGGTGTCAGTGCAGCAAGAAGGCGTCGCCTTTTCCTGAGCTGTGGCCATTGCAAAGGGTTAGCAACTTCGCCGTATCCACCGCAGTAATTGTCACTGTAGTATTTCACTGACATACAGCAAAATTCTAATTCTACTTTTTTTTTTCTGTTCAGTCACCTAGCCTTCCTCGCAATTTCTTACTCCACAAATCTGATACTAAAGTTCGGTTTCGCGGTGATTATATACCCAAAGAGTGAAAGAGGAAGATGATAGAAATGGGTTTGGAATTTGAGAAAAATGCGATAAGAATTTGGGTTGGTGGGTTTCTTTAGTCAAATAAAGTAGCTTACTTTCACAGTCAGGCAAGCAAGAACTAAAGCTGAGAAAATGGAAGAAGACGACAGGCTAGGAATGGGGATGCAGCATCCACCTTCTTCTTCGTGACAGTGACTGTAAAAAGCTGAAAACGATACACTTAAACAGTTAAAACTCTCTTTCCCAAAATAATTAATTAATAAAATGAATCGAAATTGTGCAACTGTGTATGATCATGAATATGTTTAGTTTAAGCAATATTGTTTCTAATTATGTTTGCTTGAGAATTATTACTATCATTATATAATATAATTGGGTACATTTTGATCCTAAATTAATACTTGTATAAAGAAACAGTTCCAAATTTCATTTAATTATTGCATGTTTGCATCTCATCGCTAAATTTAGGACTAGCAACTTTGATTGCCTTATATTATGATACAATAAACGACGGCAATGTCAGAATGAAAAATTAAAACTATTGATTGCGATGGAGAATTTACAGTGAAAACCATACATGGCTGTCCTTTTCAATGCGAACTATGGAGGCCGACCGGAACAACTTATAGAAACCAAATCACCCTACGACAAGAATTCATGCCCAACAACTCCACTTCTTGTATTCTTGTTTAGAAATAATAGTAAATTATTATTGCTGTTTTTGTGCTCAATTATCAAATTATATAAGTCGGATCACCTAAAGTTCAGACATGACCGTCAGACAAGTGTTACTCCACCTCAAGTATTATATAAAAAATTTTAATTACATTAGATAAAGTTATTTAAATTTACCGAATTTCCAAGCATTCTTTTATCCGGTAAATTAACATTGGCTTGACTATGGGTGTCTTTTTGGACAATTCAGAAGATCAAAGCTGCCCAAAAAATATCAATTACTATTATTATTATTACTATTATTATTTATCAATTTTCTAAATAATTTATATTTTTTATTTGTTACTCTTTCCGTTATTTATTATCTGTCATTTTAAAAAAATTCAAATTTCATTTATCTGTTATTTTTTGATTTTCAATATAATTTTTTTTTTCAATTTAATTTTTTTAATGTAAATTAACCAATTAAATTTAAATTTATTTATTGAAATATTAAATTTTATTTTAAATTTAAATTTAATTTATATTTTTTAATTTTTTATAAAAATAATAAGAGTGACTGTTATGTAAAAACGGATGGAGTATTTAACTATTATTATAATTGACGGAAAAAAAAAAAAAAGTACAAAGGACGTACTGGAAGAGTATGTTAAAGACAAAGACAAAGCCCAAAGCAATAGATTCCGACCGGCAGCCTTGGAAAAAGGTGAATAATTTTGTTGTTAGTGTTCTTTACAATGACCCATATGAAAAAGGTAAATTGCGGACAAAAAATACGAAATTATTAATGTAATTAAACAATATTCGGAGGCTCCTTAGCGTGATCGGTGGGTTCGTTTTACCATGAGACTATGGTCTAGCCTAACAGGCTCAATTTGCTTGGTTTCCTGCTGTTCCTATTTTTAGAATCACCAAATTGGTGATTCTAAAAATGAGACATTTTCATAATTCTTAAATTTATGTATTTATAAAAATTATATTTTTAGACAACAATACATTAATAAATCATACTCTATCACTATCTAAACAAATACCTAAATAAATATATAGCTCCTTGCAGCATGCAATTTTCTTTACTGTTTATGAGGTTCTTATGAATCAAACTAATGGCATGATATAAATGTGGCTTTTTTTAATTCAAACTCTCATAAGAGCAATAGCTAGTTAGTTCATTTAACCATTCCTTATAAAAAAAGGAGAATTGATTATAAAAATTAATTTCCTTATAAAAAAACAATTTATGAATCGGGTTCATTACCATAATAATAATAATAATAATAATTTGTCAATATATAAAAAGAAGAGAATTCCATTTTGGCTTGGTGGAAAGTTGTCAATGGAATGGCAATAGTCAATAGATGTTAAGAATGTTCCATAAGGTTTCCAAATATTTCCTTTTCATTATTTCGTTTGCAAACTAACCTTCTTCAGATAAATCCAAATCACCCAACTTTGCTAACTTCTATTCTGACTGGCAGGTACAAGGTGGGTATAAAACTTCTATTCTGACTGGCAGGTACAAGGTGGGTATAACATGATCACCATATCAATCAAATCCCAAGTGCAATGATAATTCATAATGACTCCCTGATTTTAATATGGTCAATAATTTAGGTTTTTGGTTTTATTGAGAATAATTAAAATATTTATAAAAAAAATAATTATTCTTTTTTTTTTGACAATATTAAAATAATTACTATTGAATTTTTTAATCTTATAAAAAAATTATTAATTTTTTCTCTTTTTACAATGCCAACATTAATTTTTTATTCATTAATGATAAAAAGGATATATAAACTTAAAAAATTAGTTAATTATTTTATTGATTTTACAAAGAAACCTCCTTTTTGAGAACAGCGAAAACAATTTGGATTACAAAGCTTTTGCTTTTTGGACATTAATTTGCACAATTGTTTTATCTTTGAACAATTTCCTAAGAAATTGTCTAGTACCATCAGTAATTTTCTTAGGGTACTTTCCTAAAAATATTAGCTTATTATTTAACGACGAATAAATTATTCCGTCGAATACTCATATTTTTTACAGTAAAAAATTACGAATTATTTTTTCTGTAGCAAAATATCTTTTTTGCCTATAATTTTACCTAAAAATAAATTCCATCGATAAATAATTAAAAAATTTTGTAGGGTTAAAAAATTATCATAATAATATTTTTTTATTTTATTTTTTTGTAGCAAGCGACTCTTACCATAAGATTGAGGGAATATTTGTTTGGTCTCTTAATTAATTTTTTAAAGTTACGTTAATCTCTATATTGTCACTATTGTCACGTACTCACGTTTCAAAGAGTATGTCTTTGATGCATTAGATTTACCGTAGTAACTGGCAAACAAACATGTTCTATTTGATCAAAATATAATATATATTTTTTAATTTTTTATTTAATGCTTCAATTAATCGAGGTACGATAAATTGGGCGTATGGCGTACCAATCAGTTATCTTTAAATATGTGGTCCACATGCTACTTTTATTTTATGTCAAATTTATTTCTTTGGTTCCAGAGGTGGAATTGCATTAACTTCCCACTTTATTTAATAATGACATGAAAAGGGAAATATCGGAACATTTTAACTGTCAAATCTCAAAGAAATAAATTCATGGGAATATAATTGAATAAATTAAGTCATTAATGCATCTGGATAAATTTAATTGAACCAATTAAGTCATTAACGTATCTGAATCAGACTTTTTTTTTGAGAATATCTCAATGAGACATTTAAACAGTAAAAGTTAATTTTAATGTATTAGGAGTTATCACCTCATTTTCTTTATTAAAAAAGACATTAATATTGGATTAAAAGCATGTATTGTAAATAATAACAATCAATGATAAATATGTACCGTTTTTTGGTTACAAATAATTCATAGTATCTCTCTATATATAAACATTCAGACATGAGCTCTGTCGGATTGGATAGCTTGTTTATCATATCTATCTAAATTATTTGTAAAAATATAATTTATGCTTTATTAATAAATTATTAATTTGATTTACGAAATAATGTCTAAATTAAATTTTCGTAAATAAAAGGATTTCGCTTGTTTTTTGAGTATTAAATGTTGTGGATCATTTGGTTCCCTTTATCCATTTTTATAATTCAACACAATCGCTGTCAATGGTTTTGGCTAGTGTATTTTTCAATATAATCATGGTTTTTAATTTTTAGTTTTAAAATTATATTTTAAATAATATTGTTAGCTGATATCCAATAATACAAAGAAAAAAATGCCATAAAGTGAAAAAAATCATAGATTTTCTATGATCAATGGCTATTTTGCATTACGCTTTTTTAGCATCAGCGCAGAATAAAGCTCTACATTATGAGAATTTCGGTAGTTGTTGCGTTGCGTGGGTTAGAAATTTCCACCGTTTGATCTTTTGGAATAATAATAAATATATGCTCTGTCAGGCATCAATTTCATTTCAAAGTTGTTGCATTGAATTTAGTATCTAAATTTAGTTTATTTTTTAAATCAAAAAAAAAAAAAAAAAAAAAAAAAAAAAAAAGAAAGAGAGAAAGCTCCGATATAAGTTACAGAAGCACACATGTCTAATTATGCATTATTGACTTTGTTTCTTCTGCATTCGCTAAGATAATGATGAATTATCCATCCAAGACAATATATTTAAACATCATGAAAGGTAAAAAATTATAGCAAATATAATTTATACAGAGATAATATTAATAAATGATACCTATTTCTTGTAGCGTATAAATTTATTGCGAAAGCGTTTAAAAGGATCTCGCTTGTTTTTGGTCACTAGCCTGACTCTTATTCACATACGGAATAATAATAACTTTTTTACAATTTAAAGCGTAAGTGGGAACGAGCAATCAAGACGCCAAGATCAGAAAGGGCACATATTATAATTTTATTATAAAATATTAAAAATTTAAAACACAAATAAATTAGACATAAAAAAATATTTCATTTAAAATTAAAAAAGGATAATAAATAAAACAAAATAAAATATAACACACACTATTCGAATAAGGGGGAGATTTTTTTTTTTTATATATATTCAGAAATATCGAATTTTTTATCCGCACTATTCAATAATGATGTTATAAATATACTTACTTATAAATAAATTTTTAATTTTATTTACGTTCCCAAAAATATTGGAGGCAAAATTTGAGAAAGTACGCTTAAAATAAATGAGGGGAATTACAAGTGTAATTTATATGTATATTTAAAGAAAAAATGAAATGAGGGTGTGAATGTGCACACTTTTGAGACAACGTAAGTTTGGCACTAATTCAATCTCAAAAATTAGTTTGTAAAGTGAGGATTAACTAAAACTTTTATAACAAGTATTAAATTCTTAGAACTAGACAATAGACAATGTGTGATATTTAATACATTTTTTTTTTCTCATTTAAGACCGAACGCATCCAAGAAAACTGCAGTATAAAATTTTATAGGACTAGATATCTGTGGATTGTCTAATATGGCAAGATTAATGGCAATGATAATAATACGATGTGAAAAAAATATACTTTTTACTAACTCAACTTTAAATTACCCAAACTTTTATTAGAAATATGTAGTTCTTATAATAAACAACTTGAAATACTTAACATAATTTGTGATTGATTTGTTTAAATTTTTTCATAAATCAAATGAAAAAAGAAATCTATTTAACAAATATATATAATGAATTAATAATTATATGTAGAGAGGCTAAAGCTGCTTTAATCAAAGCCGTGTAGAAATCAAACTTTCAATCATAAGCTTTTCTAGACTTTTAAGATATCAGCGAGTGGGATTGTCTTCAATTATTATCCCATATAAATTGAACTAATGACAGTGCTGTACTTTCAAAAAAGAAATAATGAGAGTGTAAAGTAAGATTAACTTGTCGATCTCTTTTAACAACATCAATACTTTATTCGTTTCTTTTTATTTATTATTTAAAAAAAATTAAATTTTATTTATATGTTAATTTAAACTTTTTAATATAATTTTATTTTATTTTATTTTTTTAATATAAATTGATCAATTAAATTTAAATTTATATATTGAAACACTTAATTTTATCTCAAATTTAAATCTAATTAATATTTTTTAATTCTAATAAAAATAATAAAAGTGACAGATAATAAAAAATGGAAGGAGTATATAATAATTATATGTAAAATAAAATTTATTGCACTTTGATGGTTTTCAATACTAGACTCAAAATGTAATATTCATGAGTTAATTTGGTGACCAGTACTGGATAAAAAGTACATAAAATTTTAAATAATAGAAATTTATAAATTAAAAATAAAAAATAATAGAAAATTGCAAAATAAAAAAAATATAAATAGTAAGATATAATTAACAGGACATATGAAAAAAACTTATGTATAAAATTAATTTATATAATTTGATAACTAATTATAGAGAGACATATGACAATAAAATAAAAAAAATAATGTAACATAAATACAAAAAAGTTAATATTAGTATATATTTACAAGTAATAATGAACTTTTTTTTATTAATTTTTAAATGAGTATAAATTTTAATTAGATAAAAAGATAAGTAGATCATAATTTTCAAAAATAGTTATATATGCTTCTTATAATTTGATATCAAGCTAGTTTTATACATAAAATTATCAATCCCATTTAGTGAAATATTTTTTATTATAACCATTTTACTCATAAAAATTTCCTTTCTATATGATAATTTTTTCTTATATTAGGTCATGAATTTGTCATAAATCCGCGAGGTAATTAAGGATTATGAGTTACTTGTTATATAAGGTTTATTTTTATGTTAGGTTATATTTGCGAGTGGCGTAGCCACCTTACAATGAGTGGGGTCAATTATAAAAATTTCAAAATTATTAATATAATTTTATTATTTTTTTTAAAAATACCTAATTTAACTATTAAAAAATTAAAAATAACTCTATAAGTTTAACTTTTTTTAAATTGATCCCACTAAAATATTTAAATGAGTTTCTTTTTTTTAATAATAAAGTTTAAATTTGCATTTAAATTATTAAAAATAGTACATATTTGTCTCTAAAATTTATTTTTTTTTAAAAAAACTTTCAAGTTATTTAAATGGTACAAATTTGCTCTTATTAAATAATTTGACGGGCAAATATAAATCATTTTAATAATTTGAAATAAATACGAATTATATTTTCATATACGTCATCAATAAAAATATTCATATTTACTTTTGCAAAAGCAAATATGTAAAATTTTCAATATTTTAACACGTTTTAAAAAAATAAATTTGAATAATAAATTTGTACCGATTTAATATTTTGAAAAATTGCACTTATTCATATTTTTATGAAAATAAATTTTTTATAAGTTTTGTTAATTTTTGACCCAATTAAACTGAAATTCTAGTTACGCCACTATTTGCGAGTACATATATGTTCTTATTGTATATAAATGAGAACATGCATCGGACGCATATAATTCAATCATGCCAAGCATGCTTGTGCTTTAAATATAGAAAAAGTTTGTCTGGATCAATCACGAATAGAAAATTAACATATACTACATATATACATGACATTTCGTTATTAATTTAGTCCTTGAAAAATCTATTAATAGTAGAATAAATGTATTTTTTTTTTTACAAGTAATAGGATTTATACAACACTTTTCCTTAAATATATATATTAATTGATAGAATAAATGTATTAAATAATTTTTATTTTATTTTTTATTTATAAGTATGTAAAGAGAGTAACAAATTTCCATATAAAATTATGCACCAGAATTTAATGCAGTCGTTCTTGACCCATACATAAAAAGTAAAACAAGCCCCTCCATATCTCTATCTCTAAACTCTTTCAAATGGAGGATTCAAGACAACCGCTTCTCTCACCAAGAGAACAACAAAATCATGGTTTCTTTGTCCCCGGCGCCGATGACATCCCTCCGATCACCGGCGTCCGTGTCTTCTTTACCGAATTCATCAAGGAATCTAAGAAACTCTGGTTCTTGGCTGGCCCCGCCATCTTCACCTCCATTTGTCAGTACTCCCTTGGCGCCATCACTCAAACGTTCGCCGGTCAAGTTGGCACTCTTGACCTGGCCGCAGTCTCCGTCGAGAACTCCGTCATCGCCGGCTTCTCATTCGGCCTCATGGTACAAAACCTTTTTTACTCAATCCACTTTCAGATAATCTGTTTTTCTTTTACAAGAGGCGTCACTCATTTCACAACTCCAAAATATGATAAAGAGTCATATTATCATCATTCTATAACCTTAAAATATGTTGAAAATAGCACAAGATATATATATATATGTATAAGAATTGTTGACTGAAGTTCTAACTCTAGATTTTAATTTTTACCATTATGTATAATTACTTGACCTAAAATTTATTGATTCTGAGTTTTTTTTAAAAGGAAACGTACTGTTTGAAGTACACACTCAAAATTTCATAATCTTAAAAATAACATCCAAAATTATTGAGGATTCATAGGTTGTCGCTAAATACAATACATTTCTCGCTAGCATTGGCCCTATAAGATTGGCGCGCTAAAGTAGTAGTGACCTCCTTATTTAGTCCTCATCATCGTGTCGCAAAAACTTTTTATCGCAATCCTGCCACTTATTTTTCCTTTAAAATCTGTCACTAAAATCTTTAATCAGCAACAAAATTTCTAATTCTAGCTATTTTCTGTGTTTTAGTGTAACGCTGATTATATTTTTATTGATAAATGGGAACGGTAACAGCTAGGGATGGGGAGTGCACTGGAAACATTATGCGGGCAAGCGTTTGGAGCAGGGCAAGTGGAAATGTTAGGAGTGTATTTACAGAGATCATGGGTGATTCTTAGCACAACAGCATCATTTCTTTGCATACTATACATATTCGCAGCTCAAATCTTGAAGGCAATTGGGGAAACATCAGCCATATCAAAGGCAGCAGGAACATTCGCTATATGGATGATTCCTCAGCTATTTGCTTACGCTTTAAACTTCCCAATGGCTAAGTTCTTGCAGGCCCAAAGCAAGATGATGATCATGGCTATAATTTCCGCATCTGCTTTTGTTTTGCATGTAGTTTTTAGCTGGCTGTTCATGCTGAAATTGAAGTGGGGACTGGTTGGTGCGGCGGTGGTCTTAAATTCTGCCTGGTGGTTAATTGATTTGTCGCAGTTTTTTTATATTATTAGTGGAACTTGTGGCCAGGCTTGGAATGGATTTTCGCTCAAAGCTTTTCACAATCTGTGGGGCTTTGTTAGGTTGTCACTTGCCTCTGCTGTTATGCTTTGGTAAGTTTTTTGTTCCTTTATGCCGATCGAAAAATGTGCAATGCTGCGCCCTTTGCACATGTAATCGCTACCATTTAAATTTTTATTCATAATTATGTGTTAGAAATACAATTAATACACGCAGTGGACTGTTAGTTGAGTCTGCTAAGACACAATTTTATAATTTATAAAATTTAAAGAGTTTTTCTGGCTTTAATTTGGTCGTTGACCAAATTAATAATGGGACAAAATTTTTTTTAAAAAAAAAAGAAAGATGTGTACTAAATTAATTTTATTTACCTAATAATTTATTATTAATTTAATCCATATATAAATATATAAATCATACTTTTGATATAATTAAAACTTGTATCTAGTGGAGCACCCTGTTCTGTAAATTAAAATTTATTTAACATTGATTTGATTTAATCTTAATTGGAATATGTCTTTTTGCGTGTGAGTATAAACTAATAATAAGATGTAAATCTCTTGCCTTAACAGGATCTAGGCAAGAATAACTCCATGGATTATTAAATTAATATTTTGTATATAACTTGGTATCATATTCGCTCAAGTTAATCTCTCTAAATAATTTATGTTGGTTTAGCTTAAATATTACTATATAACTTAGTTTGTGCTTTGTGCGGCTTAAATTATTAATAATTTCTCAAATATTTATGCAGCTTAGAAGTTTGGTATTTTATGGCGTTAATACTCTTTGCTGGATGGTTGGAGAATGCAGAGGTCCAAGTAGATGCTTTGTCTATCTGGTGAGCTCATCTAATTTACATTTATTTCTATATATTAAAAAAATAGTGTTATTAAATTGAGTGCTTACATGAGTATGAACCGTGAAATTGTTATATATATATATAATATATATTCTTTTCATTTGTTATTTTTGAATAAAATTTAAAATTTATTTATCTGTTATTTTTATATTTTTAATAAAATTTATTTTTTTTTTCAATTTATTTTTTTTAATAAAAATTGATTAATTAGATTTAATTTTGTGCATTAAATCACTCAATTTTATTTTAAATTTAAATTTGATTAATATTTTTTAATTATAATAAAAACAACAAGAGTAACAAATGAAAAGGAATGGATGGAGTATATATATATTATTTAATACATTGAAACTGCAAAATCTTCTCCTCACTAAATTACCAATAAATATAAGAATGTCTCTCAAGCCTTTGCTCAACAAATATATATATATATATATATATATATATATATATATATATATATATATATATATTCAAAATTTATTAACTTCGTTATTGGACATAATTATAAAAGAAGTGAAACGTTGTTTTTTAATTGTTTAAAAATATTTTATACATAAAACTCAAATTCAAGATATGGAGAAATCGAATATTTAAAACTTAGTTTATAAACAACTCTTGTTTCACTTTCCAAATTTTTTTAAAAAAAGATATGTAATCTTAATCTCATTTGAAGGTTGAATTTAAAATAGCTATGAATCAAAATAGCATATATTGCTTCCACATGTAACATTATGTCGGTGATATAGATTAAATATTATTTATAATTAGTTGGGGAAACAAGTATATGTTTACTATCTCTATCTGAAACATTTAATTATTTTTAAAAATGGATGAGCAGGCATTAAATTCTTGTATTTATCTATTTATTTGTTTATTTAACGTAAGATCAGATTAGGTTTAAGTTTACCTAATATAGTAAATATCATATATTTCTCGAGGCAGTGTTGGATGATGGTCAAACAAGGTGCTTGGTTTAATTAAAATTAAAAAGCTTTAATCTAGCAAAGAATTAGTTAATTTTTCTCAAATAGAAATCAAGAATCTATCTAATGGAATGATATTTATTGCATTCTTGTAAAATAATAATTAATGTGATGAAGTATTGGATTTGTTGCAGCATGAATCTTTTGGGGTGGACGCTTATGGTAGCTCTGGGCATGAATGCAGCTATAAGGTCAGCTATAAGTGCAGGAGATTAAATAGTAATAGTAAGTGATTATGGTTAACATAATTGTATGTTAATTAAAAAAGTCAATGCAGTGTAAGGGTATCAAATGAACTAGGAGCAGGGCACCCAAGAACAGCAAAATTTTCATTATTGGTTGCAGTGATGTCATCGTCGGTGGTTGGTTTGATTCTTGCTGTGATTCTGATAATCTCAAGAAATCAATATCCTTCTTTATTCTCTACCGATACACAAGTCAAACAACTTGTCATGGAGTTAACACCCGTCCTCGCCATTTGCATTGTCATTAACAATGTTCAACCTGTTCTTTCTGGTAATCTTTATTTTCTTTTTATTTTTTAATTTTCTTTTACACATATAACGATTAAACCGAACTGGTGAATCGTTTTCAAATGTGAAGCATATTTATTTATTTATTTAAGGTGTGGCGGTTGGAGCTGGATGGCAAGCTCTTGTGGCATATGTGAACATAGCATGTTATTATATTTTTGGGATTCCTTTGGGCCTCATACTGGGTTACAAACTTGATTTCGGTGTTAAGGTATTTTCTATATTTTCGCAATTTCTGTATATTGCTTTTTAAAAAGGAAAATATTGCTTTAAAACAGGTAGAAAATTAATACTTTGAGTTAAAATAAAGTATAAATTAATTTGGATTTTTTTAGGGGATTTGGTATGGCATGCTGTCAGGGACTGTAGTACAGACTTGTGTCCTTACCTTCCTGGTATACAGAACAAACTGGAACAAAGAGGTGAACTTCTATCTCTCTATCTCTCTCTCTTTTTTTCACATTTTAGAGTTTTCGTTTTATTCTTTTAAATTTCTATTAATGATGAATTATTGGATCTCAATTTTTATTTTAAAAAATTGAACCACAGTTGTTATTATTTATTTATTGGGATGAAATGCAGGCTTCTATTGCTGAAGATAGGATAAAGAAATGGGGAGGAAACAATGATTCTACAGAGAATCACTATGGAAAAGAAATCTTATCTTAAAAGAGAAAATAATTAACATTCAACCGGTTGGAGAGTATTTCGAATGGAAAAAATCAATGCGGGAAGAGTTTTATAGACGGACTCGGCTCGAAATCAGAGTAGGTTTCCAAATGCCAATAATCATTAAAAAAACATTTGCATTTATTGATTTTGGCAAATTCTGATTTATTTATGAAACGGAATATGATTTATATGTAACTGAAATAAATTTACATTTGAAAGTTATCAAACTTTACATAATTAAGTAGTTTTCTTAAGAATTCCAACTCTAAACTCCATCAATTCACCGAATTTGAGTTGATATTTTTAGCTACATGCACTTCTTTGTTCTTCACCAGTTCGATTTATATTTATTATTTTAATCATTCAGAGAGCAATTTCCTTGGAGTAGAATAAAAAAAAAAAATGAACACAAGAGAATAAATGAAAAAAAAAAGTCAATAGAACACTTTATTCTCTTTATGCAATGGCCACTAGTCTTGGAAAATTAAAACTTCATTTGCAAGTAGCTATGTAAATGTTATTAAAAATTAATCGTAATTGATATTCATTATGTTACTAATGACCAATCATCATTAATGATCTAATTACTCGTTTAATAACGTAAGGTTGATACTTTATATAAGAATCTTCACCGTGGCCAATTATATTCTCTATGTCTTTATTGTTCTAAATTACTTTATGCCATTTCTCACTCTCTTGATACACTAATTTGACCGTCCCATTGAATATATGTCATTTTAGATAATCGAAATTTCTATTCATTATCATATGACAATACTTGCGTACGAAGTCATGGTTTTATTTACAAATTATAAGAAAATAGATTTGGATAATTGATAGAATATTATATAAAAAATGAATTTTCATACTAGCTCGGTCCGTGAATAAGAATATGTGTAACAAGGGTACAGTCATTATCGTCATCATTCGATTTTGATGTAGCAAGTTGGTTATAATTATCTTCCTGTGTGAATAAAAATAAACTTAAAAGTTTAATCAACATCAACAATGGTAATCACCCATTTCATTACGTGATTTTCTGATTTAAATTTAAGGAACACGACATGAAAAATAAAATCTAGAGAATTCGACCTAAATATTTTTTTTTTGTCTGTCACCCTTTAATATATATTCGGTCTGATTTTTTAAATTCATGTGACCGATCCAAATCATAATTAGACAGCTCTACTAACGAGCAGGGCAAGAGCCAAGAGCTTTTACTATAAATCATTTTCTGCATTTCTAAGAGAAAATTTCTCGGCTTCTAATGGAGGAAACTGAGTATCCGCTTCTGGTTCAAAAAAGCCAAGATCATCATCAACTACAATCACTACCCAGAGCAACAACAAACACTTCCTCGTTCACTCCTGAACTTGATGATCATGATATTCCTCCAATTCATGGCTTTTCTGATTTTTCTCTACAATTCTACAGAGAATTCAAAAAACTGTGGTTTCTTGCTGGCCCTGCCACCTTCACTTCCGTCTGCCAATACTCTCTCGGCGCCGCCACTCAAGTCTTCGCCGGACATGTCAGTACACTCGCCCTTGCTGCCGTTTCCATCGAGAACTCCGCCATTGCTGGATTTTCCTTCGGTATCATGGTACTACAACATCATGCAAATCAAATATTAAAATAATAATTTATGTGTACAAGCAAATGTTTTTAATAAGTATTCTTTTGCGTTTGAAATTCAGTAGTCCGATTAATATGGATTTAATTGTCGTCGTTAGAGTAAAATCGAATTTTCTGTACGTTACCAGTATACTTTAATTTAATGTTATTTGTTTAATGTCATCTTTTTCTTTTTTCATGAACTCCTGAACTCACCATCATTTTCCATTTAATGCTTTGTTGGTGAATATGGATTAGTTGGACCAATCTCAATAAAGAGCTAAATTGTACTTGCAATTGATTGTTATGTCCCATCACTACTAGTTTTTATATAAGATTACCATAAATATCCAATTCTAAGTTGCCAATGAATGTATTTGAATCAGCTTGGCATGGGGAGTGCACTGGAAACTCTATGTGGGCAAGCGTATGGAGCAGGACAAATTGGCATGTTAGGCATTTATATGCAAAGATCATGGGTGATTTTAAACACAACAGCTTTATTACTTACTTTTCTTTATATATTTGCTGGTCCAGCACTAAGGCTAATAGGCCAAACACAATCAATATCAAAGGCAGCTGGGATCTTCACAATATGGATGATACCTCAGCTATTTGCTTACTCTATGAATTTTCCAATTGCAAAGTTCTTGCAAGCTCAAAGCAAGATGATGGCCATGGCTCTAATATCAGCCTTGGCCTTGGCGTTGCATGTTGTTTTTAGCTGGTTGCTTATGTTGAAGTTGGACTGGGGCCTGATGGGTGCTGCCTTAGTGCTCAATTCTTCCTGGTGGTTTATTGTGGTGGCTCAGTTGGTGTATATTTTTAGTGGGAGCTGTGGTCCTGCTTGGTCTGGTTTTTCTTTCAAAGCTTTTCAGAATCTCTTGGCTTTTGTTAAGCTGTCTCTTGCATCCGCTGTAATGCTCTGGTCAGGAAAATTCTTACCTCGATCAGATTCATATTTTTAATTTTTCAAATAATATTTTTTGATCCATTTAATATTTATAATAGAGTCGATTTTTTTTTTCGTGAAATAATCGTGCAGCTTGGAAATATGGTACTACATGGCATTAATAGTATTTGCAGGATATCTAAAGAATGCAGAAGTTTCTGTTGATGCCTTTTCCATAAGGTTAGTTTCTTGGAAATTGTTTTTTTTTTTACTCTCTGCATATAGAATCAAAATTATACATAATTTTGTGACCACTTGAATAATTAACGGGACTAAATTCAAGAGTGAATATATATATTAATTGCTGGGTCACAAAGGATATGGAATTGATAAAATGGAATTACAAGCATCATCGTCTCTGATCTGCAAATACCTGTGTGATGATGCATGCATAATGTCATGATGGCGTGGATTGTGACAGCCATATTCTGATTAATGGTTAAGAATATATATAGATAAACATTGCCTCTGTTACTTGATACACAGAAAACAGATGCCACCGTTTGCATAAAATAAAACCAACAACATTACAAATTTCATTTTCGTGTCTAATTTG